>JBAJHW010000004.1:169071420-173871420 GCA_037013535.1 Intellagama lesueurii | reverse complement strand
ACAACATTTTACCTGTACAGCTGTTTATACATTAATATGGAGGGTTTGAGGAGTGTGCAATTTGTTTGCTTCCAGGTGACTTACAGGAGTGCTGTCTCATAAAGGAGACATCTGCTCCCTGAGCACCTTAGTTTAATGCAGATGTGTCTGTTTCATATGAAAAAATTGGGTTTTTGTCCTGATGCAGCAGCCACAACAATAAGGATAGCTCGAGGCTGAGAAATGTTCAGGAGTCACAAGTGGCCCACAAGCTGTGTGTGCCCCCACCCCTTATTGCTAGAGGAACCATGGCAGATAAAGCAGGAAAAAACCCATCATAAATCTTAATTGTGCATGTCGACATACTTTGTAGCCTAATATTTAGGCAGAGATTGGAAACAGTGAAACTGCTGTCTGAAAGACACAAAAGGCATATTGCAACAGAATATAAATCTGGGGGCATCAAAGTGGGTCTGTATGTGGGGGACCAAAAACTGGAAAGATATGTATACATATATATGTATGTATCTTTGGATCACTTGCCACATACATTTATTGTCCAGAGATATGCTAGAAGTCAGATGGTTTTGCTGAACTGTAGTTTGGAGCTTCAGATATAGGGTGGGTATTGGAACTACCCCCCCTTTTATTTTATTTTATTTATTTTTTGCTGTCAAAATATAAACCATGTTGTGCTCAGCATTACTAATTGCATATAATCCTGTTTCCCACAGGAAAACGAAGCCCACTGGTTTCTTTTTAAAAAGGACACAGGAGGAAAGGCACTCTGAAGACACACACATTTTTTTTCCTTGTAAAGAGAGCACTCCTTCATGAAGGTGCCATAGAACTTGGTAACCTGAGACTTATTTTTAGCTTGCTTGTCTAGGCTGATGTAGCCTGCATAAAATAATCATCTTAGAACTACAGAGCTGGAAGGGACCCTATGGATCAATGAGTCCAGCTTTGAGCAAGGGCTGAACTAGGTAGCCCCCAAGGTTCCTTCTAACTGTACAGTTCCACAAATCTATAATGTTGTGAACCAGCTTTGGGATTTCATATGAAAGGTGGGATAGGAATGAATGAATGAATAGAATCACATTTAGGATCAGATCTTCCACGGTTCAGTATGAAAGAGATAAGTGGTGCAGATAAGTAGCCTTTCACATGGTTTGTACAAGTCCCACTTAAACAGCCAGATGCATCCTTTGATATGAATGACGAATTAACATATTTCAGTTTACACATATATAGAGATTTGCATGCAATGGAGCAGGACCATAAGTAATTTTTTCTTCATTTATAATGATCCTAACATTACATGCTACTATGAATTTGAACCTTCTTCCTTGTCTTGATCATTTAGCCATGATTTTGTGTTGTTGACTTTTGAGAGAGTAAGGGTGTGATCAGATGTTTGCAAAGACGGGAGCCTGATCACACCAGAAAATGTCCCTTTAATGGGAATGATCTCTTTTAAAGTGACCTTTCCATGTGCCAGGGAATTGCTCCAGTCTGGTCCCAAAAAATGAAGCACTACAGCTAGAACAAAAAGGGGTTGGGCTCAGCGCATTCCCCCAAACATCATAGGATCCCCGTGAAATAAAATGCACCAGATCACTCCATAAGCAATCCAAACTGGGAACTATTTCTCCATATGATCACATCCTAGGATATTCTTTTAGACTCTTTACATTATTGCATAAGATTTAATTCCATGTGGATTCAGTTTTTCACACTTTTTATAACATTTTTGCTTGTGTTCATTATTTATGATTTATATTTAAATTATAAATAATTAAAAACATGAGATCTTTACAGATCAGACAAATCTATAGACACAATTTCTAACGACCAATCAAATTCCAAAGCAATCTGTGCTCAGTCTTTCTTTCTTTCTTTCTTTCTTTCTTTCTTTCTTTCTTTCTTTCTTTTTCATTTTGGAAAGCCTGGGATAAATATTTATGTTCCAATTTTCACTGCAATTTTTTTCTGTTTTGTTCTTGCCTTGTTTTCTGCAGACAGCTTATTAATTCTACAGTTTTCAGGTATGACAATGTTTGTCTCCATGTTGCTAAAGTGATGGGAATAAACAGCATTCATCTCATAACTAGATTAATGGCTGCAATGGCAATGAAAGTGCAGCAATAGAAACAAGGAAGCAATATGTCTTTCCTAACTAATGATGATGTCTGCCATGATACAGCATGAGTGATTCTGAGAAGTGGGTAATTGAATAGAGACCCCATCTTTTTAGCGATTCCATTAAATGTCTTCTGCAAAAGAAAGCAGGAAATTTTGAAGACTGATGGGCAAACAAACCCAGTGCAAGGATACAAAGGGAAGATATTTATTTAGGTCAGTGTTTGAGGACACAAAAGAGGATGGAGTTCCTAAACAGCAATAATTTGGAAAGCAAAGCAACCCTTCATCTTCCTAAATGTGGCACAACTCCATTCTGTAGTGCTTTTTATAATGAAAATCACACAATTCAAGGGCATTAGAGAGTGAGTTGAACTCTCCATTAGCTAACTCTGTCAGATTAGCCAACATTATATGATAATCAAAGAGTAAGAGCAATCTAGGAATATAACAGGATGGTTGCCCATCGGAGAGGCAGTGCTTTTTGTTCCCAGATGGCCACTGCAGTTTCAATGTTTGGATGGAGGACTGTTAAACCTGTGCCCTTCTGTGAACTCCGGTATTTATTATTATTTTATTTAAAATATTTTGGAACTACCCTTCCACTCAGCAAATGCTCAAGGTGACACACAATAAGACCATAAACAGACTAGAATACAATAGCCAGAATCCTATTGGTTATTTACCCCAGCATAAAGGCAGTGATGTCAGTCACGATGGAAAAAAGTCACTAGTTAATGAATTATCCCTTGTGTTTCTTGTCACCTGCCAGTCTCAATTCTGACTAACTATACAAAAATAAAAATGTGAAAAATGTTTATTAAAACACAACAGTAAAAACAGTGTAATCAGGCCTGACAAAGTTCAATATACACTTCAAGACCAGAACTAGTGGGCCCCAAGTGAGAAAACCAGTTGTACTTTCACATTTGTTTAATGATCATGTCTTACAATTAACTTCAAGAGATAGTAAACCACACTGCAGAGCCTGCTCAAATCAAAGAGTGATCTTAATTGGTTTTAAAAAATGATTGGGGGGGATTAGAACTCAACGCCCAAAATGTGGGTTTTGCAGTACAAAACTTTGAAGTATGTCTGAGGGGGATCACAAATATTGGAGCTAATTGTTAACAAAGCTAGTTTTTCCCACTTGTCTAAAGGTTGATAATAAGTGAGCCAACCCAAACTCTCTGGAAAGGGAATCCCATAACCTGGGCACTACCATTGGGAAGGCCCTATCTTAGGTACCAGCTAACCTCACATGACATCCGACTTCAGTGGGTCATAAAGTAGGGTCTCAAATCCAGCATGATTCAAGGGACTTTTAAAATTTAAATTAGGCATCCTTCAGTCTCAAGAGACTATGGTAACGTGCCCTGAATAGAGGTCTTGGAACAGCATCTAGTGTGGCTGAGAAGGCCAATTCGAGAGTGACAATCCCTTCCACACTGAAGACAAATACAATCTGTCCCCTGTCCAGCTCCCTGATTTGGCTGGTTTCGGGACTGCCTCTTCGCCTCGGCCTGCTGGACAAGTGTCTCTTCAAAATGCAAGAGGCCATGATGCACTGCCTGCCTCCAGGCTGAACGCTCAGATGTCAATGTTTCCCATCTGTTGAGGTCCATTCCTAAGGCCTTCAGATCCCGCTTGCAGATATTGCAGCTGTGGTCTCCCTCTGGGGCGCTTTCCCTGCACTAATTCTCCATACAGGATATCTTTTGGAATCCGACCATCAGCCATTCTCACGACATGCCCAAGCCAACGTAGACATCGCTGTTTCAGTAATGTATACATGCTAAAAATTCCAGCTCATTCTAGGACTACTCTATTTGGAACTTTGTCCTGCCAGGTAATACCAAAAATCTTGGTCAGTTTCAAGACTGGTATTTTGGTGGTGGTTTTTGGGTTTTTGTTATGGGTTTTTTGTGGGTTTTTTAGTCTCTAAAACACATATCAGCCACATATTTGACTGCTACTCTCTATATCATCCAAGCAACACAGAATGCATTGACAGTAACAGAGCAGTGATATTATTAAAGCATGGGTTTGCCACTTGATAACATTTGGGATGAGGCTTGGAGGGGGGAGTGGGAGGGGGATGCTCAGGGGTCTTGAGGGAACATAGTGGAGGCTTGGGAGACATAACATGCCCTGCAATCAATTTCTTTGTAAACTGACATGAAACAAACAAACTTTAAAGGGATACCTAGGTCTATTCTGGTTTTTGAAAAGGTTCATTTTCTCCTGTTAAAACAAAACATTGTTAGGAAAAGATACAGATCATGCGCTAAAACTAATCCCAGCATACAGTCATAAACACAATAATTTGTTAACCTGCATAGCCGTTACTTCTGCTATTACAATTTCATTTGAACACATTATTAAGTGAAGGCATTTATGTGTCTACTGAAGTGAAGGAATCCATTAATGAATAAAAGAACATTCTGGTTAGCAGAAATGACTGCTTTCTTATATGGCATTTGCCTAAACTAGACTGTATTTAACATTTATGTTGTCTCATTCTAATTATTTTTTACCACCCTTGGCTTTTCCCACCTGCCTTCTTACCCCTCCATTGCCATTTTGTTTTGTGATTTCAGTGTCACACAATATTTCTTTCCCACTTGGTGGAGCAATGTTATTATAGAAGTACAAAATCTAGGAGTGATTTTGTTCACTTCTTGGGAATGCAGGTAACCCTAATTCCTCCTAAACACTGGGTGATCTGATGAGGGGAGGAGAAAGATGGAACATCTTCTGTATTTTAAAAAATATATATATTTATAAATATTTATAAACAGCTTAAATGTGAAGTTTACCAGTGGTGTATAACAGTAATAATGTTATATAGCAATTGTAAACTTCCGCAATAATGGATACAATATGCAGAATATTTTTAAAATTAAAATATATTTACTGTCCTTGAAACACATAACAGCCTGGACGACAAAGAGGAAGTTTACAGTAATAGATAAGCTCTCAAATATGCCTATAAATACTTTGTTTAGAATATGTCCAGTTTCAGAGGGGAAAGTATACTACATAATGGATGCTACAGTGCTCAATGCCCTGCTCTGACTGATTATGGTGTATATCTCAGGAGCATGACAAGGTGAGAGAGTCTGTTTATAAACAATGAAAGTCTTCAGCATACCAATATTTATCTAGCATATGGATAATGAATAAATCAATCCCTGCATGATTATTCAGTCAGCTACTATCACCATAGCAGTATGCCCAGAGAGCAGTTCATGTTCAAAACGTCTTTGAGTGACTGCGCCCTAGGAAGACATAGTGTGAAATTAGGTAGTATGAGAAAGAAGTTAGTGTTGTCCATTTTTGTTTGTGGCGCTGGCCAAGGCTGCCTTCATCCTGCCCATGCCTAGCATTGTCCCCATCAAATTATCCCTGAAGAAATGCAATTCATAACAAAAGAAGGGATGCCCACCCCTTTTATGACAAGGGAATAAAGTTTATGAGCAATCCTTTTCTAGCAAGGTCTAAGACTCAAGAACACCCAGCTCCTTAATTGTGCAGCATGTTAGAATGGTTGAGGAGAGCACTTGCCTCCGTTCCCAGGAAGGGGCAAGATGAAGGCAGGTAACACAAGAGATTGCTGTGCAGGCCACTGCTTGTGGTGGGTCCAAAGTAATAAAATATCCTTCTGCCCTGGCATTGGCCACTTTGCACTGATTATTTAGAGGGACACACTGGGCAGATTGGAGGGCGTTGCTGAAATAAATAGATCACAGTTGGTAGGCAGCGTGGAGAAGGAAGTGGATAGCATTGGTGAGCTCCTTCCAGGTGGGTACATCAGATTCTAGGATTCAGGGGCAAGCACGGTGGATACCCTTTGAGACCAACACAGGTCAAACCTGCTTAAAGTCATCAGGGTTAGGGGGAAATGGGCCAGGGAAGCGGACGCAGAAGTTAGCAGGCTGCTGAAAACATTGTGCATGACATCAGAGCTGAAGAACCTGCCCTCTAAGGGCAGGGGACATGGTAAGGAAGGACCCCTGCTCCTGTCCTAGCCCCCCTGCAAGGGGTTTTTGAATAATTGTTTATAAACAGTCCCTGTGGCCCTTAGTTTAAATCCATCGCCTATCCCTTCCCTCCTTATTTCTAAGTGGGAGGGTAATAGAATTTGATCTAATTTTTAAAATCTAAAATCTAATTTTTTTTAAGTACAAAGAAGAAACGTTGTGAGGCAGAAGGGAGGGAACTTATTGTACGCCACAAAGGTGATGCAGGGACTATTTCACAAAAATCTGCTAGGTCAATTTCATCAGTTTTTGATCAAATCTCAATTTTCCCCAGTCCTAATAGCAGCAGACACCAATATTATTGTACAGGTGATGTTTATCTTAATGTTTATCTGTATCATTGCACATATATGTGGCCAATTTTTTTATGTGTATGTGGCATATGTGCCAATCATAGCAGATTCTGAATAAACAGAATCTTCTTCTGCCCCCAGAAAGCCTCTTCTGCCAGCACAAATGTTATTGTACCAACACAAACCACTTATGTTGGCAGATATTTTCTGCTAGCTAAGTTTTATCTATAGAAAGACGAAAAAGTGTCACTGTTTCCCATGTGTCAAGAAGGAGCTGAGTTACACCATATTCAAACCTTCTCCCATGCACAGACAATGCTGCAATGCTGGCACAAAGTTAGGCCAACGTGAAGGAAGTCCTAAGTAATTTCTAACATCCTCAGGCTGGGAGAGGGTTGAATTCAGCTAAGGCTCATCTGGCCTGCTGTCAGCTCAGATGGTTCTCAACCACCTTGGCTCTTTAGGATTCTGTTCTGCAACCAGTTGCTAATCCCAGATACGAAAGACCTGCTGAATGAGTGGCACTTATGTTAAATGTGAATTTTATAAAGTCCTAGTGATTCAGTGGATGTGCTCTAGATGGGACTAGCTCTTGCAATAAGTCCACAATGATTCACCTGCATATCTTCCTTAGTTCGTGTTCACTAGGTCTCAGTGAAGACCTCAAAATCCTATGACATCATGTGGGCAAAAATAAAAGTATAGAAATAAAAAGAGTTGGTAGAATAAATATGCCCTTGCACCTTACCCACCACATTCAGTTGTGCCTGAATGAGTTCTTACCCATTTGGGCACATCTCCCACACATATTCAAAATATTTCATCATTATCCAGCATAGATTAGATGTGATCAGTGCAGGATATTATTAGAGGAGGCAGCTTTTGCCCTCTGGCAGGTTCTGTCTTCAGCCCTAACAGATAAGGACCCCTTCATATGAGCATAGCTGCATGATTAATTTGGTGATTTGCCACAATGTAATTTGAAATAAATGCCATTTTTATTAATAAATGGCAGAACTACAAATCAGATAACAAATACAGTAAATGTACCTTCAAAAGGCAGCGAAGATTCTTTTGTGTCATTGGGTGTATTTTTATTTCTTCTCCACAAAAAGATATTGTGATACATTTTACTTGTCTTCATGATCTACAGTAGAAATTATGCTCATAAATAAAGCCAGTCAGAATGGCATAAACTAATAAACTAGTAATCAAACATTACACTGTTTGGCAGCTTCTATCTTTTATACATACAAATCCACTGGTAAAACAGTTAGCTGGGCAACTTCTCTCCCATTTTGCATTTATCTCTTGTTGTTTATAGCATTCCCATTTCACTCAAAAACTAGTCAAATTCTTTCTTTGTGGTTTTCTTCACACTGCTAAGACTGGTCAAACATTACATACTGTTGTTTTTTAAATGAAGTCAGCTGTTGTTACATGCTGTCAAGTCAGAACCAATGTATAGTGAATCTAATGGGACCGTCACAGTAAGTGAGATATTTAAGGAATGGTTTTACCCATTCCATTCCCCCTATCAGTTTCCATGGCTGAGTGGAGAATTGAATGCCAAGAGTCCTGGTCTGTCACTTTATCCACTACACCTCACAGTATCTTTATAAAGTCTAGAGAGATAGCAATGAATTTATGAACTCAGTATGACATTAAAATTTAAGCAGTTTGTTAGTACAGAGTGACCAAAGCTACTCCAAAGGGGGGGAAAAGTCATAAGAACATAAAGAAGAGCCCTGCTGGATCAGGCCAAGGTCCCATCTAGTCCAGCTTCCTGTATCTCACAGTGGCTCCACCAGATGCCTCTGGGAGCACACAAGACAACTAGATACCTGTCTCCTGATACCCCTCCCCTGCATCTGGCGTTTCGAGGTACCTTCCTTTTAAGTCTGGAGATTATACATCCCCATCATGGCTTGTAACCTGCGATGGACTCTTCCTCCAGGAATCTGTCCAATCCCCTTTTAAAGGTATCCAGGCCAGATGCCATCACTACATCCTGTGGCAAGGAGTTCCACAGACTAACCACATGCTGGGTAAAGAAATATTTTCTTTTGTCTGTTCTCACTCTCCCAACACTCAATTTGAGTGGATGTCCCCTGGTTCTGGTATTCCGTTAGAGGGAAAAGAGCTTCTCTCTATCCACTTTATCCATCCCCTGCATAATTTTATACGTCTCACTCATGTCCCCCCTCAGCCGCCTTTTCTCTAGACTAAAGAGCCCCAAACACTGTAGCCTTTCCTCATAAGGGAAGTGCCCCAGCCCAGTCATCATTTTAGTTGCTGTCTTCTGCACCTTTTCTAGTTCCACTATGCCTTTTTTGAGGTGCAGCAACGAGAACTGTACACAATACTCCAGGTGCGGCCTTACCAGCATTTTGTACAATGGAATTATAATGTTGGCTGTTTTATTTTCAATCCCCTTTTTAATGATACCTAGCATGGAATTGGCCTTCTTCACTGCCGCCGCACACTGGGTTGACACTTTCATCGAGCTGTCCACCAGCACACCAAGATCTCTTTCCTGATCCGTCACAGACAGCTCAGAACCCATCAGCTGATAACTAAATTTTAGACTTTTTGCCCCAATGTGCATTACCTTACATTTTCTTATATTGAAACACATTTGCCATTTTGCCACCCATTCTCCCAGTTTGGAGAGATCCTTCTGGAGCTCTTCACAATCCCTTCTGGTCTTCACCACCCAGAAAAGTTTCATGTCATCTGCAAACTTGGCCACCTCACTGCTTATCCCTGTCTCCAGGTCATTGATAAACAGGTTGAAAAGCCCCGGTCCCAGGACAGATCCCTGGGTCACACCGCTTTTCACCTCTCTCTATTGTGAAAATTGCCCATTGACACCTACTCTCTGTTTCCTGGTTCGCAACCAATTCTCAATCCATAAGTCAAATGATATAAAAACCAAACCAAACCAAACCCCAAGAGCAGCTGGGTTGCACTTTTGCTTTAACATCTTATGGAGTAAACCAAGCACTAATTGAAGAAATTAAATTACCTCACTAATTATGCATGGAGGCAGGAAAGCTTTTTAATTAGCCCTTTAGCTCATACTTGGGGCCTGCAGTTAGAGATGGGTGAGAATTTCACTTCCCTTCATTTCTGATAAAATTCTACCAAATGTTGATGATTTCTTTCAATTCAAGAACCTGTTCATTTCAAGTATCTATATAACAATTGGCAACATGCTTCTTTATTCTGGAGATGTGGGAAACTCCTGCCTGAAGGTTGTAGCTGTGATTCTGTTTCAGTGACATGCATACACTCCTGGCAGGATGCGGCGGCGGCCAGGAGGCGGGGTAGCCCTTTCTTCTGCCCTTCCACTTAGAGTTAGAGCATAAGATCAAAGGGTTATTTTAGCCAATCCTAGTTACGATTAGGTAACTAGTGTCCTATCTGTTTCTCTCATAACATACTGTGCAATCATGCTAAGTCAATAAAAAGAGCCCTCGGGGCGTTGTCGAGAGGCTCCGCTGGTTCGGACATCCGCTGTCGACTCCTTTGTTCTCTCTCTAAGGCAATTAGCCTTTCCTTTGTTCAGTGATCACCACATGGAGATAGCTGCAGCTGGTGAATTTGGCTTGTACAAATGGCAGAGAATTCCATTTCAATTTGGTTTTGAATAATGTATCAAAATGTGCAAATTTCTTCATTGAGAAGAACTGGAAGTTTACTGTTTTCATTGCAATCCTAATATGTATCTATGAAGGAGTAATATCTATTGAAATAGTTAAACTTACTTTTGAGTAAATATACATACAATTCTGTTGTGAGAATCTTATACACATTAAGCCTAAACAAATTTGTTCATGCATGGAAATGCCCCCACATTGGGTTCTGCTGCAGCTTATGTGATTGGTTGTGATTGGTTTTTATGATATATTCGTTAGTATAATGAAGATTTTATACTGTTACATTGTATTATGTTTTTATAACTGATTGTAAGCCGCCCCGAGTAGACTTTGTCTAGAGGGGCGGGGTAAAAGTCAAATAATAAATAAATAAATAAAAAATTATGGCAAACTGTGGCCCATGCAACACAGCTGTGGCATCACAGCAACATCAGACAAGTACAATACAAGACGTTGAATTTGGAGCTAAAGAGAAGCCTATCATGTGGTTTGACCTTTAATGTGCCAGGTTAAGCACGAGTCTCCAAGACTACAGCAGCAATGCATGATAGGAAAGCCCTGTATGTTGACTTGGCTCAATATGAGATTGTTGTTGTTTAGTCATTAAGTCGTGTCCGACTCTTCGTGACGCCATGGACCAGAGCACGCCAGGCCCTCCTGTCTTCCACTGCCTCCCAGAGTTGGGTCAAATTCATCTTGGTAGCTTCGGTTACACTGTCCAACCATCTTGTCCTCTGTCGTCCTGTGTATATCTGACACATGTCCAGCATTCAGACTGAACTCAGGTTCTGAGGTTTCACCACAAATCTCCAAATGATTCTATGGTTCCTCATGCATATGCTTAGCTTCTACCTATTTTACGGTGTTAGGCCGCTTTTTGAATGTTAGGCCTCATGCATATGCTTAGCTTCTACCTATTTTACGGTGTTAGGCCGCTTTTTGAATGTTTAAGTCTGCAGAACTTTAAATCATCTTTTCAGCTGTCAATCATTTGCTTGAACTGAGAAGAGTGGAATGGAGCACCATTAGAAAAAGGGAGATTTGGCAAGATCTGAAGGATGTGCTGGCTTGATTCAGAGCTCCATTATATTTTGCTCCCTATATGTTGAACTGCCTAAGGAAAAAGCTCTGTTGGGTCACTATTCAGATAGATGCTGCAACACTGGTTAGCAATCAAGCTGGCAGCAGCCTCCTTTCCTACTCTGCCAGGAAAATCTGACTTATTTCTGGGATCTAAAAAAGGCTCCAGAGGGAGAGAGATGTACACTGTTTGTTTTATTATCCAAATTTTTATTGGTTACATTTTCTGACAAGAAATAGCCTTTTAATATTGCTGTACCCCAGTATTTCTTTTACCATGATAGATAGCCTGAGTGAAATTTCCATGCCATAAAAGATGTGTACTGGTGAGCTAATATCCTTTGCCAATATACAGAAGACAGAAAATAGGGTCCATGGCTTCAGCCTTCGGTACGAGTGAGGTTCTTGGTAATTTCAAACCAATAATGCAAATCTCCAAGTTGTAACCTGGCAACCTTCCCTCGGTATACGTTTTCTTGTCAAGTTATCTACATACAAAAGGTACGGAAGGGGTGACTATTGAGATGTTCTTGGACTGTAATTCCCATCTGCTTCAAGCATCCTCCAATAGTGGAGGATGATGGAAATTGCAATCCAACATCTGGCAATCTATAAGCTCTTCATCCTTGAGATCTGTTTTCAGCAAACTCTGGAAACTGGTTTGCCAAATGCATGTCTTCTTGGCAGTGAATGGATACAGTTTTCCATCCAAGCCTGGAAAGTTTAAGGGAAGAAACGGTAATGTAAAGGTAACAGAAATGGATAATTAACACAGCAGTTAATGTAGCATAAGAGGTATATAGTGCTTTAAAAGGGCATGACAAGAGCAGCCCATTTGAAGAAGGAATTAAAGCCACATATAGCTCCATGGGAATGTTTCCCCTGACCTTTATTGTATCTCTTTGCATTTCATCTTTCTGGGCTCTTAGCAGATTGATTTTTGCTAGGTATTAAAGATTTCCTATGAATTAAATAGAAAAATCTGTTTAGTTGTTAAAAGAAATCAAATAACTTTAACTGGTGGTTCATGAATATTTACAGTATAAATTTGCTTCTCGGCTGGTGGTTACTCCATTATTTTAGCTGCCAGGTGGCTCTAAGGAAAAATATTATACTAGGGAGAATTAAAACAAGGTGGTTTCATATGTTAGAGAGAGAGAGAGAAACACCGGCTGGCTAGTTTTTAAAAAAAGGAAGATCTGAATTCTAAAGGGCATAATATCATTCTGAGGAAGGGACAAGCCTTCATATAAAACAGACTAGATTTGCCCATATTTGGAACTATGCTGAGAGAAAAGGTTCTGGGGGAGCAATTGTGAGGAAACATCAAAAGCAGAAGGTCCTTATCTTCGTCTCTTTATTCCATTAGTGGTTCATGTCTGGGGGAGGAGTGACTTTGCCTCACCATTTCGGGGAAAACCCTCCCCCCGCACTGCTTGGACCATGTGCCACTCCTGCTCTAATCTCAATTACCTCTCCAGAAGTAGCTTGTACTTAAATGTGGCAGGGGGGGAGTGACACAGAAAGAGGGAAGGTCATCAGAGTAATGATTCAAGCATGTAGTTCAACATTTTGACTAGTGGTAGGGAACATGTGGTCCTCCAAATGTTACTGGATTTTCATCATCCCTCACCATTGACAATGCTGCATAGGGTTTATGGGAAATGTAATCTAACAATATTGGGGAAGGGGCCCGTCTTACTTTAGACCAATGGTTTCCAACGTTGGGTCCTCATATGTTCTTGGACTACAGCTCCCAGAAATCTTGGCCAGCACAGCTAGTGTTGAAGGCTTCTGGGAGATTTAATCCAAAAACATCTGGGGACACAGGATTGGGAACCACTGATTTATAGGTCATTACATGGCCACCAATAAATGACAGGACCACACACACACACACAAAGACCATAATCCACCTAAAACCGCGTTCTACAAATTATAATCCTATAATATGTTTCCCAAATTACCAGCCATAATATCTTTACTCACCAGAACGTGAGAGAAATATACTCTTTCCTTGCTATACAATCCCACCAGGTATGATCTGCTGTCTCTTGCACTCCAAACATATAAGCCAGAATCAATTTGCCGAATTCCAAAGATAGCAATCTTTACTTGCAATGATACAAATACGAGCTACACAATCTGCGGGTATCACCTGAAAAAAGGAGACCTGGTCTGCACAGCATTCCTAATTAAAGATGTGGAAATCTTGCCGAGTAGGAGAAAACAAAAAACCACTGCTTCTGCCACTCACATCTTATTGACTTCTGGAAATAGCATTTAATGTCACTTTGAGACAAAGGCTAGGAAATGTCACTGTTAAGAGTGCTGAAAGGCTTTTTGCGCACTTGGGTTGGCCAGTTCATTCCCTTTATCCCAACAAGAGTTAAATAGACCCAGATTCCCAGGAAATGGAGTTCTGGCTTCAATCACCAAATTCACTGATTACGAGCCATCCCTCCAGCTCAGATGACCTGAAAGAATGAATTACAAATTAAGAACATTATCAAGGTGTACACCTTTAATCCATTCAAGTCCTAAGACAATAGCTATTGATTCAGCTATCATTATAGACATCCGGTTGACTGAATCATTTTTGGATTCCAAAATGTGGAATATTCAAGGCTGCACTCACTGTATTATCTGAAAAGACTCGTCATTACCCATCAGTAAAACTTATGCAACAGTGACTCCACTGGGAAAGAACATATTCCAGAGCAATCTCGTTAATGCCCATACAACTGAGTCATTGAGATCCTAGTTTACTAATGCCAATATCCACAAAACAGGAAATCCACAACCATCCATACTGTTTTTGATCAGTTTTCCTTAGAGTAAGATCACTAGCAATGTACTTTTCTAGCAAGTGATAAATTCAAACTACATGGGGAGTATGTTCCATCTTCCCAGCATGGTCAAACTCCCAACAAATATTATACAAATCAGGTCCAGGGCCATCCTGAGCATTATGAAGCTTTGTTCACAACAGGCAATCCAGAAACATGCACCTTGGATGACAAGGCCATTCCCCAGAAGCTCCCTGCCGTATAGCACATGGAGTACTGATAAAAGTCTCATTGATTGATGAAAGGTTTAGTCTGAAGGACATCAAGCTGTGTCAACAACATCCAAGAGGCTGAGGCAGAAGCCTGGCAGTCATAACCCAACAAAGGCCTGATACAGGCCTTCTCTCTTTTTTTGCTAGGGAGGAATGCTTTTGAATCTGTCTATTTAACCCCCACCCACTCAGCCTGTGATTGCTGCCATCTGTCCAAGGCAATGGCCCATTTTCGCTCTTTTCACTGTAGTTGTGCTTATGGGCTATCTTGCTGGTTTCTCTGGATCAGTAAACAGCCTTTTCTAGTTCCCTACTAGAAAAGGCTGGGGCCACCCAGCTAGAAGGAAAGATGTATATTTTGCTTCTCAAAAAACCAGGGAAACTATTGCAAACTATGACTTTTTTCTTTGAACTTTGGGAATTGCAGAAATTATGGGATTTATGCCTGTCTACTTAAAGGTGACTGTTTGTCTTAGGAAATAGTTTTCCGAAATGGCACTGAAGCCCCATCAGTTGGAGTACCTGGTTGCAAAGCTAAGGGTTGGGAGTTCCATTCTCCACTGTGCCTCCTGTGAGTACATTCAGCCTGTGTGGCCTTGGGCAATCTGCACAGTCCTAAGAGTGCCCTAGAAGAAGGCAATAGTAAACCACTTTTGAGTACTTTACACCAAGGAAATCTGGGAAGGATAACTGTAAGTCAGAATCAACTTGATGGCATGTAATTATTGTTATATTTCTCTATAGATTTCACTAATAAATTTATTCACTATAATGTTGGTGTTATCTCTCATGCAAGCACACCGGATGACTTGTATCCTGACATATAATTAAGTAATTCATGTTCAGCATATTCACAGATTGCCTTATTTAATTTATGACCAGATAATGATGATGATCATGATACATCATCAAGCTTAATCTGACTTAATGGCAACCCTCCTAAGACTTTCTAGGTATAAAATGAGTTAAAAATTGTTTTAGAAGTATATCCTGCTGGTGGCATTCTGGGACTGTGCAGCTTGCCAAAGGCTGCACAGATAGTCGGGTACTTAACCCCATCAGCAACACACACACTGGCTGATCTAACTTTTGCCTCTCCCATGAGACACACATTCGCAACCAAGATGCTTCAACCCAGTAATCTATATCAGCTATTATGACCATTTAGCACTGCTGTATCTCTTCTGTTTCTGTAACTTTGGCCCTATGCATCAAAACTACCTTGTCAATTCAGTAAAGTAAGTTTTTCCCCCTCAAAAACTGGATCCTTCTAGTACAAATTATGGTTTTCTGTAGTGGTATGTATTAAGTAACAGAGGGTTAACCATGTTAGACCACTCTGCATTAAAAACAATGAAGAATCTTGAAGCACCATAAAAACCAATATGTTGTAACAGAATAAGCTTTCATGGACAAGGGTCCATTTACCAAATGCTTGCGCTTTCTTGTAGACATGTACTTCCATGCTGTGCAACAAATTCAGTGTTCTACACCTTTATATGAGATACCCTTTTGTCTTGTTTTGATATTAACTGAGTAGCACAGTTGCCATTCTTGCATGAATGCATCACATGTCACAGTGGTCTTCAGATTCATGTAGTGTGTAAGATGGATGGTTCTATAATCATGACAGATTGAGTCTCACAAATGCCAGAGAAGTATTCTATTACCAAGGTTTGCTCCTAACACATAAGGGCCTTAAGGCTCAATAATTTTAGAAACAGAGATGAATATTGTACCCTTTTAAACCTACATGTTGAAATATGGCTGCAAACAGGTAATTGAATGAAAGCAAACATTTTATTTAGTGAGGTTTAGACTCAAATAGATATTTCATAGAGGGGGAAATATATGAACAGTATTTCAAAAAGTGAGATGTAACAGATGCAACCTTTTCCCCCATTCCTTTTCAGAAATGCCTCTTAACACAGTCTGTGCCCATATAGGCAGCCCATAGACTGTTCATCTTGCAATTGTAAAAAAAAAGGTGGACCACACTCAGACATGTAAAGATAATAGTGAGCCAAACTTTATAAGATGTCAGCTTTCGAATCAGAAGTGGAGCTTCATTAAGAAAGAAAGGACATTTTTATTCCATCATGAGGTTTCCAGAGTTCCACAACCTGCATATTAGCTTTATTTTGTTTAGTGACTGGTCACTGAGAGATAAACAATGGGCTTCCTCTGAAACAATGGAATTCCTTTCTTTCTTCGTATGCACTTGGAAGGTCCCTGATTGCTTTACATGGTTCTCCTCTCCCCATTTTATTCCAAAAGCAACCAAAAAACATAACCAAGTTATGACTGGCCAAAGGAATTCCCTGGGAATGCTGAAAAGGCTTTTGTTTCCCATGCTTATTTTTATTTGGCTTTTGCTGTAATAGGGTCACAAAGTAAAATGGCCAAAACATGCCTGGCTGAAAAGTCCCATTCATATCTGCCTAGCATACATAGTGCAAAGGTAGTTGTCTCTTTGTTTACAAAGCTGAATTAGGTCATATATAAGTTCCTATGTATTTAAGGTTATTGTTTGTATACTGCTTGCTAACTGGTATAGGTAAGCCATATGCTTTTCCATTCTTCCCCCCCCCCCCCCCTTAAGCTACAACATAAACATAAAATACATAAACCAAAATACAAATCGACTGTGTTACCCACCACCATAGTCGGGACCCTCTTGCAGTAATCCTCTTCTTCCTCTATCTTTATTCTTTTTCTTCCTTTATTGTCCTCTTCTCCAGAACTGCATTGATTCTTGATTTGGAGCTTTCCCTTTTCCTCTTGTTAGCACATATTCAAGAAATCTGCCCCCATATATCATAGAAATTATTCTTTTTCATCTCTCCTTTCTTAACCTTTAAGTTACAAGTTAACTTATCATTTATAGCAATGTTCCATATTTCATTATACCATTCTTCCATTCGAAATTCAGACTTTGATTTCCAATTCCTAGCTATTATTAATCTGGCTGCTGTTAATAAATTGGTAATCAATTCTCTAGTCATCATATTCCAGATTCTCAACTATTGATAACAGAGCTATCTCAGGATTAAATTCTATATCTTTTTCACATATGTCATTTAGTTCTTTAAAGATTAGTTTCCAAAATCTTTGTACTTTTTTGCATTCCCACCACATATGAAAGTATGTACCAATTTCCTTCTCACATTTCCAACAGACATTCAGATAACTAGTGTTAATTTTATTCAATTTTGTCGGTGTCAAATACCATCTTAAACCCAATTTGAAAAAATTTTTCTCTTATTCTCACCGACATAAATCTTAAAACCCTCATTTTCCGCATCTTCCTCCATTCTTCATCATTTATTCTTTTTCCTAAGTCTTGTTCCCACACTAACGTCAATCCTTCTTTCTCAGTCTCTTCTTCTTCTAGATCAAGCAGGAATCTCTAAATTTTACTCACTGCACCCTTTACTGAATTGGTCATCTGAATATCTTCATATGATAATAGAAACTGTTCATACTTCGTATATTCTCTACCTTTATTATACTTCTTTACCCATTCATTAGTCCATCTTTCTAATTGCATATAATTCAACCATGATATATTCTTATTTTGAAGGATTTGTTTCATTTGATCTTTCGATCTCATTTTATACAACCAGTCTTTTAATCTAATCACTTTTTTTTCTTTAAATAATTCTGCATAAACTTTCAAATTGGCAGGAAAATTCTCTATTTCAGTCACTAATCCTAATGGAGAGTTAAACGGACATAAATTCTTTCTATACTTGCACCAGACGTTTAACATAGTCTTTAAAAACGGGTTATTAATTTTGCTTATTTTATATTTCTTAATCATACCAAATAGATGTTTGTCAATATCCACCTGTAATTCTGATGATTCCATTTTCCACCAAATTAACCTTTCTGGGTTATATATAATTTCCCCAATGAACCTCAACTGTTTAGCCAAATAATATTTTTTTTATATTTGGTATGCCTATACCTCCTTTTTTTTGTTTGTTTTATACCAATACTTTTTATTTATTCTGGCTCTCTTCCCTTCATTACAGTATTTATTAATCATTCCTTGCCAAAATTTAAAATCATCTTCTGTTAACTGTACTGGTAACATTCTAAATAAAAAATTAATTTTTGGTAGAATCTTCATTTTTATCAGTGCGATCCTTCCAAATCAAGAAAGTTTTAAGTTAGTATATTCCTGTAGTTTCTTTTTAATATCTCCTTTTAATTTATTATAATTATGTTCCTTTATTTTTTGAGTATCTTTTACTAAACCTATACCTAAATATTTAACCGATTTACATATCTTAAAATCATATTTATCAACAAAACTTTCCTTGTTCTAGTTTATTATGATTAAACAACATTATTTCAGATTTTTGCCAATTTACATGTAATCCGGTTATTTTTTCCAATTTTTTCTAAATGAATTTTGATTCTATCTATACTTTCTAATGGGTTTTTCACTGTCAATAGGGAATCATCAGGAAATAAATTAATCTTTATTATTTTCAACTTATTTTTAAGTTTTATCAATAAGCAGGGATTTTTTGAGAGGGGGCAGAGCAATGGCAGCGAGAACAGGGGAATCCTAGGGCTCTGGGAACCCCTGTGTATACTCCGAGTCAGCGGACCCCCCAGGTGAAGGGGGGCAAGTTTCCCACAGGAGAGTGGACTTGCAGCAAGTAGGGCTTGGAAACCTCTGAATTCAGACAGCAAATCTATCTTCGTGAGAGTTTCCCTCCTAAAGCAACTGGCTCGAGAGGCGCCATGATTGGTGAGTAAGCTGCCTGGAGGGGAGGTATGAAGAAGATTTATGCCTGACTGCATGAACAGTGAGTAACTGACTTTTATTCAGCTTCAGCAAGTATAAATCAAACTTAAGAGGCTGATTTTAAAGGAGAGAAAGTAAACTAAAAGCGGCATAGAAGCTTTGTAACCCTGAAACATTGGTAAATTTTTACTGCGTCACATCTGAGAGAAACAGAAACAGAAACTAGCTAAAGACATAAATGGAGATTTTCTCTTCTCAAACCCCCTGTCCCTCCGATGGATGGAATAATTGTTACAATATAAAATTAGAGGTTTAAGAAGATTGAGAAATTCAACCTAAGTGATCTTGTATTGAGCTGCGAGAGGTGTATTATAAATTAAAACTGATCTCTGTTAAGGCTGGATTTACAATTGGAGCTGTTTAGCAGGAGTTTGAGTCTGGGTTGACTCAATTAACACGAGATGAACTGAGTAATTGGCTTTATTGCTTTATGGCTTTCGACTGGGGAAAAGAATTAAAAAAAAGCTGGTTTGGTGGGCTTTGTAGAACACAGAAGAACTTTTCTTATGCCTGTAGCGGAAAGCATCTTTCTACACGAAATCTACATTCAGGAAGCAGAGAGCACGACTGCCCATCAAATCTACAATGGAAGATTCCTTCAAGAATTATATACAGGAGTTTCAAATGAACATTGTCAATCAAATTAAGGAGCACATGAAGGCCCAGATCTTTGAAGTTAAGGCAATGATTTCAGGATTTAGTGTGAAGGGGGAGAATGCAAAGATGGAAGCCCAGTCCACCAGAGCAGACTATGAATTTCAATGACAATAAGCTTGCAAGATGGACGCTAAACCTACAGGACTTTGACTTTGAGATCCACAGCATAAAAAGGACTCAGAATATGGTTGCTGACGCCTGGTCTCAAAGGCCAAATGACTAATGGGTGGATAAAACAGTGTAATGTTGTATTAAATGTTCTGTTTGTGCACTAGTTATGAAATACAATTAAAATGCAATGTCTCGTTGAATGCTGATGAACTAAGAAGTGTATAGAGATGGGAAATAATAATGGTGAGTAGAGGTAATGGAATTGGTCTTAATGTGAGTAATGCAAATATTAAATGTTTTATTGTTATAATTGTATGCTGATATAAAGTGATGTGTTGAATATATATAAATGGATTGACATAGATATATATTTATGTGTTGAATTGGTTTAAATCCTAAATGGTAAGTGTATTATATGATAAGTGTATTGGTTTAAAATGTACCCTGTGTTCCGTTGTTCATAAGGGTAAACTGTAAAGTTTTTCCTCATGAGACAAACTTTTCTTGGGGGGGGGGGGATGTGGCGATTGGCCCTTTCACTCCTGCCACTCAAGCTTAAAAGGTTATTTGCATGAGCCTATGAGAGCGCTGGGGGGCGGAGTCAATGAATATATATGGAGCAGATAGAGTCAGATAGAGATAGGGCTGGTTAGTCAGAGAGAGAGGGAACAGATACTGAGATAGATAGGGTTAATCAGAGAGATAGAGCTGATTAGGAGAATAGGTAGAGAAGGTGGTAATGATATTGCAAGACAAAAGAAGTATGTACTGAGAGAACAGTTGATGAATTGCTTATGTATAATGTGTATCTGGAAAACTTCTGTTATTATTCAATCTGCTTCACTTCATTAAATAAGTTCTGTTTCTGTTCACAAGACAAGTGTTCTGACAAACGTCATTTATATTGTGGATTGAAGTAATCCACTGGTGGCAGCGAGAAGAAAACGTGACATGAGCCTTTGTGAGTGAAAACAAGTAGGGGCCACGAGGGTAAACGTCACAGTGCCTAATTTCTATAACATGAAAACACATTAATCTGCATATCAAGCAAATTTGCACAATATCTCAATTGGGGTGCTTGAACTCTGAGAACTGAAATACAACAAACTAAGTAGGCCTTGCATCCTGCAGAGCCTTATCTATAGCATATGTGATACTCTTGAGAGATTTCCTAGTCCATACACTGCTGCCCTGTTCCACTGTTCCCAGGAGTCTCATGAGTTGCAGTGCTGGCTCTCCACTCCCTGCTATGCGCCAAATGGCACAACAGGCCCAAGTATACACCCTCACTAGCTTCCGCCTCAGTTGCCTTTCCTTGTTCCTGGCTATTTGGAGGGCTGATGTTGCCTAAACACAAGCCACAAACAGAGAGGTTGGCATCAAGTCAGTGACTGCTGGCACCTGCAAGGAGCAGGTGGAGATGGGTGCCCAGTTTGTAAAGCCACTTCACACACAAAAATGAAACCTTTTCTTCCTCTAGTGCTGCTTGCCCTAAGATTTGTCTCCTGGCCTAGAGGATCTCTATAGTAAGCTGTTGACTTCAGTCAGTGTCTGAGGCCTGGCAACACAATTCCTCATGGCTTGTTAGACTTTTTTGTTTTTAAAAATAGTTGATTAGTTTAAACTTTTTTGTTTTATTTTTTAAAGAAATGCATTAAATTATATGTGGAGTTGATTTTGCTTTGTTGCTTAATATCAGAGCTGCTTGGGGTTTGCTCACACATTGGCCATACTAGTCTGATTTTTGAGGAGCTATTGTCGTTCCTGAAAAGCAGAGGGAGAGAATTTTCCTTCTCAAAAAGTGTATAGGCCTCTTTTATCACATATCCTGGAAATAAGAATTATTAAAATCACAAATCCTTTTTGCACTGCCTCTGAGGAATAGAAAAAGAGTATCTTGTCTCTTTTCCTACATCACAGGATTTGAACTATGGAGGCACCAGTTTGTCACATTTGTTTGTTTTTAACTAACCTTATAAGTAGGAGGTTTTTCTTTAAAAATATAAATAGTTGGGAAAAATACAGGCTGCAAGAAAAGAAGTCAACATAGATGTTTTTCTCAACATGCTCATGATGTGATAGATTACCCTTTGCAAATCATTTCGATACCATCTCACATGTGGCAAATGTATTACTGACTTAACCTCATTGTTTCCCACAACTAGAAGGTTGTATTGTTATAATTATTATTAGCAGGGAAGGTATGTGCAAAAAAAGTCTTGTCCACTATTAGGAACCCATTGCATTTCAAACTGAATCTGATCTGCATACAGCAAATCAACTTTGTAATGTAAGAGTTCTTAAATCTGCCATATTTGTTGAAACCATCTGCAAGTAACACAATGTCTAGTAGATTTTTTCAAGCAGATTTGAACAAATAGGAGATAATGGATAATGGAAAAATAACAACAGAGAAATTCCATTGGTCCAAAGCAGTAAAAGCACAGAAACGTATGTAAGGGAAACCTCCCTACGTTTGAAGATGTTTAGTGGCTGGATAGCTCAGTGGCTTAGGTATGTGGCTGCACAGCCAGAGGTTGGAAGTTCAATTCCCCACCGTATATCCTGCAAGTAGAACTAGTCTGTGTGGCCTTGGGCAAGCTGCACAATCCCAGGGCACCTCCAGAAGAAGAAAATTGTAAACCACTTCTGAATATTCTCCACCTAGAAAACCTCGGAAAGGGTTGACGTAAGTCAGAATTGACTTGACAGCACATTATTATTATACAATGACATAGTTTAGAAGACAGTCTGTAAGTTCTTTGCCGTTCTATATCTTCTGGCATCACAAATAAATGACATGAGAAATAATCACATGTGTTCAACGTTTAAATACAAAATTCAACACTGATTGCACCTGTCAAATTAAATTGATTTTTTGCATCACCCCCATGGACATAAATGGGCAAAGGCAGATACAACCCTTGAGGACCAGCTTCAAATATACTTCAGCTGACACCTTCCTGCCTCAAGCTTGCAAATGCCATAGTGTTCTGAGCAAAAGAAGGAAGATGTCTTGTGGCTACTAAGTGAATGTTAAAACCAACTGGAAGAAAGCCTGCTAAAGCAGGGCAAGAGCACAAAGCTACACAGAAAAAAATATGTTTTACTTCTTCACATTTTTATGTGCCGATACATTTTCCCTGTTCTCTTTTGATAACTTTGCAATCCTTGGGCTTCTCTGACTTTGTTCTTCATATTTTTCATTTGTTGTTTGTTCGTTGTTGTTGTAAAGAAAAAGAGGAAGCAGGGGAAAGGCAATGATTTTGTTTTCTTGAAACAATCCTTTGTGCGGGTAGATTCCTAATAATTCTGCACTGTCTGATCCCTATTGTCTTATTTGCACTCGCTTGTCTGACTCTGATACATTAGGGTGGGCTGGGGAACCTGGGGCTCATCAGATGTTGCTGGATTCCATTTCCTAACAGCCCCCAGTAAATTGGACAATGTTAAATGATGACTGGAGGAATTCATTAACACTGTCAGACTAGCTTCTCCAAGTAGCATAGGATCCAGTCCAGTCCAGGTTCTGAATCAATCCGGGTCCTTCATTTAGGTCTCTCCACCTCAAACCTTTTCAAATCCTAACAGGGACACAGTCCTGGTAGTATATGATGGTACAGTGAGACCAGAAAGCTTGGGAGTGGCCCAAGCATGATCTAATACCACAATCCTACCTCAAGAGTATGGTAGATATAGTGAGTTCAGAGTGGACAGAAGCCTCTTGTGCTAGCAGAACTGTCCTTGTGCCAGCCCAACCTCTTTGGGCTGGCTGATCTTGGGGATTTGCCGGGCTGGCTAAGATCAACCAGCAGAATAGCTAAAAAGGGAGTGGAGAAGTTGAGTTCTGCCAGACCCAAACCTCCTCTAGCCAAGGGACACATCCTTCATGCCAGCACTTGAAGAATGCTAGCCTGGGAAGGATTTGAATTCAGCATTGTTTCAGCTCATTTAGTGTCAACTCGGCAGGCCCTCAGCTATCTTGGCTCATTACGATTGTACCCAAGGTCAAAGTGAATATAAGGAACTGTGTCAATAAAGTACCTTGCAGTATTATCAGAATTTGCCACACGGTACCACCAAGTCCCCCTTCTCATCTCAAATGGTTCTTTAAAGTAAATGATGCCTCACCACTCCAAATAGCTCCACTGGGTTGACAGTATGTGACTGCAACAGGAGTTAGAAAGCATAAGCATTCATGTGGGCTCTAGCCTGTGTCACTCAGATTTGTCTTGAATCTTCCTCCATCATCACTCTGGTTGTTGTCTCTGTTGCTACATTACTTTGATCTCTCTGGGGGGAAACACCAAGCTTGATTGGCTCTCTCAGTAGAATTAGATGCTCAAAAATAAGCTCTCAAAATTATTCGTGTCTCGAAGATGCATTCCAGCAAATCAGTAAAGCTATGGAGATGAGACGAAGTCAAAACAGAAAACACAGCTTCCACTCTGAAGCAAGCAATTGATCTCCACCGAAAAGTGTCAGTGGAAAACAGTGGCAAATTTGGTCATTGTTTAGTTGCTTTAGCTGTTTAGTTGCTAAATTAGCTCCCAGTTAATTTCTGTAGACAGCGTGAATGCCTCCTTAAATGCAGTGGTTACCTCCTTATTATACTCTAGATCCTGCTGGTTGTTCCAGATAGCTGCTTATCTTGAATGACACTAGAAAGAACTTCCTGCACATAGACATTTCCAAGCTTCTTGTGGATAAAAATGGGGAGTTTCCCCAACACCAACAATATCGTGTGTGGCAAACATGCTCTGTGCATTTCATTTTCTTTAATCTGTGTGCAAATTGAGTGGGAATCTTTAAAAGGCTTTTAATGGCTCCTGGAGCCAAGTTATACCTGACTTGCAGCAATAAGTGTCTGGGAAAAATAAATGTTTCAGGCTCTGCATATATTCATAGATTCTACTCTCCTTACTGTCAACTTCATAAATGACACCTGGATAATCAACGGTAGCACAGGCCTGAACTTTAAAGCCATGTTATTAATATGTCACAGCTTTTAATATAAAGCCTGTAGCACATTTATCACTTGATCTTTTGAAAGTCAAGTCATGTTGGATGTGCAGACATTTGGGGTTTTTTTCTCCTCAAAGGTTGGTTGCCATGGGTACCTTTCAACTGGACTCAAGACCTCTTAGCATACAGTCCATGGAGGAACCATTCCATATGAATTTTAACTTTGCAGTTAGTCATCATAAAAACCCAGAGAACCATCCAGGGAATGTCTTTAATATTTTTACGGTGCCTCCCTACTCCATTCTTCAGAGAGAAGGTGACTAAATGTCAGAGGCAATTGCATGGGCATGACCAGTGCTTCTTCCCCAAGGGAAGTGGCAGATGGGTGCTTTGCTTCATTAAACACCAAGCTTTCTATCCAATTAAGAAGCAGAACTGATGGGCTTTGGAGGGAGTCCCACCCTAAGAGGCACAACATGGTACAAAAAACACAGGAAAAATGGTTGGGAGAGAGCATTTGTGCAGGCTCCAGAGCTAACGAGCAAAGTCTAACACAAATGAAAAGTTTCCACTGCTAACAAATTCACGTATTGGGAACCTTTTACAAGAACTCAGGCATTGACATAGCCAATATGTTGAAATAAATATGTCCTTTTCTTGGACTTAACATTAGTTCCTAACAATACTTTTAATGAACAATCAATTCTCTTTAAAATGCCTTCTACTTCATTTATTTTTGTTAACCTATATCTTTTGTTTTTTCTTTCTCCACATTTTAGCTTTGCTTTGTCTAAATTAGATTGTCAGCCATTGGATGCCCATCTGTCATCCGTTTTGTACAGTCTCTAGTTTTATCTAGGCATGGCACAAATAAGAAATATTATTAGTGAAACCTTCTCATTAGTGGCTGATGACTTTGGGGCATCACTGGATTTGTACGAGGGATAGTCATCATTATCTTTATCTCGGGAAAGACTGACTCCTCTGATAGGTAGATATGTGTTTGCAGCACCGTGGTTTTTGCAACTACAAATTGCAGAATGGGAGGAACCTGCCCTAAATGTAACTAAAATTGCCCTCCTCAGGGAAATCTATTCCTTGTACAATGGTTGCCCACGCCATGCACATAATGCCCCAGCTGCTGCATGCAGCCTAGCATGATTTCTTGTGTGGTGTACCTTTTCCATTGTTTCCTGCTGTCATGTTTTCTATAACTACCTCACCTTTCTGTGACTCTTTGCTGTCTCTTCTTTGTGTTCATTCACTTCTCTCTTCTCGATGGATTGAGAAGACTTCAGCTTTTCTACTGGCAAATGGGTGTGCAGTTTGAGCTCTCAGTGGTTCCATTAAGATTTATCATAGTAAAGAGCCATCCTGAGCTAACCACATCTTCCATTCAAAAGAGCCTACAAAAAGAATAAAACAGGCCAGCAGGACTATTTCTATGCACTGATCATTAGAAGGCAAAGTGACTTTTCCCTGCAGCCAACTAGTCTCATATTTCATCATTACTCGCATTTAGCAATGCCACTTGAGTACATGATGATCCATTTCTCAGTTGAATTCATGCTGAAGCAGATACAATAATAATCCACCAACAATGAGACTTTATTAAGGCCTTTCCTCTTTTTTTCTTTCTCTAGAGCAGTAGAAAATTATTTGAAACCAGATTTGCAGTGCAAAAACACCTCGTCTTCAGACAAAGTCAAGGGAAACAGTTTTGGGTTGCTCTTGGTATCAAGTGCTTGTGTTTGATTTGTTTCTTCATAATAGATAGATGTGCTCCATGAGACCACTAAAAAGGACTAGCAGCAATTTCTTCTTTCTTCACTGCCATAGCTGAGAATAGGAATGATGCCTGCAAGTTCTGTTAACAATGAGATATCTGGGAGAATGCGAAGAAATGCATGCACCCTGTTTCCAAATTTGATGTGGGAGCTAACTAATCTCTCACACTTTCTGCCTCTTGTGTGACATTTAATGTCTTTCCCTATGTGAGGGGGTCACCTTGAGTGTCCCCAACAGACTGTCTGCCTCTGCCTCACAAGCCCAGGGGAGCCTGGGAGAGAGTGAGTCTCCAGGGCCCCTAGCCAGAGAGGATGGTCCACCGCAGGTGGAGGAAAGACCATCTCCTGATACAGGACAGCTGGAGGAAGGTGAGATGGTTGGAATAAGAGGTCAGGGTTGTTGTTGTCAACCGTGTCAGATGAAGGGAACTGGGACCACATCTTTTGTACCTTAAAGGAAGTGCAAACAGAGATAGAAGAAAGTCACCTCCTCCCACCCAGCCCTTTCGGCCAGGGAAGGGTCAGGGGCCTGAGGCCCAGACAACACAGTCCCCAGATGATCTAGTTCCATCCCAGCCTTGATGTCCTCACTGCCTGACAGGAACTGCGGCACCTACACCAAGCCAACTTCAGCACTGGAGACGCAAGCAGCCACAGGCACGGCTAAGGAGATTCCTGGAGACAACACTGCAGAGCCCGGTCTCCATCACCCCCCTGTACCAGCCCTCCCTAAAAGGATTGCACCCTGGATTAGGATTCATATTTCCCCCCCAGGACAAGAGGCCTGTGGAACTCACACACTCGTATCCTCTAGGTCAGTGGTGGCGAACCTTTTGGGCTCGCGTGCCCAAAATGGGGGGGGGGGACAGCGGGTGGCGTGCTGCCGCTGCGATAGGTGCCATAGGTTCGCCATCACTGCTCTAGGTGGATGCTGTTATGATCTTCCACTGCTATGTCTTTGCTTTTAAATTTAAAGAAATATTTGCGGTTAATAAGATCCTTGTGGCGCAGTGGTTAAACTGCTGTACTGCAGCCAAAACTGTGCTCACGACCTGGGGTTCAATCCCAGACAGCCGGCTCAAGGTTGACTCAGCCTTCTATCCTTCCGAGGTTGGTAAAATGAGTACCCAGCTCATTGGGGGGGGGGGGGCAATGTGTAGCCTGCATAATTAAGTTGTAAACCGCCCAGAGAGTGCTTTAAGCGCTATGGGGCGGTATATAAGCAGCACACTTTCCTTTTTTTAAATGTAAGTGTAAGATGGCTAGATTTAAATCTAAAAAAAGAATAAATCACTTTATGTTGAGTTATACATACTGTATAGTGATGTGGAGCTGTGGTATTCTTAAATAAAAGATATCTATCTTATTCAGTCTGGGAGTTTCTTTTAAAATATAGGGTGTCATTTAAAAATAAAGGGCCTCTTAGAACTGACAGCAAGTATTCTCTCTCCTGGATATGAGATATATGGCATTTTACTTTGTGTGCTTTGGAAGTGTATGGCTGTATGGGGAGGCCACATCAGGCAAGTCAAAAACAGCCTGATACTAGTGGTATCATTATTAATGCTGGACTAGAGGAATAGCCTTGAAAATCTTTGCCATATAGTGATTTTTCACTGTTTCATAAGTCTTGGCCTCAGCAAGTCAACCTCTCTGGCCATCCACACACTGAGCAGCTCACCAGGCAATTCACCATGGGCAGTTTCAGGTCAGGCTTCTATTAGCAGAGAATGCTGCCGCTGAATCAACTAGTAGTGGATTCAGTCCTCTGAACATCAGCCCTCTGTCATCTTTTTTCATTTCCAGCTGTTTCAATACCCACTGTCCATTGACAAACTTT
Source organism: Intellagama lesueurii (assembly GCA_037013535.1). NCBI lineage: Eukaryota > Metazoa > Chordata > Lepidosauria > Squamata > Agamidae > Intellagama > Intellagama lesueurii. Next base: position 173,842,978 of record JBAJHW010000004.1, on the reverse strand, counting down.
CTGTCCTCATATGAGCCCCCCTCCTCCATTGATAGGCACCCTAATACTAAATTCATTGTAGCAGCAAGAACAGCAGCAGCAGTACAGGGGAAAGCTGTGATCCCAGTGCATGGGACAATATAATGGAAAGGAAGACACTGAAAATACCCTAAATGGCAGACAGGTGGGGAAGTCTGGAGTAGCAAGGCATCTATTAGCAATGTCACTCCAGGAGATACTTGCACAAGTAGCACAGGTCAACACAGTATAAAGATCTACAGCAAAGAATGAGGCACAGATTTTACCTATACAAACTGGTACAATGTCAGAAGGAACATATACTGCTGGACTTTGGTGGTATGCAGCACTCTAGATAATCACAGGAAAAAACAGAGTTGATACTGATGTACGGAGAATGTCATCTGGGGGAGTTAAGGAGGTACAAATACCACATTTGGAAGAGCCTTTTGGAGATGTTCCAGTTTTTGTCTCGCAACATATATCAGTGCTAATTTGGCATTAATATAATTGGGCTGCTCTTGCTCTTTTTCTTTCTCACCACTTAGCCTCTGAATGATTTGCCTTTCATTCGTGCATGCAGATTTCAAAGAGCAAACCTCATTTTATAAAAAATTCGGCATTCACTTACTAACAATTTGGCAGCTCTTTCAAAATTTCATTTATGAGCTGCATACAAATGTCTGTTTTGGGAATTTGCCAATATTGCCAGTTTGCTTTACCTACACACCTAAATAAGTCTACAAGCAAAAGAAACAATGGCTGAAATCATGTTGCTTTGTTACGCAAAAGCCATATAATTCAGTTGTTCCTAGCTGGTAATTAACAAGTCACTCCTTGGGTCTTCAAGGAGGCACACACTCATTGGCTTGGTGAGTGCTCAAGAATCCCCTTGGGAACTCATTAATTACTCCTCATACATCAGAATTTCAGTCAATACGTGGTAAAATCATAATATGGTCAGCAAGTCCTGAAGATCTGTTCTGTCCAAGCTTTGTAATAAATGTTTTCTTATAGAACTATTAATATCATTTTTTATTTGAGGCCCAAGCTGTATATTACAGATAAACTGTCATTAAAAGAGGGAATTCCTCATGTGCAAAGAACACCTGATTGTCACAGGAAGACCTTTTAATACCTCCCATAGTTTACAGATTAACTTGATCTGTTTTTGATTGGTCACTAGGTGGCACACACAGGTTTAATTTGCATCAACCTCAGACACAAACTTCCACCTGAACAACATGTTCAGCACCAGCTGAATTCAGCTTTTAATGATTGGCCTTGATTTTTATTTTTATTTTATTTATTTATTTATTTATTTATTGAGAAATGAATGTTTCAATGAGTATTCTTTTGTATTAATTTGTACTCAATGTGCATAACCAAGTCTGTGAGATAGTAACTCAGCTCAGAATCCTGCAAAGCTCTTCTTTGAATCCTGCTTGGACTAGATGTTTCTAGGAACCCTTCCAGCTTTACAGGTCAATGAGTCTATGTTTCTATTATCTTAAAAGTGTAGAATCAGAAATGACAAGGAAAGAAAATACATTGGATATGGAAGAATAATATAGGAGGTAAGGTTGTGGAGTTTATAACAGCTAGAAGCAGCAGCACTGGATGTAACATTGAAAGGACATTACAAGAAGATGTCTGTTGGAGATATAGGCAGGAAGAGAAGCAATTCAATAAAAGAATACTACAGTCACAACATTGGAGGAGTCTCATAGACGATTTAGTCTAAGTTGCTGTTCAGACTCCATGAGTAGTTCAGTCAACCTCAACATGCATGGCCAGTGGTCACAGATTTTGTGAACTGAAGTCCAGCCATAGCCAGAGAGGGTCCATTTAACACTGCTCTCTTTTTACATTTCATTCATTCATGGTTTTGATCTGCTGCTATACTATTGATTGCTATTATATTGCTATTGTATTTATGATTTGTTTTCTTATAACCTGCTTTGTGAAACTGTTTCTAAAAGGAGGAGGAGGATGACTATGATGAAATACTTATATTTCTTATATTACTTATATTTCTTATATTACTTATAAATACTTTCATTTATAATTATATCATATCACATCACTAACTGAAGTGTGGGGGAGATTGGAAGAACCTGTTAATAACCAATGCAGCCAGTGATGTTATCTGTAGATAAAAGCTCTCTTTCCATTGATACCATCAGCTATATTGATGTTACGTTACTGTTACTTGACTGTTACATTAAAATTGGGATCAATGTGGGAACATTGTGACATGGACAAACTCAGGATATTCCTGAATACAGATCCTTAGCCATAACAATGTTTAGTCTGTAAAACAGTAAAATAACCCTTTTTTAAAAAGATGAGCTGGATGTAATAAATATTACTGATAATATAAAATGCTATTTTCTTTTAATATGATACCTGCAGACTTAGAATGGAACTATTATTCAATAAAACAAGTGAAACAATGGTTCACATTAAACGTGCAATGTCTCTTGGCAAAGCATAAAGGTCTTGTTTTTCAAGTGGCTGGCAATCAGCCAAAATACTAGCTAAATAGAGCTGTTACTTACATTGGATGACACCAGTACAAGACCATTTGGAATCTAAGCTATCTACTTAAAAAGAACAGTCCATTTTCCCGTGAAAAGTGCATCAGAAATAAGCTTTATGCGAATTACATTCCATTAAAGGTTATACTACCGTTATGAAATTGTTCGATTTTGTATGTTGAATTAGAAATGTGAATAATTAAAAAGAAAGGGGGGAAACCCAAGAAAAAGAATAACTGAGCATTCTAACAACATTTTTATATGAATTCTGGGAGGGGGGAAAAAGACTACTTGTTGCATAGGAGAAGTGTGGTTAGAGGAGCACTAAGCCCCGAGGGTGGAATAACTAGGCAAAATGTTCCAAGTATTTAAGGAGACAACATTATTTTCTGACAGGTCTAGATCCTTTTTATAGTGGGCAGGAAGTATGGCAACCATTAGGGAGAAACTCTAGAAGGAAAAAAATCCGGTTTTGTTGAGGAGTGGACTGGCAAGCACGTTGGCGAAAGTATACAAGCTTTTTGGTAAAGACTGACAAGTCAGGAATGAGAACACTGAACCAAATCACAAGGATCTTCCTCTGTATGTTCAATGAAGGTCAAACTAGATGGAATGTTTCTGTTAATCAGTGGAGATTCCTTAAGTGGTAAAGCCTTTTCTTTTTCTTTTTTTTGCCCAATCATGAGATTTTTTTCAGCTCTCTATCTTGCGAATTAGCTTTATTTTTTGTTGATTCAAAGTATGAACATGCTCTTAATTTCCAAGTCTGATTGCTCAGGCATGCAGCTCTAAGGAAATTCCATCTCTGGAGCAGAAGCATGCGATTAGTTTCTTAATGCATCTTCGATGCCTTGTCTAGTTTGTCCATGAATGCAAAGCATGGAAGTATATGCCCAGCATTTTGTCGATTAATTGTAATTAGCTGTTGTGATTCCTCCTGAACATATGTAAAATCCCAACAGGACTTTAGCCATCAAGTTACTATAGTTACCTGTAGCAGCTAACTTATTGGGAGCCCTAATGAGGACCTAATTAAACTACATTTCAAAAGTAATTTGACACAAGTGACCAGCAATGCTTGTTCTGGTGTAAGAAGTGAAATGTTCTAATTAGCTTTAAATAGGGGTAACTCAAGTTTGCACAAGCAGCAAAAACAAACAAACAAACAACTGAGAAATGTAACTTAGCTATCTGTATTTTTCAAAAAGTTTCAAATTGTTTTCCGTGGCTGCTGTTTTTAATACACATATTTTAATTGTTTTTAAATATTGTAACTTCTTGTGTTTTTAGTTGTTCTTGTTTTTTAATAATTTTATGACTGTCTGGGATCCCTACATTGCATGAAAGGTGGGATATAAATGAAATAACAAATTTACTGTGTTGCAAAGATCAGTCACAAGTATAGAATGGTTACATAGGAAAGTTTTTGTACCTAGTTTTGCATTTACATGTGGCTCTTTCAGTGTTAAAGAATATTTAAAGATTGCCCAGAAAACAACAGAACAAATATTCTTTAATTTAAGTAAAATAAGGAAATATGGAAGCTACTCCTTAATAGGACACTAATTGATCATGCCAGAAGATTCACTGTTTAGTTTTGGAGGCTGTCTCCTCCTGCTAAAGGGGTTTCCACTTCTAGTCCCTTCAGTGACAGGAGAATTTTTGTCAGACTAAAGATTCCAATGACCTGGAAAATTTCTATTATATGTAAGCATTTGTTATTATCAGGAAACATGTTTAAGGATCCAGCTGCGGGCATTTTCATATTTGTTTATTGCAATAATTGCTGCTTTGTTCGACTTAAATGTTTCTGCTTTTTACTTCTCTCTTCAAAGAATGTCTGTTTCCCATTTTGACCTCTGCAGAGAAACGCAAGGAAGTAGAACACAATCACACAAGAAGTTTAAATGGAGATACCTGTTAACAGAAACAGAAGGAAGTAGAAATTAATATATATACACAGTTTGTGATTATGGTAACAAAAAACAACAATCAGAACTGTGTTCTTCTTCCAAAGTTCCCAGGAGCGACTACCTTGCAAAAACTGTTCTATTTTCACGTGTACTTTGGGAAGATCAAATAAGCGTTTTCTTGATTTGGAAAGGATTGTTCTTGCCAACCTACAAAACAGGAAGATTAAAAACCTGGAATATACCAGAGGGTGACATTCACAGCATTTCTACTGGGTCACAGCAACTCCTTGTTCTTACCTCCTCTAGAGAAGGGCAGATCAGGACCTGAAAGTGAATTGTAAGGAGGTTTGCAGTAGATCAGCACAGGCCTTGATGGCTCATATTCCAACAACAGCATATAAAATTCAAAGGAAAACAAAATCTCTACCATAGTTTCTACCCTTGTAAAGATTTGTGTTCAAATTCCTGGTCTGTAGTCACTGTAATTTTATACTGATCTATGCAGGTTATCCTCAGGACAAACTATGTAAGATATTCAGCTTGCATTTAAAAGCTGATACCATTCTAGTTCTTCAGTGACACTGTTCCTCAAGAAATCAATCAGACTTGCAAATGGGGCCCATGCTTACTTCCCAATGATTAATCATGAAGCAAGGCCAGCTAATTTGAAAAATGTGTGGATGAGAAAAGCTCTTGTTAGGATAAATAGAATCTTCTACTGCTTAAGGGACCTCTGCTTCTATATGTGGAGCTAAACATCTCATGTATTCTTGACCCCCAGTGTACTACTTTTGTGGATACTGTGGTGAAATATTATTGGGTTGTAACTCAATCCACCAGGATGGACATTAGATCCTCCTGATGAAAATTTGTATACATGAGCTTTCTGTCCAGCTTTGTCATAAGCATCACAGTTTGATGCTTGAGTTTTAGTATGTTCCTGTATCCTTTGATATCCATTTCCTGACATATCTTTTGCTCATTTCAGACCACTGCCTGTGGCTGAACCTTTCTAGCTAGGTGGATGTTACTTTCACCTTCAAACAGGAATGCTGTCCTTCAAGCAAACACAGATATTACCATCTTAATTAGGAACAAAGAAGCTGCCTCATAACCAGACAGACCATTAGTTTATCCAGATTAGTAGACCTGTACTATCAATAACTCTTCAGAGTTTCCCAAAGGAGTTTTTCCAACTTTACATGGAGGCAATGAGGATTGAACTCAGAATCTTCTACATGCAAGCATGTACTCTACCACAGAATTATGGTCCTTCTGTAATTAAATGTCAGTGGTCAGGATAGGCTCAAGTAAAACATGTGAGCAGTCTTCCTCACCCCAAAGTACAGTGAGTTTCAAGCAAAATGTGTGCCATATGAGAAGAGCACTAAATGTTTAACAAGCCAGGAAAAGCTGTTGCTTTTTATAGTTTCTCACATGTTCCATTTTAGTAAGTGGCCATACGTATTGAATGTACTGTTCTCTTTACCTGAATATAAGGGAAAAATAATATGTGGATTAAACCTTCATATTTCTCAAAACTAAGGAAATGTTTATACATTAGCAGGTTCCTTTTGTAAAATCAAACTGTCAAAGCAAGAGTGTAGAAAATGCAAATAATATTGTTTGTCTTAGGTTTTACTTCCTTTTGGGAAAATAAAGGGAGATGATGTCCCTTTACTTGGGGAAAAAATAAACCAGAAGTCTTATACATTATGGATGCACACTCACACACCAACCTACACACAGAGTGTATGGACATGAGAATCCCCACAAGTTTTTCATCAGCAAATGATGTTTTAATTGGTGGTGTAGTATTTTGAGACAGCATAGGAAATCCTTGTTTTAAGTCAGAAGGAAAGGATATGAAAGAGAGAGGCTGGCTCATCTGAAAACTCACTTACACATTACATTAAAGAGAGTGGAAATCATACAGCGCAGTGCATCCATGACTGAACAGCATAAATGATCTCATTATACACAGGCAGGACTGTGCATACTAGAGCTATGGATTTATGAGGACAGCAAAAGCACACTTGTTTTTATTTTCCTTCTAGATGCCATGAGCCAGCTTTTGATCTTGGGTACAATAGTTTTGTGCCAGCCTAGTTTTATGCAGACATCTGTAGAGTTCTGCCAGATTTGTGGCAGTAGAGTTAACCCAGTTGCAAAACAATTAATTACTTATTCTTCTATCTCAGTTTAGAAATTGTCACGTGAACAAGTTGTGTCTTTCTTTTACTTTAGGACAGGTATATACTTGAGGAGATTATTCATTTCCATATCTATGTCTCACGCAGGGAGGAGGTTCTTGAACCAGTAGTCACCCTCCCACCTGTGGCCCTCTAGATATTTGTGGACATCTGGAGAGGGTTAAGAATTGGGTACCCCATTCTACACACATCACCACGTTCAGGGAAAGACCTGGCTTATCCCAGGTATTCTTCACTAGTGCCGAATTTCAAGGTATTCTACTTTGTTGGGAGAGAGTAAGAAGTGAGAAGTCTCAATATCTGCTTTTTAAAACACCCCAGATCTTAAAATCAGTAGTTTAACTGTATTTCAAAACTTAGGACCAGTCCTATCATTAGGCAGGGTGAAACAACCAGCTCAAGCAACAGATCCTGAAGATAGCAATGGCAGTTCCCTGGTTCCTCCTTCAAAGTCATTGCTACTCTTCTCTGTTGGTTCATGCCACACAGTCTGTCCCATTCATCTAAACTTGCCTGCTGCCATCAGGTATCATAGAAGATGATGCCACTGCCAACATTCAGCTGGCAGTTCAATCAGTTTCTGTATGTGGGGTGGGAGTGGGAACATTGCCTTGTCTTTCACCTTAGGCACTGAAATGCTTTGACTTGGCCTGGCTGGCCCAACCCAGGCTTTACGAAAATTGACACTGCAATCAAAAATACTATAAGATAACAATTAATTGAACAGGATGTTTGGGAATTAGCTCTTTCAGCCATCACTTAACCTACCTTTACTGAATTGATTCTCCCAACAAGCTGCTGACATTATTATTATTCCCATTTTAAAAATGTGGCATTTGAAGCACAGGATAGCTACTTAGTGACTTGTCTATAGCCATTCACTAAGCCCACAGAAAGGCAAGACTTGAATACCTTTTAATCATGTAATGTGTATTTATATTTTGTTGAAGGGGATGCTGTCTTTGAACCAAAGATAAAAAGAATGCTGACCTTAGAAGTATGTTAGTATTTGTGCAGCTTCTCATGTGGCCAAAACAAAGGCAGTGTTATATCAAAAAGATTTCTTTGGTCTGCAGTAATTGATAATGACACACACTTATTCATCTGAAGAAAATTGAGAAGGACAGTAGAAAATGGTTAACATTAATATCATATGTTTTATTAATAGTTTGACATGTCACCTATTTGTTAACATATGCTGGAAATTATGTGCCTCCACGGCTCTTGTTGTCCTGGGGTAATAATCCAACAACAGCTATTATATAAATTTAGAGCAGATTGGTAAGAGGAATTACTTTGTTATTAGGTAGGTAGAATAAGAATCCTTTATAGAATTTCCCCTCTAGCTATATCAGAGATTCGGTACACTTTGGAGGCACTGTAAAATTAGACCCAAGCTAAAACCAGGATTGGCAAGTGGAAGGGGCCCTGGAGTGTTTCAGGTTTCCCCCACGTTGTGCCTTCCATGCCACACAATACCAAGGTGATCTCCCCAGGGCCACCTTATAGCTGAAAGCTGGACATGCCACAGACATCAAAGCCAACAACCCTGCTAGAGTCATCAATGGAAGTGGAGGATGAGAAAACATTGGGAGGGGCTTGCCCTGAGTGTCCAAAGGGTGAAGAACCTTTCAGAAACAGTGAGACTCAAGGAGAGACACAGGGGCCAGAAGGATCTAGAAGGGAGGTATAAAAGGGATGGAGAAAGAAGTGGGGGACAACTGGTGTCAATGGACTGTTGAGGAAGAGGTGGGAGAAGAAGAAAAAGAAAAAGAGGAGGCCTGGATGGAGCACTAGATGGTCCCAGCCAAAACCAACTAAACAGACTGCAAACCTCTTGCTTTAGCTAGCCATGGTCCTAAGGAAGAGCAATCACTCTAAGAGTCACCAAGGTGGGATCTATACCACTATGAGCAGGTAACTACTAGAGAGTGGGCCTTTTCAGTGATAGCTCCCTCCTTGGTGACTCTTCGAGTGCATTTACACTAGGGGGAAAATGTATTTGAATCAAGTTTAGCATGTTTTAAATCAGTTTTTTAAAAGGTGAGTATACAATGCACATGGAAGCATGGATTGTTTTGACAGGGAATCATGTTATTTCGATTGGAAGCGAGATATTTTGCTCTTTTGCCAGAGGATAGTTTATTTTAACTCAGATGTCAAACTGATTTATTTTGAATCATTTTTGCATGCATGAATACCCCTGGAAGTGTAAATTGTGTCTGTAGGGTTTGCGATTCACTGATGTGCCTTCCGAGCTCCTCTCCTCCTCCACTCCCTGTGTGTGTGTGTATCTTCCTACTTCCCACCTCTAGAAGTGTCATCTAGTCAAAATGTCTGGTCAGTTTGTTTTCTCATTTCATAAGCCTTGTCAGTTTCATCCCGTTCTCCCTCCTTCACAAGCCTGTTGAGTTTCAGCCCCAGCTCCCTGTCTGTTCCTCGGCAAGCCCAGACTCCATATTGCCCTCTTCTTCTGTACCCCCCCCCATCTCTGTGTGTGTGTGTGTGTGTGTGTGTGGTGTGTGTGTTGTGTGTGTGTGTGTGTGTGTGTGAGAGAGAGAGAGAGAGAGAGAGTTTGTCTATCTGTCTGTCTCTATGCCTGTCGGTTGCAGGAAAAGCTCTGTTTTAATTTTTTTTTTCTATCTCATTCTCTTCTAGTGTTATTTCAGATTGCAAGATTTTTTAAAAATATATTTAAAATAACACCACAGCAGGACAAACCCTCAAATGCAATGATTCTAAAACCCATGTAGCCTCTCAACTGTTTTATAACAAATGGATTAAAAGTTTTCCCAAGAAGAGACACACACTGACCCAAAACCCACATGACTGCCATGTGACTTTAAAACAAATTCAAAAATCCTGATGCATTTTCCTATTTATTTCAATAGTGTAACCAAGCTCTTAGTCTAACATAGCTAAGATGGTAGAGGAGACAGAGACAATTTAATCACCTCTGACAACCGAAGCAGACGTTTGATGCATCCAGAGGATGGTAACTTCCTCCCATGGCAGAGTGCAGTGGTGACAACAGTTTCAAGATTTTTATCTTTTTTTAGAAATTTTGGGGAGGGTGAGAAATCACTTCCCATCTCGGGATGTAAGTTCAGAATTAGCTTCGAATCCTGGGCAGATAGTGAAAGTCTTACCATCTTAGGCCAAAGGAAGACTGGTGTGATTAGAATAGTTCTGAATTACTTTGTTAGTTTGGCTAATAGTTGTTATGGAAAAAAAACTTCAGTCTTTGTCCTTATGTCTGGAACTGTGGGTCCCTTGGATGCTCCTCCCCATGATAGACCTGGGGGCACATACAGCAAGGCAGGGAAAACTTTTTGTCAAAATCAATCCATGTCTTTCAGTGATTTTTCTTGAGTAATGGAAAAGGGAATGGAAAATGTTTGCAGCATGCTTCTTTGGCCTTTTTAGTTGATTTGTAAGCACTTACTATAAAATTATCAGCAGTAGCTTAATCAATGTGAGCTCTAAACCTCTGAATTGGATTTTTGTTTTCCTCTTAATTTGTTTGTTCATTCCATTTGATGCTTGTCAAGTAGGATCAAGTCTCATGACAAGAGGTATAGCCTCATTTTGTGGCCTTTGGCCAGATGGGCAGTATAAAAATACAACAAACAAACAAACAAATATTGGTTAACTAGTCCTACTTATACAGATTTTAACTATTTCATACCATCACTGAATTCACAGTTGCTGTAGTTAAATGTTCATAGGCTGGCCAGCTATCTGGTGAGGATCCACTCTATACTTGCTTAGGGTAGACAGCAGATACCCACTCCACTCTTGGGGCCATACTCAAAGTCTTAACAACTTGCAGAACATGTCAGAACTTGTACTGCATTGAAATAGGCTTCAAGAGACCATGATACATTGTGTCCATGATACAATGAGATGACATAGTAAGAATTTATAGGTTTAGCAAAGAGAGCAGAGTCTTGTGGCACATTTCTTACATAAAAACTGTTGTTCTCTGAAACCTCTCATGGACTGCAGCTGATATCTTTAGATGCACTTTCTGGATACTAGCAGAAAAAAGTAGCTCCTACAAGAAAAATCTGACTGCATGTATATTTAGTTTTTGTCTAAATAACTTCCTTCTCTTACTGCACATTCTCACATGTTTACCTGAAAATCTCACTTGTGATGAGCTTATTCCCAACTCCCTAGTAAGCACAGGACTGCCATTTGAAGTGACAGCAATAAATTCCATAACATTTGTCTATGTATGTAACATTTGAGCCATCAAAGGGCTGAGTTCCTAAGCGTCAAAGAAGTTCTCTCAATTTGTCTGATTCCCCGCCTCCAAAAAGCTGTAACTGATTTTTACAGTATGACATGCCGCTACCATCCCATACAAAGCATACAATATAAATCATAAATTTATGTCAACATATCAAGCAGATGTGCCTCATGGCCTACTATGTCTGTTGGAAGTGAGCAGCTATTGAAATCCAATGGTAGGTTGCCAGCCTGGATGTTCTTCCTCTTCAAATCTAGCATGTGCTCAAGAACACACCTCTGGATCACAACTGGGATACTGCCAACGTTAACAGCAAAAAGTCAGGCTACCAGCAACCCAAGGCTTTCTCTGAAGAGACATCTGTTGGTGAGGGATTTCCTCTGTTCACCACAATGTAACCCAGACCCTCAATAGAAAGTCTTAATGGAAATTAGATTATTATTCTTAGCTTTCTACCTGTTTTACAATGTAATTTATTATGAAATTTATATTGTTGGTTGTATGTGATTTAAAATGAAATGCTATTAGTAACAATATATTATAAAACTTGCTGCAGAGCCAGAAAGTTGGCTTCTCCTTCAGTAGTTTAGCCACGACATAGGTACACTTCAGTTCTTCTTGTCTATTGCTTTCTGTTCGCAGGCGTGTTTGTTTGAATATATGTACATTTGTCTGCCCACCTGGATTTTCTAGTCACCTAAAAGCTGTCAAGGTGGCAGGACTACCAGTCTCAAGGCACCAGCAGAAGACTCAGGCACTTGGTGTGATTCTCTGGGTCTCCAGACAAGGCAAGGCAAAAAAACTCAGGGTGAGCAGTAAGGAAGGAGGAAGATGATTTATTTTTGTATATGAGGTCATTTCAAAGCTTGGACCCTAAAGAGTCTGCCTCCTGTGACATCATAAGGGTCCACCTTCAGGTCTCATATTTTGGCATTCTAAAATTCTAAAAACATATTGGTGATAAATCGTACATGTAGCAGCAAACGTACAAGAACATTAACAGGCCTCAAAAGAATGGACAGAACTTTTCCTAGTGCTGAAGACATAATAAAATAGGTACCCTGGTGGACCTCTTTAGGAAGTGTATTGTATAACATGGGGGAGCTACCACTGAAAAGGCCCACTCTCAAGTAGCTCCCTGCTCATAGTAGCATAGATGGTAGCTGGTATTTTGACTTGCTTTTGCTGCTAGCTTTCAGAACAGCTTACCAGCTTACTGAGTCTGTCTTAAAAAGTTATTGACTTCTAGTGATTTGTCTAGAGTTGATCTGTCAGCAGCTCTATAATTTTAACCAGGAAAAGGCCCCCACAAAACTTCCATTGCATTCTCCAGGCAAAGTCTTTTTTCAACATGGTAGATTCTACTCCCCCAAAAATGAATCACACTTCCAAACACCTCAAATACAGTTTTCTCAAATGAAAATTATAACTAATTATAAAATAGCCTTAAAATGGAAAATCATGTAGTTTGAGGCCATTTTGTCTATTTGTCTGTTTCTTTTTGGCAATGGGGAAACATGGGCTATCTGAAGAACCTTATTGGGGGCCTTATTGGGAGCACTAGGGGCTGCATGTGGCCTGCAGGCTATGCAGTTCCCAGTCCTGACTGCTATAACTGAAAGGTTTCTGTGTACTTTATTAAGCCATTAGGGTGCATTCTTCATCCTAAAGACAACTGTGAGATAGTGCATTTTGGTCCATCATGTTTTTCCAATGAGTTTTTCTATAAAAAGGAAATTGAATCACTGGATCTCCCTGCCACTGAGTCCTAAACCCAAGTTGTGTTACGGGACCTGTGTTGCATTCTGTAATTTGAGGCAGAAATCCAGGGCCCCTCAACAAACAGGAGAATCCTCCAATGAAGCTAAGCTCGTTTACAATTTTAACATAAGTGAGGTAATACAAATTACCAACCTTAGCCCCCCTGGCTAGCCCCATAAGGCCTTTAGGTCCAGATGGCCTCACTGCCCTACTGTTAACTAACTTGTTTTTCTTTCCACATGTTGTTTTTTTAAGTCCCTCTGAGTGAGGAATGTGAGGCGCATATACTAGACACCCAGCCAAAAGAAAAGCAATTGCCTCTGATCAGTGTTTGATTTTCTGTATCTCTCTGAGGAGACCCTTTTGCCTTTCTGTAGCTCTAGGTGGGAAGAAGAAGAAAAGATTTCATGATTAAGCTCGGCTTCTATTATTTATCAAAGCAGTTCTCTCCCTTTAGCAAATACAAATCCCCTCCTGCCCAAGATGCATTCCCTCTCCGCCTCAACAAACTTTAAGATTCCTTTTAATTTATTTTTCTGGCATCAGGTAGACAGATGTGATCTAGGCTGACTGGAAGTTACTGATGGTTTATACTTAGAGCACTGACTTCAGTTGAGCTATGCTGCTGAAGCCTCATGACAACATGAAAACGGTACACACTGCAGGACATGTAAAGCACTACTGACCACTCTGACATGCGAACTACACAGCTTCATTCTGGTTGTCTTCTCTTTGACAGTATGGTAGTGAAGTAATGTACTGAAGTGGGCTTTCTCCCGGCTATTCCCAACTTTGGAACTCCCTACTGAGGAAGGCTGGGAAGGCCTCAGCTCTGTTGTTTTCTGTGGTGGTGGGCCTGGCTCCCCCCACCCCACCCAGACACCAGGGATGTTGGCAAACCTTTGGGTCCAAGTCCCAGATCTGAGTCCAAGCCTTTGGGTCCAGGTCCTGAGTCCCAAGCCTCAAGTCAGAATTTCAAGTCCCTATTAAAAAGCTTTTAATAAGCTCTTTAAAAACTTTTAAAGTTTTTCAAAAGTTTTTTTAATTAAAAAGCTTTTAAGTTTGTGGGCTGAATGTTCCATATCCTCCTTCCAACCAGCCCCCCCTTTTTTTCATCTCCCCCCTCTTTTATCTCTCCAGGGGATCCCAAAGGAACTGCCTTACCCCAAGGGGCCTGAGAAGGAGGAGGAGGAGGAGGAAGATGAGTTCTTCACCTACAAAGCTCTGGCACAGCACTCCCAACAGACCAGCTTCGCCTTCCTGAGAGAATGAAAGAAAAGCGATGAAATTCCCATCCAAAACCATACACTGGGGATTCTCCCAACTGAGTGGCACAAGGAGGAGCTCAATCTTGCAAGAGCCATCTTGGAAAGGGGTCACCAGTGTGGGGGAAGGCTTAAATAAAGACCCCACTCCCATCCGCTTTCGCTTGCCCAAATGGATAGCTGCCTGTCTATGCCCCTGCCTGGAAAAGCAGGCTGGAGCTTGGCAGGTCGATCTTTGATTCCTCCTAGGTGGGACGCTTTGGGTGAAGGCTTTCCTCCCCATTGCTACCTCCTCCTCTTTTTTAAAGACTCAGACTCATCTCACAATCCATTTTTCCGAATCTCATTTTTGAGTCCCTATTATTTCAATGGAGACCTGCCACCCAACAGGGTGGCAGCAAGTAGGGTTGCTTCCCTGGCATGATCTCTTTTAATAGATTTTTTTAAAAAAATAACTTATTTTATGTTTTTAACTTGAATCTGTTTATTTACTTTTAGCTGCCCTGAGACCCACTGGTGGGGAGAAAGCTGGGGCATAAATAAAATAAAGCAAGCAAGCAGACCAACCAACCAACAATATGTTCTTCACTATTGATAATCTTAAAAAAAAATCTTTGATGTTTATTCTTGGTTATAATCGGAGAGAACAAAGGAATGCTGAAATTCACAGGAACCGAGAAAGTTTCCTATGACTCCTTGGTTGAAACCTTGGTCCATCTAGCCTTGGAGTGGTATTGACTGGCAGCACCTCTCCAGGGTTTCAGGCAGGCATCCTTCCCAGCCTACCTGGAGACTGAACTGAGCACCATGTGCATCCAAAGCATGTGCTCTCCCGCTGTATTAGCTCCTAGTGCAGTATAACTAGCTACAACATTTAAAGGTCTTGCTCACACCTAAACATATTGATATTAATATCTTGGAAGCTGCCTTATACTGAGTAAGATTCTTTGTTTATCTAGCCTAGTAGTGGATTAGAAGCCAAAAGAAAAAAAAAATCCTCCAGGCCTTAGGCATACATGTAGGACATGCTTAAAATCAATGCTGTACTGTAGTGTAAGATAGAGGTGAGCCCAAAAACGGCTCATGATTTGAAGCATATCACATCATCTGTAAAACACGGTGGAGGCATCACAAAGGAGGAAACCCAGCATTTGGTGATGTCCATGCATTCCAGACTTCAAGCAGTTGTTGCTTGCAATGGATTCTCAACAAAGTATTAAAAATGAAAATTTTATTTATGATTGTGTTAATTTGTCCAATTACATTTGGGCCCCTGAAATAAGGGGACTGTGTATAAAAATGGTAACAATTCCTAAACGTTTCATACAATATTTTTGTTCAACCCCTTGTATTAAAGATGACAGTCTGCACTTCAATGGCATCTTGGTTGTTTCATTTCAAATCCATTGTGGTGGCGTACAGAGCCAGAATTATGATAATTGTTTCAGTGTCCAATCATTTCCAGAACTAACTGTAATCTTTGGGCTGGAGGGGTGTCGGGAGTGTGAAGAATTGATGTGTATGCGTTGTGTTACAGTGAGGTGAAAAGGTGCCTCAAAATTCAGCCAAACAACATTCTGTCCACACATAAAACAAATAAATTCTGCATGATCAGTGAGGCTAATTAAATATATTGAATATACAGTTATGGGATTGGGAAGCTTGGCTGGATGACATCAGAGACCTTGCAGTCCTCTGATTCTGGAAGTACAAAAGAAAGGCTACTAAAGTAGTTCAAGCAATTAGACAAATGTAATCTGTTACATCCCTTTGGTCACAGAGACTGAACTGATGTGATGGCTCCCGACTGCAGGTTTTAACAATGGCTAAGGACATATGTGAAAAGGTGATCACTCCCTGATGATGGAGCTAAAATTAAATATGGGCCCTCTGGAGCATCTAAAAGGGGAGGCTGTGCTCCAGAAAGTGAACATGCTGAAAAATAGTTAAATAAAATTAATACTTCAATAGTTCTTTATGTTCAAAGCTCTCTCTGAGCCTTATCTATTTTAAGACATTCACATCATTTTGTCTTCTTAAAATATTTGTTCCCATTCTCAGACAGCTGATTATGATATCTGTAAAAACAGAACATTCTGTTGTTTTACCTGAAAGGCTTCAGCATACCATAAGACTCTGCACAGCAGACATGGAGGTGCACTGCATTATATGCTGGTTGTAATGAAGGACAACCATAACTTCCAGCAAAGCACAGTAAATATACTCCTCTTCTTTCCCCTTAGCACTTCTTCATTTCACTCCTAATATGCAGGATGTATCAGATATTAAAATGACATTAGACTTAATCCTACCTGAAAGGGCAGGAATTTAGCTGAGCCTACTTTCTGTATGTTTCCTTTTGAGGTAAAAAAAAAAAAAAGGTGGGGGCAGAAAGGAAAGAAGGAAGGAAAGGCAAAAATAATCTTATATCAAACTTGTATACTAGGAATTATCCTTTATTATATAAATATCAGAGAGGAAAGCTACTTCAGACAAAGAAAGTTATCTGACAGGAATTCTATACAAGAATCTTTCGTGAAGGAAGAAAAAACTATGCTGGCAGCTTGTCAGTTTGAGAAGAAAGATATTCAGAATTAAGAAGGAGATGAAATACCAGGTCTTAGCACCCTATAAGACTCTTGATATCCTGGCTGTGCTTAGAAAACTTACCAAAAAGGCTGCTTCTTAAAGATGCCATCCAATAATGGAAAAAAACGAACCCACTAACCCAGGAAGCAGAAAGGAGTACTTTTTGAACATTTCAGTAAGGAGAAAATATGGGCTGTGGGGGTATACCAGTTGGATTATTTATTAAAGCACCACTGCAATTACAATTTTAGTACTGCCATCAAAACAGCTTTTATGGAGCTGAGTCTTGCCTTATGCATTGGTTTGAAATATTCGACCACAGCCCCAGAGGCTGTCTTTGGACAGCATACAGAAAATGCAATGCTGTTGCTATCATTTAGCTTTTTACCACCACCAGTGAACCAACATGTTTACACTGAATGCTAAGAGGAATGTTAGGATTTTCCCAGAGATACCTGGTTCAACTATTAGAGTTGCATATTAAGATCACACTTTCCTTTCAGTGACCAATCATAAAACAAAAGCTAAATGTTGGTGAAGAAAATTAAATGATACGGCAAACTAACATCTCTCATAAACCATGGTAAACACATCACCCAGTTTGACTTTGCTCATGCTAAGGCAGTAAATGTGTTTCTGGGATGTCCTACTTCAGACTACAAGTGGGTGCTTGTAAGAGTGACGTTTCTTTACATTAGAAATTTGGGTATAAAAAAGTAGAGACCAAGGAAAATCATGTGGAAAGCCTTGGTCATATTGATGGCTAACTCACACCAGGAACTGAACAAGGAAGTGCATTGCTGGACTTCTAAGTGGCTTCTGCTGATAAAATATCCTTCTGGAGCAGCTTTCAGAAGTAAGGCTTGGGGACAGATGTGGTTGAATTTCAGCTCCCAAATGCCCCAGCCAGGATGGGCAGCAGTCAAGCACTTGGCCTTGTAGCCAACAACACCTAGGGATCCAAATCACTGTCATATTACGTCCTGCAGTGTTCTGTCTTGTCTGCAGTGTTCTATCTTGTCACCCACATATTGTGGGAAGTCATTCGGGCTTCTGGAGTTGATTGTCGCCAACATGCAAATAACACCCAACCCTTTTTTCCTTCTTCCCATCTTATTCCTGACCTTGAACCATTGCCTGGAGCCAGTAACGGACTGAATGTGAGTAGCCTGCTGAAATGAAATCCAGACAGGAAGGGTGAGCCAGGAAGTGGAGTTTAACTTGTATGGGATACCTTTGAAAGTGTAGGCTTAGGCTTCCCCAAGGCCCAGCCTTGATCCCAGGTGCTCAGGGATTAGCTTAGTTGTTGGATGCTGGTGGTTCTATAGTGGTAGTTGTTATGAACACCAGCAGAACAAGTTGCCACTTTTTTTGTGAGTAGAGGTGCTTGCAAAGACATGACAAATGAGCATACATGACAAACATGAACTCATGAGTATGGAGGGTATGCTTCACATACATGCAGGATGAAATCCTGTTGCTTAGTGTAGTAAGTCATAACTAGAGTAGGCCGATTCGAATCAATGGAACTTATGAAGGAGTTGACTCACCAAATTCCCTCTGATTAACCATTAACACTCCTGTGCAATTTATTATTCTAAGCAACAGGATTTCAGTAACAGTGTTTAAAGTGCACAGGAAAGAATGGCAGAAATATTCCAATAAACTCTACCATTCTACACATTTGGCAATCAGCAATGTGAAAGGGTCACACATGTGCCAATAGGTGAGCATAAAGTTCCTTCATGGACAAAACTGCCTATCTAGTTAAGTAGGGTCACTTCATGAATGTGGCTCCAAAGGATGCCAAGTTCACCTTGCCACTGGAAACTGAATTTGCAACAAGAGGTGCTAGGGCTGCACACTTTTGAAGATGTGTAGAATGCTTTCCCTTCACCACTAATCAGTCATGTGGAACCACCATGAGACTGACACTGGGGTCAAGTAACACATTCTTTCCAAATGTGACAATGTTGCCTCTGGTCAGCTTCTTGTGAAACATGGAAGATACTGCAGTGGGTCAATTCTGTCACACAGATAAAAGCCTTTTCTCACAATCTGCCATCTTTAACTTTGGTGTTGTTATTTAGCAGAACTGTTAACTGAACTGTAGGCTTTCCATGCAGCCAAGGAACCCTGCCAGCTTATTCAAGAACTAAAAAGTACATATCAGCATGAATTCATTTATTCAATAAGACTGGGGGAAGGACCTGCCTGTCTTCAAGTTTTGACAGACAGCTCCCAGTTTCAGATAGACAGCATCAGCACAAAATCCACTTCTGCAGGTAGAGATGCTAGACATTCAGTCCATTAACCTATATATAAACTAGGTGTTTGAATGTAAGCTGAACTTGGCATCCTATGGAGCTGCTTTGGTGGAAATGAGTTATATGGGGAGATACATGATATAAAATTCAACATGCCAATCAATTCTACGGCATCTGTTAATTTGCAAATATGTTAACTAGGAGAGGTGCCCACACTAACATCTCTGATTTTAACCCAAACTAATTATTTTATACTTAAAACAATGGGGACCGCTCTTTTGCCCAGAACTTAAACCTGTCAATTTGTGCCTCTTCACAGCTGAGTACACAAAGGCCTATGTAGGAACTCCAGTATTTTTTCTTCCTAATAATATAACGATTTTCCAGATTCACAACCAGTTCTATCTCATGTGCATCTTGGTCTGGTGACTGCGCTTCATGGATTTATACAAAGCATAGCTCCTGCTGCTGAGTTCCAGATCCAGCTGCAATCAATACCATGCTCTCCGCAAAATTAAGGTCAGTCATGCGCTTCCCCCTGAGGGACTGAAATAGCTACTGTTTGCTTTCCGTGTTCCTGTAGGCCATCTCCCATATCATGAGCATGCAAAGGAAAGAATCACTATGGGTAACCTCTGTGGTAGGCTTGTGTGAAAAACTCCCCGTCAGTAAAGGGGAAAGTTGCTGTTGTTCTTGTTTATCTATAAATTCTCTAACAAGCACAGGAGAATGGGGAAGGTGGAGTCTTGACTCACTTGAAGGCAAAATGCTGCATCGTTTTATTTCATTTTTGGATCATTATCAAAAGCATCTGAGAGTCTTTCTTAGAGAGTAAAAGACATTAGTAGTAGGAAGATATTCACCTTTTTCAAGCTAGTAAGTAGAACTTTAGAAGATATGGGTTCAGATAAAGTTTGCTGGAAATAGTTCCCCCCCCCCCCTCAAATGACTAATTTAGTCTCTGAAGTTTATTCCTTACAAATACCTTGTTTTCAGTGGTTTCTGAATGTACAAATAGACCTGTCTTCTTGTTTTCTTCTTAAGCTCTGGGGATGCCAGTATTCATGAAAGTAAAATCAACAAGAATTGCAGTGCTTGTGTCATGCAAGCACACACGGACGAGAAGGCAATATTCAGATCTATAGTAAACAGATGTCAGAAGTGAGGATTCTACAAAGCATGTTATAAAAAAGGCCAGGCTAGACATAAAAGAAGTTTTTGATTTTGCATAGTCTTTTTATAGGTGTGCAAGTAAGCGTATACTACCAAGATATTCCAGTGGAGGAAAAGTTATGGAAGATTCAGTTGCCCTGACAATTTATTTGCAGGAGGAAGGGTTTTGTTTTTAAGCCAAAGATAAGACATGATGGACAAGAGGCAGGGAACAGGAGGAGTGGGGAAAGAAGCAGAGGGGTCTAAGCACCAGAGAATGGAGCAGAAGTGAGCAAAGTCCAAAAATATGACACGTCCTTCTTCAATCCCAAGGACTGGGAAAGAGGGTTAAGAAATAAAATGGCTACCCACTCAGAAACTGTGAAGAAAAAGAAAGTAGTGTGCCAGCTGCACCTGTTCCTTGATCTGGCTATGGTGACACATGCCCTAGTTACATCTTTCCTGGATTACTGTAATGTACTATATGCAGGGCTGCCTTTGTAAAGTGCTCAGAAACTCCAGCAGGTCCAAAATGCTGCAGCCAGATTGCTAACTGGGACTGGATATAGGGAACGTATAACCCCCTGTTATATCAGCTCCACTGGCTGCCAATACATTTCCAGACACAATTCAAAGTGCTGGTTTTAACTATAAAGCCCTAAACGGCTTGGGTCCAAGCTATCTTAAAGACCGCATCTCCCTCTATGAGCCTGTCTCGGTGTTAAGATCATCAAGGAGGCCTTTTTCTCAGTCACACCACCATCACAAGTGCGCTTGATGGGGACACAGGAGAGGGTCTTCTCTGTTGCTGCTCCCAGCCTCTGGAACTCCCTCCCACAGGAAGCATCTTTGCTGCCTTTCCACAAGCAGGCAAATACCTTTCTCTTCAGGCAAACTTTCTAGGAGTAAATGGCAGTCCGAGAGAGTCTTTCAAAATAGATTGTTGTGGTCTATTGTTTTTAAATGTGTCTTTAGTATTCATTTTATTTACTGTTTTTAATACAATATTTGTTTAATTCTTTTTTAATATAGAAACACAGGATCAAACTTCACTTTGTACAACATACCTAATTAATTATAGAACTTTCATTAGTTACAGATCTTGGGGCGGGAGGTCCCAATTATAACTGGAATCACAGTGCAATAGAGATGGGATGTTTGCAATCTTCATAGCTGTCCTTCTGTAAGCAGGCAAAGACCTTTCTCTTCAGGCAGGCTTTTCCTTAATGACTGGTGGTCTGAGAGGGGTTTTTTAATTGACTGTTTTGCTTTGTTGTAAATAGAGAGAGAGAAGGAGACAGACATGCAGGGCCTCTGATTTTTCTCTGGTTTGTGGCTTGGGTTAGGGAAGGAGAAACCTCATCAGGAAGGCAGGCAAACCTTTCTGCCAGTAAAGGGACTGCTGCTCCCTTTTAAGCTCTTTTGGGGTGGTGGGGCAGGGTGATGAGAACTGGATGTAGAGGATGGCAGGTGAGTGATACCTGACACCAGATCTGCTGTTCCCCAAATATCTTGTTCGAAATATGTTGGGTCCTATCATTTCAAAACCAAAATGGAGTAACTTGTAGTGCCTCAGGCTGTGTATAGTGTGTTGAACAAGCAGTGATTAAAGTGGGACTTTCCGCACTGGTTTGCATAGTATGTGATGATAGCACCTATGCTCGTATCGTGTTCAACCCATTGCATCCTTCCTACACAGAAATAAAGCATGTTACAGGATTGCATACCCCCGACTTAAACCACTTTGGGGTTAATGTCTAAATAACAAAATTTATAAAAATGAACTGAACTGAATATACTCAGCAATGCAGTTAAATAATCATCAATGCCTGTGATAAATATTTATCACCTTATCTGAATACACCCATTGGAGCGCTGACAGTGGTGTGCAAAGCATTTCTATAAAGCATTTGTTACTTTCAGCTTAGCCGCACACAAAATGCTTAATTGGTCTTGGGGTACCTTTACAAGGAAATGTCACCCAGTTAGAACACAGCAGGGATGACATTTTTCTGATTACAAGTGTAACCAAATCAGTGCCTTCCAGCAGATTTCTACCTGGGAATCCAACCTTCAGGAGGGAAGCATGTGTTCTTAGAGTATGGATTTTATGCTAATACAGGCTAGCTGCCCTTTGCATATATAATACAATATGAACATCTCGTTGTTGGGTGCTATCAAGTAATTACTGGTTTGTGGTGCCCCCCCCCAGAGTTTTTAAGGTATATGAGATTTATAGGAGTGATTTACCACTGCCACCCCCATAGAGTACCCATGGCTGAGTGTGGATGTGAACCCAGTGCTCTTGAGTCTTAATTCAACACTTTACCCACTATACCATACTAGTTCCATATAATATGAATTAGAGGATCCTAATGTCACACTGTGGACCCTATAAATAGGGTATCTTGCAACTGTGTTCCAGCATCTTCCCCAAATAAATACTGCTATGTCAAAGAGGGAGATACAGAGATGTGTCAGGGCAGTTGTCTGCTGCTCTTGGGCATTACCTAAAGAAAAGGAAGACACTGCAAATGGAGACAGCTTTCCGGGGGACTGGAAAGTAAGCCCAATGAAGACAGACTGAAATAACGGGGCATGTTTAAGCTTGAGAAAAGAAGACTGGGGGGTAATATGACAGCACTTTTCAAATACCTGAAAGGTAGAAATACAGAGGAGGGGCAGGATCTGTTCTCAATCATCCCAGAGTGCAGGACACATAATAATGGAATCGAGCTATAGGAAGCCAGATTTAGGCCGAAGATCAGGAAAAAACTTTTTGACTGTTAGAGCAGTATGAAAATGGAAACAATTACCTCGGGAGGTAGTGAGTGCTCTAAGACTGGAGACATTTAAGAGAAAATTGGACCACTATCTGTCAGCTCTGCTTTGATTTGGATTCCTGCATTGAGCAGGAGGTTGGACTTGATGGTTGTGTAGGCCCTTTCCAGCTCTATGATTCTATGATTCTATGTTCTCAGAGGGCTTAGAAAAATCTATGATGCTTCATTTTGCTTCTACAGCCATATTCTTAACACATGGGAAATCCAGTATATTTTTGAACACCAAGGGCCTCCTTATAAGCAACGATACTCTGGGGAATCTCTTTTTCAAGAGAGCTTGGGGTTGCTCAACACAGGACTAATTTGCTGCCAGTGTCTTTTTCAAATGCATTCTGCTAACACACCACCCAGAGAGTATTAGGCTAAAACACGAATGTGCAGCTGTACTAGAGCTGCTCTTTTTCCTAGGCAGCGATGGTCCTTTGTGTGACACAGAGTCCCGTTCATGGGTTGCCCCTCCCTTCAGCAGAGTAACAGCAACTGCACATCTATAAAAACGCAGAATAGTGTGGGAAAGGAAGCTACTTTTCCTGCTTAGTTTGGCTTGCAAAACTTCAGGTTGGCTTCTTTGGGTTTGTGTTGTTGTTGTTTGAAAGACTGCTGGGGAAATGGAATGGGAAGGATGGGTGGAGATTTCGGTGTTTCTGGAGATAATGAAAGAGGCAGTTCAAAGAGATGTTGCTATGAAAATAAGTCACATTTAGGGTACGTCCATTTGAAATGAAATTTATGGAGGAGTTGACTTGCCAAGTCCCTATTGGTTCATTGCACTCTATGCAATTTACTACTCTAGGCAACGTGATTTTGGCCATTGTCTTAGTATGTTCTAAGTATATTCTGCTTATTTTCTTGCAAGAATTTCCATCAGGTCAACTGTGTGTTATCTTGCTGCCAGGGGAAAAGTATTCTAACACCTGAAGAACAAATATGGCATAAACTTTCATGGACTTATAGTCCACCTGCATCTGAACCTTCACAAAAGCTGAAGTGAAATGGCCGTGTGTGCATGCGTGCGTGTCCCAGCTGAAAGAAAGCTGCTTTGATATGTCAGTTTTCCTTTGAGAACTTATCTTGAAAGAAAAAAGTGCTCGTCCTGAGTATTGGAACAGAACAGTAACACATTGAGCTATTGCTACACTAGCTAAAATGTGGAAGACAGCACAGCATGACTGTAATCTAAATTCAACATTGCCTGTCTTTACAACTATTAATAGTCATTAGCATGTGTACAGCACGTTTAACACATGGAAAGTGCTTCCTACACATTATCAGTGTAATCTTGTAAGATTAAGCCTATATGACTATTCTCATATGGCAGACTGCAAGGTGGGAGACATCTTGGCTAAAGCCATAACAGTCCATTTATCTCTGAGGTGAGATTTGAAACTGGCCTTTCTAGGTGTTACTTCCTTAGCGATTGCATTACATGATCTCTCAGGATGTGCAAATTAAGGTGCATGATGAAATGCTCCATGCAAGCAACTAATTCTTAGGGTGCACCAGGAAGGATAGGAATGTGTGTGTGTGTGTGTGGGAGAGAGAGAGAAAACACAGCTAGAGTATAAATATACAAAAGACTAATACATTTAGTGTTTTCTTAAAAAATGGAATTTCCGTAAACTAACATTTAATTTTATAATACACAAAAATTAGTGCTTGCATCTCAGCACCTTTGCATTCACTGGGTTGGGTACCGCCCATTTTGTCCATTTTCTACTCTGGCTTACGGCTTGGAAATAATTGCTTCCAGATATTTTTAAGAGTGGTTTTAGATGCATTTTGACAGGAATTTTTCAAGTTTATACCATTCAATTATTAATCCTAAATATACCATAACGTAAAATTAGGAAGCAAAACAATAAATTAGGGAATTAGTTACTTTCTAAGCAATGAAACGAGGAATCGCAATGAATTATTTTTCAAACACTATAACTGATAACAGAAAAAATATGTTTCAAAAGTAAGTTTCCAAGCTCTGGTATTTTCTACTTTAGTTGGCAGTAAGCAGAGAGGGTCTTCTTAATTTTTCTGCTACATGGCCATTTTAGCTGGAAAGGCCAGGAATTTGTTAGAGTTTTATTTGCAACCTAGCATGATGTCTGTCGTTTGTGTGACTGAGACTTTTTTGGGTTGGGGTGACTGTCTATCTATCCAACACTAAGCAATAATTCCTTCCAGCATTCATTTAAAATAGAGCCTTGCCTCTCTGTTGAGTGTTTCTTGCCCTCTCTTTAGTCTGTTGGTGTCAGTTGTTTGCTGTTGATCTGTTCAGTGGGTTGCTAAGTATATGTGCAGTAAAGAAAGCACCATGCACATCTGTATTTTCAAGCAATTGTAAGTAAAGACATATTTTTTAAGTTCTTTCTCCTACAAATGTCTCAGGGTTATTGAGACTTTAAGTGCCAGTTAAGGAGAAAAGGGGTGGACTCTGTGGAACTTGCTATTTTCTTCTGTGGATTTCTGTACTCCTGTTGTTGTTTAGTCGTTAAGTCGTGTCCAACTCTTCATGACCCCATGGACCAGAACACGCCAGGCCCTCCTGTCTTCCACTGCCTCCCGGAGTTTGGTCAAATTCATGCTGGTAGCTTCGATGACACTGTCCATCCATCTCGTCTCATCCTCTGTCGTCCCCTTCTCCTCTTGCCTTCACACTTTCCCAACATCAGGGTCTTTTCCAGGAAGTCTTCTCTTCTCATGAGATGGCCAAAGTATTGGAGCCTCAGTTTCAGGATCTGTCCTTCCAGTGAGCACTCAGGGTTGATTTCCTTCAGAATGGATAGGTTTGTTCTCTTTGCAGTCCAGGGGACTCTCAAGAGTCTCTTCCAGCACCACAATTCAAAAGCATTAATTCTTCGGCGGTCGGCCTTCTTTATGGTCCAGCTCTCACTTCCATACATCACTACTGGAAAAACCCTAGCTTTGACTATGCGGACCTTTGTTGGCAAGGTAATTTCGTGGCTGCTGTCCCCATCTGCAGTGATCATGGAGCCCAAGAAGGTAAAATCTGTCACTGCCTCCATATCTTCCCCTTCTATTTGCCAGGAGGTGATGGGACCAGTGGCCATGATCTTAGTTTTTTTGATGTTGAGCTTCAGACCGTTTTTTGCACTCTCCTCTTTCACCCTCATTACAAGGTTCTTTAATTCCTCCTCACTTTCTGCCATCAGAGTGGTATCATCTGCATATCTGAGGTTGTTGATATTTCTTCCGGCAATCTTAATTCCGGCTTGGGATTCATCCAGCCCTGCCTTTCGCATGATGTATTCTGCATATAAGTTAAATAAGCAGGGAGACAATATACAGCCTTGTTGTACTCCTTTCCCAATTTTGAACCAATCAGTTGTTCCATATCCAGTTCTAACTGTTGCTTCCTGTCCCACATATAGATTTCTCAGGAGATAGATAAGGTGGTCAGCCACTCCCATTTCTTTAAGAACTTGCCATAGTTTGTTGTGGTCCACACAGTCTGTACTCCTACTGTGTAGCAAAATGAATTTTACCAGAAATCCAAAATTCTACAGCAGAATTCAATCCAGGTATTCTGCATGCAAAAGCCTCAGCTCATATATATAGAAACCGGAAGTAAGGGGATGAAGTTTCCTTGAAGGATTTAGGCCCCTTCAGTTTCAAGCTAGTGGTTACAGGTTTCCTGCCTCCAAGCACCTGTTCCTTTACAGTCTTCCAGCTGACCAAAACGGGGAATGCAGGCTGACTTGGCATAGTTGGGAGCCTTCCTACTGTCAGTCTCAGCCAATACGCCCGTGTGCCTGCAGCACTATGACAGTGCTGGATGGTGACAGCTGGAACCCCTGGTGGCTGGTGGGGCAGAAGGCATAGCTCAGGATGATGATGGAGCAGCACAAATGAGTATGCCTGCAGACCTACCAACACGCATATAAGCAGGGAGGTGCGCGCACACACACACACCCTTCTGCTTCTGGTAAGGAGGCAGTAAGGTATGGGTTCATTAAAAGTAGCCTGAGGTGGGGCAGGGCTCCAGTTATCCTAATGAGTGAGTCACCACTGGTGCTGGGGATTCTGAGTGCTGGAGATGAGTAATTCTAAGTCCCACTGATTTTAATAGGAGAGTTAAGAATGTATGTAAATATAATAAACAGGAGTTAAGAGTCCTTAACTTTGGCTGGATTGTACAATTGGCTTTAGAAATAAAAAAGCACAAATGAGAAGAACCACAGATTTTTCTTTCAGAGACACCAGCCCTTCACAACCTAGCCCTTCAGATGTGCTGGAGTATAACAAACCCCATCACCTCTAACCAGCAATTAGAGTTATGTGAGAGTCAGGAGAGTGCAGTAGATAGAGTATTGGATTAGGATTCAGGAGACCTAGTTTCAAATCTGCACACAGCCATGGAAACCCAAGGGGTGTATGGGGTGATAGTGGTAAACCACTGCTTGAGAATCTCAAATATCTCAAAAACCTTATTAGGGTCACCATAAGCGAAAGACCCTGTAGAAAAGTTAGCTTTTATGGAAGAGAGAGAGATGGTACTACCTCCACCTCCAGAAAAGCAGCTATATGTGTAGAGAGCAGTAAGGGAGAACAAACAGAATTGTTAAATTAGCAGGAAAGCTTCAGTAAACTGAGGGCACTTTACTACTGGTCAGTGGTAGGGCTACCATTAGGTAGAGGGAGACAATTACTTCTGTAGTAGATGAAGGGTCTGCAAACTGTTCCTCTGAAGACCCTGGTGTTTCCTCTGTCTTGGAGGACAGAAACATGTGTACCTTTCAGCCTGTGAGCCTGTCTACATTTCAAAAAAATTAAAAGAAAAGAAAAAAATAAAAACCAATATGTAACATTTTAATTTTAAGCCAGCTCAAGTCAAGTGGTTTTTGAGTTGTTTCATGTGTTCCTACTTCTGTTAATGTACCAATTTTGGAGGCTACAGTTATGCAAGGAGAGGCTCCCTTTTAAAACCGGCTGTTAAGATCACAATTGGCTAAATCGATTAAGAAAACAGTGTGATAAAATAAATGGCACTCTGGTGGCCATTTATTTTAACCCACTTCCTAAGAAAATAAAATGGGTCAGGGGAAAATAAATGCACACTTTGGAATTCATGTGTGAATGTGAAACTCAGCATGGTTCTTAACAAAGGTCACATCTCAGTTTTTTTGGCTGGGTGACCAGTCCTTGTCTTCCACACCCTCAACTGACCTAGTATTCTCTACCCAATCCCATTAACTGTGGTAAAATAGTTTCCCACTCCCAGTCTAGACAGCCTCTACTTGTGGAATGGAGTGGGTCAGCTATATGGTCTTTTGCCTCAAGCATCAAAATATCTCGATCCAGTCCTGGCTACAGGATGACAAAAGCAGACAATACACAATTAAACAGTGGAACTGGCTGCCATATGACGTAGCGATGGCTGCCAACATGGAGAAAAGAGAGATAAGATGGAGGTTAGGTTAATGAGGATAGCTCTACATCATGCCCAGTTACTTGGTAGCGGACAGGAATGGCAAGGTGCTGTTACAGCCATGTGTTGCTTGTAGTCTTCCTAAAAATGATTGGCTGGCTGCTGTATGACTAAAATGCTGGACCAGACAAGCCTTCTCTCTGATCCAGCATGGCTCTTCTTATGTTCTGAAAGCTGGATCTTTATTTATGAAAGTCAACAAAGTTGCACTGACCTAGACCTCCTAAGGATATTACTTGCTGTATCAAAAAATGAAGCTTCCCTCCATGGATTGAACAGCTTTCAGGTGTATTGGTTTAAATGCACAGTTCCTACAAACCAAAGCAATCCTTCTTGACTTTGCTCTGCAGTGGATAATTTCCCAAATCATATACATAGAATGCTATTCCAGTAACGGTCTCTCATGGCTCTGAGTCTTATCAGTCCACTTATTCTGTGTCTGCCATGAAATTCTGTCTTGCACTTCAGCAAGAAAGCAATTTCAGAGAAGCCAGTGGGAGTCGGGTGGCATTCATGTTCCAACTCATTTCTAATATTCTCAAGCTTTCTTGCCTTCTTAGTTCTGTTTAGAGTCTCTCAAGAGAGGACAGTCAGACAGTGAATGATAATGGTGAGCAAGTGAACGACAGATACATTTTTATTCAGACAAGGCTAAAGGCTTGTTCACACAGTGCAGTTTTGA
Organism: Intellagama lesueurii; assembly: GCA_037013535.1. NCBI lineage: Eukaryota > Metazoa > Chordata > Lepidosauria > Squamata > Agamidae > Intellagama > Intellagama lesueurii. Next base: position 173,814,058 of record JBAJHW010000004.1, on the reverse strand, counting down.
TGACACTACCGGGAGAAGGATATGTTGTCTTTCTATGCCCCAGGTTTTCAGTATTGCACAAGGACTAGTACTACATTTTGCCAAACTTTTAATTTTGATATCACATTAACAGCTAACAAGGAAAAAGAAAATGTCCTTCTGAATTATTGACACTGAGTATATTGTCTCCTAAACAGAGATGGGATATTCGTATTTGTAGACTAATATGAATATCCCAGACCCAGATGACCGGGGTCCCCAGTCCCGCCTCCCTGAACCGACCTGTCCACTTACAGGTTGTGGCTCACAGAGCCGGCGACTGGCTTGTCACACTAATCTCGGAAAAAGCCCAGCTGGCACTGCTCCACCTTCCTGCTCTTCTGGCCACTCAGCAGCTGAGCGTTATCTTACTCCCCTGGCTGGAGTGGCCAAAAGAGCAGGAAGGTGGAGCAGCGCCACTTGGGCTTCATCTGAGATTCGAGTGTTGAGCAGGACGCTGGGCGTGTACGCTGTGCTTCAACCTGTAAGCGGATGGGTTGGTTTGGGGAGGTGGGACTGGGGATCTCGGCCACCTAGGTCCGAGATATTTGTATTTGTCTACGAATACGAATATCCCATCTCTACTCCTAAACTTAAGTTAGCAGCACTTCTAGAAACAGATATTAACTCGGGACACGAAACACCAATGTGCCCCATGTTTTTGTAGAGAATTTGACCCCAAATATCAGCATTAAATAGCCACTTATATGTTCATTGCAGCAGACTACAAAGCAAACAGACTTTAAGTTGTCATTGTGTTCTCAATACTTTGAATATTGCTGGTATAGAAAGACAGACCTCTCCAGACAAGACACTTAGGACACAGTGGGCAAAATCCTGCTGTGCAACTATGCAGGTGTAACTCACACAAAACATGTAGTTTTCCTCACCTCTGTATCTTGTAAGGTGCTTTATTTTGTCATTGGTCACTGGAAGATAAACATTGCCTTAGTTTATAAATCTGTTTAATGGACTATGCATCTCTGGGGAAATCCCACTGCTGGACGGAAAACAGGTTAATCAGACAATACACACTCCCCTTAATATCTAGTACAACATCACTCCACTCCAGAGCTGACCCAAGACATTCTTCTGCCTGAGGCCTCCCCTCTTAGTCAAGAGGCATAATATCTATGGCCAACCACATTGTTTTGGCACCTGAGAGAGAGAATCCCACAAATGTTTTTACTCCTCCCTGGGAGTAAAAATGTAACAATAATACAGTAAAATTTAAATAACAAAGAATGTGCTGCCCTTTGACAGAGTTTCTTAAAATGGTTAATTCTGCAACACAATGGCACTCTTCTCCATTTCTTTTATTCTAATGTCTGTCGGAAGCATTTGAACCACCTTATAGAAGTCACTTTGAGCCAGACAAGAAACCAATACTTTGGAGACAGCATACATTCATATAGGCGGCTCAGCTCCTTTTGGACTAACGTCAGCATTAAGTCCTTCTTCCCCTCAGTCTTTTCTTTCCTTATGTTTTCATCTGTGCAGAATAGTACTCTTAGGATAACCTCTGCCTGGCTATATGTAGAACCAAACTATCAGGACATGGTCTGTATAGATATTTTAGTTCTGTCTCTAAGATACTGAAGCTGCTTCTCCTATCAGCTGGGTTAGCTTGTTTAAAATTCAGGAGAAGTTTAGCTGCCCACTGGGGTAGTAGTGATGGATGTGCATGCCCTATATGCTTCAAAGAAAATCCTCCCACGACCACCACCACTGGAGAAGTACAGTTTTATAATGAGGACTTGTTCCTGCATTGTTTTGGCCAGAAGTAAAAACCAAAAAAAAAAAGCTTGATCAAGCTTCATTTTCCCCTTTTCACCAAAAAAATCTTCTTGACACAACTACTGTCTAACATTTACTCTGTTCCTGCTTTTAATGTCAAATACATCTTGCTGCATTGAACATTTCTGATGATATTGCCATTTTATGAAATTGGAGATTGAGTTGGCTCTTGCTTTAAAGATATTCAAATATTCTTCTACAAAGCATATATCCTTTACAGTCCTGAATAATAATAAAGATTTCTTTGTGCAAACATATGCATCTGTTGCCCATATCTTATTCATCTCAATGGAACTCTGCAGGATTTAATTGCAAGCAAGGATGTATTCATTTGTACACTACTGTGATTTTGCAGAAGTCTACAAATGATTTCTCTAATTCTCAGGGTGCATTTTTCTCACCTAAAGCCAGGGCCTTCTCTGTGGCTGTTCCCACAGGAGGCTAGGTTGCCCCGCTCCCTTTTATCCTTGAGAGTTGAAGACCCACCTCTTCAGGCAGGCTTTGAGCAATCTTAACTGAGTCCCAGAATGCCATTTTTAGTTATATTTGTTTTTAAAGTTTTTAATCATTCAGTGTATTTTATGTTTCTGACAATCAGTGCAGCAGAAAGGATAAAGGAAGATCAAACTAAATTATGCACGAGTTCTTTCCAACCAATGGGAGAACACTTCAGTCTCCCTGGATGCTGCCCCTGACTGTAAGGCTGAAGAAAATAATTCCAAAGACAGGTTCCAAAGGGAAACAGCTGAACAAGGGTATATCAAGAGGTTTCACTCTGGGCTCATCCAAATTGAGTTTTTGTGCTCTTATATGTACCCAAATGTGCTGATGAAATCATATTTTTGCCTGCAATCCAGATATCACAAGGCGTACATTGGTACTAACTGTGACAGACCAACAAAATTTGAGCGTTCTGGTTTTTAAAAACCATGTCCTGTAGGTATTTTGTTTGCGGTGCCTCACAAACACACTTCCCCTCCTTATCTAGTTTATCTCCCAGTCAATCAAAACCATTTTTACCAACAGTTCATGCTCCTCATTCACCTCCTCCCATCACAGTCACAGTAGGCATCCTTCAGTCTCAAAAGACTCTGAATAACGTGCTCTGAATAGAGTAACGTGCTCTGAATAGAGGGTAACGTGCTCTGAATAGAGGTCTTAGAACAGCGTCTAGTGTGGCTGAGAAGGCCAATTCGAGAGTGACAATCCCTTCCACACTGAAGACAAATACAATCTGTCCCCTGTCCAGCTCCCTGATTTTGTTGCTTTCGGGACTGCCTCTTCGCCTCGGCCTGCTGGACAAGGGTCTCTTCAAATTGGGAGAGGCCGTGATGCACCGCGTGCCTCCAGGCTGAATGCTCAGATGTCAGGGTTTCCCATCTGTTGAGGTCCATTCCTAAGGCCTTCAGATCCTGCTTGCAGATATCCTTGTATCGCAGCTGTGGTCTCCCTCTGGGGCGATTTCCCTGCACTAATACTCCATACAGGAGATCTTTTGGAATCCGACCATCAGCCATTCTCATGACATGCCCAAGCCAACATAGATGTCGCTGTTTCAGTAATGTATACAAGCTAAAAATTCCAGCTCGTTCTAGGACTACTCTATTCGGAACTTTGTCCTGCCAGGTGATACCAAAAATGTGTTGGAGACAACGCATATGGAACGTGTTCAGCTTCCTCTCCTGCCATGCACAAAGGGTCCAGGACTCACTGCAGTACAGGAGTGTGCTCAGGACACAGGCTCTATAGACCTGGATCTTGGTATATGCCGTCAGCTTCTTATTAAGCCATACTCTCTTTGTGAGTCTAGAGAACATGGTAGCTGCTTTGCCAATGTGTTTATCCAGCTTGACATCTAGGGAGAGAGTGTCAGAGATCGTTGAGCCAAGGTACACAAAGTCATGAACAACCTCCAATTCTTGCGTGGAGATGGTAATAGAGGGAGGTGAGTCCACGCCCTGGCCCATGACTTGTGTTTTCTTCAGGCTGATTGTTAGTCCAAAGTCTTGGCAGGCCTTGCTAAAACGATTCATGAGTTGTTGGAGGTCTTCAGCAGAGTGGGCAACAATGGCTGCATCACCTCGTCCCATCATATACTCACTAAACTATATAAGCAGTACGTTTAAACATTGACTCGACATCATACAACCTTTTGTCATTTCATGACCAATCTGAATAATACTGTACAATTGTTGTTTTCTGTATCTATGTCCACCAACATTAATGCCAAGCAAAATATGTTAGTCTTAAAAGTGCCACAAAGTTCTTTGTTGTTTATGCATGACTTACACGAGTTATTGCATTTAATGTGTGTGTTTGTTGCTGAATGGTTTTAGGCTTTTGTTTTCATCATAAGAAAAAGGGCCAGAGCCTTACTCTTTTCCACAACACTGATCCTGACAAATCTCTCTCTCAGTCTTACACATACACACACATAAACCTGGTTACCTAAAGGACTGCCTTCTTCCATACGAGCCTGCCTGTCCTCTAAGATCAGGCCAGGAGGCCCTTCTGAAGGTGCCATCCCTGAAAGAAGTGAGGGGGATGGCATGCCGAAACAGGGCCTTCTTGGCTGTTGCCCTCCAACTTTGGAAACCCCTCCCTATAGAGAGCCGCCTGGCTCCAACACTTTTGGCTTTTCGGCGCCAGGCAAAGACCTTTCTGTTTAGCAAGCATTTTAATTAAATAGTATTCTTTAGCTGGCCATATGAGCAGCAGGATTTATTAATATTAATGTTTTAATGGCTGTTTTTAATATAGGGTATTATTATAATATTGCCTACTTTTCATGGTTTTAATGTTTTTAAAGTTTTAATATTGTTGTACGCCGCTCAGAGACCACTGGTAATGGTGCGGCTAGAAAAATCTTGTAAATAAATAAATAAACAAACAAACATAAAACTGGTTTTTGGCAGCAATAGCAGCTTACTTGCTATAACAGAAATTAAAACCAAGGGATTGTTCCCCCCAGTCAAGACAGCAGCATGTGAGGGCAGAGGAATCACCTTCTTTCCCCTACAAATCATACAATCCTGAAGTGGGGGACCCAATGGCTGTTATTTAAAAATAACAGACTTATTAAATCCATCACACATTAATCATACAACATGCATTTTGGCTCTGCCACTGTGATATTACTTGGGCTGGTAAGAAGACTGGTAAAATGCAAGATAAAAGCTGCCCGTATCATGTTGTTTGATATCATGGGGAGTACGCCATGTTGGATTTTGAACTATCTTTATCAGCAACAGTTGCGCACAATCCAAAAAATTATGGTCCGATCTCTTCATTACATTTTGGGGGTATACCTTTCAGGAAAGATGTGCTTAAAATATGTCAGTTCAAGGAAATATTTGGCATGGCCATGTAATCTAGCCATCCGATCTGTCACAATCAAAGAACAACAATTACATTCCTTAATGCTCCCGGAGTTTTAAGGACTAACAGGAAAATACACTGATGGTTGAAGGTGAAACTGGGGGCTGTTGTCACCAGCTAGTTATTGTTAATTCAAAGTGCTTGAGTCTCTGTTTTAGCCTCTTTTCATAAATTAACTTAAACAGCATGCTTTAATTATGGCCAGAACACCTACTGCAAGATAGTAATCATTTCTTATACATCATTGTGTGAGAAGATTCTTTTTAAAAGTCACCCAGTGGTTGTGGAGTATGCTTGAGTTTTGGCTTTCCTTAGCAAAGTTATTAAGAATTCATGAAGTTAGGTTCATGGGGAATGCCTGGTGCATTCATTCTCCAAACAATGAAGGGAAATTGCTACTGGGGGGATGACCTGCTTTCCAGTTGATGAATGCTCTCTCTGTAAGACCTCTGCGTTTTTTTCCCACTGAAATTCTGACGTGATTCACAAACTCTGGACAGATAACTGACAACAGCATCCTATGAGTGCTTTGGGGAAACTACCTTGCATGTTGTTTTGAATGCCAATGCTTTGGTTTAGAGGAAAAACAGTGCAAAAGTTGTATGGAGGTCACAGACAAAGATGGAATGACGCCAGCCTGGCACTGCAGGAGAGGCATTTAGCCATATCATATCCTGCAACCTACTTCTACTTCTGTCTGTTCTGATAGTTACATCTGCTGTGCTATGCCCTTGTCTGTTGAGTTCTCTTTAAGAAAACCTGTCCTTGCTTACAGTGATCAGCACCTCCCCTGCATTTTTTGGTCAATAATTCAGAGAGAATTATCTGTAGACAGAGAAAGAATCCACAGGACATCTTTTCATGGAAATAATTCTCAGGAAGGATATAACCCAGGCTAGTTTCAACTGGCAATCATGACTGATCTAGTAAATGGCAAACAAGACGGGCAGAATTTGCCAGATGTTTGCAGAAACTATCCTGAAACAAAACAGATTAGCCAGATTGTGATCCCAGGTTCAATAAAAAGTGATTTATTTATTTATTTATTTATTTATTTGCTTTTCTCCAAGCTGTATACATCTCTACACATACAGTAAATTATTATTTTCATTCTGGATCAGAACCAGAGTCAGAAGCCCAAAAGCCAGTGACTGTAAGTCTGGGAGAGGAGTTTATAATAAGTTAGCACGTGCAATGTTGTTGGGTTTTTTGCTGTTTTGGCCTTTGTAGTAGAACCATTCAATGCAATTATGGAATCTGCAAGAGAGGTTGCTGATAAAACCATAATCCCGATACCATAATTTTTTTCGATCTGTCTCCAAATCCAAAATATGCCATATTTTGTTAAATTTTACATTTCAAAAGAAAAGAGGAAGGCCTCAGGAGTTTCTGCCTGCTGGATCATGCTCAAAGGAAGCCTAGTTGTCCAGGAAATAATTTCTTACACTCCATTTTTTATGGTTAAATTAGTTATTGCTGAGGAAGTTGCAAAATCTCCCTTGACCTCACAGATCATTATTTGCTTTTTTATTTCCTTCTTCTCCCATTTTATTCTTACAACACTCTTCTGAGGGACTGGTCCATAACCACACAGAAGGCTTTAAAAGGTGTTTATACTCATACTGAGTTACACACCACCAAAAAAGGGGCCAAAGAAGACACCAATTTGCACAAAACTTTGCATATGCTAAGTTTTATGTAGAAATACAAAATTAGAAATTATTTTTGTAATTTAAGCAGAATTATAACACTTTTCTTCAAAGTGAGGAAGACTATGACAGGGGACTTGTACATCTGCTGAGCCTATAAATTGGGGCCTTACTCTGGAACAGCAACTTCAAAATATCCAACTTTTCTCCTTCTATTTATTTATCTGTAAATATAACATGGACTGGACAGCCCTTCAAATAGAAGACACCTTCTAAAAGAGGACTATCTTCTGGCAGCACTTCTGTACAAGATTGTAAGAGTGCATATGGCCATCCTAGTCAAACTACACACTATAATAAAGATGTAACATGCAGCTATGTATCCATTTCTTTCGGAAACCTAGAGCACAGGGCTAATCCAGAATGAAATCACTACACATCTGTGGCTTTTGTTTTTTTAATTCAAGATTTGGCCTTAAAGCATACGGCTTGAAAACCACAACTGCCACTCATTCCACTAGAGTTTTCCATCTTATAAACTTCTATACATGAAGGGGGGGGGGAGATTTTTTTTTTTTTTAATTAAACCAAGCTGGGAAAGATTTAAACCCATGCTAATCTCTTGCATGCTGGAAAGGGAAGGAATATAGATCTCAAGCTACATGATGCATGTTTACCACAGCATGTAATTTAGCTTGATGCTCAGCACTCTACACTTCAGTGAGAAACTGTGAACCACTAGTTGTATTGGCCTTGAACTCCCAGAAGCTTCAGTGAGGATGGTCAGTGGTGGCATGATCAAAGGATTGTGGGAATTCTCCAAAACATCTGGAGGCTTTAAATGTTCCCCAGTCAAAAGTTTTGCACTCTTGCGGAGTATCATGCTGGCTCCATTCCACATATAGATTTAGTCTGTAACACAATTGACATGAGTGACATATAAAATTAGGTCAATTATTAAAGAGTCGTCCAGGTGCCAGGATGACAGATCTACAAAAAGATTATCAAGTGTCAGGAATATTTGTTCCTACACCTTCTTACTATGAAAATATTTTTCTAAAAGTGCTTTTATGATTTTGCAAAATTGAACCTGGATCAAGGGGGAATGTTCGCTCCTGAGTTGAAGTGTTATCTGTCTTCCAAAAGGATGATACTGGATAACAGAATATGGTAACAGAAATACATAAAGACCAAGATAGTGGACTAAATTCAGTTGTGAAGTGAATTTTTTTACAGGAAAACATATGAGCAACTTGATCCACAATATAATTCAGCTGACTTTATTTGGATTGAAGCTCATGGGATGTGCCTCTTCCTAAACATTTTTATTTAGGAATAACTCCCATTACATTTAAAACAACATGATCCGTAGTAAATGCATTTGGGATTGTAACTCGCCTTTTCCTTCAATGGCATTACAGCTGGGTTAAAAATCAGATGGAAAATTACCCAGCCTTTTTCATCAACAGTTAGCAAATGACCTAACCAGTGTTTTCCACTGGTTACCGTGCTAGACAGTTAATATTATTTGGTTTGCAGCTCCATCTGCTGACATATAGTAATATGGCTTGCAAAAGACTTGTAAATGCCTTTGAATCCTAAGATTTATTGTTAACAGACCAGCCACATTTTATCTTTTTCAGGAAAATCCCTCCAATTTTAATTCCAAGGTAAAAGACAATACAAGAGGTATGTATCCATACATACACATATTCTTCTTCATTAAAATGCTAGGTAACAGAACTACAGGTGCAGATTCAGTTGATGTTACGCATAGATTACATAAAGCCATCTGGGCCAACCCCTCTCCCTGCTCAGTATAGAACATCCACTGGAAAAGGAGACTTGACAAATAGTCATGCAGCCTCTACTTAAAAATCTCTAAGGGATTCCACTCACAAAACCAATGTTTACTTTTTGTTTTTTATCTTAGATCATGCTTCCGAATCTTAAAACCTAGGGCAAGATGGATCTAACAAAAGAGATAAGCATTGCCATCTCTGACAGAGAAACAGCACATTCTGCTAGATAGCTCAATGGTTTAGGTATCTGGAGCCAGAGGTTGGGAGTTTGATTCTGCACCGTGCCTCCTGTGAGTAGAGCCAGCCTGTGCAGCCATGGCAAGCTGCACAGTCTCAGGGCACCCCCAGAAGAAGGCAACAGTAAACCACTTCTCAGTATTCTCTATGGAAAACCCTGAAAAAGATTGCCATAAGTCAGAATTGACTTAATGGCACATGATGATGATTATTATATTAAGTTTTTATCAGCTTCCCTCATAGCTGTGAAGGCCCTTTCCCTAGTTTCTGGTTCATTTAACTATCTTCCTGTTAAGTCCCTTCTTTAATGAGCAAGATATAGCATAAAGCATTAGAAGGTATCTTGCTTGTACAGCTTATTAAGAACCATACCATATGCTAGACAAATCAAGTTTTTGATCGTTAGTTTTTCTCTACTTCTGCTCTTCAAAAGGTAAAAAAATATCCTTGAACCCTGTTGTTTAGCTAATTATCATTACAGAGTTTATCTTCGAGTGCAGTACATCTGCCATAAAATGAGAATGTTGTTAAATGAAAAGGAACTAGCAGAAGTACGATTGACCCAACTCACACCATGCAGTTGGTTTTAAACACTTGTAAACCACCCAGAATAGTGCTTCAGCACTAATGGGGAGGTTAACTAAATTAAAGTAATAAATAAATACTCAATGGCAAAAATCCCCAGATTGTCGGATATTGTTACCTGAGGGCATTCGGTGAAGAACATCAAAATGCACATCTGAAAGCTTCTAATAAACAATCCTTTCTCCTTTTATTAATCATAAGAGCATCATGGAAAGCCTTTCATACCTTATCTTTACTTCTCCTTTAGGACAATTTCCAATAACTTGGTTATTATTGTGATCCCAGGGTGGTTTTATTTTGTTTTTTTAAATCATAGTCACTCTTTGCCCAGCAGTGTAGGGACACAGCGAGTAATATGTGCAGAAATAAACTTCTGGTGTACTATGATCTTCCCCAAAGCAATTGGGATTTGATTTTTGCAATCATCCTGTCCATCCGGAATTTCCCATGAGCCCCAAGGATAATGAAAAATAGTGACTTCAAGGTCTAGTCAGGAAATTGTCGGTTCAACTGTCAGAAAAACTTTGCAACTGTCAAATCAGCTAAGCAACCAGATAGGCTTTTCATACGCTCAATAATATCAAACAGCTATTAGACATGCCTACTGGGAAGTTAGTCAAGCATATTCAAGGTGACCTGCCATCTATACATGCCAACTGACTCCAGTTCATATATTACTTTGTGTAAACCCAAAGATTTTATCGGGCCATCTGGGTGGGGTGCACCAGTTACCATGTTCTACAAGAGACAGAAAAAAATTATTAGTACAAAATTGGTTGAATTCTGCTGCCTACTATAGTACGTTGCAACTAGAATAGGCCTTACAGAGCAGCTGATTCACCAAATCCCCACTTGATTCAGTGGGCCTACTTTAGTTGTGACTTACTAAGGTAAGTAGCAGCATTTCAGCCACTATTTGCCAATTGTGCAGCAAATGCTCAAGTGTGAACACAAAGGTACAGTGAAAGCCACAACCAGGTAATTACTTTATCTGTAATAGTCTTCCTGTTATTTAAATATCTTGCCTGTAATACTAAGTAATTTAAAAACATTAAGCATATAAGAAATAAACTTGAAATCTGCTTCAGAAAACACATTGCCTTCTAAGTTGTGTTTTAGGTATGGTGCTACCTACACACACACACACCCTATTCAGAGACACGTCTTTCCCCCTCTTACATTGTTTTCTCCACAGCCACTCATTTTGTCTTTCATGTTTGACTCCAGAATTGGACATGCAAAGGACACTTATTTTCATTCCAGAAACAATCCATCCATACACCTCCTTTTAATGTGTTTTCGGAGCTTCTTTGAACAAGCACTTTAGCCCACAATCAATAGTCATAGCCATGTAGTTAATCACGAGCATACAATCAAAGTAATTTTAACTTTTGAGGAAACAGAAATCACTGAGAGATGTGCAGCTGTGGGATTTCCATCAGTTTCATGTAGCCTCTCTTTTAAACAAATGCTGGCAACTTTACCTTCAGGCTGGAGGCTTTAGTCAGAATCCTGTGTAAAACAGAGCAGTCTTCCCACCCATCCTATTTGGTAAACTTACATTGTGCAACAACAATAAGCAAACATGTCTTATTTTAATCCAAAATGCTAATCCCGTCTGCCAGTCAGGAAAAGTCCCATGACTTTTGTCTGATACACATTTAATTACAGCTTTAATTCTAAAAAGATCGGTTTTGAATCTAGATTATTTGTGCCTAATTTTTCAGTTGGACCAAAAACATTGAGTAAAAGTTATAGCCTACAGATGTTCACTATGAATCACATTGACTTGTAGAACTGTTATTACTCCAAGAATTGATCTTCAATCAAGCTGATGATCACAATAGAAAAATGTATGCAAAATAATTCGTGTGCCAAAATACATTCATATTTGGAATTGTCAGAAAGAGAGACGGAATCGGAAGAATAAGATCTGATTTGTTCTTGTTTTCAAAAATAGCCTCTCTCTCACACACACACACACACACAGTATCTTCATCCTTGCCATTGTAAAAGAACAATTTGCATATGAAATCCATGCCTGTGAAGAAATTCATATGAATCTGATGAAATACCAATTAAGCAGGTTGAGGAAGGCAAATCGATAGTAACCCAAAATGTGTTATTGCAAACAAACAAATAAATTAAAAGTTTAATTAATTGGAGCAAATGTAAAACCTGCAATATATGTACAATATATTGTACACATGAAGGGGCCTATGGGACCATTGAGTCCAACCTCATGCTTAATGCAAGAATCCAAGTAAAAGTATATCTGAAAGAGGGCTGTCCAACTTTATCTTGAATGCCTCCAGTGTCGGAGAGCACACCACCTCCTGAGGAAATTTATTCCATTGCCATACTGCTCTAACAGTTAGGAAGTTTTTCCTGATATTCAGCTGAAATCTGGCTTCTTGTAACTTGAGCCCATTATTATGTTCTGCACTCTGGAATGACAGAGAGCAGATCCTGCCCCTCCTCTGTATGACAACCTTTCAAGTATTTGAAGAGTGCTGTCATATCTCCCCTTAGTCTTCTTTTTTCAAGGGTAAAAATGCACGGATATTTCAATCTTTTCTTGTAGCGTTCAGTTTCCAGTCCCCTGATCATCCTTGTTGCCCTCCTCTGAAACTGTTTCAGTTTATCTGCATTTGTCATAAAGTGTGGTGTCCAGACCTGGACACAGTGCTCAAGATAAGGCCTAACCAGTGCCAAATAGAAGGGAAAGTTCTTCATATGATTAAGAAATTATATTTCTGTTAATGCAGCCTAAGATAGCATTTTCTACAATTCTAAGATCCTTATTGCATATGGTATTGCTAAGCTAAGTATCCCCCATTTTGTAACTGTACATTTGGTTTATTTTTCCTGGGGTACATACAAATCACGAGACACTCATGCACCTTTTGTAACACGTGTGAGAAAGATCAACTGCATAACAGTGTATGGATTCTATGAAAATTTCATCTACTTCAAGAGAAAAATCATGAATCTGCTTCTAGCCTAAGCTACTAAGACTGGAATTGTTGTTTTGTCGTTTAGTCGTGTCCAACTCTTCGTGACCCCATGGACCAGAGCACGCCAGGCTCCTGTCTTCCACTGCCTCCCGGAGTTGGGTCAAATTCATGTTGGTAGCTTCGATGACACTGTCCAACCATCTCGTCCTCTGTCGTCCCCTTCTCCTCTTGCCTTCACACTTTCCCAACATCAGGGTCTTTTCCAGGGAGTCTTCTCATGAGACTAAGACTGCAAACCTACAGCTATTTATGTCAGAGTAAGCCCAACTAAAAAAATGGGACTTACTCCTGAATAGGTATGAATAGGATTGTACGGTCAGTCTTTTAAGCCTTCTGAGAAAGCAAATTCCTTAACAGAATTCTTTCAGTGACATACCTTGCAAAAGATCTTGAAACACTGCATGAAGAGCTAGTTCTGAAGGTGAAAGTAAACCTATCTCTAAGTGGGCTATAACACCTGAGACTGGAGAAGAGGGCTTGCTTGAATGTAAAGTCATTTTCCATACAAACTTGCTCTCACACACGTTCTTCTATGTGGTTTCTCACCTACATTGGAGTAGACTAGATACCGGTCTACTATCTCAGTGGGCTATGGTAGCATTTCAGAAATGTAAAAAAACAGATTTGCTTTCATGAATCATGAGACTGTAGATATGGGATTGTATTATTGTATGTGTGTGGTGGGGATCCCATGTTACAAAAGTGTATAGGGCCTCAAAAATGATGTCTGGAACCCTAAAGACATAATAGGAATAGATAACATGTTTAGCTTATCTTTGAAGAATGGTAAACTATTGTGATTAAAGATTTAGAAGATAAATGGGTATTACTTTATCCAATATTAGTAATAATATTAAGTTGCAAGACCATATATTTGAAATAGGAGGGTTATCATAGAAATCATAGAAAAGTGAAGTTGGAATGGGCCTATAAGGCCATCAAATCCAACCTCCTGCTCGATGCAGGAATACAATCAAAGCATATCTGCCAGGTGATTATCTAAGTTTTTCTTGAATGCCTCCAGTGTTGGAGCACTCACCAACTCCTGAGGTAACTGGTTCCACTGTTGTACTGCTCTAACAGTTAGGATGTTTTTCCTGATATTCAACCAAAATCTGGCTTCCTTTAACTTGAGCCCATTGTTTCGTGTCCTGCACTCTGGGATGATCAAGAACAGATCCTGCCCCTCCTCTGTATGACAGCCTTCAAATCTTTGAAAAGTGCTATCATATCACCCCTCAGTCTTATTTTCTCAAGGCTAAACATGCCCAATTATTCAGCCTTTCCTCATAAGTCTTGGTTTCCAGCCCCCTGATCATCCTTGTCGCCCTCCTCTGAACTTGTTCCAATTTGTTAGCATCCTTCTTGAAGTGTGGTGTCCAGAACTGGACACAAGACTCAAGGTGAGGCCTAACCAGTGCTGAATAGAGGGGGACTAGCAACTCGCGGGTTAATGAGGGAGTAGGGAGAACTTGTGTTAACTGCAAAGTGTCAAGATGAAAATATGTTTTAGGAAATGCTGTCCATGAGTGCATTTCCACAGTAAAGACAATAACTTTATTTTCGTATGATAACAACAAACATCCAGATAAATTTTGCAGAAAATGACCTATACGTTATAGGGAAAGCATCACATACACTTTAAAGAAACATACACATTTACCTGAGCTTCTTTCCCTACTTTTATCAGTACAGTGCTTATACATTTATAGAATGTTTACAAAATATACAGTTTACTTCCCTCCAAATCAGGGCAGACTTTATACTGGCAGAAAGACTATCCAATAACATAAGGACTGTTATGTACCACATCTGTAAGCTGAATAGTCTGTTTTGTTGTTTTTCAGAAGAGCAACATGCACTATATGCCATTTTTGAAAGTTAAGGTATGAAGTAAGGGAAATAAAAGGCGCTGTTAAAAGTACATCATACCTCCAGCTCTGAAGATCACTGCAAGGTCTGTGATCTTTAAGAGTAGAACTTTCTAGAATATGTGGTTTGCAGTTGCTTCACACATAGAATCATAGTTAGCCAATGTGCATGGGGTTCTGCAATTTAAATTGAATCAAGACACTGAGACAGAGCTAACAACCTGACCAATTGCTAATAATCTTCAAAGCATCACAACAGCATTACAATCACCAGCTAATCTAGCACTTGCTATGAATAGTTAACTATCAAATATTTAACACATTATAAAAACAATAACTCACATTATGCAATATGTATTTAAGTACATTTAGTAGCCAAATAAAATTACAAAATGTTATTCTGCTAAATTATAAACATTACTCTTGCACTAAGTAGTTATTTTAAGTACTTTATTTAATAGATTGATGAAGCATTGTTCAGCTTAATTTTAGGTTAAAGTTGTATTGAATCTGTATGGTCCACTAATAACCACATTACGGTGGACCAGAGATGCTTACAAAAACTAGGGCATCCTTAAAACACAGCCGCACAGGTCTCATAGTGTGTGTCTATTTATGAGACAGTTTCTTCTTCAAAGAGGCAGGCATCTCAGGAGGTGGGGGCCGAGGTAGCAGGAGATAAACTTTAACAGAGTCATAAATGAACCACTGCAGGGCAGTGAGAGTGCCAATCATCAGGATACGGGTGAAGAGGCCTTTCCAGATGCCATACATGCCTAGCCTCTTGAGGACACCTATGGCAGTACTGCCCTTTTCTTTGTTGAGCACAGATACCACAGAATCAGCTGGATGTGAGACTACAGCACAGAAGATGCCTGCAATATATCCACCAACAAATGTGACACCCAGCTGTTCCATCTTGCTGCACTTATGCTGTGGCTTGGGCATCACGTACTTATAGAGAGCTTCAACAGTTCGTTCAAAGCAGGTGAACTTCATCATGGTGTAAGGGATCTGGCGCATCCACAGTGGGGACACTCCTTTGTAGAAAGCCCACAGCCCTTCTTCAAAATACATTTTGGGAGCTGCCTCCCGCAGTGTGTTGGCATAGCCCTGTTGGGTCTGAATTCGTACCTTGACTGCTTCCATCGGAGCCAAAGCAATGTCAGCAAATAACTCAGCACTGGCTGAAGCAGCGAGGTATAGGCTGGTCCGCCACAGGTATGCTTGTTCAGGACCCAATAAGTCAGAATAACGTATCTTAAATAATTCATAAAGACCAAATTTGCCCAGTCCTTGCATGGAATAGCCTATGGCTGTTGGGGCCCATCCCTTGACCAGACCACGTGCCCCTTCTTCTTGCACAGCGAGGTTAATGCCTTGTACGAGCCCCCGATAGCGCTGAGGATCCACCTGCATACGACATTTCACCACATCTAGTGGCACTACTGCTGTGTGGGTCACACCACAGCTCAAGAGACCACCCAGTGAGCAGAGTATCAAATACATTGGTGACCCATACTCACAGCTGTACTCCTCATGTCGTGCCACAGAGTGCTTCTGTTTGCTTGTAGAAGCTGCTGACAGACAGAACCGGTGTCTGTGCAGAGAGGTTGGGCAGCAGTTCATGGAAGCCTCAGCCTCCATTTCCCCATAGTTGCTTGAGGCCTTGCACTGAAGATAGGCTAAGCAGTTCTCATTAGTGACTTCTTCTAGGTTCCAAAATGTAGGGCAAACAACTGTCCAAAGTTGTGACCAGAACTTTGAATAGGGGAATGCATCATGTCTGGGAGCCTCTGTTTTCTCCCAGCTCCTGGGCGATTTGCTTTCAATGCCAATTCTCTTAAGGCTCCGGGAAAAAGAGGCAGATGCTTTCCATACCCATGGTAAGTACTGAGAAGAGAACCCAATGCTCCTTCTCTCCTTTTTCCAAAGCCTGCACGTCCCCTGGTCTGCAGACAAGCAAGGCATACTGAAAGCACAGAAATGGCCTTGAGATGTTTAGAACTGTTGCAGTTTCCCTAACTGTCAGTTATCCCAGGATTCTTGTAACCACAGAGGCTCAGCCTAGAGTAGACCTACTCTTCTATTATGTTGGCTGTGTGTTATGCAACTAGCCAGTCTAGCTCATTCTCTGTGGTTGGAATGGTTTGTTATAGCAGCAAGCCCTCAAGGGACAAAACTGGCTATGGTGGCAGAGGAGGTGGCTATTAAATGCATGTGAAATTAAGGACAGCCAATTATTACCTTGCACAAGGATCACCTCACATTGATAACGGCTAAAATTTCTTGTCAAACAGCATCAGTTACATAGAACACTGTCTGGGTTCTATGGAAAAATAAATTAAAATTTTTAAGACATACGAATGCCTCTGGCCATAATAATAAACATGCATATGCATCTAGGATGTCTGAGGACAAGTAAGGTTTTTCTGAATTTGATGGAAATAACATAGTCAATTGCACTATCAGTGGTTAGCGGATAGTAATTTATGGCACTCAGGAGAAACTAAATAGCTTAGTGATTTTCTTGAAATAAGATGGGTGCAGACAAAACAAATGAATAAATACTTGTGTGTGGTTTTTGGTTGTAAAAATGGTCAAGTTGCTTGGTTTGACATCCAGTGGAAGAATGCCCAAGAAAACAAGGGGAGAGGCATAATGGAAGAGATACTAGAGGGGCCCTGGGACAAGAGGGCCTCTCTTAGTGGAAGGGGGTGAAATGGATTATCCTAGACAAGGATTGCTGTCTATGTTATTGTGTTTTTAAAATAATTAAAGAAATAATGTGTGGCACCAGTGGGGTATAGTTAGGACTAGATCCCTTTGGACTGACATCCAGAACCCCCACCACACAGTGGCCTCTCAAATGGTTACTCATAAAAAAGAATTTGCTGGGCCCCTGTAAACATGCCAGGCTCTGCTGGCACTGATGGTTGCAATTTTCTTGTGTCCAGGTTTTTACAAACACAGCCATGGAGTGGCCAGCTAGGCATGTACATGGTTTTATTTTTTTTAAATATAAATGTCTAATTATGTTCTATGCAATAAAACAGTGTTTATTGGCAAATCAATATGTTTAAATATTTTACTTCTGTAGTCATGGCAGTGTTGTGATTGATGTGAGTTTGAAATGTAAAGTTGCATAGGCTGAATTATCCCCACAATTTTTAAAATGGGGGTTTAGAAAATTATTTTGTTTAATTGGGTCTAATGTAGAAGTAAGTTTTCAAGCATGGAATGGCAGAATAGGAAAAGAAATGATAACTGTGCTTCAATTGTTACATACCAATAGTATTATTTCTGAGTAACAAAACTTATTTTTCTTTGCCTTGATTCATTATTGAAAAATTTAATGACTTCAATTTGTTTAGGTGTAATAATTTGACTGATTAACTAATTAATTAAATAACCAAATAGACAAGAGGAAAGTGTGTGTCATGCTTAGGCTATTAAAAACATATTTTTGCTATTGCTAGCATTTTACTGGTATAAGTAAGGCTTTCAAAACTTAAACATTAAAAAAATGCTGAATGCAACAGGCTCCTTTACCAATATTTATTTAAAATACATGCTGAGAAGGTGTCCAATGAGGGTAACATGGCAGTGTCCTGAAATTTCTGGAGGTTGTTGGAATTCCAGGTGCAATGTAGTTCAATTAAGAGCAGCTTATTAGCAAATCTTCTTAGATATACAGCCAGACTGTTTCACTTAATTGAGTTATTTACGTGGAATGTTGCTTGAAGTTATTGAGGGCATCTATCTGTACCCAGTTAATTAATCTCCTCAAAGTGTGGATACCTAGATATCTTATTATTATTTTAAGAAAGAAGGAAAAAATTGCATACTAAGTGTCTGGTGTGTTAAATCTGAATTGAAGTAATCTCTTCTGTCTGCATATGTTTTTAGTGATTTGTTGCAGGAATATTCTGTGACTATGAACTTATGCTGTACCATCATTTGAATAATATATAACACAGATATAACTGGCAGATGGCTGGCAGAGCATTTAGAAAATGTATTGTTTATTCATATGTGTGTTCAAACATCCTAAAAGACAAAGAAATATATTTCTTCTATTGTGGATTTTAACTTTTCTACAAGATGTGCTTTTTAAGGCTATAAGGCTATAAGCTATTGTATTTTAGATTGAGATAGGATTTACATTCCTGCCTGTAAGCTTTTTATCTAAAAGCTGGTAACTGAAATATTTTTGTCTGACTTAAGTTTTTGCCAACAACTTAAGTTCAGTTTTCATATATTTTTAGCATTGCTATCTACAGCTTTTGTTCATAGTTGTAAGAATTATATCTAAGTGTCACTTGTGCATAGAAAAAAAAAGGATGAATAAAGCCAGGTTAGTGTGTTTTGCCAAACAAGCTTCAAACAGCAACATCTTGGTTAATGCCACCTCTCATCTTAGGTTTCCTACTGAATCACAAAATTCTGTGTCTTGGTTTTTAAACCTACGGTCTTTGCAAAATGACTTCTAACACCAAAGGCCTGCGGGGGAACAAAGTCAAGAAGATTTGTAATGGCTTGGTGGTTTGGAACACAGTGATCTGATGTTAAACTGCAAAACAATGTCTCTTATGAAGACTGATTTCAATATGCAAGCAATTTTAAAAAATCAAGAAAGAAATAGTCCGGAGATTTCTATAAAGTTTGTATAGATGTTTGTACGTCTGATGAGAACTACTGTACTGTGTTCTGTGAGCCGCCCAGAGTAGACTATGTCTAGATGGGCGGCATACAAGTTCAAGAAATAAAAAAATAAAAATTGAGTCTGGGGATTGGCAAGCATTTCTCCCTCCCTGCTGTGTGCTAGGCCCCAGGCTTAATTGCTATCTTGTAACCATTTTCTGCACACCATAGCAGCAGATTTCAGTTTAGGCTTGCTACTTTAGCACCATTGTGGGATGACAGAGTTGGCTGCTATGGATTCTCCAGATACTGCTCAGTCCCTTCGGGCCCCCAAATGTTCACGCTGTCGGAACCATGGCTTTGTGGTGCCAGTGAAGGGTCATGCAGGCAATTGCCGCTGGAAGCAGTGCCCATGTGAGAAATGTGCTCTGATTACTGAACGCCAGAAGATAATGGCTGCCCAGAAGGCCTTGAAGAGGCAGGGACCAGATTCACCACCAAGGGAAGAACTGCCATCTACCCAGGGCAGTCCCAGTGATGATCAAGTGGCAACCACAGTGAGAAGTAGAAAAGAGTCAAGACTGAATGCCTCAGAACCTCCTACTCATGAGTCTGTTGCTGAGCATGAAGGAGCCAAGATACCTGTGGAAATCACTCAGTCTCCTAGAACAGGGACCACCGACCAGGAACTGCCAAAACCTAGCTCTCCAACCTTCATAGATTTAGGTATGTGTGGACCAGCTGTAGTTCTACTGAAAGTATTTATTCTTATGTATTCATAGGCATTGTGCCACCTCTGTGCATGTGCTTAATTATTCTGCCTGCTCTAGAACCTGATTACCTCAATATTTTCTCTAACCCCATGTGCCCTATAGGTTCAGTTTGTATTACTCCTCCCTCAATGGTGATTCAGATTTTTAAATTAATTTTGGCATTTCTTATATCCAGCTTGAGGACTTTGTAGCTGCACCCTTGGAAACTGCTTCTCCATGTTTCATTGTTACAAAACCAGGTTTATTCAGCATTTGGAATATGAGCAAAATAAGTTGCAGCAGGAGCTGTAGAACACTGCACTGCAAACATAACAACAAAATTAACACAGGGCCTAGACTTAAAATGAGCTGTGTGGCTATTATAGATAGGTCCCCTTCAGCAAAGGGAACATTTCACAACCAGTATAAATAAACTAAAACATTACTGCTAAATTTGTGTGGATAGTGTTTAAGAAATATAAAAAGAAAAAAATAACTTTTAACCTAGGATTTGGCTATTATCTTAACTGACAATTTCTGTTGGTGATCACGTAAAGTATACTTTGAAAAATGCCTGCATTTAATTCTGTGGGGACATTTAAAGAGAAAAATAATTGTGTGAAAATTAAAATGTATTGTTCTACCTGGAACACCCCCGCCCAGAGTATTCCACTTAACAGTATAGTACTGCTGGATTTAAGGATTTGGTAACACACAATTGGAGTAGAGTTTCTAGTGTATTAGGTTTAGTGAGCTGATAATTTACATTCGGATATTCAACCAAAAATATGTAATTGTTTAAAAGAATCTTAAAAAACAACATGGAAACATAGAACACTCTTACATAGTTTTTGTTTGAATTAAAAAAAATTCTTTTAAAAAAGCAACGAACTGTTGTGTGTCCAACAATATTTTATTCTCAATATTTCTCAATATTTTATGCTATGTGCTATTAACAATTATAGTTTTGCCTTCTCCAGGTTTGATTCAGTATTAAACACAACTTGTAATTTATCTCTGCAAATTAATTTTATAAATTTACGTTTTCTGAGCTTTATTTTCTGAGCTTGGCACTTTATCTGCTCCCAAGAGAACTGGAAAATAGAATTTACTCATCAAAGCTGTATAAAGTTGTTTTCAAATGCATCATATCATTGTTGTTATTTAGATTTAGTTTCTAGAGCCTGCCAATCTGTGACTAAGATAGGGCCTTTTAGACTTGGAGCCATTTATCCATAAGCTGCTCTTCAGTTATACAGATATTTAAACAATGCAACAGCACATTTAAGTGGGATCCAGTTGTGAGGCTGCCCCCACAAATTTTTTTTACCTCTCTTACCAGTGCATTGAGAACTGCATTATAAAGACCCATACAACTTAGCTGTTCCTCATTTTTTTCATTATTTATGTCTTCTAATTGCACAGAGCTACTCATCGATAAGAGGCTCCATACATTTGAGAGGACATCTTAAAAACATCTTCACATGTAGTTAAATAGCAGAAGCACAACAGGTTCCCTTTTTTGTTTCAAATTTATTACATTATTTATTAAATATAACCAAAACAAACAAAAATAAACTCTAAACAAATGGACATACATGACAAAGCAAAACAACACATAAAATTGCAGTCTCTTTATCTCATTATTGGCACTATTTAATTTAATTTACAGTTTCAGATATGAAAGAAATCCATTGATGGCTTGATATTTTCTCTTTTAGAATTCTTTATATTATATTCATTATTAATTTATTTTCCATAGTCTAAAGAACTGTTTAGATAAGCGTTGAACATTATTCTAAGTTGATGTGTCAGTTTTTCAGCCAAAGCTATTTGTCACAGGTTCACAATACTAAATGATGTGGTAATTTTATTTATATTTTTGTTGGCATTAGTCAGTCATTAGAAGATCATTTATTCAATCCAATCGTTTTATTTTCTGTTTCTACAGACCATCCTACTTTGCCTCAAGAATGTTTTCCAGTGTGTCCAGAATTTGTGGAGAGAGCGCCTCACAAAGTGTATTCTGGGTACTCTGGAATGTATCCTTATCATCCGTTTCCTGTGGGATTCACCATCAGTCAGCCTGGTTACAGAAGCCCATCATCTGCACCCATTTTACCACTACCAACCAGTTTCAGGCATGGGCCAGGAAATGTTGGTTCTATGCCAGTAAGTCATATTTCTCCGCAGCAGCAGTGCACAATGCATTTTTCTATGGATTGCAGGAATGCACAATTTCAAGTTAACTTGAAAAAAGCTAACATTTGCAGTTTGTTTGTTTACTGACAACCTTGGATAATACGTATGCCAACAAAACAAAGAAAGTGGAGTAAGCTTTAGGTACATGCAAAAAGTGTCTCTTTATTTCTGCTTAAATATCTATTATTCCATGCTGTGGTCATGAGTATCTATAGTCTAAGGGAGTATTGAAAACATTCTGTTTGAATGGTGAGTAAGTATGAATTGGATAGTCCTCTGAATGTGTGTTATCTACAGGTTTCAGGAGATACACATATCCAAAGGCAGGTGCTTTCCTTTGCTTTCAGTGGATATACACATGATTGTTTATTCAGATATAATCTTCATTTGAAATCTCCAGCTCACTGATGCAAAAGCATCTGATGCATTTCCTCCAACTGAAAGTATATTGTACAGAATCTGACAGAAGGTGGTTTTGAGATAATTAGCTGCAATAGAGGAACTAAAATATCCACATCAGAAACTGAGGGTGTGATCACATGGGGAAATATATTGCATTTTGGACTGCTTGTGAAGTGGTCCAGTATGATTTATTTCCTGGTGATCACATTACTTATGGGAAATTGAATGCATTACCTCAGTGCCTAAGGTGAGCCTTTTCGGTCCAACTGCACAACAATTACTACTTTTGAGAGCAGGTATAGAGCAATTCCTGCCAACCTAGCAGTTCGAAAGCATGCAAATGCAAGTAGATAAATAGGTACCACCTCGGTGGGAAGGTAACAGCGTTCCGTGTCTAGTCATGCTGGCCACGTGACCACGGAAACTGTCTTCGGACAAAACGCTGGCTCTATGGCTTGGAAACGGGGATGAGCACCACGCCCTAGAGTCGGACACGACTGGACTAAATGTCAAGGGGAACCTTTACCTATAGAGCAATTGCCCAGCGGATGGAAAAGTCACTTTAAGAGACCTCGCTCCTTACAAAGTGACCATTTCTGGTGTGACATCTTTCCAGCTGTCTGATTGTACCGTGAGACCGCCCATCTATTATGCCAATCTTAATACTTCTTCACGGTTGTAAGATTTAAAGCAGTGGTCCCCAACCTTTTTGACACCGCAGACCGGTTGGGGGAAGGCGGGGCACCCCCCCGCTCTTGCACATGCGCGAAGGGGCAGGATGTGCGCTCTCTCTCGCACATGTGCGGAAGGGGCGGGGGCGCTCACGGGGGGCGCACACACTCACATGCATGCGCAAGGGGGCTGTGCGGGGTGTGTGGGAGATCTGTCTCCGTGGCCCAGGGGTTGGGGACCCCTGATTTAAAGCACTGATTCAAACACGAAGCCTTAAAAAAATGAGACAAACATTAAAAAGTGAGTGCATGTTTTGAAAACTTTGAAGGGGCTTCTGATATTGTGCATTAGTGGCTGAAATCCTGTTTCTTAGCATAGTGAGTCACATTACATAGACCCACTGAATCAGTGGGGACTCAGTGAGGCAAACCCTCTCTCATTGTGCCAAATGAGCCTGCTCATTTGCAGTATGGTAAGTAAAAACTAGGTAGGCTCATTTGAATCAATGGAACATATTGATTTATTGGTTATGTTTTGATTTGTTTGTTTTTATACATTTTGATTTGTTTTATTTTACATTTGTCTCACTCTGGATTTAAACCACCCAGAGTAGTGTTTATCACTAATCAACACAGTATACAAGTTTGTTTAATTAATTAAAGCAAGGAGCTGACTCACTAAATCTCTACTGATTCAGTGGGCCTACTCTAGTGCAACTTACTACAGGATTTCAGCCACTGAAAAATATATATTTTAAATGAAAGAAAAATGAGAATGTTTTCAGCTGTTACAAGTATATTATCATTTGTCACTAAATACTACTCTTCTTCAGATATTTCACCTAGATGATTTAAGTGTTACTTAGCTGCTAGTTAATAAGGACACCAGGTGTTTAACTTATATCCTTTGTACACTGAGTTGAAAGTTGTAGCAGTTGCCTATTTTTCACATAATAGTAATAAAAAAGGAAGATAAATTCTGTCTCCACTTATTTATTTATTTATTTATTTCTTATACCACTCTTAAAAGTTTGTGGTAGTATTCATGATGTCTTTTATTCAAAGTCAGGGTATACTGCTTCAAGTCACACTTGTGCATTTAAAACAATACATTTTTTTTGCTACATATCTTTTAATATCAGCTTTGAGGAGGTGTGATTTAAGCAGAAAGTGTCAAGCCCCCTTTCCCAAACCACAGTTGTTCTTAAGCAAAATAAATAAATAAATAAATAAAATAAAAAAAGATATTGGAGGTCTTGAATTTCTTGTTTCATACCTAGCTGAATCTTTGATTCATGGGCTCTTAAGATGATATAATGAATCCATACATTTGTAAAAGAAATTGCTGATTATGGAATAGTGAATTTCAGTGAATACTATATTTATATTTTGTTGGCTGTGGAAACTTGCGTAGTGTGTGTGCATGGCAAAGGTAAGCTATTCCCTGAATATCTCACCTACCTTGAAAACCCTGTGAGGGTCTCCATAAGTCGAAAGGAACTTTCCCACAAATAACAACAGAAAAGATCTCATGATTTATTCCCTCCCTTCTATCTTTTGCCCAGTATCCTGCAGACCCTGGAATATATAATGTAAAATTTGAAAACGCTGAACTTCCTCTGTTGTAGTAAGAACTTTATAGATTTCCCTTGTAATTCCCTTGTAAATATAACAAAAGTTATATTTTCTATGCTGTTGAAATTGTTTAAGAATAATGATAATAAAACACATTTTGGCTTAGTCTTCTACATATTAGCATTCTTAATGTTTTACGACAACAACTCTGTTCACAGCCACATTAAATATCTTTGTTTTTATGCAGATACAAGATGCAGGTGGTGATTTTCGACCAGGTTATTATACTCCACTATCACCTTTCATTCCTCGGGGCTTTCTACCAGGGATTCACTATATTCCACCACCTCTCCAACTGAACGTATTGACTGAAGCTACAAAGGAAACACCTGGTGAGCAGTCCAAATATTTAGTTCCATGAATCTTGTACTAATGTTTGGAAAAGACAACTGTTGGGATTTTGGTTTATATATTGAACCTGCTCTATCCTGCATAGTATGTGCTTGTTTCAGTGAGCACTGGTGGTCATTTGCTGGATTTCAGTTTTGCGCCATAGCATCCAGGTGTAGAGCCAAAAACATATAGGCCTAATCAATGAGATCTGTAAACTACTTTGAAATGTATAGAATGCATAAATCAGGATTATATAACAACAACAACAACCTTTGGACTACAGAGCTGGAAGGGACCCTATGGATCATTTGAGTCCAGCCCCTGTCAAGGAGACACAGTGGGGAACTGAACTCCCAACCTTTGTCTGTGCCGCCAGAGATTTAAACCACTGAGCTATCCAGCAGTTATGCGTTGCTTTCTGTATGCATTCCTATTTTACATCCAAATAATTGAAAACAGTATATGCTCTTGTGCTATCAAAAAGCAGTATTTTAGTTATTAGCTCCTGTTAAGAGACAACACTTGAACTCTTAAGAGTGTTAATATCATCTTCTTTCAATCTAGGGCTGGGAACCCCCAGTGGTTCAAAAGAAGGCAAACTCACAGTGATATATTTCACAGCAATCTAGGAACTATGGATAATAATTTGTTACAAATTTATCTCAAGTACCTGAAATCTTAGCATCTCAGCAATTTAGCTTACAATCAAATTTGTTTTTTTCCCAGCCCACAAGCCACACTGTTTGTATTTCTTTAGTTACATCTTTACATTCATTGTCTTCTGAAAACATTTGATTTTTTTCTGCTTATTTTCCTGACTCGAGAGAATAACCATTGCTTTTAGTTTCTGTAAAGTCAAGAAAAAGAAAAACGTCACAAAAAAATTAATCCAGGTCATGTATTTTACGATTCTGTGTTGAGTCTTTGACTGGCTCGTGTCAGTGGCATAGAAGTAAGTTCCAGAGTTTTTCAAACTCACATTAGCTAGTAGTGGGTTAAACATTTTCCCCAGAAACTAGTAGCAACCTTCCCTATTTCCACCGGCCCACCCTAACTGAAGAGTCAGTTTAAACATGTAGAAATAGCACATGGTATATCTCTCCCCCACACCACCATAAAATAATCCATATGCGCTAAAAGATAGCACATCACAATTTAAATTATTTTCCCAAATATATACAGGGAATGTTGTTTACAAGCATTTGAAAATAACTGACCTAATCTCTGAAGATTGTATAGTCCTGGAATGGATGTACCACATACTGTTTCTCTCTCATATCAGGTTGCTTGAGAACTGAAAAATTGTTTTCTTTATAGCAGCAGTTTGCATCATGCTGGGAAGATATGTTTTGAAATAGCTGCTCATCTGCAGACACAAAGAACCTTTGCTTTGCGGAAGCACTATAAGTGTAATTTAACTTCTGTAGTCAAAAACATTATCTTCTCTAATTACTTCCCAGAGTGTATTGTCTAGGCCAGGTTAAGGTAGCACATTCAGATATCCTTTGACTATTAGTGATAGAATGTTTCGACCCTTGCATTAACAGCATGTACTTTTTATCTGTGAAAGTGTCTATGATGTACCACACTTCAGACTTTGTTTGCAGTTTTGAAGAGGCACAATCATAATATGGCTGCTTTGCTATACAACTACCCTGTTTTCCCGAAAATAAGACCTAACCTGAAAATAAGCCCTAGTAGGATTTTTCAGGATGCTCGTAATATAAGCCCTACCCCAAAAATAAGCCCTAGTTAAGTGAAACCCCGCCCTCCACCATTGTG
The DNA here is from genome assembly GCA_037013535.1 of Intellagama lesueurii. Taxonomy (NCBI): domain Eukaryota; kingdom Metazoa; phylum Chordata; class Lepidosauria; order Squamata; family Agamidae; genus Intellagama; species Intellagama lesueurii. Next base: position 173,787,283 of record JBAJHW010000004.1, on the reverse strand, counting down.
CAGCCACCAGAAGAAGATGACATGACTGTATTTGAATAAATGTAGATTGTTGTACATGGAAAAAATAAAACATCCCCTGAAAATAAGCCCTACTGCATTTTTGAGCAAAAATTAATATAAGACCCTGTTCTTATTTTCGGGGAAACACGGTATAATAGCTTAACCCCAGAACAAGCAGCTACTATCTATTATTACAGGCTAAAAAAATCATGAATTTACAGGAAAAAATGCTCATTTTCAAGGAATACAGCCAGCAGACTTTGCTTTGTGTTCTTTGAATTGCTGCCTGCAAGTACATATTCTATACTGGAGGAATGTAAGAAGCAGAACTGGTTTGGTAGTTTTAAGTATTTTTGTTTTCTGTTTGAGTAGTCATATGTAGGCAAACAGCTCAGACAATTAGTCTTAAACTAGTATTAATGGCACGTGGTGGCGCTGCGGGTTAAACCGCAGAAGCCTCTGTGCTGTAAGATCTATAGATCTGCAGCTGTAAGATCGAATCCACGCGACAGAGTGAGCTCCCGTCGCTTGTCCCAGCTCCCGCCAACCTAGCGGTTCGAAAGCATGCAAATGCAAGTAGATAAATAGGGACCACCTCGGTGGGAAGGTAACAGCGTTCCGTGTCTAAGTCGCACTGGCCATGTGACCACGGAAGATTGTCTTCGGACAAACGCTGGCTCTATGGCTTGGAAACGGGGATGAGCACCGCCCCCTAGAGTCGAACACGACTGGACAAATTGTCAAGGGGAACCTTTACCTTTACCTTAGTATTAATGGCAGGTGTCAATTTAAAATGCATACCTGAACACACACTTTTTGGTTTGTTTATTTGAAAACTTTAAAATGTGTTTAATACATTAAACAAGTAACAAAAATCATAAGGTAAATCAATAGCCTCTTTACAATCGTAATCGGAGAAATGCATTATTTAATTTTCCCAGACTGTGACTGAAATTTAATAGACAAAAGCTATGCTAAATGATTGGAAAATTATTACCAGTTTCAAAATGCTGATATGATGCAAGTTTAAAAAATACTGTGGAAGGGGAACAAAAAATAATACAGAAATAAGTCCGAGTTCTTTGGGAGGGAAATGCAAAATATGGAAAAATTCAGGCAAATAAACTGGATTATTTTCTGTTTCTGTGTTTCAGGTGCTTCTGTGGATAGTCAAGATTCTGGAGTGATGAGTGAACACAGCCAGCTGTCTTCTCAGGAAGATGCCAATGAAGATGGTTCTAAACATTAAATGCACTAATAATACATGCTGAAATTTTACCTTCAAGTGGTGGCTTCCTATGAAGTATTATTTTCTTAAGAGGCTCGACTACCACCTATCCTAAAGCAGCCATATAATTTTAGAATTTCATAATGTTTAGGTCATTAGGTTCACTTTTGGTATCTCATGTCCTATCTACATAGCAATTTCTCCCACATAGTTCAGTTTACTGGAAGTTGAAGAATAGTATATTGACCCCGTCATAGTCCTCTCATGACCATATGGCAGGTGGTCCGAAAGGATTAGTGCAGATTGTGGGAGATCAGATGTGCTAAAGTTAAACAACTACAGCTGATCACTAGAAAGCCCTGTATACACAAGAATGCTACATTGCAGCCTGTCTCCTAGTTCTGAAAGTTAATTAGGGCTGCTGCATTGCATTGCATGCTTCTGTCTTGTATGTTTAGTTAATACTTGCTGTGGTAACATTTACTTTAGCAGCATGAAAATCTTCACCTTCTAATTCTTCCATACCAATTGCTGTTTGAAAACTGAGGAGCAAGCTGATTCTGTTTCTAACTAGTTGGTTGCTCTGGCTCTATATGAAGTTATAGCATTTTGTTTATTTCTGACATAAAAATAGGATTATGGGTTTTATGACCTAAGTTTTATGGGCAGAGGCTCTGAATAGGTATAGGATTGCATAACATGTATTTACAGCTATGTAACAAATGGAGAGCAAGGAACTCAGCTTTCCCCAAACTGGTACTTTCTAGATATGTTACAAGCCATATAATCCCATGCTGGTTGGGGATGATGGGTTCTGCATATTAAGAAGGTATCTAAATTGTTATGCACTTATACAAAAGCTGCAGTGTGTTGAATTTATTTCTGGAGTGTGCTTGCTAATATTATATAGCATCTTAATAGAGTGATGATTAATTAATGTGGTTTAAAAGTTGAGCTTCAAGAGACAGCAGAGTTAATAAATAGCCATGATTAAAATTTGAATGCATGTTTATTTTTGGACTCTGTTCCTAAAAAGGAAAGACGACCTGTCAGGTGAACTCCAGAGTACTTGTAAATTGTCTTTAGCAGGGATCCATTTTCAGCAGAACAGTGCATGAGGTTTTTTTTCATAAATCTGTTGTAGTTTTTTAAAATCTTTCAGGGCTGCGTTACACATAAATGTGTAGTTGCTGCTAAATGAACCCCAAATAAGAAAGGGAAGGAAAGAAGACCTTAACCATTATTATTTCTATGGAAGAGGAAAGTTGATATTATAAATGAGCTCTCTTCAATATAATTGTTGCCCTTGTTTCATCTGGTCATTCACATGCAGCTGGGGTTAGCTCTGAATGAAGACAATCTTATTTTTCAACCAGAAACTGATGGGATATTTCCCCTAGATCTGTCTGCTTTAAGTGATTTCATCCTTTTAAGGTAAGAGCACAATAACAGCTCGCCTACTGTGGAGACCCAAGGTACATCTTCTTTACCAGTTGTTATTGCCTTTGCCCAGTATTTATATAATAGCCTGAGGTTAAATTGTGTCCAGGTCAAAAGCAAAGGCAAGACTGGGAAGAATAAGGAAAACCTGCATTGTTCAGTTTATAGTTCTAATTTACTTCTTTAATTTGGAGAATAGTAGCATTTTGGAATAAAAAATACAGTTTTTATCTAGTGTGATTAGGAAAAATCAGAACCTTTGTAACAATCCACAAACATTATTTAGATAAGGATTTCTAAAAATCTCACATAACTGCTGTGTGTTCTAAAAAGACATTTTATGAATGTTAGATTAAACGTCTTTGTACACTTTGAATGAAACGTAATAAAATGTTTATGGTACTCTTGCTTTACATTTATTGCGTAGAGAGATTTTGGGTATTTGGGGCAGGGTAGGCAGATAATTAAAAAAGATACTTACATTGGAATTTTTTCTGTGGAGCTCAAGATGCAATTACAAACAAGCAAAAGTTCACACTTGTTACAAGAAACTATCTTTAACATGTTATGAAGCAGATGTTGCAAAAACAAGAAAATCTGGTTGTTGTTTAGTACCACCAGATTGCTGGAAAAGCATATTTTAATCTGCAGTTGTATATTTTTTTTTTTAGTATACCAGTGGATAGATAATCCTGAATCTAGTCTGGCTTTATATACGATCTTTGTAAAGATTGCAGATAAGGGAATGAAATGCACCCTTGTCTGACACCTTTGCCTGTAGAAAACCATTCTGCCTCTCCATGATCCACACAGTCAAAGACTTTGCTGTAGTTTATAAAGCACAGACTGATCGGAAATTCTTTGGTGTGCTTAAGTAGCCAGAAGATAATTGTATTATGTTGAGTGCCTCTTCCTTTTTAGAATTCTGCTTGAACATCAAACATTTCTCACTCCATATAAGGTAAAAAAAAGCCTTTGTTGCAACACCTTGAGCATCACTTTCCTTGCATGAGAAATGGTCCTATAATTACTGCATTCCTTGGCATCTCCTTCCTTAGAAATTGGAATGTATATTGAATATTGTCAGTCTATAGACCACTGTTTTGTTTTTCATATTTGTTGGCATATTTTTGTTAGGATTTTCACAGATTCAGACTCTGGCTTGAAATAGTTCTGTCGATATCCCATCTACCCCTGGTGATTTCTTTCTTTCCAGTGCTTTCAGGGAAGCTGTTATTTTGCTTTCTAGAATTGCAAGTACTTCATCACAGGATTCTTTTTCACAGGAGACTCTCATCTGTTAAAAAACATTTTTTTTTTACCCCATCTCCCCACCTCTACTTAAAAAAGGACACAAGGTGGCTTATCTCATTTTAAAACATAATACTAAATGCTAAAAACAAATATGCAAATCTGTGCAACAACTTAACTGGACTTTAGAGATAGTCATCTCTACAGTGCTACTTCTGTCAGGTGAATTGTGTGGGGGTATCTGAAAGAGGGGCCTTTTCAGCTCTGTGATTCTCAGAATTTTAAATGGCCTCCAGTTAAGTTTTCTATGCACTTATTACTGTCTGTCTTTAGAAGGCCTCTTATTTGAATGGCCTCTTTCAGCAGTGTATTAGGAAAATCTGAATTAAATCATTTAAATCCATTATTTTCAGCTCTGTGGTGCTCAGAAAGGCAGGATAGAAATAATATATTTATATCATAGCCTTACCTTCTGGTTGCTATTGTTTTAAACTAGATTCACAATACTGTACATTGATCAGAACAACAGTGACAGTTTATGCATTTTGGCAGAAACGCTTAACATAAAGGAGATGGAAAAAACTAGCACTAAGGTAGCACCTGGGCATTGCAGATTGCTCATTTTAAGGGTTAAGCCTGGACTACACTTTATTTAACGGGAAAGGCCATGTTTGCATGGGTGGGGGGCGTTTTGAAGGAAGGAGAGGTGGACAGCTGACGTCAAGGTTTTGTGATGGCCAGAAACCGAGGTTCCAAAACTACTTAACAGATCAGGGGAAATACACGACAGTAGGAAAATCGACAAGAAGCAGCAGTGAACTCCAAACCAGAACGCTCCAGTCGCAGCAGCCATAAATGCAACAGGACTTTTGGCAACCGTAAAGTAAACCTCACCCACCCTATGCAGGCGTGTTTAGGGGCGGTGGGAGGGGGGGGGGGAAACGGCGGCATAAAGCAAGGGTCAGGAAGGAAGGGGGGGGGGGGAGAAGAACGCCAACATTTTATCTTTCTCGTCCGGGCGGCAGCGAGAAGCAAAGCCTAGCCGTCCTGTTGGTTGTTCCTCTTCTGCCTTCCTCAGGCGCACTAAGGGCGACGGCAGTCGTGGCGGGCCCTTGCCGCGGTTGCCCAAGGGCGCGCGCTGCAGGAACCACGGCGTGGGGTCGAGCCTCGAGAGCCACAAAACGGCTTGGGCCGCTGGCGGGAGTGCACGTGCCCGGCTTGCCTGGGGGTGGTCGTGCACAGGTGGCGCTCCGGAGGCGACCGATGCCCAGCCAGCTGAGCGCGCCGCGAGAACTCTCTCTCTCTCGTGTGTGCATTTGTGTGTGCAGAACAAGTGAAAAGTCCGGGACACGGCGAGCCTTCTCTAAGATTTCACTTGGTGCGGCGGTTGTTGAAGACAAGGCGCCTGTCAGAAAAGAAAGAGCGGCAACGCAACTCGGTTTGAGGCATGGGGTATTATTGTTCTCACATGTGGGCTCTGAGTATTATTTCTCCAAGGCATGAGGTATGAAGGGGTATAAGTTGACCACGTTTTTTCTTTAGGCTCTTCCGACATTCTTTTAATTGCGTTGCAGCAGCGAATTTATTAACGAAGGGTGGCGACTCCAGCTATTTATGCTACCTCTGATGGTAGGATTCCTGAAAGAGAAGGAATTATTAAAGCAGGAGCCTTTCCCTAAAGCAGCATTTCAAGAGGGGAAAACAGTTGTTGAAGTGTGGCTTTTCCTCTGCATAGAATATCTTTATATGCACCCTAGAAACCAGAGCTTGGAAAACTTCCTTTTTGGACTGTAACCACTAGACTCTCCACTTTTCACTCTCTGCTGAAGTAGGCTTCAGCCTTTATTGAGCCTTGCTTGTATGTAGGAAATATGAGAACAGCTACACCACATTCATTGATTCTGGAGTGGGAAGGGATGTTGTTTTTAGGCTTGGGGTAATCACAGGAATGTGTGACAACTGTTATCAGTGACAACTCCTACCTACCACCCTAATTGTTGCATACTGTTGATACCTGCCTCCCCACTTAAAGCCTGAAAAAAATGTTGAAACAAAATATTTTTTGCCTTTTTGGGGGGGAAAAATTAAGGAGTTCCCAAATGATGTTACAGCAACATTATTGCTTTTTACAGTATCTTACCTGTTGAAGGCATCTGGTGGTTCTGAAAGCTTGAAAATATTTTGTGCCAGGGGCCCACTACATTAGTATGGATTTTGCATTTTAGGCCTAAACTATATTCCTGACATGCTTCCTGAGGCAAAAGTTTTCCTTTGATAAGAATTAATCTTTTTCTTTAATATACCAGTGGATGGATATTGGATAAATTCTAAGGTAACAAACTTATTTGTTTGAATCCCGTAGAAGAAATGGAGTAGCCCTCATAGTCAGCAAAAGAGTGGGAAAAGCTGTACTGGGATACAATCTCAAAAATGATTTGATTTCAATACAAATCCAAGGCAGACCTTTCAGCATCACAGTAATCTAGGTTTATGCACCAACCACCGATGCTGAAGAGGCTGAAACTGACCAATTCTATGAAGACTTACAACACCTTCTAGAACTGACACCAAAAAAAGATGTTCTTGTCATTATAGGGGACTGGAATGCTAAAGTAGGGAGTCAAGAGATAAAAGGAACAACAGGTAAGTTTGGCCTTGGAGTTCAAAACGAAGCAGGGCAAAGGCTAATAGAGTTTTGTCAAGAGAACAAGCTGGTCATCACAAACACTCTTTTCCAACAACACAAGAGGCGACTCTACACATGGACATCACCAGATGGGCAATACCGAAATCAGATTGATTATATTCTCTGCAGCCAAAGATGGAGAAGCTCTATACAGTCAGCAAAAACAAGACCTGGAGCTGATTGTGGCTCTGATCATCAGCTTCTTATAGCAAAACTCAAGCTTAAACTGAAGAAAATAGGAAAAACCACTGGGCTAGTCAGGTATAATCTAAACCAAATCCCTTATGAATACACAGTGGAAGTGAAGAAGAGATTTAAGGAACTAGATTTGGTGGACAGAGTGCCTGAAGAACTATGAATGGAGGCTCGTAACATTGTACAGGAGGCAGCAGCAAAAACCATCCCAAAGAAAAGGAAATGCAAGAAAGCAAAGTGGCTGTCCAACGAGGCCTTACAAATAGAAGAGAAGGGAAACAAAATGCAAGGGAGATAGGGAAAGTTACAGAAAATGGAATGCAGACTTCCAAAGAATAGCAAGGAGAGACAAGAGGGCCTTCTTAAATGAACAGTGCAAAGATATAGAGGAAAATAATAGGGAAAAACCAGAGATCTGTTCAAGAAAATTGGAGATATTGAACATTTTGTGCAAAGATGGACATGATAAAGGACAAAAATGGTAGGGACCTCACAGAAGCAGAAGACATCAAGAAGAGGTGGCAAGAATATACAGAGGAATTATACCAGAAAGATCTGGATGTCCCGGACAACCCAGATAGTGTGGTTGCTGACCTTGAGCCAGACATCCTGGAGAGCGAAGTCAAGTGGGCCTTAGAAAGCATGGCTAACAACAAGGCCAGTGGAGGTGATGGCATACCAGTTGAACTATTTAAAATCTTAAAAGATGACGTTGTTAAGGTGCTACACTCAATATGCCAGCAAGTTTGGAAAACTCAGCAGTGGCCAGAGGATTGGAAAAGATCAGTCTACATCCCAATCCCAAAGAAGGGCAGTGCCAAAGAATGCTCCAACTACCGTACAATTGCACTCATTTCACACGCTAGCAAGGTTATGCTCAAAATCCTACAAGGTAGGCTTCAGCAGTATGTGGACCGAGAACTCCCAGAAGTACAAGCTGGATTTCGAAGGGGCAGAGGAACTAGAGACCAAATTGCTGACATGCGCTGGATTATGGAGAAAGCCAGAGAGTTCCAGAAAAACATCTACTTCTGCTTCATTGACTACGCAAAAGCCTTTGACTGTGTGGACCACAGCAAACTATGGCAAGTTCTTAAAGAAATGGGAGTGCCTGACCACCTTATCTATCTCCTGAGAAATCTCTATGTGGGACAGGAAGCAACAGTTAGAACTGGATATGGAACAACTGATTGGTTCAAAATTGGGAAAGGAGTACGACAAGGCTGTATATTGTCTCCCTGCCTATTTAACTTATATTTATTTATTTATTTATTTAACTTATATGCCGCCCACTCTATCCAAAGGTCTCTGGGCGGCTTACAACAATTAAAATACAATTAAAGTACAATAAAAAGATAAAACAATTAAAATACAATTAAAATAGATACTCTAAAAATTGCCATCAGGACCCACAGTTGATATTATTTCAATTAAAAGCCTTCTGGAACAGGAAGGTTTTGACCTGGCGCCGAAATGTCATCAGCGTCGGCGCCAGACGAATCTGTCGGGAGGGCATTCCATAGTCTGGGGGCAGCTGCCGAAAAGGCCCTTTGTCTACAAGCCATCCCTCTTACCTCCTTGAGGGACGGCTCTTTCAAAAGGGCCCCCTGGCTAGATCTTAACTACCGGGTAGGTTCATATGGAAGGAGATTATATGCAGAATATTATATTATATGCAGAATACATCATGCGAAAGGCTGGACTGGATGAATCCCAAACCGGAATTAAGATTGCCAGAAGAAATATCAACAACCTCAGATATGCAGATGATACGACTCTGATGGCAGAAAGTGAGGAGGAATTAAAGAACCTCTTAATGAGGGTGAAAGAGGAGAGCGCCAAAAATGGTCTGAAGCTCAACATCAAAAAAACTAAGATCATTGCCACTGGCCCCATCACCTCCTGGCAAATAGAAGGGGAAGATATGGAGGCAGTGACAGATTTTACCTTCTTGGGCTCCATGATCACTGCAGATGGTGACAGCAGCCACGAAATTAAAAGACGCCTGCTTCTTGGGAGGGAAGCGATGACAAACCTAGACAGCATCTTAAAAAGCAGAGACATCACCTTGCCGACAAAGGTACGCATAGTCAAAGCTATGGTTTTTCCAGTAGCGATGTATGGAACTGAGAGCTGGACCATAAAGAGGGCTGACCGCTGAAGAATTGATGCTTTTGAATTGTGGTGCTGGAGGAGACTCTTGAGAGTCCCCTGGACTGCAAAGAGAACAAACCTATCCATTCTGAAGGAAATCAACCCTGAGTGCTCACTGGAAGGACAGATCCTGAAGCTGAGGCTCCAATACTTTGGCCATCTCATGAGAAGAGAAGACTCCCTGGAAAAGACCCTGATGTTGGGAAAGTGTGAAGACAAGAGGAGAAATGGACGACAGAGGACGAGACGAGATGGATGGACAGTGTCATCGAAGCTACCATCATGACTTTGACCCAACTCCGGGAGGCAGTGGAAGACAGGAGGGCCTGGCGTGCTCTGGTCCATTGGGTCACGAAGAGTCGGACACGACTTAACGACTAAATGACAAACAACAACAAAACAAACTTATTTACTTCTAAATTAGCATGAATATTTTAATTTTTAAAAAAATGAATAATGCTAGACTAGCAGTGTTATTGTAAAGTATCGTATTTCTTTGAGCACACAGGTTAATAGAGGCAGCAGGAGCAATGAATATTCAGCTTCTGGCAACAGATTAAAGGTTCAATTTAAGTCCAACTCTGCCACTACATTGGTTAAGCACATACTGGAAGGTAAGTGTATGCTTGTGAGAATCTGAGGTGACTCATGGGCTGAACAAATATATAAGACTGCCTCATCCCAAAATTCTTAAGTGGGCTATCCAAATCTCTTCCACATAGTTTATGAGCCGCCGCTGATACGAAAGTCATTTGGAAGGAATCTAGTAGACTGTGTGTATATGTATATATGTGTAAATTATTGAATTTGTACATGCATTTTGTTATCTACTTAATGCATTTGTTCATCAACTTTCTGCCCACTAGGACTCCCGGAGTGATTTACAGTAGATTAAAATGATTACAAACAGATTGAAACTGATTTTTTTAAAGATAATATCCTTTAAAGCATACCCAAAGATTCTGAAAAAGCTAGTTTTAAAAACCAGTTACATACTACAGAAACTCTTCAGAGTAATACAGTTCTAGGTGTACAGAAATGTGCATCCAAATTACAGCAATGACAGTATTACTTTAATAATTTTTCTGTTAAATTTTTCTAGAAATGATATCTTAAAAATTACCTTGGCATTGTATAACAAACTAGCGGACTATGAAGCTGCCATTAAGGAAAAAAGATGATTGATTTAAGCAGAGATATTTTTGTTTTAAAGAAATGGCCAAAGTCACATGTGAAGTTAAGATTGCTATGTCTTCCTCATAGTTCTGAGTTAGGTAGTAGGGTTTCCCTTTGGGGCTTACTCATAGGTTGCAGTGCTAAAATAGTCATTGTTTCTGTGAAAAGACCAAAAACTGCATTCAAGACTAAAAAGTGTTTCTTTTTTAGTAATGAAGTACTTTGAGTGAATCTTCCTCTTTTTTTGTTAATTTCAAAAAGGTGGATAGTGCCATGGCCTTTCAAGTCAAGAACTCTGGCTGCAGTCATCATAAATGAATACTGAACACAATTAAGAATAGTTGAGTGTTTCTAAGCATCATTAATTTCACTAGGAATCAGGTGTTCTTAATCATCTTTATTGTTTATTTATTTATTTAAAATATTTTACCCTGACTTTCTCCTTAAAAAGACCCAAGGCGCCTTACATCATTAAACAATAACATTTAAAAGCTAAAAACAGTAATTGTGCAGATAATAAAAAGAATCAGACAAATACCAGACTAAAATAGTTAACAAAATCCACTCCAAATTCAGATTCAAAACAACAAGGTGCAACACTCCATTTAAAAATTCCTCCCAGACAGTCAATCACTAAGGGAAGTCTGTTTGAAGAGAAAGGCTTTCACCTGCTTGTGAAAGGGCAGCAAACGTAGGGTCAGCCTGGTGTCCTGTGGGAGGGAGTTCCAGAGTCTGGGTGTAGCAACAGACCCACCTCTCCTGTGTTCCCACCAAAGATGATGTGGGACCAAGGGAAAGGCCTCCCCCAATGATCTTGACATCCAGGCAGACTTCTAAAAGGAGATGCGGTCCCTGAGATAGCTTTGACCCAAATCATTTAGGGCTTTGTAAGTTAAAACCAGCACTTTGAACTGTGCCTGGAACTGGATCAGTAACCACTGGAGGCTCTATAATGGAGGTTATGTGATGCTTGTAACTAGCCCCAGTTAACAGTCTGGCTGCAGCATTTTGGACCCACTGAAGTTTTCAAGCAGTTTCTAAAGGCAGCCCCACATAGAGTGTGTTACAGTAATCCAGGGTGCTGAACAGGGTGGCCCCAGCACCACTTTCTGAGTTCTGTCCTCCAGGAAGGACTAGAGCCACGGTAGAACAGTGCTTCCAACCCGCTCTGAGCAAGACGGCCAAGAAGGATACCATGATTGATGGTATCAAAAGCTGCTGAGAGGTCCAGCAGAAGCAACAGGGACACACTCCCCCTGTCCATTATGATTGTTCATTGAGGATCTACTGATGTCAATCTACTTAATTGCATATTGACCAGAATCATATTAGTTATACCTGCCAGTGCAAGCCCTTGGATGTACATTTTAGTTGTGAATTGCTGCATGTTAAGATGTTGCCATAGGCATTTCCTGTTGGACATCTGTTGTATGACATGGTATCCAACAGCAAATGCCTAAGCTGATTTCTTAATTTGTGGCAATTTGCAGCTGAAATTTATGCTGATGGGGGTTATAACTGGTGTAATTTTTTGAGATGAATTCCAGCCATGACTTTACACATGAAAAACATTTTAATACTAGAAAGTATCTGAAAGCTGTAGCTTATATATGACAGCAGCGTCGGTTGCCAAGAAAACATATACCACATGTATAAGAGATTTTTTTAAAATACATGTACATTGTTATATATGACTGTGTGCAGGTTTCTTAATACTGTATCCCTGTATGAAGCGCTTTATGAGAGAGAAATGCATAACATTTGAAGTAGCCCAAGAAAGCAATAATCAACTTGTTCAAGACTAGAGATTGTGTAGTAATGCTCCTTTCATTTCATTTTGCCTTACCAAATAAGCCACCCTTCCAGAAAACTGAATGCTGCTTTTCTAGCCTGAATGAGAGAGTGAGGAAGAGAAGGGCATTTGCAAACAAAGAACTGGAATCAATAATAGAAAAAGAAAGAGAACTTGGACTAAGAACTGACATGAGGAAGTGCAGCTGCTGACCAGAGAGCATTTACCAGGCTTCACAGCAAATCTGTTCAGAAGTGGACATTATCACTTTTGTGATCTGACATCCCTTAACCCTGGTATGTTGAATATTTGTTTCCCTTTGCTGCACTCAGCCACCACCAAAGTCTTAAACCATGGATCTCATGTTAATAAGGTTACAGACACTCCATCTCTGAATGTATCTTTTTTTCACAACCATCCAAGACTGAAGATAGCTTTCTGCAAAAATGTGCCTGTAGGAAGAAAAGGGATAAATGCCCTCATATTTACAGAGAAAATAATTATGACTGGGAGGAGCAAGTTATGGGACAGTATATTTCCTGGAGAACTTTTCTTATTTGAGAAGAATTTAAGACCAAAAATGAGAGAACTCCAAGAAAACAAATACTTAAGAGACATGAGATCCAGAGTTTTTATTTTGCAGAATCATCTTGAAAGTCAAGAAAATCAGCACATAAATGATCTGTGTGTTGTAATCAAGGAAGATGTACAACAGACAACGAGCTTGTCTTTTTCAGTAGAATCTTTATTAAAAGTTTAAATGTAGCTTTACTGGACACTATTTGTTTTTATAAGCATAAATGAGAAACTATCTTTCTGCTAAACAGATATTCATAGTCTACGTATGACCTTGTAACTGTTACGCAAATATCTAATTTCATTCATTCTTGTTCCATTTCTGATTTAGTGGCAAAGCATACCTTTTGTCTGACACATTGAATGAGATCAACGTGCTTGGGAAAGAGTCAGAATCTGCTTCTTTTCATGTATGTATTATGATGCAGATTGCTCTACCTGGATATTTTGCCCATTTCATATTACTTATAAAGTAAAATTTTGGATAGATATTTAAAATTGCAACATATTATTAATATTACATAGTTTTGTTTTTATTTGATTTCTCATACTCAAGATAATAATTGTCACATGTGTTGGGTTACAACTCCCATCAGTTTCAGCCAACATGGCTAATGGTCAGGGTTTTGACCAGGAATTTTGAGTGGGGGCGGGGACACAGTTTTCCCAATGTTGCAATGTTCACTTCAGTAAGATTTTAGCAGCCACATGTGTTGCAGAATTTAAGCTGTAACATTGCCATTTTAATTTTAATTTTTTTTTAGTTTGTTTTTTCTTGGTGCTTGGAAAGTTATGAATCTGAGATTCCCTGCTTGGAAGTTGAAATAATGTAGGAGATTCAAAACTTTTATTGTTGCAACTGGGAAAGAAGATGTAGTATATAAATCTACCTGTCTTTTTCTCCTGCAACACAGAACTAAAGAGCAATATGCTGGGTAATTTGGATAAGAAACACATTGTAGAGAGTGTGTGTTAGTGCTTCGCTTCCCTCTTGCACCACTTAAAATCCCTGCTTTTAAAAGCAATTGCTTTTAAGTATTTTTTGTATAAGTCAGAAATGTAATGATCAAATGTGAGTCAAATGTGTTTTTTGTGAGTCAAATGTGTTCTGTATTCCCTTCCATGAGTGGAAGGAAAAATACTTATTTTCTTGAGATTTAGGGCTTGTCTACATATGACCATTGAAGCAGACTGGATTGGGCTATATAGGGTTGCAAGGAGGCCCTGTGTGCCATTTGATGCAGTCCTTTCATCCAAATGGCATATGGACCTCAAGGGACCCTATTTGGTCTGCATCAGCCTGCTGTCAATTTGCCAGTATTGTGAAGTGGCTTAAAAGAGACCAACTTCAGATACGTGCAAATTAAACACTTCCTTGACTCTTTGGAGGGTTGAGGAAATAAAAAAAATAAAGTTAAGTGTGTAATAGAGCAGTGAATATGCACCGCATCACTTTTAATTGCTGGATAGCTCAGTGGTTTAGGTATCTGGCTGCAGAACCAGAAGTTGGGAGTTCGATTCCCCATTGTACCTCCTTGACGGGCTGGACTCGATGATCCATAGGGTCCCTTTCAGCTCTGCAGTTCGATGATTATGATGATTAAAACAGTACAGTAGTACCTCGGTTTGCGAAACGGATCCGTTCTACGCGACATTACATAGTACGGAAATTTTGCAAACCGAAACACCAATTGCGCCACGAAAGGGGCAGTGCTATAGGCGCAGTGCACCCTGGGAAAACCCTTTTGTAGTGCAAAAAAAAGAAAAACAACGTAAACCGGGGCTTTGTTTCTTATGGATTTCGGTTCGTAAACCAAAAATTACGTAAACTGAGGCATTCGCAAACCAAGGTACTGCTGTATTAGGTATGTGTATGTTAGATGTGTATATGAGGTAAACCTACCTAATACACATACCTAACTTCTAATATCTAGTCTAAATCGAAAAGGTGTTTAATTTGCAAATTTAGTGAAGTGGCTTTCTCCAAGATACTGGCAAATTAAAAGAGGAAGGCTTGTTTTGGTTCATTTTCAATGATCATACACACTGGAAACAGATCAAAACAGAGCAATCCTACCCACAGCAAAAAATTAGAAGCTCCTGACAGGAGCCGGAACAGCGTGGGTAGGATGACTCTGGAGGCACGCTGGTTCATGCCCATCTCTGCAGCAAACCAAACAGTGAGCTAAACACCTGTATGGTCAACCTATTAGAGACGGGCATTACTCCTTTGTTTTATGTCATCATTGCATGGCATGACATGACTTTTTGATTTGATAAATACTTTTCTTACAAGGTATCTGTGATACAAATAGCTAAGCTTTGTGCCAAGGGGGCAGTTACCAGAACAAGGTGCGGAAGCCTGGCTCTGAGGTCATCTTATGTTGGCCCAGCGGAGTGGGAAGTGGAAATTGGAAGCACATACATGTCTGTCTGTCTCTGTCTGTTTCAGCACACAAGGACTGCAAGGTTTAATTCTTTCTTCTCCATCCTCTGATTGCTCAGTGTATGTGTGTGTGTATATGTATGTGTATGGAGGTGCCAATATCTACCTTAACCTAGCAGGGACAAGTACCTGTTTTTAGAAGTGGCAGGAAGGCAGCAGTTATGAAAAGCAGAAAATGCCCCCCCCCCCCCCCCCGCTCAGCCCATCAAGGCTTCAGAAGAGTGTGAATGAAACACTTTCAGTTGGGGGATCATCCAGAGATAAGCCAGGTGTCACTAGGTGCGCACGCCCTGTACTAAGGTTTCATTACACATAATATGAAATGTGAAGCATATGGGGGAGGAGGAGGAAAGTAGGTTAGGGCCACCGCTTACATGGAGGGGAGATGATATTATTATTCAAAAACACCAGGCACAGTCAAAATTATAAAAACATTGACTGGTATTATATAACAGATACCAATTTTAACTAAAAAGCTAAGTATCTGTTAAATATCAGCGCAGTATGTATGCTGTTCCTAATATTGCCGGGTTTTGTAGCTCTGATGGTGTGATTTCTGAGATCTGCAACTGCTTATAGTATTGTGTGAAATTTCTTGATATTGTTCCCAAAGCCCCAGTGACTATGGGGACCACTGAAGTGTGTTTCTTCCAGAGGCGAGATGTTTCGATTGCCAGGTCTCTGTATTTTGTTAGTTTTTCCAATTCTTTATTTTCAACTCTGGCATCCCCTGCAATTGCAGTGTCAATGATCTGGACATTTCTTTGTTCTATTACTACTATGTCTGGTCTATTATGTTCAACGTGTCACATTCTCAGGGGATTCAGCAGGTGAAAGTCCAATAAGCCAGTCCAAGGTAAGAAGTCCGGGAGATCAAAACAGATGCTGACTCGTGAAAACCAAAACACAAACCATAGTCCAAAGTCAGAGTCTGAGAGCCAAGGGTCAGGGGAGCAAGGTTCAGGTAGTTCAAGATAAACAAGAGCGTGGACACAAGCCAGGGAATTGAATTGTTGCTTCCACGAGTTCCCAAACCTCTGTGTACAAGTTATATAGGAGCAACAACCATCTAGTTACTGGAAAATTCCATCCTGCTAAAACTCTGGACTGGTTGATCTGATGTTTCTATGAGAAGCATGCATGTGAGCTTCAGATCTCTGTATTGTAAGTTTCTGCCAGAGCCTATCTCTAACTCTGGCCAGCGGGGGAGGAGAATCTGGCGGTGATTCATCACTAATTGCAGCTGTCTGTGATAACAGAGGGGCCTCTGGTTCCACTAATTGCCCTACACTTCCCTCAGCTGCAATTAACTCCTCCGATTCCAGGTCTTCTTCAGCTGAACTCATGACACAAGGTGTCTATCAGTTTGGATCTGGAAATCCCACAAGATCTTGACTTCCTCATTTTCTGACACCTTTCTGCCTGATGTTCCCATGGGTTTTTGGAGGCTGGCAAGTTACATTTTTTTGCATAATGACCAGTGTACTAATTTTGCCACTCTATCATGTCTAACTTTGTAATCTCTGCAATCTTTGGACATTCACAGATGAGGTGTGACACAGTTTCATTTTTTTCTTGGCAGAGTCAACATTTGCTCTTAGCACTAATTCTTTGGATCTCAGCTTTCATAATGTTGGTTTGGAGTGCTTGTTCTTGTGCAGCAAAAATCAAGCCTTTGGTTTCTTTCCTAAGGGTCCCCAGTTTTAGCCATGCCCATGTTGAATTATGATCATGCTTCCCATCAATATTTCTCGTGTTGTCCATGTAGTGGTTTGTTTTTCCAGCTGTTTAATTTATTTTCAAATTGTTGTTTCTTATATTGAGTCTTTGTTTCTGTTGTTTTCCAAATATCCGTTTTCACTTCCTTAAGTAATTTTTCTATGTTTGTACTGATATAATCATTTAGGTTGCTTTTTTCCTCTTCTACTACCTGCTGTATTTGCAGTAATCCATGGCCTCCGATTTTTCGTGGTAAATATAATCTGTCCACATAACTTTTTGGATGTAGTGTGTGATGCATGTTCATTAGTTTCTGTATTTTTCGATCCAATTTTTCTAAATATATTGAATCCAATCTATTATTCCAGCTGGGTATCTAATTACTGGAACTGCCCATGTGTTTATGGCTTTGATTGTATTTCCACCATTTAATTTTGATTTTAAGATTTTCCGCAGTCTTTTGATATATTCCGTCTGTCAGTTCTTTAACATTTGTGTGCATGATGTTATCTGCTTCTAGTATTCCGAGGTATTTATAATTTTCATCACTTGAGAGTGATTTTATAATATTGCAATTTTTTAACTCTATTCCATCTAGTTTTTGGATCTTGCCACGGTGCATAGACAGAACTGCACATCTGTCAATTCCAGATTTCATTTGGATATCTCCACTAAATATTTGCACTGTTTAGCAGTGATGCTATCTCCGTGGAACTTTTTGCATATAGTTTTAGGTCATCCTTGTATAAGAGATGATTAATTTTTCCTGCTTATTCTGAAATATGGTAGCCCAATCCAGTTTTATTTAAAATTATTGACATGAGGATTAATGAAATGTTAAACAGCAGTAATGACAAAGAATCCCCCTGAAATATTCCTCTTTTGATGCTAACTTCTTCAATTTTTTCACCATGTGCCATTAAGAGTTTTCCATTTTTCAATGTTTTTTTGAGGAATTTCTGAGTTGTTACTAATCCCAAAATTTTTTAGGTAGGTGTTAATCCAGCTGTGTGGCAATAAGTCAAATGCCCTTTTATAGTCTATCCAGGCCATGTTAAGGTTTGCTTTTCGTCTTTTTTCATTCTTCAGTATCATTTTATCAACAAGCAGCTGATCTTTTGTGCCTCTTGACTTTTTAAAGTTCCCTTTCTGTTCAGTTGGGTATAGGGAGTTTTCAGTTAAGTAATTATATATTGATCTTGCAAGTACTTCTGTGAGGAGCTTGAATTATTATTATTCAGAAACACCAGGTGTCACGACCCAGCCTCCTTGTGGGGGAGAACTTGGTCGGTCGGACAGAGAGTAATTGGAAGTCTGAGTACCCCTACTCAGCTGGGTTGAGTCCTATTGACCTCAGCCAGGGCGTACAACAAACTCCTTCTTACAAGTCTGCCCTAAAAAGATACTTGCTTACACTTAACAAAGTTCAGCAGGAAGTTACACATGAGCTTTGTAGTCCTAAAATCTACTAAGCTCAATAAGGTAGGACTCAGTAGCGTACTGTGGCCTTGCCTCCCCCTCTGGGAATGGCTGCGACAGGCTTTGCTGTTCAAGAGACCAAAAGATTTTAGAATTAATCTTTTTTATTGAAAAAATATAGATTTACAGAATAAAGTCAGTTTGATGCAAAAGCATAGCAACAATGCATTTCCAAGGATTGTTACAATTACAATTAAGGCAACTAATTCCCTTTTCATTATAAAAGCTCTAAAAATCTCTAAAAGCTTTCCTAGGGTAGGTAAAAGGCACAAAGCCCCCCTCCTCCTCTTTCTTCAACCCTCTACATCTTCCAAGTCCTTTCCCTGGCATAGGGCAGCAGGAAAAAAGACCTAGAAAAATCTCTGGTTCCAACAGAGGAAAAAATAGGAACAAGAAGGAACACTGCACATGGCAAAAGTTCATTTTTCTATCTTCTAGGCTCCTCCTGTCTTCTTCGTCTCCCACGCTGTCATCCAATCACAGTGTAAGGTGGTAGAAGTATTCTCCTCCTCTTCTTCTCGTGAGAAAGCAGGTGTTGTTTTCGTCCTTCTTCCCTCTTCTTCGCCATAACAAGTGTCTGGTCTTCTTATCTGGTCCTGGGAGAACTGGCTAAAGGAAAAACATTCTCACATTCCTCTTGGACAACATTCCCATCATACAAAATCATTCTTACATAGAACCAATATGGATTCCATTTTACATTGTTCACAACTACATATCCCATCTTCATACATGCTTTAAACCCCCATAATCTCAACCATGACACCAGGCACAGTCAACATTATAAAAACATTGACTGGTATTACCATATTTTTCCATGTATAAAACAACACTTTTTCCTAAAACCATTAGAGGAAAAATTGAGAGTCGTTTTATACACAGAAGGAGGCGAAGGAGCAGCTGCGCTCGGTCGCCGCTCACGGCTGCCCATTGACTGATGCCACCGCCGGATCGCCTCCTCCAGCACCACTCGCGGGTTCTCTTCAGGCAGGGGACAAGGCGGCCACGTGAGCTGGAGGTGAGCCCCGGCACTGGTGCTGGAGGAGACGATTGGGTGGCGGCAGCGGCAGCAGGAGGCGTAGGTGCAGCTGCGCTGGGCTGCCCCTCGCGGCTGCCCATTGACTGCTCCTCCACCTCTGGCAAGGGTCAAAATTGGGGGTCATCTTATACATTGGGGGGTCGTATACACAGAAAAATACGGTATATAACATATACAAGTTTTAACACCTTTAACACCTTATTTTTGGGTATATTTTGAGCCCAAAACAAACCATCCATAAAGGGGTGATACATAAGTCCTCTCTAAAAGCACCCAAGCTGGGCTTTTCACAGAAACGGAGACTTGCCAACCATTACATGTGCTAAAAGATATGCTTTGTGGTTCAGACCAATATCTGGGAAATTAAAACCACCTTCTGATATTGGCAACTGTATTTTCTTAAGAAGAGAGTTATTTCAAGTGAACTTCTGAAATATTCCATTGATCTTTTAAAAATATACCGTATATTTCTGTGTATAAGACAACCCCATGTATAAGACGCCCCCCACTTTTCTAACCCAAAATTTCTTTCTTTACAAGAAAATGGAGGGGGAAGGCAGGGATCAAAGTGCTTTGATTCCTGCTTTCCCCCTCCACTTTCTTGGGAAGAAAGTGCTTTTCCCCCTCCACTTTTTGCAAAGAAAGTAGAGGGGGAAAGCACCCTCCACTTTCTTACGAGGAAAGTGCTTTCCCCCCATCCACTTTCTTTGCAAAAAGTGGAAGGGGAAAGCAGGGATCAAAGAGCTTTGATCCCTCCCCCCTCCTTACTTCCATGTATAAAACGACCCTCAATTTTTCCTCTAATTATTTTAGGAAAAAGATTGGTTTTATACACGGAAAAATACGGTACTTAGGGAATATAGAGAGAAATACCACGAAGCACATATAATTATTCATGGCAGTATATTCCTCTTAAGTGTATTAAACTTACCTCAAATACTAAGTTTAGGTGATGTCCATTTTTCTAGATCATTAGAAATCTTTCTAGTCAGCTTCTTTCAATTAATTTAAATCATTTAAGACATCTCTTTGGAGATTAAAATACCTAAATATGCTAATACATCTGAGCACCAAAAATATTGCTTTAAACTTCATCCAGCATCAGCAGAGTGGGCTATGATGTACAGTTGTATTCAAAATTATTCTAGATCAAATTGAGCTGAAACTCTCACTAGGAAATGCTACAAAAAGGAAGGCAGCAGGAAAAGAGGAAAACTTAACATGAAATGTATTGCCTTAATAAAGAAATTCTATAGTTACTTCAGATCTGAGCAAAGCTGTTCACATAATAGGACCTCCTGGAGCCATTAATTCTTAGAGCCCACTATAAGGTAGGAACAACTTGACAACATACTGTATTTTGAATGAATCAAACTTTTTCCCTGTTCTTCATTGTCCAGCTTTCAACTCTATACACAGTAATTAGGAAAACTATAGTATGGAAGATCTTGGCCTTGGTTTGCAGCAACACATAATTGAAGCTAGGATCTTTTCTGGTTCCTCTATAGGTTCCTTCTCAGGCTGAGTTGTCTTTTGATTTCTTGGCTGTAGTCTCCATTTGGGTGTAGAATTGTACCAAAGTATTATAATATATAACTTGACAATTTTGATTCTTCATTTCTACTTTAAAATTATGTGCTTGTTATTTTTGTCTTAAGATTCAGCTGTAATAATATTTTGCCATTTTTTTCACTGTCATCAGAAGTTGTTTCAAGTCATTGCTGGTTTCTGCTTGTAAGATGGAGTCATCTGTATATCCGCGGTCACACCAGCAAACATTCCCCTCTGGTAACGAGACTTTTCATCCCTTTCTTGTTGTACCTAGAAGTCATGTGGTATATATACCTGGATGTGCGTCCTAATGTGGTTGTGGGTTTCCGAATCATTTCCTTCAATTTGACACGGTATTGCAGGCTACACTGTGGTACCAGATTATTTCACCTCAAGGTTTTTGAGATACTGTGGCCCCATTTTTAATTTTTGTTTTGTTTTATTTTGTCCACTAGTTTTCATTCCTCCTTCATCTAACTCTAATCCAGCATTTTGTATATGTTCTATATATGTATTGAATTGATATCGAGATAAGGTATACCTTTATTTGCCACCTTTGCCAGTTAGAATTTATTCAGTTTCTCCATATTTTGTCCCAGCCATTGAGCATAATAGGACACATTTCCAAGTAGCCCTGAATAGTTTAATCCCAACAGCTCCACAGCCCTATCACCTGCTTACATTCAAAACAGAGTGAGCATGGGCCAGAGTTTTGCTACGTTTCACAGGTAGTGTAATTGACACTAATTACTAAGATGCCATTAACATTCTCATAAAGCTAATTTTCATCCATCCCTCACTATTGCAATTGACATTTTACGGGAAAGAAAAATGCCATATAATTCAACAGAAGAGGCTTGGGAGAGTTTGCTGTCTGTGCAACTGATGTATTGCCTTGAGGAAGGATGCCTGAATGCCTTACTGTAAATTAGCAAAAAATGAAGAAGAAATACAATACAGTATAGAAAAATATGCAAGAAAGGCCTTGAGTATGGTCGTAACCTATAAAGAAAAATGTATACTAAAAAGAAAATACCAGTTTGTTGGAATCAATATTTCAAAGTGTGTGGAACATAATTTTGCAAAGAATCTTAAATTATGTGCGCACACACCCAATTAGTTTTAAGCACTAGCCCTTGTTCAGGTTAAAAACAAACATTTCTTATTCTGCTGGAAGTTTAACTCCATGTGGTAGGTTCTTTTGTTTTAACTTTTTAAGTAGTTGAGGTAGCCAACAAGCATGCACAGTTCATGTTTTCCTTTCCAGTTCTCTCTTTCTGCATAGAGCACTAAAAATAATAATCAAAGTATCATTTCTAAAGACAGAACTTACTACCTACAAATTGTGGAGTAGGCAGTCAGAGTAGCTTATTTTAACTTTATTGAAGTGTTTTTGTTCTTCTTGTCACCTGTCTATGTACAAGATGCCCTAATAATGAGAATCATAATTTGCCTTTCTGAAGCTTAGTTCTCTTTTTTCAACAATTCACTTTAAAGATAATGGGTTATATGTGGCTTAGGTCAACTTTGGATGAGATTGTCCCCATCTCTTGGGCTTTAGTTGAGCTTCTATTGAAGGAGATCTTTGTTAATCATAGAAAGAAACTTTGCAGCAGCAGAAACAGTTGAAGTTATTACAGTAGTACCTCGGTTTACGAAATTAATCCGTCATCCGGGACGTTACGTAATGCGGAAATTACGTAAACCGGAACGCGGATTGCCATAGCAACAGGGGCGGCACTAGAAACCTTCAGGTGCAATGCGTCCTTTTCGTACAGCGAACGCCCTCCCCCCCCCCCCCCGTAAAACCTGTAAACTGAGGCATAATTTCTTACGGATTTCAGCTCGTAAACCGAAAAGTATGTAAACCGAGGTGCATGTAAACTGAGGTACTACTGTACTATAAGTATTTGGTCATATTATAGACTTAGTTTTCCCCAACAGTGTAGTCTCCCATAGGATAAGAATTTTTGCAGTGAGTTGGATAAACACATTTATTTTTAAAAGATAATGTTTTGTGAATCTTTTGCAAAAAGGGCTAAGTACTTGGAACAAAGAAAAGTTATTCCCTGCCCCGTATCACACACACTTTATATCCACTGTCATAGGAGAGTCTGACTCTTCCTGTTATTGTGTTTTTCACAATTCATTGCTTATCAGTTGGAATTCTCATATTCATATTCTAATTATCTCTTGTTTTATGGTATGATGACCATTGGCAGTGAACAACGTGCTGTTTTTTTCACATATTCATTTTATTAAAATATGTTTCTAAAAAGTAGTTCTGAAAGGTTACAACAGCAAAAAGACAAAACTCCATTACATCAAAGGACTGGATTGTATTGTGAGTAGTCAATAGCACTCCTTTGTTACAAGACTTAATGGATTTAATCTTCAGAGGTGATGTGACTTTCTTTGAACCACCTGAATGTGCTTTGTGTGTGTGTGTGTGAACAATTTGTGCTTTGGTGCATGCCTTTTCTTGCAAATGCCTATAGTTAAGTGATTCCCCTTGGACTGTCTTGTCGTCTGTTTTCATTGCAATATAAAGCAGTCTGGTATGAGGCTATATTAGTGAAGACTCTGGTAGCAAGTGCTCAAATTACTAGTATTTCATTTTTCCTCTGCTTTTAATTGTATTAGATTAAAATAGTTTCCTTGGGATTGATCTGTAAATATAACCTAAATACAGTATTGTGCTGTATACAAATAACCACCACATTGCAATAAGAGATGTTCAGCATCAATATTCTTCTGAACAGATTCTCTAAGAAGTTTTTTTTAAGAGACAACTGGCCAAAACACACAAAAAATCCGAACAACGCCCAATGATGAAAATGTAGGTTGTGCACTGTTTTTTCTGTATTTTGTTGAATTAGGGTCAATTGTATTATTAATTGTATTATTAATTGTATGTCAATATCTATCCTGCTGTGTTCCAATCATAGTTCCTTTTAGGATGGAATATTATCAGACTGCAGCTAGGTAAACCATCACAAGGCTGTGTCATAGTGACCCACTGGTGGGTTGTATCTCCCCTTCCTGGGCAGTGCGCTTGAACAGGTAGTGGTAGCAGTGAAATTGCAGGAACTCTTGGGCAAGATCAGTTGTCCAAAGCTAATCCAGTCAGTCTTTAGAGATAGCCTTGGTGCTTGATAGAGAGATGGAACACAATAATAGAATCATAGACTAATTGAGTTGGAAGGCGATTATCCTAGACCTCTTGGTAGCCTCCAGAACCATTGATTATGGTATCCTTTTGGTGATCACAAGCAATAAAGTAGTGACAGTGTGATATTGTATTCTGACCTGAAGAACTGGTTCCAGAAATTGGTGCTGCAAGACTTCCTGTGGCATCTACAGATATGTTCCACAGCATTCCATTTTTTCTCCCTATTATTTAAAATCTTCAGTAGGTGTGGATATCCCATGACCATTAGGCTAATTTCAGAAGTTCTTTGAAAGTTCAGATCTCAGACAAGAATGATATGCCCTTTTCACAGCCCCAGTTGTATGCTGCTGAATGACAAGAAATGGAAAAGAGGGAGATAAGTCAAAGACTCTTTCATGGAGAAAGATAAAAGGGAACAGCAGATCATGGGGTTGGCCCCATCCATCTGGTGCTCTGGTCATATCTACATGGTATTAGCTAGACTTAGTGATGGTATGCTGCCTCCAGCATTAAAAAGTTTTCTCTACTTCTGATCAACATGAAACCATTCAGTAAAGTCATGCACACATTAGGAGCAGGATGTCTTCAATATGTAGGTGGAGTCATGTAAGTCTACTCAGTTTCATCTGATTTGGCAGTGAAAGTGCTGAACTAATGTTTGGGGTTGCTAATGGGTTGGATATGATCCAGTTAAGAAGATCAGTCTAGATAGGATAAAGATGCTGTTCTCTGCAGTTCTTCTGTCCATATGGTTGGGCAGTTCAGATTGTTCTGGGAGAGGTTGCCAGCCTCCCAAAGGAATCAGTTTACCAGGAGGACACTCTTAAACCCATCTCCATTCCAATAGATGCAAATGGTCTTCATGGCACAGGGTGCTTTTATCAGTTTTGGCTGCTGCACCAGCTGTGACCCTATCTGAAGAAAGATAGCCTAGCCTCAGTTAACTCTGCTGTGATAATCTGTGAATTAAACTGCTGCAACATGTTATGTGCACCTCTGAAGACAGTTTGGAATCTATGCTTAGTTCAGAATACAGACAGTTAAATGGACTGGGTGTACTAAAACAAAGACACTGATTGTCAGTCTCTTTCTGGGTTGGATTCAGAGTCAGATGTAGCTGAAGGATCACGTATCTTTATATAAGCTTGCCCACTGATTCTCACTCTTAGGGCTCCAGCTGTTCTTGGGCTCCAGCTGTTTTTAGACTATAGGTCTCAAGAGTCCAGACCATTAACCATAGTTTCCTGGAACACTTGAAATAAAAAGTTTTATCTCTGATAATGGTTTTATGCTGTTTTGCTGTATCTATTTTTAGTTTTTGCATGCTATGTTCTGTTAACTAAATCACTGTGTAAACTACAAGTCTTTGAAGCGAAGAATATAAATCCTTAAATTCTGGAAACTTGTATTAAGTTATTTTGGCTTCTCATCCTTTTATCAAATTGCCCCATGTCTTTATGCTTTGTCTCAAAACCATGTGAGGCTGTGGTCACACCAGCCAAATGTTGCCTTCCTATCCCCCACTGCATTTGTAACATAAATTTGTGTTCACATCACACACGGCCATTAGCAAATCATTTGCCCGCCCGGCATGCTAACTGCAGATCATTTCTCGTTCGGCCAGGGGCTTCTACTTTGTTGTTGTTGCAGTTTTTTGTGTCAGTGTTTAACTTTTGTCAAACTCTCTTCAAAGACAATCCTGGCCATGTGCCCTGAGAAATCCTGGCAGCCTCTGCCAGACTTTTCCCTCATCTCCAAGCTCCCTGTTTGCATTGCGGCCTCAGGATCAGGCCCTTCCCACCTCTCCTTTCCTCTGCGCTATTCGTCTCCTCAGCCAAGAGCCGAGGCAGGCCGGGGTGGGTAGGATTGGGGCAAACGCTCTTGCTGGCTTTGTGGGCAAAGAGGCGCATGCACCTGAATGTGTGGAGCTGGGCAAGCAGGAGCAGCTCTCAGAGGGACACTCAGGGGGGGGGTGTATGGAATGACACCCCCACCCCCAAAAACCTATCAGGTCCCGATCACTCCCCTGAATTGTGGCCCTTTGCTTTGGGTGGTAACGAGAGGAGCAAAGTGGAAAGGCTGCAGGGAAAGGGGCTTCCCCCCTCAGTACAGGCATCTTGGACTAGAAACTGCCCAGCCTTGATTGTTTTCTTTCCCTCTTTCTCCTTTTCAGATCCCACCCCCGGTGCTTTTGCGGGCACTCACCTGCCAAGTAGTGAGTTTGGGGTTTTTGTTCCCTCTCCTGTCCTTCCTGTCTTCTTGCGACTCGCACAAAAAAAAAGAAAGAAGGGATATGTTTAATTCCGCCGCACATAGCGCAACTAATTTTGTTAACTGTCGTGGTACTGTTAAAAAAAGAGAGTAAGAATGCACATCCCAGGATGTCTGTCATGTGACCACAATGTGCGACTATTCAGCAATTAAAAGATGTGAGAAATCAGGGAAACATTTTACTGGTGTGAACATGGCCTGAGTTAGAAATGTAAACATTAAACATTGGACCAAGATTGGCTAGTTTGTGAATGGAAGACCTCCTTCTGTTTATTCAGTAGAGGTACCCAATTGAAGAAAGAAGGCAGAGAGATAAAACAGTCCTTCCTGATTACCCCTTTTCTTCAGCAGGCCTCTCATGCTGACTTGGGGGTTAATCCAGCCTTCCAGAGGCACTGGGGCATCTCTCTCCCCCTTCCCCTCATATGAATAGAACTCCAGTAAGTGGCAGTTTGGGTCCAACTCAATAAATGTTGCTTTTCTCTAGATCAGTGGTTCCTACCCTTGGGTCCCCAAATGTTCTTGGATTTCTAGACCACCTGGTTAAAATTTATATTTCAGTACACCATGTTGAAGAGCATTTTGTTCGAGCTTTATATTAAATGCACCAAATGCAGTTAATTGCTCTGAGGCAAACTTTTTTTACCTGTTATGTGCTCTCCCAAGTCTTGCAGTTTTGATTCAGACAATAACATGGCCAAAGAAGAAAAACAGAGTTCCTTTTGTTAGGATAACATCAGGTTCACATGTCAATATTTCTTTTCCCCATGCAGTCGATCTTAAGTTTATTTTTTCAAACACTTTGGCTTCTTTTAGGAAGGCTTGAGTTCCAGAGCAAACCAGCAAGCATCTATTCAACCAGCTTTGTTCCATGCTGAGTTGGTCACATTTGTTATGTCTAGTGGCAGATAGGATTTTCTCAAAATATTTAGCCTGTAAGGAAACTCCTCTAGTCTTTCTGTTTTTATTACCAATATGCAATTAATCAGTCTAATTGTTCAATTATCTAGAAGCTCAGAATTTTATAGCATTTTTCCCCCAAGGACTCAAGTATCTTGAGGGTTAAAGGTTCATATTGGTAAAGTAAAACTTACCTTGTTTAATTTTTTTTTCTTTTTGAAAGCAAAATTGAATACTTTATAGTTCTTTATGAAAAAGATATTGTCATAGTATTCATTACATAGAGCCTTGAAATTATAGTTCCTTACTCTCACATTATAGTTTGAGATATAAGTGCATGTAGTTTTTGTATGCTCTGAGTTTTCATGAATGTGTGAAGAGTGAATTCTTATTACTAGAAATCTTCTGTTTCCAAATGTTTCATTTCTTACCTAAATATATGTCTGTAAAGTTGTACATGTGTGATTCTAGTGCTGAGTCAAAATGGGGATGGGGGGGGACGAACAGTTATTCTTGCACATATCTTAAGAAAATAGAAATATGTCTCCTTTCATGAAGCACTCCCCAGTGCCTTCTCAACCTAAGAGAACCTGCATTTTGAGCATGGAAATCATACCAGCATCCACAAATCTCAAGTTTAATTTTTAAGACTGAAGTAAAGAGTAAGGATGTCATCAAACAGCTCATGTTTGGGACTGCTTGTGACACAGTCCGATGTGAGCTATTTCCCATTAATTCAACAACATATGGTAAATGGTAAACTGTTTGTCCAAACTCCATGGCCAAACTGGACCTTTTTGGTCCAGTGAGAGGGCTCCAAACTCTCTCTTGGAGTTGGGCTAGAGCAATTCACGTATGCACAGGGTTGCTTTTAGAGATGACCCTTTCCAGTGTGATCAGACTACCAGACTTGTTTAAAGCTGCAATCTTTTACCTATTTATTTGAGAGTAATCTGCACTGATGTCAGAACGTACTATTAATTTAACTTACTGTGTTTATTAGGTACCCCTTCACGGATTGCTGCCTTGTCGTGGCGAAGGGGCTTGAGTAATTCAGAGAAGCTATGGGCTATGCCGTGCAGGGACACAGGTCATAGTGGAGAGTTCTGACTAAAAGCAATCCACCTGGAGCAGGAACTGGCAAGCCACTCCAGTATCTTTGCCAAGAAAACCCCATGAACAGAAACAAAAGGCTAAAAGATATGACACTGGAAGATGAGCCCCTCAGGTCGGAAGGTGTCCAACATGCTACTGAGGAAGAGTGGAAGACAAGTACAAGTAGCTCCAGAGCTAATGAAGTGGTTGGGCCAAAGCCGAAAGGACGCTCAGCTGCAGACGTGAAAGGAAAGTCCGATGCTGTGAGGAAAAATACTGCATAGGAACCTGGAATGTAAGATCTATGAACCTTGGTAAGTTGGATGTGGTCAAACAGGAGATGGCAAGAATCAACATTGACATCCTGGGCGTCAGTGAACTAAAATGGACAGGAATGGGCGAATTCAATTCAGACGATTATCATATCTACTATTGTGGCCAAGAATCCCGTAGAAGAAATGGAGTAGCCCTCATAGTCAACAAAAGAGTAGGAAAAGCTGTACTGGGATATAATCTCAAAAATGATAGAATGATTTCAATACGAATCCAAGGCAGACCTTTCAACATCACAGTAATCCAAGTTTATGCACCAGACACCAATGCTGAAGAGACTGAAATTGACCAATTCTATGAAGACTTACAACACCTTCTAGAACTGACACCAAAGAAAGATGTTCTTCTCATTCTAGGGGACTGGAATGCTAAAGTAGGGAGTCAAGAGATAAAAGGAACAACAGGTAAGTTTGGCCTTGGAGTTCAAAACGAAGCAGGGCAAAGGCTAATAGAGTTTTGTCAAGAGAACAAGCTGGTCATCACAAACACTCTTTTCCAACAACACAAGAGGCGACTCTACACATGGACATCACCAGATGGGCAATACCGAAATCAGATTGATTATATTCTCTGCAGCCAAAGATGGAGAAGCTCTATACAGTCAGCAAAAACAAGACCTGGAGCTGATTGTGGCTCTGATCATCAGCTTCTTATAGCAAAACTCAAGCTTAAACTGAAGAAAGTAGGAAAAAACACTGGGCTAGTCAGGTATAATCTAAACCAAATCCCTTATGAATACACAGTGGAAGTGAAGAAGAGATTTAAGGAACTCGATTTGGTGGACAGAGTGCCTGAAGAACTATGGATGGAGGCTCATAACATTGTACAGGAGGCAGCAACAAAAACCATCCCAAAGAAAAGGAAATGCAAGAAAGCAAAGTGGCTGTCCAACGAGGCCTTACAAATAGAAGAGAAGAGAAGGGAAACAAAATGCAAGGGAGATAGGAATGTTACAGAAAATTGAATTCAGACTTCCAAAGAATAACAAGGAGAGACAAGAGGGCCTTCTTAAATGAACAGTGCAAAGAAATAGAGGAAAATAATAGAAAGGGAAAAACCAGAGATCTGTTCAAAAAAATTGGAGATATTAAAGGAACATTTTGTGCAAAGATGGACATGATAAAGGACAAAAATGGTAGGGACCTAACAGAAGCAGAAGACATCAAGAAGAGGTGGCAAGAATACACAGAGGAATTATACCAGAGAGATTTGGATATCCCGGACAACCCAGATAGTGTGGTTGCTGACCTTGAGCCAGACATCCTGGAGAGTGAAGTCAAGTGGGCCTTAGAAAGCATGGCTAACAACAAGGTCAGTGGAGGTGATGGCATTCCAGTTGAACTATTTAAAATCTTAAAAGATGACGCTGTTAAGG
Organism: Intellagama lesueurii; assembly: GCA_037013535.1. Taxonomy (NCBI): domain Eukaryota; kingdom Metazoa; phylum Chordata; class Lepidosauria; order Squamata; family Agamidae; genus Intellagama; species Intellagama lesueurii. The sequence goes on along the minus strand of JBAJHW010000004.1, from coordinate 173,757,405 downwards.
TGTTACACTCAATATGCCAGAAAGTTTGGAAAACTCAGCAGTGGCCAGAGGATTGGAAAAGATCAGTCTACATCCCAATCCCAAAGAAGGGCAGTGCCAAAGAATGCTCCAACTACCGTACAATTGCACTCATTTCACACGCTAGCAAGGTTATGCTCAAAATTCTACAAGGTAGGCTTCAGCAGTATGTGGACCGAGAACTCCCAGAAGTACAAGCTGGATTTCGAAGGGGAGAGGAACTAGAGACCAAATTGCTAACATGCGCTGGATTATAAAGCCAGAGAGTTCCAGAAAAACATCTACTTCTGCTTCATTGACTACGCAAAAGCCATTGACTGTGTGGACCACAGCAAACTATGGCAAGTCCTTAAAGAAATGGGAGTGCCTGACCACCTTATCTATCTCCTGAGAAATCTCTATGTGGGACAGGAAGCAACAGTTAGAACTGGATATGAAACAACTGATTGGTTCAAAATTGGGAAAGGAGTACGACAAGGCTGTATATTGTCCCCCTGCTTATTTAACTTATATGCAGAATACATCATGCGAAAGGCTGGACTGGAGGAATCCCAAACCGGAATTAAGATTGCCGGAAGAAATATCAATAACCTCAGATATGCAGATGATACGACTCTGATGGCAGAAAGTGAGGAGGAATTAAATTAGGGTGAAAGAGGAGAGTGCAAAAAACGGTCTGAAGCTCAACATAAAAAAAACCACTGGTCCCATCATCTCCTGGCAAATAGAAGGGGAAGATATGGAGGCAGTGACAGATTTTACTTTCTTGGGCTCCATGATCACTGCAGATGGTGACAGCAGTCACGAAATTAAAAGACGCCTGCTTCTTGGGTGGAAAGCGACGAGAAAGCTGGACAGCATCTTAAAAAGCAGAGATATCACCTTGCCGACAAAGATCCGCATAGTCAAAGCTATGGTTTTTCCAGTAGTGATGTATGGAAGTGAGAGCTGGACCATAAAGAAGGCCGACCGCTGAAGAATTGATGCTTTTGAATTGTGGTGCTGGAGGAGACTCTTGAGAGTCCCCTGGACTGCAAGGAGAACAAACCTATCCATTCTGAAGGAAATCAACCCTGAGTGCTCACTGGAAGGACAGATCCTGAAGCTGAGGCTCCAATACTTTGGCCATCTCATGAGAAGAGAAGACTCCCTGGAAAAGACCCTGATGTTGGGAAAGTGTGAAGGCAAGAGGAGAAGGGGATGACAGAGGACGAGATGGTTGGACAGTGTCATCAAAGCTACCAACATGAATTTGACCCAACTCTGGGAGGCAGTGGAAGACAGGAGGGTCTGGCATGCTCTGGTCCATGAGGTCATGAAGAGTCGGACACGACTTAACGACTAAACAACAACAACAATTTATTAGGTATAAATCCAGCTTTCTCCCAAACCTGGGGTTTAAGATGACTGATGACAAGATTAGCTACAAATGTACACGTAAACATACTGAAAGTTATAGTATTAAAACTTCATTGAATTGCAAGCAGTTAAAAGCACAGCACTGAAGAAAGTACAGGACCTATCCATTGGAAGATCATTCCTGAGAAACTAGTAGGTTTTCTAGAAACTCATCTGAATAAAAAGATATTTGCTTGTCCACAGAAAGAAAACAAGGAAGAAGTGGCAAGCATGTCTGTCTTGGGAAAAGAATTTTATAACCTGGGAGGACTTGTTCAGTCATGATGTAAATCTAATTTTCATTGCATTGACAATATATAACACTGTCTAATGCATCACATATTTATCCCATCTTGATAACACATGTAATCAAATTTGTTCCTACAAAACTAATCATAATAGTTCCTTTAAGCCTCTTCCATGGATGCAAGCCAACATTCAATTTCTGGTAGCTGCCGTGGAAAATGGACATTGTTTTCCAGATGTTCTATAGGCTGTTGGTTAAAGATACCTATACATTTATCTGTCATGGGAAGGAGGATGTGTGTTCATATAACTCCCTTCTATATTAGTCGTTGGTGTTGTTTGAAAACAAAGGACTACAAAAGCCTTCCTGGAACAGAGTCCTGGATCATAATGTACCCAAAGGAGTCAGGTAAGGGAAATGAACAAAATAATCAATTCCAGATAAGACTCTTATCATGCCCTTGGCCTGTCTCATTTACTGAATTTTGTAGGACTTCAGATATTGTCATCTTAAACCTTCTTGGCCCCCCCCCCCCCGAAAACAATGGAATAGCCACAAAATAGTCTCCTAACTGCTAGTATAAGCAATCATTTTTAATGTTTATGCTTTAAAAAAAATAGTCTGGCCGGAAATTTTCTTGAACTGGTATTAAACTAAGTAAAGACAAAACCACATGCTAAAAGCATCAAATAATTTTTTTAGAAAGTCCAGTCTCCAACAATACGGAGATCAGATAGAAAACATATGTATACATAGAAAATAGTTTTCTATTCATAGTCCACTTACCTGGCAAGCTTTGCACAGCAGAAGTTTCCAATCCAGCTTTTAGCCTTTCTTAATAGTGCTTGCTGAGGCCAACTCAAAATGTTTCACTGCCTCAGCCAAAGGATGAGATGGTATCCTTCTCTATTCTATGAAGTAAGTTGGACTGGGTTTGAAATCTATATCAATACTGATCCATGGGATCATGTCTTCTAATGCTCCTGATGAGAGCAATCTTGTCCTCTAACAAAGGGGAATGGTCAGGAGGCTGACTAGAGTACTGTTGCCCCTCACTTTGGATGAGATAGTTGCCTTACTGGCCTTAACAGTAGAGCTGGCCCTGATACTTTCCCGTCTACTTTTATTTGTTTACGCTTTACTTGCTGTTTATAACACCTTTATTAAAAATGAATAGCAATGTAGGGTACATTAAGTAGGGTGGGCTAGTTCTGTACACACCACTGCTCCTCTTACCTGAAGAACCTATTCCAATTTTGTTACTTTTGATTATTACCCCTCCCTTGCCTTATGGGATGCAAAATTGCATTTAACTAAGCAACATGTTTCTGTAATGAAATTCCCTTTTTAAAAACGCTGGAGCTCCCCCTAGTGAAAAAAGGTAGACTTGGAGTTCTTTAGTATCTGTCAAGAGAGCCTTTTTCAAGATAGCATTCTTCACTGCAATTTTTGTTCCATGGCATGTTCCCAGCAGTTTCTTGTATAAATATGACATGGACATTGGACTGAATTTATTAATCAGCTAAATTTCTAAAGAAACCAGCAAGTGGATTTGTTGTCAATGGGAAATGTTTGCTCTATTTCTTCTCACGATAGTCAGATGCCCGTCCAAGCCCAAGCAGTTACTAGTTCTTTTGCTATATGGCTGTTCATTTTGCCTCCTATTGTTTTCCTATAGTTTTTTTTTTCTGTTCGTATAATCCATACAGTTGCCTAAATCATATAGTTCAGGCTGCAGTAATTACCAAAGAACAAACCTCATTGAACTCAGGAATGCCCACTTCAAAATAGACATGCCTAATAAACATTAAAGCCTTGGTGTTATATACTGAAAAGTGTTATATACATTAAAATATTAAAACAGAAGCATAAATAAAAGATTTGTTTTTAAGTTTAAAACCTGTTATGAACTATCCTTCAGTTGTACATATGCTAGCTATGGCTTGTTCTGTGTTTCCTTTAGTTATTTCTATTTTTTTATTTACCATATTTTTTCATGTATAAGACACTATGTTTTCCTAAAATCATTACACTAAAAATTGAGGGGTGTCTTTTACACAGAAGTAAGCTGAGATAGCTGAGGAGAGAGCAAAACGGCACATACCTTGCCCCTGCAAACAGGCTTTCTTCAGTCAGGAGACTTAGCTTTCTCCAATCACGAGCCTTATGGAACTGATGTCAGCTGATCCTGAACAAACCAATTGGAACACACCTTGTTGGAGGTGGAGCCTGTAGGCTCAGATGCAACAGGGACTCAAAATGTCTGAGCGTTCTGAGCCCAGAGGCTGAATCCTCAAAGCTAAGTTTTCTTAATTTTGGGGTTAGAAAAGTGTGTGTGTGTTATAAATGGGGGTGGTGGTGTTATAAATGGAAAAATATGGTATTTGTAAACATTGTATCACATAACAAATAAATCCTTCCCTCCCCAACCCCTTTCATTTCAGCACAACTAATAATACCATTACCAGAATCCTACTGGTATTTTTGTAAGGTTTGCCATGGCTAATTGCATCTTGTTTACAAGGTGCTGGAGCATGCTTCAGTTCTTGTAAGGTCATGTGCCTGCCTGATTATGCATTTGAGATGTGCCATGGCACCTCATCAATTAGCTGTAACTAGCTGCAGCAAGTTACACAAAACTTATGTGAACAGTAGAATTCTAGCCAACTAGTAAGAATGGGGTAGTCTCCTACCATTTTATTGATAATGTCCAGATAAACTCTCAAATATACTATTTAGTTATTTTCCAACCTTGAATGATTACACCACAAGTTGCTACAATTTTGACTCTAACAATATATTTCTATAAGGGTATCTTGTTATCCTCCCTTCCCATTAAAGAGTCCTAAGAAACAGTGGTTGAAATCCAGTAGTAAGTCACAACTAGAATAGGCCCATTGACTCAACAGTTGAAACTTACTTTTGGATTTCAAACATAGTTTAGGATCTTTTACTATTGACCTTTTCAAAACAGTAGAGAAGTCTAGAGTTGCTAAGTCCCAGAAGGAACTTACAACTTAACAATGCTACCACATACGTATGCCCATGGCTCCCTTTAAATCCACAGTTCCTGCAACACAGTCCTGAGCCTGAATCCTTCATTCTAGAAATTTTAAGTGGTGTTCTTTACCATTTGAGTAGCAATTTTAATGAATTTTCAAGAAACTGAGCAAAAGCAAACAAAAGGTTCTTGAGGTGAAATTTTAGCAGGATCTCCTGCAGATCTAATTTCCAAGCTGTTTTTAGTTCTTTTGTGTTGGTTGGATTTGGTGAGGTGTATTTCTAAAGATTGTGTTAAGAAGACTAACTTTTGTTGGTCTGGTTCTTTGGACCTTGTTTAACTTGAGATAACAACTTTGAATTCACTTTAATTTGTGGTTTGTGTGCATAGTCAAACAGTGAATTACTGGAGTAAGCAGAGGACAATAAATCCAGTTAAATATAGCTATGTAATCTGTATTCAGGAGAACTAGTTTACGTTGTCAATTCAGAAAAAGCTAATGCACTGTTTGTGTAATGTAGTGCCTATTTTGTTTTCCTGGGCATGGCTCAAACAGGAAGAACATTATAGAATTTCTTTGTCTTCTGCTTTCTAGCGAGATTTTAGCAGTTTACTGATGCCCCATTGTATTTTGCAAGAGAAGAGCCAAACCATGTGGCCTTGGGCGAGCTACACAGTCATAGGGTACCCCCCAAAGAAGGGAATGGTAAATCAAGCCTGGGTCTTTATGCCTGGAAGATCCTGAGGAGGGTTGCCATGAATCAGAATCAGTTTGATGCCACACAATTATTATTTCTCAGACAGAAGCATTGTAGAAGAGGAGAAAAGCATACACGTCAGCATACCCCTTTCTTTTCAAGAGGAGAATACAGGTTTGTTCCACCCCATTAGCAGTGCAATTTTATTATACATATCTACACAGCTGTTAGTACCAATGAATGAAATGAGGCTTAGTAAGGCAGCGGTTTAGGCTGTAAACCTATATTCACTTACCTTTAAGTAAATGGGCCAACATTTAAATTGTATTGCAAAGGAACTCTTCCAGTGGAAAAGCATTGCTAAAGACAGAATAGAACAGAGTTCCACATAAAAAGGACCAAAAGATGTTTGGTCGCTCTTGGGAAACTGCATTGGTCTGCAATGGAATGGTTGAAAACAAATAACTAGCTATATACTCGGAATTCTAGACTGGAAATTCACGTAAGTCTCTTTCCTTCCTTTCATTTATATACCACCCCATTAGTGCAGCGCACTATTCTGCATGTTATTTATATTCCACCTGTCTCCTAGTAAAGGGACATAGGGCAGCTTACTACTTCATTACTGTTTAGGTAATGGCAATTTGGTGAATAGTGTTAACATCAAAGAGTTCAAAACTATAATAAAATGATTTGCTTATATTAAAATTAAAAAGTGTGCAGTCTATATAATAATGGCAGAGAGCAAGTAACAAAACAGAATTGTGTTTTCATTTTTGAAATGTACTAAAGACAATTTTCATTGTTTGATTGAAAAGCCTCATGATGAAAGGAATGCATTTGTTTTGTTCTTCAGAACCTATATAGGTGCAATCCCAAAGTTAAATAATTTATTTTTGGCACCAAAGTTTAAGTGTGGCAGGAACATATTTTTGGAAGTCTCCTGCTGACTGTTTTAAAGTGAGATCAATTAATTCTTTATAACTGATGTAAGAATTTTGCTTTGACATGTGGAATATCAAACTGAACAAAGCCAAATATGCTGTTTGTTCTTGAGGTTTTAATCATATTAATGTCTTACCAGTTTGTGCAACTGTAGTGACAGTTGCAGTAGTACTGTATAATTTACTGCAGATGTTTGGTTTAGGTGCTTCTGTAGTAGCGACCAAATCTGGAACAATTTAATAATCAGATTGGAAATTTAGGTTGAGTATATCTGAAATACCACGTCAGGGTGTTAATGGAGTGTTAATGGAGCGGGGAATGTTTTAGTCCTTAAACTGTCAAATGTAAAACTTAGCTGTATTGATGCCAATGGTATCAGGTATCTGATGTGTCTGTAAGCTCTTTGCTGTGGCCGTCAAGGGCTCTGTGCCTCATTGTAAGCAGCCTGTTGTCCCAGAGAGGGTCTTAAACAAGACACATGCATTACCTGTGTTGTAAATGACAAGAAGGCAGGAGTATTATGCCACGGAAGCTGTAGAGGTTTATGGCAGCAAGTTGGATCTGCTCATGAATGAATTATCCAAGTCACAATGATGAGCCTGCTTTTGCAGCTGCTGCAGCCTAGGCCTACTTTAACTCCTATGCTATTCCTGATAGAAAGAACTATGGATGGAGAATTTGTGTTGGACAACCTTGGTCAGTCCTATAGACAATAGTTCATTAGGCAGTGGATGAATCATGTGCCCTCAAGCCCCCTCCTACCCTTCTCTTCTGTTCTGTTTCTGTTCGCAGAAGATTTACTTCTGAGCTAGTAACGGGTAGAATCAGGACTGATACTTCAGACCTCTTTCTGGAAAATGAAGATCAGTCACATGTTTCTTTTTGTTCAGAGGGAGAAGGTTATAGAAAAAATGGCTGCATAAATAAATATTATTTGTACAGCCAACCACCCTTAATCATGAGCTGATCATTGGGAATATCTAAACATTCCTCATGAAATCTGCCCTCTTTTGGGCCAGAAAGCAAGCCTATTTCCACCCACTCAAAGTGAAAAACAGAATCAGGTAGATGGCAGATTTCGTTTTGTAAATAAAGAAAGTGCTGTCAAATTCTGGCATCCCAGTCTGGTAGTCACTTCTGAGAATTTCCCAACTCCAAGGACTAAGGCAGCAATTCGAAAAGGTGTCACCCTATCTACTACCTGCTGTGACACCATGGTGGCTGAGAATGAGAGTTGTATACATTGCTTAGAAGGCGCTAGATTGTGGAGATCCAGTTTATAGGATGGCCCTGTTTCTGGATTAATTTAAGGACAATTCAACATGTCTCCTTCAAACTTTCCATATATGATTGCATTAACACAGTCAGGGTTCCACGTCTTTGGTTTTTTGTTTTGTTTTTTGCTTTGCAAATTGATGTCCAAAAGAGATATGCCCCATTGAGCTGTCAAGCAAAGATGGTGATGTTACTCTTCACATGAAATGCAGTTGGGGGGCAGGGTAAGCAGGACCACAACCTGCATTTGCCTGCTATTTAAAGTTGCTTTTTCTTGAGACAGGACATTAGCCCAGGCTAGAAAGAAACAGCTCTAAACACTGACATAAGAAGACATATTTTGCTCCTGTTCCTCCTCCCCCTCTCTTTAGTCTAAAACATACAATCCTCCACCTACGCATGCATCTGTTTAGTGAGCCTGCCATGCCTAGCTTAGTCTTCCAAGCTTGCTGAGGTAAACTGTAGGAGTAGGTGCGGGACAAGAAAACAACTCCACAATCAGAACCTGTAGGACATACATTTAAATATTGATATAAAAAAGCTGACATCACCCCATACTTATGTGATTGCTTCCCACAGCAAAACAAGCACAAAGGATTGCAAAATTGGTTCCAAATGTGGTTGTATTTTTCCCATCACAATGCAACTTTTTTTCAGCCTCCCCACCCCACCCGGAGTAGAAAGATTCATATGGACCTGCTTAATTCAAACAATCAAGCACAAGCCTCAAAAACCAGGGCTGTGTTTATGGCCAAGATTTCGAATTACAGCATGGAATCAAACATCAATTCTATTGGATCATTCACTCAAACCTTTTCCATCATGGAGTTAGTGACTGGGGATAAATAACACAGTAAAAGGGAGAAAAGTGATTCTGAGAGTCCCAGCCTGAATCAGCCTTTAAGGATCTATTTGAGATATCGTTAGTCATTTGGTATCTTCAGGTATACTTCCTCCTTTAACCAGCAAATTATTTTTCAGTATTTGTGACATAATGGCTGGCATCCTGTTGCTTAACCTAGTAAGTCTCAACTAGAGTAGGCACACTGAATCAGTGGGGATTTGATGAGTCAGCTCCTCCATACATTACCTTGATTCAATGGGCCTACTCTAGTTGTGACTTACTAGACTAAGCAACAGGTTTTCAGCCAGAATGGACAATTAGAAAACTTGTAGTCTTTAAACATACTTCCATACTTTATATAGGTTAGTCCCGATTTCTATTTATCTTCTATTGTATGGCCAGTTGTATAGCCATAAACTAGTTAGACTGCGCAGCCAAACTACGCAGATGCTTCGAAATTATGGAGATCTGCAGAGTTTTATGCCCTAGGAGACGAGCTCATCTGAAGCTATTCTAACATTCACACTCTTGCTTGAACACACCAGTGTCATCCCGGGTGTAATTCAACAGAGTTCAGGGAAACTTGTAATTAAATTTGGCAAACAGTTTTGTACTGCCAAATGGAATGGAATGGGACCCTCTGCTCTCTGGGTGTCCTTGTGCTTTTCTGCTTCTTTTAATTATAAATAGCAATATGTTATCATGGTATAACTGAATAAAACCCATATGGATTTGATTAAGTAACAATTATTTTACACTGTTTCCATCATGATCTGTTCTAGACAAAAATATGGTCAAATTTGTTCTAATTGCTTCCATATTGGTAGTCATTACTATAAACATAAAATAACTATGTTTTTCTTATTTCCTTGTACAATTGCCACTATCAACCATCCAGAGTATTAGAATACTAGTCAATTCCTATTGCATGTAACCATTTATTTACTTTCTATTAGTGCTTTAAAACATTAAACTAATGATAGACCCAAAATTGCAGAAGAATACTTGGCTAATTTCACAAATGTAATCTAATGTTGCAACTTGCATCTAAAAATTTCTTTTAGTTTGACAGGTACTAAAGGAACTTATAATATTAACATAACACTAGGTTGGTATAATAAGTTATTTAATAAAATTTTATTTCAAATTGGAAACACATATAATGGTGCCTCCTGCTAGTTTATGTTAAAGAGAAATGGTTTAGCCTCTCTCTGTAGGACAGAAAGCTTTCTGGCTTTGAGCAAAGAAGCACCATCACACACATTTATATGTGACACCTCCGTGTCGTAAGCTGTAAGAGAGTTTCTTTGAGCAGCTAACCTTCGTCACTGCAGAGGGATACTGCTGAGTCTGAGACAGCTGGGGAGATTAGAAAACTAACAATAAAAAATGTAGCCATGTGCCAAGCCATATGACATGAGGGTGGAGTCTTATGAGCAAGGCACTTTTGAATTCTGCGAGTTTGGTCTAGAAAACACTAGTGTTCTGGATTCATTTCAGAACATTAACTGGATTTATTTTGCACAAACAGGATCAAAATATTTTGAATGAACAATGCATTAGTGTCCCACCCATGTTTCCAGGGTGGGACACTAGGACCAAAAGGAAGACCAAATGTGAAATGGACTGAGTTAATAAAGGAAGCAATTTGCATCACTTGAGCAGGGCTATTAATGATAGGACCTTTTGGGTTATCGTAGGCTGGAAGTGATTGGATGGCCCATAACAACACCAGTGTCTGTCCCAATGTTCTTTTGGTCTACAGTTTCCATCATTTTTTGTTAGCGTAGGAAGTGGTGAATGTTTATGGGAACCACTGTCGAGCAGCATCTGAAGGGCCGCACTGGCCCAGCCCTGCGGCATAATAGCAGCATAAGTAATTCAGTCTGCTCATTCCTCTTTCCTCAAGTGGTCCCCCCCCCTCACTGACCAAGCTTTCCTGTCCCCAACATTCCTTTCTTATTTATCACCAACTATACTCATTTCCATTTGACTCCATTCCACCTGGCTATTCTCTATATACAATGGGGTGGAGTGGGGTCCTAATGTGACAGGGGCATACAAAAAATTAATATGGCCAATGAGAGGAGCATAACTCAGGACAGGACAGTATGAGAAGATTATTTGTTCTATCCCATATGTCCATAGGAATGCTAAGGTTCCTGTCTTTGTGTCAACTGGGGACTTACTCTGTCTTTAACAGATGCATTACAGGCAGCAGAAACTGAGCAGGTGCTCCTGTCCTCAAGGGTCTATTTCCAAACTGCAGCCAAGCGAGATGGTTGCACAGTGGGGAGAATATAATTCGTAGGGTGTGACAGCGAACACATGGTTAGAAATAAGAGCTTCCTTAAAATACTGAATTTATGGAAAATTACCAGAAACTGTGCTGTGGCCCTAGTGTGGATCAGGGCATCCTCTTCCCACAGGTAGATCTAACACTTTTTTCAAAACCTGGTATCTAGTTATGATGTGATACAAAGTTTGAGCAGTTTTCCTTGATTATTATATTAAAGGCACAGAGCCTCTGCAGCTGGATTAAAACAGGAGTTGGGAACTGCTTCTTGCCAGATGTTTTGGATGATGTCTCCCATCAGCCCCAGCCAGCCTGGCCAATGGTCAGGGATTCTGGGAGTTGGGGTTCAAAATACCTGGAGGGCATACAGGTTGCTTACCCCTGGATTAAAGGATCAGGTTAAGACAACTGCATTGGCTTATTAAATTATATGTCACAAAGCAAGTAATTGAAGCAGGATGTTCAACAGATCTTACAGAACTGAAACAACATAACGACTTGTGTATATTCCTCTAATTAACAACAGCTAGATCTTCTAACTGGACTGAATGTTCTTGAAGACTGTTATTTTGTTTTCTTTAAAACAGAAGCAAAGCTGGTGAGCACTACAAGATTAAGGCAGGAAAATTAAGCATTTTAGATCACAAATAATAAAGGCCTGGATTGTCATGAATATAAACCCCTGCATCTGTTTTGGAGCTTTGTGAATAAGGGTAGAAATTCCCATAGATGAGGGTCTCAATCACTTCTACTCATGTTAAAATCCCACTGAACGTAAAGGGAACAGGATAACTTGTAGCGTTGTCTCTTCCCCCTAAACTGGTAAATGAAGGGATGGCACACACATGGGGCCAAAGGACTGGGGTTGATGTGGAATATGTGCCCTGATCTAACCAGAGAAGGAGATAAGTGGTCAGATGAATTGTCCAGTTCAATATTGCCTATTCTGATTTGTGTCAGCTTTCCAGGGTCTCCAGCACATGTTTTTCTGCCTGAACATTTAATTGGAGAGTCCAGGGATTAATCTTTGTGGCCAGTATCCCATTTTACTTCCACTGAGTTGAACCGCGTTAACAGTATAGTAATGTGGGATCTCACCACTTGTGCATGTGATATTGTTTGAGCCCAAATTACTGCACTGGCAGGACTTTTCACTTAGCAGATGCAGCAATAGGGTACCAGCCTATGTATGCCAAACATTAAGTCTATCACCAAACTTTGGCCCAGGTTGACAGGAAGTGTAAGATAAAAGTAGTATGGCTAGATGACAAGGCTAAGTTTCTCCCTGTTCTTTTATTTCTTCTTTCTGTGCAGTAAACTGGTAGAGGAGGATGGAGGTAGTGGTGTGTCTGGTGACTTGACAGAGAGTAGGAGAAGCAGCCAGTGTTGGTTGTTGGTGTGCCTCATGATGTCGTGTGGATAAGATGCCCAACTATCCCATTCACTAATATTGTGATTCTTCTCTCCAATATATTATTTTGTGGTTAATTGAATAATTTTATACTCTTGTGTTCTCGAAGGCTTTCACGGCCGGGATCCGATGGTTCTTGTGGGTTTTTTGGGCTGTTTGGCTGTGTACTGGAGAATTTTATACTCTCTAGTATGGTAAAAAGAAAGTATATTCTTCCAGCAATAAAACTGCTAGTGAGATAAATGCTAATTTGAAGGCAGGGAGGAGCGCAATATACATCTGTTGCCTAGTGATCCAGACAAACAATTTCCTGTCTTCTTTTCTTCTATTGACAGGAGTGGGTGGGATGCACAATTAAGCTGCCACAAACCTGCCAGCTAGCTGGTACGGATAGTAAACTTAGCATTTGCTTAGCATAATCCTGAAGCATAAATTCTCATGTCTTCACTGTAAACCCAAGGGGGTCACAAAGTTTTCTGGGGGATCTCCAGGCTTAAACTAGGGGTTACTATCCATATGCCCATGCCTGGATGCATTCACTTTCTTTAAGAGAGGGGAGGACAGGCAGGCTAAAGAAAGTTTATCCTTGCCTTCCCCCTTTTCCCAAATTCTGGGGGGCACTGGGCAACTGCAAAAAGGAAAAAAAATATTTTGTGGTAGAAATGTCTGAGAAGCTGCACTGTGTCCACCCTGACCTAGGCCTTAGATTCGAGGGATGCTTCCGTGCAGGTCTGCTTTCACAGATGTGTGGCACTAACTTGATTTGGGCTTCTTCCACTCAGTCTGTTCTTTTATTGACAATAATAAGGACTACTGGCAGTCAGTGGAGTGGGAAAGTGCTTATTAAAGTACTTCATTTGTGCAAAAATCACTCCGTCTGGTCCTTCTGACTGACTGCTGCAGAAAGAATTGTATCCTTTTAAAGGAACTTAAATAAATTTTCTTACCTTTAAATGAAATGGCCACTAGAGGGTGATACAAGCATAGCTTGTTGAAAGGTTTCTGAAAATATAGATATTAATCCACAAAAGCTTACACTGAAACAAATTTGTTGGTTCCTAAAGTGCCACAATATTTTGTCCTTATTTCCCCCCCCCCCTTTTAATTTTGCCAACATGCTGAGACAGATTAACACAGCTACTTCTTTGAAAATGGAAGTTGTTCCAGTTGTCTTCTAATCCTACTTGTGTTAAGTGCACTACAGGGTGGGGTGGTGGAGGGACATTGTAGTACATTAACAGTTTTATTGTAGTATGAGTTTTTGTGGATTCAAATCTGTTGCTCTGAAAAAATCTGATGTGCAACATAATAACCTAGGGTGAAGACATATGTCCTTTGTTGTTGAAAAATATATTTGTCCCAAGAAAAAGTAATAAAACCCTAAACATGGCTCATGTTTGAGCAAAAAATAGTCCATGTGCAGAGGTAGGTTTGTAACATGCCTGGATGTCCCATCCAGAATGTGTGCTGCTGCTGCGGGCAGGGTAAACCACGCTGAATCTGCTCCTATCTTGGGCTGCATACATTGTTGTTCAGCCTCCTACAAAATTCTGTGTGCACAACAGAGGGTTATCTGCCTTTTACATTGCCTTTCATTCACATTCTATTATATTCAGTAGGAAGGCCTCCAACATTGCAGTATGAGTAGATCAGGGCAATGGCATCTGGGACTAGCAAAAGTAACCAGCTCAGCGCCATATAAAAATGACATTTGCTAAGAGATAACCCTGCTGTGTCATTTTCAGAGCATTATTTGTGTGAAGATTTTAATATACCATAGGATTCTCCGATGTTCTGGTTGAAACAGATGAATGTATAGCTCACCTTCTGTGGACCCTATGGTTTTGGGGTTAAAGATGTCACTGTGATGGCGAAAGATCTGTTGGGCTAACAGAAATTAATGTCAAGAGTTAGCAGAAGGGCATTGCAGAAGTTTTCCATTGTGCATCTGCATGAAGAATGTGGACCACATGTTTATGCTGCCTCTTGCATTGCTAACTGCACAATGGTTAACTTCAGAACAAGTATGCTAGCACAGTTTTTTTTGGTACAGTGACACCATGTTGGCTAGTTCAGGAAAGCTTTTGCCAGAAATGTATTAGTATTTAAGGTGATGGAAGATTAAAAGAAAATGAAAAAGTTAGAACCACTATGCCATCTTCATGAAGAAGCATTGTATGGGTAGAGCACCAAGTGATTAAGCTTAGAAATTGCAGCATTTTAGTATGGACAAATAATTAAAATATACAGCTTTGTGAGCTTTATGTTACTGTTGTTAAGGCTTGGCAGAACGAACTTTTACAAACCACAATATATTTCTTTCCAGTTTTTAATGCTTTCTTGTAAAATTGAAAATATAAAACCAGCTCAGCAAAGTGAACACTTTTTATGTACATGAGGTCTGTGATTTTTTTAAAAAGAAGTCATTTCATAGTCAAGCAAAAATCCAATGAATTAACTATGATTAAAGGGACCAGCATTTTTAAATTGAAAACATACTTTAAAAAAATATCTTTACAAGCATATTATATAATTTAAATTTATATTTTACTAAAAGGAACTTACACATCAAACAGTTTTAGATGTTTCTCTTTCTCCCTTAAGAGAATCATTTTCAAAGTGCCACAGCAAAGGAATAGATACCAATAATTATACAGTATATTCCTTTATTTAAAAAAAGAGATTGGTAAATGTGAGAGGCTGAGTTAAATGAGCACATAAAGGGTTGTAGATTAAACACAGTAAAGGTAGTTGAACAATAATCCTGTAAATACAAAAGGTATTTTAAGCATGGTAAAGAAAACAAAAATTTAAGCTGCACTTAGGTATCTGTGTAGATAGGAGGAATATGATTCAGACAGTGGTCAAAAGTGCTGTTTTGAAAAAATCCATTATTCTCTTCTGGTCCATTGACAACTTCTTCTTCTGATATACATGGTGCTTCAGAAACGACATCATAGCCTGGAAATTTGGCAAACATGATTAGTTAGTACTACAAAGTAGCAAATATGAACCTGAGTCTGAGATAAAAACTAAATGTGATGGCTCTGTTTTAAAGACTTCTTCCTTTTCTAATGGGAGGGAGGCTTAAAGTGGGAGCATTCCTTAAAATATTTTCTTCAAAAGTTTCCAACCCCCCTGGCTGCTTTGCAACCTGTAAAGAAAAGGTAAGGTGGATGTTCCTTTTTTGACCATCAGGTTCCTAAATCTATGAGTTAGTAGTAGGGATCTGGGGAGTTGTAGAGCAAAAAAAACTCTAATGTTTCCAAGCTCTACTTAGTACTCAGAAAAGAACTGATTGTAAGTAACAAGGCATTTGTAAGTAATCTCTTCCAAGTTCTGGGATGTGGAAGAGGCGGGGGGGGGGGGGGAGAAAGACTCAAAGAGAACTGCTCTTTAGTTTTTTATGAAGGGGCTAATCTTCCTCTAAATATTTTGGTCAACTTGGTCCCTAGGTCATAGTTCTAAATTACAGGCTCATAACTTTCTTTTAAAAGGGTCAATGAGTACAGTGATTCAAAAGGAGAAAGGCAAAGATGGGCATGGAGAAAGCATGAAGTACTAAAGTGCCTCACCATTCTACACAATACCAAACCCATGCTTTAGTTCCAGGACTTAATTTTTCTTTTTTCTTTGTAAAGAGTAGCACCCAGACAAGTATCCAAGAATATTCACTACAGGACTCATTGTTCAATGAACTTTTTTAACCTCCATGCCACAGATAATTCTGCAAGGCTTGGGTTTGGAACCAAATTCTGAATAGTCTTATCTGTGGAGCAGATATTACAATTCAAATGATCAACAGAGTTTGAATAAACACAGATTTGTGTTGTATTTTGAAATGTATATAATTTTAGCTATCTGTATTTAATTACTTACTGCTAGGAAAACATATAGCACTATCATTGTTTGTGGCTCTTTATGAGCCCCATGGTGCAAAACTGCTGTTAAAATGCTGTACCGCAGTCAAGCCTCTGCTCACAACCTGAGTTCAATCCTGATGGATTCAGGTAGCCAGCTCAAGGTTGACTCAGCCTTCCATCCTTCCATGAATACTCAGCTTGCTGGAGGAGCAAAGTTGTCTGTGTAATTATGTCGTAAACTAGCCAGAGAGTACTTTAGCACTCTGGGGTGCTATATAAGTCAAAACAACAACTTTATGCTCCTCAAAGGCCAAAATCATTTCAAAGCGCTCAAAATTTCAGCAGTGGGAAAGTGACAGTCTGAATAAAAACGCAGCTGTGTCAATTTTGTAAGCAAATGCTATGATAGACATGCAATCCTGGTAGTAGTATAAACCATCCAAAGCACTGAGACAGAAGTAACAAATCATTGACTCTTGACAGGATTCATAATTATGAATCTGTCCATCACATTTGGCCTTCCTCAACATCCCAGCTTGGAAACATTACATTTTGGACTGCAGCTCCCATAATCTCCAGCTACCATGGCCTAATAACAAGTTACAAATAACACACAGAGAAAAATCACTATATTAAGACCTGGTGAGTCTTGAGAGTGAAAATGGCTGTTACTTGTGTACAGCTTTAAGTTCTTTAAGTCTGAAGGTAAAAACCTTCAAAGAATAAACTTCCTAAACTTTCTAAATGTTAAGGAAATAACCGTTCTAAAAATAAAAATACAAAATTGGTATGTTTCACAACAGCCCTTAGACAAGAATGAATGAATGAATAACTGACTGTTTAATTTGGGCCTTTCCACTGTACAATTCTTTGGCCTATGATTTATTTTGAAAAATTTATTTAGTCTGTTCTTAAAAGACTACAGCAGCCTGTCAATTGAAGTGTAAAATCTGGCATTAACCTGAAGAAAGGAAGTTTTACTAAAACTGAAAGGGCAACTTTCAAAACAGAAGAGAACAACATAAAACCATCACACAGAAATGTAAAGTGATAGTTAAAAATCCCGTTCTTCACTTTTTCCAGTGTTCTAACTGATGCTACATGTACTTTAAAAACTATCCACTCATAAGAGAAGTCTAAATTCTCTCATTGAATAAAATGGTCACATGACACTAAACTTTGCCTTGCTAGTCTTAGATTACAGTTCAGTCTTCCAAAAGAACAGAAATGAAGAACCATACTTCAAGTATGTGAATCAACTCTTTAAAAAAAGAAGCAGCTGTGGTCCACTTGCCATATTTGTATGTAAAATATTAAGAGTTAACAGAGATGTAAAATTTCTTTGAGAGAAAAAGGCTAAAGAAGATAGGACAGTCTAAATCACTTACCTGTTGAAGTCACAGGTGCACTTAGAATGTGATATCCATTTTGTCGCAAAGGGTTAAAACAATGAGAGTCCCCTGATAGAGCATCGCTGTTGACAGATGTGTCTATTGCTCTGTAACAGTCTCCATAGTGGAAACAGTTCTGTATAGAGTGAAAGCTGCCTTGATAACCTGCAAGCAGATGTTATGTAGAAACAGTTACGCTGGAAGAATGCAGTTGGCTTGTCTGCTTTAATTGTGTGCCACAACCATCAGCGCATAAGTATTTATGTTCAAGATTTAACATGATGTGTGATGTTAAAAAGTTTCGCAGCCTTGCACAGATTGTTTTCTAGGTTAGTTCCCCACCCCCAAGGCTTGATTCAAACTGCTTTCTGTATGTGGAAAAAGGAGGCTTGGTGCCTCCACCCACGGTGCTGGGACAAATGTTGGGGCCATTGTTGGGAGTCACCACTGCAGCTGATACGACAACAAGCAGAGCTCCAGGGCTGCTTGGGGCTTATTTGGTAGCAAGCACTGCCCTGTTAATAATGGCAATCAGGCTTCCATGCCTTCCTGTTAAGCACTTACTACGTACTAGAAATCTGGCATCAACTAGATGTAAGCTCAAAACCATCATTTTCTCCACTTAACTGGAAGTGGACGCAGTATTACTACCACACCAGAGAACACAGAAAGAAACACTATGTAAGACTGACAGCTAGGTGTGAGTCATGACTAGATTTTGACAACAGGCAATCATGACATGTACTTTGAGTATCATAAAGGCTACGGTTTTTCCTGCAGCAAAATGTATATTGTTGAACCAGAATTATAAATTCTGTAAATTATGAAGGAAGTGAATTCAGACAGATTATTCTTGACCTCTCTAAACAGCCACAACTTGTGTGCATCCCAAAAATTGGTAGAAAGTTTCAGAAAAATGAAATCAAGCAATTCCTATAATGGAAAAACTTACACAATACACGATTACAAATATGCCAGCACCCTCCTGAGCTTCCAGTAAGTGGAATACCCTGCCAACCTGGTGCCAGGGGCTCACACTGCTTGTGCAAGTATTGCCATTCTATAAGTGTAAGGTGGTTTTTTTTCCATGGAGATCTCTTTCACCATGGCAATACTTGTGCATGCAGTCCAATTCTCCTATTATGCTTGGCCAGATTTATGAAAGTTTCTATATTGGCTTAAAATGGAACATCCATGTTCAGTGATATTCCATTTTTAATTATTAGAAGTATGTAGACTGGGGAGATACAATAGCACTTTTCAAATATTTGAAAGTCTGTCAAACAGAGGAGGGGAAGGATCTGTTCTCAATTCTCCCCCGTGTGGGGTTCTGTTGCGACTGGAACCAAAGGGGCTAAAAACGATAACTGTGGTTGCATGGAGGAGGAGGAGCCCTGTGTGGAGGGAGAGTAGAGTTGCACGCAGGCACGCACCTTAGAGGGAACCTTGCTGTGGACCAAATTCATGGAATACAATCTCCAGTTTTTTCATCCAAAAGGAAGAAGAAACAGTGAAGGTGGATGACCTTATGGTCATCCCTCTCAGGGATGCTTTAAGTGGGGATTTCCCTGTTTTGGGAGGGGCTGGACTCAATAACCCCTCCACTCTCTTGCAGCCCTACTCTTTTGTGATTCTATGATGCCAAAGTACTTCTATTTATGCACAAGGAGCTTACCATTATTTTAATCAAGTACTTCCTATTTGTAGGTTCAGCTTTATTCCTTGATAAGAACTGGGAGGGTGATTCTATAGCTTCTTAATTGCTCTTGGATAGTTTCTCAACTGCGTAGCTTGCTGCGGTCAGGTATAGCTATGATTTGAGGGAATTTTCTTTTTCTTCTGCCCCTTCCCCTGTTCTGTAATGCCCAGGTTGATGAAAGTCGTACAGGACTCAAAAGCAAATGCCTGTTTGTGAGACTTTAGTGGTTTCATAAATACGTTGTCTTTTGGATTGTATAACCGGACCACACAGCTTTTTTCTTTTTCGTTGGACTATGGAAGACATCTCAACATCCAGTCTCCTCAAAATTTCACTGGATTCTAATCCCATCCACCTCCAACTGAAAAAACACATCATTTTCTTCCCCTTCAGCATAAAGCCTACACACATTTAACAACCACCTTTTAGCATGTGGAGTAATACACTTCTGCTACAGATACAATGCCAGTATCTGTAGCAGAGAAAATGTCCATAAACTGAATGCTAGGTTCTTTATGATGTGTGTCCTTTCTTTGGCATTAAGCAAGGCATGCCCAGATATAGATTCAAAAAGCTTTTCTGAGAGGCTAGTCAACTCTTTTACTCTGAGACTTGGAGGAAAGGGGTTTATTTAAGTGGTGTGGAGGGTGATCCTCATTAACCACCCATAAAGTCCTCTGCACACATTGCTCAGACTCTTTGTCTGAGCAATGTGTACAAACGAACACTTTGTATACACTCCTAAAAGGAAAAGACCAAAATATTTGCTAGTCTGCCCTGTACGGAGATCATCTGGAGATGACCCCATGATAGTTATCTTATTTCTCTCTTGAGATCCAAATTAGGTGAGACACTTAGGTGAGGAGTGGGGAGTTGCTTGAGGCTGTGCATATTTGCCCTGTCTCCTGCCAACGAAACACATAATGTAGGTTTCTGGGAAAGGGCAGCCTACACCAGTGTGATCACACACAGAATCGCTCTACTGTCTTTCCACTCTTGTCACTCTTTTGCTTTGCAGGAACTTATCCTTCTGATATTTCACTATGGACATTCTGTCTGTCACTCCTGGACACACTTCATGCTACTCATCCTTCCAATGTGATATCACTGTAATTGTTTAAAGGGATAAAGGAGAAAAAAAATTCTCTTGTGGGTTCTGCTTTGGGCTTTTTTACATTTTATTCCTAAATTCTTACAGATTTCATGGTTCTGTGTGCCAAAGCGTCTTTCAAGATGTAACAGAGTAACAGCAGGAGCTTAAAATGAGGTTCAAATCCCTTAACGATAGTGCAATTAACAACCACATGTGGTTGAGTATAGAAAATCTAAACATGGAGTGTTCTAAATGGGCTTCAACCTCTTAAAAGGCTAAAATACAAACCATTCCATGGAACAGTATAAAACTGGTTTTTCCCCTCTCCTTTAAAAAAAAAAAAACAGAGAGAGAGACTTTTCATAGAGATACATTTCTATTTGTTTTAAGAAATACAGCACATTCTGGCAGCTGCAGCTGAGCCGACATTCCCACCACCCTCCCACCCGAACAGATTTCAGGCATTCCTTCAGGTTGTCAAATTTAAATCAAATCTGTGGCAGCTAATTTCCAATGAAGAATTTCCCAAACACCCTGTCGGTTTAAATGATCACTGTTAAATGTTTTATGTGGAATAAAATATAGAAGTATAACAGTTAATAAAGGAATAGACTATGTTCCAAACATAACATTCAGTTACAATTTTGCTTTGAATGTGACACAGAAAGGCTGTACTTAACCACATCACAGCATACGTTGGTTGCCTCCATTTCCCTCAAGCCACAAACTAAAAATCTAAAGCACTTTTTAAACGAATGATGTAATGAGGAAATTATTGGAATATGTCTATTAAGCGCCAATTCATTCATGTCATTTCACTTAAATGTATGTGCCCAAATAAGTCAAACTCGTCAAATTACATAAAATCTTTATGAAAAGACATCATGCAAGATATAAATAGCTATGCTATTGCATTTAAGATGCCAAATTCCTTCATTGCATAACAATTTCCATCTGATCTTACTTTAAGTTTAAGCCAGAAGTACTGGTGGGTTTTTGTTTTCATCTATTGTCCATGAATTCGCATCCATAACTTGTCCAAAGATTTATTCCAGAGTTACAACAGCTAGGCAGAACAGAGATATGTATATGTCCTTTTTAAAATCATAACTAATTTTGCATTTGGTTGACCCTTTAGATTTTCATTGTTAAGAGTTTAAAAAAGAAAAACAAAACAGCTTAATACATGCTACAAACTTTTCAGTTTTACAGTTGGATTTAACTTTTTCAAACATGGAGAACCAATCTTTGCTGTCTGCTGTGCTTCCACTATACTTTAGGGGCTTCTGCTAGTAAACACTAGTATTTTTATATCACCTGATACCTGCAGATCCTCCTGTGTTACTTCTCAAGATACAACATGATCAAGTCATTTCATGATCAAGTAATTTTCTTCTATTTCCTTCTCTCCATATCTCTAATTTGATTAAGAGATCTGGAAATTACAAAGGCTTGAACATATTTTGTGTCCTTCTGATTTGCTTAATAAAGGCATTGAAATTGTCAAGTATAAAAATTATTTTAATGATACTGAATAAAACACTCTTACAGTACAATGCTATAAACATCTACTCAGAAGTAAGTCCTACTGATTTCAATGAGAATTATTACATAATTGTACATAGGATTGCAGCATTAATGACATTTTCCCAGCTTGAAATTTAAATAACATGTTGGTTTTTGGCTGCCATTACAAGTGACTGCTTTTTAAAAAGCCTTCCAGTACACAACCATCAGAAAACAATATGTCTCTCAAGAAGGGCAGGCTACTTTCTAACAAAATTAAGTCAGCTCCTGATTACACTGGTAAAAGAACTGGTATATGAACTGCACTTAGCTGCAATTGCATCTATGTTTAAAAAAAGTTGATCACACGATGCAAAGTGGCTCTTTTCTCACCCCTTGAACTCACGTTATTCTGTTCGGAAGTGCATCATTTAACTTTCTCCTGGCAGGGTCGTTTAGCTTGAGGCTGAATCGCAATTTAATGCCTCGAATTGCCCAGTGTCCCTTGTTCTCCCCCCATAAATTGCTCCCTGCCTGATCACCCTCTGCCACCCTGCTTCTTGCCTCCCTGTCCCCTTGCTCAACCTCCATGTCCAATCATGCCCACCTCAACAAGAGCCACGGGGAAGGGGGAAGGAATAAGGACAGGCAGGTACAGGAAGCCTGAGAGAAATGCGGCCAGTCCAGTGCCGGGTTGGAGGAGCAAAAAAGTTGTCTTGGTGGGGGAAGGATCTGAGGCAAAGATCCTCATGGATCCACATGATTTTTATGTAAGATCATCCCCAAAACAATCTCAGTCATAGGAACCATCTCTGCTCACAAACTGGATAGTGGTTTGGGGATGATTCCATGTTAAAATCATGGGGATTGAGGAGGATCCATGCTTGGATCAGTGTTTTTGCACCTTTGTAAAGCCAGACACCCCTCACTTCTCTGTTGTATTCTGTGGATACAAATGGGAACAGCTGGAGCATTTCTAAAAGGACAAGCAGCTTAGCCCTCTCTCTCCCCCCACTCACCTCACAGAGCAGTTGGGGCGAATGGCCAGCATGAGGACAGAACAGGCAAGCCTCAAATGAAACTATTTTAAAAGCCTGTGTAGCCCCCCTACAACACAGCTTAAAACGTATTAAAAGTTTTCCCAAGAGGAGCAGTGTAAAAATGTGATGCTTTAACCACTGTCTCAAGGAGACAGCAACTCATACACCATGTGACTGTCACATGACTTTCAAATCGCAGCAAAAAACTCCTATGCATATTGCGGGGTTAATCAGTAGTGTAGATAAGACCACAGAGTATTATAATAGTTCAACACTGTTCTCTGTGTTTGTTCCAGGTGAAATTTCCCTGTGGCTTCATAGTTAATTAGTTTGTTACTGTAATGAGGCTGTACATTACTACCACTCACCACAAATTTGCCGTTGTGCTTCAATTGAACTCATTTTTTCAAACCAAGTAATTTATTTAAATGTCTGCTCAAGTCAGCTTTTGTGTAGGTACAAATAACATGTAGCAGTTTGCTCTGTTTCTTGTTTTTAATGGTTCACTAGAATGATAACGGGTGGGACGTGGTGGCGCTGCGGGTTAAACTGCAGAAGCCTCTGTGCTGCAAGGTCAGATGACCAGTAGTTGTAAGATCGAATCCACGCAACGGAGTGAGCTCCCGTCGCTTGTCCCAGCTCCTGCCAACCTAGCAGTTCGAAAGCATGTAAAAATGTGAGTAGATAAATAGGTAAAACCACGGTGGGAAGGTAACGGCGTTCCGTGTCTAGTCGTGCTGGCCACGTGACCACAGAAACTGTCTACGGACAAACGCTGGCTCTACGGCTTGGAGACGGGGATGAGCACCGCGCCCTAGAGTCGGACACAACTGGACTAAATGTCAAGGGGAACCTTTACCTTTACCTAGAATGATAACTGATTTATAATTAACTTTTAAATTTTTTTTAAAAGCCTCCTGCTCCAGCTTCTAGAATAGGATGTGCCAAAAGCAACAAATCTATCAGTTTAGCACAAAAATCTTCATGAGGAAGGCTCCTCCGCACATTGGCAGAATAATCTCACTATCATGCTGCAAGTGTGACAAGCCATCTAATGAGTGAAGGGCAAAAGCAGAGTTGTAAGAGCTGCAAATGATAAGTTAGCTTTTGAGATGCAGGTTCAAATCCTTTTAATTGTGTGTATAAATGATTTGTTTCACATGGACTTTTTTTTTTGCTGTTTGCACAGGAGGGTATTCACTCCCCACTCACGTAAGCAAAAAGTCTTGTTGTTTAGAAGGAAGTGATCTCTGGCTTGTGCTTCTGCAAGGTTGAGATCATGTGGAGCACACCTATGGAGGTGTTATATTTTGTGCTTGGCAAGAGGATGTGACCATGATATCTACATTTTAAAAAAAATCTTATTGTTCACACTAATGGTCAGCTTTTTCCTAGCCACTGGAAAGCACTTTATAGCAAAAGAACCTCTGATGCTCAATGGAAGATTTCCTATTCACATTTTGATAAAGGAAAAACTAGACTGCTTCCCTTGTAATGGTCCTCTGGCTTGTGACTGGAGCAGATATGGGTATGCTCCACCCCAAAATTCTGGGGCAAGCCACTCCCGCCCTTAAATCATTGGTCTCCTCCCCAAACCTCATAATGTGGTTTTGACATAAGCAAACAAAACTTTTAACTATAGATTCTATGGATAGGTGGTGTGAGCGGTCCCTCTTGCCTCAACCAGTCAGAAGCACTACATTACTATAACCTACAGGTTATCAGCTTAATCTTTTCTGTTCTAGAAGTGATAGATGTTTCCTAACAAATATAACTAAGAGTACAATAAAATATTATGGGGAAAAAAAACCAATAACAAGCCTCAAATCATTTGACAGTTCTTTTCTTGCATACAACAGACACACCATCACACCAGCAGGCCTCCACGAACACATATTCTGTGAAACTGTGGGAGCATTGCAACTTGCCCTGCCCAAGCTATATGGGGAGAAGGGCTTATTAAGCACAGGATGCATGAAAGGAAACTGTCTCAGGTTGACTCAGCACTGCTGTTTTGCTGTAGCTCGAGAGCTTCGCAACCCCATTTCCAAAGGCTGAACAACCACAGGCTACAGGATCAAGGCAAGACAACTACCCTACAAGCCTCAAACACTGTGCACTGGATGTCCACTTCTTCAGCAAGGAGTTCTCTCTTGTTGCAAGGTTAATTGCAGATATGAAAAGTGAAACAAACAAATTTGGCAACTCTAAACATAGCATGCTATACAGAGTTTCCACATCTGCTTTTAAACTACTACTGCATTTGTATACGTCAAAATCTATCTGTGCATTTTATTTACACTCTGTTATCTCACCAAAGCATGACCACTTTTACCAATCAAAAAATGGCGAGTAATCCTTTATGCCTTTGTTGTGATTTGTACTACACTCTTCTATTTAAGTAAAAAAAGGAAGTATTCCAGATACAAGAGAAATGTGGTAGATCCATTATGTTGCTGTCATTTGTTATGCAGGAAAGCACTACAGCCAAATGATCTAAAACAATGCAAAACATCAGGGGAAATCTACCAGGATCTCTGGATACAACTGAAGATTATAAGAAACAACATCTGACTATCACTTTCCCTTCTCCCATCTGTAATGATACAACTTGTGTCCCAGCGTCATGATACGTTACAAGTCGCCTTCACTAGCTGGTAGCAGCTAGAAACCCATGGCAAAATATCATGTGCTATACATTTCTTAGAACAGCCCTTAAGAATTTTCCATTTCTTGTACATATGGTGTGTTCTTCTTTCTACATATCTATGCTTATATAAATGTATACATACAGAAAAAGAAAAATAAGCATATAGTTACCTTGTGGTCCCTGCTGTGTAGGTTGGTTCTGAAAATGCGTGTATGATTTACTTGCTGAGAAATGCTGCCCATTTGGAGATTGGCTGTGTGATGATGGTGAGCTGTGTTTCTGAAGATGGGAGGGAGCAACTACTGTTTTCAATGGACTAATAAGAGGAGGATGAATATTTGGAACAATCCTAGAACAAGAGAAGAATGAGCAAGATTATCAGCTTGATGCCATCTTATTATGGGCACATAAAACACCCCAACAAATATAACTACGGTTATTGTTGTTTTAATTTACATTTTTACTTACAAATGTTTAAAAGGACAGCTACAGAAATCTTACAAATTATGTTAGCAAAAATAGCCAACAGAATGACAGTTTTAACAACCAAATTCCAGTCACTTCTTATTGTAGAGGAGAGATATAAAAGCAGGTACGTTGATTCTCTTATTGAGTGTATTTTCTTCCCTGAGTTTTTTTTTTTTTTTTTTTTTTTGTAATTGGGCAGAAATGTCCTGACTATTTTTGTTTTTCTTTTGTAAAGCTTCCTATATACAAACTCAGCATTCAGAGAATTATAGAGTTGGATGGGATCCCAAGTGTCATCAAGTCCAACTCTTTGCCAAAGCAGGAAATCCATGCCTAAAGCATTCCTCTAATCTCTGTTTAAAAACATTAAATATTGATGTATACACTAACCTCTGTTCTGCAAGTGGCTCTCTGAACAGTTTGACAAGTACCATTTATTAGGCTTGAGTACATGGATTAAGTAGCTATTGCACCCAGGCTGCAGGCAAGTTAAAGTCTATTCACCTTTCTCCATAAAGTCAAGCCCTCTGGATCTGGATCTGGAACATGGCATAAGGTAAGGGTTTTATAATATACTCTTGTATCCTCCATGTTATGGTCCAGCTACTTTTTGCCAGCCTGAACCTGTTTGGCAATGAGACTGTCCATTTGGTACCCCCTTCCTGTCAAGGAAACTGTCTCAGGTAGACTATCAAGAAGAAGCAATTTTTGCAGTATAAGTGTATGAAAGGTTTAACTCAGTCCACCATGCAGTGCATAATCGGTCTGAAGGCAGCACCGAGTTTAACTATTGCTGAAATTAAAGCATTAAGATGCATTCTTGCACAGAATTTGCCTGTTTTGAATGGTAAAGGCAGAATGGTAATGTATATAATTACCTTATAAATCAAAGACATTATGTTACATATTTTGCCAGTCTCGGGGACTGAAGTACACATGGGGATGAGAAAATGCATTTTGCTTCTTTTGCACCCAAAATTAAAAATTCCAAAGTGATATCCATCCTAAATATAAAAAGATCTGTGAATTGTGGCAAATTCATTCACAACAAGTTACAGTGAAATTCTGACCCACATATGCCAGCCAGATTCAGGAGGAACAATTTGTTCTAGCAGGGAGAAGATTATGTTATACCTCCTTGCCTCATAGTTTCAGAGCCTGTAAGTGATTAGTTACATGTAACATAATTATCTAAAGCTAGCTGCTTTCTGGGTAGCAAGTAATGGAGTGAGTACTTATAAAGTACTACAGTAAAGGTTATCTAACAAATAGTTACTTTTGGGTATAATGAATAACTTTAAAGGCATTTTGATTGGAGTTTTTCAGGTTTTATGCTACTCTTATAGTTCTCTTAGAAGTAACAAGGGAAAGATTCTTTGGTTGTGCCTTTTGTATTTTTGTGAATATTTACAAGGTACAATATCAGAACTGGCCACTAGACGGTCAAGGTTTAAATCTTTGTGTGTTTAAGAGAATTAAAATGATTATGGGGGAAGCAAGAGAAAAGTACTTGGAAAATGAAAGTACTTTTAAAATGCAGCTTGAACTTTGTTGTTTTCAAAACAATATGCTTTTTTTCAAAACAGCTGGCCAGCTCTGGGAAAGCAAAATTAATGAATTATAAACAATCCTGGCAACTGAATGAATGTTTTGGTTATAATTTGAAAATTTAAGAGATGAGATTATTATAAACAACAGGTGAATGAATGGAAAAGGAGTATTGTATGATTTTACAGTGCTATCTTTTGTAAAATGTTAATTCATGAGATGTAGGTATTAAGATTCCACATTATTTTTAGACTGGCAGTGACAACACGTACAAAAGCCAACATTAGAAAAAGACAGTCATAACAAAAATATCTGCAAACATTTAATTCCTAGCTCAGGAACGATGATCTATGCAGAGTATATGCACAGATTATGGTAACACATCAAACTGTTTCTTACTATTGGAAGACCGGGATAAAAAGGTAAGAAATTGTTTATGAAAAAAAGGAAAAGAAAACAATTGGTAAGAGTATAAATATGTAGAGATAGGGCATGCACAATCAACGGAACATGGCATTCAACACATCATCACAACTCCACACTACTTTGTGTAACAGACAACAAAGAACAACTATCAATATGGATTTTCCAATAGACTAACTGATTTGACTGAGTGAGAACACTATTTAATAATTTTAATGTCTGTGCAAGAATGTGTCTGTGTTTAAAGGTGAAGAAAGTTATTTTCTTTAACATGTTTTTTCTTTTAACATCTTTGGTATTTTTAATATGCTTCTTAAGTGCTGCTAAAGAGTTACAATGCTTTTTCTATTCACTAATGTGTTCTAGAGATGTATTCTTTGTGTTTTGCTTTGAAATGCACCTTATTAGGCTATTAGGCTCTTGCATTTTCAGCATGTAATTGACACATTCTCATTGTTCTATTTTACTTTTAAAAGATATGTTCCTGTACTTTACATGACTTAAGTTTTAAAACTTGTAACTTTTACAAGTTGCAAGGATGTATTTTTAAGTATTTGTGCCTACAGTTTTCTTCATAGCTGTAAGACTTTTGTATTTTACAACTCTGAAGTAAATTTGTGTATATGGAACATAGAAGCAATGTAGATAAATAAAGCTTGTAGAATTAAACAAGCTGATGTTGCCTGAAATTACTGCAACAATAGAAAGACTGATACTTTGATACTCAGATGAATTATAATTTGATTGTCTGTGATTGTTTGGTTTCATTCTGGAATTAACCCTTTATTGGGATAAGTGCCAAATGTGACAAATATGGGCTTCTGATTTTTCAGTGGAGGCCTATGAAATTTTGTAGGACTCCTGGGTGAATTCAGGCATTAGTTGAGCTAACCTGACAAGAGAGGAACAGAAATTATTTCCCTGTATTTATTTATCTGTCCTGTTAGTAAGAAGAATAAAATATGCTAATTATGCTAAATACAACAAGTTACTTGTGTGATCAGAGCAATGATAAGGACAATCTGGCCCATTAAAAGTAATGAGTAACAAAACAAGTTCTTCTTTAAAAATAATGTTCCATGCTGTGTATACTTGTTAAAAGTGAGCAGCTTATCAAAAAAGAGGTGACAGCTTTAATTCAGCACTGATGTATCTAAAACATTTGGAATCAATCTCACATTTTAAAGAATTAAGCACTCAAAACCCTGAACTGGTTAAATGAATCTTTCGCTTCTAGTTTCTTGCACATTCACATTTTAAAATCTCAGATTCTTTCTATCCTGCATAAGATGGCATGGAATCATTTTGGTAATTTTTTAGCTGACACGTTTATGAATGGATTTGAAAGGCACACAAACTAAATTGAGCAATCTTGCAATTTCAGCTGCCCAAAGTTTACTGTCATGCAGGAGGGAACCCCAGACAATCCTGGCTCCCCAATTACTGTACCTATATAACACACACTAAGAATGTCCTAGATTGAGAGAACGATTAACAAAGATGTATTAAAGTGAATGAAGACCAAGCTACTATAAGATACTACATACCATGAAATTACAAAATTCATTAAATGCAGAAAGCAGGAGTACTTTATTGTGTCATGAGAAGCTAAAATTGCTACAGTATATCATTCAAGATAAATGTGAGAAATGCAGGAAGGAGGAGTTTCCCACCTGAAGAACCTGGCTGACTGGTTTGGAGCTAACGCTGTGGATGAAATTCTGCTGCACTGCTCCATGTATACAAAGGCAGTAATGTCAGCACCAGTGGCAAATTGTTACTGATTGAAGACTTCTTTGTCAATTTTTGGGTGCACACGTCACTGCATTGTGTACAAATTGAATGCACCCCAAAATCACCTTTAATCAGTAGCAATCTTTAATCAGCAGCAATGTTGTTGCTGCTGACATCATTGCCGTTGTGTACATGGAACTGTATAAAGGAATTGAAACAATATCATTGTTTAGAGTTGCTACATTGGAGTTGGCCGTGAGAAGAGAAAAATTAAACAATAAAATCATGAAAGCCATCACAATAATCAATAACCATAAAGAATGTTTAAATGGTCTGATTGAAAATATGCATCTTCACACTATTTCTAAAAGCAGTGAAAAAAATGGATGAACTAAGTACAACTATATCTCCAACCTGATACTATTTTGCCCTTGTTCTAAAAAATCCCCCTGACAAATTAGGCTGTGCAAAATAAAATATACAGGGTTTTTTTTCTTGGAATTCTAAAAATCCTCCCCTATAAAGTTAGTCTTCTCAATCTGTTCCTGACAACAGAAAATACAGCACAGCATGAGTAATTGGTAACTACTTTAAGGAAATATAAAACTGAAAGATGGAGAAATTTCCTTCTCCTTTGCTGATATCTGAAGGTAAAATGCAACCACAACAGAGACATGGATGTTTCCAATGTGAACGCTGTTTTACTTTGTTGTTGTTTTGGAAGGAAAGCTTTGACGGTCGTATTCTCCTGTCAGACAATGGATCCCAATAATTCTTCCATCATCTCAGCAGGAAGAAGATCATATCCAGAGTTCAATCCATCTGTACTCTATATCAAATAAATTCCTATATATTTTGTGATGTGGTGACTGCCTGCACTTCAAACTATTTACAAAGTACTGTCAAATAGTATATAATTAATGCTGGCTTTGAGAGTGATTATTCACTGAACACTGATACACACAAAAAGATAATAATACAATAAAATCTTGGAGAAGGGTCAGTGCATATACTGTGTTGCACCACTGATGTTAGCCACTCATAATGGCATAAAGTGTCATGTCAGTGTTGCACCACTGATGTTAGCCACTCATAATGACATAAATAATGTGTCACGTCAGTGTTGCACCACTGATGTTAGCCACTCATAATGCCATAATATGTCATGTCAGAACAGGATATACACAGTGTCACAGTTCAACTTTCCATGAGAACTTGTCCCAAGGTCACAGAAGGGCAGTGTGCCATAATGAGCATAGGAGGACACCCTGACTATTGTGACATCCAAGTGTCTCATCTGTGTACAGTAACTGGAAATGCAACAGTGTGGCTGATGTTGGCCTTGGCCTCCAGTGACACATCCTTACATTTGATGGCCTTTTCTAGTTCCTTTATAACTGTCCTTCCAAGTCTCAGTGTTCTGCTGATTTCTAGGCTCCATTTGGACTGATGACTGAATCAAGAAACACAACATCTTTAACAATTTAAATTTCTTCATTTTCAACATTCAAGATGTTCAGTTCTTCTGTAGCCATGATTTTTGTCCTTTTAATGTTAATTTGCAATCCTGCTTTTGCACATTTTTCTTTCATCTTTACCAGGAGTTGTTTCAAGCTATTGCGCTTTTTGCCAGCAACATGGTGTAATCTGTATATCTTAAATTATTAATGTTCCTTCCACTAATTTTCATCCCTCCATCTATACATAACAAAGTTTCATGAAGCATGCTCCAGTTGCCAGCCTATATTTGCCATGTGATCTACAGCTTCTTCCTTTTCGGAATCCAGCCTGACCATGGACAAATCTCACTTAACATAAGATAAAAAGTCTTGGTTGCAATGGTTTCAGTGTCACCTTGTTTGCATGGGAAATCAATGCAATGATCCTATAGTCACTGCACCCCTTAACATCTCCTTTCTTAAGGAATGGAATGTGGACTATTGTTTTGTTTTCCATATTTCTTACTATATTCTTGTTAGGAATTTGACATAGATGGTCTCTGTAGCCTGGAATTGTTCTATTGGTATCCCATCTGTTCCTAGTTAATCATTTTTTCCAAGTGCTTTGAGAGTGGCTCTCATTTCACTTTCTACAACTATAGGCTCTTCATCATAACATTCTTTCTAAAAATAATCTGCCATCCTTGAATTGCTTTTACATAGTTCCGCAGTATATTGTTTCTACCTTCTTTTTATTTTATCCTGGTATGATAGTATATTCCCCTGTTAATCTTTCAGCATCTCTAATCTAGGGACCTTATTATGGTGAGGATGCTTGAGAGTGCCAGGGAAGCTGAGAGCAATTTCATCAGGAGGCTTCTTGATTCTGTGACAGATCTAAACTATTGGAAGCATTAGCCAAGGCAGAATGGTCAAAGCTGAGACACCAGAGGAAGATGTACCTATACTCTTCAGGATCAGCCATTGCTTCAACAGAAGAGAATGCGTAGTTCCATTGGTGATGGGAGTGCAGAAACTCCTGAAGGGCAGCAAGTGAGCAGCAGCAGTAACAGAAGGTGGCACTAGCAAGAAGATCCTTCACTGAAAATGGCAGTGACACTCAAGCTAACTTTTGTTAGTACTGCCCAGACGAAGACAAAGTTTAACTACTTCTGAATATTTCTTACCTTGCAAATACTATGATCAGACAATACAAGATGAAACAAGATATAGTGTTGGGAGATGAGATTCCCAAGTTGGAAGACACTCAGTCATATGAATAGCACTGTCACTAATGAAGTAGCTAGATCTGAAAAGACAACTACTGGCTGATGTGCAAAGATGTGAAAGAAAAAGTCTGATGCATGACAAACACAACTGAAACACAAAATTTTAGAAGTTTGACTCAAGGGAAAATGGGAACAGTAAAGCAAGAAATGGAACATTTAAACACTGCAGCACTTGGTGTGATTGAACTAAAGTGGACAGGAATAGGAAATTTGCAGTCCCTCAGTTACAACGTATTTTACTCTGGAAATAAGAAAATCAGAAATCCAAAGCTATCATGGAGCCAAAGCTACTAGGAAATTCATCACACACCAAAACAAGATGTGCTGATAATCATAGGTGACTGGAATGCAAAAGTAGAAACAAAGCAGAACTAACTGTTGTTAGAGAATTTGGCCTAAAAGCCAGTAACAAAGCAGGAGAATGATTCAGAATTATGTGACACCAACAAAATGTTTATTGCAAATACAAGCTTCAAGCAACTGAACAGATGACCATACATACAGCCATCACCAAATGGCCAAAATAAAAATCCATAATTGGAAGTGGTAGATGGAGAAGTTGTGTTCTATCTGCTAAAAAAAGACCAGGAGCAGATTGTGGTACTGGCCACAAAATGTTAATATCAAAAATTAGGATGAAGTCGAAGAACATAAAAAGCATCACAATGCCAAAATATGATTTAAATATCATCTCTGGTGTATTCAAAGTATACAAAGAATATATTTGCATTAATAAAGCCAACTGACTGTGACCCAAAAGAACTATGCATTGAAACCAGAGATGTTATCAGGGAAGAATACAAAAACACTATTTGAGTAGTCAAAAGAAAATAAAATCTGATATGGATTACTTAAGAAACACTGAAAATTGTTATTGACATGCAAGAAGAAGAAAAAAATAAAAGTGAAATAAGGTCAGAATTCTAAATGGAACTTTTCATCAACTTTATGGAAACTAGCTCAATGCAAGTTTGGCAATCCTAGACTACAGTAGCAAAATAACTTCACCACTTCATGAACAATCATATTAGCCATTATTGTGTAAACAAGCTTTAAAAGAACAACATAATACTTGTGAACTACAAAAATAACATTCAGAATGTTTCCTTTACAATAGAGATAATATAAATATATAATTAAAATGTATTTAAGGCAGCTGAAAGATCAAGAGATCAGAGCAAAGTGAACAGAAAAAAGGATCAGGAAAGAGAAAAGGCAGCACTGATTTTCATCTCTTGCCATAATATTAAAAATGATGTGCAAAGCCGTACTAATCTGGTTTCTGGATGATGCCCAGTTTCTTGCCCCATGTTTCTTTTCTGGGTCCTGCCCTAAGGGAATTTCTGTCAGCACAAGCTCAGGAAACAGTTATACTGTTCAGATTTTACAAAAAGAAAAAAAAATCCCTCTCTAGTTTGGTGAACTTCCCTACTAATCAGTCCCAGGTGCCTCTGCCTCACAGAATACACAGGAATCCTTCAACAGTAGGATACCAAATCACTCATTGCAGTTTACTCTTTCGGAGATCTATTTTGTTCTGTTTTTTTTTTTCTGTGATTGTAAGGAATACACAAACATACTGTTGAGTTGTAACATAATCTACACAATGCTGGAATGGAACTCGGACTTCGCTCGGTGACTAAACAAAAACTGAGCAATAGGCATCCTTTTCCTTCGTGGATAAAGGCTACTTGCCTCAGGATCTAGCTGACTGCAATAGGATGTAATTTTAGCCAAGGTCAGAGTGACCAAGAGTTCCATATTCATTCCCTTCTTCCAATAGCATAAAATCCAAGACGCTTGTTTGACTTCCTTCTAGTTCATAACAGACACCCTATCTAAAAACTGCAACAAAACAACAATGCTCAAATCATAGTGGTGACAAAAAAGTTAACGAAATGTTATTAGTGGAACGGAAAACTGAAGTAATACTATGTCTTTAACACCCATCTCTATAAATTAAAATTGTAAGGATTTAAAGGCTATTTCTGGATGTAGCAGAAATTATACTATACGTTTTAAGCCTCATGACTTTATACAGAAATTTGCTTCTACAGCTTCCATTTGTTCTGTTTTTTAAAATTATGACCTTTAAAAAAAAAAGTAGTTGAAGATAGGATCAAGGACATGTTTGGTTTCTCAGCTTGTCGCTGTACAACACCTGTTTATATCATATTGGCATAATGTCTGCATCCATAAGCGGTGCTGCATGTTGTTCTAATATTAACATTCTGAACCAAGATAAACCAGATGCTGCCCTAACAATCTCCTATCAAGTAAAAATTAAATCAATTAGTTTATTTTTATTAAAAGAGCCAGTTCTTCTTTAGGTAGACAGCTGTACTGAGACTGTAGAGTGGGGAGGGCTGAAAAAAGGCCAGCACTGTAGAAGAAAAAACAGTGGTACAGTGCCATATTGAAAGCCTATATGGTGTAGACATTAGCAGAGAGGTGAGGAGCATGGCAAGCCTAAATCAGATTCTCAAAAAAGATTTTTACAGCAAGGAACCTGAGTTGCAGGAGAGGAGATTTCTGTTGAACAGAAGAAATGCAGTTTAAAAAAATGGAATCAACTGCCTGGAGGTGGCCTCTCCCACATGGGAGGCTGTTTCTCCCTCACTCATCTGCCATTTTCTAGAGATAGTCTAGCTCTAGATTTCTGGGGCCAAATAGGAAATCCCTCATTTCTTCCTATGTAATAAGAGATCTTCATAGCAATCTCCAGGATTTCTGGTCAGTCTACTATGGAGATTAGTTCAACCCGAGTTATTTTCTTTCGCAACATGGTACAATTAGGAATATGTATTTTATACAAATATAGGTATATGTTGGTTATGGAAAACAGGTAGTTCTACAAATTCTGTTGATTGTTGTTTCAGCAAGTTTGCTTGCACACCATGCGTTGTTCCCCCATATAGATTTTCAAAGTCATAATGGGTCTTTTACCTGAAAATATTTTAGCTGTGAGCAATGGGCCTTTTGTTTTTGTCCATCTGGGAAGAACGTTGGACTGGTGTATTTACTGATTTGTAAAGAGGAGCATTCAATCTACTGGAAGCAGCAACCAGTTTTATATCCAGGGATTCAATGCAGCTATTACGAGAGCTATAAATGTATTCTGTTCTGTCTGAGAGAAGGTAAGGCTTTATCTATTTCCTACTAAAGCTTTATCTATTTCCTACCAACACAGAGCCAGATCCTTCTTAAACTATTCTTTGTTTTTAAACAGTGATGGCAGAATTGGTCTTCAATATACATAAAAATCTTTTTAGCTAAAAGAATTGCCACATGTTTTATATTTAGTAAGAAGAATTCTGTATTGCGCCACTTTCTTTGCCACAAGCAGCCTGTCTAGTCTCTGTAAGGCAGTCCTCTCATAAACAACACTAAAATCCTAACTATCAGACCCCATGTCCAATTAGGGGAACCAAGTAATCCTTCCAAATGTTCTTTTATTTTAAATCTATTCCTAGAATTGTGCAGCTAAACAAAGATAACAAAAATACTATACACAGGGGACATATCAATCTCCCTTGTTCATATAATACTCTGAGCTGTCCAAGTAAGGAGTGAAATGTTGGTTCTGTTGAAATGGACTGACTTCAACACGGTCTAGTTTTGCTTTTACTTTCAAATTTATGTTGAACTCATTAATACAATCCCTTTCTTTAGGAATATTTATTTAAACGGGAAGGATTATATTCTGAAATGTCTCACAGTCAATATGCACAAAAGCTTCACAAATATTTAAGGCAAAACTGCAAATTTGAACATGACTGCTATTCCCACATGCAAGAATACTACATGAAAAGCACAAAGCTAGTGCAATCCCTTTTTAAAAGCTAAGGTTTGAGATACAGTGGTGCCTCGACTTACGAATGTCCCGACTTACGACCATTTCGAGTTACGACCAGCTCCGGCCACAAAATTTTGCTTCGACTTGCGGCCGGAGCTTCCAGTTATGAACAGAAAAAGGCAGGGGGAAAAGGCGGGAAATTCAAATTGCTAACCGTTGGTAGGCAAAGAGGCTGCTTCTTTGTAGCTCTTTCGCCCCAACGGTTAGAGTGAGTGTGATCGGAGGAGGCTTCGGACTGCCTGGTAAGGTAAGGTGCTGCTTTCTGCTTTTTAAAAACTGTTCTGGGTGGGGTTTACAGCGTGGTTTTGGGCTGGGAGGGTTATGTTTCTATGCTGTGATTGGTCTTGGGGGGTTTGTTTGTTTTTTGGTATTTTTTTCCCCCATTTCCGATGGGTCTTGGGGGGTTTGTTTGCTTTTTGGGTTTTCCCCCCATTTCCGATGGGTCTTGGGGGTTTCCTTGTTTTTTTGGGTTTTTCCCCCCATTTCCGATGGGTCTTGGGGGGTTTGCCTGCTTTTTGGGTTTTTCCCCCCCATTTCCCATGGGTCTTGGGGGGTTTGTTTGCTTTTTGGGTTTCCCCCCCATTTCCGATGGGTCTTGGGGGTTTGTTTGTTTGTTTGGGGTTTTCCGCCCCATTTCCCATGGGTCTTGGGGGGCTTGCTTGCTTTTTGGGGTTTGTTTGTTTGTTTGTTTTGCATTTCCAATGGGTCTTGCAGGGTTTGCTTGCTTTCTGCTTTGCTTTTTTTGCATTTCCGATGGGTCTTGCACGCTTCACTTGCTTTTCTCCCCCCCCCCCCCCTTCAGCCGGAATGGATTAATCGTGTTTCCGATGGGTCTTGCAGTTTTTTTTGTGTGTGTGATTTTTTTTTCTTCGGCCGGAATGGATTAATTGCATTTCAATGGGAAATGGTGCTTCAACTTACGACCATTTCGAGTTACGACCGGAGTTCCGAAACCAATTAAGTTCGTAAGTTGAGGCACCACTGTACACATCTCTTATTCCTGTGTATTATACTGCTCCTAACTAGATTTTTAGAAACAGTACACCTTTGGAATGCAGCTCCAGAATCTCCAAGTCTACAAGGCCAGTAGCTGTGCTGACTGGACAACCTGGGGGAGCTGGAGCTATTGCAAGAACCCTTGTGCAGTCCATCATTATGTGTGAAATATACCACATTTAACCAAGATAAAGGAGACATTTCATACTGGTTTTATGTTCTCCTAGAAAATACTAAAAGAGGTGGACTTGTCTTCCTTGCCACAATCACTTAACAG
This sequence comes from Intellagama lesueurii, assembly GCA_037013535.1. Lineage (NCBI taxonomy): Eukaryota > Metazoa > Chordata > Lepidosauria > Squamata > Agamidae > Intellagama > Intellagama lesueurii. Next base: position 173,720,000 of record JBAJHW010000004.1, on the reverse strand, counting down.
CTTTTTGTTTTTCAGATATCTTTAGTGGTGTGAGAATTGGCAGGTGGAGGTTCTCCTCTTGGTAAAGAATCCTGTCCCTCTCCATTTCAATTATTCTATGAAGAGTTAATATTTCTATGCAAACAATTGATTTATCTAGTCAAAATAAGCCGACATAGGACTAACATTAAGATATGTGGAAGCTCTTTCCAATGCACACTCCAATCATATTTCAATTTGCAGAGCTCAGTATTTATTAGTGTATACACACAGACACAAAGTCATCACCACACACATACAGCTGTGATTTTTTTCTTTCTTTAGTGCAGACAAGTTTTAACATGCAGCATTGCTTTTCCATCTTCAGGTTGCCACAAATCAAATTTTACTATCTTCACAACTGGTGAAATTAAACAGAGCTTGTCATTATTTATGGTGAGCTTTGTAAGTAATGCTAAAATAACACTTCGCTACGTGAAACTTTAAAAACAAGAACAAAAAAATAGATCATGACAAGCTATACTTTCTACATGCCAAAATATTTCTAAATCAAACACTTCTCCTTTAATTAATATTAATATAAATTGGTATAAAATTACTTGATCCAGCATTCTGTACACTTCACACACTCCTTTATTGAAGAGAAAAAATATTATACATCTCATGCTTAGCCAATGTAAATATATTTGGTAATGAAGTCAGATTTTGTTAGAACATTTTCAAGTGAATTAAATAATTTTTGTCAAACTTTTTAAACGTCTTAGCAAACCATTTGGGAAAACTGAGCGCTGCACTTGTTATTGACATTGGCAAAGAATGGTATAACAAGGGCTTTTTTTGTTTGAAAAAGGCTTTAAATCAAAATCTTAGTCTTTCTGTCAAACGTGAGTAGACTTCTTGTACTCTGCTTCTTGTAGTTTTTGGCTTCCCTCAAATATGATGACTCAGTCATGATGGTTTTTGATAGCAATCATTATGGTCCACCCGAAAGACTTAGACCCCGGAATCCAACCTTGTCATCACATAGGTTCACAGTGCGAAATTTGTAAATATGGAGGCTGAGATAGGTGACGAATGAGGAAAAACACTGTATGCTTGCCAGGCATGTAAAACAGCTTGCATAAAGGATACTGTTTATTTAATTTGTTGTGGGGATTTTTTATCTGACAGAAACCAGGTGCACTGCTGACAAAGGTGCAACCTGTCAATAACCAAAGTAAATAAACCAAAGAAAAAGTGTTCCCCCAATAATGTGTTAAGCTTAATTATTAGGCAAAAGATTATTATAAGTTCTCAAAAATAAGGCAAATTGGTAGTAATGGTATTCACTCATTATATAGCCGGTCCAGTTTCAGTCCTGTCCTCTCAGAGGAAAACTTATGGGATGAACTTGGCAAGCTCAGAGCAGCTCCGGGTGTTGTAGAAAATCAAAAGATGAGGGAGAACACATCTTGTTTCTATACCGGCTCAGTTGTCTGAAAATGTCCCAGTAACTTTATTTGTATCTTAAAATTATATTCATTCTTTTTGACCTCCTTTATTTCTCCTTACTAATAGTGCTTAATAATTAGCCAGACCTGTCTGCACTGGTGCCCTTTTTAACAGCTGTGCCCAGTACTTTACTACGGCTGGGATCCTCAAATTGATCTTATACAACTTTTTCTGAGGTGTGGCTCCTCCCTAAGTCTTCACTTGGTTTTTTTTCTAATCATGTGCTCAGACCAAAGTACAGTGAGTTGACATTCTCCCATCCCAATCTGATGCACTTGAATCCCCTTGTAGATGGCTGGTTCCTCCCCTCATCCATCTATAACAAATGATCTGCTCCATTCTATTGTCCACAGAATTTCCCAAACACAAAACTGAATTGTGGACAACCACACGTCCAGTGCTGAAAACAAACCTGTTCTGCTCCAAACTTCAGGGGAGCAATTTTGTTTTGTAGCCCACAAAATATTTTCCAAAGATTTTTTCAAGCAGGAGCAAGTACAACTAAATAACATGAAGAAAACATGTCTCAAATATGAAGCGAGAAATATCATGAGCTGTCACTTAAGAGTCACCTGGTACTAGTAAAGAGTGCCATTAAAAATTGTTAGAGTAGCCATATATCTCCCACCTTCATTTAAGACTCAGAAAAAAAATTATATTCTCAGTTAAGTTTGACCTGAAAACCAAAAATTAAACCAAATGCCAGCTGAACAAAATTAAAGCATTTTATGTTGAACTTGCTCATACAGTAGTTAAAAGGCTACTCTGTAATATAATTTTAGTAAAAATACACTACTAATCAAATAAATTATCGTATAGGGAAATCATATAGTCTCATTTTAGAACTTGTATTTAGAAGAGAACTAGGCTAAAAGTCCATTTGCTGCTTTCTAAATATCTGCATTCTAGTTTGAACCTTCTCATTTTAGCCTCATATTAGATTAAAGATAGTTACCTACACAAATAGGACAAAACCACATTGTTTCCTTTGCAAAGCATCCAAACATTGGAAAACAATATATTAGTATGTTCTTCCACTGCCATTCTTAGTTTTAAAAAGTACTGATTGATTGATTGATTGATTGATTGATTGACTGATTGGACTGGCAACTGAAGCTTATAAGGGGACATCCAATAAACAGTTAAATGGGCTGGCTTATTTCATTCCACACAATGAAGACTGATTTAATGGGAATTAATAAAAACAGTAGTGAATACTAATAGGACGATGATAGTTTGTGGAGAAGACAATGAACGATTTTAAAAAACAGATAGGGAAATAAAAAAGAAGAGCAAAAATATCCACTCTCTGAAATTTCCCCCCATTTTCCAATGCATGGTGCATACAAGTTTTCCTCTGCCCCTCAACTGTGGTTAGTACTGTATTATTACCACAAAATGTTTCACAATGTAGTATGCACTGTAATTTATTCCAAACATAAATATTTACCAATTTATTCCAAAAAGACTGTGTGAACATTCTTTATCTATTATTAAAAGCATCAATGAAAGAAATTGACTGATTAGAAGTAGATGTAATTCTGCAATATTTATCATTATTATTGGTCAATATTAATCAGTTGGTCTGATTTAAACAATACTTCACAATAATGTACAATGAAGAAGATGGCACTGGGAGCTCACCAGGTAAGACAGGTGGTCTTCACAGTATGAAGCAGAGTGGACTTAGGGTGCAATTACATTACAGTTTAGTTTGTAGTCTGTGTTAGTTGTTATGGTTAGACCTCCAGAATAAGCTTTCTTCTTCTACAGAAATTTATGAATGTATCATTCTGTAAAGATTTGCTGTCATATTCTTGACTGTTGACACTTCTGGATCATTGCTTAAGTAGCAAGGATAACAAAGAGTAACTGAGAAATACAAAGTGTAGACAAAACCTAACTGGGAAATAGTACAGCAGTTTTTATCTGGTTCTCCCCTGATCATCCTTAAACCTGGCAGATCCCATCTGCAAATAGCAATTCCTAGTTTTATTTCAGTTAGCAAATGAAACAATCTGTACTAATACAGTATCTACACAAGATTTTATGAGGGAAGAATCAAAGCAGAGTAAAAGCTGGATGGTCAGTGGTGCTCTCTAATAAAACTATTGGATGAGGAAAAGATCTGAACTGAGTGGGAACTTTTAGCTCCTTTACTTATAATTTTGACAAGTCTGTTAAAATATGAGGCCTCAGGAAACTCAATTTTCCTAATAACAAAAAAAAAAGGTTGGTAGATGAAACTAGACAGAACTGTTACTGTGGGTTACATGCAATTATCTACATTTTCTCCACTCTAAAGGTCTAGTCATCATTTGAAGCCAAAATCATAGATACCTCACTTAAGTATACTTTGGGAGAAAGCACTGTCACCTGCAAGTTATCTGTGAACTCACAGGAATTCAGTTTAATCTAGCTTGCACACCTGATCTATCCAAGTGCTATAGCTCTTAGAAATATCATCTAAAGCAGGGGTCTCAAACATGCGGCCCGGGGGCCATTTGCGGCCCTCCGGATGATAGTTTGTGGCCCCCACCTTGCCTCCCCCCCGAAGCACCCACGCGTCCTCTGCTGTCAAGTCGCTCCCGGCCTGTCCTCAAAGAGCACCTCCAAGCCGCCAACAGCAGCTGCCGCCGCCGCCTCTTCCAGGAAAGCGGCTCTCTTTCTCTCTCGGCACCCCCAGCACCAGCCCGGCCAGCGGCCATCTCAGCGCCCGACGGTGCTTCCTCCTCCTCCTCCTCTTCGTCCTGCTTCAGCCACCTCGGCTCTGGAGGCTGCCTGGGCTCGCCTCGCAAAGTTTGCTCCTCTGTCATGGTGGGGGTAGCTGCTGCTGCTGAGTGTGCCTTTTTTTTAGGGGGGGCCCTCAGAGGAAGGTTGCCGGACCTCCGTGTGTGTGTGTGTGTGTGTGTGTGTGTGTTTGTTTGTGTGCATGCGCGTGCACGCACCTGTGGGGGCCCCCGCCCCGTTCTGTTTAATTTCGCGGGTACCGGTGGGGGCTTTTCTCCTTTGACAAGGTGAATTCTGTGAGGGTTTTTTTTAAATTTTATGTCATGCCCTCCTCCCCCCGGCTAAGCGGTCGCCGGCGCTCCCTCCCTTCTCCGCTTCTTTGTCCTGCTGCTACTGCTGGTGGTGGTGGTGAAGAAGGAGCCGGAGGGGTCGTGGCCGGGCGACGAGGGCTCACACGCCCCTCCTCCTCCTCCTCCTCGGAGCCCCAGCTGGGCTAAGGAAACTCCCACGCGGCTTCCTCGGGCTCTTGCTCTGCTTGGCGAAAAATCTGATGCGGCCCAGCCTCACTCAGACTCTGCCTCCAGCAGCCCCCAGGTAAATTGAGTTTGAGACCCCTGATCTAAAGTGTGTCAGAATGTGTGTATGAAAATGCAAGAAAATGAATGAATGAAATAAAATGAAAATAGACAAAGAAGACAAACAAAATAACATAATTCTCAACTTGCATTCATGTACTCATCACTGCTGAACCAATGCCTAGGCATTATGTCAATGATTCTGAGTGCCCATGGGGGCACTTGGAGAGACAGAACACTAGGTTCCAGAGGGATACATTATCTCCCCTGCTTAAGAGCTGTGTAGATTAATGCTTCTGGGCATTGGATCATCACAGGCACATATTAGATTTTGGAAGATAAATGTACCCTCAATTGCTGTTTTATTCTTAAGTTCTCTCATGAGGAGGCACATGGCTTCACATCTATGCTCAGGACACCATGCCAGCAGTGCTGCACATTCACCAGCACAACACAGAACTTGCTGGAAAGAAGGGCCCTGGAAACTAGTACAAATTTAAAAGGGGATCTTGAGTCAGGGAAATCTTTCAAATATACATTCCAAGGCAATCTTCTCTTTTGTTTTAATACATACCCTTCTCTGGTACTGTCTATGGGAGATGCATGATGGTGTGCACTGGTGATGGCTGACTCAAGCATATGTTGCCTTGAAGGTACATCAAGAGGTGGTGACAGAAGACCAGGAGACAGTCCATTGTGATTAGTGCTGGAACCAGTGTACATGCCTAAGAAGGAAAGGGAACATTTGCCAGTGAAAAAGATTCTAGCCCCAAATGTGCAGATATTACGTTAAACTCTCCTTACTAGAGATGTCTCAAATAAGACGGAGTAGAGGCTGTGTTTCCTTTTTTTTTTTCCCCCTTCCTTTATCAGCCTGGGTTTGTCTAGAAAGAGATATTTCTAGTAGCTCTCGTTGAATAAACTAGTCAGTGTCAGTCAGTGAACAAGAGCCTCACACCCATATCAAAGCATCTCCTTTACTTACACTAGGTTGATTTCTTAAAATTGCAGGTAGCTTTAGAAAAGACAAGTGGAACCTGCCACAGAATGCTGAATTGCAGTTTCTGTCAATCAATCAGCCACACCCCTCTCCATGGTATTCCACACTATCTCCATTCCCTAGTAAGCCAGATTTCTATGGTGTGCAGCATGCTTTGTCTTCATTGGGATTTTCTGGACCTGCCCTCTTTAGTCCCTACCCACCTACCCACCCAAATACCAATTTCTGCAAACCTTGGGTTTTCATGAGCTAGCTTGTAACACCCCTCTTGTGCATGGGTGATGTTAACAACAACAGAAAAGTTGTACTAGATCACAACTGAGCCCTATCTAGTCCAGCATTCTTTTCACACAGTGACCGACAAGATGCTATGGGAATGCTACAGTCAGGGCATACATGCAAACGCACCCTCCTCCTCTTGGTCTTCAGTACTGCCACTGCCACTTAGCTAACAGAGAGACAACTAGGAACCAGTGATAACCTTTTTCCTCCATTAATGTTTCCTATTCCCCTTTAAAAGTCTCTATGTTGGTGAACAACACTACATATCGTGGAAGTAAACTCCCCAGTTTAAACAAGAATAGCAGGTAGCCCACCAGAAGCATGATGGGTGGAGCCAAGCCTGTGAAGAAAGACAATCTTGGGAAGCTGATTTCAGAGGTAAAGAAAACATACGGAGTTCTATTTTTAAGTATGTATAGATGCTCTCTGGAGCCTTCATATGAGCCACATCACTTCGGTTCCAGGAAGGAAAATGAGTTCTTCAACTCTTAATTTTCTTGGCATTTTTATGAGGCTGAAGGAACATACTGAGAAAAAAAGGGCAGAGCTGCAGGGTAGGAAGAAGGGTGGGAGGTAGTAAAAGACCCAAGGACCAATGTAACCTGTTTGTATGCCAAGCTCTTTCCTGGTTTGGTGAATTTTGTCTGTTTGTTTTTACTGCAGTGCAGCTTCCTTTATATAGACCCCTCTACCTTCTCAATAATGGCTCCATGAACTACCACTAACAGCTAACCCTAACCCTTTGTGTTCATCTGCATCATGCTACTCTTGAGTTACAAACAAATTTTGTGCCAGTTTTCATCTGGCATACATATATGCCTGCCAGGTAGGACAGGCACAGTTTTAGTGGCTGTGCACATTACCTTCTTGGCTCCAATAAAGAAATTATATTAACATTAATAAGAAGTAAAGAATATTGGTCTACTGAGTCACATGGTCTTGAATGGAGCAGATTGATGTCTTTTCTTATTTGAAAAACCAGAAAAAAACTGGCTTCACTTCAAGTTAGGAATGTCATGAAATGTTATGGTATCTTTTATTCCTGGTTTGATATCCTTAATGATTTGACTTCCTCATTAACTTCAGTGACTTTGGAACGCACTGATATACTTGCACTTAAGCCTGTGTCCACATATCTATATTTTTACAAGAAGTGATCCAAACCGCAAGAGCTATACTGTATTATGTGGAAGCCCCTCTGGGGAATATATGACAGCCTATTAGTAACAGTTGGAAAAATATTGTTCTATCACTTATTCTCTGCAGACAGTATCACTGACTCCTTACCTCTGCTTTAGGTTATACATCAGACATCTGTGTGGTTCCAGGGTGTTAGAATTTCCTTTTGGCACTACTCAGAATGCTAAACTCATGGTATTGACAGCCAGATTACGTTTTAAAAAGATGTAAGACATTATTGCTGAGCATCATATTGCTGCTACTTTATTTTATTATTTGAGTGAAGCACAGTTTGCATTAATAACTCATTTTGTAGGAGAAAAAAAGAAGAATTCAAATTTTCAGATTCTTGAACTTTATAACCAGAATCCTCCTGGTATTCGCATAAGGTTTACATAAGTTGCTGTGCCTAGTTCTGGCCAATTGACACAGTGCCAGAGAATGTCTTGGTCATATGCCTGGTTATGCACCCAATTGTGCAGCTGAGATGTGCCCCAGCAAGTTATACAAACCTTATGTGAACACTAGAAGGTTTCCAGCCTATAGGTTTTCCTGAATTAACATGGCTAAAAACAGGATTCTGATTACTTGGTGCTTTGTAATCTCATTAACCAGCCCACATTTACAGTTCATCTGCTACGCACGCATGGAGGCCAACTATGTAGCAATTGAGACCGGCACATGCGTTGCTGGCTCTCTATACATGCTTGCAAAATACAAACCCTGAACAGAATTTAAATACTTGAAAAGTGACTATTTTGGATAAATGAGAAGACATATTGATGTTGAGTACATGAAATGAAATCCTATGATTTAGAGTTTCAATCAGCAAAAAAGAAACAATACTGGGATCAAATGGATTCACTTGGGATTTTAGAACAAAAAAAATATTCCCCACATTTAAATCATCCAGCTGTGTTCAGATCTAGTTCCAATACATTCATCACATTAATAGACCTACAATGCTAAGTCATATCAGTGTATTCTTAGGATATTTCAGCATGACTAAGAAGGCAATGCCCAACTGGCTTCAACCTTTCACCACAACACTGTTGAGACCTTCTTACTTTGATGTGAGTTTACTACCAAAATCACTTGCAAGCCAGAGATTTTGTGTTAGTGAGCTATGGCAAAACTTTATATTCTATGTGAGTCTATGGTAAAACTTTATATTTACAGGTGAGCTATAAATAACTACTCAATTGTAATTGTGACAGGAGAGAGGTATCTAGTTGTCTCGTGTGCTCCCAGAGGCATCTGGTGGGGCCACTGTGAGATACAGGAAGCTGGACTAGATGGCTTCGTGGCCTGATCCAGCAGGGCTCTTCTTCTGTTCTTATATAATTATTTTCTTCCAGCACAGAATATATAGCTATATTATGACTGTTGAAGATTTTATTCCTTTTGTGATAAAATTATAACTTTTATAGTTGTGGGGTTGTGTCTTCACCATATGATGGAAGAAGGATATAATATGGTTCAAGTGCTGAATGGGAAGAGAGTGTTTTTTATCATTGGCTAAAGGTTCACAGCAGTCTGGTGTGTGTGTGTGTGTGTGTGTGTTTATTTTAAATTTGTAATTAAAACAATAACTACTTTGTGTGAGCTTCAAACTATAACAGTAATATTTTTTATTTTAAAGACAACTTCCTAAGCTTTGACTTGGAGACTGGGATAGGATCTAAATAACCGAACTATACTAAAGTAAAATCACGTAAAGTTGCTAGCAGATTAGGCATACCATCAAGATTATGATGTATGAGAAGCAGACAGCAAGAGCAGGACTACAAAATTTCATGATCTAGTTATCTTCTGTAGGTGGATGAGTGGGTTGCAAACCAAGCACAAAAGCATCTCTTGGAGATATTTCACATTCTTATTAGACATGGTATTCATTTTCTTCATTTTGAAAGTACAATTTTCTTCAAAATTAAATGCAGGAAAGTTTCTAATGTCAACAGGTTGACCTCCTCTGATTAAACTGTAAGAAATTAAAGCCAAGCAAATACTGTCTAACTCCTTTGCCTTGATACACTGGGGTGATCTGTGCATGGAAACAAATTTCTATGCATATATTACTTAAATGAATAAGCACATGAACATTTTGAACTACGGTATATTCCAGAATCAGATAACATGCAACAATTTTCATAATTTCCAATAAGACGGACTCTAGTATTTGTGAGATGCTGTCCACTAGTGGAATGAATTGATTTTGCATCATCATCTTAATTTATTTGTAAACTATTTAAATAAGTATAAACTGCTTAATGGCTGTAATCAAATGAGTGCTGCATAAAGAAAATAAATTATTTCTTTTGGACAATTATACATTGCAGGATAAAAAAAATTAAAATATTGCAGAGGGCTATTAGCTTACTACAATGCATGATTGCCATTATTTTAAAAACATGTTCAGTTAGTTCTCCACCTCTTATTTTGTATTTACAAGTAATAGGTGGGATTTTTCTCCCACCTACTTGAGCTGTTCTCCTGGTTAACGTTATATTCTGTCTTACTGTGATTAATTCAGGAAGTCACTGGGCCACATATTACTTTAAAAAAAATCTTACTCAGAAGCATGAGAAATTATTGCATCAGCTACTCTTGTGACATAATTTTTGAATAATCTTTTATGTAGTCCTCAATTAATAGCAGCTAATTCAAATTTCTGAATTTTAATTCTCAGAACACCTACATTCTTGCATATCACTGTATGTGTACTGTACTGTTCTAGTATTATAAAACATAAATATATGTAAATCAAATATGCTGCTTTAAGCTGCTTTCATGCTGTCATAAAGCATATATTCCTTGGTAAATATGTCATAGACAACTGTTCCTTATTTTTGTGCAACAGATGTTTGGCAACACAACTTGAGTAGTGCTCAGGAAAATGTGTAGCATTTAATATTTAAACACATACCAAGTTTGATATGGGTACCCACTCTACAGAACTCCAGATTCCTGTAGCAGCATATACCTGTGTAAGGAAGAGACAGGAGTATAAGGAAGACACAGGAATCCTTCTCAGGTATAAATCTGCATACAGAATAATTGTGAATGAGTGAGTGGGGGTAGCATCACACTGATGGCTTAACCCCTCCACCAAGACATGGAAAAAGAGCTGCTGCATATGCCACAGTATTTCTAATCAGCATTTCTGATCACAAGGACAGATTTCTCCCACATGTACAACCCTATGTATACGCTCCCGGCTCTGCCCAGATACTCTAATAAATGTGGACAAGTTGAGGATTTGAGTCTACAGCCACAGTGCCCCCACTCCCCACACATTGACTCTGTCTTCAAATTCACATCTGAAGAATTGATAAACAAGTTTCTCAAAAATCGAATAAATAAATAAATAAAATAAATAAATAAAACTTTACATCTCCAGTGTATACGTAGGCCTTGGGGGGGGGGGGGAGGGGAATTCATCTGCCCTATCACTGGTAGGGATGTAACTTTTCACTTCTCTTCTTGCAGGCGAGAATGAAATATTTCAGAAGTTTTTTCTCTACTGGGCAAGATTATGAGAGATTTTGGTTCATTTTTCACAGTTTAGGATGTTTCTTGCCAAAATTTCTTGCACTAAAAAGATTTTTGAAAACACGTGTAGCAATTTTGCATGAAATGCAATATTTAAAATACAATATGCAATGCTCCATGCACTAAATACAGCATTTATGTGCAAACCTTTTTGCTACTGCTATTGCAAACTAAAAAAGTGGTGGCGTTTCTGTTCTCACATTGAGTGAAAAATCTTACAGCAGTTTACAGGTTTTTAAATAAGTGTCTTGACAAGCTGAGACACCTTTTCTTATCAAAGATGGGAAAATTTATGAATAGTCTTTGTATCCCAATTGATAAATAACTAGTCTTCAGAAATACCCATTTTGGAACACTATGAGTTTGGAGCCCATCTCCACAACCACAAAACAAACATTAAATCAGTGAACTGCCTCCTAGTTTGTTTTATACAACCTAGTGTATTTTGTTACCCTAGGAAACTAATGTCACAGCAATGTGGGCTGATATTTTGTTACCTTGAACTGATCCTTAAAGAGGAAACATTCTGTTGTTTCAATTCCTTGATGTACACTCAAGTGAGGAATGATCATCAAGGTGCAATGTGCCTCACATAGTACATTTAAACATTGTTTTAGCTTGACACAGAGTGCCTTGGAGTTCTTAACATGCTAACCACTTGAATTTATAAATATATGTCATCCATCAAAATCTACATGGTTTAACCTTTAGCACTAACATCTGTTACTGAACTAGCATCACAGACCATCTGGGACAAGGGCTTTTTAAGGTCTCTGCCAAGTAACTGAAAAAGAAAAAAAGGGTAGAAAGGAGAAAGGGATGTGTGTGCCAGTAAATATGGAGATAGAAGAAATGGCAAAGAAATCCTATGCACAGTACTATTTTGCCAATTAGTTTCTCATCTATGCACCCCATAATATGTTTGGTGAATTGTTGTGACTTAAGGGATATCTGTGCTTTTTGGAAAAATCCCCAAAAGCTTTGAATGTCTTCTGAATCAATGAGGTTCTTCTCCAAAGTGAGGTGGGTTAGTTCTAATCAGTTAGTCAGCTTAATATTGATACAGTGGTGCCTCGACTTATGAACGTCCCTACTTACGAAAATTTTGAGTTACGACCAGCTCCGGCCGCAAAATTTTGCTTCTACTTGCGACCGGAGCTTCCACTTACGAACAGAAAAAGGCAGGGGAAAAAGGCAGGAAATTCAAATTTCTAACTGTAGGTGGCGACGAGGCTGCTTCTTTGTAGCTCTTTTGCCCCAGCAGTTAGAGAGTGTGAGTTGGAGGAGGCTTCGGACTGCCTCCTTCTGCTTCTGAGTGAGCGTGTGTGTGTGTGTTTGCAGGGAGGCTTTGGGCTGCCTGGTAAGGTAAGGTGCTGTTTTCTGCTTTTAAAAAACTGTTCTGGGTGTTTTTGCAGCGTGGTTTTCAGCTGGGGGGGTGGGGTTATGTTTCTGTGCTGTGATGGGTCTTGGGGGGTTTGTTTGTTTTTTGGTTCCCCCCCATTTCCGATGGGTCTTGGGGGTTTTTGTTGCTTTTTGGAGTGTTTTTTCCCCATTTCCGATGGGTCTTGGGGTGTTTGTTTTTTGGGTTTTTTTCCCCCATTTCCGATGGGTCTTGGGGGGTTTGGTTGCTTTTTGGCTTTTTCCCCCCATTTCCGATGGGTCTTGGGGAGTCTGTTTGTTTTTTGGCTTCCCCCCCCCCCATTTCCAATGGGTCTTGAGGGGTTTGGTTGCTTTTGGGGGTTTTTTTTTCCCATTTCCGATGGGTCTTGGGGGGTTTGTTTGTTTTTTGGCTTTTTCCCCCGCATTTCCAATGGGTCTTGCACGCTTGATTGCTTTTCTTTTTTCCCCCCCTTCAGCCGGAAGGGATAAATCGCGTTTCCAATGAGTCTTGCAGTGATTTTTTTTTGTGTGTGTGATTTTTTTCTTCGGCTGGAACGGATTAATTGCATTTCAATGCATTCCTATGGGAAATGGTGTTTCGACTTACGACCATTTCGAGTTACGTCCATCTTCTGGAACGGATTATGGTTGTAAGTCGAGGCACCACTGTACATTCCTATCCCAACCAAGCTCTCTATAAAAGTAAACTATCAGGCAAGTGGGAGGTGGAACAGGATGTTCCATTAATAGCTATTTCTTCTCTCTCCACCCAGGGAAGTGATTTCAGCAGGATTCTTCTCTTTACTGCTAGCCATAGTGCTTCTGAGACGGGATTTAACAGGAGATGTTTTACTACTTTCAAAGCATTTCACAACCGCGTGTCTGCAACAGTAGAAGTACCAGGAGTACTCTGGGATGTTGTGAGGGCCGGCACTAATTCCTGTTAAATGTCCATTCAGCAGCTGGCTGCTGACTACAACTCCCCAGCAATCATCCACTTAAAACGTCCAACTTGTAAAGCCCTTATTGAGTTTCACCAAGTCCTGAGCCAAGCCTCCTCAGCATTTTCTCTCTGGCTAGTAGCACAAAGATGGAAGGGCATTACCACCTTCCTTTGAACAGGGAAGCTCCAGATGAGGTACGGGCCTTTCGTGCTTTAATGAAAAGCCCCAAACACAAAAGAGACTCACTTTCATGTAATTCTTGTTCTTTCAATTTCCAAAGAGAGGCTCTTAAACACAAACAATTAACGGTCACAAAAGAGGAGTACACAAAAGTTTTGTGTTTCTTTCATATTCCCTCTTCCATGTCAGTTTTTTTTTTTTTTTTTGCCCTTTATCTGTCAAATTGCCTGAGAATTTTTTCATCCAACCATCTCACCACCAGGGTTCTCAGTAGCCAATCAGAGTGTCCAGGAAGGGGTGGCTGGGAATTTTGAATCTTTAGAAAGGCCTGGAAGCCAGTGAGGAATACTCTTTTTTGCTTCAACTGTTCCTTAAAGTGAGATTATCCTGTGCTGTGGTTCGGGTTTTCTCCATTTTAGATTGCTGCCTGCTTGCCTGCTTCTATTTTGGAGTCTTTCCTCTTTTTTCTTTTGACGTTTGGGAGATTTTTCCCATTTCTTTGGATTATGTTTGTTGCTGACAGGCAGCCTGCCCTTGCCAGCATGTGCCTGCTGGAAGAGAAGCGAAGGCATCAAGTAGTAAGGGGAGTGAGGTAAAGCTACCGTGAGGACATGTGCTTCTCACTCTTCTGAAGGAAAAAAAGAGAGAGAAGGATCACATTGTCTAAAACAGTAGGTTCTGTTACTCTCTGAGGATTCATCATTGTATCAAAGAATGTGTGAGGAGGAACCCTGCTATGCAACAAAAAACAACCTACTGCAGACAGGGGACTTCTTTTTAGAACAAATGTCTTTAAGGCCTGTTCCATATAGTGCATAATCAACCAGATTTAAGGTGGCTGAAAATAAATCAAGCAATGTGTGTGAAAAGTGATGCAACTTTTATTAAGTAGAGCGAGATTATAGATTAAAAAAAAATACAAGAACAAGAATATAGTTCCTTTCTGTTGCAGGAGCTCCCAAGCTAATGGTGAATACCTATTGGGACAAACATCTCCAGCTACCTGTCCTGAGATGAAGGCCAGAGGAGGTCTACATAACTGTGGATTTTTATGTAATTCTATAACCCTTCCAGAAGCAGCTGCTTGAGGAAAACACCCTCAAACAAACTCCCTTTATTAATGCTTCTGGAAAGCAGGAGAAGGGAGATTAAATTAAATTCTCAGCAAACTGTGTGTGGACTGTCCTATCTTTCAGATGTGAAGGCTGAAAGTTCAATTTAGCTTGAGTCCCGCATATAATAGTACTTTACATGGTACTGCTTTCTTAAGAGTAGATTTGCGTGTGTGTATGTGTGTGCTCGCGTGTGTGCACGCGTAACAAAATGTCACCTGTTTTCTTAACAGTGTTATGATCAAGGGTGCCATACTTTCCGTGATGTTTGTGCTAACATTTAAGAGAAAGTAACAACAACAAAAATCATTCAAAATAAAGAAATTATTTATATTATCTGTCCTTCTGAAATCTACAGATTACTTATACAGCAATTTAATGGCATTATTTTTAAAGAAAACTGCCTACAAAACCAGCATGGCATCATTTGTAAACCCTTGCCTGCCAAAACTTGCATATACCCCCCCCCCCCCCCCCCGCATCTAGCTATCTGAATGTAATCAGGCTTCATTTCTTCAAAAGGATCCAATTCCACAAAGAACTGAAAAAGCTACAGACATCCCTTATAAATAAAATACTTTTGAATCTTAAGGGTCCCTAGCATAGAAAGTCCTGCCCTGAGTTCTTAAAAATTAGCAGCCTTCATTCATTTATAAAGACTACTGTGTTGCCAACTTTCATTAAATATAGTATTATAACCATTTGTTCATTTTCTCCTTATAGTTAATGGGAACACAAAAAGCTTCAGATTCTTTGAAAAAAGGTGGACTTTTGGACCTAGTGTGATATGAGCCATACTTTGAGGCAAAGCAACCTGCCATCTGAAGCAACTTCCCAATTAAACATGTCATTCTGTAAGACCTGGCTGTCATAGATCTCAGTTTATACAGTATATCACTTGAATGCAAATTAATTGTTAGGATCTGAGGAAGTAGTTTGTGTCTTAGACTTCACTTCCATTTGTAAAAACAAAATGGCAACAATAATAAACCATCACACACAGAGCTCTCATGGAAATGAACACATACAGTGTGTGCGCTGCAGCACTCCTTAGTGCCTTCCAAACATTTTGAACTGAAACTCCTGGTGTCTCTAACTAAGTACCACAACAGCTGGTGCTGAGGGAAGCCACCGTAAAAAAAACATGGAAAGCAGTATGTCAGAAGAGGCCAGTAGACAACTACTTCCATGATAAAACAATTGAGGTCACTGTCTCCCAGCCTGTCAGCTTCCCAGAAGCATCTTTGATTGGCCACTGACAACACCAACATTCTGGACTAGACAAGCATTCAAGTGATTCTTCTTATGTTCTTAAATAATACCCTGAAGTCTCAGTGATGAATGTTTAAAATTTAGTAATTTTAACAATACAGAATTGTAGGATGCATGCAGTGTGATTCAACAGAACATACTTCTCATATATTCTGTACTTCTGCCTAAGCACAAGCTTCTGTCGAAGCTGAGTACAAGAGATAGGAAACTTATAACCTATTCATCTCTTTGTGTTAACCTTCATCCTTGACAACTTTAAAATATGCTGCAGCCTGAATTAAGGAGGAAAGGTTTGTAGTAATCCAAGTAATCCCAATGGTCCAGCACTCTGTATCTTAACGCTGTGGTTTCTTTGAGAAAACAACCCAGGATAAACAAATTTTCAAGTGTAATAAAAGGAATCATTATACAGTGGACTCGACTTCACATAATATTTTGAAGCCTGTGTAGTCTAGTATGTACACTGCACAGGAATTCTGGTTCCAAAACATTTTACTAATGCAAACTTTCAAATGGAATTCTACCTCTACTTGAGACCCACCTGTTGGTTCCAATTACTAACTTGGAAGGAGAACATCTTTAGTGTTTTGTTCTGCATCTTATACCTTTGCTGGCAGTTTGGCATCCCACCCATAATGTGCCTGTACCCACCTACAAGGCTCTGACTTACTATTCATAAAATTTTAGCTTGTGAATTTCACTTAATTCCTTAGGTTTCTCACTGAACCAAAATGAAGCCTCAGAATATGCAACTCTGTTCGCATGTATCCATTCCCTGTTATCCTTGCCTCTCCCAACAGACGTTCTTTTTCCCCTACTACTCTGTGGTCTCTCCCATGTCAAAATTTAGATTAAAAACTCCTTAGGGCAGACAAATGTCTCTTCCTGCCTGTTTATTATTTCATAAATACTAAAGATATTCGTACAAGATGAAATCAGACAATGCTAATTATGCTAATGATTAGCAAAAAGTGCTGATCATTATTTTTGACAAGAAATTATGTCAAAAGAGAACTGTCAAGAAAATATGCAGCACTAGGGCCTTAAATGTATCCATAATATTGTAGGTAAAAATGTAATAATCAACCACAGGTTGACGCACTGAAAAACTAAAACTATGTAACTAACCTACTAAGGTTTTGGTAATCAAATTCCAGTAAGTTGTTCCGGACAATTTTCTGCTTGCAAAGCTCACTGCAGACTTCACTTCCCTTGAAAGCATGTGTGTGGGGGAACCCCACTAAAAGAATTAAAGCAGAAGATGGACAGGTGGCTATTTCCATTTTTGTTGGGGCATTGGGGATGGAGTTGAAAACACACTTTTAAACCCCCAAACAATTTTTTTCCAATGAGTAAGAGCTTTGGGGTCTACAGGGCCGGGGGGCGGGAATCATAAAAAACTTGGAGGAATATATGCAATCTGTGGACCATTCTTTCCATTCACCTGTATTACAAACAGTAATTACAAAGAATATGTCACAAAAGATTTACAAGTGTGGCCTTTAAGACACTAACAATGGAAGTTATGAGAGCAGCACATAGAGAAGTGTCTCAGGTAAAAGGGATGATATGAAAGTCCCCAACAAGGGCATTTAGGCCCAAGTTTTGGCAACCCACCCTATACCTACTTCTTTCCCACCACTTAGAAAGCTGCATTAGTAAACTGTTTGGGAATCAAAATTCCTGTGTAGTGTACATACTATACATATTTTCCTTTAAAACAAGTATACAACATGTGCACAGTTTGTCCAGAAGCTGGTCAGCAATTCTGAGAGAATTACTTGAGTGTTAATATCTTTGTACGCTATTTATGCACTACCCATGTGCTGTGTGTTTTAGGAGTAATTGATTTGATTTTGTTTTCATTTGTTCTGCCACACTACCAAATGTGGTGTGGCATCAGTGATAGGTTGGAGTGATGCAGGTCACCAATTGGGAAAGTTGCCTACTCCTGATTTAGTACTGCTGCTGAATTAAAAACAAGGAATAGGCCTACTAAAGAGACATTGTAATCTGTAGTTTAAGACTAACCATGAAAAATGTCTTCTCTACTATTATGATCATCTGGCTCATGAAGTATTTTAACTGATATTTTACTGTTTGCATAATTCATGAAAAATAAGGGATTATCTATGTCTATCTCAAACATTTTTCCCATTCTTGTAAGCATTTCCTTCTGTTCTTGCCAATGGTTATGGAAAAATGAACAAGAATGATCCCTTGACTTTTCTCGTGGCCCAAACGTGTAGCTCATTCCGAAGTCGTATTCCATGGTTGGTTAGTTGGTTTATTTATTTAAAATATTTTTACCCCACTTTTCTTCACATGACCCAAGGTGGTTTACATCATTAAAAGAGATAGATAAAAACAATATTAAAGCAAATATTAAAAAAGAATTAAATATACATTATGTTTAAAAATGTTAAATAAAATCATTATTAAAACAGATTAAAACAACAAAATACTAATCATCCTGATTTTACAACCCCACGTAGATAGCCAGTCATTAAAGGAAAGCCTGCCTGAAGAGAGGTCTTCACCTGCTTGCGGAAGGGCAGCAAAGATGGGGCCAGCCTGGCCTCCTGTGACAGGGAGGTCGAAAGTCTGGAAGCAATCACCTGTGTCCCCACCAAACATACCTGTGAGGATGGTGAGACCGAGAGAAAGGCTTCCCCTGATGATCTTAACACCCAAGCAGGTTCATAAAGGGAGATACAGTCTTTGAGATAGCCTGAACCCAAACCGTTTAGGGCTTTATAGGTTAAAACCAGCACTTTGAATTGTGCCTGGAACCAGATTGGCAGCCAATGGAGCTGCTGTAACACAGGGGTTGTAAACTTTGACATTACCAAGATTTATGACATAAATAGTGAATAAGCCCATTTCTTAAGGAAATGGTTACAAATGGATAGCTTCTTTAAAAGTGCACATCCTGGAGAGTCTTCTCTTGTGTATATATTAGGATGGAAGGAAGTATATGAAGAATCTATTTAGAGTAATAGTTCCTGAATGATTTTCCCAACAAATAATTTATTTGATGGTCAATTCACATTTGCACTGCTAGATGAATTGTGAATTTGCCAGAAGGAAAATTATTTACTGTTGAGAGAATCAACATACATGTACATGCATTGTCAGAATCTAAAACTCACAGGAATGCCACTAGCTGCAAACACAATCTTTCAGAAGATGCTTTCAAACCACCATCCAGTTATCTACTCCTTTTATCTGCAGCAGTGCAGGGTTATTTAATTCTTTCAGCCTTACTCTGATTGCAGAGACGTTTTTATAACCTTAGATTTCAGCCTGTCTTTGCAATATAATTTTCTTGCCCTGAGACGTTTAATACATCATTAAAGCCTTACAGAACCCTGGGGGCGCTCAAGGTTCACAATATGGTGAACTCACTCAAGGCCATCTGATGAGTTTTGTGGCTGAATGAGAATTTCAAGTCCGGGCTTCCATGACATATGCTGTACTGCATTTATAAGAAATACTCCCACCTGTTATCAGGTCATGGTGGCCCATTGATTGCCCACACTTCCCATCCAATATGTGTTGCGGAGAAGGGTGAAGCTGCTGCATGGCTAAGCATTCACTCAATATGTCTTGTTCAGCATCAGAGCACGAGTGTAGCTATAAGAAGAGGATAAAACAAAGAGATTTTCATTTCAAAGTGCAGAACTAAAGTGCACTTAATTGGATGCATATGCCATTTTTGCTTACAGGCTACATATAGCAAGGAGAAACAAAACACCATTGTTTCCAGCACTGGAGTAATTGAAGATCTATTAGGTGCTTAGTGCTTCTAATTAGAGATCATTTAGGTTTCCATGAGTGCGCAGATTATGTGTGCTAATCTGAAACCGCTGGCAGTTAGATTCTCAGAAACATAATGTACCCTTGTGCTCTTCAAAATTTTATGGAATAATTTAGCTGCACTTCCCTAAGTATCTTGGGTTCCTTTTCTTGAAAGAACTGCATCGTTTCTGTAATGACTGGAATGAGATTTTATAAGGAAGAAGAAGTGTCTGCATTTATCAGATTAGAGCTGGCAAGATGGTGGGCTTTAAGTAATGCACAAGAGGTACTGCTGACTTGTCAGCTGCTTTACATGCAAATTAATGCACTGGCAAAAGTGTCCAGTGCATGCTCTTTGCAAACCACAATGTTGATAATATTAAAAGCAGCAGGAGAGGAGAATTAAGAAAGAAAACCATTTCTAATTCTTTTTCAAACATTCTGATGTTGCCAAACTTTTGTCATAACACAAGGCTCAAATTACACAGAAACAACCAACCAATGCTGTGACTGTTAAGAAATGGTTATTGTTTTGAAGTTTACAGTTTTGTATTCTGCCTTCTCCTGCGCTTGTTTAGTTTAGTTATTCTAAACTAAAAGATCTAGGCAAATTGGTTTAACATTCTGTCCTACAGGCATTCTTTCCCCACCCAAGCGATTGAGGATTCTGGATCACAATCAGCAGCTGCAGCCAATAACATTTTAAACTACAACTACTAAATAACTGCTTTGTTTTGCTCTATTAACAGACTTCTAGAGTTCCTTGATATAACATTGCTGGAACAAAGGTTAGAATTAAATGCATAGGGAAGAGCTGTAGTTCAGCAGTGGTGTGCAGAGCTTACATGCAAAAAATCTAGCCTCTTGCACAGGGCTGGAACAGGCACTGCTGCTTCAGACAACCCTGCCGGTCACACTAGATAATAATAAACTAGATGTAAGAGAGCTTAGTATGATTGCCTTTCTGTAAGGTCCTAGTTAAAAAAAAAAGATCCATGTGACACAGATGGTAAGGGTGATGATATGTCTTTATTATACATTTTTAATTAGAGTTTTATTAATCTGCAACCATCCCACTGCAGCTAAACAAATATTGCTGATGCCACTTTACAGACTTTACATTACATGAATAAGACCTTGTCCCTGGATCATTCTAGCTACGTTTAGCTGTGGAAAATTCTGGCCCAGTACTGCCATCTATGTTCCTGTGACATCGAGGTTATACTACTGAGATACTTAATATACAGTACTGCCATTAAGAACCATCCAGAAATGATACCAACGTCTTTGTTGATAGACTCTGTAATTATCCATTCTGGTACCCAGAGTTTTTAAAAAGACGTGCTAATCTAATCAATGTCTGAAGATATATTTTTTTTACTATAGGGGTCTCACTAGACTATACTGCAGCTCTAAGGCCTTATAATACTTTCCTCATATGGGCA
This sequence comes from Intellagama lesueurii, assembly GCA_037013535.1. Classification (NCBI taxonomy): domain Eukaryota; kingdom Metazoa; phylum Chordata; class Lepidosauria; order Squamata; family Agamidae; genus Intellagama; species Intellagama lesueurii. The sequence goes on along the minus strand of JBAJHW010000004.1, from coordinate 173,699,078 downwards.
GCAGAAGCAGAATGCAAAACCACACATTTGATGGATGAACAGATGAGCAGTAAGAAATTATTTGTTTATTAGATATATTGCACATAATAAAAGGGCAAAATGTCTTTGAAACTATTGGAGACTCAACAATAAATAAATCTACTCAATACTGATTGATTTCTCAGTAGATTTCAGAGCCCATTTAACAACAACAACAACAACAACAATAATAATAGATAAATATATGCAGCATTTCCCCCCCTAACATCTATATTACACCCAACAAGGAAAGTTCTCTGGGTGTTTAAGGGCACAAATCAGATCCATGAAGAAAAGTAAGACAGAAACATAATATCTAAGACAATAAGAGCATAAAAAAAGAAAAATTAGGCTATGTTGATCCATAGGAATAAAATAAAATCCAAAATTCTGCAATACCTTTATTAGGGTCAATTGCAAACGTATTATATAGGCAAACTTACAAGTTGTCTGGATCTCTCCAGTTTTTACCACACAACCTGATGAAGAGTGTGAGAGAACTCAAAGGCTTGGATATCTTGTACATTTATATATGGTACTAATAAAGGCACTGACCACGAACCTGTGAACATGAGCATGGTACAATTGCTACCAATCTTCAGATGGTGATCTTGCTCAGGTTTTTTTTAATAAGTTTTATTAGACTGGGCTCAGTATTTAATCAGAAACCAGCTGATCAGTGGAGATTGTTTAGATCAGGAGATCAATTTTATTGCATCTAAAATAATGTTGAAATGATGTGACTTAAGATACAGGAACATTAAAAGGTTTTAAAAAAAGAAATGCAGTTTCTCTGCAGTGAAAATCCTTGAAGGACAAATGATTTATCATCCAAATAGACACTTTAGGTAAGCATTCACTTGCAACTTGTGTCCTGCAGACAGGTGGTCTTACCTTCTTATGCACCTGTTGTTCTTTGGCAGAATGTGCCTTCACATGTTTCCGGAGGGAACTTGGATCAGTGTAGCGTTTGGAGCACCCAGGAATTTGACAGGCATATGGTTTCTGTAAACATGTGGAGAAAATAATTAATTTAATTGTGTATCATCAAATTTATTCCAACTTATGGCTACTCTTTCCAGAGTTTTTCAGTTAGAGAATAAACAGAAGTGGTTTGCTATTTCCTTCTTCTGGGGGCGCTCCAGGACTCCATGGCTACACAGGCTGGTTCTTCTCCCAGGAAGCACAGTGGGGAACTTGAACTCCCAACCTCTGGCTCCCCAGCCAGATACTTAAACCACTGAGCTATCTGGCCAGCTAATCATATGAAGAAGGAATGGTTTAAAAAAGGTAATTTGAAAAAGACGTCGACTTTGGAAACACTTCCCTTAAGGTATGAACTGTTACATTCAGAACATAAAATGTTGTTGGTGATGTGTGAACATATCGTAAAACTTGCTTGCTCAGCTTAAAAATGGTGGTTATAACTGCATATAAGAGGCTAAGCAATGAGCAGATACAATAAACCCAGAGCTGTTCCAGCAATCACTTTTATTTTGAAATAAGTCAAAATTCTGAAAACACTTCAAGTCATTTAATGTTTGTTGAATAACATGAGCTGGATGCACCTATTACGCGAAAATGTACATTCCATCTTTAAAATGCCATCAAGCTGCTTCTGACTGACAGCAACCCTAATATGGCTTTTGGGGCATGTGAGATATTCAAAGAATAGTTTACCAATGATGTAGCCCACTGTGTTTCCATGGTTCAGCAGGGATTGGAACTCAGTTCTCCTGAGTCCACGTCTGACTCTCCACTAGTTAGAGTGGTATAAGAGCCATCCACATTGGCTCTTAACAGAATGTTTTATTAATAGCTAAATATTTTACCAGAAATTAGAAGTTTTATTTAAAAATAATAATAAAAAGTCTTTGGCATGGTTGTGGGATTTTGGGACCTGTATTCCAAAAAATAAACTCTCAACATATTTTACTCTACTGTTCTTTTCACTCATTGTAAGAAGCAGATCTTCTCTCTATAATACACAGAAGCTATACAGGAATGGAGACATTTGTTTAAGTCTACACTTTGTTGTGTCCCTATGAACAATGGAACCATTGGGTCATACAGACAGCATTTTCACAAAGTCTCTAACCATTCCAACAGCACATCAGTAGCACTGTTTAGTTCAAAATACACTAAGATATGAATCAGCCCTAGGACTTTAACCAACCTGACAATTAGATTAGTCTAATTTGGGGTTGTTGTTTTTTGTTTTTGAAGTTTTTTAAAGTTCACTTTACTCTGTACAAATATCTTGTCTTATTTTATTTTATTTATTTACTCAGTCAATGGTGTAGACCTTATGATGTATCCTGATCATCACTATTCCATGTCCAAAATCCTGTTGCATAACTTACACCTGCAGAAGAGTGATGACATCACCAGCAGGGGGAAATTTCCTCATTCTGTGAGACAGCTTTTCTGACTTCCATGTGATCACTTTTATTGCATGCAAGCTGCAAAAGCTATGATACAGAAGAAGTCCAATTACTGAAAATCTTTCCCTGCCAGTAATATCTACTACTAGTAGAGTTTTTCAGTAAGTAAATACATCCTCCTTCCATCCCACAGCTCCCACTGCTTGCACGTGATGAAACTGATTATATGTAAAGCTGAGAAGCCCCAGGACTGACCAAGTCTTTAATTATAAAAAATCTTTCCCTGCTGCTGACATCAGCATGCCTGCAGGTGTACTTGTGCAACAGGATTTTGGCCTACGCAATTGTCATTCCACCAAGCAGGTTATTATACTAACACACTATATCTTCCAGTATAGTTTTGTGTTTTTTACCAATATTTTCATTAGACCTCATGGTTATAGAACAGTTCTGCTCTTTTTGACAAAATTAAACAATCCTGACTGCAATCATAACAGTAAATCTTTTGAGCAATGGAAAAGCACTCTTCATATCTCTTCTTTAAAAGGTCAATTTCTATCCTGTTTCTAGGACAGCCCTAGACCTAACCCTAACCTAATAATCTGCTATTCGATCAAACCAGCACATTCTAACAGGTCTTTGTAATTATTTACAGATTCTCCTTTCAGAGAAGATAAATGACAGATTGACCTACATTTGGAATCTCAAATCACTTCCACATGCATCCAATAAGAACCAAGCAGTCCATATAAATCCTTTTTCTTTGTAGACGCCTCCAGAGGAATAAGTAGTCCTGCTCCTTGTACCAGCAGGAAAATTCCAAAGGAATAATAAGATCATTCACCAGCTCAAGGCTCCAAAGACTAACCTGATATGTACCCAGAAACTTGCATATGAAAGTCAATTTATTGAAAGCGCCTGGAACACACAGAGAATTGAAATTTGAGGAAGGATGATGGAAACCATTAAACAATTCCTTAGTGGAATTAACTGGGCAGAGTATTTTCCCAGCTATGGTAGCACATTATTAAGGATGAGGACTATACATCAGAAAATGTCCATCCATAGCAGTCTAAACCTTTTCAATTTCACTTTCACACAGGATTCAGTTACACAGCAGGCATATAAAGGGAATCAGGGTTTGCTTCATACACGGAGAATCTTCTGTTACATGCATTTGGAGGACTTACCACCAGCATGCAAGACAAACTCTAATTCCTTGCACCTATACTCAAGGAGCAAAAGCAAAACAAAAGCACTGAACGTTTAGGGAGAAATTAAGAGGACCAATTGTATGAGCAAATAAAAGCTCAGTTATGTGGACTGTGAAAATAGCAAAGAAAATGTTAAAATTTGTTTAGAAAGGTAAACTAGAACACAGATTAAATGTTAGTCAAAATTATTACTGTACCTTTTCTCTGAATAGGAATATTTCAGACAGCAGAGAGAGAGAGAGAGAGAGAAAGTAAGTAAGTTAGTTAAAGGAGCTTGTTGAAATAACACATAAAGTAACACGGAGATAGAGGGACCCGGTTCTGTGTATACCATGAAGTCTACAAAATGATTTGTGTGAGGCAAGTTAATCTGCTCCCTCCCTGTCATTCCAGTTATATTAACGTCAAGAAGTTAAACTTCAAAAAGGTGCATCCTATATGGTATATTAGGTTTCAAAAGAGCCACATTTTAGAAGTAATTACAAATTCAAATCTCTAAAACTGACTTTCAAATAAATAAAACATTGTTATTATAAGTATGCTTGGGTTTGGAAAATGTGACTGACTGACTGACTTGTTTGTTTTTGGAAGGCATAATGTACATTACACATTCCTTAATGCTGCACTGTCTGAAATGTGCAGCTAGTTTAAAAGTAAATATCAATTAACCGCCAAGTTTCTGCCCCATAAACACCCAGCCAAACACTAAACCGCATATTCACCTCTTCCAAAAAGACAAAGGAAGGACTCTTGCTATTAACCTTTATGAGGTTTGGACCAGAAGTTTAGGTGACCTAAAGAGTCTTCTTTGCTTTCATGGGTGGGTTGACTGTAGCAGAGGCTAGCATGACCTGGCCGATTTAGTTAAGATTATTAACCATTCTCCAAATTTTAGTCACCTAAAAAAATCTAGAGTATATTGGACAGAGTATTTCATTGCTAACACTTCATCTGTTTACACTATCCCTAGTTATCTCAGTTTCCCAGTACTCAAGTGAGTAACAAGTATGACACACTTGAGGTTAATGAAGTTACACTAGAACACTGGGAATTCCCAAGTATAGAAGAGACACATAGTAGAGTAATGCACTCCATTACTCTGAGAAGCCTTAAGTACTAAAGAAAACTAAGTATTGGTGTAAAATGACAATATAAATTCTGAGTACTTGGGCCATTCTGTTTTATTTTGGATTGGGAGCATGGTATCCTATAATAGTTTCTAGATATCACCCAATGAATATTTACCTAACATAACACATTCAGATTTACTTCTGCATGCTTGTTGGCTAATAAGCCAGCAACATATTCCCGATAGTCAGGAGGACCAAGAATGTCACTTGGTTGGCTGACATCCTTACACTAATGAAGGGGAAGTGAGTGAGCAGGTATGCAAAAGAGAGAGAAGGACATGCAGGCATTCAAAAACATTAAGTTTATAACCATGTATAACCAACTGTATGGTACTTCTCAATCATCATGAGCTTGTACTTCTAGTAACTATGGCCAAATCATGTAAGATTTTTATAGCATGTTCACATCTCCGAAATGTGACACATTATAATAATAATAGCCAAGCTATCATCATACAGGAAAAAGATTTTAAAAGGTACACACAAGGTCCAAAAGGTCCAATCAGATTAAGTCACATTAACTGAACAGGAAAACAGCGATAAAGCAAACTTCAGTGGTCTACTGGGATCATCCATTCACTTAGGGAGCTGCTGTGATAGCACTGTAGCCTAGTAGTAGCAACACCGCAATTGCTGAGTCACCACTGACTTTTCTACCAACATAATTGCACCAGATGTACATACACGTGAAGGCTACCGAGAGCCTTGGAATAGTCTGTAGTTAGTTAATTAGCCACTTGTAAAGTAACCCTCCAAACGGCCTTGCTTAGAGCCAAATGACTTTCACCAGTTACAGCTAGTGTGCTGGTCCTATAGATTTCTGCAGTGGTATCCTCCAGTTTGGATTACTGAAAGTGTGTAACACATGGAGTTACTCCTGAAAATGGTTGGAAAGCTTCATTTCATGCAGAATACTAAACCCAGATATCAGAATTTAAGCTTGTTCATCTGACTGCTCTTTACTCATTCTTTCAAAGAGCTTATTTTTTTATGATAGCCGAGTGCAAAGTATTATAGGTAAAGAAAAAGAAAAAAGAGACAAAAACGTTTTGGCACCTTAAAGACTAACTTTTATAATTTTTAATGTGAGCTTGCGTAGACAAGTCCACTTCATTGTGAAGTGGACTTGTCCATGAAAGCTCACATTAAATATTATAAGAGTTAGTCTTTAGGATGCTACCACATTTTTGTCCCTCTTTTTTTTTCCTTTTTAAAAAAATTTTTGTTTCTACATATAATGCTTGCACAGACTAACATGGCTACCCCCTTCTACAGTGCAAAGTGCTGATGCTTATTAGTTCCCAAGCACCAACCTTTTCTTCTATAAACATGCCTGCACTTTAAAGATCTATCATAGCCCTCCTCAGGGTACCTTCTCTAAAGGAAGTGAGACAAGGCTTTTCTGACCACAACCCTTCCCAAGGTGACATGCTTGGTACTAACTGTGGGCTCATCCATACACAAGATTTGTACCACTGTATGTATCCAGTTGTGCTGTGTTCTTCCTTCCTTCTGGATGACACAAGGCTTGCATAGGTGCTAACAGTGGTAAACAGGGAAAAGACCCTTGGCTTTCCAAAATCTTTTTAAAACCACATCCTGTAGGGTTTTTGAGGGGAGACTGCTTTCTACTAGAGAAAGAGTGGAGGCAGCAACAGCTTCTTGGGCCTGAAGCTTTCAATGTTAGTGTTATTCCACTGAAAATACCCTAAACTCCTAGCATGCAGTATGTTTTTAAAAGGATTTCCTCACTGCTTTTGAAAGAGTTATTTGGAAAGACAGTTGATTTCTGAAGTGGATTAGAAGTGGAGTGAGCCTCCACTGCCAAGGGCTCAGACTGGAAACTTTCAACATTACCCATAATGTACCAAGGGAGGAAAATCCAGCCCAGAAGATGAGAAGTTCCAAAAGCATAGAGAGACCCAGATAGGCTAACAGCATAAATGCAATGGCATAAATTGTAGCAGTGAATTGCCATTAGTTAACAAGTTGCCGCTTGTATCCTTCAATGTGCAACTGGCATACAGTGAAGGAAACAAGTGGCAACTTGCTAACTAACTGCGATTTGCCTTTGCTATTTATACCACTGCACTTGTGTGTTAGGTACTGCCAAGTCGGAACCAATTTAAAGTGACCTGCACCAGCATAATTAATGAACAGAATTCTGGGTGCAAAGTTTTTCTCATGTACCTCTTTATGGCCCTAGAACTGGCTAACGTCCAAGCATGCTGGGACTGACTATAGACTGAAATTTTAGTACTGTATTAGGACCCATTTCTTATGGTGATCTGATTTCTTAAAGAGAAGAAAAATGGAATTTAGGAGTAGATGTGGACAGAAGAACTGGTAAGATCCACACTCATTAAGCGTCAAACACCATCAGCCAACTAAATTGAGGGAGGAACAATTGCTTCATCTGAATGAGTTCACTCTTACAGTTTTGGTGCAAGGATTTATTTTATTTTATTTATTTTATTTGTATTTTATTTATATACCACCCATCTGGCAGCCAGGGCCACTCCGGGCGGTTTACAACAAGTAGACAAAAAACAATAAAACGACATTGCTAAATTAAAAAGCGCAAAACAAATACCATAAAATGTTCTTTATTTGCTCCAACATTTTAAATATTTCTGCTGGCTCTTACACCTGCTCTTTGCCAATATCTTCCTAGTATTCTACAGGGAATTAATAAAAAAAAACTATCACTGCAAAATGCCCAAGCATAAGTGTTAATGAATAGTTCACATGGGATGTGTTCACATGGGCATCTATCCCACAGTTTCATCCAGGTTGGGGACAGGCTGTTTCACTCCTTTTTCCAGTGACCACATGATGTACTTGCCATTGTGAACCAGCCAGCCTCTAATTGATGCCTACCCAAATCTTTTTCCTTCCCTGTCAGGGGCTACTGTTTTTTTCCTTTCCCCAAGTGCGGATAGGATTGCTGTTTTGGTTTGTTTCTAGTGTATGTGATTGCTGGAATCAAACCAAAGTGGCTGGCTGACTGTTCTGCTAAAGCCACTTAACAAACAGCCTGGAAAACCCACAACAATCATCCACATAACAATCTTGAAAAATCAGATGCTTCCTTGCTGCTACTCACCTGAAGAAGGGAAGGGAGACAAAGCTTTGCACTTCTTTTTTCACTGTTGCTAAAACATCAGTGATGCATTGAAAGGCCTTTTAAATATATATATATATATCAAAACATCGCTGATGCACTGTGTTTTTGTTAGTAACAAGTAAAAAGAAATGAAAAACTTCCCTTCCCCTCTAAATGGGAGCAACCAGGAAGCATTCCAATTCTCAAGATCATTAAGGGGCTTAAGACAAGAGGAGGAATCTTTTTTGTTTGTTTGTTTTTATTATTATTTTTCCCTTTAAAGGCAAAGAAGATTGGTCTAGATCAGAGGTCTCCAAACTTTTCAGCGGGAGGGCCACATCATATATGCTCCACATTTTTTAGGGCTGAAGGAAGACATGTGCACATACCCACCTACCCGCTGGGCCAGATAAAAAGACAAGGTGGGCCAGATGTGGCCTGCAGGGCGTAGTTTGGAGACCCCTGGTCTAGATTCTGCTAAATAGGGTCACTTGAGGTGCAGTGTGGTTGATCCTTGCATGGGGATCATAATGACATATCACGCCACAAGGCAACCCTATTTAGCACCATCTAGACTGATCCAGACCAGAATAGTTGGGCCATATAAGTTGGGCCATATAAGGAAACAAATGTGTTAATAAATAAACTGAAGTGCATGCAGAATCTCTGGACATGTTATTAATCTTTGCCCCATTTTATTTCTAAAAATTTACAATTGTTCTCAGGAATAAGTTGATGCTCATTCTCATCTTTCTCCTTCCCCACTAGGGTTTACTAAAATGCCACAGAGTAAAAGAAGCCTGTATTCTTCTTATGGAATGTCCCACTATAAAAGCTGCACTGCATGGAGTATCACACAGAAAGACGTCATGCTTACAGTATCCAGGTGTGTTCGTTGATGCTTAGCTCGATCGCTAGAGTTGCTGAAAGCTTTCTGGCAGCCAGGATGCTGACAAAGATAAGGCTTCTCACCCGTGTGACTTCGCAGGTGAATCTTAAGGTTTTCAAGTCGAGAAAATGCTTTGTTGCACCCTTCAAACTGCAATAGAGCCATAAAAAAAGTTGTAAAACTTTATTAAATAAACCATATCCTGCTATAATGAATACAGTGTTTGGGAAAAAAAATCCAAACTGGACATGCAACAAATCAAGCAGAATTCAGAACATCTGCTGAAGTTTACGGTTGAAACACATTTTGCTCTAACGCTTTAATCCATCACTATGCATGGCATAAAGGTCAGTAATACTGCATTCTTCTATGTACAGTGTTAAGGCTTCAGGATACAGTTTAAGTAAAGAAGATTAGATATTAAGAAAGAACAAATGTTCAGCTTAGGTGGGGAGTTCTCTTTAACATAATGAACAACATGACATATTGATGCACAAGTTACTGTGCCAATCAGACTACTGGCTGCCAAGCACAGAGAAATTACTTGGATATTTTCAACTATGAAACATGGTAGAGCAGAAGAGATTACAAGATGGGGGACAGAAAGAAACATGGCCCCACTACACATACTAATGAAATACAAAGATCAAGAGCACATAAACGCATGTTACACTTTAATTCATTGTACAAACTCATGTTTCATGTCCAATATGCTTATTGACATATCCTCAATCATGTGTACACAAGAAGGTGAAATAGTCCTTTAATGGGGCTGCAATAATCATTTACCAATTTCAAAACTAGAGATTCTTCATGTTTCACCAATGGGCTAGCAAAACTGTACCACTATGTTCCACCACTCTGCCAGCCACCCTACGGAGTGTTGTTCAGCACAAGAGGAGAGAGAAAACCACAGAACCAGAAAATATACTGTAGAAACATTGTAAAAACGACCTACAATGCACCTGGAATGTCAGCCAGTGCTCTCCAGTCATGAACTGTGCTGGCAGAAATGTTCACATGCTATCCATGCACAGAGGAAGCTAGTGAAGTAAAGGAGCATACTCCCAGCACAGCCACTTGTATCCTCCATACATTACCACAGCACCCAATTCCATCAGCCAATGGCAAAGCCAGCCATGACTAAAATAATAACCTAATATACAAGTGTATGGGACTGAAACTATTCTTTCTCAAGCATTCCAGCAGATGCTTAGGTAATGGACATGGCATTTTTTTTGCATATAGAGACGGACACTTCGAATTCATATCTCAGGAACACAAATATGACCTGTGGCACCAATCCTGGCATGAGCCCAGCCAACCCTTCCCCATGCAGCCAACCACTTCAGTGTGGAGGTGGGATGAAGAGTCTCCCCGCTCAGCCAATGTGTGGTCAGCTGTGGCAGGGAAGAGCTGGCTGGGCTCCTACCAGGACTGGCATGCCACTGCCGCCACCAAAGGACCCCAGTGCCACGTGGAGCCCGGTGAGTAGCTCGGCCAGTTCTAAGGGAGGAAACTGGGCCCCTGTGGTTAGCATTCATATCCCCGAGATATGAATATGAAGTGCCCGTGTCTAATACAGAGCATGTGTCCTAACACAGAGCTACAGGCCTCCCCAAAATATAGGAGATTTTATCCCAATCTAATACTGTATTATGCCATCAATTCTTCTGAAAATATATAGAGGACGAGTTACTGTTGCGCAAAATATGCAAAACTGACTTTGCAATTTATAATCTCAAAAATTAAGTTTTGCATTTAAAATGTGCCATTGCACTATGCTACAAACCATTCCTTACCAACATTACAGGCCACAAATGTAGTAAATCTGGTGAGACAAGATTTTTAAAATGAGGGGACAGGACTGACTTAGCATAAATGCTAAATATATCTCAAAGAGTAGCAAAGCAAACACATGTATTTTTTTCTTGTGAAATACTCTACTCAAGCAAATGATGCATGTTCACAGAAGTCCCCAAGTGAAATCTGAGCTCAACATGAGGAACTCACTGGATACCTGCAGGCAAAGCAGTGCCTCTTATACTCAATCCTGCCTATTTAGAGGTTTTGAAAGTGGCTTTTTTTTAAAAAACTACAGTTTCATGAATCCCTAGCCATCTTAGCCATCTGTCATACTAGCTAAGGGATTCTGGCAGATGCAGTTATAAAAAGTAACTTTATCAAACTCAGTGGAATTTCTTGTTGAGCGTTTGTGCCTGGATTCCTAATGGAAGGTAGCTGTAAGTATTCAACAGCCAAAAGTGTTAGCAGTGACTTCAGTTTGCCATATGTGTTCTGGACTTCATACAGAAAGTGATGCAATTTGGTGCTGAGTCACAGCATGTCGTACGGTCTGTTGTACGAATATGGATGGGAGGGACGCAGGGGAAGCTATATAGGAATTTCCCAACTCAATGGCTAAAAATCAGCAGTAAGTCACAACTAGAGTAAGCCTATTGAATCAGCAGGGATTTGCCGAGTCAACTCCTCCACAAGTTATACTGATTCAACAGACTCACTCTTGTCTAGTTGTGACATACTACTCGATTTCTGCTAATGAGAGGGAAATTTCCTTACATAGGTATAGAGTTGGTATACGTACATTACAAAGACTTGACTTGCTTCAAAACTGACCCACTATTGATGACAATTCTGGCTTATCATCTATGAGTAGTGTTCTTGTGCTGCCTCACAGTTCCTTCTTATCACAGGAGCAGCTAAATAAAGCAGGGTTCAGTCCAGCATTAGACTCTCAAGGGCATTCCCCCACCTTTAAAAATGGTTTTGCTTCCTTTTAACTTAAAAAGCCCATTTGCACCTTCTAGTAGTCCTCAAAATATTTTTTTAATAAATTAAAATTTGAGGGGCTATCTGGGGATGGCAAGTTGCTGAAAGCTCCATGAAATATGGCAGTTTGCCTCTCACAACCTGCGAAGGGCATAAGGGGGCTTTTCGAGCTGAAATAATTGGGGGAGGGATTGGGACTGCCACAGCCTTGCATTAGACTTTTTTCAAAAGGTAAAGTTTACTGTAAGAAAATTGTAATTAAACAGATTATTATGAGATGCTTCCTGTAAGAAGAGGGAGAAAAAGACAGAGATGTTTGTGAAATGAATATATTATGGATTTTAGCTGGGGAGGGGAGGAGGGAGGAAAAAAGAGTCTTTAACAAAGTGAAAGAAGATGTGTCAAGAGATATCACATCCTTCCTCATTGCTCTGTCTGGAAGCTGAAGAGGACAAAGGCCAAAATCACATTGCATAGCTATGGATGCAGAATTGTAGAGCTAGAAGGAACCCCAAGTGTCATCAGATCCAACCATCTGGGATAGGTGGCCATTCTACCTCTGTTTAAAAAAAACTTCAGTGAAAAGCAGTGTACCATTTTCCAAGTCCAATCCATGGTTAAACTGCTCCTACTGCCAAAAAGTTCTTCCTGAAGTTTTTTTGATTTCCCTTTTTTTTTATTTTTATCATTTTTTCATTGTTAACTCCTTTGTGGACCTAGATAAAGAGACGGGATGGGGATACTTGCATCAATAGTAAATTTAGATTTCCTGTTTCATGATGTATACCATCAGACAATAAGCCAACACCGCAAACAAGACTGCCTTTCTCACTTCATCATGCTCAATGTGGCCATCCTGATGCTTTAGTGTTTGAAAGATAATTTGTTTAAGGGATAATTCATGCCTCAGCGAAGAAATGCGAAGAACCAATGAGTTCAAGCCAATTGCTCGTGAGATGCATTCACTTCTGTCAGGATAATTTTATAAACATGAATCAAATATTCAGCAAGCTCATTTCATGTGAAATGATACTCAAATTAGGGAATAGTTACAAAGTCTCAATAATAACAATTTAGAGGACAAATCTCATGTGTTTCTGCTCATTCAGTCTGTGTGGCAGTCTAGGTTTTAGGGATAAACATACAGTGAAATGTTACCTGCATCAACTGCCAACTTTATACCAAAAAAAAAAAAACCCAATCACTTTAAAAACCGACCTGTGACTCAGAAATTTTATTTGGCTAAAGAGTTCCCCCTGGGAATATTTTGTGTCTTTCTGGATGCCAATGAAGCTTTCAGTAATACCAGATAAAAAGTAAATAAATATATGGTAAAGAACAAGGTCCAGAGACTGGAGCACGTATTTTAGAAAACAGGTTAAAAAACAACAGACAATCTGAGGTCCAAATTTTGTTAACGTGCTTTCAAAACAAAATATCTGCAGCTGTCTGTCCAGCAGCCTTGGCAAACTTGGTGTTTTTTGAACTCACTTAGAAATATGGAAATCTGAAAATGCAAAGCTCCAGTCAAGAGCCCTACAAACTTTACTTTATTATGCTACTCTTCCCATTCTCCTTTCTAAATAATATCACAATTCTAGCTCCTTTAATTCTCTTTCTCCTTACAACTACCTCCCCCTATTCATACGTTCAGTGACAGTACTAGTGTTTCAATTACGTTTTTTTTCTGCAATCTCTAGGATGTATCTTATATTTGAAGATGCTGTTAGCCATAATTAAACCCCAGCATTAAGACACATTACCTAGTGGAACTGTCCTTCTTTGTGACTACCAGACAAGCTTCTGTTGGCAGTTCTTAGGTGCTGTGTATCCTACCACAGAGAAGTCAACTGGATTCCTTTGGAGAAATAAGTTTGGATATTCTCAAGAGTCTCTCTGTTCTCCAGATAACATTTGCACTTGGCAGGATCATAGTTGGCTTCAGTAAGATCACTGACTTGGACAGAAGAGCTAGGGAACAAATCTGTTCCCTCAAAACCCCCCCAGAAATAGAATGGCTTGTGGTCTGCTATATATTCCAGAAAAGATATTGGGTGGAAACAGAATAATATGTATATGAAATATATGCAGGTCTCATTGTTTCTGAGTATCAGAGAGATTAAGGTCAAATTACCAGATGATCCACTCAACATGTCTTCAGAAAAGGTGCTCCCTATTCAAGGAGAGGAAGACATGTGTCCGAGAACATGATTTTCCTCACCTATTTATCGTGCACTTAGCATGCTTTGCTTCAGCCCTGTAAATTGACTGATTCATCACTGGAAAGTAAACACAGATATAACTTGCAAGTCTGATGGCTGAGAGATGCATTGCTGAAGAAATACCACTATAGGACTGAAAAACAGATTAACTATAGGGAATACATATTCCTCTTAATATCTAGATTGACTGTGCAGAGTAACATGACACCTAAACAGATTTTAACAGTTCAATGTGGAACTTTTCACAAAGTTTGAAAATCAGCCATAATATATATATTTAAAAGGTTATGACTCCTTATACAAAACTCTGTGTGCCACATCTGCCTCGAGACCTGCCAGTTGGCAACCCAGGGGCTTGATGATCCACTGTGTTGTTTCCAGCACTAAGATTTGATGACAGCCATTTTGCTGCCGTTTCCTTTAGTGTAACTAATTATGCAGTGTATGGGCATCATTTTCCCTAGCTGCTGAAAAACATTGCTAGTTCTGGCACAACTCCACTGAAAACAATACAGAAACATACCAGAGGATCAGAGAAAAGCCATGAAATACAGATGTTGCAGAGAAGCCCCCTGACATAAGAGGATCTAAACCCGAATCACTAAATGTTCTGCACTGCCTGTTCTGCATTTCCTTTCTTTGACACATACTGTAAGAACAATTCTGGGCAATCATTTAAAATAGAAAAAAAGAAAAGATTTTCAAGACTACAATTACTGTGTTAAGTCTCCAGACAAAAATGCTAAGAGTGATCCTTTTTAATTGGACATTCATAACAATGCAATCGCCATGCATCAGTGAGATTATAGTAATGTGAGTTTAATACAGAGAAAGATGTTTTCTGAAATTTTAACAGCAGCAATAACAAGAGCTGCACACAATGGTTTATATACAGATGTTCTGAAGGTGCCTCGTGGCCTATTCCCCCATTGTTGTTGCTGTCGTTATGTGTTGTCAAGTTGGAAGTGACTTATAGCAATCCTAATAGGGCTTTCAAGGTAAGATATTTAAGGAGTGATTTTAGAAGTTCCACACACCCCAGTAAACATCCATGGCTGAGTGGTGATTCAAACACAGGTGTCCTGAGTCCTCCTAGTTCATCACTCTATCCACTACATCAGACTGAGTATAATTCCCTCCCCAACAACCTTATATCTTATTCACAGCCAGATTGCCAATCAATTTTCCTACATGAATAGTTGCTGTTTAGTATCACTTGTTTTACTTAACTTGGGCTTTTTTTCCCCCTGTTTCAGAAAACTGATGTCATTACTCTGCTTTAGAAGATCAATGTCATCATGAAGTTGTCAGATGGTAGTTCAGAGTGAAGGCAATACTAACTGAACAATGGCATCAAGACCAATCAGATTTGGCTACTTGATTATGCTACTGAGATTACACTTTGTCATCTCGGAGTGAGGGAAACATTTCCTGCATCTTACTATCCTTCAATCTGTATGTATGAATACTTCTGCATATTTTCAAGTTTCCCCTTAAAAATCACAAAGGTGGAGCTGTTCAAAGCTTTGGTGAAAAAGGTCCCATTATTTTCAGCTCAGTTAGGATGATAATTGCCATATCCATTTGTGCAGAAACCATGACAGTGGTGAAATCTGTATATTTTTATTTCATATTATTTACCATGGAAATTATTGGTCACATTTAATAGAATATGCAGTATATATACAATAATTTAATACAGTTTCTAACAATAGTATAAGAACCACATGATATAATATTCCAATTATCTGATATTAATCTGTCACTTCATCTAATTCTCTTTTATCCCCCTCAAGACTGATACCTGGGGCTTAACAGTGACTCTTTTTGTGTGTGTTTGTTCAATATGGTTCTAAATTGATTACATTTTTTTTCATATCACAGCTTGAGTGAACACATTTCCTTTCTATGACATCATATATGCTTATTTTGGAACCACCAAACTTCATAAACACCTTTAACCCTGTGCAATCCATATATATGCAAGACCCATTAGTCTTGCTAATAAGACTTGCTAATAAACTCATCATAATATACTGATATATTCATGTTACACTGCTAAATAAATCTTTCAAACTCTATGAAATAAGTGTGCTATCCACAGGGTATAGATCTATATGTTAATTTTCCACAGATGAAAAAATCAATTATATGTCATTGTCAATGGGTAAACATGGAAATATACACATCTGACAAGACAGGGTTTGGGATTTCACAACTCTGTGGGCAAATCAGATTCATCTGTTATCAGTTTTGTTACCCCTTTCTGTCAAAGCTCTGAACATATGATACTTTTAATATGGAAAGCTTCCTTTCACAAAATGTTTAATTCTTTTCTCCTACTTGCAATAATAAAGGGTCTTAAAATTTACAAGTCTCATTGCCATGCACTTCCTGGAAAGAGCTATTACTGGAAATAAAATAATACCCAAAGGATTCTAAGCACATCAAATTATGCCTGTCACAAGCATTTATATATTATAAATTATCATTGCTCCATTTTTTTCCCTTCCATACCACATCATAAATGTATATAGTTCAGGAATGAGAACATATGCCAATATATTATCAAATGTTGACTGCTTTCCTCAGGATACTTCATCGCAGTCATGTCTAGAATAACTGTCAGTTGTTGGGAAGGGGAAGAAACCAGTGAGAAAACTAAACAGCTTGGGCCGTAAGGTGGAATGGAGCACATTTTCATGGGAAATGAGTTATGACTGTAAAAGAGAAGGCTTCACAGTGGCAGTGCTGTAAATAGAGTCAGTGTGCCATTAGAGAAAGCTCATTAATGCACACCTCTGCTTTCAGCTGCAAGATCAGTTAAACAAGCTACCTTTTATTTATAGACCTACAAGGGAAACAGCAGGTCATATTGGCTGTTGACATCTCAGACAGCCTACAGATGGAAAACGTGAAATGTTTCATTCCCAAAACATTTATAGCTATCAATAGGAAGTCTTCTGTCTGCTTGAAATAGCTGGGCTTCTTCTGAGCACTATGAAATGTTCTTTCTTCCTCCAAAGCAATTACAAGACTTTCAATACATGACAAATATTAATTGGCTAGCATTTATATGCATTCTATTGCTCACAAATTTTTCAAAGGAAAATACGGGTATGTGAATAGTACTCTAAAGCTTCTGTAAAAAATAAACATGATGAAAGGCAATACCAGAATTATTTCAATGAAAGGACACAAGGCCTGGTTCTGCAAATATAATATGTATGTGTGAGATGGAGGCCGATAATGAAGGGCTTGGGCCAATCTCTGCATTTTCCATGCCTCCAGAAACCAGGGCTACAGAGGGAGAGGAGGTACAGATGGAGCCAACAAGAGGATGGACGTGGCTGTCCCAATGGGACCTTACACATCGTGGGTTATGCCCCTGGACTGGAAATTCTGCCTGCTACAGCAACAGGGACTCAAGCAGGAGAGGGCTCCCAAGCCCCCCGGAAGGAGACATGATCAGAAGGAGCAAATTGTCTGAAAGCTTTTGGGAACCCGAGAGCAGGAGATGTAAAAAAGGGAGCCAATCTGTTGGGGGGAGGGTGGAAGAGGAGAAGAAGAGGAAGAGGATTGGAGCAATGCCCTGAACTGGTGGGTTAACCTGTGGCATCCTGGAAGCCCTGCTTACCTGGGTCAAGTCAACTTTGCCAGCCCGAACATAAGCTGGGAGCCAGAACCTTGAAGAAATAATGGAAGATGGGGCAGGGACCTGCCACTGATTCTTGACTAAGAACCACAGACTGGACCAATGCCCAAGGCCCCACTCCTGCTCAACTGCACTGCTGGTGATGACACAGTCAATTCCTGCATCAATAAAACATCCTTCACCTCTAGGAGGGCAACTCAGCAGAACCGAGGGGACATACCGGTGATCTGTATTGAGGCACCATCTGCCATCTTTTGACAGAAAAAAGGGGACACAGGAGATGAATCCAACTGCTTTGGGACCCCAGACTCTTAGAGACTGGACTTGGACACTTGACACTCATCACACGAGGCAGAAGAACTCCGACCCACAACAGACCTGTCACTCCAGTTGGACACAACCAGAACTGGTTCATGCTAAAATTAACACCTTTCCTACAGTGTTTTGTGATCTGTAAATCCTCCTCATGTTGTGTTCCATAGCAGTGCATTGTAATCTAAAATGAGAAACCGTCCTTGAAATAAAACACCCCTGGCAGCCCTACCATGCACCAACATTCATACAAATGCCTGCTTGATTCCATCCTCTCCCCAATGAATTGTCACTGCTTACTTTGACAGTATTGAACAGTCACATGTAGTTCTGTACATGCCACCTGTTAGCTCATGTGACTGCTCATGTAACCACTCACAGGAGTTTTCATTATGTGCATCAAATTGCTTCTGACTTACAGTGACCCTTCTGGAGTACTCAAGATATGTGACATGTTCATAGTGTGGTTTACACCTACCACGTCCCAATAGATGTCTGAGGAAGTGGACTTGTCCACGAAAGCTCACATTAAAATACAGCAGCTAGTCTTTAAGGTGCTACAATGTTTTGGTCTTCTTTATTTTTTATTTTTCCTTTGTTTTTGCCTGATATGCTAGCACGGATTAACATGGCTACTTCTTCCAAAACCTCCCAATGGGTTTCCACAGGAAAGAGGGGGTTTGAACCCAGGTCTTTTGAGTCGTAGTTCAACACTCTTATCTATTACACCATATTGGCTCTTGATTTCTCTCTTATAATTTAATATCTCAATTGAAATTAATGTTTTGTCACAATGTCATACTTACCTGTATTAATGAAAGATGTAGGTCGTCCACAAACAACAAATAAGAATAAAATGTACAGATACAGAACTAACCTATACTAACACAGTCACATCACTGGCCTGATAGCCCAGTAATGTCTGCAACATATATAGCAACTATGGACTTCCAGATGTTTTTTGGCGTATAATTTACATCAACCTTAGCTCAAGGTGGGAGATTTGGGGAGCTCCAGTCCCCCTTCCCCAAAAATGGTGGTAAAAAACGCATCCAGATTCAAACCATGGAAACCACTGTCGCGATTTGACCCTTTTTGGATCCCACACCTCTGGCACCTATGTGGCGTTGGACCCACTCGTGCCTTGGTCTGTCCACCTAGACTCAGACCTCAGAGCACACCAGGGCAAAACTAAACTCTTTCCTTTCTTCCACTGCTGCCACCAGGAGATCCCTAGATCCCCATAACTCCTTTAGAAAGAATCAGGTCCACTCTTTAATGAAATAGAAAGATCTTTAGTTTATTTGCTTATTTGTTTCAGTATTATAATATTCAGTTCTATTCCTTCTCCCTTCCAGTCACTGGTCAATCACTTCTCAGATCTCCTACTATATTTTCATTAGTCTAATCACAATCACATAAATCTCTGAACTCTCTAATCAAACTCCTTCCAAAACTCTGATCTTTCCCCCTCAGGCTCTGCCTCTTATTCTCTGCCTCTTGGCTCCGCCTCTCAGCAACATAAATATGCATGACTCACTCTAACTAAACCTGAGCCATGACCACATTTAAAGGAGAACGCTACAACCACCTTACATGCTCCTTTAAAATGAAGTACAGTTGTGCAGCCCCATTCCACTCATTAATTTCAATGGGATTTTGAATAATGAATGAAAAGTTCCCAATGTATTGTAACTAATATACCAAAGGAAACAATGGGAAAAGAAGTAGAAGTAGAAGAAAAGGAGGAAAATGCAGGCTGATTACCATAACACAACATCTTACCAAAATACCACATGTGTAGCATGTTATTAAAAAAAAGAGTAAAATAAAGGAAAAGAATATCCAAAACATGAAGTCCCCAAACATCTGGAGTTTTATAGCAACAAGCAAGGGAAAAACATAATTGAAAAAAGTCCACTGCAATACATTATTGTACAATGAAATCTGATGGAGCTGAGGAAAGGGCAGATGAAAGCAAATCAAACAGTGAGAAAAAGTAAGATAAAGAAGGAGAAACACATTTCATTCTGGAAGAGGTCTCCAAAAAGGTAAAAGATGGGAATATTTAGTATATCACTATGAGATTATTCTGTATATTTGTATGAGATAAACCACAAACTTTAAACTACATTTAAAATATTTTTTGCAATCCTCGTATTCTTCAGTTAGTTCTCTTGGTTAAGACTAAAGACCATAACTTCAGTAATATTTAACCTATATATACAGAGTGTCTTTCTTTGAATCTGATTCTACAGGTGTTGGACAAGGTTTAATGGTTCTCTTCAAAACAGAATAGTTACTGAAATAGCTAGGTTTACATTCCTGTCTCCTCTGCCTTCTTCATAAAACCATTTCCCCTTCATATACTTTCCCATACACCACCTTAATTCATGTCTCTGCACAAATAAAAAGACCTTTGTCATTTCTGAAATAACAAAAAATTGTCCTCTCTGGATACAGACAGCAACCTCTTCTTCTTTGCTATACATAGATGCAGTTGCACAGATTGGTAAACCAGGATTTGTAGAGATCTGGTTTAACCTGTTCACTCCTGCATGCAATTTCTCACTAGCTAAAGCATCTGAACAAACCAGAAACGGACAAGCTTGACATAATGAACCTGAGTATCTGGTTTGTTTCTCCCTTCATATGCTACAGTCATAACCTTGTGTTTATTCTTGGTTTATGAATCCTAGTTTTTGTGGGAACAACACATTTTCTGCTTGTGACTGCTGCATCTGCTTGTGGTTGATGCATCAACTAATGATGAGCCTAACAGAAGCTAACAAGCTATGTACAATGTTGCAGTGTTGCATTTCAGCCACTGCATAGCTTTGGGTGGGCATGTTGGCTTAAAAGCTGTATAAAGCAGAGGTTGTCTTTCAGTAAAAATGCATAATAGTATTTCCCATTTGGTTTCTATAAAGAAAAGGAAAGCATAAAGGAATTCTGATTGAGACATTGAATAAATATATGATTAATCCATCAGGACAAGGAAAAAAAAGATGCCCCAAACCTTGGAGAACTGCTGCTATTTACAGTTCACAATACAGGGCTGACTCATTATAAGGCAGTGTCCTATGTCCTTATGATTTGCAGCACCTTAATGCAAAGTTGTGAATTTGGTTCCAAATAGAAGTTGAAGGCCAAAGTAGCGTTTGGTTGTTAACCGGGATACTGTTAAAAATTGCCTTCCTGAATTGATTGGTCCTGCCTGACCTATTCAATTTGCCCACACATAACATTTGTGTTCCCCAAATGTTCACTGTTACCCATAGAGGAGAAAACACATACATGATTGCTCTTGGGAAACTACCAGAACAGGCTTTCCTGCATGAGCAATTTTCATCCAGTTAGTTATCTAAGGCTGCAGTCACACCAGCCAAATGATCCCCAGTTATCCTCCAGTTACATTGTGGCATAAATTTCTGGTCATATGACGCATGGCCATTAACAAATCACTTTACTGACCAGCAGTGTAACTGCGGAACATTTCCTCCTGGCCAAGAGGCTTCTGGTATTTTGTTCCGGTGGCATTTCAATATATTCCTTAGTGGTATGGAATGTATGTACAATCCTACTGATACTTTTTCAAAGCAAATTCACTGGAGAAGGCGGTCACCATTATTGCCTCATGGCTGCCCTTCTATTTTTATTTTTTATTTTTCTGCAGCCGGAGTATCGATGCATTGGTAAACTTCTGCTCTTTTGTTGACTTCCCAGGAGCGAAAACTCTCCTACGAACACAGACTCTCCCAGGAAGTCTGTGTTGATGGGAACAACTGTTTACCCGTAAGACTTGTGTCCCAAGCTTTGACAAAGGAAGTGAAACAGGGTATTAATGCAAGCAGCCTGGTTAGCTGGGACTATCTAAAGTTTCAACAAAGGAATTGAAGCCATTTTCCAAGGAAATTCTGTTACAAAGGAAAGTGTGGTACTAAAAAACTTGATTGGAGTCTTCCAAAGCATAAAGAATTGGATCATATAAGCTGGACATGCTTGAGCAAGATCTCTCTGCTTCCTGATGGATTTGAGTATTTGCAGTTAATGTACTCTGTAATGAATGAAATCTTGTCAATATTTAAAGTGATATGGTACTTTAAGACTATATAGTTACTGTGAATAATTCACATTTGGTCAATCCTCTAGGCCAAGCAGGAATTACTTACACTTCAGAGGCCAGTTTTAGCAACATCATGTGGGATGCAAGGTGAATTTGTACTGTAAATTTTAAAGCCATAGCATTTGATTATTTGGCTGGCAGTGAGGATGCCTGTCATGGCAGTCTGATTTTACTCTGCATCCAAGTTAAATGTGATCAGTGCTGGGCATTAACTTCTTTATGCCACCATTCCTCAATTATTTCAAACCCACTAGCACTTTCTCCATCAAAATGTTGCTCCTTACTTTCCATTTTATATGAAAAGTAGCAAAATATAAAGGTGGAAAACAAGTGATCGGTAGCTAGCAACAGTGGATGAAGTATCATCGGCTATTTCTGCTGCCACCCATCCCAAAATTTACCATGATTTACATTCACAGTGGCAGGGACGTGGTGGCGCTGCAGGTTAAACCGCAGAAGCCTCTGTGCTGCAAGGTCAGAAGACCAGCAGTCGTAAGATCGAATCCATGCAATGGAGTGAGCTCCCGTCGCTTGTCCCAGCTCCTGCCAACCTAGCAGTTCGAAAGCATGTAAATGCGAGTAGATAAATAGGTACCACCACGGTGGGAAGGTAACGGCGTTCCGTGTCTAGTCGCGCTGGCCACGTGACCACGGAAACTGTCTACGGACAAACGCTGGCTCTACGGCTTGGAGACAGGGATGAGCACCACGCCCTAGAGTCAGACACGACTGGACTAAATGTGAAGGGGAACCTTTACCTTTACCTTACATTCACAGTATGAGGTATGAAGAAAGAAAGTCTAGAACAGAAGAGGGCAGTATGTCCCAATGTATTAAACTGCAACTCTCATCAGCCCTAGCCAGTAGAGGCAGTGCTGAAGGATGATGGGTTCTGCAGGCCAAGAACATTTGAAGAGTCACATATTCCCCATCCCTTGTCTAGAAAGTAGCCACCTTGAGCACAGTGGAGGAAACATGGGATACAAATGTAAAATAACAATGTCAATAGCTGCTGCTGCTGCCACAACAGATTTCCACAACTGCCATCACAGGCTGTCAGATTTTCTCCCTCAGGATCCATCTATTTGAGTCTAGCAATACCGAGATGCATGGGCATCCAAAGCATAAAAGAAAATATCAAGGTCACCCAGAACTGGGAGTGAATGACTATATTAAAAGAAAGATTTTACAATGATAAATTGAGAAGTTGCAAGGGAAAGGAATCCTAATAGATACCTGGAAAACACATATTGACACAATGATCAAATTCAGAATGACTGAATGGCAGTCCATAGTGTCTACTTAAACACTGAAAAGAAGGAAGCATCTCTCTCCTGGATGCTGTTCCCCAGCTTCTTCTTGCTATGCCCATGGTGATTTCTTCTTTATGTCTGTGCCACAAGAAGGAGAGCCTGATGAAGATTCTTGGAATGTTTCAGCAATGGCATTTCTAGGTACAGCATTGTTGTTCAAGATATTCAAATGTGGCAGGTTTCACATGCAACTCTAAAAATATCTATTTCATTGCAAAGTTTTCCAAGATCATATTAGAGAAAAATTGGAAATGTAGCTCAATGGAAATAGGTTTGAAAATGAAATGTTGAACTGATTATCAGCCCAGAAACAACTAAACATTTTTTTACTGTGTTTTTCTCCAGCCCTCTCTTCCTCATGTCTTAAATGTTCACAATGTAATATTCTTTTTTTTAAAAATACCCGACAACCCCCCCAAAAAGATGCTACATTATTGTCACATGTGATTATGTAATATTTTGGAAAGGAAAAATAATGAAGTTTTCATAGTACTTTTTATCTGTCCCACCACTGAGCCAAAACAAAAAACAAAAAACCATGATTGTGATTTTACCTTTCGTGAAAGCTTCTGCAACAGAAAGTGCTTTGGACTTGCATGCAAGATGCTTTTGACATGTGCATTTAATATGCCTAGTTTAAGAAACATCCCATGGCCACCGCACTAAAGGACTAAAAACGTAAATTGAAAAAATCATATCCATATGATTAAATAAAAGCCTTAAAGAGAACCATGTTGTTAAGTGCTTCATTGAAAAGAGAATGAAATGCAGTAAAATAGAAGTTCTTTTGGAATATATCATTGAAGCACATGCTTTCTATGCAAAAATTGCAGCATTTTGCTCTGTGGGGACATCTGGAACAAATTAGCATGATGTTTAGAATAATGTCAAATTAAAACATTTTGGTTTTGGCTTCCAAAATTAAATATAAAACTCAGAAACTGGCATTGCACTGAAGAGTTTAATGCATTTATTCAATGGAAATTGACTTTTTGTCTTGATCGCTCATGTGGTATTGTTAAGTGCATTTAGGAGGGCATTGAGTACCTTTTACTAGGTAGGCATTATCTCCATATCTTAATTTAGGGTGTCATAGTTTCAATTAGCCAAACTACACTGGACACACTTAATGATTTCTGGCCTGAACATGAATCAGACTTATGCTGTAAAGGTAACTGATAGAGATTAGCCAAGATAATTGCTTACCTAACTTAAGGAGTGATCAGAGGAGTATATAGCTCACTATTTGGTTGGCTTGTAGTGCAGTTTGGTTTGCCCTGTTTCTGGTGACCACATGTGTTTTAAGTAAGAGCGATCCATCCCACCCCTTCTGCAAGCTGTTTTACTCCTTTCTGGCACAGCTCTAGGGCTGCAGTTTATTTGGTGCGATTGGGAACACACCTGTTCTGTAGTCTGTGTGGTTGCTTAATTTGGTCCCAAACAGAGCTGTGCAGCGTTCCCTTCGGTGCCAACCCTGCAATGTATGCAGTGGGTTTGTGACAGTAGAAAGGATGGTGGACAAACCCTCTTCTCTATTTTCTTCTCACATTTAAAAAATATTCTAAGGGATGCAGTGCTATTTTAAATATAAGAGAGTATCCATGCTAGGTTGATGTATTGCTGCAGAGCTGTGTCATTAATTAAATGAAACAAAAAAGGATGTTGTTGCTGGAGCCCACAAAATAACAGCTGTGAAAGGGGAAAGGGGTAGAGATGGCAATGATAGAAAGGGGGAGAAACTGGAGTGGTCTGAAATGTTGTCTGAATCCTTGTCACAGGACAAGAAACATTTCCTGTGTGAATGGAAGGATTCCTCAAGTGCGAGATAAAATAATTCACACCAAAGACAAGAGGCTTTTAAACATGACCTGAATTGCTCCAAGTTCCCTCATCTAGTCGTGCTCTTATAAATTTTTGTTCTTACTTTCTGGCAGCATTTGAAAAGAAGAGCACAGATTTAAGCAGCCTTCACAACACCAGTTCTTGAATGACCATCTTCCAACTTTCAACTTTCAAATGAGGCAATCCATTTATACTTTCAGTCTCAATCTCTGTTTCACAATATGGAATGAAATAACACAGTCAAGGTTCCCTCTAAGGTGCACGGCTGCACGAGCACGCGCAACTCCACCCCCCTCTGCACAGGGTTCCTCCTCCTCCTCCCTGCACCCACAATGATGGTTTCCAGCTCTTTTGATTCGGGTCGTGACGGAACCCTCAGTGGGGGGCAGAATCACATGTGAGGGCGGACTCTCATGTGTGAGGGACAGAGCTGGGCTGGGACCTCAAGGCACATTGTGCAACCACCATGCTGAAACTAAGCAAGTGTAGGTCTGATCAGTATGTCGGGGACTGTCCTATGAACACCATCCTGAGTCCTTGTAAATGTCTGTCTGTCAGGAAGGAGTTAAAAAGTTCTCTTCCTGAGAGTCATTTAATTTGGCAGGGTCAAAAGTTCAGATCTCCCTTCCCCACTCTCAATCTTGCAAGAATGTTTATGTTTAGAATGCTGGTGTTGATAAGAAAGCCAGAAAGTCAGAGGTGTTACTTCCTCTCAAATGGGTTTTTTCAAAGTTAACACTACCCTCCCCCCATCCTGGATTCCTTCCAAATTAAAAAAACAGCAGGGGATAACCATTATCTTTCAAGATAAGCAAGTTTAGTCTTTTCAATGTATTTGATCTGTTTTTAATCCGCAGACAGAAAGGTCACTGATGTCTGAACGGGGGGGGGGGGGGGACGACAACAGTTTTACATTTTAAAAATCATAACTCAAAAACCATTTGCCCACATGTCCCCAAATTTGGCACACAGCAAGAGCAGACTGTCTGCTACATCTGTGCCAGATTTAGTGTTGATTCAAGGTCCAGTTTCAAAGGTATAATTTTTTGTTTGGGGTACCCCCATTTTTTTTACTTGCCTTATGAAATGCTGATTTGCTCTGTTGCACAATATCCACTGAATATGTGTAAATAGGTATGTTTACTCCAAGCTTTCTTTAGCAAATTCAATGACTGAGGCATTTTTTTAACTGTACAATTATTCTCTGCATATTGTGTGACAAATGTTTAAATATATCTTGAACCTGGGACAGTGAAGGTTTGATATTTTACTGTATCCCTAATATCACTAAATTATGCTCTTTGTGTTGCAACTTAAACCACATTAAACGTCCATAGCTAACATTATGTTTTAATTGCTTTTTAGTGAATTGGCTTCATCATTGTCTACAGTACTTTAGAGGAATGCTGTGATGGTTGTAATTTGAAAAAAGTTAAGATGCACTGCAGGATTTAATTTGTTGAGTCATAATGGCCATTTATATGACCGCCATGGGTTCTTTGTAAAGAAAAACAAACCTTCATATAATTCAGTAGATAATTAGTATACTTCCTGTCTGCTACTATTAATATTATTCAAGAACCATTTTGTGCTCCTATATCCCTTTCCAGAAAGCAAAACCTATCTACTAAAAAACTCTCCCAGCTGCAACACATATCTGTCTGAAGAGATACCATCAGCATTCCATAGCAAAAGTAATATGTAATATACGAGAGGTCATTCTGTACTTACAATCAAACCCAAGCATCAGATGTCTGCCCAGGACAATCACTTCACTTCGCTAGCATCAATTATTTCATCTGAAAGATCCAATGCTGGTTAAACATTACCATCACTGATAAACCTGAAAACATTGGATTTGTCTGCTAAGTGACCATTCTCCCGAATTAAAACACAAAGGCTGAAATCCTGTTACTTGGCATAGTAAATTGCAATTAAAATAGGCCCATTGAAACAGTGGGGATTTGGTGAGCAAATTCCATTAATTCAATAGACTTATTCTAGCTGCAACTTACTATGCCAAGCAACAGAATTTCAACCAGTACAGGGTAGGGAAGGGGAAGAAACTCAAGGCCGAAGTATACATTACAGGCAACATGTTACTTAGAAAGGGAATTCCTTAAATACTGATGGTATCTGATTATCACAGCAAGCATTCTTCTCATTCTCTCTAATTTGATAATTCATTTGCTCTGTTTTGTTATTTGTCTTCAGGCTGGAAGCACATTCTTCCTTTCCAAACTTTATTTTTCAGACATTTTTCTTCCCTAAGCTTGACTCCTGAATTTTAATCCAGCTATAACAATGAGTTATCTCCAGTATATAAATTAGCACACAGATGTGCAAAAACTGCTTCCTTGCAAACACACCTGATGCAGCTGACAGAGACAAAAAAGAAAAATAAATTTCTAAATTTCATATAAAATATGTTTCCTGAGTAACCAAACATATAGGCTACTAAACTTTTTTCAGATGTATTTATTTTCTGAATGGGTAAGAGTGTAATTTTCAGAATTCTAGGATTTCCAGTCCCAGAAGTTGCCTAGAATCCTAGACTGGGAGAGGAGAAAGAAAAAGGCAAAAGAGATGTCCTCCTAGAGCCACATGCATTGGCTTGAAAGAAGGGAACACCCTCTCAGTCTTACTGCTAGTTGAGAATCACTCTAGTGTAGTATGGGGAGGGTAGTTCAATGAGAGGCTCTCCATATAGAATTTAATAGGTAGCAAACTCTCCCCATGGTACAGTAGGATGATTCCCAACAAGCAGTGGGACTGAAGGAGCATTCCTTTGTTCCAAGCCAATGCACGTGGAAGGAAACAAACAATGACATCTCTTTTTGTTTTTCTTTGTCCTCTTCCAGTTCTGAAGTCTGCCTGGGGGATTCTAGGTCACCTCTGGGAACAGAAATCCTAGAATTTCAGAAACACCACCACTAATGTTCTGTTCTACCAGTGGAAATAAGTACAGCATATACTCACAAAGATCAGAACAACAGCGGCGGTATGGGGGGGGGGGGGTTGATTCTTGCTTCCTCATTCAGCTCTTAAGTTCACACTGCATAATTTTAGGTTACTCCCTATCTCTCAGTCTAGACAATTTCACAGGATTGCAGCTAGGATAAAATGGAGGTCTACAGAGAACCATACATATCAGCCTACAACTGAGAGTACATGGGATGACACATGTTTTAATTGACAACATGCTCAAATGTTAACATCCTACATGCCAAAACAGGATTCCAACAGACTACTAGAGGAAAAATAGCTTGGAACATTTAATATTTGAACTAAATTACCATGCTACACTCATTCTGAGATACCCAATGTGGGTAGTGGATCAAGTGATGGACTAGGACTTAGAACTAGAAAAAGCAAAGCGAAAAAAGCAGGCTGTTTATATACCCCCCGATACTGCTTAAAGCACTCTTTGGCCGTTTTACAATTTAATTATGCAGGCTGTACACTGTCCCTCCCCCAGCTCATTGGGAACTCAATTTACTAACCTCAGAATGATGGAAGGCTGAGTGAACCTCGAACTCGCTACCTGGGATTGAACCCAGGTCATGAGTAGAGAGTTGGCTGATATACTACAATTTAACCACTGCCCCATGAGGCTCCTACCCACTCAGTTTATAAGTTAAATATCTCAATTACTTTCAAAGTCCTATTAGGGTAAGTTCTGACTTAACGGCACATAACATAGTTATTCTGACATATGGGTACATTAAAAAATTAATAAAATAATAATCAATGCCATCAGATCTCCCGTAGTATGACGTGTATATATACACACAGAACAAAATAGTGATGACTTTTCGTGATTTTCTTAAGTTCTTCATAAATGTTTTAAAAAACCATGACTAATCTATGATTTTTCCTCAGAATGTACCATGACAAAATCACAGCCCTTAAACATAAGAGTGCAGCCTGCAGGCACTTCGGGTGAAAGCAAACCATAAAGAGCAGCAGCTAAATGGAGAAATATAACCAGAAAGGATTCTGCTATTAGATTACAGCATTCTTGCATGGCATTCACTCCCAAATGTCACATTTCTCAAAGTAGAGTAAACAATTGTGAATAAGAAAACTATAATCATTTATGTGCACAATGTGAGCTTACATGTGTTGCATGTAATATGTACCACAAGTTCTCCAGTAGTTTTCCAAACCATTAATGCTATTTCTGATTTTATGTTTAGAGATGTAACTATGCAACCCCAGCAGCTAGATCAAGTCAATGACTATGTGTTCAACACCTGTTTGCATATGTCAGGGATGGGGAACATGTGGCCTTCCAGATGTTGGAATCCAGATGTTGAGTAAGATTGATGGGCATTTCCATCGAACATCTGGAGAGTCACACATTATCTACCTTACTACACTTGGTAAAGTTGGGAATAAGAACAGGGAAACCAATATCAAGAAGTGTAAGTCCCCCACCTATACTGGGCTCCTTGTACATAGCATACAAATGCTGTACAAAGCTCTGCTGAGATGGCCACTAGCATCTGCACTGCCACCCTAGCCAGCAAAACTGTTTCTAAGCTTTGTGTTTACATATAGTATCTGTTGACACAGATGTCCTAGATACAACCTCACTCTGGTTATTTATATGAACATCTAAAGTGACAACAAACAAACATGACTAATCTCTTTGCCAAACCTATTTGGCCAGCTCCAAATAATAATTTGCTTACATTTTGAGAAAGAAATAGGAAGCAGAGATAAAAGCAAAAAAAATTCACAAGAGGTCTACGGAGTAAATGTTGGACATTCATCCTAATTCATGCCCAACAAATATCCATGCCCTTGTGAAACCAGGAAAGGGACCTGTACGGGTGATATATTAACAGAGATCATAAACAAGATAATGGAAACATTAATTTAGTACAATGAGGAAATGTCACAGCGACCTGATTTTTGCTGCTGGCTACAACTCCATAGCTGGTAATTTAGCTGTGAAGGAACTTATTGTTGTGTATCTGTGATGTGTCAGAACCAGTTCCTAACAGAAACATTTACTATTGCAGTTTCTTTGATCCGGTATTGTATATGAAACTCTGTATTCTCAGCTATCAGTGGAAGAGAAAACTTTTAAAATCCGCAGTACATACCCTATGTATTGAATTGGATCAGGTCATGTGATTAATTTGAATAAATGTTTCCTCAAATTGATCTCCAGAGAACACTAATATGCCAAGGATGACTCCAGGCATTCACCTATCTGCTATCATCCATTTTATACTCAATGTACAAACAAAAAACTCTCCTTCTAGCAGTGGGCTTTCATTATGGAACTGTTAATTCTTAATATCTCCTTGCTACTGCATTTCAGGTCCCAGGAACAATTCCTAAAAGTGGTTTCATGTAACTATACTCTGATTCCCTTAAATCTGGGGCTTAGATCGGGATAAGTACCTTTGGGGATACTGAGGAGACAGAATTTCACCCAAAGCACTCCCTGCCAGGGCTGGTAATGGCTAAAGATGGCCAAATATATATATATATATAAAGTAGTCAAATACAAAATGACCATACATCCATTCCTAGATTTGATGTTTTGGTTGTGGGGAGGACTTGAAATCGCAACACACACCTCTGTTTTTATATGCTTTCAAGAGCAGAAAAATCCATTGTTTATTTTATTTTATTGCCTCTGGGAGTTATGGGAGGATATGGGGCTTTTCAAAAATTTGGGGGCTGTATTTTGCCCACTTGCAGATTAAACCAACAATTTATTTGGTGCTAATTTAGATTAGCAATTAAGAAGCTCCTTTTTATATTTTAATAATTCAAACAGATTTTTTATCCATATTTCTCTGTTAATGCAAAATTACAATCCCCTGGCCAAACACAGAAAGAGGCATTCCGCCTCCTGATAAAAAATGATCATTTCACATATTACCACAAGGAGCAGAAGAGTAAGATTTCCAGACATTAATACTGCAAACATTAGGCTGCATTCTTACTAATTTGCACTGATCCAACTTCCTTCTGACCTTCTGACCAATAGCAGGCCCTTGATAAGTGCAGAAGAAGTTCTCTGGTTCCTGGAGAAGCAAGCGTTTTTCAGCTACAGTGTTTTTTAGATAATACAATACATGGCATTGTTCTGCCCCCCCCCCCTTTTCCAAATTGTGTTGTTCCATGCGAAAGGAATTAAAGTGATAAAGGAAACATAAAGACAGTTCCCAGATGCTGCTGTAAAGTCAGATTTTTTCAGATGGTATGTTAAAAGCTTAGGCCTAGCCACCATTCTTGAGGATTCACATTCCTGTCCAACAGTTGCTTCAGATTTATGCTTTTAATTAAATACTAAACATCTTACTTGCTTGCTTCAGTGGGCTCAAGATAGACAAAAACTAACAGAGATGACAGATATAGTTGCATGTTTAGATTGCCTTTAACAAAAAAATATAAAAACAGGGGGCTCATGTATTTTCTTTGTTTCATGCAACAGAAGGACAATTGGCACCTTTTCAAGTAAAGAAGAACACCCCCCAAAGAGACACAATTTCATACAAACATTATTGAAATGTTTATATACTCAAATGCTACAGATACTGCAACCATATTTGTAAAACAAAGCACCTACGTTGTATGTAAAATATCATGGATCCAAGTTGCTCACAGCTACATTTCAACCTGACATCAAAATAACACTGAAATGTAGGTTAAACGTATAGTGATTTGCTAATGCAACTGACCAAGCTGCAGGAACAAGCAGGGACTTGAACTTTTTCGATCTGAGCTTCCTGAGCAGAAAGGAACTTCTTTGCCTTTCCAATTATTAGAAATTAAATGATCTACCAGGAATGGAAAATAAAGGCCAATTAAAAGGTTAAATATGTATGTACATGTGCAAATCACCACCAAAATCACCATCTCCCATAATGTCCTTCTGAGTAAAAAGGGCTATCACCATACCGTTGCACATGCTTGTAATAGTTCAGGGTCACTGTGAAGGAGAGATAGGAAAAAGAGAGAAGGAACAGAGTGAGCCGTCCTCACGAATAGAGACGTCAGAGATAGGAGAGAGGGAAATAATAGAACGGGAAGAGTTGATTGTAGAAGAAAGAGAAGAGAAAGTTGAAATCTGTCTGGTGGAGGAGGAAGAAGGAGAAAAGGAGGAGGAGTTAATTATACCAGTATGGGAGGAGGACATAAAAGCTGAAAGGGGGAGGAGAGTTTTTAGTATATCCAGGGGAGGAGAGATAAGGAAAGAGGAGAAAAGTAGAGAGAAAAAGGTGAACAGAGATATGAAAGAGTATGCGGGTTATTAGAAGATTTCCCTAATTTGAAGGTAGGAGGATTACTGCCTGATCCCGACTTGTCAAAGGGAAAGGGAACATCAACAGAGGCGCTAGAATGGACAGTTGTGGTCTTTCCGTGGGGACCAGGTCACTTGAGGAAGGTGATCCGACCAGACCAATCCTTCAGCCAACCACCACCAGAGGGAGATTGGGCCAGACACCCTTGTTGCGGGACAATTTGTGCGGTTCGGAGTGCTCCAAAGAGGAAACCCACCGACCGGGAACGTTTTGGACCAGCCCGTCAATGAACCTTGTCAATTTACAGACGGAGTTCTCATCTTCACACTTTGGACAGTTGCCAGATCTCACTTGTTTTGAACCCATAGAAGTTGTTGTGGAATAACCAAACGTTAAACCAAATAAATCTGTTAATATTTCAAAAGAGGCTCAGTCGTCATTTCCCGCCAAAAGAAAGGAGCTGCTTCAAATTTCTAACGAACCCAATCACAGTCACTATTGTAGGAATATTCTTGTCTCCAACACTGAATTCCTAAAAATCTTTGAGTTACAGAGCATGAAACTACAGGGATAGTAGGATTCATTTTATTTAATTCCTTGCATTTTAGATTATTAGAGAACAGATCTGCTTAAAAATAATTTGTCCCAACAATCTTTCTTAAAGTAGAGAAACGAATTTGAGTTTTTAGAGCAAGTTATGTCACGTTGGAGAGGGATGCCAAACTCTGTGCCATACACAGTGTGTTTCGCTATAATCTATTCCCTAACTGACTTTCTCCTCGATCATGTTCCAATACTAGAAATGGCTTCAGCTGAAGCAGAAACTTTGGACCAGTGTGATGCTAATGATTCAGGTGGTAAACTAGGAGAGAGCCAGGTTTAAATATCCAGTAAGCAAATTGCATAGTGCTGACCCTGTTGCATTCACTGTCTCTCACAGATTGATTTATATTCAAGGGCTACTGTGAGAATAAAGCAAGAGTAGGGTGATCTGATGAAAAAGGGGCCAGAGCTCCTGTACTTTTAATAGTTCTTTGGATGGGGAAATGTCAGCAAGTGAAGCTTGTGTAGGAGCAGAAACCCTGTCTTCTTTTTCATCTTGCTACCCTAAGAAGGAATGGGGGAGTAAATGAGATCATATACACCACCTGAGCAATTTGGAGAAAATATCACATTAAAAAACCAAGTAAGTAAATAGAAGCATTTAGGAGTTTGTGAGGGATTAGCTTCCCTCAAAAGAAAACAAAACGTCTGAGCTGTCATATCTAGTTTGGCCTTTAGCAGCATATAATTTCAAGCAACAGCATGTCCCAAGTACGATAGAAGAATGCTACTTCAGTAGAGAAGAAAACCATGTAGAAAAACTGCACTACACGGCAATTGATACATTTCACCTTGTCCTTCCAGAACATTTAAAGTGGCTGTGCAATTAACTGAGCAGTGTTTTTTAATGTATCTTCAAACCTATGTTAACGTACTACCCTCACCCAGACTTAGAATACTGAAAGAAAAGCAATTTCTGATTGCAGTTCTAAGTAAATATTCCAGCATCTTGAAGAGCTGAACTTTTCTCTCACATCACTTCACAAACAGCCTCATGTTTAACAGCCTCAACTTCTACTCAATTCTTACTGCTCCAGCAAGACCCTGGTCATGCAACAGGTCATGAAACACATCTCACAACTACATTAAGACCAGGCTCACATAAAGGAGCCTGCTGAAGCTAGGGGAATGAATGTGTATGCAATCACCCCTTTGTAGTCATGTAACTCAACAGGATACTGGCCAGCAGGACCCTCACCTTAAAATGTTTAGTATCAGAGTTTATATTCTAAACAGATCACAGATGAAATGTGTTGATGTAAAAAGTATTACAAGTAATAAAAAGAAAAGGAAGCAGTGTGAAATAAATTAAAAGTAAATTAATTTCTATTCTAACTAGCAAGTCTTTAAAAGAAAACTTTGCATTTCTTGTTGTGCATCTTTACCAAAATATAAATACCTTTCCAAGTGTCTAAACCCAAGTTGTTATTTTCTCTAGTGACCCAGATACTTATAAGGTAGGAAAGGTATGGCAAAATCCAAGATTTGCACATCAATGAAAGTAGTTGGGGACAGGAACCTCCTTTAGAAAATTGGAAGTTTGTGTTCACAAAAATGAACACAAATAATCACAAAACAATGTCAATTAACAAAAAGGGGAAAGAGGAGAAGTTGAGGACCACACCATTAAAAATATCAAAAACAACAGCAAAAGAAATTAAATAAGCCAAAAGCAGAAAAATGGAAAGGAAAGCAGACAGTTAAAACAAGGGAGCAAAATGTGTGATAAAAAACGAAAGACAGGGAAATGGCAGAGAAGTTGAATCATCTACTGTGGAAGATGTGAGGCAGACTTTTGTTCACCATGATTTGATTTTTTTAAGGGAATGAATATAAAGAACTGATCAAACAGAGTTGGTAAGATACAAGGTTCTCTGGCTTATAGACAAATTTTTATAACTAAGAAATCATTGGGTCCAGACAGCACTTGTCCAAGATTTCAGAAATGTGAAGTTGCTAATCATATATTACTTTTCTTAACACCATACTCTATCTAAGAGAATTGGAAATAGTTCCCAGTGTGGTGTAGTGGACTGAGTGACAAACTTGGACTCTGGAGAACAGGGTTTGAATTCCCACCCAGCCACAGAAACTGACTGGGGAAGTGGAACTGGTAAAATAACTTCTTAAATATCTCACCTTGAAAACTCTGTTAGGGTAGCTATAAATCAGTTCCAACTTGACAGCACATAACAATAACAACAACCAGAAAATATATCTTGAGGTGTGATAAATAAACCAATGTGTAGTTCCTGTAAGAAAGACAAATCCTGTGCTAGTAATTATTAAAAAAGGGAACTGGTGGAGGGGAGACCATATAGAATGATAATACCTTGATACAAAAACTATGATACATCACACTTGTAATACAGTTCTGGTCATTCCATTTCAAGGAGAAGGTGCAGGGATTAGAAAAATGCTGAAAAGGACAACCAAGTGGCCAAGAAAATAAAGCAACTTCCCTACAAAAGTAGCAACAAAACATAGTTTGACATTTAATATCTGTGCTAACATACTATATAAAACTGGCTTCATGTTATGCCAATATGAGGTCAGTTTTAGCTAGATAGCTGAAATTCAGTTCAAACTTACACAGACGTAAACCCCATCGTAGACAGTAGGGTTTGCTTAAACACACACACACACACACACAAGACTGAAGTGTATGCACCCAAGCTACTGAAAATATACAAAGGAACGCAGTTTGGAAATTGTAGCCATAAGGCAAAATCTAGCAAAAGTCAGCCTCAACTCATTCCCACTGAAATTAATTGAACTAAAGTTAAGCTTTTCCTGCATTGTACCCTTAAGCTATTAAATATAACAGACTTATTTGCACCTGCAAATTATACTCACATAAAATGGAGAGCAAATGCTGAAAAATATGATGCTATAAGATCTCATGAAAATTTTAGGTTAATGCAGAGTCATTAACCTAAGTTTCCTGGAGAAATTGCACTCAATCCTAATGTGTAAAAATCTTATATGATCAAGTAGCTACTTTATTCCACTCCAGTAGTGACCCTGTTTCAATTTCAAATGAACAGATGGACACATGTGTAAGCTGCAAGGGAGAAAGAAAAACAATACATGGTGTAAAAGCATGTTGCTTTATATGCCAACCTAGCAGTCCGAAAGCATGCAAATGCAAGTAGATAAATAGGTACCACCACGGTGGGAAGGTAACGGTGTTCCGTGTCTAGTCGCGCTGGCCACGTGACCACGGAAACTGTCTACAGACAAAACGCCCTAGAGTCGGACACGACTGGACTAAATGTCAAGGGGAACCTTTACCTTTTCCCTTTATATGTACAGTAGCCACTGTATAAATTATAACTGTTAACATGTTTCATTGACCCTCTCTTAAATATTTAAGAGAACCAGCACTGCTTTTGGACTTTAGGGAGATTTTTAGAAGTTTAAAAAATGGATTTGAAACATATAAATTCTGATTTTAAAAGTACACAAGATGGATTTGATGTTTTATACTGGTGAAACATGCATTATAACTGCTGCAAGTCTTCCTGTAAGTTACACATAGATCTGCATATGATTTTCTACATTACTTTTATGCATACTTCTCACCATATTCTCATAGTATAACATAGATGTGTAGACACATCCTTTTTGAACAGGAAGCTAGTGCATCTAGGTCTAGTTAGGTCACAAAGCCTTGTAGCTTAGGGCCTTCTCCCAGATGAGCCACATATAAGTGCCTGTATGCAAGGTTCCCCCTAAGCCAGGCACGCACATGCGTGCCTCTCCCTGCCTCCACGCAACTGTCTTCCCCCTCTGTGCAGCAATCGCATTAGAGTCCAGTTGCGACGGAACCCTACGTGCGGGAGGCGGAGTCATGCACGTGCAGGAGCAAAGTCGCATGCAAGGCGGAGCCCAGCCCAGCAGAGCTGAAAGTTAGAGGGTACGTTGCCTGTATGTCAGCTGGAACTCCCAGAATGGAGAACTATGGGGTTTGTAGCCCCAAAATCCCATGCCTAAGACACAATGGCCAAAATCCTGTTGCTTAATATAAACTGAATTGTAAGTTTCAGATCCTTCCCAGTAAACAAACCATTTCTGCAATGATTCTTGGGGGTGCGAGCACACACTGGCCTGGGTGCATGCAGGCAGGCATGCACTTTGAGGATGCACTTTGAGGACTGTGGCAAGGATGCTTTCTTTACCATGGAGGAACAGACCACAAGTTATGATTATTCTAAGTAGCAGGACTTATCTTCTGCCTTTGTTCCCATGAACTCTTGGGGTAAACAGCTCCCGCTCCCTTCTTAATTCTTACACCAATCCTAGCAGGCAGGTCAGACTGACAGAGAGTGACAAGCCCAGAGACAGTTTCATGGCTTAGTAAGTAGCAGAACCAGCTTTCCCAAACCAAGCTCAATCCAACATTCTCACCACACCACATTGGTTCTTCTGAGAACCATTTTTCAAATCATTTTTAAATCCAACCCCATAATTTG
This sequence comes from Intellagama lesueurii, assembly GCA_037013535.1. Taxonomy (NCBI): domain Eukaryota; kingdom Metazoa; phylum Chordata; class Lepidosauria; order Squamata; family Agamidae; genus Intellagama; species Intellagama lesueurii. The sequence continues at coordinate 173,661,728 of JBAJHW010000004.1, read as the reverse complement.
CACCTATATAATTTTTAAAATAATGAAAAACTCCTTTCAGTTTTTAAAAGCAGGGTAAAAAGTGTTGTAATTACTTTCAGTTTTTAAAAGCAGGGTAAAAAGTGTTGTAAAACTAATTCAAAATTCAGTAAAAGAATTAATATGATGGTGAAACAGTGCCAATTAGAAAGCCAATGTTTGTTTTAAAATCAATTTTTAAAGATTAGTGCTGAAAGGACATTTTAAAATCAATAAACATTAATGGAAAAATATACTGCAATATACTGTTTTCAAAAAAATTGCAATAAAAGGGCTCTGACATAAAGGCAATAGGTGGTATGCTGAAAAACCTACTGTGAAAGCACCCAAAACCAAGGAATTGAGCTTTTGTGGAAAAATGGCAAACTAGCACAATAAATATGCTCCTTGACAAACTCAGAACGAGATAGCTTGCATGCGGCCCTGCACAACTGCTTGCCCACATAGAAAATAATGTTTTAGCAGGAAATTATAATTTCTCTTAGTGTAATTGGACCTATAGAAATTGATTGTGCTGTTCTCACACCACAAAAGCACTAACTTTTTAAAGAGGGAGATCCTCTCCCTACACACTCAGCCTCAAAGGTATGAGCAACCATTAGCTGTAAACATACACAGACCAAACCCCTCCCATATCAAAGCCCACAACTAGGTTGCACCCTGCAGCAAAATATAGTATTGATGAAACTTCTGATTAAGGTTGCACACTTTAGGGTTTTTTGGACTCCAACTCCTAGAATTCTCCAAGCAGAATACTGGGAGTTTCAGCCCATAAACACACAGCGACAGACACGTGCATTTTGCTCACCTCAAGAAGGGCCCACCTGTGAGAGAATACATGGCTTTCTCCAACCTTTCTTTCTGTTGTTAAAAAAAGAAGAAGCTGTTGTGCTGCTTCCTGGGAGTCATAGCTCGTTGGGAGGACCCTCTGTAGAGCCTAATGGGCAGTGAGACTATGACTTTCAGAAAGCACCACAGCAGCTTTCTATTTTTTGCATTAACAAGAAGAAGCAAAGCCAGAGAAGGCTATGCAGCCTTGGAGGTGAGTGAAATGTAGATGTCTGTCAGTGTATGTCTGAGGGCTGAAAGTCTCAGAATTCTGTCTGGGCAATTCTTGGGGAATTCTGGGAGTTTGAGTCCAAAAAAGCTAAAGTGCACATCCCTAGTCTTGTTTGCCTCAAAGATTTCCATTAAAGTAAAGGGCAGCTGTGTGGTCATAACAAAAAAAAATCCAAATGCAAAAATAAGGTGTTGCCTATTTTTTTCCATAAAGATTTCCATGACTCCCATATGATCAAGATAAGCCCAGTTGTTTGGAACAGAGAAACCAGCTACATAAGAGTGGCTTTGAGAAGGTACAAACCATATTTCCACACACTACATTTTTCTGACAATTAGTGACTGAGGGTGGGGGGTTGCTATCTGATCCTTTAGAGGCTTCCTCCCAGTGGACTAGGATGGTGTGTTTTTTTAAAAGAAGAATGTATTTTTGTAAGAGAAAGGTATACACTATTTTGTGATTAGGTACTGGTCCTGCAAATTAGTTTTATATAGATACAATATCACAATTCAGAGAATCTCTTAAGATGTGCCTTTTGTTATCTTTCTTTAAACAGCACCACCTCCTTGTGCTGATTCCTGAGCTGTTTTTACCTGCTATTTAAAAAGAGCATGCAAAACAGACATGACGGGAGACATTCTCTGAACCATGACACTGCCAAGAAAAACCTTTCTATAAGCTGTTTGTTTCTTCTTAGTATTTATTTGCCAACAAACTAAATGCCAGCTGCATACTGAATGTGCTACAAGAGTATTCATTATCTCCACTCCTCCACTACATCCGTATCATCCCAGGACATCATTGATGATTTAATTACATGGTTTGGCTCTATTTTGTTTTCAGCTTAAGTGAGTGGTAGTAGATTGACAGTGAGTGAAATAAAATCACAGACTCATATTAAATTGCCAGATTATTTATGTATATGTTTTGCTGTACTGTGACACAATGACTTCGGAGAAGCATATGGTACAAATAACAGGATATTTAGAAATTAGGAGTACAGAAAAACTAAGAACAACTTGGATATAAACCATTTAAAAACTATACTGTGCCTCATTAGAAAAGATATACATTTACCTTGTCTGCTCAATACCCGAGAAAGTTTGCGGTAACTAAAGATTGTGGATATCTCTAAAGATCACAGTCTCTCTAAAGTCAAACTTGCCCTTTTCCCAATACCATTTAAAACCACAATGAACTTTAATAGAACAAGGAATTAAAGTTACAGAACTTTTAAAAAAGAAGTTTTACTGTAGAAGTCGGCAACTTCTTACAGGAACAAGATCTGATACAAATTGTTCTGGTCAGATAGCTATAGTTAATATATAATTGAAAAACCCTTAATGAGCAGTTTTACATCAAATTTGTATGAGCTTAGTATATAACAAGCCACAGGCAGAAGTCATGCTGCTCCTCAATGAAGGAAGTTATATAAACCTCAATGTGAAACCGATAACCTGAGGCTAACACCCTGCCCCTCTATTTCTAAGTAAGTTATGATGAGGAGGGTATATGAGGTATAAAATACAATTTCTTTGGCCGTGGGCTACTCAAATTCTCAACTACCCTCATTTATCTCACAGGGTTGTTGTGAGCATAATGCTGGAGTAGGGCACTATGAGTTCCTAAGAGCAATGATGGGATTAAAATGTAGCAAATAAATACATAATTGTAAACTAAATACATACATACATATATAATTGCATTCTATTCAGTACATGCACACACACACACACACACACCCCTATATATCCATATATGTCCATGTAGTGGAATATATATGTATTTTGGACACTGTGGGATATACTGAGAATTAACATACAAAATGCCTCTTACGGTTCTAGATCTTACATAAATACCAAATATTGTGTGTGCTAAAATCCTGAGTGAGCAAGACTGTGTGAGCATGTGCACCCATCCACACATGTGTGGGTGGGTGGGTGTGCAAACTTTTTTTAAGTGCTAATGCTGCAACAGTTATAGTTTGTGAAAGGAGCCAAAGTTCATGACTGCAATGTGCAGTCACTTAAAATGTATTCTCACAGTAGAAACAAATTCAGCATCCCAGATTTAGTCGTTGCTGTCAGACTTGAAGAAGTAATGTATGCGTTCCTAGCAGGCATGGAGAACATGTGGCCCTCCAGGTGTTGTAGGATATATATACTGAATGGCATTAATTTGAACATGGTCACAACATGCGTATTCTGATTTTTAGCGGTGTGAAGAGAGAAAAGACAAAAGTGTTCCTGAACATGATTTGATGAGATGATTTGCATCTCAAATGACTGAATAAACACAGAGAATTCCCTCATATCAGAGATTAGGGGGAAAGGGTTGCAAATCAGACGGGGATTTGTATCCAGACAGATGCTGGAGGCTCAGTACCCCTTCTCCTCGAAATTAATCATGGCTTTGAATGAAGGGGTCTAATTCCTCCAGTATTTGCTTTGGATGTAGTGGCATTTAGCATGCCCCAACACATCTGGCAGCAATGCACAGTCGAAGTGTCCTATATCGCAACTTCATTCACATACTATTCCTTAGCGAATTTAGTTCCACTTAAAACACCGATGTACCACTACAAATGCTTCTGCCAGACTAAACTCAACAGTGCTCATTGAGGAAAATTAAGCAATCCAGGACAGCTATAATTGCATGCTACTCCTACACATCTGGAGGCAAGTTGCATAATGTCACTTTGACCTGCAATGCTGCCAAGCATAGACACAAGGCTGGAGCTTAAGCTCATCTTCAAATAATGTCTGAAAGAAGTATGCCTTGCTGCTTGTTTTGGAGGACTAACTCTATTGCATAGAAAACACATAAAATATGTTCTGACATACTTTTTCAATCACCTTATACATCTTTCATTTTTAATAGGTCCCTATATAACACAGAGAACATATGAAGCTTGCTAGTATACTGTAGGGCAAGGCAGTTAAGAATATATTGCCTTTATAAACTATGCACTACTTTACAAGTCTCTAGTTATAACTTCATCAGAGCACGGTAACTGGAAAGTCTGCATAATTCTGGAAGGATATGTGTTTAGTTAAACGAACACTATTATTGCTAATTGGATACCAAGCTAACATTGTAAATCAAACCAAAATATGGGCTCCTAATTACAAACTTTTTTTGAAAACAAAAGCAAGTACTATATGCCTTTACATTATTTTTGGCTAGCAAGTAAGTGAAACTTTTCAGTCTTACAAAGTTCATAAATCTTTTCTTTTGCTGTGCCTGATGAAATGTTACAGGATAAGAGTTTGTGTTCCCAAGGAAAATATCTGGTTTGGCAGCCTCATCTTCTCCAATGAAATCAGGTAACAGGGGAATATAAGTGGCTCAGACTGGAACAGCACCAAAGGGATCAGATGAAGAGCCAGGCTTTGGAATTATCCAGTGGAATGCATTTGCAGAATGCCACATTTTGAACAATGTTGAGTAACTTCTTTTTAGACCTATAGCTGCAAGAGGTGTTCCTGTATAGCAAGAATCTAGACATGAGGATTTTTTTTTAATAACAGTAACATTTTATTGTAATGATCACAAAGTGATTACATATGAGAATGAATCTGAAAGTGATACACCAGAATTTTCTTTCATACTTATTTTTCAAAACATTGCCAGTATCAAATTGTGGGAACTGATTCTAACACAATGCACTAACAGCCCTCAAGCAAAGTCATCAAAAGGATAAAACTAAAAGACATTGGTTTTAGGAATGCAAAAGTTTGCAAACTGGTTTCTGCATAATCACCAGCCAGACTACTGAACTGGCTGTAATGAAATGGAGCAACTAATTTAAAGAACAGAAGTAAACTACCCCTGTGCATCAGAGGAGTTACTAGCAACAAAATTTCAATGTCTTATCACTAGTGCAGCACAAGAAAGGGAGACATCTGGAGACCAGCTGCTGGTGAAATATTTTTACTTCCCTAGAAAAAGTGGATAACCTCAATTAGAATAGCTAACCGTCAGGATCTATAATCTGGTTTTACATTATAATTTGGCATTGCACTAGCCCAAAACTTAAATCCCTGCACTAATAAAGTAATAATCAACAGAGATGTCCCAATGGTTTCCTCTGTCTTATCTCCAACATTTCACACCAACATCATAAAGTAAATTTATGCATGCTCAGGTGAACATTGTTGGAGATGTGCCAAGAGAGGACTGAATCCGATGGGATTTCAGGCCCACTAGATAACCTGTACAGCAACAGCTGCAAAGCAAGTAAACTTGTTAAGATACAATCCATGAAATTCCTTCAAGGTTGGAAAATAGCGGTGGATAGAATGTGGTTTGCCAATCCTGAGGTAATTCAACCGTTCAACCTAGAATATGTTCACCATACTGCAGAATATCCTTTGCTAATTAGTTGTGTTTTCTGTATTTTATATGGTGCTCTGACCATGCGTTTCTGACAAGATGCTGAATTTGCAAGACATTTTCATTCTTAACTCCTCATGTTGTTTTGATCTCTGAGAGACTGAAATGCCATTCTCATTTTTCATTACATGATGGTCATACCAGTCCAAGTGTAATGGTGTAAACCAGTGGTTTACTTGCAGCTCCCTTTATTTATTGGTCACTGGCCACGGCTCCCCAGTACAGTAGGACTGTAATATCCACAGGATCAGTACCCACGGTTTCACTTATCCACTGTTTGGAAAAAAATAAAAATAAAACATATGAAGACACCTTCCCAGGGGCTATTACCAGGTCCGGCCACTAGATGGTACCAGATACTATGCTATATACCAGTGATGGTGAACCTATGGCACGCGTGCCTCAGCTGGCACGCAGAGCCCTCTCTGCGAGCACACAAGCCACACTAACCTAGTCTCTGTGAATAAACTATTTCCAAAATGACCTGTCCTCAATTGCCCTGCTCAGCTCTTGTAGACTCAAGCCTGTGACTTTCTTTAGCGAGTCCATCCATCTCGTGTTTGACCTTTCTCTTTCCCTGTCGCCTTCCACCTTTCCCAGCATTAACGTCTTTTCCAGAGAATCCTGTCTTTTCAAGTAGGACAACCTCAGTTTCATCATTTTTGCCTCAGAGATAGTGATAGTGCCTCAGTATTCAGGTTTTATTGCAGTGTTGGCACTTTGAAATAAATACAGTGGAACCTCTACTTACGAACGTCCCTAGCTACGAACGATCCAATTTACGAACAGCTCCGTTCGCAACATTTTGCCTCTACTTGCGAACGGAGCTCCAAGGTACGAACCGAAAAAAAAACCTTTCCTGCCCTTTTTTTAACCTTAGGTCATCTTAGGTTAAAAAAAAATTTCTCCCCCTAGTGGTAGAGTACGGATTAACCGGCTTTGCTTTGGTTCCTATGGGAACTAATGCCTCTACTTGAGAACGGCGCCTCTAGATAAGAACGAAAAACAGCCGGAACGGATTAAATGGTTTTCAATGCATTCCTATGGGAAATTTTGCCTCTACTTACGAATGTTTCAACTTAAGAACATCATTCCAATACGGATTAAGTTCGTAAGTAGAGGTTCTCAAAAAAGTTGGTTTTGTGTTGTAGTTTGGGCACTCGGGCTCAAAAAGGTTCGCCATCACTGCTATATACAGATAGGAAAATCCCCTGTGGCCTGATTTCTCCCCTAGAAGCCACTTCTGGAAAAATGGAGAAGCTGCATTCTTGCAGGGGTAGGGGCAGGCAGAGAAAACTCCCTTGAGAACAGGAGGGCAGGAAACCCATTCCTAGGCCAAGGTTCCCTCTCTCCATGATGCACAGACTAGAGAAACTGCAAGTAAGTGCTATAGGGTACTTTGGGTGAGGGTTGAAGAAACAAAGGGGAAGGATGAAAGCATTCCGTTGTGCCCCCAGGTGGATTTCCCAGTGCCCCATGGCACCACAGTGCAGTCTGAAAAACACTGGTGTAAACACAAGCAGCAAATTGCCACTGGTTAACAAGCTGCCACTTGTGATCCTCATTGTGCACCAACTTGCACAACTGGCATGCGACAAAGGATACAAGTACGAACTCATGAGCTACATTTGCACCCCCATAACTAACTAATAGGATTCTGGCCAATTCATTTTCATTTTTCATGAAGGCACAACATTCATAAGAGCAGTGGCTTTAAGATCAAAGGAAACAGACAGAAGGACTGTATCCACAACTGTTCAATTGATGTATAATCCAGGTATATCAATACTGTCATGCTCAGCACTCTGTACTGAATTGTCTATTGAAAAGAGAGTCAAATGAATTTGGGAAGACGTTTTGGAAGATAACATTGTATTGCAAACCGCTCAAGATCCTTTTTATGTTTTCTCTGCATTTTTTACTGGACAGTACAACTTTCTTGTTGTTGTTTAGTTGTTAAGTCGTGTCCGACTCTTCATGACCCCATGGACCAGAGCATGCCAGGCCCTCCTGTCTTCCACTGCCTCCCGGAGTTGGGTCAAATAGAAAGGTTACCTACCTGTAACCATGGTTCTTCGAGTGGACCTCTGTGAATTCACACAATTGGGTTAGACAGCGCCTGCGCTGGTCTTCTCGGAATATTCTAGAGCTTTTTCATAAAAAGTAACAAGTTAGAATTGCCCCTATCGCGCATGCTCCACCCGCCTCAGCCTCAGTTCCATTTATCCGCCACAATAGCCTGAGCTTAGCATAGACATAGTCAGTGACGGATAGTGGGGAGGCCGGGCGGGATGTGTGAATTCACAGAGGTCCACTCGAAGAACCATGGTTACAGGTAGGTAACCTTTCTTTCTTCTTCGTGGCCTCTGTGAATGCACACAATTGGGTGACTAGCAAGCTCACTTACCGGAAGGAGGGCCGTCACTGCAGTACAGATGTCAAAACTGCTCTTCCAAAACTTGTCTCCTTTTTGGCCCGGAGGTCCAGTCTATAGTGCGTCACGAAGGTGGACACATTAGACCATGTGGCTGCTCTGCAAATGTCTGGAATATCCACACCACGCAGCAACGCCGTAGAAGTTGCAACAGCTCTGGTGGAATGTGCTTTCAGACCCTCTGGTGGGGTCTTGCCTTGCAGTTCATAAGCTAGAGCAATAGTGGAGACAAGCCAACGAGAAACCGTTGAAGAGGAGACAGGGGATCCTTTATGTGATCCGTGGAAGCAGAGGAAGAGCCTTGGGGCAGCACGAATGTCCTTAGTCCGTGATACATAATACGCCAAGGCTCTTCGAACGTCCAGAGAGTGGAGCATGCGCTCGATGTCCGAAGATGGATGAGGAAACAAGGTTGGTAGCGTTAGTGATTGATTGAGGTGGAAATCAGACACCACCTTAGGCAAAAATGACACATCAGGGTATAGAACAACCTTGTCTTCAAAGAACTGTAGGTAAGGAGCATCGGATCGAAGAGCTGCCAACTCACTTGCTCTTCTTGCCGAAGTAATGGCAACCAGAAACAAAGTCTTAAATGACAGCAGACGCATGTCACAGGATGCCATGGGCTCAAAAGGATGGCGCGTAAGAGCGCGTAAAACGAGTTGTAAAGACCATTGAGGCACAGGAGGCTTAACAGGAGGTCGGATGTTGGACAAACCCTTCAAAAAGGCTTTGAGAGTAGGGTGAGAGAAAAGTCGTGACGAATCAGAGTCACGAGGCTGAAAAGAAACAATTGCTGAAATATAAACTTTCAGGGTGGATAACGCCAAGCCTGCATCAAACAAGTAACGTAAATAAGTGAGCAGGGTTTGGAGAGAAACAGGAGAAGTCTGTAACTGCTTTTCCTGGGCAAACTTGAGAAAGTTAGCCCATTTGTACTTGTAAAGGAGGTTAGTAGAGGGCTTTCTTGCTTTATCTAGCACCTCCTGTATGGATGGGTGAACCTCCAAGCTGTCAGGTGTAATGACTGCAGATCGGGATGGAGAATGTTCCCTGAGTCCTGTGTGAGGAGATGCGGAACCATTGGTAACTTGACCATGTCCACAGCCATTTCCTTCAGGGTGGAAAACCAAGGTTGACGAGGCCACCACGGTGCAATGATAATTGCATCTGCCCTCTGTTGTCGAGCTCTGATTAAAGATCTCTGTATGAGTGGAATTGGTGGGAAGAGGTACAGAAGCTCCGATTGCCATGGGATCATGAAAGCATCCCCAAGAGCATCCTCGCCTCTGCCGGCACGGGAGGCATACGCCTCGCATTTCTTGTTGCTCTGAGTTGCAAACATGTCTATCGTGGGATGACCCCACCGGACACAGAGCATGTGGAATATGTCCTCGTCCAGCTCCCATTCGTGGGATTGACCCGTGAGACGACTCAACCTGTCCGCAAGCTCGTTGTCGGTCGTAGATATGTGCAGAGCTACTGGGAAGACATGATGCTGGTAGCACCATTCCCATAGCTGTATGGACAGGTACAGAAGTGACATCGACCGTGTCCCTCCCTGCTTGTTGATGTAATACATGGTCGTGGTGTTGTCGGTGATTATCTGCACACCACGACCCTGTATGAGAGGGAGGAAGGACCGGAAGGCCTTTATCACTGCCAGCATCTCGAGGTGATTGATATGTAGCTCCTGGTCGCGACGGGACCAAAGGGCGTGTATCCTGTGAGGCCCGCAATGTGCTCCCCATCCTATGGGGCTGGCATCCGTCGTCACTTGTAATGACAGCTGTAGGGGACGGAACGGTCGACCGATAAGAAGATGTGGTACGTATGTCCACCACCTTAATTGAGTGGCCAGCTCCTGTGTGACAGATAGTCTTTCTCTTGGGCTGTCTAGAAGAGGGTCGAACATTGTCAAAAACCACGCCTGAAGAGATCGCATTTTTAGGCGCGCGTGAGATATTGCCGAAGTTGTGGAGGCCATGAGACCGAGGAGATGTTGGACATGATGTGCTGAGACCCGTGCCCGCGGCCGAAACTTGTGAACGGCTTTGCGTATCTTCCTTATGCGTTCTGGAGGAAGAAATATACGAGCCCGGACAGAGTCTAGTCGCGCTCCAATATAATCGACGACCTGGGACGGTATCAGATGGGATTTCTTTTCGTTCACTGCGAGTCCCAGTTCCCGTAAAGTCAGTAGAACGAAGTCGGCGTCTCGTAACGCCTTTTCTTTGGTCGGTGATACCACTAGCCAGTCGTCTATGTAGGGGAAGACTTGAACATCGTGTAGACGAAGAAATGCCGCGACTGGAGCCATGCACTTCGTGAAAGTGCGAGGGGCTGTGGATAGCCCGAAGGGAAGGGCGCAGAATTCGTAGGCGTCGCTCCGAAAGCTGAAGCGGAGGTACCTCCTGTGAGAGGGATGGATTGATACGTGGAAGTAGGCGTCCTTGAGATCTATAACCACGAACCAGTCGTTTTCTTTTAGAAGATGGAGAATGGTGTCTAATGTGATCATACGAAAGCGTTTTGGATGCAGGTAAGTGTTCAGTTCCCTGAGGTCCAGTATGGGCCTGATCCCTCCATCCTTCTTTGGTACTGCAAAGTAACGGGAATAGAACCCGTTTAGGATGTCTCGAGGAGGTACGTGTTGAATGGCTTGTTTTTGTAGGAGAGTGAGGATCTCTTCTTCTAGGATAGGGTCGAAGGAAGTGTGTTTGATCTGTCCTAGAGGAGGAAATTCTAAAAACTCCAGACGGTATCCGAATTGTATAATACTTAAGACCCAAGAGTCTTGTGTGATGTTGGTCCAATTGTGGAGGAACGGAGCTAACCGAACGGAATGGTAGGGTGCGAATGATTCTACGGGTAAGTCAAAGGAATTGTTTGGATTTCTTAGCAGGTGGCCTGTAAGGTTGACGTCGCTGTGAGGTATTCTGTGGCCGGAAGGTGGAGGCAGAAGAAGAAGGTTGGTATGGCCTATTCTGATTCTGACTTTTGAAAGGGCGGTATGATTGAGAGGTGGTTTGCTGGTATTGTTGGGTCGGTTTGCGCCACTGATACCTGTTGTACCTCGGCTGTTGCTGGAAAGTGTACGACTTGGCAGTCTTTTTAATCTTATGTAGATTCTCCAGAGAGTCATCAGTTTGCTCGTTAAAGAGGCCTTTGGCATCAAAGGGCAAATCTTCTATGCGTGCCTTAACGTCATCCGCAAAGCCAGAGGACCTAAGCCATGCATGTCGCCTTAGGGTGATGGCTGATGTCAATGTCTTTGAGGCCACATCGGCCGAATGACGAGAGGCCAATCGCTGGTGTTTGGAAAGCGTGACTGCCTCCTCGTAGGTATTGAGGAGGTTCTGTCTGGTGTCGTCGGGGGCAGCTTGGAGAGCGGGTAAGACCCTGGACCAAAGTTGTCGCTGGTACGCCCCCATAGCCGTTTGATAGTTAGCTATCCTGAGGAGAAGTGTGGTGAAGGAATATATCTTCCTACCCAGGACGTCCAATTTACGACCTTCCCTGTTCGTCGGGGTCATCTGGGCTCTCCCTGATGATTTGGAGGCACTGGATTGGACTATGAGAGAATTAGGCGTAGGATGTTTAATAAGAAAGTCTGTGTCTTCTCCATTTGTACGGTATAGGTTCTCCGTTCTACGAGACACGGGAGATGATGAAGATGGCTTATTCCACGATTCTTTAATAAGCTCCATTAATGTGGAAATAAATGCAAGGCTCAGAGGAGGAGACCTCTCCTGGTTAATGTCTCCAAATATGAGGTCCTCTGTAGGAGGAGGTGGCTGTACTGTATGTAATTTTAACGTACTAGCCATTCTGGCAACCATCTGAACGTAAGATGTGAAGTCCTCAGAGGGTGATGACGGGTGAGGATCTCCAGCATCTGATTGGACTGTTTGGTCGTCCACAGGAGTTTCTCCAGAGGAATCTGACATGACTTCCTCACCTCTGCGAGACGAGATAGACGGAGAGTCCTCCTCATCAGAGAGTGAAGGTAAATACCTAGCTCTTTTAGATTTCTTTTTAGGGGGCGCAGAATGTTCTGTAGCCGCTGCAGCCGAGGTCTTCGTCCGCACCACCTTCGACGTCGATGAAGCCTTAGCCCGATCTGAGGCAGTGTTAACCTTCTGCCTAGATCCGGAGGCTTGAGAGTTATCGACGTCGAGATGTCTTCGGCGTCGATGCCGAGGTGGAGGCGAGGAAGAGGAGGACGAAGATGGAGAGGCATACACATACCGTACTCTTCTTCCGTGAAAGTCTTCATCGGTCGAAAGCGACTCCGAAGCCGAATCGTCGTGTCGGCGTCGACGATGTGAACTACGGCGATCGACCTCGATGTAAACGGGGTCCTGTCGCTTCGACCTGTGTCGACGTCGAGAGGGGTGAGGAAGGACAACCACCTCACGTCGACCGGTCCGACGCCGATCCGGCGATCGATTCTTGGTCTTCTCCGTGCGCTTTCGAGGGGAGATGGGCCTCGAAGAGGGCACGGGTGATGACGGCGTCGGAGATGCCCGCCCGGTAAAAACAGGGCTATGAGGGGCAGAAGTCGTACTGGACAGGAAGATGTCCGCCAGTCGACCAGGTGTCGGAGATCTTTCAGGCCCGACCGGAGAAACGTCTGATCGACGTGCGGGCGAAGAGGCAACCGCCTCCGAGAAGGATTCTCGATCCCGAGATGAATCTTCCAAGATCGGAGAGGGCAACGATTCGGAAACCGGTGGAATTTGCTTGCGGCTGTCCTTGGTTTTGCCCTTCTTACTCTTTGCGGACGTCTTCTTCGGCGTCGAGGAAGATTTCGACGTCGAAGAGGTTGTTTTCTTCGTCGACGTCGACGACTTCTTAGCAGTCTTTTCGGCAGGTTTAGACGCCGACGGGGGTGGGGAAACGATGCGGACCTCGGAGCGTGGGGTCGCTGAGGGGGTCGAGGTCGTTTCCATGACCGATGGCTTTGACGCTGAAAGCGTTTTCTCCCAGAGATAAAGCTTCAGGCGTTGTTCCCTGGCCTTGAGGGCAACTTTAGTAAACGCCTTACAGTGTTTGCAGGAGTTGGGCCGGTGATCCTCCCCTAAGCAAAAGAGGCAGCGGTCGTGACCATCCGAAAATGGCAATTTACGCGAACACGACACGCACCTACTGAATGGCCCCGAGCAGGACATAAAGCGTTACTCACGAAGGTCCTTTTCCAAACTTCGGAAGCCAAGACAAGGCCGCAAAGAACGCGGCACGACGAGAAAATGGCGGGAAACCCGCGAAACTTATACCAAAGCCGAATCGTGATCCAGGGGAGAATGAAAGTCCAGTCCGTAGTCGAGGGGCAATAGAGATCAGATAGTCAGGAATTCCGCGTCAAAAACCGAGAATCAAAACAGTACGATCGAATAATAACAGCTCTAACCGAGAAGCTCCAAGCACCAAGGCGGTAAAATGGAACTGAGGCTGAGGCGGGTGGAGCATGCGCGATAGGGGCAATTCTAACTTGTTACTTTTTATGAAAAAGCTCTAGAATATTCCGAGAAGACCAGCGCAGGCGCTGTCTAACCCAATTGTGTGCATTCACAGAGGCCACGAAGAAGAATCATACAACTTAGAGCTTTCCAAACAATAGCAACCATCACCAAGGAATGATGCTGCCATATGTCAACCTGGATAGCCTCAATGTTGGACTATGTGCTCCTGATTTAAAAGCTGTATTTTCTTGCTCCAGTAAGTATTCATTGTCAAGGCAACCCTCAAAATCTACTCAACATGTTTGTTTTCTTACTTCTTATTTAAGAAAACCTGGTTTTTAAAAAGTTTATTTAATATTGCATAACAAAATAAACTAACTATTCCAGCCTGTCTTCTCACCTCATTTAATCAACATGCTTCTTGAGGGCACAACTAAGGTATGTCCAATCAAGCTGTCTATTAATTTCTCAAAAATAAATATAAATAGGTTAAGTATTCCAAATATTACCATAGACGACATCCAGTCCAAATAAACTTCAACTCTAGTTCAATTGGGTAACCTATTATGACTGAATGAATTCATTTGATTAAATAAGACAATTAATGTATTCATCCATTTAAATCTGAACTGTCACCTAAACACAAGGAAAATAACACTCAGCAATAATTCCTCTGCTTCTAACAGTTCACAGCTTGTTCACACTTCTGCTCTACCTGTTTTCTTTATTCATGGAGTGTCTGCTGTGGTAAGAGTGTGATGCAGTAACCGAGGCAAGCAGATCTCTGTAATGGCAACAATAAATGTACTTTATAGGTAACCATTTGTTTGTATGTTTAAGTTACAGAAATATTCAAAACATGCACAGATCTTAAAAATCAAAACGCCTAACCTCCAACATTCATGTAACATAATTACAACTGGTAAGGTGGATGGAACATAATAAAATTCTATTCTGATATAATGACTAAATGTAATTAAGGCTATCATCACATCTAGAATCACTCTGGTGTAATGGCTTACCAAATGATCTGGGGCAATTTGGTTCGTATCACAGCAATCAAAAATGTTTGCCATAATGTGGAGATAACTCCTCCATATGCTTCAGCACAATACACGGTTATTCAATCAAAGCACATGAGACACAACACACAATTATGATGGCAAAACCTACCACACAGAACCTCAATGTGGCAGCTGAGCTCTATAAAACAGCCCTTAATTATGAGAACAAGGCATCTCCAACAACCACCTCCTAATGATAAACTGCAATAACTCAGAGAGAAGCTAGGAGCATGAAGAACCTTTCAGAGATCCCCTAAACCTGAACATCCTTACAATATTAATCAAATCAAGAAACAATACATTCCACATAAAAACCCGTATCCCCTAAAAATCTGGAAGATATAAACATCCAATATGAAGCTTGGAAGGCAGAATGGTATTGTTCAAACACAATTTAGAAACATGGCAGAGACTGTCTTAACTCTGCATCCAACCAAGTATCTCTCCCTACCCCACCCCAAATAATATTAATACCGGTCTTGATCTCCCTTTAGATAACAGTGAATCTGCAACTACTGTGTGCACAACTACTCTGTATACAACTGTCTTTAATAAAGCCATATATGTGTTGTCAACTCCATCTTCAAAAAGTGGGACAGAGAAGACCTGGGTAACTACTGAATGGTCAGCTTGGCATCAATACCAGGAAAGGTTATAGAACAAACAGATCATTCAAGAGTCAGTCTGTGAAGATTTAGAAAAGGACACTATGATTTCTAAGACTCAGCATGGGTTTCTCAAAAACAGGTCATGGAAAACTAATCTCATCTCTGTTTCTGATAGTCACAAATTGGCAGATAATGGTAACACAGTGGATGGACTGTATTTTGATTTCAGCAAGGCTTTTGACAAGGTACCTTCAAGGGGCTGAACTTTGCAGTCCCTCCAAGCTCTACAGTTCTATGACCTTCAGGCAGCTGCACGAATTGAATTCACTTTTGCAACATACAAACACTAAAAACTGGGATTGTGGCGTAATGTTATCACTAGATGGTGTTTCAAAGATTTTTGTTTCAGCTGTTAGAAGTTAACCATTTCATTCCAGAATACTGAAAGTCAGGCATCTGAAACCATTTTTCATATCTGCATAATCATAAAAAGGATACTAAATAAGAATTCTGGTATTTGTATAAGCCTGGTGGATGCAAAACAAACTATGTGACTGCTTACTGGTCTTTGACCGTAATAAAGTTACTACTACTAAACTATGTGACTGTCCACCCTTATAGAGCATATTAAAAATAATATTAAAAAAGTGCCCGCAGTTCTTCAGTGACTACTACAAATATTGTGGAGTATAACGAGAGAATTTCAACAGACAGAACTGGGGTATCTGGCATGTTCTATTGCTGGATAGATAGCTCAGTGGTTTAAGCATCTGGCTGCAGAGCCAGAGGTTGGATGTTCAATTCCCCACTGTGCCTCCTTGACATGGCTGGACTTAATGATCCATAGAGTCCCTTCCAGCTCTGCAGTTCTAAGACAATGGTGATGGTGAATATGTTGTAAGACGCAACAAGAAAATGGAATTAATGTAAACACCATATGGATATCCTAAAAAACAGCATCCTTTGTATGAATTCTGCACTCCCAGCTATAATGTCACACTTTGCAGTTTACTGTTGCCATGTATCAAGACTACATGTCCCAATACACATTCCCAGTGGGAACTAGTGAGGTTATACACATTATTCAGGCAATAGTAGTGATTCTCTTAGGCAGGGCTGGGGGATCTGTGGCCATCTAGATGCCGCTGTACTTCATCTGTCCCAGCCAGCTTAATGGAAGCAGCAGTTCCTCACTATCTGGAGGGCTACAAGCTCTGCATCTCTGTTCTTGTCATTACCTGAAATGCAAGATCAAGCCACCTCCCCCATTATCCCATAAGGTAAGATATATAAATGGAACAGAAACATTATTTTGAAAGATTACACACCCCTCTTAATAACAGAATATGCAGATTGCAAGGAGGAGCAGCACATTTCACAGGTGCCACAAAAGAAATTATTGTTCTGAATGCACAAGTGCTGTTTGCTTGTAAGGGCCATAGCTGAAGTGTCACCCAGTCAACAAAAAGGGGGCATCTGTTGATCTGAAGAACTAACCTCCTTTGAGACAAAAAGTAAAACTCCAGTCATTGTCTCTTTTGTTCTCCAGTCCACTCATAGGTTATGTTGCTCCATACAATCTGGCTTCTTGCCTATTTAATTTCAGTTATAATAATCAAGACCAGAGTGCACAGCTCTTTGTTAACCTAGCTAGATCTAGATATCCAACAGTACATAAAATAGCAAATTGCATTAGAAATAAGAGGTACGGCCAGCAACTGCCACAGTTCATTAGAACTATTACGATTCTCAGAAATGAATACTACCATCATGTGGATTAGGTCTCAGCAGATTTGAAATGGTAACTAATACACTTATTAGCTTTCACAATTGTTAAAGAGATTTTGGCAAGCAAAAAGGCCTTGAATTTGGTTTACCTAACTTGCAATGGGAGTGAAGACTCTAAAAGTCATCCAAGAAGAAAATAAAGACAACATGTTTCCCATAATGCATTGCCAATCACTACGGGAAATATAATGAAGTCAACTTCTCTCCCATAATACTCTGGCATTAGCTATGGGCACTGCAGGCTTTCTTTACAATATTATTACAATGCAATGATGCCAGATCAGGATATTGTATTTAACAAATATGTTGTATTCTGCTTGACACTTACTGTATGTTATCTGAACATGTATAAGACTTACACTGACAGCACAAGACCTCCTTCTGGTTACTGTTTTGCAGAAACAACCACAGTTCAAACCCCTGCACACACATATTATTTTCTATTGATGTGCTATGTACACAGGAGTTACCTATGTTGTGTATGGAGAGCATTCCTGATCTGAGCTGGGAACCCCTTCATATGTGAGGTTCAGCCTATGTATAAGCAAAAACCACTACAGGCGTACCTTGGTTTATAAAATTAATGCGTCCTCCGGGACGTTACATAATGCGGAAATTTTGTAAACCAAAATGCGGATTGCGCTAGGAACGGGGGCGCCGCTAGAAACCTCCAGGCACAATGCGTCCTGGGGAAACCTTTTCGTACAGCATTTTTCTTATGTGACTAGAGGATTGTAACTTAACAACAACAACAACAACAACAATAATAATACCATGGCCACTCTACTTTATTTGGGCTTCAAACTGGATTAAGCCAACAGTAACTAATCTTTTTGCTTATCAGGCAAAAACAAAATAAAAATAAAAATGCTGTGGCACCTTAAAAACTGCTATATTTTAAGAAAGCGTTTGTGGAACTTTGCCCACTTCTTAAAACATATGAGTTGGAATACAGAGATTAGCACAGTAAAACATTCATGCTAGGCTCTTAAAGACAGTGGCAGTCGCATTTCACACCTGCAATGATTTATGACCTCTGTTTGGTATTCAATTCTTTTGATGTCTAGTTCTGTAAATACTGCAAGAGAGACAGACACACACACACACACACACACACACACAGAGTCAGTGTTGCAATTAACATAGAAGGATGAATGAATATTTAAAAGAAAAGTACAACCCACCTCCTCTAAAATGGCATTCACTAGATCAGTGATGGCGAACCTATGGCATGCGTGCCACAGCTGGCATGCAGAGCCCTCTCTGTGGGCATGAGAGCCATGCTGATGCCGCCACCCATGTCGGCCCGGTGCGGGGTGCGGCAACGCTTGCTGCCGGGGCTCAGCTTGAGCTCACACTGCCGCCTCATCTCCCGCCCAAAGGGAGCTCACAAGTGGCGCTGGAGGCAGTGATTGGGCGGCGGCGGCGGCAGCAGGAGGTGGTGAAGGAGGAGCCGCACCTGGTCGCCCCTCAGTGCACATTGTGGCTGCTCATTGACTATGGCTCCGGCGCTGCAGGAGAGCGGGCGAGCAGGGTCCAGTGCAGCACAGGAAGCCCAGGCAAGGGCCCTGCCTATATTTGGGGAGGGGAAAAAACGTGCCCCCTGGCCACCCTCCGGAGGACACACCGGCCTGGAGGGTGTCCGCTGATTGGGTAGCTCGGGGGTTGAGGCGTGGACAGGAGCTGGACTCGATGATCTATGCAGTTTGGGCACTCGGGCTCAAAAAGGTTCGCCATCACTGCACTAGATGAAACTTATTAGAACAAATTACCTCATATTTGATGTTTCAGATGCCGTAAATGATCAAAACTGCCCAAAGCTAAATATCTCATTAGTGACTGATACTTTTTAAAAACAGACCATGCTGGTTATGGTATTCCGGCAGGAACATGTAGTAAACCACTTATCTTTGGCTTAGGACTGTGATGGTTAGTCCACCACTAACAAAGAAATCTTCATTCCCCCAATGGGATACCAACAGAACTATTTCAAGCTTTAGAGACAAAATATACCAAAATCCTAACAAGAATATGCCAACAAATATGGAATGCAGTACAATGGTCCACAGACTGTAAATATTCAATATACATTCTAATCCTCAAGAAAATAAGACATCAAAGTGTACAGTAATTACAGAACTACTGCTTTAATTTCCCATACATGAAAAATAATGTTTGAATTTTTACAATAAAATGTTTTACCATATATGGACCAAAAAATACCCAATGGTCAAGCTGGATTCCAAAAGGCAGAGGCACTAGAGATTATACTGCAAATATACCAGAGCATGTGAAAGAATATTAGAAGAAAATCAGTCTGTGCTTTATAGATTACAGTAAGGCTTCTCACTAGGCAGGCCACTGAAACACAGTGGATCACTCTAAAGTAAATGGGTGCACCACAATAGTTGATTGTTCTCATCTGTAACCTATATGATGGACAAGAGGCTACTGTTGTGACACAATATGAAAAATCAGAATAATTTGAAATTGGCTAAGGTGTGTCAGATAAGGCTGTATTTTATCTCTTTCTCCATTCCAGATATATTCAGTATATATCATACAAAATCTTTAGAGTAGATTCAGGTGAAAGAGAAATGAAAACTGGCAGAAGAAACATGGGTAATTTCAGGTAAGTAAAAGTGCCAAATTACTGACAGAACGCACTAAAGATAAAAAGACTTGACAAACCTGAACAAAGAAAGTGCACAAGCAGGATTACAACTGAACTTTAAGCAAACCAAAATCATGACTAGAGAAGAAAATACACAACGTTAATGTTGGAAATTAAAAGAAACCAAAACTATAAAAGATTTGCTGTACCTTGGTTCAGTCACTAGACCCACATTTGAAATGTGTTAGAGGAGAACTTTATGGATATTATGGTCCCCCAGAAAGACTATGAAGACAACTAGCTTCTGGAGTCAAGCCTGAGATCTCTCTAAAAGCTAAAATGATTAAATTGAGGCTTTTGTACTTTGGACATATCATTACAAGGCAAAGCTCACTACAAGAAGATAATTCTGGGAAAATCTGAAGTCAGCAGGAGAAGAGGAAGACTAAATCCGATGTATTGACTCAATAAAAGAAGCTACCACATTTAGTTTGCAAGACTTGCTCAGGGTTGGTAATGACAGGCCCTTTTGGAAGTCATTGATGCATAGGGTTTTCGCAGGTCAGAAGCAACTTAAGGACACATCACCACCACTACAACTTTCTTCTTATATAACCATGAGAAAATTACTAAACACATTTTATAGGAGATTGAAACTGAATGCAGTTTGTCTCTAGCTTGGACAGAATCCAGTATCCTGATGGGGGTAGGTCACTGGCATTATACTATCTCTATTGCTCTCTGGGTCCAAGTCAAGATTTTTCAAATCTTGACTCAAAAACTGACAAAAAACTCAGGTCAACAATTCTTCAGAGACAAAATACAGCACCTCAACTCATCAAACCCTTCCATGGTGGTATACATATGACTAAACCAGCATGTCATGGTCCTACATTTACTGAACTAGGAGTCTTACAGCAGGAAGTAATAGTTAAGCTCGAATTGCTCTTATAATGTGTATGGGGAAACTCACAAGGCACCCAGAAATGCAGTTACTTGGAATTTCCCTTTTTCTTAGAGTGATCTTCACAGTGTAATGAGGAGTCATTACAGTGCCTGACTTTCAGTATTCTAGAATAAAATTGTTAACTTCTAATGGCTGAAACAAAAATCTTAGTTGCTTTTCCTATTCATTTCAAACACTGAAACTGATTTGGCTGTGACTGAGGGACAAAACCATTTTGCTATATCACAATTTGCTGTCAGGCTGATTTTCTGCCAGGCAGGCTGATGCCTTTGGGATACACTTCTCTCACTTGACCCATCTTCTCATTTTATAATATCCAGCATGAGCAACACAAGAACAATCAAGCAACATATAGATCTACCATGGAATTAAATGAATGGAAGAGTGAAGTACAAGGTTATTCATTTAACTTGAGTGGACAAGGGAATCAATTTTACTTGGAGAAAACACAGATTGTACGTATTCCTTACTTTGATAGCATACTGTGCATTTGGTCCCAATTCAAAATAAACTAAAAAGGTACTCCAGTTGACTATGTACTCCTGCCTGCAATACCAGCTCTGGGATTTATTTAAAAGTTTTGTTACTTAATGAGTCAAACGAATCTGTACTTCTAAACAAAGACTACTGATGGCACAGGACAGTGTAGTACAACTTGTTCTTTTTTGTTCCCAATCTCTTCTCATATTTGATATTGGCCCCTTTGTTCCAGGGTAAAGAATTAAGGGGAGGGCAGCTGTGCACATGGGTTAAAAGGGACTTAATGAATCCCAGAGAATAATAGCTTACTCAATAAAAGCATTCCCCCATGGTTTTCCACATAAATTATGTGAACATATCATCAAAACAGGATGATTTTTATTTTCATAAATAAGGCCATATGTCAGTTAAAACAAAAAATCTGCATTCAGCTCTGATGTGGGTTACATAATACATTTTAATTGGATGTTACTTTAACGTAAACAGCTTTAAATAAAACCTGCACTAAATTGAATCCTTTTAAAATTGTCAAATATTAGTTGCTAACAAAAGTAGATGTATGTAACATTTGCACCGCATATAATCATTTCCAAGCTTTCGATTCTGCGATGGGGTTGACGACAGTCATGATCACTAAGCCAACAGCGCCAACAAGAAATTTAATCCTGACACCAAAGCAAGAAAAAGCTCCCATATATATTGTCTGGAGGAGGGCAATGAGAAAATCTCTCTTTCTAAGTGGCACGGTGCGACATTTTGTGATATAGAAACTCTTTAAAGGGTTGAAAGGGAGAGTTACTGAAAATTATACATGTACACTGCTTATTGCACCATCCTTGAAAAATGTCTTTGCCAGGCATTTGTTTTTACTCTGGAACAGAAATAAGAAGGCCAAACAACTGTTTACTACTAAGCTCAGCCAAAACATATGAACACTGTCCTGCATACGTGAGGCATCCTGCAGACAAATTATATCATTAAAACTTTTCAGAATTTCAGCTGGGCCGCATCAAGCCAGAACTGAGAGCTGAACACAGCTGAAGAAGGCTGCTTTAAGAGAACATTGATTTGGCTTCTAATACTCATTTTGCACACACACTGGGCTGACAGATTCATTTTTACAACCAGTTTACTGCCAGAACTACTACCTGCTGTTGCCTCTCCACTACATCTGTATTAGATTTAAGCTCCATTCCTAAAACACCTTTATATGGAAGTAAGCCTTCACCGAAATCAACACAACTTATTTAGTATTTGGGTTTTATTACCACTAGAAAAGTTGTAGTTTTGGAAGAGGCAGCCTTGTTATAAAAGTGTAACTGTTATAGATATTAAGGACTCAAGTGTGGTTACTTTAATTCCATCTAAACAGTAATACTTGGGTAGGATGTAGCTTTCAAATGTATCAGGCACTGAACTGTTATTGAGAGAGATACAGTATAACTTTTCAGTCCGAACAGGCAGATGTTAAATCTCACTGCCAGTGAAGTAATGAGCACTTATGCCACAAATGCTATGCACCTTCAAGTCAATTCCAATATATAGCAATTCTGACTTAACAGCAACCCTAGTGGGATTTCCAAGGTATGTTAGATATATAAGGAGTGGCTTTACAAGTGCCACCACCACCCTAGCAAGTTTGCATGGCCAAGAAACCAGGTTTCCACCTACTACACTACATTGGCTCTCCACAATACAAAAGCAGCAGAATAAAGATTAGCAGGAGCCCTTTTTTAAAAAAAGAATGCAAATATACATTTTATTTGCATACAGAAAACTCAGAATATTGCAATCATATTTCTTGGTAGCAGGTCCAGGCAGGCAGCCATAATAATCTGGTGCATGGAAAAATACAAAGTCTTGGGGCACCTTAAAGACTAACAACATACATTTGGTGCTACAAAACTCTTTGTTATATTTCTTGCTTACATTCATCTCTATATGTCTTCCTTCACTTTGGCCTGAATAATCTGAAAAACACCTTTTCTCCTGTTCCCATAAAAATACGCATTTTAAAAATAATCCTGGCCTCAATTATTATTATTATTATTTGTTGTTGTTGTTAGTGTGCACACCTCAAGGGAACAAATTAATCCCCATGTTCAGATTTGTTTGTTTATTAATTTCTTACATTTCTACCCAATCTTTCCTTCAAGACAGTGTATGTTACTCTCCTCTTCCCCACATTATCCTCACAATTACCATGTATGGCTCAGAGAGTATGACTAGTCCAAAGGGAAGAGGCACAAAGAATTTCTGTTTCTAGGCATCCAACAGTCTACTCCTATGCTGCTACTTTAGCTGTACAAATACAAGTACAGAGTAGAACCGACTCTGCAATAAGGGTGCAGGTCCACAAAATTTAGCCTGCAGAGCCAGAGATCGGGAGTTCGATTCCACACTATGCCTCCTTGACCAGGGCTGGGCTCGATGATTCCATAGGGTCCCTTCCAGCAATTCAGTTCTAAGAGTAAGAATAAAGTTTTCATCCAGTTGCCATTTCAACACTTTTCAATCATTAGCCTTCCATGTCCTCTTTCCTACTCTGCTTTCCAGGATAACATTACTTGAGCTACATCAAAAGGTGTTGCTTCAATACCCTGGTGAGTATTACTCATGAGACTATTGCTGTCCTAGGTCAGAGGCTAAGCCTGTCTCCAGGATTTTGCCATATGGTTTCTTGTAACAAACAAGTGAGCATTCTTTATTTTGGATTATCTCTTAAATTTGGAATTGACCCGCCAAGACAGGAGTATTCTGTTGCAAATATTTTCCTGTTTCAAGCTGCCACACATCATTATGGCTTTTCAAAATGACAGTAGTGTAAATCAACAGAGCAAATCTGACTCCAGCGTTCTGTGTCCATCTACCAAAACAAGGTTCAGGACAAATAGGGAAGCAACAAGAAACACATTTGCAAAGAAATTAATCTTCCTCCCTTCTCTTGATTTACTCGTGTTTCAGTGAACATAGTCTACATCAGAATGAAGCAATGGGGGAGCGGGCCATAATTCGCAGTGGCAAAGCGACAAAAGTTTCCTCTAAAACCTAAAGTAGATTTATACTTAAATTTAGATTGGCAAAAACAACACAATTTAAACCACAATCACAGTTACAATCAGAGCAGCAAAACTGATTTACAAATGATATGGCTGTGAAACTGTGCAGGATTCCTGGCAACCAATTAACTAGTGTCAATTGAAGTAGATTCTGGTGAGAAAGGGATTAGAAGGACACAAGTGCCGTTTTTTTATGGTCACAAATATAGCTAGGCTGCCTGGAGACCAAGAGCATAGTAGAACCCAAAGGTACATTGGCAAAAAATCTGGGAAATATAGCAAATTCTAGAACGAAAACGATACACACTTGCTTTTTATAGTAGCTGCTAAAGTGAAATCCACCTTTTTATCAATAGATAAACTCAGAATCTCTGTAACATCAGGAACTTAAGAACATAGAACCAGTCATACTTCAGAGAGATAGTTAAGGGTGAAACCAAAACTACTGTGTGAGATCTGTAGTTCATGTATCCCTCATGTTATTGCTGTTGTTGCTACTGGTGCTGTTATTTTTGAATCAGCAGCCTCACGTGGCTGTTCTTCAGACTAGAAAAAGCAGTGCTGGAGAAGAGGTGCTTAGCTTTTTCCTCCCATACTATTTCCCACATCTAAATTACTCCTTCCTCCCATGCCATTTGGTTCAGAGCAGAAAAAGAGCTCACAAATATTTCCAGAGCAGGAGCCTGCAAATTTTAAAATGGCATAAGAAGAAAGCTACTCCCTGACCACAACTTTCCTCCTTCAAAATGTGAGGTTATTTCTTAGAAGAAAACACAAAGGAGTCAGTGTGACTAATCCATGATCAAAGATCTGCTGTATCACCTTTGAACTGATCCAGATGGCTGGATAAGTGCTGAGTCAGAAAACCAGGAAAGTGTTTGACCAACTGTAGATTTAAATGCCACAAAGGATAAACAGCACAGTACAATTAAGCAAGGAGGGGAGATTAAAAAAACAGAGCAGGCTAAACAAGGCAAACTGAGGCTTATCAGTGATGAGCACAGAAAGCAAAACACAGTGCAGTCTGACCTTTAATGGAACCAAGACTACACTGGACACCACTACTTTTGAATTAGGAGCCTTGTTGAGTCAGTACTAGTTACGTACTTACTCCCTATGCCACTGAGTCACAGCCATAGGCTCACCAGGAAATGCCTATCAGATTATCTATGTGTCTCTACTCCACAGATCTTTGCTGATATGTTGTTTATCTCTTGCAGGTACTTGTCAGCACTTGGTCCTCAATAACTAAAGGCCATGCTGGTTCTTCACAGCCAAAATAGGCAAATGGGCAGTTTTGCAATTAGAAGAGGATCTAGCTTAAGCAGTAATGTGATTATTCTCTGACAGCTTTCATCACTTTGTAAACTGCAAATTAGCTTGCTTTTGTTCAGTTCCTAGTCATTAACTGCAAACAAGAGTTTTTATTTGCATGATTTCACAAAATATGGCAGCGTTGATGACGAACCCTAGGAGAGGTACAGATCTGTGGAAAACTGTATAGTTTTCCTGTAGAAGAGTTCTTTACTCCCCATAGTCCAAGATGGATTTTAGTCTGCCCCATTCCCCCTCCTTTTGAATTAATCCTCCTCACATTGGCATTTTTCCCATCTGTGAATGTCTAGTAATAGCAAAGAGAGAACACCAAATAGCATTCATTTTAAAAAGTAAAGCATATGTAGCACTTTTCCTGAGAAAATAGTATAGTATATTATAACACATTTTATTAAAAAAACAATAACATAGACACAACAGTGTGCTGTAAAACAGAAACCTAACAGAATGAGTACATATTATACAAACATATCAGACAATTCTGATGGAAGCTGTAAATCTGCTGTACCTGCAGGGACAAAATCACTTTTTTTTATAGATAGATAGATAGATAGATAGATAGATAGATAGATAGATAGATAGATAGATAGATAGATAGATAGATAGATAGATAGATAGATAGATAGATAGATAAAGGTAAAGGTTCCCCTTGACAATTGTCCAGTCGTGTCCGACTCTAGGGGGCGGTGCTCATCCCCGTTTCCAAGCCATAGAGCCAGCGTTTGTCCGAAGACAGTTTCCGTGGTCACGTGGCCAGCGCGACTAGACACGGAACGCCGTTACCTTCCCACCGAGGTGGTACCTATTTATCTACTCGCATTTACATGCTTTCGAACTGCTTAGATAGATAGATAGTCCTATAACACCATCAACAGAGCATAATGCTTAAAAAGAGAATGAAACCTCGACAATACAGTCTCACTGTTTTGCTGACTGTGCAATTGGCAGTGTTTCTGAAGAGTCTTTCTGTCATCCATAATCATGACAAATTTATTTTCATAAATGTAACAACCATTTACCACATCATCAATCCCTTCACCCTCTCCTCTCTGCAATTTCCCTTCCCTAAATGTATGAAAGAGGCTTGGTCAAGAATATTATTTAAGCCCCCTCCCTTCCCGGTTACATGCTTGAATTTTGTAAACGAGAATTACAGCTGCAGTATGAGTTGATACAATGCCTGGACTTCTAAAGGGTGACAAAGTATTGAGTCAGACAAAAATCTGGGTGTCAAAACAAGCAGATTTGGAAAGTATTTAGGGGATTCAAGAATTCTTCATAGAGCTTAGCCTTTGGAGGGATTGAAATATTATCTCTTCAATTACAAAGCTAAAAGCAAAAATAAGCAAGCACTAAAATAAAAAGAGATGAGTAAAATTCATATTGAGGATTCTTTCAACTAGCTACTACCCATCACCCAGTAGTTTTAATGGGATGCTTTTGGGACTGCAAACTCTACAGTGACTTCTGGGTCTAGCATTTGGGTTACTAAGCAGAGATTCAGCCTGTGTCAACATCAACCTTGAAAAAAAAAAGAATCTAAATCATACTCAGGGTTAAACCACAGGCAGATCACAATTTGAAGCAATGGCAGCATTCTTCAGAGCTTCATACTTGAGCAACCAGACCTGTAAACGAAGCCTGGGTTTACTAGGCATGTACACAGTGAAAATTTTCAAGGTTTGCTTCATTTGGGTTCTTTCAGGGGGTGGTGCCGCCTTAGTTTTCAGGTCATGGGTGTGCCAGTCCCTTTCATTAAACCAAAAAAGGATTGTTTTTCCCCCCAAGTTCTTTTGGTTCATTTTTAACTATTCGTTTTCTGCCTGTCAGTCATCCAAAACTCCTGAAGAAGCTGTAAAAATGACTCTAAGAAAGCAGAAACAAGGCATTGTCACAATCATCTTCATCCACTCCAGAAGCAGGCAACAACTTGAGAAAGAAAATCAATCATCATCAGACCAATGTGGCCAGGCACTACAGTACTTTTTATTAGCACATTCAGAACCAGTATCACACCACCACTACCATCATCAATTCATAATCAACAGGCAATAATACAGGTGAGAAAGAAGAAATGTCAGTCATCATCACCTTCAGATCTATATAGGTAGTATTACAACTATTTTTAATAGTATTATATCACACTGATCAACCATCATTTCATAATCATCATTATGATCATCAATTGCCTTACTCCAAGGAACCTCCAATCAATTTAGCAGAGTTGGCACTGGCAGTTCAACTCTCTTGCTCCCCAACTTTTAGTGCACTGCCCATGGCACTGCCAGTGGCAATGTTGTGCCTGTCACCCAATGTATCACCTACAACAACATCCTTTCAGACCACAAGAGTAACCTACATTTGTGAGCTGCAGGAGAGAATGCTGGCCTTCTCTTTTTCTTACCACTCTAGGTTCCCATTTTCTGTGGTCATGCCAAGGCCAATGCAAATGTGCCAATGCAATCATCTGCCAGCAATGCTTTTTCTGCATCTCATGCCACCAACACAGGCATGCATCTGTACGCTGTGTGCTCAGCATTCCTACAATCAGAGGTCAAGGAGGGAGACAGACTTTTAAAATCCAATTCCTTGTTGTATTGGACCAATGTACAGTGGTGCCTGGGGATTTGTTTATTATTTTTTTAAATAATCCTGGAATAGAGAGGGAGTGGAATCTACGTTATTCTTGCACTGGAAAGAAGACGTTTTCTGGTGGGGGTGGGGGTCTAAAAAGGGCTCATCAGGTAAAGGCTTCTCTAATCTCATGCAGCACTCATGGAATTCAACCACTTTGACCCATTTTCTTCTTCTTAAGGTTAATGCCATTCGCTCCAGAAGGAGACTTGCCAAAGCACAGCTATGTGCATTGAAACTCCCCTGAAGACATGGATGGATGGATGGATGGATGGATGGATGGACGGACGGACGGACGGACGGACGGAGTGAGTGAATGAGTGAATGAGTGGGTGGGTGTTATTGCTGCCAGAATTCTAGCTGGGGAAATTCCTGGAAGCTACTGTAAAAAACAAAACAAAAGCCTCATGTCCATTTACCAGTGCTACCTATGCAGCAGGCTACCAGTAGTACCACTACCACCACCACTGGCACCAATCCTATGCATAGAGCAAAAGTGCATCGTTCAAAAAAGCAGCAAAGAAATCCATCCGTAAATTAGGAAACAAGAAAACAACACTATTAATCTTCAACGTTATCCACCACACAACACAGTGAGTCTCTCTGGCCCTGAATGCAGTATATGAAAAGCAAGGAAGATGTCCTCCTCCCCAGCCCACTCACTCCATGCAAAGAAACATAACGATCAGCGAGTCACCCCCAAATAATATTATATAAATACACCTTGTCTAACGGAATTTAAAATAAATACATAGGAAATTTCCAAACAAATACCAAAGGAAGCAAAACATCAACTCCAAGATAATGACCTCAAATTATGGAAAAAGACAATATAAACAACATAAACAGCAAATATATGCAGTGGAAGTCTAAGCAGAACAAATAAAAAATTCTATGTCGTATTATTCAACACAGGGAAAAGCAAAAGCAGTGCACCCTTCACCCACCACACATACAAAGAGGGGGGGGGGAATCAAAAGAAAAACATACAGAGCCCTTTCTCCCAACCATGAGGAATTAAAAAGCTAGAAAGATAAGGGCAGGAAATAAACACAGTCAAATCCGATGCATCCCCAACACTAAACTCTAGAATATGGGACTAGAGATCACTCTCCCACTATCATTTTGTTCCCTTAGCCCATCAGCAAGATGCCCAGGGCAGACAAGCAATCCACAGCAAAAATAAAGCCAGAATGGGAGAAAGCTCCCCACAAAAATCAATAAAATGGGCCAAAAAAATGAAGAAATCCAAAGCAAAAAAAAAGAAAGATTAAAAAAAATAATCCACAAGTAATTCAAAATGGACAGGCAGACAGAACAATTCAATCAAATTCCAATCAAATTCAAAATAGAGGGCAAACCAAGGAACTCAGTACAGCAAAATCCCATAAGGAACCACCAGCAAGGAGCAGACATTACTGTTCCCAGGCTCTTTTAAAGATTCAAACTTCCCTCCCCACTTCTCCCGGACATTCTGATTGAAAGCTGACAGACCATGTCATGAGATTTCCAATACTATTTGTTAGAACACTCAGTGAGCTGATTTTACATACAGGGTGTGAAATGAAGATGATGAAAGAGATGGAAATGGAAATACATGAATGATCTACGTTCCCCTCTTTCATTGAAATGGATGATTTGTGAGGCTCTCTTTAGGAAGTCGATGAAAGAACAGAAAAACACACATCGAAGCCTCTTTTGTGTTATTTTTCACTTGTCCTAACACAAAAGTCTCATTCCTAATGTTTATCTCTCAACAACAAATCATGAAACAAAAGGTAATTTGCAATGTGAGAAAAAAATATGTATTAGAACAGTGGCTCTCAGCCTTGGGTAACCCAAGTGTCCTCGGAATGTAACTCCAAAAAACCCCGTCCAGCACAGCTAGTGGTGAAGGCTTCTGGAAACTGCAGTTCAAGAACACCTGAGTTACCCGAGGCTGGGAACCACACTATTAGAACAAGCGGATGCCCTCTAACAATTAAAGAAGCCTAAATAATTTAAATTAAGAGAACACTGTATAGAGTTATCTATTGTGCTCTGAGTCACACTACTCATTTTGCAATAGATGTCTATGATGACTTCTTAATTTGAGGCAATTTTCCTTCAAATGTTATGCCATTAGCATTAATTAATTAATTAATTAATTATTAGCAAACCTAAACAAGAGGATTTTCACCAATTAACAGGTCTATGCAAGTGAGTTAAATCTACATTCCAATGAAAGCCTCCATTATTACTTGCTATCTCAAAGACATTTTTCAAATATTGTAGAAATGGTTTTACAACAGAAACAGCTATTTGGGGGAATAAATTGGGCTGAGGTTACCCAATGAAATCTGTGGATCCACAATTGTACATAGAGTTCAGTAAAAACATTTTGGGATGAAGTGTAAGAAAAGGTTGGAATAACAGTACAGCATTGTGAATATTTCACCCCCTCCCCAACAGCACTCTTGGCAATTTCACAAGCACAGCAATGATTCAGCTGGCAGATCTCAGTAGATTATTGTGGCCAATTTGGAAAAACACCCCTAATGAGTCCTCCTTTCCAGAAACCAATATAAATTTGGAAGGGGATTATTAAACCCAGAGAAAATACAACACAACGCTTGAATGGCATTTTTTGGAAGAAACGTCAGAAATAAGTTATTAGTGTTAATAGCAATAAAAGTATTACGATGACAAAGGATATTAGCAACTAAATTTCAATTTATCAAGACATTTTATTTCACAGATGTAATACTTCTATGGGTATGGTGTGCAAATACAAATTGTGAATGTATGATTATGCACATTTATGGTACTGTATTAAGTTGATTGGATAGCTCCTGTGGGTTAGATATCTGGCTCTGGAGTTGGAGGTTGGGAGTTTGATTCCTCACTATGCATCCCAGAAGAGCCAGACTATGTGGCCATGGGCAAGCTGCCCAGTCCCAGGGTGCCCCTAGAAGAAGCAAATGGTAAACCACTTCTGAGTACTCGACCTTGAAAAGGGTCGCCATAAGTCAGAATTGACTTGACAGTACACAGTTATGATTATTCATAGCATTGCATTTTCTACACAATTGTGTTTGATCCTGTATACCATCCGGCTTAAAAATAATGACAAGAAGCACTGTGGCATGTAGGGGCACTAAAACTCCAAGGCGCACAAAACAAGTAAGTTCTCTGCTGCCAAATTCCATTGCTACCAGATTGTAAAAATAAAATTATGTGAAAAATGTTACCTCCAAACTTCCTTATTAGTCCTTTCAACACCAGGGAAGTCAATGGATGGTATCCAGGATCTGTCTTCTACTATAGAAAAGACTATTATGTCAAGGTTCCTCTAGTTTCCAGAGAAACTACCCTCTGCAGTTGTTGTCTCAAAGAACTACCCTCTGCAGTTGTTGTCTCAAAGCAGTTTTACAGCATGCCACAAGGGACTGTCATGTAAAGGAGGGGTGGAGAAGTCTGCTTTTACCAGCCCAGAGTTTTTTTCCGTTGATATGGTTGACGCCTCTACTGATGGTCTGATCATCCACTGATACTCACGAGATGACCAGAGCTGCAGACATGATCGCTCCTAAATGCCCTCTTTGATGCAGAGCCCAGACTTCTCTGTGGTTTCTGGGTGAGTTGAAGGCAATGAAGCATTAGATATTTAATTTAAGTCTAAAACTCTCTAGCACTTCCTCCTTCCGGTTCTGAGGTCCTTAGGGACCCCCTTTTGCCACGGAGAAGCCTTTGGGGGGTCTGGATATGGAGGAGGCCATTAATATAGGAAATAGCTACTGGTGGTTCTGCCATGCGATTGGGACCATTGTCAGAAATTCAGCAGCAATTTTTCAATATTGCAGATTTCAGTACCACCAAATCTTGAGGCTTCAAAAGGCTTTCCTGGGGTAAAGGGGATCCTTAACGAGCCTCCAAACCTGATAGGGAGGATAAGAAGGTAGTCCAGAGCCTGGGCCCAAATATCTTGTTTCCCCCGCCCCCCCCCCCCCCATAAATCCTCACCTTGTTCCATAAATCCATCCCAGATCACAATATTGTTATTTTTCATTTTATACCTGATCCAAAGTCTCATAGACCAGGGAAGGGGACACACAGACCCATAGGTCTTCACCAATCCAGCAGCGTCTGCAAGCTCCTTGACATGAATGCACTGAAGAATGAAGCTACATTATAGTAAATGCTTAAGACTTTAATGCTAACTTATTCCTTTTATCTATATACAGTGTCCAAGCTTTGAGAGATTTACTGGAATCAATTTAAAGCATGGGCTGCATTCGCATAGGTTAAATCATAACAATGAGTGCAAGCAGAAAACAATTTGAGCAGTTCCTTCTCTTCTCTTCTCTCCCCTCCCACAGGCTGGGAAATAGAATAATTCATTATTTAACTTCACTTCACCTGGCTTGTTATAAACAAAACCAGGAATCATTATTTAAAATAAAAGCTGAAGGGGAGGACAGGGAAATAAACTAGTCAAACACTTCAGGTTTGGGTGGCTTTTTAGCAATTGACTGAAATTTATTTCCAATCACAATTCTTGGTTTGCCTGTAATAACAAGCCAGGAGTCGGACAAAGTAAAACAGAATCCCAGTTTATTTCAGCTCACAGTCATGCAAAGTGATGAGTGTGTTATTCCCCAGCCTTGTACACCTAGCACTATCACCAGCCCATGGTCCAAACAGAGGGACATTTCACCCCAACACTTTAGAGTGAGCTCCCAATTCACATCACAAGCCACCCCTGCACAGCACTAAACCATGAACAGTCCATTCTGGGGAATCTTCTCATTGTTCAAACAGAAAAGGCAATATTCTGACTTGCAAGCTGCAGCCCTTTTCCAGAAATGAAAGAAAGAGATCAAGCTCTTGTGTAAGCTCTAAATGGACACACGTAACAAGCTACACTCTTGTGCCTGACTATAAATACAAATCAGGCAAGGAGAAGTATTAACAAGAGTAACTAAAGAATTTAAAGGCTCAAATCAACCACTTCAATTTGTAATGAATGACAGGGAGGGGGAGCAGATACGTTACATGTTTGTATCAGGCCCAGAAGAATAATGTTTCGGCATGAATCCTGTCACCAGCAAAAGACATACAACAGGAAGCTTATGATTATATTTTCTCTCTTACATTTTAAAAAGTGGGAATACTAAATATGCCTCTCGAAAAGCATGTGAAGACAAAAAAAAAAGACTTCCCGTAACAGGATGATGCTTTATGTGCCTTCATTACCTAACAGTTTGTTCCTGTCTTAGAACCTATTAATTTTCATGTTTTCATTTTAAGCAGATGGTAGTGGGTCTTTCAGAATTATTATTCTATATTATTCAATACAGGGAAAATATGCAAAAAATTTAAAAGTATTTGGATCCAGTTCTGTAGATAAAAATTAACAGGGCAAAATGACTGTAAGCTTTGGTTGCTTTTAGTCTGAATTTTGGATAAGAAGCCATCCACTGTGTTCACTCACTGCTTGTCTTAATGAATAAGTGTCTAGTTTGGCTCTGGTTATTTAGGGATGAGGGCAAGTACTCCACTCCCCCCCCCCCCCCACTCCTTAGCCAATATGCAGGAGCAAAAATCAACAATTCTAGTAAAGTCATGACATAAAAGAGACTGGTTCTTGAGGTTCAGGATCACAGGTTCTAAATAAGTTGGAGGGGGTTCCACTTTAGCAAGCCTCAGCTAAGCCCTGGGACTGTTCTTTAAATATTTTTCAATCTTTAGCTAAGGAAATATGCCCCATAGATTTGGCCAAAGGATACGCCACGTTCCATTTAAAATGAGGTGATCAGCATCAAAAAAGGAATTTAAAAAACCATTTTCTCCTCTACAGATAAATATCACTTCGGAGATATCCCACAAAAATATATATCTTTCAATGCAACATACAAATGTCCATTGCAAATTATTCCACTACACAATGATGACAAAACAGTCAGTCACAGAGGCCTAAATCCAACTGTTACTACTAACAAAAGTAAACCCACTGGCTAAAATCCTATTCACTACCTCAATGCATAAGTCCTCTCTTTCTGGCAGGCTCTCCTTCCTGAAAGAAGGCGAACAATGGTTGCAAAATCAGTCCCACAAGGCCATTCACGCAAAAGAGACAGTACTAGAGAGGAAAACCTGTATGATTTTCCTTACATATTCATAAAAATGAATTAGATTTTGGCCCTTGGATCAATGGGATTTATACATTCTGGTTTAACAGTCAGCAAATGATTTCATGAGTCTACTCTAACTAGACTAGGAATTGGATTTAAGCCACACTTTTCACGGAGTGTGGAGTGTTTAACCTTTTGTTAAGAGAAGCAATCATGGATCAAGTGTCCCCAAGACACCTGTGAATAAGAATTAAAATGGAACCTGTATGCAGATTGGTGGTTCCCAACCTCGGTAACCGAGGTGTTCTTGCACTGCAACTCCCAGAAACCCCAGCCAGCACAGCTAGTGGTGAAGACTTCTGGTGAAGATCATCACATGTGACATTTGTACACAGAGGGCTTCTGTGATTCAATGCAACATTAAGATACACTGTTAAAATAATCTTGGTACAAACAGCACAATGGCTATGTGCACAATTAGTTCAATGCATAAATTTTATATTCCTACAGAAGAGCACCTTTTAGGCTGGAATTCTACAACATTCACTTTACATGGTGTTTGTGCCATCGTTTGAAAAAATGTGTTAACTGTGACTGAGATTCATTATTAGCATTCACCTTCTACTCTAGATCAGTGGTTCCGACCTTAAGAAACCCAGATGTTCTTGGATTGCAATTCCCAGAAGCATTCACCACCAACGCTATCCAGGGTTTCTGGGCGTTGCAGTCCAAGAACACCTAGGTTACCCAAAATTGGGAACCTCTGCTTTAGATCAGTGGTTCTCAAACTGGGGTTCCCAGATGTTCTTGGACTGCAATTCCCAGAAACCTTCACCACTTGCTTTGCTGGCCAGGATTTCTGGGAGTTGCAGTCCAAGAACATCTGAGGACCCAAGTTTGAAAACCAGATAATACAGTTTCATTAAATTCTCATGACAACAGCATGTCTGAAGCAGCAACTCATCTGTAGAATGGTCCTAGCACATTTCCATAGCCCACAACCAGAAGACACTGTTGCAAAAATATCACTATATCCAGTTATAGTAGAACATTTTAGCAAAACTCAAACTGTGTCCTGGGTCCCAAGTAAAATGGTTATGAAAAATCATCAGAGCCAAATTTCAATAATTAGTAAAACTATTTTATATGCTTCCAACAATCACAAAATGCTGGAAATAAGGATTATAATCTATTTAATAATCAATGTTAAAATTAGCATATAATATTCAGTAAAATACTGTTTGTAGTTTAATTATTTACTAGTTACTATAGTTAACGCTACATACTGCATTTCCAATTTCACTACATATTTTAATGTTCTTAAGGATAGACAGCATTAAAACAATTATAACATTTTAAATAAATACCTCAATCCAAACCACATAGTTTTAATAGTCTATTTTGTCTAAGGTGGCTAAATTATACACTGAATTCCTGTACTCCAAATTATTTCTGGGCATCATACCATGGATTTAAAATGAGGGTGAGACAGTTTTCCATTTTTAAAAAAAATGTGGTTTTGTTCAAGTTACAAGGGATGCTTTCACAAATTGTCCCTGGGGAAAAAAAGAACTTGAAAACCTCAAAGCAAGTGGCTTAAACATAAACTTAAATAACCTCCATTTTGGACATAAAGCAAAATACACACTAAAGCAAATAAATAGGACAACAGCCATTTATGCGAGTGATTTTCACATGCCATGAAACCAGCTGTGGCTGGTGGGAAAGTTCATACTGTGTTCCAGTGGTGAATGGATTATGAGTTGATGCTTCAATGCTAGAGACGTCTCACTTGTCACCTCACTTGTCATCTTGGATTGGTAGAAGATAGAGATACCCAGAGTATTTGTAGATCAGTGCTTGCAATATCTATCTGCATCTGTAGTTTTGAAATTATTACATTTGGATTTCTTATTGTCAATTATTTACATCATCATCATGCACCAATACCATCACAATATTGTAATATCATCCACCAATATAACTGCAAATCCCTTGAGCTGATTCTTTTTTGTTAATAGAAATGGAGCATTCCATTATCTAACTCAAAAATTCCCTTAAGTTTGACACTTCAGAAAAATTACTCTGAGAGTCAAATTCCATGTTATGGATGCGCAGGAATGTATAACAATACGGATGACATTGCAATGAAATGCTAAAATTGTGTCCAAAAATAATAGTGAGAAATAAAAACACTATTTCCCCTTTTGCTTACATTCCTGAAAATAAACCTCTTTGAGCACATTTCCTTATAAGTAATCTTCCTACCTACCACTTTGTATCACTCCCTGGAGGTATTACATTCGGGACTTTCCTAAAAGTCACCTTCTAAATCCAAACATTTCATTCCGTTTGAATCCAGTTATCCAAATTAATGTAATTATTCAGTTATTTGTCCAAATCATCTTCAGATGACTTAGTCTAAAACAAAATATTATGGAGAGCATGTGGTTACCCCTGAAAAGAACATCCACATGTCTTTTGTTCTCTGGCAACATCCAGAAGTTAGCGTGATTTTCAAATGGCAAACAATGAAATGAAGAAGTTTGGGAAAAGGAAGACAGAAGGTAGAGCTGCCGTTTTTGCAGCTTCAGGCTATAAATATTGAACTGTTTAACCTGGGGAAGCTGAAGGACAGACCCAGAATTTAATTGGCCTGTGGACTGCTATGTTCAAACTTAACCTAACATGAAGACTTGCCACAGACATCAGTGTGACTATTTCTGAGTGTGTGGTTTAAAAACTGCTTCCACTAGTGAGAGATCTTCCTTGAAATTATGTTGAATACCAAGAGATCTCGCTGCAGCGTTTATTTTTTGTCTTCTTCCATTTTGCCTTGTAGTCTCTTCTACTTGTACAAACTTCTACTTATCATTTCCTAAAGCTTTCTACGCAAACGTTTCTTTATTTTTTCTCCTCCTTAGAGCTTTCTTTGGACAAGCTGGACACAGTTCACTTTTAATCTTTATTTTAAAAGCCAGTATTTTAAGTCTTAAAATAATTCTTTAATTTCCCATCCTCTTAATGAGAGCCAAATACACTAAAATGGGAGATGGAGACTTGCCATGGTAAAATGGAGCTCCTATAGTTCCAGACATAAAAGTCAGACGCCCGCCCTTCCATTTCATGAATAAATTCTGCAGAATGTTCTAACTAATTAATACTAATACAGCTACGTGTTCTTTAAAAAGAACAACATTCAACATTACTCATAGACATAACTGACATAGACGTCATAACGTGAATCATGACATGACCATTTTACAGGCATTATCTTCTTTACAAAAATACAACTGG
This sequence comes from Intellagama lesueurii, assembly GCA_037013535.1. Lineage (NCBI taxonomy): Eukaryota > Metazoa > Chordata > Lepidosauria > Squamata > Agamidae > Intellagama > Intellagama lesueurii. Next base: position 173,624,397 of record JBAJHW010000004.1, on the reverse strand, counting down.
TTGTCCATTGATTGTCCATGATGTGTCAGGACACAAGCAGTTACATCTGGTGATTCAGCAGATATGATCCTGTTGGGTTATGATCTAGCTATAAACTAGAGTCTTTTGGCTTAGCTTAGTAGCCATCTAGGATAGTTTACAGTCTTTCCACCTCAGCCTTCTAGTCGTCCCCATACACAAACACTATAGGAGGAGGAGGAGAAGGAGGAATATTTATTGCACCAGTCAAAGACCATGGCAAGATAAAACAGTTACAGTCAGACGGACATAAAATAACAGTAAAAACAGCTAAAATTAGGGCGAGAGACATAACAAATATACATGCAGTAGTAATACTTGCTGGTTTCTGGTTTTTACTGATGTTTCCTAACCATTCACTCCAAATACCTTACAGAAAGCATCATTTGGAAAATCACCATCACTGTAAATATTATTGACAATTTGCAAGGGCAAACAAGATGATAAAGAGTTTAGAACCAAGCCCTATGAGGAAAAGCCACATGAAGGGAAAGAAGATAATAAATAGTTTGGAAACCAAGCCCTATAAAGGTAAAAGTAAAGGAACTAAGAATGTTTAGCCTACAGAAGAGAAGACTGAAGGATCATACGATAGCCATCTTCAAATATATGAAGGGCTATCACATGGATAGTGGAGCAAAATTGTTGCCCATGGCCTCCAGAGGATAGGACCTGAATGGATGAATTTAATTTACAAGAAAGGAGATTTCATCTATACATTAGGAAGAACTTCCCAAGAGTAGGAGCTGTTCTTCTACAAGTCTTTAAACAAAGGTTGGATAACCATATATCAGGATGCTTTTGCTGTGGACTTCCTGCTTCAGCAGGGTCTGGCCACAAGAAACCTTTGGTCCTCTCCAGCTCTACAATTCTGTACAGTAATTCTATGACACTTGTTTCTTATCAAAGAAAAGAATTAATAGCACTCATCAAACTCATTGACAAAGCAGACAAAAAAAGCGCCTCTGAACAAAAAGATTTTTGTCTCAAGATGGTTGGACAACAGAGATGGAATCAACCTGATCTTCCTTAGGTAGTTCAAGAACCTGGGAGCACTCACTATCTAGGCTTTTTTTTCTTTTTGTACAATCCCATCACATGTGCCTCTATAACAGAAGACCAATAAAACAGGTTCTCCTAAAGATCATAAAACCCTGGCAGGCCCATATAGGAGAATCTAATCTTTCAAATATATGTGTCACAACCAGCATGTCCTGACTAGTACAGAATGAAGCTAAACTGGCCCATTGGTCTACCATGGAGCTAGGGGTGATGATACAAGTGAGATGGAAACTAGAGCCACAATGGTGGAAAACTCAGAGCAAATCTGACCAAACATGGGCTACAGCCCACTGGAAGACCTACTCTATTTCAGTAGCGGCAGTGTAGAAGTCACTCTTCTCTTCCATCACTGAATTTGCACAGTCATCAAGCACAGTTCTTTCAAATGGTCAAGGGCCTACTACATGCAGGCTCACAGGAAGAGAAGGCAGACCACTCAACAGACCACTTTGAAGAATCTGAACAATGCTTTGCAGGTAAAATTGCTTATATCTGCTCTGACCTGGATGCTGTAGTTGATGATGGTGAGGTTTTTGGGAGGAGAGAACTATGCAGCCTTTCCAGAGCCTATTAAGCTAACTTGTTGCCTTCAAGTGGAAAACCAAGCATGCAAAAACTACATTTTAATTACTACAAAGTGAAGACTTCTATTAGCCCAGATTTCATTACACTTATCTGTTATCCCTGTTCCTAAACCATTATTTGGAAGACATATTTGAAGCTGAATACCTTGTACTAGGATAGACCTTACAGCTGGCTGCTAGGACATAACTGACTGGCTTCCAAGCCCAGATATAATTTATCCAGGAACTACATAGAAAGTCAATAAAACAAAACAAAGGTATGCCACATTAAGACACAGTGAATCATGACCTCATATGCAAAACCAACTTCCTATTTTCTCTGTTTTTCTGGTCTCTGAAAACTCCTCCCACAAGCTTGTGTTAAAAATCCTATTGTGGAGTTCTCTATTAGGGAGTTATTTATAATCTATTATAATCTAATATATCCTACTAACTTGTCAATACCTAGAAGTGATAATCATCAATATTCAGCAGACTACACACAAAAGTACAGTTATTTAACTGTGTGCTTTAACTGGCGATTTAACTCACCCTTTATTGTGAACAACTCCTGATCAATTAACTTTGATTTTCACATTCTAGGGAAATAAATTAAATTCTTTAACCTGCACCTGGAGGTTAACAGAACAAAAGATTGGAAACACTTGGAAGAAACTCCATCATCGGGAATGTTTTGTAAGAGGCTTCCTGCCAGGCCATAAAAGAGTTTTGATCAATTCCCTATTTTAACATTTACCCATGTCCTGTAAGAGTACCAATACAGTTCATAGAAGTAATCACTTGCAGGCCTAATAGGCACTCTCTACTGACACAACTGAAAGATTTATTGTTGGGATGATGAAACAAAGAGCAAGTTGTGCAAACTTTACTGAGTTAGATTATAAGAACATGCTTTTTCCATTTCCCATTTTTAAGTGCCTTGGGTGCAGTTTCAAACGAAAGGCCAAGATAAGTTATTCAGAAAAGCAAGTTGCATGATATCTGGGCACAGGAACCTCTTTGTGGACATGTTATCTCTGCACACACAAAAAGAATAGAGAGTGTACTGCTTCTCTGACTAGCTCCAACAACCCAAATGTGCATGACTGCTCTTCTCTGAAGCTAAAACTATGCTGGATGAATAATAAAGGGTGCATTTTAATACTATTATGATTACTTATCATTTCTTTTCACTTCCTGTTTTAATTAGGAAGGTATAATCTCCAAAAAACAAACACTCGAAATATACATGTTTATAGTCTGTTAGTGAACAAACAGAAAATATGTTTGTACTGAAGTTATTGTGGCATTAAAATGTATTATCTTAACAAAACTTTGACAATTAACTGCTCTGTCACTCTTATTTCCAAAGCTTAATTAACCTTTCTTTAATTGTTCCAGTACATACTACTTTACAGCATTAAGACAAGGACATCTTGCAGCAACTAATGTATTGCACAATAATAAATTTACTATCCTGCAATGTATATTACTAAAAACATTTCACATCAACATTATCAGGAAAATGACCTAGGAGTTCAATGCAATTAATTATTAAATAATCTCCATCCCCATTGTTATAGTTCCACTACTTACATGTCTTTATTTTAAAATGTAAAACACCTTGGTAGGATGAAATACTATTGAAAATATATTTTGCATTGAGCTACCCCTAAAAAAGCAGGTACTGAAAATCATTATATAAGATTCTAGACACTATTTCCCCTGCCCTATCTGTCCTTATTGTGCATTAACACCAGCATAACACAATCAGTGAACCTCTCAGTGATGAACTGGCAAAATTTAAGAACTTGGCATGTGCATTTACTGTTCTGGACAGTCATGTTACTTTGCTAATCGCACCAAATGCTTATGTTAATTAACTTCCTAACTTTCTGCAATTTGCCAATGAAATTTACACCAAGTGCATTACACCAGCAGGTGCAACTAATAGGATGTTGTCCTATATATTTCAGAATATTTCTCTTTAATTCTTGTCTGTCTTTCTCAGTATACCTTGTTATAGGTCTTTCTTAATTGGCCTAGTTTTCTCAATATTTGAGTCATAAAACTGTCTTATTTGAAGATATTGGACCAATGATGGTGGCCTACTTTTTATTTTTAATGCAACCTCCTCTCATGTAACAGACTTATCAAATACCCCATGATTTTGGCATCTTTTCATTTCCCCATTTATCAACCTCTCCTGACTCAATAACTGAATCAAAGAGGCCCTAGCAAGTAACAACATTTCTATATTTATCCCAAATATAAAAGACCTGTTTTCAAACCAATTCTTGGCCTAAATGTGTATTCCTGCCCCCGAAACTGCATTGCTTTTTCTAAGAGAAAATGAAATCAGCATCTGCTTTAGCTAGTGAAAACAATCTGATTTCTGCTGAGAGATTTACATTCGCTCTCTCTCTCTCTCAGACAATTAATTTATTTATGTCATTCCATGTCAAATTATGAAGAGGGCTGTACAAATTCATTCAAAATATTTAGCTGGTTAATATCTAAAAACTCATATAGGAAATAGACATTAAAAATGCAAACAAAACTTTTTGGAAAACTGGTATCTAAATAGTAGCCATCCTTTCAAACTTCAAAATTCAAATTAAGACACACCAGAGATCAAAGCCAAACAAATGAATCAACAAGTCTCCATATGAGGGCAGCTAGGGAATTACGGTAATTCTAGTTTAACATATCTGGAAGACTAAAGGCTGTGGAAACCTGGCCTACCCACCTATCTAGAAGAAGCAGGATAAACAGCATTTTCAGATTAGACTAAGGAAACATCATCATCATCACCATAAGGAAAAGACATTAAGCAATAAAGACTGCAGGCATAGTAGTGACAGAGATAAAAAGGTAAAAGAGAGAACAAAAAGTTCTCATGAAATGTAAAGGCATACGCAAATTAGAACAGATATGAAAAAGAGAGAAAAACAGTAAAATTTCCAATGGGGAGACTGCACAGAAACCAGCAAGCTGAGATGCAGACAACTGGAAAATTTGGTTTGGAATAGAGATGATCTGCTCAGTGCTGTCAAAATGAGGCTCAGGTGTCCACAAAGCTGGTTGCTTACAAGAGGGGTGGATGCACAGTGTTTAAAAGACTGCCTCTAAATGATTTCACAAACTGAAATAACTATAAATCATTCTTCAGCCAATGGTATAATGAACAGATTGGTTGGCTATCATGTAACTTGTTTGGAATGGCAAAGAAGTTTGCACTCAGGCAGGCCTGTAGCAAACAAACCTCAGCGGCTACAGAAGGAGCTTTTAATAAGGTCAATACTGTACTGTCCTTTTTCACTGGTGTGTATTTCAATCTTTTATCAGGAACCTGTTTTATGTTTTTATTCTATTTATTTAATTCAGTTTCATTATAAGCCATCTTGGGGCCCATTTGGGGGAGAAAGGTTAGATGTAAATACAATAAATAAATAATAGCTGAACTCCTGTTTGTGTGAGTTCTGCAGTGAAAGGCTGATGATGTCATCAGTTGAGACAATTTTGGGGAAATTAAACATTTCCTCCTCCCATATCCTGGCCCCCACAGGTCCCAAGTAATTCCTTTCATTGTTGGGAACTCATGGGACTATGGGACAAGAGGGGAAAGATATTACAGAAAATTGCAGGTAGTAGATAAACAGGAAGGAGAACAGACTTTATAAAAAAATAAAGTAAAAAGCAAAGTGTGCTGCTTATATATTGCCCCATAGTGCTTAAAGCTTTCTCTGGGTGCTTTACAATTTAATTCTGCAGGCTACACATTGGCCCAGTGAGTTGGGTACTCAATTTACTGACCTCAGAACGCTGGAAGGCTGGGTTAAACCTCAAGCCAGCTACCTGAACCAGGGATCAAACTCAGGTTGTGAGCAATTTTCACTGCAGAACTGCAATTTAACCACTGTGTCATGAAACACAGATAACGTTAGGGGATCATCATGTCTACTATCAGAGAATTCTTGCACTCTACTCCTCAACTAGAAAAGTAGCTCTTAATTTCTGGCCCACCAGATGTTTTAAACTCCCTAGCATGACCAGTAGTAAGAGAGCTGAAGCCCTAAATATTTAAAGGTAAAAGACCAAAAACTATTGAGCTAAAATATTAAAAAATAATCAAAAAATGTGTTGAGGGCCAAATTTGTAGAAAAGCCATCGATTCATCCATGTCAAGATTGTGTTTCCTTTAAATGTCGTCCATCAAGATAGGAAACAAACCAACAGGGTTCTTATTTTTATACTACAGAAAAGGGAATCTGAGGTCTTCATCCATTATGCTCTGCCATCTACTTTGGTGAGGTTTTCTTTAAGAAGGATATCCTCTTAAATTAATTCAATTCCATCTCCCAAACAAAGATATATTCTTTACCTCACCATTATTTTCAAATAGCTGCTTGGATTTAGAACACAGACCTTTTGAATATTACAAGGAAACACTGTGAAATATGACATTTTCATAACTTTTTTTAAGCACTGCAACACTAAGGGAAGACGAATAGTCCAATACTTATGGTAGTTAATACCGACAGGGAAGAAAGCTCAAACATGCTTGTACAGAAACATTATTTCCTGACTGAAATAATACATTTACAATTGTAAACAGAGGCTTAAACATTATCACTCAATACTTGGATCACTATTTAATATTACTTAAAATGATGGTGGGACAAAAAGATAATACAATAAATCCTCCCTTTTTGTTTTTGTTTTCTAACTGAAAACATTTAAGCCAGTTAATTTTTGCTCTCAGACAATCAAAATTCCAGTTGTCTGGGACATCAAATCTAAAAAAGCATGAAATTAATCTTCAGAAGTTCAGCATTGCATCATTATTTTTGTTGGATATATTTTTGATCATAATGCAGATGAGCAGCAAATTTAATAAAACTAAAATAACACAAGTTAAGCATGAAACATAACAGGATATTGCAAAGAGATTAGGTAGTTTCCTTCAGACTACTTACACAGCCCAATGAAAAAAAGAGAGCAAGAGAAGAAGGAAAACAGAACAAAAACCCACACAAATGAAAGGATACAAAGTAGAGAAGGAATCAATTAATTAGAATATTTAACAGAAAATAGAAGCAACACTCATACCAATTTTGGCACTGAAACAGAAGAAGAAACCCCACAATATCAGTAATTCCTTTCCAACAGATAGAATTTTGCTTTTCCACTGTCTGTTGCTGAGAAGGGAGCACCCTGCCTAAATTTAAACCAGCTGTAATGATGAGTGTTACAGTTGGACTGAAGGAAAGCTTACCTCATGAAAGTATATTGTGGAAACTGCTGTTGGAAAGATAATAAAAGGATTAACTGCTATTTTAGTGGACCATTTACTTTTCAATCAAAATGTCTCATGTATTTCCTGTTCTCAAGTAGCCTGAATTCCAAAATTCCTTTGTCTATTACAGTATATAGTAGCAAAGCCCGTCATGAGAAATTAATAATTTTACATGGATTGGAGCTTTTATGCATGAAGACAGAAGCTACTCATTGCCAGTCTCACTTGAACAAGTTCAATACATATTTAGCCAACAGAATTTGCTGAACTGACTATAAATCTACTCAAAGTCAAAGAAAACAGAAGTGTGCATTGGAATTATACTGGAAGCAAGAAGAGAAAGAGGCAACATCTCTTGGTGGAGGTGGGGTAATGATAACTGATTATTACTAACCCAGCCCAGCCCAACGCCTCCCCCACTCACAGTGTTCTATAGTCCAATTCACAAACTGAAATTCTTCCAACATTACTCACTGTTCAATACAGATTAAAACAATGACATAAAGACAGTAATCTCATAGTGTTCCATAACCTGAATTACAAGAACTAGTTTGTGTGGAATGCCTGACTAAGAAGGTAACATTAGAAAAGTGCCAAACAATACCTGTCAAATGGACACTTCAAAGAAAATGTAGGCAGAATTTCTTGCCACTGAGTAAATCTAGACGTCTATACAACATCTTTCAGAGTTGTAAAAAAAAAAATTAAAAAGGCTTCTTTCATTTTGAAGCTAATTTAATCAGACAGCAAGAAATAAAAGAAAATAAATCGCTTTCAACTCTTTTTAAAGAGGAAATCTAAAGAAGTATGTATCTCAGTCTGCTTAATATTCTATATATTTTCATGGTTTTGAACAAGTGAGTCCAAAAATAATTTATCTTTTTAGAGACATACCTAAACTGGAGGTTTGCATTTCTAGATAGTTAATGGCTCTTCCCCTCTTCTCAGCAGTTTTCTCTGCTATCTGGTGTAATACACTCTAATTATTTTTCCAACTACAGTGGTGCCTCGACTTACGAACTTAATTGGTTCCGGAACTCCGGTCGTAACTCAAAATGGTCGTAAGTCGAAGCACCATTTCCCATAGGAATGCACTGAAATGCAATTAATCCGTTCCGGACGAAGAAAAAAGTCACCAAAAAAAGAGAAAAAAAACACTGCAAGACCCATCGGAAATGCGATTCATCTGTTCCAGCTGAAGGGGGGGGGGAGAAAAACAAACAAACCGTGCAAGACCCTTCGGAAATGCAAAAAAAGCAAAGCAAAAAGCAAACAAACCGTGCAAGACCCTTCGGAAATGCAAAAAAAGCAAAGCAGAAAGCAAACAAACCGTGCAAGACCCTTCGGAAATGCAAAAAAAGCAAAGCAAAAAGCAAACAAACCGTGCAAAAATGAGACAGGGTCTTATATTAATTTTTGCTCCAAAAAATGCATTTAGGCTTATTTTCAGGGGATGTTTTATTTTTTTCATGTGCAACAATCTACATTTATTCAAATACAGTCATGTCATCTTCTTCTGGTTGCTGCACAATGGTGGAGGGCGGGGTTTCACTTAACTGGGGCTTATTTTTGGGGTAGGGCTTATATTACAAGCATCCTGAAAAATCATGCTAGGGCTTATTTTCAAGTTAGGTCTTATTTTCAGGGAAACAGGGTAACAGCCTTCTAAATATTTCCACTGACTGTTTCTAGAGAATACCCTTTACAAAAGAGATTATGTATATTACTTTTTTATATTTTATTTCTGATCATGAATATATAAATGTCATTTACCAATGGCATTTTGGGATGTTTGGGATAAGTGATATAATAAATAAATATCAATAAAATAAAATGGTGTCAGTGAACTAAAGTGGACTGGAATGGGATATTTTCAGTCAGACAATCACAAAGTGTTCTACTTTGGAAATGGCAAACTCAGAAGAAATGGACTGGCTCTAATACTGAGGCAATATTTAGCACAGGCAGTTAGGGGCTATAATGCAAGTTATGACCAATAAATATCACTCCAACTCCATGGAAAACTCATTAGCATTATCATCATTCAAGTTGATGCTCGAACTACCAATGCTGAAGATGAAATTGAAAGCTTTTTACACAAACATCCAAGAGGATATTGATCACAAAACATGACATCCTTATAATTACAGGTAACTGGAATGCAAAAGTACTACAATTCCTGTAGTAAAAAAAACAAGAAAAAGAACAACTTAGATGGATGATGGAAGAAACACTTAAAATTGTAAAGGACAGATGAGAAGCAAAAGTAAAAGGTGTCAGAAACAGGGTCAGAACCTTGAAGGCAGCTGTTCAACAACTGCCAAGTAGAGACACAGAGTGCTACTACAACAACCAGCAAAGAAATAGAGAATAGCAAAAGGGGAAAAACAAGAGATCTCTTCCAGAAGATGAAAATGAAGTGAAAGCTGCTCTGAAAAGACTAGGAAAAAAGTAAACCACCATGGATAGATGGAATACCAATAGAACGATTTCAAGCCAGAGACTGAATCCATCAAAATCCTAATAAGAAAATGCCAACAAATATGGAAGACAAAACAATGGCCTACAGACTCAAAACAGTCAATATACATTGCAATCTCAAATAAATTAGATGCCAAAGTGTACAGCAACTTTTGGACCATTGCTTTAATTTCCCATGCAAGCAAAGTGATGGTCAAGATGTTGCAACAAAAGGCTTTTACCTTATATGGAGCAAGAAATGCCTGATGATCACGCTGGACTCCAAAACGGAAAAGGCACTCAAGATCACATTGGAAATATCCACTGACTACTGGAGTACACCAAAGAATTTCAGAAGATCAGTCTGTGATTTATAGAATACAGTAAAGCCGTTGACTGTGTGGGTCATGAGAAACTATGGGTTGTTTTGAAAAAAATGGGTGTGCCTCAGCATTTGTTTGTCCTGATACGTAAGCTCTATTGTGGACAAGAAGCTAATGTTAGGACAGAATATGAAGAGACAGAATGGATTCCTATGGGCAAAAGTATCAGACAAGGGTGCATTTTATTCCCTTAACTGTTCAATCTGATTGCAAAACACATCATACGGATAGCCAGACTAGATTCAGATGATGGAGGAGTGAAAACTGGTGGAAGAAACATCCGTAATTTAAGATATGCAGATGACACCAACTTACTGGCAGAAAGCAGCAATGACTTGAAATAACTTTATGGGCCACCGGGGGGGGGGGGGATGAAAGTGAAAGTGCTAAAATGGGACGGCAGTAGAACATTAAGAAGACAGAAATCATGACTACAGAAAAACTACACAACTTTAACGCTGACAATGAAGAAACTGAAATAAAGATTTTGTATACCTTGGTTCAGTCATCAATCCAAATGGCGACTGCAGCCAAGAACTCAGAAGAAGTCTGAGACTTATAAAGGCAGCAATGAAGGAATTAGAAAAGGTAATCAAGTGTAAGGATGTATCACTGGAGACAAAGATAATCCACATTCTTATATTTCCGATCACAATGTATGGTGTGAAAGCTGACAGGGAAAAAAATTGATTTGTTTGAAATGTAGTGTGGAGGACAGCCTTGTGAATACCTTAGACTGCCAGAGAGACAAACAAGTGGGTCCTAGATGAAATCAAGCCAGAAAAGACAGTAATGCTTGGAAAAGTGGAAGCCAGCAGGAAAAGAGGAAGACTAAGTATGAGATGGATTGACTCCCTAAAGGAAGACACAGGCTTGAATTTGCAAGAGCTGAACAGGGCTGTTGGGGACAGGACATTCTGGAGACTCCTCATTCATAGAGTTGCCATATGGCACGTACCTACCACACAAATAAAAAGAAAAAAAATATTGTTTTCTTAGTATTTCAAAATATTAGGAATAAATCTAACGACAAGTGTCCAAATTAAAAGAAGTAAAATACACAGACATAAATGAATGAACAGGGGGGAAAATGTCTTAAATAAAGGAGAAGCCAGACACAGAACATTTTTTATTTGCACTGGCCTGAATCCAGTATTACACTAGTGAGCATCCACTGGCACAAAAACACTTTCTTTCGCTCCCTCTTCTCCCTTGCTCTGGAGCCTTTCTGCTCTACAGAGGAAGTTCCTGGCAGCAAGATTATTCCACTGAATTCTACCCAATATTTAATTCTTCACACAACTATTGATGTGTACCTGGCTATGTCAGAAACAGTAAACAAAATTGTGATGTCTGAGGAATATAATCTCTTGATAATGAACCCATATCAAAGCTTAGAAATAATGAGTTACAGATATTGTAGTTACCTGTAACGTTTTTCAATCACAAAATTGTAACAAAGGTAAATTTCAAAAGGAATGTACTGAGTAGAGGTGAGTTTACTTCATTCCTATAATAAGTAACTTTTTTTCCTTTTACCTTTTAAGGGCATTTTGACAAGAAATTTGCAGGTTTCATGCCACAATCTTATCAATCCAAAGACTTTTTTTAAACTACAAAAAGCAGTTAGAAAGTAATGAGCAACAGAACGAGGAATACAACAAATTAGCTTTTTAAACAACGCTGCAAGTAATGACAACAAATTGTTTCCTAAATTCTGTAATGATTAACAGGGCCAGATAATTTTACAGAAGTAAATTTTTAAACTCTGATTCAGACTTAGATGATTTTTCACCCTAGCGTTCACAGCAATAATAATTGCACTTGGAAAAGCATAGTTCACTAACTTCCTTGTTATTAAGTTACCGTATGTCAAATTTAAATAGACACTTGAGTCTGGAGGCAACACTCTTCGTTTACAGGCTTATTCATAGTATATATAGTGGGAGTTCCTCTCCCTCCTCAGAGCATATCTCTACTACATGCTAGTGACGAAACACCAAATCTCCAAAGCACTCCTTCCTGCTGACGTTTTGATGAGGCAACCCAATCTGTTGGTGTGGTTATTCCTTTGTAAGTAATACTTTTGGGGCTGCAAACAAAAGTTTCATATTTCACAGCTGGGTTTAGAAGCTCTGACCAATCTTGCCTTGTTGTTATCTATTCTGTTCAAGGTTTCATATTATGGCCGCTTTCAGCATGTGGAAAGCCAACTGCAAGTCATTAGCTTTTATTTTAATTGACCACATTACAGTGATAATGCAAACAGAGACAATGCTGTTCCCAAAATGTTCTCTCTTTGGCATTACTATTTGGCTTAGATCTGCTGGCTCAAAAAAGAAAAGCTTCTGATTTTTATTTTTATTTTTGCATTGTTACTTCTTAACATTAAATGAAATCCATTCTAAAAGTTATACCACTCCATTTTAATCGTTAATAATTACTGGGATTCTCTTCTGCAATCTAGCATTTCAAAGACTTATGCTCAGTTGGAATACTGTTCAAAAGGCAGAATGAAAAGAATTTTCATTAAATATGCTTCATGTTTCTTGCTTTAAAATGTCACCCGAGGCACTATGACCCCCCTCCCCTTTTACATCAAATGCTAGGTTGCTTTGATCATCATATTAATGTTTCAGTGGCCATTTCAAAAATAAACCATTGTATTAAAAGTTAAGCTTTTGCAGAGGGCAAAAAAATATTATTCAGTGACATTGCATTTATAACTCAGACACTTCCTCTGAGAAATAAGACTATTCTATTCAATTCCCTCCCCACATCCCCATCCACCCAAATTCTCCTTAGAAACATCAAACACCAACTTACAGGAAAACAATACAATTAGATGGATACTGTGAAAGAAAAAAGCTCTAATAATTTAGAGTAGGTTTCTCGTCAAATTCAGCTTGGCAATAATCACAGACTAAGTTACAAGAAAATATTTTGGAAAAATATTTTTTTTAAGGAGTGGAAAGTACAAAGACCTCAGTGTGTTTCTAGTGAAATAAATATATTCCATACTTACCATACACTTGTTTGGTTTTTCTCCAGAATGAACCCTCATATGAATCAGCAGTTTATAACGAGCATTGAAAGGCTTATACCGACGGACACAACCTGTCCAGAAGCAAGTGAAGTCCTCTCCTTTCCGTTGATCAATATGTGTTTTTTCTATGTGCCGGACCAGTTCGTCTTGTTGATCGTAGGCAGCACTACAGTCAATCCACCGACAGGCCTGTCTGCCATGGCTGGTCTCCTGTTCGTCACCTTCGCTCATTTGAAGAGACTTTGGAGACATGGAGGCATGTAAATGAGAGAGTATCTCTTGAGTTTGGCTTCGCTGCTGGTGTAAATGATAAGGTGGTGGCAGCTCTTGGTGATGCTGAAAAAGATCAGAGGCAGAAGAATATTCATCAAGTGGTTCTTGTTTTAAAAAATTCAATTTTTGGTTGCTGCATGAGATGTCTTGCTGAGGACCACTAGCATTGTTCATTACATGACAGAGACTTGCATTTTCTCCTGTTTGCTGCATTTGCAGATGGTCACAGTCCCCTCGGACAACTTCAGAGGACACAGGAACAAGACATACAGAGGGGGAAGGAAGACGGCAGTGGTTCCCAGGTTGGGAGCAAGATTGCAGATGAGAAGGTTTCTGAGCACTATGGAGAGTAATCTCCCCAGGAGAAGAGGAAATGCCAGTTGAATTAGTTCGTAGTCCATTCATGCAGGTAACCAGTGATGTCTGTGATGTGCGGATGATGGCTGTAATATCAATCCCATCAGTAGAAGACGGCAGCATGGAGATGCACCTCCTCTTCAGGTTGTTTCCCTGGTGTCTGCTTGAATGCTGAGGGCTGCTGAGTGACACTGAGCTCAGGGAGGAGCTATGTTCATTATTGAACAAGTATGATGAAAGTGAATTTGTAAAGCCATTGTTCATTAGGTCTATTTCAGGATGAAGGCTGCCTGAGCCTCTCAATTCCATTCCTTCAGTAATTCCTCTGTGTGTGGAAACCTCAGATGGGCCCTTATAATTGCTTGGGCACTCCTGCTTTATATGTTGAGTAGCGTGGCTTCCATTCATGCATGGAGTGGTAGAGTCTGCAGAGTCTTGAAAAGAAGGAGGCCTGTAACACAGTTTCATTAACAGCGCTGAGTGGCAAAGAATTTTCATATTTTAATGCAAGATGTAATATTTATTAAGATCCTTAGCAAAGGATAATTTTAAAGTTTTTGTGGACATCATCCCCTTGTCTTTCAATGAAAAACTGAAAACTACAGAAGTAAAAACTCTCTGAGAAGGAAAAACAATGACATTTTGTATGACATTAGTTGACTCATACAGAGTACTTTACTAGTAGCACTCTTTTCAAAATGGCTTCAAGCTGTCTCATCAATAAAGAGAAATTAAGGAGAAAGGATCAAAACAATATCTACATCCACATTTATTTTCCAATCATGAACAATGAGATCAAGACTTCAGTGGTTTACTTCACATGTCCAAAAACCCATGAAAGGCTATACTTTCAAATTATTTGGCTCTGCTATTTATTTATTTTATATTGGATAACAGCATGACAATACAAACCTTTTTTTTCTTTGACCCATTATACAGAACATTTAGGAACACACAGATGTGCATTTGGGATGAGTGGAACAATAAACACATCAAATGAAACCCTTTGTTGCCTCAACAGTCCAAAACACAAGGAGCAAATGCAAATAGTGTCCAAATTAAAGTAATGCTGCCCGGGAAATTTTGGGAGTTGTAGTCATAACAGAAATTGGCTCACTAAATGTTTCTTGCTGGAATACCTATTTAAAACACTGAGATAATTTATTTTACAGGCTTGCCTGGCCTATACATGTAGTCAAAGTAGATGCTAGAATCCTCAGGTGGTATCATTTTAGGCTGCAAATAGGATAGTACATTTTTTAAAAATTATCCCTGCATTTAAAAGCAACAAAACCTAATAGATAGCACTAACAAACACATCAGGAAGAAAGATTTTAGAGCAAAATGCTCTATTTCTAATTGCTGGGAAGTCTGTGTTTTTATTTTTATTTTTTAATAGAGAGAAAGAGTTATAAATGTAATTATTGAAAGCTGCTAACACGGTATTTTCTATTCTACCACGCCAGGCTTCTTCCATTTCATTTTTTAAAATGTGGGGGGAAATGAAATAAGTTATAGGACAGAATTCCATTATCTCCTTTTCCAAACATGGGAACACAAAGATGAAAAACTGGAATCCTCAATACAAGATGGCTAACAAAACCAGCTTCCAAACATGCATATCCAGCCCAGTGGTTTAAATATCTGTCTTTGGAGAAAGAGGTTGGGAGTTTGATTCCCCTTTGTGGCTCCTTGACAGGGGCTGGTCTCGATTATCCATAGGGTCCCTCGCAGCTCTGCAGTTTTAAAATTATTCTTATTCTTATTTCCTCATGGATTATCCAATTTGGATAGATTTCCAATTTTTTCAACAAATGGCCAGAAGTCAACATGAATAATTAATAGATTACTCATTCAGAAATCTTCTGCTGTTCTTGCAAAACTCATTTGGATTCAAGGGATTTAAACCCTCTTCTCCCAAAAGCAGTTTTCTGGAATACAGCAATGAATGAGTTACAAACCAAATATGATTTTCATGAAAACAAAGACGTACACTTTTTTAAAACACATTTGTGATATTTTGCAATCATTATGAAGGAAACTGTATAGAGTACAAAAAGATAAACGAAAAAATAAAACTTGAAAACTGAGGCCAGGATCTAAGTATTGCTAAAATAGCTTCTGTCAGCAGAATCAGGAGAGGACACGAGGCAATCTCCCGTCCACAGTAGTCTCTCCTGTGAACTCCAAAACCTACTCCAGAAAGTTGGAAAACAAGTTTCTCAGCTCCACTGATGGCTACAAGTGACGTTGAAGAATTCTGTATGATGCTGATGCAATAAAATATTTTTTTAAAAACAGTAGGTCTTTTAAGAAGATGCCATAATCTTGGTGTTACACAAGCACCCCCATGCAGTCCAGGGAGATAATACTTAGTTACCAATTGAGTAAGAAGAAGAAAAAATTTCCTGAAAGCCTCACATGGTGGAAACTTAGGGGTGGAAAGAGAGAAGGGACATTCATTAACAACACTCATCGTTGCAACTAATGCACTAATGACAAGGAATCTGCCGCTTTGCCAATGCCAAAATATTGTCCTTAGAGTGCTGAGAACAATTAACACCTTCTACTATAGGACAACATGATTCAAGTAAATTCTTCACTTCTACATCTGTGAATAGGCATGGAAACTGAGTGTCAACGTATTGAACATTATCCAACTGAGCTTCCCCTAAGCAGGAAGCCTGCACAGCAGCAGTGATGAAGAATCATGTTGCTTACACAAACCTTGGCTTTGCACAAGTTTTCTTGTGAGGAAAACTGCAAATCTTGTGGAAGTGGTGGTATCCCATGTTCCTATACTAGTGGGACTTTTCACACAACAGAAACTCAAAACGATATTGACCGTTATGCCAAAGAAGCACATAAGACTGAAAAACACAACTGTGAAATTATAATACCGTGTTTCCCCGAAAATAAGACAGGGTCTTATTAATTTTTGCTCCAAAAAACGCATTAGGGCTGATTTTCAGGGGATGTTTTATTTTTTTCATGTACAACAATCTACATTTATTCAAATACAGTCATGTCATCTTCTGGTTGCTGCACAATGGTGGAGGGCGGGGTTTCACTTAACTAGGGCTTATTTTGGGCGTAGGGCTTATATTACGAGCATCCTGAAAAATCATACTAGGGCTTATTTTCAGGTTAGGTCTTATTTTTGGGGAAACAGGGTAGCATGCCCTTGAGGCATTTCACGTAACCATAAGAATCCTTATTAACCCTTTCACACTCTTTCTCCATACACACAAATAGCTCATTTATTTTATTTATTTATTTATTTTATTAGATTTATACCGTGGCCCATCTAGACCTATGGTCTACTCTGGGCGGCATTACAAAATCTAAAAACAATAGAACCAATAAATTAGGTTTAGAATTAGGTCTGACCATGGAGGGACCAAACTTCAAACTTCTGGATTGACTAAGAACCATTCCTATTACATTGTATCATCTCAAACAAACAGGTACATAGCTTCCAGGCTATGGAAGAAATGTATTTTGGACTTAAACTAGAGGGAAAGAGAAGCAAGGAAATACATATTCAAATACATTAAGGAGAAAATTGGGGTAACTGAAAATGTGGGAGGAAAATGCAATGTACCTATATAACTCAATCAAAATAATTTTACCAATAACAAGAAAACCATGATTTACATGGTTTTACATACTACCAATACCTGTAGTTTTGTATTGAAGTTCATACAGATTACTGACTGCAGTGGACCAGATGTGATAGGAGATCAAGATCTTACCCAGTGTACCCATGTACATGTGGATATGTTTTAATACTAGAAATTCATAACTTATGTGCACGCAAGGTCAAATCAACACTCTGCATTGAAATATTACATGCATATGATGCTCAGCAGGACAGGCATGATTCATGCTACTTTATTATTTCCAGGTAAGCAATTCTACCACATGGGTCTACACATTAATGGAACTGAATCTATTGCATTTTTAGTTACCAATACTACTGTTTTGGGGTGAGTTTGGTATCTCAGATTCATTATACTTATTCTACCTTGACCTCTGAGGCATTGCTTGGAAGGATATTTGGGTTGGAAAGGCAGAAAAACAGACAGAATTTTTGTCATGGCTGAACATCTTGAGAATATAAATAAAATTAAAAAAATCTCAGACTAAAGTTATAATCCATGATTTAGGTCTATCTCCCATACATATGTCCAGCACATTTTTCTAAAATACTAAAAGTTACACACTAAATATCAGAATAACGGGGTCAGATATATTTATACTAAATACATTTTCACTTTACTTGCATGCCATCTTTTTGATGTGTCCCAGTGATTCTAAAATGTCACATTAAAAAAGAAGCCACAAAATGCTGCATTCCCATAAAATCATTCTAGTCTGGGATGCAGGTTTAGCATCATTTAGCTTTCTTTCCGTGGCAGGTTTACAACTCTAATTCTTAGGAACCATCAGAGATAGACTCAGAATTTTTAATCCCAATGGAAACTTTGCTCTCTTTCCACTGGAATGTCATACTCCTTTCATCTCTACCACGATGACTTGTAAAAATTCTATTTCAAATAATGTTTATTACTTGCCATAATTTATTACATATAATATTTTAATCCTTTACACTTCATCAGATAGTAACCAACACACCTGGTTTTTACAGGTGGAATAGTAAATACACATTTATTAACACATCTTAACAGCTTGCCTATAAAATATGGAGCACAACAGTAAAATGAGGAATGATGTGGTATAAAGTCTGTTCCTGACACACATTTGGAACAACCAGCAGAGTTTAACTCATGGATTTACAATGCATTCCAAATTCCAACCCCACATTTTCACAGTATTTAAATCTCTTACCAAATACAAAAATTGTCTCATTTCTTCATGTAACGGGTGGGTAATCTGTAGCCCTTACAAGTTTGTTTTCTGCTCCTTATGTTTTTTTGGAAAGCAAATATTTTAAGCTCATGCCTTTTTTTAAAAAAAACCTTTTTGGCCATCATGGTCCCTGAGGAAAATTCATTGATAGGCCTATGTGATTAAATAAGATTTTTCCATAAAAAGCTAAAAAAAAAAAAAATAATAACAAAGACAGAACTTTGTGGCACCTTAAAAACTAACTGCTATATTTTAATGTGAGCTTTTGTGAACAAATCCATTTCCTCAGATACTTCCTTTTCCATAAGACAGTATGTTATTGGTTTCTAGTAATATAACCTCACATCAAATATTTTGAATCAGTAACTTTGGATATATTTTTAGATGTTTTGAAGTTTTTTATAACAGCTCAGGTACAGACTGTATTATTATTATTATTATTATTATTATTATTATTATTATTATTATTATTATTATTATTATTATTATTATTAAAAAACTCCAGGCACAGTCAAAATTATAAAAACATTGACTAGTATTATATAACAGATACAAGTTTTAACCAAAAACCTAAGCGTCTGTTAATATCTGCGCAGTATGTATGCCGCTGCTGCTGTTGTTATAAAAACTAGGCACAGTCACAATTATAAAAACACTGACTGGTATTATCTAACATACAAGTTTTAACCAAAAAACTAAGCATCTGTTAATATCGGCGCAGTATGTATGTTCCTAATATTGCCGGGTTTTGTAGCTCTGATGGTGTGATTTCTGAGATCTGCAATTGTTTATAGTACTGTGTGAAATTTCTTGATATTGCTCCCAAAGCCCCAGTGACTACGAGGACCACTGAAGTGTGTTTCTTCCAGAGGCGAGATGTTTCAATTGCCAGGTCTCTGTACTTTGTTAGTTTTTCCAATTCTTTATTTTCAACTCTGGCATCCCCTGGAATTGCAATGTCAATGATCTGGACATTTCTTCGTTCTATTACTACTATGTCTGGTCTATTATGTTCAAGGTGTCTATCAGTTTGGATCTGGAAATCCCACAAGATCTTGACTTCCTCATTTTCTGACACCTCTCTGCCTGATGTTCCCATGGGTTTTTGGAGGCTGGCAAGTTACATTTTTTGCATAATGACCAGTGTACTAATTTTGCCACTCTATCATGTCTAACATTGTAATCTGTTTGTGCAATCTTTGGACATTCATAGATGAGGTGTGATACAGTTTCATCTTTTTCTTGGCAGAGTCAACATTTGCTGTTAGCACTAATTCCTTGGATCTCAGCTTTCATCATGTTGGTTTGGAGTGCTTGTTCTTGTGCAGCAAAAATCAAGCCTTTGGTTTCTTTCCTAAGGGTCCCCAGTTTTAGCCATGCCCATGTTGAATTATGATCATGCTTTCTATCAATATTTCTCAGGTGTTGTCCATGTAGTGCTTTGTTTTTCCAGCTGTTTAATTTATTTTCAAATTGTTGTTTCTTATATTGAGCCTTTGTTTCTGTTGTTTTCAAAATATTCTCCGTTTTCACTTCCTTAAGTAATTTTTCTCTGCTTGTACTGATATAATCATTTAGGCTGGTTTTTTCCTCCTCTGCTACCTGCTGTATTTGGAGTAATTCACGGCCTCCAATTTTTCATGGTAAATATAATCTGTCCACATCACTTTTTGGATGTAGTGCGTGATGCATGTTCATTAGTTTCCGTGTTTTTCGATCCAGTTTTTCTAATTATTTTGAGTCCAATCTATTATTCCAGCTGGGTATCTGATTACTGGAACTGCCCATATGTTTATGGCTTTGATTGTATTTCCACCATTTAATTTTGATTTTAAGATTTTCCACAGTCTTTTGATATATTCCCTGTCTGTCAGTTCTTTAACGTTTGTGTGCACAATGTTATCTGCTTCTAGTATTCCAAGGTATTTATTTTTCATCACTTGAGAGTGATTTTATAATATTGCCATTTTTAACTCTACTCCATCTAGTTTTTGGATCTTGCCACGGTGTATAGACAGAGCTGCACATTTGTCAATTCCAAATTTCATTTGGATATCTCCACTAAATATTTGCACTGTGTTTAGCAGTGATTCTATCTCCATGGAACTTTTTGCATATAGTTTTAGGTCATCCATGTATAACAGATGATTGATTTTTCCTGCTTGTTCTGAAATATGGTAGCCTAATCCAGTTTTATTTAAAATGATTGACATGGGGATTAGTGAGATGTTAAACAGCAGTGGTGACAAAGAATCCCCCTGAAATATTTCTCTTTTGATGCTAACTTCCCCATTTCCCCTACTGTTGTTGTTGTTGTTAAGAATAATAATAACAACTTCCAACTGAATTTATTTATGTGTGTGTGTGCACATTGCTCTTTATTAAAGTTTTTAGAATAATAAATTTTATACTTTTTTTAAAAAAGTCCATGTTATGTTTAGGATGCTTCTTCTATTCTGTTCTTCTATTCTGCACAAACACATTTTTCCTGCATCCTCGTGACACCATTCTCTTTGAAATCTTATGGCTATAGCCATTGGAAATTAGAAGTATCAATAGTTAGATTCTCACTCACTCTTCTAGTAAAATACCTCTCAATTTTCTTCCAATATTTAAAATAAAATAAAATTCCTAGATTAACCCACTACTACTTTAAAGTGTTTTAACTTTAGAGCTTTTGCAGGTATGCTTCTTCTATTGTTTCTGTGATTGAATCCAGGAAAAAGAATGATTTCTATACCTAATAATAGATCATAAGAAAAATTGCCAATAATAGTTTTGTATTATAGTAAGAAACTATGAAGATTTTCTTTTCAGAAGAACGTATGTACCTCATTTACTTATTCTATGTAGTGGAAAAATGCATTGCTTGATTTTGAACGCCTGTAGATGAACTAGTGGAGATGGGGAAGAGTAATTCTCTTTGGAATAAAGACATAATAAGTTGAGAAAGTATGCAAGAACAGAAAGGTGTGCTGCACATTATGACCTCTGCCTATTTTTGCAAGTCATAGGGAATCCTCGTGACTCACACACTGCCATGGGTCACTTTTCTTCCTGCTCAACAGAAATAGTGCAGGAACAGCAGAGAGTACCTCCTGCCAGTTTAAGAGTTTTTACTACCATAATTTGACATGAGGGTTCTTGCCAATTTATGGGAGTAGAGGTTCCTTAATTTAAAAAATCACATTTCTAATGAGGATTCAAACAGCATTCCAAAGAAACAGATCTAAATGATTAGATAAAGGTAGCATGATCAATTACATGTCCCAAGTCTCCAGCAGTCATGATAATTTAAGACTCAGCTGTATTTAACTTATTATCATCTACTACCATTCTAAACACAATTAAGTAGTTGGTCATAAACCTAATTCTATAGGCAAAGCTGCTTAAAATTTTTCTTTCTTGAAGAATATTTCTTAAAGAAATATACTACTTAAAAAATACAATAAATGGTCCCAATCCGCCCCGAACAAATACATTTTACTTGTCAGCAGATTTTTTTTGCCTAAAAAAATAATGTCCATATATCCTAATTACGCCCAAAAGCAACCTACTACAAGTAAGATGTAGTACTGAAACTTTGGCTTTGCCTCTAGCACAGCATTCCCCAACCTTTTTCGGTCCGCGGACCGGCTGGGGAAGGCGGGGCACCCCCGCGCTCGTGCGCATGCGCAAAGAAGCGCTCTCTTGCATGAGCGCGCCCGCGCCCATGCGCAAACAGTGGTGCGGCGCTCACACGGGGCATGCTGGAGTGCGCGCACAGGCACAAACGGGCTGTGCGGGGTGAATGCGTGCGGGGGGTGGGGCGGGAGGTCTGTCTCAGCGGCCCGGTCCGGCTCAGGCCACGGACCAGCACCAGGCCGCGGATCGGGGGTTGGGGACCTCTGAACTAAGGTCACCGTAAGTCAAACACAATATAACAGCACATAGCATAACTAAGCCATAAGAGACATATCTCATTTAATGGCTTTTAAGTGCATTTGGAGGATAATAGGCATTAATCAACTCACCATGTTTTTAAAACGCTGAGCTTGGGCATAATTATCAGTCAAGGATGTGCAGACATAATTTTTGGGTTGAAGATGGTTTTTTTTGTGGTTAAAACACCACAAAAGTGTGTGAGACCATGGCGAAGGTCTCTTGATTAGAGATGGGGATATTCCCATTCATATACAAAAATCTCCACGCAGCTGGACCTAACGATGGTCCGGCCCCTGGGACCGGACTGTCCACTCACACATCCTGCTGCGGCACCACTCCCACTTGTCCTTCCAATACCGCCTGGAGATCCACTCTCTTCCTGCTTGGCTGGTCACTCCAGGCAGAGGGTGGGAGGACAAGTCTCCCCACATGGTTGCTGAGTGGCCAGCTGAGCGGAAAGTGAGAGAGGCGATCCAAGTGCCATTGGAAGGATGAGCAGAACCAGTGCCACAGCAGGACATGTGAGTGGACAGTCTGGGCCTGAGGGTCAGACCCTCGTTAGGTCCAGCTGCACAGGGATATTCATATTCGTGTACGAATATGAATACCCCATCTCTACTCTTGATACAGATGTAGTAAAATAAAATTCTGGAACAGCTGAGATGCTTAAAGCAAGCAAGAACACAAACAGGTAAACCATTAGACCTTACAGAAACACAGATATATATCTAGTGCTCTTCCAGTTACTGAGAAAATGGCAAAAACCTGAAGATCTTAGGCCAGACTTTAGGAACAAATGGAATTAACTCAGTCACCTGCTGCTTTATGTAACAAAAGCGTCTCTCTCATGTCCTGTGGCATATAATCCTGTGTTGTTCTGGGAATCTTTCCTGAGACAAAGTTGTAAGGAGTTCATATTTCGTAAGGGAGTATTATGATCCCCTGCATACAGGCATCTGTCATTTCCTCATTATGGATTTTTCAAAAAGCTCTTGAAAAGATCTAAGCAGGGTCTTCTCTTCCTCCTTTTGTTTGCTCCAACCCTAATTATCTTTGCATCATAATTGTCTTCAATGACAGAATAAAACCAGCTTGTTAGCAGTAAGCACCATGTGGATTCATAACAAGGTCAAGATGGAGTTAACAAACATATAGAATAAAATCAAAAACAGGAAAAAATGTATATGCCTGAGTTAAGAGTCCTTCCTTCCTCATGTTGTGCCAATGGAAATTTAGATTAAATTGATTCTAAACACAGAGCAGTTATTATTCAAAATATCTCCGATAAAAGCTGCAATTTTAAAGCTTTTTTTTCCGGGTTTTCCAGTTAAGATTTCCCACCAATGGAACAGCTTCTGTCACCGGAAGACTGAAGAGGCCATTCTTTCTCACTCCTGCAACCTCCCTTGCATCCTCAAAGTCTGCTCCAGAGAGTTCAGGGGCCTTCTAAAGAGATAGTAACTACACGGTGCAATAGAGGATGAGCAAGTCTTGATGGTAACAAACAACAAGCAAGCCTTGTTGGTAGAGTGGAAGTCCACTTCCCCAGGGTTGGATTTCAATTGGAGGATTTGCCAGCAAATGTAAGATTAAATTCAACATTAGTCTTGCTTAGAATAGAACCACAAAAATGAATGGACCTTGCTAAAGTGTCTATTCTAGATAGGACTTCGCCCGAGTTTCAATTCATAGCCAGTTTCTTCAACAACTCAGCTCTGATTATGAGGCCACTTAATTTAAAACATGGACAAAGTATTATTTTACAAATAAATTACACAATGAGTTCTTCATTTTCCCATCACAAAAGCACAGCCGTCTGAACCAGAATCTGTCATTAACAGAACAAGAGGTAAAGCATGTGTACTCAGACTAATTACCCAATTATTCTGCTAAAGCCATAAAGGCAAAAGCCAATGACGTACTTTTTTTACTGAAATATGCAAGCTGTTCTACATATAAAAGTCCTGCAGAATTTGAAAGGAAATTACACTTTAGGGTTCTGTTTGTTGTCTGTTTCAAAGGCACAGGCACCATGTTGACAAGACAGCCAGTAACTTATGTCATCCTAAAAGAAATTTACTTTAAGAATTATTTTGCCATTTCTCCTTGTTCTCACATTGTAGCTCAGAAGCACATGGCTTTTAATACTTTAGGTCAAACCATTCTAAATGCAATAAGGTAGAGGGTCGTAAACCCCACTGTACAGACAAAGTTGGGTTCTTTCAATCCACCATGTAACAAACTCTTAACAAGAGGCTAGAGCAAAAGCTACACACATAGTAATCCATGTACTTCATAACTGAGCTGTCTTACTACCTCACTAGCCATTTCTCTCATCCCTTCAGAAGACCTAGTTCATTTGCCGGGTTTAACTGGAATACCCAAAACAAGAAAGAGGCTTTCTTTTACTTAATTCATACTGCTTCAGGGACTTAGATAGTATTAAACACAAATGTTTACTTAAGAGTAGTGCACAAAGTTTCATGTCTGTGTTCTCAGTACAGTCAACCCTCGATTTACGAACTTAATCCGTTCCGGAAAGACGTTCTTAAGTTGAAAAGTTCGTAAGTCGAATCAGCATTTCCCATAGGAATGCATTGAAAACCAATTAATCCGTTCCGGCTGTTTTTGGTTCTTAGGTCGAGGGGCGGTTTGTAAGTTGAAGCATTAGTTCCCATAGGAACTACTACAAAGCCGGTTAATCCGTTCCTACCACTAGGGGCAGAATTTTTTTTCTTTTTTTCCTTTTAACCTAAGATGATTTAGGTTAAAAAAAAAGGAAAGAAAAGAGGGAGGGAAGGAGCGAACAGACACCTTTTCAACAGAACACCTTGAAAGTTCAAATTTCGCGCTTTCCCTGCCTCCCGCGCGTGTTTTTTTTTTTTTTTGGTTTGTAACTCGAAGCAAAGTTCGCAAGTCGAGGCTATATTTTTCTATCAGAGCGGTTCGTAAGTCGAAATGTTCATAACTAGGGCCGTTCATAAGTCGAGGGTTGACTGTATTGCTTAACCTTTTGGTGCCTTTCACCCTTTGTCTGTCAAATCCACTGTGACATTTTTCACCCAATAGTATTGCAAGGTCTGTCAGCAGCCAGCCAATCAGAGCATCTATGAGAGAGAGAGTGGGAATTTTAAATCTATAAAATGTCAGGAGCTGAATGAGGAGCACTCTTGCTCCAGTTGTTCCTTGTGATTTGGGGAGGGGGAATTCTACCCCAACCCTTTTTGTCATTTTCATTACTGGATTATTTTTGTTTGTGCCTGCCAGGGCCTGCCTCAGCTACCTGCTATATTAAAAGAAAAGAAGTCATCAAGTAGGAGGAGGAAGAGAAATCACTTAATATTGTAGTAGTTTTGATTGGGGGCTTTAGGTTTTTTTTCCCCTTGCTTGTTTTTTTCCTTTTTTCCTCCCTTTTTTTGATGGAGAGGGCACTTTGTTTTTTCTTTTGCTATTTTTCCCCTGTATGTAGGTGGTGGCTTTCCCTGTTTGATTGGGTTTTGTAACATTGTCACTGAGTTAATTTACTGTTTATTTATTCTGTTAAAAGTGTATATTTTGGTGGACCATTTAGAACTGTTTTGTTTGCTTCTGTGGGAAGTATTGTGTTGTTGGTTGCTTTAATGAGTGGGTGCCTCTGTGTAGCAAGCAACCAGTGCCTGGCTGGCTGGCTGCTGGCTTGTGTTTTTATTATTGGGCTACCCAGGCCCAAAAGGTCTGTTATGCTGGGTAGGTTTCATTGAACTCTATTGTTGTTTTAAATTTGGCAATATAAACTACTGGCTGGATATGTTTGATGATGGTTTTTCTTTCACATGTACTGTTGCCTGTTTTTGGGGTAGACTGATCCCCTGTTGCCTTTCCTTTCCTTTTTGGGGGAAGGTTTTAAGGAATCTTTTGGGACTTTTTTTGGAGTAATTATTAAGGGTTCATTAGTGCCAGAAAATGCGAATGGGGAACCAAAATATGAATGAGATGAAAGAGGTTCTCTTTTTTGTGTAAAACGAGAGGGAAAAATACAAAATGAAAGAAGACAAATGAGGCATCTCCTAAAAGAACCTGGAACAAAATAAATAAGGAAATTTTCCCTATGCACATCTATAACAGGTACTACATAAATTGAGTAGGCTGTAGAGATTAATGTTTTATTCACACATTTTTAGAGCCAACACCCCTTTGTGTACAATAAAAAAAAGACAAAAACATTGTGGCAGCTTTGGAACTAATGGTTTTATTACAGTGTAAGCTCCACTTCCTCAGACACATAGTTGACTCCTCCTGTTGGTATATCACACAGCCATCATCCATGCATACTGATGTTACACAAGTAAGAGAGAGAGAGAGAGAGATAGCAAATAACATACTGGCTCTGTGAGCAGCTGGTCTCTATCCAACTTTGGCTACAGAAAACCCCACCAGAGATAGCAACAGCGGAGAAGCTAGTTAAGGGTCAAAGTGAGCATGTAACTAAACATGAAACTTTCTTGACTGCTGAAAGCTCTCTCTTTGTCGTGGCATAAGCTTTTCTCACCTTCCATACCCTGCAAATTAGTTTACTATGTTTTACCTTCAGGAGGTAAACACAGGCTTAATTTGGCAATCGGGAATCATGTCACGAGACAAGCAACATGCTATCTTCTAAATGTAATTTCTTCTGTCTCATGTAGATTTATCCAATATGATGGCTATCTTTAAATATCTGAAGGTCTACCATACACATGACGGAACAAATTTGCTTTCTGGTGGTCCAGATAGTTGGATCCAAGCCAATAAGTTCAAATTATAACGGCATTGGTCGCCCTGTTAGATGACCTCTTGAGGGAGGCCGACAGGGGAAAAACTTCTCTGTTGGTCCTCCTCGATATCTCAGCCGCCTTTGATACCGTCGACCACGGTATCCTCCTGAGGAGGGTCTCCGAGTTGGGAATCGGTGGTCAGGCGTTGGCCTGGCTCCGGTCCTTCCTGGGGGACCATCCTCAGAGAGTTCAGCTTGGGGAGCATGAGTCGGCCCCGTGGAGCCTCAATTGTGGGGTTCCGCAGGGTTCGACCATCTCTCCAATGCTGTTTAACATCTATATGAGGCCGCTGGGCGAGGTTATCAGGGGGTGTGGAGCATCGTGCCATCAATATGCCGATGACACGCAGCTCTACATCTCCTTTTTGCCAACTACAGTGGATGCCGTTCTGTCCCTGCAGCGCTGCCTGGGGTCTGTATTGCAATGGATGCAGGAAAATGGGCTGAGGCTGAACCCGGACAAGACGGAGGTCCTGAGGGTCGGGGGGCCTACCATCAGGGGTTTGGGAAACTCCCTCTCTTTTGGGGGGGTGACTCTCACCGCGAAGAGTGAGGTGCACAGCTTGGGGGTCTATCTGGACCAGGCGCTTGCCATGGAATCCCAGGTAGTGTCAGTGGTCCGCACCGCTTATTTCCATCTCTGGCGGATTGCCCAGCTGCGTCCCTATCTAGATGTTGGGTCGCTCACCACTTTGGTCCATGCGCTCGTAATCTCGAGATTAGACTACTGTAATGCTCTCTACGTGGGGCTGCCTTTGAGAGCTATGTGGAAACTCCAGATGGTGCAGAATGCGGCAGCCAGACTTCTCAGTGGGGTAAGGAAACATCAACATATTACTCCCACTCTGGCCGCCTCGCATTGGCTGCCCGTTCGGTTCCGTATAGATTTCAAAGTTTTAATGCTTACGTATAAAGCCCTAAACGGTTTAGGGCCTCGTTACCTGACGGAACACCTTCTCCCACCTAGATCTACCCGTATCACCCGATCTAGCCAGGAGGTGAGGCTGAGGAGCCTAACGCCGAGGGAGGCCCGGAAGGAAAAAACAAGAAACCGGGCCTTCTCGGCAGTGGCTCCTCGTCTTTGGAACAGCCTCCCTCCTGAGATTCGCATGGCCCCGTCGCTGGGCATCTTTAAATGCCAACTGAAAACCTGGCTGTTTAAGCAAGCCTTCCCTCCACCCACCGTCTGAATTTTTGTTATTTTGTGTTTTCTCCCATCTTGGATCATTGTTTATTTAGTAATATATTGTTATGATTTTAAATTGTTAAATTGTTACATGATATGTTGTTACCCGCCCAGAGTAGGCTATATGACTAGATGGGCGGGCTATAAATGTAATAAATAAATAAATAAATAAATAAATTAGAGGACTTAAACTATATTTTAGGAAGCATTTTGATAGCATTTGCTGCTTGAGTGTAGAAGGCACTTCAGAAGGTGGTGTACTGTTCTTCACTATAGACTTTTTAATAGAAGCTGGAGAACTACCAACTACAGAGCTAGACAAATAACTGTTGAGATTCTTTCTTTTTAGAATGTAACTTGAAACAGAAGGGCTTCTTCCCCCTGTGACCGCCAACATTTGAAGAGAAATGTAGGATACATTTGAGATACGGGTTGCCATCTCCAATAAACAGAAGCTGGTGAAATGGGGTGGTGCATAACTGTTGTCTCAAAAGATGAAAGTTTTTAAAGCTGTGACAACTTCAGAAATGATGGGGCATATAAGATAATTAAAGTTGGAAACAATACCTTGCATCTGAGCGAGACAAATTCAGCTGACTAACATGTAGGCATCTTTCACTAGTCAATGGGTGGTCTCGGGTAAGCGAGTTTCCTGAGTGGATGAGCAGGTTCTGTCTACAAACAGGCCCCAAGCTATTTGCCATCTCCATGTCATTCTTCTCAGATATCAAATTACAATGACTGTAGCCACCATTCACTGTTAAAGAAAGGAAGGGTAAGAAAGAAAAAGCATAACAATCAATAAGAGTATTGCATATTTTCATTGTACCCCTTCGTCTTGCTCCACCCATTATTTGGTAGCTAGATTCATGAAGCAAGGGGAGAATACAAAGTGTTTCAGATAACTCAAGATTCAATCCCAAAGGAGTTACCTGCTATGATTCATTGCCATATTTTCCCAAATTTTATCATCTTAAAAATGGTAACATTTGCAATAAATACTTCTTTTATTAGGAGACGGAATAGATAATTGTTTTTGTTTTCCTTTTCCCTTTGTCTTACTACTTCGGTGAAGAACTTTCTGTGCGAAGGAATAAGGGGAAGTAAATCTGTGCCTGAATGATTTCGGAAATTCTTTTTAACAATCAGTTCCATTTGTACAAAACATTATCTGCTTCATAATTGAGAGTCAAGGCACATCAAAAATTGTTTCCTTCTTACCAAGCAATATGAGAGTAGTTTTGAAAAAAGAAAAGAAAACAAACAAAGCAACTTACACATTGCAGACAAAACTCAGGGCAGAAGCATGGCTATTCTCAAAAAGAAATGAATGAATGAATGAATGAATGAATGAATGAATGGCATTTATATTCCACCCTTCCTCCACTGAGGTCAAGGCAGCATACATGCCTCCCCCAATTTACTCTCACAACAATCCTGTGAGGTATGTCTGGCTGAGCAGCATTGACCAGCTCAAGGATACCTAGTGAATTTCATGTCCAACTGTAGGTTTGAATGCAGGCCTCTTAAGCCACATTCCAACATTTTAAGTGCTACTCTGCACTAGTCCTTTGTGGAACAATAAGAATATAAATATTTTTGTGTGGCATTAAAAAAATGGAGCACATTTGAACTGTACTTTAGACATCTTGGCTTTAACTATGTAATTAAAATCAGCGGAACCATTTATGAACTGTACTGAAGCTTCAATTTCTACACTTGAGCAGTGGTCCATTTTAGAGGTTTTCAGCCACAGTTTCTTTTCACGGAGTGTTGAAAGCAACTCATATGGAACAAATCCAAACATTATCCAAACGGAGGTTATAGATGGCTTTACAAAGCTTCCCAATTTTTGACTCATTATACCATGAATTTGCTGGAAAACCTTGAAAAATGCCAATAAAACACAGACTACCATTTCTATGCCACACATAATACTGAGGTTGATATGTGAAGTATTAGACTATTCAACAAGCTGACACACTAATTCTGAAGGAAGTTGTGGAGATGAGCTGAAGTATAATGCTCTAATAACAATATCCATTTCCATTTCAAAGCATTATTAATCTCACTAAGAAAAGACTGTATTTTAGAACACCTATTCTTTACAGAGTGTTTTTAACAATCAAGAGCCTGAGTGCTATGGTGTTCACATAAGGTTTGCATAATTTGGAAAGCTAATTATGGCCAATTGCTGAGGTACCAGGGCATGTCTTGGCACTGTCTTCAATCATTGGCATTGGCATCAATCAGTTCTGGTAAGTAATATAATCTTAAACAAACACCAATGGGATTCTAGCAGGATATGTTAAAATAGGATTCCAGTCTTAAACTGTGATTAAGAATTCCTTCTACCACCTCAACAAACTACTTTACTTGTTTAGTGATACACTAAACTTGAACATAATCGAGATAGACATCCATATTTTTACTTTCTAGACTATCTTTCTCTCTGTGAGCCCCCTCCCCCCCCAGTTACTGAAACAAATAAATATATAGTTGAGCTCTGGGGTACACTTTTTCCTTTCTGTGCTTCGACAATACAACTGTGAAATTAATTAGCAGCCATTTGAACATGTTTTGTGACAATATGACACAGAAACAAGGAGGCAGGATGACAGCTAAACTGCAACAAATAAAACTGCAAAGTTGGAAAGAACCCTGTGGGTAATTGAGAGATATCATGTATTTTTTGTTGTTGTTCTTAAATGTAAGAAAATATATTTTAAAACATTAAATCCAGAGTAGTATGTCAGCCAAATGCCGATATGCTAATGTTCACAACATACATTCACTCTGGGTAGACTTCCTAATATATTGTTAGATTACTTTCATGCCAAGTTACTATTAAGCACATACATATGGGAATTCCAACACAGCCAAAACTAGACATGACAACAAAATGTTGTCTTTTGTCCAGAAACACAGACTTATTCAAAAAAGAAAAAAACAAAAAAACAAGGAAGGACCTATAGCGGATTCATCTTAAGCTGGAAACAATCAAACATAGTGTAATCAAGCAAGAGAAAGAGTCCATTAAAAATGATGCGAAACAAAAACCAGGATATCATCTGCTTTCCCAGGCCTGTAAGGAGAGTTAATGGGTGTTTTAATCAATATATCAAAGCTTACCAATAGATGATACAATAAATGACACATTTCTATGTTGTACACTCAGTGTATGTTTTCACTTTTAAATAATGCCATATTTTATACTAGGAACTCATCTGAATTTATATAGACAGTATAGCTTGACTAAATGTTTTGCTTTCTAGAGTGATGTAGCAAAGAGAATCGACAGGTTACCCACCTGTAATTGTAGTTCTTCGAGTGGACCTCTGTGATTCACACCCTGGATGATTCGCGCCTGCGCAGAGCCTCATCGGAAGATTCTAGAGCTTCTGCGGTAGCAATGAACACATTAGAATATGCCCCTCCCCACCCGTATAAGTACCTTGGCGCCAAGCGTCCCTTTCAGTTGTGTCAACCGCTGCTTAATAGTAAGCAAACAATGGCGTGACAGAGGGGAGGATGGGCGGGATGTGTGAATCACAGAGGTCCACTCGAAGAACTACAATTACAGGTGGGTAACCTGTCGTTCTTCTTCGCGGCCTCTGTGAATCACACCCTGGGTGACTAATATGCTGTTTTACCCGGAGGCAGGGTGTCACGCCAAGGTAGAGGTTAGAACAGCACGACCAAAATGCCGCATCAGACTTCTGCCGGAGGTCGAGTCTATAATGACAGATAAACATGGACGGCTGTGCCCAAGTGGCAGAGGCGCAGATGTCCGGAAGAGGTACGCTACGGAGAAAGGCTGTAGAGGCTGCCATTGCCCTGGTGGAGTGAGGGTGAACCACTCTGGGGGCTGGTTGTCGAGCAAGTTGATAAGCCAAATGAATGGTAGAGGCGACCCATCTGGAGATAGATTGGGAAGTCCCCTGACAGCCTTTTGTACGTAGCTGATGGCTTATGAAGAGACGAGATGACTGAAGGCTGCAGAAGAGTAAAGCCATCTACCCATGGAGTCTATTCATCGACTGTCCTTATTTGGTGGTATGAGAGATTGTCGGTGTCGAGATCTCGATAGAGAGGCTTCGACAAATATAGAATTTGGAGCTGGTTGTTTTTGGAGGAAAATGGCTCTTGGGTCATGGATTCTATAGAGGTTATCAATCCGCTTAGACATGGTATGGGAGGAAGCTGGTTTTGTCCAGGATCTCTGCGCAGTACTAAGAAGAGACGGTAACATCGATATGTGCACCGGAGTGGTTGTATTTTTAGAGATAGGATCATATAGATGATCGGCTAGTTCTGTCAATGGTCGGTGGACTTGCAGATCAAGGGATTTAGCCATGCGAATCATAAGTTGGGCATAGGTCTGGAAATCCTCTGCCGGTGACGGCGGGTCGGTATCGACAATGTCCAACTCTGGAGAGGTAAGTAACACCGATGGAGTCTGCAGCCGAGATCCATGGTCAGAGCCATCGAGGTCGCGTCTGGAGTCGACGGACTGTCGATCGACTTCGGTGTCGAGAGGCTGAGTCTCGTAGTATTGCTGGTTATGAGTCAGAAAAGATGGAGGCGGCATGTCCATGGACATCTGTCGATGTCGAGGATCGTCGACATCGAAAGATGGTGGTTGAGCGTCGACGGACCTCGATTGGTAGGGATGGACCTCGGTGTCGAGCTTGGTGTCATAACGGTGCCGGGGTCGATGACTTGCATTTATCATCTATTGTAGTAGGAAAATATCGGGAGGCTGGGGCTGCAAAAGCCTCATGTGTGGCTGAAATCTGCTCGACCGTCCGAGGTTTTTTCGATACCAAGTGGGGAGCAGGTTGAGGTATAGTCACCTCTTGGTGATGTGGCCGCTTCGACACCGATGGTTGTCGAGAGGTAGGCCGACTATTAGATGGTATTATCGAACAGGGTAAAACACCTGGTCGACTAGTTGGTGCAGTTTGTCGAGCAGAGCACTGGTCGGGGCAAATGGCAACCCGATGCATGTGCTGAGCGTGGGTTTGAACCACACGCGATGAAGCGAGCTGTCGAGATTGTTGATGTCGACGGTCCTGGTTAGGGATCATCCAGTGGTCGATCCGAGGGCATCGAATATGGAACGGTGTCAAGCCGTTCGGGATGGGAATCCTCGGGCGATGGAATAACCAAAGGATTGCTGGAAGGAATGGAAGGTTGTGGACTGGGAGGAGAGGACGTTAGTTGGTCGACTCTATCATCCCATTCTGGAGACTGAGAACAGGGTTGATGAGACTGACGTCTGTCATCATCTGAGGGAGATCCGACCAAAACTGATTCAGAGAGTTGTGGTTGTGGTGGGATGTCTGTAGGCTTAGACTGTTTAGCTCGTTTAGGAGGAACAGGCTCCGGAGCTGGAGCAGCTTCAGTAGGTCTCTGACGTTTAGAAGTTGTTTTCGAAGTCGAGGACTTCGGTATGGAGGGTTTCGATTTGTGTGTCTTCGAGGTCTTAGACGATGCAGATGGGGAATCGGAATGAGCTGGTGTAGCCGATGGACGTTGTTTCGATGATTCAGTAACGGCTTTTTCCATTGCTTTGGTTTGGGAAGTGGCCCTACAGGGAGGTTGGGCCATTTGAACTGGTTGTAAGGATTGTTCCCAAAGTCAGAGTTTTAGCCTCGAGAGGCGAGATCGAAGCACTCCGCACTTAAATTTTTTGCAATGGGTACAGGAGGAAGTTTGATGTTGTTCTCCCAAACACAAAAGGCACTTAGCGTATCCGTCAGAAAGTGGGATCTTATTATCACAGACAACGCAGTGCTGAAACGGGCCCAAAGGGGCCATGAATAGGAGAAAATAATTGAGGGGAAAAATCGATGATTGGGGGGTGGGGTGCTGCGGCCAGAGGCCGAGCGAGGGGAAAGGAAAAATTTCTGATGATAAAGAGTTTGATCTAATAGTTTAAAAGAAAAAGATTGATAACAGGAAGGAATAAAGAATAAGCTCTCTTTCTCTTTTACTCACAGAAGCAGAATTATGAGGCTCTCAACGCGACGGTTTAAAGAAACTGAAAGGGGACGCTTGGCACCAAGGTACTTATACGGGTTGGGAGGGGCATATTCTAATATGTTGATTGCTACCGCAGAAGCTCTAGAATCGTCCGATGAGGCTCCGCGCAGGCGCGAATCACCCAGGGTGTGATTCACAGAGGCCACAAAGAAGAACTCTTAGATTTAACTTTGGATTCTCTTTATTCCTACTACCTAAAATTGGAGGGTTTTAGTTTTTTTAAAGAAAAAACCCTCTTTCTTCTCAGATAAAGATTTTGGATTACTACAGCTTTGACCCTCAACTGATTTCAAATTCTGACCTTACTATTGTTCAGTGCTGCAGGAAGCAGTAATGGATTAATTGCAAAGATTAATTTAACTCAGCCCTTTATCTGTGTTCGTGTAAATTCACTCATGAAAGGAAAAGAAAAATAA
This sequence comes from Intellagama lesueurii, assembly GCA_037013535.1. Lineage (NCBI taxonomy): Eukaryota > Metazoa > Chordata > Lepidosauria > Squamata > Agamidae > Intellagama > Intellagama lesueurii. Next base: position 173,589,698 of record JBAJHW010000004.1, on the reverse strand, counting down.
CTGATCACGATCCAACATCATGCAAGCATATTTCCGCTAGAGCAGCAAGACTTTATCCTTCCTCAAGTAGCATTCTATGCTGCCTGAAAATCTGCTTTGGATGATTTCCCAGCTCTTCAGGGCAAATTTTACTAACGTACATGGGGCTGCACAAGCAAGCCTTCATCCAAGTTCTGCAGTGTTGTCACAACCTCTTGGTTCTGTTTGGAATTTTTGCTATCTTAATGGTTGACATAATTGTGATGTTTGCACTGCCTTCTAAATCTATATATGGAACATTTTTAAAACATGCTTTACTCAACCAGATTTTGCATTACAAGATGGGGGGAAAGGAAAGAGAAACCCCACAAAGTTCACTTTTTTACATTAGATTCAGGATTAACTACACCCTCCCTTTCTTTCTTATTTTACATAGCAACCACATCATATAACACCCTAGTTAATATGGGCTTCAGAGATAACCATAGGAAAGGAAAAAGAAATGCTCAAACACAGCATACCATAAATTAATTTTTAAAAATAATCTGCAAGCACATAACTCTTTCAAAGAACATAAACCACACTTAGCATGTGAAACCTGAAAAACCACATGAAAATATCAGGAAAGATAAGCTGTTTCTTAAAAGAATATTCCAGACATGAATCTCTGTCTCTCAGGAAAATACCTTTTCTATTCATCACTATCAGCATGCAACCATCACACCATGTGAGAAATTAAAGTATAACCTTTAGTCCATATAAAAATGGACAATAGAAAAATATGCATTGCACCTGCAGCAATTCAGAGGCAAACTAACCACATGGAAGAAAACTCTACCATGGATAAATTCATCACCTATCTCTACCATTGCTAAAACAAGCTGACGACACCTACAAATAACTATTTGACACAAAGTGATGAGGCGCACAGATTGTGTGTAAAGTCCCTAGCCAATCAGGATGAAGATTGTGGCAGTCATCTAACTTAAGAAATCTTTGTTATTAATAAGAGAGCAAACCAACCACATGGAAGAAAACTCTACCATTGTGTATGTTCATCATGGGTGAGTTTTATTTGACTGATCAATCAACTATATAAAATCACCACTTGAGTGAAATAATTGTTTTGTAAATGAAAAAAAAAATTCTTGGCTCTCAGTTACAGTACATACATATATTAGAGTGAATGCCTTTTTTAAAATGGAACCAATTAATTTATTAGAGCTTGGAGCCCTAATAAAAACTTATACATAGACAAAAATGCTTCTTACACAAAAGAACACAAACATACACTGACTATTTAACACTAAACGGAACACTTTTTGAACTGTAGGGTCTAAATTACTACTTGGGAAGAATTTCAGGGGCCACACTGCAGCTGTAGGTTGAACTAAAAGCATAGACAGAAGTCAAAAACAAAAGCAGGTGAAGCCATAGCAAAGTGGGCAGAACCAGCTGTAATTCTTATCTATTTGGACATCTTTTCACTAAGCATACAGAACACAGCTCATTTCTACAAATGATTATTCAGGAATAAATCCAAAAACAACAACTTTCTAGCTTACATAGGCAACACAACTTAATTCCATGTAACATTTACCTGCAAAGCATAGATGAATTCCACACAAAAAAATTCACACCTACAAAGCACAACCAAGTTCTGTGTAGCATATTTAAAGTTTGAATATTGCTGTTTTAACACCCTCCCCTTTGTCCACTGGCAAAAGGACATCATAACTGTCTACAGTTACACCTGTAATAAGTGTCCCACAGCTTTAGCATTCAGAAAATCCATTTTATTAATTTCAAGGCCAATTTTGCAACAACCTCACCACACAGTGTCAGTTCCAAAGGCCCCAAGGCCCCATAGTTTGTTAGATGTCTCAGGCCTGGTGAATCAGTAATTTTCTCAGGAATCAATGCCCATCCTGTTTTTGGGGAGGATCAGCCCAATTAGTAGATAAGTACCACTGGAATCAGGTTGCAAGCCATTGTAGGGGGCTTGCAGGAACAGGACCCTCTGGCAGTTAAGTACTAGCAGGCACAAGCCCCAGAAGTGGAGGAACAGTATTACAATTGGATCCCACAGTTGATATAAACACATAGGTCACTTGGTCACCATGGAGTCTACTCCCTCAGGCTTTGTAGGCCATTAACTGGAATGGAAGGTTCCTTGGGATCCCTTGGGATCTGCCTCTCACTAGGTTGAAAATGAGGCCCTTGCATGCAGTACTGGAAGTCAGGGCCCCAATGGAGTTCACAGCCCCTAAGACCCCTGCTACCCCCAGAGGCAGAAACCAGTCTGGGTTGTTGAGGCCTGTGGGCTGGCCAGTGAGACGCAGTTCCCACTTTTGGGTGGCCCAGGTCCCTGCTTTCCAACTGGTTTGACTGCACAAAAGCTAAGGGCATCCTATTTAACGCAAAGGGGCTCCCATCTGTGCAGCAGGGAAGTATATACCTGTTTTGTGCAAGCTCTGAAGCGACCACTGCCTAAGTGGTAGAAACAAAGAAGGTTCTGCCCTTCAGACCACTCATATTTTTTATGATTTGATAAAAATACACCTTTGCAGTTTTATCTGTCATGAATCATGCACAAAAATTAAAAGATAGGTTTATTTTATTTTATTAGATTTTTATCCTGCCCATCTACTGGGATGTCACTACTTTGGGCAGATTACACAGATAAAAACATTTTAAAGACACCAAACCCCCAAATGGACAAATATATCAGTAGTAACATGTTGCAATTCACTTTTTAAACTGAGAAGGACTTTCAAGAATCTCTTGTTTTGAGCACGACTGTGATAAGAAAGGGTGGCTTCATTCCTGACTCCCCACCCCTTACCATACCTCTTTTCCCAGAAAGTAACAGATAAAGGTTTAGAAAGGTGATTCATCGGGAACACCAAAACGAGAAGAAATAACTAGTAGTAAAAGTTAAACATTGCATACCACCTGCATTCTTCCACTTAAACCTGCCTCTTCCCTTGGTACTTTCCATACATAACAAATTGTCAGGACTTCTTTGCATGTATGTAAGAAAACACTGACAAATTCTGCATGAATGCAACATGTCATTTGTTTCTATAAGAAAGTGGTGAGAGTTTCAGACTGACATTTGCATTATACAATCAAGTCAACCCTAGGGTGATACCTCTTGTTTCCCAAGAATGTTTTAGCTTTTCATTCCTTGTGATTCACAGAGGTTCTGTTGTTTCTGATAAATGCAGCCACTGGTAGCCATTCACAGTAAGATAAGACAGAATCCAAAGGGCAACAAGAGTTTGCTGTGGCACTTTGTAATTTTACCTAATTAAGAACAATGAACAAATAGCTATAATGACACATAAAACTGCAATGACTCACATTCAAAACAAAGATAGGTTTGAAATATTTGCCTAACATACTTAACTATCCCAAGAGCTTTTGTGGCTTTTCTGGTGTCTGCCAAACTAGGTCATTTGCTTATTCTTGCTGCTTTGAGACATCGTACAGAATGCACCTATGACATGTTTAAAGAAAATAACATTTTTACTGGCAACTAGCAGAGCAGTATCCTTTCAGAACAAGACTTTTGATCACAGAATTTTTATTACCAGTAAGTCTGATCCAGCTGCAGAAAGGGCCAAGAAAATTGTTCATGGTAACTATAAAGATATATCTAGATAACAACATTTTCAGTCAGCCTTACCAACTTTTTTGGATTCTACTGCTTTCAACAGCTGAAGTGACAGAATTTCAGATGGTGACACTTTGCTCATGGTTGCAAATGCAGAGCAAAGAAAAGCTACACCGGTTGGCATGCAAACCCCGCCTTTTAACTTGTGGTAACTTCTCATTTTGTACCCCTTTTCCAAATTGTCATTAACTTATTTATATGTACCTAGTATAAGAATATGGGTGCCACCAAAGCCTAGTTCCACTTGGTTGAGCTTCATGTGTCTGTGGACATTGTGCAGTTGGCTTTCTGTGTGGATTGGCCATATTACATATAAGACCCATGACAGGTTTAGAGCAGCATTTCAGCTCCCACAGAGGTGGAACCTTGGCACAGATATTACCTTCACCTTTGTGAAGAATTACTTAATATTATCCAACTGATACAAGGAATTTGCAAAAAAAAATTGTTTATGATGAAACCATACAAGGCACTTTATTGAGGATTCTCAAATCCCCAATACAAGATCTCACCTCCAAGTGCAAGATCTCACCTACAAGTGCAAGGATAAGACAAGAAGGATTTTTTTTTCATTATTTTTGGCATAATTTGCAAATAATGCCCCTGGAATCTTTTCTCTTTGTGAAGATAAGCACAGATGCACAACAAGCATTAAAAAAAACCAGTCTAAATGTTCACAAAGATGCCAGCAACTCATTTAACACTTCTACATTTTAACAGTCCATGCAACAAGGCAGCAGTTATCATATTCTTAAATGTAAAGCATTTACAGTAGTGCACAAAAAGTATGCAAACTCTCTTTAAGAACAGAAAAAAATCTCACCATCTTGTAGTGAAGTAGGGGGAGTGCTTTATTTTGGGATATAAATGTACAGCTTATAACTTACATCCATACATGGAATCATGATGACATGAACCCACCGCAGTTAGCTATTTATTAGTCCACAGTTCAGTGTTTATGCTCTAAACTGGGAACATGGCCTCTTTTCAGTTGAGAGAGGGAGGAAGCCAAATTTTTGCCATACAGACTGAACAAACTACACAAATATTACACTTTTAGGGTAGACGTAGGGACAAGTGAAGGACCATCATGCACTGATAATTCTAGCATGTGTTCATGAGGGCTGAATGGAGGCTGGATGTGTATACACACCCTCCCATGTAAAGTAGATAACAATAAACATTGAAAAGATGGATCTGTGTATGGCAAAGAAGAGTTCTGCCAAGTATAGTATTAATAATGTGTGTGTTCTATGAAAACGACTCATTTGTCTATTTTCAGAATACATATCCATTTCCAAAAATGGGACTCAAGAAGGCTCACAGTAAAACTGAATGAAAAACAAACATAACTTAAACATAAAAGAAATTCAGATATTAAAAGATATGTGTAGTGGCACTTAAAAACACAATTTAAGCTATAGTAATAAAGAAACTAGACTACCATGTTGTAAAAATCCTTATCCTAGGTCAGCTGCCAATAGCCTGACTGGATAAAAAGGCATTTGTCTGCCTCCAGAAGGAAAAGGGAACCTTAACTTTCCTTGTTAGGAAGTTTCATAGTCTGGGAGAAGCAAATGTGAAAGCCCTCTCTACGCTGTGCCCAACTAAACCTGAAGGTCGCTTCTACCCAAGTTGCAAAGGTCTTTATATATAATAAAAGAGTACACTTTGAATGGTATCTCAAAACAGATAGACAGGGAATCTGTCTTAACAAAGGAACTGCATGATCCTTGGAACTGGCCACTGCCAATGCTGAAATTTCTAATACTTTTCTAAATCAGTCCCACATACAGCATATTGCAATACTTCAGCTCTTTGTAATTAAGGCTTGTGTCACTACGGGTAGATGTGACATTTCCTAGAATGAACATGGTGCAAATGCACTCCTAGACATTGCCAAAAACTGAGTGTATAAATTCAGTGCTGAACTACAAACACTGAACCCTTTGAGTTCCCATTCCATGACCTACTTTATTATTGTCCAACAAGCATCTCTGCACTATCTACATTAAAGCTTTTGTTTGTTCGCCTTCATTACTGATATTAGAGACTGACATAGAACCAGAAATGCTTTCTTGGATTTAGGTTGGAGTGAGCAACTTTGGCCAGCATGGGAGGCAATTCCGCCCCCCGATTACTTCAGTGACCTGAATCACTAAAAATCATTCCCCCAAAAGAAACCAGAAGTGTCCAGAAGTACACTTCCAGATTTTTTTGAATGGATTTTTAAAGCATTAAATATTGCAGGAGGCACCCTAAAACGTATATAAAAGACAAGTCATCACTCTTGGAGGCTTTCAGAAGTGCCAGTTCACTACTGTTTACTTCAGAAAACAATTTTCAGTGGAAGCATAGAGGAGTTTGGTGAGGTTGAGAGGCACAAAACACTGTGGGGATCTGTATGTCGCATTAGAGGTGCACTTTGTCCATCACTGATTTAGATAAAATGGAGACAAAAATTTGATACTATGCACATATCGAGGGCACAAAAAACCCAAATTCTAAAAACCTTTCCCATATGCTAATTAGCATAAGGAACAAGAGGAACATAATTCCAAGCCAATGGCAGAGGTCACATGAGAAACACTCAGAATACTCTGCAATAAAAGCATAGGCATAGGCATTTTACCCACCTTAAAAATAAAAACAAGAGCCAACTCTTGTTGGCTGGAGTCTGGCAACCTGAGGCTACTCTCACATAGATTATTTTGTAGTGAGAAGGAACATACAAGACAGCTCTAGCAACTACCACTTGGATTTAGTATGTCTTTCTTGTATCCCAACATTTCAAGAAGCACCAAACATGTTTCAAACACCCCACACCAATTTCTGGTAACACCAAACAAAAAGTTTCCTTTATAAGCAAGCTGCAGTGTCTATTTTCACAAAAAGAGAGTACAAGAAGACAAGATAACAAAGGTTGATAGCATTAAAAAAAAAAACAGATCTGGAACATAGTGCGCATGTCTTCTTAGAACAGTGACTGTAGTATTGAAAAAAGACAGGTTACTTACCTGTAACCATGGTTCTTCAAGTGGACCTCTGTGAATTCACACAACTGGGTTTAGACAGCGCCTGCGCTGGTCTTCTCGGAATATTCTAGAGCTTTTGTAGAAAAGTAACAAAGTTTAGAGTTGCCCCTATAGCGCATGCTCCCGCCGCCTCAGCCTTCAGTTCCATTTATCCGCCACAAAGCCTGTGCTTAGCAGAGACATAGTAGTGACGGACAGCGGGGAGGCTGGGCGGGATGTGTGAATTCACAGAGGTCCACTTGAAGAACCATGGTTACAGGTAAGTAACCTGTCTTTCTTCTTCGTGGCCTCTGTGAATGCACACAACTGGGTGACTAGCAAGCTCACTTACCGGAAGGAGGGCCGTCACTCTAGAACAGAAGTCAAAACTGCTCTACCGAAACTTGCTTCCTTCTTGGCCCGAAGGTCCAGTCTATAATGTGTCACAAATGTGGACGCATTAGACCATGTAGCAGCTCTACAAATGTCCGGAACATCCACACCACGAAGCAATGCTGTAGATGTAGCAACAGCTCTGGTGGAATGTGCTTTCAGGCCGTCAGGAGGAATTTTGCCTTGCAGCTGATATGCCAGATTAATAGTAGAGACAAGCCATCTAGAGACTGTAGAGGAGGAAGCAGGCGAGCCTTTATGTGATCCGTGAAAACAAAGGAATAACCTTGGAGAGCCACGGAAGTCCTTAGTTCGCGAGGTGTAGTAAGCCAGAGCTCTGCGAACGTCCAGTGAATGGAGCGTGCGCTCAATGTCCGAGGAAGGTTGTGGAAACAAGGTTGGCAATATCAAAGGTTGATTGAGGTGGAAGTCAGTGACAACCTTGGGTAGGAATGAAATATCCGGATAAAGAATGACCTTGTCCTTAAAAAATTGAAGATAAGGAGAGTCAGATCGAAGAGCAGCTAGTTCACTTGCACGCCGAGCGGAAGTAATAGCCACAAGAAACAAAGTCTTGAAAGATAAAAGGCGAATGTCACAAGAGGCCATGGGCTCAAAGGGATGACGCATAAGGGAGCGTAACACAAGCTGCAGAGACCATTGAGGCATTGGTGGTTGGACATGTGGTCGAATATTTGACAAACCTTTCAAGAAGGATTTAAGCATTGGGTGCGAGAAGAGACGTGCGGAGTCGGAGTCACGAGGCTGAAAGGAAACAATTGCTGCAATGTACACTTTAAGGGTAGACAACGCTAGACCGGAATCAAACAAGTAACGTAAGTATTTGAGCAAAGTATGAAGAGAAATCGGCAAAACTTGTAAACCTCTTGATTGAGCAAACTTTGTAAAGTTGTTCCATTTATATTTATAAAGGAGTTTGGTCGACGGCTTTCTTGCCCTGTCCAAGACCTCCTGGATCAGGGAGTCAGTCTCCAGGCTGTCAAGTGCAGTGATTGCAGGTCTGGATGGAGAATGTTGCCTGAGTCCTGAGTGAGTAGATGTGGAAGGAGAGGCAGTCTGAAGACATCCGACGCCATCGCTCTGAGAGCGGAAAACCACGGCTGTCGAGGCCACCATGGTGCAATGAGAATGGCCTCCGTTTCTGATTGTCGAGCTTTGACCAGGGTCCTCTGTATGAGTGGTATTGGAGGAAAGAGGTAGAGGAGACCCGGTTCCCATGGAATCATGAAGGCATCTCCAAGTGAGTTCATGCCCCTGCCCGCACGAGAGGCATACCTCTCGCACTTTTTGTTGTCCTGTGTAGCAAACATGTCCACTGTGGGGGGACCCCATCTGTTGCAGAGTAGTAGAAAAACGTCCATGTCCAATTCCCATTCGTGGGACTGTACCGTAAGTCGACTCAACGTGTCCGCCAACTGGTTGTCGGTCGTTGAGATATGGATGGCAACCGGAAAGACATGATGCTGATAGCACCACTCCCAGAGGTGTATTGATAGGTAGAGGAGAGACATGGATCGTGTCCCTCCCTGTTTGTTGATGTAAAACATGGTCGTGGTGTTGTCGGTGATTACTTGCACACCACGACCTTGTATCATAGGGAGGAATGCACGAAAAGCTTTTATGACTGCCAGCATCTCCAGCTGATTGATGTGCAGATTCCTGTCTTGGCGAGACCAGAGAGCATGTATCTTGTGGGAGTCGCAGTGAGCTCCCCACCCCGTGGGGCTGGCGTCCGTTGTTACTTGAACTGAGAGGTGCAAGGGTCGAAAAGGACGGCCGATGAGGAGATGTGGTAGAAATGTCCACCATCTCAGTTGGGTTGCTAACTCCGGGGTAACGAGCAGTCGTTTCCGAGGGCTGTCTACCAGAGGATCGAAGAGAGCCAGGAACCACGCTTGGAGGGAGCGCATCTTTAGGCGAGCGTGTGTCAGTGCAGATGTTGTAGAGGCCATGAGGCCGAGCAAATGCTGGGCATGCTGAGCTGAAACCATCGAATTTGGATGAAACTTGCGAATAGCCTTGCGAAGTTTCAGTATGCGGCTGGGTGGGAGAAATATGCGTGCCCTGATGGAGTCGAGTTTCGCTCCTATGTAATCGGCTACTTGGGATGGAACCAGATGTGATTTTTTGTCGTTTACTGTGAGGCCTAGGTCTTGTAAGGCGTGCAGGACAAACTTGGTATCTTGGACGGCCTGTCGTCTGGATGGGGATACCACCAGCCAGTCGTCTATGTAAGGAAACACTTGTATGCCGTGCAGACGGAGAAAAGCCGCTACCGGGGCCATGCACTTTGTGAAAGTGCGAGGAGCTGTGGACAAGCCGAAGGGGAGGGCACAAAATTGATAAACGGTGTCTTGAAAGACAAAACGGAGGTACTTTCTGTGATTTTGATGTATTGTAATATGAAAATATGCGTCCTTCAGATCTATCACGACAAACCAATCTTTTTCTTTTAGGAGGTGAACAATGGATTCCAACGTCACCATTCGGAAGCGTCGTGGATGTAGGTAAGTGTTTAGGATTCTTAAGTCCAGAATGGGTCTGATCCCGCCGTCCTTTTTGGGAACAGCGAAGTAACGGGAGTAGAAACCGTTGGGTATGTCTAGAGGTGATACCTGTTGGATAGCCTGTTTTTTGAGAAGAATAAGAATCTCGTCTTCTAGAGCAGGGTCGAAGGATGTATGTCTGACCTGTCCTAGAGGTGGAAATTCTATAAACTCGAGGCGGTAGCCGAATTGAATGATATTTAGGACCCAAGTATCTTTTGTGATGTGGTTCCAGTTTCGGAAAAACGGAGCTAATCGAGTAGTTTGGGAAAGATTGGGAAGACGTGTGATTGAGTCAAAGATATTGCTTTGACTTCTTGGCAGGTGGCCGGTATGATTGACGTCGTTGGGAAGATGCCTGCGGTCTGAAGGTGGAAGCAGGTACAGCGGCCTGAGAGGATCTATTCTGGTTCTGATTCCTGAAAGACCGGTAAGGTTGAGAAGATGGCTGTTGGTACTGCTGTTGAGAGTATTGCTTGCGCCACTGATATCTGTTGTACTTAGGTTGCTGCTGAATTGTGTAGGACTTAGCTGTTCTTTTAATTTTATGTAAATTTTCCAGCGAGTCATCAGTTTTCTCATTGAAGAGTCCCTTAGCATCAAATGGGAGGTCCTCAATGCGAGTCTTGACGTCCTCTATGATACCGGAGGATCTGAGCCATGCATGGCGCCTCAAAGTAATGGCTGATGTTAGGGTTCTTGAGGCTACATCCGCCGAATGGCGAGACGCCAGGCGTTGGTGTTTCGCAACAGTGAGGGCTTCCTCATAAGTGTTAAGGAAAACCTGTCTGGTGTCGTCTGGTGCTGCTTGTAGGGCTGGAAGGATTCTTGACCAAAGCTGTCTCTGGTATGCCCCCATAGCTGCCTGGTAGTTCGCCACTCTAAGTAAGAAGGTGGTGAAGGAATATATCTTTCGCCCCAATACGTCCAACTTGCGTCCTTCTCTATTTGTAGGGGTGACGAGGCCTTTCCCAGAAGACTTGGAAGAATTAGACTGAACGATTATAGAGTTAGACACAGGATGTTTAATGAGGAAATTGGTATCGTCCCCATGTGTGCGGTATAGATTTTCAGTCCTACGGGGTACTTGTGAAGATGAAGATGGTAGATTCCAAGATTCTTTAATAAGCTCCATCATGGCTGGGATAAAGGCTAGACTCAATGGAGGAGATCTCTCCTGGTTAATATCCCCAAATACCAGATCCTCTTTGGGGGCTGGGGGCTGTTCAGTTTGAAGTTTTAATGTTTTGGCCATCCGGGAAACCATTTGGACATATGAGGAGAAGTCCTCTGAAGGTGAGGAAGGGTGAGGGTCTCCCGCATCTGATTCAGGAGTTCTTCCATCTACAGGGGATTCGTCTGAAGTTTCAGAAAACACCTCCTCGTCCTGATCTTCAGATGAGAACACCTCTTCCTGTTCAGAGGGTGAAGGTAAGCGTATGGATTTTCTATATGTTTGTTTTTTCTTGTCGAGAGCAGGTGTCTGATGCACCCTTGATGTTTTCGACGTCGACTGTAGCGTCTTGTTGCTAGAGGAGATCTTACTCCCTTCCTGGCGTTTAGAAGGACGTGTGTCGACGTCGAGATCTCGCCGATGTCGACGTCGAGGTGGAGACGATGCAGACGAAGATGATGTGGAGGCATAAACATATCGAAGCTTTTTCTTTCGACGATAAGTCTCCGAGCTCGAAGAGGAGTCGGTGTCCGAATCGTCATGGCGGCGTCGACGACGCGATCGGCCGCGTTCGACCTCGATGAACACTGGATCATCGTATTTAGACTTATTTCGACGTCGATACGAACGAGGCAAGACAACCACCTCCCGGCGAGAGGTTCGGTGCCGCTCCGGCGAAAGATGTTTTCTTTTCGCCGTCCGTTTTCGAGGCGGAGAATTCGACCTCGACGAAATCGACGGCGATAAGGGTATCGGTGACGCCCGCCCGGTATAAACAGGGCTATGGTGGGCAGAAGCCGGGCTAGAGACCACAACGTCTACTAGTTGGCTAGGGCTCGGAGACCGGTCAGGCCGAGCAGGCGATGGCTCCAGCTGACGTGGAGGAAGAGAAGCTGCGGCTTCAGAAAGATATTCCCGGTCCCGAGATGAATCCTCTAGAATTGAAGATGGCAGGGACGCCGACACCGGAGGGATTAGCTTCCGATGATCTTTGGGTTTGTCCTTCTTACTCTTTGAAGACACCTTTTTCTTTAGAGGATCCTTCGAAACGGCGCCGGAAGAGGTCTTCGACGTCGACGAGGGTAGTTTTTTTGTTGTCGACGCGGATGATTTTTTTGTTGTTTTATCCGTAGGTCTCGATGTCGATGAGAGAGGTGGAGATACAACTGAACTGTCCCGGCGTGGAGTAGACGAGGGAGTATTCGCTGTTTCCATCTCGTTGGGTTTCGACGCCGAGAGGGTCTTATCCCACAGGTAAAGTTTTAAACGTTGTTGCCGAGCTTTAAGAGCGGCTTTGGTGAATTTCTTACAATGCCTACAGGTTTGGGGTTGATGGGTGTCCCCTAAACAAAATAGGCAGCGGTCGTGACCATCAGAAAAGGGCAGTTTACGGGAGCACGACACGCACCGGCTGAAAGGTCCTGAAGGGGACATAAAGTATAAGAGCAAGGAAGAAAGACTCACGATCGTAATAAAAGTCCAAGAAATAAAGTCCTCTAAGAATTGAAGACGAGTCCTAAGCGTCAGAAAGTTCGGGCTTCTGAACGAGCAGGCCCGGAAAGCGCGGGAAATCCAAATGTTCAATCGGTCGCAAAACCGAAAGAAGCGATATCCGAAAAACAGTCCGTGGTCGAGGGGCAACAGAGAACAGGAAAGTCGTATCGGAGTCCGATTTCAAACCAAATAATCTATCCGAAAAGCTAGCAAAGATCGCTCTAATACCGAGAAGTTCCAAGCACCTGAGGCGGTAAAATGGAACTGAAGGCTGAGGCGGCGGGAGCATGCGCTATAGGGGCAACTCTAAACTTTGTTACTTTTCTACAAAAGCTCTAGAATATTCCGAGAAGACCAGCGCAGGCGCTGTCTAAACCCAGTTGTGTGCATTCACAGAGGCCACGAAGAAGAACAAAATGAATTCCTGAAAGAATAGATGTCAGAAACAAATACTATTTACCATGAGGGAAAATCACACAGACCCTGTCATTAGTGTATCTGAGAAACACATTTAGTGGATCAAGTCCAGAGTAGGGGCTGAGAGAAAGGAAGCTGAATATGTGAAGGACAATGCCATCTCTCAAACACACACATGAGAAAGTTGAAGAAATGGAAAGCCTTTTCAAACAGATTCTTACACTGAACAGAAGCAAGAAAACAACAATCTGCCTTTGAAAGTTTTGCCAAAAAAACTGCAGGAACAAGACTTGCATATTACTTCTAGTGGAACGCATATGCAATTGTTTTCTCACTAGAACACACATATTGACAGGAAGAGGAACTGCACATTAACTTCAACTGAGAGACTGGAAATAATGTTATATCCATGCATGTTTATAAAACAGCACTTTGGCTATATATCTCCTGGATTCTAAAATTAGGGCTGGAAGTACATAAATTATCACTGCTTTGTGGAGGTTGCTTTCAACTGACTGTTGTGCTGGCTGCTTCCATACCATGAACCCTTCCACCTGAGTGAGTCCTCTATTCTGCAACAAAACCGAAGAATAGACTAGCGTACGATGACTCTAAACTCACAGATCTGAAGAAATGGCAATCAGGGTCAAGATAGCATGGCATGAGGATATGGTGAAAAGTGGGAAGTCACAAGGGTCTAAAAATCAAGCCTCTATGTTGATAGGTTCCAAACATGTAAGTAAGCATCTACACTGAAACTGCTATTAATGGTGATTGATGAGTTAAATAATAAGCAAACTGTAGTAAATAAGAGATTGCCTCGCATCAATACCAGCTGACATTGTATGGCAAATCTGTGGCAAGGGCATCTGAAACACTAAAGTGAAGATATACCAATGTCACATAGGGATTATGGGGGTAGTTCTTCCCCCACAGGCACCGTTAGATGGTGGCTTGGCTTCCTACTCTCCTCAACCGACTGTTGCCAATCTCTGGCTAGACGTATTTGCCTCCCAAAATATGATTCCTTCAGAGATGTGAGGCTGAGCAATCAGACTTACAAATTAAGCCATGGACTTCTGACCAACCACAAAGCAAAGATTACTAGAATGCAAAATTGGAAGCTGAATGAAAGTATTTAGTTTCATAAAGAAAGGTTTTTCAGCACTTAAGGAGGCTCTGGTTTTTTTTTAACTACGTACTAACTGTATCGTTTAATGTGTCTAAGTGGCACCACAGACCACAACTACTTCTTAGAAAAATACCAGCTCCCTAAAAAAAGTTCAACTCAAAGAAGCTGATGCTGTTTCAAAAAAGGCCGATACAAAATTAATGATTACTCAAGACCTATCTCTAAAATGTAAGAAAAAGCATTATATGCATTCCGATGTCCATAACACTCACTGCAAGTCAGATTGTTCCATGTCAAAGAATATTATATAGTTGGCAATAATTAAAAGAACCAAACTATATAATGTTTCTTTTCTATTGTTTCTAGCTGTATTATTCTGTCCTTTTAACTATTATTTAAGGATCCCACCCAGTTTGTGGTTCATAGATTACAACTAAGCCTTTGATTCTGTAGATCATGAAAATCATTCTGTGGATCATTCTAAACATAAAAAAGGCTGGACAAGAGGCTACTTTTAAGGCACAATAATAAAAAACAGAATGGTTTCCTATAGACAAAAGTGTCTGACAAGGATGTATTTTATCTTCCTATTTGTTCAATCTACAGTATATGCAGAACATATCATATGGAAAGCTGAATTAGAGTTAAAGGAAGGAAGAGTGAAAAATTGGTGGAAGAAACATCAATACTTTTAAGATACACAGATGATCTATTTTACTGGCAGGAAGGAGCAATTACATAATTGAAATTACTACTGAATAAAGATGAAGATGGAAGTGCCAAAATAAAATTACAGCTGAAAGTTGAAGAGACAAAAATAATGTCTACTAATGAATTACATTACTTTAAAGTTGATAACATAGAAGTAAAAATTGTTGAGAATTTTCTGAACCTCAATTCCAGCATCAATCCAAATGGAAACTTCAGCCAAGAAATCAGAAGAGTGAAACTCGGATGGGCAGCTATGAAGGAACAAAAAAATGTCCAAGATGTAAGCATGTGTCATTGGAGAGGAAGGCCAAGATTATCTGTAGTGTGGTATTCCCAATTATGATGTACAGAGGTGAAAGCTGGAGAATGGTGAAACCTGACAGGGAAAAAATTGATTCTGCTGAAATGTCATGCTAGAGCAGTGGTCCCCAACCTTGGACCTCCAGATGTTCTTGGACTACAACTCCCAGAAGCCTTCACCACCACCTCCACTGGCCAGGATTTCTGGGAGTTGAAGTCCAAGAACATCTGGAGGCCTAAGGTTGGGGACCACTGTAGAGGACAGCTTTGCATGTTCCATAGACTGCCAGAAAGAGAAATAAGTGGATTCCATATGACGTAAGGATCCCACCATATGAGTGGTGGGATCCTTAGGTGGGAGTGATCATGCTCTCTTGGAATTTGTTATACAGTGGGAAGGGGAAGCCAAGTGCAGCCAGACACGCATTCTAGACTTTAAGAAGGCCAATTTCAGTAAACGTAGGGAATTACTGGCTGTAATTCCATGGACTAAGATACTGAAAGAGAAGGGAGTTCAGAAGGGATGGGAATTTCTTAAAAGGGAGATACTAAAGGCACAATCTAAAACTGTTCCAATAAGAAGGAAAAACGGGAGATGTCTAAAGAAACCAGAATGGTTGACTAAAGAACTTTCAACTGAACTAAGTATTTAAAAAAAGCATGTACAAGAAATGGAAAAATGGGGAAACTACCAAAGAGGAATACAAGCAAATAGCCAGTATATGTAGGGAGAAGGTAAGAAAAGCAAAAGTGCAGAATGAACTCAGGTTTGTCAGACAGATTAAAAACAATAAAAAGGGCTTTTTTAGTTATGCCCGCAGCAAAAGGACAAACAAGGAAATGATAGGGTCGCTGCGTAGAGAAGATGGCCAACTACTAACAGAGGACAGGGAAAAGGCTGAACTTCTCCACACCTTCTTTGCCTCAGTTTTATCCAGAAAGGAAAATAGTGCTCAACCTGAGGGGCGAAGAGCGATGTAGTGGGGGAAATGCAGCACAGAACAGGTAGAGAAGTAGTACAGAAATACCCGGCTACTCTAAATGAATTCAAGTCTCCAGGGCCAGATGAATTACATCCAAGGATATTAAAAGAACTGGCAGAAGTAATTTAAGAACCATTGGCAATAATATTTGAGAATTCTTGGAGAACAGGAGAAGACCCCACAGACTGAAGGAGGGCAAATGTTGTCCCTATCTTCAAAGAGGGGAAAAAAGAAGACCCAAATAATTATCGCCCAGTCAGCCTGACATCAATGCCTGGAAAAATTCTAGAGCAGATCATTAAACAGACAGTTTGTTATTACTTAGAAAGCAATGCTGTCATCACTAAAAGTCAACATGGGTTTCTCAAAAACAAGTCATGCCAGACTAATCTGATCTATTTTTTTTTATAGAGTTACAGGCTTGATAGATGAAGGGAACGCTGTGGATGTAGCATATCTTGATTTCAGTAAGGCCTTTGACAAAGTTCCCCATGATATTCTTGCAAGGAAGCTAGTAAAATGTGGGCTAGACAGTGTTACTATACAGTGGATTTGTAATTGGTTGACTGACCGAACCCAAAGGGTGCTCACCAATGGCTTCTCTTCATCCTGGAGAGAGGTAATTAGTGGGGTGCCTCAGGGTTCTGTTCTGGGCCCTGTGCTATTCAACATCTTCATCAATGACTTGGATGAAGGAATAGAGAGTATGCTGATTAAATTTGCAGATGATACCAATTTGGAAGGGGATGCTAATTCCCCAGAGGACAGGATTAAAATTCAAAATGACCTTGACAGATTAGAGTCCTGGGCCAAAACTAACAAAATGAATTTCAACAGGGAGAAATGTAAGGTCCTACACCTAGGCAGAAAAAATGAACTGCACAGATATAGGATGGAAGACACCTGGCTAGACAACAGTACCTGTGAAAGGGATCTAGGAGTCTTGGTAGACCACAAACTGAACATGAGTCAGCAGTGTGATGCGGCTGCCAAGAAAGCCAATGAGATTCTTGGTTGCATCAATAGGAGTATAGTGTCTAGATCAAAGGAAGTGATAGTACCACTCTATTCTGCTTTGGTCAGACCTCACCTGGAGTATTGTGTCCAGTTCTGGGCACCTCAATTCAAGAAAGATGTTGACAACCTGGAACGTGTCCAGAGGAGGGCAATCAAAATGGTCTAAAGTCTGGAAGCCATGTCCTATGAGGAGCAGCTTAGGGAGCTGGGAATGTTTAGCCTTACAAAAAGAAGGTTAAGAGGGGACATGATAGCCATCTTTAAATATTTGAAGGGATGTCATGTTGAGGAAGGGACAGGTTTGTATTCCACGGCTCCAGACACTAGGACAAGGAGCAATGGTTTCAAACTACAGGAAAAGAGATTCCACCTGAATCTCAGGAAGAACTTCCTGACAGTCAGAGCTGGTCGGCAGTGGAATATGCTGCCTCAGAGTGTGGTGGAGTCTCCTTCTTTGGAGGTTTTTAAGCAGAGGTTGGATGGCCATCTGTTGGGAGTGCTTTGATGGAGTTCCTGCATGGCAGGGGGTTGGACTCGATGGCCCCTGTGGTCTCTTCCAACTCTGTGATTCTATGATAAAGCCTAAATTATCACAAGAAGCAAAAATTAGTAAACTCAGGCTATCATACTTTGAACAAATTGTGAGAAAAGAAATCTTACTGGAAAAAATTATAATACTAGGAAAAGTGAAGGCAGTAGGAAAAGAAGACCAAACACGAGATGCGTTGATTCAGTAAAGGAAGCCATGGCCTAGACAACTAAGCAAGGCTGCAGTACCTTCAAGAGGTCATTAATTCACAGGGTTGCTGTAAGTGGCAGTGATCACATATGCAGTCATGGCCAAAAATATTGGCACCCTTGTAATTCTGTCAGAAAATGCAACCCTTCTCTCAGAAAATTGTTGCAGTTGCAAATGTTTTGATACTCACATGTTCATTTCTTTGGTTTGCATTGGAACAACACACAAAAAAAAAAAAAAACAGAAGGAAAGTCAAATCTGATACAATCCCACACAGAAACCCAAAAATGGACTGGCCAAAATTATTGGCACCCTGTCTAAATTATAAGAAATAATTGCTTTTCAAGCATGTGATGCTCCTTTAATTTGTATTTAGACACACCTGTCACAAGTAAGAGGTGTGGGCAATATAGTAATCACACTTGCAACCAGTTAAGATGGAGAAAAGTTGACTCAACCTTTGTGTTGTGTGTGACACTGAGCATGGAGAAAAGAATGAAATATAAAGAGTTGTCTGTGGATTTGAGAGAAAAAAATGTGGAAAAACATCAACACTCTTAAGGCTACAAGTCCATCTCCAGAGATCTTAATGTTCCTGTGTCCACTGTGCGCAACATCATCAAGAGGTTTACAGCCCATGGCACTGTAGCTAACCTCCCTGGACATGGACGGAAGAGCAAAATTACTGAAAAATTACAACGAAGGGTTGTTCGAATGGTGGATGCAGAACCCAGATTAACTTCCAAACATATTCAAGCTGATTTGCAGACACAGGGTACAACAGTGTCAGCTTGCACTATCCGTCGCCATCTGAATGAAAAGGTAGGAGACCCAGGTAGGAGACCCAGGAGGACACCACTGCTGACACAAAGGCATAAAAAAGGAAGACTGGAGTATGCCAAAACTTATGTGACCAAACCACAATCCTTCTGGGAGAACCTACTGTGGACAGATGAGACAAAAGTAGAGCTTTTTGGTCAAGGACATCATGGCACTGTTTACAGAAAAAGAAATGAGGCATTCAAAGAAAAGAACACAGTCCCTACATTCAAACATGGTGGAGATTCAATGATGTTTTGGGGTTGCTTTGCTGCTTCTGGCACTGGATGCCTTGACTGTGTGAACGGGATCATGAAATCTGATGATTACCAAAGAATTCTGGGGCGCAACGTAGTGGCCAGTGTCAGAAAGCTGCGTCTCCACCAGAGGTCATGGGTCTTCCAGCAGGACAATGACCCGAAACACACTTCAAAAAGCACTCAGAAATGGTTACAAACAAAGCGCTGGAGAGTTCTGAAATGGCCAGCAATGAGTCCAGATCTGAATCCCATAGAACACCTGTGGAGAGATCTCAAAACAGCAGTTGGGAGAAGGCATCCTTCAAATCTGAAGGCCCCGGAGCAGTTTGCAAAAGAAGAGTGGTCCAAAATTTCAGTAGAGAGGTGTAAGAAACTCATTCATGGTTACAGGAAACGATTGATTTCAGTTATTTTTTTCCAAAGGGGATGCTACCAAATATTAAATTAAGGGTGCCAATAATTTTGGCCAGTGCATTTTTGGATTTCTGTGTGGGATTGTATTAGATTTGACTTTTCTTCCCTTTTTTTTGTGTTGTTCCAACGCAAACCAAAGAAATGAACATGTAAGTACCAAAACATTTGCAACTGCAAGAATTTTCTGAGAGAAGGGTTGCATTTTCTGACAGAATTGCAAGGGTGCCAATATTTTTGGCTATGACTGTAACATAAACAAAAGATCCAATATGTTAAGGTAACATATTCTTTCCTCTCATAAAACAGAAATATGCCAATTTGTCAAATGATGATTGAGACAAGCTTGTGTTAGTATCAGAGTGGACTTGATTTAAATAATGATTTAAATTTTAAAAATAGGATTTTTTTTGATGTTTTAAATCATTTTAAGGTCCAGTGAGACCTTAAAAATGCATCTAGCTGAGTGTCTTCTTACGCCAACATAAATGCTGGCTTCACTTAAAACCATGAACAATGTTAAATGTATGTGTACCACTTGATACTGTTACTTATTTTTCATATGGTATAAGACTTCTGTACAACAAATATCAATTTGAATGACAATGGCTGAATTCAAGGCAAAAAGAAAGCTGTCAAAAAAAGAAACCAGCTGAAGCTGATTAATTGGAGATATTATGAAGCCAAAACTCAAAGAAGCTAAAAAAGATAATGCAGTGTTCTTTATCATTTAAATCATATTGTTACTGCAATATCCAAACAGTGAATCTTCAGATCTTGTTTATTTGTATGAAGCTGAGCACAAAGAAATCAGATCTGAAAAATGATAGGCTCTTGTTTCTCAGTTTGCTGTACCTTTAGAAATATATTAAATAAGGCTGTGGTCACATGAGCCAAATGTTGCCTTCCTATCCCTCACTGAGTTTGTATCATAAATTTGCAGTCACATGATACACTGCCATTAGGGAATCATTTACCTGGCGAGCGTGCTAACTGTGGATCATTGCTCCCCCGGCCAGAAGCTTCTACTTTTTTGTTGCAGAGCTTTTTTTAAAAAAAAAGTTTCATTGCTGCATGTGTGAATGGTCTTATCACAACTTTTCTGAACTAGTGTCACCATGTATGTCCTTTTAAAATGTTTTTATTTTATTTTTATTTTTCCGCAGACTTTGTATCAATGCATCGGTTTACTTCTGTCAAATGGTGTCAACAAGAAAGTCTAGACGCTTATTGAATTGGAAGGAAATGACTTTGTAACCCAAAAACACATTGGGATGCATGTCCTGGAATAAATACCACATGACCGCAAAGCACGACAGGAACATGATTAAAAGTTGTGTAACCACAGGGGGACATGGTGTGACCATGGCCTAAGACTATACCCATGTATTATGTTCTGTTATTTAGAAGCAACTTCTACTGTGTAAAATAGTGCTTACTTCCTAGTAAGTGTGTTTTAGAGACACACTTTAGTAAGGACTGAGTCTTCTAAGAAAGTTCCAATGGTTGGGGGTGGGAGAAGGGTCATATAAGCATTTGCAATTCTTGAGCTATGAGAGAAAACATTGGATTTGCACATACAAGTGTTAAAGCAATTGTGCCAAAGCAAATATTTGCATTCAGGAATGTTAAAAGAATTCATGGACCTCAGTAGAGATTAATGCCATAGAATGATCTGGTAGCTTTAGGAAAATATAATGCTTCTCTGATGTGTGTGTCTTTTTACCTGTGAAATTAAATTTCAAAAACTCACAAGAGAAACAACAGCCCTCAGTCAGAAACAACCAAAAGCAACCATAAAAAGTTTTTGTCAAACTTGTCCTTCGTTTTTGGGTTGTTACGAGAATCATGGAGATTTTGGTACTTTCTAAATAATGGTGGTTTGGATAATTGGGATTGTAATTATTGCACCTACATGAGTCTCATACCAGCTCAAAGTCTAAGCACAACTATGACAAAAGCATCACAACATTAGAAAAACACCCTTGCAATTATTAACTAAACCAAAGATAGCCCAGGATTCTACCATCCCTGGTGGTGCAAAACATTCTGGTACCACAGGAACTCTGGGGTCCCAGGCTTGCTCTTCTGTAAGCAGAAATCACCACTGTGATTGACTTCCCTTTGCAAGAAGTACTGGATATCTCCTCCTTGCACAAACAAACTGGATATCATGGAGTTGTTGTGACTAAGGTCCGCATGAAGAATTTATTCCACATCATATCACTAGCTCACCCAGCTTAATAATGGTGATTTGCAGCAGCTCTCCAGAGTTTGAGAAAACGCTATATTTTATCTAATCTTATCTAGATTCACTCTTAAAAATGGAACACAAATAACAGCCTCCTGTTCTCAGCTTAATGCATAAGCAGGCTGACCCAGCAAAAGGTGCTCCTACAGACATCTGAACCTTATTCCTTTCAGGTTAAAGACTAAGTACCTTGGTCAGCCAATGTAGTGCTGTTATAACTTTTATAATTTGACTAATTGTAGACAAAGCTAGAATTCTACCCTGTTTCCCCGAAAATAAGACCTAACCTGAGAATAAGCCCTAGTAGGATTTTTCAGGATGTTCTTAATATAAGCCCTACCCCAAAAATAAGCCCTAGTTAAGTGAAACCCCGCCCTCCACCATTGTGCAGCAACCAGAAGAAGATGACATGACTGTATTTGAATAAATGTAGATTGTTGTACATGAAAAAAATAAAACATCCCCTGAAAATAAGCCCTAATGCGTTTTTTGGAGCAAAAATTAATATAAGACCCTGTCTTATTTTCAGGGAAACAGGGTAACAGTTATATTCTGTATTAGATGCAGCTTCTGAACAACTCCCATCAAAAAGCATATCTATAACGCACTATGAGGCTATGAAAGCATGGATCATTATAGCCAAGCTCTCTCTTTCCACTTCAGGCTGCATTTTGGTGAAGCGACCAAAACTGGTAAAGGCATTCTAAGCCATCAAAGCCCCTTGGGCTTCAAATGACAATGCTGAATACAAGCATACACCCAAACTGCTCTTTCAGTACACCAACTTCCTAGACCCAGGAATCAAGTATTCACTATGCCTCTATCTTGTTAGAATTCGGCTTCAGTTTACAGGCCTTTATCCAACCCAAACAGCCCATAACGGGTTCAGATTGTTAATGAAGGACCGCAGCACACTGCCCAGACACTGAAACAAAGAGAAATGGAGCTGGATGTTAATTAATAATATCTCACTCCAAAACCTTGGATGACCTCACCCAGTCGTTTTACATAGATGTTCAAAAGTGTGGGGTTTTGTTTTTGTTTTTAAATAAATTGGTGCCCTGTAATCAGTACTTCCTCCCTGTTAGCCCTAAATGCTATAGGAAATTGGATGACTGTAAAATATCATGTTGTGCTGAACACAATGTTAGTTGTCTTAAAACTACAACACCAGGATGTATAAATGAAAGATAAAAAGACTAACGGCAACAACACTCATTCTAAGAAGTCACAAAGTTCAATGTGGTTTATCCTGCCTCAGAGCAACTCTGAGGTCATTTTGTGTCATAGTTTTCTCCTTGGTAAATATGATTTAGGCACACAAATTGCTCTAGTCACACCCTCTGGAAACGTCTAGGTATCTGCCAAACTAAGTAGCCAACCTGAGTTAGCAACACTATGTATTCTCAGACATCACAGTCAAATCAGAATAATATGATGTTTTAGGTAAAATCCAACATGGTACTATCAGAATGGGTCATTCTCTGTTTTCTCCTACAGTCCTGCTCCAAAATATTTCCCAGCCTCCCCCCCAAAGCAGATTCTCGGGTTATGCAGGAAAATACGAAGGAGGTGCACTCCCTGTACTCTGACGAAACTACTTATGTCAGAGAATGACACCATTGGATCCAGTCCACTAAATTATACTGTAACAGAATTTAACTCAAGTAAAACATGCTATCCAAGTTTATTATGCTCCTCCCCCTTTACTATACCCCTCTTCAGAACATGTACTCAAAACAATCAGAATTCCCACTCATTTCTCAACATACAAAAACTCACCCAAAAATGATGAAAGAAAGCCTTTGTTTTTTGGGGGGAAAAACGTTATTCAATAAAGCTATGAAGGTGACTTTCATTCTTTTAGTTTCTCCCACATGGAAGGCTGGATGAGATTATGGCTGTTTTGATTATTTAGATGTGGCAGCTCCAAACAATGATATTATCTATTTATTATTTTATTTCTTTCAAAAAGGGATTCAAGGTGGCTTAGAAATGACTAAAAGACAAATACAATAACAATAAATTGGAACATTAAATATATTTAAACTAAATTCAAATTAAAAGTCACACATTAAAAACAGTTACAAGCTAGTAAAAACAGCACACTAGTGCTAATTAACAACACACTAGTGCTAGTTAAGAATACAGTAAAAACAGCAAACTCCCCACCCACCAAAACTGATTTCTCATAAGGGCATTCACTTTTCTAACACCTTTTTATTAAAAAACGGTTTTGCCTACTAGTAGAAGGAGAACGGAAAGGGGGGTGCAAATTAGTGTTGCTTGGGAGGGAGGGAACAATTGTCTGCTATTGTTCAGCTAACATGGGAAAGGACTCTACATATACACCAATATACATGGGCATATCTCCTCCACATAAGAAGGAAACACTGTCTAGGCCAGGTGCAAATATTTATTGATTATTCATTCATTATTTTTATGTATATGCACCCATAAGGGCACACAACACAAAAACTATACATATAACAATAAACTACTCCACATAAATGATAAAATATAACAAAACCTAGCAACAACTTAAACATAAAAACGCATGCCACATAAGCGGTGAAATAGCAGTTCCAAGCCTTTGAAGGCTCGCCAAAAACAACTCCACCTTACATCCTCTCTTGAATCCCTGCAGAGATGGCATACTTCACAGGGACTCAGAGACAGAATTCCAGAGCATGGGGGCAACAACATGGAAGGATCTGTTTCTAATACGCTCATGCTGGACGGCTTTGGCAGTTGGTATCTTTAGAAGGGCAGCTGGCCTCTCCTCCCTCCCCCTGCCATCTGTGATCATTACATGTGTACAGCATTTTTCCCCATGTTGCCTAAACACATGGATATTTCTGATCTTCTGGCATCTCTGTGGAAGGAGCAGAATTAACATATCTCTCTTCCTCTGTTCTTTCAGTGGAAAGTTTAAACCTCCCTTGAGTCAAATAGTAAAGCAAGCAGATGAGATTTCAGAGTAAGATCTAATGACCTGCATCCCCCAGAAACTTATCTTAAGTATGTGTAAGAGCTAGCCTGCAATTTCAGCTTTTTAAGATTCAGTGTGAAGGTCTCCTAAAGCAGCCTTCCTGTAGCAATACATACATTAAATTAACTGAAATGCTTATTCAGAAATAAGTTATGCTGTGTTCTCTAAGAGTCATTCCTCATTCAAATATCAGTTAAACCCAGACACCCCCCCCAGACCCAAACACAATAAAAATAATCCCCAAACCATAGAACAAACCAAATAAAATAGAAGGATGTCGACAGCTCTCAGATGGCACAGGGTACACTAACTGAGAAGCAGAACATCCTTAAAGGCTTCCCTAAAGAGTGTGGTTTTAAGTTGTCTTTTAAAGCTCTGAAGGGAGGAGGCCTGTAGAATTTCTAGCGAGAGGCTATTCCAAAGTGTGGGGCCACTAACAAGAAGACCAGCAATTCTAGTTGAGTTCTTCCTTGCCTCCTTCGGCATCGCCACCCACAACACTAAAGCCTGAGAAGATTGAGTAGAATGGGCAGCATTTCTATAGGAGAGACACTCCGACAGGTAGCGAGATCCTAAACTGTTAAGAGCTTTGTGTGTTGAAACAAATACCTCGACCCTGGCCCAGAACTCAACAGGCAACAGTGTTGTCGGGCCAGGATTGTGGATGTGTGATAGAATTTCTTCACTCGAGATCTTCAAGACAAAAGCCTGTTTGCTAAAGGTGATATTCTTTTCAGACGTTCGGCCTTTATGAATAAATCCATGGGCCAACAGGATGCTTCCTTGGGAGCTAGAATTCCTACCATGAACCATTTTCAGCAGTATGGCCCTTAATCTTTTCCCCTTTTGATTACCGCCATAATGCAAGTGACTTCACAGTAGCTTCTGCTCACAATGACAGCAGAAACTCTCATATAATCGCCCAATGATGAGACTTCCAAGCAAGGCTCTGTCGCATATCTGAAGTGAAATCTTACCAAGAGCAGACAAAAACAAACTGATCACCTACCTGAAGCACCTTCCAAAAGGTATTTAAAAGGTTTGCACACCTGTAATGACAAAAAATTATTTTAATATGGCTACCCTCTTGAATTGATAGAAAGTACTGCCATGCTGAATTGTGTATTAGAAGAAATTAAAAGAAAAATCTCATCAAATTAGGATAAATAGAAAGAATAGTTTCTACTGTGTTCTCTTATTCATTGGTTACTACCCTATCAGATTTTTATAAGGCTGGACAGGTTTTAGGATTTCTTCTTTATGAATACCAGTCAAAGCTCAGCAAAAGCCATTTTTTTCTTACTGTCTCCAGAAAAATTTGCGAAAGATACTTTATGGACAAATATGACAAGCTATAGGCATTCTCTGAATGTTTTTGAAATGCCTCTCAGTCTAAGCCAGCACTTCCGTTATAAAACCTCAGCACTGCAACTATTACCACCTTTAGCTGTGATCAGTCATACTTTGTAATAAAACTAAAAATACGGTGTGCTCCAATTGTGAGTAATAAAAAGACCAGCCCAGATATTACAGGAAAGTATCAAAGCTCTTTATCAAGGGCCATGGGGTAGGTGAGGTGGAATTAGAGACAGTCTAAAAGGATCCCTAATGATTGGTAGAAGAAATTAGAAAAAAAAAAAGGGTGACAATTTTTCAGATTTTTGTAACGTGGCAGAAAAATGCTAAATGTCAGGCACATTAGTTTGAATGCTTACATGTACATAATGCCAACAGGTCATATAGAAAGAGAGAGGTGAATTGATGGACACCACGAGCAATCAGTTGTTCAGACCGAAAGAGTTTAACAGAACTCTCCACCACGATGTAACCCTAAGACTGGCATTCTAGAAATACACCAGAATCAATATGAGTGGGGACAGCAGCAACAGTGTCATGACTACAACTGCCTGCAGTTTTCCCCAATAACAAATAATCCCAATGGAATCAGTTCCTAATTCACAGGATTCCCACACCAAGCCCCCCCCCCCAAAAAAACTTATACCTTCTCATTTGGTGGTTTGAGATGTATTTGGTACCCAACAATTTCTACAGGCCATACTTTCCTCACCTGTTTTAATAATATGAAATCTGGAACATACTACAAGGGAAACGGCCAAACAATGGTAGGGCATCTTGTACTATCTGCCAGAAAACATTTTTGTTCCTTCCTACTCCAGGAAAAGGAGAATGTTAACAAACAGTTCTTCCTTCTCAACATCAGAGATTCTTCTTCCAATGGGGAAATTTTCTTTCATCCTGAATTCATTTCATATGGCTTCAATGTAATGTTTTTTTTTATTTGATGCATGTGAAGAGGAACCGATTAAAGTGGTCACACCTAGAACTGAGCCGTCCCCTCAATCGTCTCGGGCGGAAGGAATTGACAACATGTTGTATAACTTGCCTGCGAGGGTTCAAGATATAACTCTAGAGGGAGATCAAGCCACTGGAGGAGTGGGGGAGGAAAAGGCGGGAATAGAACAGCCAGTAGAGGAAGGTTTCTTAGTGACGACAGAGTGGGAGGAAAAGGCGGGAAAGCAGAAGAGTTGGGGTTCAGAGGAATGTATAGCAACAGGGGAAGAGGAAAAGGAAAAGTGTAGCGGGGGTCAAGAAAGGGAAGAAGGACCGTACGTGTTCTCATTCCCGAAGAGAGAAGAAAGAGACAGCGAAAGAGGAGGCAGACCTAGACGCGGACGCGGAGCAACGGGCACAGAAGTTCAGTTGGGGGAGTTAGACCCTCTAGAATGGACAGTGTACGTTTACCCGAGAGGGAAGGGTCCTTGGAAGAAGGTGGTGCATCCAGACCCTATCCCCACGGGGGAGACACATCACAAAGGAGATTGGGCCCATCACCCATGTTGTGGGACTATATGCGCGGTAAGGAGTACCCCTCTTTGAGGAAGCCGACCAATCGGGAGAGATTTGGGATGTCACCGCATTGAAAGACAGAACAATACAGACAGGTTTGCCCATGATGTGGACTGGTTCACCTATGTTTAACGGTCCCATGGGACCTACTGAAGTTATTGTACACCCCTCCCCTCCTGAAGATGGTAAACGTTCAGTTAAAGATATCCCGTCTCCTGTGGTTAATCACATAAAAGAAGAGGAACTGCTTAGAAACCGTCAGGCTTTCCTGGAGCATTAAGATCTCGGCCTCCCTTTTACCATCCTTTTTGCCATCCTCTCCATCACCCCTTTTTACCACCTCCATTACCATCTGTTTTAATTTACCCTATTTGGTAATGTATTAATTTATTTTTTATCGTGTTTTACTATTTTTGCTGATATTGTTGTTAGCCGCCCAGAGTGGCCTGGTTGCCAGATGGTGCGGGATATATATTCAATAAATAAATAAATAAATAAATAAAGTTAGAACAAGAACCCAATCACAATGCACTATCAATCAAGGCCAAGGGACTGTGAAAATTTGCAGACAAAAATAGAAAGCTCATTCCTCCTGATCATTTGATAACAGCCAACTTTGGGTTAACAAGGCACTTGTTATGCTTGAAAAGAATTATCTTCTTGTTAATTTTATAAACGCTAAAAAACACACTTAAAATTTGGAAGGAAATATTTTTGGTATTTCCATTTTCTGGTAGTTCTGGTTCTCTTCTCCATTAATTAACTCCCATCCTTTTCAAGGAACCCCACTTCTAAGCCTGATCAGAAATTCTGTTCAGAAACTGTATCTATCTATACCAATCATATCAGTCCAGCTAGGATGTGCACTTTCACTTGCTTGAGAATTATGAACATCAATTAGGATGTTGAACCTAATGTGCACTGTACTGCATATAAAAATGCAGATGCAATCTATCACAACATTCCCTTTAATAGAATGTGCAACTCAGGGACGTGCCCACTGAATTTAGGGGCAAAAGATCTTTTAAGGTACAGCTATAATTTGACCAGATTACCTTTTGGTTATCTGAGTTCCCAAATATTCCAAGAATGTGTGGCTGAAAATGAATTTGGGAGGGGGAAAAACCAGAGTGAGCCAGATGATTAAATCCTATCAATGTTCTCAAGCTAAGTCCATTAACAAGGGTGCACTCAATGAAGTACTACAGTGAAATAAAAGATTTTCCCTGTGAACGGTTTCCATATTGACAAAACTTTTACCAGTACCTCTTATTTAAAGTAGTCACTGTTTTAGGACATGTACTCTGCCCCATAGGCCAATGAAATACTAGTTATATATGTCTGGGTTCAAAGCCTGTCATGGCCCTGTGGGGATATACTGTTTGGGCACTGCTCTTAGCTACTTTAACTTGCATCTAGAAGTGAGAGCAAGGGGAAGGGGATAAATGTGTAATTAAAAAAAAACAAATCATACCCCTAGGGTTGGAATGGAAAACCAAATAATAATAAAATCCATACCACAGCAGAAAGTATATTATATAGTTGGTGCTGGGGGAGAGGGAGATCGCTGTAGCAGCTGGCAAAACCACAGGAAGCATGCAACTGCTAAAGAAACTGGAAAAGTAAACTGAGCAAAATGGGGGGGGGGGGAAGAAATCTATCCACGCACTCCACATCACATCTGTCCCTTGTAGCAAATAAAACAGGGTCAGTTTGATAACTCCAGATGTTCCCCTTTCTCCAACATCAGGCCATCTTCTCAAATTAAGTAAAAGAATTTGGTACCAAAATTGTAGTGTTAAGATAAATATAGAAAATGTATAGCATTATGGAAGTTTTGGCTCAGGAATTGTTTTGAATTATTTCTCTTCTCAGTATATGGCATGATAGGGAGTCAATCAGCCCGTATGAGTTTTCTAATCACAAAAAAAAAAATATCAGTGTGGTATAAGAAACATTTGGAGAAGAGTTACATGTTAAGAATACACATTATGTTCCAGAGATTCAACCGAATGATCATCTTACCCTGTAGGAACTGGAAAAATGTAGGTGCCCTTCAAAAATTAGATGCCCTTCAAAAAGAAGAAAGCAACTTGAGATCATCACATATAGTGAACAGAATTGTACTGAAGTGATGGGCAGACAGGAGAGTCCCTGCTGGAGTTTTAAGGACCTATTTATCCCTAATAACTAGCTTGTCTTGCCACAATTCATATAAAAAGAAAATTGCAAAGTTGGATCTAGGAGGCTTCATGCTGGTCTGACACAAAGATAGTGATGGTGGTGGGTTTTTTAAGATAGTTGAAAGCTCCTTCAGTCACAAATTAGACATAAACTTCAGTATGATATTCACCACATTGTGACTACTTGCATAGTATGAAAACTTGTCCCTCTGTAGATAAGCAGGCCCTAGCTGGATTATAAAGAATATTCTACTATTCTGCCAAACATATATTCACATATATTCGGCTATTGCAGAAATATTCATTAATACTGCAGAAACACTGACATTCTGTACTGTGTTATATAGAACTGTTAAAGCAAAGAAGCTACAAAAAGCCAATCAGTTCAACAGGATAATTTATGTTTTTGGTATATCCACTTGCAATAATACTTACACCATTTTAATGAATTTGCTGGTAAACCAATAGCTTGATTTCTGTTCTGCATTACCAGTATTATGGCATGTCCAATAAATCATTGTAATGAAGTTTGATGAACAAAGATTTTGATGGTGGTGTACCATAATTATAAACATCAGCAGTATAGCTTTTTCGAATCATGAAAGGAAAACTACTTTGATGATGGTCTAGAAAAACTCCTTGATTAAAATTACTTTTGACATTTCAGGCAATGGAAACCTTCAAGTAAAGCTCTGACCTTTACTCTTCAAAAATGTATCTTTTCATTAGTAAATTGCAATATCTTTAATCATCTAATATTAAGGACACCAAAAATCAGAATACCATGCAACTAGAGGTTTGATTTATGTATGTAAATGTCAAGGAATCCATTCTTCAATCCATGTTAAAAAGTATTCCACTGCTAAAGAAAAAAATGACTATGGTATCCCAGTGGACATTTTCCCTTTCATATGGAAAGAATCAAAAGGCTGAAGAAATAAAATATCAGTTGGAACAGACATATTATCAAGACTATAAACCTTGATTTATGTTCAGGTTTCTTCTTGATAGAAGGATCATAAATATAATACTCAAGTTGGATCAGGCGCAAGTCTCAATATAAATCGGAAATCACCAGTCACCACTTGTATAATATTTCCACGCATGCTATCAAACACACCATGACTAGTTCAGAAAGGAAAAGCTTTGCATCTATCAACATGTTATCATGAACCATAAGCATCTCCGAACAAAAATACAACAGATAACAAACCTAGATCTCATGAGAACAGATGTGAAAATCTGCTGCTCAAAATCTAAAGACCAGTGTGCTCTACTATAGGAAAAATTAAACATTCTTGGGACCAAACATATTTTAAAACGTATATTCACATCTTCCTATTTATCACAGATGTGTAGAATGGCTTTCTCCAAAGGCTCACACATCATGCATTACTGCAAATTTTCTTTATGGGATGCACATAAAGGTTTGGTCTGTTCTTTTCTTGAATTCCATTTTCTCCTGCACTGAATCCCCCCCCCCCAACAAAATATTTTCAAAGGAATTGACTGCACAGTCTCTAGCTGCAGAGGTGGGGAAACATCAGACCTCCAGGATTAATTCTGTTTTTTACCAGAACTTCAGAATCCACCAACTGGAGCCACATGTAAAAAACATACACAGAAACTTTTTTTGGTAACAGAATTCACAACTCTTCTACACAAAAGTCCTCTCTTGATTATTGCAAGCTTTTTAAATTTCAATGTTGTAATATAGAAAGGGCATATCATTTTGCTTCTGCTAAACAGCTGGGAAACTGAAATTCTGGACACTCTACTGCAGATCAAATCACAGAGATCTACCACTTCAATCTAACCTCTCCTGCTGGCAGCTGGGAAAAGTTACTATTTTGGACTACAATTCAGAAGCTGCAAGTCATACTGGCTGCAAGTTTCTTTGAGCTGCAACTTTTTCAAGCTGTGCCTAGGGCCTACTTCACACTGTGCTACAATATCCCGGGTCCATTCTGAAAATTCTGCAACACTGGTGCACAGTAGTTAAATGATGGTTGTTTCAAAAGCCTGCAGTACCCCAAGGAATAATCTGGCAGGCTCTAAATTCAAAGCACTTTCAACTTCCTCTCTCCTACACAGATACTGCCATTACACCGCCACTTGCTGAGTATCCATCACCAGTACTCCTATAGTTATGCATTTTAGAGAGCTGCAAGGTCATGTATATTGAGGCTGGATAGCTCAGTGAGCTAGATATCTGGTCCCCGGCTGCACTGCCTCCGGAGAGAACAGTCAGCCTGCATAGCCTTGGGCAACCTGCACAGTCCCAGGATGCCCCCAGAAAAAGGGAAAGGTACATCACTTCTGAGTACTTTCTACATAGAAAACTCTGGATAGGGTTGCCATAATTCAGAATTGACTTGACGGCATGCAATAACCAGAGAAACTTATGAACAGTTCCTGCTAATACCATTTGCATAGTTGTACAACAAGATTTCAGGCAGTGTCTAAATAGGATTGTCAAACACCACAAGGCTTCTGTTTATTTCTGCTATATATCTGTGACAGACTCCTCACACTAAGCTTGTACCTCTACTATACCAATGCTTTGTCATGTTCCTCTACAGAAATGTAAATAAATAAAAATAAAAATAAGTGACACAATTTTTCCATTACATAACCTATTCCAGTTAAAGAGCATGGCTTTAGAAAAATGTAGACTCCTATTTATAGACCTCACTGTTTGCTAGCATAAAGCTATTGTGCAATGACTGCAGGTAACCAAGAAAACAAAAAGATCTATTCAAAGTCTGATGTGTGTTCACCTTACAAGATATCCTCCTCAAAGTTATTACTGGCATTTGAACAACAGTTGGTAGTTCCATCCACAGAATCACTGTAAAGAAAGTAGCAACATCAGCAATCATTGAGTCAGTACAGCTCCATCACCGCTAAGTGCAGACACTAACTTACCTACTATCCCTATGAGTTGATAACGATGCCATCATCCTTTAGCTTCCTTGCTCTTCTCAAAATATCCAAAGCTTGAAAATCTGATGAAATGAGCCAGCACTTATCTCTGAACTCTGAAAGTGTATTGACTTTTAGACACATAGTATTGCACAACATAAATTTCAGGCATCAACTACTTAACAACTCAGATCTGTGAAGGATCTATCACCACTGTAGTTTCCAAAGAATGAAGTGCATTAACTGTTTATAACAAATGCCCTACACAAAATTACTCATTCCACACATGGAAAGTGAAAAAGAATTTTTAAGACCCACTTTGCCGAACGTTATATAACTTTCCTGGTTATGGGCAAGAAAATGGAAACTGTTTGGTTTTATTAAAAAAAGGCAACAAGGGCTCTTATTTTCAAATAAATGCAATAAAAACTATTAAGCAGTTGGCCACAAGATGGTTTAGGATTTTATATACACAATACTTTTTCTTCCCACCTGATTCTAATGCAGCTGTTTTTCTCTGCTGGCCTTTAAACAAACACACTGTTAATGCCATAATTTCCAGCCAGGTTTCACAAATGCTGGAGGCCCGTCTGTCCCAGCAGCTTAGTATAGTTCACTGACAAACCACATTATGAAATAGTAAAGACAAGTCATTCATATTTCTCCCAGGCTCAGGAAATGGAAGATAAAAAGAGAGTCAAGTAAGCCTACTCCAATAGTTACCACGTTGGTACCCTCCAGGTAACACTCAATTGCAACTCCCATCTTCCCCAGCCAGAATGATTCTCTGTCTAACACATCTAGAGGCCACCAGGTTTGGGAAGCCTGGCCTATCCACCCTCATCTATGATCAGAGGGCTGAGCTTCTAATTCAGTTAACTCTGGAGTAGCTCAAGGATGAAGCGGATCTTTTTTAGAAGTAACAACAAAATTTTGATCACACAATTAGTATGCTCCTAAATTGCCTTTAGATAAGAGAACATTCTCTCTCCCCCCTCCATCTCTCTCTCTCTCACACACACACAGAGAGAGAGAGAAAGAGAGAGAGAGCGCAAGAGAGAGAGTTCGCTCAAACTTTTATAGCAGAGAACCCATCCTACAGTGTAGCTGGCGCATCCACAGTTCCAACCCACATCTCTCTATGTAGTTAATTGTGGTTTGGCAAGCTGGACCCTAGCTGCACAAAAGGCTGTCTATTAAAGCATTCGTTTTTGCTTCAGGAACTTGAGCCTGTACCTTCTGTACTACAACATATCTCACAAAATGCCAATGGGAGGCTTTTCTCAACTATACCCATGGCAATTGTGTGATGCCACAAATGGTGGGTTATATATCTCACCCAGTTTATTTTATGAGTATGATCCATCCTTTAAAAATTTGACCCCACTATTTATAAAGAGCTGCTGAATGAAGAAACAGTAGCAAACAGAAATATCAGCTAACACCCACTAATTTTTGTGGGGTTTTTTAATTGATGTTGCACTGATGCTGGTATCCTTGTATTCATTCTTCACTTCTAAGGATATATTATTTGTTTTTGGAGGGAAGCCTCATAAACAGACACAAGAACAATGTACTCCCTGAACAGCTGAGGCAAGTAACTACTGCAGTTTTCTTTCTAGCTGGTGCTAGTTTTTAAAATGGACATGCGGTGACCAGCTCTCCTTTCTAGTGTCACGGTGTAGTAACTCTTCCATCAGTCACTGCCATACACTCTCTGTCAGTCTGACATATTGTACCTTATAAGGCTTGAGGTGTACATACTACCTTTAGATCCTCTGGGGAAAGGCAGAATATAAATTTCATACATATATATTGGTACCGGTAGAGCTACTCGATGCATTACATCAAAACAGAGATGCAAAAGCAGTGAAGCAGGAGGCCCATAGGTGCCAAGAATTATTCACAATTAGCCTTCTTCTAAGGAAAGTCCGATGCTGCAAAGAAAAATACTGCATAGGAACCTGGAATGTAAGATCTTTGAACCTTGGTAAGCTGGATGTGGTCAAACAGGAGATGGCAAGAATAAACATTGACATCCTGGGCGTCAGTGAACTAAAATGGACGGGAATGGGCGAATTCAACTCAGACGATTATCATATCTACTATTGTGGGCAAGAATCCCGTAGAAGAAATAGAGTAGCCCTCATAGTCAACAAAAGAGTGGGAAAAGCTGTACTGGGATACAATCTCAAAAATGATAGAATGATTTCAATACGAATCCAAGGCAGACCTTTCAACATCACAGTAATCCAAGTTTATGCACCAACCACCAATGCTGAAGAGGCTGAAATTGACCAATTCTATGAAGACTTACAACACCTTCTAGAACTGACACCAAAGAAAGATGTTCTTGTCATTATAGGGGACTGGAATGCTAAAGTAGGGAGTCAAGAGATAAAAGGAACAACAGGTAAGTTTGGCCTTGGAGTTCAAAACGAAGCAGGGCAAAGGCTAATAGAGTTTTGTCAAGAGAACAAGCTGGTCATCACAAACACTCTTTTCCAACAACACAAGAGGCGACTCTACACATGGACATCACCAGATGGGCAATACCAAAATCAGATTGATTATATTCTCTGCAGCCAAAGATGGAGAAGCTCTATACAGTCAGCAAAAACAAGACCTGGAGCTGATTGTGGCTCTGATCATCAGCTTCTTATAGCAAAATTCAAGCTTAAACTGAAGAAAGTAGGAAAAACCACTGGGCTAGTCAGGTATAATCTAAACCAAATCCCTTATGAATACACAGTGGAAGTGAAGAACAGATTTAAGGAATTCGATTTGGTGAACAGAGTGCCTGAAGAACTATGGATGGAGGCTCATAACATTGTACAGGAGGCAGCAACAAAAACCATCCCAAAGAAAAGGAAATGCAAGAAAGCAAAGTGGCTGTCCAACGAGGCCTTACAAATAGCAGAGAAGAGAAGGGAAACAAAATGCAACGGAGATAGGGAAAGTTACATAAAATTGAATGCAGACTTCCAAAGAATAGCAAGGAGAGACAAGAGGGCCTTCTTAAATGAAGAGTGCAAAGAAATAGAGGAAAAGAATAGAAAGGGAAAAACCAGAGATCTGTTCAAGAAAATTGGAGATATTAAAGGAACCTTTTGTGCAAAGATGGACATGATAAAGGACAAAAATGGTAGGGACCTCACAGAAGCAGAAGACATCAAGAAGAGGTGGCAAGAATACACAGAGGAATTATACCAGAAAGATCTGGATGTCCCGGACAACCCAGATAGTGTGGTTGCTGACCTTGAGCCAGACATCCTGGAGAGTGAAGTCAAGTGGGCCTTAGAAAGCATGGCTAACAACAAGGACAGTGGAGGTGATGGCATTCCAGTTGAACTATTGAAAATCTTAAAAGACGACGCTGTTAAGGTGCTACACTCAATAGGCCAGCAAGTTTGGAAAACTCAGCAGTGGCCAGAGGATTGGAAAAGATCAGTCTACATCCCAATCCCAAAGAAGGGCAGTGCCAAAGAATGCTCCAACTACTGTACAATTGCACTCATTTCACATGCTAGCAAGGTTATGCTCAAAATCCTACTAGGTAGGCTTCAGCAGTATGTGGACTGAGAACTCCCAGAAGTACAAGCTGGATTTCGAAGGGGCAGAGGAACTAGAGACCAAATTGCTAACATGCGCTGGATTATGGAGAAAGCCAGAGAGTTCCAGAAAAACATCTACTTCTGCTTCATTGACTACGCAAAAGCCTTTGACTGTGTTGACCACAGCAAACTATGGCAAGTTCTTAAAGAAATGGGAGTGCCTGACCACCTTATCTATCTCCTGAGAAATCTATATGTGGGACAGGAAGCAACAGTTAGAACTGGATATGAAACAACTGATTGGTTCAAAATTGGGAAAGGAGTACGACAAGGCTGTACAGTATATTGTCTCCCTGCTTATTTAACTTATATGCAGAATACATCATGCGAAAGGCTGGACTGGAGGAATCCCAAGCCGGAATTAAGATTGCCGGAAGAAATATCAACAACCTCAGATATGCAGATGATACCACTCTGATGGCAGAAAGTGAGGAGGAATTAAAGAACCTCTTAATGAGGGTGAAAGAGGAGAGCGCAAAAAATGGTCTGAAGCTCAACATCAAAAAAACTAAGATCATGGCCACTTGGTCCCATCACCTCCTGGCAAATAGAAGGGGAAGATATGGAGGCAGTGACAGATTTTACTTTCTTGGGCTCCATGATCACTGCAGATGGTGACAGCAGCCACAAAATTAAAAGACGCCTGCTTCTTGGGAGGAAAGCGATGACAAACCTAGACAGCATCTTAAAAAGCAGAGACATCACCTTGCCGACAAAGGTCCGCATAGTCAAAGCTATGGTTTTTCCAGTAGCGATGTATGGAAGTGAGAGCTGGATCATAAAGAAGGCTGACCGCCGAAGAATTGATGCTTTTGAATTGTGGTGCTGGAGGAGACTCTTGAGAGTCCCCTGGACTGCAAGGAGAACAAACCTATCCATTCTGAAGGAAATCAACCCTGAGTGCTCACTGGAAGGACAGATCCTGAAGATGAGGTTTCAATACTTTGGCCATCTCATGAGAAGAGAAGACTCCCTGGAAAAGACCCTGATGTTGGGAAAGTGTGAAGGCAAGAGGAGAAGGGGACGACAGAGGACGAGATGGTTGGACAGTGTAATCAAAGCTACCAGCATGAATTTGACCCAACTCCGGGAGGCAGTCGAAGACAGGAGGGCCTGGCGTGCTCTGGTCCATGGAGTCACGAAGAGTCGGTCACGACTTAACAACAACAACAAAAGCCTTCTTCTAGGTCCCTCTTCTAGCTTCTATTCCCTAATAGCTGCCACACCCTCCCTTCATCTATGTCCTCCAGTCTCCTGTGTTTAGCAATGGCTTTTCGAACATGGTAATTATAAGGCAGGGCTCTCAGCCACCAGAGCATTGTGAGCACATTCAGCTGAAGATGCTTAAAAGTGCCTGTGCAAACAGGATAGGGTGGGGCGTGGTGAGGCCTGCCACTGATTCCCATCCCCCACCATAATTAAAGCCTTTCATGTTTTCAGGTATAACCCCTGGAGAGGATCTACGTGGTTCCCTTCCCCAAGCCCTGTCTGTTTTTTAGGACTGCATGCCTTTGGAAAACATGAGGGAGAAACCAAGTCCTCCATGGATGGACACATTCTTAACTTTCCAATGGTTATTCTATTACATTGTTGGAAAATATTCTGATTCAGTCGTGAATACTGTAGCTGTAAAGCTACAAATAATCAGGGTGCTGCCACATTTGGTAATGGATTTTGGTAATGGATTCATGTGGTGATGGAGAGGCTCAGTCAAGCAAGTCAGAGAAGTTCATAAAGACAAATATAAAAATTGATTTCCATTTTTAAAAAATGAGAAAAATTGAATATTAAAATTGAATATTTCATTTTTTTGAAATGAAAACATTAACGCATATCTTCAAGAATAACTAGGTCAGTTTTTCCCAACCTAGCGGTCATGGGTCGCTTTACTTTATATATGTGTTGTAGCCCTTCTTAAATAATTTTTTTCCTTGGCCTTTTGGAGTGGGATATTAAAGTTAATGTGTATGTGCATATATGAGAAACAGGCCCTTTGGGGGAGAAAGAGGCCTCTACTTTAAGGGAAGGGATGATTTTACCCCATTAAAAATGCCTTTTTATGCAAATATGATAGGGTGTTCTGCAGGTTACTTGGCTATTATAAAAGGCCGTTGAAACTCAAAAAAAGGTTAGGAACCACTTAACTAGGTTTATCTATATCATTAAAAGAAAAAGAACATCAGGGTGAGATTGGAACAAAGGGATTTCTCGCACACACAGAGTATTAGGTAATCTGGATATATACAGTGTAAACTTAATCTCTAAATTTAATCAGCAGCTGAAGCACATGCAATGCGTTAAAGAGGTTTTTCTATGTAAACTAGGAACCAATGCAATCTCTTCTCACATTTGAATATTAATATACTGCCTATGAAACATAGGCATTTCATCTTCACCCTGGTGAAATTAAAATAGTTTAGTCTGTTCAGTCCTTATTATCTTATAACCTTTGAACTGCAGAGCTGAAAGGGACCCTATGGATC
Organism: Intellagama lesueurii; assembly: GCA_037013535.1. Lineage (NCBI taxonomy): Eukaryota > Metazoa > Chordata > Lepidosauria > Squamata > Agamidae > Intellagama > Intellagama lesueurii. Next base: position 173,551,293 of record JBAJHW010000004.1, on the reverse strand, counting down.
ACTGAGTCCAGCCCCTCTCAAAGAAACACAATGGGGAATTGAACTCCCAAACTCTGGCTCCGCAAGCAGAGACCTAAGCCACTGAGCTATCAGTCACAGGCATTTCATTTTTGTTTGCTATTTTGCTTTTTGAGGGTGATGCTGAACTAAGGCAGAAGAAAGCAGAAAGGTAACAGCCTGGAAAGAAGTAAAACAAAGTTATCCAGGGGGCATCAGCCCCACTTAACTCAATCTTAGATCTGATTTGCAGGGCATCAGCCCCACTTAACTCAATGAAAGTTACTTTTGAGGGAAAACATTGAGGATTTGTCTTGTCAGTCTCAAACTGTCACAGTTACACAGCCATAAGAAATATCTTAGGTAGGAATGTTTTAAAAATATTTCCTGTACAGATTTTTTTTTAAAAAAAGAGCAAGCTAATGACATAGAACAAAACAAAGATGCGCACAGTCTGATCATAAGAATGAAACAATATAAACAATCTGCTCAGTTGTAAAATAATACAGTTTACTGGCAAGATTTTTATCACTTTTCAGGAAATATATCAAAGACTATCAACAGAAATCTTGTCAATTCACCCTGGTGACATCATATCCAAAATACCACCACATTTCTTTCAAATATTTGGGTTTCAATCATAAACTAAGAAGGCACCTTTGAAATCAGAGGCATCTACTTCTGAGTAATCATGCACAGCACTATGCTCTTAAATTCCTTCTTCTGATAAGATCTGAAATATCTTGCACATTATAAAACATAACTACACATTCAATAAACACTAAATAAATCATCCAGAGATAAAGAGCCAGAAGCAATAAATCAGACAGTATCATAGAAGTAAAAGTCACCATAATCTCAACCCACATTTCAACCAACTGTCAAGGTTATGCTAACGAGCACTGAGCTTACAACCATTCCAATATTATATAAGTATGAGAAGGGTGCTATTCACTACTTGTGTATTCCTTTGTCTGGACATTTGAATTCCTAAACATGCACATTGTGGGAATGCAAAGGATTTCACATTGTCCATGGATCTTCTCGTATATTTTCCTGACACTGTAAGTTACAACATCCTGAAGACCTCTATCTTGCAAACGGTAAATAAAATTCCTGATCTTTGTGGAGATCTGAAAGAGCTAAATTATAGTTTGGTTCTGAGATCCCAGACTGTAAATGTAAAGCAGGGGCAGGACTACCATTTCATGGCTAGAACTAGTGTCCTTCATTTTTTGGGCCTACAAAACAGTAAACAAGAAAAACTCTTTGTGCCATCTGTACACAGTCAACCATTTTCAAAGAAGAGCTGTCTAACAGCAATGACTGTAATCTGCTTTCTATTTGTGGCACCAGCCTTATTTGGCTTGCACAAAACACAGCTCCTTGCTTGGTAAGCAAATAAACTATAAAGCCAGTGATCCAAAGCATTTTGGAAAACTTGCTGAAATCAAATAACCTCTCTACTTAAACTTTCAAAAGATATTTCTCCAATACTTTATCATGGACATGCTGTGGTTAATTAGGGAGGTCATCTCTGTTTAGGTGAATCTTAAAATAAATTTGATTCCTTTGCACATGTTGATGACTGCACCCTGAAAATTTTATGATGCAAAGTACAATCAAAAACATAGAAATGTTTATAAAGAGGGAAAAATAAAATACCTGGAATTGATGTGAGGCAAAATAAAATGAATTCATTAAAACACTCATCAAAAACCATGAATCTAGTTGTCAGAATGTAAACTGAGACACTCAGATTGAGCCATGACCTCACTGAGTGACCTTGAACTACTCTCTCTCTCTCTCTCTCTCTCTCTCTCTCTCTCTCTCTCTCTTGAATTCACCTCACAGCATTGTTATGAGACAAAATGATAGCAAAGGGAGGGTGTGTATGATTTCTTGGAAGAAAAGCAAGTTAGAAATGCAATATACTAAATAAAAAATCTGGAAGATTTGGAGAGAAAATGCTTACTAGAAATAAAAGTTTCAGCCTTTAAAGATTTGCACAAAGGTGCTCATTCTTTTATTTCTACTTTTTATCTTTCTGTCCCTTTATGGGAGAAGTCTGAAGTGATTAATAACCAACAATCACAGAACAAAAACATTAGATACATAAAAACATACAATTAGTCAATCAAAACAATAATACAACATCACACTAGTTCAGCAACACAATAAATATTTTCCTATCCACAGAATTACATAGTATTTTCCTATGTAATTCAATGCTACCTCTGTGATGAAAATTTTCAGTCCCCCCATTCTGGACGGATATGTTTCACTTTCAGTTCTTCCAGATCACAGAGGGAGGACTAAACCAGCTCCCCACGCCCTATGCTAAGACTTACTATGTCAAGCAAAAGCTATCAATTGTGCATTTGTTTAGGAAGAAGTCAAGTGTACCCCACATATATGAGCCTGCACCTATCTGGCCCACAGAGAAATGGTTACTAATCAATGGGAAACTCAACATGAATTTTGGGGGAAGGAGGGAGAACACCACTCAGTGAACATTACAACTCCATAAGCTCAATAATTAACATTAAAAAGATAACATCCACATTAAAAAAAAATTCATAGAGAGAAACATTAACAATCTTGATGTGAGAAAAGATAACTGCCACTTAGTGGTCTACATACTTGTGATGTGGTGGCAAGTCATGGAACGTATCTGAGTGACACTGAGCCAGTCACACACTCTCCGAACCTAATCTACCTCACAGGGCTGTGAGGATAAAGTGGGGACAAAAAGAGCCACATACAACACCTTGAGCTTAGTGGATGAAAAACAGGGCATAAATGTAACAAATCTATAAATAAATATACAGATAATTTACATAAACATTTTGGCCCTGTTCAAATCTAGATAGCTGACAAGGTTCAGAGTAGGAATTACCTATACACTGGAGGTCTACAGCCACATCTCTTGGAAAGCATTTAACTGTGCAGAGAAAGAAAAAATATATAATGGAGATGTGAAAGAGTCCTGAAATATCCCTACACCACACACGAATAAAGTCAGTTTTCTCAAGACCAAAGTACTTGACAAACGCAACAGGAGAGCTAATAAGAATATCCTTTTTTATTCCTCTTCATTTTAAATACCTAAGAGCAAGTGGAGAGGCAACTGCCCAGCCCCTAACCCTGCCAGCTTCTTCTGGCCAGAGCTGAAGACCCAGCTGGTCCTTCCTTATGCTTAGAATGCCCTGTTTTTGCATCCTTGTACTTGTCACATCTGGTGTTTTTTGCTCATGAGTACAGCAGGGATCTCCATGCCTGCTGAGTGCCTCTGCACTGTTACCTCTACCAAATCCTTACCCCCTCCAGCTATCCAAATTGAGAAGTTAGGATTGCTATTTAAAGAAGAAAAACAAGATGAAATTAGATTTTGGTTTTTAAAAAGATCTTTTGTCTCAGAGATAAAACAAAGCATGCTGCTTTGCAGTATTTCACTCAGCACAATGAGATTAGAACAAAGCCATTAACAAATTAAAGAAAATGTTTTGCATAGAAGAATTAAGCTCCTCTACACCCCCTACAAATGCTTCAATTGGCTGGCACTGATGTCTGCCGGCAGGGTACTAATTTGCAACACAAATCCAGCAGCCAAATACACTTCAGCAGTAAGGATAGCAATTAAGGTCCTGGTGTGATCAGCGCAGTGCAACACCACCCCTTGGGAAATAAATATAATTCCAATGACTTCTTGAAATTATATTTGTTGCTGTATTCTTTCTTACACTCCACTAATGAGAAAGTACAAAATACAAGGACAGCCTGAATGGGGGAAAGGATGCAATGAACTATTAACAGTAGCTGATAACAGTGCTGGCTGTTTCATCCATTTAAGAAACAAAAAGAATAGGCTGCACCTTCTTTCACCTTCTACATTTTTCCTAGGCTGGCACACTGCCAATCCCATAATAATGGTTTTCAAGAAATACCCCTGACAAACAAAGATTCTCCCTTTGCCAGATCTCAGTATTTACAAGCAAGTCCAAATCTGTGAGAAAATTCAATTGAATGCAGATGGCAGGAAATTCCTTCAAAATGACAGTGGCCAAATGCAAACCACAAGACATGAAAATAACCCAGCATACTAGACATGAAGAACATAGCTTATAGACTTTTTCCTCATGCAATTCATAATCTGCAATTGATTATTGAAAAGACAGGCTGTAGATTTATTGGACTTCTGTAGAACAAGTATTCCATTTGCAATAATTAAACCATACGTGATTGGGAAATGGATTAGGAAAACAGGAAGGTGGCTTTGGTACTGAAGAATGCATTTCTAGATAACCATTAAGTTCACTGCAGTGAAAGGCCACAAATGCACAGCCATGTACACTTGTACTACATCTGCAAATACAGTATACTACATGCAGGTTGGTACACAGCTACATTTCTTTAACTACTCATTCCAAAAAAGGGCATGCTTGCACTCCCTATGTCTTATTAAACAAGACTTGCTTCTAGTATGGAGAAAATTGGGCATAGCTGATACTGGTGGGGCAGCACTAAACGAGGCATTACGCTTTGATGAATCTTCTAGTTCAATGGTTCCCAACCTTGGGTAACCCAGGTGTTCTTCGACTGCAACTCCCAGAAACCCCAGCCAACATAGCTATGGGTGAAGGCTTCATAAAGATCAAAACTCCACTGCTAATTCTAACTAGAGTAGATTCACTGGATCAACAGGATTTATGTACATGCTGGCTTACCATTCTATACATGATTCAGTGGGTCTGCTGTAACTTAAACTATCAACTGGATTTCAGTCAGAATATTAATGGAGATATGGCTTACATGAGATCCAAGATGGACACATAAGAGATTTGTTCACCACTCTACTTGCTTACTATAAACCTGATCAATTGCACCTAACAGATGAGGCTCCAGGACACATCTCCATGGCACAACTGAACAGAAAACAACTCAGACATTCCCTGTCACTTCATCAATCAGCCACAATTAACTGTGGTACGTTTTGCAAACCTTACACAATAGGATCTTAGCCATGATACATTAGATTAATGTTCTCCTTCCTGAATCTTCTGGCCACCAAATTCACTGGCTGGGAGGAACTGCCTTGCAGACAATTCTCTTGTGCATTCTGCGAGACTTCTTGAACCTGCACAATCTCATTCTGCCTCTTCCCCATCCCAAAACCTAACGGACTGCTCCTGCTGGAAGTGATGAATGGTTCAACAATGCATCTCACGGGCCATTATTCCAACATAACTGTATCAGCAAGGATCAGGTTGCTGCCTGGTGAAAACAAAGTGGGAGGAAAATAAAGGAGTGGACCTCTGCCTTTTCTAACAGATTAAAAGGAAAGAAGGAAAGGCTTAATTGCTTAATTTTAAGGTTGGCACCATGGGTGGCGAGAGGAGTGGACTCACCAGGACAACAGAGCTAGCCATCTCAGCTTCTGTGGAGTTTCTTCTCTTTCTGCTGCTCTACTTCTGGACATCACATGGGAATAAACTGTTAACTTCACCATATCCTAATTCATGTACCCACCTTGCTTCCGACTTAAGTGCTCAGCAACTGCTGCTGTCCTTCACTTCCACTGGCTCACATTCTCATGCAGAAAGAGAGGCTTCTAAGTATTTGGCAAAAATGGAACTGGAAGCTTCAAGCTGGCATCAAAACACTTTTCAACTTCCAATTCTTCTGTCACAGACAGGCCTAGGGTGGCTATGGGCCCTCCTTAGAATACAGTGCCACTGGCACTTAGGCAGCTTTGCCAATGCCAGCCCTGCTCACTGACGCCAGCCCTACTTGCTGTAATAACAAAGATTCTTTTTAAATGCTAGACTAGGAATAAAATAAACTCAAATGCTGCCTTGTCCAAATGTTCAAAACAAGTACATTCCAGTACCCTTATTCAACATGACATTTTTTCATTTGGCATCAAAACAAGCATGTATAACAAATGTAGGACAATTATTATCCCATCATTGGTGGGAAAGCAATGGTTTAAAAACAGCTTCTTCTTCATAGTTTTCTCCAGATCTTTCTTCCTTTGGTTGCCTGTCTCTGCCTTCCATCACTAATTTAAAACAACAACGATGTCCAAGTGTAAAACTATCCCTCTAAAAAACAGAAACTGCATCATATCACAGCTAGGTACAGTTGAGGACCACATACTGTGATTCAGAAATAATACCTGAAAAATTCAGACCGTGTTTCCTCTCTGTCACCACCATGGAATAAATGCTAATGTTATGAGGACAAGAGTCAACTGATTAAGCCAGAGAAATCAGGAGATGAACACCACACAGGAAGCAAAAATCAACCCATTGTCTGTTAAAAACATTACGCAGCATTATGTGATTGAACACAATGTTCAATTGCTCCTTTCACCTATACTCTTGATACTTCCTTCTCCTACACTCTTAATTTTCTTTCTCATTTCCAGTTAAAAGCGAATCAAAACCTTATCTTCCTTTGCCAGAATGAATTTTATGAGAATTTGGTTTGCTGGTAAATCAGAGACATGAGAAGGAATCAGAACAAGTAAGAGGTTTATTTCCTGGGCATCAAACTATGGTCTGGCATTGTAACTAAAATGCCCTTTAGCCTCCTCCCTATTGATGCTGATAGTCATAAGGTTTCATATGGATTTATCTCAGGACGCTCAACCTTTCCGGGATCAAGAGGATAACCAACAAAGAATTTTTAAGAAAAAGAAAGACCAACAAATTATAAATCACATAGGTCCTGAAAACTTGAATACTTTGACCACGCAACAAGAAACAAAAGTACAGTGTGTTAAAGCTGAATATTTAAGGCTACATAAGTGAGAAAAGAAGCACAGAAAAGAGAATGTGTTGGCTGAAGAACCTGGGAGACTGGTTTGAATGCACCTCAACATCAGTATTAAGAGCTGCCACATCGAAAATCAGGATGGCCAACAACAGGAATGTAAAGAGGCACTGTGAATGAAGGAACCCATGAAAATTACAAGCATATATTTATATGTAAGAAATCTACAAGTAGACAGAAAAAATAGCCAAAAGAAACAAGAAACCAAATTTTGATTACTGATTCCTCATTTTTTTATGGTCACAACACTAAATGAGAACAGAGTTTATCCCAATGGAGAATGTACAAGACCAGCATATGACCTGAATTCATGAATCATGAAAAAAGTGATGAGTAATCCCTATTGCTTTAGAGTTTGTCTTGGTGCCCATGAAAACTTTCAACACACATTTCTTACATTTTTAGCCACACTGTATGAAATATATCTTTCTCTTTTCACCTCCATGTACGAGCAAACATAATTATGCATATAGGTACATTTTATATACAGATACTCATTTTAGGAAAAACATCTCTTGTTGCTAACAAAGCATGTACTTGCAGCATATGAACATTTATGCCACAATAAATATTAGTTTAAGGACTGTTTTCAAATGACACCATAGAGAAACAATTATGAAGAATATAAGCAGCAGGTTACTTTATTCACTTGATAATACATCCGTTGTGGGCAGCTGCTGAATGACTGCAATGATTTGAATTCCCCCTAGTGGTCCTTATATGAAAATGTAAATTTAAAATATTTCCCAATGCTGTAATTTTGGTGAATATACAGAACCACAGCCTCTTAAAATCAACTGACAGTACACCACTGAAGCTAAAATCCTACTGCCAAATTTAGTAAGTCACACAAAACTAGGCCTACTGAATTAGTAAGGATATTGTAAGACAACTCCCCAGTGAGTCCCATTGATTCAAATTGGCCTACTCTATTTGTGACACTTTAGCATAGCAAGTCAAAACTAGAATGGGGCTATTCGAATATTTACAAATACTTTTAAAATGAATACCCACTACTTTTAGTTATCTGATGGGTATTTTTATATCTGATTCTGAGAAAGAGTACAGCCATATGATTCCAAAATGTGCACAGGGTAATATAAAAACACAGGTAAAACTGAGAACTGGAACAGACACTGAAAAGATGATTTTTTTCATCTTTTTAAAAAAAGTATAGTTAGATGCAGAGTCATTGACATTAACAAAGAAAATTTCAGTGTTTTAAGCAAAGGATGATCAAATCCTTTGCTGATTATCTTGAGTGTATCTTTTAAATGAAGAGCTTTACAAACCTTGCATTTCCTCTTGTTCTGAGATGTCAGCTGTATTACCCAGCAACTCAATTTAAGGTATCATCTTCCCACTCTGTTATCTATTATCTTGTTCTTTAGTCTTACATGGAATCCCATAGCGTCTCACCCACAGCCATCTCATTTTCCTCTGTAGTACATTTTCCAATGCATCTGAAGGCTTTCAGCACTGAATGTTTGTGCCACACATTTTCAGTTCCTTCATAAATTATAAACCATTACAAAGGATTAAAATACTCTACTTTATCTTTAATGTTTGCTCTCAGTACAATAATTCAATATATCATGTTGGGCTTGTGTGCTGAGCTAGGAAAAGATGCTAATACTTGAAGATTAAGAAGGCATCGTAACCACTGTGGATTATTAATTACCTTCGAAAACTTCTAAAACTGGCAGGTAGCTAACGTTACCATCCTATCCAAATGACACACTAAGAACTTACAACCTCCCCCATGGACCCATGGAATTTCACCATTTCTTGAACATAAACAAGAAGCTAACTTGCCGACCTTATCTGCTACTCTGTGAATAACCACAGCCACTCTTTACTGTTATTTCAGCAGTACAGATAGTTCAGTATACATCATGCCTACAATAAATGAAGTAATAGTGAACAGTTCTCTAGATAGTACTTGACTCATAGTGAAAATAGTTGACTGAAGCCAGTGAAAAATAAGAAAAGAGTACTTGTGAAATTCAGGACTGCCAGAAAAATATACTACACACATTCATCCCTAAGAAACTCAATAGCAGAACCCTATTTATCTCTACTCGAAATTCAAAAACATTTTACCCCCAGGGATGTACATAGGATTTCATCCTCTGAGTGCTAGTATAACATCAGGGAAATTGCAGCATGCCCACACTTCTTCCTTTAATTGAAGGGTTATGAAACTTGTCACAGGCCCCACTTTTACTATTTCCAAGTAGCTTTGTCATATCTGAACAATGCCTCCCATGATGATGTTATGGAGGTTACCAGCTACACAGAAGTTGTGATGCATTCTTGTAGGTCCCATGGTAGCTGTGGAACATGTCTTCACCTCATGACCCAAATATCCAGAAATTAATGATAGAGTCCACAATTTATAGCTGCTGCTGCTAAGCAAAATTCAGGGCAGCTTAAATACGTACTAGCTAGCAGGTGCTGGGGGGGAAATCAAGGAAGAATAGGTAGGCAATTTTATGGTGCAGTGGCAGCTAGGCAACAATTCTGGCAAACACTGGTGTATATTTGGGTACAAGGGCATAATGGCATTTGATCATACTGAAGACTCAGAGAGGCCTTCTTTGCTGTTATAGGTCAAATAATACATATACATCAAAATGGCCTGAATCAATGTGAGCCACTGAAACCAGTCTACTATGGTACGAACTGGATAATCCTGCTTCCTTAGCAATTACACTGCTGCAGTGGCAGGGAACTGTAGCACACAGTTCCATAGAGACTACTGCTTTCCAAACCTCCATCCAGACAAATATTAACTGCAAAATTCAATGCATGCTTATTTAGAAAAGCCACAGTGTTCAGCTGGATTCATTCCCTAGTTAGTGTTTCAGGAACTGCAGCCTTAAAGTTAGAGCTGCAATAAAAATAAAAAAGAGAAGGAGAATTAATATGTGCAAGTCAATTGGTGCCTGACCTTCATTTTATTGATGACAAGTAACAAAAGGTTAAGCCAAAGGATTCATGGAAGAGGAGGGCTTTGAGGTGAGAAAGGGCAAAGGAAGGGGAAGTGTAACAGGAGAAAAATGAATGCAAGAGCAATGGGTGATGGCAGCAGAAACGGAGGGGAAAGGTTCATAGAAAAACTCACAGGGATCTGAAGGGAGGCCATGAATATCATTAACAGCTACAACAAGAAACTGTCAGATATCAAAGGTGACAAATACGTATGGAAGGATTTGAGGAGAAGCACCAGACATCCTGAATTATTCTTTCCCTTTAAATATCTAGCTCATTCTATTCCCAAACTAAACAAAATTAAGTGAATTAGAAGCCATTTTAGACCAAGTCAAAAGGAGCGGAAATTCCACAATTCTTCATTTATAAGTATTCTTGAGACGCTCTCCTTGGCACAAATGATACAAGCCTGCTCTGTAGCAAGGAGAACTGTTTGTTTAGAGTCTAATCAGAATTTGTTCTTCTGACTAAACACATTATGACATGGGTATAAACAAAATGCAGTCAATTTTGGGCGCTGCTTCTTTAACTAGACAGGTCTCCCAGGGCTTGGATCTCTTAGTGATGCTCTTTGACCTCAGCACTTTGTTTTGGTTTAGACCGCACATCTGTTCCTTCCAAATTTTCATTCTTCTTTTCCTTCCAAAAGGATGGTTCAGAACAGGATGTGCTGCCCATCTCTGTCTCACATGCATCTTTCTTCTGACATAGTTTTCAATAAACGGAAGTAGCAAAGGAAGAGCTCCCATTAGGCACAGTTTCTAATTCAGATTTCCCAATCCATAAAGTCTTACAGAGGCAGCTCATGCCTTACCTGGTATGTCTCACCATTCATCTTACCTGACTGCTTCTGATTCTGTAGGAATGCAGGATCTAAGCTTGAATAATGCCACATACGCATTCTCTGTGTCAGACAACTTTCATATTAAAACTCTTACTAGTCAGCTTCCTCCAGGGTCACCCTCTCAATTCCAGGTGCTGAGGAACAAGAGTGAAAAAGATCCATTGCCCTCACATTCTGCCTGCAGGCTTCCCACAGGCATTTTTGTGGCCACTGTGGAAACCAGAATGCAGAACTACACAGACCTTTCCATTGTTCTGGCGAAGCATTCATGGTGTTTCTCTTGCCTTGCTAGCTCATATCAGGCAATGAGCATGAGATGGCCCTTCATGATTGCATGGAAAGCCTCCTCATCAATACAAAGACTATTTAGAGGATCCCAAGGGATAATCTATAACAGTGGCCATGTCAGGATGGTCATAACCACCACAAAGAGACAGCTTATCTTAAGCAAGGAAGCCTCTCTTGACGTTTCGGTGATGCATAGTATGGTGTAGTGGCTGGGTGGAAGACGAAGATTCTGGAGACCAGGGTTTGAATCCCCACTTGACCATAGAAACTCACTGGGGAGTGGAACTAATAAAACCACCTCTTAAATATCTCACTTATCTTGACAGCCTATTTTGACTTGACAGCACAAAATTAACTATAAACAGTTCAGTATCTGAACTTACTTTCCATCAGCTCACCATTAGGCAATCTGGGGAAAATGTTTCTGATGTTAGATATATTTCCTTGAATATCATAGTGATTCAGAAGTTGGCTCCTTAGCAATGTCCAGCAAATACTTAACATTTGCCTCTCCCTGGCCCTGGCATTCCATTTTCATTTGCAGTAGATCTACCTTCATAATGGCAATGTGAATCAGAGTTACTTTTCTGTTTGTGGTTTTCAGATATTCTTCTGACAAGAAATCCTCAAACCAAACACTGATACCAGATAGATGTATGTAACCACTAAGAATCCAAAGACATTGTGCAAGGCTTTTTGTCTTTCCCCCCTAAACAAATTTTCTATGGAAAGAAAAAAAAATAGAGATAGTATTGGGAGAACACAGGAAGCTTCCAAATAAAACCTAAATAACTGAATTCCCTGTAAAATTCTGTGACTGAGGAACTACAGTTACACCTTAAAGAAAACTTTATCTGGACGTCCTTAAAGGTTTATTACAGACTAGTGTAATGGTAAAATTGCTTATATATTTTGTCTGTAATTGGCAAACTGACGACTGCAACAGACACTACTGCAATAGAACAGTGAACACTGGATCAAGCTAAATAGGGTGACCTTCAGGAGCAATATGCCATTTTAAATAATTCTTGTATCCACACACAACAAGGTTTTGGCAGTTTGGGGACTGGAAATCATGCATCACCTTAAGTGACCCTATTTAACTTATTCTTTCATTTAAAGAAAAAAGGAACAAAAGGATCCACCTCCATGTCTCCTCCTGTCTTCCCCTCCATGGGGGGGGGGGGGGGGCGCGGCGGCAAAGGAAAGCTGCAATTTTGTTTTTGAATTATTTGTAAGTGGCATGCCACTGAATTGGCCAGCCACTCAAGTGATTCAGTACTGGCTTTTAAAGAAAGCAAAACAAACAAACAAACAAACAAAAAATCCTCCACATCCTCTTCTCTCCCCTCTCCCTGGGAGGCAGGGGAGGGCAGGAGGAAGCTGGATTTTGTTTTAAATGTATTAATAAGTGCAATCCTTTTAGTTTCTATCTGCATGAAAGTTAAATCTTGCAACAATTCAGCTAGATGAAATGACAGCTAAGTGCAATATGGGAGATCTCCTTTGGTTTAATACTGGCAATCACATATGCTGGAACCAAAACAGAGTAATCTTACCCACACTTAAAAAAACCCAAAAAACTGCCCCTGCCAGAGACCCAAAAAACTGTGGGTAGGCATGGATAAGAGTCAAACTGGTTTGCAATTATCAGAATGTCACGTAGTCACCAGAAAATGAAACAAACCAGCCCATTTCCAAAGGGGTCAAAACTGTGGATAAAGCACCATCATCTGATCACACCCTGAATTTCATGTCTGCATAGGACAGACTTGTCACAAAGTTGTCAACTATAATTCTATTTTCCATTGTTGTGTGGAACAGGCCAGTATTCAAGCACAATAAACTCTGGTACAGTCATAAGCTTGCAAATCTTACAATGCATCGTTAAAATTAATGGAGACAGTTTAGGAACTAGCCTTTCCAATATTGTACCTCTGGGCAGAAACAGATGTTAGAGATACCCTATCACTAGAGGGGAAAAAACCCTTACAGGTCAATTGTGTGTGTCACAACATGATCTTCTCTTACTTCCCAGAGTTTGTAGATTGCTTCACTTTGTGATTTGTCTTCCAAAGTTAAAATGCAATTCCTTTGAAATCTGGTATCCCAAACACTGAAGACTCTTCAGTGATGTCTCTCCAACACTAACATTATTTCTGCTTCAAACAGAGGTTGTCTATAATGTCTTTCTACCCTCTACTATTGGGTGCTCTAAGAAACACTTAGTTCTGACACTGTCCATACCAAGAACCAATGTCCAGTCTAGCGAAGAACCATAGGATAGTTGCTTGCTGCTTGTTGCTCTGTGAGAAAGCACTAGTGCTCTGAGGAAGAATGTATCCATTTTACAAGAAATTTAAAGCTGAACCGCAGCATAATGTAATTCCAGATTTAACAATGCAGGACCTCATCTAGTCTGAGACTGTTAAGAGTTGTTCATGTCAGCCTCGGATTTTGTCTTAATCAAATAAAATTTGGCATTGCTCCATTTGGCCATGGTTAACGTAAGCTGACCAAGAGAAATTGTTTGGAATGAAGAAAAAAGTTTAGACAAGACATTTATCCTTGTTCTATAGCTACAGTATTCTGGTTGGTCATGATAATTTATCTCTACTCCATTTTTGAGTGACAGAGTGATTTTGTATGTATAAAGGCTGATCACTGAATGTATGTAAGTCATGTAAGTGACGGAGAGATGTGAACCCCTAAATGTTACCAAGGCTCAGTAATCCACACAAAGGGAAATCTCCTTTCCAAACTGGCTTGTGTTACCGTGGTTAAATAAACATTGATCAGCTCTGACTTACGGCAGATTACTTTGTAATGCGAAGCTTGTGCAAAATCATCAAGCAGAGAGATCATTTCAGGTACTGCTTGTACTGGATTTGTTACATAAAGGGAAGAGACCCATTTTATGTTATATATGACCAACTTAATAGGCTTGCATGTGCCAATAGTGACAAAAAACAATGGCCAGCAGTTCAAATGCTAAGACACGCAATATTATACTTGGATCACAGCAAATGTTTATAGGTTGTTTTAGCTGATAACAAAGAATTGCTTTCTTACGCTTATGTATTCAAAAGAAATGAACTATCCAAACTGCCTTTTTATCAGTGCCTGTAGCTAGTTTCACGTGAAAAGCCTGTGGGCCCTCAGTTGTAGTCTGATTGGTAGCAGTCATCTATGCAAGTAATCAAAGTTTATTCCCATATTCTGCTGTAGCAGAGGTCATCATTAGATCGGCTTGAGATCATTAGTCTGTAACTTTTACAGCAATATTCAGCTTTTTCTCAGGAAAAAAGACAGAAATACTCTTTTATATTCCAATTTGTACAGGTAAAGGTTCCCCTTGACAAATTGTCCAGTCGTGTCTGACTCTAGGGGGCGGTGCTCATCCCCATTTCCAAGCCGTAGAGCCAGCATTTGTCTGTAGACAGTTTCCGTGGTCACGTGGCCAGCGCGACTAGACAGGGAACGCCGTTACCTTCCCACCATGGTGGTACCTATTTATCTACTCGCACTTTTACATGCTTTTGAACTGCTAGGTTGGCAGGAGCTGGGACAAACGACGTGAGCTCACTCCATCGCATGGATTCGAACTGCTAATCTTTTGACCTTGCAGCCCAGAAGCTTTGCGGTTTAACCAATTTGTATAGAGAGCCCTAAATAGTAAACTCTACTCAAAAGACACACTGGCCAAAATCCTGTTGGGATTATGTATGCACCAGAGACTGACTGAGGAAGTAGAAGGTATATGACAGTCTTGTGTCCAGTCATGCTCCTGATCATTCACCCAGCACATGCCACGCACCTTGTCAATTAACTGCAAGTAGCCAGAGCAATTTACCTGATTCCTCTTTCACATGCATAAAATCCCAACAGGATACCTTTCTGTTTAGCGGATGACTCTAATCATATTACTGAAACAGTAATTAAACTCTTTTTTGATCCATACTAATTAGAAGAAATGCCTTCTGGTTCCTCTCTCTCTCTCTCTCTCTCTCTCTCTCTCTCTCTCTCTCTCTGTGTGTGTGTGTGTGTGTGTGTGAGAGAGAGAGAGAGAGAGAGAGAGATTGAAATCATTCATTCTTTCAATGTTGGGCAAACAGCATAATTCTATTTGTTTGGGTCAAACTCCAGCCAGAAATCGAATCCTCAATTAGTATTCAGAATTTCTAACTAAAGCTCTTCACTGGGGGCTTAACTGATTGAAACCTTAGTCTGTACCCTCCAGAAAAAATAACACTGGAAAAAAGGAAGAAGCAAGAAGTTTTATGGAGGCCAAAGACATCTCACTAAATTGAAAAGCCAGTAAACATCTTTCCTCCTAAGGTAGTATAAATAACTATGTTCTTACACCAGTAAGTCCACCATTACCAATAAAAAAACCAAGTTAAGAATGTCTGTCTTCAGAAAAATTCTGAAACCCATCCAAAATGTCAGAAAATTGTATGCAAGTTTTCAGTTTCTCCAGCCTAGGTCATAATCAAAACAAAAGAAGCAGAGAAGAGAAAAAATCTGACTGATACCTGAAGTCATGAGGCCTGCCTTTGTTCAAACACTTTACAAAGTATACAGAAGGAGGTAGCGGAAGAGCTACTGTCTGTTAACACACTGGTCAAAATTCTACTGGAATTTTCTGTGCACAGTAAGTCACAGTAGCTAACTGAGGCTAATTAATGAGGCACTGATCCCCAAGCCTGGTCATTCAACCAGTGCCTTATTAATTAGCTTCTGAAATTCAGTAACCAGAGGCAGAAAAACCAATGCTCAACGATTTAGAATTAAAATTTGTGGTCATTATTTCATAATGAGGATATAATGCTAATTTTGTGAACTGATATTTAAACCTTTGGTAGCATGGCTCTTTTTCCCCGTTCAATTGTTTAAAATGTAATGAGGGGTCATTTGGGTGGCATTTTGGGCATTTTTCTATTCTTTAACTATAATTTTGTTTTCAAAAAGTAACAGGATAGTAATAAGTAACCATATTATCTTTTCAAAAAGCTAACACCAATAGATTACTATTGATTTAAAAAACCCTCAAAATCTGGAAAACAGACATTCAAAGTTCTACTAGATGCTATCAGGACTACATTATATCTAGCAATGCTGAGGTGAATAAATATACATTGGTTGACCACTGTTTTTAAAATATACACCTCAATTTGTTTGGGAGAAACACACTCCAAAGGACTCCATCAGGGAGCTGTTCTTCAGAACAACAGGAAAGACAATAATTTTAATGAGGAAGCAAATAATCTGTAGCCATAGCACTGAAAGCCAGTATACATTAGCTATAAACCAATTTCAGGCCATAAGAACTGCTTTCTTAAAAACCTTGATATTTAAAAGTGTTGTCCCAGTATCTGGCACAAACTGAATTAAGATGCATCCACAATTGAAAAAAGATCCTGAGAAAAACCCATAAGGTATTCTTCACTTATCCCTATTGATAAATTAGGAGGACTGGTTTTTACAATAACACAAAACCACTAGGACAATCTAAGCAGCCTTAGGTTATGGGAGGAAATTTCATTGTGCAATTACAGTAAAACTTTATAAAACTGTATAAGAAGGGTATTTTGTTGACTTCACTGTTTGTTTACCAAGAAAATCTGACTTCAGATGAAAGTATTATTGAAGCCAGAGTTTAGAACAAATATGTGAACCAAGCACAGAATTAAAAAAGAATATTTACTACTCATATTTTAATACCTTCCCGTCATACCTTCCCCATATGTTTATTTTCCATCATATTACAGTGTTCTTAGATAAACAATAAATCCTTTCAAAATTGTCTAATTCTCTCCTAAAGCCCAAGCTATGGATATTCAAGTTTTCATTCACCAAATGTTTCATTTCCAGAAGTAGGCTTGGACTACTTATTTTCTGCAACAAAGACATGGGCTCATTCCATTCTCTTCTTGTGAAAAGTGTTGTTTGTTTGTTTGTTTCTTTGATGTCTATCCTGTCTTTCCTCCAGTGATCTCAGTGCGGCTTACATGGCTGTTTCATTTTCAAGGGTAAGTGAATATGCCTGGCCCAAAATCATCCAGTCAGTTTCATGGCCAAGTGAGAATTTGAACCCAGTCTCTTTCCTCATCTGGCACTCTAACTCTACGCCCTTCTCTGACCCCTTTTCAGGGGGTACCAATCTCAAGCTGATAATCAATGGGCCTCAAGGGATGTGGTCTGCCCCTCAATGGCAGACCACATCCTTTGCAGAAAGAAAGAAAGAAAGAAAGAAAGAAAGAAAGAAAGAAAGAAAGAAAGAAAGAAAGAAAGAAAGAAAGAAAGAAAGAAAGAAAGAAGTTACAAGTTCAATTCTTTGTATATCCATGTAGGCCTGGAAAGGTTTGTGCTGTGTTTGACAGGAAAAAATAATCTTCTTTATAAATGGACTAAAGGGTTTTGAAATACCAATCAGCTTTTTCAAAAAGTCTTTGTCTAGCTTTAGGATAGAAAAGACATCAATGGGCTAGAATCTCCTAAATCAACACACAGGAGAACACAACATGGGGTGGGCAACTTCAACAACCCCAGAGGACCTATTTTTGACCCCATCGCCCAGGTGAGAATGCACTCAGCTCAAAAATGTCAAAAGACTTTTTTAAAAATTCAAAACCAGGACTACACTGATGTCAATTTCCACTTTGGTGGGGCTTCAGGTCACAAAAGAGTCCACCCATCTGTTCTACACAACAAATGTTGCCCCTGAAGGCCTCCAAAAGCCTATTATTATTATTATTATTATTATTATTATTATTATTATTATTATTATTATTATTATTATTATTATTATTATTATTATTATTATTATTATTATTGATGATGATCTTTGGGGAAGAAAGTTATACGGGGGGAGCACAGGAGACTCCTTAGGAACTTAGGAGCTGGAAAATGACTTCAGGGGAAGCAATGGCCCACAAGCTGCTCTCTGCCCACCTCATCTTAAGTGAAGGCAATGGACACAGACACTCTGAATAACCTTTTTCGTTCAAGAACACCTACCTACTACATCTTCACAATACAAAGGTTTGCGGAATCTAAATTGCCTATATTTGTTAATCACAAAGTTACCATAGTACTTCTGGAAGGGGTGTTTGTATTATTGTTTTTTGTTGTTGAAATTGACTAACACAGCTCACAAACAAAAAGGAAATTGCAAATGGCACCATATGAAGATCTTAAGGTTTGTCCTCTCCTGAGACATGAATGGCCACTGGGTAAAGGTGATGCAGTATACACCACGGGTGGTAAGAAGAAGTAGGGACAGCAAATGAGTTATTCCCTGTTGTGTTATCAATGGCTACTTGAACCATATGACTTTTCAGGTGCCTTTCGAATACTCAAAATAACATGAAGACTGCCAACAGTTCAAAATAAATGATGTGGGGAAGACATTCTGTTGCCATCCAGAAATCATAAATGATACTGTGCTCCCTGCTTGTTGAGACCTATGTTTGCTTTGACCATGATGAATAGGTGGGGCTGCCTGGAGGGCATTCCCATTAACAGGTAGGTAGATACTGTAGATACTGTCCACCATGATAGCTGCACCCTGAGATTGGTGGCCATCCAAAGTTTCTTCATATGGTGATCCCTTCTTAAAAGACTGAAGTAGTGGGCGCATTCGCAGTCTGGCATGTTCCACTACAGCAGCAGCACACGCCATAAGTCCCAGCAGTTGTTGTATCACATAGGCTCTGGATTCTATGTCATGTTGTAACTACAGCACTGAGAGCATGGTAGTGTTGAACCTGTCCTCTTTCAAATTTGGCAGGGCTGATTCTGATGTCTTTCTCTGAGACAGTAGAGGCACTTAATGTGTCATGGCCATAATCACAATATGAAAGAAATATAGGCCGAATCAGTATTGTATAAGTCGTATAGTTAACCTTATAAGGTGGTGTGTAAAGAATTGTTTCCAGTCTATGGTCCCCTTCAAATATGCAGTGGGGGGGCAGGGGGCATATGGTCCTGCTGAGCATTGCAGGTCTAGACAACTATTGGGCTGCTTGAGGGATGATGGCCATGCATTTGTCTGTTGTCTTCTTCTTATATGGGACATCCATAAACTAACATATTTTTCCGTTTATAAGACGACCCAATGTATAAGACGACCCCCCCTTTTCTAACCCCAAATTGGAAAATTTGATCCCTGCTTGTCCCTTCATTTTGCTAAGCCACGGAGCTTAGTAAAAGGAAGGGAAAAGCAGGGATCAAAGGGCTCCCTTTGACCACCACTTTTCCTTGCCTTTTGCGAAGCCACGGGGTTTAGCAAATTGATCCTGAAACCCTTTCATGGCTTTGATCCTGAAGCCCTTTCATGGCTGCTTTTCTAAGCCCCACGGGGCTTAGGAAGTGGGTAAAGCAGTCATGAAAGGGCTTCAGGATCAAAGGGCTGCGATCGTGCAGCCCTTTCATAGCTGCTTTACCCAAAGAGAGCCTTCCCTTCCTTTTTACTAAGCCCCGTGGCTTCGCAAAAGGCAGGGAAAGCGGCTGCCTTCCGTCTATAAAACAACCCACAATTTTTTGTCTAATTATTTAAGGAAAAGGTGTCGTTTTATACACGGAAAAATACAGTATTCTTATTTTGGTACTGAATAGTCCTTCATCAGCAAAGGGAAGGTTCTCAATAAAAGCTTTGAAACTGTACAAAATATTACAGAAGCACAACTATGCATCTCTCCTCAAAACAACTCCTGCAGCCATAACTAGCCAAACAGTCTGCAATGTGACAAGAGGAATGAATTTGGTGTGCAGCTAAATTGTAAGCTTCCTGTTGCCAGGTAGTTACCAAGGCTTTCCTGTCCTCAGGTAAACTGTCCAATATAAGCTTTAAATTTTCCCAGATGTTTTGGCAGTATGCTCCCATACCAGCCTGGTGATTAGCAATTTTTATGCCCAGAGCAGCTGTGGAATAGATCCTACATCCTAAAAACTTCACTTTATGGTCCTCTTTGTTTGAGGGAGTGGAAACAGAGTGTGAACATATTTTAGACAGTAGTTTCAACAATTATTAAATGAAGATGGGGGTGCTTTAAAAGAAAACTCACCCCTTCCTCCTGCATCTTGTACAGATTTCCAATCCTTTGTGAAGTTGGCAGAATAGAGGATGGATTCTCCCATGAGGGCTTTATGAGGTTTGTAAGGTTTGGGAGTATGGAAATTTACACTGGGACTGTAGCATTTTTGATAATTTTATCAAAAACCTGGTAATACACTGATCGGAGAGGTTTCTTTACTACAATGTGCAAGCTTTGGGCCATACACCCAATAAGATCTATGTATGACCACAAATTCACAGGAGAAATTGGGGAAGCATCTCTCACGAGAGATTCTAGAGAGCTAACAAATAAGACAGAAATATTAGAGGTGAATAGTGAGCCTCTTTCAACTCCAAGTTGGATACCACTTGTTGTGGGGAAACCAATCTTCAGAACAGTTTTGAGTGAGCTGTCTGATTTGGTAGCGGCAAGGACTTTGCCCTTTTTGATGCTGATGGTTGCATTGATTCTGTAGTTGGCGGTGTACTTGAAGTCTAGAAAGACATCACCATTCTCAGGGTTTGAAGGGATTGGGGATAAAAAAGATGAAAAAGCCTTATCCACTGCCGATGTTGTTCTGGCTTGAAGCTCAGGTTCCAGAGACTTAGATCATGATAGTACCTCATGGTGTTTGTTTCTCTTTTTGTGTTTTTCAGATTTGACCCACTTTGTGGTAGACGTCGTCTGTTTTGCTAAGGTCAACACTGAAGAGGCCTTCAATACCAACATCAAAAGTGGTGCCAAAATGGAATCGGATTCTGCAGTTGACACAGGTAAGTCCGCATTCTTAAGATTTATATTTTTAAGGGCTCCATTGTCTTAGAACAAGAAATGTTTCATGTTGCTTGTGAATTTGTTGGCAGCCAAAGGACTGAGGGAAATTGGAGACTTTTCCCAGAGATAGGATCGCAGTCTAGTGAGGCAGTTTTATAGAGCAACATGGTAAAGCCCTTAAAAATTTTACACTTTTGTGTATTATGTCTCTCTCTCTCTCTCACACACACACACACAAACAAAACAGGCATTGCATCTGCTGGAATGGGGCACTTTGCCTCCACAAGCAACACAATTGTTGAAAAGAGCCCCAGAGGCCACAGAACTTAAGCCAAAACAAGAGAAATCTGACAATAATGAAGTAGAAAAAGTAGAACAACTATTTACAGTTTGAAAGGGAATGAAATTATAGGTAAAAAAGGCTCCATCATATTCTCAAGACGCTGCTCACATGGTGGATGGAGGAGAAATGAGGGAGAGGTGTTAGGGTGTATCTGGTCTGGTGCAGTAGAACTAAGAGATGGAAAAGTTCTTCTCCATAGGTTCTAGAAAGTTCCAAGACTGCTTTCTGAACCCCATGTGTGTGATTCATGGAGACCACAACACAGAACTCCATGCTTCTTATTTGCATTAGAAGCAAATGGTCCCTTGTCACAAACTGAAGCTTTGTAAACAGGAAGCCCAAAGGCTTCCATTCAGACAAAAAAAATGCAGTGGGAGAAAGGGTTAAAGTCTCCCCACAAGACACACATGTATTTATACAGACAGCAAAAAGAGGCCAGATCAGGCCAGAATCCAGACCAGGCCCTCCTGTGTCTATTTGCTTTTTTTCCTTTTTTAATGATGATGAAACAACCAAGTTTTGGAATAGTGCCAGTCTACTTTGGCCCATAATAAGCAAATTAATGTAGCTCTTTGAAGCAAGCATGCTCCCCAAATTTAAATGGAGACTTGAAGAGACGTCTGACAGACCGCAAACTCAAAATTATTTACTTCTCATTCACTATCTCTTTACACTGGCTGCTACACAAACACCTAAACCTGGAAAACTACCATGGAATATTTTCATTTCAGAACGTTTCAGCATTTTGTACTGCAGCAGAGAAAAGGCAGTTAGATAGATAGATGTTATTTTGTACATTGTTTTAGACACTTCCAGTGTCTATGACACACGCTACTCCGGCTGTTTATCAATGTATGTTTAATCTGCCATGGACCTGTTTAAATCTATTATTCATCTATCTAACAAATTAAAGTGTGAATGTAAACTGCTATATCAGAAAAATATACATAAAATGGAATATTTATTACCTACTCGCCTAAGTTACAGATGTTGATAAACTATTCTGCATGTTGTCAACATATGGATAATATTACAGTGGGCAAATGCTGCTCATTCCAAATCAAACAGTTACAATAATCCAAGTTCTACATCAACTTTTGAAAATCTCAGACACAGGCACAGAACTATTAATACTATGTGAAACTATACTTGCTTTAAATCAATATATCTAACATTACCAAATACAGCATAATAAATGCTTAGGGTTGTTCCACACATATACAAATGCATTTTTGCCATGATATTTAACTATATCAAGATGTTTAACTACATCGAAATGCACACAGAACTCAACTGTGCTGGTGCAACTACCTCTGTTATCACACATAGCTGAAAGCAAATATTTGTTGTGGGAACTCATATTTTTCCTCTGTGTATGTAAAAAACAAACCTGTAAAGTGACCCTTTAACATTTTGTAGCCATTTATGTTTCATTTTAGGAATGCATATTCAGCTAAACACATTGATTTCTCTGTTTGTTATTCCTCTTGCTGAGTTTCTGTATACCCAAACAGCTAAACATAATTTTAGGTCCACAATTTCCTTTTAATGCGTCTCCTGACATTACATAATGTCTGCTTTTTATTTAGAAACATTATTTTTCATAGTGGCATAGCTGTAACAATGTCATGTCCCCAAGTAATAACTGCATTCAATATGTAGCCCAGGACCCAAAGCTGCTTTAGGCATGACAAAAGGGGTCTCTGGTGGGCACAGGTGATGGGCTTTTTGATGTTCTGAGTCAACACTACACCCCAAAACTAATCCTGTGGGCCCTAAGCTTTCCAAAAACTCCAGGATTTCAAAAATAGTTTGCAATGCAAAATGATAGCTGAGGATAGAAAAGCACACACCAAACTCTCTTAGAAGTTGTGTGGGGCAGGAAATTCACAGTGGCTGTTGTCAATAGAATCTAATGTATTCCTATATGAAAAGTACCCATCTATTACTTTTTCAAGTTTTTTGTTTATTATATTTCTGTATCAGTTTTACATGGTTGTCACAAGTCTCTCAGAAGGCTCTCACATTCAACTTTCTTATCAAGCCCAAACCTGATTAGCTTCAGCAGTGTGACCACATCAGGTCCCAATGCAATCCCAAAAGCTGCTTCCAAAGCATTCACCACACTGATCCATGAATTATTATTATCTATGAATTATCTATGAATTATTATCTATGAACTATGAAGACTCCCTGGAAAAGACCCTGATGTTGGGAAAGTGTGTCTATTCTTAATTTCAACTAGGAATAGTATGCTGTCCATAATGTATCCTGCCATGTGGTTAAATAAAATAACTGTTTACAAGGAGTGGTTGTTAAACCAATGCTACTGCAGGTTTTGTATGTATTTTCAACTTATTTTATATAGCAGTAATGAACTTTGAATATCTTACTGATTACAAAGTGCAGTTAATGTTAAATGTGCCTTTTGGATGTTCATTCCTAATACAATGATTTAATTATAGCTTTAACAGGCCTTTCATAAGAATGACATACTTATTACATAGTTATGCCTAAACACACACACAGTTGTCCACAGCATTACCTGCTAGCTGATATATTACTCAGATTTGCATTCTTTTCTGCTTATGTGGAGTCTGACAACATATAGCCTAAACACCAGCTGGCATCTTCACAACATGCAGATCTGTAATGTTTTCATGTGATATGACAAGCCATTGCTGCACAGGGAGCAAGACAAAGGGATAGAGTCTCCTGATTTACTACTACTACTATCAATACCTAATTCACAGCAAGACTTCCATTACACAGTGTTTTCTATCCAAACACCTCCACAGGTTTTGCAGAACCATTTGGCATCCAAAAATATGTACCAGCAGGGATGCATAAAATACAAAATATGTCTGGGTCTGTATTTTGACTATTTCTAAGAAATATGCTTCAAGCAATTAAAGTGATAAATAGAAGAGGGAAAGAGCTGGAGGGGGGGGGGAACTACTATGGTTTTTAAAGCCAACATTTCATGCCCTAGTGACTTTATAGGCTTTCTTCTTCAAGTCATCCTTCCATTTTCCTGGATTTTCTCATTTTTTTCCTCAAGGAAATGAACTATACACATAACTAGACAAATATGTTGTAAATAATAACGACTACCATTAGAGACCATAGAGGCCTCTTGCCAGTTGCAATCCTTTTTTTTTTTTAGTCAGATTGTATGTTATGATAAGAAACAGGTCAGTGCTGGCAAAATGAGAGTAACATTAAAAAGTGGCTAAAATGCTTTTAATATGTTGTACGTCCCTCATGACTCCAGTGGTCACTCAAAACTAATGATCTATAGATTTTTTTTCTATCATCAGTCAGAAATGCAACTTAATCTCTTATCACTGAATTTGTCAACTGGTCATTATTTTACTGATTCAACTACACTGTTAAGTTAATGGCACTGACATGCAAAGACCAATCATACTGATTGCCAAGATTATCTGATTACCTCCCACATCGGTACTAACTGCCCAGAGTAAGTGTGGGTCTGGCCTAAGAACTAAGCACATGACTGTGCAACCCTGGTGGTTGGCCCTTTCATGTACTGCCACCAAACCTGACCATGAAGAAAATGTTCTCAGGTAACTACACCATGAGTGGGGTTTGAAAGCGGGAGAGTACAATTCCTAAAAAGAACAATGTAGGGTCCCTACATTGTCCCTACAATGAGAAGAAAAGACTCCCTGGAAAAGACCCTGATGTTGGGAAAGTGTGAAGGCAAGAGGAGAAGGGGACGACAGAGGACGAGATGGATGGACAGTGTCATCGAAGCTACCAACATGAATCTGACCCAACTCCGGGAGGCAGTGGAAGACAGGAGGGCCTGGCGTGCTCTGGTCCATGGGGTCACGAAGAGTCGGACATGACTTAACTACTAAACAACAAGGGTCCCTACAGGCTTCCATTCTCTCCTTTCCCTCCACCAATCATTCATGCAGAAACAAGGCAGAGACCAGGAAGAATACAGAAGGCATTCTCTCACAAGTCCGCCCAGAGTAGACGTTTGGTCTAGATGGGCAGGATAGAACTCCAATAAATAAATAAATAAATAATAAGTCATTGAGGAATGAGTATACTTTTCTCTATCACCACTCAGACATTGCTAGATTTCTAACTTTTGTTAATCCTGCTGCAAGTTAGTGATCCACAAAATGTTGGGACATGTTCATATATTCACAAAACTCCAGTTTCTTAGCAACACTAAAATCCAATGTGAAATTAAGAATTTTTAGTACAAATCCCTAAATTCTGCCACCTGATTATTTTACTTGAATGATGAAAGTGAGTCATTGTTTATTTGAGGAAACATTTCGAAGATAAGTGAATTATATTTTCAAATCCTTATTTTGTTATTTAAAAAATGGGAAGAAAAGCCTGAAAATGACAATAGTTTGCATTCCAAACGCGATTTCCGCAGAGTAGTCACATTAGAACAAAGTGTTGTGCAACACATTCTAGGCAACAGATTTATTAGTAGCCTAAGAAGCCAGCTATATGTTTACAAATGCTTATGCTACATTGAATCTGCTAGTCTTATAGGTGCCACATGACCCTTTGATATTCCAACTGGTAGTGGCTTGTTTCAGTTTTATTGCTTCTCACCACCAACCCCCACTGGCAACAAGAACATGAATGGGTCATGTTCCCCTCTTGCATCTCCTCACCATTCATGGAATGTACTGTCTAACTTTGAGTGTGGTATGGTGCAGTGCAGTGGTTCTCAAACTGGGGTCCCCAGATGTTCTTGGACTGCAACTCCCAGAAATCCTGGCCAGCACAGGATGTGGTGAAGGCTTCTGGGAACTGCAGCCCAAGAACATTTGGGGACCCCAGTTTGAGAACCACTGGTGTAGTGGATAGAGTGATGGACTAGGACTCTGGAGACCAGGGTTCAAATCCCTACTTGGTCATGGAAACTCACTGTGGGAATTGGAACTGGTAAAACCACTCCTTAAATATCTAACTTGAAAACCATACTGGGGTTGCTATAAGTTGGTTCTAACTTGATGGCACATAACTAAGTTTGGCTTTTGGAATCAAACAAAATGTTAACATACTTAGAACATTGTAAAGAGGTATGTCAAGTGGTGACAGCTGTTTGCTCATTTTTTCACTTACCCATCTTCTGTTCAGTTTTGGTTTATTTTGTGATTTGTTTTATGTAAGGTAAAGGTGAGCTTAACTTTCAAGTTGGCTTGCCAAGGCATGTACTGGATATATGAGGACACCTGGTTGTTGGGTGGAAAGTGGATTTACCTGAGGTAACATCTAGTTTTATCCACATCTAGTTTTATCCACAGTGCCAGGAAGCTGCCATGTTCAAATAAACATTAATGTACTGTATTCTACGTGCAGTAAGTGACTGTGGGAGAGGGCACACCATGCTCCTGTTTTCAGGTGGTACTATAATCTGAACGAGAAAGAATGATGCCCAAGAAATGAATGTGGGAGGGAGGGAGAGGGAGGGGAAGAGAGAGAAAGTGAGAGATGCCAGTGTTAAACAAGAAAATATGGGATGTATTTCTGCAAGTTGTTTCAATAAATTGTTAACTTACATGAACCAAGATTCTTCTCCAGTTCCTTCCATGAACATATATAACAAAAAATTCTGGGACAACTTAAAGACTTAAACAGTTTTCTTGCAGCATGAGGGTTCCTGGAGAATAACTCACTTCAGTATTTTTAGTCAAAGACAGAGAAGAAGAAAATAGGGCAAGCTTCCACAAAACAGGCATATTTTTCTTAATAGACATTTTGTTCCCATTCTATCAGAGACTGAAATCATAAGGAGATCATGTTGCATATTGTTAGAAAACTGTTGTACCACTAACGCACAGAAGTTTAATGTCCTTACGTCAGCAGACAGCTTTCTTCCAGGCACAAGAAAGATGGCTCAATGGATAGCTTGCTGAATAAACCATTGTGTGTGTGGTTATCTACTCAAGCATGCCAGTCCATTTCCATGATTTTCTGAAGAACATTATCTCCTGGCGCTATCATGCACTTCATAATCAGGGGCTGTACCATTCTGTTCTCTTTGGCAACCTAGCACACCAAAAAGATCCACCCTCAACATGACATCCCCACACAACAGACTGCTTAAACAGTAGCACACACTAACAAAATACAGTCTACATGAAGAAAGTGACACATGCTACAAGGAGCAAAAACAGGCTACTGAAACACTTGCGGCATCTTAAGCTGTTAGTAGCCCATGTAAGTCAGTACTGTTGGAACTTAATGGCATCCTCAGGTGACGTCATTATTGTTGCAAATCAATGTCCTCATGATGTCAGGGCGGCAAAATGCCTTAAATATCAGCTCCCTTATCTATTTGTAGAAACTACTGGGACTTGGATGGTGATTTCCCCCCCCCCCCAAATAATTGTGTCTATTTCAGTGTTCTCTATTTATTCGTAAAGAGTCAAGACAATGTCTACTACAGAGCAGCTTGTAAACTGTAAATGAAAATAAAGCAGAAAACCACTCACAGAATGACATCATACAGAAAGAGAACATAATAAGTCAAGATACATAGTCAAGGGCCTAATTCCCTCAGAACAGTGTGTATATTAAAACATCTTTCCTAGTATCACTCACAAAAGGATTCTAACCACTAAAACAATTCTGTACAGGTTTGTCATGTTGCATTATTGCACCTGGTCAGCATCTGCCTAGTACCTCCTAGCACAGCATCACCCACCACTTCCTTGTTGGTTATGTGATGACTGAAATGTGATCTCAACATTTCCAAGGGCCAGATGGCTGCCCATCTATACAGACAGGCCATAAAGATGTGGTATGTTGTAGGAATCAATGCTGTGAACAATAACTCAGCTAACCTTAAAATTATTCTTAAGAGTACAGCTCTTGTCTACAGTACAGAACATATGGGCTCCCCTGTTCATTGACGCACACATGCATACTGGAGGTTAGTAGGCTCTCTGCCATGGTGACGCCTGGTCTGGAGGCCCTCCACGTGTCATGCGGAGCCAGGGACGGTATTGGGATCTTGCTGGCATACCGTGCTCCCCGCGATCCAGCGATTTCCTTACCGGAGTTGGCTGACTTCGTCTCCACAGCACTGTTGGGATCCCCAAGGCTATTGGTCTTGGGTGATTTCAACATCCATGCGGAGACGGAGGTTTCTGGTCCGGCTCTCGAGTTCTTGGAAACCATGGCTTCCTTGGCCATGTCCCAACATGTTAACGGCCCCACCCACATGGGTGGTCATATGCTTGACTTGGTGTTCTCCTCTGAGCAGAGAGAGTGTGGTCCGATGGTGACTAACCTTGTGTCTGTCCCCTTATCATGGTCAGATCACCACCTAATTAAATGCAACCTGACGATGGCCCTCCCCCCTCACAGGGAGCTGGGACCTAATTTAATGGTCCGCCCTTACAGGCTACTGGATTCCAGGATTCCATGTGAGGGATACCGATTGATCTGGCTGGCACTCCTGTCGAAGCTCTGGTTGATGGATGGTTCGTCGCCACCACTAGAGCTGTAGACACGATTGCTCCTAAACGTCCTCTCCGCTACAGAGCTCGTTCATCGCCCTGGTTTGACCAGCGGCTGAGAGCTATGAAGCAAAATAGGAGAAGACTAGAGAGCAATTGGAGGCGGGACCCAATGGGAAATAACTTAAAAGCTGTCAAGATTGGGTCCAACCTTTATCTTTCTAAGATAAAGGCTGCAAAGAGAGCTTACTTCACTGTCCGGATAAGCGAAGCTTCCAACCAGCAGGCAGTTATTCCGTGTAGTATGCAACCTATCCAGAATTGGTCACAGTGACTGGCCTCCCCCTAGTATCTCACCTGACCAATTTGCAGCTTTTTTAAAATCTAAAGTGGAAGCCATCCGCCGGGACCTATCCCCCTATTTGAAACCAGTAGATCGAGCAGAGACATCCAGCGCTCTGTCTTGTCCGATGAAGATCACCCACTTTCAGCCAGTGACGTCACTTGAGGTTGACAAGGTGCTTGACCGCTGTCGTGCCACCACCTCCTCCCTTGACCCTTGCACGGCCTGGATAATCAAAGCGGCCAGGCCCATAACAACCAAATGGGCCATTGCTATAATAAATGGGTCTCTCCAGGAGGGCAGGGTTCCCCTTGCCCTCAAGGAGACACTCATTAGGCCCATTAGGAAGAAACCGAGCTTGGTGGCGGACGACAATGGCAATTATAGGCCCGTCGCCAATGTTTCTTTCCTTAGCAAGGTAGTAGAGGGTGGTTGCCAATCAGCTACAGGCTCTCTTGAATGAGACCAATGCCCTGGATCCGTTCCAGTCGGGCTTCAGGAAACGGCATTGGTCGCCCTGCTTGATGACCTTTTGAGGGAGGCCGATGGGGGCAAAATGTCTCTGTTGGTTCTCCTTGATATCTCAGCCACCTTTGATACCGTCGACCATGGTATCCTCCTGAGGAGGCTCTCCGAGTTGGGGATTGGTGGCCTAGCTCTTGCTTGGTTCCAATCTTTCTTGGAGAACCGTTCCCAGAGAGTCCAGCTTGGAGAGAATGTATCGGCCCCGTGGCTCCTCAATTGTGGGGTGCCACAGGGATCAATCATCTCTCCAATGCTGTTTAATATTTATATGAGGCCGCACGCAGCTCTACATCTCCTTTTTTCCAACAGGGATGCCGTTGCGTCCCTTGAGCGCTGCCTGGGGGCTGTACAGCAATGGTTGCAGGAGAATGGACTGAGGTTGAACCTGGACAAGACAGAAGTCCTGAGGGTGGGCTTCTATCAGTGGTTTGGGAAGCTCACTCTCTTTTGGGGGGGGCAACTCTCACCACAAAGAGTGTGATCCGCAGCTTGGGGGTCCATCTTGACCCAGCGCTTACCATGGAATCCCAGGTGGCGTCTGTGGTCCATTCCGCCCACTTACATCTTCAGCAGATTGCCCAGCTGCGCTCCTATCTTGATGTTGGGTCGCTCACCACTCTGGTCCATGCGCTTGTAGTCTCGAGATTAGACTACTGCAATGCTTTATACGTGGGGCTGCCCTTGAGACTGATGCGGAAACTACAAATGGTCCAGAACACGGCTGCCAGACTATTAACTGGGGTGAAAAGATACCAACATATTTCCCCCACTCTGGCGGCCTTACACTGGTTACCCATTCATTTCCGCATTGGTTTCAAGGTACTAATGCTTACATATAAAGCCCAAATTGGTTTAGGGCCTCGATACCTGGCAGAGTGCCTGTCCCCACCTAGCTCTACTCGTATCACTCGATCAAGCCAGACCGGGCGGCTGAGGGGCTTAACCCCGAGAGAGGCCCGGAAGGAGAGAACAAGAAACCAGGCCTTCTCGGCGGTGGCCCCTCATATTTGGAACACCTTAGCCCAGGAGATCCAATTGGCACCCTCGCTGGGAATTTTTAAAAACAAGTTGAAGACTTGGTTCTTCCGGCAGGCCTTCCCCTCTCACATTACATAGCTTCCTTATCCCATCTTGGATCCCGTTTTCTTTATTGATCTTTATTGCTTTTATGAACAAAGTTATTTGAATGCTGTTTTTATCTTTATATTCTGTAAGCCGCCCAGAGTAGATTCCCGAATCTAGATGGGCGGGGTAAAAATGAAACAAACAAATAAACAAACAAATAAATGCATACACACACACAAAATTGCTTCATCCCTAAGAACTGCTTCGGCAATAGGCTGAACCTTTTAAAAAAGTATGCCAAAATAACCCCTTTCTTTTGTGGAGAGAGAACAGTGAACACATTTTTGGACTTGTTACGTTACAAATTAAAATTAAAGACATTAATTTTAAATAAATCACATTCAACATAATGCAGCTGGCCTGCATGGGTATTTGAAGAAGGTGAAGATGAAAGAGAAAGCATCAAAGTATAGGAAGCAAGGCCAAGCTTAACACGGCATAACTCAAGCAAACAATAGAAGCATTCATTGGAAATACTCTGCCTTGATTTGAAAGTGCACAGAAAAGTTAGGCTATCCCTGTTATGGGCCCATTAAGGATCATTTTAGAAAAGATATTTATTTACTGAGCTGCTGTGCAGACTCTAACTTTTGCAATGCCGCTGATTAATCAGATATGACCACTTGTATTCCAAAACACCTTTAACCTTGTCCACCTCACATTAGACTCCTCAAGGTGGAAAGAAATGTACTGGGACAAAGAATCTAGGTTATATTTTCAAAAGGAACTCTTGGATGGTCATCTTAAGAGCAAATCAACTGACAATGTGATTATATCTATCACAGAAAGACAGGCATATATTAGTACTGTAATCTGAATTGCTTGCTCCTATATTCTGCATTGGCGTATCTTACTTCATCTAGCAAAAGCCACAAGCAAAACTCGCTATGGTGCCTCCTATTTAACAATGGAATTTGCAGCTGGACATTTCGTAGGCACTGGGAAATTTTGCTTTTATTTGTTTTTGTAAACTCTTGATAGACAATGGATAGAATTGCTATCCTAAACCATTAGTGCTTACTAGAAGATATATAATCAGCCTTCATTAGTCATGCTACTTGGTATATTCAATTTCTTCAGCACTGAATTATTTTCAAACCTGTTACTGCACACAGTGTTAGTGATTCCAGATACGTAACTAGCCTTATTCAGCTGGCTGGCTATAGGAAATATAGTCTCATTCAGTGGAGCACCTTCACAAGGAAAGTTATGCAAAGGAAAACTCACCTCCCCACACTGTTAATACTTATTAAATTTTTGCCCCACCTTCTGCCCTGTACTATGCTTCTAAAGCAGTAAGCAGCAATAAAACATAAAATTACAAAATCATAAAACATACATTTTAAAACCATAAAAATTCATGAGAACACATGAAAACCAGAGACAATAAACCAGTAATAAGCGTAGCATATAAAAAGCCTGCCTGAACAGGAGGATCTCTGCCCACTAGTAGAAGGCTATCAATGAGGGCGTTCAATGGTCTTCCATATGTTCCAGAGCCAAGGCATACCAATTATAAAGAGATTAGATACCAGCAAGAATGTTAGAAAAGTTCAGACTGGAGAAGACAGTCTGTCAGAAGGCCACAATCATTCTGTTTAGGGCTTTAAACGCCTTTCTAAACATCCTGAATTGGACCCTGAAATAGTTTGCACAATGGAACCCTCAGGGTCAAGTGGATTAGAGGATATTTTCTCTTACCTGAATTCAATCCCTCTCACCCATGCTGCAATTTTGACCTGGACACAAATACACATACTCAGCCACAACTACTGTTTCTAAACAACACAAGTCTGGATAACACAATGACATGTCTGATGTACTGTCTATTCTAGACATGTGGAGAAAACTGAAAACCTTAACAAAATTATTAATCTTACTGCCTTAAAACTAGTTTCATCTCCACAGAGGCACAGCATTTTAAAACAAAGATACAGCAATACTTGGGAAAGAAACAGACTTATTTTATGACATCATGCGCTTCATAGTTATGCATAACTAATCCACTAAAATTGAGAACAAATAAGAGCTGGATTAACTCAATAAAGGAAGTCACAGCCTTGAGTTTGCAAGAGCTGAGCAAGCCTGTTGAGAATAGGACTTTCTGGAAATCACTAATTCATAGGGTTGCCATATACTGGAGGCAACTTGATGGCATATAACAACAAAAACAAAAATCCACACCATTCATAGAATAATTGAGTTGGAAGGGGCCTATAAGGCCACAGAGTCAAATCGTCTGCTCAGTGCAGGAATCCATTCATGTAAAATAAGAGCAGAACTACATAATTTCATACCTGAAAGGACTGTACCACAACTGCAATCAAAACCCCAGTCAAAAAAGTGGGACACACCTGAGTAAACAACACAGATTAATGTTTGGGTAAATCATAATTTGGATTGTCATGAATAATGCTGAATGACTTCAACACCTGAGAGAAAAAGGAACTCCTAGAGCAGAAGTGCTCCCTCACATCTTTTCATAGTCTAGAAAGAATTATGCTAGGATCAGATGAGAAGACAGATGTAACGTACGTATGGTAGAAATAATATGAACATACATTGTTTGTCATAGAAAAAATATACTCTGGAATGCAGTAACCTGTGTTCAACCCACTTTAATTATACTTAAAATATTACATATGTCTTCACCAATAGTTAAATCCAAGCTTAGCATTTTTTTTCCCTAATCTTTAAGTACACAGTAATTTTAAATGTTGCATTTGTCTTCCTCTAACTGGTCAACACAATTGGGACCATATGAGTTTGGCTGAAATAAGTAAGATTTATATAGTTAGCATTCTCAGCAATCAAGCAGCTTTTTAAATAAAACAAGCAAAGAATGTACTCTAGTAAAGCACTTTAAAAAGAATCCTATTTGCATTTTTAGTGAACAAGCTTGAAGCAATTATCCCAGGAAGAAAAAAGAAACCGTGTTTTCTACCTTTAAATTTTGCTAAACCAAATGTTTGTCATGTAATTTAGGTTCAGTGCATTGCCCTGCTCTTTGCTTTATATTAATATAGAGGAGAGTTTCCTCTAAAAATGTATGCTTTCCTTTAATCTAATAAAGCTTTCATTCTGAGTTGTTTACTGTGCTGATTTCTTATAATAAAAGGCTTCTTAAACACAGTACTATTCCACTCTATAGTTTGTCTGTAATATTCTGCCTGAAGCCTAATGCTTTCCCCCAGCTACTAATACAAGTGGTTTAGGGACTGAGGAATAAAGGAGAAAAAGACTGAAAAGCTGTAATATCAAGTTGGGTGACATGTTTGCATGCAAACTAGCTAATACAGTGGATTGCATCAACAAAGAACAATTAGTGCTAGTTTGCAGATGTTCTGCTGGAACACAGAAAGACAGCTGATGAGATTTTTGTTACTGTGTGGTCTATTTTCCAAAAGGATTTAGACATCCACCCATGAAGTATTAAGAAGCTCAGCTCACTATGCAGTTGTCGGTAGAATCTTATAACTAACAAAGGCTTCCCATAAAATCTTAGGAATAACTATGAATCAACCTTTTGACTTAGGGCCAGGGTGGATAAAAATCAATGAGTTTTTAAAATCAAACTGATTTAAATCAAAATTTAAATCATTTTTTTATTTAAATCGTCAAAAAGTCCATTTTTTTAAATTTAAATCAATTTGTTATTTAAATCAAATCCATCTTGCTAGGGCTAATTACAGTTGTTAATCCCAACTACAGCAAACCAATCGATCAACAAGACTTATATGAGTGCTGACTTACCAAGTCCCTCTGATTCAATTTGTTTATTCTATTTGTTGTACCTTTTCCTAAACTATCTCTCAGTGTTGTTATGATTGAAAAGAAAGAATCCTATTTACAGTGTCATGACGGGTTTTTTTGGAGGGGGGAGATCAGTCAGACTCAGCTCTTCTTCCAGTGAGGTAAATGGAGGGGTCATGGGAACCATGTAACTGCAATAACTTCAAAAAGTCCAATGCATGGGCAGAATAGGACTTAGTTCAAATCCCAGCTCAGCCTAGGACTGTGACTTGGGCACATCATAATCTCTCCAGTAATGAGGAATGAATAAAATATGGATTACGAGAACACTCTGCACATAAAAAAGGAGTTAATAAAACAATAAATTAGGATATAGAGATTTGTTTGGAAACATGTACAGGGTTCCTGTGTCTAGTCACAAACTGCAAAGCAAAAATACAAAAGCTGGTTATTAATAAAGGAGTGGAGAACTTACGGCTTGAAAGTTAAGGAGAGATGGGAGGAGGAAGTAAAGTCTATGTATGAACAGCTAATCAGTCCTCTGAGTGTAAAAAAAATAATTACATGACAAATATATTTTCTGTATACAGGATACAATATATTTTCTATATACAACATACAGTAGTATGTTCAAGGGAAATCAGCGAGGTCTTGTCATTCCCAGCAGTCACCATAGCAATCATATACTACAATTGGCAATGTATTAGCTGTTGTTGTTTGTTATCTTTGTATGCCTTCATTTTATCTCATCATTTATACTTTCTGGACTAGTACCATAGTACATTGTTAAACTAGTATATATAATTTTTATGGTACAATAAAAGAAAATTTTGCAATGCATGTTAATCCAAATTTTATAGCATCATACACAAATGATTGTATGCATTAGCCTTGAGCACATACACATTCGACAATATTTTTAAAACCAAAACTACACATTTTAAATGGCTATGGTGTAGATGGGACTTGTATGAGCTCATTAATCGTAGAAGTAGTCAATGGATAACAAGAAATAAATAATATTATTCCTTTAAGCAAGTAAATTGTAATATGAGGCTCTCTAACACCTTCCTGTCTGGTCCTTTGGGCCTAAGAACATGTCAACGTG
Source organism: Intellagama lesueurii (assembly GCA_037013535.1). Taxonomy (NCBI): domain Eukaryota; kingdom Metazoa; phylum Chordata; class Lepidosauria; order Squamata; family Agamidae; genus Intellagama; species Intellagama lesueurii. Next base: position 173,515,837 of record JBAJHW010000004.1, on the reverse strand, counting down.
AGAAATAAAATAAAGTGTTACAATTCTGAACCAGACTTCACCACCACAGATGAAATACTGTCCCACTCATTAAAAGCTAACATCTCTTTTATAGTTTCAGATATCATGTTTCCATTCTGCTAATGCTTTATAAAACTGCATTTACTGAATTAAAATTACAATTCAACTGAGTTTTAAACATTTGGCTTTAATAAACACACAGCACATTATGAGAAAGATGCACTTTTATTCATAATCAAAAGAAATTCATTGATTAGTTGGTCAATTTAAAATAACTGGTTTTAAATACAATACAAAATTAATACAAATAATAAGTTCCTCCCTAAAATAAGCCATTTAAGAGCTGCATCATGTATGTTACATCACCAGAATCACCTAACTTATTCCTTTAATGAAAAAACATACTGCGGTAGCCAACATACAGGGAATACATTTTTTTGCTGAATTAGCTGCAGCTTAAAACCCACATGTACAGTAGATATGGAAGCCAAAGGCCACAATCCAACAATTAGGCAAAAAAGGATACTCCACTAATTCATTCAATTCATTTCTGAACCTTATATATCATACTTACTAATCAATAATAAATATTTATAAACAAATATTGTTGGTTCCTTCTTCTGTACCAATTCATTACACATTTCCAAAAGTGAAAGAGACACTGAAGCACTCAGAGCTACAGGACCATATTCAGATGCCAAAATACAAAACAAACAAACAAACAAAAACCACTGCAACTACAATTATTGGCCAGAGTCCTATTAGTTATGCCCACTGGTATAATTCCATCATTGTAAATTTTTACCAGCAGAATTAAGAAGTTGGTGTAGGCATTTGCTATTGCACTACCACATGATGTGGTGTGTGGTGGCAAATACTTATGTTGACGTATTAGCTTGCAGAAATTTGCCACCAAAATTTATGCTGCTGGAGTTATGTCAGCATAAATATATAACAGGATTCCAGCGACAGTCATTCAGCAGAAGGTGGTAAATCCTATCTAAAAGTCTAAAAAATGAAGGTGGGAACTGGTTCACCTGATAAGGCAATTGTGGCACTTCACAGCAGCTGTATCAGTTCTTTTCTCTTACTCAAGTACAGTATGGCAGACCACGTCTCAGGAGGGGGATAAATTACCTTTAACTTTTTTCCCCCACCCACCACCCTACTGAGCATTCTGATTCAAATAGAAGGGCACATTTGCTCTCTGCACAGATAAAAGGCCCCCTCGGACGCACTTGCTTCTGAGTAAGAAAAAAACACACATATAAAAACGAATCTGTGACCTTACCCTACAATTCTACCTTGTTGATAGCCTAAGTACATCAGGGCTACAATCCTAAATGCAAACAATGAGATTCACTTCTACAAAGCAATACTAAAATATGTGTAAGTAGGACTATCATAAATAATTATGATGTCCCCATCTTTGTAGAAAACAAATCAAGAGAAAACCAGACATGTTATCACAACATTGGAGACAATTATTTTCCCAGGTTTTCTTACATTTGAAACTGAATGTAAGAAAACTGAATAGAAGATTTATTTTCAAAGTACAATGGGGTCATTCCAAATTACGTTGCTCTCGCAGACCCCTAACTCCAGATTATGTACAGTGTAGTTTTCTGTTGCCCGTAATCAGCTGCACAAATGCTAGGCAACTAGATGTCCTGCCACTTACAAACACTGAAAAAACCAGCAGAATTCTGCCATTACTCAGTGTTCATTAATTAATACATTGACGGATTTAGATCTATATTTTAGGACCCTAAAAGTCACTGATGACTGTTCAATTGACATAAGCAACTTACCACAGCATCAAAAATATACTGAATTCTGGATCACAGAAACTATCTAGCAGATGGGATCTAAAACAAAGAAATGTCATTAATACTTTCTTTACAATTCAGACGCCACTGAGCTAAACCAGTCAGTATCGCAATTTCAGACTTCTTTGACAATTCATTTTCATCAAACTCAAGTTTTATTCAGGAGTAGCAAAATATCTTATGACCCCAATGTGTTTTAATACCCAAACAAAACCACGGAGAAAGAGAGAGAGAGAGAGAGTTTATGTTCTTTGCCATATAAATTCCACAAGAAGGGGGGAAATAATCTCTTTATGTCAGTATTTATCTTTATGCTGTCATATTCATATTTTTACTCTTCCTCCTCCTCTCCCCATCCTCCTATGTAAAAACCACAAGGGAAACAGGGTCCTGGATTCCTATTTTAGAGTAACTGCATTAGTGTACAGACCCTTAGGCTGCAAGTTAATGAAAAATGAACATTTTATTAAAGTGTTGGCAGTATTATGAACTATGTGCCTGAAGTCCTTGTGTGTATGCGTGTTTACAAACCAACTTAGCTAACTTTATAAAGCATATTTGGCAAGGTATGATTTGCTTGTTATTAACTATCACATATCCATTTTATATGATACTGTTTCCTTTTTCTAGGGGAAACAATAATACACAAATCTGTGACTTGGAAATTCTAAATCTTGATATACTGTATCCAGAACCTTGAGTATTCACTGAAGAAAATGGAATGGATTTTACATGGATGCAGAAGGAATTCCAAAACAGAAGAATTGCAATTGCAATTTACATCATTCCATTTTTATTGAACTACGTTGCCTCGACAGCTCAGTGGTTTAGGTATCTGGCTATGGAACCAGAGATTGGTAGTTTAATTCCCCACTGTGCTTCCTGGGAGAAGAGTCAGTCTGTGTAGCCGTGGGCAAGCTGCACAGTCCCAGGACACTCCTAGAAAAAGGAAATGGTAAGCTACTTCTATGCATTTTCTACCTGGAAAACCCTGGAAATGGTCACCATACATCAGAATCCACTTGATGGTACACAATTGCTATTATTTATTTATTTATTTATCAGATTGCACGACTTAGTGAAATCACTACTCGAGGCAATTTACAAAATATAGACATACCATACAATCAACAAAAAGGTAAAAAAAAACACATCCCAATCAGACAGTCAAATTAACAGAAGAGGACCATCAGCTGACACCAGCAACAAATGACAAACAATTTAGAATAGATGAAAAGTAAATAAACATAATCCAATATAACAAATGAAAACGATAAAACGTCAATCTGAAAAATGAACTATAATAACAGGTCACAGAGGTAATATCACATGTTGCCAAAGGCTTCCATGAACAGTTCAGTCTTCAGTAATTTTCCAAAGGACCATACAGAGCAAGCCTGCCTGATCTCTAATGGAAGTTTATTCCATAAAGAGGGTGCCACACCTTAAAACCCCCAATTTCTATTGATGGTCTTCTTTATTTCCCTTGGGGTGGGCACCCCCAACAATGAGGCCTGAGAGACTCAGGTTGGATGGGTAGACAATCCAGGGAGAGGTACTCCAACGGGTAACGAGGTCTCAAATCATTTAGGGTTTTATAAGTTATTATAACTAACACCTTAAATCTGGCACAGAAGCTAACAGGAAATCAGTGCAGCTGAGGGAGAATGGAGGTAATGTGATCGAATCTCCTAACCCTAGAGATTAGCCTGGCTGCTGCATTCTGAATCTGCTGAAGCTTCCATACTGTCTTCAAGGGAAGCCCACATAAAGAGCATTACAGTAGTCAATTCTCAGGATTATCAATGCATGGATCAGTGTCTTCAGGGATCTCTCGTCCATATAGGGGGTGGAACTGGGCAATCTGCCTAAGATGAAACAAAGGCAGTCTTGGTCATAGCTAAAATTTGATGTTCTAAAGACAACATAGAATCCAGGATGATGCCAAGTTGCGAATTCAGTCTTTTAGGGGGAGTGTAACACCATCCAGACTAGGAAAATTATCCCCTAAATCGGGCAGAAGATCCCCTAACAAAAAGATCTCCATCTTATCAAAATTCAATTTCAACTTGTTCGCTCTCATCCAGTTCAGGACAACTCTCCAAGATCATGCACTGCAGATGTAGGAAACAAGAAATAAAGCTGCGTGTCTTCAACATATTGATGACAACACACCCCAAATCTCTAAATGACCTCTCTCAGCGGCTTCACATAGATGTTGAACAGCACAGGAAAAATGATCGAGCTCTGAGGGACCCCATAATATAGGGTGTTAGGGGCGGATACAACCTCTCCAAGCTGAATTTTCTGAATACAGCCATCAAGAAAAGACCAGAACCATTGATAAACCAGGTCTTCAATCCCTAACTCTGACAGCTGCCTCAGCATGATATCATGGTCAACTGTATCAAAAGCATCTAAGAGATCAGAGATCTAGGAGGATCAACAGGGATACACTCCCCCACCAGTTTCTCGCAATGTCATCTTGCAGAGTGACCGTACTGATTCAGTCCCATGATACAGCCTGAACCTCGACTGAAATGGACCTAGATTATCAGTGTCATCCAAGAACACCTGCAACAGATCCGTCACCACCTTCTCAGTCAACTTGCCCATGAAAGAAATACTAGCAACAGGTCTAAATTTGTTCATATCATCTGTCAACAGACTGGATTTTTTTCAGAACAGGTCATACAATGGTCTCCTTAAAACAGGAAGGCCCATTGATTGAGTGGCCCATTCTGTAACTAAATTCCTGGCAGATTTAACAAGCTTGATGAGATCAACTGGAAAGGCAGTGATTTTGCATCATGCCAGTGTCTTGTCAACGTCACCATCTGTAACAAGTTGGAACGGATCCCCCAAAATTTCACAAGACAGTGCACTGGACATCTCAACTTGAACCACTGAACAAGAGGAATCCAGGTCCCATTGGATGACTTCAATCTAAAAGGAGGTGCTAGTCATTCACATGTAAGGACATCAGGATCACTTGTCCAGAGTTAAGAAGACTCTGACTATTCTGATATGTTTAACATTAATTTATTTTACTTTAAAAATACATAACACTGCCCTTTATACATAATGATCCCAACTACCAACCAAAATGTTCCCATGCACCATGCAATGTGATTCTACATGGCTGAGCCTGCTTAATAAAAGTAAATAATCCCCATTTTATTTCAAAGTTTATGGGGGCGGGAGTTTTCAACACCACCAAATTCTCAAGTTAAAACACTTTTTTTTCTTTTTCTGACCACAGAACTTAGATACAATATAGTGACCTACATTCTTGAAATAATGTATCAATGCTGTTTTCATTTAATGGGTTTCAGTCACAATTCCATCCTCAAAACATGTAATACTTTTTACGAGAAACTCCAATAGTCAAAAAGAAAACTGTGAGGTAATTTTAAAAAAAAAGAAAGAAAACTGCAAAACTCCGAATTACTTGTTCATAGCTTAATCAGCAATGTTTAATGAAAAACTCTTGTTTAAGGCAAAAAAGTGATTGTTTTGCGATTTCAAGGCAGAGATATATTTGGGCTACTTTTCCTCTAGCAGTTTTCAGAAAGTACAAGTATTACTCACACTTACCAAGGTAATAAACAAACTTTGAAAAAATTCTCTTTAAATTAATAAAAATGCAAATTTAAATGTGCTACAAAATGTCTTGAGCTTTACTGCATGCTTGGCAACTGCAAAATAATTAAGTCAGTATTGGCTTAAAACAGTTTACATTTCCAATTTTAATAGAAGGGGAACACAGAACTGGGTAATTTCTAAAATTGCTGTGTGACTTCACTGAACTTTTTCACCAATTAAATAGCAGTATGTTCAAGGTTACTTCAAGTCAATGATACTGAATTCATCCTAGCTAACTGCAGCTTCACAAAAAATAAAACTGATGTCTTTAAAATACCACTTTGCTTAACACATTGTATACACTGCAAATTTAAGCAATGTAGACTTAGCAATGTGGTAATGTAAAATTTGGGCAATGTATTGGTACAGGGGGGAAACAAGAATATACAGTAGAGTAATACCTACAGCAAAGATCTAACTTTATTTCAAAGTTTATGGGGGCGGGAGTTTTCTAATAGTTTCAACTCTAATGGAAAAATAGTTTCATCAGAAGTGGGAGGAGGCATATCCTTCTCCATACTGCCTTAAAACTGCTCTGGGGACTCAAGAGCATTTGGGGGCAGTTGTGTGTTGTCTTCTTTGTATGTTGATGTAGCTGGCCTGGGGTCTGCTCAGCACTAGGCTAAAAACTGTCAGCCACTGCAACGGAACAACATTGGATCTCAGCTTTATTAGAAGCTGAGATCCAGCTTTATAACATCAGCTTTATAACATCACAAAACTGTAGAAAATACAAACATAAGCATTTGAAACTACTTTAAATATCACTGTCTCCTTCAAAGAACTCCTTAGTTCTTTGCAGATTTCAGAAAATGTAAATTTGATACCCCTCAGCCTACCCTTCACAAATCTCCAGGATTCAGCACCAATTCTATACTACCAGTTTTTATTTTCTTGGGTTTCTTTTCTCCTTCTCCAAAGCTCACTTATTCTACTGGTTTCATATTCATGCTAAATCTGCAAATGCTGCTGTTCCAGGTCATATATAATTATACATACCTATATATACTAAAGTTTAATGGCAATGGTTTCATCTATGCATGTTATTCAGTTCTAATTCCACAAAGAAACATTCAGAACACCAGAGGCATGTTCAATGAGGATGTTCAATGGGGGGGATGCTCTTCTTCGGCTCTGGAATTCCCTGCCCTGGGAAATTAAGCAAGATACCCATGGTTGGCCCTTCACTAGCAGGCAAATACCTTTCCTAAAAAAACAGCCACCACTTCTGTGGCCACATGCTCTTCGGAACGGCCTCTTACAGTGAGACACATATGCCTCCTTAGGTTCAGGAAAGCCTGCCCAGGGACAGGACAGGGCTCTCCAGGCAACCTTATTTTTTTTCCTAAGGAGGGAACCAGTCACCTCTGACCATTTCCAAATGCAACTTTTAAAAAACGTATCTCTAACCATAGTGGCCCAAATCTACAGAAATCCTCATTTAAGCCCTCTTAAAATCAACTAGGTAAATCAGCTGCAATTTATTTGTGCCTTATTGATGTCACTGTGACAAACATTTACTCTACTGAAGCCAATCCTTCTCAATTGAGTGATTTCAAACGTTCAGCTACCTGTCACTGAATGTACAGAAACAATTGTGACAGAAACCAAATTATGTAGTATGATGACATTGTGATATGATGCCAAGTGCACCTGTGTAATAAGACAGCTGTATAGATATGGCACGTAAATAAAAAGTTACCAGTTGGAGACGGTGGTTCAGTTAACTGATTTATACTCATGCACAGTAAGGTTTCTCTCTGCCCAATAAGTGGTTCCGGAAATTTAGAGGGAAAACAATGCTGGGGTGAAATGCAGGACCCATATTTTAAAAACAAGAAATACAAAGAATTGTGAAATGCACCTGAAGGAAAAATATAGTATTAAGACTGCAGTCCTGTAACAAGGATGTAAGCTCTACTGAACATAACAAGAAGGGTGAAGTTGGAGCAGTCTAGTTCATGTTTAAAAGGTTCTTATCTTTAGTGCGATCTAGTTTATCTTTCACTTGGGTGATCCTTCCCATGACAAGGGTAGTCCCAATATGTACCTCTTTCAATTAATGGCACTCCCCTTCTCACCCTCTTCCATCCCTTTTACTGCAGCATCATTCAGCAAGCAATGGCAACTTCCCTTTTTTTTTTTGTTAAATAAAATGACATAGTGAAACAGCAATGCATCTACCTAGCATGGTACATGTAATACTGCCAGTGTATTTTGTTTACCTAGAATAGTGCTGCATCAATAAGAAAATATATTTTAAAATGTTAAAATCGAAGAGTAGATGAAAATAGAGGAGAGAGGGTTGTCTGTTGTCCCTTTCAATGCCACAACCCACCAAACACTTCACAGGGTTGTCACCTCAGATAGCACCATCCACAGCTCTATTTTGATGCAGACTAACCATTGGCATGGGCTACAAAACAGGCTAATTAGGAGTGCTCCAAATCACACACAAAAAACCTGTAGCCTTACCACTGTGCCAAAGAGGAACATTACAGCTCTAAAAAGGGGCTGGATGGATCGCTCTAAGTCAAAACACGTGTGGATGCCATAAACCAAACAGGACCAAAAGTGATCCAAAAAGCAAGCTATTCTGCCAGTGTGGACATGCCCTAAGTGACTGGGTACAATGGAGACTCTGACAGTACATCAAGCTAGAAACCCAACATTTGGTCACTGAACAATTCTAAAATAGCAAGCAATTTATTTCCTCGCATTCCATATGAACACTTACTAGCCTCCTTTCGCAGACAAAATCTGAACTTTATAACCAGGTATTCTGCTTGTAAATAGTCAATTAAAAGCCAACGTGTCTCATTCTGTGTAAACTTTCCAATCAAGGCTGCACTCTTGCCTATTAACCACCCCTTTAAAATATGCTCTTTTATCAGGTTTTAATGTCTAATGCAATTTAATCTGAAACACATGCCTCATAAATATCATCCGTCATGTTCCATTAGTTTCATGCAGAAAACATACTAGTCAATAAACAAAGGTTGTGCCATAAATCTGCCTTGAACACATTATACCACAAATAAGAAAATAAAAACATGTGTGTCCTTTGACCTGAAGCATCTTAAAAATAGGAACTTTCAGTATTGTTTTATACTGTCAGAAATGTTTAAAGTGCTCACAATTAATTGCAATTGCATACCTAAGCAATTTAACTTTAAATAATGTTGATACATAGATTATAATTAAGCAAGAGACATGCCTCCAAGGCACCTGTTAAATCACATCACTGCTTCTGCCATTGGTACTGATAGCAGAAACTGCACAATGAAAGCCAGTTTCCTCCACCAGGCAACTGTGCTATAAAACCAACTCATAACCTGGAGAACCCATTATGTATAGTAATTAACAGAGGAGATAATGGGAGTTAACCATACCAACTTGAAAACTGAATGAATTATTTTGCAGACATGAATACAGAAATGGGGCCTAGGAGACTACATAAGACAGAACCATTTCGTGGAGCTGATTATGACAATTGTATCTTGACTTCATAAGATGAAATACGAGTATGCTGGTTTGTCTGTTTGCTTGCACTTGCACTGAGTCCCTTCATGTAAGATGTAACTAAATTAGGAAGCTGCCATTTTCCCATTTTATTCAATCTGGGAAATTGCAGTTATCATCTTTGGAAATAAAAAACAACAACTAGATATCAAACCAACCACAAACTGGTCTGCTTTACCATAAGTATCAAAGATATATATGAAGCTAATCTTACATACACAATGTCATGGAAGAAAAATGTGACTGACAAATTTATGGAATTTTGTTTTGTGTTAATGAAAAAGAAAAGAAAAAGATTCAGCCTTCTTCCAAAGCTGGTAATCATAGTTTTTCACTTTGAGTGCAAACAGGCAACTAGGGTTAACTAGAAAGAGCATGGTTTAATCCCAGTTTGCACAAAGTGACTGTTTGCCCAGGCCCAAGATTTATTCGTATCTCATCATACTGAGTGGCAATATTAATGTTCAAACCAACTCACAGTACATATAATAACACAGAGCCTCAGAAATCTGTGTATGAAGGACACTTCTCAATAGCTTAACTACAGTTATGAAAACAACAGGGGTATGTATGCTTCTTCTGTACTCTGTCTTGGGCTTCCTTTTCTCCCTAATCTCATCCTCCTGTTCCTTGTTTTATCATGTTACCATGCCCCATCCCTTGCTCTGTGTTATGTCTCTATCAAGATGGAAGTAGAGTATAGTTATCTTTAAACTAAAGCTTGAAACTATGGCTGGAAGATTTTTAAACTCTACCATAAGATTAACTATGGTTAGCATTGGTGCAGACATAATAACAACCAGTTAAATGTTCAAAAGAGAAGATAGGACAATAAGAACTCACAATCCCACAAAGGTTGAGGAAGGACTGATAGAGCATGAAAGCCTAAAATCTAATCCCAAAACACACTCCTGAATACAGAGTCAGAGTCACAATATTCAGCCATTATTTGTATTTAAATGCTTTTAGATTAGGCATCCTTCAGTCTCGAGAGACTATGGTAATGTGCTCTGAATAGATGCTTTTAAGCACTGTATTAAAAAAAAACTTCTCCCACAGTTTAATAATGGATGCAAAGTACATCACTTTCATGTGGTTTGTAAATAGTTTGCGTCAATCATGGTTAAGTAGTGCATCTGCACTAAGCTGGACACTAGAAACTGCACTAAGCAGTTTCCATTCTGCAAGGCAAAGCCAGATCTTGATGGGTTCTGCTGACTTCTTCAGATAGCACCTTTAAGAAATGACGAAGTAGCTAGCAATAGTTGTATTTTAATCATTCACCTATAGTTGAACCCATATACTATTGTTCTTTTTACAAATCTAACAAAAATTATGACATTCTTTTAAATCACAGCTGTGAGACAATATCATAAATATCATGAACATTAAAATAAAAATGAACTGGTTAAGTGCAGATATTTTCAAATTTCAATTATGGTATTTGTTTCCTGATGAAGTACAGCCTCCAGTATGATCCCAAAACCTAGTGACAAGGAAGAATATCAGAGAAACCCCCAACAATAATTGTTTTGTGGAAGCCATAAGAAAACTTACTCCCTCTTTGTAATTAAACTAGTATCTGATTCATTTCCAATTGCTGGCATAAACCTAACAACAATGTTATCGTATTTTATAAAGTGCTATAAAGCTCTTATCCCCTAGAACAGTTTTTCCCAATCTTGGGTTCCCAGATATTCTTGGACTGCAAAACCCAGAAATCCTGGCCAGCACTGCTAGTGGTAAAGACTTCTGGGAGTTTTAGTCCAAGAACATCAGGGGACCCAAGGTTGGAAACCACTGCCGTAGAAGATGACCTTTTGTATTATATTTACACATCTATCATTGTCACTGCTGTTATTTACATCCATCTCTACACACAGAAAAGTCACATAATTGTGAGCAAAGTAATCAAAAGAAGTTAGTTTTCCCCAACTTGGTGCCCTTCAGATGTTGTGGATTTCATTTCTTATCAGGCCCAGTCAAATGGCCAGGATGCTTGCAGTTGTAATAATAATTGTATCTGGAGGTGCCATGTTAGGGAAGGCTGACTTAATTCAGTATTTAACTGTATTGCTTTAGAACAAGGTGGATAAAAATCAATGATTTTTTAAAAATCAATGATTTTTTAAAAATCAAATTGATTTAAATCACAATTTAAATAAATAATTTTTATTTAAATCATTTTAAAATCTGATTTTTTTAAAAAGTCAGGACTTAAATCAAATCCACCCTGTTTTAGAATCTAATGAGTCTTAACAATTACATCCTAAATACATTGAAAGTTATGTATGTGAACTTCCTGTACATTCTTGTTGTTATTTTATGCATGTGCTCTGTTTCTGGGACTACCTTCTTCTGTCACAGAGCTGCACTGCCAACTCTAACACACTCTGGATCTCTTTGTCCTCCCACATCACAGACATAAGCGAGTCTATTAAGAATACTGTATATCTTTTCCCCAAAAGGGGAAGCATTTGATGCATGATTTACTTTATTGAACATGTATATATTCCTTTTATATCTCACTGAATTGCTGCTATTATTTCTTACATCACAGAAAATAAGAAACCAAGACAGTTACATGAAATGCTCCAAATTTGTCCCACTGTTTTTGATTCAATAAAATCGAATTTACAGGAATAAAGAGAACATTTTCCTAGAGATTCAAACATAAACTCATGTGTAAAGGCAGAGTTTTCAAACCTTTGATTCATTCACAAGTTAACGAAAGAAGTTCAAAAGGCTTAGCAGGATTTTCAGAAAGTCTTAAAATGGGTGACTTATTTGCAGTCAGTTTTTTCATTTCTCCACAGGGGGGGGGGGGAAATGGTCAATTGCAGACTATGATTTTAGTGACATGCTTAAAAGAGAGAGACAAAAAGCCATTGCAGTAATCACTGGGCAGCCAAGACTGTAATAGCATCTCTAAAGCCAGCCAAAGAGAAAAGAAAACCAGAGTACATATTAGCTTTAATAAAAGTAACAACATCATCCTCCATACATATTGTGTAATACACATTGCTTGCAGAGGAGGAAAGGGGAAACACCTTACAGGCAGCCTTTCTGGCTGTGGCAGTAGGCACCGCCTGATATGGGAGAACCCGCACTATACATTCTTAAGCTGGGCTCTGCACCCCACACAAACAGCACTGAAGAACAGCATCCCCACAGCAGTTTCCCCAGCCTGCTTCTGCAGTAAAATCAAGAACTATACACTATGTGACGTATCATCACAATATGGGTTTTCCTTAAGAAACTAACACCCATACAATATCAGCAGCAAGAAATTATATGGAGTAAAACATGGAACTTGCATCACATTACCAAATGGTGCCAAATAAAAGAGTTACATATTTTGTAGGCTGCCATCCATACAGTATATACTCTTTAACCTTGAAAATAACTTAGCTAGGTCTCTTAAAACTGCACAGTGCTTGTTTACACAAGGACAGAATCACCCTAACACTGTCCCACAGAAAAAGAGCAAAGTGCTAAGCAGAATGTTCTCATAGCTCCCTCTGCCTTGGCTTTGGATCCCAACAACAAGACATGGTTGGGACATGGAAATGATGCAAAGAGACTAATTTTTCTGAAGTTTTATGTTATAACAGGAGATGCTGGTTGAAATCCAGCAGTAAGTCACAACTAAAGTCAGCCTACTGCATCAATGGAACTCACCAAATCAATGGGCTTACTCCAGTTTCAACTTACTACTGAATTTCAGGAATAGTTTGTGACAATATTTTGTTCATACAGTACTAATGTCTCCTAAGGACAGTGCTATAGTTGAATGTTGAAATTTGTCAATCAGTGGTTATTATTTTGATCTTTCCAGATCTGACTGGTGCTGTGAAGCCTAATGCCCTGTTTTCCTTGCAGCACAACTGTACAGTGTATGAAAATCTTCAAAGAACCATTTGAAGACAACAATGAATATGAAGAAACCAATGACCTCTTCTACATCATACTGATGTCAATGTCAAGGTTTCTTTTTATTCAAAAGGAGCAATATAAGGTCACATTTGTCGCCTCTGTTCTCCATCCTAACAAGGACTGGAGTTTAACAAAGCCCTCAAAACTCAATTCTCCTTCTCTTTGAAGACAACAATAAGAACTCACTTTGATTTAAATGGAAGCAGTCCCAGCAACCCAGAGCACATGTACAATATGTAAGCACTGTGAAATCAACCCCCAAGCTTTCTTCTTTGCAATCCTCACAAAAACCACAACTCCATCTGCCTGGCACATACATGTTGTTTGCTTGTTTGTTTGTTTATGAGGAAGATGGGTGGTCTATTTTCCAGGAGCTAATAAACCAGGAGCTTGATACAAACACTATACCAAAACTGATTTTTGTCCCTTTACGATTGTGCACCAACATCAGACAATTCCAAGAAAGTACAAAGTCTACCAGGACTCACCAATGTTTTGCCCACGGTATAGATCTCACATTAAATTAAACCCAGCTGCTGAAGCAACAGGATGATTCAAGAAACCAAAACCTAAGAAGAATTTGTTCTTTAATGTGCAAATGTTGTCCTTATTCTCATGCAAATAACTTTTAAAAGCAAGACATTTTTGCCATGCAATTCAAGGGTGGTTTTTTTTATTTAAAGTTTAACAAAATATATTGTCCTGTCTTGTTGTCTTTAGTCTCCTAGGTCTGAAGTGAGCCACTCATTCCTCCCAGCAAAATATCCCATTTCATAAACCTGCTCCCACATATCTGAAACGACACATCATTAAGCACTTAGCTTTAGGCATCCAACATTCCAAAGAATTACTATTTAAACACATTATAAAGAAACCTGGACCAAGTTAAGCATGAAATACTTAGGAGCACATCCATCTAGAAAACTACTTTGTTTCTTATTTGGCAGTTATGTCACTGTCAGTCTTCAACAAGGAGAAATGTATTTTGCAACAAAAGTATATTTATTATTCTGTTTTACACAATATAGACTTGGTGTTCAATTTAATTCTATTAGTGACTTTAAATCATTGCTGTTGTTTTTTCACTCAAGAGCTGGTGACTTCAGTGTTAAGATACTTCACTAGAACAAATCATGGAATAGCAGTGAATCATTGGCACAAATTGGCAATAAAGTTTAGACCTTAAATTACTTGCTGGGAAGTTGCTTGGCTTCAGATTTGGAGCATATATTCTTCCCCTTACACATACACTCACTTGTATAATTACTTGATTACAGAATGATTATTATTTTATGAAAACTTAGGCATTGATTTACACATTGGATACACTCTGTCCTAGCCAATACGTCTCAATTCTTCAGACCTGGAAGGCAGGCAAACTACATCATCTACTATTATACATATTTCTACTAAGTATTAAAATACCATGTCTCAAGAGTCACATTTCATATAGTTCAGCAAGGTTCCAGAATAAACTAAGTCTTCAACCCCTTAAGAGCTTAAAATAACAGCAATTGAAACATACATTTAGAAGTTAGTTTTACAGTATTTGCCGATGTCTTCTTAAGGACGTTTCCCCCCCAAAGTAAAACATGCAAATGCACACAAGAATTAAGTTATTTTTCTTGTCAAATCACAACTCTTTTTGTTATCTGCAAATCCTTTAACATCAAGATCCCTTTGAATATAAAAATCATTTGTCCAATCTTTGAAGCAAAAGTATAAATCAGAGTTATTCCACTGTTGTGCTTTTTATTAGGAAATTGTGTTAAACCATCAAAACACCATTCAAGCATAGCCACACGAAAACCCAATCAACATCAGCCAGCAACATCAAACCTTACAGTATTTACGTTAATGTACCGATTGGCCAGATAGACTTTGGCTCATTACATTGCAATGGTTTGAATAAGTTCTTGCAATTCATAAATATACAAAACCACATGAAAATTGAAACAATATAAGTTGGATCTATTTTGTACGGCAGCATTTTTCCCAGAGATTGTCAGTGATGAATAATCATGTAATAAAACACAAATTAAACCTCAGAAAAGTGGAAAAATCCTTCTGCCAGCTTAGCGGTGAAGCATGTGTTGAACAAATAAGAAAGCAGTCACATACACCAGATGCCTTAAGAGAAAGCAGGGAGAAAGCTTGGCAGGTAGTCTTCGAAAGGTACTCAAAATGAAACCTAAAGACAGAATTGGAACGGAATTTAAATAAAATGGTCTTTGCCTTCTTACATGCCACATCTTTGGGGGAGGGTGGGCTTTGGCTATTTAATTGTATTAGCGAAATATTTTGGAACTTCTATGCACAACTAACTTTTATCTAATAAACACATATTTTTAAAGTAATCTGCAAAACACAGTTTATGTACAAAACTGGAGACTCATGCCAAAAGATTTCAAATTCTTAATTTTTATATAAAGTATTTTATTCTGAATTATGTATATATACTTACAAATATGTAAATCTGTATATGTGTTTGTATATATTTATACATAATATAGTATATAAAATGTTTATTATTTTACTGAAAATCACTGTAAGCTGAATACATAAGTTAATGGTCTTCTTCAGTTTTATATATATCTCCTTATAGACACTGCCTTCATACAAGAACCCTGTATTCTGTGATAAGAGTACATATTGTATGTTCCCAGATACGAATCACAACATGCTTTAATTATCAGGCAGTACATGGCTGGAAAGAGTAGATGTTAAGTATTACCTGCATAATACTCTCAGATTTCCACCTCTATATTATGTTAGGAATGTCTAATTTTTAAAAAAATTAAAACTTCTTCAGTGGCTGAAGACTTTCACACTGTTAGCTACAATCATACAGCACTATTTGGTAAGCTGTAAAATTGACAACACTTACACCACTTTCGGTCACAACACTGTGATTATTTACTTTCCCCATGTCTATTCTTTGAATACCAGTTCCTTCATATTATGAAGCACACATCTATCCACATTCTGAACGGGCAGTGAGCAATATACTCTGCTGGAAGGCAGCGTCCCTAACTAGTAGAATTGGGATTGACATAATCACATGACCTTTTGAACACAATTTATTTCATTTACAAATCTCTCTCAATCTGGAGGAACATGAACAAACAAACAACACATTCAAGTATTCCTGGAAATAAATTGTTTCAGATTACTGCTTCCATAAGGGTTTGAGGCAGGTCTGTAAATAATCTTCTAAAGTTTCACAAACAAATATATTGGGCAAAATCCTCTTGCATGAGCTACACAAATAGCAGAACTTTGGGGGGGGGAGTACCCCAAATTAAGAATTCACTGTAGATCCTACTAGTTACATGCCGAGTAACACAACCCAGTATGCAACTTATAGTACCTACAGTAATTTCTTAACTTGGGGTAATTTGCCTCCAAACATTACGCTGTTCATGCTACACCAGTGTAACTAGGTAAGAGGATCTGGGCCATCATCAGGTTGTTGCGTTGTTCACCCTATAAAGGGAAATTTCTCAGAAAACTATTCTTTTTCTAGAGCTGTAACCACACTGGCAAATACTACAAGATTTCATGTGGAAGTAGAAGAGATGAATTCAAACTTTTTAAAACTGATAATGTGATGCAAAGGCCAATGCAAACCAGCCCAACCCATTTTGCTTCAGATGCAGAGGGGTTTTTTCCTGCTTCCTTAAAGACAGAGCCTTTCAAACAGTGTTTTCCCCATGTGATCAGTTATTTCATTCTCCAAAAGGATGGAGGGGGCATGATTATGGGTGATGTTCTGGTGACGTACTACGCTGAGCATGCTATTTTAGATGCAGGAACACCCACCCCCTACAATCTTTCCCCCTAGTCATCCCAAAGTATATATTTTAAACAAACCGAGTTTGGCACTAGATCACCTTATCACTGCATTGATAAACCACTGGTTTTACAATGAACCATAAAAGGAAAGCCAGGGATCAGCAGTGAACACGATCAAAAGAAGGGGGACTGTGGGTTATAATGAAGATTGAACCATATAGGATTGAGGTTCAATCCTCAAAACAATCTACGATCTCCATGTGATCACGAATCTGAACAGAATAAAATAGGCTGCAAATCAAGTCACAGCAAAACTGAATAACTCAGATTAAGTTTACAGAGTAGTCACAGTTTAAACCAGGAATACATCATCTATACAAAGGTTGCCCTCCATCTTTTGAATACAGCCCAAGAAACACACCCACACCTTTATCCTGCATATTACAGCCAAAATGTAGTATGTTTTTAGAATGCTTACAAATAGAGGCTGCAACAAAATGTTGTAGTGTGGAATGCTGCTCTTCTGTATCTTTCAAGGACATTCTATTGCACACATCTTTCCTTTCCAGAACTTCCCCCCCAATGATGTCTAGTCCTTCTTGGAAAGAGGGGTTGTAAATACTATTTATACCTCTACTGTGCCATCACAGGCATGTTTGATGGGAACACGAGAGGTCCTTATTTTTGTTTGGCTGCTCCCAGTCTGTGAAATGCTCTGCCTTGGGAGATTAGGTTAGCTCCTCCCCTTTACCCTTCCACTGACAGCTAAAGACCCACCTCTTTGTGCAGGATTTTAATAACTTTTAATAACTATAACTGAGTCCTAGATGCTAATCTTATTCCTTTTTAAAGTTTGATTGTATAGTCTTAAATGCTTGCTTTTAAATTTCTCAACTGATTTTTAATTAGTAGTGTTGTTTGCTTTTCAATCAGTAATTTATTGTGTTTTAGTTCTACCTGTCTTAAAGTTGTAAGCCACCTTCATCCCTTCACCAGGAGAAAGTTGGCCTACAAATGGTATATTTTTTTTAAAAAATGGAGTTCCTCCACTCTTGCTGACAGACTTCACTCTCTCAAGATGTGGAATCTTGTGCATTAATGGCGCTCTTTTAGGAAGATGTGAACTTTACCATGCTAACCAACACCAATGGGCTTCAGACTGGTTAACTCTGCATTAGACCGTGGCTCCTATGTTTTGTTCAATAGAAACCACTTGTATGAGCAACTATAATTCAAGATGTTAGAAATGCTCATATCCATTTTAATTTATTTTAAACATATGCAAAACTATTGTGATACTTTTAATGTAGACCCTTAAGAATCCTGCACAAATAATCATAAATGTTTTCATAAGGACACTTTACTAGTTTAATCAATTTTAGTGCCAAGTGGAATCAGCCATTTCTCTTGCACTTGGTATTTGTGGAAATATCCCAATGGAAACTTCACTCCCTTCTGCTAAAGCAGAGTTCCAGCTCAAGATCATAGCAGGGGCCAAAGGTTAAAACCCTCTATTCCACAATTCTGATCTGACTGGATCCTCCTGTGCCAGCAATTTAAGTTTAAAAAGACAAATGTATGGCCAAACTCCATAAATACAGTAACATCATTTGCCACAGGGCCTGCAGCCAAAGGCCTCATATTTGCAATAATGTGACAGTTTTTTATTTAAAAATATTTTTACTACACTTCAAATAATTTACTAGCAAGATTAAAAGGGCCCCAGATATATCATTTATTTCATTAGTTGTTTCATTATTCTCTAAGATGCAAGATGCAAAATAAGTAAAGTAAGTCATAATCAAGCACATAGTTTGAATCTGTGATTTGTTTGCAAGTCTAGTTTCTCAGGCATAAAAGTCAGCCTAAATCACTTCTCTGAGACACTAATATGTTATCAGCTCTAATTATAGGTTATCTGAAATGTATAATTTGGCCCAGAGATGCATGAACATGTTTGGGTTAGCAAGCAAAGTTACCCCTGGACAAATGCTGTATTCTTCAATACTGAATATAGATTCTCAGCCTTTTTCAATTGCAGAGCTGATGTGCAAACAACGTAAGGTGAAAAAAGCTCCTTCTGTGACAATTACATACTTTCAGCAGGTAAAGAATTCCCTCTTTTAATGATGGGTTATCTGTGACATATAGTTTGTCCCCCTTTCTTCTCTTCTTTGTACCAGACAGAGACAACTCTGAGTAAAAGCAACCAAGATGTACTGTAAAGAAGGGGTCACCGTGTTAAGTCTTTGCAAGCATTATAGGTGAAAACAAAGGGTTTACGTCTGTTGAAGTGAACTTGTCCATGAAAGCTCACATTAAAAAATTAAAAAGTTAGTCTTTAAGGTGCCACCACAGTTTTCTCTTTTTTTTACCTTTTATTTTTATTTTGTTTCCAATTTAAGTAAGTCTCTCTTTTTTAAAACATGCCAGCCCCAAAGATAGGGAAGAGGACATTTTTGGGAAATCTAAAAGCACTCCTCATCCTCAATAACCCAATGTCTGAGCTAAACATGGGAAGGAGGTAAAAAGGGACAGAAGGCACAACTGGAAATAACTCACCTACTCATAGCTTCATACACTATAGGTAAGACATCGAATCTCAGAAAAAGTGATCAGGGATTTACCACCAGTGAACGCAAATCACATATAATGGTCTGGTAGGTCAAAACTATTAAGAGAGTTCACATCAGCAGCTTGCTTACATAAAATGCCCTTACTCTCCATCCAAGCAAGTAATAAATCCTTCTTGGGAGAAAAAAAAACCAAGCCTTTAATTAGGCCTTATACAACTGACAGAATTTTTGGTCTTACCAAGTATGGGAACATATTTAAGCTGCACATGTTCCAGCTTTAAAGAAACAGTACATCACTCAAAGCCCTTTCTTCCAAATTGTGTTAGATATCAATGGATGAATATCTTTATAGGTCACAAAAATAAACAGAACACTCCAAGTAGTTTCCTGGTAGGGTGTTTAAATCCCTGTTCTTCTTCCCCTAAGAACTGGGAATACATTTTGTTGTATTTTTATGTTTTCATAGAGTATAGGCAAGAGGAAGCCAAAGAAAACTGATGTGACTAAATTTATTTACTTATTCTGTAGGAAGTAAATAAGACACAGCCATATCTTCTGAAAGGCTATTTAAACTGATTCCTTAAGTCATTATGTCAGAACCTGAAAACCTGTAATGATACTCAGAATTAGAAATAGAAATTGTCTCAAGCAAGCTACTGAAAATTACCACTATGATCAATTTCAGCCCATTGACAAAATATCAAGTAGCCTTAATTAAGCCAGATCTGGTTTAGCACTGAGGCTTCAACTTGAGAGTTTTCTTACTCAATCTCTCATTTGGACTAGATCAAGAAATCAAATTATTTATTATTTTATTTATTTATTTAAAATATTTGTACCCCATCTTTCCCCTTAAAAGGGCCCAAGGGGGCTTATAACATTACAAAGACAATATTTAAAAATTAATTATAAAAAATGTTGCCACAGGGCTTTTTTTCCTGATACAGTAACCCAAGATTGCCTTATGAAGATTTTCAGTATCTCTGCTCTGTTTCACTGGACCACTGCAAGGGTGTCCACCACTTTTTAGAAGATAGGTATGCTTTCTCACTGAATAAGTTTAATTTGTGACTGTGTTTGTTCTAATGGATCCTCCCAAGAACCACTTAGCTACATCTAATTTAAATTGAGAACAAGTTAGATCTAATGATAATTTTAAAGGGCATTTGAGCACAGAAAAGGGCAACTAACGTGATCAACAGGTGGCTTCAGCAGTTATGCTCTTAGAGAAGTTACAATATCAAGGGCTTTCCAGGTTAGAAGAAAAGGTGAAGAGATAGGATTGGAGTTTACAGAATTATGTATACAGTGGAAGAAGCAGGCAGAGAGGTTTTGTTCCCCTCAGAATACTGGAATGAAGGTCGTCCATTCCAAATGCTGGCAGATTCAGAAGAGACAAGAAGCATTCCTTCCCTATAGTGGATACTGTTAAAGCTCTGACAATTTACAAGAAGTGGTGAGGAACTTAGTTTCAACTACTTTAAAAAGAAATTAAACAAATTCATGAAGTCTATGGCTATTAATCACCACTACTTATGACAACTATATAGTTATTTCCTGGATCACAAGCACATTCTGTCTCAGTACCAGTTGTTGGGAACAAAATGGAAAGAAGGGTGTTGTTTTCATATCTTCTTTGGGGTTTTGTTTAAGCATCTGGTTAACCATTGTGGGAAACAGAAAGCTGAACCAGGCAGGCATGATTTGGCAGGGTTTTTCTGGTGAGCAATAAAGAAAGTAAAGCTTGTGTCTTTTTTAATGCTTTTAAAAGATTGGGGGCGGTGTTAAGTCTTCTATGCAGACTCAATGTTGTTTTCGTGGCTGGCCATCTTCAGCCCTGTTTCAGGTAAATAGTGATAATATTACGTCAACAGTAAAATCTTAGGCACATCCATACGTCAGTGTTCAGCATTTTTACAAAAAAATAAGAGGATCCTCCTACTATTATTATCATGGTGGGGAGGAATATCTATTGATTGGGAGACTGAGGATCTTTCCTCCATGGCAAACTATATCCTATAGTTATATTCAGTGTTCTCGTAGACTTCCATTCCACCCATGGGTAAACTCAGATTATTCTCTTTCATTGTGGCTTTCAGAGATGATGCACGTTCAAACAGCATACTAAATCCAAACTACGCAGTAACGAAGAAAATCTCTTGCATATAAATTACATAAAATCTTTTTGCAGATCTTTCTGTGTTCCATTTTACTACTGTCTCCATGACTAACATTCACTTTTTAAATTTTAAAGTAAAATAAGAATTGTACCTTATCATACAACTGAGTATTACATTAAAAGGTTAAGAGTTGGGGGTCATGGGAAAGAAATGGGGGGGAATGGGAGGTGAAAGGAACAGTAATCATGACAGTATTTACCATTAATAAAAACTATAGAGATAAGCATATGATTAACACAATTTATCTGTATAGCAAATTAATTTTCACAATAAAATCTCCAAAACTTCTTCATTTATAGAATTAAAATAATACTAACCTACTGATACGATTCAAGCATATGATCTTATGTCAAAGATACTCACTGCTTCGCAATAAAATTATTACATTTTAGAATGGAAAGTCAAAAATCCAAGTAGAAAATATTTTCCAATGCCATATTCCTCTCAATTAATATTAGCTATATTATACATACAAAAATTAGTTTAGTTTTCAAACACCCAAAATCCTATACAGTAAGTACCTGTGGTGATAGTTTTTTCTTCTCACTGAATTTCAAGGAAACCCTTCTTCGATACAGTGCCTTTTCAATACTAGCTGTGATATTTTGCAAAAATGGGTCTTGCAGTTTATTATAAGTATGGATAACTAGCCAGATCCTTTGCAAGGAAAGTCTCGTTGAAATTACCTTGCGGCAAGTATGTAAAGAAAACACTGTCATGCTAAAAAAAAAAAAACCAACCTGATAAAAGAATTAAAAGACAAATAGCATTCTGGAAAAGGAGAAAAGGATACCAGAGGTAATATATTTTACAATTAATGCATTTGGTTACTCACCTTTTTGCTGGAAGTGTTCTCTGCCAGTTTTAGGGCACTGTGACTCCTGTGTCCTTGGAAAACCAGGGACTCTCTCAAATATGCTGGATCTTTTGGGGAAGAGATCTAGAAGAGGTACTGGCAACTCAGATGGGCTCCGCTGAGCTTCAAGACTGTCACTGCTGTTGCTGACTGTTATTTTAAAGGACATCTGGGAATTCAAGAAAGCTTGGCCACTGTTGGAACAACTAACACGGGGCAGGTCCTTCGTAGGCAAGACTTCATACTTGTCAAAGACTTCAAAGAAACCATCACTGCTGCAGGGCTTTGGATAATCTGCCACTTCATAGTGCATATTGACATCCCTCTGCAGGAGGGATCCTCCAAAATCTCCTACATCAAGTAGGGATGCAGAAATGCCAAAGTGAAGAAATGGCAGAAGGAAGAGAGAGGCGAAGTCTGTCAACAGATTAAAGGTCTATTAGGCAATTAGTGTTATTGATTTAACTGTAGCTTGTAAACAGCCACTCATACAACAGCATACTGCAACAGTCATCTCTCTAGATGACCACAATGCAAACATTTTCCAAACTAGAAGATAGCTGGTTGGCTGGCTTCAATTCTACACTGTCAGCATAGCACAAGCAATAGTAAGCAAATGGCTATAAACAGTTGTTCTGGCACAGTTAACTCTTGCAGTGTACTTGCCACATTGCATTAATTACAAGTTGCCTGTTGCACCTTAAGGACAAACAAACGTTTTGTGACTTCAGCTCATAAAGACTAGCGCCCACTAAGATATATATATATAATTCCAATGCCAATTTCAACCCAGTTCCCTAACCAACCCAAATACATATGTACATATATTGTCATTATGTGGTGTCAGATCCAACTTTAAGGTAACTAGAAGGTTTGCAAGGTATATGAGGCATCCAGTAAGTGGTGTACACTTGGCTGTTTTCATAGCCAAGCAGGGATTTTAACTCATGTCTGAGTCCTAGTCTGACACTCCAGTAGCTACTCCACCCTGGCTCTCACATACATGTATTAAACATCTAAAGAAGAAATGCATTTAGAAAATGTTACATTCAACTTTTTCAAATTAGTTTTTAAATCATTTTAGTGTAACTTTCTCATCCTACTTTAAAAACCCAGTAGACTATACACTGTAGACTGAACAGATGTAAAAGGGAGAGAATAAAGACATAGGCCTTTCCTGAAAACATGTCCATAATAATCAGACTATCTTTGGAGATAAACCTTCTAAACCCAAATTAATCCTTTCAGTCGTAACAGAGGATTGCTGTTACATATTTACATTCCAAAATTAACACTGCTCTAGGAGGTGGCAGAATTTTGTAGTAACAGAAAACAGCCAGTTAACACCCAGTGTCCCTTCTGACACTTTCTAATGTCACACACCAACACACATTGAGTCAGGCACTCAAACCCACTTAAAAATCCTAAGGGATCAGTAAACAATATCTAGGCTACATATTGCCTTGTGCAAATATTTAACAACTGCCCAATAAAGTGTAAATCAGATGGTATTTTACAGAAAACAATAAATACCAGAGTGAAATATCTGGGAAGTATTTTGCAACATAAATCTTTGTGGCTAGATGCTGGGAGGAGATGGGAAGGGAGGGTGTTAAAGAGATCAATCTCTTTCCCCTTAACAGAAGGGTTGGTATTTCCAAGAGTAGGCAGGGGACAAAGTCTGCTGTTTTGCTACAGCTATAGTTCCTTTATTTAAGTTTCAAAAAGCCTAACTTGGTTGCTCGGTTTTAAAAGATGTATTTGCAAACTTGTCGGTGCAGCATAATTGGCTAAGAGGAGGAGGGACGCTTTTCTCTTCCAGGATGTCAACCCGCCCCCCTCCTCCTCGTTGCCTTTTCAGCTGACTCGAGGAAAGCCAGAGCCTCATAACGAAGCGTTCTGCGGAAACCGAAAGCTTACTTCGCCCGTCTTAGAAACCAGGCGGCCAAATATGTCTCACCAGTTGTGGGGAGCCTGGCGAGTACTCTCATTGCAAGGCTCCGTACGCTGTCGCGGAAACTGCTCCAAACAAATGGGGCGCAAAAAAACAACAACATACACCCTATTTTGGAGGATAACATGGTTCAGCCAGGTCTGTTTCCCGCAACAACGACAGCCCAAACTAAGCGGCAAGAGCCCCCCTACACACACACACACACACACACGTACGCACCCAACCATCTCCAGGTGAGAAATCGAGCCGTCCTCAGTGCCCTCCACCCCACATGGCTGCCTCCTGCCCACGCTCCCGTACCTGCCAAACTCTTAATTCGGAGCGAGGCGGCGCCTCCTGGTGCACCTCTAGCGACTGAATCTAGAGCATCGCTGGAACGGCTCTGCTCCGGGTTTCAGGGCGACGAGTGCCTTCTTCTCTCCCAGGGATACTTGAATGGGGCGCTCGCCGCTTCTCTGCCCCGTCCGGGCGCCTGACAGAAGGCAGCCTCGGTCGTTGCCTTTCCAACACGCCGGTGGCTGAACAAGCCCAGCCCCTGAGCCAGATTGGCGGGAAGAGCAGCCATCGGGGGAGCCGCCCCCTCGGGGCCGGACTAGGCGGCGGGCGGCGATCAGGCTGGGCATGTGTGTGAAGGGGCGCAGGCTAGCACGTGGCTGGGCAAGGGTGCCCCGTTTGCGCGCCTTTCCTGTCCGTGCACTAAGTGGAGGATTCGTGAAGGACAGGCGAGAATTGTAGGCAAAAGCAGCTCCCTGGAGCCCAAGTTGTGAAAAAAGGCGGCATACAAATCAATTCAATAATAAATATTAAAAAGCTGAAAACACCCCGTCAAAATTGCTACAGCCATAAAATGCCGATGTCCTTCGAGATTTTTCTATCCTTTATCTTTTTTAAAATAAAAATAAATTAGCATTTGCTTTTTAAACTTACTTTGTTCCTATTATTAGGACTTTGCAAATTCCAGCTATTGGTGTTCTGTTTCCTTGAAAAATGCAAACAGTTATTTCTCAGTTTTCGACGAGATAGCCCTGTTGGTCTATTTCAACATGTGTCGCGAAAAGGGGCAGGGGAAGTTTTGGCACCTCAAAAGACTTAACCGAGTTATTTCAGTGTGAGCTTTTGTGGATTACAATCCGTGTCTGTCTGAGGAAGTGAACTGCAACCCACAAATTTCACACTGAAATAAATCTGCTAGTCTTTAAAATGCCAAATTACCTGGGTTTTATATTTGCTTTTGTTTTGCAATGCAATAATTTGCCCAGTACTTATTGTCTTTGTCAACTGGCAGTTGCAGTGATATTTTCTGAGCACAGCTAGCATATGTGTGCTCTTTATAAAAATATTTTCACCTGCAAGAGATTAACAAAGTTTTATTTTCAGAACTTCCAGCTAATCTGAACAAAAAGGTTCCCTCACACACTGCTCCCGAATCCCAGAAGAGACTACCACCATCATTAGTGAAATATTTACGAGCTCAGGATAAATTTATCTAGGCTGCAAAATACATTTTTAATATACACATTACAACAGCACCAGAACAGGCAGTCTGAAGCCTATAAAAAGTGCACTTAAAAATACTGTAGGTATGTCACAGGACAGATTTTTTTTCCAATGTCCATGAACAAACAGCACAACAGATTATTTCTTATACCAAAACAGTTCATTGTCACACACACAAATAATTCATTATAGGTAAAATAAATAAAAGGTTAGATATTATAATTTGTACCCCTGTAGAGAACAGATTAACTATACACTGGATAAATTAACTGTGCACTGGAACTACAGCAACATCTAGGGGTGGTCTGGTTCATCCAAATTATTTAACAACTCATTATTGCACAGTGAATGTGAATTTTCAAAAATATCTGAAGTGCAATTAAACAAATAAATGTTGTGCTGCATTTCAACACGGCATTAATCAAGACAATAGGCAGGTAACAGAAAAGTAGATTGGCTGATAGCAAACTCTGCAGCCAATGTACCAAATAGACCCACATCTACTAATTTTTAGTGACTCAGAATTAGCTCAGAAATTTTGACTGGGTCTCATTTTCTATAACATCCTGGAAAACAGCCTTAAGTGACTATTGATGTTATTCTACTTACTAGATTTTGCATTGAACAGGTACACCAAGAAAATTTCACCTGCAAATTTAAGAAATTAGCAACAAAACACAAAGAAAATAACTATAAACTATTAATAAAGATTTACAGTAATCTCATCTTCCCCAGAAGAAATGGCTTTTCCAAATATAACAGTAAAATGCTGTTATGGTCTATTGTAATAATCTTTTTATTGCAAGACTCCTGTCTCCAGTTGTCTTGGAAAAGTGTGTTAAATATAATGAACCTGGTAAGAGGAGAACATTGATAAAAAATAATAAACTTAATAAGAATGTAACAAGAAGTCAGTAGGCAGTATCATGGACACAATTGGAAGCAATTGTCCTGGAGGGATAAAACGAGACATGTGGCACCTTAAAAACAAACAAGTTTTATTCGGCAGACACTTTCATAGATGGTTCTCCACTTCTTCAGATGCATCTTTTCAGGTACAGTCCACCAAAGCTTCTGCCTTTAGTCTTTAATGTGCCACAGGATTCCTCACTGTTTTTGCTGCAACACATCTACCCTCTTGAAATTCCTGGAGCAATAATTGCCTGGGGGTTGGACTTTTGTTTAAAAATTAAAGGGGGGAAAAAACAAAGGGAAGGTCTTATTTTTGTTTTCTGGTTCTTTTAAAGCATTAATTGAAAGGAAAGAGTAGGAAATTAACTTTTTGTGTTTTTTCATGTTTCCCTCTTTTGATAAACTTTTCCTTCATCTAAATTTCACCCCCACCCCCAGAAATCTCCCTTGCCTCACTGCCACCTCTGTCATGTACCTCATCACTGTGACTGCCCTCCTTTTCCCCTTCTCTCTTCCTATCTTGCCACCACCACTGCCACGTTCTGTAGGGCTTTTATGGACTAAGCAGAAAAACAAAAGGGAAGAAAATTAAATTAAATTATGTAAAATAGATGTTCCTTCTCATGGTAAATAAAATTAGTGTCGCACAGAAAACAAAAGAGGCCTGTCCACCAAAAGAAACTGAACCAAAAATATAAACAAAAGTTTTGATTATGTAAATCCCTAATATTTGCTTTCAAACACAGTACAGGAAAGGTACTGTATTAGAATTAAATAGTGGCTCAATCACTACTGAATGGATATAAACGATGTTGTGTCTAAAGACTGATTCATTAGACTCCAGTTTCTAGCAATTTTGCCAAATAAGCACATTTTATCCATTTGATGGGTGTGGTCCTTTTTTTTGCAATTGTGGATTCCAGCCTATATTTCCCAGATCAATAGGACATCTCTTACCATGAATTTAACAACCTGCATTTAACTTGTCTTCAGTATTACAGATCTTGTATGATCACTAACAGGATAGAAATAAAATATCCCCAAATTAGTATATTTGGAGAATATATGTGTGAAGATTCTCAGTGTCCGGCTGAGGTTATCTGGAAGTTGAGTCAAGGTTGAAACCTTTCACTACTCATCCAAGTAGCTCCTTCAGTCTGAGGAGAGTTGGTAGGAGACCCCTGATATTTGGAGAATGTATGACAAGTTTGCCTTAATTATCAAACAGTAAAAATGTAATTTTAACAATAAAATTACCTTAACAGTAAAATTATTGCTGTAGTTATTTTTCAAGACTAATGTGTGTGCAGAACACAAGTGGGATTTGCTCAAGTTTTTTTTTTTAATTTTGATTTAAGCAGCAGTTTCTGGGGAGAGGAATGTGGAGCAGATAAGTGGCGTGGAGAAGAGTGTGCAAGCAAGGCCAGCACTACCCTTAGGCAGAGTGAGGTGGCTTACTGGGATGTTGTGAAAAGGGATAAAACTGTACTTTTTAAAATTTGTTATTCTGTTTTTACTTCCAGAATGGGAATGGGGTTCTAGAGGATTGTCTGCCTCTTCTGTCAAAATAAGGTGACTGACTTGCTCACCATGTACCTTGACTTTTCTGGAAGGAGGGGTCAGCACGTACTGCTTTGCCCCAACTAGAAAAATACCTTGAGCTGCCCCTGTGTTTAATCCTCTGCTGCTCCCAGTCACCCCCATCCCAACAGTCCTGTTATGGGGTTCCAAACAAATTAAAATGCTTCACAAACATTATTTCTGTGAAGCTTTACGTCTAGGCGTGCCCAAAGTGAACAAAGCCCACTAATTAAATGGAATTTACTTACAAGTGAAACACATCCTGTCTTTGTTAATTTATCCCTCCGAGGAAGACCGGTATTATTGTTACTGTACTGCAGATAGGCCAAGATAGAGGGAACAGTGGGACCCTTTGAACCCTAAGGCCTCAAAGCAAATGCAGGACTGGAATAGACCAGAAGAATCCCTGGCTGTCAACTCACACTGAACCAAAATATTCCAAATGTTCCAACAACAACAACAAAAATTTACACACCAGCTATCAACATCAAGGAGGTTGATTAACATAAGTTGTGTACTCCACATGCCTCCTTCTGCTATACACACTGTCTTCTGGTCAGGATCAGGGGAAGTGTGTCCCTCCCAAAGCTGCTAGGCTAGACCATCCAGCACTCCTGGGATTTGACTGCACCTCCTAGGATTCATAGAAGTTAACAGTCTAACAACTTCCAGAGAGGCTCACTTTGCCCACCCTGTTCTAAATGGGGGGGGGGGGGGACAGTCTGGCATTGAAGGAAAGCCCATATAGTATTAAATATCCATGATCTTAAACCCCCTCATAAATACAAATAGGCTGTGGAGACTTGGGTCCTTTTGAGGAGAAAGGTGAGGTATAAATATTTTAAAATAAATAAATACATAATAAAATGCAAAATGCCATTGCAAAAGATCTGAGAACACCACAAGCAAACTATATGTGTAAGATATATATATATTGGGATTACTGCTGAGGTATCTAAAGAGATTTAGCAAACCTGTACACATTTCAACTTTAACAGGGAATTTGTAATAGAAATCCATGTAATTTCTGCCAACATAAATCCACTTACAAAACCTAATGGGAATCTAGAATCAAAATTAAGAGGATTAATTGTCAAGACAAGCTTTAACTGTTTCCACACATATCCCCTTATAGGTACTTCCTCTGTAAACAGAAGTGTTACAATAGAATCAGCTCTCAAATACATGCTTTCTAAAATCTCTTCATGATTTTGAGTCATTATATTTTAGCAGTCACAACCTTCCCCAAGTTAGCTGAAATAATTACTGGGGAAGAAGACTCTCCTTTGTACTTTAAACTTTGGAGTCCAAAACATTCTAAAAATTACATCACCATGACCAGGGACTTTTTGGTGCTGTGTAAATTTGTGAACTATTTATGAGCAAACTTTAATGTTGTTGGACTTCTTTGTTCTCTAAATATAAAAGTCAGCTGTTTAGCTATCTCCTAAGCATTTTTAAATCCCATTTAGTCTCTTAATGAGGGTAATTTCACATTTGGGATAAAAAAAAACTAATCTCAGTGGTCCAATAATATGTACTTAAAAAGTTTAATGGGACATTTTTCTCAGCCAAGTATAGCTGGTTGTCCAAAAAATGTTAAGACTGTGGCACTCACAAATCAGACTGCTGCAAAATGAGAGGCATATAACCTTTCATTTGAGTGTTAAATACACATTTTTCTTTCAACACTGGCATTAATTTCCCCGTCAAATAGTAACTTGTGAAGCAGCTTAGATAACTCTGCAAATCACCCAGCAGAAAACATAATACTTTCACAGTATTAACCATGGTCTAGAGCAGGCAGGACCAGCCTTTGGTGCCTAAGGCAGAGAAGCAAATAGTGTCCCTGTCTACCCTCAAGCAAAGTACTACTAAAAATGTTATTTTGAAATCTGTGGCAGAAAATTTTAAAAGGGCTTATTTAAATGCAAAGAGTTAAATACAATAATACTGTACTAGAAATCCATTGGTTTGAACTTCTCAAGCTGTTATTTGCCCATTGCCCCACTAGTGGGAGGAGACAAAGAGGTAGCTTCTGAAAATGTTTGTACATACATGCACAAAACAGAAATGGTAGTCTCCACTTCTATCCCTTTTGAGCAAAGGCACTGCAATGATATCTGGATTCAATGGGGTTATTGTTCAATGGGATTAATTGCCAAGCAAAGTCCTTCTCTTCTAGCAGTGCTGCTGAGGAAATGGAATGGAGTTGGAGTTTACTGTGTATGTGTAAGAGAATGGGTACAGAAATAATACAGAAATTTAATATAATTTTAAACTTAGGCATGGGCTCATATGATAAGCAGCTCATTGTTGCTCTGGAGGGAAAGTGGGGGAAGTCTAACTGTACCAGAGTGAATAAGCTGCTCTAGGCAACTCCCTTTGGGTACTGTGAAGAGGCAGAAAATTTACAATTGCTTTGCTTTTATTGTTATCTGTCAAGGAAGGAGATAACTTTCTACTTCCTGTATCAAAATGACTTGGCTGGGTTGGGATGCTACGCACCTTGATGTGCATTAGGTTGCCATTTGCTCCATTCTCTCAGTCAGCAAAATGTCTTCAGCCCACTCTCAGAAAAATATAACTATACTGTTTCTGGCCCTTGCCTGAGGTTAAGTAATTTAAAGTTCTGCTAAAGGAGGAGATCTAAAAGAGGAACCCATTTCCCTCCCATCCCCAATAAATAACACATTAAGCATCTTGCTGCATGATTCAAATGCCAGTTTCTGCTTTTATCTACCCCTTCTTGCTGACCCCCACATATTTCATAATGCCAACCAGCACAAGGAAGAGCCAGCCTTGAGAATAACTGGATTTCCCCCACCCCCATCTGTAGGGGAATTTTCAGAAAGGTGGCACATTTTGAAGCTGAGGTAAGAATTCGAAATCATAATGTGGCAATTAGACCAATGGATGCATAGACGTGAGGGGAAATTTCTGATGCAGGTTAGGAAAATAGGTTATTGTACTGTTGTAGCAAATTGCATACAAAGATGTATGATTGAGGGCTTTGGACCAGAAAGAAAAAAGGGATGAAAGAGCTAGATTTTGTAAATTGATTGGAGTTTATCAACCAAACATTTAGGACCCACACTTTAAAATAATGCATTTGACAGGATAACACCATAGTTGTGAAGAATTCCTGCTGTCCAATAGTAAACCATTCTTCCAGCTGTACAGATTCTCATCTTGATTAATTTAATCTACCCCTTAGTATGTAAGGATATAATTAACAGAATAAAAGGCCAAAATCTTGTTGCAATTAAGCAAAAGACATAAATTTTAGCTGCAAAGTGCCATAAGTTAAGAAATTTCCATAAGCATTATCTGTTGCATAGTGAGGCATAACTCGGAGTGCAACAGATAATACCTATAGAAAGTTATTAATTTACAGTAATTCACCACTAAATATTACATATTTTGGATAACTACAACAGGATTTTGGCCTTTATATCAAGGGTATGGCAAAGGGATAGGGAAACTGCTAGAGCACAAACCAACTATGGAAGCCAACCACATTCTGTCCAGAGGCTGGCACTATCCCATAGGCCATGTCCCTCTGCTCATGCTGCACCTTGTCTATCCATCCCAGCAACAGCAGCGCCAGGGAACAGGAGCTCTGATGCAGATGAGAAAGGATTGTGGGAGTGCCTGCCATGTACAATGGTACAGTATATTAAAAAAACACAAACTCTTTATGCAAGTTCTAACTTGAGACATTACTAGGAAGGTGGGCAAACACAGAAAAGCCAACCATTCGGCTGAAGATGCCATAGCCACAATATTTATGATGACACTTGTCCTTTTTCCTGTTACTAGCTTTATGTCTTTTTGAATAAGACAGGGAGTCGGACCAGTAAAGAGGCATCAAGTGTAATGGTCTTAAAAGTCACTTGTCAGTCTTCATCCAGTCTCTTTCCTGTTATAAAATTCTCAGAGTTGAATAAAAGAGAGATCCTAGAGAAACTCAACAGGCTCTGGCAGACTTCGGCATGAAATAAGGCTCCTTTCCTCTTTTATAGCTCACCATGGCTAGCTGCATTTGTTCCAGGTTTAGCTGGTTAACCATGTTCTAATAATTTGTCCTTTTTTTCTCAGAGTGTTCAGAGCACAACCAGTCAGCCTGAGCTTACCTTTAAAAGACTAAAAGTGAAGCGATACAAGTGTACGCTGGTCCTTTATTGTTCTTTCTTGACTGTCTTGTCCAAGTGCTTAGAGCAATGCTCATTTCTGATGAATGGCAGAAACTAAACACTAAAGACCGAAAGAGTAACAGAAAACCTTGAAATGAAGATAGGCTTTCATTCCAGTGGTGCAGAGATTACAATGGCTTCTATGACTAATTAGGTCAATTATGTATTCTCCAGTGTTTGGAAGTAAAGCGTTACAAGTAATGTTACCTGCTACAGGTTACCTTTTTATGGCAAAGGAACAACAATGTTAATCTAACAAAACAAAAATAAAATATTGTAACACTATTAATCACATTGTGTAGTAATTAAGTCAAGTATCTTTTTAAATAGTTAAAAAAACAATTACAAGTAGCATATTGCTTAATTTAATACAAAATAAAAGCAAAAAATAAAGACAAAAATGTTGTATGAGGTTAATATGTAACAAGTAATGATTTATTTTGAAAAATTTGAAGCAATACTAAGATATTATTAATTTGTAATAAACAGCTGCACATTGTAGAAAAAAACAGCATTGTTATTTGAAATTCACAGGAATTCTCCCAATGATACAAGTTTTAATACTTGTTGGTTTACACCAGATATATAGTAAAGAAATTAAGAGATGGCTCTCAAAACAGAATAGACACAACAGTAGTAGAGCTGATGCTACAGACATGGCCATGCACAGCTATGATAGTCGTCCAAGGACCTTGGACATTGGTTGAGTGAGCACAGTGGAAAACTCTATTGTTTCCAGATACTCTCTTCTAGAAACTTAATGCCCCATCCTTAAAATAAAAATATTCCTTGTACTGTGACTACAACTATCACTAAGGCCAGAACTAATCACAATTTTTCTCTGACCAACAGGCTTTTTCACTGGGAAAAAAATGCTGCCTTACAGACAAGTAACAGTGACCTCTGGTGGCAAGCCAAGGATATATTCAGAAAGCTGTGTAGTTTATTACAACTCCTGCTCTGTGTAACAAAATGAATAGCATGCTTCTTACTTACCAGGTATAGTGAATTCAAGTTAACTGGCTGAGTTCTGCCATTTCCTATACCAGCCCAGGAAACAAATCTTACAAAATGTAGATTGAATAGACCCTACTGGTACTCAGTTGTGTGCAAAAGTAGTATATATAACTTGCCAAGAAATATGCTTCTCTAAAAAAGATTTAGCAGCAAAAATAGTATTTTTACTTGATCAACAATTTTGGACCATTTAACTGTGTTTTCTAGGAAGATAAACTGTATTGCTGTTACTAAAAGTTTACGAGGCAATAAGCTTAATTAAGTTGCAATGAATATTTAACTCCCCCATTTCTCTGCAATTATAGCTATGCAGATAAAGATATAAAACTTGCTTTTCTGTTCTAAAGCAAACAGCAAAAGCAAAGCATACTGCTTATATACCACCCCATAGAGCTTACAGCACCCTCTGGGCAGTTTACAAGTTAATTATGCAGGTTACACATTGCCCCCCCTCCCCCCTGCGAGGTGGGTACTCATTTTACCAACCTCAGAAGGACAGAAGGCTGAATCAACCTTGAGCTGCTACCTGGGATTGAACCCCGGGTCATGAGCACAGTTTTGGCTGCAACACAGCAGTTTAACCACTGTGCCACAAGGCTCTGTGTAGCTCTTAAGCAAGAAAGCCTCATGGACTATACACACAAATTACAATAGCTTACTGCTGTGTGGTTTGAATTTTTTACTTGTAAATCAGATACTATATTTGATCCTATTAAGTATGTAGCATTTTGTATTAATAGGAAGTTTGAAGGCAACTTAAATGAGGCTAGGTAAGAGATAGTGTGAGAAAGAGGACAGGGAGATGTCTGCATGCCCCCTGTTGGCATGCTGTACCCTCTTCTCCTAGCATAGGCATCCTTCAGTCTCGAGAGACTATGGTAACGTGCTCTGTATGGAGGACTTGGAACAGCGTCTAGTGTTTCGACGCTGTGTGCGAAGCTGGAGTGTCCTCTCCAGGGCACGAAGCCTGGGTAAAATAATATGGAGAATAGGCTGTTACCCAAGCAGCAAATCCCCCCTCTCCACGTCACTGAATTAGTCCAATGGAAAGGCAAGAGCCAATACAACTGGTTCCAGCGACGTTGCAGGAGTTGACAGAACGACATGAACTGCCTCTGGGACTCCGGCTCCGGATTTTTCCTCGAGGTTGACTCCTGAAGCCTTTTCCATCAGTGGATATAGCCACAAGGCAGTGGAGGTTTGAAATCAGAGTTTTCCTTCTCCTAGATGGGCTGCCTTCCCTCTTCTCCTAGAGACAGAAGAATATGAAACCTCTAGCTCCCCACTAGAAGCAGGCATAGAGGTAGCAAGTTTAGATTTGACCCCTAGACCTGTTCAGCAGAATGCCTGGGGAAAAGAACCACCACCAGAGGAAGAGGAGTCAGAAGGGGAAGCAGAGAGAAAAGGAGGAGGAAAAGATGGGCAAGAATGAGGAAAGGTCAGAAGACCGTCCACCTGAGAATAAGGGGAGGCCACTCAGATGAGGAAAAGGAGAAGGCAGAAAAGAGTAAAGTGGGAAACATCCAGAGAGAGGAATAAGTTTAAGAGAAAGTACCTCAACCTGACTTACCTGAGGGATGGGAGTGGGTTACTACAGAGGACCCTGTGGGACAGAGTTCGTGCAACTGATGGTGCCTAAAGAGGAGGTTGAGAAACAAAGACACCAGTCACCTCAAAAACCCTCTTTCTGGGATGAGACAGAAAAGAGGGAACACAGATAGAGTGAGAGAGAGGAGGTCTAGAACTATGAAAGCCGTCAGGGAAAGAATGGCCACCAGCCCAGGGGAAGGGATTGAAAGACCAGACAGCACACGGAGAGACAAGAAGATCCAGGAGAAAGAGGGAGAGAACCTGGAGGGAGTTGGGCAAGACATTTCAAGTTGCAGCAGCCTCTGCTTGGCACTTTGTCAACCCCTCACCAAGTCTCAGAGGGTGAGAAAATGGAGGAAGCCCCTCAGGCTTAAAGACGACGTTGTGGACTGTTCCAGGAAACAAATTAGTTCAATCTCAGAGTTCGAGAACAGAAGTTGAACCGCTTGAAGTTGTTGAGAACTTACCTGGTACGTTAAATAAAACTGTTGAGTTTAAGTCCGAACAGTCTCTGGTCATGAATTTGGAATTGGGGGATAAGATCCACTGGGGAAAGGGAACCCACTCAGAGATGGCTTGGTTCCAGAAGAGTCACCACTGGGGACAGCCTGGCTACCTACAAGAGGAGCATGTTCCTGAGATTCCTCCCCCCTTCTCCCAGGCTTAGGCAGTAAGCTGAGGAAAAAGGAACTGGAGTTATTTACCACTCTCTTTTTTCTGGCTACAAGAATTCCCTCATATGTGGATAGTTTAATGCTTTGTACATTATCTGCTCAAGAGCAGTGAAATGACAATAGACTAATAGTCTATAAAGGCTTGTTGTGTCTCCAGGGTCAATAGAAATGGGGATGGATGCCCCTCCTCCTTTTAAAAATTGGATTTAGAAATTATTATTTTGGAAGAGACCTTCCCAAGCAAATTGAATCACAAATTTTGAGGCCAGTCCATTAATAAATACTTTATACCTTGCCTGTCAAATATAATACCATACAGTTCATAGTTGTAGGATTAAAAAAAAAATTACTTCCTCACTGCAATGCTAATCAAAGCAGGTGCAGGATAAATTTATGAAATTTTTGGCTTGATACAAGAATCATGTGCAACTCAGAGTAGTCTCACAAGGCCAAAGCTGCTCCCCAGCTGTGCAGTTCTGTATACTATATATAAAGAGGCACAAGGCAATCAGGTGGCCGTCAGATGTGTATGATCTCATGTTTATGGAGCAATTACTACCACGAAGTGAACTGTGGAGCAGCAACAGAGCTTCAAGAAATATGTTAAACACTGCTCCCTCCCAAATCCAAGCAATCCCATATAAAAATCATAACACCCTTCACTTATTCCAAAGGATATTTACTTAAAAAGAAACCAGTTTATTATACAAAATGTCATGGCAAAGTAATCCAAGTTTTTCAGGTACTTCTGCTGCCAGCGTGGTCACCTTATGATCTGGCCTTAAAGGACACTTCTGAGATGCCAGTAGGACATATAAAATTAGTTTTACTTTCTTCTGATCTGAAACTGCTGAACAAGTGCTATCCATCAGCAACAGTACAGGCGGTGTAATGGGTTACTCCTTGAACTCCAGAAACTGCTGAAGCCTTTTCTTATGTTCTGAAGACACCTGCACCGCACTAGAGAACAAAACACAAAATAAAATTTTGCAAATCTCAGTCTGCAGATGTTAATGTACAACTTAGAAAGTTTTCTACGCCTCTCTGAAAATCTATACAACCCAGCAGTAAAGTGTTGCATGAGACCAAATACAACAGGGGAGAAGTAAGCAAATTTATATCTGAGATATTTACCCCAATCCTGATACAACTTTAACATTACTGGGTGTTCAAAATAATGTGTAAGGGCACAAAGTCTGTAGGAGCAACACATACCAGCCTTGCCCCCACCCTTCCATATGCTGGCCCAGCCTTTCTGCTCTGATTTTCATAAGTAGGATGTGAAGGACAAAAGGGAGGATCTAAGTACCCTTCAGATCATCCTGATCATCTTCAGATCTCCCTACCAGTCTATGAAAGGTGGGAGCAGAGAGCAAGGGGCCAGTATGTGTGGCCACATAACCCTTACACACTTTGTGTTATAAGTATTCTTTTGATCACCCAATGGGACTTTGCTGTGTGTTCATAGGACGTCTAGCATTCTCATTTTTGTTCTGGTGCTTGTTTACTTAATGAAAGGAAGTCCTTTTTATGTTGCCAGTTAAAGTGCAAATTAAAAAGCAACTGCCAATGCAGAGCGATGCAGGAAGGCTGGCTGTCATCAAAGAAAACTTTAAAACTTGACCTCCCACTAAATCTCCCAGTCTAAGAGGTAAAGACCCACCCATTAATCTAGGCCAGTGGTTCCCAGCCTTGGGTAGCAAGATGTTCTTGGACTGTAACTCTCAGAAGCCCTTGCCAGCACAGCTAGTGGTGAAGGCTTATGGGAGTTGCAGTCTAAGAATACCTGTGGACCTCAAGTTCAGAAACACTGATCTAGGCTATTCAACAAATGGCGTAATGAATATCTATAGAAGTCAAAATGAAAATATCAGCAAGAACTCAGAGAAACTGAAAGCTTGTTTTGTTTTACAAAACCTAGACAGAAAGTAAGAAACATGTTAAAGGCTGCCCAGAAGATCTAAGACTTTCTGAGGAGCTCTAACTCTGTTCTTATGCTAAATTAATAAGCCAATGGTTTCAATTTTTTCTCATGTGGGGAGCAGCAGTCATATGGAAGACCAATCACTCAGTTAGGCCCATGGTTGTCATCCCACTATAGCCATCTGGATTGTCAATGAAATACAGTGGTGCCTCGCAAGACGAAATTAATCCGTTCCACGGTTAATGCCGTCTAGCGAAAATTTCGTCTTGCGAAGCGCATTTCCCATAGGAATGCATTGAAATTTAATTAATGCGTTCCTATGGGGAAAAAAAAAGTCAGAAACCAAAAAAAAAGTCACCAAAAAGTCACTTACCAGGTAGCGTAGACTGAGCCCAGCTCCTCACAGTGTGTTTGTAGCCCCAGAACAGCCGGAAAAAGAGTGCCAAACAGCGGAGAGTCAGCAACCAGCAGGGAGCCGGCAGCCATTTTGTGGTCGTCTCCGCTCCTGCCCCCCCTCTCCCCGCCTCTCAGCTGATCTGCGCTGGGTCTAACAGGCTTCCGGAGGCTTGCCTAGCAGGGAAAAAGCCTCTTAGACCCAGCGCCGATCAGCTGAGAGGGGGGGAGCAGGAGGCACCAAAAATCTCTCAAGACCCTTTCGTCTTGTGAGTTTTTTGTCCTGCGAGGCATTCGTCTTGCGAGGCACCACTGTAGAGGAATGGCAATGCTGGCTTCAACTCCATGGACCAGCACTATAACAGCTGAAAAGGCGTTCATAAGATAAGCTTTTAAGTTGTTCCCATGTGGCTTTAAGACTCCTGAATTAGGCCTTAGAAATATGGTTACACAGCTACACAGAAAGCTATAAAACAACGTGTGAAATCCAGGGGTAAAGAACTTCCCTGTTTTTACACAACATGAGTAAAGGTAAAGGTTCCCCTTGACATTTAGTCCAGTCGTGTCCGACTCTAGGGGGCGGTGCTCATCCCCGTCTCCAAGCCGTAGAGCCAGTGTTTGTCCGAAGACAGTTTCTGTGGTCACGTGGCCAGTGCGACTAGACACGGAACGCTGTTACCTTCCCACCGAGGTGGTACCTATTTATCTACTCGCATTTGCATGCTTTCAAACTGCTAGGTGGGCAGGAGCTGGGACAAGCGACGGGAGCTCACTCCGTCACGTGGATTCGATCTTACGACTGCTGGTCTTCCGACCCTGCAGCACAGAGGCTTCTGCGGTTTAACCCGCAGCGCCACCACACAACATGAGTATGGTTGCCTTTATATTTTCATGTACATTACCACTCATTTGTCATAGGACCATGTTAAATCTTTTATGTACTTTCTGCTCCTTACTTCAGAGCATAGTATGAAATGAACATTAAGGTGACTTTGTTCACCCAAATCTCACTTTAAGTGTTCTCCGAAAGTGGCAGTGATTCGATAGACTGCAGTTTTCAAGGATGCTCTCAAAGCAAACCGAAGGGTTTTGTAGGATGTGTCTGCCAAACTTCCTGAAATTCTGGGAGGCTTGCTGGAGACATAAGGAAGTTTGAAGTGTTTATCTACCACCTAGAATAGAAAGGCATCTAATGAGAAAACATTCTGACAGCAAAGAGGTTTGAATTACAGAAAGTTAAATCAGAAAAGCTTATTTAGAAAGAAGTACTGATATCTTCCAAGCATCTTCACGATACCAGTTCAGAGTTGGAAAAATCAAAATTATGGCCACTGATGGACATAATCTATTATTAAATTACAATACTATCCTTATGAGACATTGGTCCTGTTTGCACAGACTACATGTTCTTAGTACTGTTCTACTGTTCATAACCTAAGTTGTGTTTGCCAATGCAACCTTTGCCTTCTCTAACGTTCTGGGAAGCCATAAATAAAGAGAATACCAGTACCTTAATATTATAACATAGCAAGGACTTCAGAGGCTAAGTTCTATCATGCTAAATTTTGCTGCTTAGGTACAATTTTTTAAATAGCATGTAGCTGGAGACAAAATGTACAGCTGGAGAAAAATCTGTGCAGTTGTAGTCTGACAACCCCTGATGCCTCACTATTAGAGCCATCCCATTTCTTCGGAGTTGATCTCTGCCTGTTTCCAACTACAATTATTTTCTCTAATTGCATATTTTACCTCCAACAGCCCCCCCCCCCAAAAAAAACCCTTGCTAAAATATTGTTTACTTTGAAAACCCTATTAGGGTTGCTATAAGTTGGTCCCGACTTGATGGCACAGAACATACACACAAGATACCAAAAGATATTTAGAAGTAATCTCTTGGGTATCTTTGAGCTCAAGAAAGTTGTCTAAAGAGTTACTGACTGATGTATTAAAGTGTGCAGCACTTGTAACAAAGAATCATAAGCATCCATGATCTCATTATCAGATCTTACATGATTAGCTATGAACACCTTTTGGGAAAAAAAAATCTCAGTGAAGAAAACCAAGCTGTTCCTAATTGCTAAAACCATAATGAGGTCATGCCACTTTTGCACAGAAGAAATTAAGGCTCCTCACCTCCTGCAGAGTTAGCAAAGTATTCAGAATAGCTGGCAATGTTGTTTGGACAACTCCATATCTATCTTCAGTAAACGAGGCTGCTACTAGATGTGATAAACCTTCAGCAAAAAAACAGTTTATTATTAGGATGGATTATTGCTTAGTCTGGGATTGTTTACATTATATCACTCATCATGGGACTCTGAATTTACAAAAAAAGCTAAACTGTGGCTCCCATTACTCTCTGGCCCAAATACACGGAAATAGTTTTTGCCAGTAGCAGTTTAGAGCAGTGAAAAGGTTTGAAGCCTCAAGGTTAAAAACAAAAGAGAAATTCAATATAGTAAGTTCTACGCTAAGGGCTAATTCCAATTTTTAGTCCCAACTAAAGCAGATCGATTTAAGCAATGGGACTTATATAAATGTTGATTTATCAAAAGCCTATTGATTCAACAGATGTATCTGTTGGGACTATCAATTGAATGTGCGCCTAATATATTCAGAATAAGTTAAGTGCTGGGCCATGTTGTTCTCAATAACATGGCAACTAACAGGAAGACGTAATTAAAACCATTGCAGCTATGCTTTCTCTAAGCCTAGTCACATAGTGTGAAATACTATACCCGTCTTTGAATTTAATAATAGAAAATGAATTTAACTACCACTCAGCACAAACATCTAAGTAAGTAGCATAAAAAAGTCAATTGGTATTATTGAGCTATGAACCATTTTAGATAGGAAGAGAATGCTCACCTTCCAAAGCCCAAATGTGCATCTGAGTATCAGAAAAGAGAGCCTGGATTGAGGCCTCAGGATGCTAAAAGAATGCAAAGTGTTTTGCCAGTTAGCCAATCAGGTAAGCAGGATATTCCAAATACTAACAAAAATGAGGCTAATCTTAAAACACATTAAACAAAACAATGTACAGTCATGTAAACAACTGTGTCACAAAAATAAAGCCAAAATGAAGAAGCCATGTGTGAAAAATTTAGTTTCTGTTTCCACAGGAATTAAGAAGCTAAGTAGCAGCGCATGAGTAATTGATCATCAGCAAGTATAACCACTTCTATAAAAGCTGAGGTTTTAACAGTTTGTTGGTCTGGAGCATTCAGGTGTGTGTTAAAAAAATGCCAAAGAGGAAACACATCAGCAATTATTATAGAGAAGCAATTGCTGCTTGCCCATCTATATGGGAAGGGTTATAAGATAATTTCCAAACAATTTAAAGTCTATCATTCTACAGTGAGGAAGTGGAAAACATTCAAGACAGATCAGACCATGCAATGCTCAGAGAAATTGGAAAAACCCCAAGAGTTACATCTCAGACTCTACAGGTCTCAATAAGCATGTTAAATGTTAAAGGTCAATGCAGTACAATTAGAAAAAGGCTGAACAAGTATAGTTTGTTTGGAAAGGTTGCAAGGAGAAAGCCTCTTCTCTCGAAAAAGAACAAACCACAAGACTTCTAGAACAGTGTCCCTTGGACACTGACAAGACCAAAGTGGAGATTTTTGGCCATAATGCACAGCACCATGTTTGGCGAAAACCAAACACATCATATCAGCACGAACACTTCATACCAACTGTCAAGCATGGTGGTAGAGCGGTGATGATTTGGGCTTGTTTTGCAGCCACAGCACCTGGGCACCTTGCAATTATTAAGTCAACCATTAACTCCTCTGTATACCAAAGTATTCTAGAGTCAAATGTGAGGCCATCTGTTCGAGAGCTACCGCTTGGCCGAAATTAGATCATGCAATACGACAATGATCCCAAGCACACCAGAAAATCTACAACAGAATGGCTGAAAAAGAGTGGGCCAAAATTCCTCCACAATGATGTGAGAGACTGATAAAGTCATACAGGAAACAATTACTTCAAGTTATTGCTGCTAAAGGTGTTTCTGCTGGCTATTGAATCAAAAGGTGTACTTAGTTTTTCACACATGGCTTCTCCATTTTGGCTTTATTTTTGTTAAATAAATCACAACACGGTGTAATATGTCATGTCTTGTTGTTCATCTGAGGTTATATTTACCTAATTTTCAAACCTGCTAAGGACCAGATGATTTTTATTATGTCCTGATACACAGAACCATAGAATTCAAAGAGGGTGTACTTTCTTTTTCACAAGACTGTAAATAGTTAACATTCTGAAACCAAATGTTCACGTTACACAAGAACTATTTCAGTGGGTCATATTTTCATTTAATATTATGGTAAATGCAAGTAACAAAAATAGTTACTCGTAGTACTAACAAGAATTCTTTGCTGCTCACCAAATCTCAAGCAGTCAGGCACTCACCCTTACCTTATTGACAAAATACATTATCAGCGCTCGTCTTAACAAGAAGCTTTTGAGCTGAAAGAAGCAGTATTTGAAAAGGTGAAAAACATACATAAAGATCACTAGAGAATAACATTCTATATCCTCAATTTAGTACTTCTACTAAAACAAAATAATACTTGAAAATTTGCTACCTTGACACCCCAATTGTAAAGTGTCATTGGAATTGCTCTCTACATGTTTTTAAGGGAACATACAGTATGTGAAGCTGGCTGGATAGCTCAGTGAGTTAGGTATCTGGCTGCGGAGCCAGAGATTGGAAGTTCAATTCCCCACTGAGCCTCCTGGGAGAAGAGCCAGCCTGTGTGGCTTTGGGCAAGCTGTACAGTCCCATAGTGCCCCCAAAAGAAGGGAATGGTAAACCACTTCTGAGTACTCTCTACCTAGAAAGCCCCAAAAAGGGCTGCCATAATTCAGAATTGATTCAACAGCACACAATTATCAGTATCATACAGACAAACCCTGCAGATGACTTGATGCACTCATTGTTTAATATGTGATAATACCTGTTCTTTCTTTTTCTGCAGCCATGTGTAGATAAATTGTGGTTGCACTGCTTCATTAGTACCTTTTGTAATAGCAACCATGGGACGCAGGTCATGAGGAGAGCCTGTCCACTGCAGATCTGCAAGAGAAACCCAGCCCCTCTGTAAGAAACTAAGCAGATGGCCTGAGAAATAGAGCACTGAGTTATCACAACCACAAATTTCAAAGGCCTTCAGCTTTACAGGGAGTGTATTGTATGAAATACAATAAAATGTTTAAAATGTTAAGAGTGGAACGGGAGAAATCTAAATT
The DNA here is from genome assembly GCA_037013535.1 of Intellagama lesueurii. Lineage (NCBI taxonomy): Eukaryota > Metazoa > Chordata > Lepidosauria > Squamata > Agamidae > Intellagama > Intellagama lesueurii. The sequence continues at coordinate 173,472,501 of JBAJHW010000004.1, read as the reverse complement.
GAAGTCCCCACTTAGCCAAGACACCCAGTGGATGACCTCACGCCAGTCAATCACTGTCATTCTGAGCTATCACACAGGCTTGTTGTGAGGCTAAAGCAGAGAGGACCTCCAAGTAAACCATCCTGATCTCACTGGAGGAAAGACAGGATTGACATGCAGCTAACAAATTAAAAGTAGAATGAAACAAAACCTGGGACAAAATAACTTCTGCTACCTGAACCTGATGTCCATAGTTTTGGTCCTCTTCTCATAATGTGGGGACTTTGGACAGATCCATGCCAAGGAGAGCTTAACTCCAGTGTTCCAGGCTTGCGACTCAGAGGAGAAGGGTTGAAAGGTGACCCTAAACTGCTCCCAAGATCCGTTGCAGGTGAAGTTTTAAAAGGCAGCCGAGATGATTTAACCAAAGAGGATATACTAGTTCGTGGAATGGTGTTGAACCTTGGGGTCTGAAACAGGTTCTCTTCAGCGGCCGCTACTACCAAGGAAGAAAATTGAATAAGGATAAACCCAGGATGGCTCATCCCAAGCAGCATTTCACAACCACGCACTTCTTGAAGCAACTGCTCCAGCTACAAACTTACATGCAGTATAAAAAACACAATAATCCCTTTTGTACTTGTCGAAAAAGGTGACTATAAAAGTACTGATACCACTTTGAGTAAAAGAGCCAAAGTGTACTGCATAGAAGCATCATTTCACCAGAGATATTAACATTCACTGGATTTGGCAATGGAGTTGAAGGAATTAATGTTACCTTTAGAGTTATTTTTCTGTTACTAAAAGCACTGGCCAGAATCCTACCTGTGTTCACATAAGGTTTACGTAACTTGCCACCGCTAATTGCAACTGACTAATTAGGAACCATGGCATATCTTTCTTGAGCATGAGGCATGCAACTAGGCACATGACCAAAACACACCACAGCACTTTATCAATTAGCTGTGGTAAGTTAATGCGAACAACAATAATTTTTTGGCCAGTGTATTTCTACGCAGTTATTAGTGCCCTGAGACAGACAGCAAAAACAGTTTAGATATACGCATATATGAATTTGTTTCAGCTTAGCTGAAATTACAATTTATTGAAAGTTACGTGGTGTTGAGCACTTCCACACACAGAAAAAACAGATAGGAGTATGCAAGTGTTCAAACAGCTGTCTGTGGGAGTGAAGATATATGCTATGGCTCCTCCTGCTGTGATTTGTCTGCATTTACTGGAAGTGGTTGAAATGAATTCATCTAAACCAGTGGTTCCCAACTTTGGGTAACTCAGGTGTTCTTGGACTGCAACTCCCAGAAACCCCAGCTAGTGGTGAAGGCTTCTGGGAGTTGCAGTCCAAAAACAATGCTCTGCACAGTTAGAAACTTTGCTTATCGGGATTCCCAGCTGCAAGCTCTGTTAACATGGAGAGGTCACAGGTAAATGAGACTGGACTGTAGCATGCTTCTCATTTCCTTCCACAGACACCAATTCTGAATACAGTACCTGCATGGGATTAATGAGTTCCCAATGAACCCCTGCAGAAACAATGGGGTAGATCCCTTCTCCTGGACATTACCAAGGATTGAATGCTCCAGTGGAGCCTAAAGAGAAGCAGAAGGGCACGAAGAGGAAAAAAGCAGACCAAAGAAGTCTCCTGCTAAGTAGAGAGTGTAAGGAAGATGGAGGAAGAGCTGGGGGGCAGTCAACAGGGAAGAGGGAGAGAGAGGACTGGGCTGGCGGCCTTGAGTGGAGTGAAGAAGAGCCAGACTCTAGTACATGCTGGCTTTGCAGCTTCAAAAGGTAACCCCTCCTTAGCCGACTACATTCCTGACTAGCTGAAAGGGCTCACCTGGGAGGATCCAGGGAAGCCAAATAAAGTCAAGACTCAGCTGTGAATCACCAGAGAGACCAAAGAGAAAGGTCTGGAAAAATGGGAGGACTTGACTCTTAACTCAACAGCATCATTAACACCAGTTCAAGCATTTGCATCAGTTGGCAAGAGACATTAGGGAAGGGAGACTGAAGTTTATAAGCCTTGATGGTAGTTTGTACAGTAGGGGTGAGAAGGGTGGTGAAAGTAACTCTCTTCCACTCCCTGAAAAAGGACACTTTGAAGTAGAGCGAATTCCTATATAAACGACCTTGTGGGAAGAACTGATCAGTGAAGAAGCCATGTAATAAATGCTTTGGTTATTGTTTGAATATTGATTTTGAGCCTTCTTTACAATGATGGATGACATCAGGGTGTTGTTTGTGGTTCCCATTCCTTCAGAGAAGATGTACCCCTTCACACTGATACAGCGTTCAACTATGGGAAAACATCCAATAACCATGACAAGAAATCACTTCCACATAGCATCAGGCATATATATGTATGTATGTATCTGGAAATGTGTGCCTAGCCCCGGTATTCCTAGGGGTTAGGGATTTGTTTATAAGCCTGGAGATGTATTCTGTGTTTGAATGTATGCTGTGTTTCTGTGCTTTGTGTGGTTGTATCAATGGAGGCTCGTTCAATTTCACTGCACACATGTTGTGCATTGACAATAAAGGTTTTATTATTATAAGCTCTCACAAACATGCATCAGAATGTCCACTTTTAAGTAATGAAAAACTCCAAATGAAAGGAAAGTGCTATCTTGCACTCCTTGTTACTGTTTCATGAGACCAGAGTTAGCACCATGCAGTCCTGTTTCAGTCGTTAAACTATTTCAGAAGTTAAAATATTTCCATTGGACAAACTGGACAGACATAGGCTCAGAGACTCCAAAAGGAGGCATTACAATGTATTTGTCCATTACCTGGAGGGCTAGAGGGTTGTCCCAGGTCACTGACAGGTTTCTGCTTCAATCTCCCATTTGCAGCTGCAGCATCTTGGTGAATTAGCAGTTTCTGTGTCAGATCATTTAGAAGATTCAAGCACTCCCTAGAAATAGAAGTCCAGTTGTGTGGATGCCCACCTTTTAGAGACAAGCAGAATGTACAGTACATTAAAAGCAGAAACAGATACTAAAAATCTCCTAATAGTTGCTTCACAACCAATGATACCACGGTGTAGCAGAGCATTGGCTGATATAAAGTATGTAACTGTACTACTTGTTTCCTTTTTATGGTATGACTTTGGAAGAACATACGAACACTCTGTAAATTGTATACAATTTTCCAGCCTAATACACACAACCAGGCAAGCCCCCCAAAAAACTATAATGTCAGGAAGTGAAATAAGGTTTCCCTACATAGTACATAAACTCGGATGAGTCTCCAACAATCTACAGAAAAGGTGCACAGACATGTATAGTACAAGCATTTTTTTTTGCTTTGGTGCAGAATGAATAATAATTTTATGCACTTATTCCAGTACCACTTCACACTCACCTATGGACACAACAGTGGTAGTTTTCTTTCTAGCAGTAACATGTTCCATACAAAAAAAACCCATGTCCTCACTCTAGTATTTGTCAAATGCAAAAAATAGTAGAGAACTCTTCTCAAATCAAATAAGCATCTCAGCAGGTGCTTCCCACCTTCCAACTGAAAGAAGCATTGAGTGTCTTCTAAATACCTGGTTGGCTAAGACTAAAGACTTCTTGACGTCGCACAGAAGAATACTGGGAAAGAAACATCAGGTCCTGTAAAGCCAAGAACTACAGAAAAAAATATTGAAAATTACTTTTAAAAAGTGCCAAGCTTGAACACTACTTTCCAGAGTTAGTACAGTACTAATGCTTGTTGACCACCTTGATACAGCAAGACAAGAACACTTGGTTCCTTGTTGCTATCTCAGAATACCTCTTATCACAACGTTTTTTTTTTAAAAAATATTTCCAATTATGTTCTCCCTTTATAGAAGCAAAAGCGAGAAAACTGCAGCTATCATACTTTGAGCACATCACAAGAAGACACAAGATTCACTGGAAATAATGACGATGCTTGGAAAAGCAGAAGACAGCAGAAAAAAGGGAAGGCCCAATGTGAGATGGACTAACTCGGTAAAAAAAAAGTCACAACCTTCAACTTGCAAAACCTAAAGAGGGCTATCGATGATAGGACTTTTTGGAAGTCATTAACTCAAATGGTCTCCGTAAGTCAGAAATGACTTGATGGCACGTAACAACATGTTCTCCCACAAAGGCCTCCTCTTTGACTGATACTGATGAAGACAAACAGCCTATTTATTGTACCCACGTAAGGAACTGTGAATTGTTCATTTTCAACACAAATTACATGGATACATAGAAAGAAGTAACTGAATCTCTGTTTGTTGGAAAAGTTCTAGTACTAAGAACCTATAATTTTCATTAAGCAGCAGAGTTAGAACTATCAAAAAACATCACTATTTTAGATGCTCAAGCCAATGTATAAGGAGTAATTCTGAATAGATTTGTAATAATGTTGAATACATTTAGACAGAAGTAGTAATTATATGGCTAAATTGTTATTTTGACATGAAAATATGGAGTAAACACATTGACTGACAGCCTGGTAATCACACTGAAGGCATACCTTTAAAAGAGATGGAGGATTGCTGCTTAAAATTTTGGGTAAACACTGATCTGCTTCTTCTGCAAAAGTTGGCTGCACAGGAAAGTGATGTGCCTAAAAACAGCACACAATGTGGCAGGAATCAGCATAAGAATATTACTAAGAATCTATTATGAATGGCTGAAATTCTGTTGTGCAAGACGTAACGTTTGGAAACTAATTGCTATAAATTAAGAAATCTTCATAAACATCATCAGTTGTGTACTGAGTCACAAATGCCTACAAGAATTCCTTAACTTGCAGCAATACACATTTAAAAGTTGCACTGTTTGTGTAAGTCCACAGTACCATTTCAGCCAGTAATAAAATAATCCAATAATCAAATCAGCTTTCATTTAAAAGCAAGATAATGGACGAGGATGTCAACAGAGCCCCGATGGAAACTATAGTGAAACTATATGACATGGGATAGCTGTCCCAACACAGTATCCTCCAAATACTGGGAGAGAATGATGGGAGTTGTAATCTGACACATTTGGAGGATAGCAAGTAGGGAAAGGGTGGCACAGAATAATTTATACCAACCTCAGTAGCAAAGATCCTGAAAAGCAACCATGCAATGTACCAGGACATCAGAAGAAACAGACCACACAACCAGCTGTGGTACAGAAGAGAGAAATCCAGGAGGCCAGACACCGTATCAAGAAGAGGAAGTTTACTAAAATGTAAAAAAAATAAAAATAAGTAAATATAATCAGGGGGAGTTTTGTAGAACAGATTCCTTGGTACAAATTTATGTTGTCTGGTATGCGTCATATAAACAATTGTATTAATCAGTCTCTAGCAAAACAATTATTAATTTTTGTCCTATAAATCTAACAAGTTAGCGCAAACTAGGTAGGTCAAAAGAGTTATAATAGGGTGATGATTCTACAACTTCTTTCAAGAAGGTTTTCCTAGGTGTGTTTTTAAATTTTTTAATGCTTTTAAATTAACTAACAGATTGTGGCGGAATGCCCATGTCCCACCTGTCCGTCATGTATAGCTCTAGAGCTGGAGCCTATGAGAGGACAGGAGGGCGGGGTCAGAGGGACAGTTGGACAGTTGGTAACGGAGAGTGAAGGTTTGAGAGGCGTTTTATGTGAGAGATTGGAAAGTTGGTGTGGTATAGTTGGTGTATGAATTAAAGAATAGATAAAAGATAGAAGTGAAATAAATAGACAGTCATCTAATAGTATTCCAGTGATTCACAGTGATTTATATGAAAAGTACTACCAATAAAGAAGCGTGTCTAATGTCCAAGTAATGAGTGCAACACAATACAACATCTATTAAAATACTTATGTGATTCTACAACTAAACAATAAATAATCAGTTATATTTGACAACACGTGTCCAGACAACATTATTGGTAAAGTGTGGATAAAGATCCACTGGTGGCAGTTGGTGTATGGAGAATTAAGAACGTCGTGCCCAAAGGTGGGACCTGGGTTTGAGGGAAACAAACTAGGGACACTGGGGGTGCGCGACATAAGTGGTGGCATCAGCGGTGGGATACGAAATAAATAAATTCCAGTGAGCCAAAGGAAAAGAACAGAAATTCTCTGAGTCTGAGGGACCTGTTAGTCCAATGAGAAGGAGTGGGGAACCCTAAAAGCTCTGTGTGGATAGCTTGGAAGGGACTCCTGATCGTGGAAAGACTAAGGCAGGAAGAGACTCTGAGGAGAATTCTGAGCCAAAGAAAAGAGAAAAGAAATTCTCTGAGTCTGAGGGACCTGTTAGTCCAATGAGAAGGAGTGGGGAACCCTAAAAGCTCTGTGTGGATAGCTTGGAAGGGACTCCTGATCGTGTAAAGACTAAGGCAGGAAGAGACTCTGAGGAGAATTTAGTGTTTAAAATTTACCTCAAGCTTAGGGAAAGACCAAGAGGGCTAACTTTAGATCCCTAGCTCTGAAAGAGGAGCGCAGAAGGGAATAAAAAGGAAGCCAAGGTCCAAGGAAGCTGAGGGGACAAAATCTAAGTGGTGGCTGGAATAATATAAATATTAAAGGAAAAAGCTGGGTGTCTGGAGACTGGAAGAAACAGTGTTTCAGAACCAGAGAAGGCTAGGTGCCTAAAGAAAGAAATAAAGTAACAATCCGCTGCTGCAGCAGAAGGCTACTGTATATCACTCTCTCTCTCTAACACAGAAAAGGAAAAAGTGTTTTTAAATTGAGGCTTGTCTATTTGCCTCTATTAAACCAACCAACTTATCCAGAGAAAGACAAATAAACCATGCCTTCTAAGAGGGGGAAACGGTTAACAATGGAGGTATCTGATGAACAAGGTTTACCTCACGCAGAGGAAAGCCCTGAATTAGCTGAGCAATATGATGATGCTCAGGAGGATAGTACCTCAAGGGGAGAAGCTGCTTTAACCTCCCAAGAGTTTCAGAAGTGGAAATTGGAAAGGGAATTTCAATTACAAGAGTTACAGCTTAAGGCTGAGGAAAAAGCTTTACAGCTCAGGGCGGAAGCAGAAGCCAACCAACTGGCAATGCGAGAAAAGGAAATGGAGCACCAACTAGAAATGAGACGATTAGAATTATCAGCCCAGAACTATAATAATAATAATTCAAATACTGAGGAGGGGAATTTATCAAAAGCTGACTTAAAGAAATTCCCTCAATTCAGAAAGGGTGATTGCGCTGAGGCATTCCTCATTGCTTTCGAGAGAACATGCTGGGACTATAAAGTGAAAGCTGAGGAGAGAATGATTATTCTCAGGTCTCAAATAAGTGGAGAATTAAATGAGATTTATTCTCAAATGGCCCCAGATCAAGCAAGAGACTATGAAGCCTTCAGGAAGTTGGTTTACGCGAGGTATGGGATCAATGCTGAGCACCTCAGACAGAAATTTAGAACATTGAAAAGAAAACCTGAGGAATCATATTATCAATTGGGAGCCAATCTGGTCAAATACTTGGAGAAGTGGCTAGAACACGCTAAAGTTGAGACTTTAGAAGAAATGAAAGATATTATAGGGCTAGAACAATTCTATTCAGTTCTACCAGGAGAACTAAGGTATTTGGTCAGGGATAAAAAGCCCAGATCGGTTCGACAGGCGAGTGAAGAAGCTGATTTTATCTCACAAATACGAAACCCAAAATATTCTGAGGTAAAACTTGGAGGTAACAGCTGGGAGGAAAGAAGAAAAGAACCCAGAGACTACCACAAGAACTATCAGAATACTGGAGGCCATTTTAGAAGCAAACCCTCAGAGCAGAATCAACAGATGAAACAAAGCTTTGAAGGGAAGGGAGAAAAGTCCCCTCTCTTTGAACAAAGGGGTCCAAAATTGTGTTATGGCTGTGGGAAACCAGGGCACTTCATTTCCCAATGCCAAACCTTAAAGAATAAAGAGGTTCCACAGAAAGGAGGTGGAAATGTACCCAGGAAAGTGTACTATGTACAACAGCAGGGAAAGACAGTTGAGGCAATTGAAAGTGGCGCTGAAACAGAGGTGGCAGAGGGCCAGGAAAAACAGCTGCCATTAGCCAACGTTGTCCAATGCTTTTATATTGAAAATAACCAAGAATTGCTTAGGTGTTCTGGGGAACCCATTTATATAAATAATACAAAATATCTAGCAGTGAGAGACTCCTGCTCACAGGTGACTTTGTGTCATCCTGATATTATCCCTCAGAAAAATATAGTAAGAAATGAATACATAACCATAAAAGGGATTGGGAAAGAATTAATTACTCTACCTATGGCTCAAATACCAATGAAATATCAAGGGTGGACTGGAGTGTGGAAGGTAGCCCTCACGAATCAAATTCCTGCTCCATGTTTGATTGGATTAGATCTATCTGAGCATGTAAAGAGTGTTTTAATCACTACTCGCTCCCAGATAGAAAAAAGAGCAAAACCTGAAGAAAATTGTGAGATCCCTAATGAAATTATAGGAGGAGAGGAAGACAATATAACAGCTGAGGTGGTAGTTAGAAGAAATCCTCAGGAAAATGCTTTTAAACAAGAGCAAAGACAGGATTCTACGCTACAACAATGCTTTGAGCCAGCCAGAGAAGGAAAACTAACCCCTGAAAGCCCTGAAGAGTTCTGTGTAGCGAAAGACCTGTTATCCAGAAAGGTCTTAATTAATCCTCAGAGAGGAGGGGAAAATGTTCACCAACAACTGGTGATCCCTTTTAAATACAGGGAAAGGATTATGGAGAAAGGACATAATGCTCATTTAGAAATCACACACACAAAGCAGAGAATAGCTCAGAATTTCTACTGGCCAGGAATGGAGAAGCAAACACAATCATACTGTCTAAGCGGTGATGTATGGCAAAGGCAGGGTACGGGCAATGATAAAGCTAAAGCAAAATTGTGCCCTTTACCAATCATATCAACCCCATCTCAATGCATAGGCCTGGACATTGTGGGACCCTTCCCTACAGTAACTAGCAGGGAAAAATTTAATGGGACCCTAATGCGAATGATCAGAGCTTATACAACAGAAAAACACAATGACTGGGATCACGAGATACCACCCTGGGGATATGCATGCCGGTCTGTACTCCAGGAAAGCAATGAGTTCAGTCCATTTGAACGGCTATTTGGAAGGAAAGCGCGGAGACCCTGGGATGTAAGCAGACAAAATTGGGAGAAACAACAGGGAGAATACCCAGAGTCAGTGATCCAGTACATAAATAGGTTAATGAAACCCTTGAAACTATCTATGAAGTTAACTTCAGAAAACTTACAAAGACAGCAAGGCAAGCAGAAACTAGGTTTTGACAAAAAGGCCAGAGAAAGATCATTCAGTCCGGGAGAGAAAGTCCTGAGGCTGAGGTCTATAAAAGGAAATAAGATGCAAATAAACTGGGCAAATCCTGTTAGAATAAAATCCAAGATGAATGAAATAAATTACATAATTCAGGAGGAAGGAAAGGAAGGTCAGAGAGTGGTCCATGTGAACTGGATCAAGTGTAGAGAATTCTCAGTAGTATACAAAAATGAGATAAGAACCTATAGTCAGACGTGGACAGATCCTCTAGACCATAATGAAATAGTGATACTAAGAATACATGAGGCTGGATTAACAGTGAAGGTTAGCAAATGCCAGCTGGGTAACTCCAAATTAAAAGAATTAGGCCATATTGTTGGGGAAGGCATAATCAAACTCCTAACACTGAAGATGAAAGAAATCAGTAGCTGGCCTAGAACAACAGCAAAGAAGATCAGATCTTTCGTTGGGTTAGTTAGCTATGAGAGGCGCTCTATCCAGAACTTCAGTGAAATAGAGGCCCCTTTATTGGACCTAACCCATAAAAGAAAAGCTGACGAGATCCTGTGGTCGAGCAACTGTGAAGAGACCTTCGAGAGGTTGGAGACTGCGCTGATGACCGGTCCTGCCCTGAGAGAACCAGATTTCCAGCGAGGGAGCACCGTCTACACAGAGGCATCCCACATCGGACTGCGAGCCGGGCTGAGCCAGGAGGATGACAACGGGGACCTTCATCCGGTGACGTTCCTGAGCAAGAAGCTGCAGGCTGGCGAGAGACACCTGTCCATCATATACCGTGAGTGTCTGGCGATTGTATGGTCTTTGCGGAAGCTCGGACCGTACATATGGGGAAGACATTTTGTTCCATGCACAGACCATTCCCCATGGCTGTGGTTGCGGACTGTCAGAACAATAAGAAGTTGATGAGGTGGGCCATACCCCTACAAGACTGTGACTTTGTGGATCCAGAGTCTAAGGGACTCAAACTGTGGTAGCCAAGGACGCCTTATCAAGAAGACCAGAAGAATGACTGATGGAAACAAAGAAAATGTAACTTGTAATGGTATTAAAATTGTTCTAAATAAATATTCTAAGAGTAAATGTATATGAAATAAATAAAAATGCAATTTATAGATGAACTAATGATAAATAAGAATAAAAGTGACTGAAGTGGTTTGTAAGTAATAAAAATGTTGATTAATGTTATTTGAATATAAAGTAATAAGAATAATATGCTTTCAACTAAGTAAAAGAGTAAGTATAGAGTAAGTATACATTGCAAATGTGTAAATGAGAATTGCATTGAAAAAAAATGTTAGAAATATTGTTAAGAAAAAGCCTACGTTGTTCATGAGGGTAAACTACCATAGGTTTTACCCCATGAAACAAACTTTCCAAGGGGGGAGGTATGTGGCGGAATGCCCATGTCCCACCTGTCCGTCATGTATAGCTCTAGAGCTGGAGCCTATGAGAGGACAGGAGGGCGGGGTCAGAGGGACAGTTGGACAGTTGGTAACGGAGAGTGAAGGTTTGAGAGGCGTTTTATGTGAGAGATTGGAATGTTGGTGTGGTATAGTTGGTGTATGAATTAAAGAATAGATAAAAGATAGAAGTGAAATAAATAGACAGTCATCTAATAGTATTCCAGTGATTCACAGTGATTTATATGAAAAGTACTACCAATAAAGAAGCGTGTCTAATGTCCAAGTAATGAGTGCAACACAATACAACATCTATTAAAATACTTATGTGATTCTACAACTAAACAATAAATAATCAGTTATATTTGACAACACGTGTCCAGACAACATTATTGGTAAAGTGTGGATAAAGATCCACTGGTGGCAGTTGGTGTATGGAGAATTAAGAACGTCGTGCCCAAAGGTGGGACCTGGGTTTGAGGGAAACAAACTAGGGACACTGGGGGTGCGTGACACAGATGTTTAATTATTATTGCACATTCAATTGCTCCTGAATCTGTTATTTATTGTGATTTTACTATGATCTGTTTAAATCTGTAACTTATTGCACTTTTACTATTGGCTGTTTTAACATTGTGAGTCGCCTTAGATCCCCTTACTGGGAGAAAGGCAGCCTACAAATGGTACAAACTAACAAATGTAACCCCTAGTAGAGATAAAGATATAACAAAACAACAACATAAAAAAATACTAACCTATCAATCTGAAGATTCATTGTGGTAATCATCCATGCCCTTGGAATATAACCTGAGATGCCACAAACAGAAAAACCAAGATGCAAAACTACAGTGCTTCCACAGAAAAAGAGGAATATTCATCAGAAACTATATTGTTAAAAATAACATGTTTTTTTAAAACATAAACATCATGACAACTTTAAATAAGATGGTTTAACTATCTTAGCAAAAATGTTTAGTAGTCCAGTGCTACCATATCACCTGGAATCCTAACCCAATGGTAAACAATCTCTTATTCTAGGTGTTAGCCCAAGGTAGAGCCCCTCCCTGCAATTTAGTCTCTGCAATCCTTGTTACAGTTGCTGATTTGGATAGCAATTAAGTTATGTTTAGAATAGACTCATAGAAATTAATGAAACCCAAAAGTCATGACTAATCTGTCCCATTAAGGTCAGTGGGTTTACCATAAACACCACTAGGCTTGGAACCAACCCAGTATAAGCACATCCTCATTCAACCAGCTAATGCCTCCCATAAAGCCTCTGCCCCATGTGCTCTCTCCTTTTCACACTGTATCTCTGCAAAATTGTCTCTTGGGACCCTACGTATATGTTATCTAACTCCCGTCTCTTAAGGCAGGTTGCAAGACGGCAGGGGAAAGAGAGATGAGTGACAATGCCACCTCTCCCTAGCAGCCTCTGCACTGCCACTTCCCCCTGGCAACTTAAGAGTGAGCCGCTTCCATGCCTCAATCTTCCTTCATCCCTTCTAGGATGAAAGCAGCTCACTCTTCTTTCATCTGCTAAACTGGAGAGAATACAAAGGAAGTCATCAGCAAGTGATGTGCTGTATGCAGTTCTGTCTCTCATTCAAAGGCACTGGTTACATGCCTAGTGGCTAAATTTGAAAAAGATACAGCAGGACACAAACTGTAGCTACATTTTCAAGCTTCTAACATGTTAAAGATGTTATTCTCAATGATGTTCTAGCAACTGCTCAATCTAAATTCAATATCCTTGCTGTTCCCATTTAAAAAAAAATCCCCTTCACGTTTTCTCCTCTCCTTCCAGACTAATTTGTTCTGTCAACAACAGTTTTGCCAACAGTGGAAAAGAGCTTCTGAAACACAGACATTTATATTGCTGAAAAATACTGTGCATATATTTCAGAACAGTCAATTTGCAAGGATTTTGAAGGATTATGTTGCCCAACCACCATCCTTATGCTGAGCTGAGTAAGTAGCCGATGGAGAAGGGAAACATCTGCTGCCACACCAGGAAGAAGATCTTCTCTTTCACTGAGCTACTAATGATACGGGAAATTAACAATTACCTGCCATCAAGTTGATTCTTACTTATGGCAACCCTTGACAGGGTTTTCTAGATATAGAGTTTTCAGAAGAGTTACCGTGGGGAACCAAACTCTTGACCTTTGGCTCTGCAGCAAGATACCTTATTCACTGCAAACCATGTAGATGCAGCAGTGTGAAAAAGAGGACAGACACAGACACAACCACTCATATACCACAACCACATGGAGAACTGATTGTCATATCTCACAGCAGAATCTATTTTGGTACACCCTACTGGCCCAGACTGCCATTCGATTGCATAACCATGATAAAGAGCCTCATAGTTTGACTAGATGCTAATGAAAAACAGATGCTAATGAAACATGGCAGGATGGTCTAAGAGAGAATCATCTTACAGGACCATCATCCCTCTAGTCTAGCATACTTTCCTTCTTATTTTGCCTCTACAAAACTCACAAACAAGGTGTGAGTGTGATGGTCACCTCCGCTTTGATATCAGCACCTGATAATCAGAAGTATACTATATCAGAACTCTACTCAGAACGAACCCCAAAAGCTTCTGTTCCCATTGAGATCACGTATGGTAAAGGGAGGGGGAAGTGAAACCTTACCGAAGAAGTAGTATGCGGCACAAAAATTTCTAACCATATACAGTGACTCCACACAACTGTGTTTTACCAGCAGTGGAAGAGATCTTCTGAAGCGTAGATACTTGTATTGCTGAAAAATATTGTGCATACATTTTAGAAGCAACATTTAAAAGACTTTATCTAGTTATAGTTTAAATCAAAAGTTACATCAGGAATGTCAACTAACACTGAAGCTCTTTTAATAAATCTTACTAACAAGACAGGATCCATTTTATTTCAGTATTTCTTAACACTTCAATAAAATTGATACACTATATAAAATTTTCAAATTCCATCAACACACACCTAAAAAAGGTAGTAGCAAGAAAACCAGAATTACTGAGCTAGAGACTCAGAGTGGCATACAGAAGAGAGCTTCAAGAGCAATGGAATCCAGTTTATGAAAACTGCCTCTGCTACAGCCCACAGCACTCAGTAAGGTCTCTAAATTTCCACAGAGGCTTCTGGGAACACGAAGGGCTGTAGGGGAAAAGAAGGGACAGGAAAGTCCCCTCTACAAGCTTCCTTCCACACATGATTTATAGCATCTATTTTTATTTATAAATTATTTATATTTTTTTAACTGCCTGATGATAAATATTTTCTAGGCAATATACAAAATATTTATAAGTATAAACTATGTTATCCCTCACCCCCAGTCCTTTGTCCTGCTGACGAGCTTATTCAGACCAGGGGGAAGTGAAACCAACGCGGAGGATATATATCTCCTACCAACTTTCCTCAGACTGAAGAAGCTACTTGGATGAGTAGCGAAACGTTTCAACCTAACAAGAAAGAAGTCTAGATGCCATGACTCAACTTCCAAATAAAGTCTGAGGTATGTGAGATGTTCACCCCTGCTAGTTCCCACTGACTTTTTGTGGGCGAGAGCAGAGATTTCAATTCAGAGTCCTAATCCAACATTCTATTTCCTCCATCGCATAGGTTCTCACAGTGTAAACAGTGTTCTCACATAAGCTATAAATCCCAGATAAATTATAACTAGAACAAACACATAATGAAAGCAAGTGAAATAAAAACACTATAACCTATAACAACAAAGTGAAACCAGCAACAAAGCAGAACAGTATTACAGTCTATTCTTAAAATATCTAGGAGGGTAAAATCGCCTTCATCTAAGTACTGGAAAGACTGCAAGGTAGAACTAAAATTTGGTACCCGCTTCTTGTGGGAGAACCCCTCCTGACACGAAGGTGGCCTTAAGGCTCCCCCCATCTCTCAAAAGCTGTAACCAGTAGTCAAGAACATGCAGAAGAAACAACACCAAGCTGCCCCAGTGTTTGAACCATATTCCTACCATCTTTGATGCACTTACCTGTATGACTGGGAAAGGAAGGTAGTTCAAATTGTTGACAAGATACCAGAGGCTATAGCTGTAACCCATAAAAGCTCCAAGGAGCAAGAGAAAGAGGTGGTACTCATTCAGGCACATATATGGATCCACATCAGCTGTACTGAAGCAAAACGGTCACATTAGTTATGACTGCAAAAGCAATGACTCTACACTTAACTCTACTTTTAATGAATTCTTATCAATTTTTTGAAAATCAGGAACATGCTTCAAAATTAAAGTTTTAATGATATAAGAATATTTGTTTATTTTTTAGCAACAGTCTTACTCTATTACATAATCTAGCAATTCAGATTTCCAGCAGTTTGCGCTAAGCCTCCTTCGGGAAGAAGGAAACCATCTTCCCTCATTCAAGCTTGGTCCTGCAGCACCTGCATTACGATCAAGCCCACAGAATGAGGTTGTGGAGGGACACAGGCTCACTCCTAAAGAGAAAGAGACAAGCTTTTATGCTAAAAGGAGGAAAACACACATCTTGCAAATAAGAAAGTTCTGAGTTTACAAGGCAGATTAGTTAAGTGTTGGGAAGTCTCTTAAGGGTCTACTTGCACACTTACACAATAACGCTCAGCCTTTACATTTAACTGTTCCACAAATGCCAATGTTGCACAGGCATTAGAAGGACAGAGTCACTCCTCTAGCAGGAGTGCGACACCATTGAGTCTCCAGCCAATGCACCTCATGGGGCTTTCCTAGGTGCCATTTCAACCATAGATGGAGGAGGAGAGAACATGCTCAGCAGGAACTTGCAAATACTGCCTGAAGGTGAAACTAGACAATAGACTCTGCATGTATTTAGAAACAGTGCCACCTGAAGTGGTGAAAGACACCTGTTTACCACAGCACATGATTTTCTTTGCCTCTGTATTCTGCAATCTGACAAGCTTTGTTTTGAGACAAGTCCCTGGAAGGCAAATACAAGCTTACTTTGCAAGTCTGATTGCATTTCTTGTTTCTGGAGGGAAAATGTGTTAATTGTAGAGACTACCACATTCCTCTAGTTTGACCCTGAGAATTGTGGACTTCATTCTTCTTTCCCTTCCATACACAAGGAAGGAGGAACAAAACATTTTTCTACCTCTTACAGATATCTGTAAGTCAGATTGAGAACTCCATAGATCAAGTGGAGCCTGGAGGATGGAGATTCTCCTCTTCTGCAACTGGTATTTGCAACTGTCAATAAAGTTACAGTAGGCTGGTGAGAGAAGCTTATTTCCCTCCAAAACAAGATTCTGGCCTTTATGTCCTAAAAGCAGGAGAAATGCAGTTTGTTTAAAAAGGAGGTACATCTAGGACCTAGATGAATGGTTTTTAAAGAACCTGTTGTAAGTAAATGAGTTATTTTCCCAAGAATAACTGATTTGCTGAGGCCTTTATCTTTGCCTGCTCTCTCTACTCGTAGCAAGTGAATTTGGAGTGGTGGAAAATAATCTTAAATTATAATAGTGAACTAGACAGGAATGTGCCATTCCTTGTTTGTTTTGGGGTGGGGTTTTTTTGGACTCTCAACTCCCAGAATTATTTGTGAGAGATATAGTTCTTTGGGACTACACCTCTACAGGGTCTAATGTGTAGCAATGAAGATCTAGACCTTTCAGGAAGCACTGGGGCAGTTCCATTATTTTTTACATTAACAACAGGAAACACAGGCCTCGGAAGCATCCATGATAGGCCATGTTCCAGGTGAATGAAATTTAGGTGTGTTTGTGGGCTGCAACTCATAAAATTTTGCCTTGGGAATACGTGAAAAATTCTGGGAGTAGGATTGCAAAAAGGAAGGGAAGGGGAAAAAATGAATAATACATCACTAATACTGCATTTTACCTACTGTAAAATGTTTGCAGTTTGTACTGTTCTGTACTTATAAAAAGCCTTATGTTTTTTATAAAACCTCTATAATAACCCAGTAGTCACCTTTCTGTAGCTGTACAAGGTACAGATAAGAAGAGGAACTTTCCTTTCGTCATGACAGCAGCACACCAAGCCACTAGCATTCCCATTACAGCATGGGCAACTGAATGGATCACCTGCTGTGGGTGGATAATCTTGCTTATCAGTGCTAATCGAGAGCAAGGAATAGAAGGCACAACTGCAATGTGAGAAAAAAAATTATTTTAGCTACCATTAAGCAAATCATGTAATTTTCCTTCCATTCCACACTTCAAGACATCAATTTCCAATAATCATTTCTCTCAATTTCAAGTGTTAGGAAGTTCACAACATGATGGAATGTTTTTTCCAGGCAAGAAATGATAGGGAGATCCTGACTATACTGTCAAGGCAAAACAGAATTGGACAATGCGTACTCAGAAAAATCTTTAAGGACTTATAGCAAGTGTTAGAATGATTGATTTAAAACACTACAGGATGCAAGTCAATTGTCCTTTTTATGCAATAAAACAAAACAGGCAATAAAATAAATTAATGAAATTATGCACAAAGTAGCAATCTATAAGGTTTACATTGCACATATTTTCAACACTTACCTGTATGAAATTCAACACTGAATATGTTTATTACCACTATCACCACAGACATCAGTAGTATACAAAATACAACACAGGAGGTATACAAATCATTGAAAGAACCTAAAACAAACAAACAAAAAGAATTATTTTTCTAGAGATGTATATGTAACAGACCTGCTAGGAGAAGGAACAGGATGCACAAGTCTAAAGTTCAGTTTGTGCATATCAAGCTAACCCTAAGGAATGATCCTACTGTCTCTATCCAACAAGGACAATGGGATGATGAAATCTATAACCCAACACATCTAGAGAGGACAACATTGGAGGAAGCTAGTTCAGGACATGATAAGGCAGTCACTGAGTGGCCTAAGTCAAGCCACTGTTTCCAACATCATCCTTGTACCTCCTAAAGAGAATATCAGTCTGCCTTGCAGAACTGTTGTTATGACTACCAAGATTATATATATAGAAATCACTTTGAACAAAAGGCAACATAAATAGACTAACACTATTATTTTGCAACACTTCTGTCTCAGACAGTACACTGTACATACTTGTGATCCATTGTATAGGATGGAAGAAGTCAATACTGCTAATGCTGATAAAGACAGCAACACACAAAGGAAGCAGAAGCACAGACCAAGCAATGCTTGCAGCTGCTCTCCATCCCAAGATCTATAAAGGAAAAGAAAAGAAATGTGTAAAATACTTCTCTCTGCTAACTAGAGTGCAGGCCAATGAACTGCCTCTACATAAATTTGGTTTCCAGAAACACAACTGCAACACATTACTATTAATATCAACATGTTCACATTATTTTATTTTTTACAATACCTGCAATAAGTTTCAGCAAACTAAGCCTCATCAAAAACTACTGGCATTGTGTTCTGTGGCAAGAGTGATTATGCTCCTGAGCCATTTTGCCCTATGAAAAGTGAACTTGAAAGGGAAAAAAATGACTTTAGGTAAGAAGGGAGATGCCTAAGGTTATGGTGTGGAAAAGTCACGTGACCCATGATGTGATTTCAGAAATGTACTTTCAAAATTAAAATAGACACATCATTCATGATGCATGGGACGGAATTGTGGGAAAGGACCTGTGTTGCAAGTTTATATGGGGTTAGTGGAAACGTGGGCCCTGATCCTAATATTCCAGTGAGTTAAAGGCACAGTGAGTTGCAAACCTGAATAGCACGTAGGGCTCTGCATTCTGATCTCTCTTCAGAATCTTATATAAAGCTTTGAACAGGAAGGGTTCCATTGGTGCATGGCAAGGGAACCAGCTCATCTTCATTCTCGGTCAGGCACAACCTGCCTGAGGATCTGGCTGCAGCAGAGGAAACCTATTTGGCTGCTCCTCTCCTGAACTGTTCTCATCGACACTCAATGTAATAAGCACTTTTATTACTTTAAGATGGCCTTCCCTAACCTGGCACCTTTGATATATTGGACTACATCTCCCATGATTCCCACTAGCATAATCATGGATCACCACTTTGGAGAAAACTGCTTTAAGAACTGCTATCTGAAAATCTGTTTTTGACTCCATTTTCTTTTTCATTTTAGACTACAAGCCTGTAGAAAGACACCATTTTCTGAATTGTTATTCTAATAAAGCATTTTGTGTAAACTAAGTCTTCTCACTCTAAACAGCAGGTTAACATGCTTATCCACAAACCAAGCCACTGAACATTCAGGCAATCTCCCTAAACTACTGATGGGATTGATATATACTAAGATATATTACTGAACAAGAGCTTCTAACTTTTATTTCCTTCTGTATGAAGGCATCTTTCCTCACACTGTAACTTTGACTGTTATCCATACAAGCACCAGATATTCTGTTCTCCATCCCTAAGTCTCCAGAACTTGTTTTATAGAGATTTATCATCCAGATAAAGAGGACCCATTCTGAACAGCTAATCTCAGTAACACAATACTAGCCAGTATGGCACCTTCTTAATATCAAGACCAGGCTGCCTTTTAACATCTTGCACGCAAAGGTTCAACAGACACAAGCCTTCCCAGAGACAGTAAAGGCTAACCGATCCTCTGGAGCAGTTAACAGCTGCCATTGCTAAATGCACGAGACACCTTAAGAGGAGTTGAAAGTGGCAATCTTCTGCTGGCGATCCGCTGGCACTGAAAACTGCCTACAATCCGTTTCTGCACTTTTTTAAAAAATGAAAGAGTGAAAATTTAGTAAAACCAGGATGCTTTGTTAAAATAAACCGTACAGTTGTGCTTAACAATTGGGAAGCAATTTACTGGTATCAGTCTACCCCTAAATGAGGAACGTGGTTAGACACTTCTGCAGCATGATGATATCCCACACGGACGCACGTATGGTTCCTATTTCTGGACTCCTATAAACATGATTCACTGGTACGCACACACGTTTAAAGTACACGCGTACAGTGCGTCCCATAAATGCTCTCTTGATTCATACGTACATTATTTAGTCGTTCCCGCGTTGAATGAAACATCCCCGCACATTCTCCCATGCTGCAGGCGGAATATGAGTTGTATCAGTGCCCGTATGCTATCCCAGCAAGCCTTGTCGCCTTGCCCATAGTAGGCAGGAGCTTCAGTGACGTTTTTTAAATGCGCCTATCACTGTCTTGAGAGTTTGAGGAGCTGTTTTCAAAGCAGAAATTTTGGAGTTTTGGGAGGGGGGAGGGATCTCCACGAAAAAGTGGGATATTCTTATTTACAGGTCCTTCTTTCCTCTCCCCCCTTTTAAAAAATGTTATTTCTGTCCTGTGTTTGATCGGGTGCCTGAAAACCCTGCAACTAAATTAACCTGTTTCCACAAAAACATAGAATCTTCTTGAGAGGAACAAGTTTTATTTGACATAAATTCGAAAACTGTAGTACTCGGAATCATGTTACAGTTCAAGGAAAGCCTAGTTCCCCTTACTAATTTCTTCAGGAGATGAAAACTTCCAGTTCTCCTGTTTGAAAATAGTATTGCAATAACAATCTCTGATTTGGGGCCACGTACAAATATATAAATATTTACTATGTAGTCCCACTCTTATGACTGAGGAAGTGGACCTGTCCACAAAAGCTCGTATTAAAATATAGCAATTAGTCTTTAAACTGCTACAACGTTTTTGTTTTCTTTATTTTTATTTTGCTTTTGCCTGTTATGCTAGCACACACTAGCATGACTACCTATTCTAAAACTACTACTCTTTTTTCAAGTTTTTCAACTTCCACGATCTGTGCTAAATCCACTGGGTGTATCCTTGCTGTTAAAGCTGTACTTCGATTACTGCTGGAGGATTCAGCAGTGGTATCACATTTCAAAATGAAGCTAAAAGATTTTGAATAAGGAATTCGAACCAAATTGTTTGAGTGGGCATCTTTTAAAAAAACCAGTGCAAATATATATGCAGAATTCCAAACCTCCTTCTCTTGATTTTTTTGAGGGGGGTTGAACAAAGTATGGAAAACATTATAATCAGGGCTAGACATACAACATTTCCGAAAAATTCCACTTTTCCGTGACAAAAAAACACGGTTTCCCCCGTTGTTTTCGGAAATTTTACATCTCTAATCATGGCCCTTTGGGTATTTGATTCGCAGTTCACCCCAGCTCTCAGGAGCTATTCGAATCTATTCGATCTATTTAGTTCACTGCTGTTTTGCTATATACAGTATTATAGGTGCATCGTTACGGTGTTCGCTTTAACTACAGCTTTTTGAAGGAAGCCAGATATTGTTAGCAGCTTATTTATGGGGGCAGAGCATCTAAAGCAGATGAGATTGACCCGCCTACAGCCATAGGAGCCTCTTAGGTATGCCTGTCTCTGAAGGATTTCTGTGCCTTTAACGACGGATAAAAATCCAGCAGACAGGGAAATTGATTGCTGCTAGATATTCTGTTCGCTGAATTTCTCCTTAGCCATAAAGAATAAAGGCGAGGAACCCTTCCCAGAAGGGAAGACACACCGTAGCCGTCCTGCTCCTCCTCTCTCTTTAGAAGGAGCGTTTATCTCTTTAAGGGAGAAAGCAAGAGGCATCTGGGTCCTTTCTTATTGGCTAACGATTTATTCGAAGAGTAGCATTAGAATGGAGAACATTCTTTCTGAATGTCATCTGAATGCCTCCCAGGATCCAGAGAGTGAGGTGGAACCCGCGTTTACTCGGAAGCAACCTTCGCTCTTGGGATTTCCTTCCGACCGAGAGCGTGGCATAGGCTTGCACTCTGTCCATAACAAGACCTTTTTTGAAAAACTGCCTCGTGGTCAGATTTAACGCCCAAGGCACTTCTTCTGCTTTAAGCTTTTGCGTCCCTAATGAAATTTACGCCACGGGTCGCGCGTCTCTAGGCGCGTGCACGCTGGGCGGCCAAGAAATATCGCTGCCTGTCTCTTTAAAAGGAGCGGATGAGGCAAAGGCACAGCCTGCGCAGGTTGATTTGTAATACAGTACTTAACGGGAATCTCTCTGTCACTTTAAGAGAGACCGCCGGGGGAAGGGCGCGCCATTCGTAAAGCTTCCGGCAACACAGACTTTTCCGACGCGACGTTTTTCATCGTTGCTTTGCAACTTGCAGGTAGTAATGGCGCCGCCTTGTGGGGTGGATGGGGACTAGAGAGTGGCCTGGGTTTGGAGGCTTCGTACGTTAAGAGAAAGGAGAGAGGGAAATGCGTAATGGGGTGGGGAAATCCTTTCCCCCTTCCCGATGCCTTGGCGCGTAGACGTCTCCTTTAAATGATATTAGCAAAGCTTTAGCAGGGGTATCATCCGTATTATCTGTGACGGCAAGGACGTTGACGCGTGTTGTAAACCAGTCAGTCTGTTTGTTAAAAGGGTCGGACTCGGTCTCTATTAATACAGATCAGGTTCTCCTTAATATCCTTTTTGTTGTTGTTTAGTCGTGTCCGACTCTGTGACCCCATGGACCAGAGCACGCCAGGCCCTCCTGTCTTCCACTGCCTCCCGGAGTTGGGTCAAATTCATGTTGGTTGCTTTGATGACACTGTCCATCCATCTCGTCCTCTGTCGTCCCCTTCTCCTCTTGCCCTCACACTTTCCCAACATCAGGGTCTTTTCCAGGGAGTCTTCTCTTCTCATGAGATGGCCAAAGTATTTAAGCCTCAGCTTCAGGATCTGTCCTTCCAGTGAGCACTCCGGGTTGATTTCCTTCAAAATGGATAGGTTTGATCTCCTTGCAGTCCAGGGGACTCTCAAGAGTCTCCTCCAGCACCACAATTCAAAAGCATCAATTCTTCGGCGGTCAGCCTTCTTTATGGTCCAGTTTTCACTTCCATACATCGCTACTGGAAAAACCATAGCTTTGACTATGCGGACCTTTGTCGGCAAGGTGATGTCTCTGCTTTTTAAGATGCTGTCTAGGTTTGTCGTCGCTTTCCTCCCAAGAAGCAGGCGTCTTTTAATTTCGTGGCTGCTGTCACCATCTGCAGTGATCATGGAGCCCAAGAAGGTAAATTCTGTCACTGCCTCCATATCTTCCCCTTCTATTTGCCAGGAGGTGATGGGACCAGTGGCCATGATCTTAGTTTTTTTGATGTTGAGCTTCAGACCATTTTTTGCACTCTCCTCTTTCACCCTCATTAAGAGGTTCTTTAATTCCTCCTCACTTTCTGCCATCAGAGTGGTATCATCTGCATATCTGAGGTTATTGATATTTCTTCTGGCAATCTTAATTCCGGTTTGGGATTCCTCCAGTCCAGCCTTTCGCATGATGTATTCTGCATATAAGTTAAATAAGCAGGGAGACAATATACAGCCTTGTCATACTCCTTTCCCAATTTTGAACCAAAATAATATCCTTAAAATTGTATAAATACTTATTTTCAAGCTAGTCATGACTGTCTTTCTTTGCTATTGAATAAATAAAGACTCTAATCTGCATTGGTGATCTGTGTGCAACTGGGAAAGGGAATGGTAGTGATTCTGAATTAATGGTGCTTCCAGATTAGACTTTGGTCATTATCAGCATCATCTTGGAACTACAGAGCTGGAAGGGACCCTATGGATCATCGGGACTAGCCCCTGTCACGCAGTAGCCTCATTCAGGGAATTTTAATTGGGGGAAGAGGGTGCTGAACGATGTTATCTTTCCATAGTAATTCTCCTGTATTTTCCCACTGTTTCCCTGCCTCTTTATGCCCATTTTTAAAAACCCATTAAACTGGGAGAGATGGAATAGATGCATGGAGAAATTGCAGCGGTGCACCTATCAATTTACCAATAAAGTCCACAGGAACACAACTTTCTTCTGTGGAAGTGCTTCATCCATTTCCTTAGCCCATAAAAGATTGAAAGGTATAGCTGTTTCAGAGGAAAATGTGTGTGGTATGGTACCCTGTTTCCCCGAAAATAAGACCTAACCTGAAAATAAGCCCTAGTAGGATTTTTCAGGAGGCTCGTAATATAAGCCCTACCCCCAAAATAAGCCCTAGTTAAGTGAAACCCCGCCCTCCACCGTTGTGCAGCATTGTGCAGCAACCAGAAGAAGATAACATGACTGTAAAATAAAACATCCCCTGAAAATAAGCCCTAATGCGTTTTTTGGAGCAAAAATTAATATAAGACCCTGTCTTATTTTCGGGGAAACACGGTATAAGAAACAGTGAGTACATGGGGGGTGGGTGGGAATTGGGGCAAGCACAGAAATTGTCATACTGTATATAACTCAGGTGGGAGAAGTTTTTTTTTTAAAAAGTAAAATAAATATATGTGGGTGTCCATACACAGTGCTTGTTCACACTTAACATATTAAGACCAGTGGCCAGGATCTAGTGGTGGTGTTGTGTACTTTTTGCTAGCATAATGGAACAACTTCCCTCTTCCTACCATGCTGTATGAGATTCCCCAGTCCTCTGGAAGAGAATTGGAGAGGCCACGGGCTTGAAAGGAAGGACAGTCACTCCTGTTTTTGTTAACAGAACAGCTTCTTTTAGTGGAACACTGCTGATGGATTCTGGAGTGTGATTTTAAAAAAAATTGCTTGGATTCAGCATGGTGAATCCATTCATGGACTCTTCCAGATAGATGTATCTGTGCCACCTCTTTCTGTCTTTGTTTTTTGTCCTACAAAGTTCTGCCTTCCTTCAGGCCATAGGAGCTACTAAGATCTGAACCTGTTAGAAGATTCAAAGGCGGAGGGCAATGAGGTGGGAAGGGATTCTCTTACAATCTGATCTCCCCCATTTCTATATCCTACAGAAGTGCTATAGTACTATCTCCCCTTTGATGGCAGGCAGGTGGGGTAGGGTTATAATATTTATCAAAAAGTATATTTAACAAGTCCTTAGGGTATAAGCAACAGGTAGAGATTGAGGCATCTTCCTGATCTCTTCCCACCTTCACACTTTGCCGCTCCACAGGAGTTTACTAGCCATAGTACTACCTCTGCTTTTGAAGGCAGACTGGATAGTAGTAGCATCTTCAAAAATAATAATAATTGGAAGTTTCTGGTTG
The DNA here is from genome assembly GCA_037013535.1 of Intellagama lesueurii. NCBI lineage: Eukaryota > Metazoa > Chordata > Lepidosauria > Squamata > Agamidae > Intellagama > Intellagama lesueurii. Next base: position 173,447,864 of record JBAJHW010000004.1, on the reverse strand, counting down.
GATCTTGATTTTGGGAATGAACTGAAAAGTGCCATAGCACTAAACTACCCTCCGGGACAACCATGAAAGGAAATAAAAAACTTTGTAGGAAGGACATTTTGCCACAGATGGTCTTGATTTCTGTTACTGTTTATTGCTGGACATACCGAGACAAGCCTTAATGTTGCCTGAATGATGGCAGGGAAAAAATGGGAACTTTAGGGACCAATTGGGTATATTGCAGGGTACCCTATCTGGAAGAGCCCAGTGTTCTTCTTGACAATGTTATAAAGTGTCATTTTCTGTGCCTTCTGCAGTCAGTAGAACTAGGTACAAAACCAGGGGAAATGCAAGTTTTCTGCAACTCTTCCTTCTCTGAGTGTTGTATGGAGCCAGATTGGTCTCCCTCCGGCCATCAGACCATTTTTGTCAGGTAGGACTCAGGAGGTCCAACCTTCTAATGGCAGAAACCAGAGGGAGCTTCCCTTCTGCTGCTCCATTCCAAAGGCAACTCGCATCTGAATTTCAAGGTGGACATCAGATTTCTTTTCCTTTTTTAAAAATTCAGAATTTCATTTTGAGTTATAGTGCAACATAATAATTGTAAGAATTGCCTTCCCCCCCCCAGGTCAGTTCTGCTACTGTTGAGACTGCTGATGGACGTTGCAGTAAGGAAGGGTTTCCTGCTCTTCCTTTGTGGAGACTGTCTGAACCAGTTGGATTTACTCACAGAATTGCTCCATGTTCTGCAGAAGGCAGCAGCTTGAAACCCTGTTGCTTTATTTTGCATGTGGAAACAGCAAATATTCAGTCAATTTTAGCTGGCAATTAATGAGTCACCACTAGGATTCTCAGCCCATTGGCTTAGTGTGTGTCCAGCAGGCTTTGCTAGCCCGAATTGACTTAATATTAAACTGTTTTGCTTTCTGCATGTGTAAACAGAGCAACAGGATCTCAGCTCTTGTGTTCTTGCTTTTATCTTTTTTGCTGGCATGCATCTGAATGAAGAGGACTAATCTTGTCGGAAATCTGTTTGAAGCATTTTTCAGATAGATTTACAGAATAGGTCTGCATAGCTTCCAGAACTCTGGAAGTCAGTTTCAGCATTACGTGAATAAAATTAGCATTTTGACATTTCACACTGTACCTATCTGTTTGATATTTTTCAGCTGTTTTTCCTCTTATCAATTACCTCAACAGAATTGGTGCATGAATGGCAGCTGTGGATGACCTAAAGTTTCAAGGTTACTTATAAAATTATGCTTCTGTCTGTGGTTTCTCTGTTCGCTGAGTAATTCTGGTTTGGTAATTTATATCTGATTCATAGTGCACAAAGTGTTATATTAGTGCCAATTTCTATTCTTTTTTTAAGCAATGTTGCTAAGTATTGAGTATAATAGGAATATTATCCTTTTAAAAATATAGATATATTTTTATCCTGCTCTTTTCCCAGAAAGCTGCGAGTGGTGTGCATATTTCACTCCTTTTTCTTAAGAAAGCATCCTGAGTAAACTCTGGCAAGAGTGGTGTATCCCTTTCCCAGCCTGCTAGATAGAAGGGAAGAGGAGAAAAAGAAGGAGTTGTCAAGAAGGTAGAGAGAAAAAGGGTGGCCCTACCTGCTAGTGGTCTGGGACTCCTGCCTTAGCTACAAGAACTGCAATTACTGAAGTCCAAAATGGCGGCTACATACTTGGAGAACTAGTTTGAGGTGTGGTGTTAGATTGCACCTCCATTGATTTAAAATATCCATCCCCAGTCACTTATCTCCCTTTCTGTAGATAAAATGGCTTGCAAGCATTGAACAAACTATCCACTTGTTGCTTTCTAGTCAAAGCATGTGGCCCTGCAGTGGCATGGAGCTGGCTCCAAGCTTGCAAGTCACCATTTTCAAACTTAACCCATCTCCCATGATTAGAATATCTTGCCAAGATGAATTACTTACTATTCTGCTTTCCCCCAAGTTTCGTAATGCTCAGTTTAATGAAAAGACATGGCTTGCCTGAATGGGGAAATGATTCTTAATTCAGCATGATCGTACTTGTTTATTTTAAAAATGTATAAATTTTAGAAAATATGATATGGAAGCCCTGCTAATTCCATGCAGCAGTATATACAGGGATAGATAACATTAATGTAAAAATCAAATCTTTGGGATGCAAAATTTGCTTTTTCAGAATTTGATGACGCAGCCAACTTGTTGGCAGCGAATCCAGATGCTGTCACAATAAGTATTGATGAACCTACTGAGAAACCAAAGAAAAAGCATGGACATCTGCAAGATTCTACAAGAGAAGAAGATGATGAGCTATTGGGGACTGATGCTTCAGATAAAACTGAGGTCAGATAATAATTCAAGAATTCTGTCTCACAGTGTTACTCAGTATTTAACACGTTGTATGGAAATGGCAAGAGAAGCTGTTCAGTGTAACATCTGCAGGAAATTGAAAACACGGAGTAGTTTTCATCTGGTCAGACTACCAGGCAGAAAAAAGTTATACGATCCAAGAAATCTGGTACCAAAGGCTAGAGTTCTGTGAGTTCCTAGGCATAGAAGTGGAAAAGATTCTATGACGCATGGGATACGGCAGCTTTGGAAATAAATTGTTAGATTGGTTACATGTCAGGTATTAGCACTGAGCTGGCTTGCAAAATTGCTTTTGCACTTGTTATAATCACAGATTGCTAGCATACAAATTGCAGCAGTTAAATGTGAACAATTACTTAAATGTAAACAAACTGAAGAGAAGTAATAATTTTAGGATTGTAGCCAAATAATTCTTCTACATTAGTTGTTTGTAGTCCTATTTATAGCAGTACAAAGTGCATATAAATCTTTGAACAACAGAAAGGAGATTTTCTTTCTAGACCCTGCAATATTTCTTCTTTGATGTGTTCTTTTCCCGCCTGGTGTGAAATCCTACAGAGAGCAAACTAAGGGGAGATACAGCTACCCAGCCCTCCGTAGGAATACCGATTAGAGGAAAGTATATCTAAATGATAGTCAGTGATAAAAGGATGCATCATTTCAGAAATATCTAAAGAACAGGGTGAATCTCATTCCTTGACCAAAAGCAGTTGATCCCAGGTTGTCTGAGCTTTGGCTAAAGCCAAGGGGGGGAAAGTGCACATGGTTGTAATAAGAATAGCTTTCAGAATTAACAGGTTGTCACCAGATGATAGACTACATGGTATAGATCTTGCTGAAAATTCCACTTCAGAGTTAAAGTATCTTTTCCAACTATAATAAAAATTGTTTTCAGTTTTTATATAAAAAGGCATGCTGATATTTAAGTACTCTGCATTTCTTTTCATCTTTTAAAATCCTATCTTCCAGTTGCTTGCTGGACAGAAGAAAAGTGCTCCATTTTGGACCTTTGAGTACTACCAAACTTTTTTTGATGTTGATACCTACCAGGTTTGTAATCTGCCAATGGCACTTATTTACTTCAGTGATCTTTAGATTATGCTTTACATTTAGATCATTTCTTTGTTTTGTTTTGTTGCAAAATGGTTCCAACACGTTGTTCAATTGGCAGTATGAACAGTATTATTTAGAGTCCATCGTACTGCTTCCCTTTACATGTACCTTTACATGATCAGTGGTTCCCAACATTTTTTGAGTCGTGACCCCCTTTTGTAATAGCCAAGTAACCTGCAACCCCCTGCCATATTTGCATAAAAAGGCATTTTTAATGGGGTAAAGCCATCCCTTCTCAGAAAGTAGAGGTTTCTTTCTTCCCCCTGCCCAAAGGGCCTGTTTCTTATACACACACATGCACACTAACTTTAATATCCAACTCCGAAAGGTGTTGGATATAAGGCAATATGTGACCCCCCCCCCACAGAAAACACTTTGCAACCTCTTGGGGGTCATGACCCACAGGTTGGGAAACACTGTCTTATATGTCTGTGAAGATTCTCTGTCATCCAAGTGAGGTTATCTGAAAGTTGAGTCATGGCAACTGGACTTCTTCTTTATTAAGTTGAAACATTCCGCTACTCACCCAAGTAGCATCTTCAGTTTGAGGAGAGCTGGTAGGAGACTCATGATATATCCTCCCCGTTGTTTTCACTTCCCCCTGGTCTGAATAGACTCGTTAGATGGACAATGGATGGGAGGGTGAGTGAAAATTCCACCTCTGCAGTCCTTCTCCACCCATTGTCATGGGTCGTTAACACTGGTCTTTCTGGTGGGTGTGGTCCTGATATTTCTGGGGACGGATGAAAGGGCAGCATGATAAATAGGAGACAGATTGTGTCTAAGGCCTCCATCCCTGTTGAGTGAGGGATTTTCTATATGCACATGTATGGCCTCTATGACCCCTCTCTGAAACCACCTATCTTCTCGGTCCAAAATGAGTACGTCTTGGTCATCAAATGAGTGTCCATTGTCCTTCAAATGAAGGAACACTGCTGATTGTGGTCCTGAGCCGTTGCCCCTCCTGTGTCAGACCATTCTCCTGTTTAGTGGCTGTTTGGTTTCTCCAATGTAGAGCTCCGAACACTCCTCTTTGCATTGGACCACATATACTATATTGCTCCTGTTTTGTTTTGGTGTTCGGTCTTTTGGGTGGATGAGTCCCTGCCTTAGTGTGTTTGTGGGTTTGAAGTGCACGGATATGTAGTGCTTACCAAAAATCCTTTTGAGCTTTTCAGACACACCCGCCATGTAAGGAATGACCAGGTTCTTCCATTGGTTCTGGGTCTCAGACTGTTCCACTGTCCTGCTGGGTCGAGACATTGACTTGTTAAAGGCCCATTTTGGATATCCACGGGCCTTAAGGGCTGTCCTCAGATGTCCATCTTCTTTCTTCTTGGCTTCTGTGGAGGTGGGGATGTTTCTTGCTTTGTGGTTCAGCGTCTTGATGACTCCTAGTTTGTGTTACAATGGGTGATGAGAGTCAAACAGCAGGTATTGATCGGTGTGTGTAGGTTTTCTGTAGATTTCTATTCCTAAGCTGCCATTGGATCCTATGATGACTGTACAGTCCAGGAAAGCCAGGCGGTTGTCTTTGGTGTCTTCCCTGGTGAACTTGATATTTGTTTATGTGGTCTGTGAAGGCCTGTACTTCCTGAATCTTGATCTTCACCCAGGTGTCATCCACATACCTGAACCAATCGGTCGGAGTCATCCCCTGGAATATGTTTAGTGCCTTCTTTTCCACTTCTTCCATGTATAAGTTGGCAACAATGGGCAACACCAGGGAACCCACGGCACTGCCATGTTTCTGTCTGTAAAAGTCCCCCCTGTAGGTGAAGTAAGTGGTGCTCAGACACAGGTCCAGGAGCAGGCCTATCTGGTCCAGGTTGAGGATGCTTCTGGTGGAGAGGCTGTTCTCTTCTTCCAGTCTCCTTTTTACAGTTGTTAGGGCATTGGGGGTGGGAATGTTGGTTAAGAGGGATGTGACATCAAAGGACACCATGGTTTCGTCAGTATTTAGTTTCAGTTCCCTGACCTTGGACACAAACTCCTCTGAGTTGTGAATGTGATGATCCGTGTGTCCAACCAATGGTGCTAAGATGGCCAGGTATTTAGCAATGTTGTATGTTACCAAGTTTATGCTGCTGACAGTGGGTCTAAGGGGGGCTCCTCCCTTGTGTATCTTGGGAAGTTCATAAAGGCGGGGGGGGGGGGCCCTCTCCAGGATATAACTGGTGGTAGGTTGCCCTATCGATGATGTGGTCCTATATGGAAAGGTGGAAATGGGCCATTTATTTTGAAAAGTGTGATTTAGGTCTGTTGCTTTTCTCCGTGTCTTTACATGTTCAGTGTGAGGTGTGAATGCATGTTCAACATGTTTGTGCTTCTAACTGCTTCTTATTTCTATTATAATTTATTTGATATTTTATATTCTGGATTTGTGTACAAATATATAAATTGTTGTTCAGATTGAATAACTTTTACACTATCATTACCATCTCAGTTGACTTGTCTGTCTTGCTATATGTGCTTCTGTCATCAAACTATTCCAATCTAGTTTTTCAAATGACTGTTTTAGTAGAAAAAGAATGGGGAGAGTTATTTAGTAATACATAAGTGGGATAGCAGGAGCGTTAGGAGGCCATTCACAGAATTGTAGCAAAAGAGATTGTTTTGTTATGTTCAGAAAAACATAACACAATCAGACAAAAAATAACCAGTTCAAACATAATAACCTTGGTTAGAGAAACTGTTTCTTACTCTTCTAGAAATAAATATCTACTGATGCTTCTTTCTTATTCTCCTGTCAACCTCTGCTTCAGAGGAATGGTGGGTTTCCTCTACCACAGTTTTCTATCTGGAAAATTGTGATTTAAGGGGTTCTGCAAATCAGGATATGAAGAAATATCTAATCCTGATTTTATTTCTAGTTAGAAGGGAACACTTAAAACATAATTTCACAGTTCAGATACAGTGATGCCTCGCAAGACGAATGCCTCGCCCGACGAAAAACTCGCAAGACGAAAGCATTTTGCGATTGTTTTGGTGACTCGCGAGACAACTTTTTCTATGGCCATGCTTCGCAAGACGATTTTTTTTCCGCAAGAGCGATGCCCCGCAAGACGAAAATAATTTGTTTGTCTTGTGAGGTTTCCCATAGGAATGCATTGCAATGCATTCCTATGGGAAACCGCGCTTTCGCAAGACGAAAATTTCGAAATACGACGCTACTCGCGGAACGAATTACTTTCGTCTTGCGAGGCATCGCTGTATTGTGGAAAACTGTGGTTAAGTATACTAAGATAGTTTTCCTGAGCTTGGGGTGAAAGAGAAAGGAGTGTATGGGCACATTGTATGTTTCCAAGCTCTTAAACCTTGGTTTATCAAACCAAGTGACAACATTGACCAGAATACTTTTACTTAGCATAGTAAATCACACTAGAGTACACCCATTGAATCAATGGGGAATTTAGGGAGTCCTCTATAAGTTCCATTGATTCAAATCGACCTACTTTAAGTGACTTGCTTTAGCACAGTAACTTACAGTTAGAGTAGGCCCATTTGAATCAATGGAACAAATGAAGGAGTTCTCACTAAATCCCCATTAGTTCACTGGGCCTACTCTAGTGTGATTTACTGTGCTAAGCAACAGGATTTTAGCCATTTAATACTACATTCTTATAATCAAAAGGTATTTTAGCACTTTTAATTAAAATCTCCATCAAATGTCTTATATTACTTTTAATAGGTCTTGGACCGAATTAAAGGTTCTGTTTTTCCAGTACCAGGAAAAAATTTTGTGAGACTGTACATTCGAAGTAATCCAGATCTTTATGGTAAGTACATATTATCATAAAAAACATCCTTTTCTACTTTTACACCGAATGGAATAATCGGGATAATTTATCTTTCACTTTTGTTCCCATTAAGGTCCATTTTGGATTTGTGCCACATTGGTCTTTGTCATTGCTATCAGTGGTAACCTCTCAAAATTCTTCATCCATGTGGGGAAACCTGCTTTCCATTACGTGCCTGATTTCCGAAAAGGTTCGTATAGTTATATAAAAACTCTATTCACCAATATTGGCCCAAGGTGTTTTGCTTCAGCCATTTTCTGGATGTTCTTATAATCAAAGAGAAAATGGCACCCTCTGCCTCTCATTCCATGCAGGTTAGGAGTGTAATCCAACCCTTTGCCACCACTCACTGTACCCTAGAATCTGCTGCCAAAAGTGACTTCATCACTGTGTCTAATGACTGTGCCAGTTCTTTTTTTTTTTTACTCAAAGTGTGTCAGAAATGGTCAAACTGAGAAGTCTTATGATGCATTTCGTATATAACAAACAATAGCTTGCAACAATAGTTTAAAGCTGTAGGCACAAAAATAGCCACAGTAACTAACTGCATCCTGTTCAGACACCTCATAAAAAAAAAGAAAATACCTGTCAAGATTGATCAGCAAGGTGATAAGTGACCATCAAAAGATTCAAGATAAGCCAAATAATATTGTTTGGAAGATAACATTGGTAGGGAAAACTGCACACAGCCCAAAAAGGGAAGTGTGTTATTACTGAACTTACCTTTCTACCCTACTAAGTTATATATGATGCAACAAGCAGTGTGAGGGTCTTGATTCATTCTTCCACTGGCTTATCAGAAAAATTATTTTCCTTGATAAACAGTCACTCAGTGATCCCTCAGCATGCTAGATTCAAGACAAAGCACAAGAACTTGTCATAGGTATTTCTGAGGAACACAACCTAAAGTTCACCTTTATGTTTATTGCTACTGGTCACCAGCTTTGGGCTGAGCATTAAACAAAGCACTCAAATAACATAGACTCCTGCCACAAGAGAGTAGAGGACCATGTCAAGCCTCTGTTAAAACCCTGATAGTATTGCCAAGGAAGTAAAGAAAGAGGGGTTTACTGTCATATGAGACATTCTAGTTCACTAGGAAAGTCAGCTAAAAATTATCTAAACCATTAGAAAAAGTGCACCCCAAAGCTGTTTTTGTGAGCCCTCAGTCCTCTTATAACCCACTTTTTTCTGACAAGCGGAAGAGAATTGCCACTTCCAGCAATTCACTTTTTAAATACTGTAGAGTTCACTCTCCTTAAAAAAACACAACATTTTGAAAACAAAACAAAGTGGGCTTCCAGCCACCTCAAGATATGTTCCTTGGATTTTGGCAGTCTGCTTAGAGCAGTGGTTCACAACCTTGGGTGCCCAGATGTTTCTGGATTATATCTCCCAGAAATCCTGGCCAGGAGAGCTAGTGGTTAAGGTTTCTGGGAGTTTTAGTCCAGGAACATCTGGGGACCTAAGGTTAGGAACCACAGACTTAGAGGCTCCTGGGGCAGAATATTGGCCTTTGAAGCTATGCTTGGGAATCTTTTTCCAACAAAGAGCCAAATTCAAATTCAGAGAAGTTTTCATCAGCTGCATGTCAGTGGTGGGCAGAACCAAAGACAAAAGAGTGGAATAATAAATGTGAGCTTACTTTAATTTAGAGCTCTTGCTTCAAGGGCTCATCCACACATCCTGTTGGTTCCCAATAAAAAAGTGGTTCTATCTCCAGGACATTACTAGAGACTAGAAGCAATCCCTTTAATTTCCCTGCTGCATCAGGATTGGTTTTCTTCCCTTGCAAACTGCTCTTTTCTTTCCAGCCTGTTTCTTTCCAGATGCATCAACCCCATCTGTTTCTTTTGTCACAAACAAATTCACTTCCTATGGGGCATGCATAATGCAAATTCCCATGACAGCAGCTGTAATGTTATCTGTGGGAGTGCTTTATTTCTGTATTCCCCTGTGAGAGGGAAAGAGACAAGGGGTAGATAGAACAGAGAATGGGAATGGTGTGATAGGAAAAGGGTGGGAAGAGGAAGAGAGTGGATGTCTCATCATGTGGACGTTCAAATCTGAAGAACTCAAATTACATTCAAGCAAAAATTAAAACAGGTTTGGAGGCCTGGAATGAGTGATTCCGGATCTGTGGAGGGAAAGTGACCACTCTTCCAGCTCACCTCAGTCTGAACCACACACCTCATGGGGATGAGCCCTGAGTCATTTCAACTTAAAACGTAACAAATACTGGGAAACCACTAATGCTATGATGAAGGCTGGATTCAGCCTTAGGGGCTGAGTGTCTCCATTCCATAGGAACAGATCTGTTTATATCTTGTGAGGTGGCCATTTCTGTGATGTGACAGACTGATGAAAGTGGTGTGATTCTTTGCGCTAACTGGCATCTCTTTTACAGTATCCATAGCTGCCACCGCCATCTATGCTTATGCTTGGCTAGTTCCTCTAGCTCTCTGGGGATTTCTCATGTGGAGAAACAATAAAGTTGTGAACATTGTCTCCTACTCATTTCTTGAGATTGTGTGCGTTTATGGCTATTCACTCTTCATTTATATTCCAACTGCGGTAAGTACAGTGTAAATAATTTTTGGCATATTCATGAAGAGCAAGTGCTGAGTGAGGGGAATATCTAAAATAAACAGACCAATACAGCCTTTTGACATTCTCTATGTGAACCTGAGAAGATTATATTATGTCAAGTGTGGCATACTTAATATTAAAAAAAAATGTCATTGAGGTTATTACATTTGATTTGGAGGATTATCCCAAACTGTGGAGTCTAGCATTCACAATTACTTGGTCTATAGTGTGGAAAAGTTATTTTTTTTACCTATTAATTTTCAGGAACTCACCATAAGCATGGCCACTAGTTGTAGTTGCAGCCCAACACACACACACACACACCCCATATGCTGTGCACTGTCAGTGGATAAATAGGGCAGTATTTTGAATGTGGGAGTATTTTGGGAGCTGGGTTTTTTGCAGATCCACATGTCCGCAGGACTGATATTGGCTATTATAATACAGACTCTGGCCCATTTCGGAATATATTTAGTTACTATATAGTAAAAGGCAGAGCATTTCCCAGCAGCTGGCCCCTGTACACTGTTCAGTGCACATCTCAGTGTACAGTGATCTCACTTAAGTGACATCTATTTCAGTACACATACACAGTGTTTATGCAGTAACTTCAGGCTTTGCCTTGAGCAGGAGCAGCAAGTTTAGCATTTTATTCAATTAGTTCTTCCCACTAATGGAATAGCTCCCACCAGCAGAATGCCCACTCTGATCCTGTACTACCTCTCAAAATGTGTCTTAGAAAGCTAGAATGCTCTGTATCAGATGTGGGGCAGGGCTACAAGTTGGAAAGGATAGAAGTACCGTTGCATACATGAAAGGCTACATATGCACCATCAGATTTTGCCCTTTGAATTTGGCTTTACAAATTGAGTTAGAGACACTATTTATGTTTTTAAAAGGATTTATTTATTGTCTTATTAATGTTCTCCTTAAATTCTAGCAAGTAATGTACTTAGATTGGGACCTAATCCGTGCTTAATTCTGGGTGTTAGTTATTGATACAGTACAGTAGGACCCCCTTATCCATGGGATCGGTATCTGTGGTTACACTTATCCATGGTCTGAAAATATTAAAAGAAAAAACCCAGAAATACATATTTTCATGATGTAGTTGTAAAAACTGGCCACTAGAGGGGGCCAGAGACCATGCTATGTATAGGGTTTGCTATTATCCATGGTTTCGGGCCTCCACTGGGGGCTGGGAACATCCCCTTCAGATACGGGGTTCCTGTACAGATACGGGGTACTGTACAAACCAAACATAATATTGCTATAAAATTGTACTTGGTGAGAACTGGCAATGATGACTTCATTTCCTTTCTTTTTAATTACAGATTTTGTGGATTATTCCACAGAAAGCCCTCAGATGGGTTTTGGTGGTATTTGCTCTGTGTCTTTCAGGATCTGTTTTAGTGATGACATTTTGGCCTGCTGTTAGAGATGACAACCGAAGAATTGCCGTGGCTACTGTTGTGACAGTTGTGCTTCTCAATGCCTTGCTTGCTGTTGGTTGCTTGGTATGACAATTCTGTTTCCCTTTCGCATACAGTTTTCCTTTGATCAGTTGACCTAAGTGACTTGATCTACAGATGCCAAGACTTTTATTTATAGGGAACACTTGGAAATTTCACAGCAAAAACATATAATCACATTGCTGTTCAAATACTGAGAGACAGAGATTATCTGACTTGGTGCAAGAAATCTATTACTCATTAACTTAACAGCTTTTTCAGAGGTTCAGCACCCGATACAGGCTCAGGGTGCAAAAGTGATGTGCTGGGTGTATTTAAATCCTATGCTGCAAGCACGCTTGGCTTATTCTGCCACATTTTATTTTTGACAACTTTCAGATAATTACTGAAACCATGTTCTAATTTGTTCTGTGTCTTCCTATTACTGGTTTTCCAAGATATGATGCTTCATATAAATACTGTGTCAATCAATGCAGAACATAGGTTTATTAAAGCTTATTGTTGCATTATCTTCTCCTTGCTCACATAACCAACATATTACGTTTAAAAAGTACAGGGTGTATAGGAGGCTCACTTGCAATAAAAAACAATGAACTATTCTTCCTCCTCCTTTGCTCCCCGGTAATGTAGGCCTACTTTTTTGATGCTCCGGAACTGGATGTATCTCCTACTGTACTTCCACATAATGGAACAAAGGCTTGAGAACTATGGTAAGATTTTACCGATTTTTTAAAACAATTTTTGGTGTGTTTTTGGAATTGTAACTAATTTCAGATTGAGTACTAATTCCACTCACATCCCTGCTGTTTCTCACAGTGCTACTACAGCTGTACTGGCATCCTGCACAAATTGTCCAGCAGTGTCATACTTGTCTCCTTGTACCTGACAAGTACAATGTTGCTGAACAATTGTCCTATTTGCTTTTTTCTAAGTGGAAAGCCCTAGCAAGACAGCACCAGCATTAGGAGCTTGGATCAGTTTTGATAACCCTGTGAATGTGCCAGCAAAGGGCCTCCTACATCTCTTCCTGTTCTTGAAAAGCCTGTGGTACAAAATGCTGTCTTGGGTAGGAACTTGGCAGGAAAACCTGGATCACAGACAGGTTCCAGGGTCAGCACAGCAGAAGCTTAATGATTCTGTAGAGTACAGAATTAGACTATGAATTTTTATTAAGACATAATATCAGGCCTAGCACAGGATTTATTACTACCTAGGGCAAAGACAAGAATGCTGCTCCAGATTCCATTTGCAGAAGTAAAGAGAGCTGGCAGTTTTATCTTCAACACAGGCATTGGGGCTGTGTCTTCCGTAGTACTTCAGGGCAGCAGGCTAGTTTATGCTTATAGTTTAGCTGCAGCGGTGCACACAACAGTGTTCTTCAGCACCTTACAAAGCTTTCCACGTCTCAGCTGTAGCATCTGCTACTTGAAAGGACTACCTCATGGTATCTGATGGTAGGAATACCCTGCATAATATTTTTAAGATGACTCAATCAAATTAAAGCAGAAATTGAATAGGATGTGGTCTTAATTTCCTTAAGGGGACTTTGCAGAAAGCAGTATACAGTGGCTCATATTAAGTATTAATAGGGTATCAATCAGAATAGCTATGCATGTACATGCATAGTGAAGGCCGTTGTACTGCAGTGTTTCTTTATATGTATAATGTGCACCATGCACAAAGAGAGATCGTCTAATCCAGAGGTCCCCAACCCCTGGTCCGCGGCCCGGTGCCAGTCCGTGGTCTGAGCTGGACTGGGCTGCCGAGACAGACCTCCCGCCCCACCCCCACACGCACCCACCCCCGCACAGCCCGTTTGCGCCTGCGCGCACGCTCCAGCATGCCCGTGCGAGCACCGTGCCGCTGTTTGAGCATGCGCACAAGCGCGCCCAGACAAGTGCCGCGCCGCCATTTGTGCATGCGCACAAGCGAGCGAGCGCCTGTGCAAGAGAGCGCACACGCTTGTTCGCGCATGCGCACGAGCGCAGGGGTGCCCCGCCTTCCCGCGGACCGAAAAAGGTTGGGGACCGCTGGTCTAATCCATGGAGACTAGACTACTCTGTGCCAAAAGATCTGGAAAGGCTGTGTTCTTGGTAGAACAGAGACTTCAAATATAATGCAAATGTAAATTCACAGATCTGCTAAATGCCACTAGTACGGTACAAGGGAAATCTGTTTTCCATTCCTAATGGTTCTAGGGTTTAAGAACAGTGCAATTCATTGATTTGGTCGATCACTTCAAGATGTAGAGAAAAATCTGAGAGCTCTAGAGATCCAAATCAAAACTGTATTAGGAAAATACATGGGGACATGTATGGGAAGCTCAGTTAAAATCTAAATGTGTTCCAGGAAAATTAGAATAGTGCCTTTGGTACATATTTTAATTGTAGCTAATAAGCCAATATGATACGATGCTTCTAGAATTTCTTCTGTAACGATCATGGAATCCTCTCTACATTTTTAAAAATCCAGACAAATAGTGTAGACCAGGTAGAGCAGATGCAGAACCTGAATTTCGTGCACTGTTTAGCAAACAGCCTTCAGCAAGATTAGTCTCTTCCTCCCCCAGTAGTCCTGATGAGGGAGGGGAAAATGGGGAGACAGAATGAGAGGGGAATAAGAGAGGAAAGAGTAGTAGCTCCGTGTATTGCTCAGCCCCTCCACTCTTGGTGGGCCATCCTCAGCAGACAACCTGCAAGATTCCTCTTCATGTTGCAGAATGTGGTGCATTCTTCTTTATCTGTTTGTACCTTTTTAATACTAACTGCTTGACTTTTCGTCCCCCACCCACCCAGATACATCTGTCTTCATCTGCAATATTGCTTTATTGGAGCTTTCCCATACCAAAAGATCTGAAGGAAGTATCAGTGAAACATCCTGAACTCACAGTATATGAAAACAGCATAACTAACCTGTAATGGACTTTAGTTGAAATTCTGCTCTGTCAAAGCAAAAGGAAAATAGGATTTAATTAAGTGGAGCCAATTTCACCTGAAGATTTTGCTGCATCTGATTTATTATTTCTTATTTTTTTTGCGTAACGTTGATACCATTTGTCATCAAATAAAACTGATTTGAAATACTATTCTTCGGTGTTTTTCTAAATATTTATTTCAAGAACAGTGTTTATTTTGCTTCATGTATAATATAAGCTAGTATGGGCATCTGCAGTAGTCTTTTCACAAGGGCCAAAGTTGTACATTTAAAATAGGAATCTAAATGCAAAAAATAAGCATTTCATAATGAAAGAAAAGCCCTCTTCAACTTGGCTTTATTAGTATCTCTTAAAAATTTCAAAATAAAAAAAGCCATATAGTCTTTGCATAATCCAAAGGCAAGGGTAGGTGAGACCTTTATTTAGACCACTTAAAAAGCCAACAAACAAAAAGTGCCAGCTTTCAACCCCTGCAAGTCTTCATCAGGCTGTGCAGCACTGCATTGTGAATGGTGCAGCAAAAAACGTGAAGGTTCCAGAAATCATGGCAGATGTCCATGTCAGATCTCTTTCTTAAAAGTAAGTTCACAACATGCTGCAAACATGAAGAGTGTAGGTTTCAATTTCCCCCTCTGGTGGCCATTGGTAGGATTGTCTCTTCCAACTCACCAAAGGATGATGATGAACATCATCATCTTAGAACTGCCAGATATTCAGCATCCCCTCCCCCATCATCCAACATTGAAGAAACCCTTTAAGTGTGTCAACAAACCAAAACTAACACATATACTATATATGTGAATACACTGGAAAATGTGTCATACTTCCCTCTCCTTCTCTGCCTCTCTGTCTTCCTTCATGCAAAGTTCAGTGTGATAATCTTCTAAAATTTTGGTTTGTCTCAGTTTGTTAATATTCTAAATAAATCTGTATTATTTTTAAACTGTAAAAGCTTATCTGGTAATAAGTGATATAATTAACATGGTTTAAGTCTAAAAAAATGAAACTTAACATGTTTTACTTTAAGTGTACTAATAAACAAATTCCTAAGCAATGAAACTATTGTTGTTTATCAACTGCATCCTTGTCATCTTATAAATGGAGAAACAAACACTTCATGTAGTATTATTTTGTCTGTGGCAGATTATTTAAAGATTATTTCAGATGTAAAAATTCAAACACAAGCGATTTTATTTTTATATCAAACACCCCAGTGACCAACTCAGATCACATTATGAGCCAGAAATGTGGTGCTGCATAAAAGCCTATCATAAAAATCACTGGATGGTATTGTGGACTTGGATGACTCCTGAATTTGGATTCAGATCCTAACTTAGTCATGACCAAGTCATTGTGAGTCCAGTTTACTTTGCACAGCTTTTATAGTGACATAAAGGAAATCCTATGTATGTCCCGTTTGTGTTCATGGAAAGATAGCATGAAACCAATAAGATTACAATACTGAATACCTGATGGCATGGCATGTCGAACTTAATTTACTTGGATTTTCTTTCATAGATGATGTCAAAGTATGAAGCAGTACACAGGAGAAACCTAGCACAGCTTATCTGCAGCAAAGATTCCTCTGGATTCTGATCCCAGAACAGACAACATAAGTCTGATATATTGAAAATACAGTAACTTTCTGTTGATGGGTTTAAGATTATTTCAGAGTAAACAACTGGCCACATCTTACGCCCTTTTATGAACAAATAGTAGAGGTCACGTAGCTGTATGTAGTAACTAACCATGCCTATTACTGTAATTTATTAACCTGCCCTGTCTCTCTCTGTTTTGTATCTAACCTCACCGCTGGAGTTCTGTTTTGCAGAATGTAGGAGCTTCTCATTCTGCCAAGATGTTTAAAATCAGAAGATTTGTACAAAAAGCCTGGATTCTTTTGCAAGTGTGCCTATGTACTGCTGTTGGTAAAATTCTTATGATCTTGTTCCCAGATACAATAAAAAGATATATCTTGAAACAAGGGGAGAAGAGCGGCATAGGGACAAACCCTAATTTTGTCTATGAAAACTGGGGTCCAAGCTTCTTCAGCTTGCAATACTTACTCTTTGTCTTGAAAGTCAAGTGGAAAAGGCTGGAAGATGAAGCGTTTCAAGGTTGCCCTGCTCCCAACACCCCTGTAGTCGATTTTGGAGGAAAAATTCATCACATCCTGGACTTCATGCAAGGCAAGTAAAAACAATGGTAGGAGTTTTTGAGGGATTTGCTATTTGTTAAAATAACTGTGATTTGGAAGACCACTTTAAAACATCGTCTCCTTCTGGAATAGTAGCTTATTGTGACGTTGCATCATATTGTAGTTGTGAGTGGGTCTGATCCAACAATCGGTTACAAACCGTTTAAATAATTCATTATAAAATTGTGAGGAGGAGGTCAATGTTTCTTCTTCGTATGAATGATTTGGGCAGAGATGACCAAATATACTCATGTTGCTTTTTCACATAATTATCTACTGCTAGCTAGGTCTATAGGGAAGGCAAAGGGGCAAATGTTTAAGAGTCTGAAAGGAAGCAACATTATGTTGATGTTCCCAGCACCAATGTGTTCAACATGATAAATATATAAAGGATTGCCATCTAAACTTCAGGTCTTTTCACAATATATCCGGGAAAAGAAGCATCAAAAGGCACAGACAGATAAGAGGTAGAGTTTCCTGTAGCTCCAGGCAGTCTAAAACTTTTGCCAGGAGAAATCAACACAAACTGCACTTTGCTCTCTTTTCTAACATCCTCTTAAATCATTAAACTGCACTTTTTAATAAGTAAAACTGCTATCTTTAAAACACACAGAGAGACAGTTCTTAAATGGGAACACATGCATAAACACTCAAAACAGACCTTATACTGTATATTTAAACATATATTCATGTAGTCATCCTGCTAAATATGCAATGTAAGATATTTCATAGGCAGTTGTGACAGTGTGATACTGTGAAGAAAATAAGAACGCATTGATTTCAGGACTGGGTACAATATTTGGCCCCAATTTTAATAGCTTTAATCGTTTTAGTTAAAACTAAAACTAATTCCCAGCAGTAAAGGCATGAGAATGAGTCTGAGTTATGGCCAGGAGAAGGAAGCACAGCAACAGTGGGTGGGGAGCTCTTTTGTTTTAAACCCCCTTAGCTGTAGCATGAAACTACTGACACCGCTGTGCAGCAATAGCTGGGAATCAGAGAGGCCATCAGAATATCTTTACAGCCATGACAAGGAATGGTGAGAAAGAAGCAGAAGAGAGCCAAGTTGGGTGCGGCTACATTGGAAAGCTAAAATAAAATGATTTGACTTTGCTGCAATTTGATTCACAGCCTTTATTATGTCTGAAATTGTAATTGGTGCTCACACTGAGCTTGCAGATTGAATTGGAAGTTAATCTTCTACACCAAAAATTCAACACATGGCCAACTCCAAGCACTTTTCTCTCCCTACTTCTCTTTTTCTGCCTCTCCCCACTCCAACCTCAGTTGGCCTCCATATCTGACACCTCTCTCCTTTTATACCAGTGTTCCACAAACCCCTCTCTCTCCTTCTTCCTCTTCCTCATACCGATCCATTCCTGCACTTAATGACACCCGCTCCACTCTCTTTCACACCCACACTCCCTCAGACAAAAACACACATGTGCATGCTATCAACACAGCCACATGTGCATACAGGCAAGGAAGAGGTTGGTTAGGTGCCTTCCTACACAATAAAGGTGGCAAAGACCCTGAGTGCTGTGGTGGCTCTTTTCCTCTGTCCTCCCTTTTTCCTCTCATACACACACACACACACACACACACACACCACACTCTCCGCTGTCTTTCATTGCCCCCCTCTCTCGTGCTCCCTCTCTATTTTTGAGACTGGTGCTTCTTCTGTTCTGCCCCCTCCTCCTCCTTTACAGACACATCCTCCATCTTTATACATAACCACCCAGAAAACAAGCTCTTTAGAATCCTTCTGGCAAGAAAAAAGGAGAAGCCTTCAGGCAGGAGAGAAAAAAGTTGCTTTGTCAGCAAAAAAGTGCTGGATGGATTCGAATCAGCACTTGTGTCATGAAGGCAGCAAAATAAATGCTTCGAATTCACCCATTTTATAAGCGGAACATATCCTGAGGTATTTTACGATGTAATCAGGAGCTTAGTCAGAAAAATGAGGCTGACAGAATGTGAAACATTTATCACACAACTTATAGAAACAGAATCCTATTAATGCAAGGGACATAAGATTATTCTTATTCTCTCTCCTTCTTTGCATGATGATATTTGTTTGTTTGTTTGTTTTCCATTGTGTCCATCTAGTGGCAAAGCACTACTCTGGGTGGCTTACACCAAAACAAAATTTTTAAACATTGTCTATGGCGCCATTGGTTTTTATGCTGTTTTAATCTTGTTTATTGTCTGTTTAATATACATTTTAATTTGTTATTAAACAATCCAGAATAGTACACCTGCATGAACGGGGTGGTATATAAACTAACTAACTAATTAACTAAATAGCAAAACATAAATTAAAAATAACAAACAGAAAAAGAAAATCCCACCCCAATAATACCATCTGTATCTAAAGGATACCAAACTAGCTCCAAATATGGCGGCAACAAAATATGGCCTGAACCCCGACTGAAATGAATCAGGTCTATCAGTGTCTTCCAGGAATGTTTGCAACTGATCAACTTGCCCATGAACGGTATATTGGAGACAGGACAATAGCTGTTTAAGTCATCTGTTGCTAGGTTGGCTTTTTAAATAATGGGTCAGATCATTGTCTCCTTCAGGCAGGAAGACATATATCCCTCCCGTAAGGAACTGTTCACGATCTGGGTGGACCATTCCACCGTCACCACCCTGGACAACTTTGAAAGCCAGAAAGGGCTGACCAGGAGGTGGTAGCCTTAGAGCATGCAAGCACCTTGACCATGTCATCAGACATCACAGGCTGAAATTGATCCAGTATAACTGGACAAGACATGGATTTGGACATTTCAATATGACTTATTGTCATATTTAATTTATATTTAATTTCTACTGTTAACCAGGAGTCATTGTTTGAAAGTGGGTGGGGAAGCAGATGATGTAGTTGTTCAGCAATGCAAAAAAATATTTATTAAGCAAACACTCAAAGTCCCTCAATATTCTTGATTAAGAATTCTCCACTCTTGATTTACCAACTGCTCTTTGCAGGCACTTACTGCTGTACTGAATTAATGTCTTCTTACCAGACTAAAGAAATAATTATTTATTAACCTTTTTTTTGTTACAGGGAAATAACCTACAGTTTGAATGGTGCATGAACAATAAGAGTGTTGCAGGAGAGGGGGGAGAAAGATGCAGATCAGCAACAAAGTTGATTGATTGAACAGTCTGTAGATCCATGCTATAAGAATTACGTACATGGTACAATTTGTAGTCCGTGGCATCTAGAAAGTGCCAGGGTGGGGAAGACAAATACGAAAGGAGTAAATCTCAATTAGAACAAAACAAAATGCCACTGGTGGAACAAAGTCAACCAAAGTAACAAAGATGTTGCTGTTTTAGTCTGTGCTAAGCTTGTGGCACCAGTGGATTGTAATCCATTAACCTCACACCAACATAAATCTAGCCAATTACTTTGTTAATTTGTTGAAGCAAAAGAGAAATCTTGTACAACCTTTAAGACTAGTTTTTTTTCATAAGCTTTGTATGTCCAAGTACACACTGTCAATTCTCTCACTGAAATAAATGTTAGCTTTAAAGGTGTCACAAGCCTTTTTGTTATGCACACAGTAATATGCCATTTTATTCTGGAATTTCCTTCAAAACTAATTAATAACATTGGCCATTATCCTCTTGGGGATTTCTGTGCATGCCAACTGAGAGATGCAACTAATGTTATGCAAGCGGTTACACTATCTGACAAATCGCTTGTTTTGTGACTGTGCAACAAGTCATACAACCAGTTGTGCAACAGAATGTCTTAATTGTCTGCATGCAAATCCCTCACAGGATACTGGCCTAATGGTTGACTTCGTGAATTAAAAACATTGTCTGCAAATGTTAATCCAAACCAAATTAGGTTTTTGGACCCTCTAACTAAAATCTTAACTAAGCTTTTAGTTTTAAATTTTTAATCTCTGACAGTTCAGTTTTAGGTACCTATGTGGAAGGAGATTTGCCAGACTTTCACTAAAAAGCTGTGATCCTAATAATGCTTTATGTCTCTTCCAGAAAACAGGCCTTTGGTTCTAACATTTGGAAGCTGTACCTGACCTTCATTTATGTTCAAATTTGGCGAGTTGAAGAGGCTTGTTGAAGACTTCAAATCTGTAGCAGATTTCCTTGTGATTTATGTTGAAGAAGCCCATGCCTCAGGTAAAACTTGGTTGCTATTATCTGTGTAGAACATATCTAAAATATAAACTACGGTAAAATATGGTGTTAATTTAGCAGAAGGAAGTATTAATCGGTTTCTAACATTTATATCCTTCTAACCGCAATGTGGGAAATTAAAATGAATGGTTTTTAAAAGGAAGAATTAAATGCTCCCTTTTATAAATGGAACCAATTTTGGATTAAATTAATTAAATTAAATTAAATTAAATTGCTTAATACTTACTAAGAACTTTGTACTCTAATAGTGCTTAACATTCTTGAGAATCATTGCCTGAATTTCCAGTGTTCAGTCAATGAGTGCCAAAATGGTATCCCGCCCCCCCTCCCCTGTAAATGAATTGGTATCAATAGGCTTGAAGATTAAGTACTCCCTAAAAACAAAAGCTTTAAAAAAATACAAAATTTCAGAATGTTATCTGTCTATTGGAAATTTAAGAAGTAGAAAATAGAGATAGAATGGAACAGGTGGAATCCTTATCAGGGAATATGCCACATTGTAGCTTGTATTAATTAATATCACTATGAACAGATGCTATGTCATTGGCCTAATCTTGCTGCTTGTTTCAGACAAGTGGGCCTTCAAGAACAATATTGTTATCCAAAGTCACCGAACTCTCCAAGATCGTGTCCAGGCTGCACAAGTCCTATTAAAAGAGCGTCCCTTATGTCCAGTGGTTTTGGACACGATGGAAAACTTGAGCAGCTCCAAATATGCAGCACTTCCAGAAAGACTTTACGTGCTTCAAAGAGGAAAGGTTGTCTATAAGGTAACAAAATGTTAGCAGTTTGGTGAAATCCTTGCAATAAAGGTACACTGTATGACAGTGATTAGAGTAACTTCAATATATTGGATCCTACTGTTTATAAATAATAAATTTTTATACCCTGGTATGAGTTAATCTTTCCCGTTTATTTTCAAATATGAAGATTGCTTCAGTAGCATTTTCTTCTTGTAAGTTAATGTGTCTCTGCCTTGACTAAACAATCTTCTTGAATACCCCACCCTGCTTGTAATTGTGATATTAACATTAGTGAAACTATGCCGGTAGGTTCATCAATAGGACAATATTCTTCTTAAAGCAGCAGTGACATAGATTCTGCTGCTCTAGCAAATACCATCATCCTGCTTCCCAATGTACAACGATGGCTTTGCCTTGTGCTGCATTCGTTTCTGTTGGGGCACATTAAATGCAAATATATGTGAGAACGTTTGTAAGGGAAATCAGCTGTGAAGGATTGCAGTTCTGAACTGAGAAGAAGGAAAAGAGAAAGCTGAAACCTTTTAAAACTTAAAATGTTGCCAACCAGCTACTTTCCCTCTTTCCTGTGTGAGAATCTATTTGCTTGCCTGCAAGAGTAAACTTGCACCTGGGACCTTGAGGGAATAGCTCCAAGGACGATCTGGAGCAGAAGAATAGCAAAGAGAATAAATATAATTGTTTGCGTGCTTGGAACCATGACTTCCAAAGTTGATTTTTAAAACGTAATCTAGACTGCTGGTGCACAGTTACATGCAATTGCCCATAGACCTCCTTTTGCCCTTCAACTTCCAGAAGAGGGAAAAACATGTATCGACTGACCTGCTGGAGGAAATGTAATGTTTCGGGTACTGCAAATAATTTAAAATTTAAATATTCACATCTAAAGTTATGAATTCAAATTACAAGAAAGGAATTTTCGACTGAATATTAGGGGGAACTTTGTGACAGTGAGAACTGTTCAGTAATGAAATGAACTGTCTCAGAAGGTGGTGGGCTCTTTCATCTGGATGGTCACCCATGAGGGATGCTTTTGACAATGTATTTCCTGCTTTAGCAGGGATCAGATGTGAAGACTCCTGCAATTCCCAATCACCCATACAATTCCATGATGACTTAGTAGTTATCAGATACCATGCTTTGTCAAACGAAATGGTTGGATGAAGCATGAGACCATTTAGCCACCTCTCTTACCCTTCCTTCCTGGTCTTTTCCCTACATACTGTATCCTCTTCTCAGAAATGCCTGAGGGAAACAATGCATTTGTTTCTTTTCACAGGGTGGATTGGGACCTTGGAATTATTGTCCACAAGAAGTACGTGAAGTTTTGGAAGAGCTCATTTAAATCCTTGAACAGAGCTACCGATGATCCTATATATAAACAACATAATCTACAATCTGCTGATTAATTATTTTACGGTATTAATATTTCTTTAGAAAAAGTTGAACACTTTCTTCAAGGATGAAGGCCCACTCATTTGAGAACTGGCACACTCTCAATTGAGAATTCAGCAGTTGCTACTCCTCCATAAAAGTACAGCAGCAAGAATAAATTAAGCATTTGACAGGGGAACTTACCTTTGGTTACCTGCAAATATTACTAGCTATTGTTTTGCCTAAGCAATATATGCAAACAACATCAAAACAGCAATTTGACTGCATAGGGATTGTCCCATTGAGCAAGCATAAAGCAGTTCACTGTACCGCTCCAATGTTATTCTTCCACAATACAGTACAACAAGCTATGGCATTGTGAGGGCTAGTATGACGGAAATGCCCCAAAGGACACAACAGTTTGCTTTCAGGAAGGGTTTCCCACATGAAGTAGCCTCTATACTGTTGAACGTGAGAACTACTCTCATACTAATTGGTAATGATAGCCAGTAATGTAAAATGCATTCCTGACAGTATATTTTCCACAGACTGCAGTTGCCTGCCGCCATCACAGGGACTGCCAAGCCATTTGGATTTGCCACATATTCTGTACAGAAGCAGCATTTGTAAAGAACCAGGATTGTGGGATGTTGGGGGAAGAGTGCAGCTCCTCTGGGCCTTGTGTGGCCCAGGGAAGCTGCAGCTCCAAGTGCATGAAGGCACTTGATCAGATTTTGCATATACAATTATCCCTATCCTGCTCTTTGTATGCACTGGTGTATGTGCAGTTACTGCATCGTGCCCTGCACACATAATGGGCAACAGCATAATCAAGTCTAATGTTCACTGGCAGAAACATAAAAGCTTTGTGAATTGAAGCACTACAATCACTGGTTTAGTTTTGTTTCTATCTGTATTTCTTTATGACAGTCATAGTTTAAAACATGGAAGGCTATGACCTGATTTGAAAAAAAAAATATTTATAGAACCAAGATGCTAAACTATATTAAACTATGTCAAAATATCTCAATATGTTTCAACTTGTCTTTTTTAAAGTGATTTTTTGGATTTGTGGGCTGTTATCTCAACAGAATTGCAGTCACTATCTACAGAATGCTGGTGGGCAGTGGCGATAGAACGCATTTCTGAACACGTAAAGGGGAAAACTAATTAAATAATATCTACTTTTATGATGTAAGGTTGTTGGGAAAATCTATCACACAACATCTTGGAGATTCTTGTGTAACAACACTGTTGATATGAGAATATGCTTGAAAGTTCATCCAGATCAGACTGATATAAGCTCAGGTATCCTGGATGAAACAATACAATTTTGGAATAATCTGTAAGGATGGGATTTTTGAATTTTTTGGACTACAACATGCCAAAGTCTGCTGAAATTGACCCTGAAAAAATTCTGGGAGCTTTAGCTCTAAAAGGTGGTTGATATAACTTACAGCTGCTGCATAAATGATGAAAGTTCCTTCTATATTTAAGTTCCAAGTCTGCTCAATGTAGAAAGAGCTGGCTAGGTGAGGCTAAGCTCTATGGTACTGCAAAACATTAGGGGCATTGTATTCTACTTGCCAGTTATGCTCCAATACAGGGTGTTGCAGAGTTTTTGAATTTCTGGTAAAATTATCTTTTGTTACACAACAGTACAGAGATGAACAGAGGAGGATAGCTACAAGTTTCCCAGAATCCACACCTTTCTCATTAATTGGCACTTGAAGTCTCAATTAACTCATTCTAAGACATTTGTAGGAGAAAGAATAATTTTAATGTGTATACTGCTTTATTTACTGGACACACACTAGCAACCAACTGAACAGACCAACAGCAACAAACTGCCACCAACTGACCAAAGAGAGGGATAGAATATGCAGCAGAGAGGTAGGGGCTCTCTTTGGATTTCCAAAGCTGGAAGGAAGAACAGATTAGTGCTGCATAGATAATCATTTTAGCCAGAAAAGTCTCTCCCAGTCATTCAACTGGAGACAGCATGTGAAGCTTAAATAAAACTCCTACACAGGGTACTTCTAAAAAAGCTACAATACTCCTAAATGCTCTGCAGGTCCACAGAGCTTTGCTCTGCTCAACACTTCCTTCTTCTTTGGACAGCCTTCAAACTCAGAAATTGAGGGATGTTTTATCATTTATGCAGCAGCTGTTGAAATGGCTTGTGGGGTGGGGTGGGGCTAAAGCCTCCAGAATTCTGCCTGGGCAACTCCAGTAAATATCTGGGTGTTGTTCTCCAAAAAATACAAAAGGCCCATCCCTAATAATCTGTCCACTTCATGTTATTAATTTTCAGCAAGTAATGTTTCAGTTAATAATACATATTAATGATCTGCCTTCTTAGGGGGAATAAGTGATATTAGCCGGGATGCAAAAATGTATTTAGACATATCCAAGTGTTGAAAGTAACCTGTGAGATTTTTTTTGTGTGTTTGCTTTTGAACAGTTCTATTTATTAGTATATGCAAACTTTAAAAGATTTTGAAAAAAAATTCAAAAAAAATATACAAACAACAACAACACACTTTTAATCCATGGATTATATATTGCAAATATCAATACAATGTTATTACTATGTAGCAATCAGAACATTAAGTTTGATTTTAAATATCTTCTGCTATTCCTTCTGCTATCACCCTATGAACTGATACAAAAGCATCAAAAGCAGACAAAATTATGAATCGTAAGTACGTAGCTTGGATCTCAGGAAGCTGTAAAAAACCCACAAAAAACTGAATTAATTATGTTATAGAACTATGGAGCAATTCAGCAAAGTGAAACATACTTTTGTTGTTGTTTAGTCGTGTCCGACTCTTCGTGACCCCATGGACCAGAGCACGCCAGGCCCTCCTGTCCTCCACTGCCTCCCGGATTTGGGCCAAACCCATGTTGGTAGCTTCGATGACACTGTCCAACCATCTCATCCTCTGTCGTCCCCTTCTCCTCTTGCCCTCACACTTTCCCAAAGATCCATTAATTTCAGTGGAAGAGATTTAAGCATGCTCTTACTTTTGGTACTGAAATCAACGAGCATGGAAACCTTTCTATTTAGTTTAATCCATTCAGTGCAGCAAATAGGTAAATTTGATACTATGAACACAAAATCAGTTCTCCAGATTTTTTTTTTTTGTAGATTGGGATAAAACTTCTGCCAACCTTCTTTTAAAAAATATTAACTGCGCAAAGTCAAGAATCTCTCATCCCCCAACCCATTCTCTGTTCTTTGAATATATTTCATTGATACTACAACTCACAGAAAACTCTTCGGTCTGAAGCTCTCCTTCTTTACATTGGAGCTCTAGATGTTAAAAAAAAAGTTAATATATAGCAAGCTATCCGGTTTTTAATTTTTTAATTTTTTTTAATCAGCTACTCACATAATAATGCACCCAGAGTTTAAGCCAGGAAAGGGAGGCAGGGATGGGTCAAGTGTAGCTTACAACATGCTCTTGGACTACAGCTTCCATCACTCCAACCAGCAGAGTCAATGGTGAGGATTGCTGGGTGTTCAATCCGACATCTGGAGGACCAGAATTTGCCCACCCTGGTTTAAGGCACGATCACCCAAGGCCCTTTTTTGGGTGTCTCCACGGGTGAAATCAGGCACAAAGCAACTCGGGACAAGGTCTTCTTGCAGAAATATGTGTGGATTGTTCTCTTCTTTTAAGTACAGGAGGCACCAACATGTCTCCCATTCAGCAGACAAGTTAAAACATATTTGCTCACCAAGGCCTTTTATGGCTTGTATGTCACTGAATTCTAGAATTTGGCAGCTGCATCCACACAGTACACTGTCATTTGTACAATATTTTTCCTAAAGGCTCAAAGCACTTGAAATACATTATCTGAATAACTATAAGTCTATAGAATATAGACTGATATTGTCTATAGAACATAGATTATAACGGAATACTATTATAGTGTTCATTTGTTAAGTGAATGGGATAATGGACAAAGAACAAAGGGCAGACTGGCTTACTGGACAGATAGCCTAGCTCTTAGTTCCTTATACTCCAGATTAAATTCTGCTATGATCTGAGTACTACTGATCTTTACAGCTCAATCCTATGTATGCACACTGAGTCTGACCGAATTCAGCAAGAATTTGTAATGGTACACAGGACTGCAGTCTTGATTTATGTGTACATCATGTCATGTCCATCTGATTAAACAAAACTAGTTAGATTAAATATAATTACCTTTTTCAATGCATTCTTCAAAATCCACTGGATCCTTAGACATACTTTTTTCAATCCGTAACGTCTGCACTAAACACAGCATTTTAAAAAAAATGTTTGTCAAGTTTGCCTGGTTCCTCGTTAATCTTTAAGCAACAAATAACAAAACAGTATTTACACTTTGCACAAGAATATTAATGCACAGTCATTCATTAGATTAATTTTGTTTTACATAAAGTATCAGATATAGAAATATTAAATGAGCTAGCCAGAGCCAAATCGAGGAGGCAGCCATCATCCTGTGATCAGCTTCCAAATGTAAAAAATCCATATTCTGCATTTCATCTTCTTTTGTTTCACACACAAACTGGCATCCAGATACACTGAAATGCATACCAGGTTCAAAATTCTATTCTGTATTGTAGGTTTTTTTTCATATGTATTCAAGGAAATTTGACACAACATGCAACAGGCAAAAAAACACTCCAGTAATTTAAAAATAAAGCAAACATGCTCACAAGTGCATTACAAACGGTACCCCTTGATAACATGAGTTGTACAAAAAATAACAAGTTTGGCTAATCACTCATAAGTAGGAAAAGATTGTAAGTGTTTTCAATCAGGGAGTACATTAAATGCCAGCTAAAGTATGGAAATGAGCTCTAATGTTTCCAAGTGCTATTAATATGTAAATGTTTCTTCATTTTAGGAAGCATAGTTGGCTATATTCTAGAAGTGTAAAGCAAAAACAGTATATATTACTGCACAGTACAGAACAAAACCTAGTTATATATAGTGTAACTTACCTAAGTAACACTGGATTGTAAGTTTGCTGATGGTTACACATTTAGGAAAAGAAATGACAAATTCCTGGGGAAACATTCCAGTTGTTGTCCAAAAGGTTTCAGATCGTCTGTTAAAAGACAGTGAAACACCATATGTGAATCGATGACATTAGACATATATTGCACATTTGTGAAAGTCCAGAGATCTGCTATCAGAATTGCTCTGCTGGTTAAGATCTGTTTCAGCAGAAGAACCCAAAAAAGGGGGATAGAGAAGGGAAAGAGCAAGGGAAGAGCCAACTTGGGACAGATCTAAATCTCCTCCAATCAAAAGGTGCAGCATAAAAGTAAGGCCAAGGTGAAGGTAGTCCAACATCTCATGATGGTTTGGGATTCAGTATAACTTCAGCTGGTTTAGCATTGTTTCAGCTGGCCCTCGGCCATCTTGGCTATTTAGGATTGCCCTCTGTTATTCAGATAAATCAATTGTGTGTGTGATTACTTTGAAACAGTTTACCATATAGGTGTATCAGTATACTGATTAATAACCAAAACCTGTACATTTCTATCCACAAAAGTGACTAATAACATTTCTGTGCATATAGTGACTAATAACCCAATCTCATGCAATCCATTCATTCCTCCTTTGGCTAATGGGTCTTACTCCTAAAAATGTGGGCATAGGCTCACAATCTTAGCCTGCAATAGCAACATCCGTGAAACTATTTCCAAGTAAACGTGGCGAGGCGGCTATAAAAGTATGAATTCTGAAATGGAAAATGCCTAGTTTGAGTACACCCACATACAAACAGTAGGTCCTTAGACTGCTACAGTATGAATACCTACAATATGTTGCTAGGTAAATCCTATGTCGTTGGCTATGTATTTTTATTTGTTTGTTTTATTTTGCTGTGAACCTCCCGGAATAGTGCATGCATGACTGGGGCGCTATAATAAATTTAATCAATCAGTCAATCAATCCTATCAGCAGCATGGAAATACGAATTTGAAAGCAAAGCTTTACATACCCCCCAAACGATCGGGCTTACCCATCAATGATATTTTCTGGTGGGTATTTTTCATCACTCGATGTTGCTAGAATAACATCCGCTCCTTCCGAGCGGAGACAGGAATCGGTAAACTTCATTCTCCTTCTCCATCAAGAGTTGTCCCAAAGGCCCTCTTCCAAAAACATCGATTGTCAACGTTGTTCGGTTGCCTAGCAGCCCATTTCGACTCTAAAAGCGAAAGAAGGAAGGGGAGTGACGATCTAGGCCTTTTACAATCCCATGGACTCGGAATACGACTTCCGGGTTGCCTCAGCCGCTAATTCTTTCTTTCTCTCTCTCTCTCCTCTGCGGAGCGAAATCTGGCGTGGTAATTGGCTAATAATGTTTTACCTCCTTTGCCCCAGAGAACAAAGGGGAAGCAAACATGGAGGGTGGGGAAGTCATGCTTTTTCTAACTCAGTAGAAAGCAGAGGTAGCCGTGTTAACCAATAAACAAAGCCCAGTTCAATATCAAGGTCATAACCTTGGCATTTCTTTGTGGCGTCAGAGTGGCACATTATAGACTTTCTGAAGTCGAATACTGTATTCTTTTGGGTCTGGTTTGTGACTTTTCGGATGTGCAAATACTTAAGCGAAGGTTAGGTGCAGCCGTAAATATACTGTAATTGTTAGTTGTTGGCTTGGAGGCAGAATAAGCAACACAATCTTATAAGACATAAGACATAAGACATAAGAAATTTATTTGTCATTACACTCACAAGTGGGTGCAACGAAATGAGGTGCTCTTCCCGAGGTAAAAACTGGACAACACCACTACAAAAAAAAAAATTAAAATATACACCACACTCTCCATACAGATATAAATACCCCGTTACTCTCCGCAATTTAAATTTCCACCAGACACTTATGACCCTGCATTTAAACTCAGTACTGCACTTGGGTAAAAGCTGTTCTTGAATCTGCTTGTCCTTGCTTTCAATACCCTGAATCTCCTTCTCGATGGTAATAGTTTAAAGAGTTGATATCCCGGATGAGAGGAGTCACTCAGTATGTTAGATATCTTCCTCTTACATCTGTTCTTATACAATTCTTCCAAAGAGGGGAGTGAACAGCCAATGATGTTCTGGGCCGTCTTAATCACCCTCTGAATTGCCTTTTTTTCTGCCACTGTGCAGCTCGCGAACCATACACAGAGACAGTAGGATAATATGCTCTCAATCGAACTCCGATAGAAGGTGGTTAACAAACTCTCAGTCAATTGTTGTTTTCTAAGAGTCCTTAGAAAATACAACCGTTGTTGCGCCTTCTTGATTAACGCAGCAGTATTTGCACTCCAAGTCAGGTCATTTGTTAAGATGGTCCCAAGAAACTTACATTCAACCACCTGTTCCACACGGACTCCATCTATATACAGTGGCCGAATGTCTGCCCTTTTTTTCCTATAGTCCACTATAATTTCCTTGGTTTTTTGGATGTTAAATAGAAGATTGTTTTTTTTACACCAACAGGATAGTTGTAATACCTCATCCCGATACGCAGACTCATCCTCCCCGGAAATAAGTCCTACTAGTGTTGTATCGTCTGCAAATTTGATAATCCTATTACTGGGATGGTTATTGGTGCAATCCGATGAATAAATAGAGAACAGTAGTGGACTAAGGACACAGCCTTGTGGAGTGCCAGTGCTGAGTATCTTGTCAGTAGAGATGTAGTCATTCAGTTTAACTCTTTGTGGACGGTTTGTTAGAAAGTCCAAAATCCACAGACAGATAGAATCTGGAAAGTCTAGATCTTTAAGTTTGGCTATTAATCTGGGAGGTATAATGGTATTGAAAGCAGAGCTAAAATCCGCAAACAGCAATCTTACATAATTCCCTTGTGTTTCCAAGTGGGATAAAACCATATAAAGCACTGTATTAATCGCATCCTCAGTAGATCTATTTTCTTTATAAGCAAACTGAAGCCCATCAAAGGAATCCGGAAGGATTCTTATAATGTCAATCCAGAAGTTAACAGTGGTGTAGTGGTGAAAAGGTGCACGTGCTCCTCATGACAGACCAAGGGTAGGAGGCAGACCTCTCCCTGAAAGGGAAGTCCAAAAATAGATTGTCCCTTGTCAATAAATGAAGAGCAGGTCTTTTGTAAGGCTACAAGCTCTTAATTGCCTATTCAATACCAATCCACCCACCAACGTTTTGTTTTACAACAGCTTGGGACAATACACTATAGGTCCCAGAAAAATCTACTTTTCTCCCAGCTGCTGTGATAGTTGTGGCTAAACTCTGAAGGAACAGGAAAACCTGAAGGGGTGCCATATAATGTCGTGGTTCCTGCTACTTAAAAAATCGCAGGGCTTGGACTCAGAGTCCTGGCTTCACTATAGCCCTGGAAGCAAGACCCACTAGAGTTCAGTGGACACTCAGTCCGGATGAATGTGTACAGACAAGTCAGCTTCGCTTTGATGGCACTGAAATCCCGTGTATGAAATCTTATACATGGGTAACTGTTCCAGATCATACTAGTCCATTGTGATCGGTTTAGGCATCCCCTCCCCTACAGCAGGGCTTTTGCAAAGGAATCCTGTCCCCAGAGCCCTGAACATTTCCCTTTTCCCCTGCATTATTGAATGCAACCTTCCCTCCATGTGGGTCATTTATTTACAGTACGTAGTTTCTCACTGACAGGCTGAGATTATATTTCCCTAACAGTGCAACCTGAGGCAGTTTATCTCCATTTCAGTTCAATGTGTGACTTATTCCTCGGTAAGGAGGTGCAGCAGAGGGGGCAGGAATGTATCGACCTCCCACGGCGAGAGAGACACCGTCTGTTGTCCGACGACCTCCTCCTGCAAGGCCGCCGGATCCCTGTCCTGGCAATGTAAAATAAGCAGAAATGATACCGCGATAAATAGGAACACTAGGCGGCGTAGACGACTCTACTTTTTCTATCTCTTTGGTTGTCCCCCGGGGCGCGGGCGCGCGCCTTGCCCTTGCAGCCCTTTGGCTCCGAACCGGCCAACCACGAGAATTGCCCCGCGGCGGCTGCCTCCTCGCTAGAGGGTCGAGGGTGAAGGCGGTGGCGCGGCGTAGGTTCACCGCTATAGCTTTGTCAGTCTCCAAATGCTGTGACTGATTTCTGTCCTCTTCGGGGTCAGGTGAGCTCCAGAAGGTTTGGTCATCTGGAAACCTTTACACTAGAGGAGGTCAGGGTTACTGCTGTATGGTATTTTGGTGTGTTTCCCTATTGCACACGAAGGCAGACTCCCTTGCATATTAACAACTGCATTTCCAAAACAGCCACGTTGCTTTGCTGACGGTCTGTCTTTTGCACTGGTTGTCTTTCCCTCGCTATATCCCCCCAGAAGCAAGACTTCAGTGGCGCTCCCTGCAAAGTAAGGGAGTACAGGACTGCCGTCTCTACTGCTGGAAGCTGTATGGAAACATGCAGCAAACTTTCAATGGGTGTGGGTGTCTCTAGACTCTTCGTGCCAGTGTGGGGAGTAGAGATTAGTTCGAGATTGTGGTTCTCTCAGGCTCCTTATCTGGCTTTATTCTCTGCCCCTTGAGTTGTGGATTAGAAAAATGGAGGTGGAAGCTGTCCTCAGCCACACTTCTCTCCCAATGAGGATGGAAGAACATTTGTGTGTAAGAATATGCCGCCTCCTCTGTTTGAGGAATTGACATTCAAAATTCTGGATTATTTTTAGGCATTTAAACTAGTAACAACAGCAAGTTATACAAGTAGGAAAAACAACTTGTTTTGAAACAGCCTTATGTATATATATGACATTTGTCAAAGGTTTTCTTTTGTTTTCCCTAAAGGAAGGAGATTTATCTCAAGCATCCAATCAGCCACTGGGAACTTGTGTAAATTGGCATGCTTCTGATTGTAGGCAGTACAAGAGATGCTTTCCCAGATTAAATCTTCATGTATTTGTTTTATGTTTTACTTTGTTTCCCCAGAAATTTTTAAAGAGGAATGTCAAGCTATCTCTGTGTAGAAAATATTCCTGATACAGGGTCTATATATGTTAGGGAAGATGGCCATCTGTATAAAGTGAATGAAAATGCTTCAGCAGGAGTAAATAGTGCATCGAATCCAAGGCCTTCAAGACTGTTCTCCAAAGGATTCTCTGTTGAGCTTTGCATGAACAGGGAAAATGACAACGGAAGAACGGATCATTTCATCTTCACTTATACAAAGGAGGGAAATTTACGATACTCTGTTAAATCTCTCTTCAGCATAGTCTTGAGTTATGTTGCTGACAACATTAATCACGTGGATTCATTGAATGGCTTTCCAGAGCAGATAGCAGAAAAACTTTTCTATGCTGCAAATACTAGACAGAAATTTGCAGAACCAAGAACAGGACTCAGTGCTTTGCAAAAATTTATTGATGCTTATGGAAATCTAGTGCTCCGAACACTATGTTTGAACAATAGGTAAGCATAAATCAATCACCTGTTTGTAGTAGCCTTTTTGCATGCCCATTGGGGGGAAATGTATCCACTAATTACTATGGTACTAAGTCAGGATACACACTACTTAACTAAGATGGAATAAAGCAAGTAAAATATGCTGAGTGTCCTGTGACTCTTTGCTGAGTTTCATATCCTTTGAAATGGAAGGATAAACTCTTTACTTGGGGTGGAGGGGAATTCCACTAAAATCTGAGAATTGGACCACATTTAGGCTTAGTATTCAGGTTTTTTGTTTATTTGGGTGGCCTTTTTGTTTCCTCCTTTAGCTATTTTTATAGCTACAGTACTCTAACCGAGATATACCATTATTTTGCTCCTTCTAAAAAATTTTGTTAAAGTATTTAGAAACTATATGGAAAGATTGTAAAAATTATTTAAAATTAATTTAAAATTTACTTTAACATCTCTTTGAGTCTTCCTAACAACAAAGAAAGCTGACTGGAAAGAAATTGATTCATTTTAAATTTGTTACTGGAGGAGAGTTTTACAGATGCCATGGAACACAAAAGAGAGAAATAACTGGGTTGCAGATCAAATCAAGTCTGAAATATCACTAGAAGCCACAATAACTACATGAAGGCTGCTATATTGTTGGCATATTACGAGCAGACAAGATTTGCTCTAAAAGGCAATCGTGTAAAGAAAAACTGAAGATAGTGTAAACAATGGAAGACCTAATGTAGGGCGGATTGACTCTGTAAAAAGAAACCAAGACCCTTAGTCTGCAAGACCTGAGCAGGGCTCTTAATGACAGGACTTTTAGGTGGTGGTTAATTCACAAGGTTGCCATAAGTTAGAAATGACTCGGTGGCACTTAACACACATGCAAGAACCATGACCTGAAAAATAACCTTTTTAAGTTCCATGCAAATGAATTGACAGTATATATTTCTGTTTATAACTTCACGAAAACCTAGATAACTGCTGCTTTGGACTCTGTCTTTGATCTCCACCAGTCTTGGCTATGGTGGAGGTTATGATCTTTGCAGATTCTAGATGAAAGTGCTTAGATCTGCCATATTTGTCCTTTTGACAGAATGGGTTGGTTTTCTCTTCACTACTCTTTTATTGATTATGTGGCAATATGGAGCAGATAAAGACTGGACTAGCTACTAAGAAGAACTATCCATTGTAACATTTTCCTGTTACAAAGCTGGCTGACAAACTTTCAAAGATGCTGAAGCAGGTTATGAATTCATAATATCTGTGTTTACTTTTTACAGTTATCTTCTTATTGCTGAAAAACTAGAAGAAATCAAATCTTTTCAGGATCTGATATGCTTGGATTTGTCCTGTTGTAAACTTGGAGACGATCATGATCTGCTACGACACACCACAAGTGAAACACTATCAAGGTAGCAGTTGTGTGGAGTGAGGTCTGCGTGGGGTAGGGAGTAGAAGCAATCAGCATTTCCTCGTTTTAAATAGTTACTCAAAGAATTGGGACAATTCAAATCAGTCACAACTTCAGCTGTGGAATGTCTGCCATTCAGTTAATCTTGTTCCTTGTATACACATTACAGCTAACTTAAGGTTTTACAGCTGTACTCGTAGTCGTTGCAAAACTCCACCTGTTCCTGAATGCCCAAGGGCTCTTGAGCATTGCATTAACCCTCATTCTAAAGGTTAATGTTGCAGATGCTTGCCAAACTGCATGTTGTATTTCACTGTGGGTAGCTATAAACCAATGGCATTCCTTTTTTCTTTTAAGGCTTTATGAGGGCATATTTAATGTCAGTGAAAAAACAGAAGAAAACACTGAATGCTATTTCTGCTCAACATTTCCCATCTTCCAAATCCCCTCAGCCCCATTGTAAATACAGATAAAAAATTTCCTAGGCCAGAGAGCTTGTTTAGTTGATCTCAAATTGCAGTAGAGCATGGAGGGAATTGTACAGGTGTCTCCCCAGAGGTATAAAAAATGCTTTATTCATGTATTCACACCAGGAGCAGACATATTCATCCATGTACTCTTGTTATACTTGGTAGAAACATTCACTTTGCATACGAATGATGTTGTGTACGATCCAGAAGATGAAACTGTGATTTAATTTGTGTATTTAAGTATCATATTATTACATTATCACATGAAATGCCCACTAGTACAGTACTGATTTTGAAATCTTGTCAAACTGTTGCTTTGCATTTAATCAGTCCTTAGGATCAGTGTTTTACAAATGCAGTCCCAAAGTAGATTCTACATAGATGTTTTTGGCAGCTGGATGCCCCTTAGATAATTAGTGCAGAGTGAAAGTACTCTTCTTTTCCCAAAGTTATTTATGCATTACAGGGAACGTGGAGATGGTGGGGTCTCTTGTGTCATGCCTGTTGAAAGAAGGCCACTTCTCTCCTCAGTTGTCAAGTGTGTAAAGTGATGAGAGGAGCCAGCCTTCCCATTTCTGCTGTGGTTTAGAAACATTTATAAGGACACTCTTGCTATTTATGGTGTCTTTAAGGTCTGGTCCCAAAGTGAAAAGATGTACCCAGACTCCCTTCTGAATTATTTTTGTGTTTTGAAGGTTTGAGGAGAGGATAGAATCAGTAGTGAACAAGATAGCCCAAAATATGTAGACTGGCTTAACACAAATTGAAATGTAACACCTCCTTATCATAGAATAAACTCCCTTACTTGCTTTGTAGACAACTAGTAGCAGTTAACTATTGATATATTTCTTATAGCTTCTTCTCATAATTTTGATAATATAATTTAAAACAGTTAAATTAAAAATTCCCATTAGAGCATAGTGTTGCTTTCATCTGGTATACTGGTTTCTTAATATTTGGCTGAACTGTGAAGGGTGAACTGTATTGCAATATAATATGTTAGTAAGCTAAGCAACTATATTTATTATATGCAGGTTTCATTTGGTTGAGCTTGAAATCCTGCAACACATTTAATGGATCTGAATTTCCATCCTTGTTTCCAATGAAGTGTTCTTTGGTAAATTTGACAATACTTACAAATTTTGTGACTTAACAACTGTAAAAATGACCTCAAATTTCTATATAAAAATGGTAACTTATTCATTTACCTTAGTCTAACACGGCTCCTCCTGAAAGATAACTGCTTATCAGATGCTGGTCTTCGCAAAATGACAGCACCTGTTCGGGTTATGAAAAGGGGCCTTGAAAATCTCACAGTATTAGATTTGTCTTGTAAGTATGACTTCAGGTTAGAATTTATATATTTTTTTCTAATGCAACTTTAATCTTAAGTCAGTATTTCAAAAAAGCTAAATGATCCATCATTAGGTGTTTACAGAGAGAAGGAAAAACTGGCATTCAGTATAGATGCTTAGAAAATCTGTTGTATTGTGGACATAAGACATCATTTAAATATGCTATGTATTCTGTAGCCAAAGCAGCCATTTTTATGTTGTTCAGTTGAATACAGAAACCAGATATTCGTTGCATTTGGACATTATGCTAAACTGTAGTGTAGTGTGAATGAGCCCCAGCAAGCTTGAGGTGCACCTGAATGTAGAAGGGTGCACCCTTCCTGCTAAGAAATCTGAAACTATGGGTCTGCGGTGTTCAATAATTTCAGGTGCAATATCCTTGTGTTCTATCAGAATTTAGTTTTCATAAATGTATACATAACTCTATTACTTCAAACCTGACATCTTGACATTTACATTGATTTTCCAGGCTTAATAATTACAACTTCCTTTATTTAGTCTTCATTTCAGCGTCTACTGAAGTGTCTTTATTTCAGTGTGTGCTTTGTTAAAATCATGTACACGTATTAACATATTCCCCTTTTTAATAGGAAAACACAGGAATTATCAAACCTTCTCTAATAAAGTAAATGGAAATTTCTTCTAAGGCAACTTCAGCTCATCATCTCTGCTATGGATAGTTTCTTCCCCAGCATGATATACACCTTTCTGTCACTTGGTTCTCTCTTCTTTGGTCTTCTTTGTGCTGTTTAACTACTACAGAAACACTGAGTTGCAGTTCTATATTTCAGATTTTCTTCTGGCTTAATGATTTCTAGGACATGTCCCCATTGCAAGATTGTCTGGGGGGAAACTATTAACATTAAAAATTAAAAATATTAATGCAATATTCTTTTGATATAGATAATCCAGGAATCACCAGTATGGGACTTAGATACCTGCTTTGTTTCAAAAAACTGAACTATTTGGATGTTTCTGGGACTGACATCAAGGTGAAAAAAGTTTCTGCTAATTTGACAATACTCGCAAATTTTGTACAACACGGGTACAAAATAAGGTTAATTTCTTTTGTGTGGGAAGTTTGACTAAAAGAAAGGCAGGTTTTATCTTTCTTTGAAGTCAGACATTGGTTGGCAGTGAATACTACAGAATCTGTTTTGGTTTCTCTTTTTCATTAGCACACAAAGGCAGCCATTTGTGAGATCCAGACACAAACGGGTCTGATTCATTCAGAAGTACCTTTGAAAGAATTTGATCATAATTCGTGCAAAACACAGGGATGGGCAGAGCAGGTATGTCTTCATTAACATTATCAAGACCTTCTTGTTGTCTTCATATAGTGTCGTCCACGTGATAAAAATGTTTGCTTCAAGAGATTTCTTTTAAAAAATGATGAGAAATTCAAACAGTCCAAAGATTAGAGTCACAATTCATGAATATTCCAGTTAATGTTTAAGGTTTGTATTTGCTTCTTAACAAAATCTTACATTTGGTTTAAAGAGAAAGGTGGAGTAAAAATATTATTTAGAAACTTCACTTTAAAATTGTTGTACAAGCCTCAAGTGTTCAAACAGCAATATCACTTGGCAGTGGATATAAGCCGCAGACGCTTGTTCTCAACAGATTGTTTTGCAAATCATCATCATTATCTTATAAACAGGATGTATATACAACTCTACACTCTCACAGCAGTTGTAAGTTATTGTATAGGAAAATGATTTGATATTCACAAGATGTCATCTTCTAAAGTGCTTTCCATACTAGTTTTGTGAAGGTGATTGCTAAAACACTTTTTTTCCAGATCATCTTACAATGGGAACAGGAAGTCCTGGAAAAAAATAAGCCAGAAAAAATAATAAAATCTAGAACAGCAGCTGAACACTTCTGTAAGTAACTAAACGAGGATATTCCTTTGTAAGCCCAAGCCTTCTTGATTGTTTCTGGGGAAGGTATTGGACCCAAGTTATGCTCACCAGAACTATGAGGCAAAGGGTCTGTTTAAACACACTTGGAACTTGAGTGCAAACAGAACTTTCTTTATATCCTCCTTCACTCATAGCAGACCCAGGAGGTGAAGAGGCAGGTGCCTTTCAACATTGAACAGTTTGACTTTGGTGATGGGAGCAAATAGTTGGAAAGCAAGAAAATAGCACTTTCTCTGTGCTTTTAAATAACTTCTTTAGATCCAAGCCTGAGATATAAACAGAGGCCTTAGCAGTTCAATGGAAACAAGTCATGATGGAACTGAACAAATAGCTCAAGAGATCATCAAGCTTTGTTAGTTAATAACAGATTGGGGTGCACAGCTTATGACTCCCTAAAATCTTCAGTGGAGTCCCTCTTTGTGCCCTGCCCACCTGTCCCCACTAGCTACTTTTTGTACAAATCACTGATGAGGAGGAATGAAGTGAAGATATTCCATTCCCTCTCCTGGACATCTTCAAGCGGATTGTTGTTCAAGCAGTTGGGGAGGGCAGTGAAGAGTGAAAAATGAACTGTCCATTCTTTTCTGCAGTGGATCACCAGTGCATTGTGTATGTGTGCTGGCATATGCCATGACTCATAGGTGGCCAGCAGGTCCAAAGACATTGGGCAGCCCTCTCCTAGATCATTTTAGTGCAAGGACTTATGTTTTTGAGTACTGCTAGCATACAGCAGAGTGCTCCATTGAATGTTGTTTCTGCACATAATCTGTTCCTTTCCTTAGAAGTGGCATGGAATGCCCTCTAAAGCTTCAGTGTAAAATGGGCGTAGGCAATTTGTGGTCCTAGGGTGACTTATGACCTCAGTCAGAGCTCACGCATTCCATAGCTGCATTTCAGAAGCCTTGTGGAAACAAATAATTTCAAGGCTTTTCAAGAGTAATCAGTTTCTTTCTCAGCTCTCTACTGGGTGTGTAGGGAAGGAGTGAAAAAGAACAAAAAAGATGAATTGGTTCATCTACTTTTGACTTGTTGTTTCATGCTGTGAGGTTCGAACCGACTTAACAGCAGCCCTAACAGGGTTTTCAAGGCAAGTGAGATATTTAAGGAGTTCTACTCCTCCAGTGAGTTTCCGTGGCTGAGTGGGGATTTGAACCCTGGTCTCCAGAGCCCTAGTTCGTCACTCTGTCCACAACACCACACTGGGAACTACTTTTTTACTTATCTCCCATTAATTCAGCCCCACCAATTGCCCACATGCACACACACACACCTTGTACCACAGAGGGAACATAGGCCTTGCCAGATTTAAAAGAACTAGGTCAAATTAGCAATTCTTTGAAGACATCTTAGGGTTCAAAGTATTTAACTTTGACACTATGCCTGGCTTTTAAGTGTTCTGTTTCTTATTGCTGTTAGCCAAGATTTCACAAGACAAAATTAAGCTGTATTAAACTATGAAACTACTTCATGAAATTTCTTTGCAGATGGAAAAAGACGAAGAACAGAAACACCTTTTGAATCTCGACTAGGAGAGAGGGAAAGAGATACTTCTGAGAACTTACAGTTCTACAAGGGAAGTGCAAAAATGTCAGACTTCCCTTTGCAAAATACGAAAACTGAGATGACTGAAGAATTTCAAAATAAAAAGAGGGCTGCAGTTGAGGAGAAAGGAAAGAGATCTCAATCAAAGAATTCTAGCTTCTCAGTAGCAGACTGGGACTTGCTAAATTCATACTGAATTCTATTTATAAAACATATTTGGTGCATAAAGAATAAAATAATGAAATTTCTACTAAAGGAACATAGTACTTTTTCTACCTCAGGTGAAAATGGTAAAAAGCAATGATACAGTTGGTGTCTGAATTCAATACCATTGCTTTTCTATCAGTAACTTACCATTTTCAGATTAACAACTAATGTGAGATTGATAAACGTTTTTTAAAATGTAGCTCTCTATATATGGAAGCCTTTCAGATATATAGCTCTATCTATCGATCGATAGAGCTATATATCTGAAAGGCTTCCATTGAGAAAACTACATTTGAAATGATGTTGGATATGATTGTTAAGCATCTCTGTGTCTGGTTTGTATCCATGCAAGTTATTACTAGTCATTTGACAAATCTTGTTCTTTATGCTGTTACTAAAGAACAGGGTGAGACCTGATCGCAAAGAACGACATTCCCAACTATGTATGACTCTAGTGCACTGTAAACTTTATAATTTAAACAAACCCACTCGACATTAGTTCGCCAGTTTGAGCTTTTGTATGCTTTAAACATGCAAATGCCAAAGGTACACAAAGCTACACTCCTTATCTTGAAATAAATACTACATGAGTAAACTAATATTCAGATATTTTTAAATTTCTGGTTTACTCATTTACAAAGTAGGTACCTTAGGTAAATATGACTTTCCTTTATTTATATACATACCTGTGCAATAAATGTACTGTAGGTACAGAACATAATATAAGGGTCCATTCAAAAATAAACCTGCTGTTCATAATGTGTCACAAAACGTCTGATGACAAAACTGCCATCATTTCTTCAGATTAAAAAAAAGTAAGTCACAAATTCCTCCTGACTATTCCTGTCCCAGTATCATCAATAATTCTAGAATCATACACTTAACCTGGGAAGCCAATTTTATTAATATTAACATATTACTGTTGTATCCAGAGTTTCATCTGGCAATCCCAGATGAACATACACAATAATTTTGTTACCTTCGGTCAGATTGAGAAGACGTTAAAGAGTTAAATAGCTGAGTGGGGGATTTGAACCAAACTCCTCTTTGCCTTTTTCCACAACCTGGAAAATGCATACTTGAAATGTGTTGATATCGTTATTATATCCTTAGATAAAATAAATGAGGGACGATTCAGGCTAATTCTGCATTCTAGCACCACAGTGTTGTGGTAGGGTTTGAACTGTGGTTCAGTTTGAAAGTGCTGTAATCAGTTGTGAGGGTTCGGGCTTCAATCCTTTGGACTCCACAACAAAATCAGGCGGCTTTTTAAATTTTGAAATAGGTGAAAGGTTTATTGGAACATTTAACAAAAGATCTGTGTCCATAAAATTAGTCCACAACTTCTCTCCTGTCGCCAATGGGTCTGACAGGGGTACCCACACATCATTGAGGAAGGGGTTGGTTTCGTTGCTGTTCCAGGGACCTGGCCAGCCTGTCGCTGCGTCTTCCTTCAAAACCTCTCTGATCTCTCCTTCCAGTAGGGGAACGGTCTCGTCCTCTGAGGGGTCGGTCCACCTGGTCTCTCCTGTGGGTGGGAAGGTTGACCAGGGTCCTCCTGGTAACACTTCATCCTCATCTCCTCGACCCTCCATGCTAGTCTTTCTCTTTTCTCCCTTTCTACCTTTTCCTTTTCTTCCCTCAACCTCCTCCACCACTCCTGGGCTTCAGCTTCACCCCAATAGGATGGTCTGGGTGGAATCTCCTTTCGGCGACGGTAATCCGCCTCCTCTTTAGGTACCCTCAGATGCTCCCATTCTCCAGTCCATGGGTCTTGTAGCCAAACCCATTCCCAACCTGGCGGTAACGGGTTTCTCCCCTTTTTATCTCTGCCGTCCCCGCCTCAATCTCCGCCCTCTTTTTCCTCCCTGTTCCCGCCAAATCATCCAGGGTTTGAACGGCCACTGATAACCCGCGCAATTGCCTCTCCAGGTCTTGGGTGTCAGTGCCCCGTTGTTCTGTTCTTCTGGGAGTTGGAGTGGGTAAGGTCTGCACCTCCCTTTCTGCTCTTTGTGGAAGGGACAGCACTCCAGCGAAAGACTCCTTTCTCTCGCCCCCGGTCTCACATCAGTTTGTCAAATATTTATGGTATCAGTTGAAGAACATGTGTTGCTATGCTACTAAAAACCATTACACTTATTTACTGAAGAAGGAGCACTCTCTATTACAGTGTTAAATTATAGCAGTTCTTAAACCAAAAGCTAATGAGCATGACTTCTATCCATCTACCATTAGCTTTACAATCATTGGATCATACGCTGTGAAGTGACAAATTCTTACTTAGGCAACCAATATCTTGTAAATGGTTACTGCACCATCTATACTGAATGGCTCTTTTCAACAAGCAGAAAGGAGGTAATTCAGCTCACTCCAATACTTTGTATTGGTAGGAATCTGGTTATCAGACATAGCATCTGAATTTCGGTAGTAGGTTGCAACTAGAATAGGCTAATTGATTCAGTGGAATTTGTAGAGGTGTTGACTCAAATCACCACTGATTCAATAGGCCTACTCTAGTTGCAACTTACCGTATTTTTCCGTTTATAACACCCCCATTTATAAGACACCCCCCCCCACAATTTTCTAACCCCAAAATTAAGAAAACTTATCTTTGAGGATTCAGCCTCTGAGCTCAGAACGTCGGACATTTTGTCTCTGTTGAATCTTGAGCCTACAGGCTCCACCTCCAAGGAGGTGTATTCCAATTGGTTTGTTCAGGATCAGCTGACGTTAGTTCCATAAGGCTCCTGACTGGAGGAAGCTAAGTCTCATGGCTGAAGCAAGACTGTTTAGAGAGGCAAGGTGCGTGCCGTTTTGTTCTCTCTTCAGCTATCTCAGCTTAATTCTGTGTAAAAGACGGCCCTTAAATTTTAGGGTAATGATTTTAGGAAAAAGTAGCGTCTTATAGATGGAAAAATACGGTACTTTTGGATTTCAGCCAACATCTTAAAGGTCTCTGAAGTACTTATTCAATAATTTAAGACAATGCATGCTTACTGTTACATAAAAGTATGTAACTCACAAGCCTCTCTTTAGTTCAGATAGATTGGTTGGCATTATAACTACAACAGACAGCACACAATCCTGCCTTACATTATTAATTCAGTTGCAAATTAAACCAAGTAAACTGAAAGCAATATTTGTAACTAGTCTGAGAGGAAATAATCTGGTGAGTTTAATATAAGACAAGAAGTAACTGAAATGGGTACAGTGGCTATCCAGTGACAGTACTAAGCAGACATTGGCACTGATGGAACTAGACACCCAATATCTATAGACTGCTCAGAAAAGTGGAAAGTATATTCAACAAGGAGTCTAGATAGCAGGATATTACTGACTTCACATTTAGGCATAAAATGCTAATAGTTTGGATTACTGCAAGTATTGGTACAACAGCCAGCCAGCATTGAAGTCACTTTAGTCTATATGTGCATGAGAGGTTTTGGTTGAACTATTGTCCTCCTAACTTTAGTGTCATTTAAGATAGTATGAAGCCAGAGTTTAACAGCTTTTTTATAAATTAGTGTGTTCATCAAATTGCACGGAAATAAAATCCTGTTTTACGAGCACCAAGTCCTTTCAGTTTAGGGACTCTGCTG
The DNA here is from genome assembly GCA_037013535.1 of Intellagama lesueurii. Lineage (NCBI taxonomy): Eukaryota > Metazoa > Chordata > Lepidosauria > Squamata > Agamidae > Intellagama > Intellagama lesueurii. Next base: position 173,404,182 of record JBAJHW010000004.1, on the reverse strand, counting down.
CAGGAACTGCTGGATAGCTCAGTGGTTTGGGTATCTGGCTGCAGAGCCAGAGGTTGGGAGTTTGATTCCCCACTGTGCCTCTGACAGGGGCTGGACATCATGATCCATAAGGTCCCTTCCAGTTCTGCAGTTCCAAGATGATGATGATTGGTATCAGGATATTGTAAACATGCTCCTGAATTCAAAGGATGAAGAATAGTTGATCTAGGAACAATACATATAACACAGTATCAAGTATTTTCCACAAGCCTATCTAAAATGAAGAGTGGTTCCACAACAGCAGTAGTTGCTGGATTGCTCCCAGTATCATCTGAAAGGTGTAGAATTCTTAATAGCTCATTTTGTGCAGATATATTCATCAGACCAGTCAAAGCAGTGCTGAATTCCATCTCTGCAAAAACTTCTGGGAATGCAGGTACAGTAACTATAGAAGACAACCATCGTGCATCTCCACCACTGAGGCCCACAAGGAGGGCAGCTGGCCCCTGCAATCAAAAGGAAACATCATTGTTTTATTTATTTGCACAAAGTTATATTCTGACTATAGCATAGGTGGGCAAATTGTAGCCTTAATAGATGTTGAACTGGAACATTTATGCCCTAGCCAACATAGCCAATACAGAGGAATGCTGGAAATTGCAAACCAACATCAGGAGGGCTGCACTTTGCCTACCCCGTGGTAGAGGGTGACTTTGCAAAACAGGAGAGTGGCCTTGGATCTTTCATATATAAATATGTTAAATAAATCATAGTTAAATAAATAAAAATAAAAATAAATAAATATATACTTTTGTATTTGCCCAACACGAGAAGCAACACAAATCAAAATTCTCCTTCCTATTTCTTAAGAAGAATTTGTGGGCCTATACTGGCTAAATGTTCTAAGCCCAAAGCACTGGGCAGTTGCTACTCCTCCTTGGGGTCAACAAGACCAGTACCTACCTTCCCTCAGAGCCAAATCAGCCCTGCAGAGAATTGTACACCACTGCATAGTGGTCTAAAGAGTCCAGACTGGATTTAGGACCAAATGTCGCCTCACCACACTACCAGTGAACATGCAGAATGTGGAGACATCTTCATTTTATTAAAAGGATAGGAAAAAGACAAAATAAATAAAAGCACTTCTGAAGAAATAAGCCAATAAGTATAGAGCAGTTTATAAACCATGCCACAGGAAAAATAGCAAAGTTGTGGCTAGTTGGTACTGTTAAAACACGATGATCTCTGTAGCATTGCACCTCTTGCATTGATCTATTTTTATATATTAAACCTCAGCAACAATGACAGACAATCTCAACCCAGTTTTCTCAGAACTTTCTACAATGAATGACTATGCATGTCCCCTCAAGAAGGGATGTAACTGACGCTAATTGAAAATCAGCCTATCTCTGCCAGGCTGGTCAAACAGATCTGGACACAGCATAATTCCTATATAACACAGGTGCTTTCATATGGGAACCACTGGCATCACTGCATTCCAATCAGCTAGGCCTCAACCAAGATGGAATTGGTCTGGCTCTTTAAATTTCTTCACAGTATCCACAGCTATCAAAGCTATAGAAATCTTTGTCCATCTTTGCATTTGGTTACCTTAATTGCCAACTGCAAGTATGAGTGATTGTAAGTGTGTTGTAAAAAAGGTTTACTCCAGAGGAGTACCAAAGTGATTTGTTGTCTGTGGTAAAAAAAAGCATGACCATTATCCTCTCACCATACTCAGCCATTTGAAATACGGCAACACAATATCACAGCTGCAGAAATCAAGAAACTAGCTGTTCTTACATTTCAAGGAGTCATAAACCCTTGCTAATTGACTAATGCAGTAGTTTCCTGGCTTCCCAGATGTTTTTGGACTAAAACTCCCAGAAGCCTTCACCACTAGCTGTGCTGGCCAGGATTTCTGGGAGTTGTAGTCCAAGAACATTTGGCAACCCAAGGTTGGAAAGCTGTGAACTAATGGTCTCCCAGAGATCTTCTGAATTGGTTTGTGCCCATCTCCCCCATAACTGATAGTAAGAGAAAATAAAGGGGGAAAATGACATATACAAGGAGTCTATAATATCTGGCAAATGGTGGTAGCCATAACACCTTCACTATTCTCTTTTAATGATGAAAAAATGCAGTTCTGAACACCAACATACTGCTCCACAGCAGTAGTAACAGTTGCACAACATATCCAGAGCAACACCAATACAGAGAGAAGAGTGGTTGTTAATATCCAGCCAGCAGAATAAAACTGTTCATGCCATGGGTTTGTACATATTAATTACATATATCAGCAACATAAATGTTTGAAAAATACCTGGAATAAACAATTATGTTGTTTTCAACATGAGCCTATATTAAATATGAAAAAAAATTGTGTAATTAAAATAATGTCAGTAGAAAGAGAAACATATAACGTACAGGATTACCAGTCCATTGTATCTCACAAGTATTATAAAAATACAGCTTTGTGATAAACAAACTTACAGGTCCCTGTTTCATCAGAACAGTCTCCACAGTCATTGAACCCATTGCATCTTTTGTCTGCATAGATCCACAATCTGGGGTTGCTGCAGTGAAATATCAAATATTCCGGAAGGTTGTTGGGCAAGTCACCTACCAAAATAAATCACACACAAGATCACTGTATGTAAAATGTATTGAGAAAAAGTGATAATGGGTAAAAAAATTGTGATAATTCATAAACAATGAGTTACATTGCTCCTTTATGACAAAGTGTTTAAGTTACAAAGGTTACAGAAGCTCCAGAAATATTCTAGATAATGTGAAGGAACTATTCCTATCCTTATTCTACAGCTGAAGAATGAGAGGCATCCAAAGTAATTAAAAATGCTATTTTGTAACAACCAACAAATCTCTTCAGCTAATATATTTTAAATGACTTTATTTTTCACTTGCAGGGTAAGATTATCAACTTGCACAGGTATGCAGCAGCTACAATTTCTACTGACAGAAAATATAAGAACAATCTATTCCAACACAGTTGTTCTGTTGTGTTCTGTTCTCAGATATGCAAACAACCATTTGGTCATGCATTTGTTGATGTGAAACATAGACACATGAGTTTATCCTAAAGCACCTTCTGTTTTTCATATCAGCAATCATGTTATAATATATAACATTCCTGAAGCATGATGGGGGCAGTTGAGATAAGCTAAGATTCTTACGACATAATGTCTCCTGCTCATCTTCTCCATTTGCACAGTTTCTTCTTGTGTCACAGACCTGGCTGGCTGAAATGCACGTTTCTCTGTTGTCACATAAAAAACCTGTCTGATTACTGGTAGTTACACATAATCGATTAACTGAAAAAAGAAAAGATTAAAAATTGTTGCTACTGACACAAAAATTATCAACCCAGATAATTCTCATTACACAGCAATATATTCAGCAGATTTATTTGAATATGCAGGAACACATTCAAATACAGTAATTCCATTTAAGTCCCACAGTCAATCTTCAAACATATTAGCAATTTTCTACAAACATATTAGCAATTAATCATAAACGTTTATTTTAGCTTATGATTAATTTCACAATTATGAGATACTGTCTTCAAACCTCTGGGAAGTAAAGTGACCCAGAGGGCTTCACAGGTAAGGAATTTGCACATACAAGCTTAGCCCTCAGTCCACCTATCCCAGAGCTGAAGCCTACACATAGGCAGAGGAGAGCAGCTTCTTTATGTAGTTGATTCTGAATCTAATGAAATGGAAGCAAATATGTACCAATAGGGAAACAATAATAATTTCATAATTTTTGCTTCTGGGTCACTCAATTACTTTTCAAGTTTTAAAAATAAGTTTTCTATCCATGTTTATAATGCAACATGATACGGTATGGGAGTGTATGTGCATGCAGTAGTTCACTGCTTTATCTCAGTCGGCAGATTGGTCCTGATCCAGCCCTGTGATATTACAGAAAGTAGTAACTATTTATAATCTAATAAATAATAAGCGCTCAGACCTCAAATCCACCCACTAGTAAATCAAACTCTGCGTGCTTGATCAAATCTATCCTGAAATCTTTCCACATTATTATTTGATGCAAGACTATTGTTTGGACAATCTAAATTTGAAATATAATGATGATCTGTCATTACAGAAGTATGTTTTATGTCCTGTTCAGGAATTCAACTCTGTAAAGCTATACATGTAAACATAGAGGGGACATATGTAGCAACCCCTGCTATCCCCTCTATCCCTGATCCTTTTATGTTGAGAAGGAAGGTCTAAAGGGAGACTTTTACCTCATTCTGCTAAATTTGTGGTAATCTCCTTTCAGAATGTTCCGTTCAATGAAAGAAACTGCCACCCCCCTCCACACTTACAATGCAGAAAGTCTGCAGAATGTATATAATATAAATATGATTTCCAGTAACACTGTTTTGAAAGAACAAATCCTGCAATGCTTTCCCCGAGAATTTCAAGATTAAATTGACTAGCTATTAATTGCAACAGGTAATTTGTCTTATCTGGGGCCTTAAATGCACACAAACCTGCCATGAAAGGTGGTGCTATGGATTCCATTGCATAAGGATGGTAAAATCTACTCAGGTGATTGGTATCCTGTGTGAGTAGACTGGCCCATTCTTTCTTTTTAATTTACTATAATCATGCTGAGAAATGGTGCTGGATTGGACATTTCCTCCATTTGCCTATAACCATGACAACACTGGTTGGAGGGGATTGGAATACTGCATGGCTGCCTGTGGAATGTACAACAGAAGTGTGTGTTTGTGTGAGGAGGGGGGTATGCAAATATAAATATCTTATGTTACAGATAATTTCCAGGGAGCAAAATATAACATAAAAATGAATGATGGCAGGATGGTGGTTTCAATGGTGCAGTTATCCTCTGGTGGTTACCAGTGTAACATCAGAAATCACTCTTAAGAAAGGTTAACATCAAATCTGTTTGTGTCAGTGGAACTGAGGGTGAGGGAATGTACCACAGTACACTCCAGTATACCTAAAAAATCTTCTCCAGAATGCTGCAAAACCTTCCCAAACTGGTTTTCAGGCAGTTCTGGGGGGGGGGGCGTGCAGGGGGAGGAAAGGAAAGTCCTCTTACCCTAGCTGCCTGTTGAAGTTAGTCTCAGATTCCTACTCCCTCCCTAGCCTTCATATTTTGAAAAGCACTTTTGAGATATGATATATATAAACCATTGTGGCAGTTACTTCAGTGGGAAATAATTCAAGTCCATATTTCAGCAAAGACTGACCTGGTGTAGGTGGGGGGATACCAACTGTGACAATTACTGCAATGACCGCAGCGATGATACCAAGTATAATAAGAGCAATGGCAGATACACAGACACATTGTCGAGTGCAAGGGACACACAGAGGACCTGTCACAAAGAGAGGACTTAAAAGACTAATTAAACTGAAACCTCACATTAATCTTACAATAAAATCCACAAGCAAAATACTGGCTATTGCCAGGTTCCCCCAATTAATCCTCACTTTTTAAAAAATGGGAAAAATTTGTTGGAATTTTAAATTCCACCATAGTTTTTTTCCGTATAGCTGTAGCAAGTAATCATGTGCAAAATTTCAGCTTCTGACACATTTATCACCTCATCTGCTACATTTCAGGCTGAAAATAAAGCTGGAACAGCTACGTTACATGTCAATATCTTCATTTGTTCACATATTTAAAAATGTGTGAAGCTCCTACAGAAGCTCCTTGTTGACTTAATAATTGAGAGCAGCTAATCTTAGCACAGCTAAGGTGTATTTTTGGAAGTGGTATCTGATGCAGTATGTATTAAAAAAAACTAAATTGCATAGCAGAAGTATATATGTGTAAGAAGCTATGTTTAGACTACTGGCCTAATTAGTAATATGTTCCCTGTTCTGGCACTGGCTCTCCAAATTGCCATCAAGACGTATTTCATAAACCTACCTGAGATAACTTTTAAATGAAGGTATTAAAGACTAAATTTGGGGTCTTCCACATGCAAAGCATGTGCTGTATCACTGAGCTCAGGGAGCTCTACTATTAACTGAGCACAGAAAAGATAAAATGGAGGCCAATAGATAAGACACCAAGCCCAAGAACGTAAACATTATTCCTCATGTTTCACCCATTCCACTGAGCTCCTAGGCATCTGTCTGTTTTTCCTTTATCCCATACTACAGAAAAGTATGTTTCTTTCATAAATCCAATCAGACTAGTTTAGGAGAGAATCAGGTAATTGCAGAATTGTTTGACTTCCTTCATTCTCACAGCTGTTTTGGTGTGTCAAACGCTTAGTGGTAAAAGCAGGTCACTTACTCCTTGAATGGTCATCTGTAAAACCACACTAATGGGGTTGTTCTGTGCCTTGTGTGTTTTGTTGATTGTCTATATGCTTGAATGGCTGAGGTGTTTGGTATTCTTTGTCTTTCAGATGGTGATCTGCTGGAAAAATATTGGTAGTATCTTCTCCAGAAAGGTCTGTATTGTCTGTATTGTGGTTAGTAAAAACTAGAAGTTGAGAAACCCATTCACTTATCTGTGACTCTTTTTTTGAGACTGGAGACTGGGGAGTTGGATGGTGCACTGTGATCATTGAGGTGCTGCTTCAGTGGCTGTAAAAATGGAACTGAGAAGTAACCATTGGGTGGAGGAGCATGTGCTAAGTGATAAGATGGGGCTAACAGCTTTCTAGGCTCTGGAAGATGCCAAGGACATCTACGCAGGCATGGAGCAGCCCCATTAGTGTGAATCGCCGAGACAATGAAGAACTATAATTGCCATTGTTTCATGATACATGTTCAAATTAGCTGTGACTATGTTGAAGTACTGCAAGGCATTACCTCCAAAGTTTTTGTACTTAACTGTATGGAAGATGGAAGATAGATGAGGAAAATAGAGGGGACTGACAGGGCTTTTGCAATTTGAAGGCTCATAAGTTGGGACATTTTGCCACTGCCCTCCTGCCTTGTTCCAAATGGGACACAGGTATATGCACTGACTTGTTCCCCTTATTTCTGTCTTTTTCTTTTTCTGTGCAAAGCTTTTCCACAGAGCCAGTGGACCCTAACACCAGCTAGGATAGGAGGGAGACAGGTGCCCAGGGCTTTAAAACCATCTCACATACAAAGATGACCTCTTTCCTTTTCTAGTACAGCTTTCTCTGAGATGTGTCTCCTTGTTTGAAGTGCTGGAAAAGCACAGTGATATTTGGAGACTTCAGCTTGGACCATGAATCTGGCAACCCTAAAACTGATTGAAAAAATTAAAATCAGGAATGAAAAAAACGCTTTCTATTTTCCACTCCCTTTCCATATTTGTCTATTCCAAGTCTGTGAGTTTTTTTTTGCTTCATCTCACATTTCAATTGCTGCGCTTGAAATATAATTATCATATTGAATTAAACAAATATACCTGTCTATCTTCCAAAGATGAGAATATACATTTTAACCATGGATTCCTACTTGTGGAATGTGATGTTTAAACCCTTTTCTGTCTGTAACAAAATATACACTGCTAGAAACTAAACAACACTCAAATCAATGTTGTCAAAACCCCAGCTGGCAATTAGTTTATGGATAATTACATATATTTTAAAAAGCTGTAGAAAAAACAAATTCAATAAATAAATTAGTCTATGTCCAGCACTGTGTCACTCATAAGCTTTTTTTTAGTAGGAAAACTTAAAATTACCTTTTTTAGAACTGAAGACTGAGTTTCCGAAACCAAGTGAAGCTGCATCAAAATTCTGTAATAAAAAAAATATGCCCCTTAGTGTGGGGAAAGGATACTCTTTTGAAGGCAATGCATCTAATTGGAGTCAGTGTGGTATACTGGCTAGAGTGCTGAACTGGGATTCAGGGGACCTGAGTCCAAATCCTCACTCTACTGTGAAGTTGACTGGATGACCTAGGGGCAATCACATTCTCTTAGTCTGACCTACCTCAAGCAAGGTGCTTACAGAGAGGATAAACTGGAAAAGAATGCAGCCATGTATGTCACGTTGAGCCCACTGGTGGAAAGTTGAAATACAAATGAAATAAGTATATAATTACATCTGTTAGCCTTTTCCCATCAACTGTATTAAATCAATAGATGTAAGCTAATTTAAATACTATACGTCATAAACGTACAGTACGTCCATACTTTAAGAAATATGTGAATACCATACAGTGAAGATTGAATTAAAACTATTATAATTTCATTTGTATTTTTCCTATTGGTAAAATATACTCTGATGACCTTTCAGCATTCAGGTTGACACTGCCCTGTAGTTTGTTTACAGGAAACAACAAAAGTTGCTATTTAAACCCAAGAATTAATGGTTGAGCAAAAGATTTTTAAAGTAGTAATTACAGTTTTGTACAGGCATTAATGATATTACCTGAGGCTGAATTCTGTTCATTTCACCCCCATGCGGACCACCGTAGGATTATGCTCACTCATATGTGACAGGAATTGTTCTGACTAAGTGTTCACTGCTGTGCAAACTATGCTGCTAGATATCAAAAGGGGAACTAGCCCTGCTTTATTAGGAAATCAAACCACTAGATGCATTCCTTGGGTGGTGTTGCCTGGTTACTAAGAGAAACAGAGGTAAGAAAAAAAGAATCATGCTAATCCCATTCATGCATATGAAAATAAGAATCATGAGAGCAGATTTCCCAATTAGCCTATCACAACTTTTAAAGGAATTAGTGATAACATCTCAGTCTCTTCTGGATCTAATACACCTATGATTACAAATAAAATGAGTTTCGAAAAATAAAAAGGAAGTGTTGCATTTAGGCAGGAAAAATCAGATACACACAAACAGGGTGTGTCAAAGCTGTCTTGGAAGTAGTATATGCAAAAAAGAGTCTGGGTACCACAGCTTAAGAAGGATATCAAGAAGTCAGAACATGTCCAGAGGAGAGCAACCAGAATGGTAAGAAATTTAGAAACCAAACTCTGTGAAGAAGTTGAGGCATAAGTTGTCTGCCATTTTACAGCATAGTATCTTGACTTTAAAGGTCTTTGGAATCTCGAATCAACAACACTATTCTTTGTAGAACTTTAAGAAATCAGTTAATAATCCCATGCTCTTATCTTCAAATAAACTTTAAATGTCTCCTCTTTGATTGGTCCTTATAGCCATTGACCTGGATCAGAAAATTTCACTTTGATACTCAAAAGACCTTTAAAGTAGATTAATTTGTACATCTTTTCACACATGGGTGATTAAAGTAGTAACTTCAAATTTTCTGTATGCAAACTTTCATAATCTAACCTGCCTAAAACATGTGCAATTATGTAGAAGTTGAGTCATGGCAACTGGATTTCTTTCTTGATAGGCTGAAACATTTCGCTACTCATCCAGGCAGCTTCCAGATAACCACACCTGGATGACTGAGAATCTTCACAGATATATGTACAATTATGGTTGAATAGGGATAAGATAGAACAAATGAGTATCTACATTATAAAATTTTAGCAAGACAGAACTCATCAGATACCCCAAGATCTAGATCAACCATTATGCACCCGAGGCATTATATCTGTAGATCAGTATTAAGATATGAAGTTATCTTTGTCATTTTACCGTACAGTATTTTGACTAACAAATGTAAGTTGTGTGACATACTTCCCTTTATTACAAAATAAAAGGTAATATTTTTGGATAGTCTCGTATCCTAGTAAGAGCAGGAGAAAATTGTAGTCTGGAATAGCAGTACTTTAATACTGTATGTTGAAACTGGCTACACTGTGCCTAGCCTAGTGCATCTTAGTGAGGCCACAGCACCCCTGCCATGGTGCACACCTAGAGCCCTTTGGTGGAGGTGTTTGCCTGCTCCATGTGCCCCTGAAGTGCAGATGTTCCATGCTAAGGGCCCTCTAACTCTAACCATCAATTTACCACCACTCCAAGCCTTTAAGCTTTGCAAATAGCAAACCTGGGATTGAAGTTACTGCAAGCTTCAAACCAACTCCTGTAAAAATTAATGTACTTTAAAAACCAAATAACTTCAAGGTACACACTCTCTGTGTCTTCTTAGTGTGCGTGCCAAGTTTTAGATGTTGAGCTTTCATGAGCTTGTAGTTACAGCTGATACTGACACACATCATCTTTTATTACAGATAATCATACAGAAGAGTATCCTATTTATACAGCAGAATTTCTAATACGTTCAAATATTCCATACATCAGGGAATTAGGGCTTTCAATTAACATGATGATTCCTAGCTTGTCTGAATCACTGTAAAAAGGAGTTACTGGCTGTGCTTGTACAAAAATCACAACTGAAATTTGGTATACTGGCACAGTTCATGAAGTGGTAAAAAGTGATGTTGCTTTCTTCCTCTAAAAAAGTAGCATATGAAGTGTTAAAACTGGACCTTTCAGACATGGATTTGTTGTAGAACAGATTTTTGCTCATGTTTGTTACAGTAAGAAAAAACAGCAATAAGCCTTCAAACTTAAAACTTAAAACATATGTTAATTTACTCTCCCTGTGTCCAGTATGGCATTTTTCAGAGAGGCTGATATACGTATCTCACAATATTAAAGAGTCAGAATCAAAAAGGAACTTATAATTTAAAGCAAACATGGTGAACACTGGCTGAAATCCTGTTTGTAGCATAGGCCCAAAAGTAACTTCCTTTCCACTCCTCCCTAGGAAACAAACCACCACTGCCATGATTCTCAGGGAGGTGAATGCCTGCCGGTTTGGTGTGTGTGCAAGTGTCTTCAAGAACTATTGCAGCAGTACTTTGAGAGAAACAGACAGAAACATGCACTTGGGCTTATGCTGTGAACAGGATTTAAGTCAATACATAGGATGATAGTTATTATAAAGCAACATCCATAGCATTTACTCTACCTTGCTGTGCTCTACATTGATTGCTTTGAATTTTAAACTGCAGGGTTTTTAAACTGTCCCATAGATTGATCTGTAATGTTCATTGCCTCTCCCTATAAGAAGCAGAATTTTAACCTTTGAAGTGCAGATTTACAATACAGAAAATTAGCAACATGACTTGCTTAATGATTTTGTTGTTGTTTAGTCGTTAAGTCGTGTCCGACTCTTCGTGACCCCACGAAGAGTCGGACACGACTTAACGACTAAACAACAACAAAATCATTAAGCAAGTCATGTTGCTAATTTTTTTGCTTAATGATAGCCTTTGTATACTACTGCACTGGGTTACCATTTTATGGGATACCCATTTTATCACTACTAGATGATAGAATCAAAGCCTTTATTGTGAACATCTATGCACAGGTACAGTATATGATAACATTTAGAGTACAGTATTCCATTCAGACTTTATTGGCTTGCCATTTTGCCATAGAGTAATAGTAATTATTTTATATGCCCTCCTGTAACTTAAAAGCATGATAAGAAAAACCATTATAGTGGACCAAAAATATTTAGTCCCAAGGCCCACCCCAGATTTGTACCTATCAGCAAGAAGTCATCAAAAATATTAGGAGTATTTGTTATCATATTGAAAAAAAATTCCAATTTATAATACATTGGAACACACAACATTACATTTAAATCAAACAAGGGAAATTGGAACAGGAAAGCTCTCTCTGCAAGTTGTAATTTGTAGACATGTATCAGATAAGACATTAGTTAAATAATGAATTTCAGCCTAATAATTTTATTAAATTAATTAGGTAAGATTTGTTTTAACAGTTATGATGCAGATAAAGTCAACATAAACAGTGGCTTAGATAATTATTAGTGGGAAACCTGAGTATGATATTATGAAAAAGAGCTACAACAAGCTTTGGACTTACACATTTTCACTTCCCCTTTCATACCTCAAACGAAAAGACTGAAAACCTGTACTTCAATTTTGAAACTATCAGGTCTCTGTAGTAGCTCAGTTCATGGAGCTGTGGTTTTGTTTCAACCACGGTTAGTGCAAACAAGCTATATTCAAGCTGGATTTTGAAATCTTGGCTTCTTTTCATTAAACACAATTTACTGTCCAAGTTTATATGTTACAGGGAACTATCATATATTTACACTGGAAAGTAGATACCTTCTATTTCCTCCTTTGGTGAGCAAAATAATATGGGGAGGAGGAAGTGTGCATGCTTCAGACTTGAACTACGTTAATATCAAATATTGCATATATTATAGCTAAATTTTGTAACAAAAAGATGCCCAAATTTTACTTGCCAACTTTGTTGCCTCTTTGGGAATCAGTTCCCTGGAAACAGAGTCCACCACCCGAAGATAACAAATAGAGATGGGCACTCAGATGAGGAGGCGGGATATAGAATCCGGGGTGCCTGTGCAACGTCTGAGGGCCCAATAGGCTGAACTGCCAAACCACAGTAAGTGCCTATCTCTAATAACAAATAGGGCAGATATAAAGCAAAAGAACTTAAAGCCAACAATACAATTTTAAACAACTATGTCAGTACAGAAATGATGCCCAAATAAAGAGAAATTTATTAAAGTTTTATTGCTGACTCACAGTACTCCAATCCCAGCAACATCTGTAATGTTAAAACACAAATATATTCTTACTTGTGGAAAAAACCCATTTGAAGTGCTACAGGTTTTGCACCAAATTCTATGATACTTCAATCTATCCACAGCTGAAGATAAGTTAAAGGCGTATTTTTCCACAAAAAAATCTTTATAAATTTTTGAAATATGTTCAAAAAATACATTTGACAGGCGTTCATAGTATGCAAATACCATAAGCGTAATGTAGAGACAAATGATCTTATGATAAAGGAAAAAAAGGAAAAGAAAGAAAACAAACAAGTGTAACTACATCCCTACCAGTTTATTGGAAAATATTGGATTCTATGACAGAACAGCCTTCATTGGTTCTGTAACTTTATTTGAATATGAACACTGACATCCCTCAAGCCCCTTCCTTGGAAAAAGTCACCAGAGTTAACAGAAATCTTAGAATTAGGTGAATGAAGGTATTTGTAAAATCTAGATTGCTGACTGAGTCAAGTTAACTTTTGTAGGTAAAGGTCCTGCTTCTTGTTCATCAGTCTTGCATTTAACCACCATGAGTGCTGAAGTAGGATATCGGTTCAGTTTTTGTTCATTCATGTATTCCAAGTCTCCATAAATACTCAGCTTCTGGAATTACAAAGTAAACAGCATCAGATGGGGCTATTTTAGACAATAGCTTTTACTCCTGTATACCTGCAATAGCAAAACTGTAAATCTAAGCAGACTTGAGAGTAAGTCTGACTGCACTCAGTGGGAATTATTTCATTATTAAAAACAGATACACAAGATTTAGAAATCTGGTTAAGAGAAAACCTGGACAAGTTGTCCCCAAATGTCTTAAAGCACAGTGCTGCAGCAGAAAGTAGGAAAAGAGTTCATATTATGACTAACACTTGGGACATAAATGACATCCCTACTTATTTAGGTGAACAAGTCTTTCTAATGACTATATACAGCACCCCAACGATATTGTTAGATTTTTGTCTAATCTAACAAAACAACAAACAACTGCCTACCTGAGAGACTTCTGCTTCTGAGATTCTACTTTATAGAATTCATATTTGTAGGCTGCTTTCCCACGGAAATGCCTACTTTACCAAAAACATGGACATAGGAAACTGCTAAAAGTATGGAGTAAACAGTGACGGTTTCAGTGCTGTACCTTTAAAGTTTACATCACATTGCCTCACCATGCAGGTAAATCAAATTACTTTTTCCTTCTGCTGAGCATGTAAAAACCTATCCTATCAAAGCCTTGTTACCTTCTAAATGAAAAGAGATTCCATCTGAACATTAGGAAGAACTTCCTGATGGTCAGAGCTGTCCAGCAGTGGAATAGGCTGCCTCGAAGGGTGGTGGAGTCTCCTTCTTTGGAGGTTTTTAAGCAGAGGCTTGATGGCCATCTGTTGGGAGTACTTTGATGGATGTTCCTGCATGGCGGGGGGTTGGACTGGATGGCCTCAGTGGCCTCTTCCAACTCTATGACTCTTTGACTCTATTTTCCCAAAGAGAGACACCCTAGACTACAAAACACATACTCTATTTGAATTTGATCTCTGATCAGAACTATCAATTAAGAAACTGGTAGTTGCTTTTGAGGCTAGCTACAAGCAGGTGACACCTCTTACTACTGGAATACCAGTATGTCTATTCAAAGTCTGGAGTTGCTACTTATAAAGGCTTAAATTGGAAACAGTAGATTGTATCTCTGTCAAAAGGTTTCCTATTTCTCTCCCCAAAACATAAAATGCTGGACATCAGTGTAGGTAATGCTGAACATTTTAGGGTTAAAGTTACCTCAGATGGAACATACTGCTCCACAGCAGTAGTAACAGTTGCACAACATATCCAGAGCAACACCAGTACAGAGAGGAGAAGAGTGGTTGTTAATATCCAGCCAGAATTTCTGGAATGTAAGGAAACAAGATTTCATAAAGAGAAACTTACAGTATATTGACATTATCATGCCTACAGTTGTTTCTCTACCTGAAAGTACTTTTACTTAAAACTATTCAGATTAGAAAGTTTTTTGATGCCACCATAGTCTTAACCAGTGCTAGAAAATAAACAGAATATACTGCATTTCAGCATCTAGCAGTCAAGTTACTGCTCCTGCTATATACCTCAACTGAAATGTTCAGTGACCTAGTTTGTATAACCACATCTCAGTTGAATGAACTTACATAAATATTGTGCCTGAAAACACTCCCTCCTTCCTCCACCTAAGTGAAATTAATATAAATTTAAGTTAAATGTAAGTTCCCCTTTCATCAAAACAATGGTCACCAGCTTTTGGACAAGCCAGGATCCTGCAACATGGTTTTAATTTAGTTTAAAATCCTGGATTATTCTGAACATAGTAACTTTAAAACAAAACAATCCTCTCTCTAGTAGAATTACTGCTTTATCATCTTTCTTATCCAAATTAACTGAACAAAAGCTTTTCGTGAACCGAAAGCTTTGCTCAAATTTGACTTTTCTTGGAGAAAGACCTGAACGTAGCAAAAATTACAGAGGTTAAAATCCTATTTGCTAGTAGCATGTTGCACTATAGTAGGCTCACTGAATCACTGGGGTAAGTCAACTCCTCTATAAATTCCACTGATTCAAACGGACCTACTCTACTGGTAATTTAGTATGCTAAAGTCACAACTAGAGTAGGACCATTTGAATTAATGGAATTTACAGAGGAGTTTACTCACCAAATCCCCACTGGTTCTCCGGCATAATTTACTATACAAAGCTACAGAATTTCAGCTAGAATGTTTGAAGTTCAGAAATAACGTTTAGTGCTTTTGGCGGAAGAATATTGTTAACAAAAAAGGAGGTGGGTGGGGTACTATGATGAATTGCTCTGTATTGGTAGAACAGAAAATTAACATGCAGCACAATCAGAAGGGTAACAGTTTTTTGAGAATTTGCTAAATATAAGCAGAGCAGTACTACTATGCTCATAGTTAAATTCCATGTGGCACAAGAAACTAAATGTATCTCTCCCTTTTAAGTAATCATAATTTATATGCTGAGAATACATACACTGAAATACATTTGAAGATGCTATCAGTTTCATCCTCATCAAAGAATGTTTTATGCATCTGTGGAGCTCCTGGCTGCTGATCTATTGAAAAATCACAGTACATTTTTGTTGACGTTCAATTATAAATATCACAGAAGACATACTGTATGTATACTCAGGTGTCCAGTCATATGTATAATGATCAATTTGCAGTAATACATGCATTAAGCCCTGTCTATCCAGCATTTTTTCTTCCAACTAAAAGGATGCCCATACATGTACATGCACTAACTTTCAATGCCTTGCTAAAATAGAGCTACTGAAACAAGTGTACCAAAGTGTAAAACTGCATATTAATTGCCATAACTTAGATATCAGACACTGAGGCTCACGCAACACACTGACTCTGTAGTAAACAACATAATATATTATAGCTTTCCATAATTATCTAAATGCTCAATATTAAACAGTTTCTGATTATGAACATAGACCCTTTGACAGATACTATTAACATAGAGGTATTTGTTTGATACAGATCCATTCTTTAAAAAAATATATAAACGTAATTCCTTAAAGCTTCTTCAGATAACTTACGAGACGCTTTGCTCAGTGATGATTCTTTTAAATCTGAGGTTTCCTGATCAGGACTTTGAACATACTGAACTTCAGGCTTTGACTAGAATTATAAAAGAAGATTTTGAAACAGCATGAATGATTTATACAATGCTAAAATCATGAAAGATATTAAATTAAATGACACACATTACGCCTTAATTTAGCATAGTGAAAACAAATCCAACAACTTTAAAACTGTAACACTGTCAAAAATATACCAGTTATTGGATTGATTGACACCTGAATACCCCATTCCCTTTGAACTCTGTAATATTAGAATAAGTATACATGCAGCACCTGGAATATCAATATTTTGCCATCATCAGCTTGAAGGTAGAAAGTCCATGAGGAGGTAATGAAGCTGTGGGCTGTTTCCATCACATCACTCCAGAATGATCTCACAAGTGTAAGGGGAAAGAGAAGATGCATCCTTGGCATTAAGGACATGAGCTGCAAACAAATAATTTGGTAGTTTTAAATTTCCCATCATGTATCAATATAATAGTGAAAAAATAAAACACAGCGGTCAAGCGTGCTCTTTGCTCCACAATTTGCATTTAAGTAAGACTGGAAAGACAACCAATAACATTCTATTCACTGGATTTTATGAACAAGCTAATACTTACTTGCTCTCGCCTCAATTCTGCATATGGTAATTGACTCTGGCATCCAAGACGACAAGCATATTGTTCATCAGACTGAAATGTATATGCCTCAGTACATGCTGCAAATGAACATGAGTTCTTTCAGTTCTAAGGATCACATCTTCCCAATGAACAACTTGCCTTTCTTTTAGGAGAAAGGCAGAGTGAAAATGTAATAAATAACAACAGACTTTAACACAGAATACAACTTGATAGCAGAATACTTCATGCTGTTATTATTTGATCCCATTTCCTGCCACTCACTATTCTAACAAAATATACTGCTGGTGAGAAAATGGAGGTAAAATTAAGGTTCAACTCCATTTTAAACATTCAAACTCCATTAAAAGAAACACATAAGTGATTATCGAAATACTAAAAACTGCTTGGTACACCCATTCATTTTCTTTAGGCTACTGATTTATGTGCTCTAGTTTTCAGCGCTTAAGTTTCAGTTCTGCCATCTTTACTAGAATGCAGCCCAGAAAGTTATAACCAGAAAAAGATGCTAGCTTCTCTTACCAGAATCACATTCCAGCTTGGTCCGATTCAAGTCAATCCCATCATCCGCAAACTGACAAATAGAGAATAGTCTACAGCCTCTTTGACATGCATACAACTCTTCTTCCTGTAATTAAGTATGAACAACTCAATATAACTATTTTAGCACCCTTTTCTATCAATACTGCTCTGAGTAGAGTATACAATAAAACAGCTTAACTTCTACAAGGTTTTCTTTTTAAAAAAGTTAAATAAAAGTTTACAATACAAAACTAAAATACATATACTACTAACACATTAAAGTTACTTAATACACAAACACAAAATACTGGTGCATCCCTCACCCTAGGGACCATTATATCTTACATATTTTTGCTTATACTCATAATCTTCCTTCTCCTTTATCCACCCCCAAAATCCTTCCAAAAATACATATACTCACTGCCCATTTTTCCCATTTATCCTCTGTATCTAACAATACAGCTTTGATAAATTCTTCCCATATTTCATTTAATTTGTTAATATTTATCTCTCCATTTTTAACTTAATTTCTGAAGTCAGTTGATAATTAACTGCTATATTCCATACTTCTCTCATCCCACAGCCCCCAAGAGCTTCCCCATGATGAAAGGGATCCCTCAGGCCCTTAGAAGGGTCCTGAGCCTTGGGATCTTTGGGAGAATCAGATTTTTTAAAAAAAAATCTTAAAAATTGCCATGTGGCAGAAGTAATGAACAGGATTTCCACTGCCAAATTTAAACTACATTCTAGTAACTGCAATATGATCTGCAATCTGTTTCTGATGCCACTTCAGTGTTAGTTCTAACATTTAAAACCCTGAAAGCCAGGGACCAAACTATCTTAAACACCATCTTCTTCCATATTAACTTAATTGTTCCCTAAGGTCATTGGATAGGATCCTGTTCAGCACCAAGAAGGGCTGCAGCTCAGCTGGTAGAGCACGGGTTTCATGAAAAAGGACCCAAGTTGAATCCTTGGTGTCCCCAGGCTGGGATGGGAAAGATTCCTGCTACAAATCATGAGCAGTTGCTCCCAATCACTAAAGTAAATGAAGCAGTGTTCTGAGGTTGAATAGAACAGCTTCTGTTCACCACTACCTGAGGTAAGGCAGGTGAATATTTAGGAAGAAACCTTGTCAGTCAAAGAGCCCAAGCTCTAGTGTGCATTTTCCCACTAAGTTTGCTTTTTTTGGCTTTCTTGAGGTCCATCACTGTGTGAAGTCTCTCTCATTCCAGCTGGGCATGTTTAAAAACAACAACAATGTAAATGATATTTCTTGTGTATCTTGCTAGCTCTATGCTAGATGTCTTACTTTTTGAAGTGATTTTAGATATTAGAGGTTTTGGTAATAAGTTACTTTAGGCTTAATGTAACAAACTTTTTTGACTGATTCCTTGGGTGCTTTTTGTGAAACAGAAAAGCATATCATACTTATTTTAAAACAAGTGCACTGACTTCCCATCTTCTGACATCCTTTGCACAGGGTAGACACCAGAATTACATCTTTGCCCAAAGGAAAATAGATCCCTGCCAAACAAGCAAAAGCAAGTGGAGCATACAAGATACTCCTGATCCAAGAAGAACGAACTATAATGATAGGTGACAGGTCTTGGTCACTAAGATTACATTCAAGGATATAAAGGTCCTATATGCCAAGCTCTAAGAGTACTGCCTCTGCTCTATCAATGTCAAGAGGTTTATTCTGCAAGCCAGATATTTATTTTACTAACGAACATTGACCTTTACTTCCTTAGACAGCAACCAGAAGATGGACAGAAAATGTATGTTCCAAATAGGCAGTTCCAGTGAGATTCTGCCATAATATAATTGTTTCTGCATGGCTATAATGCCATAATTGTTTCTGCATGGCTATAATGTAGTAAATAGGTAATCAAATACCACAGAGAAGAAAAAAATGGAATTCATCTCTTGATATGATTTGGTAGACATTTTGTAGGCACGGATGAAAAACACAAGTTTATAGGCACATCAGTCCTTTACAGACAGAAGAGCTAACTGTAATGCATGGGTGGGGGGAGTTTAGGAAGGATATTAAGAAGCATTTTTGGAGGAAGTGCCTGGTCTGGTTTATTATCATTATTGCTATTCTGAACTTGGCATAATTCATCCACTCAAGGACCGTCAACACTGAGAAAAAGGCCATATTTTATTAGGCATGAGGAAACCAGCCTGGACCATTCACAAACTAGAGAACAAACAACTATAAGGTGCCTGATTCTGCATTTGATACCAAAAAGAACACACATTTTCAAACACCAAGTTGTCCTTATTAAAGTTTAAGGGGAGGCGATGATATATTGCTGCAATCGATTCCAACCCCTTTGAGGACCACAGGGTCAAGCAACATGAAATTTCTGTTTCTTAATCAAAGAAAAAGCAGCAAAAGGTCTCCCGGCACACTGAATATTAGCCAATTCTATTCGGCACAAACTTGCACGGATTACAAGGCGCTCAATGCACCTTATGCAGGGGACTGTGCTCTACAAGAGCTTGTGCCAAATAATATTTGTTAGGTCTTTCAAGGTGCCAGAAGACTTTTCTAAAATTCTTGCGGCAAGAGTACCTGACTCCGGAAATAAACATATGGTTCTCAAACCCCAGGTGTTCTTGGACTGCAATTCCCAGAAGCCTTCACCACTTGCTGTGCTGGCCAGGATTTCTGGGAGTTGCCATCCAAGAACATCTGGAGACCCCAGTTTGAGAACTTCCCATACAAAAGAATTAAAAAATAAAATAAAGAACAGGAGAGGGCAAACCCCCCTAACAGGAGGAGGGATGGCGCAGAGCGCCTTGCACGGAGAGCCCGCCTGGGGTCCCGCGGGCCATTCTAGAGGCAACGCGTCGGGGAGCCAAGCTGTGGTCTCTCCTCCGTTACCTTCGGGTACGTATGGAGCGGGTAGGTGCTCTGGCAGGTCCTCTGACACGACGCAGTATTTCCCAGCGCCGGCTCAAAAGCCTCCGAGAGAGAATCGGGCGCAGGCTCCGCGTCGCCCCAAGCGACCTGAGGGCCCAGCGCGAACAAGAGGAGATAAGACCCCAGCCCCCAAAAGCTCCACCGCCCCGCCGCCATCTTGTCTCCAAGACGAACCCGACCACTGTTTATTTTGGGTTTTTTTTTGCTAACCGCCCTTCTCGCGCTTCCTGTTTCCGGCACCTGCCGAGCAAGTTCGTAGACTTAATCACTGCAATCTTATAGAGCCGACTTACAGATTCTTTCCGGAGCAACTGACGAGAACAGTCTACAGAAAAAGAATGGATGTTAGCACTTATCACGGCTGGGCGATGCACTAAGCCGAAACAAAACAGCAATGAAGAAAAGAGTTTATGCTTATTCCAACTCACCGTTTGTCTCATGTGAGAAAGCTGTTTGTGTCCGGCTTTGTTTAAAGCACTTAAAACCGCAATGCGAGCAAGGTGAAGAAGTACAAGGCTTCTGGCCTTTAAGAAAATAGTCGAACTGACTTTCATTGAGCCATGAAAGGATGCTTTTATGGCACAATATTTGTTGCAAATCCAAACTATCTGTGGCGCAACCTGTAACTTCGAAAGGGAAGGGAGAGGTGAAATTAAATTACCCTCAATTTGCAAGCCTGTGCAAATTGAACTGGGAATAATTCCCACTGTATTCAGTGAGGACAGTGGGACTGGTTTATTTTGTTCTTTTTTCCTAAATCAGAAAGATCATAAACGTCTTTCTTAGCTGCTGCCGTATGTTTTTAGAAATGTGATGGAGGAGGAGAGCATTCCGGATACCACAGAGTGCTAAAAGGACCAACAAGTGGGTCCTAGATCAGGTCAAGCCTGAACTATCTCTGAAGGCAAAAATGTTGAAACTGAGGCTGTCCTACTCTGGATACATCATGAGAAGACAAGATTCTCTGGAAAAGACAATAATGCTGGGAAATGTGGAAGGCAGCAGGACGAGAGGAAGACGAAATACGAGAGGGGTTGACTCTCTAAAGGAAAATCAGGCTTGAGTTTGCAACAGCTGAGCAGAGGAGTTGAGGGCAGGACATTTTGGAGATTGGTCATTCATAGGTTGGAGGTGATATGACGGCACATAACAACCACCACAACAAATCAATATATTGTGATTGCTGATAGGGAAAGATGCCATGAGAGTTCTGGCCTTCTGAGCTGCAAGGCTTTCTGGGAAATGTAGTTAAAAAGGTGCGGGAGAGGAGGCTGGGCATCTCGGTCCCGGAAATTATTAAGCAGGAACCGAACACTGTTTCGGGCGAGTGTTACCGCTTCCAAGGTAAGCCCCCACTCCTCTACCCTCTTAGTGTTAGCAGTCTGCCAGATAAATGCATTAGTGGCTCTCCTTTTTTCCTAGCCCCGAGACAATAATGGGCAAAGGGGTCTGCCCTGCTGGGGAAGAGAGGAGAAATCGGGGTTTTTTTAAGGATCCCTTTGGATTTCTCTTCGTGACAAAGGGGGTAAAGCGGGCAAGCTGCGACCACAGAGAGCCCGGGAGAAGAACGTGCCAACCTGCCCCCTGCCTGCCCCCAGGGAGATCCTCTGTTTTTTTTAAGGGCATTTCGGTCTTGCTCCTTGACTTCCTTATAGCCGATCAGGTCTTAAAAAGAACCACCATCCAGAATATTCTTCATCGGTTCTCTTCCCTTTGTTCACCCCCAGTAGCATGTCAGAAGCGACCACCTCTCATTTCTAAGAGATAACCGTCAACTTTCTCAGATCTGCCAGTGAAAGTTGAATGCCCAAAGAGGAAGACATGACTCCAATTTTTAAAGAATTACCCCAAAGTCTCCATAGCTTTTGCTTCTATGAGATTGACCTATTGCCCAATATCCATTTACGCTTTGTTTAATAATGCATGTTTAACCTAGCCTGTTTGTGAGTTTATTCAAAAGGACTAGTTGCAAAGTTATGATACGAAGTATTCAAGTTAATGTGCGCTATGCTTTGTTAGTCATAACTGTAAAATTAATGTTGGTTACAGATGATTTACTGAAGATAGCTGCACCACCTTTCACTGTCTCTACCCATTTTCCATTTATACAGAATTACGCCCAATTGTCAGTGACTTCTGCCTGCATCATGGATAAGTTTATCATACGGAAACCCAGATCTGAAAGTCAAGTCAAGAAAAAGGTTTCTGGAGAAAAAAGTTATAAACAAGCCACTATAGAGTCTCTAAAGGTAAAAATTTTATATGATAAATTAGAATAGTTTCTTCAAAAGACCCAGATAATATTTTACAGTTTTCCTTGTAGCTCAGGGATCTTACTTATAACTGAAATAGATTTCTGGGGGTATAAATAGGAAAGTAGGAACTATTTTCAGAGGCATGTAAGGAAGAATCCATTAGAGTAACTAGGGCTCAGGAATTAAAATGACAAAAGAAAGGCATTTTTTAATGTTGTAACAAAATTCTTAAAAGTGTCGCACAGTCAACTATTAAGTCAGAAGTCTGTCTGATACAGGATACAGTTTGCAAATCATAAAACGTCAGAGAGGTTGCTCTTGAATATGTACTTCCAGATATTACACTTCCTTTTAGGAAAAGCCATGCATCATTGATAGAAAAACATTAAATATCCAGTGGAGAACAAATGTTTATAATTGATGTTTGAAGAACCATTACACTGGTGCTTGAATATGGAACATTCCAAATGGTTTCGGCAAAAAAAGAAAGAAAAAAAGAAGACTGTTATTAGTGAAGCTTGAAAGCTAAGGTTGAGTACTTTGGAAAGGAAATAAACACACCGTTAATGTAACTTCTCATGCGATCCTCACCTCTACCGCCAATACCTGTCTTTGTTTCCTGGCTGCCATCACTAAAACAGTCTTTAATCCCTGTAATTGACAGACTGACCCAGCCAAATTCAGTGTACTAAATAGTATGGTAATATCTAATTAGACATGGGGTGAAGATCATGGCACCATACCAAGCTGAGACCAACAGCAGATTGAGTTCTTACTAAACAAATTGAAAAGCAATAATACAGATACAAGAGTAGGTGATATCTTTATAGACCACACACAAAAAATCATCATACAATCTGCTAGCTTTCATGGATCAGGACCACTTTGTCAGGCAGCTACTGGTGGGAAGAACTTAAAAGTCCAAAAGTGATTGGCAAGATGGATTTTGCTAGGCAACAATGTAACAGTTACTGTGATGACACATCTTTAAAAATAAGCAGATTTTGTAAACAATTTTAGCAGTAACTGTTAAAATTGTTTATAAAAGCAGGTTGGTTTTAAAAAAATATATGCACAGTGAAATAAACAAGCAGACATTTGAATCAGTTTAAACAGTGAGATCAGTGAGGATTTGAAAACAGCATGGGGAAATGTGTCCATTAAAGCTTAATCTAGACTGCTTTATTGTTAGATCTGGGTTTAAACATTTCTTCTTTTGTTGACCTTTGTTCAGGTTGGTTAAATAATTTCAGCATTGGTAATGCTGTCTTTCCCCCCTGTTGCTTTCAGTCCAGCCTCTTTTGAAGTCTTAATGTATCTTGTGCATCTTGGCCACTCCATATTTCTAGCTGTTTCACTTTTAGATCCTCTAACAGTTGCCTCTCCCGTTTGCCAGGTTCACTTACAGACATTGTTTCATTTTGCTCTTTTTGCCAATCAAGAAGGCAATGGATTTTGTAAAGTTTCTAATTCCCATAATGTTGGATCCAGCTTTCCATCTGTTGAAGCAGATAGATGGAAACTAACTTTCCTATCTATTTGTTTTTCTCATCAACTCCTAGAGTCCCTGAAATGTTCCCTTGAAAGTCAAGAGAGCCTGTTAAATGGGATGGGCTATGGCATGGAGGGCTCAATGGGGAAAGTGAGTTTTTTAAAGAGTGGCCTGCACAATTTCATTCCTTCACAGGTTTTGGGGTGGGACTGAAGAGGGTGATAGGATGAAAAAGAACAGGTTGTTAGACTAAAAATTGGTAGACAAACCAGTTGGAAGACAACACAAATGGGGAAGTAATATAGCTTGATTGTAAAATAATAGTAATTTGCCATGGAGTCCATTCTGACTTACGGCGATCTTTTCCAGGTAGAGAATACTCAGAAGTGGCTTACTATCCCCTTCTAGAGGCACCCTGGCCCTGTGCAGCTTGCCCAAGGCACACAGGCTGGCTCAACTCACAGGAGGCACAGTAGGGAATCAAACGCTCAACCTCTGGCTCTGTAGCCAGATACCGAAACCACTGAGCTATCCAGCCAGCTTGAGAACAGTAAGATCAGTATTGATGGAGTTGCCTTATTAGGGCCATATATGTGGTGAAGCCTACCAAGCTAGCATATAAAAGCATTTAAAATATAATATGATAAAATGTCGCTTATGCTGGCCTGACTCAGAACTTCCATACCGATTGATATACTTGGCATCCTGAGGAATGAAGAATGCAAATTTTGTAATGGAATTTTGGCTCTGATTTTGAGGGGAGGGGACTGATAACCTCTAATAAAAGTAGTGAGGAGAAGTAATGAAAAATGAACTGGGGGTCACCTGGCAAGACTATGAAGTATTCTCAAGTATTTATGAGAAATACCTGCTCAAAGCACTCACTTCAGAATAGTTAAGTGAATTGAAGATGGCAGGATAATGAGTTTATTTTGCTTTCTAGATTTTGCTTGCTTGCCTTACATCAGAGGCTTGTTGTGAAACAAGTATTCATCTGTTTGGATTATGAAGTTTTCTGTAGTTGACTGCCTGTCATCATCAATAATTTATAGGTCAATAACAGCTGCATTAGCTAACACAAAGCACAATACATTTATTTACAATAAGTATGTATGTCTTTCTCTGTCTCCTAATGATGATTCTCCTTCTTAGAGGGTCGTGGTTGTTGAAGATATAAAAAGATGGAAATCTATGCTAGAGCTTTCAGTTCAGTCTAAGGAGAATCTAATTGAGGCCTTAATGGAATTACAGAAGAAAGTTCCATCTAAGGAAGTTTTACTTGCAACAAAAATAGGTAACCCTGTTTTTATTTTCCATTGGAATCAATAATAGTTGGTGGAGGTATATTGAAGCATGTCTGATATATTCCTTTCTAAAAGTGTTTTGAGAACTCTTTTTTAAAGATTTCCAGAGGGGTAGGTGGAGTCTTGCACCCTGGTCTGGAAATAGCTGTCAGAATAACAGAATGTTAGCACTTCTTAGGTCATGGCTTTCTCATGTGAGATGCTGCTGTCTCTCACCACTTCTTCCCCCTACTGGTCACTTGCAAGAGGCACGAGAGCAAAATAAAGCATCCCCATGGTCTTCAGAGGTTCCATTGAGTGCTAAGAATGGATGTATCTCTCATTTTATGCCAAGGTCATACAGTGAATAAGATGCGTAAGCATCCAGACCAGGATGTAGCTGCTCTTGCCAAGGATGTCTATACCAAATGGCGAACTTTCATCAGAGAACATTCAAACAGGCCCTCAATAGAAGTGAGGAGTGATCCCAAAACAGAGGGACTTCGCCAGAATGCCCAGAAGCTAATTGCTGAAGCTCTAGAGGCAGAGGTAAGCTGTTATTGTTATTTTGTGAAAAAATATTTTAAATTCTGAATTTCATCTTTTACTAATTTAGGGTTGATGTAGAAGAGAACTCCAGATGTAGAATAGGCTATTTGTTTAAAACTACTACCATGGCCCTAGAGGAATAGCAAAGAGCAGTGCCTGGATATTCCAAATAAGTACAGAGTGTACTTTTTTTTATAGCCTTATGTTTACCTATGTACATTTAGCTTGTTTATAGGAAGAAAGTACAGACATTCTTGTTTCAATTACATGTTTGTTGTCAGCCGGTTTTGCTAGTTGTGATTTCCTTATCTTGACTTTCCAAAGACCTTCAAATTCCCTTTCCCCAAGTAATACTTCCCAAATGTCACAATCATCCAAGTTTCAGCTTTTTTTGCAGCCAATAACTGCCTAACTAAATATTTCTTCCTCATACATGTTAGGAATTCAAAAATAAAAATTGTTGATAATTATTATCAATCTGCTTTTCTAGTTTGCATTATGTGCATATGCTAGCAAAGTCAAATCCTGAATCACCCATCGTGTCTTTTCATATTTCAGCAGGTTATGTGCCTTTAAATATGGTGGTAAATGCTGTAGGCATGATTTTTTTGATCTTTTTATTATTATTATTATAACTATAACATAAACATAAACATAAAATACACAAACCAAAATACAATTTAACTGTGTTCCCCACCACCATAGGCGGGACCTCTTGCAATAATCTTCTTCTTCCTCCATCTATATTCTTCTTCTTCTTTTATTGTCCTCTTCTCCAGAACTGCATTGATTCTTGATTTGGAGCTTTCCCTTTTCCTCTTGTTAACACATATTCCAAAAATCTGCCCCATATTTCATAAAAAGTATTCTTTTTCAACTCTCCTTTCTTAACCTTTAAATTACAAATTAGTTTATCATTTATAGCTATATTCCATATTTCATTGTACCATTCATCGATTCGAAACTCAGATTTTGATTTCCATTGCCTAGCTATTATCAGTCTAGCTGCTGTTAATAAATTGGTTATCAATTCTTTAGTCATCTTATCATATTCCACATTCTCAAATATTGATAACAAAGCAATCTCAGGATTAAATTCTATATCTTTTTCACATGATTATTTTTATGGTATTATTTATCTCATTTTGTGGAGGAAGAGAGGGTTTTTAAGTTGCAGTTCTGCTCCATGGATTGCATGTGCTCTTGTGCATTTTGTCTCATAGGCAGAGAGGAAAAGAGAAACTAGAGAGGAGGGAAATAGTAGAGATATTAGAAAAAAGATGAGAGGACTCCAAGAGTCTGTGTTAGATATATAAAGGGACTCAGTGTGTGTGTTTGTGGGATTGGGGGGGGGGGGGGAAGGAGAATACTAACATACAGTTAACCCATTTTTGGGTTTCTGTGTGGGATTGTACCAGATTTGACTTTTCTTCTCTGTTTTTTTGTGTTGTTCCAATGCAAACCAAAGAAATGAACATGTGAGTACCAAAACATTTGCAACTGCAACAATTTTCTGAGAGAAGGGTTGCATTTTCTGACAGAATTGCAAGGGTGCCAATATTTTTGGCCATGATGTGAGGGTTCGACTTTTGGCTCCATGTTCGGTTCAAAGAAATCAGTAGATTTTTGTTGCTTCAAAACAGGTGAAAGATTTATTGGTGCATTTAACAATAAACAGGTGTCTGAAACATGATTGTGAGTCTTTTCTCCTTCTGCCAACGGGTCCGGAAGGGGTTTCCAATCTTCAAATAGGAACGGGTTTCCATAACTGTTGTTCTATGGTCCCAGTAGATCCCAGTCTCTTATGGTCTGCCCCGTTGGGCCTTCCAACAAGGGCACGGTCTCGTCGTCCAGGTCATCATCCCACAGGATCCGTCTCTCGGGGTCTCGGCTCTCCCAAGGTCCTCCCTGTAACTCCTCTTCATCTCCCTTACTCTCCATTCTAATCTTTCTCTCCTTTTTCTCTCAACTCTCTCTTTCTCCTCTGTCTCCTTCTCCACTCTCTCGCCTCGGCTTCTCCCTAATAAGAGGGTCTGGGTGGAATCTCTGCTCTCCTTCTATAATCTGCCTCCCCCTTAGGCACTCTTAACCTCTCCCATAATCCTGTCCAGGGATCCTCCATCCACACCCATTCCCAACTGGGTGGCAACTGTCCTTCCTTTCTCTCTACCTCCCCTGTTCCTGCTTCAAACTCCACTCTCTTTTTCCTCTCTTTTCCCGCCTTTTCTCCCTGAACCTCCCCTGTCATCATTTTCTGCATCTCTTCCGTCAGCTCCTCTATTTCTGTCTCTTGCTGAGGTCTCGCTGTAGGCTCTGGTGCGGCGGGTTTGGGGTCCGCTTCCTTCGTTTTGCTGCTGAGGAGGGACGGCTCTCCGGTGAGTGGGGTATCCCTCTCACCTTCTGTCTCACACATGACTGTAGGAGTATAATCAGATGTCCGATCAAACTGGAAAAGGTCTCATTGCAGGGAGCAATCTCCCTTAAAGTGACCCTTCTGTCGGGGAATCACTCCAGCCGTGCCCCAAGAAGTAGTAGCTCTACACCTGGACCAAAAAGGTCCAGCCTGGGCATGGATCGGGATTGGGGTGGAGTCCCAATTCCCTGTACATTGTTCGATTGCTGTAAATAGATTGCACTGGACTGTTCCACAAATGGTCCAGAATTGCACCATGTATATGAATACTTGGAAAAACTTATTCTAAAGCTGCATCTTTGGCCCTGTAAGAGACAAACATTTCTGTATCTGGATGGCTGGTGAAATATTCCATGGCTGAAAAGTATAGCTTGCTTAGAATTTTCAGTATAATCCTGTTCCTTAAACTCCATACAAATACATTTTTGTTTATAGTGAGGCAGTGATACAAATGCTCCTGTGCAGCAACTGCAGTCACAACAGTGTATTTATTTATTGAAAATATGTGTGCATTCACATATATTATATTGAGTTTATAGAATTCCATAGGAAGCACACAAGGATCATTAAAAACAATACAAAATATAATAAAATGAGCCAAAGTAACAAAAGTATGATAGAACAATAAAATAAGCAGAACCAGTAACATCATTCATTAGAATTCAGGCCTTGGCAAATATGTCTTTGCTGACACTGAGAAATCTATCAGATTTGGCTCCCACAGAGGTGTCTGGGAGGGTCTCAGTAAGCTGGCCAGCAACTGTGTTTTGAACCCACTAAAGTTTCAGAGACACATTAATCTACAACACTTTGCAGTAGTTTAATCTGAATGTGACTTCAACATCGATAATAATAATTAGCCCATGCTTTCAAATTCGAAAACAATGGCTTGGATTTGCAAAGATTACAGGGGTAGCAAATCATTTGAGACCACCCAGTTTGCATGGTCAGCATGTATATCTGATGTGTGTATTTACCATTCTTAGACTCCTTGGAAGAAAGGAAAGCATCAAAATGTATTCTTAGTATTCTATGTACTAAATCTTCACTAAAGCCCTTTGGATGTTCTGTATTCAAACTTTATATCCACAATTAAGTCTTTGTAAATCAAAGTTTATTGTGAGAACCTGCAGAGAGGGTCAATAGTGTACAAAGTGGTGGTAAATACCAGATCCCTGTGGTATCCTTAAGTAATGAACGCAACAAGAATTCTCTCTAAGCTTTAACGATTAGTTTGTGTTCTATATTAAACTCCTTAATAATTATCCTTTTAATGTATTCATTAATTATTTCTAAACTGCATGTAGAGCATTCAAGAATTACAAAGCAAAACTAGAAGTGTTTACAGTCCTTGTGAAATCTGATTAGAAAATTATGAACAATTTCTTTTAAGGTTCATTGCAGTTTCTGAAGCTCTGTTGCCCATCTCCAGTTACTAGATAGGCCACTGAGTTTGTTCTGTCATCTCTGGCATGCTGCCTTTCACACAGATTTTTAGTGCCTATATATGTAAGGTAAAGGTAAAGGTTCCCCTTGACAATTTGTCCAGTCGTGTTCGACTCTAGGGGGCGGTGCTCATCCCCGTTTCCAAGCCATAGAGCCAGCGTTTGTCCGAAGACAATCTTCCGTGGTCACATGGCCAGTGCGACTTAGACACGGAACGCTGTTACCTTCCCACCGAGGTGGTCCCTATTTATCTACTCGCATTTGCATGCTTTCGAACCGCTAGGTTGGCGGGAGCTGGGACAAGCGACGGGCGCTCACTCCGTCACGTGGATTCGATCTTACAGCTGCAGATCTATAGACCTTACAGCACAGAGGCTTCTGCGGTTTAACCCGCAGCGCCACCACGTCCCTATATATGTACTCCAATGTATATTTGCAAGGTGTGTTCCTCTTTCAGCAAAAGACTGGACATCCAAGTTGAAGGGAACTTTACTATCACCTGTAGTTGAAGGTCTACACTGGGGTAGACAACACACCATTTGTGGGGCACATGTGGCCCTCAACAGTATTCCATAGCCTCACTGTATTGCTGGTCCTGCTGTCAGTGTTTGAAATCATGCTGCTGAAAATCTGCAGTCATGGCCACCAAAGTAACATTGCAAATCCACCCCCAATTTCAACATTTCCTGCCCTAGATGCCTTCTTGTCCACCTTGCTTTCTTCCTCTCTTTCTCCAAATGCACCGTACAAAGCTGCCACAATTGCTTCCAAAATGTGATAGTGAAAACTGTGTCAGCCACTGAATTTTGGCTGCCTCAGTAGTGGTGACAAATGTGGCATGACTACAGAGGCCATGATTTCTGGAGAGACCAGAGTTTCTCCCCAAGACGTAAGTTTTGCATCTCAGATCTACTTACTACTTTTATCCTATTTTTTCTATTCATTATTCCTGCTGTCACCTTGCTTTACTCTTGCCAAATATATCCATTTATTAAAAGCTGCCTACGGTATGTGAATAAACACAATTTTTTCATCTGCAAATGCACTTATATTCACAGCAAGACAATGAAAACAATAGCAACCCAGCAACCCCATTGTGACAGTTAGGCAGGCAGGAGAAATAATGGTGATTCCTAGCAGCAGCACCCCACTGTCTTCGTACTACCTGCTGCTGCTGGTGACTGCATACACCTGCCGAATTGTAAAATGGAGCACCTTTTAGAACTTTATTTGCTAACCAGTTACAGTTATTGCTGTTTAATCCTGACACTATGGCTTTACAATGTTATTTTATTGTTTTTATTTGTGTGTAACCCCTCGTGAGAGTTTTTATTTGGTCTAGATAGAAGTTCACTAAAATAAAGATAACCAGCCTCTTGTTGCTCTATATGAATGGAAAAAAAGGTGTGTATGCACAGAGGATAGCGAGCACTTTATCTCCCATGGGATTATGAAGTAGGGATTGTGCATAGCTTGTCCATCTCCATATTTTGGAAATACGTGGGTGTCTGAGGTAAATCTTGAAAATGGATAAAATCCCCTGCTAACCTTTTAAAAAAGAATAAAGCTTTATGAATATAGGAGGATGTGTACCAAAGTCACTAGAATAAGGAATACTGGCCAGAATCCTATTGGATTTTATTCTGGAATAGACCAGCAAATTGCAACTAACTAACAAGATGCTGGTCACATTCTTGGTCATGTGCCAGTCATGACAACAGGGACATAAATTCCACTTTTAAAATTATTTACAATTTGCCACTGACTTACAGTCACAGAGTACACCTACTCTGTGGAGTGAAGTCCCTGTAGGATTATGGCTACTGCTTCTGTTTTAGGATGCTACTTTTGTAAAAGACTCTACGAGTTAATTATTTTTTGAGATAGGATGCACCAATGAAGTGTGGATTGTGCAAACCATTTATGATATTTCCAGAAATAAATCCAATAAAAGTCAGTGTATACACTTAACAGCATACTCTATTGTTGCTGTGCTGGGAATGATAGCACTAGTTAAACACCTGCCTCCCTTTACGTTGCAGTTGGGCTTAAGAAAGTGTATCTATCTTGGTTATGTTTATACCTGCATTAGTTTCAGGTGGTGAGTCCACTTAGTAATAGTTCAGAGTATAAAAGTTTTCCACTGTTCAACTTGTTCAACTTACACCAGCTCCATCATGTTTTAGACTGCATTATTGTGGTCTCTGACCAAGCACAGGACCTTCCTCTTAGAAATGGAACCCACGAGTTGGATCCATATTATTTGACCCTTTCCCACAACATTGCTAATGCCAAGAAGCACTTTAATTATTTTCCTGAATGCCCATTTATACATGAAGTGAGCCATATGCAAATTAACTGAGGAGAGAGTCAAACAAATAAATAAAACCCAACTTGGAATGCTGTGTACAGTTTTAGTCACTGTACCTAAAAAATGATGCTGTAGAATGGACATGGGTGCTTCATATTCGTATTCAGGGGATAGGAATACGAAGTATGGCACCACAAGTGCCAAGGTGGTCCATTCCCTACCCCCAGAACCCGCCTAGTCTACTCACCAGGTTCTGCACAGCGCATGTTGTCAGCATCATTGTTGCACCAATTGCAGAAGTAGTCTGGCTGGCGCTTCCCCGCTTCTCCAATGAGGAGGAAGGAAGATGAGTCTCCCTGCTCAGCTGCTGAGTGGCCAGCTGTGGGGAGAGGCGGGGAAGCGCTGGCTGGACTACTTCCATGATTAGCGCAACGACAATGCTGACAGATGCATGCGCTGAGTAGAGCCCAGTGAGTGGACTGGGCTGGTTCTGACAGGAGGGAATGGACCACCATGGCACATGTGGTGCTGCACTTTGTACTTGTATCCCCTGGATATGAATGTGAAGCACCTATGTCTACTGTAGAGCCAAAAAAGGTACAAAACCGGGCAGCCAGAATGTTCAAGGAGGTGGAGCAAGTCTCCCTACCCCACCCCGTGACGAAGGATTGCAACATTTGGAGATGTTTAGCTTTGACCATGGTGAGTAAGGGAAGACATCATAGGAATGTGTCAAATTAAGCATGGTAAATAAGCAGTCCCCTTCCCCCAAAATTAGAACTCAATGTCATCCCCTGAGGTTGAATGTTGGGAGGTTAGTGTAAAGGAAGAACCTTTGTCCAGCATATAGTTAAACATCTGGATTTGCTGTTATGATATAACAAGAGCTGCCAACCCGGACAGCTTTAGAAGGGATCTGATAGGTTCGTGGAAGAGGGCACTTACCATTGGCTACTAATCATGGTAGATAGATATTCCCTCCAATATCAGTAGCAGTGTGCCTCGCCTCTGTATATTAGTTCCTGGAGAATATGAATTGAAGAGGGGAAAACGTGCTGTCGTACTCATGTCCTGCTTCTAGATTTTTCACAGAGAACTGATTGGCTGCTGTAGAAGCGAAATGCTGTTCAATACATACTTTTGCTCTGATTCCGCATGCTCTTTTTATGTTCTTATGACTAAAGCAGAAGTAGAAGATAATAAAAAGAATTTGTGTAGCAAGTAGAGATGGGGGTATTCGTATATGAATAGGAATATCCCCCCACAGGTGGAGATAACGAGGGTCCGGCCCCCTGGGGCCAGACCGACCACTCATGATTTCACCAGTGCTGCCGGCTCTGCATAGCCTTCCTATTGCTCTGTTGCTCGCGATGGATTAGCCACTCTGCGACCTGGTAGAGAGGCTCGTCATCCTGCCTTTTGCCAGGACTGGCTAATCTATCGCGAGCAATGGAGCGATAGGAAGGCTCCATCGAGCTCGTGTCAGCGGCAGAATCGTGAGTGGACCTTCCAGCCCCAGGGGGCCGGACCCTCGTTATCTCCACCTATGGGGGGATATTCGTATACGAATACAGTGGTGCCTCAACTTACGGAATTAATCCGTATTGGAACGGTGGCCGTAGGTCGAAATTTCCGTAAGTCAAAGCACCATTTCCCATAGGAATGCATTGAAAACTGATTAATCCGTTCCGGCCGAAGAAAAAAATACCCCACCCAAAAAATAAAAATAAAAATAAAACACTGCAAGCTCCTGGGCCTACAAAAAAACAAAACAAATCTAAAAATAAACGTAAACATAACCCCACCAGCCCAATCCCACCCTGCAAAAGCCACCCAAAACAGTAAAAAGCTAAAAGCAGCACCTTACCTCCACTGCTGCCTCCCGGCCCTGGCTCCACCGCCACCGCCACTGCCGCCACCGGGAGGCTTGAGCCTGGCCAGGGTGCTGCGGCCGGGGGCGAGCGGCCGAAGCACCCCGGCCAGCTCAAGCCTCCCAGCGCTGGCCTACCGCTGCCTCCACCGCGGCCGGGGGCGAGCGGCCGAAGCACCCCGGCCAGGCTCAAGCCTCCCGGCGCTGGGCAACTGCTGCCTCTGCCACGGCTGGGGGCAAGCGGCCGAAGCACCCCGGCCAGGCTCAAGCCTCCCGGCGCTGGGCAACTGCTGCCTCTGCCACGGCTGGGGGCAAGCGGCCGAAGCACCCCGGCCAGGCTCAAGCCTCCTGGCGCTGGGTCACCGCTGCCTCCGCGGTCGCAGCGGCGGGGAAGCCCGGGAGGCTGAGCCTCCCTTTTCCTAACCGTTGGGGCGAAGAAGCAGCCTCTTCGCCACCAACGGTTTGAATTTCCCGCCCTTTTCCCCTGCCTTTTTTCTTTCGTAAGTGGAAGCTCCGGCCGCAAGTCGAACCAAAATTTTGCGGCCGGAGCTTTCCGTAACTCGAAATTTTCGTAAGTAGGGACGTCTGTAAGTCGAGGCACCACTGTACCCCCATCTCTAGTAGCAAGCTTTGGACAATGCATGCACAATTCTGTAAAGGTAGTGTAATCGGTAATCCTAAAGAGGATGGTTAGAATAATTGTTTTCAGTGGAATAGTAAGGTATAAGGTACAAGCAAGAGTAGGAAATGGCTGCAACTACAGTGGAAGTGAAATAAGCATGAGGATGGTAAACAGTTGAGCATTTTGAATTCTCATCAGGTATAAAATTTCTCAGCGCTAATGGCCAAAAAAGAAATAAACCCTTTCTTGGTAGGCAGTAGTTGCTTTTCATTTATTTCTATATAATTTATTTAGATGTCTCAGCTGTGCCAAATTACATAGCTTGGCACATGTCGAAGCTATAACTTCATAATTAACATTTAGCAAATCCCTTTCTGTTTTCTTAATTACACCTCCTTACACTTGCTCATAAAGTCTACATTTCCCTTTACAGCCCTGCCAGTCAATCTTGCCAAGTATTTAGAGCATCTAGGACTTGTTTTGGAGTTGAGTTTGAAATGCTATCAAAAGTGCCTTGTATCAGTGAATGTTATTGGAGGCAGGACTACTTCGTTCATAATTGCACTTGAACCTGATACCCCAGGTTGGCTGCAGATTAGTTTCCTGTTGGGCTGGCAAAAGTGGCTGACCACAGTGCCTTGTTCTTTAATTGCTGGAGTGAAATTAAATTGCTCTTCCTGTTTTACTTGTGATGTGAAGTGGATTTCCTTGAATTTGAGCTGATTAAGAAACCAGCCTCCAATTTCAAACAGTTAGTCTCCTTATTAAACGTAAGGATCTCATTTCTTACTTTCTGTTTTCAGATTGGTCACCCGCTGGCGGAAAATATTGAGCGAGAAGCTTTTCATCTCTCTTCCCGTCTCATTAACGCGCCCTACCGCAGGACTGTGCGAGCCCTTGTATTCGCTTTAAAGCACAAGCCTGAAATTCGTACACAAGTACAAAGTGGTGCACTGTCACTTAGAACATTTGTGCAAAGCCATAAAAAGTGACCCAGAGATTTGGAGTGCATATGCTGTTGCCACTGATGTATTATATGGCAAAAGATGAAACCTTTTCTGTTTCTTAGATACTTGTCATAGTAGTAACCGTATATTGGTCATATTGGAAGAATGCAAATATTTTAGAAAGTTCATTAGAAGTCAAGTCTTCATTTATTGCAAATAGTGGTCCATACTTTGGTCAGCAAACAGGAATGGGGAAAGGAATTCTCCCTCACCTTGTAACAGTCTTGAAAGAGATTTGGGCTAAGCAAGCAGATTCTACTGTTGTTTTATAGGGTATAGCAGAAGCCTACAGATGTTCACTAGTGTACTTATGTTTGAAGCAGGTTATCTGAAGCATTAAAAAACTGTGTGGACCAAATTAATTTGTAAACTGCAGGCTAATCTTGTCTGCTATTCCCTGGGTTGCAAGTCACCTCTCTTGCATAATTTCCTTAGTATTATCTGCTTGGCCTTCCTATCAGCCTAGCCAAATAATTTCATTCTCCAGTGTCTATAAACAGAACTATTGAATTTACATTAAGCTTTTGGTTTTTAAACAAACTAACTAATTTCTCTCCCTCAGACTGATAGAAGCAAGGATTATAATGAGATTTTGAAGTATAATTTTCTACAGGGAAATGACCCTTTAAAAACACTTTTCTTATATCATTAGCAAATAATGGCCAAAATCCTGTTGTACAGCTATGCCTGTGCAACTCGTTGCACAAGAAGTTGTGAAATTCACACCAAGGTGGGAGCCATATCCAGCAAGCAGAAAATTACTTGCGTACCACATGGTGGAGATCTCTGATGGAATTTTGCTTGCTGTCTTAGCAAAGCTCTTTCTTCTATGCTCTTCTGATATGACAGGTGCTGTGGGAAAACTTTGGCTGCTCCTGATTAGCTTCCAACAAACTCCAGTAGTTTGGTAGCCTAGGGCAGTGGTTCCCAACCTTGGATCCATTTGGACTAAAACTGCCAGAAGACTTCACCACTAGCTGTGCTGGCCAGGATTTTTGGGAATTGTAATCTAAGAATATCTGGGGATCCAAGGTTTAGAACCACTGACCTAAGGGGAATGATCAGCTGTCTTAATTTCTCCCTTCCCAAACACATTAATCCATAGAGTACCTTGCTTACCTAAAGTCATTCTTGGCTCAGCAGAAAGAAGGCTCCTCGGCAATTCATCCAATCATCTGTCTGCTAAAGAATGACTGTTTCTAGCTTACAGTGAGCCTAGCAGCTCTGGAGTGACATCAGACCTTTCATTCTGTTAGGTCTTAGCCTTGGACATAAGATACATAATTTGAGAAAATAAAGAGAAGGTGAAAACAGTATACTGAAGACCTATACAGAAGAGCTAAAAGTATGACAGGCTCCTTTGAAAAAGAATCCTATGATGAAAAACCTGCATTTCTAGAAAATGAAGTGAAAGCTGCTCTGAAA
This sequence comes from Intellagama lesueurii, assembly GCA_037013535.1. Lineage (NCBI taxonomy): Eukaryota > Metazoa > Chordata > Lepidosauria > Squamata > Agamidae > Intellagama > Intellagama lesueurii. The sequence continues at coordinate 173,367,334 of JBAJHW010000004.1, read as the reverse complement.
GCACTATGAAGAAATAAATCAAAAGGGGTAGATGGAATAGCAATAGAACCATTTCAAGCCACAGAAAATGAATCTGTCAAAATCCTAACAAGAAAATGCCAACAAATATGGAAAACAAAACAATGCTCACAGACTGGCAACAATCAATATACATTCTAATCCTCAAGAAAGGAGATGCCAGGGAGTGCAATAACTATAGGATCATTGCTTAAATTTCCCATGCAAGCAAAGTGATGCTCAATGTGTTGCAACAAAGGCTTTTACCTTATATGGAGTGAGAAATGCCTGATGTTCACGCTGGATTAAAAAAAGGAAGAGGCTCTTGTGAAGAGATTTTGGACATTTCTCATTCATAGGGTTGCCATAAGCCAGAGGAGACTTGACAGCATGTGAAAATAACAATACAGAAATAGTTTGTGTCCTTTGGTACATTCTACTGGATTCATTACCAACACAGATTTCCAATGTTTTGAACAAGTCATTTGATGTAAATGGAAGCTATATGGTAAGTGAGCTCTCTAGTCCTCTCTTACTTCACTGCAAAATAAAGGCATTTCCACCATGATACTGGAATCATATTTTTGTGTGTTTTCCCCAGTAATAGTGTCAATATATTCATTGGCATGCCATTTGGTTTCAAAATCCCCCTTCTATTTTTAATCCCAGAGAAAGACCTGATGGTCCCTAGTACCCTGTTTCCCCGAAAATAAGACCTAACCTGAAAATAAGCCCTAGTATGATTTTTCAGGATGCTCGTAATATAAGCCCTACCCCAAAAATGAGCCCTAGTTAAGTGAAACCCCACCCTCCACCATTGTGCAGCATTGTGCAGCAACCAGAAGATGACATGACTGTATTTGAATAAATGTAGACTGTTGTATATGAAAAAAATAAAACATCCCCTGAAAATAAGCCCTACTGCATTTTTTGGAGCAAAAATTAATATAAGACCCTGTCTTATTTTCGGGGAAACACGGTATAAGTGCTTGTGCACCTGTTGAAACTAAGCAGGGCAAGCTTCATAGATCATATATGGATGTTGTTCAGAGGTTTTATCAGCATACAACAGTAAGCAGGGAACAGAACTAAAATAAACAACATTTGGGTGCATAAACAGCTCATTAAAGGGGAGTTTCTTTTAAATTATAAACACCAGGAGTAGGAAGACAACGAGGAACAATAAAAGAACAGTTAGTGAATAAGAAAGAGGCTCTGATGCGATTAAGTTTGCTTCACCTGCGGCTGACAGGAACTGAGGAGAGATCATTGGAAGCCAAGATATACTTGGCGGGGGCGGAGAAGCAGTACTAATGTCTCTCCTGTCTCATGCAGAAGCGCTAGAAGATTCTGATGAGGTTTCGCACATGTACGGAATCTCGTGTGATTTACAAAGACCACAGTGAAGAAGTGAACATTTCTACTTTGCACAAAGTACAGTATAAGGTGAACTGGTACGTTCAGAGAAAATTCTCAGTCCCCATGTCCACCCTTCTCTGGTTTAGGTGAGGCTCACTAAGGGTGTCATGCTCAAAAACCCAGAGCTGGCTATGTTGCCGATTCTTTCTTTTCCTTTTTACCACTTCAGCTTTTAATCTTAGGTTGACATAGCAAAGAGTCCAATGAAAGAAAGAGAAGGCCATCTGGAACTTGTATGTAATCCAATCCAACGACAAGGCTAAGTAACACCTCTCTTAGACCACTAAAAAGCACAAAGAAATGCTGGTTTTCAGCCTGTACAGGCCTTCATGAAAGTGGGCTCTGCTTATTTGGATGGGGCAAAATGCAACAGCTCCAAAAATCAGGCTCCAAAAATCGGGCTTCAAAATGAGGGTCTTTTCTTGGCTAGGGATTATGGTGACACAGGAGTGGGACAATTGCAGCCAAATCAATAGTACCTAGTGGTTGGAGGACATTGTCTGCAACTTAGCATGGATACTTAACACCTCCCAAGCAGGACTGTGAACTGAGGACAACCTTTCCCTCCAACCACTAGGCAGTACTATTAATTTGGCTATACCTAACGAGTAAACTAAATTTTACCAAACTTCTCTGATATATTAGCTGTATTTCTGTGTCAGCTTAATCCCCATCCAAGAAAGGATTGGTTTGTTTCAGTGTAGGGCAATAAAGCAGGGGGAAACACTGAGTGGCTGACTGCCTTCTGTTGAGTTTGGAACAATTCAATCAACATGGCCAAAGGTGGAATTTAAAACCAACACTCTTGTCTTCACAGCTCTCATTTTGTAGCCTGGTATAGACATCTAGCTATGATTTTTGGTGCAATTCATGAATAAGTGGTGGCCAGCCTGCTGAAGGCCTGTATGTGTCAAAAGCTAGCATTTGTCTGTAATTTTTAAGTCCTCTAACAGATGCATCACCCGCCCTTGGCTTTTGATAGCTAAGAATGTTAAGTGCCTTTCCTCAATTAATTTCATGTGCCTGTTTGGTGCTGTAAAACTCATCTGAATGCTCTGTCTAGAAGAGCCTTAGTGCTGTAAAATCATTTTTATATCTTCAGAAATAACAATAAAAGCAATTTAGTAAACACAGCAGTGATGGGAAGACTCAGTTTTTTCCCAATGATCTAATATGTTTTGACCAGACAGATAAGGAAGACAGAAAAGCATGTGCGATGGATGCTTTAAAAGGTACAGAGCCAACAAAATTCCACCCTCACCCACATTCCAGTGCAACTAGTCATGCATGCTTGTGACTGGAAGAGGCATCTGCCATTAGGAAGCCTATTCTCCCTTTTTGCTCTAGAGTTGCAATGTCTGTTCTGCATGGTGCTTTCTCCCAGATCCTGCCATGCCACAGGATACCACAAGGTGGTGGTCTACACAATCAAACATCTTGCCTCTGAGACAACAAGAAGCAAAGCTAGGTGGGTAGAAATTTTTAGCAGAGTCAAGACCTGTGATATTTGAATATGTCACACAGATGCGTGCAGCAGGATCTAGTGGTGATCTTTTTCAAATTTAAAGTAAAGTTCTCTAAAGGACAGTCGAATTTAAGTCTCAGAACCAAGCTTGGATTCACTATATTCACATGATTTTTTTTCCTGCTTAGTATCAGGCTGTTGTGGCACCAACCACAAGGAATGATCTCCCGGTTGAGATTAGGCAGGTTCCCAGTGCAGAATGTTCCTCCTGCCAAGTGAAGACTTGCTTACTTCTTTTTCCAGGCATTTTTCTGATTGCTAGACTAGTCATCCCTGGTGATTTTAGTGGCCTTAAAGAAATATTTCATTTTACTGCTGTCCCAGTGTGGTGTAGTGGCTAGAGTGATGGATTAGGACTTGGAAAACAGGGTTCAAATCCCCACTCAGCCATGGAAACTCACTGGGGGAGTCAAACTGGTAAAACCACTCTTTAAATATCTCATTTACCTTGACAGCTCTGTTTGGGTTGCTATAAGTCAGTTCCAACTTGATGACACAGAACACATTCTTTTATCATTTGATTTTACTGAAAACTTGATTTTGAACACAGTGTAGTGTAAATCAATTTGGAATTTTTAAAAATACAAAATGGTATTGAAATATCTTTAGTAAATTAAATAAAAGTGTAGAAATATTTTCTCCATATCTTGTTGAAACCTTTCCAGCCCAAACCTTGACTTTTTGCTGTTCCATATAGACCTCAGAGTGGAACATAACTCATGTTAATGCTTTTAGGGCATCCCAGAGACATCTTGCTAGCCAAAGAGGAATGGACCACTGTATATTTAGTCTCATCTTGCAGAACTGTTCCTATTAGACTGCACCAGGCAGCTGAAATTAGCCCCTTTCAAATATCATTAAAATCAATCAAGAGAGTAAATCTCTCCCATTGAATCATAGAATAATGAACTTGAAAGGTGCCTATAAGGCCATTGAGTCCAACCCCAAGCTTCATACAGGAATACAAATCAAAGGATATCTGCCATTGTTGTCTAATTTTCTCTTGAGTGCCCCCAGTATTGGAGCACTCAACCACTTCTCAGAGTAATTGGTTCCATTGCCGTACTGCTCTAACAGTTAGGAAGTTTTTCCTGATATTCAGCTGAAATCTGGCTTCCCAGATTTGAGCCCATTGTTACATGTCCTGCACCCTGGGATGATCAAGAACAGATTCTGCCCCTCCCCTGTATGACAGTCTTTCAAGTATTTGAAAAGTGTTATCTTCTCTCTCCTCTACCTTCTTTTCTCAAGGCCAAACCTGCCCAATTCTTTCAGTCTTTCCTCAAAAGGCTTAATTTCCAGCCCCCGATCATCCTTGTTGCCCTTCTCTGAACTTGTTCCAATTCATCAGCATCCTTCTTGAAATGCAGTGTCCAGAACTTAAAAGTGATTAGTTTTAGTTATGATCATGCCCTTGATTATGATTTTCTTTAGTTAACTTTTAAAATAATAAATTCTTTTCTTAATCTTCCTCTTGCTACGGGAAATGTGTTCACCTATCAAGCTTTCTGGAACCATTTTTACATCAGTTGTAATAAGATAATATACAGTTACTGCAGGCATCCAACATCTATTTCAATAGTGACTATTTCATATATAAAAGTACAATTGCCGTATTTTTCTGTGTATAAGACCCCCCCCCCCCCACTTTTCTAACCCAAAATTAAGAAATCTTAACTTAGCTTTGAGTATTCAGCTTCTGGGCTCAGAATGCTCAGACATTACAAGTCCTTGCTGAATCTGAGCACTGCCTACAGGCTCCACTTCCAACGAGGTGTGTTCCAGTTGGTTTGTACAGCATCAACTGACATCAGTTCCATAACGCTCGTGATTGGAGGAAGCTAAGTCTCCTGCCTGTAGGAAGATAAGCCTTGTGATTCAAGGAAGCCTGTTTGCAGAGGCAAGGTATGGGCCATTTTGTTCTCTCCTCAGCTTACTTCCATGTATAAGACGCCCCTCAATTTTTAGTCTAAAGATTTTAGACAAAAGTATCATCTTATACATGGAAAAATACGGTAATTGGGAAATGCCTCCCAAAAATTCTTCAGCTTCCCCAATCAGATTTCATAAGTCAAGAGGAGAAGTACTGTACTAAATTACGCAATATCCAAATAATTGACATATTTTATAATTTAAAAATTGTATGCATAAATTACAAAAGCTTATAGATTACAGTTGAAAATTAGGAAGTCAAAACAATGACTACAAAATAATTACATAACTTTGCTGAGGAAAATTAAGGAATTGGAATCACTAATAGTTTTCTGTATTTTGGTCCAATCATTATACAAAACAGAGCCTGCAACGAAGATATCAAAAAGAAACTGAGACTCGGAAGGGCAGCCATGAAAGAACTATTCCTGAAAGAGTAAAGATATGTAGCTGGAGACTAAGGTCAAGTACATTCAGGCTATGGTTTTCCCGATTATTGTGTATGGATGCAAAAATTGGGCAATGAAGTTGACTCCATTCTCCCACTCCAATTAACTTAAACCGTGATGTGGAGTTTTACAGATACTTTTGTTGTTTAGTCGTTAAGTCGTGTTCGACTCTTCGTGACCCCATGGACCAGAGCACGCCAGGCCCTCCTGTCTTCCACTGCCTCCCAGAGTTTGGTCAAATTCATGTTGGTAGCTTCGATGACACTGTCCAACCATCTCGTCCTCTGCCGTCCCCTTCTCCTCTTGCCTTCACACCTTCCCAACATCAGGGTCTTTTCCAGGGAGTCTTCTCTTCTCATGAGATGGCCAAAGTATTGGAGCCTCAGCTTCAGAATCTGTCCTTCCAGTGAGCACTCAGGGTTGATTTCCTTCAGAATGGATAGGTTTGATCTCCTTGTAGTCCAGGGAACTCTCAGTCTCCTCCAGCACCACAATTCAAAAGCATAAATTCTTCGGTGGTCAGCCTTCTTTATGGTCCAGCTCTCACTTCCATACATCACTACTGGAAAAACCATAGCTTTGACTATGCGGACCTTTGTTGGCAAAGTGATGTCTCTGCTTTTTAAGATGCTGTCTAGGTTTGTCATCTCTTTCCTCCCAAGAAGCAGGGAGTGTCGTACTCCTTTCCCAATTTTGAACCAATCAGTTGTTCCATATCCAGTTCTAACTGTTGCTTCCCGTCCCACATATGGATTTCTCAGGAGATAGATAAGCTGGTCAGGCACTCCCATTTCTTTAAGAATTTGCCATAGTTTGCTGTGGTCCACACAGTCAAAGGCTTTTGCGTAGTCAATGAAGCAGAAGTAGATGTTTTTCTGAAATTCTCTGGCTTTCTCTATAATCCAGCGCATGTTAGCAATTTGGTCTCTAGTTCCTCTGCCCCTTCGAAATCCAGCTTGTACTTCTGGGAGTTCTCGGTCCACATACTGCTGAAGCCTACCTTGTAGGATTTTGAGCATAACCTTGCTAGCGTGTGAAATGAGTGCAATTGTACGGTAGTTGGAGCATTCTTTGGCACTGCCCTTCTTTGGGATTGGGATGTAGACAGATCTTTTCCAATCCCCTGGCCACTGCTGAGTTTTCCAAACTTGCTGGCATATTGAGTGTAGCACCTTAACAGCGTCATCTTTTAAGATTTTCAATAGTTCAACTGGAATGCCATCACCTCCACTGGCCTTGTTGTTAACCATGCTTTCTAAGGCCCACTTGACCTCACTCTCCAGGATGTCTGGCTCAAGGTCAGTGTGACGTTTTCACCCTTTTGAATCCCACACCGCTGGCACCTATGTGGCGTTGGACCCACTCGTGCCTTGGTCTGTCCACCTAGACTCAGACCTCAGAGCACACCAGGGCAAAACTAAACTCTTTCCTTTCTTCCACTGCTGCCACCAGGAGATCCCTAAATCCCCATCACTCCTTTAGAAAGAATCAGGTCCACTCTTTAATGAAATAGAAAGATCTCTAGTTTATTTGCTTAATGGTTTCAGTATATTAATATTCAGTTCTATTCCTTCTCCCTTCCAGTCACTGGTCAATCACTTCTCAGATCTCCTACTATATTCTCATCAGTCTAATCACACTCCTCTAAATCTCTGAACTCAGCTAATCAAACTCCTTCCAAAACTCTGATCTAACTTCTCCCCCTCAGGCTCTGCCTCTTATACTCTGCCTCTTGGCTCCGCCTCTCAGCAACATAAATATGCATGACTCACTCTAACTAAACCTGAGCCATGACCACATTTAAAGGAGAACGCTACAGACCTCCCCCCTTACTTAGGTTTGTTTGGGAGGGGAAACACATTTTTCCTCCTGAACAAACAGGTGCAATTGCTTAAACTTTTTTAAGTTTCTCATAACATTTTACCTTTCACTTTTTTTCTAAATTTCAACCAAATACCTTACCTTATCATTTAATAATCAATACAATACTTTACCTTATCATCTACTAATCAATAATATACATTACCTTATCATTTTACAGAATTTACAACCATACAGAAATCACGATCATGAACTTTTACATAAATAATTAACTGTGAATTATAGTCCATTTCAGTTTATAATAAAAGTCCTGGTATCATTCATCTAGCCTCCTGGAAAGCACATCTGCGACAACGTTGTGGGCTTTCGAGGCAAGAACTGAGTCTCTGTTGCAAAGGCAAAATTTGCAAAGTCCAAGTCTCTCACTTTTCCGTAGTAGTCTGGCGCACCATGGACTGGTCCGGTTGTGGTCATCTCCTTCAGCTGGACACACCTCTGCTGGCACTCAGGAGTCCCTCTGTTGACCACTGGCTCCTTCCTCCGCACCCTTTTCCGTCGACTGGCGGTCATCGGCCACTCGGTTGTCCACAGGATGTCATCTGCTGGTCGTTTTATAGTGATGTCATCTTTAAGTCTGGCTCGGGGCTTCACTTGCTCAGCTAGGGAAAGGGTAGGCAGTTCCCTCTTCTCCTCCCAAACATCTTTAGATGCATCCCTCTTTAGGGCATCAGGGCCTTCCTCCTTCTGTATCACATAATTGACATTGTTCAATTTTGTCACTACTTTATAGGGATCCTCCCAAGCTAATTGTAGCTTGTGACCTTTGACTGGCCTAAGCAAAAGAACTTCATCTTCAGGCCCAAAAGTTCTTTCACGGGCTTTCTTGTCATACCAAGTCTTCTGCTTAGTCTGGGCAGCCCTTAAGTTCTTTCCGGCTATCTCTAGAGACCTTTGCAGGGTGTTTTGCAACCTGTGCATATATTCTACCACTGACTCTGGGTCACTTTTTCTATGGTCTTCCCAGTTCATGCGGAGCAAATCTAAAGGTCCGTGCGCCTCTCATCCTAGCAGTAACTCAAAAGGACTAAATCCCGTGCTCTCTTGAGGGATGCTCCTGTAAGCGTATAGTAAGGGTAGTATTTTGCAGTCCCAATCATTTGGGTTCTCTGCTACATACGCCTTAATCATGCGCACCAAAGTGCCATTGAATTTCTCAACTAGCCCGTTGGTCTCTGGATGATATGGAGTCGAGTTGATTTGGGTAATTCCACAAGCCTTCCATAACCTTTTGATCAGTTTGGATGTGAAACTTATTCCCAAATCGCTGACTATCTCGCTGGCAAATCCCAATCGGCTCATGTAATTGATTAGGGCATCTGCCACGGTGTCAGTTTCCATGTTACGTAAAGGAATTGCCTCGGGATATCTGGTGGCAAAATCCATAATGGTCAGTATGTATTTATTTCCCCTTCTGGTGGCTTTAGGTAAAGGACCCACTAGATCGATTCCCAGCCTTTGCAACGGTGTAGAGATGACTGGCAAAGGACATAATTTGGCTTTGGTCCTGTCCTGCCCTGTCCCTCGTCTCTGACAGACATCACACGTTTTGCAAAAACAAGTAATCTGTTTGCCCATACCTGGCCAAAAGAAGTTCTGGCCAACCCGTCTTTTGGTTCTGGTGATCCCCATGTGAGCTCCAAATAAACTGCTGTGAGCTTGATTAATGATTTTCTCCCTGTATTTACTAGGGACCACTAATTGCTTTCGGGTTCCCCTTTTCCTCGGTATGGAGTAGCTAACGTTTCCCTGTACAGAAGGTCTTTGGTTAAGCTAAAGCTCTCAGGGCACTCAGGAGACAGTACAGTGGGAGTCCTGGCAGCTTCAAAGCAAACTCCCAAGCTAATGTCCTCCTTCTGCTCCTGGGCAAAATTGTTATTTGTTTTGGGATTCTGTAGTAGCATGAGTTCTGCCTCAGCCCTATCATCAAGCTGGGTTGCCACGGTAACCTCTCCACCTAGGCCTCTCTCTACTACAGTATCGGTTTGAGCTGCAGAGGGTGAGTTTTGACCCCCCTTTGAGCGGGTAAGCACTAACGCACTCTTGACATGCTCTATTAAATCCCAACCAAGGAGAAAAGCTGCTGGTATTTCATCTGACACAGCTACTTGCCACTTTCCAGACCAATTCTGGTATTCTACTGGTATCTCAGCCACTTTTAAAACCACGGTTTCCTTCCCAATTCCCTTTAAAGACATTTCTCTGCCTGGAATAATGTCATCCTGGGCTACTAGATCGGAATGGACAATGGAGATTTGAGATCCTGTATCTCTTATTGCAATGTACTTCTTTCCTTTCACAACTATCTCTTCACCTGCGTTTCTGAGAAGGGTCTGGTCATTGCTGATATAGAAACAATGGACTACTTGGGCTATAGGAATATCTTCCTCCTCATGGTCAGTAGAAGTGGTGGTGGTTATGGGATCAGGTCTCTGTCTACTATTTTCCTCCCCTGATTCCACTTGCTTGACACAATACACCTTTTTGGTTAGAGAATCATTTCTCTGCATGTTGGGGTATGGTTGCCTACACTGGAATTGTGAGTGGCCTGGTTGCCCACAGTTAAAACATTTAAAATTCCTTTTGTCATTCTGAGGTACTTTGGCGAACCGTGCCTCAGGGTTTGATGTTTTTGGCGGGCTAGCCCTTGGCAACTTCGGGGAAGTCCCGCCCTGACCTTCTCTCTCAGAATTCCTGCTGAGGTAATTTTTATTAAAAGGCTTTTTATAGTTGTTGTCCCAGTTTGGTCTATTTACTCTCAGCTCTGAAAATCTAGGGTTCCTGTAAGCATTAATCAAATCAGTTTGTTCTCCCGCTTCCCATAAATTTTTAGGATTTTTGTCCCTTACTAAATAACGTAGTTCTCCAGGTAATAGGGAGTAAAACTGTTCTAGCCCAATCAAATCCCTCAACTGTTCAAAAGAAGTGATTCCTTCTCTTTCAATCCACTTCTCCAGATTTTGCTGCAATTTAGCTCCCAACTGAGAATAAGATTCATCCGGCTTTTTTGTGAGAGAGCGAAACTTTCGCCTCAGGTGTTCAGAGTTCAGACAAAATCTTGAATAAACCATCTTTTTATATGCCTCAAAATCTCTTGCCTTCTCGGGATTCATCTGGGCATATATTTCTGCCAGATCCCCGCTTACTTGCGCTCTTAAAACAATAATTCTATCTTCATTTCTGATTTCAAAGTCATTGCAGGTGCGTTCAAAAGCAATGAGGAAGGATTCAGGACAGTCCCCTCTTTTGTACTGGGGAAACTTCTTCAAATCTATCTTTGACAGGATTCCACCTCCCCCACTGTTGTTATTATTAAGGTTATTGTTTAGAGCAGAAATCTCTAGTTGTCTCATCTGTAGTTGAAAATCCATTTCCTTTTGTCTTAATTCTAGTTGTTTAGCTTCTGACTCAGCCTTGATTTCTAGTTCCCTTCTTCTCTCCTCTTGCTCAAATTGTCTGGCCTCCTGCTCAGCTCTGAGCTGTAGTTCCTTAAATTTAAATTCCCGTTCCAGTTTCCATCTCTCAAATTCTTGAGGGCTTAATTCCTTATGTCCCTCTGAGGTAACCTCAACAACTATTTCCTCTTGTTCTCCCTCCAATTCCTGAGGTAACTCTTCAGACTCAGGACTCCCCCTTGTGGCGCGTTTGTGAGGCATCTTTTCTTTCTGGGGTGATTAGAGCAGCGTTCACAAAATTTTAAAAGGACCTGTTTTTCTTATTTTACTTCCAGTTACTGATATAAATTTCTCAAGCCTTTTCTTTTAGTACTTTCCCTCAGATCTGCTATGACCTGGCTTCTGCCTTATCCACAGCGCTCTCCTATCTCAGAGCCTGGGATTTTACAGTAAGCGCTCTGATCCTCAGATCCTGAGGTAAACTCAGAAATTCCCTCTCAGAGAATTCAAGCCTTTTCCTTAGGTTCTCTCCCTCAGATCTGCTATGACCTGGCTTCTGCCTTATCCACAGCACTCTCCTATCTCAGAGCCTGGGATTTCACAGCAAGCCCTCTGATCCTCAGATCCTGAGGTAAACTCAGCAATTTCCTTTCAGAGTCGTTCCCTATCTTAGACCCCCCTGATCTGGGTTCTGAGGCCCCGCTACTAAGCTTTTCCCAAAAGCTCTAGCAGGAACCAAACCTCATTGCCACAGATCCTGTCTAAAAGGTACCCTTGACTCAATAAATTCTTTTTATAATCAGGTTTGACTGGATGTCTTCATATAGGCTTCACTGGATTACTTCGTATCCCGCCGCTGGACACCAATGTGGCGTTTTCACCCTTTTGAATCCCACACCGCTGGCACCTATGTGGCGTTGGACCCACTCGTGCCTTGGTCTGTCCACCTAGACTCAGACCTCAGAGCACACCAGGGCAAAACTAAACTCTTTCCTTTCTTCCACTGCTGCCACCAGGAGATCCCTAAATCCCCATCACTCCTTTAGAAAGAATCAGGTTCACTCTTTAATGAAATAGAAAGATCTCTAGTTTATTTGCTTAATGGTTTCAGTATATTAATATTCAGTTCTATTCCTTCTCCCTTCCAGTCACTGGTCAATCACTTCTCAGATCTCCTACTATATTCTCATCAGTCTAATCACACTCCTATAAATCTCTGAACTCAGCTAATCAAACTCCTTCCAAAACTCTGATCTAACTTCTCCCCCTCAGGCTCTGCCTCTTATACTCTGCCTCTTGGCTCCGCCTCTCAGCAACATAAATATGCATGACTCACTCTAACTAAACCTGAGCCATGACCACATTTAAAGGAGAACGCTACAGTCAGCAACCACACTATCTGGGTTGTCCGGGACATCCAGATCTTTCTGGTATAATTCCTCTGTGTATTCTTGCCACCTCTTCTTGAAGTCTTCTGCTTCTGTTAGGTCCCTACCATTTTTGTCCTTTATCATGTCCATCTTTGCATGAAATGTTCCTTTAATATCTCCAATTTTCTTGAACAGATCTCTGGTTTTTCCCTTTCCATTATTTTCCTCTATTTCTTTGCACTGTTCGTTTAAGAAGGCCCTCTTGTCTCTCCATGCTATTCTTTGGAAGTCTGCATTCCATTTTCTGTAACTTTCCCTATCTCCCTTGCATTTTGTTTCCTTTCTCTTCTCCACTATTTGTAAGGCCTCGTTGGACAGCCACTTTGCTTTCTTGCAATTCCTTTTCTTTGGAATGTTTTTTGTTGCTGCCTCCTGTACAATGTTACGAGCCTCCATCCATAGTTCTTCAGGCACTTTGTCCACCAAATCTAGTTCCTTAAATCTGTTCTTCAGTTCCACTGTGTATTCATAAGGGATTTGGTTTAGATTGTACCTGACTAGCCCAGTGGTTTTTCCTACTTTCTGCAGTTTAAGCTTGAATTTGATGATCAGAGCCACAGTCAGCTCCAGGTCTTGTTTTTGCTGACTGTATAGAGCTTCTCCATCTTTGGCTGCAGAGAACATAATCAATCTGTTTTCGGTATTGCCCATCTGGTGATGTCCATGTGTAGAGTCGCCTCTTGTGTTGTTGGAAAAGAGTGTTTGTGATGACCAGCTTGTTCTCTTGACAAACCTCTATTAGCCTTTGACCTGCTTCGTTTTGAACTCCAAGGCCAAACTTACCTGTTGTTCCTTTTATCTCTTGACTCCCTTCCAGACAACTGAAGGTAATGATCAATTGAATCAATAGCATTTGGTTTAATAAAATTTGACTATGTTTGGTAATGACAATAAAAATCTCACATAGTATTTGAAATTAATAGGATTTATTTTGAGAGTCACTTGTCCCATTAATTTGACTGGACCTGAGTACAACTAACTTTAGTTCAAACAATATTCTAGATGGAACAACTCCACACCAATTTATTTTTGCCCATAATCCTGTTGGTTAGGTATGCCAGTATAGGTGTAATAGTGTAAACTGCAGCCACAAATTACCACTAGTTAACAAGATACTGCTTTAATCCACCTTGTGCACCAACTTGGGCCAGGTGTGCAACAAGGGGTATAATCAGTGACTTGTTCACTAGAAGCAATTTGCTGCTGCAGTTGACACTACTGCACTTATGGCAGCATAAGTAACCAATAGGATTTGGGTTATGGAGGTTTAATTACAACATAAGCTAGTTTAGAAGAGGGACTGGGACAAAATTCATAAAAGAACAAAGTGTAATATAGAAGAAAGGGGGCTGGAGATCATGGGAAGGGGGTCAGGAAGCAGAGGTGAAACAAGTTTCTTTTATCATTACTTTGGTCCGGCGTTCACTATACCCCTTCTAGCCTCAGAGCCTTAGCAGATGTTAGCACATTGTGAAACATCTCTCAGAGCTGATTTATTGCCATGACAAAAATACTTCAGCTTTTACAGTGTACAAATGGAAGCAGTGCAGCAAAGACAATCTGATGCACAAACAGATAATCAGATACCCACTTACAGCTGTGCTAATGGGAAGCCAATTTATAGTGTGAGAACAAGCTGCCCTCACACCTACAAAAACTTCAAAAATACACAATTAGGTGTCTTAAGCACTTAGGGAATGACAAACCAATCATGAGTCAACAATGTGATGGTGATGCACAAAAGGTCAATTCTATTTCAGTCAACGTTAGCACAATGTACCATCCGTTGCCCAGTCTTGGGGAGCAACGGCACTGCTTTTTCATTCAGCTTCAAGCTGATTACAAGTCTGCTGCATATATATACTATATATGTACTATGTTCATTTCTGGTTACCCACAATTCAAGGCGGCTATTTTCAGGGGGAAAGTTCCCACAGAGAGCTGTGAGATGCAGAAGTAAAAGCTAGGATCATTAATGTGAGGGGTGTTAGGTTTCCAAATAAAGGTACTGGATAAGTCACAAACTTATCACTGTGCATAGAAAGGTAGAGTGTGGTTATTCTGTGTCAAGTAAATGCTACTGGCATTAGTTATGGGGCATTATTCCTGCCAGTGTTACTGGCACACAAGTTCATGGATTCTTGAGATGAAGTGCTTAGGGCAGCACTAGCTATGCTGGCTGAGGTTTCTGGGAGTTGCAGTCCAAGAACACCTGGTTACTAGAGGTTGGGAATTGCTGTTCTGCAGCATTATTTTAAAATGTGTGGATAATGTGTCGCCTTCCAGATGTGTTACTGGGTTGCAACTGTCATTAGCTCTAGCCAACAAAGCCAATAATGTGGAATTATGGGAACTGCAGTCCAAGAATAGCTAGAGTCCATTGTCCCAAATTTTACCTCTTCTTTCTTGTCTCGGAGCACAGGAGATTTGTGCTCTTTGCTCAGTGGGAAAGTTTCATTTTATTTATTTTATTTTTTAGGTGCTTGTCTAGAGCAATATACAGGAAGCCATATATCTTTGCTCCCATGTCAGGGAAGTAGGATGAGGCTAACCAGGGATTCAAGTTGTATGGGGTCTGTATGTGAACTGCCTTTTCATTTGCATTGGTTTTTGCTTCAGCGGATAGCAAGACTGCACAAACTCCAAGTAATAATTATTATTTAAGAGGAAGGGGTGGTGAAGGTTGGCAAACCATTCAGAATAGTAGAAGCCATTAAGGGAAGGTGTGTGATGCACTGGAGCAGTGATATAATCAGTATTGATTGGAGGTTGACTATATATAGCTAAAAGTGGTAGCTGAATTTGTTGGGACACGGAAAGCCATTTCCTTGTAACATTTTTTAAATATACAGAAATGCAGCAATTTCCCTGCAAATAAGAGTACTGAAATTATAATATCTGAACAGAGTACCCTGTTTCCCCGAAAATAAGACCTAACCTGAAAATAAGTCCTAGTATGATTTTTCAGGATGCTCATAATATAAGCCCTACCCCAAAAATAAGCCCTAGTTAAGTGAAACCCTGCCCTCCACCATTGTACAGCATTGTACAGCATTGTACAGCAACCAGAAGATGACATGACTATTTGAATAAATGTAGATTGTTGTACATGAAAAAAATAAAACATCCCCTGAAAATAAGCCCTAATGTGTTTTTTGGAGCAAAAATTAATATAAGGCCCCGTCTTATTTTTGGGGAAACACGGTAGTAAGAATGACAAAGGCCCCTCAGGAAATTTACATTGTCAGGCAGGGTTGCAAAAGCATTAAACTGCCTTACAAACAGTGGTGTGGTGGATCCAGGGCTTGCAGGGTCAAAGCTGTGAGACTTTATGGGTAGCAGGTACTATGAAATTGTCATTCTCTGCCACTTCCCTGTTCCCTCGAACTGAGCTGAAGGCCTGATACTAGGTAGGAGAGAATGATTGTTGCAAGTCACTCCCATTGTATCATAATGTATTTGAGGGTGGTTTGGTCTTGAATAGGCAATTAAGAGCCATTAGCCTTGCAAATGATCTACTTTTCAATTTTTTGATATGCACCAATTCAGCTGCCTACATTTTTGGACTCTTCTTATGTGGAGGATGGCAATGGGGACTGTCATTATGAGCCTCTGCAAAGTTACCACTATACTGCTATGAATCTTGCAAACAGTGCTGTAACACTCTGGTGCATATGTATCTTCTGTGGTGTATTTATGGAACTATGCACATCTTTCGTACAAGACTGGAAGTTTATAACTCTTTTGGCATTTTAACAAAGGATTTTCTAAAAGCTGCAACAGCCAGTTTTGCCACTAGATGCTATATGTGCATTGATTACAAGTTACAACCCATTTGGCATGTGATCATCATCTCTGCCAGTCTGAAGGAGGCCAACATGGAACAAAGCTGTCTCTTTGGACAATGGAACTGAGATCCTTTGTGTGTTCATTGCACACACATACAGAAGGACTAAAAACTTCTATTAGAGAAACATCCATATTTTCAAGCACCTCAGGGCAGTCAGTGTTCAGTGGGGTGGAACCCTTAATGAAATCCAAAAGCCCCGAGTCTCATTCCTCCTACTTCACTCATAGTAGGGCTCCTCAAAAAAGCAACTGCTAAGGGACCTCCTCCTCAACCCCTATAGTTCAAGCACTAAGTCAAGGTTCTTTCAGGGAACAGTACTAGCAAAGTGATTGTGCTTAACTTCTCATTGGTCCTATGATACTATTTAAAAGATAGCAGAAGAGGGACTAGCTACACTAGTTTACATGCTCCTGAGTCTTTATTGAAAGAAGACCAGGGAGTGATGCTTAACTATTTTTCCACCTGCTCTATGGCCTCTCCAAACCTACCCCCAGAAGCTTTTCCTCTGTGGAATTTGAAATACATATTTGCAAGAGCAATCATGTTTTCCCTTTCAGTTGTGCAATTTTCCCAGGGGGAAAATGGCTGAGAAGCGATTTACATTGGGGGTGTGGAAACAGTTCCCTTCTACTGACTCCTCTGAAAAGGTGGTTCTAACTTGCTTGAAGGGTTCTTAGAATTGTTTATAGGATCCACTGAATGTTAATCTAGTTTTATCCCCAAAGCAACAGGTATTCCCACAAATGTATGGTTCATCAGTAATATATCAGTTTGAAAAGGGAGTGGAGTGGAATGCCATTTGTGACTATCGATTTATAAGAAAGATCACATTTATTTATTTAAAGTATTTTTACCCTGCCTTTTTCCTCAAAAGGACCCAAGGTGGCTCACATAATTAAAAGGACAATATACAAAAGTTAAAAACAGTAAGTGTACAAATATTAAAAAATAGAATTAAACAATTATATTAAAAAAGGTAAAATAAAATCAATACTAAAACATATTTAAAAGCAACAGAGCACAAAACATTGTCATCAAGATAAAAAAGGGTGGTACTGCAATTATTTTAGAAGAAAATTCAGTTTCAAAATTCAGTGGACCAGAAAATATTCTTCAACTGTGCCCTTCTTCTCCAACACACAGTGGGAACTGAACTCTCGGCAAGCTAACATTTACATGACAATATTTTTTCTTAATTTTTAAAAATTGTGTGAGAATGAGATGTTGCTCCTTAGGTGTCAGAAATGCAAAATATTTAGTGTTGGGCAGAGCCCTCTGGGGAGAGCATTCTGTAATGTTGGCATTACCATGGAAAAGGCTTACCCACAAGTAAGCATTCACTGAATTTCTACATGCAGAAAGTCACTTATAGCAGGGCTTGCCTTCCAGCTTCTGTGTTTTTTTTCCAGAGCAGTTCAGAAGGTGCTCTGGAAAAAAAAATGGACCAAGGAACAAAGAAGCATCTATTAGTGCTTTCATGTGACCCAGCACTGAAAAAACAGTAATCTCTACCTGAGGATACAGTGGGCTAGATGTTATTCGTTCCATAGAAGTGTATCTCATATCCAATGTCCACAAACTGGCTAGAATTAAACCATAATCTGGTTTTCAGGTTTCTAAGGAAGAGAGGTGAGAGTAAATGCGGATGAGTTGTGTTTTCTTTTCCCCATAACCATCTTTCATTTATAACTCAGCTCTTATATATGCCCCCTGGAGAGAAATGGGTGTGTCATCAGGTGTTTGGAACAGAATTTGAAGAAGTTGATTTGTTTAATGACAACTCTCAGAATCCCAACCACTGCCAGTTTCTGAGGTCTGGTTTGGAAGACATATGCATTTTCCTATTGGAGGGCGGGTTATGGAGGATGATATATGCTCTGTTTTGCATGTTGTAAACACATGTGAGGAGAGGGGGCAGGGTCTGTTGATGTTTCCTGAATCTAACTGGTTTTGATCTCCTGGATCTCCAGAGCTGCCTCCCTTGAAGTCCAGGATGTTTTTCTGGTACTATTGCCTGTTTCTGCCCCCTTTCATCACTACGACTCTCAGTCCGAAATCCCAGCAGCAGGAAGCAAAGTTCCAGCACGGTCTGTCTGGGGAATGAACAAACAAACGAAGACTGCTCAAGATAATTTCACAGTAAACAGGGCCAGGCAAGGAAAATGCCTGACCACCCGGGCTTTGCTGCAAGTTAGTGAGATGGCAACACAATTTAAATGGTCATCAATTGATTTTATTTTAAAGGAACCCCGTGCGTTGGGTACTGCCATTCTTCAGGCAGGCCCCGAGACCTGTAGTTGAATGTCGCCGGTCCTTCCCCACTATAATAGCGTCTCTTCTTCACAGCGTGTTACCTTGTCAGAGGTCTGTGGGTGGCGGCAGCCCCTGCATATAATGGTTTTGTTTTGAAGGTCGGGCGTTTGAGATGTCCTGGCATGAGCTCTCGCTTCCCTCCTGCCCATTTCACGTCTCCCTCCCTCTCCCCACGCGTGGGCCCCCCCCCCCCGCCCCGACCCGCCCCGCCTGTTCAGTCCCGGCTTTTGTTGTTCAGCCCAGAAGCCCGGCGATCTGGTGACGCCCCCTCCCCCCACCCTCACAAAGGGAAGCCGCCCAGACGCTTCCCAGACTGGCGGTGTGTCACTGGCTTGATTCAGTGCCAGCTTGGAGGGAGGGGGCTTGTATCCCCACCGAAGACGCGAGTGCGGCAGAGGGGTGGGGGAAGGAAAGAGGCAGAGGGGAAGCTGCCTCCCGCTTCAGGGGCTCCGGCTAGTTGCTTCTGCCTCGCGAACGGGGGCTTTGTACCTCCCAAAGGGACGGATCCCAACCTCCCTTGCAGATAATGAACTCCTCCTCCCTAAGGCCTTAGTCGCCATCCGCACCCGGCCTCTCCCCCGCGCCACTTGAGGAGGCAGGTTGTAAAATGAGCAAGCTCGTAAAGCAGAAAAATACAGCTCCATTTTTCTCAGCTGATCTTAAAAAGACATTGAGCTCTTTTTAAAAATCCTAAGCACACTAAAAAAAAAAAAAAAATCTCCGCAGGTGGCTTGTTTTCCGTTTTGCTTTTAACCCTTTCCTTAAATCGGAATTCTGGAAACATTAAAATCGGGCATGTCTCTTTCACCATTTCATTAACTGTTTTGAGACCAGACCAAACAGAGAAATAGTGTGGCAGGTGCCAATTGGTAGCCATTACACATTGACTAACCGCTTGATGAAGACAATCAGTGGAAACCATTTTTGGTGAAAAATGCTTGCTGTTTTGTGGGAGGATGATGGTGAGGCCCCAGACTCCCTCCAGGCATCTTGCTACCCTCTAGCAAATGGCACCTACTCCCAACTCTCTTCTCTTTAGTTGTGTCACACACAAACTCCACAAACTTTGGCCCAAGATAGAAAATCCCTCTATCCCCCCCATTATTTTTTTTTAGCATTAACTGTACAATTTATTTTATATTCCATTTCCAATTCTCTGATGGCCTTTCCTTTCCTTCACAAGACCCAGTTATTTGAAAAGGGGAAAACAAAAAATGGCCAACCTCACCGTTCGACAGAGTGAAGTAGCTGTCACAGACAACAGATTTTGTCTCAGAAAAATGCAACAAGTTGTTAGTTATTTAATTTCTTACTACTTACTACTTTTTGTACTGCCAGGGACAGGAAGAGAAGTTGACTGGATTTTCTGCCTCATGCTAAAAAACCAGGCTTGTTTTAGATGCTATGCATCTTAACTTTGTGGAGTAGAAATGCCATTTGCTCCTCTGCCTGAGGCAGCAAAATATTTTAGGCCAATGCTAAACAGAAATTATGTACTCTCCAGTGTGGCTATCCTTCTTCTCCTATATAGGGTTGGGATATTAATTATTTGTATTTAAAATAACTTGTAGGAAAATTGCATCAAGGTTCTGACATGGTGGGGGTATGTGTTATTGACTGATCAACTGGAGAGCCCTCAGCCAGAGCACCACTTCATATAAGATGTCTTTCCTCAGATGAGATTTAAGTAAGTGTATACCATCAATTCTGAAGTAGAGCCCAAGTATTTATTTTGCCATTAAAAGGCATCAGAGCTATAGCCTGGTGTACTTCAGGCAAATTAAATACATAGTACAGTATTTCAAAAGCTACTGTAAGCATAGTTTTCTCAGGAACATTTCACAGGTTATGCACCTATGGCCCTCCCGGTGGTCTCAGACCTCAGTTCCTATAACCACTGGCTATGACGGCTAGGGCACTGTAATTAAACAACATGGGCAGGCCCTATGTTTCTCACCTTCAAACTGTGATACATGTTGGATTACATCTGAGGATGACATAGGTTGTAGTCCAATACATCTGGAGATCAACGGGTTCAAGAATGAGCAAGAAACATTGTCAGACAGGAAGAAGTCAAAAGTAAGAGATTTCCAGGTAAGAAAGGAAGAGAAAATTGTTTATTGGCTTTGTGTGTGTTTGAAAGAATGAGCCACAAGGCAGGCAGATGTTTCTGGCAACATCTTGTGTTAAGAATCTTGTTACCCAAAGCAGGATGCCATTAGGCATGTTTTCACGTTTCTCACAACAGCTTTCTGACAGGAGCAACATTTGACAGATAATGCATGTGGCAACAACAATTTTTAAAAGCAAGCCAATTAAAGAAATAGCAACAGAACAAGAAAAAACACACACCACATTTCCTTTGGCTAGAAGAGGAGAGGAGCACACCTCTTTCATTATATACGTCACAGTTAAATGACCAAGATGGGAATTGCTTCTCCCAAATGTTTAGTAAAACTTTATTGTCTTTTGTGAAATGAATATGTGCGTGAACAAGCCATGTCTATCAATGTTGACAGTCACCCATATTTCCACATTGCCTTTTAGCTGGGGAGGCACAGTCACTGGAGAAATCAACAGAAGAGTCTCCCATGTGGTAGCATCCTGGTACCATTACTTTTTAACATTTCCATGAATGATTAACCAACAGTCCCATACTCAGGGATTCCATCAATGCTGATGATGTTGCCATGACAGTCCAGTTGGAAACTTTTGAGGCCTTCAAACACCAGCTAACATCTGCATTAGAAGATATTTCCTTATAGTATAAAAACTACCAGCTGAAAACAAACCTTTAAAAATAAAGGTCTGTACCTTCCACTTCAAGAATAGGGATGCAGAAAGGAAGTTCTGCGTTAGCTGGGAAGGCAAGATTTTGGAACATTGCCTTACCCCAAAGTATTTGGGCACCACTCTGAATTGAATTCTGACCTACAAAATACATTGTCTAAACACCAAACTGAAAGCTGCCACCAGAAATAACATACTTAGGAAACTGGCTGGGTCAGATTGGGGTGTACATGCACAAACAATAAGAACAACAGCTTTGTCCCTGTGATTCTCTGCAACAGAATACTGTATGCTAGTGCTGTGTGGTACAAATCAGCACATGCCAAATAAGTGGTTGGAGCCCTTAATGTATCATGCAGGATTATTGCTGTCTGCCTGAAACTTGCCCCATTGAAAAAATTATTTAGTTGGCATTGCCCCTCCAGAAGTACATCGAGAAAGGCTGGCAAATAATGAACAAAATAAGGTAATACAGTGCCAAACCAATCCATTTCATGGACACCAACCTCCTAGACCAGTTGTTCCCAAACTTGGGTAACCCAGGTGTTCTTGGACTATAACTCCCAGAAGCCTTCACCACTAACTGTGCTCGGTGGGATTTCTGGGAGTTGCAGTCCAAGAACACCTGGGTTACCCAAGGTAAGGAACCGCTATTCTAGACAAAAGGTAAAATTGAGGAAAAGTTTTCTGCACACTTCTCAGGCTCTAAATATTAAACCAGAAGAGATTAGGCTAAACCTATGGAGAACAAAAACAACTCACCTTGCGGAATGGATGAACGCTGAAGAGTGTATTCCACCAGGACAAGATTCTAACTGGACCATCTGGAAGTCACTTATTAGATTTTTAAGCAAAGTAAGTAGATCAAAGAATAATCAAGTAAAATGGGGCTACTTAGACAAAGGACAAATTTTCTGTAACTGTGGAGAGGGAAGGCAAGCAAATGGGCAAGGAGAAGATGAATCCACAAAGACAGAAAGGAAAAAATAGAAAGCCTAAGTGCCTTGTCCTTAAATCTCACCTGACTATGGCAAAGATTTTAGAAGCAAAATTTTAGAGGCAATGATTGAGAACTGCTGATACACCAGAGAAATGCAAATTCCTACACAGATACTATAAAAACCTGTTTTTGTTGTCATTTCCCTCTATATACATGGTTATTTTCTGATGTATTTGTCAAATGGACTTTCACCATCATATTATTGTACGAACAGCAATGCTTAGCACCCTCCAAGAAGTGAGAGTGCAATCCACATAATTTTCAATATTGCAGGTGTGTATATATAGTTATTTCCAGCCTTTCCTCTAAAACAATCAAGGCAGCACACATGACATTGAGGTGATATGGGTGACAGGGACAAAAGCCATGTTCTTCTGGTGTAATTTTTAATATTTGTTTTATTTGTTTTATACTTTTAATTTTTTTCAAACTGGCATAGCGCTAAATCAGTGATACAAATAGAAAAAATGTACAGGTCAGAGTAGACATGGGCTATTCATATTCATATCACTGGGGATACAAATACGAATCGCAGCACCACAGGTGACACGGAGGCCCATTCCCCCCCCCCAGAACTGGGTGGTCCACTCACTGTTTGTCATGCGACGCTTGGCTCTGTCACTGTTGTCGTTTCAATCATGAAGGAGCCCACCCAGCTCTTCCCCACCTCCCTGCACAGCTAATCACTCATTGCCTGAGCAGGGAGACTCCCCATCCTGCCTCCCTGTCAATCTGGTCAGCTGCGTGAGGAGGCAGGGAAGAGCCATCCAGGCTCCTTCCATGATTGCCATGATGCCAAGTGCCACGCGGTGAACAGTGAGTGGACTGGCCAGTTCTGCGGGGAGGTAATGGGCCTCCATGGCACCTGTGGTGCCGCGATTTGTATTCGTATCCCCAGGGATACGAATACAAATAGCCCATGTCTAGATTAGACTGCAAGGTTACCCTGCAGCTCCAAATCCATGATCCTGGCATTCAATATGACAAACCCAACAGACACAATTTACTCTGACACAGGCGAGTACACATGCAAAAATGATTCAAAATAAATCAGTAAGTAAAAATACCACACTTCCAGGCCAAAAGAATGGTGATTAGATGCCTTCGTGTAAAGAGATATTTTTAAATCAATTTCAAACGTGCTAAATCTGACACAAACCCAGACGTATTTTGACATGTAACCACACCTTGAGTGACTGGAAATGTGCCAGCCTGGGAATATTTACCTTAAATTAGCTTATCTAACACAAAAAGTTACAAATAACAGCTGTGTCAGGCTGAAAGTTAAAACTTGAAACAGCCTTGAAACAACAAAGGTCTACATGCTAAATTATTAGTCTTAGCAAGGGCAGACTCATTGAGTCAACTTTTTCAAATCAACACCAATGTAAGTTCCATATACCGTGTTTCCCCTAAAATAAGACAGGGTCTTATATTAATTTTTGCTTCAAAAAACGCATTAGGGCTTATTTTCAGGGTATGTTTTATTTTTTTCATGTGCAACAATCTACATTTATTCAAATACAGTCCTGTCATCTGGTTGCTGCACAATGATGGAGGGTGGGGTTTCACTTAACTAGGGCTTATTCTTGGGGTAGGGCTTATATTACAAGCATCCTGAAAAAATCATACTAGGGCTTATTTTCAGGTTAGGTCTTATTTTCGGGGAAACGGTATTCTGTACGTCTTCTCTAGATGGAACTAAAAATTGAATTTAGCCCAAGACATCCTGCAGCACCTCTAAAAATGAATGAACATGTGACAGGAAGAGTTTTTGTGGACATTACCCCGCATTATCAGACGCAGGATTTGTTATCCAGAGGCTTAGGTATAAATACACATGGTTAGGGTAAGATTCTTGACAATTATGTCCGAGAGGAGTTAAATACAGAAAGCACTGACAAAGTAGTGACCATTACTTTATTTACACTAGGCATTCTCAGAACGGGTTTTATAGCACAAACATCCTGGCACTAGGTAATACATGGTGTGCACTAAGAATCTGTTATCTGTTATTTATTTATTTACAATATTTTTACATCTTGTTTTATATCTTGGAACATGTTGGTGGACACACTGTGTGTTATTTGGGCTTTTTAAGATGATGGAGGCAGAATTGCACAGTATTTGTACAGTTGTTGTACAAGAAGTAGAGAACCTTTGATCCTCCTGATATTTTGGACTACAGCTCCCATCAGCCCCAGTGCTAAGAGAATGGGAGCTATAGTCCAAAACACCTGAAAGGTCAAAATTTGCCTCCTCTATTTTGTAAATAATGCTGTAGTATTCACCTAAGAGATGCCAGGTGTTATGGTAAAATCCTCAGTGTTAAAACTGAGTGTAAATATCCCCACCACCACTCAGGCTCTGGCAGACTCTGCATCACATATCTGTTCTTGCCCTGGTTGTGAATTCAATCACACAGTAGGTAACAAAACTAAGAACCTGCCAGAGCAGAGGGCCCATTTAGGCAATTCCCCTTCTGCTCCACATTTAGGAAACAAGATACTTGTAAAAATGCTGAATTTTGTCATTCTGAAAGTACAATTCATTAACCTCCTACAGCCCTGGTTGTAGATGAACTCAAATAGTGAGTGATATAACAGAATGTGATATGCCCAACTGTGATCAATAACTTAGTGTCTACAGCATTAAGAAATATAATTTCTTCATAAAACTCTTATCCTGCACTGAATATTTTAAAAATTTCTCGATCAGATACATAAATAAATCTATTTGTCCTGGAAGAAATAGAATAGGCTTTGAATGAATGATTAAAGTTTAGTCAGTAGTTATATTTCTTGTTGTGACTTAGACAGCCAGTAGAGGTCTCTGCATGCCACAGTCTGCTGTGGGGGTGGGTGAGGACTGTAGTTTCTGGCTCTCCTGTGCCATAGAGAAAACGAAGCCGGGTTTTGGGCTGCCTTAAAGCCTATTAGCTTGTGCCTGAAACTTGGAGACAGTGATTCCACACTTCACAATTTGTAAACCAGGGCAACTGGCTGAACCCTTCAGATTACAAAACAAAAACAAGAACATGTAACAATCTCACCCCAACCCAAATCCTTGTTCTGTTAAAGATGGCTAGTGATTCTACAAAGTGACTTAGAGAGCCAACATGGGCTACTCATCCTTAACCAATTATGAGTTATGGTGACTTTTCCCAGACTTTTGTGGATATAAGGTATTCAGAAATATTTTACCATTCCCTCATTCTGTTAGAGCTCTGGGACTGTGAAGCTTGTCCAGGGCTGCGCAGGCTGGCTCTTCTCCCAGGCAGCACAGTGGGAAATCTAGCAATTGACTCTTGGCTCTACAGCCACATGCTCCAACCCACAGAGCTATCAAGCCAACATTTTGGCTCCTTGTACGTCACTAAAAAAGAAAAGGAAATGCCAGTTGGCATAAAACTGCATGTGCCAATTTACCAATGCAAAATTAGAAAGGGTTTTAACCATTTAAATGGTATTGCGGTGCATCTCACTTGAATGGAGAAGATGGTGACCAGGTGACCTGCCTGCTGCTCAGTCTTGCTGTCTCATGCTCATTATAGAGGGGCATGGTGCTTATAGTTCAATCTCTTTAAATCAGACTTGGGCTGGATAGAAGAAGGATTATTCTCTAGGGAGGAAACTCCTGAAATGGAAGACTATGCTCCATAAGGAAGGACATGTGGCCTCTCTATTCAAAAGCAAAAAAAAAAAAAAAGCAAAGTGTGCTGCTTATATACCACCCCATAGTGCTTCAAGCACTCCCTGGGTGGTTTACAAGTCAATTATGCAGGCTACACATCCCCCCCCCCCCCCCGCAAGCTGGGTACTCATTTTACCAACCTCAGAAGGATAGAAGGCTGAGTCAGCTACCTGGGATTGAACCCTGGGTCATGAGCACAGTTTTGGCTGCACTACAGCAGTTGAACCACTGCACCACAAGGGTCCTATTCATAGCTTTATCCAGTGATGGCACTGTAGTGGACCAGGAGTTAAGCTGCTGCATGACTCCTGGCTCAAGTGAGAGAGCCGTGGTGGTGGCTGCTCCCCTTGCTTCCTCTTCAGGAACAGCAGTGCTGTAATGGTCCAAGGGTTTGGGAAGAGGAGCACCAATGTTTGTAACAAGTAACCTGAACCACTGGTAGACAGAACGGTAACCAGTTAGACCCAGCTACCTTCATTTGCTGCTGAAAGTTATGTCACTGGTATAATTCTCATGGAAATATATAAAACGATTCCAGCCAATAAAACTAACCCAGTATTCGTCATACACATATGAGAGAAAGGGTGAAGACCCAAGGGAAGGTTCTGGTGGCAGCATACTGATAAATTTGAAGGTAGTTGCCCTGTCCCAAGAGTGTGGGAAGGAGCTTTGTAGTTATGTCTGAAAGGAAAGAAATAAGGTGTAAGGATAACAGCTACAGAGTACCTTTACAGTACTTTAGGAACTGGACAGAGTAGGCAAGTTATGGGAGACTAAAATGGCTTGTGGGCTACTATGATGTCTCTGGGCCAGCTGAGTCTGGAACACAGGAAACCTAGATAGATAGGTCCAGAATGCTAGTGAAACCAGGATAATTGGGTTATGTGGGAACCCAGAACCAAAGTGGGGGACTTAATTTCTGGGAACAGGCAGATAGCAGAGTGCACTGGGCAGCAGTAACCATAGCCACAGTTCCCACTAGGGCATGACAGTATTACTAGAATACAGTATTACTAGTGCCATTTGCGCAGAGATTTGTCTCCTTACCTGGCGACCCAGAAAAGCATAAGAATTTCCTGAGACTACAGGCTTAGACTTGGCAATCCTACTACTACAGTCCTCTTTGCATGTGCTATATTATTTACTGTATAGGGCAGGAAAAAAGCACACAGAAGGTGGAAGATCTAAATTGATGGGGAAAACATTGCCTCATGTATCTGTGTGTTTGACACTGTTGTTAAAGAAATAGGTGTGAGTCAACACCAATTCAGATCTCCTTTAATTTAAATGAACAGTATCCTTTCTTATGATTCCCAATGTGGTTTAGTAAATAGAGTGATGGACTAGGACTCAGGAAGCCTGGGTTCAAATTCCTGCTCAACCATGGAAACTCACTGGTGGTTTGGAACTGATAAAACCACTTCTTAAAATATTGCAGTTAACCTGAAAGCCCTTTTAGGTTTGTTATGAGTTGGTTCCAATTTGATGGCACATAACAACGGAACATCCTTTCTTTTATTTATTTCTGCTACAATTAGTTTTGCCAACCAGTTAGCAGGGAAAAAAAAGTCTGCTTTTGTGCTTTTGACGTTAATTTGGACAGAAATCAGTGGATGCTGTTTAAACAGCAAGGATCTTATTCATGTTGGAGTTTTTATAACCTTGCAGGCTGCCTGTAAAAGCTGTGGCTGGGAGGAACCTTTCTGGGCTGGGGTGACTCAATCTATCCAGCAATAACCTATCTATCTACCGTGTTTCCCCGAAAATAAGACAGGGTCTTATATTAATTTTTGCTTCAAAAAACGCATTAGGGCTTATTTTCAGGGGATGTTTTATTTTTTTCATATACAACAATCTACATTTATTCAAATGCAGTCATGTCATCTTCTTCTGGTTGCTGCACAATGGTGGAGGGCAGGGTTTCACTTAACTGGGGCTTATTTTGGGGGTAGGGCTTATATTACGAGCATCCTGAAAAATCATATTAGGGCTTATTTTTAGGTTAGGTCTTATTTTCGGGGAAACAGGGTAGTTGTTTCCTGCTTCTGAATTAAAAGAGAGCCCTGTGTCTCTGCTGAGTTTCATTTCTCACTTTTTAGTCTGTGGGAAGCTGTTTCTTAGTTTGCTGTTGTTCTGTTCACAACTGTAAGTAATGAAACATTTTTATTCTCTCTCCTACAAATGTCTCAGAGTGAGTTATTGCCAGTTAATGAGAAAGGGGTGGGCTATCTGGGAAACCTATAGCTATTTTCTTCTGTGAGTCTTTGTACATAGAAGTACAAAGTACTACATTTGTGTAGCAAATGAATTTTACCAGAAATTCAAGACTCTGCAACAGTTCATACATTGATAATGGGAGAAATACCAATCCTGGCCTACTGGAAAACTGGCAATATCACTCCTTCTTGAAGATAGTAACACATGTTGATGGCAACCTGTATCATAAGGGTTTTATACTGACACCTCAGTGCAGATGAAGGCTGAAATAATATAGTAAAGTATATTGACACTTGTGAAATCTGTTTTTGAAATTTGATGCATCTATTGCATTCCACTCCATATTTGAAGCAATTGTAAAACAACTTACAACTTAAAAACTTTGACTTAAACAAATTAGAACAATATCATAAGTAACAGGTTAAGAACAAAGGGGCAATGCACTGAACACACAGTGGAATCACTTAATTCACATGCTATTAAAATAATTCAAAACTATTATATGCAGATCAAGAACATGTTAATGACTTGCTTAAAACTGAACAAAGATTTCCACAGATGTGGTGCTATCTGAGAAAAGGCCCTGTTCCCTGTTTCAACCCACTTAGATTTGCAGGAGAGTGGGACATGGAGCAGGCTTTCCAAGGCAATTCTTAAACTGTGAGCCAGTTTAAAAAGAAGGAAGAACATTTTCAGATATCAGATATCTCAAAGCCAGTATGTTTAAAGCTTCATAATGTACTAAAGGAATTGTAAACATTATAAACATCACTTTTTTTTTTTACTACAACTCTAACCATCCTACAGCATGGCTACTGGCTACATTTGCTAGCTGTCAATCAAAATATCTTACAGTGTTCTTAAGCTCACATTAAAAAAATATAACAGTCTTTAAGGTGCCACCAGGTTTTTGCCTTATCTCTTCCTTTATTTTATACTTTTATTTTGTTTTTACCTCTAGCGCTTAGTAGGGTCTTGGAACTTCACAGAGAGACTAACAAAACGATATGATCAAAATCATAAGAGATAAAGATCTGTTTTATCACAACAGATAGTTAGCAGAACATAACTAAGTCTCATGGGCAAATTAGTCTCAGACAAGTAGGGAGCTTTGCACAGTTCCCAGTTCACTAGTTAAAAGTGAACTGGGAGCTGGCTTTTATGGCAAAGTTAGTGAGGAACCTGTAGCTTATACAATATTCCAGGAATAATGAGCTCTATATGACTCACAGCTACCAGCTTCTCTAAACATGTCTGGTCGTTCAGTGAGAGCTACAGTAGGTGACAGCTGAAACACAATTGCATTTTTATAGTGTGCCTATTAAGTCACACTTCTTTCAGAATTCTTATGATGGTATGATCATCACCTGGGGGTGAGGGGAGCTTTCAGTTATGGTATTAATATAACTTAAATGTTCTTAAATCTTTGCTGAGCGACAATAATAAAGAAGTACAGGAGAACTGGACAGAAGGAAGAAGTATATACTCAGCCCCCTACTGAGTGTTGGATTTGTGCACAAGGTAAGAGCTGGTTACTCTTCTGTGGGCTGGAGTG
This sequence comes from Intellagama lesueurii, assembly GCA_037013535.1. Lineage (NCBI taxonomy): Eukaryota > Metazoa > Chordata > Lepidosauria > Squamata > Agamidae > Intellagama > Intellagama lesueurii. The sequence goes on along the minus strand of JBAJHW010000004.1, from coordinate 173,337,891 downwards.
CCTGTCTGCAGAGCTGGGACTCAGGAGCTTGAATCCCTGCTGTGCGTCCGGGGAGAGGGCCAGCCAGGATCTCCCAGAGCATGTGTGACTGATGGGGTTACATGTCGTATCACCCATCTGTGAGGCCATGAGCACTCTGTAAGGTCCCAGAGTACCACCAGAAAGAGAGACTGGAAAACAGCTTCTGAGTACTTTACATCTAAGAAATACTATAAGTCAGAATTCATCATCATCAACGTCGTTGTCATCAAGCAGCCTACAGCTTCAGACTTCAAATTATGAATAGCTTCTATATTTCAAAGAGACACCAAGCAATTTCTGTTAAAATAATAGATATTTTTGTTAAGTTACGGAGCTTCTGAAATTGGAGATGGTTTTAGGGGTGGTGGTCTCATCATGTTGTAATCCAGGCCTGTCCCACCTCATTTCTTTCACTTGGCCATTTCCAATTGAACTTATTTTCAGTCATGGAGCCCAACTGTCAGGGAAATCAAATAAATTGTCCAAGAAGAAAAGTTATGGCAGGGTGGGCAAGCTTCCGAGGTCTGGTAGACCTCTTAGGATCTACAAAAACAAAACCTCTTTTGTTGGAGGGGGGAAACAAGGTACGGAACCTGCACCTTGTTTTAAGGCAACATCAGTGTTCTGGAAGGCTTCCAAGAGGCTTCTGGAAGATTTGTGGAGTGTCTTAGGGTTAGCAGAAAAGCTATAGGCTCTGGGATTCCAACCCCTGGGTTAGGCAGTTATGGAACCCCTTTTTTTTTTTTGCTGGAACTCTCCCTACTGACATCCCCATATTGGAGCTAGTAAGCAGATAGGGAGTTTGAGAAGCCTCTGTTGCGGTGAAATAAAAGGTGTTTACAGCCTTCATTATTGTAAATACATTTATCAGCCTTCTTGCCTATGCTGTCTTCATTGGCACTAAGTATCCAGAAAGAGGTTTTCCCCAGCTCTCTGCATGAGATTCTTTAATCAGAATGGGTAGGGATAAAATCTGGAACCTTTGCATGCAAAACACGTGCTCTGCTACTGAGTTATAGCGTTTGCCCTGGAATATATAATGTAATCATAAATAAAAGGGTACCTCTACTCCCTGCAGAAAGCATTTATTTTGCCACCATGTAACCATACACACATCCTTCTGCAGTTTAATAATTAACCCTTTTTAAAAATGCTTCTAGGTTTGTCATTTTGCATGTGGCAATGCTTCTTTGCCTTTAATGCTGCAAGGATAAGAAAATATTAAGCAGGAACAGTTGTACAGCAGGCTGATACAACGATAGCCATCATGTTGTTACTGTTGGATCAGGAGTCCTGACATTCAAAAAGTGACCACCACTAGGAACTTGCTCCATACAACTAATATTAAAAAACCAGGTACTACCCAGATAGACTGCCAACTTATAGCAACCCTAATAGGACTTTCAAGGTAACTGAGGTATTTAAGGAGTGGTTTTATCAGTTCTACACCCCCAGTGAGTTTCCATGGCCAAGCTGGGATTTAAACCCAGGCCTCCTGAGTCCTAGTCTGTTGCTTTGTTTACTACACCACACTGGGTGTCCCAGACAGCTTCTAGAACTAAGAAATCATTGCTGTTCCATTTTAAGTTACAATCGGGATTGCAATTGGTTTTCTACACTATGAGAGGATATTGGACATTACTGCCCCTCTCCCAAAAAAGCAGTAGCATTAAAGATAGCAGTTAGCAATATTTTGAACTTGGGTGTTATTTAAAGTTGTGGGGGTAAGAGGTTTGTTTGACACTGAAACATTTAAAAAACCCTTTTCTGTGAATGAAGGTTAAACCCATCTTTATTATATCTGTATCACAGGAAGTGAGCCTATGACTGAGAAACCATGTAAGTAATGCTAGTCCCGTAGTTAAACCTATGCTGTAGGACAACTCTGCAGTAGAGTCCACAGCTGTTATTCAGAAAAACATCTGCAGACATCCATGGTTCTTCCCAGGAATTAATGTCAAATGAAGATGACAATTTTTGGCTATACCTTGTTGCAGAAGAGCACAGGGCTGCCCTGTAGCATTTAACAGATTGTACTGAAGAGGAAATTGCTGTAGGTGCAGCTTATTAATGTCCCATTACTGCAGAAGTGTGGAAAGTTGCACTTGTTAACATCCTCCCCCCTTTTGCACAGCTGTTTAAGCAATAGGAACCCGCCCTGTTACCCTCTGTATCTGCTCGTCCTCTTGCAGCTGTGATTCTTTTGTGTGCCATCACACTACTGATAAAGAAAGGCATTTCCAGAGCTCAGAAATGTTACTTTTTTGGATTTCATCTCCAAGAATCCCTCAGCCTCTAATGCAGCCAGTTTTGTGGAATATGAATTCCACAAACATGAATCAAAAGGGCCAGTGCATTAGACAAAGATGGCAGGATTAATCCCAATTTCAAACAAAACAGAAGCTGACCACCCATTTGCCATCTTGCCCCCATGTTAGCTTGTTTCAGGAGACTCCATCTTACATCATTCTGGCTGGCGATTTTCATAAAGTGCATAAACACTTTGACATGCACAAGCACTTGTACTAGCTTGTACATACTCATAGCTGCAAGGCTCTGTGAAGGTCTTCTGGATGGGAGGCCCTTTATAAATGCAGAATGACACTTCTGCCATTAGCCTCCTAAGTAAGGGTAGTGAGGTGAATTACTGTCGATTAGCCTGACAATATTACAGTGGCATTTTAGCTGAAGGAGAAGAGGTTGATGAAACTCCTTTGGGGTTAAGAATATGAGGGCTATATTCATTAACAAAGAAGGAGGCTTTTTGCATGAGGACATGAACAGGGCATGCAGAAATTTAAAGGACAGGGGAAAGATGGATGCCACATCCTACTTGTGAAAATCTGTCTCAGATGGACATCAGAGCAGGGTTTTAGGCCACAAAATGACCACATATAGAGGGAGTGAGAAGACACAGGAGGCAGTGAACAGAGGAGCAGAAGGGTTCACTGTTAGCCCATTCCTGCAGATGGAGTCAGCTGAGAAAGTGGGCTAGAGCAAGGCAGACAAGCAGTTACAAGGAAGGAAACACGACAGGAACAAGCTCTCAGTTGAAAAGGGGGACAGAGTTACATGGCCTCCTCCTGTCATGAAATGTTACTCTTGTTTAAAATTACATTAATCATGCTGTCTGTGGTCAGAGCACCTGGCTAGGAGGTCAAAGATGGACAGGAACAGACCCTCATGGTGTGTAAATTGCTCTGTTGACATTGGAGGAGCTGCACAGTGGGATAGTGCTGGTCATAATCATCTACAGATGAGACAAGGTCTTACTAGATTAATCTGAGAATGTCTGTGTCAAAGAGTTGATATTTGTACTTTAAACTCCATGTATGTAACCGTTCAGATAACTGGCAATTTAGTCCTTGTATTATATCACCTCTTGTACTATATAACACATTTGAAATACTCTGTGCAGGGTCAATGGCGTTCTTCAGCCAGCCTGCCGCTGGTGTAATAAAAAACAGCTCCAGCTCTTGAAAACGGGGACTTGGGTTTCTGAACCCGGCATAAGCTTTTGGTTCTGATTCTGAAATAGAACCTGGGGACTGATTGTACTCCAGCTCTCTAATATTAGTAACGATTGAAACCAGAACCCCCTCCCTGAAAGGCAGAATGCACAACCAGTTGTTCTCAGAATATTCTGGAGGTTCTTGGGCTTTTTTCTTAAAACTGTGTGCCATGGAAACTTTAAAAGAACAAAACCTAGAGAAAATATATTTCATGCATGAAGCTCTTGCGCCTAATGTGAAAACATTGAAAAAAATACAATCTTTTGACCCTTAAAGAACAAAAGTGGGAGTGAGGGTTTTGGTTTCTTAAGTCTAGATAGCCAGAACAGAGGCAATATAATTTCCTTATGGGACAAGATGATTGCTTCCACACTATCAGTTTAGTCTGAAATGAATGGAGTTCAGACAGCATTGTCGCTGATCGTATTCCAGGGTTTTAAGGTTGTCCTTCCTCTGACTCTGTTGTTTTTAAAAATCTGACAATAAAGATTAGTAAACATTTATGCTTTAAATGTTCCATTACAGCACCATTCTATCAAATGTAGATTCCTGAAGCTTTTCAGGGAGCAACTACATTGGCAAATAATACGGGAATTGTTCTAGGATTGCGACAGTCAAATTAGTATTATTTTTCTATTGACTACATGATTTATAAATCAATGCGAATCAATTGTTCCCGTGGCTAATCCAATTTTTTCCCCTTCACTGCTGGAGTTCTCCCCCCCCCGCCCCGCCCCGTGAATGCATTCGCATTGGCTTGGACAGTGTGATCACTTGTGCCAATGCATGCAGTTTGGTCCTACTATAGAGGAGTTTGTAGCCATTCTATTTCAAAGCCATTTGTGGATGCCAAAAACTGTGGATCACAATGAAACCAATATATAAATGTTGTCCACCTCATCACCCCTGGGTCCCTCTAGTGGCCATCTGGTAATTACATTGTGGAAATACATATTTCTGGGTTTTTTTTCATTTAATATTTTCAGACTGTGAATAAGTGAAATTATGGATACTGATCCTACAGATATGGGAATCCTACTGTAGAATCTGCATTTGATCTTAGGTAAAAAGCTGAGACAGCTGTGAACAAAGCTGATTGCCAATTTCCTTCTCTCTCTCTGCTGACCTCCTTTGTCATCAGCTAAAGTGAATTCATCTGGGGAAACCCAACTTCATGGGTGCAACTCCACAGCAGATCTATTCCCATTTTCCCCACTGTGTAGTCACACCTTCTGGGCTACTATTCCAGCCTTAAAGCCATCCCTTTTATTAGGACGACAACCATATTTCTAGGTGGGGCTTTGAGTGGGGGGAATGGCACATGGCAAATCAGTACCACCCCCCTTTCACTCACACATAAGAAGAGAAAGGCCAGTGACCTTCCTTGTCACTGCTCCTCTACTGCAGAAAGTATTACCATGCATAACAGGCTTTGTAAAGGTCAAGGTAAAAGATAATTCATTATAAACACTAGGTATTAAATGATGCACATATTGTGTGTGAGTGTGTGTATGTTTCATGAGAAACAAGGATATTAAGGATACAGTGAATAAGAGGATACAAAAAGGAGTAAAACAAATGAAGTAGTTGATGCTGCAACTAAATAGTGTGGGGTTTATTTTCTCAACATTTTAAATCTCGTATTACGACAACATGAAGAAAACAAATGTAGGCTAAGAGTAAGAGCGTCTCACAGCGCAAACATGCAAAGCGTTTATGGAGACTGGTGGTGGAAACAATGGCCAAAATCCTGTTGCATAACTCTGCCTAAGCATTGGGAATGATGTCACAAGCAGCAGCAGATTGCCACTAATTAGAAAGTCTTAGCTTGATTTTCCCAATTATCACCTCTGGTTATTAGTCCCAAGTTGACAGTTATATACAAAACAATTAACTAACATAAAGTATTGGATGTGGGGGAGGCAGAGAGGTTGGCCGCCTTCTGAAGCATGAAATGCACAGATAAAGTTTTTCCTTAATGGAGCTTAACATAGTTGGCAAATAATTCACTCATAAATCTTTCATTGATCAATGTGTTGCTCCAACAAACATTGACTTAAGACCCTGATAACAAAGCCTTTCTTTATGAAGAATAACATGCAGATTACATTTTTAACCTCTTCTTTTTATCTGTAAAACTGCAAATATCAATACGTACCTCAGTCCTGCTCGAGATCTGTGTTATATTACACTACCTTGTAAGGATTTTCCTGGCTCATTTAAGCATTCTTCTTTTGTAAGTCTTCATATCTTTTCTGAGGCACAGAATTATTAAAAGTCTGTATAGGGATATGGGAAATGTTCTATGAAGTCTTAATTTCTGAAGGCATGTTTTCTGTCACAGATTTCGAGGATTAAATTCAGCAGTCTCTACTGCAATGATAATAGGAGTCAAAGTGTTCTGTGAGTAGATGCATGGAGGGAAGAAATTACTGAGAGTACTATCAGATGGTTAAAACCATAGAGACTGAAAAAGAGTGACACCAGAGTGAACTTTGCATAAAAACTGGAATCTGCAATGTTTCTATGTGGACTTTTGGCAGCAGTGCTCTATCCTTGACACCTTAGTAGGCCTGTTTAGGTGTTAAAAGCATGTAGAATACACATGTGTGGAAGGGAATGTTCTAGTGCCACCACACCTTCACTGTCACCCCTTCTGTCGTCCTCTATACATGGAAGGCAATAGGTTTGCAGAGGGCAGGCTCTGCTCTCTGTGTGGGCTCATTCCTTGCTGGAAAAATCAGGAACCCTGGCTCATGTGGAGAACCCCCAGGGATAGTGGAGCTCTCTTTCAGTGGCTTAGGTATCTGGCTGCGGAGCCAGAGGGTGGGGGTTCGATTCCCCACTGTGCCTCCTTGACAGCCATGCTGGGCGGCTGAGGGGCCTAATGCTGAGGGAGGTCCGGAAGGAAAGAATGAGGAACTGGGCCTTCTCAGCAGTGGCCCCTTGCCTCTGGAACAACTTGCCCGTGGAGATCCGCCTGGCTCCCTCTCTGGGTGTCTTCAGGAGTAAACTTAAGACCTGGTTATTTGGGCAGGGTTTCCCTCCTGCCATATCTTAAATTCTATATTTTTGCCATCTTGGATTTAGGTATATGTTTATTGGTCTAACTGTTTTTAAATTTGTAATGCCGCCCAGAGTAGCCCTTTGGTCTAGATGGGCGGGGTAGAAATCTAATAAAATAAAATAAATAATAAATAAAACCAGACCACTCCTTAGAAACAGACTATGTTTTGGAACCACCTTTTGGAGGCGAAGTATAACCGCTGTATATTGCATTTTCAATGTAATTGATTTCTGTGTCTGCAGATGACTCCTAGTCATATCATGCAAGTGTGTTCCTGATCACAAAAACTTTAATTGTCAGCAGCTCAGGTCAGTTTTCTTCTAGACTTCTCTGTAAAAAAAAGGTTTGAAGAATCTCCCGTCCTCCCCTGTTAACAGTGATCATCATCCTTCTGTTCCTAGATCAGCTACAGTGAAAGCCAATGAGTGGTTTACACCATAAACTCATAGTAGTGATATTACTGCCCTAAGGATTTTTTTTTAAAAAAACTGTTTGAAACTTATGCATAAATATGAACTGGCCATTGCCTGTATGCCTCTTGTATTTGCATACTGTGAGCACAGTATTTGGATAGAGAAGGAAAAACAAGGCATGATGCAAAACAGGGTTTCTTGGTTTCTTTGTGCTTTATGCTACTGTGGTCAAAATCCAGTATCGTAACATAAACTATGTAAAGCTGATGACATCCTCAGCTGTGGATTTTTTTAAAAATTAAAATTTGATTCCCCCCTCCCCACAAGGGTCCAACACTTCCATGGTATCCCTTTTGACATGGGGAAGCTGTTGGGGGGGGGCACAGGATGAGGGGAGTCTTTGATTTCCAAATATTGCTGCTGGTGGTAGTCATTCTAGTGGCAATGTTTTCTGAAAATTAAAGAGCCCCCCCCCCCATCCCACAGCCCCCAATGGCTTCCCACAACAAAAGGGATCCCAGGGGTGCCTCAGGAGCTTCGCAGGGGTGGAATTGAATCTTTTTATTTCTGAAAAATCTCTGTGGCTGATTACATCATCCTTATTAATCATATACAGCATACGTTAGGCTGCTGGATTTCAACTGGAGGGGTGGGTGAGCATTCACATTCAGCATCAGATTTATGCATTAGATTTGTGCTGTAGATTTGTACCTGGGCTTGAGATTTGGAGGACACATCTCTTTGCTTCCCTCCTTGCTCCATCCTGTATCTGGAGATTGCTAGCTTTTAGGAGAGGGTTGTGGTTGCCAATGGCCTTGAATGGACTGAGTCAGTCAGGAGCAGGAGAAAGCATTAAAAAAAATTTTTTTTGGAATGAAATTAATCTTCCTGCCATTTTATGCCCGTTGATTCAGAACCAAGTCCAATGGTCTTCTTACATTGGTTTCATTCTAAAGTGACGTAAAAATATTGTATGTGAGTTTGCCGTAATGTTTGCTTGTCTTGTCCATGTTCTTTCCTCTGCTGATCCTTGGCATAGAAAATTTTAATGATCCATCCATATCAAAGGCACACTCTGTTGATGTATATGAGACAGAGGGCAGAACATGGGGGTAAGAAGGAGCAAGGGGGTGGCTAGTGTAGGATCCAGGGGTAAAAAGCAGCAATGGTGGTGGCTAGGGTGAAATTTAGGGGCAAGAAGCAGCAAAAGGGATGGCTGGGGTAGAACACAAGGGTAGAAAGCAAGAAGAAATGGTAAAACCTGGTTCATTTGGGCAATCTCACACTTAGTGAATAAGTACATATGAGGAGGGAGTAGAAAATGAAATAATGAATGTCACTGAAAAAGCCAGCAGTCTAGCACTGAAAAGAGGCATGGAGGGAAGCAGCAGCAGCAGCAGCACAGCAGGTAGGAACATCTCTAATTTTTCAGCAGGATTGTGATTGAATTAATGTACTGAATTACGGTAATATAATGGGAATGAGAGAGTGCCTGACTGAACATGAATTGGTAATAAACCTAAATAAGAGGTATATAGATACCCACTCTTGCCCCAGCTCTGCCTGACACTGGGTACTGTGTCTTTGCCCCATCAAACATAATGGGAACACATTGTGTCTGCTTAAGTGTGTTCACACGGAAAAAAAGGCAGTCATTCGAATGTAGGCCTGATGATGGCCTAGAGTGGATTGCTGTAAGCATTGTGCCACAGTCATGTGAATCTTCATGCACTCTGTACTGGGTCTGTGATTCTAAGTTTCTATAGAATAGGGTAGCCTTAAAGATGCTCTCTCTCTCTCTCTCTCTCTCTCTCTCTCTCTCTCTCTCTCTCTGACACACACAAACACACACACACACACACACAAATGGCAGCCCTGCATATCTAGGACTAATATTGCATCAGCAAAACACTCATAAGAATCCTCACAGAAGCTTAGCTTATGTGTTTCCCAAATACCTTTCAAACTTTGAGGTACAAGGCAAGAGTATCCCCTTTCCCTGCTTCTGTTTGCCATACCATTAGAACCTCTAGCAGAGAGGATAAGGCAGAAACCAGAGTTGGAGGGGAGTGACAGTGAAACAAACAACAAATAAAATTGGATTTTATGCAGATGATATTGTCCCATTTTCCTGCAAACCAATAAATGAAGCACCAATAATTGAAAATGAATTTCAGGAATGGCAGGGCTGATAATCAGCTACAATAAATCAGGTATGCTTTATATAAATATGAGCCATAAATAGAAGAGGAAATTAAGTAATGAATACAGAGAATGAATACAGAGTCTAAAAGCTTACATTTTTTAGGCATAATCATATCAAAACATTTAAACAAACCAAAGTACTCCAACTACCACCTACTATGGAATCATGTCAGGGAAAAATTACCCCAGTGGATTAAATTTAACTGGTCATGGCTAGGAAGAACTGTTATTATCAAAATGAATGTATCACCTAGAATAACATTTATTTTGCAAAATCTGCCTACAATACTTTAAAAAGAGAGATGGTTAATTGGCAGAGGCTGATTAACAGATTAGTCTTTCTAGTAACAGACTTACCTACCTCAAAAGGAGGATTGGAGCAACTGGACTTGATTCAATACCATGATGCCTTTCACCTTCAACACATTTGAGTACTCATCAGAGAAGATTATGAAAAGCATTGGATAAGAAAGGGAACTTGAATGTACGGCTAGAAAACATCTTTTTTTGAACCCTTGTGGCTTAATACAAAATAACCATATAAACAATCAATTTCTCAACTCTACAATACACCTGTGGAAAAAATAGTCAAATTAATTAATCCCTCTGATACTGCCTTAATCTTTATTATTTACCACCCATTGTTTTACCCTTCTGACAAGGTTAAACAATTTTTTGGGTGGAAATCAACGGGGCTGTACACCTTGAATGACTTCTTCCCAAAAGGTTTTTAAATTACAGGAAGTTAAATAAAATATAGAATCCCAGGTAATCCAAGTTTGCGGGTGTGTATGCACCAGGTCTTGTATTTTCTCAGCACCAAAAAAGTCAAACAGCGAGCTAGAAAACTCATCCCCATTTGAACAAATAATTAAAAACTGTAATGAAACAATAAGGGTACAATCACTACTATTTACAAAATTTTAATAGACCTGAATTATACTTGGGATAATGACTTGTGTCACAATATACAAGAAAATTCATAGAACAAATTATGGTCACAGTTACCATGTAAATCAATTTAAGCAATTATCAGGAAAACAACACTAATGCTCATCTATAAAGTAAAGGTAAAGGTTCCCCTTGACATTTACAGTGGTGCCTCGCTAGACGATGTTAATCCGTTCCACGAAGATCGCTGTCTAGCGAAAACATCGTCTAGCGAAGCACGTTTTCCCATTGGAATGCATTGAAATCTCTTCAATGCGTTCCAAGGGAAAACTCAGTCGTCTTGCGAAATCTCCCATAGGGAAACATCGTCTAGCGAGTGAGGGTCCCCGTCGGAATGCACTGACAGCTGCACTGACAGCTTCTGACCACTAGTCGGCGCATTCCTATGGGGAAACCTCATCGTCTAGCGAAAATTCCCCATAGAGAGACATCGTTTTGCGAAGCGCAGTAGCGATCGCAAAAAGGCATCGTCTAGCGATTTCCTCGTCCTGCGAGGCAATCGTCTAGCGAGGCACCACTGTAGTCCAGTCGTGTCCGACTCTAGGGCACGGTGTTCATCCCCGTTTCCAAGCCATAGAGCCAGCGTTTGTCCAAAGACAGTTTCAGTGGTCACGTGGCCAGTGCGACTAGACATGGAACGCCGTTACCTTCCCACCGAGGTGGTACCTATTTATCTACTCGCATTTTTACATACTTTCGAACTGCTAGGTTGGCAGGAGCTGGGACAAGCGACGGGAGCTCATTCCGTCACATGGATTCGATCTTACGACTGCTGGTCTTCTGACCTTGCAGCACAGAGGCTTCTGCGATTTAACCCACAGCGCCACCACGTCCCCTGAAGCTCATCTATAAATGGTACTTAATCCCACTGAAGTTAGCATATTCCACCAACAAATTGAATACTTTTTGCTGGAGAGGATGTGGTGAAATAGGGTCATAACTTTGTTTGTGGTGGCTTTGTCCTAGAGTAAAAAAACAATGGCCTAAAGTACAAAAAGATATTGCTGTCATCACAAAACAAAGTATTTGTTTAGACCCTTTATTAGCACTCCTCAATATATACAAAGGTAATAACAAGAATTTATGAAACATCTTATTAACTTTCTATTGGTTGCAGCAAAGCAAATTATTACTAAACCTTGGAAGAACAGGAAGGACTTGACAGTTAATGAATGGTTTATATGAGTGTGGGATATAACTGTTCTGGAAAAATTAACCCAAGAATTATGTGCTACTGGGGATCAAATAAATAAGAACAACCTACAGTATAGGCAACATGGTTTTCTTTTCTACAATTTATTCAACATAGTATGACAACTCAGTAAGATCCCCAAATGTGCATGGAAATATTTGGAACAATCTCATAACAAGATAAATTCAAGAATTTCATTTGACGAAAATATGCTTGCAAAATCTATAAGGAAATACATGGAACACTATGTTTCATTGTTCATCCAAGTTTTAAATCTCATTTGTTTGTATTTATACTTGTTCGATGTTTTGATACTATGATTTATGTTATTAACAAACAATCAAAAAGGAAAAAATCGGTATCTCTCAGATTAGTGCTTAAATTGGTGTAAGACCTTCTGGTATTTTGATTTTCACTATCAGAGTGACACGTGTGTGCATGCACAAACATGTGGACAAACTCTCTCTTGAACAGTGTTTGAGGAGACTTTCAGCAGGTATTACAGGTGAAACAAAATAAATTAAACTCTTGTTGAGGATTTGGTCCTGTTTAGAGGGGATGCTGCATTCAAGAATATTTTTCCCCTTTAAAAGTTTATTATACAAGGATATATCTTCCATCATGACGATCAGGATTTGGTCACAAAGTTTATCAAAGTTTTCTTATAGGTTTGAATGGAAACACACAGTGATTTGTTAGAAGGTAACTTCACATATGGACTAGCTAGATCATTCATGTGCTCACTGGAAGGACAGATCCTGAAACTGAGGCTCCAATACTTTGGCCATCTCATGAGAAGAGAAGACTCCCTGGAAAAGACCCTGATGTTGGGAAAGTGTGAAGGCAAGAGGAGAAGGGGACGACAGAGGACGAGATGGTTGGACAGTGTCATCGAAGCGACCAACATGAATTTGACCCAACTCCGGGAGGCAGTGGAAGACAGGAGGGCCTGGCGTGCTCTGGTCCATGGGGTCACGAAGAGTCGGACACGACTTAACGACTAAACAACAACAAAGATCATTCATAAATTAGAGGGAGAATGAATTTCCCTTTTCTCGTTTGCAGAAAATGAAATGGAATACTGGATCTAAAGCACTTCAGGACTCTGAAGTTTTTCTTCATGTCAGAAACATACTTCTAAGTCCTATGACACCTGAGGATATAGATAAGGTACCTGCATGCTGTAAAGCAACCACCTCTCCTGTACATCCTTGCCCATCTTGGCTATTAAAGTCTGCCAAGGAGATAACAGTAGAATGGGTCACTCATATCATCAATACATCTCTTCAGGAAGGCTACATGCCTTCTTGTTTAAAAGAAACTAATAAGACCTTTTCCTAAGAAAACCAACATGGTGACAGATTAATTAAACAACTATAGACCCATTGCAAACATTCTGTTTCTGGGCAAGCTAATAGAGAGGGTGGTGGCTGGTCAGCTGCAGGTGTCCTTGGATGAGAAAGATTGTCTAGATCAGTGGTTTCCAACCTTGGGTCCCTGGATGTTCTTGGACGACAGCTCCCAGAAATCTGGGCCAGAACAGCTAGTAGTGAAGGCTTCTGGGAGTTTTAGTCCAAGAACTCCTGGAGACCCATGGTTGAGGACCACTAGTCCACAGCCATTTCAATCGGAGTTCAGGCCGTGTCATGGAATAGAGACAACCCTTGTCACTCTGCACGATGATCTCCTAAGGGAGGCCAACACGGGTTATAACCCTGTTGGTACTCCTAGATTTTTCTGCAGCTTTTGATACAGTTGACCATGAGTTTAGGGATTGGGGGTTCTGTAATTTGCTGGTTCCGGTTCTTCCTTGATCGCCAATCCCAAATGGTACAACTTGGGGATTTTGTTTTGTAACCATGGGACCTCCGTTATGGGGTCCCACAAGACTCTCTATCCCCCCAATGCTTTTTAATATCTATATGAAGCCACTAGAAGTCATTTGGAGTGTGTTGCCACCAGTATGATGATGACACACACATCTATCTCTCCTTTGCATCATATGCAGAGGATGCTGTTCAGGTCCTTCAGCACTGCCTGGCTTTGGTTGTGGACTGGATGAGGGCTAACAAATTGAAACTGAATCCAGACGAAATGGAGATTATACTGTTAGGAGGGAAATCTACCTGGCCTAGATGGGGTTACACTCCCCCTGAAAGATTGAGTTAGTAGTTTAGGGGTACTCCAAGACCCGGCTCCCTCTATGGAGGCTCAAATATGAGTCATGGTCTATCACTTTTGGTTGATTGCCCAGCTGTGTCCCTACCTGGATAAGAAGTATCTAATAATAGTAGTGCATGCATTCATAATCTCAAAAATAGACTACTGCAATGCTGTCCATGTACGGCTACCCTTGAAAAAGGTATGGTAACTCCAGGAAGTCCAAAATGCAGTGGCCAGACTGATATCTGGGATTAATAAATTCAATATATCCCCAGTTTTGGACCTCCTACATTGGCTCCCTGTTAATTTCTGGCTCAATGCAAGGTGCTGGTTATGACCTTTAAAAGCCTAAATGGCTTAGGACCTTGATACTGGTTGGAAAAATCTCTCCCAAAAATCAGCTTCCTGTGTCACACTTTCTTCTCAATCCACAACGCTAAAGGTGGCTTTGCTGAAGGAAGTCAGAAAAGTAACAATGAGGAGTCGGGCTTTCTCAGTAATAGCCCCCACTTTGTGGAATAAACTACCAGTTGAGGTGTGCCAGGCTCCGTCCCTCCCAATGTTCAAGAAATTACTCAAGACAGAGTTATATAAGGCAGCCTTTAAGGACATCTTACCGTAAAATGACACACACACACACACAGAGTATACATACATACATACATACATACATACATACATACATACATACATACATACATACATACATACATACTCTATGTGCTTTTACAAGTCTCTGAACACACCAAATCCTCGTTTTTAATGGGTACAAGAACTATAAGGGTGAAAAATACTTCTGTTGCAAAATCTCTCACAGTGCTGCTTTCCAGGACTCCATAAGCAACATGATTCCTTCTAAAAGAAGACAGGAGATGCATACTCAAGATCACTTAATGTGGATTAGTTACTTTTTAATGTTCCTTAATAACTGGTTTCTTCCCACAACTGGGAAGGTTAAAGAGCAGTTCAAGTGTCATAATCCTCCTTAAGAAATCTTTAAGACGTTCTACCTTCTTAATAATAATAATTGTGTGCCACCAAGTCAATTTTGACTTATGGCAACACTTTTCAGGGTTTTCTAGGTAGCAAATACTCAGAAGTAGTTTACTGTTCCCTTCTTGTGGGGGGCAACTTGCCCTAAGCCACACAGGCTGATTCTTCTGGGATGCACAATAGGAAATTAAACTCCCAACCTCAGGTACCTTATCTCCTAGCCAGATTCTTTACTCACTTACAAGGAAGTTGCTTCTGCCTCCTTATTAATTATAATTGCTCCTTTCTATATCTTTACCATGTGCTTTCAGTGATATGTGAGGGAATGTACACAGTATTCTAAACATTCATAGGTTTATAGAATAGCATTCTATATTACTTACTGTTTTGTCTTCAAACCCTTCCTAATATTTCCTAATAATAGGCCTACCCTTTTTAACTGCTATAGTGCATGAATCTTATTTTCCTTACCTTCCCATACCCATCCTTGTGTGTACTCCACTCACAGCTAATTGTGTGCAAGAGTAATGCAGGCAGAGTAGCAAGGGTACAAACGCAGCAGTGTTTGTGTGTGTCCTGAGAGGCAAAGGCACATTCAGAAATCAGCAGTGAGACAAGAAGGGCAACTTCATACTAATTAAAAAGAAATGTAAGAAGTGGTGCCAGTTTAATAACTCAGGGTGCTTCTGGATGAGGTTTTTATTATGCTATTGTCCTGCCTCATTCACAATATTTTGCATATGGATCCAGTTGGTGTGATCTTCCTCTTGTAACTATCCTATGTTTTGCACTGCTGCTTCTTTTTTCCTTCCACCAAATCTCCCTCTCCCACCCAACAAAACCCTAAAGGAACAAAAGATGGGATAGTTGTGTAATATTTTTTTGATTGGCAACACTAGGAGCTTTTTTTGTCTGGAAGCACCCACACTAACAATGTAATTTTGGGCAAGATCAAATCCTGGCTGGCAGGGGTGCATGGCCAACTTGACAGTGCTAGGGTGTGTTGCCACTGTAAACTGTCACCTAATCAAATTTCAGTGCATGCTGCCTCCCATGCACACCTTGAGTAGCTGGCATGAAAACATGATCAGAGTTCAAGCACAAAAAGGCTTCTGTTTCCAATGACTGGTGGCATCGGAAGTGAGCACCCTAGAGCAAGACTAATCCTACAATAGCAATTATCATAAGAACACCAGCAAGAATACAGATGCTGATGAAGACAATGTCACTGGTGTCCTGGCCTTTGCTTTCATAGACTTCTGCTGCCTCTGGATCTTCCTGCTGAGACTCTACCAAGTTCTCTGCATACTGGTTCAGTCTGTAGGGATCAGAGCCTGAGATAAGATTCACAGAGGCCTCTTTCTTTTTAGGCTCACATTGGATTTCATACTGGTGGATATCCTCCTGATTTCCATCTGAAAAGTCAATATACAAGGTGCTGACGATCACAGATGTGTTGTTTCTTTTCTAAAAGACAAAAGGAAAGAAGTGCTTTGTTTTAACACACAATAGCCAATTAACTCTTGTTTACTGCACTACAATTGTATGCCTTCCAAGAAGGTTTTATTGGGGCGACTCAATTATTTTGTTAACTTTCTAGATAAATTAAATTATAATGTCAGCAGACATTGGGAACAGAATCCAGGGAGCCTTCCTAACAAAGCTGAACATAGCTCACCAGCAATGTATCCTGGCTGCCCCATGCTTGGCAGATCTCTGTGTTTTTGCTGTGCCAGGTAGATAGAAACACTGGGGGCTTATTGAGATCCTAGTGAACCACTACACATGGCTGGTAAAGTACATTTGGCTTACTGGGTCACATATTGTCCAGGTCTGTGGGAAGGAAAGACAGAAGACAATCTAGCGTTGTAAGTCTCCATATATTGGTCAGTATCATATTGCTAGTCTCAACTAGAAAGTAGCCCATTTTAATCAATTGTTGTTTTATGCCCTATCAAGTTGAGAATGACTCATAATAGGGCTTTCAAAGTATTTAAGGAGTGGCTTTGCCAGTTCCACATCTTCAGTGAGTTTCCATGGCTGAGCGGGGATTTGAACCCTGGTCTCCAAAGTCCTAGTCCATCACTCTGTCCACTATACCACACTACTGAATGGTAGGCCAACACTCGTGTCAATCCCATCAACTCTATGGGTCTGCTCTAGTGAGAGTAAAAATAGGATACTGGCCGTAATGTTAGTGCAGGACCTACAACACAAGACAATGTTTTAACCCAGCTTAACTTTGTATCCTATTAAGTAGGTAAATTATAAATTGTATTAACATCAAAATATAAATTCTATTAAGATCAAACTACAACAGGTTTTAATAAAACCTAGTATGTCTGCTAGGACATCCAGCATGTGTGGGAAGTGTTTTATACTTTAATGACAGAGATACTCAGAAGATTTGACTTGCATATGCTAGGGAGCAATGTCCTGTCTAAGCTGGTACATGGCCGCAGGGTGCTGCATCGGTGCCTCACACCCACAGCCAGTGTTGCTGCCCATTTGGTTCCGGTTGCAGCCAGAACCTCGTGTGCACGGGGCGGGGCTCCCACTCAGAGGGAACGTTGCTAGGGAGATGAAAATCAGTACAATGGGCCTGATCTACTATAAACAGCTAGTAAAATATCCTTTTTATTCTCACACTATTCCCAACCACAATACCTCAGTTAATCAATGTACTGTATGCCTTTTTTCAGAGCATGCCTTAAAACACTTGTAAAACTTAGCTTTTCAAAGAAGGAACAGTGCAAAAGGAAGCTTGTAGGTCTGCAAGCAATACAAGCAAGTATTTCTCTGACTTTATGAAAAAGTAAAATTGGATCTTTAAAATCCTATCATGGGTACATGTGACCAGTGATACCATCTTAAGAAATAAAGTGACAAATACAGATGGTTATTAGAAAGTTCTTCTAGAGGAATTTTAAAGAGAGATTGATTTCATACCTCATGGAATCATAAAATGGTATAATAAAAGTAGACAGGCTGATCTTATAGCTGAAGGATATTTTATCATAACCAATAAAAAGTGTGACATAAGAAAACTTGACTCAGATGTTACTGCTCTGTGTCTGGCATTCTCCATCAGTGTATATCCTTTTCTTTCCCCCCAGAAAGATTTTAAGTATGTGGTCTGGATGCTTAGCATCTTTCATTTTCAAATCACTGGCCTAGCAGTGAGATGTACTACCTAGGAATGGAAAGCTTTGGCTTTTCAGGTTTTTTTGTTCTTTACCACTGTGTGGTTATGTTATTCAATTTAGTTTTAATATGATCCTTACTCTTAGAGTTCCTAGATTCTTCAGATCTCAAATTAAATTTGTTAGGGTCAGATTAGGAAAGCATACAGTCCACACTACCTAAGAATGTGGGATTTGGTGGAAACTTTGCATGATATAGGAGGTATGTGATTTAGCATGGCCATCAGAATCAGCACCAATAGTTCAGAATAAACTAAGTTAACCAACTAAGGGTGCGGTTTTACTGGCAATAAGAACCGTAGGTAAATCAATTTAACCATTTTAAAATCGATTTATATATCCTTAGGCACATGATGCATGGGTGAAATCAATTTATATAGACTGCAAAGTGAGTTTTTTTTCAACTGGTCATCAGGAGCTTTTAAAAATACCTATCTTCTAAATTGATTCATTGTGGATATGATAGCTGCTGTCATTGTGCCTATGTGGATTTTGGATGGCGGGGCACCATAGTTTTTCCATGGTCCATGATGAACAGACTTCTAAGAGTTATTCTTCTGCAAGACCAAATTTTCCAACAATATTTTGTTCTGTTTTGTTTCCTACTTTTGTGTTGCAGTCACCTATGACTGTCTTGTTTTGGTGTCTGATCAATTTCCTCCGGGATGCTTGCATAAAAGTTTTCAATGTCATCTTCAGCATCTGTAGTTGGATCATAGACTTGAATGATGGTTATGTCAATGGGTTTTTCAATAAGTCTGCTTGATAATATTCAGTCAGATCTTACATTATAGCCCCTAACTTCCTGTGCTACATCTTGCCTCAATATTAGAGCCATTCCATTTCTTCTGATTTTGTCATTTCCAGAGTAATATACTTGGTAATTGTCTGACTGAAAATGTCCCATTCCAGTCTGCTTTAGTTCACTGACACCAAGCAATGCAATGCTTATATGTTCCATTTCTTGCTTTACAGTTTCCAGTTTACTTGATTCATACTTCTCATGTTCCATGCTCCAACTGTGTGTGTTATGTAGCATCAGACTTTCCTTCCATCTCTGTGTATGTCAGCCACTAGATGTCCTTTTAGCTTCAACGTAGTTGGGTCATTAGCAACAATCCTATTTGTGCACAGTTAGACAATATTAAACCAGCATATAATAAAGATTGTGAACAGCAGAGGTGGTCTTCTTTGAATCAAAATGGTGGTCCTCTTGTACTAGACAAGGCATGGATATTCCTCGTCTGTCTCAGAAAACTGGATTTAGACTCCCTGGGGCTATTGCTGGGATCTACTTTGAAAGCAGTAAATTAAAAGGCGAAAGATAAGGAGGTGAGATTACAAGGGAAGAAGAGAAGAAAGGCAAGATAAGGGTTTTGGTGGAGTGGGTGGGAAAACATTTTTTTCTGTCCTCTTCAAATTTAGTTGTTTCCTTCAGTCTGAAGCTCAAAACCGGGATGATGGGGAGAAGAATAAAATAGTGGAAGAGATTTTTCCTACTTTTTTCTGGAAAGCCTTTATTATGTATAGTCATCCAGCTTAAACTGAAATGACAATTTAACTTTAAGTTAATTAAAAAAATATCTCTCTAAATTCAATTTAACTTGCAGGGCATCAATAGTTAACTAAACTGTTAACTTTTGTCTACCAACTTTCTCAACTCTGGGCCAGATCAAAAAAGGAGAGGGCTCCTGCAGCCTCAATAACTTTGTGGATGAAGGAATTTCAGTAGGTGTAGTATGTGTGACAAGCTGCACCTGTAGAATCTCCCTTTTGTACAGGACTGCTAAAGTTCTGGAGCCCTCTTCTCTTCCACTTCTAGCCACTCATATGTGCTCTGATTCTCAGTTTCTTTCTTTCTTTCTTTCTTTCTTTCTTTCTTTCTTTCTTTCTTTCTTTCTTTCTTTCTTTCTTTCTTTCTTTCTTTCTTTCTTTCTTTCACAAGTAAGAGCAGTTGCAGGAGATAGGAAAGTTATATAGGATTGGTCTAGTAGTGCTAAGGAAGGGTAAGCCTCCTCCCATATCATTTTCCTGACTCAAGTACCTCTCTCCTGGGAGCAGCTATTAACACCAGTGGGAAATCTTCTGCCAATGCAAACAAGTTTCCAAGGAGTGATTTTCATCAGGACCTCAGCAGGAGAGGAAAAGGTTAAACTCCTCCTCCCTGTCGGCTGCGATCCAAATAATTACCAGCCTCTCCCAGGGGCTGCTCTTTGCATTTTTAAAAACATGAACATTAAATGCAAAGACATTAAAAAAAACATGCATGTTTAACATTAAGTCTAGCTTGGGTCTCTGTTTTAGTTTGTGCTGCCTGAGGATAATTTAACACATGGTGAACATCTGGAAGAATTTTGCATAGTGCACAGCTTAGAATACTTCTTATGAAGTAGTGGGTATGCATTTTTCTTATGATGACGTCTTAAAAATATGTATATATATACATTTTTTTAGACACTCCGTATAGAGCTCCTCTGCAATCTCTCCATATATACAAAAATGCGGTATTGACATCTAGGTGCTTGACTTGCATCATTCTGGAGGCTGCCACATTCAGGAACATTCTTATTGTGCTGTGCTGGACAACAGGAGCAAAGGTTTCATCAAAGTATTTTTGTAGGAACCTTTTTGCAACTAGTCTTGCCTTATAGCATTCCACTTCTCCATTTGCACATTGTTTCAGTTTGAATACCCACTTGCTCCCGATGACTTTCTCGCCTGGTGGTAGCTGAGTCAGTGTCCATGTCTTGTTCTTGTGCAGTGCTTCTATGTCTTCCTTTGCAGCTTTTCTCAATCTGGCAGCTTCAGCTGCTGGCATTTTCTCAGTCTCTTCCCAGGTTGCTGTCTTATTTATCTGCAGTGACCTTGTGAGGTAGGACAGGTGAGGAACTGCTACACCTTTGTTGGCTCACAATGAGCATCTGATGGCTGGTTCTGGGGCATCTTGTGATATAGGTGTCTCTTGCAGTTCAACAGCCTCGACATCTCCATCTATGCCTCCCTTCTCTTGGTGTACTATTCTCAGTTTGTGTGTCATTCATTGTCTTCCTGCTTCATATGTGGCTCAGGTTGTGGAGGGATTGGCAGAGCTTCATCTAGGAGAGTTCCAACATACTGGTCTTCTGTTCCTCTCTTCTTGGCTTTCTTTTGTTCATAAAAATGAACCACATGTCTTACTCTGACTTCATCTGTTTTTCAGTTCATCACTTTATATCCTTTGCTATCAGGAGCACAGCCAAGCAAAGTAGTGTATTCTAGAGTCCAGTTTATGCCTTTTCTGTTTTGGTATATAAGTATATGTGAGGCTTCCAAAAACTCTGATACGTTCTATGTTTGGTACTCTGTTGTGCCTCAGGTGGTTTTTTCGTGGTGTCTTTGGTTGGTAATCTGTTCTGGAGATATGTTGCTGTCGTGATTGCATCATCCCCAAATTTGTTGGGCAATTTTGCATCTGCAAGCATGCATCTTGTCATATCCCAAAGAGATGGCAGCTTTGTTTCAGCTATTCCATTCTGCTCAGGAATGTGTGGAACATTTCTCTTGTGCAAAATGCCTTGTTCCTCTAGGAAAACATGTGTGTGATGCAAAAGGTACTCAACCCCATTATCTGTCTGGAGTACCTTGGGTTTTTCTTTCAAATTTGTTGCTCATTGTGGCCACGTACTTCTTCAGCATATCATGTGTCTCACTCTTCTCCTTTAGCAGGTAGGTGACACAGTACCTTAAAAATCATCCACAAATATTAAAATATATTAATTATGTCCCAGTGCTGGGATATTGAGTGGCACATACAAGTCAATATGTATTAGATCCAGTACCCTGGTGCTTCTTCTCTTAGTCCTTGGCAGGAATGAGAGACTAACACTTACACACCTGGTTTTGTTAGATGCATGATGTGGCTTTATCTTGATACCTGTAGCAAGCTTCTGGTTTTACAACTCCAGAATTGTTTTTGGATCTCTGTGTGCAAAGTGACAATGCCACAGTTCCATGCTGTTGCCATCACCTCTCTGAGCTTGTACTGTGTTGATCTGTTGCTGTTCAGCTAGCTCAAAGGCTCAGTTTATAGACACCAGTAGATTCAACTACATGAAAATATATTTCACTATCTTTCATTACTGTTCCTTTTCAAAATGTATAGAAAAACCTTTGTCATCCAAACCTGATGCACTTAACATGTTGCATTGTAGTTCAGTAAGAAACAATACATCACTTAACAGTATTCTCACTTATTTCATCAGGCAGTTCACATAGCAAAATGCAAGTCTCTTTCCCTTCAGTTTTCATGGAATCACCATTAGCAACTTGGTTATTTCAGCTGGATCTTTCATCTAGATTTATAAATAATTTTTTTGGATGTGACAATGACTGTGCATCCTGAGTCAATGGCCCAGTAATTTGATTTCTGTTCACGTGTATGGGCCATGCATCTCTTTCAAGGCTTTCCTTTTGTCTTTCTGAAGGAGTCAGGTTTCACATATTTTCTGTGATTCCGTTATTGTTTTGATTTAAAACTAGTATGGCTTCTATTGGTTGAAGAATCTCTTGGAAATGGACACTCTTTGCCAGGTGACCCATCTTCCCACAGCTCTAGCAGCTTTGTGATTGGTAGTGAGTCATGGCCTTCCTATTGTTTTTCCCACTCAGCATGAAATTTGAGCCACTTTTAGCTGAGGTCTTGTGGGAGCCTTTTGGGTCTATCCTCTCTTCCCTCAGACAGTACAAACACTCTTGGAAACTTAGCTGTTTCCTATACAAGACAGATACAAAAGCATCAAAACATTCACCCAGTGACACAGATATCTCATTTTCTGTCTATCAGTCAGTTCGAGGTCAGTTAAATTTAAATTGTCAAACACTGTTAATCGAGCAGAAATGTGCTTTTCACATTCTTGTTTGTTGTTATGATGGAGTCCTAAAAGTTCTCTAATAAAAATTGCCTCTGATTTAGAGCTGGTAAAACCATAGGATCTCTCAAATGCTTCCAGCATTTCTTTGGTAGTTTTGCAGCCTTTAATATATATCATTTGTTTATATGAGGGACTTTGTGAAATTATTGATTTTCCAATAGAACCCTCATCTCTCCATTCAGCTTTGGCCTGTGCTTTGTTGGTCTTTGTCTTTGTAAATAAGACATATTTAAAGCTCTGAGGTTAAACTGCAACCTCTCTTTCCATTGAGAGAAATTCAGAGATGTTAACATTTCCTAAACAATGCCTTGCTGTGATCAAGATCCATTTTTCTTCTTTCTCTTTCTGACCAAGTTTGGCTAGAAATTTCAGAAAAGAAAAAACAATTTCTCTTCAGCCAGTTATGAGGTGTTTTTGGTTAAAAAAAAGTGGAAGCAGGGGAGAAGAAAAAATCACAAACACTTAAAAAAAAATAAAGCCCAAAAAATACTTGTTAGCTCTCCCATCTGTTTCTCTTGTCTCTGGCCCCACAACCTTTTGCAGAGTTTTGCTACACAGTAGAAGTACAGAGACTCAAAGAGGAGAATAGCTACAAGTTCCACAGAGCCCACCCCTTTCTCATTAACTGGCACTTAAAGTCTCAATAACTCACTGTGAGACATTTGTAGGAGAAAGAATAAAAAAACACATTTCTTTACTTACAGTTACTTAAAGTTTCAGACTTGTGTATGCTGCTTTCTTTACTGCACATATACTTAGCAACTAACAGAACAGATCAACAGCAAACAATTGCCAACAAAAGAGTACTGGATAAATAGATAATCACCCCAGCCCAGAAAAATCCCTCTCAGTCACACAAATTACAGACAGCATGTGAGGTTGCAAATAAAACTCCAACAGTGTCAGTGTGATATATCCTAAGTCAGAGGTAGAGGAGGGGTGTATAAGTGCCTGTAGGGGCCTGCTTAAGCCACCTTGAGTTCCGTAACAGAATCTAGAGATGTTAGAGATGGCTATAGCTGGGAATGGGCAAATTCAAGGCACCAATCATCTGCCCTTGGGCCTGGGATCCTCTTCTGCCCTTAGGCCTGGGATCCTCTGGAGGACACAAAGACCACACAAAATGCCCCAAATTGACAAAGAGGAAATAGAGAAGTGGCTAAAGGCTATTTCCAGTTTTAAGAAACTGAATATTTATGTTGACCAAGTAATGCAAATGGTCAGCAACATGGGATGACAACTAACACAGCCAAAAGGATCACTAGACATGTTCAGTGCATATAACAGTATAATCAATGTATTTATAGTGGCAGAAGTTCTGCTGATGGAAGACTGAGGGAATGAATGGTCATTATGCCCTCATAACACCCACAGTTGCTCTAGTAAATGAGGCCTGAGCAGCCACTTCTTTAGGATTCAACATTAATACGTGTGCATAAAGTCTTGTTACACTGGTCACTTACCTGTGGTTCTATACTGCAGGTTTCAAACCTTGCATGTATCTTAAAGTTCAAGCCAACCACTTGTGCGGAACAGGATGGTATCCCTAAATATACCTTATTTCGTTCCAGTTGGCCTAGTGACTGTACGGGGACCTGGATCTGAAACTCTGTCCGTGTGCAGCTGACGTTCATGGGGACAACTGCAAAAGAGGAAAACAAAGTAAGTTTTTTCTCATTCTGTCTCTTAATGTCTGACGAAGAGGACGTGTCCACGAAAGCTTACATTAAAATATAATGGTTAGTCTTTAAGGTGCCACCTGTTTTTGTCTTTTTTGTTTTGTTTCTTTGGATTTTGCCTGATAAACAAATCAAGAACATCCTCTGAAATCATAAGAAGTTCATGACAAATAACCAGCAGCATGCTCAGAAATGGATTAAAGTCCGGGTCAGTTCACACATGAAAACAAGTCTTTTATTTCCTCCTCTTACAACATTATCCCACCACTTCTGTACATGTTTCAGTGTTAAAGATCTGCTTTCTCACCATTGATCCAATATGCTAGGTTTGTAATCATTGACATGGCTAGGATGCGACTTTGAGAACAAAGTCCAGGGCCTTTCAGTGCAGGGACCCAAATGAGGACCAAGAGAATGGCAGAAGATGAGGACTGGCATCAGGAAAAGTCCCCATGTCAACCTAGGAGCAAGCCTGGTTTGCCAGTTCCCAATCTAACTTATAGTGCTTTCTATTGTTGTTGCTATGTGCTGTCAAGTCGCCTCCAACGTATGGTGACCCTATGAATGAGTGATCTCCAGAATGTCTTGTTCTGAACAGCCCTGCTCAGCTCTTGTACACTCAGGTCTGTGGCTTCCTTCGGGGAGTCAGTCCATCTCATACTTGGTCTTCTTCTCTTCCTGCTGCCTCCCATCTTACCAAGCATTATTGTCATTTCCAGAGAATCCTGCCTTCACATGATGTGCCCAAAGTAGAACAGCCTCAGTTTCAACATTTGTCCTTCCAGAAATCGTTCAGGCTTGATTTTATCTAGGACCCACTTGTTCATCTTTCTTGCAGTCCAGGTTATCCGCAAAGCTCTCCTCTGGCACCACATTTCAAATGAATAATTTTTTTCCTGTCAGCTTTCTTCACTGTCCAGTTTTCACACAGCTTTCTATAGTGCTCTTTATTTAATTAACCTGCAGGTAATCTCTTGTAATGCTATCCTATTTATTGTAGCTGGCAAAAAGACTCAGTTAACTAAGAAGCCTTGTTTAGATGTAATACTTCTGTTCTTCTAAAGCTTCTTTAGTCTCAGAGCTTCCAGTGAAACAGCATGAACTGGTAGCACTTAGAGGAACAAAAAACAGGCAATCTGTCCTGTCAAAGAATGGACTGGCTGCTTACCATCCCAGCAGAATTCAGCTTATAAAATACAAATCAGTGGCCAGAATCCTGTTGCACAGGGTTCATAAAGGCTGATGACATCATCAGATGCAGACTTTAATTTTTAGTTTAAACTTTCTAATCCTCCCCCTGCTGTGCCACTTCTGGGGCTCTTCAGAGATCCCTTTTGAGTTGAGGATGCCTTTGGGAGCCCCAGGATGGGGGAGGGGGAGCCTTTAATATCTGAAAATTACTTCAGGGATTGAGACCTGTGGCAGTGATGTGTGGATATTAAAGGTTTCCCCCATTCCAAGCTAAAAATTAAAGTCCATGGTTGATGACGTCATCAGCCTTCATGTGTGCAGAGTTCTGCAACAGGATTCCAGTTACTATATAATTAGCAGAGGAATAGAAAATCATTTCCAGGTTGCTTAACTCACCATAATTTAAACTAGATATCTGATTTTAGCTGATGTGCATCTCGTCTCTTGCAAAACTTTGTCTCAGCTTAGAAATATCATATTTGAAAAGTATTCAGGAAAGCTATATGTTCAACATTTATCTTAGCTGGTGCATGTTTGACCATGTGGATTCAAAACAGAAAAAAACCCTGCTTGCAACAGCTATATAATCTGTATGCAACTGTATACAGCACATCCCACAACATACATATGCACATTCTTCAAACCTATAGTGTGTGACATCCTTATTTTTCACAATAATTATCTTAAACTTTGTGCTGCTTTCCCCTTGATCTTAAATTTGTTGTGTACATGGGTGCATATGTGTGTTTTCATTCCACAATTAAACAACAACAACAAAAAGCTAACTGAAAGGGATGAGAAGATGGACCTTACCTCCAATGTATGCTACTGAGAAACCTCGGCTGGCTATGTTCCTGTCTGTGTGAAGGACCAATAGCAGTTTGTTCCTACTGGAAATAATAGGAGACAGTGTTTCTCTTCCACACCACTTTCCCAGCTGAGACGCCTTCTCGGTGCCTCCATCAAAGACAGCCAGATGGTCATAATCACAGCCATCTGTCAGACTGTTCCGCCCCTCAAGATCCAAGTCCAGGAAAAAGACTTTGATTCGATATCCTAGGGGCAGCTGGATGGTCCAGTGACACTTGATATTATTGGGGTAAGAATTGGGATATTGAGGACTTGAGAAATTTCCTTTGATGGCTGTGTATACCTCCTGACATGCACCTGGTTGGAGAAGAAAGGAAATGTGATACACTTGAAGCAGCCAAAGCATTAATTTGTAGTGGGCCTGCTTAGGAAATTCCTAAAAACTCCTCTCTCCACTACCCTCTCCTAATCATAGCAGAAAATGGCATTTCGTCTTCTTAGCTCCTATTAGGTTTGCTTGTGAGGCTCTGGTACCAGCAACCAACCGTTGGTCTAAACGGAAAATTAACTAGGACCACAAAGTCGGCTGATATTGAGTGATGCACAAGCTGATACACAAGCCTAAGCCTGCTAGAGTTTAAAACTGTGGGTGGTTTGATACTGGGGTATGTCCCAGTCACTCCCCCATGCCTCAGGATCATTGGGCACTGAATGCACAACCACTCCATCTGATGTGAAGCACTCAGCCATGAGCATTTACATGATGACAGCTCTAGTGCAGGCACTTTTGCCATACCACTCCTCATTTGGAAAGTACAACAGGTAGCTTGACTTTTCTACCTTCCATATAAGAGCTGCAGCTCCACCAGATATAGCCATACAGGGGAACCTAGAATGTTGTTTTATGCCGTCGTTTAAACACTTCTAGTCCCACTTTTCTTCCAAAACAGAATCAAACTTCAAGACAGCTAACAGCAATCATACAAATACAGTAAAATTTCAAAAATATAACGATTGCAGAGAGTAAAAGAATAATCAAAATACACTTAACACAGCTATTCAAACAACTCCCAGCAAATTCAAGACACCTAATCAAAAGCACCCCTACAAAGGAAGATCTTTAAATTGGGGCAAAAGATGTAAAAAAGGAGGGCTTGTGTTTCAGGGAGAAGGGGAGTTACAAAGTCTGGACACAACTAATGAAAGCCTCTCTCCTTGATCTAAGCCAATGGCATTTCAGAGATCATTGAAACATACAAAAAGGCATCTGCTAGAGATTTTAATAAGCACATGCAGGCCAGTACAAGAGAAGACTGCTCTTGAGCTATCCTGGTTCCAAAGCATAAAGGCTCCACAGGTCAGAATCAATGCTTTAAAAACTTGTACGAGCCTTTGTAACAAAATTCCCATCTAGTAAGAGGTGGCAGAGCAAGCTGAAGAAATGCACATGCTAAAGCTATTAGCAGGGCTCTGTCGTTTCACAGTGCTGGGGTGGGAGGGGATATGGTTGAATCTCTGCATATCAGAAGCTAGTGCATCTGGAGGAAGACCAGGTTGCAACTGACTTGTAACTTTCCGTCATGCGCTAAGTTTTCTCCAGGACATAGTTGTGCATACACTATATTTAAATGTGAGGCACAAAACATGCAATATTTCCCACTGCAGGATCTTCAAATTAAAAAGTTAGTAGTAGTTATTGTACTTGAAAATTTACATCCTTCCTACAGGCAGGAAGCATGGTAAATGAGCACAGCTGTAAGAATCTGGGAGCAACACAGAACACAACACACACATGTCCTTTGCTCATCAAGCAGACCTCTATATATAATGGGATTCCTAAGAAGCGTTTTCCTAAGGGTCGTAGCAGCTGGGCAGATTTGTAAGAAGAGACCTTGTTCCTTACATAATTTTCAGAGAAACTATTGGTTCTAGGAGGGCTACAGTATATATATCCTATGCCTTTTCTTGGCCTTTTGCCTTAATTTTCATGGTAACTCTGGATGTGATGAGGCTAACACAATATGACAACGAGACATCATTTTAGGTGGTCAACATTTCTTCTGAATGTACGTCAGTATGTGGTGATGGATCAGATTTCCCACATTTTGGAGCCTGATGAAACACCAAGGTTTTGTGGAATGTGGTAAATCTGAGGTCTTGTGCAAAAAGTATGGCTGACTTTATGAGATCAAAATGAACATAAAAATCAGATTTCATGTTGTAGAAGCTTATTGTGGATGAATCCCGGTGGTTAGGAACATAGGAGGCTTAATATTCACAACACTTAGACAATCTAAAATACATTTGAAGTCAAGGTTTGTCTCCAGTTTACACAAAATTAAATGTTCAGGGGAATGTGGAGTGGTTATTTATCGTCTTTTAAATACAAAATTCATCTGCTAGTGCAGATCAGCTCATCTCATGCATCTGATAACGTACTAGTGAAATGTGGTAAATGTAGAACTTTCTTCTGTACCTGAAAAGAAATATGCCTTGAAACCTCTGCCTGCAATGTTAAAGTCTGATTTGAACACAACCAGAAGTTCATGTCCTGAAGAGACCATATCTGGAGGCTTCACATTCCCACAATAGTGGCTGAGAAGTGTATGCTCCATAGTGGACCCATCAAAGATGGCCACATAATCAAAATTGCACTGCTCATTGTTTTCCATCTGGAAATCAACAAAAACCAGTCTGATGACTGAATTTGAAGTTGCCTGGATGACCCAATGGCACTCAGCGTTGTTGGGATAATTCTCTGGGTAATCGGGACTTGTGATTGATCCAGAAAGGCCAGTGAGGACACCTCCACAAACATCTGAAAGTGAGAAAACATAATACATTAGAGCAATCTGAGAAGATTAAAAAAAGGTCATCATAGAGATTTTAGTTTCCATCTCTCCAAATGATAAGAAAACAAACTAAATAAAGGCAAATAAACATTAGAGGAATGTTGAAAACTTGGTTAGGTGGCTGTTCGAAAAGAAGTAGGGTTGCCTATTTAGACTCTTCAGACTAGAGTCTAGGAATCGGTGGTCTGGCGCTAGCCTGGCTCCAATCCTTCTTGGAGGACTGTCCCCAGAGTACAGCTTGGGGAGAGTGTATCGGCTCCGTGGAATCTTAATTGTGGGGTTCCGCAGGGCTCAATTATCTCCCCAATGCTGTTTAATATCTACACGAGGCTGCTGGGTCAGGTCATCAGGGGGTGTGGGGCTTCGTGTCATCAGTACGCTGATGACACCCAGCTCTACATCTCCTTTTCTCCAACAACAGTGGATGCTGTTTTGTCCCTTCAGCGCTGTCTGGAGGCTGTATTGAAATGGATGCAGGTGAATGGTCTGAGGCTGAACCCGGACAAGACAGAGGTCCTGAGGGTGGGTGGCCCCAATGTCAGTGGTTTGGGGAACTCCCTCTCTTTTGGGGGGGTGACTCTCACCACAAAGAATTCGGTTCACAGTCTAGGGGTCCATCTTGACCCGGCGCTTACCATGGAGACCCAGGTAGCGTCAGTGGTCTGTACCGCCTATTTCCATCTTCGGCAGATTGTCCAGTTGTGTTCCTATCTTGATGTGGGGGCCCTCACCACTCTGGTCCATGCGCTTGTAGTCTCGAGACTAGACTACTGTAATGTGCTGTACGTGGGGCTACCTTTGAGATTGATGCGGAAGCTTCAAATGGTGCAGAACGCGGTGACCAGACTTCTTACTGCAGTGAGAAAACATCAACATATCTCCCCTACTCTGGCTGCCCTGCATTGGCTGCCTGTTCGTTTCCGCATTGATTTCAAAGTACTAATGATGACATATAAAGCCCTAAATGGTTTAGGACCTCAATATCTGGCGGAACGCCTCCTCCCACCTAGATCTACCTGAATCACTCGCTTTAGTCAAGATGGGCAGCTGAGGGGCCTAGCGCTGAGGGAGACCCGAAGAGAAAGAACAAGAAAGCGGGCCTTCTCGGCAGTGGGCCCTCACCTCTGGAATGATCTCCCCCCAGAAATTTGTCTGGCTCCCTCGCTGGGTGTTTTTAAGAGCCAACTCAAGACCTGGCTCTTTAGGTAGGCCTTCCCTCCTGTCAATACCTAATTTATTTGCTATCTTCTATTGTATTAATGTTGTTGT
The DNA here is from genome assembly GCA_037013535.1 of Intellagama lesueurii. NCBI lineage: Eukaryota > Metazoa > Chordata > Lepidosauria > Squamata > Agamidae > Intellagama > Intellagama lesueurii. The sequence continues at coordinate 173,307,460 of JBAJHW010000004.1, read as the reverse complement.
TTTATTTTTATTTTTTATTCTTGAGTGTTGTTAGCTGCCCAGAGTAGACTTCGGTCTAGATGGGCGGGATATAAATTAGATAGATAAATAAATAAATAAATAAATAAATAAATAGAAATGAAGTGAGCAAGTGAGAAGTAGGGTTGTAAATCTTTGTTTCATCCTTGTATGAGAATAAAAGTAATTGTAACATTTTTACCGTGGTGACGTTAAAGAGAAATTTCCTGACTCTCAACAGAGTTCTTGAATTGTTAAGAATTAAATTTAGCATAAAATAGCCCATTTTAGTCTGATTGCCCAAATTTAGGATTATTATTACTTTATTTAAGAATTTGAAGCACTGGATGGATTGTTTGCATCCTTCTTACCAATCAACCAGTATTTCTGCACTTGCTGTGTATGTGTGTGTGTGGATTTGCTTTGCTTCTCAAAAGAAAAAGATCATAGAGACATTTTTGTGCCAATTGTAGGGACCCTGAAGGGGAGAATAAACAGCTCCATGTTTTGCTCTTGGCTACATGTCAGAAAATCCATGGGCTTGGAAATTCCTCATTGTCAAGGCATCTCATAGTGTCAAGATATCATGAATCAACAAGAATGAGGACTTTAGCAGGTATCACTTCCATTCCCTCTGTGTGCGTGCGCGTGCATGCGTCTTTAAAACCAGGCTAGTGATGAAAAAGGAACACAGAGTGGGTTGGGGTTAAGGATCGAGTCTCTATATCTAAGGACTCAAGGTACTGGAAGGCCTGGAAAGATTTTCTAGTATATTTACAGAAGGATTCTTGTGTTCATAAATTTCAACAAACATTGCATTACATGGTGGTCAGTCACCATAGTTTTACAAAGCAAAGCTATTAACAAGAACCACAGGTTTTTATGTGCCTGCTGAGGGAGGCTGCTGTCTTCAGATTTCTTACTCTGGAGGAGTCTTACTGAAATCAATAGGGCTTACTACTACATGGTAAATGGTTTACATATCACAGCATGACTTCCCATTGTTGGGTCAATGTCTGCTTTTAATTACACCAAAGCATTCATGAAGAAGCAATAAAACTATAGACAGAAAGCAGAATTAAGTTTGCAAAATCTTTCTGGCTGACTCTAGCCTTTGAGATAGAAGGAATCCTGCATTACTCTTGAATCCCTGGATTAATGTTCAGGAAATACCCTTAAGAAGAAGCAGAGTAGAAATATGTTTGCACTTGAAATCCAAAGGCATTATTTTCCTGGAAGTAAAGTCATTGTACTAAAACTTGATTATCCCAGGAAGCCATTTCTGTGGGCCTACCCTAGAGTTTGATCACAGTTTAATTTAAAGGTTAATTTAATTTAAAGGAAGTTATCTGTGATTGTAAAGGATTTTCTTTGGCATATATTTCCAAATAGTTTGAAAAATATGAATCCGAAAATGATATTTAAGCAAAAATTAACTAAATTTTAAACTACCTTTCCTATGTTAGCATAGAATAAAATTGATATCCATCTGACCAGATGGAGGCAGTTCGATTAGCTCAACTAAGGGTGCAACTACACTGGAAAGCCAAATTGTTCCAGTGCAATTTGATTTGCAACCTGTAGTACATTTGAAATGACAATCAGTACTCACAAAAGGGATGCGGATTGATTCATAAATTCACCATTCATACTGGATGTGAAGTGAGTCACATTACAGCCGACAACCTCCCATTCTTTCCTTCCTTCCTCTGGTCCTGCCTTTGCTCATCCTTTTATGGTTCACAGTGAAAATGCTTTCTCATACTATTGCATTTCTCAAAAACCTTTCTATGGAAAAAACATGGAAAGGTATTTCACAGTCTAAGAGTATGGAACATCAAAAGTTTGAACAGCAATTTTGCAAAATACTTCATAATTCACATGTCAGAATGATTTCATAACAGGGATCATCACCTTCCCCTTCCTATCTGTTACTCTTTTCCCTTATTTTTAAGTAACGCATGGAGAAATTACCTCACCTCTGGTCACAGTTTATCATGCCAATAGTTTAAAACTATATGTGATGTTCTCTACTCTTAGACTGTGAAGTATCTTTCCATGCTTTTTTTAAATAGAAAAGTTTTTGAGAATGTAAATGGTGGAGGAAAACTTTTGCAACATTTTTGAGAAATGTAGTAGTTTGAAGCTTTAAATAAAAAAGTGGCTTCACAACAAGCCATAAAAGGATCAGCAGAGACCTGTCAAGTAATTAACAGCACTAAGCTTTTGCTTCACAACAAAAGGGTCTTCCCACACAATCTGAAGCTTATAGTGTTTGGGAGGATTCAGGACTTGGACCCACATTAAAATCATGGTGCTTTGCTTTTGCATTCTCCCCTGGGCCTGAACATTACACCTCAACCGCCTATGTCACCAAAACACCACCTACAGACATGGTCTCCATCTTTACAAGAACATATTACAACTAACCACATGGGAAAAAGCCTGTTCGACTCATTCCAGCTTGAGCAAGTGGAAGCCTCCAGGTGGCACAGGAAGAAAAGCCACTTTGGGAGTAAAAAGGCTGGATCAATTCAAATCAGCCTTTGTGTCATGAGATCAGTAAACAATACTTTGAATTCACCTGTTTTATAAATGGAGCAAATCCTATGGTATATAACCATGTAGTTGCACTCTAAGCTGGCTGACTGTTCGTAGCCCAGACACTTTGCTCAAAGTACTAATCTAGCCGGTGTTCTGTTCAGGCTAGGCCCACAGCTATAACATGTTTAGACATGGAAGATGTGCTTTCTAGGTACGTATTATAGATTTCAGTGACTTAAGCTGGAGAAACTGGAAGTGCAGCAAGTTGACTCCTAAAAGTTTTGCTCTGTTGACCAAACAATGGTAAAAGTCTAAGCTCCTATATGCTTATACTGGGCCCAGCTAGTCTAGAGACTTCATACTGCCTACCAGTCACAAAGGCTGATGTTGTCCATGCTTGCTTATTTCTGTACATGATGAAACCCCTGAGTGTACACAGAGATCTGAGCATAGCTCTCTTGAGTTTCCAGTCCACACACCAGATTTCCTGCTTGTCAACATCTCCTCTTGTGACTTACGGACTTATATTTCTACCTGTTTTCTCAGCTCAAATCCCCAGGTTCTTCGTCTTGCTGCAGTGCCTCACCATCCTTTATGACTAGGCATTTCTCCTCCCATATAACTCACTTGTCAACCCCATTGGGTCTGTCTGCATCATAAGGCACAATATGTGCATGTTCCTTCATGCCCTGTTGCATTTCCCAGCCATTGTTTGCTTGCTATTTCAGTTTGGACTCCTCTTTTCTTCTTCAGTTTGCCTGTTCTTTGGATTTCCATGTTCTAATCTGGATTAGTTTGACTGCCTGTGTGTTCTTCACCATCGCCTGTCTCTAGAATTATAGCTTCACCTAGCTTCTTGGTGAGTTATTTCAGAGGGCAAGACAAGACCTTGCCTCATCACTGATTTTCTCTCCTTGGAGTCTTACTCTTAGTTAGACTTATTTTCCCCTTAGGAGCCTTACAGCTGCAATGTGATGCCAGATTCTCTGATGTGAGACTCAGTGATTCTTTGGCAGGGGTGGGGAAAACCTCCTGTTGATGATCATTCTAACCTTTTTGGTAAACTGCAGAGAATCCTTGGCTGGCCACGTGGTTGTCTGAGTGAAATATTACCGTCATAACATTCCAAGAGGATGTAAATGGTGGAGGAAAGCTTTTGCCACAGAATTTGCCAAGGAGATTTCCTTGGTCTTCCGAGACACCATTATAGATCTTGATGTAGTCAAATTCACAGTTGTCGTGGTATTCCAGGTCAAAATGATGAAAGGTGAGCAGAACAGAGGATCCTTCTGTCACCACTATGAGCCATGTACAGTCTATATCGTAAGGATAGAGTCCAGGGAAATTTGGGCTCGAGACATTGCCATGTGATGCTGACAGAACTCCACCACATTTAATGCCTATAAAAAGCACAAACATTTGAAGAGCAACAGAAAATATATTGTCAGTTGAGCAATCATAGTAGTCTACTTTGTCCATGCTGTAAGCAATAACTTGAAAGGAATATGTGTACTACTGCTATTTTGTTTCATTTTTTAACCAGTTTCTTTCTTAATGTGACTTCACTCTCTTTTCTTTCTATGAATATGTAACAATGTCTTTCTCCCTAATATTTTTCTCCTGCTTATCTATTTTTTAAATTATTTTTAGCATTCATTTGGCCATTTTAACTTGTTAATGTCAATTAATGCATATTGAAACAATCTTGGAAATAGTTTGATGTGTGTCCAAACAATGACTCAATATACCACAATGTAGTAATCTTGCCCATTGTACTAACATTAGGCTGCTATGTTACATCATTTGCATGAACTGCTTGCTACCCATCTAGAGTTTCTGGGACAGGACTGACTGAAAATAAAATTTTAATTCACTGCAGTGAATTATTTCCTTTCAAAATAAGTATTAACAGATGGTACATAGAATTATTTTCCATCAGACATGGCAACACACTATAGGAAAAAATATCTGCAGCTAGTACTTAAGAGTAATACCTAAACAATATCTTGTAATATCCAGCACATAACATACAGAACTTCTGAATGTATTTAAAAGAACTAACAATTGCACATTATCTTTCAGGAGGTTAATCAGTATACCTAGCTAAGTTTCTATTTAGGCAACTTCCAATACAAGCAAATTCAGATTTGGCAGACAAAATGATAATTATATTAATGCCAAACATCATTGTTAGCCTAGTAGTAGACTGCTACATCAACATTTATCTACATTGCTTGAATTTTGTGAAATTATCCCCTGAACTGCAAGTGTTGTTTTGCAATGTATACAGCAACATTATATTCTTGTTTAATTAGAAGCCAATCATGCAGAGTTCAGCAGGACTGTGCCCAAGAAAGCATGCATTAGATTGCATGCTTTCCTGCATGCAACGAAATGAAAGGACTTGGCCCAATGTTTACATGTTTCCCTCTGTGGGTGTTTAGGAATTGACCTTTGTCATCTTTTGGCAGCAGTCATGTGCAATCTTCAAAACCAACACACAAAATTTAGTAATTTTGTAAAGGTTTAATGCACGATTCAGTATGTGTCTTAGTCATCAGATACATTGACTGGCATTCCTTTCTAATCCACTCCTAGCAGGAAAAAAAAAGCTTGCAAGTGATATATGGCTGTGCATGTGTAAAAATCAAATTCCCTTGAAGAATAATGCTCACACAAAGGAAGGCAGCAGCAAGGGAAAGTGGAGGGAGGAGGAAGTTCTGTTTCTGAAACTGAGTTATCTTCTTCAGTTGTCAAAAGGTCTGCAGAATTTAAAACCAGAATGTTGTTGCTGGCAGTCCACATTTTCCTGCTTATAACCTTGCCTTTAAAAAAAAAGCCTCTTTCTTTTCATACATTCAGTTTTTTATCTAATATCTCTATTTTACCATGATCAAATGGACCTATTCGTTATCTAGAGTTTGTAATCCAGAACACACATGAAAAACTATGAAATGTGGACTCTACACCAAAAAATGACTGATTCACAGCTATAAACATGGTTCTGTCTAAGTACACTAACACATCTTCCTACTCTACTGAAATCAACTAATATTTGGGTTAGCAAATCTTATATTCTAGTGTAGTTCCCATTTTCTGGAATGGAACTGTTCCAAAGGAAGTGGCTCAACACTTTCATTTGGTCCACTTCAGAGAAGGAATTTTTATGGACATACATGAGCTCTAATGTGCAGTTTGCCATTCACTCCACAAGTAGAAAGTTCTCTGTATGTTTGCTTCCTTTGCATACTTCAATCTTCTCCTTCCATTCCCTGTGCTGGGGGGCAGCCTTTATGTCCAGAGACTCGTGTACACACCTCACTGTACTTGGATCTCTTGTGGCAGGTATATTTATGAGGACACACTTGTAAGCCCTATCTCACAAATTATATACTAGACCAATGGGGAAAAAAACTGCTGGAAGATCTGTAGAAGACCATCATTGGTAATGCAGGGCATTGCTACATGATAGCTAATATTTGGAAATATTCCAGAGGAATGTGCAAGACAAAGAAAATAGATTCCATTTAAAAACAAGTATGATCTTGCAATTATCACAGAACACAGCCCTTCAAAAGACTTACCTTTCTTTGCGTTTATCCTGTTTGCTGCACACAAGAAAGTTATTGTTACAAGGTGTTTCAGAAGCACCTGCTGCATCCTTTGACACAGCTACGAAAAGACAAATGGACCTAGTGCCAGAAAGTAGCATAAGTTTATTCCATGTAGCCTATCTGAGAGGGGAAAAATAGCTGGAGGCCTGTCGAATTAATAATGAAATGAATAATTCATTGTTTGTTTGAATTGGTAACCTGATCTGTTCTTTGCTTCCTTCACTCGGTTTTAATGATCTGGATCAAATGTACCTAGGATTTACACTGTGCCAGGTATCTTGTCAATACACTCTTATTTGGAAGCCATATTAATGGTTGGAATGTGGTGCATAGCAGAAGCAAGTCTGTGCTGACAATATGCCCTGAAGGGCTCATGAAAATAATTTAGTTCACCACGCAAGGTAGGGAACTAAATTAGGAATTTCAGATTTTGCATGGAAATGTGTCTGGGGAAAGCTTGGTTTTAAAATATGGAACTTGCTTGCTGCAGCAGCACAAATCTGCTGGGAGAAGGAGGAGAAATATGGGATAGACTTTCAGACTGTAATGAGCCAAACTAGGGATAGGGACTCTTTTGCCCTGCAGATGTTTTTGGACTAAAATTCTCCCAGTTTTTTTATTATTGGTCATTGTGGGTTTGACTGAGGGCTATTGAAAGCTGAAAAATCCGTAGAGACAGTGATTCTACATCCCTGACCTAGCTGGCAGATATTAAGGGTTTAAGTGTTACCCAGTTCCCTAATTATTGTAAAGTAGTGTACTTCAGAACTGTTCACTGAGTCACTACTCAGAATGCTAGCACCGAGTATGGGTATAATGCACAGTTTGGGTTTAATCCCTTCCAAAAAGCAGTCCTAAGATTTACCATCTATACTGTGTCCTTTAGGGTGGCTGGGCAGGTAGAAATTTCACAAGCACGGAGCTAAAGTGATAGGGAAACTAAACCTTCACTTATCCAGGAGGCCAGAGGGCAAGGGTTGCCATATTCCAGTTCTTCAAATTTGGGCAGCAGCCTTGGCATGTTATGCCACTAAGAAAAAGCCTGCTTGAATGCAAAGGTCTTTGCCTGCTTGCAGGATAGTAAAAATGGGGCCAGCCTGGCCTCCTGTGAAAGGGAGTTCCAAAGTCTGGGAACAGCAACAGAGAAGGTCCTCTCCTGTTTTCCAACAAAACAGACCTGTAAGGGTGGTGGGACCAAGAGAATGGCCTTACCTAATGATCTTAACACCTGAGCAGACTCAGAAAGGAAGCTGCAGTCTTTGAGATAGTTTGGGCCCAAGCCATTTAAGGCTTTATAAGTAAAAATCAGCACTTTGAAATGGCCCAGCGCATCTCTAAGATCTTGTGGATGGCTTCAGTTATTTTCTTTGCTGGGAAATAACTTTATATTTACTTCTGGATTTATGGTGATATGCCTGGTTAAATCAACAGCAGGGTTAAAATAAATAGTTGGCTGGGTGATAACAACTTATTTGGACGGTATAGAAAGGCATTTTTCAGTTAGGAACAGTCTCAATTAATATTTAACAATATTTAAAATCCTCATGGCGCAGCGGTTAAAAAACTGTGCTCACGACCCGGGGTTCAATCCTGGGTAGCCGGCTCAAGGTTGACTCAATCTTCTATCCTTCTGAGGTCAGTAAAATGAGTATCCAGCTTGTGGGGGGGGGGGGGCAATGTGTAGCCTGCATAATTAACTTGCAAACCGCCCAGAGAGTGCTGTAAGTGCTATGGGACAGTATATAAGCAGCACATTTTTTGCTTGCTTTTGCTTTAACATCCAATGTTTTAAAGCTTGCTCAGACATCCTGAAGAGAAGTTACCAAAACTCTTACATCTGTCAGGGAAAAAGATCACCATTAAATCTTCCTCCCTTTTTCTCTCATCAGTCTTAAATTAACATTGTGTTTTCATCACAATGCATTAGTTTCAAAATTATTTATTTATTTATTTAACTTATGTAAATAAATGAGGGTAACTACACACAGGGCAAGTGGTTAAAATCAGTTAGATTCATTGGTGCTTAAGTTAACACTAACTAGATTTTCAATTAGACATAAGCCTGACAACATTTAGTTAAATTGATTAAGGTCTGATCGTCTAAAAACAAGTCTTAGGCCTACAGTGACTAGGTTTCCCTAGAGATAATTTTCAAATTGTGCAACGTTCTTGTGTATTTCAAGTATGTACAGTAATGTACAGTACTTCAAGCGGATTGTGTTTCCCAGTCCCTTTGATGCAAACTGTAGCACTTGTGAAAATTTTCTTCATTCCATCAGTATTAAAGGCATAAGAGCTTTCATCACCTTATGAGCTGAAAAAATGCCCATTGGCCCAATATATGTTTTAGCCTGAGGCAAAGGAAAAGATGGCAACCTTTCCTCAGTCCCCATGCAGACATTGACTGGACTGCCCATGGTAATTTACTGGAACACTGGCAAGGGAATAGGGCGGTATTCACCACGTGTGATGTGGCAGAACAGTTTGGGGAAGGCAGGGAGATTTGATAGCACACACAAATCTATTTTTCACCCAAAGGGAACTCCCAGAGAGTTCATGGGGAACACTTGGGAGGCTGCTACAACTGTACCCCCCCCCCCCCAGCACATGCAACATGAGGCCGTTTCCTTCTTCTGCCTAATGGCAAGGCAGTTCCTGAAGCCTGCCCCAGTTTTTGCCTTCTTCCTTGCCTAAAACCAAAACTGCTGTTCTGCCTCTCTCCTTACCTATGAATTCTGAGATACAACATGAAAGAAAGCTTAGAAATAAAATGCTTAGAAAGAGACTGAGGGTAAAAAATGTCACCTTCAAAGCAGCAGAAAAAGAAAGGTCCATCTCTAAATCTAAGACTGTAAGACACATTGCATTTATTAATTAAGCTATAAGGATCAATACAAGAGACATTTCCTGTGGATTAATGACCAGCTGGGAGGAGCTGATGGGCCTGAGGTGCAGCTGAGGGCCATTAACACCAATCAGTCATCAGTTCCCAGGAAATACCCAGTGCCAAGGTCACTAAGTGACTGGATTTATTTTATGGGTGATGATAACAATAACAATATTTAGTTCATTTCCTCCCATTCCTTCCGGAATGGAATGCTTTTCATTTTAGGCAGCAGAATAGATTCAAAGACATTCATATTCCTCAAATAAAGAGAAGATTCAATGAAATGGAAACAAATAGTTAAAAAAGACATTGAAATCTCTCTGTCTCTCCAACATACACACAAAGCTGGTGGAGGTATATAGAAGGTTTTCTTTTTCTATTGTAGCAAGAAATTGTTTGCAAGAGCAGAACCCCATAGTGAATTAAAATTGCCAGTTTGCAAAACACTTAATAGGCATGCTAATTTATTCAAAGCATAGCTGATAGAGTAGCGTTCTAAGAACCAATTTTATGACCCATTGCACTAGTGAATAAATAGTTAAGATGGGATACAGTGACCACTGTGTAGCTTGTGTGGCATAATAGATAAAATCCTTGGCATGCTTTCATGAGAGTAAGTCTAATTGAACATAGTGAGATTTACTACCTTGTAAAGACGAAGATAGTCCTGTATGAGTGTAAGTTCCAAAGTCCTGGTTAAAACCTCTGTTTTTATTTGTAACTATTACATGTTTTCAGGGATCACCTAATAAACTCTTGCTGACAAAATTCATTTTTTCCTATTTATCTGAGGATCTATTTTCCCCCCAATTTTTCAGCTATCTCTTTTTTAAAAAATCAACTTATTTTACATGTATGCAATACTATGGGGACATATATGATAAAGAAAATTATGGAATCAATGTAAACATTAACAGGAAGCAAAGCCTCAGATTCCAAATCATTATTGTATACCTCAATAAAAGCAAAGCGGAGAATGTTTATCTCCCCCCTCCCTGTTATACCTGTAAGCACGAGTAAGAGTGCCGGCAGCAATGATAGCAGTTCCAGTACAAGATGCCCAATAAGCATGGCAATGTTAATCCAACACATTACACCATACAATGCCATGTGTATCTGGAGGATTTGTTATACTATTACTTCTCTGTTGGATACAAGCAATTAGTGCACAGCAAACTAAGCGAAGGTCATTTGAGCCATTATTTTCTTTTTCACACCTAATATCCTTTATCAGATTTCTGCAAGGGCCACACCCAAGATGCGCTTATGCTAGTTTTTAAAGAGTAGCTCATTTGTGTCCTTCCACCTCTCCACCAATTGTGTAAAAGTCTCCAATCCAAAGTATTTTGGTTCAAAACCAATGCCTAATGTAAATAAATTTTTTATTTGCCATATAGTCAGTTTCTACATGAATCTGAGACCAAAATGAAATTTTCCATGGAAAAGAACATTACCTATGTAGAAACACTCAAGGCTTCCACATATCCTCCAGTTGTGTGTTCTAATTTTATCAAGGGCATATACCATTGATATGTAATTTTAATTGCAGTCTCACATTAGCTGAGATATATTTAAATGGTTTCGGTTTCCATAAACCTGTCCAAGCATCCATGAGGTGAGGAGCCCTTGGTCTGCCCCCAAGTGACTTTTAGACATGCATTTGTATAAGTGGTTGTATTTAACGGTTTTAAAAATTAAAGAGGCTCTGCCCTTCACTGTGGTAGAGTTGGAAGCCAGGAGTTGCTCAAAAGGTGTGAGTGGTCACAAGGCTTCTTCTTTAATTACTGTCTCCTCATCAATAAAATGCAAATTCTGATATACATGAAATCACAACCCAGAAGCCCCTGGTAATTTATCTTTACTTGGGTGGCCATGAAGCAGTCTTCCATTTAGGATAAAGCCACAAAGGGCATATAGTCCGGCCAGTTTCCAATCTAAAAACCAAAGTCTCTTATTTTGGTGATAAAAGAATGTATGGAATATTATAAGTGTGAGAAGAGAATCAACAAAGCTAATTCTTTTGCCCTTTTGTCCATATAAACAGCAAGGCAGAAAGAAATGGGTTACTGAGTTTTTAACTCCTCCAGCATCTCCAGATGTAAAATGCCTCCAAGTGTAAAAGTGTGTTTTTGAGCTATTAATGTTTCAATTTTCATTGTAACCCTGTCTTTCTCCATCCTTGTTGTATATATAAGTGATTATGTGTGGACAGAGATGAAAAACATCATTGTATCTGGCAATACCTGAGATACCTGCTCCACTTTTAGTAGTTAGTGTACAGGTAGCTTAGTGACTTAAGGATTCTGGATTTCTTGTTTAAGAAAATGGAATTGTTAATCATTTCCTGCCAATGCTGACCATATTTATGGGAAAGCAGGAAAGGAAGAATTAGATGAGGGAAAATTCATTTTGGAAGTGTATTTATCTTAATTGTAGCAGTCCTGTCAAGACAGGATATGCTTGATTTCGTTCATTTGCTTAGATCTTCTTTGATTTGTGTCTGTAACAGTGCATAATTATTATCCATTTTCAGTCACGTGATTTATGCCTAAGTATTTAGTAAATATGGGGCTTGTGTTTACACCTATTGAAGAACTAAGCATATTATTACATTGTAGATGTGTGTTTACAAACAAAAAGTACAATGTGTTGATTTAAAACTCGCCAGTTTTGCACCATATTCTCCATTATTCCCATTCCCTACAGCTGTTGTTCAGGTATTTTCCACTAACAGTTCCAGTGTGATGGCCAGTCAGAAGGGGAGACAGGAATCCTTTCTGATGAGTACCTACTAGAGATGGGGACGAATCAAAAAAATGGCAATTCGTTTTGATCCGTTATTCATCAAGGTTAACGAATCAACGAATACGAATATACAAATATTCTTCGACGAATTGACGAATCGGTCTGTCAATTCATCTGCACTTTAAATGGCTATAACGCTGGCCACTGATGACCTAGAGACACCAAATATGCAGGAAAGCTTCCTCAGACACCTTTCTACAACTCCTGAAAGTTTAGTGAACATTGGATCATGGACCCCCGAGTTATATAGTCACAAAGAGGACCTCCCCAGGAAAGCTCCCCCCAGGTACTTAGAGACTCCAGAATCACAACAGAGCTTCCTATGTCTTTCCCCAACACGCCTGCCAACTTTGGTGAAGATTGGATATCGGACATCCGAGTTATTCACTCACAAATTGGGTCCCCCCAGGAGAGTTTACCACACGGCACAGAAGCCCATGGCATTGAGGGAGTTATATTTAGCCCCAGCAGAATGAGAGGTCCCTTTGGCAGAGGCATGCATGAGGCATCGAGTTTGTCTTCAGCTCAGCACAGCATTACATTTGCCAGTGAAGTAGAGTTTGCCCTCAGGAGGACTGGAGGCAAGGAGGTATTTGGCAGCACTGAGGAAGTTGGCAGCAGGAAAACAGGCTCTTTTGGCCCCATCGGGGCACTGAGGTAAGTTGGCAGCAGCAAAGTCGAGTGTGTTGCCCCATCGGGCACTGAGGTAGTTGGCAGCAGCAAAGTGGCGTGTGTTGCCCCATCGGGGACTGAGGAAGTTGGCAGCAGGAAAACAGGCTGTCGGAAACAGATCAGCTCTGCAATCTGAAGCTGGGCGATGGGGCGATGGGGAGACAAAGATGCTCATTTACAACTGGAAAGCTAGGGATTGCTTGCAACTTGGCTGCTGAGACCGCCCGGATATGATAAAGCTAGCCCTTGGAGGTTTTGGGGGGCTTAGACAGGCCGGCCCCCTTGGCACGGGTTGAAAACCAGAAGAGCTCTGCCGTCTGAAGCCAGGCGATGGGGTGATGGGGTGACGCCTGGACAGGCTTGGATGGGGCAGAGCCCGGCTTTGGGTGTGCCAACATGGCCGGACAGCCCTCTGTCTTGGCACATTATGGGCGTCACCCAACACTTTGCTCTTGTACACTTTAGTTGTACAAGAGCAACTATTTATTCATTTTTCTTACTGCTCAGTCTGGGTCTGCCAAGAGAGCTGGACGGCCCTCTTCGCTTGTTCGGGGGTGCCAGGATCGGCTCTGGGTGTGCCAGCCAAAAGGGTTAGATGGCCCTCTTGGCACGTTCGGGTGACGCGCAGACAGGCTTTGGGTGGGTGGGGCAGAGCCCAGCCGCACTCATACTACAGCGGTTAATCTGCGGGGCTGCTGGTGAGCTGAGCTAATTTGTTTGGGTAGTTTGTTCCAACTTCTGCCTACCTACTGAGTTGGTATGGGACTGAAAGCAGAGTGTGTTGCCCCATCAGGCACTGCGGTAGTGGGCAGCAGCAAAGTACCGTGTCTTGCCCCATTGGGCACTGAGGAAGTTGGCAGCATCAACGTAGAGTGTGTTGCCACATCAAGCACTGAGGTAGTTGGCTCCAAAGTAGGCGGGAAAGCATGTCTTAATAGGCATCAGGCACCGAGGCAATTGGCAGCAAAGTAGGCTTTGCCCATTGGGTGTGTAGTGGCAGAAATCTTCAACATCGATGAGCAAGAGGGTGGCGTTTGCCATCAAGGTGGCATATGAAACACAAGCCTCCAGAAAGAATTAATTATTTAGTCAAGTATGCTGTTTTTGACTACCAGGAAGGGCTTGGGTCGGCCCAGCCCTCTTGGCACGGGGAAGCCAGGAGGACAGGTTTGGAAAACCAGATGATCAGCTCTGCAGTCTGAAGCCGTGCGATGATGTTGTTTGTTTTGTTATTGATGAAGAAAAGGGATGGTGGTTGTTGTTGGCAGAAGATAAACTCTGCAGTCTCAAGCCGTGCGATGGGGCGATGCTTTGACAGGTTTTTGGGCCCCATTGGGGCACTGAGGTAAGTTGGCAGCAGCAAAGTAGTGTGTGTTGCCCCATCGGGCACTCAGGCACACGGCAGCAGGAAAGCAGGCTTTTGGGCCCCATCGGGGCACTGAGGTAGTTGGCAGCCGGAAAGCAGGCTTTTGGGCCCCATCGGGGCACTGAGGTAGTTGGCAGCCAGAAAGCAGGCTTTTGGGCCCCATCGGGGCACTGAGGCAAAAGGCAGCAGAATAGACTCTGGTCTTCTTCAGCAACATCAGATTTGCCTGCAAAGGAAAGGTTTTTGCCCCCAGGAGGTAACTGAGGTTGCTTGCAACTTCCAACAGCACCAGCAGCACCATCAGATGAACAGGATCGGTGCTACTAACAGCGGTTAATCCACGGGGCCACAGGGCTGTCAGAAACAGATCAGCTCAGCTCTGCAATCTGAAGCTGGGCGATGGGGCAATGGGGCGACACCCAGACAGGCTTTGGGTGGGTCTGAGACAGGCCTAGGAAACTCACCTGTCACAGTCACCAACGTCTAACTAGACTTGCTGACAACCTTCAAACAAACAAAGATGCTCGTTTAGAACTAGAAAGCTGGGGATTGCTTGCAACTTGGCTGCTGAGACCGCCCGGATATGATAAAGATAGCCCTCGGAGGTTTTGGGGGGCTTAGACAGGCCGGCCCCCTTGGCACGGGTTGAAAACCAGAAGAGCTCTGCCGTCTGAAGCTGGGCGATGGGGTGATGGGGTGACGCCTGGACAGGCTTTGGGTGGGACAGAGCAGACAGACCTTTTGGAATGTAGCCCAAGTGGAAGGAGCTGCAGGATTAGGAAATTGCTCAAATAGCCAGCAACGTCGTTGACTTTTTGCCCCATCAGGCACTGAGGAAGTTCACAGCCGGAAAGCAGGCTTTTTGGCCCCATTGGGGCACTGAGGCAAAAGGCAGCCGCAGGAGACTCTGGTCTTCTTCTTCTGCAACATCACATTTGCCTGCAAAGTTACTTAAGTTTGTCCCCAGGAGGCAACTGAGGTTGTCAAAGCAGCAGCAAAAGCAGGAGAATAGGGTCTGACTGCAAGGTGCTACTAACGGCGGTTAATCAGGGTGGCAGCGGAAGATCAGCAGTTCGAATCCATGCAATGGGGTGACCTGAGCTCTTGTCCCTTGTTCCTGCTTCTGCCTACCTACTGAGTTAAACTGCTGCTGAGCCACTAGGCTTGTTGATTGGAAGGTCTGCCAACCTACTCAGGCAATAGCCCGAGTGGACTTTGGAGCACCGTGTTGGCATGGGACGGCCGGACAGGTATTGGGTGGGGCAGAGCCCGGCCCTCTTGGCACGGGGATGCCCGAACAGGCTTGGGGGGGGGCAGAGGAAAAGGAAGAGGCAGAGTCAAAAGGAAGAAAGCAAAAGGAAAGAAGACTCTTGTCTTCTTCAGTGCAAAGGTAGTTCAGTTTGCCCCCAGGAGGCAACTGAGGTTGCACAACTGCAGCAACATCAGCAGATGAATAGGGTCCAAGGTGCTACTAACGTAACGGCAGTTAATCCACGGGGCCGCTGGTGATCTGAGCTCCCGTAGTTTGTTCCAAGTTCTGCCTACCTACTGAGACTGTAGAATAGTTAGGAAGCTGGAATGAACAGTCTGCCAGTTTTGGGTGGGCCTGAGACAGGCCCTCTTTGGCACAGGGGACGCTCCGGACAGGCTTGGGAGGGCTTGAGACAGGCCTGGTTGGCGCTTGGATGCCCAGACAGGCTTGAAAGCAGACTCTTGCCTTCTTTGGGAACATCACATTTGCCTGCATAGTTAAGTTTGCCCCCAGGAGACAACTGAGGTTGCACAACAACAGCAACAACAGATGAATAGGGTGGTGCTACTAACGTAACGGTGGTTAATCCACGGGGCCACTGGGCTTCTCGAGCAGAAGATCAAATCCATGCAACGGGGTGAGCTGAGCTCCCCTAGTTTGTTCCAGGTTCTGCCTACCTGAGGCAGTAGGAAGCTGGAATGAACAGCCAGGAATTAGGAATGAAGCCCGAGTGGACTTTGGAGCACTAAGCCCAAGGCAGCTGGAGACGGATGCAGGATTTGGGGCCAACATGCCCCAAGGAGGCTGGAATTGATGCCCGGTGAGGTGGGGGGGACGCCCGCGCAGGTTGCACATAGCAGCAACATAGACTGTGGCACTGCGGGTTAAACCACTGAGCCACTGGGCTTGTCCATCAGAAGATCAGCACTGCAGTTTGAATCCGTGCGACGGGGTGAGCTATGTCCCGTTGCTTTTCACCCAGCTTCCGCCAGCCTTCTGGGGCAATAGAGAAGGCTAGGAGGCCGGAATGAACAGGCATGAATAATTGGAATGAAGCCCAAGGATGCTGGAATCATGAAATATGTATAAATATGCATTTCCGAGATTTTTCAGAATAAATGAATCAGCAGATACTGATCCTGGAGATAGGGAGGGACATGTCACACACAGCACATCTCAGGAGGAGGGAGCACATTGGTCAGGTTTGGGTGGGGCTGAACCTGGCCCTCTTGGCACGGGGACGCCTGAGGAGGGTAGGACGCTGAAGTCCGCAAGCAGCATTTGAGAATCAAGCCTGAGGAAGTTGGAATGAGCACGCAGGCCTTTTGGAAGTGGAAGGAGCTGCAGGACTCGGAAAGTTGTCATGCAGCCAGCAACGTAGACTTTTGGAGTGGACCCATCGGGCACTGAGGAAGTTGGCAGCAAGGTAGACAGTGGCGCTGCGGGTTGAACTGCAGTGCTGCTGAGCCACTGGGCTTGTTATAGGTGCTGTTGTTGTTGTTGTTGCTGTTGTTGTCCATCTTGGTACGGGGGACGCCCGGACAGGCTTGGGGGGCAGAGCCCGGCTCTCGGGGAATCAGTAGCACCAACAGGAGAAATGGGTCCAAGGTGCTACTAACGGCGGTTAATCCGCGGGGCCATGGGACTGTCAGAAACAGATGCTCTGCAATCTGAAACTGGGTGATGGGGCAACGCCCAGACATGCTTTGGGTGGGTCTGAGACAGGCCTAGGAAACTCACCTGTCACAGTCACCACCAATGTCTAACTAGACTTGCTGACAACCTTCAAACAAACAAAGATGCTCATTTAGAACTAGAAAGCTGGGGGGGATTGCAACTTGGCTGCTGAGACCGCCCAGATATGATAAAGATAGCCCTTGGAGGTTTTGGGGGGCTGAGACAGGCTGGCCCTCTTGGCACGTTCGGAATGCCAGGACCAGCTTTGGGTGTGCCAACTGCCAAGAGGCCCAGTTGGCCCTCTTGCCAAGTTCGGGGGTGCCGGGACAGGCTCTGGGTGGGCCAAGAGAGGGTTGGCTGGCACTCTAGTCACGTCCGGGGGTGCCGGGACAGGCTCTGGGTGTGCCAAGAGAGGGTTTAGGCTTGGATGCCAAGTGGGCCGGCCTGGGTCTGCCCCAACCAAAGGCTGTCTGCATGTCACCCCATCACCATATCGCCTGGCTTCAGATTGCAGAGTTGATGTGGTTTAACCCGTGCCAGGCAGGAGTTCTCTCCTCCCAGTCAGAAGGTGGAACAAACAGCCTGCCGGGACTACATAACCCAGCAGGCAGGCAGGCAGACGGTGGAACAAACAGCCCGCTGGGACTACATAGCCCAGCAGGCAGTCAGGGAGGCAGAAGGTGGAACAAACAGCCCGCCGGGACTACATCACCCAGCAGGCAGGCAGGAGTTCAACAGTTCTCGGCCTGCTGGTCTGATTTGATCCAGCAGGCAGGCAGGCAGGCACGACTTGGTTGGAACTTGGCCCGAGGAGGCGACTAGAATCGGCAGCTGGAGTTGGGGCAGGTTTACAGGCCAGCAGGCAAGTAGGCAGGTCTTTTTTTTCCCCCAAGAAGACTGGAGGGTGGGCAGGCAGGCAGGCAGGCAGGCAGGCAGGCAGGCAGGCGGTGTGTTAAGGGAGGGACTGTCATTGGAACCCTACCTCTTTGGGTTCAGTGAGGGGAAGCCCAACAAGGGAAGGTTCACCTTGATGAACGACAATCTCTCCACAGTAACGGGATCCAAATGCAAGCGGCGTGGTTGGAGTATGTCTCCGAGATGAGATAACACGTGCTCGCTCTGGACGCTGGTGGGGGGGATGGAAAGGAGGTCCATGGCCACATTGGACAACTCCGGCCATATGACTAGTTTCCTAGCCCAGTAATGGAGGGGATCTGACTGGTGGGGCTGAGGGGGCTCAGCCAGATATTCCCGCACCATTATCTCTGCCGAATCCTCTTCAGCCGGCTGTCTTTCCTCTGAGGCAAGTGCCAAGGTCACCACAGAGCTCCAGTAATGTTGGTGGTGAATGGAGCCTTCACCAGGTGAAGTCCTTCCCTGTAGTTCGGGCAAACCACCCTGCCCCTCGTGGCCTGACATTCCTGTAGCCCCACGCAAGCGTTGTGCACCCAACGCCCTGCGGACCTCAGTGGAGAGCTCCGTTCTCCACTCCTTGAGGTCTGAGGTGCGTGCTGCCAAGCCCCCCTTGATTCGAGGATCACACAGGCAGGCCATGTGGTAAGCTCTGTCGCTGTAGACAAGATGGAGTTGCTTCTGCATGCCTGCCTGCAACCTCTTCACCAAAGCCCTGGTCCATGGAAGGAGGGAGGATCCTGGTGCCACAGCAGTCTCCAGGGACTGATCGAGGGCATGAATCAGAGGGATTACCTGCCCCATGCTTGCCGTATAACCACACAAGATGTCTGTGGTTTCCAGGAAGGGCTTGAGCACCTCCACCATCTGGGAGAGGGCCAGCCAATCCATGGTACTGATGCCCACCTCTCTCCCCCCCGGGCAGAATGGGCGTGGAGGACATGATGTCCTCCAAAATGGCCTTCTGCTCCACCAGGTGGGACACCATGGTGTAGGTGGAGTTCCACCTGGTGGGCAGGTCTGTCAGGAGAATGTGGGTCTCCTGACCCAACTCCTCCTGCCTCTCACGCAGCCGGCGGGCGGCTTTCAGGCTGCGGGAGAAGTGGCCCACCAGTTGGCGGCATTGCTCCAGGAGTGCCCGCGTCTCCTGGGTGCCTGCATCCCACTCGGGCTTGACGTGGCTGCCCAGGCCGAGGGCATCGCGCACCACAAGGTGTAATTTGTGCGCCATGCATACGATGCCCTCAAAGCCCGCCGCATTCAATGCTCCCAACATGTTCCGCCCAGCATCTGTGACCATGTGGCCACAGGTCACCTCCCCCTCCGGTGCCCACTCCTGCAGCGCGGACAGGAACTCATCGGCGATGTTCCTCCCTGTCGCCTGAGCTTCCATGTGCCACGCCTGCAGCAGAACGGACCTGTAGCCTGGGGGCAGGGCAAGGGCCTCCCCCTGCAGCCCTGTTGCCGATGCCCTGCCACTACTCAAGTCCTCTGGCTGCCACCAGTGGGCTGTGAGTGAGAGGTAGCCGTGCTGATCTCCGCTCCACAGTTCCGCTGTGAAGTGCACCTTGCGCCCCTGTAGCCGTGAAAAATGGTCACGGACCACCTCCCTCACAGAGTCATAGAGCGAGGGCAGCACTCTAGAACTGAGAGTTCTCTGTGAGGGGAGGTCGTACCAGGGGGCAAAAAAATGCAGCAACCGGCGGAAGGCTTGGGATTCCACAATGGACAGTGGAAGTCCGAGCAGGGCGATTGTCTCGGCGACGAGATGAGTGGCCGCCTGCTGGGCCTTGCCCTTCGACCGCCGGCTGAGGGTCATGGTGGACCCAACGGGTGCCACTTCGTGGAGCGTGGCCTGCCTCATGCTCCCGGCTCCAGAAACCCCTGTGGCTGCCCTTTTGAAAAGAGGTGCCTCCTCCTGCCTCCCCTGGAGCTGCTCTTTTCCCTCTCCCAGACGGCGCGGACGAAGTGCCTTCCATGGACAGGAGCCTTGGGTGGTGCCTCTCCAGATGTTGGCGGAGGGCGGTGGAGGACAGATGCCTGGGGTCTGACCCCCTCCGGACCACCCCAAGGCAGGTATTGTAGCATGCCAGCCGTGGGTCATCGCTGAGCGCTGTGAAATGATCCCACATGTCCCCTCTGCCATGTTTGCCCAAATGAGGACCCACTGCCTGCCCCTGACTGCTGGCCTGGGAAGAACTCTGTGTCCCAGGGGTGCTGCTGGTCTGGGAGGAGGGAACAGATGACTCTGGGGACAGGGGTGGGGCGGGGCTGTGAAGCCTGCCCTGCCGTTACTGGTTCCAAATCGGACTGGGGATCTTCAGAAACCAGTAACTCCTCAGATTCCTCTAGGAAGAGGAGCGGCAGTTCTTTTGGCACCTCTGGAAGCTTTGCTTCCCTGCCTGCCTGCAAGGCCACCGGAGGAGGGACAGTGGCACTGGTTATCGTAGACATGGTTGTGCATGTGGTGGTCGTGATGACGGTGCTGCTACCTAGCCTGTGTAGCTTCACAGCCTTCTTCCCCTTGGATTGCCCCTGAAGAAATCCCTTCATTTTCTACTGCCTGCCTAACAAAACCAACTAAACCAGAGGTCATCAACCCCCGGTCCGCGGCCCATTGCCGGTCCGTGGCTTGAGCCTGACCGGGCTGCGAACACAGACCTCCTGCTGCCCCCCCACTCCCCTCCCCATAGCTGGTTTGCGCACGCGTGCCAGCAGGGGCATGAGCGCTCCCTCACCCCTTCATGCAAGCGCCCGCGTGCGCAAAGCAGCTGTGGGGAGGGAAGTGCGTGCGGGGGGGGAGGTCTGTCTTTGCGGCGAGGCGGCGGGTGTGTGTGGCCAAGAGCCGGGAGGCCGAGCATGGCCGGGTGCTTCGGCTGCTGGCCTCCCGGCTCTTGGCCACCGCCACCCCCGCCGCCGCCAGCGCCGCCGCTGGGAGGCCAGCAGCTAAAGCACCCGCTGGTGCTGGCCTCCCGGCGGCGGCGGCGGCAGAGGCAACGGGGGGTGGGGGTGGCCAAGAGCCGGGAGGCCAGCAGAAGCACCCGCTGGGTGCTTCGGCTCCTCGCCTCCCGGTGGCGGTGGCGGCAACGGGGTGGGGGTGGCCAAGAGCCTGGAGGTGGCCAAGGGGTGGGCAGGCGCTCCTGCGGATGCGCAAAGTGGTGGGGGACGTGCGCGCGCGCCTATGGCGTGCGCACCCCCCCCGCTTCGCGCGTGCCGCGGAGAGCGTGAGCGCGAGCGCGAGGGGCCGCCCCACCTCCCTCAGAGGCTCCACCGGGCCGCACTAAGGAAAAGGTTGGGGAACGCTGAACTAAACAAATAAAGCAATGGAGATTGAGGAAGGAAACTAATAGAGAGTGTGTATACATTTTATTTTTAGAATGACGGTGGTGTAATTCTTTTACTAAAATGTGACCTGCCTGCCTAAACAAAGCACCCCCTCAGTATAATGTAATTAGGAAAAAAATTTCCCCTGACCCACTGTGGCAGAGAAGCCAAAAAAGTCCAAAAAGAAAAGCCCTGCCAGCTAAGTCTCAGTCAGAGACACCCCCCCCCCCCCATAAGTACTTTTGGAAGAAAAAGGAATGATGGATCCAGCCACCCACCAAATTCCCTGAGAGACAGAAGCCTCTCTAAAATTAACTTTTGAAAACTGAATATAAAGGAAAAGAGATTCCACAGTCACATGACGACAGCCCCCCCCCCCCCCGGATGATACACACACACACAAGCCTCCAGGAAAAAAAAAAGGTTTGATTGATTTGATTTTGAAATAAAATTAAGCCCTTCCTTCCGAAGAAGTAGCCTAAACTACCTGAAATCCCTCCCCAAATTCCCAGTAAAGTTGATGATGATTGATAAATGATGATGATGATGAAAAAGAAAAATATAAGTCTTTGCTTTGCTGCTGCAAAAGCGAAACCACAAGAGCACCAGCAAGCCAGCGAGCAGCAACTGTTCTCACTCCGGAGAGCACGAACAGAAGTGGGGAACGGCCAGACGGGAAAAGCTTATATGAAGCGTCTGTAAAAGTAGATACACCTTTTAGCAGCGCTATTGGCTGTTGGACATGCCAATCCAGGATCTCTGTCCTGATTCGCCAGAGCTTTGAATTGGCACCAGCAAGCTCAGAGAGGCCCCCAAAAGGGGTAACGAATATAGACGAATATGAACGGATCGACGAATAAAACCGAAGAAATATTCGTCAAGCCATATTCGTCCTGATTTAAAATTTTACAAATATGGATCGACGAATATATGACGAATCGGCTATATTCATCAGAAAAACTGATCCGTTTTTATATTCGTCCCCATCTCTAGTACCTACCTCTGCTTAAAGTGAAGGGATCAGTAAAGTAAGAGTTAATTTAAATAATTGCCTGAAAATTATTGTAGAAAGGGAAAAAAGCCAATTCCAGTCACTGAAATGCTTTGTGGGCATCTAAAGTTGGAATTGCTGTTGGTTTTTTAGTATCATGTGCATAATGCATAATATTTAGAAGCCAGTGTACAGAGTCTGCTAATTATCTAGTAGGCCTGAAACACCTACCTGGTCTTTATTTATACACTTTATAATGAATTTATTTAACTGTGTGACTGAAATAAAATGTCAATAATTTTACATTTTTGTTAATTAAGGACATAGATCTATAGAATTCCAGTTTTTCCACTCTTTTTTTTGCTAGATTTATGAATTAGAATAATTTGTGCTGCAGCTCAAGATTCAGGGGCACGGCCACCATTCATAATTTTATTAAATAGTTTAGTTAATGGTTGGTGGTAATATTTCTTACATTTTAAAAGAGAATTTACCAGTAAGTTCATCAGAACCTGGCAATTTATTACTTTTCAGCATTTTAATTGTATTAACAACTTCTTGTTGTGTTACCTCTGAATTTAGTGTTTGATTAAAATTTTTCAGTAACTGCTGTAATGGAGTTTTATGCAAATATGTATTGTTACTATAAAGAGAAGGGTTGCTACTTTTATAATAATATAATAAGGGGGTCAGACCTAAAATTCATCTCCCCAATGCTGTTTAATGTCTATATGAGGCCTCCCCCTGGGGGAGGTCATCAGGATTTTTGGGGCTTCGTGTCACCAATATGTGGAGGACACCCAGCTCTATCTCTCTTTCCATCCTTCTGCAGAGGATACTGTCCAGTCCCTTGA
Organism: Intellagama lesueurii; assembly: GCA_037013535.1. Classification (NCBI taxonomy): domain Eukaryota; kingdom Metazoa; phylum Chordata; class Lepidosauria; order Squamata; family Agamidae; genus Intellagama; species Intellagama lesueurii. The sequence goes on along the minus strand of JBAJHW010000004.1, from coordinate 173,284,565 downwards.
GCGCTGCCTGGATGCCGTGCTGCGGTGGATGAGGGATAATAGACTGAGGCTGAACCCAGGCATGATGGAGATCCTGTGGGTGGGGGCCCCTAGTGTCTGTGGATCGGGTGCCTCCTTCTCCTGGGGGGGGGGCTACTCCCTCCATTAAGGATGAGGTTCGCAGCTTGGGTGTACTACTGGACCCAGAGCTGTCAATGAAACCTCAGATAGCGTCCGTCGTCCGTTCCTCCTACTTCCACCTAAGGCGGATTGCCCAGCTCCATCCCTACCTTGACACCCGGTCCCTCACCACGCTGGTTCATGCACTGGTAGTCTTGAGAATAGACTACTGCAATGCTGTCTACATGGGGCTGCCCATGAGGCTGTTACGGAAACTTCAGCAGGTCCAGGGCACAGCAGCCAGATTGTTGAGTGGTATTAAGAAACATCAACACATTTCTCCCACCCTGGCTGCCCTGCACTAGTTACCTGTCCAGTTCCGTGCCAGCTTCAAGGTGATGGTGTTAACTAAACGGTTTAGGGCCTTGATACCTGACAGAACTCCTCCTCCCAACAAGATCTGCCCATCCCATTCAATCTTCCCAGGCTGGGCGGGTTGAGAGCTTTGACCCCGAGAGAGGCCCGGAAAGAGAGAACCAGAAAATCGGGCCTTCTCGGCAGTTGCTCTTCAGCTCTGGAACAAGCTCCCACCTGAAATCTGCCTGGCCCCTTCACTGGGAATTTTTAAGCAACTGTTAAAAATGTGGCTTTTCCAGCAGGCCTTCCTGGACCTTACAACATCTTAATTACAACATCTTAATTAGTGAGTGGTCTCAACATTTATACTATCAATCTGCTGGTCTTGCTCTATATTATATTATTTTAACTATTTTATTTAAGTTGTTGGTTGTTTTATTTTTATTTTGTATTATTATGTTCATTGTTGGTATAGTGTATGTTTTATTTGTCTAACATGTAAACCACCCAGAGTGGCCTAGTAGCCAGATGGGCGGTATAGAAGCTGAATAAAATAAATAAATAAATCTGGTCTCTTGTTTCTGTAATGTTCCATATTACAATACTTTGGTTAAACCAGACTGAAGAGGTTTTTGGGTATACTCACTGAGCTGCTCGATAGCTCAGTGGAAGGACTTCTGGTTAGCTTAGTGGTTTAGATATCTGACTATGGAACCAGTGGTTGGGAGTTCAATTCCCTAATGTGCCTCCTTGACAGGGGCTGAACTTGATGACCCATTGGGTCTCTTCCAGCTCTGCAGTTCTAAGATTATTATATAATTTATCCTGCTCAAAATGTATAGATATGAAGATACAATATATAATCATTGTTATCTAATTGACCCTATAGCCTTGGGCTCCTCATGAAATACCACTGCCTGTGTTAATTAAGGCTTCTGATGTTACAGGACAACTATATTTATAGGGCAAGGATGGGACTAATGAATGTAACTCTGTGCTTTAAAGGGAGGTGTGGACATCTTTCCGTTTGGGGAGAAGGGGGTGTGTGGGCTGACATGTGCCCTCTGTAGAAGATAGATAAACTGATATTTTTAATGAGTAAAACCCAGGCTAACATTACTTTCAAAATATTATTTTTAAAATATTAACTTTTTGGAGGCTTTTCTTCTCATTGGTCCAGAAAAGTAAGGCATTTCATGTTGATGTGTTGAATTAAACTTGTTATTTCCAAGCTGTGATAAAAAGTGTCACTGAAGATGAAACTCCTGGGTCCTTTTCAAATCTTCTGTTAGGGCTTCATATTGTATGGAGTGCTGGCTGAGTAGCTTATTGAACTGGGTACCTGGCTACACAGGAAGAGGTTGGGATTCCCCACTTGCCTCCTGGTAGAAGAGCCAGCATGTGTAGCCTTGGGCACAGGGCCAGAGCACTAATAGAAGACTGGGCTGGTGAAGCATTTCTCAGTACTCTGTACATAGGAAACCCAGGAAAGTTTATCACAAGTTGGGATTGACTTGATGAGTTGTTGTTGTGTTGTGCTACACAACAACAACAGATGAATAGCTACACACATTGTAATGCACAAATGTTGGGAGAGGAATCTGCTAATGTGATGCTACTTCTCCTAATGTTCATTTAGCCCTATATGGCATCTGAAAAGGCCTCAAGGCTTGTACGTTTAAGCTGTGACATGCTCTCTCAAGATCCTCTTTCAAGATGGGAAGGAAGAGATGCAGAGAGATCAGAAAAAAAATGAACAAACTAGGTTAGTTCCAGGTTGATAGCACAGTTCCATCTATGTGACAATGAAGGGATATGACAATGCAGGTCTGAAGGCCTGTCAATAGTTTTGGGGTGTAGTGGATTCTGCCTTCGTGCAGGAAGCTCGACTGGATGGTTTGGGGTTCTGTCTGTAAACCTGCCACACCACAGAGATGTCAGAATAGTTTGCAGTTTCTTTAGAATTTTGGTAGGAAAAAAAATCATGTTGACCACATCCCACACAGGGATGGATAGAGTCACACTCATGCACTACTGGTGAGCTTCCCATAGACAATAAACTAGTTGCTGTGTGCACAGAATGCTGGGCTGGATGTGCCCTTGGGCTGATCCAGCATGACTTTCCTTATTTCCATTGTTATTGTTCTCACAGAAGGTGCTGGGGCCAGGAACCATAAAACTTAACTAATGAAATATTGCATCTGCTAAAGGCACTTTTAGAATGGTCCTAGCTAAATATAATACACAAGTATGCCCTCGTGATACCTGTATTCCCTATCACTCTCCAGGAGAACCCACTGATGAAGAAAAACTCACCTGTGAATTTTCAGACAGCTGAAGAGATTGCTAGGCCTTGAAAAACAACAAGGAGCTGTCAATTTGAGCAGCCTTCTTGCTGCCCAGAGAATTGTTAAAAAATTCAAGGTACTGTGATATAATATGGTGATTACTGGTTTAGAAACACAGTAATAAGATCAAGTTAGAGCCACCAGATTGCACTAGAGACCATACTGGATGAGAATGGGAATGTCTTTATCTGATCAATAGACAAGATTGAATCTGCATGGACTGTACTAGGAAGGTTAGAAAGTGTTGGAGGTTTTCAAGTCTAGGGTGTTTCCAGCTGGAGAACCCCTAGTACTATCAAACCATTCTGTCTTTCCCTGTTCAACAGATGGGGGGGGGGGGCAAGCATTTAAACAACTGAAAACATTTTGGAGCTACTGATGAACACAGTTAAACCTGAACTGCCCATACAATTTGAAGACAGGATGATTACCCAATAAAAGCCTAATTTGAAAGTACCATTATTGTAGTTTAACTATCAGAATGGCCATTACAGCAAGGATGGGCAACTTCCAGGCATTCGGATTAAATGAGCACCCTCTGTACTTGCTGTGTACTATAGATGCAGGCGTCACCTTCCAAGAAAATGATTTAGATCAGTGGTTCCCAACCTTGGGTCCCCAGATGTACTTGGATTAAAACTCCAGAAGCCTTCACCATTAGCTGTGCTGGGAAGGATTTCTGCAGTCCAAGAACATCTGGGGGTGTGGGCGAGGTTGGGAACTACTGATTTAGAATATAAACAAGGCATGCGGTCACCTGGCTGGCTCCCACTATTGAACAGAGTGAAGCATCTGCCTCAGGCAGTAGGTTTTTGGGTATTATGGAAGGGCAACAAATTGTTATTACATTGATCCTTGTTTTGTGTTTGCTGCTGCGAGTAATTTATGAGATTTTCTGCTTCTGGTGCCAAAACAAGGGTCCAATTAAATGATTTGGTTGTCATGTATGTAGAAGTGGTGATCCCTCAAATGATGAAATAGGTTTGTTCGTTATAACAAAACACTTCCCCTTGCTTCCATATGTTGCATTTAGCTGTGATCTGTTTCATGACTGGTAATGAGAAAGTAAACTCAAGTTTGGTTTGCAACTCTGATAGTTGAGGCACACAGATCGGAGAAAGTCTTGTCACTGGACAGAGTTGTATCTCGTAATTTGGCACCTGAGACAAGTAGCACAGTCTCTAACCAACCACCCTGAGCTATGGGCCCTAAGCGCTAAAGAAAAAGGAGTATATGGTGTAGCCTCCGAAAGAAATAAAAAAATTATGCTTTCAGAAAGGAGGAAAGTGAATACTGTTAGGCAGTGCTGCCATTTATTTTCCTAATACTCACCAGTACTTTTATCTCCAGATTTCAGCTGTGCCTTAGTTATAGTCCTGGCACTGGAGGGGAAACCAGGTTGGACATGGGGAATATGCCTTTCCTCTTACTTCAACTTGGACTTTCAATTTGGCCTAGATTGCTGCTCCACCTCAAGAAGAAGCATTTCTTGGAGGTCTAGGAGAGAAAGTACCAGCACGGTGTGGGTGATAAAGAGGAAGCAAATGATTGTGTTCCAGAATTCCCTCCAACAGTTAAGAGTGCGGTTCTTGGATACAAGGATAGCTACTGGGGGTGGGAAAGGGGAGAGGAAATGTCTGACCATGTTGGCATACGAAAAGGAGAAAAAGAAAGAAAGAAAAAAGAAAATATTGTATCCCTTTGAAGACGAACAGTTTTTATTTCAGTGTGAGCTTTTGTGAATGAAAGTTCGCTTCCTTTGATACATGAAAGCTCACACTGTTATGAAATTCTTTGTCTTTAAAGTGCTACATTTCTTTTCTTTTTTCTTTTCTTTTGCCAACATGCTGAGACTAACACAGTTATTTCTTTGGAAATGTCTGAGGACGTTCTTGAGAGGGAAACAGCCCTTTATATAGCTTCTTGATCTTTTACTTATGGAGACATGATGCTCACTGGGTTTCCTCACATATCTGTCTTCTTCACTTTCTCAGCCTCATTTACCTCACAAGATTATTCTGAGGATAAAATGAGATCATGTCATTATGACACCTTGAATTCCTCAGAGGGCAGGGTGCAATGCAAATATCATTATAGATGTTTAACATACTTATTATCAGTATTTGTTTAATGTTTAAAAAGTTGCTAAATTGCTTTTAGTCTGAAGGAGGGGTCGTCTAGAATTTTTCCTGTTTTGGCTTCATAACTCAAAGATTACAGAAGTTCAAAGCTGAGTTTCAATGCTCCTGTTCCCAATTAACGCAATTAATTGAGACATGTTGGTTTATCCCATTCATAGCTGGAAATGCTTCCTTTATCCAAGGAGAATACCAGTCCTTTATCACTTCATGTGGCCCTTTAAAGATAGCCAGTACTTTATCACTTCATCTGGTCCTTTAAATCTTGTCTTTGCTAACATGATTAGTCTCAGAATTAAATCTATTACTCAATGGAAGAATCAATAAAGCTTGCTTTAACCCTCTCTCCCTCAATTCTGTCAAGGCTTGGGTTTGTGCTCAGGTTGCTGAGTGTTAACATTTATGGTTCAGTGACATCCCGTGTTTTCTGATCTTAAGTGCTCATGTAAAATGCATAAAGTTTAACACTGGGGTAAAAGGTGCTTTCTACAGGAGGTTGTGGTCAACTATCAGTGTTTCACAGCTTAGTCAGTGGTGTCTGCCTAATGAAGACTAATGTGGAATAGGTCCTGCCTTGTCCACACAGTGTATTAAAGGGTCGGCTATTTAGTTTAGTTAAGCAAACAGGGAACAGTTACAAAGCCCTGAGGAGCAATCAAAAAAACATTCCAGCATTAGATGAAGTGTTAACCACAGTGTCCGGGACAAATTCCAAGTCAAGTAATGGCATTCTATCTAAATTCCTTTTGCCTTTTCTCCTCTCTTTTGAAGGAATTGGGTTTGTGGTTAAAAACACCAAACTATGTGGAAAGAGAGCTGGGGTATATTCGGAACTTGCCCCCAGCTGCCTGTGTGAGCTCTCAGACAAGTCACAACCTGTATTTGTCCGGGACAGCTCTCATAAAGTGTGTGATGGTGATGACTATCTGGAGGAAAGTGTAGTGCCACTTCCATGATAAGTGGATACTACTGAACTGTTCATATTATATTTGGTTCCCTATGCCACAAAACCCTACATACAAAATTCTTACACCATGGTTGTTCTCATATTTATTCTTGTGAGCAGGGCTCCAACTACATTCATGGTTCTACTTTTTCTAAATTTGCTCTGCCAGCCCTACGTGTGGCTTAAATTTCTTTCTTGGTGGGATGAATGCTTTTTTAAAAAAATGCTTAGTGTATAAGCCACTTTTCCCCTTCATTGGAGATGCTCAAAGCAGCTAACAAGCCATGCAAAATGCAATAATAATCTAACAGTTAAGAAAAAGCAAACACCTAAGAACTTAAATAGCAGTAAAATAAAAAAACATAGTAAAGGAAAAGACTTCAAATGCCAACAGAACACAAGCAAAAGAGGTAGACAATCTTGGAGTAGAAACATATCAACAAGAAACACAAAACAAAAGCAATTTTTTTTAAGCAAAAAGAAATATATTGTGGCACCTTAAAGACTAACTGCTATATTTTAAGGTGAGCTTTCCTGGAACAAGTCAACAAGTCAACACAATTACATTATGAGGTGCTACAACAGAGAAGGTCCCCTCGTGTGTTGCTAGCAAACTTCAGAAGGCAAGAACACATGGAAGAGGTCTGTTGTCATCCAATCTTAATAATAATAATAATAATAATAATAATAATAATAATAATAATAATAATAATAATAATAATAATAATAATAATAATAATAATAATAATAATAATAATAATAATAATAATAATGTGTAATCAAGTCTATTCTGACTTATGTGTTTTCTAGGTAAAGAAATACACAGAAGTGGTTTGCCATTTCCTTCTTCTGGGGGATGTCCTGAAACTATGCAGCTTGGCCATGGTTACATAGGCTGGCTCTACTCACAGGAGGCACAGTGGGGAATTAAACTCCCAGCTTCTGGCTCCACAGCCATATACCTAAATCACTGAGCTATCCAGCCAGTTCATCTGATAAAGGACAAAAAAATTAAAGATAACTCAGTATTCATTAAACGGTGTGATGATGGCTGACCTGGTATAGCTTGATAGCTGGAAAACCAAAAGACATTGAAATTGTCGGCTAAATCACTGATGTGAGACAAAACAATGAGTTGAATTGTGAAATGCATTGTTATATTAGGCACAATTGACTTGTGAAATGCACTATGATATAGAGAATTCCCATACACTAACAGTGAACATCCATAGTGACAAAAAACTTGTTTTATACAATCATATGGAATATATGTCATGAGATTTTCAAATGTTACTGCCTTTGTTGTAAGCAATGGTCCTGCCTACTAGCCCCTTTGTAAATCATGAAAGTAATCCCTACTGTGTGGTGATCATAGAATCGTCGTAGGGTTGGAAGCGACCTTGGAGGTCTTCTAGTCCAACTCCCTGCCCAAGGCAGGAGACCTCATACCATCCTGGACAGATGGCTGTCCAATCTTTTCTTGAAAACCTCCAGCGATGGGGCACCCACAACATCGGGAGGCAAGCTGTTCCACTGCTTAATGGTTCTCACCATCAGGAAATTCCTCCTTATTTCCAGGTTGGATCTTCCTCTGATGAGGTTCCCCCTGTTGGTTCTTGTCCTACCCTCAGGCGCAATGGAGAATAAATCAATGCCCTCTTCCCTGTGGCAACCCTTCAGATCTTGGAAGACTGCTATCATGTCTCCCCTCAGTCTTCTTTTCGTTAAGCTAAACATACCTAGTTCTTTTAGTCGTTCTTCATAGGATTTAGCCTACAGTCCCCTTCTTATCTTTACTGCTCTTCTCTGCACCCCTTCAAGGGTCTCAGCATCTTTTTTTGTATTGTGGTGACCAGAACTGGACACAGCACTCCAAGTGCAGCCTCACCAGTGTGGTATAGAGTAGTACTATCACTTCCCATGATCTTGATGCTATCCCCCTGTTGATGCAGCGTAGGACTGTGTTGGCTTTCTTGGCAGCTGCAGCACACTGCTGACTCATCCTTAGCGGTGGTCCACCAGGCCACCTAAATCCCTCTCACAGGTACTACTGTCGCGCCAGGTACCACCTATCCTGTACCTCTGCATCTGGTTTCTCCTGCCTAAGTGCAGGACTTTACTTTTCCCGCCACTGAACTGCATCTTATTGGATAGGGCCGAATGTTCAAGTCTGTCTAGATCCTTCTGAATGTTGAGTCTATCTTCCAAAGTATTAGCAATTCCCCCCCCCCCCCCCAGCTTTGTGTCATCAGCAAATTTGATGAGTGCTCCTTCGATTCCCTCATCCAGGTCATTTATGAAGATGTTGAAGAGCACTGGGCCCAAGACAGAACCTTGAGGGACCCCACTGCACACTTCCCTCCACATAGATGTGGTTCCATTGAGGACCACACGTTGAGTGCGGTTGGTCAGCCAGCTGCAAATTGTCACGTTCCTAGGGGATTCAGCAGGCGAAAGTCCAATAAGCCAGTCCAAGGTCAGAAGTCCGGGAGATACAAAACAAATGCCAAAACGTCAAAGCCAAAACACAAACCATAGTCAGAAGTCAGAGTCCGAAAGCCAAGGATCAAGAGAGCAAGGTTCAAGATAAGCAGGAGCGTGGACACAAGCCAGAGAATTGACTTGTTGCTTCCAAGCCTCTGGGTACAAATTATATAGCAGCAACAATCATCTAATTCCTAGAAACATTCCATCCTGTTAAAACTCAGGGCTGGTCGACCTGATGTTCCTGTGAGAAGCATTCATGCGAGCCTCAGACCTCTGTGTTGTGAGTCTCTGCCGAAGCTTATCTCTCACTCTGGCTAGTGGGGGAGGAGAATCTGGTGGTGATTCAGCTGTCTGTGATACTAATTGCCCAGCATTTTCCTCAGCTGTAATTAACCCCTCTGATTCCAGATCTTCTTCGGCTGAACTCATGACACAAATCCATCTGGTAGTTGCGCTGTCTATCCCACTTTGTTCTATCTTACGCAGAAGTAGGTTGTGGTCTACCTTATCAAATGCCTTACTGAAGTCTAAGTATACTATATCCACTGTTCCACTGCGTTTCCTTGGTCCATTAATTTCATCACTTTATCAAAGAAGGCAATAAGATTTGTTTGGCATGACCTGTTCTTAACAAACCCATGCTGGCTTCTAGTAATCACCTTGTTATTTTCTAGGTGCTCACAAATCTGCTGCTTGATTATTTTTTCCAGGATTTTCCCAGGTATTGATGTCAAGCTGATTGGTCTGTAGTTTCCTGGATCCACTCCCCCCCCTTTTTTTTGAAGACTGGGACCACATCAGCTCTTTTCCAGTCCTCTGGCAGTTTGCCCATGCTCCAGGACCTCTCAAAGATTTCATTCAGTGGTTCCGATATCACATCTGTCAGTTCTTTTAGTACCCTGGGATGTAAACCATCTGGTCCAGGAGACTTGAACTCATTCAAAGCAGCTAGGTGTTCTTTTACCACTTCCTTACCTATTTTGACCTGCTTCCCTCTCCTGTCTCCCACAGTGCTGCTTTTCACAGGGTGGACCAATTTTTCCTTTTGCGTAAATACAGATGTAAAAAAAAAAAAAAAGAATTAAGCAGTTGTGCTTTCTCCCTGTTGCCTGTCACCTTCTTGTCATCTTCTCCCACTAGTGGACCAACCATTTCCTTGACTTTCCTCTTGCTCCTTATGTGTTGAAAGAAACTTTTTTTTTGGTTATTTTTGGCATTTGTTGCAAGTCTTAGCTCATTCTGAGCCTTAGCCTTCCTGACTCCATCCTTGCAGATTTGAGCTATTTGCTGGTATTCTGTTCTAGTTATGAGCTCCTTTTTCAGTTTTTTATACTTACCCTTTTTGTCCCTTAGCTTGTCAGAGAGGTCTGTGTGCATCCACGTGGGTCTTGTCAGACATATCTTGTTTTTCTTTCTCTGTGGTATTGTTTTGGTTTCGGCCTTTATTATCTCACCTGTCAGGAATCCATGGAATCCTTCCTATTACATCTTTTAGTTTGTTAAAGTCAGCTCTCTTAAAATCTAGAACATTAGTCTGACTTGGTACAATTACCCTTGCCTGCTTCTGATTTGAAGAGGGAACAGGGAATACTTACCAGCAGGCAGTGTATGGTAGTAGTGAATGCTGCTTATTGTACAGGTGGTTTCTGACAGCATACTAACAGTTATCCTGACTTGGACACAGCATTGGTGGCTACTCTGTAGTTTATATGATGAAACCTTGCCCCATACCCAATTTCTGTTGCTATCCGATGGATAGCAGTCACCTTTCCCAGCCATCACACAGTAGCAGGGAGATAGTGCATTCAACCTACAGTTTACTCCACAGTTTACTCTATTAATGGAGTGCCAGGGCAAACTGACTATGGTTTCTCTGACTCCATACAGTATACAAGGTTTGCTGTAATGACTATGAGATATTTTGGCACAAACCCATCTCTGAAATCCACTTGTTCTAATGTTGAATTCATTTAAAAATATACTGCCTGAAATCTGAGTTAGAGGCTACGTGTATGGCGAACCAAGCAGACCATTTCTGTGCATCTATTTTGCACAACTCTAAGTTGGGTCTGTGAACTGTAACGTAATCTGTATGTTAGAATGTATATATTCAAAGCTCTTGTACAGCAGAACCAGCCTATGCTGACACTCCGCTTTCCTGAGCAGTAAGACTCAGACTGCAACATAAACCACAGTGCCCTGATATCAGAATACCTCTGACGGACTGCTATATAGCATTCTCCCATTTCGTAGTTGATATTGGACCTTGCATTTTACTTGCAGATCTAAACCAATAAAGAAAGCTAATCAAGATACCAGGCTTATCACTGCATGCCTATCACTGCTGAAAAATGAGCAGGTAATTGCAGGTGCTTAATGTGTATTAACTGATATGACATGAGCTCTGTTCCTTTTTTATATATAATGCACCTTTAACCAAGGAACAATACAGGAATTATGATTCTACTTTCTTTTAAGTTCAATCGCTTTACTTTTAAACAGTCAATTTTGACTGACTGAAATATATATTAGGGATTCAATGCTGTATTATACAATCTGTCACACCATTCCATTTTTGCCCTTGTATTTTTCTAAAGCATCAGGGTTGCAGCAACAGGATTCCTGCCCTGTTCTCTTTTGTAGCAGCACTTACTCTGTTTGCCTGTTTTTTTTTCTTCATTCCTTTCTGGCTTGTTTCATGTCTCTATTTTCTGCACACAATGGATACAATGGTTTTTCTCAGCCAGGAGAGAGAGAGAGAGAGAGAGAGAGAGAGAGTAAGGACTGCATAGAGGCGCCAGCTGTGACCTGAGCCCAGGAGACGTCGTATTTCAGCCTTGTGACATGTTTCACCCTCTCATGACCTGGTGCCTCTGCTTCACAAACTGAGCCTTAAAACAGCAGAATTGCCATTTGTCAACCTGAAGATGGAGGGGGAAGGGCAGGGCAGGGGCAGGAAGGGGGGAGGGGGTGCCAGGGCACTGATGCAAGAAGGTGTCCACTCAGTATCCAATTCTAGATAGAATCAAGAATAATTTTAAAAAGGAAAGGGAAAGTATATTTTGAAGGTGTTTTTATTTATTTTTTAAATCACCCCCTAACTTATCTTCCCAATGTATTTTTCAAAATATGCAATCACGGCTTCATTGATGCAATTGCCTTAAAGTCATCTAAAAGCTCTGAGCACTGAAATGTTTTGATATAGTGACCTAGTCTTATGTAATACAGAATCATGTTTTGGATAGGTATAGATAAGCAAAAAGTTAAAAGTTATAAAACAGAGGCATTGAAGTGCATTGGCATTACCAGGAGCGCCAGCACAGCCTTCCAAGATGAAAGGGTAAGAGAATGTGTGTTCGTTCCTTAAGGGCCACACACCCATTCCACTCTCTTATGCCTACTGCGAGGCCTCCAGAGGGAGCTGGGGGAGCATCTGCAGGTTCTGAAGGGATGGCGGTTCTCAGGAACAACTTTACCATTTTCTTAAAAGGAGGGGTGCTGGAGCTTTCTGGCTGCTGGTGTTCTTATGGCTCATGCCTTTTCCTATTCTTCTTTAGAACTTTTCACTTCTCATTCTTAAGCACCTGTATATGGACTGGATATACATATATACCTAGTTATCACAAGAAGTGTCTTTCCTTTGTATATCTATTCTGGCTACTTTTTGCCCTCATGGGCCCTCTTCAGTCTTTTCGCCAAACCCTGTATGTGAGCAGTTTTACTTTTCTCAGTTATTTCTCTCTCTCCTGAAATGATCCCAACAGAACCTGCCATTGTATTTCACATGAATCACCTCCCGCTTTAGAACTTTTCACTTTTCAGTCTTTTTGCCAGGAAAGATGTGCACCCATTTAATGGCTATGGGGCAGGCAGAAATGCAATAGGTGAAGCTTCTCTTGGTATGCAGATACATCTTCTGAGTTTCTAATAGTTGTGTAGCCATTAAAGACACAGAAGCCATAAGAGAAAAGGAAGTTTGTCAGTACTCTCTCTATATATGCTCCCTTACCTCTACTTTTCAGAAGTAAGATGAAATGTGTATCTGTATTCCTTAACATCTGGTGTCATTCCTTCTCACCTCCAAATGTGAGACGAGCAGATCTAACTGGCTATCTGAAAAGCAACAACTAGAAAAGGATGACCAGATGCAGAAGAGGACAGAGGAGCCATTTTTCCAAAATGTCTCTTCCAAGCTATTTCCCTTGCTAGGGTAAATAGGTATGTATACATACACATGTAAACGATTAAGCCTTCTTCTGATTCAATCATTGCGTGAAGAAAGCAAAGACAGAGGGGGTAGTGGTAGGCACCCCCTTCTATGACTGTTCAGGAAATTGAGCATTCAAATCTCCGAATAAGGTTATAGTCTCTCTGAAGAAGGTTATAGTCTCTCTGAAGAAGGTTATAGTCTCTCTGAAGAACAGCTCGGGCTGCAAGATTATTTCTGTGTTTGCCAATAAGATTTTAGGATAAATGGCTATCGTATCCCCCCTCCCCTGCCCATATTATCTGCGAAGATTCAGGCTGTTTGGGAAGACTCGAGGTTACTTAGTTGAGGTATTACATTTCTGGATGAACAGCATAACTTCTTCCTCACTCTATTATCATCCTTTCAGAAATTAATAATTCGGTTCTCTGCATACTCTGTATCTCTTTTGTTCCATGTCATTTCCATAGGGTTATACTGACACACATTTTTATCTTAAGCTGCAACTATGTTGATAAATACTTCAGGATTTGTGCTGTAATTAGCACGGGTGAATTCAAAATATATTTCAATAATCGCACGATGCAAAGGCCAATGTGAATCAGCCTGGTCCTTTTTGCCTCGAATTTGGGGTTTTCTCTTTTGCTGGAGACTTCTACTTTTTTGAAGCCTGTGTTCTTTCCCCCTAGTCACCACAGAGTATGTTATTAAACTTTTAAAAAACAAACTACCAAGTTTAGTGTTAGATCACCTTATCACTGCACTAATATATTAGTTTAATGCTAAATAATCTCTACACATACAAAAAAAAAGACAGAAAGAAGAACTGAGGATTGCCAGGTGGGTGATATCAAAGGAAGGGGGACTGTGGGCGCATATCAAGTCACATCTGATTGAGGGCCAGTGTGGACACTGATCTTTGTCTGATCTCCTAAACCAAATACTAACAACAACAACAACAACAACAACAATAATAATAAAAGATTGTGAGTTGGCTTGCCAGTGTGGTTGCACCCTTACTGTTATTAGTTAAATGTTTTCCAAGTTCCTAAGACTTTTTAGATAAATTAAGTTGCACCATATCTATAGACAATCTTTCTTTTTATTGGTGCACCTTAAATAGCAGAAGAAATGACAGGAGCAATGTGGTGTAGTTCTCAGCATAGTGTAGATTTAGCATGCTCTGGACAGCTCAGTGGTATCTGGCTGCAGAGCCAGAGGTTGGTTGTTCGATTCTCCACTATGCTGCCTGTGAGTACAGTACAGCCTGTGTGGCCTTGGGCAAGCTGCAAAGTCCTAGAGTGCCCCCAGAAGAAGGGAATGGTAAACCACTTCTGAGTACTCACTAGTTAGAAAAGCCTGAAAAGGGTCGCCATAAGTTAGCATTGACTTGACGGTACATGGTGATGATTATTATTTATGCAAATAGCTTCTAGATGCTTAAATATTTGAATACATATCCTAGGCTAAAAGCTAGACTAAAAAGTACCTAATAGGTACATGTTTTTTCCCTTTTTATTTTGCAATAAGCACAGGGAATCCAATTCAACATGAGACCCTAGGATGGGGGCAATAGATTAATTAATTAATTGCACATGATCACATTGCTTCAGAGTTACAGTGACCGTTCCCAGGATATAAAGTACTCAAAAGTGGTTTACCAATCCCCTCTTCTGGTGGTGCTCTGGGATTGTGCAGCATTGCCGAGGTCACACATGCTGCCTCTTCTTGCAGAAGGCACAGTGGGTAATCAAACTCATAACCCCTGGCTCTGCTGACTTACCAAGCCAGCCTAGTATGGTGTTAATGGATGCCTATGTTTGCAATTTTTATTGTCAAAAGTGAATTATTTCTCAATATATCATTGCCACAAAGTTACATTGCAGTAGGCTAGATCATTGGTCCGACTTTTAAAATCTCTTTAAGTAATAGTTCTACAGGTTGAATCTGGGAATGTGCTCATGTAAAGGAGATGTATAACCCTTTCCTGTGTTGAAGACAATGTTTCACAGAATTAAAAAACATCAGAAAATCATAGTTCTTGGGATTATGTTTCTCTCCAAGTAACTTATGTTGCCAAAATAAAATTAATGATTTTTTCTGCTATATATTATTAATTAGATCAAATTAAAATTTCAGTCTTGTTTGGATTCAACAATCCCACCTTCCTTAAATGTACACTTTATTTTACAGTATCTGTTCATTTTACAATATTGTTTTAAAAAGATTTAGTATATGGAACAGATAAACATGAGTGGAACAGTATAACAAAATAAAATGTAAAGTTATTCATTTGAATTCATTTAAAATATAAAATATGACTCTTTTTCAAGACCAATAATTTTCAAGCATTTCTCCATATCTTCACTAAACGTCACTGAGCCACATATCAGTACAAAAGGTTGCTTTCTGCACATGTTCAACATACTCCTAATCAAATTTTCATTTATTCGACCAATGTGTGTGTTCTCTCGAAAACTCCATGGCAGATTTTCTTGTGAACATTCCTGAAGAAGCAAAAGGCATAAGACATTTGCAAAATTATCTCAGAAAAATACATTACCAATACTAATTTTATTAAAAGAGCTCTGGTAATATCCAAAATCTGTTTCTCTTTGAGAAAACTTCCCCTCAAAGTTCAGTATGAGAAATCAATTGATATTCAGGTAGTGTTCCCTCTGAGGGAATGTGTTTTTTCCCCTTCCAAATTAAAGGAAGATATATTCTGTAACAATTATGTTGTTTTTTTGTGAACTACTCCATAAAAATATGCTGTTTAATAGCCCATGCCCAGCTGAATGTAGTCACAACTAATTTTAGCTGGATTGCAGTCTGTACTTTTGGCTTATATTAGAATTGGGGGGGGGGAGGTATGAGGACAAAGTTTTATTCTTCCTTTAATAACTTTTAATCCCAATTACATGAACTGGAGTTACAGAAAATATAGACCATATCCACATTTCATGACAAGCCTTAGTTTAATTATGACAAACTCTACTCTGCTCCAAAGGGACAGGAAAGAAACAAGCAGAAACTTGCCTTCTCATGATCTGTGAACCCACTGTTGATATAAACCCTGGCTTATCATGATGCCTGAACCCACAATCATAGCACGTTCCTGCCTTGTTTCCTAGTTGCTCATCCTGAATTGGGGGCTGACAAAGGAGCAGGAGAGAAACAAACCAGAAATAGGAAAGACAATGCACAGTTTCTTTGGTTGTTATTAGGCTATTACCTGGCTTAATACGTAAAACGTCCTTACATTCCAGAATCGGGACTGTTCTTGAAGAAGAGACTTCATGTAAATATTTTCAAAGGTCCGGAAGCAGCCCACTAGAGTTACAAATGTTTCATCATCCTCATTTTCTGTTATATACTGAAGGATAGGAAGCATTGGGGCTAGACCAGTACCAGAAGCAAGCATAAGGAGTTCTCCATACTATAAATTGAACAAAAAATGGCAAATGTGTTTCAGTAATTGGAAATAGATACCATTAATATATAAGCTCACTTTATGGTGCCAATTTTTTTAAATCCAAAAACCTTTACCAGTCTGAGTTCTGCATACCTTAGGGACTACCTGTTCTCCTTCATCAGTCTCAGAATTCTGTACCATAACAGCCATATGCCAAGCACCAAAAGAAAGGAGATAAAAGGAGAGGTATTTGTGGTAGCTACCCCTCAACCATATGTCTTCTTTAACCCAAAATCTGAATATTTGCTAAACAGCTATAAAGCTTCTCTTTGGACTGGCAAATCAAGGCTAAGGCAATTTTCATTTAATGGCTGAAATCCTGTTGCACAGTTCCCTGTGTGGAACAGGGATGACATAATCATCACCAGCAAATCATTGCTGCTCAATGGCTTCAGGAGTGAACTTCAATGAAATGAGAGCCTTGGGATCTTCAGGGGGAGTGGAATCAGAATTTTTAATTTCCAAATAATTGCTGCAGCTGATGACATCTTTAGCCTGATGCAGTGAAATCTACAGAATAAGATTTCAGCCTATGTTTTGAAATGCCTTCTGGCCATCCTTATGCCTTAGGTCAACCATAATCTTACAGATCTATCCATTTGGGACTAAAATGACTTCAGAGTTGGTGAGAATGGCTTTGTTGTAACTACTATGTTGTTTTTTTTAACTTGACAACTAAATGTTAATGTATGGAAAGAATAAAAGAAAATGTGTGACTCAAAGTATTACAGCAAAAATCACAACACATCATATATGCACATGCACAGACGCAAAGAACAGCAAAATTTTTGCTAGTTATTTCCTGGCAAAAGAGAGGAAGAAAGTCAGTTCCCCAGACATTATAGCAACAGAGGGCCCTCATAATATCCTTTTTCTTCTTTCAGTCTTGAGTCCTGATTGGCCTATTGGTAGGAATAGCTTTAGAGAGGGAAATTAAAAAACTGAAAAACCTACTCTTGGCTGAAACAGGTCATGTTAACTCTCCAAGAGCAGTTACTGGTCTTAGCCCAGACTACTGAATCAAGTTGTCATTTGGTTAGCAAAACTCTCCAGTAAGCATAACTTTGCCTTGGCATATTTAACCCAAGGTACAGATTCCCAGTGTGGTGTAGTGGAGAGAGTGATGAACTAAGACTCTAGAGAACAGGGTTTGATGCCCTGCTTGGCCCTGAGCGCTCACTGGGGGAGTGAAATTGGTAGAACCACTCCTTAAATATCTTCCTTACCCTGAAAGTCCTCTTACAGTCATGTCAGTCAGTTCTGACTTGACAGTATAGAACACAGTATAGAAAACTGTGTGGAGATTATGCAATTTTTTCTGGTCAAGACCCTTGGAGAGATGAGGGCTACCATGTGCCTTCTGGATCCTTGCCCTTCCTGGCTCATAAAAGCTGCTAGAAAGGGACTGGTCAACAGGTTAGGATCCCATCATGCTTAAAGGAGGCAATAGTAAGACCATTGTTAAAAAAAGCCCTCTTTGGACCCCACAATACTGAATAATTACTAACCAGTATCTACCCCTTCACGGATTGCTGCCTTGTCGTGGCGAAGGGGCTTGAGTAATTCAGAGAAGCTATGGGCTATGCCGTGCAGGGACACCCAAGATGGACAGGTCATAGTGGAGAGTTCTGACTAAACGCGATCCACCTGGAGCAGAAACTGGCAAGCCACTCCAGCATCTTTGCCAAGAAAACTCCATGGACAGAGACAAAAGGCTAAAAGATATGACGCTGGAAGATGAGCCCCTCAGGTCGGAAGGCGTCCAACATGCTACTGAGGAAGAGCGGAGGACAAATACAAGTAGCTCCAGAGCTAATGAAGTGGTTGGGCCAAAGCCGAAAGGACACTCAGCTGCGGACGCGCCTGGAAGTGAAAGGAAAGTCCAATGCTGCAAAGAAAAATACTGCATAGGAACCTGGAATGTAAGATCTATGAACCTTGGTAAGCTGGATGTGGTCAAACAGGAGATGGCAAGAATAAACATTGACATCCTGGGCATAAGTGAACTAAAATGGACGGGAATGGGCGAATTCAATTCAGACGATTATCGTATCTACTATTGTGGGCAAGAATCCCGTAGAAGAAATGGAGTAGCCATGCTCATAGTCAACAAAAGAGTGGGAAAAGCTGTACTGGGATACAATCTCAAAAATGATAAAATGATTTCAATACGAATCGAAGGCAGACCTTTCAACATCACAGTAATCCAAGTTTATGCACCAACCACCGATGCTGAAGAGGCTGAAATTGACCAATTCTATGAAGACTTACAACACCTTCTAGAACTGACACCAAAGAAAGATGTTCTTGTCATTATAGGGGACTGGAATGCTAAAGTAGGGAGTCAAGAGATAAAAGGAACAACAGGTAAGTTTGGCCTTGGAGTTCAAAACGAAGCAGGGCAAAGGCTAATAGAGTTTTGTCAAGAGAACAAGCTGGTCATCACAAACACTCTTTTCCAACAACACAAGAGGCGACTCTACACATGGACATCACCAGATGGGCAATACCGAAAACAGATTGATTATGTTCTCTGCAGCCAAAGATGGAGAAGCTCTATACAGTCAGCAAAAACAAGACCTGGAGCTGATTGTGGCTCTGATCATCAGCTTCTTATAGCAAAACTCAAGCTTATACTGAAGAAAGTAGGAAAAACCACTGGGCTAGTCAGGTATAATCTAAACCAAATCCCTTATGAATACACAGTGGAAGTGAAGAACAGATTTAAGGAACTAGATTTGGTGGACAGAGTGTCTGAAGAACTATGGATGGAGGCCCATAACATTGTACAGGAGGCAGCAACAAAAACCATCCGAAAGAAAAGGAAATGCAAGAAAGCAAATTCGCAGTCCAACGAGGCCTTACAAATAGCAGAGAAGAGAAGGGAAACAAAATGCAAGGGAGAAAGGGAAAGTTACAGAAAATGGAATGCAGACTTCCAAAGAATAGCAAGGAGAGACAAGAGGGCCTTCTTAAATGAAGAGTGCAAAGAAATAGAGGAAAATAACAGAAAGGGGAAAACCAGAGATCTGTTCAAGAACATTGGAGATATTAAAGGAACATTTTGTGCAAAGATGGACATGATAAAGGACAAAAATGGTAGGGACCTAACAAAAGCAGAAGACACCAAGAAGAGGTGGCAAGAATACACAGAGGAATTATATCAGAAAGATTTGGATGTCCCGGACAACCCAGATAGTGTGGTTGCTGACCTTGAGCCAGACATCCTGGAGAGCGAAGTCAAGTGGGCCTTAGAAAGCATGGCTAACAACGCCAGTGAGGAGATGGCATTCCAGTTGAACTATTTAAAATCTTAAAAGATGACGCTGTTAAGGTGCTACACTCAATATGCCAGCAAGTTTGGAAAACTCAGCAGTGGCCAGAGGATTGGAAAAGATCAGTCTATATCCCAATCCCAAAGAAGGACAGTGCCAAAGAATGCTCCAACTACCGTACAATTGCACTCATTTCACACGCCAGCAAGGTTATGCTCAAAATCCTAAAAGGTAGGCTTCAGCAGTATGTGGACCGAGAACTCCCAGAAGTACAAGCTGGATTTCGAAGGGGCAGAGGAACTAGAGACCAAATTGCTAACATGTGCTGGATTATGGAGAAAGCCAGAGAGTTCCAGAAAAACATCTACTTCTGCTTCATTGACTACGCAAAAGCCTTTGACTGTGTGGACCACAGCAAACTATGGCAAGTCCTTAAAGAAATGGGAGTGCCTGACCACCTTATCTATCTCCTGAGAAATCTATATGTGGGACAGGAAGCAAAAGTTAGGACTGGATATGGAACAACTGATTGGTTCAAAATTGGGAAAGGAGTACGACAAGGCTGTATATTGTCTCCCTGCTTATTTAACTTATATGCAGAATACATCATGCGAAAGGCTGGACTGGAGGAATCCCAAGCCGGAATTAAGATTGCCAGAAGAAATATCAACAACCTCAGATATGTAGTTAATACTACTCTGATGGCAGAAAGTCAGGAGGAATTAAAGAACCTCTTAATGAGGGTGAAAGAGGAGAGCGCAAAAAACGGTCTGAAGCTCAACATCAAAAAAACTAAGATCATGGCCACTGGTCCCATCACCTCCTGGCAAACAGAAGGGGAAGATATGGAGGCAGTGACAGATTTTACTTTCTTGGGCTCCATGATGGGGACAGCAGCCACAAAATTAAAAGACGCCTGCTTCTTGGGAGGAAAGCGATGAGAAACCTAGACAGCATCTTAAAAAGCAGAGACATCACCTTGCCGACAAAGGTCCGCATAGTCAAAGCTATGGTTTTTCCAGTAGCGATGTATGGAAGTGAGAGCTGGACCATAAAGAAGGCTGACTGCCGAAGAATTGATGCTTTTGAATTGTGGTGCTGGAGGAGACTCTTGAGAGTCCCCTGGACTGCAAGGAGAACAAATCTATCCATTCTGAAGGAAATCAACCCTGAGTGCTCACTGGAAGGACAGATCCTGAAGCTGAGGCTCCAATACTTTGGCCATCTCATGAGAAGAGAAGACTCCCTGGAAAAGACCCTGATGTTGGGAAAGTGTGAAGGCAAGAGGAGAAGGGGACGACAGAGGACGAGATGGCTGGACAGTGTCATCGAAGCTACCAACATGAATTTGACCAAACTCTGGGAGGCAGTAGAAGACAGGAGAGCCTGGCGTGCTCTGGTCCATGGGGTCACGAAGAGTCGGACACGACTTAACAACTAAACAACAACAACAAAATGTGCTCTATGTGGGCTGCTGATGGAAAGTGTCAGGAAACTTCAGTGGGTCCAAAATGCAGCAGCTAGATTGCTGAATGGGGCTGGTCACAGGGATCACATACCCCCGCTCCCGGTTACAGCAGCTCCACTGGCTGCCAATCAGTTTCCGGGCACAATTCAAAGTGCTGTTTTTAACCTATAAAGCCCTAAATGACCTGGGTCCAAGCTGTCTCAAAGACCGTATCTCCCATTATGAGCCGGCTTGGGTGTTAAGATCATCAGAGGAGATCTTTCTCTCAGTCCTGCCACCTTCACAGGTGTGTCTGATGGGGACACAGAAGAGGACCTTCTCTGTTGCTGCTCCCAGACTCTGGAACTCCTTCCCACAGGAGGCCAGGCTGCCCCCATCTTTGCTGTCTTTCTGCAAGCAGGCAAAGGCCTTTCTCTTCAGGAAAGCCTTCCCTCAGTAACTTAGTTACCTGTGTGTGTGAGTTTTAGAGGGACTGTTATTGTGTTATCCATGTTTGTATTTTCCATTTCTCAGAATGATATTTTTCTCCTTTCTCTTTACTATTTGTATATGTATTGTTCCTAGCTTTAATATTGCCTTTTAATGATGTAAGATGCCTCTTTATAATCATTGTTCCTAGCCTTAAATACTGTCTTTCAATGTTGTAAGCTGCCTTGGGTCCTTTTCAAGGAGAAAGACAGGGTAAAAAATATTTTTAAATAAATAAGATAAAACAAATTCTGTTAAAGATGTCTGTCAATAATTCATGGTGCCCTTGTTCTTCAGAAGCTCATCCCCAGCTCACCTATGAACCTGCTGCATTGGCTTATTTCTGGATATTTGTGTGTAAATGATAGGTATGGACAATGTTAAATGAGCTATACGTCTTGCTCAAATGAAAAGAAATGCCGACGGTTAGTGATATATCTGTATTTTCAACAGATAGCCTATTAATGACTTTATCAGTCATGTCCAGGGGCTTGAGCTACAGGACTCAATTATACACTGAAAACCACTCTGCACAAAAACCTTATTCCAAAACTAGAACAAAAACATACCGAGTAATGGATTTCGACCAGTAAGAAAGCACTAATGATGAAGAGAAACAAAACCAGCAAACTAATAGAATACCATTATTTTAACTAAACCATTAATTATGTGGCTGAGGCCTGCACATAGCCTATGTTTACTTATCTACTGACCCTCTGCAGGAACTTTCACATTACCTTACTCGATGCCAAAAACAGCAGCAGGTCTAAATCTATTACTCCTGCTGAGTACTTATTGTCCATTAAACCCTGGCTATTTAGTAATGAATGAAAGAATGAAAAGAAAAGAAGTGGCAGACTCAGAGAGAAGGGTACTCATGGATGCCACATGTATTTCTTTATGAAGAACTATTTTATTTTGGTACCATATGTCAGCCCTCATGTAAGTCTCATAAATTCAAGCATTCTATTTTATTATACTTGTGGCTCTGTTTAAACAGCTCACATGCCAAAAAAAAATCATATTTCACAATTTTGAAGTAAATACCATGAGTTTTGCATTATTCCACTTTCAGGGACTATACGGCAAAAATACATTCACACTATTGTAGGCCAATGAAGCAGAACACTGAGAGCTTCAGGGCAAATAAAAATACTTCTTCACACAGCTGATGGTTAAACTATGGAATTATTTTCCACAGGATGTCATAGGTGATGGCACAAATGTGGGTGGCTTTAAAGGAGACAAATTCAGGGAAGCTAAATCTCCCAGTTGCTATCAGTCAAGATGGCTACGTATTACCTCCAGCAATCTGTACTACAGTGGCTGGAGAACCGGAGTGGGCATGGTATCACCTCCATTTCCTGCTTGTGGGTTTCCCATAAGGAAGAGATAGGGCATTGGTCTGATCCAGAAGGCTCTTGTTATGTTCTGCATGTTTATTCAGAAATCAGTCTGCTAAGATCAGTAGAGCTTAGTTCTAGATAAGTGTCCAGAGGATAGAAGCCTTAATTACCAAATCCAGAAGAAAATTACATTAAATGTAACTCTTTGCTAGTTTTGATTATCTGCTGGATTTTCTCCACTTCCTCTCTGTTGTTTTATAGACTTCACTCTATAGAGAACCTTGTGACAAGAATTCTGCCTAATGATTTTTCATTCATTTCTTAAAACTAAGAAAATAAACCCATTCCCTCAGCAATCTGCTCCCCATTACAATTCTTACCTGGTTGGCTGTGTAAGGAAAGCCTCCAAATGGGCCTCTCCAAAAAATGGCATCTCCTTTTTTCCAGGATTTTACATATTGTGACATTAGTCCATTCTCGTAGCACTTACAAAGTACAAAATAGATAAGTAGATATTTAGGGATGCAAAACTCAAGTTTAATATCAATAATCCACATTTCTTCAGCTAGAACAGAGAATTTTCTGTGCATTTAAAAATGATTTGGGAAAAGTTTTTAAATCAATTTCATACTCAAATTTCTAGAATCTAGCACTTAGTCTTGTGTGTGTATGTATTTAAGTGTATGCTGACTAAATGTTGTTCCTTGCTTTGTGTGATCTTTGTATAATGGCTCCACTAATGGATAGACCAAATGAGTATTTTCAGAACTCCTCTGATTACAAACAACTAGGATTTGTACCAGAAAGATACACAAAGCAGTACCCCTTGTATGAAATTATTAATATATTTTGGACCGCTATGCATTTGTAAGAGACAATGAACACAGTTGCTCTGGAAATTTGCTTGAGCATTTGTACATCTTGTCCTTCTCATGCTTCTTTCATCTATGACTATGTAAGACACAATCCACGTGCCCTCAACAAAAATGACTATTTTAATAATTTGCATGCACTACAAATGAAACAAGGTAGCCATAACTAAAATTGCCAGCCTTACACTGATGCTGCTCCTTACACATTGAGAATGACATACTTACTTCCAGAAAGGTAGATATGAAAGTCTGTTGCGGCAAAATAAGGACGCTTGCAACACCTTAAAGACTAGCAAATATATTTGTGCATAGGTATTCTTGACCTAGAATCCATCAGATGAATCTTGTCCTTTTCATAGGAATTAAAGGGACAGAGCCTTTATCGTCACTTATCTCAGTGCCATTTTTATTGCTACCTGACTGCATGTAAATTTAGAGGAAAATAGGAATGTTTACAATTGATGACTATCATACTATCATATGCACAAGAATGTACCGTAGTTTTCCATTTATAAGACACCCCCGTTTATAAGATGCCCCCCCCAATTTTCTAACCCAAAAATTAAGAAAACTTAGCTTTGAGGATTCAGCCTCTAGGCTCAGAACACTCAGACATTAGGAGTCCCTGTTGAATCTGAGCCTACAGGCTCCATCGCCAACAAAGTTGTTCAGCATCAGCTGACGTCAGTTCCATAAGGCTCGTGATTGGAGGAAGCTAAGTCTCCTGACTGTAGGAAGCTAAGCCTCATGATTGAAGGAAGCCTCTTTACAGAGGCAAGGTACGGGCCGTTTTGTTCTCTCCTCAGCTATCTCAGCTTAATTTCATGTAAAAGACGCCCCTCAATTTTTAGTGTAATGATTTTAGGAAAAGGTAGCATCTTATACTCGGAAAAATACAGTATTTGTCTGGAGTTGGTAGTACAGTGTGGGAAATCTAATCAGAAAGCAGGAGAGACAAATAAGATTTGCATGGTCACCTTTTGATAAACAAGGTGAAATCCTTTAAAACAAAACAAATCTCTAAAATTAATATCAGTTTATATTCAGTGGATGAAATCCTGTTGCTTAATGTAATAAGTCACAGTTAGAGTAGGACCATTGAATCAATGGAACTTACAGAGGAGTTGACTGACCAAATCGCCACTGATGGGCCTACTCTAGTTGTGTTTTACTATGCTAAGCCACAGGATTTCAACTAATGTGTATAGGCAGTAATGACCTATGTTGCACAGATAGGAAGGAAGGAAAAGTTTGCATGTCAGGCTCCTCATAAAAACACAGGTTCAGGGTAAGTTGAAATTTTTTTTGGGAATTCTAGCCATAGTAAAGACAAGGCAGATGGGGATATTAAATTATGGGCATGGGGAATCAAGATGTTAGTTACTATGTTTCTTCTGTAGTGGAATATTGGTTGCAGGGGAGATAATGTATTTAAAATTGAATAGGTTTCTTCTTCGCTCTAATGGAGAAATGACCAAACTGGTTTATAATGAATTCTTGCAAACAGAAGAGAAGGAGAAAACTCCTGGAGAGAAAACTTCTATGGCAGGTTTTACACCAAAAAACACCATAACATTATAGAATCACTCAAAGGGAGGGTTAAGCGCAGAAAATCGCCACTCACTTGCACTTAACTGTAGTATCACAAATGCAGTGCTGTAATCATGGGACACAGGGGTGTCTGAACAGCACTTGGATTGTATAGTAATAATAATAATATAGTACTTCCAAAAATTGCCTGAATAGCAAGAAATACACTACAATCTACAGAGCAAGTTATACAAATGGGTGCTGTACGATGGGTGTTCCATCTCTTTTGTTACAGCAAGAGAATAACTGTGGTTCCCCTTAGGATGAAAGGGTCTATATAAAGGGAAGGCATTATTACAATCATTACTACTATTATTGAAATGCAAAACTTGTGTGTAATAAGCAAGCATATATGAAATTTCACAGTCAACCTATAAAGGTAACATATTAATGCAGCTCAAATGTAGCATTTCCCCCCTCAAATTGCCACAATAATGATGAAATGATCCACCCACAAGTGTCTTATAAAAGCTATACACACCTCAAAAGGAGTATAATTCATGCTCAAACTATTACACAAGCAATGATAAGTCCCTGAAAAGCACAGACTCCTGGAGAGTGAGCAGAGGACAAAACGACAGTTCTCTGTGGCCGGCTGGAAGCTCCAGTGACCATAAAATGTGTCTTCCCCGGAGAAAGTGTAAATATAGATTGAAGAGAAAGACTTTATTTTCATATTCCTGAGCTTGAAATTATTTAAATGCACCTGTCCTTGACTTGAGGTTTAGCTAACATTTCTTCTAAATATGATGATACAAGGTTTGTCATCAATAAATCACTTGGTTCTGTACAGAAATCACTGAATTTACTTTTAAACGAACAGAAAAAGGCAGGGGAAGGATTTTATTGTGGACTGACTGACTGATCCTAAAACATATAGAACTGTCTTATTACATGAAATGTCATGCACTGAAATTAGCACAGCTCTCTGCTATGGAGTAACCCCGTTTGGCTACACCACCAGTCAGATACAGCCGATTACTTTTATATGTACATAAGTTTCAGTGTCAGGTAAATGACTCGGTAGTGTCCAAAATGGCTATATGATGGTGCATAGTTTCAGATTCATCCCCATCACACATTCTTCCATCTCTAATGGACAGGTGGGAAACAGCACCAGTAAGTGCATACAAAGAGAGAAAAGGAAGGAAGGAAGGAAGGAAGGAAACCTCAGCAGGCACTGCAGAAAACCCTTCCAAGTCTTGCAGCAGAAGCTCATTTGGATAAAAACTGTTCTCCCAGGACAATCAACTTACCTTGTAATCAAACTTAAGTACTGCCATTTCTGCTGTTACCTGGACTGAACTGGGCCTGGTCTAGATATACAGCAGAATGAAAGGTAGAATTCCAGGATGGTAAGATGGACAACCGCCTCAGCCTGCTAAGGGATTTCATATTTTAAAATATAGCCCTAAATAGCTCACTACATATAATGAACTACACGGCAGAGAAAAGGTTTTCACATATTGTGACCCTCAAGTACTTTCAGGAAAATGTCTTTAGTTTTAACATTAGAGAAAACTCTGAAATGATACATTGTGAAAAACCATGTTCTGAACTGGTATATCCTAAAACCAAAGCAGCCCACAATTCTGTCACCTTGTCCTAGTACCTCATCCTGCTTCATATGTAGAACTGGTCTTGATTCTGGAGAAATGATGAGAAACAGAATTTCACAGTATTGACCGGAACTAACTGGAACTAGCCGTTAATCTATAGAACAAAGGCAGCTATTTACCTTTATTAAAACTTCAAAGTACCCTTCAGCATTCACAGGGGTAATTGGAGTATAAGCTCTCTGGACCTCCAAGCCGGTTACTAGTCCTCTGAGGAAGGGTGGGGGGAAGAGAGAGAGAGAGAGAGAGAGAGAGAGAGAGAAAATAAGTGGGAGTGAACCCCAATTTGAATTCCTGACAATTCTATCAGTAGAGTAATGCTCTCTCAGCAAAGGCTGCTGCATGAAAAGCACGGCAGGTATCCTTCCTGCTTCCCCATGGGCTGTCCTTTGCCAAGCCAGACAATAGATTATCCCTTCCCATTTTTCAATGAAATCACAGAGATCCAAACTACTGAAATAACCTCAGATTTTTCTCTCTCCTCAAGCTATACTGCCCTCCTTAACAATGCTTCTTTTTCCTGAGGCCAGATAAACTACGTAGCCAGCCTAGGTATTTTGTGTAAGATAAACAGGAAACTAAAATTCAAGGAGTGAGGGAGAGATTGTGAATAGTTTGGGGCAAAAAGGAGCTTTCAGTCTGAGTCTCTACAGCTGTTTTAAAACAGGATAATTAATATGCAAAAATAATATTAATAAATGCCCTGAAATCTTGGAGAGGAGGGGCGGAGCGATGGCAGCGAGAACAAGGGAAACCTAGGGCTCTGGGAACCCCTGTGTAAACTCCGAGTCAGCGGACCCCCCAGAAGTGAAGGGGGGCAAGTTTTTCACAGGAGAGTGGGCTTGCAGCAAGTAGGGCTGGGAAACCTCCGAATTCAGACAGCAAATCTGTCTTCGTGAGAGTTTCCTTCCTAAAGCAACTGGCTCAGGAGACGCCATGTCTGGTGAATCAGCTGCCAACTTTGCCAGGAGGGGAGGTGTATGAAGAAGATTTATGCCTGACTGCATGAACAGTGAGTAACTGACTTTCTATTCAGCTTCAGCAAGTACAAATCAAACTTAAGAGGCTGACTTTAAAGGAGAGAAAAATAAACAAAAAGCGGCAAAGAAGCATTTGTATCCCTGAAACATCAGCAAATATTTACTGCGTCACATCTGAGAGAAACAGAAACAGAAACTAGCTAAAGACATAGACGGAGATTTTTTTTTCTCATCCCCCTGTCCTCCCTGGATGGCATAATTATCATATCATAAAATTAGAGGTTTAAGAAGATTGGGAACTCCCACCTTAAGTGATCCTGCTATGAGCTGCAAACTGTGGATTATAAATTAAAACTGCTCCTGGCCGAAGTTGGATTTACAACTGGATGTGTTAGTGGGAGTCTGAGTCTGGGCTGACTCATTTAACATGAGGGTGAACTGATTAATGGTTTTACTGTTTCATGGCTTCTGACTGAATTGGGAGTACAGGAAAGGGAAAAAAAATAAATAAAAAGCTGTACTTGGTGGACTTGGGAGAAAACAGAAGAACTCTTTTACGCTGTAGCAGAAAGCGTTATTATACACTAAATTTACATTCAGGAAGTAGAGAGGACAGCCCTTGTTTAATGTACAAGCCCATCGAAATTTACAATAGAAGATTCCTTCAAGAATTACATACAGGAGTTTCAAATGAACATTGTCAATCAAATTAAGGATCACATGAAGACCCAGACCTTTGAAGTTAAGGCCATGATTTCAGGATATAATGTGGAGGGGAGAATGTGCAGATGGAAGCTCAGCCCACCAGAGCAGCGGAAGCAGCAGAGAGAGAGACTTTAGAATTAAGATCAAAGGAGGCTAAAATAATGGGCCTGCATGAGAGGGAGGGTCAGGTGGATGAGTTGGGGATTTATATTAATGAGAAGATTACTAAAAATGTATACTTGCTTGATAGAAGAGAACTTAAAGAAGGAAAATGTGAAGGCAGTGAAGTTGGAAGGGGTACAAAATTCTGGTTATAATTTAGACATATACTGTATGTGCATTCGAAGGTGGAAAGATAATTACAGTTGGATTAAATCAGTAAATTTGAGAGAAAATGGTTTAAAGAGGTTCTATAGATGGCACTTTAAAACTGGTAAAAAGGGTGTTAGAGATTAATTCAGGTTAAAATACTGTCAGCAACTTGGAACTTCCTCTTTGTACAGGTGGCAGATAAGTATATATAATTTCTAAACTAGAAATGTTCTTGTTGAATATAATAACAGGAAGTGTTGATTGAAAGATACACATATACATATAGATTAATTTAGGTTAATATACTGTCAGCAATTCTGGATTCTCTTCTGTTTAAGTGGTTGATAAGTACATATAACTTTTAAATTAGAAATGTCCATGTTGAATATAATATGAGAAATTGTTGACTGAACTATATATATATATATAGCTAGAGTAAACATATGTGTACTATAATATACAGTGGTGCCTCAACTTACGAACTTAATTGGTTCCGGAACTCCGGTCGTAACTCGAAATGGTCGTAAGTCGAAGCACCATTTCCCATTGAAATGCATTGAAATGCAATTAATCCATTCCAGCCGAAGAAAAAAATCACCAAAAAATAAATAAATAAAAATCACTGCACGACCCATCGGAAACGCGATTAATCCGTTCCGGCCAAAGGGGGAAAAGAAAAAGAAAAGCAAGCAAAGTGTGCAAGACCCATCGGAAATGCAAAAAAAGCAAAGCAGAAAGCAAGCAAAGCGTGCAAGACCCATCGGAAATGCAAAAAAAGCAAAGCAAAAAGCAAGCAAACCCCGCAAGACCCATCGGAAATGGGGGGAACCCCCAAAAAGCAAGCAAACCCCCCAAGACCCATCGGAAATGGGGGGAAAACCCAAAAAGCAAGCAAACCCCCCAAAACCCATCGGAAAGGGGGGGGAACCCAAAAGCAAACAAACCCCGCAAGACCCATCGGAAATGGGGAAAAAAACACCAAAAAACAAACAAACCCCCCAAGACCCATCGGAAATGGGGGAAAAAAACCCCAAAAATCAAGCAAACCCTCCAAGACCCATCGGAAATGGGGAAAAAAATACCAAAAAACAAACAACCCCCCCAAGACCCATCACAGCACAGAAACATAACCCCCCCAGCCCAAAACCACGCTGCAAAACCCACCCAGAACAGTTTTGAAAAAGCAGAAAGCAGCACCTTACCTTACCAGGCAGTCCGAAGCCTCCTCCGATCGCACTCACTCTAACCGTTGGGGCGAAAGAGCTACAAAGAAGCAGCCTCTTCGCCTACCAACGATTAGCAATTTGAATTTCCCGCCTTTTTCCCCTGCCTTTTTCTGTTCGTAACTGGAAGCTCTGGCCGCAAGTTGAAGCAAAATTTTGTGGCCGGAGCTGGTCGTAACTTGAAATGGTTGTAAGTCGAGGCACCACTGTAGTTATGTAGTTAAGGTTACATATTAAGATCAATTCAGGTCAAAATACTGTTAGCAACTTTGGACTTTCCTTTGTATAGGTGATAGGTAAGCATATATAACTTTTAAACTAGAAATGTTCATGTTAAATACAGTGGACCCTCGACCTACGGAATTAGGGTCTACGTATTGGCACGGTGGCCGGAGGTCGAAAAGTCTGTAGGTCGAATATGCATTTCCCATAGGAATGCATTGAAAACCATTTAATCCGTAACCGGCCCAGGAACCCCCCCCCCCCCCCCCACAAATGAAAATAAATAGACCTTACCCTTCCGAAGGTCCTTTCTTGAAGAAGAAGCTGAGGGAGGAATTGAGGTATGTTTTTGGGCAGATATTTTCTTTGGTGTGATGTTTTTTCAGGCTGACCTTTGCTCTTTCTAACTGCATGGGCTGAGGGGGCGGGGTTTCAGCTTTAAAAGGGTTTTGCAGACACTCCTAAGCTCCTTTCTTGAAGAAGAAGCTGAGGGAGGAATTGAGGTATGTTTTTGGGTAGATATTTTCTTTGGTGTGATGTTTTTTCAGGCTGACCTTTGCTCTTTCTAACCACATGGGCTGAGGGGGCGGGGTTTCAGCTTTAAAAGGGTTTTGCAGACACTCCTAAGCTCCTTTCTTGAAGAAGAAGCTGAAGGAGGAATTGAGGTATGTTTTTGGGCAGATATTTTCTTTGGTGTGATGTTTTTTCAGGCTGACCTTTGCTCTTTCTAACCGCATGGGCTGAGGGGGCGGGGTTTCAGCTTTAAAAGGGTTTTGCAGACACTCCTAAGCTCCTTTCTTGAAGAAGAAGCTGAGGGAGGAATTGAGGTATGTTTTTGGGCAGATATTTTCTTTGGTGTGATGTTTTTTCAGGCTGACCTTTGCTCTTTCTAACCGCATGGGCTGAGGGGGCGGGGTTTCAGCTTTAAAAGGGTTTTGCAGACACTCCTAAGCTCCTTTCTTGAAGAAGAAGCTGAGGGAGGAATTGAGGTATGTTTTTGGGCAGATATTTTCTTTGGTGTGATGTTTTTTCAGGCTGACCTTTGCTCTTTCTAACCGCATGGGCTGAGGGGGCGGGGTTTCAGCTTTAAAAGGGTTTTGCAGACACTCCTAAGCTCCTTTCTTGAAGAAGAAGCTGAGGGAGGAATTGAGGTATGTTTTTGGGCAGATATTTTCTTTGGTGTGATGTTTTTTCAGGCTGACCTTTGCTCTTTCTAACCGCATGGGCTGAGGGGGCGGGGTTTCAGCTTTAAAAGGGTTTTGCAGACACTCCTAAGCTCCTTTCTTGAAGAAGAAGCTGAGGGAGGAATTGAGGTATGTTTTTGGGCAGATATTTTCTTTGGTGTGATGTTTTTTCAGGCTGACCTTTGCTCTTTCTAACCGCATGGGCTGAGGGGGCGGGGTTTCAGCTTTAAAAGGGTTTTGCAGACACTCCTAAGCTCCTTTCTTGAAGAAGAAGCTGAGGGAGGAATTGAGGTATGTTTTTGGGTAGATATTTTCTTTGGTGTGATGTTTTTTCAGGCTGACCTTTGCTCTTTCTAACCGCATGGGCTGAGGGGGCGGGGTTTCAGCTTTAAAAGGGTTTTGCAGAAGCGCGCGCCGTTAATTCTCGAACTCTATTTTTCACCCTAATCTTTTTTCAGATTAATTTGGGTAAATAGGAAAAGGTAAATAGGAAAATTACTAATTTGGGTAAATAGGAAAGCCAATTAGCATTACATACACCTGGGGGTAGGAACCTTTTAAGGGTCAGATCATACTTCTGCACTATTAGAGAGCAGGCTGGGTAGGTGGGGCTCGTCAGCCCTGGAAGGCAGCCCATCTAGGAGAAGGAAAACTCTGATCTCAAACCTCCACTGCCTTGTGGCTATATCCACTGATGGAAAAGGCTTCAGGAGTTAACCTCGAGGCAAAACCCGGAGCCGGAGTCCCGGAGGCAGTTCGTGTCGTTCTGGCAACTCCTGCAACGTCGCTGGAACCAGTTGTATTGGCTCTTGCCTTTCCACTGGACTATCTCAGTGACGTGGAGAGGGGGGATTTGCTGCTTGGGTAACAGCCTATCCTCCATATTATTTTACCCAGGCTTCGTGCTCTGGAGAGGACACTCCAGCTTCGCATACAGCGTCGAAACAACACGGGAAGTAGCAGTTACCGGTTATAAGTCTTTGCTTGATTGGCGTAGAGCATGACGCCAGGGGCTACTTCTGACGGTGGGAGAGGTCATTGCACCTCACTAGGTAGATACCGCCCGCCTTAAGCTGGGCAGCCCCCAGCCAGTAAGGTGCTACCTCGCCACGGTCTGTTAACCTCACGGGGTGCGTGGGGTTTAGGGTAAAAGCCGACAAGCAGATCGATAACCCTGCACCATGCAACAATCATAAGAAAACTTCTGCCCTAAAGCTGGGCACCTGGAATGTACGGACAATGACCCCTGGCTTTTCTGACCACGGCTTTTCTGACGACCTGCAGGAAATAGACGATGTGCGCAAGACAGCTGTCATCGACATGGAACTGAGTAGACTGCAGATGGACATTGTTGCCCTGCAAGAGACGAGATTGCCAGACTCGGGATCTGTCAAAGAAAAAAACTTCTCATTCTTCTGGCAGGGAAAACCATTGAATGAGACCAGGGAATATGGTGTTGGCTTTGCAGTCAGAAATACTCTTCTGAGATCCATTGTTCCACCTACTGTGGGGAGTGAAAGAATCCTGTCTCTGCAGCTCCACTCATCAGCGGGACCGGTCACCCTCATTAGTGCATATGCTCCAACACTGTCATCCACTACAGAAGTGAAAGATAAATTCTACGACGATCTGGCAGCTACTATCAAAAAAGTCCCTGAAAGAGAGGCACTGTTCATTCTTGGAGACTTTAACGCTAGAGTTGGTGCTGATCACAATTCTTGGCCCACTTGTCTAGGCCGTTTTGGCATTGGAAAGATGAACGAAAATGGCCAACGCTTGCTGGAGTTTTGCTGTTATTATGGTCTTTGCGTCAGCAACACATTCTTTAATACGAAGCCTCAACACAGAGTTTCCTGGAGACATCCAAGATCCAAGCATTGGCATCAGCTCGATCTGATCCTCACTAGACGTTCTAGCCTTCCTAGTATTACGATCACACGCAGCTACCAGAGTGCTGATTGCGATACTGATCACTCCCTGGTGTGTAGTAGAGTAAAACTGCGAACAAAGAGATTATATCACACGAAAAAGGAAGGAAGACCACATATTGACATCAGGAAGACTTGCGATCAAAGAAAAGTGGAGGAATTTGCCCAAGCGCTTGAGGAAACCCTTCCAGGCCCGGCTGATGCAAATGCACCTGAACGATGGGAACATTTTAAGAATGCTGTGTATAACACCGCCTTGTCCACATTTGGCAAGAAGACCAAAAAGACGGCCGACTGGTTCGAAGCCCATTCGGAGGAGTTGATGCCAGCCATCGAGGATAAGAGGAGAGCTCTAGCAGCATACAAAGCCTGTCCTAGCGAGTACAACTTGCAAGCTCTTCGAGCTGCTCGTAGCCAAGTCCAACAGGCTGCCAGGAGATGTTCCAACGATTATTGGCTTCAGCTCTGCTCTCAGATACAGATAGCAGCGGACACAGGTAACATCAAAGGAATGTATGACGGTATCAGGCAGGCTTTAGGTCCAATACAGAAGAAATCTGCTCCCTTGAAGTCTGCTACAGGCGTGATCATCCAGGACCGAGCACAGCAGATGGACCGCTGGGTGCAACACTACTCTGAGCTGTATTCCAGAGAGAATGTAGTAACCGAAGAAGCATTAAATAACATTGAGTGCCTGCCTGTCTTGGAAGAGTTGGACAGCGAACCAACCTTAGCAGAAATAAAAGCGGCCTTGGATTCCCTCGCCTCTGGCAAGGCACCTGGAAAGGATAACATCCCTGTTGAAGTGCTGAAGTGCTGTAAAGAGACCATCACTACCGAGCTGTATGAAATCTTTTGTCTTTGCTGGAGGGAAGGTGGAGTACCACAGGACATGAAGGATGCAAACATCGTCACATTGTACAAGAACAAAGGAGACAGGGGCGACTGCAATAACTACCGTGGCATCTCTCTTCTCAGCGTTGTAGGGAAGCTGCTTGCCCGTGTTGTGCTGAAGAGGCTCCAGGTGCTCGCAGACAGAGTCTATCCAGAATCACAGTGTGGATTTCGAGCTAATAGATCCACCACTGACATGGTATTCTCCCTCAGACAGTTGCAGGAGAAATGCAGGGAACAACAACAGCCACTCTTTGTCGCCTTCATAGATCTCACAAAGGCCTTTGATTTGGTTAGCAGGGATGGCCTTTTTAAAATCCTTCCCAAGATTGGATGTCCACCTCGACTCCTTAAAATCATCAGGTCCTTCCATGAGGGAATGAAAGGCGCTGTAGTTTTTGATGGTTCAACATCAGATCCCTTTGACATCCGAAGCGGAGTGAAACAGGGCTGTGTCCTCGCACCAACCCTTTTTGGGATCTTTTTTGCTGTCATGCTGAAGCACGCCTTTGGAACTGCAACAGAAGGTGTCTATCTCCGGACTAGATCAGACGGAAAGCTCTTTAATCTCTCTAGATTGAGAGCGAAGACCAAAGTCCAGCTGAAATGCATGCGGGATTTCCTCTTCGCCGATGATGCAGCCATTGTTGCCCACTCTGCTCAAGACCTCCAACAACTCATGAATTGTTTTAGCATGGCCTGCCAAGACTTTGGACTAACAATCAGCCTGAAGAAAACACAAGTCATGGGCCAGGGCGTGGACTCACCTCCCTCTATTACCATCTCCACACAAGAATTGGAGGTTGTTCATGACTTTGTGTACCTTGGCTCAACGATCTCTGACACTCTCTCTCTAGATGTCGAGCTGGATAAACGCATTGGCAAAGCAGCTACCATGTTCTCTAGACTCACGAAGAGAGTATGGCTCAATAAGAAGCTGATGACATATACCAAGATCCAGGTGTATAGAGCCTGCATCCTGAGCACACTCCTGTACTGCAGTGAGTCCTGGACCCTTTGTGCACGGCAGGAGAGGAAGCTGAACACCTTCCATATGCGTTGCCTCCGACGCATTTTTGGTATCACCTGGCAGGACAAAGTTCCAAATAGAGTAGTCCTAGAACGAGCTGGAATCTTTAGCATGTATACATTACTGAAACAGCGACGTCTACGTTGGCTTGGGCATGTCGTGAGAATGGCTGATGGTCGGATTCCAAAAGATCTCCTGTATGGAGAATTAGTGGAGGGAAATCGCCCCAGAGGGAGACCACAGCTGCGATACAAGGACATCTGCAAGCGGGATCTGAAGGCCTTAGGAATGGACCTCAACAGATGGGAAACCCTGACATCGGAGCGTTCAGCCTGGAGGCAGGCGTTGCATCATGGCCTCTCCCATTTTGAAGAGACCCTTGTCCAGCAGACCGAGGCAAAGAGGCAGTCACGGAAGCAGCAAAATCAGGGAGCTGGACAGGGGACAGATTGTATTTGTCTTCAGTGTGGAAGGGATTGTCACTCTCGAATTGGCCTTCTCAGCCACACTAGACGCTGTTCCAAGTCCTCCATACAGAGCACATTACCATAGTCTTTCGAGACTGAAGGATGCCTAATACGAATACCCTTCCGAAGCCTTCCAGGGGTCCCCCGCTGCCGCCATCGCCGCTGCCCGACGCCTCCGAGGGCTTCTCCGCCGCTGCCGGAGGCCTCTCGGAGGTCCCCCGCCCCCGCCGACGCAGGCTTTCCCAGTGTGGACCGGGCCTACCAGGGGAGGGCTTCCCCCCCCAGTAGGCCCGGTCTACTGCCCGGGAAAGCCTGGTAGACCGGGCCTACCAGGGGAGGGCTTCCCCCAGTAGGCCCGGTCTACTCCCCAGGCTTTCCTGGGGAGTAGACCGGGCCTACCAGGGGAAGCCCTCCCCTGGTAGGCCCGGTCCACCCTGGGAAAGCCTGCGTCGGCAGGGGCGGGGGACCTCCAAGAGGCCTTCCCCGCTGCCATGGGAGGCATCTCGGAGGTCCCCCCCCGCCGCCGATCGTGCCTCCGGAGAAGCCGGTGCACTCCCTGCCCATCCCTGACGCGGGTCTACTCACGAGTAAGCACTGCCGTAGGTGTGGGTCTACTCATGAGTAAGCGTCGCCGAAGGCCCTGGGCGGGGCGTGCGGGTCGGAGGGGCTCCGTGGACGGGGCGTGCGGCAGCGTTGCAGGAGGAGGGAGAAGCTGCTTCGGAGGCACGATTGGCGGCGGCGGGGGACCTCCGAGATGCCTCCCATGGCGGCGGGGAAGGCCTGGAAGGCATCCGGAGTCACGATCGGCGGCCTACGGACTGGAAGGGGGAGGCGGGGAAAGCGCCAAATTTGAATTTGGCACTTTCCCCGCCTCCCCCTTCCGGTCCGTAGGTCGATTCTCCGGCCGCAAGTTGATTGGAAATTTTGTGGCCGGAGAATTCCGTACGTCGAAAAGTACGCACGTCGAGCCGTGCGTACGTCGAGGGTCCACTGTACAATAACAGAAATTGCTGAGTGAAAAGTAAACATATGTGTATTATAACATAGTTATGTAATTAAGATTATATATTAGATAGTGCATTATGGTAATCACTTTAAATTAAAAAGGCTTTTGCTGAATTTAATACTAGAAGTTTTGATCTGAAATATATGTGTGTATATATACATATATATACAGAGTGGAGAATATAATGTGGTTTAAAGATGTTAGTAGGGTAATATGGTTATGTAGTAAAGACTATATATTAGATATGATTGAAAGAAAACACCTCCCTGCATATATGTTTGGTATGTCTTGTATGTTTGTCTGTGATATAATAATAAAAATAAATAAATAAATAAATGCCCTGAAATCTTGAATTTTAGACTATTTCTAGCTACATGTAGGGATGCAAATAACAATGCAAAACTGCACACCACATTTGTTACATAGAAGCTCCACAGAGCTCAATGGGATCAACTTCTTGGCTTAATCAGGAACTGGTTATGGAATGCTGCAGTCAGTCTTTTCCACTAGTGTTTTTGAAGGCTTTATTAACATCTTATATGGATGGAGACATATTAAAGCCCACTTTCCATATTAAAATTATTTACAGGCATTTTTAATACAGTCAGAAAATGGAAGATTATGTGCTGGGAATATTTAGTGAGTCTGAATTCTTTCTTTGATGCATCATATCATGGTGGCTAAGCTATGTAGCATGAGAGATAGCTGAGAAGGTCTTAATTCTAGATCACTTCTGTCATCTAGTACCATTTTGTGGTTGCATCTAGACATGATTTTTCTAAAAGATCCATTTTGAAACAGCCTGAAATTGCTTTACTCCGCCTACCATGTACACATGAGGATTTAATCTACTAAATAGCAGAAGCCAAGCTTCTGTCATTGTGCTATTAACTCTGTTTGCAGGAAACAACTTAACCACAGTTGTCTTAAAAGCCAGAAAATGACTTGAGAAGTATTCTACTGCAGTCCTCCACTATCAATCAACTGCAAATAAACAACTGACAACTTTTCACTGTAAAACAATCCATTCTATCATCAAAAATGAAGTTATGTGAAGCAACCAGCTATCAGAATTCACTATGCAATCTCCATTTATCCATATAACTGATTGTTCTTAATGGGCCACAAGTCATTTAGATAGTTGGTATGGACAGCATGTTGAATATTGGCC
Source organism: Intellagama lesueurii (assembly GCA_037013535.1). Taxonomy (NCBI): domain Eukaryota; kingdom Metazoa; phylum Chordata; class Lepidosauria; order Squamata; family Agamidae; genus Intellagama; species Intellagama lesueurii. The sequence goes on along the minus strand of JBAJHW010000004.1, from coordinate 173,246,751 downwards.
ATGGGATACTGGGATGCACAATCATTCAGTTTATGAAATTCACTGGGCGGTCATGAGCCAATTGCATCAGTTACTTTAACACACCTCACAGAGTTACTGGGAGAGTAAAATGTTTCCATCTGTCCTCTGAATTCCTTGAAAGAAAGACAGGACACAAAGGTAACAATTACCTAACTTGTACAAGAGGCAGCTCTGTATTGCAGTATGTTTAACTACCTGGAAGTAAGAGAAAGTTAATATATTGTCCTTGTGAATTTGTACATAATTATCATCCCAATATACATTTATTCTTTGCTCTTTCCCTTTCTGTAAATTGGCTTTGTTATTCATACTTAACTCCAGCTCCAGCACTACTAAAATTGAAGGAAAAAGCAACTGTAGAGTAGCATATACCATAATATTAACAAGGTTAATAAAGCTCAATGAGCTCACAAGTTCTTTCAACAGAATCAATTGGCAGCACAGAAATTATGATTTACTTGGCATGAAAGCTTTGTAAGTCAACAAAAAATGTTGCAAATTAAATCGCATACTGTGGCCTGTTTAACTGGAAACTTAGCACACTACCTTAGTACAATATGTTGTCCCAAACTCAATCCCAGCCTGCTATTTCCAGGCAATTCAAAAGTATACTGGTAGGTGTCCTCTGTCAGCTGATCAATGGAGCTTATGATGAAAGCCGTAAATGTTTCTTGTGTTAGTTCTGAATTGCTACTCTGCAAGAGCAACAACAAATAATTACTGTTTGAATCATTGTCCTCCTTTTCTTTCTTTCTTTCTTTTGTTTTCTTCTTCTTCTTTTTACAGAATTGGAGTATATTAAGCACTCGTAAAATGTGGTATACAAAAAACAAAACAAAACAAAACAGAAAAACACTTAGTTTTAAAAACTAAATATATCAGGTCTTAATTCAATGGCTGAAATCCTATTTCTTAGCGTATCAAGTTACAACTGAGGTAGGGCCACTGAATCAATGGAACTTATGGAGGAGGTGGCCCACCAAATCCCCACTGAGTCAGTTGGCCACCTCTAGTTGATACTTACTACACTAAGCAACAGGATTTCAGCGAGTACATTTCTCTTTGTTAAGACATATTTAAATCCTATAAATTGTTTCAGTTCCCTTCACTGTGGTCTACAGAATGCCTTTGTCAATAAGGATTTTGTAAGATGAAACACCAAATGCATGTCCGCATGTGGGCAGCAACACTCATTTTAAGTACTCAAATGCATAGCAAAAGATCACTGAAGACAAGTGTGGAGATCGCCCTTGTGGCTGTGTTTGTTGTGGCCCTCACAAAGGTTCTCTCCCTCTTTTGGTTTCTCTTGCTGTCACCAGGTATTATTTTCTTAATACCACCTCTGAGTGTTAGACACATATGCTGCCACATGCAAGGCTTATTGAACTACAGAATCAGTTGGTTTGAATAACAGATAACCTTTTATTATTAATCATTTCACAAAGTAAATCACGTAGTCACTGTAACAGGGGTTTGATTAAGTATGGATTGGATGGGACATATATTCAGGCTTGTGTTATGTATTTTCAATCACTTAATATCTATATTATTCTAGGTGTTCTCATTCCTGCTTGTTCATTCTAATAACCTTGTTCTCAATTCACTTTCCTAACTCTCTATTCAGATCACTCTAATTCTTCTCTTCTCTCTAAGCTCCAACTTCTCAACTGTCTCTCTCAGGTTCCAACTGTCTAACTGTCTAACTGTCTCCTTGGTTCCGCCCCTCCTGCTCTATCCTTGGCTCCTCCCTCTAGAGCTCCTGTGACTGACAGGCAGGAATGACGTCACCTGTAGGCATTTCGTCACAACAAGATGGACGATTTTCTGCCTATTCTAAGTTTTCTTCCTCTTTATTTTGCTTCTTTCTTAAACATAACTTCTTATGTTTCATGTTTATATGTAGTTATCTTTTGATTTTAATCTTGGCAAAGCTCCTATATTATCAATGGCCCCATGGTGGCCGGAATTACACAGGATGAACTGGCATAGGGAAAAGTTTATTTTCCATGGCATGCAGGCTATGATGCAGTTCTCAAACTTGTTTTCATTCCTAGGAAATCAGTCTTGCAACATCATCATCATCATAGTAGTGGCAGTAGCAGCAGTAGTTAACACTCCTGGAGTATGTGCTTCTGCCTCAGCCGCCATAGCTATCATGTTTCAATCCCAGACTCTTTCACTTCAAATGAAAGACACACTGATTTTGCCATCATCATTTCCCCCCAGCAGGTGTTGTCACGCTGTATTAGAACTCTAGACTGAGAGCCAGCATCCCTCACCCCTCCAACATGTTGGGAACTGAGAGGTTTGAGAAAATATTTACAAAGCCAACAAATACGATGAGACAAGATTAAATGATGAAAAAGTTGAAATGTTCTTCAATGTGAGGTATGCTTGAAAGGACTAGGTCCCCAGTGTGAATTATTAAATCTTCTGCATTTATACAGTAATGACATTTTAGTAAAAATGCTTATCCATATTTATCAGGAAGGGTATACAGCGTTCTATTCAGAAAGTTAAAATTACAAATATCCATCAGGTGGGAAATGTTGTGACTGTTATCAGACTAAATATTTTAAACACCTACTTACAAGAGACTGAAGTAGTAGGAAAATTACTGTAAGTCATAAGCTTTATTAAGCAAATAGATTTACGAGAAGCTGCTCAATAAAGATATAGAATCACAAAAAGGTAATTTGGAAGTAACAGCAAAATAGCTCTCCACAGAGACTAAAGATTACTGTTACTTTCTGTAAGGACAATATTTCCTCATATTACACTATGAGTGTTGCATGTGTTCCATTTCTTCCTTAAGATTTGCAACAGCTGTCAAACGTCTTTTGGATAGAGTTTAAAATTCTAAGCAAAGGCAAATGGGATTTACTTTTTAACCCCCCTCCCCCCATTTCTTTAGCAGTTGGAATCGGGTAGAAATATTATTATTCAAATAATTTGAAGATGTCTACTTGCTGTTTCTTCCTGGTCAGCAGGCTTCTGTCTTTTTTTGCCTTAGCCTCTTCCCATTGCTCCAGCTCCTTCTGGTAAATATCAAAGATGCAGGGTTTGCATCCACTGCCGCAGCACTGAGATGGCAATGGTTCACTGGGCTTGAGATACAACCAGAAATCTTCACTATCATCCATTATCTACAAAACACAAACCAACACCACAGAATTTCAATTAGGTGGAGACCCCCGATGACAGTTGCAATCCTTGCTCAGGAACGAACTCCTCTGAAATCAGTTGGACATATTTCTGGGTAAATATAGCCAGGATTCAGCTGCAAGAACTCTTAAACTTCAGATATTTCCATTGTCATCCACATCTGCTTCGGGTTTCAGAGTAGTATGGCTTCTGCTCTCTCCCAGCTTGGATGTGTGTATTTTGCCCAAGTAAGGGCACAGTTACACTATTGAAATAAACTAGGTGATGGATCAGGGTTTTTTAATTTGGTTTAAAGTCATGTGGTTTTGGGGTTTGTGTGTGCATCCCCTTGGGAAAACTTTTGATCCATTTTCAAATGATGTTGTATATTGGTCAAGCAGGCTACATGAGCTTTTAGAATTGTTGCATTTGAGGCTTTGTCCTGTGCCTGTCCTCCCTCATGCTGGCTGCCTCTCACAGCCACTAGCCGCTGCTGCTGTGGTATTATATTATATTATATTATTATATTATATATATATATATAATATATAATCAATATATAATAATAAATTATATATAAATTTCCTGCAATCTGGCACAGTGTTAGTACAGAATGATAGAAAAAAAAATTAAAACAGAGGTTTCCCTGCAGCCTGATACACAAGCACTGAGACAGACAGACAGAAAGACACACACACGCACGCACACATGCACGCACACACATGCGCGCGCACACACACACACACACACAGATACACACACACACACAAAGGGGGTGGAGAAGAATAGGGAGCAAGGGAGCTCTGTGTCTGAAACTGACCAGAGACATTGAATAGGCTTGTGAAGGAGGGAGACACACAAGCAAACACACACACACACACACACACACACACAGAGGGAGTGGAGAAAGAGGGAGCACAAAACAACCAGCTGGGGCTGAAACTTACCAGAGACATTTTGAGAAGATTGGCACTTCCTAGGCTTGCGAAGGAGTGAGAGAAGGAGAAAGAAAAAGCACAGAAGGCACACCAGTGAGTGGCAAAGCCATAGACACAATTTACACCGACAGAGGCCAAAACAATTTAAAATAAATTGATTTCACAAGCAATTTAAAATAAATGACCCTCTTGCAGCTCAGCAAAATACCTCACTTTCCAACAAAAAAATGACATTTCTCAAGCAAAAAAGCTCCATACATCCATGTACACCATGTAGTCACCTTTTAAAAAAATTATTTCAAACATGGTAAATCTGATTCAAATAGTTTTTTTCCACATGTAACCATGCTCTAAGAGACAAATGTTTGAGCTGCAGTCAAACTTCATGTTTCCAGAAATGGGAGGTTGCTGATTGCTTCTTTGTCCCAGCATGTATTGCTGGTTATAATCTGACACCCGCACACCTACCACTCTTCATTCGGTTTCTAATTTACATCCTTGGATTTAATCAAATGGCAGAGCTCAAGGCCACAACATCTGTCCTAATGTTTGGACTCTTCTTGTTTCTTCCGTCACCTGGTACTTTTTTTGTAGCCTCATGAATGGGTCTTGAGAATGTGAAAGTTTGTACATTTTATGGCCTTCTGGATGGTCCTTAAAAAAGTAATTGTCAAATTCTGGGTTATTGTTGGTTCTACAAATGAAGATGATAAGTTAATGTGTGCAACCTTGTGAGTTCTGGTATTCCCTGGAGCACTTGGGAGTCAGGGTGATCCAGAGTGTTGGGAAGGGACCGGATAGGAAGAGTAGTCTATATGACTAGATGGGCGGGCTATAAATGTAATAAATAAATAAAATAAATAAATTTTGCCCAGCCATCAATCAGCACATTGACTCTCTGGAAATTACCCAAACCAGGAAAGGCAGGGTAGTATAATCTAGACACAACAACAGAAGTTTAGGGTGTTTGTATTCTCCAGTAGAACATTGGATGTGATGCTGCAAAATTGTAAGAATATAAATAAAAGAAAAAATGCGTTTGGGGAATAATATTGAGTGATTATAAATCAGTTTAAGATAATTCAATAGAAAAAAAATGGAATTTCTGCAAATCTAGGGGGTTGATTATCAATTACCATCTAAGGCAGAAGAATACAAGTATACATCCTGTTATTTTTATTCTGATTATTCCTTAGTGGTCACAAAGCTATTTTCTCTCTCTTGTAACAGCCTTTTTGTTGTTTTTGAAACAAACTTTTTCCATTACTTTTATATTTAAAATTGGATTACTATGTTCGCAACAAGTTTTTCCTGACAATTGGCTAGTGGATGGCTCTAAGAACTAACCAAAAAAAAGCTGCCAATGTTTTGAGAAGCAGCCCTGCAGTATATGAGATTTGCAGATTTTTGCCCTTCATACTCATTTATCTTTTCTTTGTGTAGAACAAGCAAATAATCTAATAATGATAATGCTGCTGGTAGTGTAATTTATGATAGGTTGAATCATGACCCTGTTGGGAATCCAAACTCACCAGTTGAAGAGTAAGGCCCAGAAGCATTTTGGAACACAACTCTCATAATCTCTGATTTTGTTGTTTAGTCATTAAGTCGTTGTGGCGGAATGCCCACGTCACTCCTGTCCATCATATGGAGCTCAAGTGCAGGAGCCTATGATAGGACAGGAGGGGCGGGATCAGGAGGACAGTTAGACAGTTAGAGACAGTTAGAGAGGAGGATTTGATGAGTTAAAAGAGAGAGTGGAAAGTTGGATTGTTAGAGAAAATAGGAAAGAGTTAAAAGTAATAAGTAATAGATAGATAGCCAAAGAATATTGTTGAAGTGGTTATTGTGAATAAATACATGCAAGCAAACGTATAATCCAATCCAAGTTTAATGATTGATCCTAAACAGCAATAAAAGAACATCTGTGATTTGCTTATGTGATTTACAAACCTGAAAGATAAATAAACCAATTATATTTGGCAGCACGTGTCTAAGATACATATTTGATACAGTGTGGATGATAGATCCACTGGTGGCAGGGGTAAAAGAGGAAACACATCCAGAGGGTGGACCTGTGTTTGGGGAGGACAAACAAGGGACACTGGGTGGACGCGACAGTCGTGTCCGACTCTTCGTGACCCCATGGACCAGAGCACGCCAGGCCCTCCTGTCTTCCACTGGCTCCCGAAGTTTGGTCAAATTCATGTTGGTAGCTTCAATGACACTGTCCAGCCATCTCGTCCTCTGTCGTCCCCTTCTCCTCTTGCCTTCACACTTTCCCAACATCAGGGTCTTTCCAGGGAGTCTTCTCTTCTCATGAGATGGCCAAAGTATTGGAGCCTCAGCTTCAGGATCTGTCCTTCCAGTGAGCACTCAGGATTGATTTCCTTCAGAATGGATAGGTTTGTTCTCCTTACAGTCCAGGGGACTCTCAAGAGTCTCCTCCAGCACCACAATTCAAAAGCATCAATTCTTCGGCGGTCAGCCTTCTTTATGGTCCAGCTCTTACTTCCATACATCGCTACTGGAAAAACCATAGCTTTGACTATGTGGACCTTTGTCGGCAAGGTGATGTCTCTGCTTTTTAAGATGCTGTCTAGGTTTGTCATCGCTTTCCTCCCAAGAAGCAGGCGTCTTTTAATTTTGTGGCTGCTGTCACCATCTGCAGTGATCATGGAGCCCAAGAAGGTAAAATCTGTCACTGCCTCCATATCTTCCCCTTCTATTTGCCAGGAGGTGATGGGACCAGTGGCCATGATCTTAGTTTTTTTGATGTTGAGCTTCAGACCATTTTTTGCGCTCTCCTCTTTCACCCTCATTAAGAGGTCCTTTAATTCCTCCTCACTTTCTGCCATCAGAGTGGTATCATCTGCATATCTGAGGTTGTTGATATTTCTTCCGGCAATCTTAATTCCGGCTTGGGATTCATCCAGTCCAGCCTTTCGCATGATGGATTCTGCATATAAGTTGAATAAGCAGGGAGACAATATACAGCCTTGTCGTACTCCTTTCCCAATTTTGAACCAATCAGTTGTTCCATATCCAGTTCTAACTGTTGCTTCCTGTCCCACATATAGATTTCTCAGGAGGTAGATAAGGTGGTCAGGCACTCCCATTTCTTTAAGAACTTGTCATAGTTTGCTGTGGTCCACACAGTCAAAGGCTTTTGCGTAGTTTTACCCCTTCACGGATTGCTGCCTTGTTGTGGTGAAGGGGCTTGAGTAATTCAGAGAAGCTATGGGCTATGCTGTGCAGGGACACCCAAGACGGACAGGTCATAGTGGAGAGTTCTGACTAAACGCGATCCACCTGGAGCAGGAACTGGCAAGCTACTCCAGTATCTTTGCCAAGAAAACTCCATGGACAGAAACAAAAGGCTAAAATCTCTAATTACCATGGCCTATTATTATTATTATTATTATTATTATTATTATTATTATTATTATTATTATTAATATGCCGCATTTCTCCCAACAAGGGACCCAAAGCGGCTCACAACATTAAAATTCACACAATTAAAAACACAATAAGTTAAATATTAAAAGACAAATTAAACAATATATGGATTAAAATAAAATTAAAAGATTAAATCATGAAAACATGAAAAGATTACAATTATCTGCTAAAATGGGGTTAAGGGATTCAGTTATAACTGTTAAAAGCCTGCCTGAAGAGATGGGTCTTTAGCTTTTTTTGAAAGGATAAAAGGGGAAGGGTCATCCTGATCTCCCAAGGGATAGCATTTCATAGCCTGGGAGCTGCCACAGAGAAGGCCCTCTCCCGTGTCCCCATCAGCTGTGCTTGTGCTGGCAATGGGACCAAGAGGAGGGTCTCCTCTGCTGATCTTAATTGCTGAGAAGGCGCATATAGGGAGATACGGTCCTTCAGGTAGCCTGGACCCAAGCTGTATAGGGCTTTATAGATAATGACCAGCACTTTGAATTGGGCCCAGAAACGGACTGGTAGCCAGTGCAGTTCTTGTAACAAGTGTGTTATATGCTCCCTGTAGCTGGCTCCTATGGCCATGGTCTGTGGCACTTATAGTCCTAATCATCTGAAATATACTAGTTTTCCTACCCCTTGTGCAGACATTACTAAGCCTGATGGGCCAACGGTCTTAATCAGTACAAAGCAACTTCCTATGTTCCTTCTTTTGTGAAATGTTGGAAGGTATTCTTCTACTAAGTCATGGGTGAGTAATCTGTCATGATACTAATGTCTCCATGATTGTGGCACAGTAACAATAAGAGTTTGTTTATTGTATATTTGTATATTGTCTATATACCTGCCATGGATATGTAACCTTCTGATATGTTAACAGTAACCTTGGACACTAATTTCTTAATCCCGCTACATACAACTGTACCTTAAATTATGATAACTGAATGCCTTCAAACATGTAAATGTTCTTCTCTGACAAAGATGCCTTTTTCTTTGTATTAAGTTGGGGCTTAGTTTCTTTGATAGAGTGGTTGGTGAGACAGAATATACAAAAGGTTTAGAATCATAGGGCTACAAAACCTTGCAACCGAGGCCAGGGCAAGATCAGATGCAATTCGTGCCCTGCCATAAAGCTTGTTCCGTAACCTTGCTCACCCATCTCCTGTGATGGACAGAGTAGTGCTGTTACACTAATGGGAGCGGGATACAAATTGAATGAATGAATGAACAAATAAAGCTAGTTTCTAAGGGTCAGAGTGTATGGTGTAATGCAGGGGGGCATGCTGATGTTCAGAGAAAAGTTAAAGAAGACACAGGTATAATAAAAGAACTTAATGCTGCCAGCCAACCAGCTAAGAGTGTGATGAGAGAGCTGCAAAGATGCATGCCTGGGAAAGGGTTGCTTTAACAGAAGCAATCTCCCTTAAAACAACCCTTCTGCCTGCCAGGGAATTGCTCCACCCAGTCCTAAAAAGGAGACGCCTCACAACTGGACCAAAGAGATCCAGCTTGGGCACAGAGCAGGGTTGGGCAAGCACATTTCCTGCTATGTGGTGTGATTGACAGGAAATAGATTGCACTGGACTTCTCTATAAGTGGTCCAAATTGTGAACTATTTCCCAGTGTGATCACATCCTTGGTATGCTTTATTATTGTGTTCCACCTTGCAAATAAAATATAATTTCCTCTTTAAGCACTACAGTACTCATAACTATTTGGGAAGATGAAGCTGGTGAGATCCAGACCTATTTGTATACCACGAAGTACATACACAAACCCATCCTCTGATGGGGTTCCTTTGTTCCCCTTAAAGGTTTGTGGTAGTTCTGGAAGAAATATACCACCACTCAGGGTTGTCTTGTCTTGAGGACAGTGAACTAGGTGTGCTGTTTTCAGACTCCTGCCAAAAGGACAGTGTAATAAATACAATACAAAGCAACAACATTTAGGAAGGTACCATTAATCTAGTCATTTAGATTTAGTTTCTGGGAGGTTTGCTAAAAGGCCTAGCTGCCAGTCGAGTAGCTCCTGCTCAAGTCTACTGGGCACCAGACTCTCCCAGTAAAACCCTCCGCCTCAAAGCGAGCTGGCCACCATAAAGTTTCCTCTCCAAACTCTCTCTTACATGAGGGGGGAATGCTTGAGAAAACTAGAGCCTTTTATTTTTAAATTTTTTATTTGTTTATTGCTTCACCATCTGCGCCCTCCGCTCAAGAACACCCGACCCCTTCCCCTCCCAGCCGGCCACTGGGCACCTCACACAGAAACGTAAGGCCGCTCTCCCTCATCCTACTGAGGGATTGGAGAAAGAAAAGCGCTCCACCCACAACTCCAAAGTAACCCCGCCTCCCCACCCAGCATGCCTTGCGCCGGCAAAGGGGAAAATGGCGGCCACCACCACCAGCAGGAGGAGGTGAGGTTGCTATGGTGGAGAGTGACGGGCGCCGGTGAGGGACGAAAAGATGTTGCCGTTACGCTCGGCCGCCAGGCGGCTGCGGTGCTGGCCGTTGCTCTACGAGCAGCGCCGTGCCAAGAATAGTCTTTATGGACCGAGGAAACCTCGGGGCCCCCTTCCTCGCACGCCCATGACTATCAGGGGGCCGGCCCCCGGCCAGCCCTTACCGTGGTACTTACAGAACTCACCGCCGGTGCGGGAGCAGCTGCCGGAGCTGAACACAGTGACGTACAAAGAGAAGTTGTACCGCGTCCCTTGGTTGGTCGCCCCGGTTTTCCCGAAGTGGGAGCGGGGATGGCACCACCCGTACCGCGACCCGGGTCCTCGCGTCGAGGAGATGCCTGGCTACAAGGAGCGGCCTTGCTTCATGTTCCACAAGAGCACCCGCGTACAGGAAGGTATGGGAGGGACGCCGGGCACCGGGAGGACGCGGGCCGGGGCGGGGCGAATCTTCCCCGGGGCAACGGAGGGACTACAGGCACGGGGGCGACGTAGGGAATTCTGGGAGTTTTAGTCCAGAAACTGAAGTCTGAGGGTTTCTAGTTTTGACTAGACACTTGGTTATAACCTGTACACTTTGACAAAGCCTCTGAGGAGAGGAAGGAGGGCCAGGATCGGTTAAGTGGGGTGACAATCCTTCTGTCACATTGAAACGGAAAAAGGATACCAGCCGGCGAAGAATGGACCCTTATGAAGCAATGTACTACGCTTATGTTGAGGGATGTGTATTGCTATGCTAAATACATTCAAAAGGCAAAATTTTGCATAATCCTTAGGTTTGGAATATACTTGTCTCCTCACAACATTGGTTTCTTACAGATACGTTGGCTACCATGCTTCCCAGGCACAGCCACACTATCATGTTTCCCAGGCACAGAAGAGCCCTGTACACTATCTCAGGCTGATTGAAGGAAAAATGGGTATAAAGATAACCACTTCTAGCTGTCAGAATGGTTTTGTCATCTTTTTCCCCACTCCAGTCCTTAATGAGTAAGGTGGAAAAGCATAGTAGTCTCATGTAGGGTCAATTGACACAAAATGCAGTATTGAAACTTCCTCTAGTAATATGTTTTTTGATCCTTAAGGTGTGAAGCAAGCGTTGTGGCTGACCAAGACAAAGCTAATACAAGGCTTACCTCCTCAAATACTTAACATAATGAATGACCCAGCTCATCAGCTGGAGGACCAGGATGAGAGAGTCCAAAATGCAATCTCTCATGCATTCTTTCGCCTTAGCACTGAGGAAGAGATACCAAAAGAAAGTTCTTGGTGAGTGTGTGAGTTAAGATGCCTATTAGTTGATTTCATTGTTGTCAAGACACTATGTTTAAGCTGCTGTAACAGAATATGTAGTTATTAGATAAGCATACTCCAGGATGATAACTTCCAAGTGGTGTTGGGAGAGAAATCAGTAAAACTGTTAGAGATTTCTGTGAGTGTAGTGCTCATTTGCAGAATAAGGCTTCCTGCATCCTGGTTGGCTATTGGGATGTTGTTTCTTCTAGGCTACATGCTGGGGGTTGCAGGGGTAATTCTGCCTCTGGTGTGACAGGAGGATGCTGTCACCCTTGATACAAGGTTGCAGCAGAAATCCACTCTTAAAGGACCTTGTTTGATGCATTCCTGCATCAGTCTGTGCTTACATTGAGAGTTCATCTTGCTAATTTTTTAAAGTTTGGGTGGGAATTGTAAGTATAAAGTTTGCTTCCTGCTTCCATTTTAAAAAGGTTTTCCACTATGCGGGTTCAGAATGCTGTCCTGAGACCTTCCTATTGTGCGCTTTATGCAATGGTTTCTCTCTGGTGCTAAGCTTGAAATTTGTTTGGTATTACTTATTGCACTTTTACTGTGCATATGCTTTACAAAGTGTGAGAAAGCATGTCGAAGGGGAGCATACAATACAAAATGTGATATAAGGGAAACAGTCAAATAAGAAAGAAGTAGAGGCAGAGTGTGAACAAGAAAAATGTGTAACTATTGCAGCTACCTGTTTTCACCAGTTTAAAGCATAGGGATGGAGGTGGGGATGTATCAAAAACTTTGATGAAGAGGGGAATGATTTGAAGGAAGCTGTTCATATAGCTTGGTTCTAAGTAAGTAGAGGTCATGTACAAACAGCTATATGTATTCCGTAAGCACAAAATTTACTGTTAGATGCAGTATTCATTGTAGAATCTTAGCCCACAAATAGTTTGAATAAAGAAAAAAAATTCCAGATACTTTGGCTGAGAAGATTCCATAGAAGTGTACAAACAGCATGTGCTGCAACCTGAGAGCAGTAGCTTATTTACAGTGCAGAGTATAATGCTCCACAGCTGTAGTACTCAAGCCCCCCACCACTGTTGCTTTGCAAGAACACTCATGAGGTAGAAGAGGAGGAAGAAGAGAGTTCCCTTTAACTTTTGATGTTAACTCCTGTGTGATTTTTCAAGTGGTCTTCTGAAGAAATCTTAATGGCAGTAAATGTCATCAGTTAATTGTGCAGTGTTGTTTTTGTTTTAAACCAGCTGAGGTTAATTTATTTGGGTGACCCCCTAATTCTGGTGTTAAGAGAGAGTAAAATTTTCCATCCACCTCTGAAATCTGATTGTCCCTCCCTGTGGCTAGAAAACTTGAATTTCATTTGCCTAACAAAATTGCATTATTTATACTTGTCATGGAATTTGGGTTGCTATTATACAGAACTTTTTAACACAGCCCTCCTTTATGTAGATTGTATCAGTTGTTACAATCTACATTGATCAGAGTAATAAACAACACTTGACATGCTATCTCAAAATGTGGTAATTGTCATTTAATTTATATTAACAATTTTTGTCATTTTAATTTGTAGTAGCTATTTTTAAATGCTGTAATCAATCAGAGGCTGAAATCTTTGTATAATAAGTTGTTGTAGACTCGGCTCATTGAATCAGAGGATTTGAAGAGTAAACTTCTCTGTAAGTATCATTGATTCATATGGGTCTGTTTTTGTTGAAACTTACTATGCTAAAGTAAGTCAGAACCCAGAGTAGACCTGTTTGAATCAGTGGAACATACGGAGTTTACTCACAAATCCCCACTCATTTAAAAGGCCTGCTGTTGTGCAAAAAGGATTTTAGCCATTATATTCAAATATCCAGAAAATCATGATACAATGGAATTTCTGGTTTGTGCCAAAAGATCTAAGTAACCCTTTGTTCTGAAGCCCCGTGCTTCTGGAAGACTTGCTTCATTTGTGCAGAATGATGACAGCCAAATATCCGAAATTAGCTAAAAAAATGATTGCTGAAGACTACAGATTGTCAGCTGCATGGCAACGAGGTTAGTGAAAGTTGGTCTTGGTGTGATCCTTTCCCTGCTGTTGGCAAAATTTGCTCTCAAAGGGGCCATTTCTTGCTTGCTTTTATGTACTCAGATTTGGCGAACATCCATTTCGAGTAGTAATAAATGAGTACTTATATTTTTGAATATTTAGTATTTGCAGTTCTGCACCCTTAGCTTTAATATACTAAAGGACTTTGCAGTATCTAGTTGCTGGACAGTTAAGACAATTTTATTTATTTATTTAAAATATTTTCATCCTGCCTTTCTCCTTAAGCGGCTTACAACAACGGAAAACAATATTTAAAGTTGAAAACAATGAGTACACAACGGTGGTTAACATAATTAAAAGATAATATTTAAAAACTACGAACAGTGAATAAGGAGGCATCTTACATTACTAACAGGCAATATTAAAACAAATAAGTATACAAAACTTTAAAAAATGTCACTCTGAGAAATGGAAAACACAAAAATGGAAAACAAGTAGTACTAAAAATCCAGTCAAAGCAGTAATGCATAACAATCCATCTAAAAATCACACACAGGTAGCTGAGGGAAGACTTGCCTGAAGAGAAAGGCCTTTGCCTGCTTGCAGAAGGACAGCAAAGATGGGAGGGACTTCCAAAGTTTGGGAGCAGCAACAGAGAAGTCTTTCCTGTGTCCCCATCAGATGTACCTGTGAAGGTGGGGGGACCAAGAGAAAGGCTTCTCCTGATGATCTTAACACCCAAGCCAGCTCGTAATCTAATACTGCAACTGCTCCATGTATGCTCATTTTTTGAGTGCAGTTAGGTGGCTAGTGATATATATATTTGGAGGACAGACATATGCCTTAATTAGTGACTTTTGACTACTAGTAAATCTTCTGGAAATAGATGCTAGCACCATGATGAATGGTTTACTGTTGTAGTCTTGGTACCAAAAATCTAGAAGGGAGTTGGGGAACAATGTCATCAGAACTCTTAATGAGTACTTCTAGCTATCTGCTTCTGTGAGGCTTGTTGAAATTTTCTTGCCCAACGCAGCAGGAAAGTGAGTGAGTCTGTATAGAAGAAAGCTGACATCTGCCACCTAACTAGAGAAAGAGAAGGTCTCCTTTCATGGGGCTATCCATAGCTAAAACATTGTTCTGAGGAAAACAAGGCCTATTCGCTTGCATACATCACATAAAAGAATTCTGGGCACCTTACTGTAAAGATATGAATTTATTTATGACACCATGTTTTCCATTACAGAATCCATTCTTCTTCAAGTACGTGGTATTAATGGGAAGCTTCTGAATGTCAAAAGTCCCCTACCACCTATAGCTTCCAGCGAGGAGATCCTTGCCACTGAAAACCACACTTTAGAAACCTTCTATCCCATTGCACCTACAATGGACCTTCAGGAAACGAATGTATATGAGATAAAAAATGACACAGGTAACTTTTGCAAAGAAAATAGGGTTTATGCAGAAAAGTATTATATATTTTGTACAGGTGAACTTGTTATGCATAAAATTCTACAAGATGATGTTTTATATATTTGAGTCTAATGTAAAGAATGGAGTAAATGCACTAAATAAAGCATTAGGTTTCTTAATTGCTGTTTATTAACATCATCTGTTTGGTATTCTAGGTTTTCAGAGAGATTATCCGTATCATCCTCACACCATATACTTTGTTGCATATGATAAGCGGATAATGCAACCACAATATATGCGGGCCAAAATGATAATGTTTGCTTTTGGAAATGCTCTGGCCAAGGCTAAGGAGCTATATGGAGTAAGTATAATAAAATGATATTGTGTTATTTCTAGAATAAGGAATGGGCCTTTGTTTCTTTTTTTGCAGCCTTTCCTGTAACAGCTTACTGGCTGATATTTTCTGTCTTTGAAAGAGAATCATGTTGGCTGAAATCTCTGTTCTAGGTTTGTATGGACATATCACAGAACAAGCTTTTGGGTTTGTCCTCTAATCAACAATCCCTGTAATTTTCCGTCAATGTGGGTGGGGGTCCGGCTGCAAATGGAACCAAATGGGCAGCAACACGTGTGTGCAGGGCACTGATGCAGCACTGCAGTCACACACCCCTGCAGGGAATGTTGCCTGTAGTACACAATTTAGAAAGTGAATAAGTTCTACTCCAGACAGACAGGAGTAGCTTGTTGAAAGTGGCGTGTGTAGGTTCTGCTCAACCTATAGTTTCCTGTTGTGCATGAATTTTGATCATTGGTGAGGACTGTCTGTCCTGAATAAAATAATGTAGGAGAGGAAAATAGTGCTGGTAATTTGTATGGTCATTGTCATCCTCCCTTGCTTGGGAGGCCATTATTGAATCCTAAGTTGCAGACTTCAAATGTGCAAAATATGGATATTGGTTTCCTTGTATAAAAGTGAAAAATTTCTACATATGCGTGTGATATCTCACTGTTGCAGGAAACCATAAAGGACTCTTGTATCTTAAAGACTAAGAAGCTTTATTTGGCACAAGTGTCTGTAGATGGTAGTCCACTTTTTCAGATATGTGGGCTACAGTCCACAAAAGCTTATGCTGAATAAAACTTGTCTTTTAAGTTCCACAAATTGGTGTTTTTCCTGCAGTAGGCCAAGAGGAGTGTCTCCTTGGAAATAAAAGGAGAATTCAGAAGATTGAAATAACTTTACAAATTATTACATTGGTGTGTCAGGTCATGACTTTTCACACCAATGTCAGGGGTTAGCTCTCATGCTCCTGAACTTATTGTGCATGTTTGGCTTTTGCAGAGATTGCTGTAAGTCATACTTTCCCCACAGGCAAATTAAGACTTCAATTATCAAAATGATGTGAGTAAACAGCAGGCCCTGGAATTGTTAGGGTCTACCATGCTGGCCTATCAACTTGGAAGTATTTCTCTGGCAGTGTGCTAGGTTCATACCTGCATTAACCCCAGACAGCTCAAGTGTATTTTTCTGACATCTGTAATGACCATTTCTTGTAATACTTTACTCTTCTTTCCTCAGTTGTCTGCTTGCACAGCATCTTAATGTACTGATAATAAATTAGATGGTAAAGTTTGAAAGGCCTATTCTGTGTGCTGTTGTGATCTCAGACCAGCAAATGTAATTTAGTGTGTTATCATTCTTTTTTCCTTTTCTTTTCTTTTCCTCCTCCTGAACTAGGATGAACCTAGAGTCTTGGATAGCCCCATTGTTGTACAGAGTATCAGTACAGATGGACATTGGTTTCAGTTTTTGGTGTTCCAGCTGAATACAACAGATCTAGATTCTAGTGATGGTGTTAAAAACCTGGCCTGGATGGATGCAGATCAGCTGCTGTATGAGGATGCTAGGAGATATCCAGTAATCAAGAAGAAGATTGTTGAGGTAGGTTAAGGTGAAATAACTTGTGACCAAGTAGAACTTCGTCTCTGTTTCTGTAGTTAAGTCAGAAAAGCTTATCTGTTGGAGCAGGGAAAAAAGCATCTAAAGGTAAGGATATTACTTATTTTTAGTACAGGGAACCATTATTGTTACTTTTAGAGATTTTAAGAAAAATGATCAAATTATATAGGAATATTTTTTTGGCTCTATAATGAAAAATACGTGTTGCAGAAATTTTACTTAGAAGGGAGGGTTGACCATTTTTAGGTTCACATTTTTGTATGAAAGAAAACAAAGAAATTTGTCATGCTACCAATCTGAAGATAATCTGTTACTCACAGTATTGACAGGTAGCATATTGCTTCCTAAAGTAACAATTCCAAGCCCTGTTGAGACTTAATATGAGATGCCTTAACTCTGGTAGAGGTAACTTCAGGGGCATCTTCCTATTATAGTTTGAGAAAATCAGTTTGAGTTAAAGCATTAATAGCACTGGAGAGGTAGATATGCACTGTGAAATGGAGTTGCATTACAATGGAAAATGACTGGGTACATCATGAGAACAGTGAAGAATAGTCCCTGTAATATCTAATGATATCAAAATAGCTACATCCTGGCTCTGATGACACATGTCCAAGGCATGCAAAGCAGAAAAAAGGTTTTAGTTGTCCTTCATTAATACCCTTCCCTGAAAAAGAACCCATAGCTTCCTGAAGGAGTGACAGTGAGAATATATCACTAGGACAATATTTGAACATATTGAAATATGTTGCTGAGTTAATCTGTGTGCCAGACATTGAAAACCCAGATGTTCTTTCTACAGATTCCAGCTGGAATACATGGCTATCAGCCAGACACATTCAAGAAGTTCCTGGCATTCTACTTGCATGGTGCTGTGTGAACAGCCCTCTGGAGGGGCCCACGTTTAACCTGCCTGTGCCACATTTCTTCTTGTAAAACAATACTTAGCAGTATGGTTAAAAACTGGAGGCTATTTAATATTTCTGAATAAAGGAGATTTTTTTTAAAGCACATGTAAATGGCATCTCTTGTGATCAAATCATTTAATACCTTAATGAACTAGCATGAGCACAACGTTGTTATAGGTGTTATGGCTTAAGAAGAGAAGCTGGGAAGCACAGTCTACTGGTTGGCTTATGATTACTCCCCGTAAGCAGTGCTGCCATCTCTCACACTCCCACTCGGCTAACTGCACTAAACACAGCTTTACAGTTGACAATAGTTAAGCAGGGCAAAATACAGAACATCTTGTATGTTTTATCAGTCCATGAATCATTGGGTAGTGGGTAAAAATTCTACATCTTCCCAACTGTAAGACTGTTACATAAAGTTATTTACTGTTGTTAAGAAGGACAGTGCCCCAGTTGTGGGGACTAAAGGTGTGATCAGACAGCTGGAAAGAGTTGCTTTGTTGGGTGCCGTCTCTCTTAAAGCAATCATTCCATCTATTGGGGAATAGCTCCAGCCTGGCTGGAGTAGCTGCCCTAGAGCTGGACCAAAAGTAGTTGCCCTAGAGCTGGACCAAAAAGGTCCAGCTTGCACACGGATTGGGGGCAGGCTGAGGTACAATTCCTCATATATCATACAGTTGCTGGAAAATTGATTGCACTGGACTGCTCCACAGCTGGTCTAAATGTGATGTGTTTTTTCTTTATGTGATGACACCCTAACTGGGAGTGTGTGTGTGGTGGCGGTGGGGAGGTGTCAAAAGGTGTCAGTACGAACATGTCCTTGAAATACTTTGGATGTTAGTGAAATCACAAGAATAGCAGCTCACCTAAAATACAGTGGTGCCTCGACTTACGAACGCCCCGACTTATGACCATTTCGAGTTACGGCCAGCTCCGGCCGCAAAATTTTGCTTCTACTTGCGACCGGAGCTTCCACTAATGAACAGAAAAAGGCAGGGAAAAAAGGCAGGAAATTCAAATTGCTAACTGTAGGTGGCGACGAGGCGGCTTCTTTGTAGCTCTTTCGCCCCAGCAGTTAAAGATTGTCGGAGGCTTGGGACTGCCTCCTTCTGCTTCTGAGAGCGTGTGTGTGTGTGTTTGCAGGGAGGCTTCGGGCTGCCTTGTAAGGTAAGGTGCTGTTTTCTGCTTTTTAAAAACTGTTCTGGGTGTTTTTGCAGCGTGGTTTTGAGCTGGGGGGGTTATGTTTCTGTGCTGTGATGGGTCTTGGGGGGTTTGTTTTTTTGGTTCCCCCCCCCCCATTTCCGATGGGTCTTGGGGGGTTTCCTTGCTTTTTGGATTCCCCCCCCCCCCTATTTCCGATGGGCCTTGGGGGGTTTGTTTGCTTTTTAGTTTTTTTTCCCCCATTTCCGATCTTGCACGATCTGCTTGATTGCTTTTTGCTTTCTCTTGTTTGCATTTGCAATGGGTCTTGCACGGTTGATTGGTTTTTGGTTTGTTTTCTTTGCATTAGGTCTTCCACGCTTGATTGCTTTTTGCTTTCTCTTGTTTGCATTTGCAATGGGTCTTGCACGGTTGAATGGTCTTTGGTTTGTTTTCTTTGCATTAGGTCTTCCACGCTTGATTGCTTTTTGCTTTCTCTTGTTTGCATTTGCAATGGGTCTTGCACGGTTGATTGCTTTTCTCCCCCCCCCCCCCTTTGGCTGGAAGGGATTAATCGCGTTTCCGACCGGTCTTCCAGTGATTTTCTTTTCTTTTCTTTTTTTGGTGATTTTTTTCTTCAGCCGGAACGGATTAATTGCATTCCAATGGGAAATGGTGCTTCGACTTATGACCATTTCGACTTACGCCCATCTTCCTGAACCAATTAAGTTTGTAAGTCGAGGCACCACTGTATACATACGAGTTCAGAGAGTGCTGGGTGGGGCAGGAATGAAGGTGTGGCAGTCAACAATAGGTAGAAATGAGTATTGACATCCATTCACATCCTACTGCGAAACTAGAAAAGTGCTTGTATACAGAGTTGCTTCTGGCTTAGTCACATTTATGCTTTTACTCATACAGTACTGTTCACTGGAAAGGAAGTGGTTGTTGATTCCAGCTGTGCTGAATGTGCCCAGAAAAAAAAATGCACAAATAGCTGATTGGCTTTTGGAAGTGATAAAAATAATATGTTAGTAGCTGTGGGTAGCTTCTTAACCATCTTTGGTCACAGCAGATTCCTTGAGGGTGGGAGAACTAGTTCATTGTCATATTTGTCATCCAGACATTGTGGCACTAGCCAACACCTTGTGTTATTGCTTGCCTTGGTATTGTCTTTCTCTACCTGTCACTGCACTCAGAAAAAGGGGACCACATGTAAGAAAATTGCTGGAGTAAGAGAGGTACTTGATGGGTGGGTTGGCCAGCACAGAGCTTAAGTGTATTCTGAACAGTTATACAAAAAGTGAGAAAAGATGTGCTAACATTTTCAGAGAAGCTGAATGAATTCTTTTCGTCCATTGTCACCACTGTGAAACATGTAGGACAGGTGCTTGTGGCCGAGCTAACTTTCATGTAGGGAAACTGAAGAATTGAGAGCACTGGAAGTTAAAGAGAAATTCTAGCCTAGGGCTTCTTGAAGTTAGTCTTACTGTATTTCGATCACTTGTACCAGAAGTCTTAAGAGAGTATAAATGTGAAACTACAGATCTTCTAGCAAATATACGAAGTCTGTAAAATTGACTTTTATCTGCTTTCCAATCTTGTGGTTCAAGGGAACACCCGTTTTTTAAAAAGGGGAGCATGTAGTGATGGTGGAAAGAACTAGGAAATCACAAGCTAGATAGTTGTCCTGGGTACTTGGTTAAAAAAGTTACTAAAATATCAAGTATATGGAAGAAAAAGTCTCCCCCCCCCCCCCCAAGCATGGCTTCTACGAAGGCAAACCTTGCTGAAGGATCTTGAGTGAATTTAGTAATGGCATAAAAATGGGAGTTCTTTGTATATCACTGATTTCATTTATATCCCATCCTTCCTCACAAAGAGCCCAAGGTAGCAAATAACATAACGTGAACACGTAGTCAAACACAATTCAAATTATAATTCTAAGATAATAAATAATATAATTAGTAAGGCCAGAATTGTACTGCTGTTGACTGTGCACAGAACATCAATTGTGACAGTGGAAGCAGCTAATTAGACAGGTTCCTGTCACTTGCTGGCCACACAACAGAAACTTAGCTATTTCTATGAGGGATGCGTCTCACACAGTATATACTAATATGATTCTGGCCGAAGATACAAAACAAATGTAGCATTTACCTAGCCCAAGGCTTGTGTAAGTAAATGTATCTTCAAATGGCTCCTAAACAAGATAACCATAGGAAACTTTGCTATATATATATATATATAATTGCTCTATGGGCCACACTCCCTAAGAGCATGGTGAGCAGAACTCTTGACCTGATTGTGAATTCTTTGGTTGGAAGGGATCAGGAAAGCTGATGTTTCCTTAAGTTGCATCCTAAACCATTGACAGGTTCATAAAGCTAATATAAGCACCTTGAATTGGCTTGATGGTTGCTTAGGGGCCAGCACAGAACTTTCAAAATTAACATGTAATATGTTTATCTTTTACCGACACTGTGGGAAGCTCCTGCCCAAGGCCGTTAGTTGTTATCTGTTTCAGTGACAGCAAACTCTCCTGGCAGAGAAGCACCAGCTGCCAGCGGGTGGGGTAACCTACTCATTCTGCCTTTTCCCTTAGAGTTAGATCATAAGTTCAAAGGCTTTCTCCGGCCAATCCTAGTGGCAATTAGGTAACCAGTATCCTATCTGAATTCTCACAACATACGATGTATGCATACGACCTTGCTAAGTTAATAAAAGAGTTCTCAAGGCGTTGCCTTTAGGCTCCGCTGGCTTGGACATCTGTGGTCGACTTCTTTGTACTTTCTCTAAGGTTAATTGCTTTACCAATTTTCTGTGATCACCCACATCATTAGCCTTCCTTTTGTTCCGTGATCACCTACACGACACCCCCCTCCCAACACAACTGGTGGCAGCATTCTGTGCTAGCTTTAGTGTTCAGGAAAAGCTCCATATAGAAAACGCTGCAATAATTACAAAGCTTGCAAATGAATAACTTATTATATAAAACAGTAACAGTTAGGACCCCTTCATGGATTGCTGCCTTGTCATGGTGAAGGGGCTTGAGTAATTCAGAAAAGCTATGGGCTATGCCGTGCAGGGACACCCAAGATGGACAGGTCATAGTGGAGAGTTCTGACTAAACGCAATCCACCTGGAGCAGGAACTGGCAAGCCACTCCAGTATCTTTGCCAAGAAAACTCCATGGACAGAAACAAAAGGCTAAAAGATATGACGCCGGAAGATGAGCCCCTCAGGTCGGAAGGCGTCCAACATGCTACTGAGGAAGAGCGGAGGACAAGTACAAGTAGCTCCAGAGCTAATGAAGTGGTTGGGCCAAAGCCAAAAGGACGCTCAGCTGCGGACGCGCCTGGAAGTGAAAGGAAAGTCCGATGCTGCAAAGAAAAATACTGCATAGGAACCTGGAATGTAAGATCTGTGAACCTTGGTAAGCTGGATGTGGTCAAACGAGATGGCAAGAATAAACACTGACATCCTGGGCATCAGTGAACTAAAATGGACGGGAATGGGCGAATTCAATTCAGACGATTATCATATCTACTATTGTGGGCAAGAATCCCGTAGAAGAAATGGAGTAGCCCTCATAGTCAACAAAAGAGTGGGAAAAGCTGTACTGGGATACAATCTCAAAAATGATAGAATGATTTCAATACGAATCCAAGGCAGACCTTTCAACATCACAGTAATCCAAGTTTATGCATCAACCACTGATGCTGAAGAGGCTGAAATTGACCAATTCTATGAAGATTTACAACACCTTCTAGAACTGACACCAAAGAAAGATGTTCTTCTCATTATAGGGGACTGGAATGCTAAAGTAGGGAGTCAAGAGATAAAAGGAACAACAGGTAAGTTTGGCCTTGGAGTTCAAAACGAAGCAGGGCAAAGGCTAATAGAGTTTTGTCAAGAGAACAAGCTGGTCATCACAAACACTCTTTTCCAACAACACAAGAGGCGACTCTACACATGGACATCACCAGATGGGCAATACCAAAATCAGATTGATTATGTTCTCTGCAGCCAAAGATGGAGAAGCTCAGCAAAAACAGTCAGCAAAAACAAGACCTGGAGCTGATTGTGGCTCTGATCATCAGCTTCTTATAGCAAAACTCAAGCTTAAACTGAAGAAAGTAGGAAAAACCACTGGGCTAGTCAGGTATAATCTAAACCAAATCCCTTATGAATACACAGTGGAAGTGAAGAACAGATTTAAGGAACTAGATTTGGTGGACAGAGTGCCTGAACAACTATGAATGGAGGCTCGTAACATTGTACAGGAGGCAGCAACAAAAACCATCCCAAAGAAAAGGAAATGCAAGAAAGCAAAGTGGCTGTCCAACAAATAGCAGAGAAGAGAAGGGAAACAAAATGCAAGGGAGATAGGGAAGGTTACAGAAAATTAAATGCTGACTTCCAAAGAATAGCAAGGAGAGACAAGAGGGCCTTCTTAAATGAACAGTGCAAAGATATAGAGGAAAATAATAGGGAAAAACCAGAGATCTGTTCAAGAAAATTGGAGATATTAAAGGAACATTTTGTGCAAAGATGGACATGATAAAGGACAAAAATGGTAGGGACCTCACAGAAGCAGAAGGCATCAAGAAGAGGTGGCAAGACTACACAAAAGAGTTATACCAGAAAGATCTGGATGTCCCGGACAACCCAGATAGTGTGGTTGCTGACCTTGAGCCAGACATCCTGGAGACTGAAGTCAAGTGGGCCTTAGAAAGCATGGCTAACAACAAGGCCAGTGGAGGTGATGGCATTCCAGTTGAACTCTTTAAAATCTTAAAAGATGACGCTGTTAAGGTGCTACACTCAATATGCCAGCGAGTTTGGAAAACTCAGCAGTGGCCAGAGGATTGGAAAAGATCAGTCTACATCCCAATCCCAAAGAAGGGCAGTGCCAAAGAATGCTCCAACTACCATACAATTGCACTCATTTCACACGCTAGCAAGGTTATGCTCAAAATCCTACAAGGTAGGCTTCAGCAGTATGTGGACCGAGAACTCCCAGAAGTACAAGCTGGATTTTGAAGGGGCAGAGGAACTAAAGACCAAATTGCTAACATGCGCTGGATTATGGAAAAAGCCAGAGAGTTCCAGAAAAACATCTAAACACAAATAGGAAGGAACATTAAATTGCAGATAATGCAGGATGTGAGAACCAAAGCTGCCTGCAAGGAGCTCCAAAACTAAGGTTCTGTCGTGCCATTGTAAATATAAAAGATGCATGCAGAATATTTTTGTCTCAAATATAACGTAATAATTGTTGAGGAAGGAGGTCTTGAGGTTGCAGGACAGAGTATACTAAAACTGTAAACCTGGTACACAGCTGCTGTAGAAAGGGTGAAATTCCTAAGATTAAAAGAAAAACAAAACAAAACTACCAGTATTTTAATGTCCTTACAAAAGTCTGTGCTGGTGGCCACTCCACACTTGCATCACTTATCTCAGTGATATTGTAGAGCTGGAAGAGGTGCAGAAAAAGCAACCAGAGTGAGCATAGGAATAAATCACTTTATCGGTGTTTGGTTTTCCTCAAGGAAAAAATATGGGTAACAGGAGTTTATGGAGTAATCATAATGTGGATAAAGTAGCTAGATCTTTGTGTATTAGAACTGGAATTTACCCAAGGGAATTAATTGGCAGTAGAGTCACAACACAGAAGTAACTCCTTGTGTGAGGAACTTCATAACAGTTTGGTGACAAGATGTAACGCCCACTAGCTTAGGTGGCTTCAAAAGAGGATTAGACAATTTAACAGAGAGTGGATGGATGCATGCTATTAATTATAGCTATATGCATTAATTAAGTTCAGATGCGTTCCCATACAGCAACACTTGAAGATGTCTCACTAATTGCTCTCACTTCCTGCTAACAGGATTCCTACAGGCAGGCTAGTTGATCAACGTGGGAAAGCTGGTAGGTAGATTTTTGCTCTTCTGCCATAGCATTCTCCTTATGAGGTAGAAGAAATGGCTACATAATTCTAAAGCTTTGGAAATTTAGCTTTTTCAAACACAGTTGTTGGGATCCCCCTTTGGTAAGAGTTACAGTCCGAAACAAAGATGAGCAGACAAGCAACAAACCAACCATAAGATGTTAAAAAAATTCAGTCGCTTGCTATTTCCTTCAATTAGCTGAAGCGACTCCCACCCCCCTCTGGTAGTCTTGAGATACCTTGAAAGAGTGTGGCATACCTCCAAAAGAGACAAAGAACCCATCTTAAGCTAATAACACTGGTAGTTGATCTTCACTGCCGCACAGTTGGTTTGCCTTTAATAAAGCAAAAACGACCTTGGGAAGGCATTTGCAATTTCCAGCAGGTCCCAAATGTGGCCAGCCTTTTGCCTGGCGTTGGTTATAGCGAGCATACAAATTCTCTGCTGCAACAGCTTCCCAGGCTACTAGTGAATTTCTAGGCACAATTCAAAGTGCTGGTGATGCACAGTGAAGCCTTGTATAGCTTGGGTCCAGGTGTCCTGAAGGAACGTATCTCCCTATATGAGCCTGCCCAAGTCTTAAGAGCTTCAGGAATGGCCTTTCTCTTTGCCTGACTACCCTTGAAGGCATGTTTGAAAGGACAAGAGAGGGAAGGCCTTTTCCATAGCTGCTTCCAGACCATGGAGTTTCCCTTCTGCTGGCAGGTGAAGTCATTGGCTAAAATCCTATTGCTGTTGCAACACAACTGGTATAACGTTTAACACAATGTTTGCTTCAATTTATGAAATCAGTGTAGACAGTTACCAATTCATACAACTCAGCACAAAACAATGTCTACACTGACTTTGTAACTTGCAGCAATTTACCACTAAAAGTGATACCACTTTTATGCTGGCAAGAGGATTTTGGCTAATTGGGAAAGGAGTACGACAAGGCTGTATATTGTCACCCAGCTTATTTAACTTATATGCAGAATACATCATGCGAAAGGCTGGACTGGAGGAATCCCAAGCCGGAATCAAGATTGCCGGAAGAAATATCAACAACCTCAGATATGCAGATGATACCACTCTGATGGCAGAAAGTGAGGAGGAATTAAAGAACCTCTTAATGAGGGTGAAAGAGGAGAGCACAAAAAATGGTCTGAAGCTCAACATCACAAAAACTAAGATCATGGCCACTGGTCCCATCACCTCCTGGCAAATAGAAGGGGAAGATATGAAGGCAGTGACAGATTTTACTTTCCTGGGCTCCATGATCACTGCAGATGGTGACAGCAGCCACAAAATTAAAAGACACCTGCTTCTTGGGAGGAAAGCGATGAGAAACCTAGACAGCATCTTAAAAAGCAGAGACATCACCTTGCCAACAAAGGTCCGCATAGTCAAAGCTATGGTTTTTCCAGTAGTGATGTATGGAAGCGAGAGCTGGACCATAAAGAAAGCTGACCGCCGAAGAATTGATGCTTTTGAATTGTGGTGCTGGAGGAGGCTCTTGAGAGTCCCCTGGACTGCAAGGAGAACAAACCTATCCATTCTGAAGGAAATCAACCCTGAGTGTTCACTGGAAGGACAGATCCTGAAGCTGAGGCTCCGATACTTTGGCCATCTGATGAGAAGAGAAGACTCGCTGGAAAAGACCCTGATGTTGGGGAAGTGTGAAGGCAAGAGGAGAAGGGGACGACAGAGGATGAGATGGTTGGACAGTGTCATCAAAGCTACCAACATGAATCTGACCAAACTCTGGGAGGCAGTGGAAGACAGGAGGGCCTGGCGTGCTCTGGTCCATGGGGTCACGAAAAGTCGGGACACGACTAAACGACTAAACAACAACAACAACAATTTGAACACACCTTTGGGCACTGATCAGGACCTTTTAATGGCAGTTATTTTGCTATTGTTTTGTTTTCAAATCGCTTAATTAATTTTAAAGAGTAAAACTATTGTATACTGGTTTGTACCTTTATTTAATAATGTTTTACACTGCAACTTGCAGTTACCTTGTTAAGTGCAAGGCAGAAGAGTAGGATCAAAACAAAATAATAGTGAAATATTTGTTCTCATACTGTACTGAAGAGGTAGATGACGAGAAGTGAAGCTGAAACACGCCACGAACTTCCATTTGGAAGATATTCATTTTCCTTGTCCATAGTTAAAAAAATTTATTCCATTTGGGCTTTATTGAATTCCTGTTATTTGTGTATAATTGAGGAAGAAAAATCTATTTTACAAGCTTATCTTTATAAAGCAAATGATATACTGTCTCCAAGAGACTGTTTAGCTGGTGCTGTCAACTGCAGTTGGTGCGATGCTGCATACACCATTTTAGGACGCCATGGGCCTTTTAAACTGGAATCTCTAGGCAGTTCAACTTGGAAATTTGGGTGGGTTTTGAGAAACCTTAAGACTGACTTGTGATGCAGATAGGGCATCTGGGAGACTATAAATTAGCCCAATAGCAGCATCCACCAATCCCTTAGCCACAGTGAGAAAGCCAGGAGACAATGGATACATAAGCCCTATTGCTATACAGGAAGACCTGGCTGAGCTGTTTGTGTCTTCTAGAGATGAAAAGAAAAACCATCAACAAAACCACCAGGAACAATCTGTATTCTCAACACGCCTTTCCTCCCTCTTGTTTCCCTCTGCTATGAGCACAGACAAATACTCTCTCCTCCTACAGTTTCTATACTACAGTGACAATTCTAAGGCCAGGCCCCAGGGACCTGCCAGAGTGTTTGTGATAGGTTTTTGAAGCTGCTCCCACTCACTGATCTCTTTGTCTGAACTTTTTCAACAGGTATGCATGGCTCAGATAAAATGCAGTGAATGATGAAGCTTGTATGCTGTTCAAGGGGAGAATTGTTTCTTAAAACAGCATGTTCCATTGATGTGAAGCTAGTATGAAATCAAATGCTACAGGCCGTGCTAATAGTGGTACCAGGGGTTTGCATGTACCCACAGACAACTCAAGTCTTAGTCTTCCTCTTGTATTTACACTAGCAGAAATGGCAAATGGAAATAGATCCACGTCACACTGTCTTTGATTTTTTAAAATCTTCCTTAAAACAGACTGTTTATTACCTATTGTTCTTAGGCCCACTTCTAGATAGATGACAATGAACCTTCCAAGAAGAGTAAAAATTGCTTCCTTGGTTGCAATAAAATTATCCTATGTTAATGCTTTTATTTCCTTTGGGCGAGGCAATTCTAGGATCTCCTTTTGGACTTACCTTGTCCATTATTTTAAATCCAGTATTAAATAGGTATTCTCAAGTAGCTCTGCAGTTTAATGTAACCTGTGTTGTAGCAAATATTAAACCTAGTTTTTCTGCAGGTCCTTCAACCGCCGTCCAAAGGTGTGTTGAACTATACCTTTCAGTATCCCCAACACTGGGCATGTTGACAGAGTATGAATGGGGCTTGTAGACCAGGACTTTTGAAGGGCACTAGGTCAGAGAAACTCTTGGAAGCTTGCTTTGAGAAAAGCTGCTGAAGTATGCTTGTAACACTTTCCACAAAGTATTTAAGTCAACAACCTGCTTTTACTGAAAAAAAAACCCCAACACTTTTATATTTAGCAACTACCAACTTGGAAGAGTTCTGAAATCTGAAGGGAAAGCAATGGCTTACAAAAACCTGGCAATAATATAGTAGGAGAAAAGTTCAGATTTATTTTCTTTTTTAAAAAGTAAAGCATGTAGTTCTTAAGCATTGTGAAAACATGACATTAAATAATTCATCCTCTGGTCATTAATAGCTGGTGTTAGCTGAAACAAACAGCCTCACACCAATATATTACAGAAAGAAGCAAGTAAAACAACAGCTAAGAGGTGAGAAGGCTAACAAACAAGTCCCAGTGGGCATGGTGGCTTCTGGTGTTTATATAAGCAAACTTTTCCAAACTATAGTGTAAAATATAGAATTGGCTATGGGAACCCTGGAGAACAGCTGTCCAGTAGAAATTCCAACAGTTGCTTGGTGGTTGGTATGAAAGAGACAGTGCAAGCTGGCAAAGTGTGAGAAAGAGACAGACTGTGGAACCACTGGCCTCAATGAGTGGCTCCTGTAGGGCTGCTAAACCAGTGGTCTGCGATTAAAGGATTATGAGAAAGGAATCTAAAAACTTCCTTGGGGTTTCTGAAAAAGCACCTGCAGCAGCAACTCGCCTCCACAAGTAGACCAAGGATTGAAGCAAAGCTTAGGCTTGTCAACAGCTTTAAGAACAAGCATCTGTGGGTAGAAGCACATCACGACTCTCAGGCTGCTGCTAATTGCTGCTTACAAGAAGATGAACGGATGTATAACTTAGGAGGAGGAACTGAATTTCAAAGTGTGGATTTTTAAAGCCTATGATGCCAGGGTTCATTAATACATCTAATACTAAGCAATCAAGTGGCAGTAACTCCCCCACTGCTTACAAAGGAATGCTTGGTGCCATAGCAGTGCCTAATAAAAAGCTGGAAAATCCAAATCCTTAATGACTCACCTGCTTAACTTGATGCTACAGTAAAGATTACTACTGGGGATGTTGCTCCTTCGCTGTGGGAGGAAGGGTGTTCCAGTAACTGCAAATGAAGTTATAGGTAGGAGATAACTAGAGATCTGTCTTCTATATTAGATCAATAGGTATTTGACAAATAACCTATTACACATCAATATACCAACTTCAGCTACTAGGCCTACGAAATTTTATATGAGACAAATAATTGTACACTGTTTAGAATAATCCAAGGATTGCTACTGAATTTTTTCATTTTTACAAACTCCTATTGGATCGTCGTGGGAGAAACAGTAAAATAATTCACACTAAGAGCATAGTCTTTTGTGTGCATGATTGGAGACACATGTACACAAAGTCTTTTAGATGTGAATGCATTCCTCTATGGATTCCACCAAGTGCCAAGACATACTCTTGGATAGCCTACAGTAAGTTACAGCAAATGATTGCTCAGTAACGCTAATATCTAGGGAGAGGCATGTGGGGGAAAAAACATCCAGTTACTTATCTGCTCATGTTAATTTACATATTCTGGGAAGTGGGGGGCAGAGAGGCAAGGTAGTAAAGAAAATCTGAGATGCTATCAGAACTTCCCAATTTGGGATGTGCCATTAAAAAAAAATCCTCATGCTGAGAGTCCCACCTGAAAACACCTAAATGTAGCTCTGCTGGGAGAAAGGCCTAAGGTGCCCTGGTACTTGCTGGGACCATCCTTTTGAACAGGAAAGGAAGCAAGGGGAAACTAGGTCCATGCAAGGTCATGAAGCATTTAGCTGTCTGTCAGGTGGAACTCAGAATGGAGAATTCTGGGATTTATAGTTCAAAAAAAGACAGATACAACCTTGTAACAGTAGCAGATACTAAGTATCATAATAGAACAGGAAGCAACATAACATAATTTTAATGCTAAAATGATTGTTTTCTTTTAAATACCTGAAAAGCGAATACATTAGATTATTATTCTTTGAAAATTCAAAACACACTTTGACTGGTATTATGTAACAGATACAAGTTTTAACCAAAAACCTAAGTATCAGTGTAATACGTATGCTGTTCCTAATATAGTCATTTTTTGCAGCTCTGATTTCAGAGATCTGCAGCTGATTATAATATTTTATAAATTTCTGCAGCATTGTTTCTGATGACTATGGGGGCCACTGAAACATGTTTCATCCATAAGTGAGTTATTTCTATTGCTGCATCTCTGTATTTTGTTTATTTTTCCAATTCTTCATCTTTAGCTCTTGCATCCCCTGGAATTGCAATGTCAGTTATCCAGACATTTTTTTCATTCTGTTACTGTTATGTCTGGTGTATTATGCTCAAGGTGTCTGTCCATTTGAATCCAGAAGTCCCACAAGATCTTAACTTGGTTGTCTTCTGACACCTTGTCTACCTGATGTTCCAGTAGCGGAAGTTACATTGCACAAAGTTGATGACTTCATCAGCCATGATAGTCTTTCAGAAGATCCTGAATTTCTGAAAAATGCTGTGGCTGGTAAAATCATCCTCACTCTCCTGCAGCCTGCAACAGCTTCCCCACAATGACAGAGATACCAAGGGAGCATTGGTAGTTTCTGAAAAACTAGTGTGACAGGTGATACACCAACAACCTTATGCAGTGTAACTTTTGGCAACAGGATTTCAGCCATGAAAGCATATACCTTTATCTTTTTATTCCAAACAGCATTGCTCTGAGTCAATTGCAACTATAAACAGAAACAGCAAAGATACTTTTTGCCCCTTACAAGACCAGCAAGTTTTATCTTGCATAAACTTTCCAACCGCAATTCACTTCTTCATTTGCAGAAGGCCATCTCTGCTTCATATAATCAGCTTGGTTGAAGGAACACAAATAGAACATGTAACAGAAACAGAGGTGGCCAGGAAGGAGCAGTTTCCTAAGATGAAGAAAATAGTATTTTGTAAGTGGTCTTCAGTTCCTTTATTGGGAGAAAAGCAGGACGTTAATAAAATAAATGAATGAAAGGGGCACAAGACTGGTGTTTTTATTTCATCAGATGAATATGCTTCCCCAATAATGTATGATTTTTAAACAAGGTAAATGCAAAAAATAAAAATAAATAAATAAATAAAAGGAAAAGCCATGTTGGATCAGACCAAAGGAAATGAGGATTTCACACAAACCACAATAAACATTTATCATATGTACAATATCTGTGTATGTAAGTATGTACATAATTAATAATAATAATAATTGTGTGCCATCAAATCACTTCTGACTTATAGTGACCCTTTTTTGGGGTTTTGAGAGTACTCAGAAGTGGTTTACCACCCCCTTATCTGGGTGCATTCTGGGACTGTGCAGCTTGCCCAAGGCCACGCAGGTGAACCCTTTTGGGATGACAGCAGGGAACTGAACTTCCAGCAACTGGCTCCACAGTCAAGATACCTAACCCATTGAGCAATCTATCCAGCTTACATATGTACATACATACATGTAAACCAAACTTGCATTTTGCAAACATTTCTCACTGCTTCTAGACATGAGATTCTCCTCCAAATCCAAGAATAAAAGGCTGGTAGGAATACCCATATGCCTGTCTAAGGTCCACGTACCATGAGTGCTTTGTGATGGATGTTACTGCAGATGTTCCATGGAGGACTGTTAAGGCTGGCTCAAGATATTTTGCTGCCTGAGGCAGAGCAATAAATGGTGCCTCCTCAACTCAGCTAAGTCAAAGCACATAGTTCTCAAATCCAGCCAAATAATTTTGGCACCCAAGGCAGAAAATCCTATAAATACTTCTTGATTTTACATGAGAATAAAGTCATATATTAAATCACTAACAGTTTCTTGGCCTTCCATAACACCCTGAATCTGTTGCCTGAGGTGATCAACTTCCTCTGCTCTTGGGATTGCATTGATTGATATGGAGCAATGAAATGGATGAATCAATTGCCGAGAACAGGGAAAAGGTCACAGTGGTGGATTCACCCGTCACTTTATTTCCTTAAAAATACTGGACATTAAATATCAGATACAATCTATGCCATGTAAAGGCTTACTTACTAAAAGTAACAGGCACCAGACAAAGGTGTGGTTGAGTGGATCTACTAAGTATCTTGATATACTGTATAACTCCTGTCTGCCATAGAATGTGCTAAATAAAATAGCTTGCTATGTGGCACTTTGCAAAAGCTTTCAATTACTATGTAGAGATCTGAAGAAAGGCAACTGTTGGAAACCGCTGTCCTATGCAGCTTAGCTTCAGCTGTGCTTGGAAAAATCACCTTTTTAAAAAAAATTGCAACTGGCTGGAGTATTCCTGCAAGTGCCGTCCAAAAAAGGAACTTTTCCAGGCTATGGTCTAGATGGCCTTGAAGCATCCATAACCACTTGTGAAGAATCGCTCTTTCTTGCACTACCCCCTCACAGAAACACACAGAACCTCTACAGAAAGACTTCACAAATACATTGTTCTTTAGTAGAAGTCAGTATGAACAGAAAGAGAGCCCAGCAGATTGAGGCCATGCTCATGTGTGCTCCACCATTCTGTTTTCATAAGGGCCAACCAGATGCCTGTAGAAGGCCATGTAGGATACAACAGGACATGGATGCAATAGGACCTTCCTCCCCACTCGTGTTTTCTGGAAACTGGTTTTCAGGGGCCCACAATAATGAGGACCTAATTTTTCTAGTAGTCACAGGTATTTATTCTTCATGAATTTGCATGAGGCCCTTTTTTAAAGCAGTCTGAGTTTGCAGCCATCACCATTATCTTCTAGGGAGAAATTCAACAGTTTAGCTACACAGTGTTTGCAGAAGTGTTATTTTTAATTTGTGGAGAACCCCTCACCATTCAGATTTAGAGGATGATCTACTAATATTCACGTTCTTTACACCATGTCTAATTTTATACATTTCTATCATGGTACTACACTTGATCTTAGCCAAAAGGATGAGAATCAATTTCTATCATGTCTCCCTCTAAATACTCTTTTTTCCCTAAGTTTAACACCTTCAAATCTTTCCTCAGACAGCTGCTTCTTCAGTCCCTTTAATGTTTGGGCCACCCCTTCCCTTTTGGAAAGAACTGTAACCATATGGTCCTCTTCAAACCAAAGCTACAATCTTGTCTTAGATGGGCAGATGTTCTCCTATTACTGGACATTATATAGGTCTTATGTTACTTCAGTGCAACGGAGGCAACATGCCTGGATTTGAGGATGCCTTAAAAAGTAATGCAAAAGGGGCACTAAAATCCACTACACCTATGACCTTTGTGACAGGTGGTAAGCTGCATCTTCAGAATAAAATGACCACAGGGAAGCCATGTCAATGTTTCCTGAATCACACTGTCCAAAAAAGGCAGAAGATGTATGTTACAGCAAATTATCAGTAATGAACAGCAAGGGACTGAAATAAAATGTTTGTATTTATTACAGCATTGGGGGGGGGGGGGGGGGGAGAGAAAGAGGAGAGGGTCTGGATGCATCCCTTTAAAAACCATCCGGAACCAATGAAGACAATAATTTAGCTATCACTTTAATACAACAAAACCTCCCAGTTATCTCTTTTTTTAAAAAACCAAACCAAACAAAAACAAAAACAGAAAGGGTGCTGCATTGATCATGGGGCAAATCTTGGTTTGGTTTGGGGGCATATTATTATTATATTCTTTAAATAGGGTTCTAACTGTGAGACTGACCATTTGCCCACCCTGCCATCATCTTTCTACAGAGGAAATACAGTTAAAATGGCTAAGAAAAAAGGCAAACATTTTTAATAATTAATTGTACTACAAAAAAAAAAGCTTCTCAAATCACACAATTTGTGGTTGCTTTTTTCCTTGTTTTCAGTCAGAATAAAAACAAGCCAATATTTCCCGAAAAGCCCAAAACAAAACAAAACAAAACAAAAAACATTTCATTAAGGGGTGCGGAAAAAAGACATCCCTTTAATAAAACATTATCAACAAATATCGTACACAAACTACAATGTATAATAATTACTTTTCTTTTCCCTCGCTTAATTTTAGAACCAGACTACAAGGTAAGAAAAAACACTGAAACAAGATACAATGTTCTCAAGAATCCGCACAAAGGTAGGTAAATCCAGGGGAAGATAATATTTTACATAATATGAAATACATAGATCAGAAGTGAATTTTTTTTCTTTTATATAAAACAAAGACCAGCTACAAGGGAGTGTAATGTACAGGAGATCCCAAGACTTCCGAGTTTCACTATACATGGTATGCTTTTCTGTAGTCACCTCTACCATAAGAAGGTAAGGTTTAATTTTTTTTTTTGAATTTTGTTTTTAATTACAGAGTAGGAGGGAGGGAGGGAGAGAGAGCCTACAGAATAGCAAGTATACATTTTAACAACAATAATTACTTAAAAATATCTCCATCCAGTTCCAGAGCATATACAGTGAAACCCTAATAAGATCACATTGTTTCATTAAAAACCCCAAACAAAAACAAAACAGATGTTAAGAAGGTTTGCGCTCACAGTTTTCGAGTCCAGGTCAAGTTTTTAACGCCTTTTAAAAATTTCTCATGGATTGACACCTCCCAAACTTTTTTTAATTAAAAAAAGAACCCTAACCTTCCACACCCCACCCCAGGAATTTTGACATTTTTAAAATTTTGCAAAAAGGCCATTAAATAACATTTCTTTGTAATTTGAGGGAGGAGGACAGGGGAGGGAGCTAAAACAGTGCATGCCACAGTCACAGATATCAAGATCACAATTAAAATTTGGGAGGGGGGATGTGATCCTACAAGGGGACCAGCTGCATTACAACTTAGAATGAGGCAGAGAAAGTATTTTCCACTTGGATCTTCGGGCTGAAGAAAGTATTGTGCTGTAAAACACCAAACAGAAAGACCAACCAAACAAAAGAAAAGGTGGAGGGACAGGGAAAGTCCTTCTGAACAAAACCCACCAATTTATTTTAAAAAAAAACTGTCCAGTTTTATTAATTTTTTTTTAAATGGCTACAGAGACAACATGAGATTTCATATCTAGACTAGCTTCCTTGCGTAGCACAGCACAAACATACAACAGGTTTAAAAGAATATTCGAGCAAAGGAGGTTGGGTTTGGGTTCTAGAGGCTTTTTGTTTGTTCCCCCCCCCAAAAAAATCAACAACAAAAAAAGTGTCATGTACATAGAATAAATCCTTCTGCAGAAGAAGGATCTTGTCATGTCTTGAAATATTTTAAAGATTTGTCCTTCATTGTTTTATGGAATAAAAAGTTCAGCCTTTTTATTGCATGAAACTAAAAATTAGGGGTGGGTCCCCGGCTCTGTATGTCTCCCTGCCAAACACACCTAGCTTCTCTTCTTGCATAATTTCTTGAGATCCTCCAAATGGCAGCCGACTTTTTCTTTATCCTGGAGAAGAGGATGTGGGAGGTGAGGGAGGAGGGAAATCACACACTCATCGTCATGCTGGGAGAATACTGGGTGAGGAGAAAAAGGTGGGGCGAGGGGTGGCGGTGGGGAGAGAGAGAAACAGAATCACAGAGTAAGAACGAAGCAGTAACAAGACCAAAATGCTAAATGCTGCGGAAGCGGAGGAAATGGGATACAAAAGAGATGTGGGCTTATGAAAACGATAAAGCAACATAATTGGCTTCAATAAATCAGAGAGCTAGAATATGCTAGAAGACTAATTTATCGAGACATAATCATTCCCATTCCATCACCACTGTTCGCCAAGGATTGGGGAGGTGTGTGTGGGGTGGAATGTGAACACCCAAGAAATATGCAGTAGAACATGGTCTTAACATTTTAAATGTTTTCACATGTATGTCTTTATAGAATCAGAAAAAAAGCACTGCAGAATTCTTTTATAAGAAACACCGTGTTGGTGTCCAAGTGCCATTTTGTGCAACACAGGGTGTAATCAGATAGGCATTCATCCCATGGCCCACTTTGGGGATGGATTAGTTTGCTCCTTTTTCTGGCAACCACATGATATACAGGCAGTTGAGAACTAGCCCTTATATTTGCCTACCCACATCTTCTCGTGTCTCTGTCAAGGGCTACTTGGTGTGGGTGTGGGTGTATGATCACTCTGTTTTGGTTCCATTCTGGCATGTGTGATCGCTGGAAATAATCCAAAGTGAGCAGCTTAACTAGTTCAGTGGGAAGAGTGGGAAATAACAACCCCTTGAGCCCACACTGCAGGGCCAAGCCACTTCTCAACAAACTGAAAGCTTCCTCATGCCCCCACCCCTCCAGGGGGAACAGAAAACCCTTTGTTCTTTTTAAATCTTTTTCTTCTTCTTCTTCCTTTCCCTTTGAAGAGAGGAATGGACTAAATAGGGTTTTTCTTGAGGTATGGAGTGATTTCCTGGCCCCAAACCAGCTGATTCTTGCATGTGGATGAAAAGATCACCCCCAATGGCATAGTGCACGTATTTAACCCCATCCAGCTCAATCCAATTTGGCTGTCCAGGGCCCTTACTACCAGCTGACCACATAAATACCACTGTCAGAATAAATTCTATTCAGATTAAACACACAGATGAGATCTACTTCTTGGAGTGACTGAATCCTCTTGCATGAACCAATTAAAATCAAGTAGGTGTGCTAGTTTCCCACCCCTTTCCTTGATTCTCATGTACATTTTGGCTATAAGTGCCTCAGGATAGTGACCTGTGTTTAGTTTATGCCGCTCTGTAAAATAAGAGGGCAGACTTCATGCTTGAAGGATGTACTTTATAGCTTACTGGCACCCTGAGATCCACAAGAAGCAGAAGATATACATCGCATGTCGATTAAAGAACAAGATCTTCCTAGCAGCTGCTGAACCTAGGGACTTGAGTCCTAGAGCAGAACTGAACTCACAGTCCTTACACCAATCATTCACTGCTAATCACCACCGGCCTTCTTCATTACAGTTAGTCTAATTTAGGGGAAGGGAAAAGAGTCATTTTGTTGTTACTAATATTGAAAAGAACAGGGAGTCAAGAAAACTTTGCCAATAGATCCAAATCTATCTACTGCTCATCCTGGCTGAAAATACTATGTACATGGGCACTGCAATAATGTGAATGAGAATACTGTCCTATATGCAAAGCATGTGTGTGGAAAACAGCAGAGAGCCTACATGCACATTGTCAGAGGTAACAACCTCTCCCTCTCTCCTCTGCCCCTCTCCCACAAATACATTTTGTACAGATGCTGGGAAGCTATGCACACATTTATTTGCTGCTTGCCCTGTGGCTCTAATATTGTTTTTGAAATGGCAACAGCACTGCTTCTACTTTTTTTACTTGTTCAAAATGACTCATGGTTTCTTCTTCCGTCATATTTCTTTGGAGCCAGTCATCCTCTTGAGGCTGAAATGTTATGTCACGTCATGATCGCCTAGCTGACCTGCTATACTGTGGATCTGAGCCAGTTCTCTCAGCTGCAAAATACGCACTTCCTCTGTATGTGTTTTTCCCAGAGTGCCCACTCCCACTTCACCCCTATTCTCAGCACGCAGGGACAATCTTTTCCCCAGAAAGGAGTCACAAAGCCTAAACAGGCTCTGTGATTCAAACGTGGTTAGCAGAAAGAGCTGGTGTACGAATGACTCACGTTGTCATTTTGGAAGGAATGGAGGAAGTTGCCTC
Organism: Intellagama lesueurii; assembly: GCA_037013535.1. Taxonomy (NCBI): domain Eukaryota; kingdom Metazoa; phylum Chordata; class Lepidosauria; order Squamata; family Agamidae; genus Intellagama; species Intellagama lesueurii. The sequence goes on along the minus strand of JBAJHW010000004.1, from coordinate 173,208,972 downwards.
CCAGTTCACCATCATCTCGTGGAGTGCCTGGAGGATTGCTAATGCCACTTATGTTGTTTGGAGAATTCTATGATTTAAGACAAAGAAAAAGGTACAGACCACATACATTCACACACAAGAAGTGAGAAGGGGTTCTTCCACTGTGCTGTATGCTAACAACATTGACAAAAATTTCTGTTCCATCATGAAAAAAACACGGACAGTTCAGGAATAAAGCCTGAGTGTAGGAGAAAATTACTGTGCTTTACTATTAACTATCCCAAAGAGCTGAGGGCAAAAATGCCCTGCCCACCCCCAGCACAACCAGTAGCCAGGAGTCTCTGTCTCCCATAGTCTGCCTGACATTTTACCCACTAAAGCAAGAAGAAAAAGCAGCAGCAGCAGCAGTAGTATTCAGGAAACCCAGAAATGGCTTGCAAAAATGCAGACTTACTTTTGGAAGTCCATCTATGTCTCCTGACCCTTGAGAAAGAAAAGTTAAAAAAGTGGAATGTTAATCAAAAGAATTACATTTCCTGGATTTCAATCAGAGGTGCTTCTTCCTTCTTAACAGGCCTCCTCATTCCGTACCAAAGTGTTTTAATTCCTGTACCATCATGCAGAAATAAGAGGCTGCTACACGAAGCCATGGCTAGGCCTTCCAGGAAGCAGCTGGCAGTACATTAGTGAGCTGCAGGTCACAGCTGGGCTAATGCAAACCTCTTAACATTTGCCTCCAGAAAGGGACATGCTGGGGAAGCCTCAGCTGCCATTCCTTTGCTTGGAGAACTCCTGGGAGCAGAGCCCAGCTCACCTTCCTGCACAGCACTAGAGTAATGGCCTAATCGAGTTGCTACAGTCTCGGCTCCCTCCTGTGAGCTTCATGACACTGATCAAGATGGAGTACAGCACCTCCACTTCAGCAAGATGTATAAGGCATGCATAGGAGGTTAATGGGTCTTTCTGCTGCTTTAATTAAAACACACACACCACATTTAGGCTCATGCCGCTTCTTCCCCTTTAGCCATCAGGAGGAGTTCCGCAAGCCAGGGGTTAGGAGTGCCTGCTCCCTGGATATTCTTTGATGTGCTGTGAGTATTTGAAATGGCAAGGTCAACCCGAGGGATTTGTACATTATGGACACAGAATATGACCCAAGCTTCTGGAAGCAAATGGGATTCACAGCATAAAATCAAACTAAACAGACAAACAAACCCAAAACTACACACTGCTTAATAAACAATGCCCTGAGAGGTAGGATTGTCTGTTGCAGGATCTTGCAGCAGCTCAAGATGAAGGAGTTGCCACTATAATGAAAACTAGTTGAGTCCGGTGTCAATACCTGGCATCTCAAGGCTGCCGCTCAGGCCCGACTACCTGGTAAAACTAACTGGCATGTCTATATTGAACCATGTTAAGAAAGAGGATGCCAGGGCACGAATCTTCACAGGAAGAAGTGAGGGTGCACCAAAGTGTGAGGACGCCTGCCAGAGGTCCTCCATAGGAGGGTTACCTGAAGCTCAGAGCTAACTGAGGCTAGAAGACTTCTTGTTATCTCCAAATTTTGAATCACTAGAGAGCATTTGTTGCTAAAAGTAACAATGAAAGAATGTGCCCAAGCACAGTGTTTTTTAGCCACTAGCTCTTCAGATATTTTGAACTGGAGTTCATAGAGCTGTCTACTATTGTCCAATGCTGGCTGAGGTTTCTGGGAATGGAAGTCCAAAAAATCTGGACTTCCAATGGTTGGAATAAGAATATTCCTAATATACCTAATAAGATATTCTCCTTCCAGATCCTCCAAGGCACTTGGGAGTTTTGATCCACACAGTTATTAATGACCTGCAACATATCTTAAACAACTGTTATGAAGACTGTGTGCTGTTGCCCTAATAAAAAAAGCTCGGTATTCCATGTTTATATAAAACAATGTGGTCTGCTAGATTACCAGCAAGGAAATTTTAACATCTGTTCGTTATTGTTCATTCCATGTCATCTAGTCCCCAATTGGGCAACCTAAGTTGTATTATCAGGGTTTTATTATTAGAGAATCTGTTGATCTCTGCTTACTTACCTAATGAGCCATTCATGTGATGGGGCTCCATCCCACCCATGCCTCCCATTGGGCCATCTGATCCTGGTCCCATTGGGAACTGAGAAATTAACAATAATACAGTAAGTTACGATAGATCATCCGTGGTACAAAATATCAACATCTGATTGATTAGCTTGTATACTGGCAGATATAAGCTTCAGGACTCAGATGACACAAATGCTTTGTAAACAAAGGGTTTACAGCCTTCAAGAGGGAACAGCAGTCTGTACAGAAAATCCATCATTCTCCACTCAATACATGCCATCTAAATCAAAATGTGGCAGAACATCCTCTCTACTGAGATACTGGGGTTTAGCAGCACCCCTATGGGCAGCCTCAATCCTGAGAAGAAACAGTACCAAACACTGCTCTTCAGTCCAATATAAAGAAAATAGCTAAACTGTGCAGTTACTACCAAGTTAATTATGTGGCATTTATGTTTCCGATGCTGTGTGAAGTCACATACCCAATGATGCCATACATACTGTACATTATTTTATATCCTCCAATGTATTTTTCAACTCTGCTAGCAGCTTGAATAATATCCCACTACCACCTGTACTTGTGTGTGCATAGTTCTACTGGCTACATTTGGGCATCCCCAGCCTAATGTATGTTAAGCTAGGGACTGAGAAACCTCAGAACTAAAGAGTCCACATTCTGCTAGTATTACAGATCTGGACTTCTGAAATCCCATCTGCTGATCTGCTTCAACTGCTACCTGAGACACTCATGATCCCTATGTCTTCTGCTTCTCTATGTATTTTTCTTCCAAGGTTCCTTGATGGTCTTCCATCGAATACTGGCCAGGATCAGATTTCTTCAGCTTTACTTACTCTCCTGCAAAAGCATTTTCCAGCCAATTTTCTGGGCTCCCTTTTTGTTTCCCACAGCCATATGTCTATGGCTCCTGTTACCTTCTGCATCAACAGATTCAATTCCATGAGATATAAATCTTTGCTTCTACCACCAACCCTGTTTTGGGTGATGGTGTCTGCTTTATTAACGGAAGTAGTGGTGCTCACTATGGCTCAGCCTGAAGATATTGTCATTGCAATCCACTGAACAAAAAATCTTGATGGTGATATTCAGCTCTCTTACATTTTTATGGCAAAGCAGCTGCTACAGTATTCTGTTATCCTCCTGACAAAACAGGCACAAGTAAATGCTGAAGCCACTGGTTGGGCTACCTGGGCATCTGCTGAGATTCCCCTTTCCTCCTGCAGGGGGCATCCTGTCAACTGCCATAGCCTTCTGACCCTGCCGCTATTATTATTTTAAAGACAGAGCTGGTATGCCTCTCCTCTCTAAGCAAGGCACAAGCAACAAGAACAAGAGATGGAACAACAACATCCTGTGCTCACCTCACCCTCTGCTGCTGGGCAAAGACATTCTGCCTTAAGTGGTTCCCAAAACCTGAAACTGAACTATTCCAAATAGGTAACCATAGATGCTTCCCAAAAGTCTGGCAGACAATCTTCCGAAAAGCCTCTTGTAATTAGTTTCAATTAATGATGCAAGAAGGACCAGGGTTTAAGCTGTGTCCCCTTTAATACAACCCTGTTACCCAGCAGTGCATGTGACACAGTCTTGACCAGAGCCACATGAATGCTGCTGTTTTAATAAGCGTAAAAAATTAACAAAGTTGCTGAAGAGTTAATCACTTTTTGATGGTTTGTTTTATTTCTGTTTTGTAACAAATGGCTGAAATCAATTAAACTGCTTTACCCTCAACTGATGAAGTTAATTATGATTTGTTATGGTATCTGATATGTAAATTATTAGAAAGCAGACTTACATTCGACCGACTGCCTCCAGGCGGTACGGGATTAATCATTGTGTAGATGTTGTCACTTGAATTTGTCGAATCTGTAGAACAGTGAAACCCACTAAGTCAGGGTGATTAATTCATTTCTTAATTAAAACAAACTCATGCCACTTGAACTCATTCTTTTGTATTTTATCACCTAAAATTCTCTCTAAGTACCACCATTTTCTGGCTAATTTGTATTTAATGAAGATTCACAAAGTTTTTAATCACAGAAATTCAACTGTGAAAAGAATTCTGCAGCTAACAGAGGATAGTGGAGCTTTCTTGCCAGGAGAGATGTAGAAAGATAATTTCTTAACACGTGTCACTTCACACCTCAAAATTAGCCAACGCAATTAGCTTACTACAGGATCTTATGTTTCTTTAACCAAAAGAACTTCCACAGATTATATTTAGCCATTTTATTTTTTTGAAAAAGCAAGAACCTAGATTATTTTTCCCCTTTTTGCTCACAGCAGTGTGAGACGCACAGTGCTTGCATCAAGATGCAGAACACAAACATATGCCGAATTTATAAGCTGGACACATTGACATTTTAAAAAAAAAAAAAAAAGGGGGAAGACCTGTGCCTATATTACCATATGGATTGTTTTACTATGACCTAGTCTGAAATGTAGGTCAGAGTTCTCATAAAAATGCAGGAGCAGGAAAGCAGTGGTAATATTACACGGTAGCTCCACCCCTGCAGCTGTGGTACACCATGGTTACATGCAGTATGGCTAACTCCCCAGAGCCTCCCCCCCATCCTTTTTTTCTTACCACTGACACATACAATGTGTAGTAAATCACCCCTGCAGGCCTGTCAGGAAAATTCACCAGCCACAACACTGATGCTCTCCTCCCCCGCTTCCTCCCCTTGTACCATGAGAGAAAGAGATGGGGGAAGGGGATTTTTATACGTCCTCATGGGGTGGGGTGAGGAAGGGGAGAATGCTCACCTCAATGAGCACTGTTTCACAAAGTGGTGTTGAGAAACCACCCTCCACATTTATATTACAAATCAAGCCAGATGGTGGCTAAACTGCTCAGGATGACAAAAATGGCATTCTGTTTTCTGGCTCAAAATTGGTCATCTGAGAGGGTTTAAAGAGAAGGAAGCCTGGAATAAGTTGGACATGGTGGGTTTGATAGGGTTGTGTTTTTTCTAGGAAACATTTTTTTTCCTTTTCTTAAAAAAAAGACACAGAGAGAGCTGCAAATTTCTACAAATTTCAAAGACAAACAATGCATTTTTTTGTCTACTAACATAAAAATAGGGCTTAATCTTTTAAAGTATACCTATTTCATCAAGGAATGAACAGCACAGTTCACATTACTTGCTAAGAGGTTCAAGGCTGAAATAAGATGCAAACTGCCTCCAACCAATCCAGTAAGGCAAACATCATGGATGAATCCTCCTCTAAACCCATTTTTCACAACCCTATTGGGAAGTTGCTAACATGCGCTGGATTATGGAGAAAGCCAAAGAGTTCCAGAAAAACATCTACTTCTGCTTCATTGACTACGCAAAAGCCTTTGACTGTATGGACCACAGCAAACAATGGCAAGTCCTTAAAGAAATGGGAGTGCCTGACCACCTTATCTATCTCCTGAGAAATCTATACGTGGGACAGGAAGCAACAGTTAGAACTGGATATGGAACAACTGATTGGTTCAAAATTGGGAAAGGAGTACGACAAGGCTGTATATTGTCTCCCTGCTTATTTAACTTATATGCAGAATACATCATGCGAAAGGCTGGACTGGAGGAATCCCAAGCCGGAATTAAGATTGCCGGAAGAAATATCAACAACCTCAGATATGCAGATGATACCACTCTGATGGCAGAAAGTGAGGAGGAATGAAAGAACCTCTTAATGAGGGTGAAAGAGGAGAGCGCCAAAAATGGTCTGAAGCTCAACATCAAAAAAACTAAGATCATGGCCACTGGTCCCATCACCTCCTGGCAAATAGAAGGGGAAGATATGGAGGCAGTGACAGATTTTACTTTCTTGGGCTCCATGATCACTGCAGATGGTGAGAGCAGCCACGAAATTAAAAGACACCTGCTTCTTGGGAGGAAAGCAATGACAAACCTAGATAGCATCTTAAAAAGCAGAGACATCACCTTGCTGACAAAGGTCCACATAGTCAAAGCTATGGTTTTTCCTGTAGCGATGTATGGAAGTGAGAGCAGGACCATAAAGAAGGCTGACCACCGAAGAATTGATGCTTTTGAATTGTGGTGCTGGAGGAGACTCTTGAGAGTCCCCTGGACTGTAAGGAGAACAAACCTATCCATTTTGAAGAAAATCAACCTTGAGTGCTCACTGGAAGGACAGATCCTGAAGCTGAGGCTCCAATACTTTGGCCATCTCATGAGAAGAGAAGACTCCCTGGAAAAGACCCTGATGTTGGGAAAGTGTGAAGGCAAGAGGAGAAGAGGACGACAGAGGACGAGATGGTTGGACAGTGTCATCGAAGCGACCAACATGAATCTGACCAAACTCCGGGAGGCAGTGGAAGACAGGAGGGCCTGGCGTGCTTTGGTCCATGGGATCACGAAGAGTTGGACACGACTAAACGACTAAACAACAAAATTGGGAAGTTCCCCCCATGCTTTAAAAGCCCCACAGAATTCAAACCATCAGCACAGGGGTGGAAGTGACCGAAAAGCAGGCTGAAAACATCTCTTTCAAAAGAGTGAGTTTGGCTATGGACTGTGTGCCATCTCTTTGAAAGAAAACAGCTCACCAGCAGTAAGCAATTTTTTACTCTGCTACCGAAATAAAAAAACAAAACAAAACAAAACAAAAACCACACACCCATTCCTGGACTCTCCATTTAAAAAGAAGAAGAAGGAGAAGAAAGTTAATGCTGCCTTTTTATCCCTCACTTACCTGCAGGGCTAGGCATGATGGGTGTTCCAGGAGGACCTCCGCCACCAGGGGGCCCCTGTTGACAAGATTAAATACACATCAGGAACCACTGTGATAACATAACCTGCAATAGGTCAGCCAGATCCTGCTGCTGTCAGCAACAATGTCTCACCTTGGTATTCAGCCAAGCATTAATCTCCTGCTAAAACCTTTGATGCACTCTTGTAGCCAAAGTGCAATTTCTTTGTTTAAGCCTCAGGAAAAATGAAGGTTTTACTGAGAGGGAGTGGGGGCGCATCTGTGTGAGATGCACAGCCCAAGTCTATCTGCCAGGATAGTAACGGGCCATTCTTTCTATAACCTTCATATCTGCCAAAGCTGCAAACAGAAATGGGCAGCTTAAAAATGCTGTAATATACTACTTAAATGTGTTAATGTGCTGATCATATTCCAGACCCTCTAGAATAAGAACACACAGCACTCTCCAATTCATTGGCTGCATTTATGAATATAGTTACCTCTCCAAAGTTCAGAGCATGTTTTCAAGATCACTTAAAACACAGCACCATGAACTGTTACCATCACTGCCTCATTCACACAAAATAAAAGCTGGGCTTCCTTCCTACACCACCATGAACACACTAATCTTATCTGACTTTGGAACCCACCTAAAGCAGGGTCAAATCTGGCTACTGCCTGCATGGGAGGCCATCAGGGAATATGACAGATCTCCAGGTAAAGCTACAAAACAGTCCTACCTGAAACCCCAGAGAGCTACTGCTGCCAGTCTCAGTTGATAATATTGGACTAGAAGGAACAAGGGTCTGACTCAGTATAAGGCAGCTTCTTATGTTTCTAATTACATATGTGGTTCAGGCATTGCAAGAATTCTTGCCTTAGCCTAGAAACAGATGACATGGAAGAATCCTACACTGCGACCACTTGCATTCTGAGCACAACCTACGATCCATAATTGAACATGCAAATACCACAATATCTAATCATTCCACATACTGGCACATTATGGGAATAAAAAAAAAGTATGAACTTACCACATATGTACCAGGTGATGAAGAAGAGTATGGAATCTGTAAGTAGATCAGAGTGGAGGCATCATTTTGTGAAAGATATGCGTTTCATGGGGAGAGGGGAGACCCATCAGGTGACAACCACTCTGCTCAAGAGCTTACAAAACTAAATTCCCAGTTGCAGAAAGTTTGTTACCTGTTATCTGGGAGACTGAGGCAACATATATAAACCCATATATTGCATCTGCCAGATCTAGTGTTTTAAAACTTCTTCAGAGAACCAGAATAGGAGCACACAGAGGCGGCAATGGAGCACATCCCACCATGTCTCCTGCCTAGCATGAGTTCCACTGGGAAAGCAGTAAAGGGTAAGTGAGAGGAATATCAAAGTACTATAGGGGAAAAAATAAAGTAAAACATTCAAGTGATAAGTAAAGGCATTCTAAAATCTGACACTTACTGAGTTAGCGCTGTTGGGATTGGGCCATGGTCTACCGGCTCCTGGACCCCTAGAGTTTGGGAGAAAACAAGTCTTTAGCATGATCAAACACAAGTGTAGAATCAAATGTAACTGCTGAGTAAAAATGTATTTATTCCTGTAATTTGAATCAAGAAAACATCAGACAAAAGCAAACAGCATGGAAGGTTCCTTACATGTTAATCCCAGGCATGCCAGGCCCTAGAGAGTTGGGTGGAGGTCTCATTCCGCCGCCATAGTTCTGCAATGATAACCAAGGATCAGTCTACCATAACGAGAAGGGAAACCGGAGAAGAAAAGAGAAAGGAAAAAAAACAAACAAAAACGAGAGGGTTAGTTTGTGAAAATGAACTTTAATTAAAAAAAAAGATGATGATAATGAACACACAGGCAAAACTAGCAACTTCAAAAAAGTAAAACAGGGTGGTGGCATCTTTCAGCTTGCTCTTTGATAGGAAAAGGTGGGTGTGGGTGTGGGAATCTTAGAAGCCACCAAGTTTCTGTATCATGGTAAAAAATATACTAGAAATGCCCAAACAGGCATTCTTATACTGGCCAATGTATACCAGTAAGTGAGTAACCATACCTGGAGAGTATATAAGATAGTTACCTCAAAAAATAATATATATATATATATATATTAAAAAATGAACAAACAAACCAAAAATAGTTTTCTACTGCTATATGTAGCTAAAGAAGTAATAGAAATTAAATAATTAGTTACTTGTGGGGAGTGGGGCTGCAAGGGAAGAAGCAGAAAAAAAATTAGGTGGGGAAGAAGGAGATGGGGAGAAGAGAGAGAACTGTTTGAAGGAAAACAGGGCAATGGAAAAGTGACAGGGTGCACAGAAGAAGGGACAGTAATAGCACAAAGGTTTGCATCAGCCTTCTAAAGAAAGAATATCTCGTACTTTCAGACATCTCTCTTGAACAAAGCAAAACAACAATATTGGTCTAGAATTTCAGAAAATGCATTTTTAAAGACACATATGACAGAGAAACAACAATTCCAAAAACAACAGCAATATTGCTTTGTCACTAACCTGATGATCAATATAAACCAAAGTTATAGCAGCCCCATATATAGTTATCCCCCCCCCCCCAAACAAAATTGATTCAGCATAAATGAGGTATTACAATTCCAGGTCTCAACTGGTTCTTTAAAAAGAGGTCTAAATATGGAAAAATGACCCCAAAAAAGAGCACGTACATCACATTTATGAAGCCCATGGAACACTACTGTTTAAGGGCCAGAACTGGAAACTATTGTGGAAGATAAAAGACATGAACACTTGCTTGAACACTTGAAGAAATCCCTCACGTTGCTACCTTTCCCATTCATGCTGCTGATCTAATCAGCAACTGTGGATTCTGGCTTTCTTAGTTCCTCAAAGAAAACTTGAAATTTCACTGACTTGTTTATTCTCCATCTAAATATGATTTTCCGGAAGTTTCTGGTTTAAGAGTGTATCTGCATTATAAATTGATAGCAGTTTGAGAGACTACTTTAACTACCACGGCTTATTCCTGTGGAATCATTAGATTTAGCATTTGCTGAGGTATTTAGAATGCTCTTCTTTTGTGCCCTCTTCTGAACAACAGGAGAGAATCTTAAATTCTTCACCAAACTACAAATCCCAGGATTCCACAGGATGAAATGGTGGAAGCTCAAGTGGCAGCAGAGTGCCATACCTCTATAATGAAGATGCACTCTTAAAGTGCACAAAAGCAAAAACAAAAGCTTCTGTTCTGATACAAATTGGTTCTTCCTTGTAAACATGGTGAATAATGGTTATAAATAGTTCAAATGCTGTTTTATAAACTAGGCTTTTGACCATGATCAAATAAGTATCCTTGCATGAAGAGAACACCATTGTCATTTTGTACCAAACAGCTCTCAGCTGCTTGCGTGGGGCACTTCTCCCATACAGCTATCCTGTCTGAAGGCAACCACAGCTGCATGTATGGAGTAAATAAAGTCCATACCCACGGAGGCAAATAGCCTGCTTGGCTGAATGCTAAACATCTTGAAAGGCCGCTATCTCTTTTTAACAGTCGCCAAAGACCTCAAGTGACTGTTTATCTCAGATAATAAGTGGAGCTACTCTTTCTTCAGTGGTCCACTACTAAAACATTTCAATTCTACATCTTACTGGCTAGGAACAGAGATCGACATCAATGGCTCCCAATCCTGAGTCCTCAAATATTCTTGGACTAAAACTCCCAGAAGCCTTCACCACTAGGAGTGCTGGCCAGGATTTCTGAGAGCTGTACTCCAAGAACCTCTGGGGACCCACGGTTGGGAACGACTGATCTACGTCATTTGGAAGAAGAAGCAATGCCAAAAAGAAAAAAAGCATTTTCTTCTAGCTCTTTACCCCTAACACGGGAAACAAGAGATAGGTCACTGGGAAGGGTAGTACATATGGAAGAACAATCTCACAGTATGAAATTATTATTGCAAGTATGCGACTTAACAAAGATGGTGAGCACCTGGTTTGTCGCAGATGTACAGCACATTCAGAACTTTTGAGGCATTCTTTATTTAGCTGACACAACTGTAACAGATGCAAGCTGTTGTAATAATACATGGGAGATTATTAACAGCTTTGTACCCATTATGAACAGTTACCAGACCATTAAAAAAAGATAACAGTTACCGGAACCTAGGCTTGCCTGGAACAATTATGATGCACACAACTTCTTTTGTTTCCTAGAGGTGTATGGCTTCAAATGGGGTTTCTAATGGACACATTTTTACTTAGCACCAGAATCAAGAAGTTCAAGGACTCTTCAAATACTTGAAAGATTGTGATAAAGAGAAGGGGCAGGGATGATCTGTTCTCAGTCATCCAAGAGTGCAGGGCACATTATAATGGGCTCAAATTACAGGAAACCAGATTTCGATTGAATATCAGGAAAAACTTCACAACTGTAAGAGAAGTACAACAATGGAACCAGTCACCTCAGGAGCAGGTGAGCGCTCCAATGCTGGAGGCATTCAAGAGAAAATTAGGCAACCATCTATCATATACACTTTGATTTGGATTCCTGCATTGAGCAGGAGGTTGGACTCGATGGTTGTACGCAGGCCCTTTCCAATTCCACTATTCTACGATCCTATAAATTATTTTTTTTCACATGGCAGACTCCCTGTTGTATTGCTATAATCAGAACGAACTAAAACTTTTAAGGTGATGCAGAAAACTTAAGTGTGGTCTCAGGGTGTACCCATCTCCATTACTATCTTAGAAACAATGCATTTATAGAGTAGACAAGGTTTTGGAGGACTGCTGTTCATAACATCAAATTACAGGTAACTTGCTATGTAAACTACTCACTTTGCCCATAGCTCAGTGTGTTCCTGTACTTGCCTACACTGCCTGCCCAGCAACTGTCAGCAGACTGACCACTTGCCCATCCTTATACTTGCTGAATCTAAGTTTAATCTGATAGCACCAGCCCAGCCAAGAATACGGTCTGACTTTATCACAGACAACAACCTAGGAAGTATTTTAATCTGTTTCAATTCAACTACCCAAATCTGTGCTTAGTCCTCTAGAATGTGACTCCAAGGACTCTCACTCATAGTGATGATGGGTAACGAGTTGCCTCATGGTTATCTACTCCAGCGTATATATGCAATTATGAGGGGAAGCTCTTTGGTATTAATTCATGTGGTGATGACAATTTTAGCATGACAAGGCAAGGACAGCTATTTCAATTTGTCAGCTTTCAGGAAACAGCAAGGATAAGAAAAGCAAGATTGCAAGGGAGGGTCCATGGAGAAGTGTCAAGCCTCTGAAAAAAGAGATTAGCATTCCTCAATACTATCACTCAACAGTACAACAAACAGATGAACATACTCCATTTGAATTACCTGATACAACCAAGGAAAATATGAGTGGGTGAAAGGCCAGAGGAGACTCTGTGCTTCTTTTTGTCAAAAGACTCACACCTTCCCTTGCTGGTTTGCTGTACAATTTTGTGAAATGTTGGCCTTTCTCCAACCAGTGCCCTCAGACTACAACTGTCATTTTTACTAACACATCAGGAAGATGTTGAGGAATGGTGGCACAGAAAACCAGTCCCAACAAAATGGTAGATCTACAAATAGTCATATGAGAACATTTAACAAGGTATCTACAACTGAGGACTCTTCAGGGATCCTACAAATCATCATGTTTTTGAGTCTTTTTTAAAACACTGAATCACAATTGTACAAAGCAAAGATGGGCAATGACTGACTCATGGCATGAATCTGAGAAATACAAGTACGGCTTCAGTCCTCCCACCACTCCTTTTCTCCTGTATTAATCCTGTAGGATGTAGAATGAAAGCCAAAGCACAGAAGTCAAAAAGAGCCTCGGCTGTGCAGCCAGGGAAAAGCCTTTAATGAGCCACTGAATGGTTGTGTGCCCCTGGCACAAAGAATGAGGGGGCATGAACTAAGCATGAAATAAAAGTAGCGTGGATGGCATCCAATTTAATTACTAAAATTATTTACTGAAACGTATACATTGTCTGTACCTGCAGTTCCCCCCGCCCCAATGTTCTGCATAAAGTTTGTCACCTTGAGCCAGCAGATTCTTTCCTGACAAGATCACAGTTAAAGGGAAGTCTGGTCATTTGAACTGAAGAGCTAAGAGGAAAGATGGTGGGCATGTGGGCAGATGAAGGACGTGATACAAGAATGTTCACTTTTGAAGCCATAAGTAGATTTTGGAAGGTGGGATTTTTCCAGACACATGTAAACACACTAATGTAAAATGCATTACCACTAATGGAGGAGAGAAGAGGGGTTTGGGAGAAATGGAAGTGCTCCTGGCTCTTCAAGCCCCCGGAGGCTGCTTTTATGATGTTTTGCTTGCTAACTTCATAGAGCAGCAAAGCTATTACTTGGCACTGGACAGGGAAAGAAATGCTCTGCCCAGGTTTTACCTGTGGACCCGGGCCCATGGGTCCCATTCCTCGTGGAGGATTCATCCTTTGCATTGGTCCTCCCATGTTGGGATGCCCTAGTGAGAGAAGAGAAAGAAATGTGTTGTATTATTCCAGAAGAGTAATGCACCTGATGAGAGGAAAGCCAAACCAGGGGAACCTCTGCAAACAACCCTGAACAACCTTTACCTTGTTGTCGTGTGGGGTCCATTGAGTTGGGCAGCAAGGGCTGTGTACCAGGAACACCCCCTGGAGGCTAGGAAAAACGGAGATACATTTGGGGAAATGAAATATTCAGAAATGCACAGAAAGAGCCCAGTTGTCGCTTTCCCATACTTGCTGCAATCATTACAATAAAAAAAGAGAATAGTGGATAGAAGGCCATTGCTGTTCAACAGTGGCAGAGTCATATTCAAAAGTATTAGATTTCCATGGCATTTATTTACTACATTTATTAAAAGCCTCATAAAATAAATTGTTTAGAAACTGTACATTTATTTATTTATTTATTTATTTATTTATTTATTTATTTATTTATGCCACCTTTCTCCCAATTAAGGGATACAAGGCAGCTCTCAAGTTATTAAAAAGCACACTGACTAAAACCACAATTGCTACACTGAAAATCAAACATGTACGAGCAATATTGAAACAATTTGTTCAAAGTGTTAAAACTCCTTAAAAACACACATGAAATAAAATTAGTTCCCAGCACAGAATCACCAACTGCTCAATTAGTTAAAAGCCTGTCTGAACAAGAGTGTCTTCCCCTGTCACTGGAAGGACAAGGGGGAGGGGGCCAACCTAGCTTCCTGAGGGAGAGCATTCCACCACCTGGGATCAGCCACAGAAAGGGTCCTACATTCCCACCAGACATGCCTGTCAAGGTGATGGGACTGAGAGAAGATCTGAAGAGCTGAGAAGGTTCATACAGAGAGACATGGTCCATCAGAAAGCCTAGATCCAAACTGTATAGGTTATTACCACCACTTTGAATTGGGCCTGGAAACAGACCAGCAGCCAGAGAAGCTATTGTAACAGGGGGAATATAGGCTTCAGCTGCAGCATTTGGAACCAGCTGATGTTTCTGAGTCTGTATTCAGGGGCAGCTCTACACAGAGCGTATTGCAGTAACCCAAGTGGGATGTAACTAATCCATAGATCACTGTAGCCAAATTAGGCATCTCCTGGATGGAGGCGTAGCTGGCATACCAGCCCTAGCTGTGCAAATGAACTTCCGGCCACCACAGAGACCTGAGCATGCAGGCTCAGGGATGAGTCCAGGAGTAGACACAAACTGTGATCATGTGACATGTAAGGCTCTCCAGGGTAGGACTCGGTGGTGGAAGAATGGTATTCAGTCTTTCTCTGCCTTTTGATTCTTCCCTAGAAATTCACCCTTCCCCCATCCTGGCTATTCTAAGCCCAGTTTACTTCAAGGCAATAGAACAAGTACTTAGGAAGGGGATGATTCCCACTTGGGAAGGGGGCGATTTAAAAAAGGGAGACTTGTAGGGGACAACCAGCATGTAAAGCAGCTGATCCTCTTCTTCTTCCCATGCATTAATTTTTATTTCAGAAAAAGGAACCACTGATGAACAGAACCTCCCCTTCGTTAGGATTCAGGTACAGGTTTGCTTATTTTTGCCTCCATTCAACTAATTACAATATTTTGACAGTGGTCAAGCACCTGCACATCCTCACTTAGTGACAGTGGTAAGTACAGGCAGAAGAAACGAGGTGTCCTCAGCCTATGGATGGCACCCAACCGCAAAGCTCCTGATAATCTCACTAAAGGTATCATATCGGTTGCTGAGAGCTGGTGGAATATAAAGTCCTGACAGTACAGCACTAGGGGATCTCCCAGTTCTGCAAGGTTGCCTCTAGGTATGAAGAGATCCTCCATTAGAAATAGCCAAGTTGTACTTGTGCAAGGATGCCCTGCATACTTCCTTGTGTAAGCTGTGTAAAACATTCACACTATGAACACTGCATGAGTGGTAGGATAGAAGGGCCACAGTTGTCCAGCCCTGCTGTGAAGTCACAGTAAAACAGCTGAGGGAGTTTTGTCACCTATTTGACTACACTTTGACGTAAGATATTCTTACTTTGATTGCTATTTTTCTTTGTTGTTGTTGTTGTTACTTAATTATAATCAACTGTGCACTCCAAGAACCACTGATGCTCCAAAGATCAGTAAAAAGTGTCAGAAAAATTGTTCCATTTTAGTTTATTTTTTACGATTTCCCCATAAGAAATTGAAAATATTGGAAGGGCAGAAATTGAAAACATGAAGTAATACTTGCTACAGAAACACCTATGCTGAAGAGAAGTACATTACAGATGGGAGGCCATAGGCTACACAGACATTGTGGCCAAGGCACTTTGAACCAGCTGAAGTTTCTGGGTTTTTAGAAGGAATGCCACGGTGTAAAGTAACAGGCATAAAATGGTGAAGCACCACAGGTACTGTATTACTGATGGAATACCTATGATGTCTGAAGAGCATAATAAGAAATTCATACTACAAAGACCTCTGTGATCTGTTTCCACTCATTCATGTTTCACAACTGCCTTTTAAAAGACTACCAGTCTTTTAATATCCTGTTATAGGATGCATAATTTTGGTATTTAGCTACATTCCAACCCTCAGACACTACTTGGATCCCAATCTAAAACAGCCAAGAATATTCATGGGAAGAAAGTTTCCCAAAGTTGTCTCTCCCTTCCAACCACTGGTGCTCCACAACAACCCCTCTCCAGAGAATCAGCGGGCCTTCCTGAGACAGGTGGGACCTCCACATTATTCAGGACAATTCTGTTCTTCCCTCACCACTTATTGTTCCTGATCCCATGGGGACTGGGGTGGGGGCAGGTGGCTTCCCTAAAATAACATTTCTTCCCATGAACCTCTGAAAATCTGGGCCACTGTTACAAATTGTTTTAATATGCTGTATAGGCATGAGACTATATAGCAGAAATGTTTGCTCTTGCTAAACAAGGAGATGTGGAGTTTTGCATAAGGTCTGACTACAGCAGCATTGCAACATGGTATTAAGATAAAATACATTAAGATTCAACAAGAAACACAAAAAACAAAATCAAAAAACAACAACAACCTCAAAGCACTGTGGCACCTTAAAGACTGCTATATTTTAATATAAACTTTTGAGGAACATTGTCTACTTCTTCAGACAGGTGTGTGAAGGTGTGTTTAATAAATGTACAGAGTTTATTAAAACTACTGCCTTACTGGTATTTATGTAAAAAATGAGAATGTGTTAAGTGATACATGGTTGTTTGCCTTGCTGAGGGTCTCTGGAAAAGAAGTGCCAGAGATCCTCAGTACACAGCCTGTAATGTTTTGAAGAACCACAAAAATGTGCATATACACATACTGTTTGGTTAGAGCGCCAAAGCAGGGCAGAAAATATGTGTACTACTGGCAACAGTGGCTTTATTACTCTCTTAATTCATCTATCATCTATTCTATGTTTCTTTAAAAAAAAGCTACTAGCTACACACAGCCTGATTTTCAGCCCTTAGCAAAATGTTACCACTACCCATGGAACTTATACCCATGGAACTCGTACCCTTAGGCCAGAGGTGGTCAACTGTGGTCTTCCAGATGTATTAGAGTTGCAGCTCCCATCATCCTTCTTCATTGCTTACACTGGCTAGGGTTGATGGGAATTGTAGGTGAAACTAGTAAACCAGCTGTGCCTATTTCTTCACAGATCTGAGCTGGCCACCATGACAGAAGCCCTAGTAACTTCTCCGCTGGATTCCTGTAACACGCTCTACATGGGGGGTTGCCTTTGCAAAGTGTTCAGAAACTTCAGCAGATCCAGAATGCCGCAGCCAGGTTGCTAACTGGGGCTGCTTAAAGGGAACATACAACTAGCCCATTACAGCAACTCCACTGGCTGCTGATCCATTTCCAGGTGCGATTCAAAGTGCTGGTTTTAATCTATAAAGACCTAAACGGCTTGGGTCCAAGCTATCTAAAAGACCACATCTCCCTCTATGAGCCTGTGTGGGAAGTAAGATAATCAGGGAAGACCTTTCTCTTGGTTCCACCACCCTCACAGGAGTGTTTGGTGGGGACATGGGAGAGGGCCTTCTCTGTTGCTGCTCTCAGACTCTGGAACTCCCTCCCACGGGTTTGCAAGCAAAGACCTTTCTCTTCAGGAAGGCTTTTCCTTAGTGACTGGCAGCCTGAGAGGGCTTTTTAAAATGGATTGTTGGGCTCTGTTGTTTTTAAATGTGTTTCTAGTATTGATTTTATTGACCATTTAAAATATAGTACTTGTTTAATTCTTTTAAATATTTGTATAGTCACTGGTTTAGCTTTTAAATATTGTCTTTTAATTGTTGTAAACCACATTGGGCCTTTTTAAGGAGAAAGGCGGGGTGAAAATATTTTCAATAAATAAATAATAAAATTAATAAAAACACACATGGGCAATCATAGTTGCCCATTCCTGACTTTGTATCTTCAGAGGCTGCAGCATTGCTGATGCTGGATGGATGTAGATTTAATCAGCCCCGGAACATAAAACTAGTGGGACTACATGTAATGACAAAATGTAACACACATATTTATTTAAAGAGTGGAATGCACAGATTTGTGGAATGGTGTTTAATGTTAATCTCTTCCAGATTTGTGTTTACAAGACTGACATATCTACAATTCACACCGACATTAAATTATTTAGGTAAAAATAAAAATAGATCTTAAAATCATGTGGTGCAAAAAGATGGCATCAATCTTCTAGACTTTTGAGTCCTCTAAGATAGCGGTCCCCAATCTTTTTGGGACCGCAGACCGGCTGAGCCTCTGAGGAAGGCGGGGGCACCCCCCCGCACTCGCGCACGCGCTCTTGGGCGCATGCGCGAAGCAGTGGGGCAGTGTGTGTGCCAGCGCCAACATGAGTGCTCCCCACCCCTTTGCGCATGAGCAGGAGCGCCTGCCCACCCTCGTGCACACCTGCCCACCCCTTCACGCGGGCGCATGCATGAAGGGGTGGGGGAGCGCTCACGCCAGCGCCGGCACGTGTGTGTGCGCGAAAAGCAGCTGTGGGGAGGGGAGTGCATGCGGGGGCCCCCGGGAGGTCTGTCTCCGCGGCCCGGTCTGGCTCAGGCCACGGACTGGCACCGGGCCGCGGACCGGGGGTTGACGACCTCTGCTCTAAAATATATATACCGTTTTGAACAAAAAGAAAAAGAAGTAAGAAATAATGAAAATTGCTCCTAGCCATCTGTTAGACCTCAATAAACATGAGCTCAAGATTCACTTCTTTTTTGGTTTAGAGAAAATTCAAACCTGACTGATTAGCTTGTACCCACCACTGTGGATGTTTCATATAATAAAGTTAGCAGATAATACTACTGTAGTAATGACTTGTCTCCTTGACTACTGTAGTCCCCTATCCACCCAACCTGATAACTGCAAGTCCCATCTTTCTATCCTGGCTTGATTCGAGAAGGCTCTGCTCTAGATAAGCAATTAATTGTAGGCCATACTTGGAGCCAAACTATTATGAACAATTTTCAAATATTACAAAAGACAGCATTACAAAGTATCTTTTTATTATTTCAGAAATTACTCCAGCATAAGCAATCTCTCACTGCAGTGCTTGGTAGACTGACTTCCCTTGAAGTTTAGGAATGTGTGAAACTGGGTAATGGGACTAGTAATATAGCAAATCTCTGTCTAGTTCTCAACTTCTTCTTGCTCACTGACTTAGACTTTCCAGAAAATCAATTTATTGTGCAATAATGTGCAGCTATCCATGTGTTGAACAAGACCCTTCAGTTAGTGCTTCTATCTCACTATCCGACACATCAGGTGGCAACATTTTATTAAAGGGAAAATGGGACTCTGGCTGCTCTTCCTATCCAGACTAGTTGTCAGTTTTCAAATACTGGGTTCATAGTAGTACATCACTGTTCAAATGACAAAGGTGATCATTGGATTATTGCATGTAATTTCAACTAGTGATGAACACCTTATGGTGTTCTAATGGCAAGAGTTAGCCTGCTGTTAACAAAAATTCTCAAGTAGCCCTTCCATTTTTAAGACATTCTGAAAACTAGAGAAGTTCACTCCAAACCCATAACAGCAACAGTGCTATTCTGAAAGGAACTGTTTTTTTTAAAAAAAGTCTGGTGAGTTGTTTACATTGAATGCTCTGTCTACTGTGTCTTCCTCTCAAATCAGAGTAGACACAATGAAGAAAACAGGAATCATTTACTCCATGCTGCACAGACAGAAAGTATTACAGGAGAAAAAAAATACTTTCTGCTTATATAGACCACCACTGACCAAGTAGATATGTGTGAATGCAACCTCAGTTACACAGTTATTTGAAGCAGGAAGGATAGCTAATTTGAAGGCTTTATAAAAACACAAAATTTTCAGCTCTGGTTCAGTTCTGGCATGGCTATTTACAAAGCCAGAAGAGAATATAGAAATAATGAGAAAGAGTTTCATGGCTACATAAAGATCAACATGTTTTATTTGGCATAGGCTTTTGTGGAGCACAGCTCACTGCATCACATACAGTATATCTACAGTAGGATGCAGTCCATGACACACAAAACATGTTTAGTCTTTAAAGTGTCAAGTGTCTTTCCAATTTCTCCAGCAACATGGCTACCCTCATAATAAATTTTACAAGAGTGAAACGGCCTGAAATCCACATTTCAAAAACACAACAGCGTTTGCTATTTAACCCGGTACACATAAAAGATGTAAAAACTATATAGGGCTTTAGTTATCATTATTACTTCTTGGTTATGTGCCTGAAGGACACGCCTATGAATGTGTACTAGTGAAGATGGGTACATGATACTTCCAGGACACAGACAGCATACAGTATATCTGTACATTAGTAACCAGGGGTGATTGGCAGAAGTGGGCTTGTCCTTTGTGGATTTGCTAAGAGATACTTTACCAGGAGACACTGTGCAAAACAAGATGCTAAACCAAATAGGCCTTTGGTCAGATTCAGCAACACACTTTGTGTTCTGGTCTTGTAGAAGGATTTCAACATGAAATAGTATTATTACATATTAAGATATTGCTTCAAATAAATTTAAAAGGGATCAATGCACAACAGAATTGTGTGTGCCCATGGTGATTCAATAAATCTTCTGTGAACCTCTTATAGTTTAGTTTGCACAAAATCAAGCAAGATTGGCTAGAGATAGAACACTTTTCTAATCCCAGGCTCCTACTATTTACAACATTTAGGCATTCATGTTCTTCCCAAGAGGCTAGCTAAGATTAAACATGCTTAAAATAACTCTTCAGGAAAGAAGAAGAAAGATTTGTTAAAACTTGTTACAACCTCCGTGTTAAAAGTTTCATTCATGTACATCTAAGACTGAATTGTGCTTCAGAAAATATCTTGACATGAAGACTGAAGAAACACAATACCTGGTTTCCCATTCTGATGGGGGGCCGAGGACCTCCTGCGTATCTTGGTGACATAAAAGGCTGTAAGCACATAACATTAACTTAGTTGCAATGCACATTCAAAAGCAGAAATAAACATTACTGCCATTTCCTCACAGCTGTACCTCAAAAGTGGAGATTGCTTGTGTTTTCCATATTTCATGCACAGGCACACACACAAACACTCCAAACCAAACATTTGATTTTGCAGTGGACTCCACCCCAATTGGGTGAAAGATTTAATACACTGCGTTTCATACAATTTGTAGTAAGTCTTCATATATTTAAGCACAATCAAACCTTTAAACAAAAACAATGGCTGGTAAATTAGAAATATTTAAATTCTTTCATCTCTGGCATTCTTGCAAATTATTTTTAAGTGGTTAGATGGCTTAAGCTGTGACAGTACTAGGTAGATCTGCTAAAATTAGTACAAGGAGAATATCAACTAAATAGTAGAGCATTTCCCACAGACTGGTAAATGAAAGTGAGGGGTGGGGAGGGGAGAGTTTAAACTATTCCAATGACAAGTAGTGAAAACAATCATTTAAACCATATAATGAATGTCTACCACCATTCAGAAAAAAATAATAAAAATGGAATTTGTATGTAAATTAGCATGTCTGAAATTGAAAGCTACTTTCTAATCTAATGTCAATGGAAGAAAATACAGCCGAGAGAAGCAGACTTCCTGGTGGAGGTGGAATGATGTGGAATGGAATCAATATTGAGGGCCCGTAGCTTGATTGGATGTAAATCTGCAAAGCTCCAGGAACTAAATGGGAGCTCTGGCTAATTATATTAGCAGAAGGGTGTGGCTCCCACATGCCTGAAGAGTTCACACTGAACACAAATAGCACAGCAGTGCCCTGCAAGGTCTTTACCTGACTGTGGGGTCCCATCATGCTGTTGGGGTTGTGAGGTGGAGGCTGTGCGTGTGGCGAGGGCTGAGAGCCAGGCGGTCCCTGTGAGGTTAGATAGTAGAACGTGGTTATAGGTCAGGCACAAGAACTGTGCAGCAAAATAGCTGGCTTAACAGGAGAAGCAGGTGAATTGTCACAAGGGAACAAAAGATTTGTTTCTACACATAGTAAAAGTTTTAAAAACTGGGGGAGAGGGAGAAGAAACCGGTAACTATTAAGCACAATAAAACAGTTATTATAAACCACAGAGGGGTGGGTGGGTTGAATAATATGTGCCAGGTACATGGGTCTGTTAAAAGCCATCTAAAATGTAAGTTTCGATTCCCTATGGCCAGATGATAAATAAAAAAAATGAAAATGCAACTGCAATTCCTCTAAGATACTGAAGCCAGATGATAAATAATAAAAATCATTATTTTTCCGCTTCTCAATCTCAAACCTGTCCTAGAATTCACCATGACTGACAAACTTGTTAGTGATTGGATCCTCTGGCATTGGCAGTATCTGGATTTGGGATCACAAATGAATCCACTGCTGGAATTGTAGTTAGGCTTTGTGCAGGAGTTCCATTTCTCTATGGACAGACTAAGATAGGTGCAATGTGTGGCAACACATAATCTGTGAGCAAACATTTTCATTGCTGTACCTTAATAAATGCAAACTGTGAACTCAATTAACATAATCATCCCCAAACTATACAATTTTCTTGCCTCTTCTAGTATCAAACTGGAAACTGCACACATGGCATCACAGAAATGCAACATGCTCACCAACTGTGCCCTGGCATCTGCCCACATTAGTACGTACTTTATTCAAATTATGTTAATCAGGAGATTTGAGTAAACAAAAAAAATTGCAAATTTGTTGTGGCCATATGGGTCATGATATGCGTTTGGACATTACAGCTTCTGTAAGTTGAACAAAAAGCCCTCTGAAGCAACGTATGGCCTCAATATTCAACGAGGCTGCATCTTCAAATGCATCTGGATAAATGTTTAAAGATTACATGCAAAATTTGCTCATCCACAATATTTTCTTATTAAATTAGCAACAGGACCCTTGTCTTCCAACCACCCTGTGGGTTAAAAGTATGGAGCAAGAGAGATTTGAGGAAAAATATTGATTAAAACTATGTTTCATGCTAACATCCATCTATCTAGATTGCCATAAATCTAAGAAGTTTAGTTTGGTGACACTAAATGGATAGTCTCCATTTTTAAAAAACTCTTTGTGTAGTACTACAGTGTTAACCTACTGAGTTTTCAAGGGTAATCCTTCAGCAGGATTAACTATCAATGAAAATTTTCTCCTTTGTTTTTAAGGAGAAAAAAAAAGATATGATATCTGCTTGAAAAGGTGTATGTGTTTGGGGATGTGGGGAGACAATCATTTTGTATAGCTTTAATCCTGCAACGCAGTAATGTTGGACTTGGCTCAAACACAATTCCAATACCTTTCACTCCCAGACATGTGAATTTTATTCTGAAAAAGGAACACAAATACCCATGCTATGGTATATGCATGTTCTCTGCGTACTGTTTCTCTCCCCAAATAAAAATAAAATTCTAATTGGTCTGGAAAGCAAACAAAACCTGTAAGTACATTATGAGAAGCAGCTATACACTTCAGGAAAAGCAGAGGAACAGATGTTCTATACCTGCCATGTTAGTGATTTCAACAAGTGTTCGCCTTCTAGCTGCTGCCAGCAATGGCACGGTTTGTTACCATGAGCAATTTTCTTAATTAACAGACATTAATTAGCCATTTAGCAATTTTGCAAGCATTTGTTTAGCAGCTTTCCTAAACATGAATACCACTGTGATAATGGTACTGATTAGAGGATCCCCTAATTAACAGTACAGGGAAGGAAAATTGAAATCACATAAATTTAAAAGGGGAGGGGAAGTTAATGAAGGCAGGACATATTTGCACCTGCAAATCTTTTGTACTAGGGAAACTTGAGTGCAATGTAAATAAAAGAGAAAAAAATTGTTAAGAGTTAACACAGAAAGATGCAAACAGAGCTTTAAACAGAAGACACTGACGATCCTCCAGGTTATGTTTATGTGGTCATAGAAACTGATTTTCCATCGCATTAATAAGATCCATTGAATGTAGGGTGCTGATATTTACTCATTAAGTCCTATAGCTGAGAATCAAGGGTTGCTTCTTGTAAGGTATTTCTTGCTCTAGCTGATATCCAAATACAGAATTCATGAGCCAAGTTTTAGATACAGAAGACACACATCTATTTTAAACTCTGTGTGTCCCCGCCCCACCCCCATTTTAAATGCTTGAAGCAGTGGCCAGAATCCTCTTGTAGAGTTACACAAATTGTGTAACTTCTGGAGGCAAACATTACATGTTAAGAAATTACCACAGACATAATTAGTTGCACAAAGTCATATAACTCACTATGCAACTGATAATGTCTATAGTGATTTCTTAACTTGGAGTGATTTGCTTCCAGAAATTACACTGTTTGTGCTATGCCAGTGTAACCAGATAAGATTTGGGCCACTGAATAAAAGAATGATATTTTCATGGAAAAACTCTGTCCCAAACTCATGTGTAATCTTCATCCTTATCCATACCACACATGCATTTTGCAGGTATGCATAGTAGACCCCTGACTAATAATGGCTTGGAGAAAGGTGGGGTAAAATATTTTAAATAACCCCCCCACACTTTTACTCCAATGTTACCCAGTGCCTTACACAAGCATCCAAAACTCAGTTTAATGACTTGTAAAACAGGTGTTGTCATCAGGAAGTGTGACAACACACAAAACAGAAGAGAATGGAAGTAACAGAGTAGGGTAGAAGGAGAAAACAAGACACTGTAGGGCAGACAGGAGATGAGGGGGCAGGGGGAGCAGGCAGGACATTAGAAAATGGATGGTAGATGGGGGGGGGGTCAAAAGAGCAAGCAAGATGATGGAGAATGGAGAAGAAAAGGAGGATGGGATGGAGTACTGAGAACTGTCCAGGAACCAAATCCTTACTTTAACATTGACCTGAATCGGGAAAGTAGGGTTTCTTGGCTCACTTTATGATTGTTGTTGAGGAACCAAGTAAGTTATAAGTAATTACAATATCAATATCAAACATCTTCTGATAGGCAACCTTCATAAAACAAGGATAATCTTTTTCATTAATTTGTGTGTTCCACCCTTGACAAAGTCTTAAAATTATTTTCTAGTTTCTATTTCCAGACAAATAGAGAGTGGCAATTCTGAATCTGTAAAAAGGGCCGTGAGGAGTGCTCTTTTTGCTTCATTTGCTCCTTCTGGGATTCTTGTGTGCTGAGCTTCTAATGCTCTCCATCTTGGATTCCTGTCTGCGTGCCTACATCGTGGATCCTTTCCCTTCCCCCTTCTCTGCCTTCTGGTCTTGAATTTGGGGGGTGGGTGTTAAATTTTTTTTTGCTGCTGCCAGGCAGCCTGCCTGTGCCTGTACCACCATGCACCCTGGGATTTTTTTAACTCTTCCTCCACCCAATTTCTTCAAGGATTTTCCCTCCTCTGTGATTATTATTTTTTATCCTTTCCTTCTTGGATTATTTCTGCTGCTACTTGCTGCACTCAGAAGAAGGAGAAAGCATTAAGTGGTAGGAAGAAAAGAATTGTCTCCACATTATAGTAGTGTTGGTTGAGTGTGTGTGCTTTCATTGTAGTTTTTCCCTTCTTTGCTTGCTTGTTTGCTTGCTTTTTTATTTTTGGGAGAGGAGGCTGAGAGTATGTTTTTTATTTTCCTATTTTTTCCTCTCTGTGTGCTTGCGCACACATACACAAGTGTGTGTGTGTGCGCTTTACTTGCTTGATTGTTTTAAAAAGTTACTTGGTTAATTTACTGCGTATTTATTTAGTTAAAGTGTGTATTTTGGTGGGGGTGGGACTGTTTTGTTTGCTTCTGGGGGGCAGGGGATGGATTATGTGACTGTGCGAGTGTGCCACTGGGCTGTGTGAATGTGATAACATAAACTAGTGCCTGCGTAAGTCTGATAATTTTTCTTTCTCATGTACTGTTGCTTGGTTTTGGAGTAGACTGACTCTCTGTTGCTTTGCCTCTGCTTCTTTGGAGTAGTTTTAAATTGGAAATGCACCTTATTTAAGTTGTATTCCCTCCTGCCTCTGGAATAGTCTGTTTTAAACCCTCAACAATTCTGTCAAAAATGGCAAAAGGATAGCTAAATATCTTTGACAGAAGAATTTACTACATCACCATTTATTATATCTGCATATCTGGACTTTCCTTAGATTAACAATTTTTTAAAAATGACACAACAAAGCTCTAAGTTCCACAGTGCAATAGCATGTACCATTTCTCCAATGATTTATACTATTAACTTCCCCAACAAAAGTATATTTTCTACTCAAGATATAACCTGAAAGATTATAGTACTTTGCTTCAGTTTTGTACATTGAAAGGTACCATCTACCTTTTTCTGCAGCACACTGTAGTTTTCAAGCAGAAATAATCTGTTGTTAATTGAAAAAAGTAGTGACAAAGCCATTATATGTTTCCCAACTGTATCATTAGCTAACTACTAAAGGAAATCCAGCAGTTCCAAATAGGAACAGCTTTTAGAAAGCACAAAGCAACTACCCAACTATTTCACATATATTCATTTACAACAACAAATGAGCAAATTGGTTGTAAAGATGAAATGTTCATAGAATTAAGAAGGTAATAGCCAAAACACCTAAACTACAATAAGGATACTTAAGCCAATTCTCATTACGCAAGTGCCACAACAAAAACTATCAATTTAGAAGATCTCCATTCTCAATAGATGTGCACTAAATGAACAAATATGAATACCATATGCAACAAAGTCAAAAATCCCTTTAAAGATCTTCATTTATTTCATGTAACAGAGTCATCACTTGTACTACTCCCATACTACTACAACATCTCAGCACTCAACTATGTATCTTTCCTTATTCAAGCCAATGACCACTGGAACTGTGTGGGTCTCCTAGATTTAAATAATTAAAATAAAGTAACACTGCCCAAACCAGGAATTCTGCTTCTTCACGCAATAAATGTCTGAGAGATCTGAGCAGAAACAGTATTTTGAGAATGCATAGCCAGCCTCCATCAGTCTGGAAGTTGTTATAGGTTTACCAATGCCACACTGCTTGTGGATCATAGAATGTACTATATATATTGATCCATAGACTTGGAGGATTAGTTGCATAGTAAAATTCTTTGTACACTAAAGCCAGCATAGATGTAATGAGAAGCATCTCTTGAACATAGTTAAGAGAAGAAAATCTGATCATAGGATCAAAAGCTCTCTCTTGGGAGAAACTGTTGTCATCCCTCTAATGTAAAGTGTTACATCGACATTGATATTAACCAGAGTTATCATAATTTAAAGTTCCATCTTAACCAAGATTTGCAAACTGTGGTTTCTTCTCCTGGTTAAGAGGACGGCTAGCTTACTTTAGTCACGTTTCATACTACAACCAATGTATAGTGCTTAACTATACTTAAGGAAGGTGGGGAAAATGTGTTCTAAACAGTGGAGGGGCTAGGAGAAAGAGGAATATAATTTCATTACCATAGTTTTAAGGCAGCCATTACTTCTGTATGACAGCAAGGTCTTTTGTCTTGCAAGTGTGCAATGCCAACATGCCTGTAACAGCTGGAGAGTTTGATTCCGTATAACTCAATTGTGAAATATATATATGCATAGTGAAACGTTATTTTAAAAACTGTTGGTAAGTAAAATGCTGATAATCTGGACTTGGCCATTTTTAATGCCACAGCATACACCAGAAAAGGAAATTATTATAGACAAATATGTTGTGAAATATATATATGCATAAGGTAAAGGTAAAGTTTCCCCTTGACCTTTAGTCCAGTCGTGTCCGACTCTAGGGCGCGGTGCTCATCCCCGTTTCCAGGCCGTAGAGCCAGCGTTTTGTCCGTAGACAGTTTCCGTGGTCACGTGGCCAGCGCGACTAGACACAGAACGCCGTTACCTTCCCACCATGGTGGTACCTATTTATCTACTTGCATTTGCATGCTTTCAAACTGCTAGGTTGGCAGGAGCTGGGACAAGCGACGGGAGCTCACTCCATCGCGTGGATTCGATCTTACGACTGCTGGTCCTCTGACCTTGCAGCACAGAGGCTTCTGCGGTTTAACCCACAGAGCCACCACATCCCTACAATATGCATAGTAAAACATTATTTTAAAAACTGTTGGTAAGTAAAATGCTGATAATCTGGGCTTGGCCATTTTTAATGCCACAGCATACACTAGAAAAGGAAATTATTATAGATAAATATGTTGCTTGTTATGTGCCATCAAGCTGCTTCCATCTTATGGTGATAAGGTTTTGAGATGTTCAAGGAATGCTTCACCATTGTCATCGCTTAGGGAGATTGCATAGCTGAGTGGGGAATTGGAACCCAGGTCTCCTGAGTCTTAGTTTGATATTACATCACACTAGCTCTGATAGATACACAGTAATATGGAAAGAATTATATGGATGAAATCTTGCAAAGAAGAAGCCTTGCAAAATAATCAGCTTTATGCTGGTAAACTAGAAAGGATCCATTACACAGCCATGGGACTTTTTAAAAAAGCACCAGGCATTAAGGGAAAATCAACTAGCTGAAAGATCATAGGAGTTGTAGTATTCAAGGTATACTTTTTAAACACATCAGTCAATGACTTGGAAACAGTGAAAATAACCAAGGGATCTGCAAATTCTTAAAAACATTCTTAAACTCAGAGCAGATTATGAGGAGTATAAATAGGATCCCCTAATACTGAGCAGAGACATTGAAATGACAGATGAAATTCAATGTTAGCAGGTACCGGCTCACTTTGGAGGGCAGTTAGAAGTGGTGGGGAGATAATTTCATTCATTAAAGACATGGCAAGGGAGCCTAATATATAGGACTTTGTCACACAGCCCATCATTCTTTCAAATTCTTCTCAAGGACAGTAGAAAACCACTGCTTGAATCTACCCACCGGAGCAGCTAATGACACAAAACCTTTCCAGATTAGGCTAAAGAGGTCCAATTGCTAAACAAGCCTGGTTTCTTATTTTTTACAGTGACAGCCTCCAAAACCGCACCTAAATCTCTCTGCCTCCATTAAAAATTCACTTTTAAGTCTTGCTTGTGAGCTGGCAGAAGCATTTGGCCAATTGCCACTGGGAACAGAGTACTGGGCCAGATAGCCTGCCTGGCCCAGAAAGCAATGCCTATGCTATTTTTAAAGCTATTAATACAGAGAAGCTCACTCAGATACAGGCAACACACACTGGTCCCTAGCCTGAAGACATTTTCACAAAATACCACTTGAGCCACATCAAAAAGAGAGTTTTGCCCCACCTTGCTTGTCTCTTTTCAGATAGTATTATGTCACTCTTCCTACTGCTACCTTTCCTCCTCTGTAATATTTGTATTTCTTGTCTGTATAAGCCTCTAAGATGTGTAATTTGGGATACATCTTAGAGGGTTAAAGAGGCAAGAAACAGATATTTGGTGTTCTCAAGAAACTTACCATCTATGAACAGAGGGGCATTCTGGAGGGGTAAAAATCTATCTTTCTCAGGATCCTGGAGGGAGGACACACTGAATGGTCTTATGTGAGAGAAGCAGCTCTCTGTTCCCAAGTCTTGAAAAAGACACACAGGTGTAAGCCACATAGGCCACAAGGAAGTAGCAAAGGCTTAGAACAGGAACCTGAAACCAGAGAATTAATAAAGCAAGGTACAGGGCTACAGAAGAATAATTTCTTAGCTCTGCAACCCAGCTGTTATCAGAAAAGGGTGGATGCTCCTTTGCTGTTACCCACAATCAAAATTTACCCATAATACAACAGTACCTTGTGGACATAGACAAAGGCACATCTCAGAAGTGGGATATACAATATGGAGCAAGAGCTTAGAATTAATAACTTGCAACAAATGACAATGTCTGTAACATGGTGTTTATAGAGCAATAAAGGCATAAGAATTATACTTTCTGGAAATTACACAATTTTTCTACCATATGTCCGAGGAAGCTTGCATTGAATGTTTTGATTTTTAGTGACCTAAAGAAATGTGTCATCTCTTCTATGTTTGGATTGTGTAAAGGACCACATGACTATCTCTGTTCTTTTTTTTTTTTTTAAACAAATTTACTTGTTATTTCCAAAACACTGTTGAGGAGGAGTAATTTCTTGCCACTTTTCTAAGGATTTTAAAAAAAGAGTACTAAAAAGCAACTTGCTCGTAACATACTGCTCATCAAGTAGTACTTACTGAGTAACTTTTTATCCTTTTTTGGAAGTATTGATAATGCATTGACTTTAATGTTCTATGCTCTCATCTGAGGAGGACCATCTAAGGACAGCATTTAAAAAAAAACCACCACCAAAATCTTGTATACGAATCTATGCTGAAAATTGTATTTTAAACAAAGATCCCCCTTATCAGATAGCTTTGGTTCAAACTAATGTAGTTCTTGATGTACTGAGGAAGGAAGCTTAGAAAACAGATCTAAAAGGAGCCTAACCTACAGAAAAGAAGAAGGGCTCCACATCTCCTCAAAACTTTGTTTTTCTTGATATAAGCTTTCAAATATAATGTGCTCACACTCAGCTGTGCCACTTCCCCTAACATTCATGGAAGAAACTGAGGCAAAAGAAGAGAAAGACATTGTGGTAGAACCAAAAGCTGACTCAGTGAGGGGAACAATCTGGGTAAAAAGTTTACATGCCTTCCTGCCAGGTACCCAATCCCAGGCAGCCCAATTTGCCTTGGTCGGAGGAAAATGTAACTCCCTCCCCTCTTCTTTTCCCTGCAAAACAAGATGCACAAGGCACACCTGCCCCTATTCCAAGGCCAACAGTGCTCCTGGAAGCCTTTCGTAAGTGCTGTAAGCTTTGTAAATAAGGCATGTACACCTTGATTCCAATCAAAATAATGCTACTGGCAATGCTATCAAGCCTTGAAAATACAGCACACATATCATGTGCATCATGGATTCACAGAACTGTAGAGCTGGAAAGGAATCCCAGTGGTCATCAAGTGCATCGCCTTGCTGAAGCAGAAAATACATTATTTTGCAATAAATCTTGTTTTGCTGTAAAAAGAGAGAGATGGTTAGTTTTTACCATTGTTGGAGCAAATGGCAGTCCCTACTGATAGTTTTGTTAGAGTGCTTAAACTGCCACAGAAGAGAAGATGGGAAAGATACACTTCAACTGTCATCAGAAGTGTCCTTAGGGAGAAAAGACGGTATTGTTTGAGAACTTAGTGATGGTGTTGCTTCCTCAGGGACCTTCCCTTTCAACTTCGGAATCTGTATTCTGTTTGGAGGAAGAAAACAGCCTGAACGCTACGAGGGCAAGTGCAGATTTAATTCCCATGCCAATTCTCTTTGCTTTCCTAGTTGCTACACTCATGGTGAAGACTTGTTGGAGTGGTCGATGCAGTTGCTGTAGCACCAAAACAAGCAATGAACCTTTTTGTTGACTTTCTCCTAGGAGGAAAGAACCAGACTGAGCAATTAACATTGTTCCAGAAATGCAGGAAGAGGTAAGAAATTTGTGAGTGCAGAGCTCTGGGGTTTCTGTTCTTACCTTGTTGTAACAAGGTGGCCGAGGGGATGTGTTTTTATGTTCATTATTTTCCTATTCTCATTCACTAAGCAGCTTCCGCAGCTTCCTGAAGCTTTCAAGGACTGAACCTAACAGTCTGCTCCCCAGGGGCTTTCCAGTGTTAGATGCTTCAGAAACGAGGGAGTTTTTGCTCTTGTGAAAAGTCGAGGGGGGGTGGCGGCGGCAGGATGTTCAGGAAACAGAAGCAGCAGTGAAGAGCACAGGAAAATGGCACCTGATATGTGAATAAAGAGCCCATATCCCTTGGCCATGTTGTTACAAAAAGGTAAGTCAGAGAGAAATTGCTCAGAAATTCTCTATACCCCCTTGGAAAGCATGGGGGGGGGAAGAAAACCAATTTCCTCTTTCACAGAGAGCGAAAGAGCATGTAAAAAAGACAAATGGGGATTCAACACCGTGCTATGAGTGATTTCTCCTGCTGAGAAGCCAGTATCACAAGTCCACAAGCCACTGTGAAATGACTACTCCCTGCCACAAGACTAGGAAACAAAGGGGAGGAAAAGGCAAGAAAATAATATAAAACTATGGCAGTATGTCTGTTTAGGCAGAGTCAATCAGAGGTCACTGCCAAAACCTATTTAGTAATCCTAGGCAGGAGCAGACTAGGTTTGCTCTCTCCTCCAGGTAAGTAATCTTCTGTCTCCTAACTCCATGGTCTTAGGAGGAAGATCTTTTATTTTTAGAAAGTTCCTCTTCCAAAATCAGAAAATCCAAAATTCCAAAATCCTTCCTTCAAATCTATCATCTCAGTTGTGAAGACCATTTCCACAGACTCTCAATGTTTCTCCTATGCCGCACAGAGAAACATTAGAGTGATTCCACTCAAATTACCAGTTTTAATTAAAAAGGGGTCGAAAATCAATTTCTGCTTTTAAACAAAACTGATTAGCAAGTCAGTTATTGCAACTCACAGTGGTAGTGTTTTTCCTAATTTTGTAAATGAAAGTGACTGGTGTTGGAAAGACATTAATCTAAGAGTCTAGTCACCCACGGTCCTTTTACGTGATAACACCTGCATTAAACACACACTTTTCCCCACAGGAGATCAAAAAGTAATGGTTTGGTCAGGGAATCCCAGTGGTTAATTTAATCCACTTCCAAGAGGCAGTATGTCTGTGCACACACACACACACATGTGCATGCACTGGATAGGAGTGAACTGGAAAACAGCCAAGCACATGTTGGAAAAAAAAATGCTAGAAATTGTTACACATTCCCTGAAAACTCAAGAGTTTGTGAAGCATTTTTGGCAAATGACAAATCCCATTTGGTAAATGGGATCCTCATGATCGCATTAGCTCAGTGGTTTGGGAGTTCGATTCCCTGCTGTGCCTTCTGGACAGGGACTGGCCCCGATAATCCAAAGGGTCCCTTCTAGCTCTGCAGTTCTAAGAAGATGATGATGATTAACTTGCAAGAGTAATACTCATGATAGTCACCTCCCAATAACAGAACAGCAGATATACACTAAAGGCAAGTATCTCAGCAAAAGAGCTGCATGCTCTTATGCAGCAATGGGAGGAGCTGGTGGCAAGAAACGGCAACAACAAGGATCTGAAAACATTTGCTGTTTCCTGTCTGCTACCCTGGGGCCATTAAAACTGCCGTGCCTGGATATAAAAACTGCAGTCTTACAGCTCCTCTCTTCTGGTGCCCCACAACAAAACTGTCTCCCTGCCCCCAATTTTACAGCCCACCTTAAGATTCATTTTCTACCTTCTCTTTAAAAAAAGAAGAAAAGAAAAGAAAAAGCCAGACCTCTGGATATTGTTATCTCTGTAAATATTTGCAGATGTTCTAAGACCAGGGAGAACTGCAATTCAGCAGAGACTAAATTCTCTCTCTCTCCCTAATACACTAGGTTATAAATCAAGCACTGAACTGAATTGCCTGCTAATGCTGGTTTAAAGGTACAGAATACAAAGAGTCAAGAAGCTTGCATAGATAAAGGAAACCAAACAACATTTTTGTGTGTATACACAGTCTAATTATTCCAGAACTTCTCCATACAATCCGATTATTACACAACAAAGTGTGACTGACAGATTTATTAGTTACGGGGTGGATTTAATTCATGATTTAAATTTAAAAACAGATTTTTTACTTACATCATCAAAAAAAATTCCATTTTTTAATTTAATTGATTTAATTAAAATCACAATTTAAATCTATCCTGATCAGTTGTATTAATAAAACCTTCCCTCCAAGATGTTCATGGCTCTTTTCTTTACCATTCAATCCTCATAACAGCCCTGTGAGGTAAATCAAGCTGAGAGTAACTAACACAATCTCAATCACTGAGTTCCATAGCTAAGTGGAAACTAGAACATGGATCCCTCAGTACTCTGTCATGCTGGCTGCCCTTCAGTACCCTCTCCTGTTTCTCAGTCTGCATGTTTAATAACCTCCTCTAGTGATTTTGCTGACAAATGGACTTTTTTTCATTTGGATCCAACAGCCAAGAGTGATCTCCACTCCTGTCTACAATCCACCCCTCCCCCCACATGCTCAAAACCTGCATGGAAAACTGGGCCCCCTTCAAAATGATATTCATGATTTCTCCACCTTGCAAAAACATCATTTGCCATTTTTTAAAGAAAAGCAACATCAGAAGAATGAAATTCCGCTCTGAACCCCCTTCCCCAGACCTGTTCTTCATTAATGGAGCGATAAATCTCGTCAATTCCAGGCGATCAGATGTCAAGAGCATGGGATGCTAAAGGAGTTCAAAATCAGTTTAAATTCATCAGCAGTTATTATTAAGAACAATGAAAAAAAATTCCCTTGTCCCAAAATCCTTGGCTACTTTACTTACATTTATTAATGGTAAAAGAATAGTAACATTTAAATATGTGTGTTTACAAAACTTTAGGATTTTCAGGCTAAATATATATACATTATTAGCCTGAAAATCCTAAATATATATATAGTGAAGAGAAAAATATATTTCCATTTCCTGCAAAAAAACAAAAAACAAAACCCCACCAAAACCATAAGTGGGTTACTTGAAAAAAATTAAATACTTGGGAGGGAAATTACTTGTTTTGTGACACAAGTTTATCTAAGGGCCTCTGACTGACATTTGGTAGAAATGCACTAGATCAAATCCCTGATAGCAGTGGCATCCACACTTAAGAAACCCCTGCCCAAGGAAGCTCATCTGTTTGGTCATCTTGCAGGAGGTTGGTAAAAATGCTTTGTACTGTATATCATAAAAATTATTTGTGAAGTGCTTGAAAATAGCTGTTCCAGAAAAGGCTTAGAGATAGGGTCTGCCTGATAAGAGTTTAAAAAAAGAGAAACACATTGTAAGCTTTGCCATGATATGTGCTGTCAAGTCAGAACCCACTTACAGCAAGTCCATAGGGCTTTCAAACTAACTGAGATATTTAAGGAGTGATTTTACCAGTTCCATCCCCACTCATCCTGGTATGTTTCCATGGCTGAATGCCATTTAAACCCAGGTCCCCTGAGTCCTAGTATGTCACTCTGTCCACTACTACAGCATGCTGTGTATAGTAAACTGTAGGACTATTCAAACTGGATCAGGACCATGACATTGAGGGGAAATGTTAACCGTGTTACTTTATGGTTATTTCCCAATTAAATCCTATATTTGCTGAAGTTGTTATGTGCTCCATATAGAAAACAAGAAGGCACCATATGGAAACCTGTATGTTTACTGTTTTGGAGCAGACAGCCTCAGGGATCACGGGAGCTAAAGGAGCAGAATTAAACAGTGTACTATTCCTAAAAATCTCCAGATTGCCAAGTATGATGTTTCTTTTTAAAAAGTAGCAGTAGATCGTAATCCAGGATCTCCCACATGATGTCTGCTTGGACACAGGCTACCTATCATGAAGGCTAAGGTCTGTGTGTGTGTGTGTGTTTTTTACACAAAAGGGAAGAGTTTCATTTGAATTATTAAATGAATATCAGCTGGTGAAGAGTTTCATAGATAAGGAACAATAAAAGAAAAGAGCTTGAAGGTACATGAATTACAGATACTGCCTTTAACAAACACAGAAAAATGCAAAGACGAAGGAGGAGAATATAGAGAAATCAGAGATGAAAGATAAGCAGAGATAGAGAGTGAAAACATATGATGTTAAGTAAGAGATTATTAAACTGAATGTGAAAGGAAAAGTCACCAGTGAAGAGAAATAAAAAGTAAAGAAACATGATTATATTGGCACACTCCCCTATGGGAGCTTCCAGGGATTACATTCCACTTCCTCAGCTGCACTGAACATTCAAGTTGGGCTCCACAGGTCCATACAAACTGAACACATGGTCGCAGTGTGGGGACCTAGTGAGATGGGAAAAAGAGGGTGACAGTGACATTGCTCTTGGGCTCCCAAAGTGACAATGACACTGAGATGGTTTGCACTTTGGGTGTGTGAATGTAAGCTATGAACTGCCATACTCTTAATATTTTCACATTTCATTTTCCCCCAATAACAAATGTGATGACTGTATTCAGTAACTGAACTCCAGTCCTATCAGCCACTTCGTTCTTATGGGGCACAGTCATAAAATAGACAATATCTCAGAAGGGAAGCTATGGCATTCTGTTTTCCTCAAGGAATAATGTTGAAAGGAATAAGCCTAATACAATTAGTTCTAAAACCTTCAATATGCCGCTCTAGAGGCATGGCCTCCAAATGGATGATTTTCAATTGCATTAAAAAAAATCTTGCTACCAGTGTTATTGGGTAATATATCTTTTAAGTACCAATATTTGTTACTAGACTTTCTTTTTCAGCTTGGCTGGTTTCAGTAACATTAATTAGGGAGAATATAAAGAAAAATACATGAACATTGCTTCAACAAATACTATAGATCTATATATTATTTGTTTTTGTCACTTGGCTCAATTAAAAGTTTATCCACTATCATGTAGCTCAACTCTATCCTCTTAAAAACACAATAGGAAGTGGGGTAGTTGGGAGGAAACCACAGACAGGATACAATCATATGCACATAATATTTCAGATCCAGTTCATTTTACCATGGTATATTATGTTTTAGTATGTTTTAGAGGCAATGACAAATTTTGCATAAAATTTACAAGCATTGCTGTGTGCAAATAAGTAAACACTGAAGTATAAGATCTATCACTCTAAACAGGCAAATGCATTGACCTGAAGAGGCACTGACAACATGAACTTAAAAATGAGAAATATGTTCTGTCTTTTCATTTGCTGCATATTAAAACCAAAGAAAAAGCATTACATTGGAGGAAACTCCCCTCTACGTCTAAAAATAATATAATATTAAGATGCTAAATAAGGGGAAATTATATCACTAATAAATCCTTCACAGGCAGAATTCTAAAATCATTTCACACAGGAACACAGGATTGTATGCAAGGGATTTCTATATTCTTGTACAAAACACAGCCAAGATTAAAGAGGCATTTTCTGTAACAGCAGATAGCATCATCTCCCCCCTACTTAAGAACTCCACAGTTAATCATGACAACATTAGAAGTTGTGAGAGGAATATTAAAAGGCCCTTTGCCTTGCTTTCCAAAGGATTAATTTTCTACTCTTAACTTGCAAACCACATACACAATACTCTGGAATACAAACTCATTTTGGAGTCTTAAGGATGGGAAACTTTGTACAAAAAAATTAAACTATGATACCGACATGATTTGTCATGTCTCTGTTTTGAGCTTTAAGATATAACAGGGGAAGAGAAGGAATTAATAGTGGACAGAAGACATTCATGATATTCAGGAAATCACAGCTTTATAATTAGCTGTTACAAATCTGTGAGGGAGAATTAAATCTTCCTTCAGGCAGATCCCCCCCCCGCCCCTTTTTACAAGTGATTCTTCTAAAAGATACATGGAAATAAGTCAGAGGCTTGTCAGAGCTACCTAGAATCCCACAATAGATCACTTGGAAGTCTACTACAAAAGCCATGCACTTAGAAAAAAGCAATTAAAAAACTGGTGATTTTGCCAACATGTCATCTGACCTGCAAATTTTAGGATTCAACTCCTAATGTTTAGGCTTGACCCTTTGGTCTGTCCATATGTACCAGCAAAGCTGAGAATGAATGAATAATTCTGAACCCAGTGACTTGTTCAAGTACCTCCTCTCCAGGATATATTCTTCAATTCTGCAGCATAATTAGAGAACCAGGGAGAATTTTTATTACAACTTCTGTTAAACAACTGGGATTCAGAAATCTCTAGTCACAGAGTAGATAAAAATCACATTGATTTAAATTATGAGTTAAATTTTTTAAAAAATTATTTTTAAAATGTAAATGGTCAAAAAATCCATTTTTATTTAAATGGGGATTTAAATCAAATCCATACTACCTGGTGATCTATAGAAAATCACACTGGGATCTATCTTCTATATAAAATAATAGAAGTATCTACTCTGGGTTCATCCTGTCCTAATTTATTAAGCAGCTTGGAGAGTTTTTGAACTCTTCAGCCAAGGATCTTTTAATTTAGCTCAACTTTAGGGGGGAACGTTTTTTTTTAAAGAATGTCTTAAAAAAGCAAGGAAGCTGCTGTCAAAGTACTTGCCCAAAGCCCTCAAAAGACAGAACTCATGAACACCTTTTGAAATATCCTCAGGACACATGTGGTAGCTTAGCAGCTGTGCAATCTGGCATGTGGGAGAGGTTATGCTGAGAATTTCTCTTCTAAAATATTATATTCAAATATCCAAAGAGTTAAAGAAAGTTTATCTGAGATAAATTAGGAAAAGGGAAGAAGATGGGAACACAAGTATCACACCGACCGAACGAACGAACTAGCAAACAAACAAAACTCACAAACAAATCAAAGTAATTTAGCTAGTTAAACGCTATATACTAAAGTAGAAATCTTGGAATTCAGAGCATATGAGAGAGCACTGTACAGGAGATGACCTGAGGAAGGCATCTTTAGACTATTAATTAGAGATGCGGGTATTCAAATTCGTACAGGCAAGGGGAGGGAGGACAAGTTGCTAGCTGAGCAGGAAGAAAGTGGAGCTCTGGGAGTGATTGGAAGGATGAGCAAGGCTGCTGCCGGATGTATGAGTGGAGGGTCCAGCCCCAGGGGGCGGATCCTTGTTAATTCCAGCTGCGCGGGGATATTCGTATTTGTATACAAATGCTCCCATCTCTACTATTAATGTATATAGTTCCAAGAGACCAAGAGTACTTTTGAAGCATTACATTTTATGGGGCATTTGACCTGTGCTATCCACCACCTTAATGGAGATGGGCTGCTATTTTACACAATTTTACACAAGGTCAGTTTTCTATATCAACCGTCTAGCCAGCCCAATGGAAGATTCTGTAGCTGCTTGAAGCTGTATTCATCTGATTGACAACTATGCACACATGTATGGCACAAGAACTAACCAGTTCTACCTAGAACGAGGGAAGAGCTTAACTTCAGATGTTTATTTAGAAACAAAAGACAAAAATATGCCCATTCAGGCTTCATAGTAGGGTTCCGAAATTTCAGATGCTCTAGGTGGCACTGTTGAACTACACAGAAACACAGGAATTAGCCAATCCTAACAGGCAGCCAAAGGACTGGAACAGAGGTCTGGAATAGCCAATATCTTTGTTAGATCACTACAAAGTTACAAATAAGGCAAGATTTTGAGTTCTCCAGAACTCTTCATTGGCAAAGATGGTATAAAACTTTGAGTTAAACCATTTAAGTCCCAAAACTAGGCTAGATGTGATGCCCACCTGAGACTCTGATCTTCAACTTGCAATGTGTTCTCAGATCAAATAGAATAATACAAAAATGAGAGATATTTATCCGTTGAATTAACATGATAGGTGGGTTGTTCTCAATAGATAATGGGAACAGCAAGTTGTAAGACAGACTTGGCTTTCTGTCATGGAACTGGATTAAAAGGAAAGCCTGTAACAATATCAGAAATTCAATGCTTGGTTTTACTGAAAAGTTTGGGAAATCAGCTGATTAGTTGTATCTAATTTTAAAAAGACTAGCCAACCATGGTAAGAGTGTATTGTTATAATTTTTTGTTAGAACTTCACGACTTTCTTTTCTGTACTCAGAACAAAGTCATTTTTCTACCTCATGCTGTCTACTGAAGATTCCTAATTTGGGGGGAAAGAGGGTGACACATAGCAGTGGCAGCTATATCGCCTCTGACTGCTCACCATAAGAATCCAGGAGATAATGAGAAGCTTTGTGAGGCTCAGCAGCCTTGTTGCAAATGTCTCTCAAAGCTGGCAGATGAACTCTAATTTAATACGCCAAGTTTAAAAAATGACACAGAACTGAGGATATGCGATCAGGAGCCTTACTAATGCACACTTTTCTGTTTGTGAATGAATCTATGAGCAAGTCTTCTTCCTCCAAATTCCTAGCACCTAACAAAAGATGCATATTCCTATCCAAACACATTCCCCCTCAAATCTATATGGAATGTGCTTCCTGCTGTCCTACAGAAATCACTGCTGGTGGAGACATCTTTGCTTAGTTTTCTCATACAAGCAACAGTTAGGTTCCCCAAAGAACAAGGAAAAAAGGTGTTTATTGGGTTGTATGAGTCTGGTCCCAGCTGACTCTTAGGATGTGCAAAGTCAATGTTCAAAATCTGATTCACAGGCTCTGATCTAATAAAATGCAAAGCCAGAGTATTTGAAGCCCCAGCATATAATGAGCAAGCCAATATATGCCACCCAACTGCTCCCACTGTTATACCTGGGAGGGGCTAATGCAACCAGATACTTAACTGGGATGAAAAATATCCTAATCCTGATTCCTGGCTTGTCTCTCTTCAAGAAAGCCAGTGTCTGGCTTATGGACTGAGGTTTATGGAACCAAGAACAGCCAAGGTCTCAATATGCATGCAAAGCTTTTCCACCCTGGTACAAAACTTTAGCTACTCCCAGTTGCAGAAGAAGCCAAATGGGAGTAGCCTGGCAGTATGCAGAAAAACCCTGCTCAGAATTCTATTCTGGTTCAGCATTTTGTGAGAATTTAGCCACAATCTGGCACACTGATCTTCAAAGGGTATGGTTATGGAGATCCAACCAGAAAAAGGCACCACTAGGAAAACCCAAGTTGCACAAATTACATAATAACCGCAAAGAGAGGACATGTATACTGACAGATTCTCAGGAATGACCACTATTTGTCAGTTAAGAGGCAAGTCAGAATTATAATAAATACATGGAGTAGAAACAAGATAGAATAATACATCGGTATCAAACAGCCTACTTTGACATCATCTCAGTCAAAAGAATCCACATTCCTATCAGACTGAGTACAACACACACAGCACAACCACCTGTCATTAAAATATTTACTACCTTAGTTTACAGGCTGTATTAAGGATTAGTGAACTAAATACGTGAAATAAAGTAATGTGAGCATTTGATATGTTACCTATTTCTATGTGTTTTCACTATTCTTATACAAGGCGGGTGGTCAATAAGCCAAACTTAAACAGAACACCTCCCTTTCCAGCAATAACCAATATGTCAAGAAGATACGTTCAAGAGCAGAAGCAGCTATAGACTACTGCATACAATTGGTACACTAGCAAACTACATGGTGGAAGCAGCATGTGCATATCCCACATAGAATCTTTCTTAGTACAAAATTTTTAAACACAACTAGACCTTGATTTACTCAACACTACCCCCAAAACAAACAGTAACACATGTATAGTCAATATGGCATAGGCCATAGGGAATGTTTAAATTTCACTTTTTTCCCTGTAAATAAGAACTGGGTGGTAGGAGGAACATTCTTCTTCAGCTAATGACAAATTTAAATATTTTACAGTGTAAACTGTTTCTTTTTAAGATACTACTTGATATATGTTTAGAAAGAACACACATATTCCAGTAACCAAGCGAAACATGCTGAACATGTTACAATCCAACTATACCTTTTAAATTGCACAAGGCATAATATTTTAGATGCAAAGCAAGTCTCCTGCTCTGCATAATCTTGCACCAAACTTTGTTTTTATATCACCAAGGTCTCAACAACAGCCAAAGTGACCAATGGCTAGCAATTTTAAAAAGTGTAATTAGTTTAAGAGAAACATGGCTACCTGATATGATTGGTAACATAACATAGTATAGTGGTATATAGATTTAACTTCAAGTTAAGCTGACTGGACTTATTCAGACATTGCTGCATGCTTCTCCACACACAGACCTCTCTATATTGCTCTGTACTTGATTCAAAAATAAATATGGACTGGCTGGATAGCTGAGTGATTTAGGTTCCTGGCTATGGAGCTAGAGGTTTGGAGTTCAATTCCTCACTGTGCCTCCTGTGAGCAGAGCCAGCTTGTGTGACTTTGGGCAAGCTGCAAAGTCCCTGGTGCCCCCAGAAGAAAAGAATGGTAAACCACTTCTGAGTATTTTCTACCTGGAAAACCCTGAAATAAGGGTTGCCGTAAGTCAGAATTGACTTAATGGCACATGTTTATTAGATTTTTATGGACTACCCTGTTTCCCCGAAAATAAGACTTAACCTGAAAATAAGCCCTAGTATGATTTTTCAGGATGCTCGTAATATAAGCCCTACCCCAAAAATAAGCCCTAGTTAAGTGAAACCCTGCCCTATACCATTGTGCAGCAACCAGAAGAAGATGACATGACTGTATTTGAATAAATGTAGATTGTTGTACATGAAAAAAATAAAACATCCCCTGAAAATAAGCCCTAATGCATTTTTGGAGCAAAAATTAATATAAGACCCTGTCTTATTTTCAGGGAAATACGGTACATGAACTACTTATCATGAGAAGGCAGGATTTTCTGGAAAAGACAATACAGTAATACTGGGAAAGGTAGAAGGCAGCAGGAAAAAGGAAGACCAAATATGAGATGGACTCACTCTCTAAAGGAAGTCAAAGGCTTGAGTTTACAAAAGTTGAGCCGGGCTATTGGGGACAGGACATTTGGGAGATCGCTCATTGATAGGCTCGCCATAAGTCAGCAGCAACGTCACGGCACATAACAACAAATATGGACTATTAATATCATTGTCACACCCATAGCCAGATGGAACAATTCATTAGATGTGTTCCTTGAGTACCAGAAGGAAACACATCTGAAAAAAAGTCACCAACAAAGCTCACTGTCTAATGGTACTGCTTTCACAGAAGTATCTATCTAAAGGCCAAACTCAGGTGTTGTTGGTGGTGGTCCTAACTCCCACTGTCTTGACAGCTCTTCCTCATATGGCTCTGTCTCAGCACTATTCAACATTCATGGTTGATGGCAGTCCAAGTCTGTAATGGGTAATTAAAGTTTTACACTACAGTGCTCTGCATGGCAACACTCCATAGAGGCAGCCATATTTTTTTGTGGTTTGGCTCAAACACATAAACAGTCTTCAATATAGTAGCGGTAGCTGCCAGAAATATGCACATTTTGATACAACTATAAGCCTCCTCACACCAGTGCAAAGGGATTGTCCCTGTTCTCTATCCTTTCCATTTTCAGTACTCTGAGCCGTCATGCATAAGCCAACGGAAGTGATAAAACATTCCTGTTTTCTTTCTCTGCAATTCTGCTGCATTCTGGGATATCATCTGGGAATTTACTCCAGGACTATAAACATCCTTCGTGAAACAACCAGAGAATGTCTGAAAAAGTGAACAGTATCAGTAAAGCCAACCTTTTCACTGTTTCTGAAACCTCCAAAAACTAAGATGGAGGATTTTTTTCTAAAATTCATGTGGGGGGGGGGGAGGGAAACTATTCTAGTATTTGGGAAAACAACAACCTCTAACCAGGAAATCATATACAGCCACACTGAAAGGTCTAGCACATGAACATTCTGAAGACCGGTCTATCAGATGAGAAGGTACAAGCAACTGAGAGTTTATAAATGACAGACTGAAAATATAAGCTCCCCCCTCTCCTCATGACATTCAAGTTTGCATGTAACAGTTAAGATGCAGACAATACACAATTCTTCTGTCAAAGGCAGATACTTCCTTTTCTATTCCCTGGACTTTCCTTTCCCAGTTGCATAAATTGTCCTGCTCCTTTACACTTAAAGTCATGCAACAACTCTAAAGCGTTTGTTAAATAAGAAGGATGGCATTTGATTTTTTTATTATAGAGTTAATTGTGCCTGAAAAGGTACAACATGCTAAGAGCTGCAAAAGGGGAAGGGAGAAGAATCATAGATCTGTAGAGTCACCAAATCAAATTATTCGCTGCATGGCACATCCTTAAGCTAAAACCAACCAGTCATCCCCACAGGAAGACCTGAATGAAATATGATTTGTAAAGCACAGTTTTAAACATATCACAGACAACATGGAAGTCAAAGAAAAAATCATACTGAGAATTGATTTCTGGTGTGTATATCCGTTTCAGCTATGTAAATGTGCTAAATTAATCAGACATGACACATA
Organism: Intellagama lesueurii; assembly: GCA_037013535.1. Taxonomy (NCBI): domain Eukaryota; kingdom Metazoa; phylum Chordata; class Lepidosauria; order Squamata; family Agamidae; genus Intellagama; species Intellagama lesueurii. Next base: position 173,165,342 of record JBAJHW010000004.1, on the reverse strand, counting down.
TTTTCCCCATTCAGTCTGTATACATGTAGTATAGTAAGAAGCCTTAGTTTGCATATATACCATATAAAATTGTATGTGTCTGCTTGAATGCCAGTTTTTACACAGAACATATACAGGACTCATTATGTGATACTATCTTTATTCTCCACTTCCCCCGTCCCATGATTCTGTTTCTGCTTTACCAACAGGATTATAAACTAGCAAAACAATTTCAGCTATTAACCTGAAAAGATTTGGAAGCCCAAAGCAAAAGCAATCTGAAACACCTTTGTCCGTTGGCTTCCAAGGTCTCAGTGCATTAGGGGGCAGTGTAGGAACACAAACTTGCAAGTGCTTTGTTATGGTGCATCCCTTACTAACTGCTGATGCATAGCTAACACGGCAACAGACATTGATTTATGTTCAACTTTCCATTTCATCAGAGATTTTCAGAACGCTACACGCAGAGTTCAAAATTTAGTAGGAAAATACGTACACACACAGAGAGAGAGAGTCTAGAAGTGTTCAGAATAGATCATTAGGCAACTCAAAACACATAAAGTAGCTTTTGCTGCCCCTCCACCTCCCCTGGAGCAAAGATGGATGACGAACAGTTTGGATCTTTTCTTTCCAGACGGTCTTAGATGGTCCATAATGTAAAGGGCAGACATATGTGCACGTAGGACTAGCGTATTTGCAAAATATGACTGCTCACTGGAGTACTGTGAAGCAACATATACTGGGGGTAGGATACAGGCGGTTACAAGAGAATACTCAGTGTTAGCGGCATTGTTAGGCATGTGCTTGCCAAGGCCAGTGTATTGGCATGGTCTGTCAATGGCTGACAAAGTCCTTGAAGTTTACTCTATTGTGGGAAAGTAGCCAGCCATCTTTCAGCTTGCCCTAAAGGCAAGGGAGTGGGGTGAGCACATGAAAGAGGACAGCCTTCAGTGGGTAGTAGTAAGGAGGAAGGAAAGAATATGCTGTTACCACCACTGATTGAACAGGAGACCAATGAGGGCAACTTGCCTTAGACTTCACCATATTTATGGTTTTTGAAAAATCAGGCAGTGAAAAATCAGGCAGTTCTTGTCGGATCAGCATTTAAAATATGTTTGTGCTCCTTTTTCTCTCATATTTTAATGTACAATGGAATAGTTCCCAAATTTAAAAAAACCCAGTGAAAATCACAAGAAATCCTTGTGATTTCTGTTTCAGAAAATCCAACGAGAACCCAAACTCATTATTGCTATATTCTGTGCAATTTTATGCAGACTTGATTAACTAGGGCCAAAGATAAAAGTGGGCATTCCTAGTTGCACAGCTCCTCTCTCCCTTGCTTTAGTCATAATCACAGGGCAATTTTCTTCCTAAGCTGGAAAGAACGATACTCACACAGTTTGAAGTTGGGGTGGGGGTGGGGTCCTATGATGCATTGATTGTGAGCATGCTGTTAGTCAGGGATAGGAAGTATCTGGCCCTCCAGGTGTTGTTGGACTACGAACTCCCCTCACCAGTGCTGGATGGGGCTGGTGGCAACATCTGCAGAGCTGCACTTTGCTCACCTTTGCTGTAGCACATATTATCAATTGTTGCTGCATGGACCACAATGATATAGTTAGAGCAGGGGTCCCCAACCCCCAGTCCGCGGCCCGGTGCTGGTCCGTGGCCTTGGCCGGACCGGGCTGCGGAGACAGATCTTCTGCCCCCCCCGCCACAGCCCCTTCGCGCATGTGCGAGTGCGTGCACCCCGTGAGCACCCCCCACCCCTTCGCGCATGTGCGCAAGTGTGTGTGCGTGCTGCACAAGCACCCCGCCCCTTCACACATGCACCCCCGTGCGCGAGCACCGCCCCTTCATGCATGTGCATGAGCGCGGGGGGTGCCCTGCCCCCCCGCGCATGGACCCCATCCACCCCCAACCGGTCCACAGTGTCAAAAAGGTTGGGGACCACTGAGTTAGAGGATAACACATGCCATCTGTTTGTTTTCCTTTAGCTGTCAGGATAACATCTGAAAGTTTGAAAAGGCATACAGAAAACATTTTAGCCCTCCTTCTTCTACTCATGAACTTTTCTCCTCCATCTGTAGCATCTTAGATACCAAAATATATGATTCTTTAAATCTCTCTCTCTCGCAACCCACCAGGCACCTTCTCCTAATATCCCTACAGGATGCCTGACTATCTCCCTTCAACTTTCTCCTTAATGTTGAGTATGAAGGTTCAGGTTGCTGAATCCCTATGTCTGGAGATTTTGCTTGCCTGGCAAATTCTGTTGAGCCAATGGGAGAGAGAAATCTTTTCCTGCTGCTAGTAAAGAGCCTGTCCAGGCAAACATGATCCCACCGTGATGCTTCAAGACAGGTCTTTAATTATGTAGGTGCTCTGCCTCAATCAAGTCTTACCAAATGTTGAAAAAAATGTAATCTCCTACCTTGTAACCCTCCACTCCCCATCACTTTTTTTCTTAAAAAAGAAACAATTAAGGAGAGAAATGGAATAGCCGCACAATCTTGTCTGATAATATAAAGTTCTCCATTTAGAAGAACCCGTCATTGATCACACAGTTTAAAAGTGGAGCTTACTGAACAATCTCACCAAGAAGACTGCCCAGTTATTACCTGAAGACAAGATCCTTCATTCACTGGCACATCCCATAGTGTGCTCTCTATGTGTTTTCTACTGTATTCGAGAAAAATATGCAAAACCCATATTCATGTATATGTTGGCTAGAATGTATTATACCCATAAAATGAACTATATTACATATTCAAATTGTAGACCACGTCAGTGTGGTTTAAAAAACATACACAGAGAAGCAACGGTATAAGCAGTTGAAAAAACAAATAAAATGGGAACATATGGTATTTCCTGATATACATTTTAATATTAACTCTTTAGTCCACCTAAGTTGCAGAAAACCTAGGAGGTTTAAGATGAAATGCTCACATTCTCCACACACACACGCACAGAAAGACAAAAAGTTCTCTCTTCCTTTCTCACAGTACCAGAATAATTTATCCAAAGACTGACAAGCAGGAGATTCAGGGGTACACAAAGAGAGCACTTCTCCACACAGTGGCTGAAATCCTGTTGCCAGAAATCATACAGAGTTAAATCTGACAACATAATCAGCCACAGTGATTTTTCAGAAATTAAAATTACTGATAAACACACACACACCACTATCAACAAGAGGCTGAAGGCCACCTTGAGATTCCCGTCATCGTGGGGAAGCCACTGGAGGCCGAGGGATGGATGGGGAATCTTTAATTTCCAAATATCACTACCGCTGGGATGATTTTACTTAAGGAAATGGTTTAACTTTAGGATCTTCATCCAGAGCTGCAAAATTTGAAACACTTGCCCACAAACAAACAAACACCTCTGGAACACATCTGAAACACATTGGCAGAAGGGGGATTTTTCTTGGTCAGACAGATTGAAATTGAAATCCTGGAACCACACATGTTGTACCCAAGGCATACAAAACTTGGATTGCTGGCAGATGTTCCTACCTCACATCTTTCATTTGTTTCCATCTAAATAAAAAATGTACTCAAGCCTTTTTTAGTACATCAAAATCAATAGGCTTTCCTTCCTTCCCAGTGCACAAATGTTCTACCAAGATACTACCAAGATACTCATCTCCAAAAAAAACACAACCCAAAACAAATCACGATTACTGCTACATAATGAAACTTCCACAGATTAAATAGATTTCATTATTTGTAAACCCATGATTTATTATTTTGAAGGGCTGCTTGATGTTCACACACACTGGGAGCTAGCAATTCCAAAATTAGCTAATCATAGAAGTACAGTAGTTGCTTTGTTCTTCTGTGCAAACAATGGGCAAATAGTGGCACGTTCCATAAAGCATGCACATTAACTGCAGCCCTTTAGCTCACAGTAAGTCTACAACATGACCCTTCTGGCTGGCACAGTTTGCCAAGCCTAGCACATCTTGGAGAATTAAAGTGTATTAAAATTCCTAATAATTTAAAATTACATTTAACCTCCCATGTTTCTGGTGGGTCTTTTTTCAAACCTAACTCTCTCCTTGACCTTTGGGTTTGCTCAAAGATCAATCAGCAGGATTATTGTGTGGCTCCAACCAAAGTTTGCAACAAGAAGGGACATTCGGAAGAAAATGAATTCTACTACAAAAAGACAGATCTGGGTTTCCTCCTGACTGTCAGTGTGATGCAGTTTTGGCCTAGGCTAGATATGCTTCTGCCTGTGGCTAAAGCTTAAGCTGATTTTGTTAAACGATTTCAGTGATGGCAGTTGGAAAAAATCAAGTGGTTAACCAGAGAGGAGAAAAAGAAGAACCCAAATCCTGGGCGTTTTGAATTACATACAAGCCTGTCGTGACCAATGAATAAATATTTTTTTTAAAGCCTTAGAAAACCTTGAACTTCTATAAAAGAAAAAGACACAAATACTGTCTCTAGACTAAAGCAATCTCCCTCTTTCTCTCTCAGTCTCTCTCTCTTGCACACACAAAACTAAGCAAAAACTAAGGGTAGCGGAAACCCAGCAGAAATGTTACAGGCACTTATAACCAACTAGATACTCCTGGCTATTCTATTTTTTAAAAAGTCTTCAAGACTATGATGCCTCAGCAAAACTTGTTCAGCATCCACTCATGCACACACATGCAGTAAATGGCACCCAAAGCCAGGAGATTAAACTCTTACCTGAAAGAAACCTGGAGGAATGGGTCCCCCTGGCATTCCATCATTTGGAGGAATGTTTCCAAGTACCGGACTTGGCGCTGCAGCTGCACTCTGTAAAAAGAACAAACACAAAAAGTAAGATAAACACACTGCATTCAGATCAGCTGAAAAAGAAGTCGACATACATCTCATAACTCCATCAATTAGTGCATGACCAATAACCAATATCATCATCATCAAGACTACCCAAAGGAAATCAAACCTCTGTATTGTAAGAGCGTGCCATTAGGACTAATAGAATACCAATGACTGCCTTTCAGATTGATGTCCAACTGAGTTTGATCATCACCAAGTAATTTTGTGCAGTAGCCATTTTTAAGAGGCTATGTGGAAACCATCACAGAAGTGACCATTGCCCCAGGTTACAAACCTAAGCAATCATAAGGAAATTCTGAAGTGTACCTGGATTGTAAGGAACAAGCAGCGTGCTGGCATATGCTGCACAACTGTTCTCACTGTCTAACCAAACCATGAAGCTCTGGGCGTGTGCAGTTTCCTGTCTCTAGTTCCCTCCCAACAAGCTAGAGGAATAATCTAGGATTTGATTTTGGCAGGAAACAAGCTAGATATGGGAAAATAGCTGCTGGCAGAAGTCATGATTAAGCAGTCATGGAGCAAAGGTCTCCACTGCTACTAACAGGTGTGAGCAGGCAGTGTATTAGTAGGCTACTAATTTATGACGAGCTGGGTTCCCATAGAACCTTGGCAGGTCATGCAAGGTAAACAAGGTAAATTTTTTTCTAGTTGTGATCCCCTTTTATAATAGCCAACTAACCTGAGACCCTCCTGCAAAATTTGCATTAAAAGGCATTTTTAATGGAGAAAAGTCATCCCTTCTCAGAAAATAGAGGCTTCTTTCTTCCCCAAAGGGAAGAAGTTTCTCATATATGCAGATCCATACTAACTTTACTCCCCAACTCCAAAAAGTCAAGGAAGAAATAATTGAATAAGGGCTACAACACATATGAGGTGACCTGTGACCCCTCCCCCTAGAAAACACTTTGCGACCCCCTTGGGGGTCATGACCCCCGGGGTTGGGAAACAATGCCATAATCAAAGAAATTGGTATTCCCTGAGAGTAGGGGGCTTGCTGAATTTGTGCATTAGCACAAACTGATGCCTCAACCATTATGTGAGGGCTTTTCCTTGTTTGTTTGTTCGTTCATTTATTCAAAATATATCTACCCTGCCTTGCTCTTCAAAAGTACAATATTTACAGTACAATATTATATAATATTAAAACTAGCAGATAAAAACAGTTCTAAAAACACATTAAAAACAACAAAAACACAACAGTCTCATTTTGAGAACTGACTCCCAGGCAACCAGACATTAAGAGAAAGTCTGCCTGAAGAGAAAGGTCTTTGCTCACTTGCAGAAGGACAGCAAAGGTAGAGCCAGTCAGAGGGAGCACATCTGTCTTGTCTGAATTAAGTTTCAGTTTATTCACATTCACAGTCCATTACTGACACCAGACATTTATTTAGAACCGGAACTGCTTCTTTGGATTTAGACAGAAAGAAGAGATAGAGTTGGGTGGTATCCATATACTAGAGAAACCAAAACCCCAAATTGTGGACAACTTCTGCCAGTGGTTTCACACAGATGTTAAATAGCATGAGGGACAAAATAGAATCCTAAGAGACCCCACAGGAGAGCACAGAACAGGAATCACCAGCACTACCTTTTAAATTATTCTGTCCAGGAAGGCCACTGTAAAGCAGTCTGTCCAAATCTGATCCCAGAGGGACAGCCCAGAAGGATACCATGGTTGATGGTATTGAAAGCTGCTGAAAGGTCCAGCAGAACCAAAAAGGACACACTCCTCCTCTCTAGTTCTTGGAGTAGGTTGTCCAGCAAGGTGACCAAAGCAGTCTCCATCCAATAACCAGGCCTGAAATCAGACTGAAATCGATGTCGGTCAGTGCTTCCCAACCCTGGGTCACCAGATGTTCTTGGACTACAACTCCCCAAAATTTTGGCTAGCATGGATAGTGGGGAAGGCTTCTAGGAGTTCAGTCCAAAAATATCTTGGAGACCCAAGGTTGGGAACCATTGATCTTGATAATCTGTCTCATCCAGGAACCCCTGTGGCTGAGAAGCCACCAAATGCTCCAATACCTTGGCCAGGAATGGAACATCAGAGACTGGCAAATAATTTTCCAATATCATGGGATTCAAGAAGGGTTTTTTCAGGAACGGTCTTGCTATTTCCTCCTTTAAGCACGATGGGATCCTGTTGTGCTGCAGGGAGGCATTCAACACACCTCAAACCAACTCAAACAGCTCCTCTCTAGCAGCTTTTATAAGCCAGGAAGGATAAGGCTCCAACATACATGTGGCAGCCTTCACCTCTCCAAAGGTCTTGTCCACATCCTCAGGCTGCAAAATCAGAAACCTATCCATTAACACAAGACAAGCAGGAGGCAAAGTTACATCCACAGGACCTGTATCAGCTACAACATACAAGTCACTGCAGATCTGAGTGATTTTGACAGCACTCATATAGCTGACATCATCAGTAAGCTTCAGTTGTCATCTTCTCTCCTACTCTAATTTTAAAAACTCAACCCACAAGTTGAAATGTTAGTTGCTAACATCGTATCTCAAGAACATCCCTTTCTTTTACAACTTTTCTGTCTCTCTTGACACCATACAGAATGTAATCTAAAAGTCTCAGAAGCTTTAAACATTTTATATGATTTTATGGAGCAGAATGATAACATATTTAAAGTAAATTAGAAAGGTGTTCTCTAGTAGCTCCCTCTGTATTCCCTTTCCTTTACCAAAAGACAACCTTTCAGTGACTGCACTATTAGGTATGTTGTGTGGTAGCCCCAGGGCCCTCTTGCAAACTTCGTGGCTGAGCAGGTGATTGGAATTTGGTAAACTAAGCCAATACCCAAAGCCAACACTCCACCTCTACACTGGCACTCGAGATCCTTCTTTCATAACCTTTGATTCCATTCCCAGGATTTCAAGTGTCCTCATTTGACCTTTGGCACTATTTTAACAAGGCTTATATCGGATGTGGGGAGCATTTATCTATTTATCAACCTCAATATAATGTGTTCATTTTGTCCAGAATAAGAAATAACTGAGGTATAACATTAACTGAATCACCATTATGGAGCAGAATGATAACATATTTAAAGAAAATTAACTTACTTTACTTGTCTCTAGAAACTTTGAAAATAGTTTGAAGGAAGTACCAAATTGGGATGTGCCATTTGGGGTTTTCTGGATTCCAAATCCCAAAATTCTCTAAAAATTCTTCAGGCAGAATTCTGGGAGTTTACTCCCACAAGCAGGCACCTTCATTTCACTCACCCGGAGAAAGGCTGAGGCCTGCAAGAAAGCTGCTGCAATGATTCCCAGAGATGTTGGTTCTTCAGGAGGCACCTTCTATAGCAATGGTTCCTAAACTTGGCTCCCCAGATATTCTTGAGCTAAAACTCCCAAAAGCCTTCACCGCTAGCTGAGTCGCCAATATTTCTGGGAGATGTAGTCCAAGAACTCCCTGGGATATTCTTGGAGATTTCTGGGATTTGGATTCCAAAAAAGGGTGTTGTGGGGAAGGCACATTCCTTGTAGCAAATTCTCTCTCTCCCCTCCTCCCAGTTTATAACTTGGATTTGCCCAATGAAGAAACTGCCTGTTTTACAGTACTTTTATCAAACTGATTCAAGTCTATACCACAGATTACAGATAATCTATTATCATCAGCATAAGTACTCCTGCCGGGCTTTGCAGTTAGTATTTTGTCTGTCATTTTCTATTTTCCAAAGGGAAAAAGAGGCAAAGGAGTAAGGCAACATCTGGGACACAAAAGAAAGGAAGGGGTGGTGTGGGGAAACTGTGTCTGAAGGGGAAGAAAGGGACATTTTAGAACTGCTACAGGAAGTATACCTTCAACAATAGCAAGACTAAGAAAGAAAATCCAAGTGTCACTTCTAAAACACACTCTACTTCAGCCTTTCACTCATTGGAAGCAAACTCAGAGCTTTAAAATTAAAATCTGTTGGCTGAAATCCTGTTTTTGTAAATTCTGCAGCATAAGGCTGATGATGTCTTCAGTCAAGGCAATTCCTCCCCACCCCCAACCAGAATTAAGCATTTCCTCCTCCCATACCCTGGCCCTCACTTGTTCCAAAGAATACCTTTCACTGTTGGAAATGCATGGGAGCTCAGGATGGGAGGGGGAAATCATTAATTACCAATAATCATTGTCACTGGTAAAGTCATCCTGGTGGCCGCAATTTTTGGCAATCAAAGGCTTCCCCCTCCTGTCCTGCAGTCACCACAGCTTTGAACAATGACATGTTTACCCAGGACTGTGGGGGCGAGTAGATGCAAGGGAGGAAAAGTTTAATTAAAAAAAAACTTTATAAAAACAAGATTTCAGCTTATACACTTCATTTCACTGTAAAAACCAATCTCTATGCCCTTAACTACTTCACAACTGGATGCTAGCTTCTACTCTGAAAGTGACAGCATTATGTAAGCAAGGTAGCTAGCTAGATGGAAGACATCCCCCACTCTCGCCTTAAGATACACCATGGTCAACAAAACACTTTTCCTAGAATCGAAATGTAAGTTTTGCTCCAGTCATTTCTTTGCTCATCGCAACATAATTTTCCTCACATTTTCCTTGTGTATTTTTAATAGGAAAAAAAGGTAGTGCAGAAGAGAATATAGTAAGTTCCAGTGGTTCGTAGGTGCATCCATCCACATGCAAATACCATTCTCAGCTTACAAAAGAGATACTCCTTACTATTTTAACAGTCAGACATTGGCCAACGGTGCTGAGTGTGTTCCATTGTATGAATCACAGAGACCATGAAGAAGACAAATTTACATATTTTTATATTTTCAAAATATTTTATTTCCTTTCTAAATGAAAACAAACAGTGGAGGTGAGACAGTATTCCCTCCCTTCTTGGTGACTGGTCCAAGAAGGCTGCTACATTAAGGACTTCCCATCAGAACAGAAATGTGCATCTTCAATCCTCCTTTCTCAGCAGGTTAGTACTTTTTAAAAATAATTATTTACAAGGCTTTCACACATATACTGAAGCACAGCAGAAAATACAGTTATGTAAAACCCATTGAAAACTAGATTTATTTTCTGTGTCTTGTGAAGAATGGGCAGCCATGAATAAGCATGAAAAATGTATGGAAGATGTATCAAATTATCAGCTTTTGCCTTATAAGTGTCCTGAAATCTCAGCTATAAAAAATACCTTTAAAAAACTTTCCATTTGCCTATCACATTCATTCCATTTTAAGAAATGCTGCTTTGTAAGTGCTGAAAACCACAAAAGTTTCATGACTTTGATCATATGATGCAACTTTATTTTTTATTAAGGTTTTCACTCTTCACAGCTGAGATGCAAAAGTTTGAAACAATAGGGACAGAAAGGGAATACAAGTCTGGAAAACCTATAATTTGTCTTGGCCTGGCAAAATCACAATGGTTCGCCTTCCTGTGTTAAATTACCTATTACAAATTCTTCCTGGATTATAACTGATGAGTAAATTCAGAACAGCAGACATTTCTGAATAATTACAGAGGGAATGACAGAAAAATCACACTATATAATGTGATGTGGCTATACGTGATTCTTTTACACATGCATAAATACATCATAGCTTTGGAATTCCAAAGCTGAAATTCTTCTAGAAGACTAATCATACACCATATTGTTCAGACTTCTCCCCTTTATTGGATAGAAATAGAAGTTTAAATTTCTAAAGGATTGGTACAAATATAATTCCATTTTTTGTTACAGTCCTCAGCAATCTGAAGCAGCTCAATAATCCATTGGCTACATCTGTAAAAGAATAGATGGAACATCTGGAACCACTACTCCAAATTCCCCATTTACATCATTTATTAATCATCTCAACAAAGTTTAGAGGGGCTTTCTTCCATTAAAAGAGAAAAGCATCTTTTCATTTACAGATTAATTACGTTGTTTTCTTTTGAAAAACCTAATTCAAAGTGGACTGGTATCAGTTATTAGTGGTGCAACATTTTGTCAACAGTCACAATAGTTTTCCAAACATTTAAGTGTACACCTTTCACACAGCACTGAAGTCCTATCCAGATGGTGCCTTGTCCCTTTATTCAGCATGAAAAGCATTTCAGTTTTCTCATGGTGGTCATGTTCAGCTGTTCTGATTTCTGGATAAAGGTGTTTGATACTGTATGACAATTGCCTCTGTACAGGCTCTGGAGTAGCATTAATTAGCATATCCCAAGAATAGCAAGCTAAAGTATCACACCGAGATAACTACCAAAATGGAAATAGCTTTACAGTGGAAAGGTCAAATCCAACTTATTCTCGAAGCAAGTACAGACAGATGTGCAACCAGTATGTCCATGGACAAAATGAGAAACCAAATCAAAGCTTCGAAGAATTCAAGTAACCCAGAAGCACTGAACACCATCTGGTACGCATTTCTGACAAATCCAGATGTACCACTGCTGAACACAGCTCCACCTGAGACCTGAAGAACAGCAAAATACTGGTATTTTGGTATTTCCTGTACTGTTTATATCCCAGAAGCCTATCTTGGTTATTCAGAGTCACTTCCCTTTTTATGTAGCTATTAACTTGTTCTTATGTTTTCCCTCTTTTGTTCCAGCATTTGTAATGGTAAAGACCTATTAGTTAAGAACTATTTTAAAAAAAATTAAAAGAGCAATTTTAGGCTTCTTTTCCTCAGTCTACAAGCATGGAATACTGGAAGACAAGAAAGATGGGAGGAGGTTGAATTATTCATCCTTCTACTTAGCAGTACTCCAGACTAAAACAAAAAAGCTTACTGCTGCCCAAAGAAGTCCTGTCAGATGTTTTATTACTACAAATGAAATAACCATAATCATCAGATATAAGAAAATGCATGTTTTCTATTCTATTACAATTTAACATACAAGTCACTCCTTTTTCAATTTTCCTCCATAGGAATTCCTATAAAAATGGCCGCTAAATGGGAGCATGCGGTGTGAAGAGGGAAAAATCACCCTCTTCCCCCACCTTCTTTGGGAATACTTTTACCTAACCAGCCACTTTTAGTCTCTGCCTCTGAAACCTTCCTTGACCAATGGTCACATGCACATATGTTTGCTGTCCCTCAAAAACAGCAATACTTAAAGCTACTGGAAGATATTGCGTAGGACAGTTCTCTTCAACTGAAAGTGCAAGTTAGAAAAACCTACCAAATTGTTAGTATCTTTGCCTTGTGGGTTTTGCTGCCTCCTTACCAGGTACAATAGAAGTCTAACCCACCCACCCCCACCAGCTGGAATAGTAGCAGAAGAGACTGAAAGCTTTTTCTTCAGGTTTTTAGAGCATCATTATAAATTCAGGTCTTGCCTCCCTTGGAATACTAATGGATGGTGAAGAATCTAACGGAGTGTACAAAGGAAGGCAACACAGATCAAGGAGGAGAAGGATTTTAAAACTCAAGATTCTCTACACCCATTTAGAAATATCTGACAGACGTTATATTCTGGAGTGGCGTGGAGTGCATCTTCTGACCCCCTGGATTAAATTACTAGCTAAGAATAAGTGTTATTCTGAGCAAATATGCCGCATAAATAAGCTTTGTTTGTTTTGTTTTTCTTTGTTTAAAAACACGTGAAGAGTGTAAATAAAAGCAGTAAAGCTGGGGGAAATAAATTAATAGTCAGTTCCAACTCTCTTTAAAAATCTGGGAAAGGAGCATATTTCTTTTTTCCTTCCTTCGCAGACCAACTTACAGAGGATGTAGAAATCTTAAACTAAACAGATTTCAACACACTGTAACTTTTCTGCAACTGAATTGTCATAAGGAAAGTATGCACAAGATCTGGCTCCAGACTGCAGTACCCCCAATTATCATTATTTTTTTTAAATAAAAGCTTTCTATCACACAAAGCATTGCTCCTCCAAAGACAGCAGGCATTGCAACAAAGCTTCTAGCCAATATTTTATTGTTACAGGAGATTTCCAGCATACTATAATCTCTTGCTGGTGAGCCTCCCAGAGTTAAACAGATCCCTAAAACAGCTTAGAATAATACAATTCAGATACTCTGGAGTTTCACAACCCATCATAATACAGAAGAAGAAAAAATCCTATGCATCTTATTCAGTAACACTATTTATAAAACAAAGTTTTTTATCAGTGAAAGTCTGCAAAGAATGCAGAATGTAATGCAGAGTTGGATTTTTATAATGTTGAATATATAGATCTACAGCTATGTTCTCTATCCACACTGGCATGAAACTCACCCTGGATCTGCAGCCAAACCATGGCAAAAGAATCACCAGGTATCATGGTTCTTTTGTGTGGTGTGTATAACCTCTCAGATTGGACATATCGCAGACACAGCAAGGCATCTGTTACATTTCCTGGCTGGCCTGGAATGCCCTGCACAGCTGCCAGCTGGAATGCAGGGTGCAATGCAACGCTCTTCTATAGCCCAGCCATACTTCCCATCAAATCATGGAGTTATTTTTTCCAAGATACACACATGTCAGTTCGCTGCACGCATCGTGACACTTGGTTGGAAGTTAATAATTAAAGTGCCCACCAGTGCCCTGAACAGAATGCAAAGCAAGAATCGCATCTACCAGACTTGATGAATTATTTAGAAGGCTGCAGCATGGCATTGTCTCCCTCCCCACCCCCAGCCCTCATTTCACCCTCCCAATGGCACTTCATCTGTGATAGAAAGAGCAAAGTTTCAAGCCTATGAACTCTGGGAACTTTCTGCAAGATGAAGGTTGCAATCTCTAGGATCCCAGGAACACATCCATGGGGCCCAACGACAAATCAGAAATCTCCCCTCAAGCTCCAGCCTTTGTGGGTGTGAGTGTAATCTCATTTCCACCCCTCCCCAGAGCCCTGATCAACCAGACATAGGTTTTCACACTGATGTCCTTCTGAGACTGGAATTTACAACCTTGTAGATACGAACAGGGTGTAGTGCTGGGCAGACAAGGACATGCATCTACTGGATACATAACTCTCTTAGCTTCTTTCAAGGTGGCCAAGACAGAAAGCGTGATGCATCTTATCATACCATCTCTAACTCAGCTGTTTTTTTGGTCATCCCCCACCCCATGAAGTCCTACAGAGGAAAAACAAACTGAAAAATGGCATCTCCAATACTTCCACCTGGCTGTCAAAAGCACAACAAAGCTTTATGGGAACAGAGCCTCTGAGATAGGAATACTCCATCTACCCATCCATCTACCCATTCCTGAGAGGACTGCATCCTAAGGAGATACGAGAGAAAGAAACTAGCATCACTTTGTGTGGCCTCAGGAGATGTTGCATCAAACATAGTAGATCTGTTGCCTTACAATATGAATTAAATATTGACTTCTTTGTTACTTCATGGAGCCAGCAGCTTTCTCTGGATCAGCAATAAGTGATCTTGCCACGCTGATCTCATATACAGGGAACTGCACAACAAAATATACATCTTGTTCTTCAAAAATAAAATAGTCCAGTTAAGTGTCTTTATGGCTTTTCTTTCCATACTATATCATGGAGAATTTTTCCTCCTAAGGTTCACACAAAAGTCAAGTTTTAAAGAGTGCCATTATATCTTGCGGGCTAGAATTTAAAAGCTTTCCTAGGAAGAATGCCAGAAGCTAAAAAGATTCTGATTAGCCAACACCCCAGAGGGGGTGGTGTGTTTTTTGGTGTGTTTGTTTATTTGTTTGTTTGTTTTTGGTCCTGCTGTTAAGAGGCTGCAAAGGTGAATAGAGAATGATGCTTTGCCAAGGAAAATAAAACCCTACACAGAGAATACAGGTAAGAAGTAGTAACAGCCTAAGTAAGCTACAGTGAAAAAGTATTATAATAATAGTTTAAAAACTATTGTATGTTGTGTATTATGCAGAATATAGTTGCCAAAGACTCTAGACTAGAAGCAGTTGGTAGCTGGGAGCAGAGCTGGTAAAGGAGACAATTATGAGAAAGAAAAAGGTGATTCATAACTAGAAGTACTACCAGAACCAGGGAATTAAACAGTACATGGTATGAGTGAAGTATATTTGAAAAAGGTAATAAAATATAAAAACAAATGATGATGATAATAATATAACAAAAGGTAGCAGCCTACTGAATCTTTTACCACATTCTTCTCTTCATGTGTGATATAATTACTTAAATGGAATCAAGACATTAGACAAACTTGCCTATATTGTATACAAGATCCAGATTGTGACGGGTGCAGCAGGTGAACAGCTGAAGAAAGATTTGCAATTCTTCTGTGTTATTCTGATCATTAACAGATTATGCATACATGCAGTTTTTACTTATCTAGTCACAGTTTGAAAACTCTTTGACAACTTCCTCAATGGACATGCTGCATCAAACCATTCTTACACACACATATCCACAAAATGCTGGCTGGAGAAAGGTGATTACTTACACCTCCAATTTCTCTTCGCACCCCAGAACATATTGTTCCTAAAAGCAAAATACTACAAATATAGGAAAGTGCAGGCCTTATATTTGGCAGGAAGACCCCAAAAGACATTCTGATGACAGATTATTGGGGTGGGTGGGTGGTTCTATTTCCTTCAGCAGCTATGAAAGCTGCCATCATCTTTGCTTTCCTAAAAGGCAGTGCAATGGAATTCCACATCGATGCACTGAGAGAGATATATGCTAATTAATGGAAAGCAAAGTGTGCTGCTTATATACCACCCGCCCCATAGCACTTCAAGCACTCTCTGGGCGGTTTACAAGTTAATTATGCAGGCTAAACATTGCCCCCCTCCCCCCAACGAGCTGGGTACTCATTTTACCAACCTCGGAAGGATAGAAGGCTGAGTCAACCTTGAGCCGGCTACCTGGGATTGAACCCCGGGTCGTGAGTTTTGGCTGCAGTACAGCAGTTTAACCACTGCGCCACGAGGCTCTTCATTCACAAGGGCTACATATGAAAGACTGGTTGGCTACTAGATGCAACATGCTCCATATAATAAAGCCTGCACATTTAGTGAGATTTAGAGAAGGTGAGGAAGGGATATATTGTATTCAATTGTATTTTAATTCGTGTGTAGTTTAATTATTTTTTTAATGTTTAACTTATTGTATTTTTAATTCTACTCTTTTAATTGTGAGCTGCCTTGGGTCCACTTATTGGGAGAAAGGCGGTTGGTCTATACTGCAAAACAAAACAAAACAAAACAAACAATAGTATTAAAAGAATTGTTTTAATTTGAACATTCCCCTCCCCTTCTGGAGTATGTACTTCCATAAGAACAAAGGTTAAGTCATTTATCTATTGAGGACAAAATGTATATTACTATAATATGAAGAAACAGTGAATTGCTAATGCATTAATAGATTATCAGCTACTCTTTGAAAAAGCTCATACAGAGATAGCCAAATGGGCCTGATAAATGACATTACTGTTATTAACACTGTGCCCCTAAAAATGTTCAAGAGTGATTGCAATTGCTGGAGCTGCTCAGTGCACCTGGTGGCATTACTGCACTTCTGGGGAATACCATTACCTGGGGAGACAGCTTAACATCTGCACATGTGGGAGGTCTGACAGACTTCTTCAGAACTGGAGACAAGGCTTACAATTTCAACTTTGCTGAAAATGCAAAACAAGTCGCCAGGCACTTTCTGATTATCATTAATTATATTTTAAAATCAAACTGGCACAGAAGATGATGAAAATCTGGATGGACGAGTTCTGCTTCCAAACGTAGACATGCAGTCAACACACCGGCTCAGTACACTCCAGCAGATGCCGTCTAAGCCTTTAAATCGCACACTAATTGTGCTAATTGAGCTAACAGTCGCTGTTTCGTCTCCCAGCCCTGAGTCAACCAGCGTCTTCTGGTACTGCTACAGAGATCCAAGCTGTTGGCTTTAGTGTTATTTTGTCAGCCATTAAATGATTCATCAGAGTCATTAATTGATTTATTACTGCTGCCTGCAAGTATAGCTTTGCAAATAAAGAATGATGTAGGTCAGAATGCAGGAGAAATTGAACAAAACAACACAGCTAAGTACTGGATGCTTAGATTAGCTATAGGGGACTCACATTAAGAATTTTTTAAAGTAATTATGAAAAGTAAAGGGAGTAAGGCAGCTGTGAGCAAAATGCGGCCCTCCAGATGCTATTGGACTTCAACTCCCACCAGCCCTAGCTAGTGTAGCCAACAATAAGGGATGTTGGGAGTTGGAGTCCAACATCTGGAAGGATGCACAGTTGGCCACACCGCCCCAGTAAAGGGTAAGTCAGAGGATTAGCTCTGTGACTATATACAGATTCCAGCTTCCTGGAACCTTCTCTCATACTCCACCATGAGCTTCCTCTTCATCAAAACGGCATCCTGAACTGTCAAGATTATTTGACAAATCCAAAATTACTGATCACTTTTTTTCCCCTGCCAGGCAATTTCAGAACTGCAAAAGAAAAACCATAAGGATACCAAAACAGCTGAAAATGGTTTGATGTGGGCTGACAACAAAACCAGATTTCTTTCAGCCATGTGTCTTCAAAGAAATGACCAATTTCTTCTTCTTCTAAAACTATGACCAATTTTAGTGGCACTTTCAGAGCTAACTTGCAGCAAGCAAAAAAGAAAAAGTGTTCCTCTTCCTTCTAAGCCCAGTCAGAACATCTAAGCTCTGGGTGCAAACTCTCAGACAGAAAAAACTATCTCTGCAGTCCGCTATTGTTGTTTTTATGTGTTGTCAAGTCTCCTCTGACTCATGGAGACCCTATGAATGAACGATCTCCAAAAGGTTTTGTCTTTAACCACCCTCCTCAGCCCCTGTAAACTCAAACATGTGGTTCCTTTAGGGAGGTAGTCCATCTTGTATTTGGTCTTCCTCTTTTCCTGCTGCCTTCCCCCTTTCATAGCATTGTCTTTTCCAGAGAATCCTGAATTCCAGATATTCTTTACCCTATCTCCAGGAAGAGAAGTTGGGAGTACAATTTCACAGAATTTCTCCAGGTGAAACAGTCATTCTTCAATAGTTTTTCAGAGATAAATAACAATAACTGTGTGCGTCAAGTCAATTTTGACTTACGGTGACCCTTTTCAGGGTTTTCTAGGTAAAGAATACTCAGAAATAGTTTAACATTCCCTTCTTCTGAGGGCACCTTGGGACTGTGCAGCTTGTCCAAGATCACAGAGGCTGGCTCTTCTGGGGTGGACAGCAGGAAACTGAACCTCCAACCTCTGACTCAGCAGCCAGACATCTAACTTGCTGAGCTATCCAGCCAACTTTTTCAGAGATGGGACTTGTATTTCTACCAGGTGAAGCACACTTTTCCTCCCACAAAGGGTTTCTGTTTATTGGACAGACATTGCATACAGAAACAACTGCACTGGCCACCATTCTGCTTCCTTCACAACACCCCCTACTTGCAATTATTCTAAAGCATTGTGGTGGTGATGGTGGTAGTACTGTAGTAGTGGTGATGGCAGTCAGGAATAGGATGAGGAGGCAGCCACAAAAAAATGGCAGATAAATTTTGAAAACAATTTTGCAAAGTGGGTGTCTATTTTTAGAGGAGTAAGAAAAAGCAAATCTCAGAATGTTTATCAGGAAAAAAATTCTGAGAATTTTTGATTCAGCACTTGTCCTTCTTTGAGATTTAGCCTTCCAAATGCTACATTTTAGAGGGATCAATGTAGATACTTATTGTCTCTGTGGCAAAAGATGCTTAGTATGTAGCTTCTTACTTGTAAACCCCATGTCCAGCATGATATAATATAGTGTTATTTCCTCCTCCAGGAACAAGATGAAATGAGTGCTGTGTCATAGTTTGTCCTTCACTTCCCCAGAATTTTTTTTAATCTCCTCAAGGAAGAAGCTTTCACTTTTCTGCCTCATTCTTAGGGCCCAGTATTTGTTTTGGTTATTATTATTTTCAACTTAATGCAACACTGCAAGGTGCTGCATGTGTTTCTTCTTCCTGTTAACACATGGCACTATTTCCCTGCAGCTTCCTAGGATGCTCATACTTTCTGATTTGAAAAAGCCCTGAGGAAGGAGTTACCTTATGACATCTTTTCCTATGTTTAACTGAAGTGTGGGAAGCTGGGGGTGGATGACTCTTAACTGCCACAGAGATGACTGTACAGTGAAAAATAAAATGTGCACACACACACCTCTCAGCTACCTCATGAGAACACTAAGCCCAAGAAAACTGAATCTCACTTACAATAATTTCACCTCTTTTTACATTTTTTTTCTCCAAAGGAAATTTCTTTTCTATCAAACAGCCATTTCTAATAGAAATGAAATTCTTATGGGAGAAATTTTCATTATAGGGCCAGTTCAAACACAAAATGCAACTAGGAATAAGAGAGATCCAGCAAGAAATCTTCTTTTTTTTAGCATAGCAGGAAAAGCTGCTGCATGAAAAAGTCTGAAGCACTGAGACAGCAACAGTGATAGCAGACCACAGGCCCAGCTTCTCCCCCAAAAGCCCCATCCTAGAGGTTAAGTGAGAGATAACAGTTTAAGTTCCTAACAATCAGAACTAGCCTATACAAACAGCAGACTGGGCAACTGCTATGTTCTGCTTGTGAAATGAAGTGTACCACATAAGCCTACAGATAGGAAGCATACCACATCTGAATGCTTCCCCAGGTTAGAAAGACTGTATTATGTGTAGCAGAATGACCCTAATAGGGCCTTCAAGGTAACTGAGACATTTAAGGAGTGATTCCCCCCCCCCTCATTGTAATGAGTTTCTATGACCAAGTTGGGGTTTGAACCCAAGTCTCCTGAGTCTGTCACTCTTTCCACTACACAACACTGGGCAGAAAGACATGCCCACATTATTTAAATAGGAAACCCTGGAAAAAAGCAGTATATCAGAGAGAAAGGCCAAGCAGCTTCCTGCTATTTTTGGCTAAGATCCTATTCAAAGCCAGCAGAATAAAAAACCCTGACAATGTTGTTGTCATGTTCTATTAAGTCAGAACTTACAGTGACCCTAATAGGGTTTTCAAGGTATGTGAGGTATTGAAGTACTGTTTTTATCAGTTCTACCTCCCAGTGAACTTCCACGGCAGAGCAAGGGAACCAAACCCAGGTCTTCTGAACCCTGGTCTGTCTCTCTGTCCACTACATATCACTGGGTAACGACAATATAGTTATGCACTATAGTTATGCACAACTGTCAATATAGTTATGCACAATATAGTTATGCACAACTGTCTAATGCAACTGGTCTATAAGTGGTGACTGTCACTGAGGAAACAATTTCTGCTTGCTCAATAAGAGTTTTGGATGCCTCCATACAAAGTTTCTTCTAAGCTGGGTGCGTCTTCTAAGCTGTCTTCCCCCTCTGTGCAGTGATCGCGTTAGGTTCCCGTTCCAACAGAAACCAGTGCGCGGGGGGTGGAGTCGCGAATGCATGCAGGAGCAAAGTCATGCGCACAAGATGTGGCGCCCCACCCAGTGGAGCTGAAAGTTAGAGGGTATGCGTTGCCTCCATGCATGAACGCCAGGAATACCAACTCACTCACACAATGCTCTCCTGGTCTGACACAATAGCTCCAGGACTTAAATGTTCTACTAGCTAGGAGAGATAGATGGATAGATAAGATACAGATATAGATATATAAATGGAGGAGAGCATTGAAAAATGGACTCTGGCTCTTTATTCTTCTGCATGTGTAGGCCAGGCCTCAAAAAATAGCACAATTGAGAATTAAGAAGGGTACACGTGAACCCTGGTGATGTCTCTCCAGATACATAATTTCTGCAACCTCCACAGCAAAAGAATTTCTCTGACATTCTGGTTTGAATGAAGTATGTTAGCCGTACAAAAGATGGAGCAGAGATGGGGGTAGAGAGAGGAGGTGGTGCCCTGATTGCTGAATCTTCTCTTGAAAACTTCCGGAAGACCTCACTTATAACACAGCCGTCCTCACCCAGTCCTAACAATGTTTTGGTAAAGCATCTGGAGTGTGTCATTCCACCAGAAGGCACTGATGTAATCTCCATAGGAATAGTTAATTCTGCTCTTTTATCTCACACCTCACTACCAGTGTGATTTACACATAGGCAGACTGGGGCCTGCTATATGGAAGACAAACAGCAGCTCATTCTCCAACTCCAGATTAGCTATGAAAACAATTTGCCTCTGCTTACACAGAAGCCCTACTCGCTGGAAACCAGCCAGGGAGAAATAGGGAGGGGAGGGCACTGAATCAAAGCCTGTCTAGCCTCTAAAACTATTATGAAATGGGATAATTTCTGTGCCCTGAATTTTAGCGCAATCTAACCGTGCTCTGCTTTAATCCAAGTAGGAAGCAGGAACAGTTGGGACAGACTGAAGGATTCAAATGGATCACATGACAACTGAAAGCCCTCTCTCTAGAAACATTCCACCTGCTGGTTATTTATCATTTCTATAGCCCTTTCCAGAATACAAGGTGCTTTACAATGGTAATTTCATTTAATCCTTGTAACAACTTTGTGAAGTACATTAGGCAGGGAAATAGTCATTTGCCAAAGGGCAGACAGTGAGCTTTCAGTGGGGAGGTGTTTTTCTATACCCATTAGCAGTCTTCTATCTACACCACAGATCTGCTACCAGCAGTTGTACTCTCTGGAAGCCTCCAAGCCTTGTCAACACCAAGAAAGGACACGGGACAAAAAAAAAGTTCATGAAGAACAACAGACTTTTGGAGGCCCTTCTCTCCTAGCACGTTGCTGTGCAGTCTACCTGCTTTCCTTAATCTCCTGCAGAGTCCACAACTGTGATTCCACACATTGCACATAGTATGTGAGAAGAAAGGCTCAGCCTGGCTGGTTTCTGAAAGACAAATGGTATTGCAGAGGGAAATTTTCTCAGGAGCTACTGCTTCAAGAAACTCCTGCTGCATTCAAGCAGTAAATTCTGAGGGTCCCTGGCTCTATCCTTGACAGAAAGAGGGGAGGGGCACCTGAATCCCCTCTGGGGAGGGGCTGCAGTCGAGGCTTGTAAGTGCTGAGTGAGAAAGCTTATAAGCTAAGTAAGCAAAATAAATCAACAGCAACATTCTAAAAATATTCTAAATGTTGTATAGATGTAGAAAAGAGAACTGCAAAGATCTTACAGGGTAAGCATTAGACAACAAAGTGAGTCAAGAAGAGAAAGCTTTCCTACAACACTTTCAGCAGAATTTTGTGTTAACTGTTGAACTAGAAAACAACAATAAATGGCCACTGCAAGGACTAAGACGGCAACGACTATGATTGGTACTAACAGGATTACCACTGATTTCTACCCTTCACAATTTATAATAAACTAAAATGTTCCCAATATTCCCTGTAAACTTTAGAAAAATATGAGTGTACAATAACTTAGACTACAGTAACTACCAGCTTTCAAGAAAGTGATTCAGGCAGGTATGCCTGGAGCAGTACTTTGCGAAGCCAATGCATGAAGCTTTCAACTCTATATGCAAAAATAATTGTATTTAGATGTCACGCTTTTCACATATCAGTTTGGTAATATTTTTGTGATTTCAAGGACCAACATTAGAAATACAGTCATTATTAGGACAGCTTAGTTTTCTAAACCATAGCACATAGAGCCCATGCTGACATACTAGTAGATTCTTTGTGAAATGTGCTCAGTTCACAATTTGAAAAAAAAAAGTGTTTTATCTCCTAACCACCTGCTTTGCTCAACCTGAGATCAGATCCAATTCATGTGTCTTCTCATGTATCACCTCCAGGAAGAAAAGCTGTTCCAGCCACATTCTGCTCTTGGCTACACATCTGGAACCACCCTGGTGCCTTCAATAAATTTAGCCTGTTGCAATGATTGGAGTCAATGATACGCAGGAGAGCAGGAAAAAAAACCTTGACGGTTATCTGAGCTGTGTTTGCTCTTTTGGGTTAGCTGGAGTAAAAAGTAGCAGTTGGTTTTCCTGCCAGAAAGAATAAGATAGGGCCAGGCATACAGAGTTATGCAATGCAGCAGCTTGATTTACATCTTGGGAGTGGACTGTCTGTGGCCCCTGGAACTCTTTCCCAGAACCTGCCACAGCCTGCTGTTCCCAGCTAAATTTTAATCGGGCTGGCGCCATCTTTGCAAGCAGACAAAGACCTTTCTCTTCATGCAGGCTCTTCCTTAGTGACTGGCGGCCTAAGAGGTTTTTTTTTAAATGGATTGTTGTGCTCTGTTGTTTTTAAATGTGTTTTTAGAATTCCCTTTTTAATATTTATATACGTACTGTTTTTAGCTTTTAAATAGTCTTTCAACTGTTGTAAGCCACCTTGGGTCTTTTTAAGGAGAAGGGCAGGGTAAAAATATATAAATTAAATAACAACCAGTCCTGCCCATTTACAATAATTTTAGTAACTCCTATTGCTATTTGGCTATAGTAATTGTTTTTGCATTCTTTCTCCTTGCACGGCAGACAATGGTGGTGTTTGCTGCTATAACCAGAGTTTTCTCTTCAGTCCCATCCCTATCAAAGTAAACCATGCCTTGCAGCCAATCTGGTGTTGATCTCACCATTTTCCCCTTTCCATTGCTGGGACTTTTTGCTTTCAGCCACTATCTTCACCCTTCTTTCTGGCTGTGTTGTGCCACCTGTTTTTTGAAGCAAGTTGCTATATTTCCCAGTGCCACTGTTTTCTCTCTCTTTTCTTCTCCCCCAATTCTCTTTGACAGCACTGTAGCACCATCTGCTTCTCCCTTGCCACTGCTACCACCTCTGCCTCAGACCACTACTTTCATCCTTCTTTCTTCACCACCTTTGCCTTTTTTTCAGTGCCATGGTGACTTATATCATATGGATGGGCATTTACTTCCACAGGACTTTATGAGCCATGTCTTCCGAATAAAAAGACTAGAATGTCTATCACAATATCCTCTAATACCCCGTTGTCTTTATTTGCTCTCTGTAACAGGCAGCTGCTGATCACCAGCATATGAGACTGAAAGAATTCACATGTTAAAAAAAGTTTACATAAAATGAAGGGTGTAGCAAAAAGTAAAATGATGTAGCAATCTGGAAGATATGGATGCTTTGCCGTTAAGTACATTATGTAACATATACTGTTGTGAAAATAAAGTATAAAGGCGAGTTATTTATTCTGCCTTGGGCTCACCAGAGGGAAAGATATTAAGAAAAGTAATATTTTTTTAAAAAGATGATAAAGGAGGAACAGGTGTGTATGCATGTAGGTGTGCTCACAAATGCATCCCTAAACATGGTCTTCAGGAGCAAAAAAAGTTTCCTTCCCTTGGTTTGGGGAACTGCACACATACTTTGGACAAGTACATTGTACGGAAAAATGGTAAAGGCACTTAGGTGAAATGACAATCATTTGAGCCACAACAGGATGTCGAACCATTAAAGACCAAAAAGTTTATACAGTTAACACTATAATAGGAGATTTAACATCAGAAAAGCAGACCCATACCAAAGAGGCTAAAAACAAGCATAAGATTTTACAGTTTTTGCAGCTTGCAAATTATGGCTTGATCTACACAATAACAACCAAAGTAACAAATTAGCAAACACTGGAAAGTTTTTCAAAAGAGGAATTTTTCTATTTTCACCATGAATAAATGCAGCATTTTAGAAGAGACAGAAGAGAATACTAAATCTAGATACAAGGCTAACTGAGTATTGGGAATATTGAAATTTTGTTTCAGGTTCTACAGCCTTTGTCAAGCTGTTTACCTCTCACAACAGCTAATCACCTATAAAGTGGAATTCATTATCATGCCACTTCCCCAAAAGATACGAAGATTAACTCTACTTAAGCATTGTAATTATCCATATGCAATTTAGATTTCATTACCATCTTTGTTATTACAAAGGTAAAAGCCATAAACACCTCTCAAGGTTTTTGGCCTAAAGTACCTGGCGAAATCAGTTGTTATCCTATGGTACACAGTGTGGTGTAGTGGATAGAGTGATGGACTAGGACTCAGGAGGTCTGGGTGTGAACCCCACTCAGCCAAGGAAACTCACTGTGGAGTAGAACTGGTAAAAACCACTCCTTAAATATCTCACTTACCTTGAAAGCCCTCTTAGGGTTGCTACAAGTTGGTTCTGACTTGACAGCACATAACGAACTAATGTTAACTATACAGCTAAATCCAACTAATAAGACTTGAGCTATCCTATATTTCTAAACAGCATTAATAACTGTTAAAAACTACATCAGTTACATATTGAAAGGATTAAAGGATTCTAGTAGGTACTATATTTTTCTGTGTATAAAACGACACTTTTTCCTAAAATAATTAGAGAAAAAATTGAGGGTCGTTTTATACACGGAAGGCAGCAGCAGGAGGCGGAGCCACGGGGCTTAGCAAAAGGCAGGGAAAAGCGGCGGTCAAAGGGAGCCCTTTGATCCCTGCTTTTCCCTTCCTTTTGTTAAACTTCGTGGCATAGCAAAAGGAAGGGAAAAGCAGGGATCACATTTTCTAATTTGGAGTTAGAAAAGGGGGGGGGTCGTCTTATACATTGGGTCGTCTTATAAACGGAAAAATACAGTAATTGATTAACTATCCCTCTATTTAAAAAATACATATTGAAAAATGCCTGCTTGGTATCTTGGGGTAATTTACTGGGATCTTCAGTTGTGTTACCTCCTGTCCAACCTCAGACAAGCATCTGCATTATTTTGCCAGGCAATAAACCACTTAATAAGACAGGTTGCTTAGTGAGTATACTACATGCATCTGATTGGACTAATTACATAACATAAATACCTATTGTGCAAAGTAGTCTCTATCTATTGCTGAAAGTAGGCAAAATGCAACCTTCCAGATGTTGTTGGACTCCAACTTCCATCAGCCTACCAATCTCTTGGGAGTTGCAGTTTAATAACACCTGGTGGGATGCCATGTGTCCACTCCTGTTTGTGAAACAGGAAGTATATAGACAGCTAAGCCTTAAATACTTAATGTATCAATTCATAAAGCAGCCCATTTAAATTGCTTTGAGAAGATGACCCTCAACTGACAATGGATGCCCTAGAACTGAAATCTTTCTAAATGGCCAAAAAGGGCTCTCCTTGGACTCTCTTTTCCAGTCTCTTTCCTCAACACACACTGTCATTTCTTTTCTAATGACAGTGTCAAAAATGGTTCAACAGCTCTTCCAAGTTGCTAGTTTTAAGCCATGGTGCAAAACAGGTTTGTGAAGGAAACTGGAGTACATCAGGGCTTTGGTCTAATCCAGGGGTCTCCAAACTTCTTACCCTGAGGGCCACACCGGATCCTTTCAAGATATTAGAGGGCCGGATGAACGTATGTGCGTGTGCGTACATGCACACACACCCCGCATTTGCATGTGTACGCAGACGCCCCCCACAGATGCCCGCCTACATGCCCCCCATGCCCGCACGCCCCCCGCACACACAGGGTTAAGGGAATGTGCCGGATAAAACGGCAAGGCGGGCTGGATGTGGCCCGCGGGCCGTAGTTTGGAGACCCCTGGTCTAATCATTTAAATAACCAAGTTGTCCTCATATGGAAAGTCAGCTCAATACATGAATATGTAGCCTCACAACATTTTGTACTATCACCCAAACGTTATACAATACATGCACTTTTCCTGTAATGTGGATATTAATCTCTGTGGACAGAAGAAATTAAAACTGCTGAACAGGCCTCAGATACATCAAAAGGCTTGTTCCAGAGTCACTATTTTTTTCTGCATACATAACAAGCAAGAACAAGAACTTTCTGCAGAACTGGATTGTAATCCACAAAAGTTCACATTGAAATATATCCATTAATCTTTAAGGTGCCACAACACTTGTTGTTCCTGTTACACATGCTCAAGCAGACTTAAGATGCTACATGTCTGAAAACTACTTTTTCAGTACCCAAAGATATAAGACAACACAAGTCAAAAGAGAAAAGCAACTTTTCTGAAAAGGCTGTATCACGTGCATTGACGTCCCCTTCCCTATGAGTATTTGCTCAGTCTCTGGCTTGTCTGTGACAGGACGACACTCAGGTTTACAAGTTTTATTTGCAGGAAGTTGCTGCAGGATGTTTATAAGGCCTATATAAGGCCAAAGCTAAGATTATCTTCAGATCAATTCTGGCACTCGCTTCATAAAGGACATCATTCTCACAGTTACAAGAGATAAGCAAAGATGACACAGCTATACCATTTTTAAAAAATAGTGTTGTTTGAATGGGAACAATGCACTGTAGGAGACTAGACAAAGCTAGTGAGATGTAAGAAGTAGCATATCTTTTGACTGTTTAACCTCCTAGTATTTTGTACATGCTGCCAAGCTTCAAGAGCAAGCACCCTTAGCAGCTTAGATAAGACAGTTCCCCCCACCCCAATGAAGCTAGTCTGTGCATTTTCACCTTTGGTTCAAAATGCTCAGTTCAAGAGTGTTTTGCTCAATCTCCTATTTGAACAGTAAGGGGCAAATTAGGTGCTTATTTCTGCATTCAAATCCCTTTCATTCTGTCCCCTTGTCAGGATAATCACAAACTGCCATCCCTACTGCTTCTTTCCCATGTTACAAGTGGCATGAGGCAAAGCTGCTTAATGGGGTCACAGTGCTGAAAATTGAAGTTAACCTCATAAGGCACAAGTATATATTCCCATCTGAATCACAGGCATAATTCTTGGCCTTTGGGGTCTTTCGTCTCAACCTTGCAGAACAGGCAAGACAAGTATTTTGTAGGCTTTTGTCTCACCTCACAACTTTAATGTGCTTCATATTTGGGACAGATTTTATGAAGTTTAAAAGAAAACTTGGCACCAATCTCATGTTCAAGTAATACTGAGTAAAGGGAGATTATTGAACAAAGGAATAAAAACGGGATAAATTAGATGCCATCATTTAAACAAACAAGCAAACCTCATGACAGAGAAGGGTGCCTGGAATAGGACAACTGTTCAAAAACACTTAACTGATTCTGAATTAGTCATTTTTATTCTCCCTATTAAGTCCCAGAGACATTAGATTTTGCCAGGTCTCAAGAAACGTTCAGATTATGAATTGCAAAGGAGAGAGCTTGGGAGGTAAGGGTATAAGTGAAGTCTGATGAAGCCTGTAGATAAAGCCTGATGAGAGCAGAATTGGTGGCAGAAAGTCTCATGCTTCAAAATGGAGATGAGTGGACATGAATGGCAGACAGGGACACAGTGAAACCTCAGGAGTCATATACAATGTAAGACTGTTCCATATCATTAAAGCTCTACTTCCCACAATTTGTTTCTTCCCCTGAAGACTCTGAGAAGCCAGCTAAAACTTCAAGTCTCAGAATGCAGGTTTGTGAAAGTAATTACAAATGTAATAAGCATGGAAGAATCATGAGAATAAGCCCCCAGACCCACTGTCCAGGCAGGAAGCTATACCTTTGGGGGGGGGGGGAATTCCCTGAATGCTTTGATGATTTTCTGCTGAAATTTAAGAGAGAAGTTCATACCAACCTGCTGATACCACCATGAGGCTATTACAGGAAAACTGATAAGCAGCACTTTGCCAAGAGCCTCATCAAACCTGCAGGCAACCCTAGTTCACTGTCCTACTACTATATAATGCCACATTATAGGAATTACAGTCACATATCCAGAGGGACGCTCAACCCTTTCAGATTGCACCACTCTGAGAGCAAATGCCAGGACATGATGAAAGAAGCACCATCAAGAGCTCGGTCAGAACAAAGGATCTGAGCTTCGTTCTTAGCTCTGCATCATATGAGACCCTGAGGTCCTGAAGACATCTATGCAGCATGAGGCTTTAAACAAGAATGAACAATATGTTCAACCATATTAGTTTTCAGTGCCATCATAACATCCACTAAATGGGCTTCCTCATATCTTTTAAGTCAGAAAATACCAGAATATCTCTTTTTTTACAGATAAGCCACATTTGGATGACCAAATCCTGGCTTATTAAATCAGGATATATGTAACTTTTGTATATCAGTAGTTCTTTTGTTCCTGTTTGTTCTTCCCTTTACATAATAAGCAAGCATCATAAGAAAATGCAATTAACTACAGTTTCTGATATGCCCAACAAAGCATGAAACTAACTTCAGACCAATGGCCTCATATTCTGGCTTGTCTGAAGCCATTAACCATTTTTCCAATGTAGTAGGAAACTATGGTTAAATCTGGCTTCCCTATGATTTACAATTTGATAACATTTCTATTTTGTCCTGAAGAGAAGAACAAAGCCAGTGCAAAGAAGCTATGCACACATGCGTAAGTTTGAATATTTTGGCTTATTAAGACAGGATTTGGTCATCTGAATTGCGCCGAAGTGACTGAGGAACCTTACAATATAGAAGAAAACAACAACTCACGCATTCATATCTGCACAAATCATTTACCAGACCAGGTACGTATAACATATCAGAATTACATAAACCTCCACCGACGAGTAGCCATAACATGATACATTTAATAGCTGGATAGTGTCTGTTTTCCCCGATTTTGTGCACACCATGCACAGGAACATGGAATGGCTTTTGATCCATGACTATTTGCATAGGTTGTTAAATATTAGAAAACATTTCAACCAAGAGGCATGAAACTACTACCACCAGATTTCTTTATCTAAATATTCATCCATATGTACATACAAATGAACACACTCAGATGTGCATATATACAAAGTACCATCATATGTAAAAAAACAAACCAACCAACCACACTATAATTTATCAATGGGTTCCAACACAAAGCAAATGTAGCAGCTAAAAACAGCCTGAAGTAGAACAGGACAAGTGAACGGGGAGGCGGGGGAAGGACAAACGCGACTAATAGGATCTGATAAACTGGATTTTGATTCAATCTACATAAATTTATCTCAGCAATGACTAATACCCAACTGGCTCTGCAAAAATACCAGAGGGTGCTTTGTTCAAGAAATATACCCTGAGGGTACCTGGCAGCAGTGCCCATCTCCAGCAGAGATGGCTGGGTCCAGATTGACAATCTGTCTATCCAGTTTTGTTCCCAGAGTCTAGACTACAAAAGCATAAAAGAAAGAATTACAGTACAGGTCAGGACTTAACAGACTGCATAAACAGGTAAGACTGAATTTAAGTGGACTTCAGTTAAGCCTCTTTATCTCATTAAAGCTGCCTTCATCTTATATAGTGAGGTTTTAAATTTAATAATAGAACACTACCACACCTCACAGTAACCCGATTAACTTTAGAGTAAAGATCTAAGCAGGAGATGGGGCTTGCTTGTTTTATTTCAAAATTAGTTTGATTGCAATTACATTGTTCCAGTGTGCCTCTGCCTAGGCTGTGTTTGTAAATTGACAAGCAGGTTTTTTTGGGGGGTGGGGGGGTAATGTCTACATCTTGAAAAATAGTGTATACTCCCTTATACTGTTGCACAAAACACTTTTTCAAAATTAAAAAAGTGTTTCCTCTATATGGCAACACAACCTGTTTGAACATGGTAAAAAAGAAGCAGCATATAACTCTGAGCTACTTTTCCATTTAGTTACCTTGCAGCTATAAGCAAGGATATAGATTAAGTAAAAGCTGCTGCCAGATTCTTGTAAACTGTGTTGATGTTCCACATGGGTTGAAGACAAGGGTCAGCTGGAGAACTGGCAAAAGCATTGACCAGGGATACTGATCTTGGATTTTAATCTTAAGAGCATCAGAGGAACTGTCTGCAGCTACACTATTAATACCTAGTACAGATACACTATTTCCTGGTCTTTTAATCATTATTAAAATGGGAAGAGTTCCCTTTCTGTCATAGCATTCTATCTGACCTGGCTTCAAAGTAGATTACACTATACATAAGAAGCAGTACAACTGAAAAACAATAAATTGTAAGTATTAAAATACAATTGTAAATCAATTATGATATCTGAACAATTAAAAAGCATTTTTAAACATGTTTTAAACATGGTAATTACAATAAAAAAATAGAAAAATGCATTGCCTAAATAGGATCTGTGGGTGGGTGTCAGGGTATCTGCCAACCTGGCCTCCCTCAGCAAGAAATTCCATGCTCTTGCAGCAGCTGCAAAAAGGGCATCTCTTAAAGCAGAGGCAGGGGGAGCTAGGCATTCTTCTCCGACTGCGGTGAATGGAGGTAACAACCAACTACTCCTAAATTCCAGTTACTACAAACCATATTAGCCGTGATCTTCTTTTGGGAAGCAGAGCTGGTCTCAATTATACATATATTGCCAGTGTACTGCACTTTGTGTGGGACTGCTTTTGTAGATGACGCAAAAGCTCCAGCTGTTGCAGAACTTGGCCACTTGAGTCCTTGTTGATACTAGACTGACATTACATTACAGCACTACTGTTCCAGCTGGACCAGTTGCTGATGTGTCCAATTCAAAGTGCTGCTTTTGATCTGTAAAGCCTTAAATGGTCTGGGTGCATGTTATCTGAAGGACCACTAATATCTGTATGAACCTCTGAGATCAATGTCAAAGCCTTTACTTACTTGCCTGCCATTAAGATGTGCAAGGTGGCAAGCAACTGGCATAGGAGCTTGTGAAATTCCCTCTGGAGATCTATGCAGCTGACTTCATCCATTGCTACATTGAAGAGGGTTTGAAAAATGTACCGTATTCTTTGACTTTTAACTGAAAGGCTTTTATTATATATGCCAGTTTTCTACATATGCTGCTTTCACTGCTTACATTTGAGGTTTGGCTGGCTTTAACTGGTTGATTCTTAAATTGGTCTAAATTTGATTTATGATTTTGATGAACTGCCCATATTGATACTGAATTGTGTGCTTTATATTGGAGGCTGCCTCAGAAAACTGCAGCCTTGAGAGGAGGTCAAGAAATATAGACAGGAGTAGGGAAAAGAAGAAGAAAAGAAGTCTGTGGACACAATGCATGCTCTTAAACGTTAGCTGCAATGTCTCAATCAAGTCAGGATCTGTGTGCAGGGCTCTTTGGTCAAATTCCAATTACATTCATGACTGCCCAGTCAAAGCATCCTACTGCACCCTAAAGGGAGCTGTTATTTTTTCATATTTCAAATAGAACTAGACACACTTATTCATGCATTCATTCATTTAGGGCAAGTTGGGACACACTATCCATGCAATACCAGATACTTGGGAATAAGTTCCACATTAACACCAATACTTCTTTACTCTTAGCATTGTATCTCACCTGTAACTGTAATAATTAAAAACAGAGACTGTCCTCTTTCCAAAAAACATCTAAATCTGTGTGTTACAATAAATTATGAACACTACACATGCAAGTTACACACCACTTTCTTCTTTCCTGACATACAAAGCTTAAATCTCTCTCTGAAATACTTGGCAACATGAATGTAGATACATGAAAATTTATGTTTTAACATTATAATTAATGATTGCATCTCTGTATGTTACTTCTACCATTTGCTGAAGATTATACTTGTATGAATTAGATGACCAGAAATGGTTTGACAAGGCATTTGAAAGGAAAGAGCGTATAGTCTGTGTTTCAAAAGTGGATCTAAATATGCAAGCACATACTACATGCTTGTGGAAGGGAGGCACAGCTTAACTAGAGGAAGGTCCACTGCTGGAACCTTGGGGACCCAAAGCCAATCACAGTACTGTACAAATTACTGGGAAAAATGAAGCAATAGTTTGACTTGGCTTAAGACAAATGATGATGTTCATATTATATTTTCAGAAATACTGCTAAAGCTTCATGAGACTAATGAGACAGATATGGACATCACTCGAAGACAAGTTGCCACCACCTTTTTAGCCAGAGCTAAAACATACGAGAATTTGCAATAAATACTGCACTGCTTGCCCCAATAATGGCTTGATATAGTGTCAGTACAAATAATGCCAGTATGCTTTCCCGGGATGCAAACAGGACCATGGCATGGCTCTTTGTCCATGCAAAACTATGGAGGTCTTGCCTCATGGTTTCTAAAACAGACACGGCTAGCAGAAAGATAAATATTGACAATAGCTAAATAATAGAACAGATAATAGCCAGGATCTTGGAAACTTCTGACCAGTATGACATGTTAGTATGGGAAGCAACATAGGAGTGTTACACATGGTCAATTTTCATTTGTATGCTGGAAGATGATTAGCATTGCCATATATTAAAACTAGTGCTGTCACAAAGTGTGTGTTCTGCTTCTATGTAGTACAGCAAAGAGAGATATTTTCCTCTATGATGCCTTCTTTCTGTAAAATCCAATTATTGAAGAGAATGGGAGAAAGCTGAACCATGTAAATATACAACTGACTTCATTTTAAAAAATCTTTTAAATATTTCAGATAAAACATTGAGTTTACTGTCAAAAATAACTCTAACAAATATGTCTTTATAGGCTGGAAGGTACCACTTGGACTGGTTCTGCTCAGTACACAGTCACTTTTAAAATAAATGTTTAACTCTTGGAAAAGAAAAAAAATCTGATTTCAGACACCTTTTAAAAATTAGTGATTTATTTGTTGTTGGAAATGGGTGACAGCTTCTATGTTCCCTATTTCCGTTTAGCTTCAAGGCACTGTAGTTTTCAACACTAATTTGTGAATAGTCACTATAATTATTTTATATGCAGCCAAACTTCAGTGTAATGAACACTGACTGCTTACACCTGTTAATTCCACGTAAAGGGAATTCTGGTCCACAAAACCTTATATATATTAAAGAAAGTTAGCAGTGCTTGATGTAGGATATCACACGTAACATAACAAAATAAAACAAAAAAAGAGTTGTGTGGCATGTTAACGACTAACAGATTTATTTCAGTGTGAATTTTTGTGGATTAAAATACACTTCCTCAGACACACCTGATGCCTGAAGGTATCTTATAGATATGGTGAAGATGATTTTTTAAGCATTAATCCTGTCAGACAGAAAACAGATTCCTGATCTACGTCTTTCCTTCTTGGGGAAATGTGGTAGTCCTTAAAGTGCTTGAATACTTGTCGGGGAAGCACTAAGAAGATTTTATGAAGAAGCAAGACTACTAGTGACTATAAATTAATGTTGATCTAATATGCTTCTTATGCTGATATTTTAATCAGATTTTGGGATTCTTATTCTAGACTACTGTAAACCTAGGCAGCCACTGAAGAGAAAGTCACAAGCTTGTCCCTCAAACCAGGAAGGAATGGGATTATATTCTCCATTAAAAACAAATCAACATTAAATCAATGCATTTTAAAAGCTAACAATTTCATACTATTTCATGCCAGCCTATTTTCCCATTTCCCCTATCAATAATAATCTGATAACGCAACCACGTCAGGACAGTTTCAGCCTTAAAACAATATTTTAATCTTTTTTTTAGGGCACCCACCCATTCCCCCTCCCGCCCATTGTTAGGAAATCTCTTCAGTCACAATTCTTGCTGGTATCTCATGGACATAAACACTCAAAAGCCTGGCAGTGTTACTTGCTAACATTTACAAACATCCTTGTACAAACACACAGAGACTCTTTGCTGATCTTGCTTTGTCTAAATATATCCCAAGGAAATAACTTGGCAGGGTTGTAAAACTTCACAGCAACCAAATTAAAAGAGGAGGGAATGGAAATGAACAAGTGTTAAAAAACAACAACAGGAAAGAAGCAAAAAATAAAAACAAAGAAATAAAACATTGGGAGAGGGAAGAAGACAAGAGAAAAATCAACGCTCTGTAGTCCTGCAGTGTCTGAAAACTGTGGGTATACCACTTGCCTGTTAAGTCACGTCAGCACATCAAAATTTAAAACATTACAAAGAATTTTACTCCAACTTATGCACTGTGGAATTTATGTTTTGATATAAGCAACATGTGTTCTATTAAACACAACTGTCATATTCTGGAATACGAAACAACTAGTTAGGTTTTTAGCTGCATCCCCTGCAGTGTTTATCTTCATATATTTTCCCTATGATGTCTTGGTACTATTCGTAATGTAGATTATTCCCTAAATACATTTATGGTAGGTACTGAATTGTATCCAAAGAAACCTGGAACTGGAGTATTACTCAGGATCAGGATCCTATTGGAGAATAAGATGCCAACTGCAGTAACTGTTTGTGTTACAGTCAAGATAAATGCAAAAACCAGGCCATGTATGCATGCACTTAAAAACAAAAGACACCAGAATAAGCCACAATCAAGTAATGTAAATACATCAAAGTATTCCTGATGAGCAACCCAGCTGGGTTGAGGGAAGAGGAACACCTTATTTATAATTTTCTACAAATTATTTGTATACAGATGAAATATTCTTTCAAACTGCTAGAATGTTAAAAAGTTGGTTTGGACAACATATTGGCATTGTTCACTTAATTTGTTCTATTAGCCAGCTGGCTAAAAAATTAAACTCAAAACTGTTAAGCTGTTTAGTTCCTCTTACAACAGTGGTTCCCAACCTTGGGTAACCCAGATGTTCTTGGACTGCAATTCGTAGAACCCTTCACCACCAGCTGTGCTGGCTAGGGTTTCTGGGAACTGCAGTCCAAGAACACCTGGGTTAACCAAGGTTGAGAACCACTGCCTTATAACTTTCAGAATCTTATCCATTTGTCATAAAATAGATGTTTTTAGAGAGTCAAGCATTGTAGCAATTGATTGTTTCCTTCCCTCACTCTGTCTTCAATGGATAAATAATGCTCCCATGGCTTAAGAATACATGGAACATTTGTTTAGTGCTATATTAACAGGAGGGTTCTAAAGAATAATGGTAATAAAGAGAAGTAAAATACTTGGATGGCATGGCATAATAAATGTCAGCATGTGAGCATCAACACATGTTTTCTTTAAAAAGTATAAAAATGACTTTTCTCTTCAGTGGCTACCTAGGCTTACAGTAGTCTGGAATAAGAGTTTAGTGATTTGGGTGTCTGGCTGCAGAGCCAGAGGTTGGGAATTTGATTCCTCACTCTGCCTCCTTGACAGGGCTGGACTCCATTATCCCCTTCCAGCTCTGCAGTAATAAGACTAAAATTAAAATAAAGATAAAGATTAAGAAAAGAGTTGATTCATATTTTGGTGCCTTATAATTTTGCCAACCAAACACTGCCATTTTCAGACTTCAAGGTTCAATCCACTCTAAAAAACTTACAAGATCAACTTTCTAACATTATTAATATAATGCTAGCCACACAAGTTAATAGTAAGCTACCAGCAACACTCTTACAATGAATACAAATTTAGTATATACCAATAGGAGATTAAAAAGGATGGGATAATCAATAAAGCTGTTCAGATCTTTTGGAACAGGCAAGGCACCTAGCACCTACTAAAAAAACTGCCTGACAATGCAAGAGAACAAGAGCGGCAAATTATTTTTTTACATTTTTCAATTTTCTGATTCTTTGTACACAATTTCATTTTATGTGGGATTTTAACCTTCCGCAAACTACCTTACTCAAAGCCTCTTGCTATAGGCATTAAGGCACATGGCCTGGAAGATGGAAGAAGAAGCAGGAGAGACAAATAATGCGTCATGGTCTCTGCCTCAAGTACAAAGTCAAAGAGGGAAGAAGCGCTGGTTGACTACAAGGTTGCTGTGTTCAATGGCTAGAAAGCTAGAACAAGTTCATTGCACCAATCCTGAA
The DNA here is from genome assembly GCA_037013535.1 of Intellagama lesueurii. Classification (NCBI taxonomy): domain Eukaryota; kingdom Metazoa; phylum Chordata; class Lepidosauria; order Squamata; family Agamidae; genus Intellagama; species Intellagama lesueurii. Next base: position 173,129,100 of record JBAJHW010000004.1, on the reverse strand, counting down.
CCTGTGAATAAGAGTCACGATTGTCACAAGCACCAACCCCTCAACTTGAGCAATCAAGCTCCTCTCACACTAGCATTCTTACTCAATGGTGCAGAGAACATATAAAGCAAGAAGCCACATTGTGGAGAAGAAGCACTCATCTTCAGGCCAGGATTTTGGCTGGGTCCAATCAGACCTCATGTGTCTCAATTCATCTGAAGAGCATCTATTCTTCTATCTACCTCCTAAGAGCAAACTACGAACGTGAAGCTATCTGTAGTGCTGCAATTGACAACCTTCCCTGTCTCATCATGTTTCTTGGGCGACAAAACCAGAACAGGGTATTATACAGAAACATCCTATCATGGAGGAGGCAGTCGATAATCTACTCTCCTACAGGGGCCAGAGACAACTTTTAAGTTATATTCTATTTATAAGCAAGACAAGAGAGGCAGGAAGTGGCAACAATATCAATGTTGCTGGAGGGAGAGAAAAATACAGGGAATACATTTATTTGTCTTATAATAATTAGTCAGACAACTAGTCTATCTAGCCCAGTACTTGTCAATTCTGACTGGTGGCAATGGCTCTCCAGAGTTTCAAGCCAGATTCTGTCTGGCCTTACCTGGAAATCTGTGGTATCCTCTGTGGGTTTCCTATCCAGACCTGACCTGGATAAGCCTCCAAAATCAGATGAGATTAGTGTGTTCAGGGTTACATGGTGAACTGTTCAAGATGAAAGAAAGACATTTCCTTTCTCTAGCCAGGAAAGGAAATGGGAGCTAAGAAAACAGAATTAAGAGTAATTTTAATGTCAGATGAGGCTAAATACTGTCCAAGTCTTCCCCCATTTCCTTCCCTAACATCCCATACCAAGATGAGATCTCCATATTGAGTTGTGCTCCAAGGAACAACCCAAGTGAATTTCTCCCCTGCCCTAGAAGAACATGGACAACTAAAATGAGGGAAGCCAGCTCTGTCCAGGTTTGGTAACAGAAGGGTTATAGGAACTGCATTTTCTAGCTACCAACAGGCCAACAGAACATCCATTTCCAATCTAAATATTTTAAAACTTTATGAACTCCAGCACTGCCAAAAGAACTCAAAATGGTTTTCACCAAGGCACATGCAATTAGCAGGCTTGAAAATGACGCAAATACAAAGGTATTAATTAACTATAAATTCTCAACTAATAATTTAACCAGCAGCAAACATTAGGCTCTGATCCAACAATCAATACTAGCCATTTAAAAGCTATACCTGCCAAAAAAGTTATATAAAATAAATATATAAAACTTTCATTAGATTCTACAATGGCTTTAGAACAATTAATCTACTATTAATGTATCAGTCTGTATTGTTTGGTTTTATTGGCATGACAATTGACACCATCAATGCTTCTTCTTGCACCCTACACTACAGCTTTGTTTCAATATGACTCTGAGAGAGGAAACAGGCTCCATTTCACTGATGTACCTGCTCCCTCACGTCCAGTATCTATCTATGCAAGTTTCAAAGAAAATTTTTGCAACTCAATCTTCATAATGTTAAAAAAGAAAAGAAAAGGCAAGTCCAAGCTGTTGAGAGAGGTAAATTGCCAAAGTTTCTGCAAAGTTGAGAGTATTAAAGCAGACAGGCATTTACTAACTGAAATACTTCACACTTCATGTGCCATTATCACCATGGTGCCAAGGGTGAGTATGTTCAACTGAAGTCTTGGAGATATTCATAGGAAAAGGAAATCGGCTTCCCTTATACAGGAACTCATAATGCATTACAATTCTCCCTTGACTTGCATGGACTGAGCAGCACAATTTTGGTTATACACAGGTTTTTCCCCCAATAAATAAAGAAATAAATATTCAATAAATGCTGGGCTGCTATTCGTCTTGAGGAAGTGGCCTGAGAGAGGTGGGTCTCGGGCTTATCTAGTGCCCTGTTCTTGGCAATGTAGCAATTCCTGGTCTGATGGCAGTGGCCTAGCAGGCCCCCTCTCCTGTCATGGTGGCCGGGGGAGGCTGACACAGGTCAGGGAGGTATGTGTGCGTGCGTGTGTACATGTGTGTATATATGAGAGAGAGAGAGAGAGAGAGAGAGAGAGAGAGAGAGAGTCAACTGTTTATGGTTTATTTTGGGGGGCATAAGAGTTATACTAGGATTTTGAACTACTTGGGGGTCTGGCTCCCCTAACCCCAGCATTATTGAAGGGAGAAGTGCATTATGAAAATGAAACAAAGTGTTCTTCCTGGACACACTGAAATACCTGATCAAAAGGAAAATGCTGAATAGCCTTTCAGCAGATCCTGCATTTCCAAAAGGTTCTAAGCCTGGCTTGCATTATGTTTATATAAAAAAAGACGGGACTGTAGAGAAGCTGGAAGAGATACATATATGCTCCAAACCAAGACTCTGAAAGGCATATGTGGTCTTTTGACATCATTACTATTTCAACATATCCCAGAGTTACACCAGAACTTTATCCAGAAGGTTTGCTATGTTAGTTAATAAGATATCAAAAGATTCTTGTTTTGTTACAAGACACAACCAGATACATTATGGAATACATTTTCATAGACAACTACATCAGTTGCTTGTCATGTTATCTTCAGTTGAAAGGGATCTATAATTATCTACACACACCCACAGCTACACACAGAGAGAGAAAATATAAACAGTGCAGTCAAATGGTCACGAGTTGTGATAGGTAACCATTCTATCTAATATTTATGTGTACAAGACAAACACATCCAGCTTCTCGTCCCAACTAGAATAGACTCAATGGATCAATGAAGTTTACACAATACTGACTTAACATGCATGAATTAATTCAATAGGTCTACTGTAGCTGCAATTAGCAACTGAATTTAAACTGGTGTATCCTCAACCCATTTTGCAGTGATACCTTTAGGTGTGTGTTATGTGCTGTCACACTGGAACTCACAACACTATACTGGGTACACCTTTATAGACCCCCCCCCCCAAAAAAGGACACAAAAATCTGTAAAAGATTTCAAGACCTCCAGGTGTTTTTCGAGGCAAGATGCTACAAAAACCAGATAGGGACACATACTCACAAAAAGAGTAAAATATTCCAAAGGGGAAATCTAAAGAGAACAAGTGGGCCCACAGATTCTGTGAGCAACATGATACTGAAGACCACATGAAATTAGGCTGGTTCTCCACAAGCCAGGTATAATGATTCACAAACTAGTATTCTTGTAAAGGATTGTCAAGTTTATCTTGTACACCTTTCAAGCTTGCCATTCACCTGTCATGTATAATCCAACAATTGAAAAGTCTTGTATTTCGGAAACCATTTGGATATATCACTTGTTTTTCCCCCTCTTTATACATACTCAACCCTAATCTGCCAACTGAGAATACCATTTATGTATTCGTTTGTTCATTCATTTATATCCTGCTTTTTTTCCAATAAAGGAACACAAGGCAGTGCGTAACAATTAAAAATGCATATATAAGAATCACAATAAATTAAAGTATTATCATTAAAACAGAATTAAACCAAAAATGTGAAAACCACCATCTGTAAAAATGTTAAAACAAATTTAAATTACACACATGGAAGTGGACTCTAGTCCATGAAAGCATATATCAGTGTGATGCACTAGTCAGAGCACTGGGCTTGAGACATTGGGGTTCTAATCCCTATTTAAACTCACAGAATGGCTTTGGGCCAATAGCTCCTTCCCAACTTGAACTGCCTCACAGGGTTGTTGTAAGGAAAGTGGGAAAAGAGGAGAACCTTGTTTACCACCTTAAATTTACTGGAGGAAAGTCCTGATGTAACTTTAACAACTTTTAAAAGAAACCAAAAGGTAATGCTTCTAGTTGTTTTACCAGAATTATGACCATACAAATCTTTGGATCTCACTCCACTATGTTCCCCTTGCTCCTGCATCAGCCCCACTCAACAGCAGAAAAGGGGGTATCTTCTCACATTAACTTGTACCTTGTTCACAAAAACAAATGCCCCAAGAAGCTGTGATAAACTATATTGTACTGTGTGTCCTCAGGGTAGAGCAGGGGATGTGAGATATGCTGAATGGAAACCAGGAAAAGCACTACAAAAGCTACAGTGTTAGAAATTGCTGGCATTAAAAATAAACCCCATCATTCTGAAAGGGGAGTTCCTTTGGGGAAGGCTGAGAAGGGCAGGGAATGAGAAATATGAATTGGGTTTAGAAGTGCAAGCTTCAGCGACACGCTTTACTGTTTCTGCACTTAGTTCTCTTTTTCCACTGGGGTTAGTTGGGAACACTGGGAAGGGGAGAACCTTGGTCAGCTGGGTTTTGAAGCAGGGTGGTGGCAGTGCTGGTTATTTTATCAAAAACAGAGAAATGGGGGACAGAAGGTATGAATCAGACCCCCTGTTCTGGAAGCATGCCAGCATGTGAACAAAAATTGGAACATGGAATATTTTGCCAAGAGGTCTGTATTTTATACACTATCTCCTGAAAAAGAGGTGGGGGGGGAGGGAATACACTAAAGACTTTCACCCATTCTTATTGCACTTGAATGCCAAAATATCACATTTGCTTAAGCCTATTTTACTGCTAGCAGCTGTCTGTTATATGGTGACTGCTGGAGAGCTCGCCCAAGAGCAGGTGAGCACCATCTGCCTGCCCCTGACAAGATGCCCATTTCATTTAGACAAAAAGCTGACAGCTACATGGCCACCATCTTCGCGCAATAATATAAAACCCCTTTTCTCAAATGCTGCTGTAACCTTTCACAGATATTCAAATGGGCATTGTATACCTAGAGAGGAGCTGTAACACGTCTCTCCAAACCGCCCCCTCCCCCCCAAGCATCTCCATGTTTAAATAAATCCCCTCTCAGGCACACTGGTGAGCATGCTTTCAGAAAGACCCATAATTGGCTTGCCTACTGATCTGTGAAGAGTACATTTTCTACAAAAGCCTTCTCCCTGCTACCCCTTCTTTAAGAGGGGAGGGGGTCCTCCCTGTCCTCGAACAAAAAAGTGTGTCAGGTTAACATAAAATTACCATTTTTAGCAAGTGGTTTTGTAATATAGTCTACAAAACACAGCTGATAAGTATTAAATACACCAACAAGAGAAAAAGGCCTTAAATTGGGGTGAAAAGGGTCAACATGGCCACTGCATTAAGTGTTGGCTGCTCTGAGCTATTTTCTATTATTGTTCCAACTCTCTTTCTTTTAAAGTTTACTTTTAAAAAAAAGAAAAAAAAAGGAGGGGGGCTGGTTACCATGTGTCTTTTCTCCTCCACACCTAATGTGATAATGCTCAATCTAAAAGAGGAGGGAGAAAACCTTGGTAGGATATACCTGTCTATAAGAGGGGAAAAACTGATGCATCTGAAATGTCACATTAGAGGTGGATGCCACGGACTGTTAGAAAGACATATAATTGAGTGCTAGATCAAATGAAGCTTGAACTTTCACCAGAAGCAGCCATGACTAAACTGAAGCTAGTATACATTGAACATACCATAAGACACGATTCACTGGAAAAGCTAGCACTGCTAAGAAAAGATGAAGGCAATGGGAAAAGAGGAAGACCAAATATGAGATGAACTGATTCAACAATGGAAGCCACTTCCTCTAGTTTACGTCTGAGCACAGCTGCTAATGACAGTATCTTTTGGAGATCACTCATTCACACTGCCATCATAGGTCAGAAGTGACTTGACAGCACATAATAACAATGTATAAACAAACCTCAAACAGTATAAGGTTAATTTGAAACTCTGCCATCTGCACACTGATAGAACTAAAACATAACAATAGCTGGCTGCACACAGACTATAATGTTTACACTGTGCTTAACGTGTAGGCAGATCTGATTACAAGGGCAATGTCCCAGTTTGTGCACCTCAGATTCCTTGTGGCTACAGAGATTCTTGAAACAACAGGCCTAATCTATGTGGCAAGGATGTTATAAATGCTAAAACCCTGCACTACGTGTCTTCTGACATACAAGTTCCGTAATATTTTTAAAGTAATGTTTGGCTGAGGTCTGCACTGCCTAGCCTCACATCTGAGGCCTTTTCATGCATGAAGTTTAAAATATTTACAAAGACTTTCAAAGTTTTGTATCTTAGGAGGAAATCAACTTAAAGCCAGCAATGGATAGTCCTTCTTAACTCCGTTACAATTCCAAGTTCCAGTGTAAAGCTTCTTTAACCAGTGAAAGGGACAAGTATGTTTCACTATAGTCTTAAGAACTTGTGGATCCACATCCCACTATATGTCTAGCACCTATGGATTCAGCAATGTGGTTCTCAACAGTCAACGTAGAGTGCTCAAATGAACGACTTACTGAATTCCAACTTGTCTTGCCTTCACATTATACAGTATGTAATAGTTGGAAAGCTTTTGACACAAGACTCTTCTGAGCTCTTGCTTAAATCTGCCAAGGGAACATGACAAAGAATTGGAAGCAAGCCTGGCTGCACTACACAGGTAGAACTGTCCTATAAAACAAAGGACAGTTCAACTGTGGATGAAATCCTTCTCCAAGAACAGTCAAAGTTTTCTATTTCTGTTCAGGTCATGGTGTAAATCCTTTGAATCAGTACTGAGGTTAAGTCCTGAGGTGTTACCAGATGGTCATTTTGTGGGACAAGGCAGCAGTGGGAAAGCAACAAAAGGACTTCTTTTAGAAGTGCTAGAAGTGAACTTAAATCAAATAATATTTTTTTTCATAACAGCAGTGTAAGTTCGCTCTGGTGGACCTGTGCTTTAGTTCTTCACACCAGAGACACATTAAAAAGTCCTGCTTCCTCTGTTTGTACATTTTGAGAAAAGACCCATTCATTGCACTCTTTTTAACTTAAAGATCACAAGGAGATTTACATGCATTTAAGAGGTGAGTCTGAACAGCCTTGGGGGGGAGGGGAGGATATTCTTGAATCCAAGGTGATCTTACTTCTTCATAAACACTGCAATCTTTACAGATTTAGGAGACTGAAATAATGTACTACTTGCATAATCATGAAGAAAGTATATGTTACGCTGGGGCAGGGTTCCTAGGAAGATATTTATGATTCTTACATTATGGTATCCTTCATGAAAGGAAGAAGATAAAGCAATCAAGGCAGGACCATGAATGCTAGTCTGAAGAATACATTTTTTAAAACAAGCATGTATCCACCCCCTTTCTGTGTCAATAGACTCCATGTTCAGTTGTTGTGCTCTGAGAATTGCAGACCAACTCCAAGAAAGGAAAAGAGATGAGTTGCAGACGTGGAACAGAAAATGTCGCAGAAAGTCAAAATAATTCCCAAATCATGTACCCTGAATATACAAGCCATCATCTCAGATTCACCAACCACTCCATATCCTTTAGAATATCTTCTGGAAATACAGAGGCAGTGACAACTATTCTGAATGAGGGAATAACATACACCAGGATTTCATTATACAGTTCACACTATACCGGTGGCCACTACAGAGAAAACCACTTAAGCACTGCCAGTGGACAGAAAATATGATCCACTCCCAAGACTAGCTATGATAAGGAGAGGAAAGGCCATGGGGAGGTAAAACAAATTGGTTATGCTACAGGTACAGGGAGAATACTTGGTAGCTAGTGGCTGAGAATATGTAAGTAGAATAGTGCAGTGAGCCTAAAATTTGAACCCCTCAAAATACAATACGCGTAGACATCAAGAAACATTATAATTTAAAAAGTGATTAATTTTAGAAAAGCATTGGAAGGGGCATTAACTAGCTAGAGACATCGTACCTGCCTATATACTTCAGGGCATTCTTTTCACATTCTGTTATGAAGCAGGGAAAGGTCATGCAATCAACTTCTCACAGACCTGTTCACTTAGAATGCAACTCAGCATAAAGTGCAGGGTTGTTGTTTGCTCCTCTTTCTCTTCTGCACACACAGAGATTTCCTCTTCTAATGTCCATGGGTCTGCTACCAGATTTGTTTCAACAGTGCCTAAACTAAGATTTCTAAATCTCTGCAATGCAACTTTCCCCTCCTTCCTCGCCCCCTCCCCTTCTCCCAGTTAATCCTCAGGACCAGTCTTGACTAATCCCTTTGAGCCATATGGAGCTTGAACCATTGAGATCTCTGCTATGCCCTCAGAATATTTAGCTCTGCCTAAGGCGGTACCTTTTAAGCACTGCAGCAACAGCAGCAGCAGCTGGCACAAAACCCTCCAGAATGCAGCATTCAAACCTAGCAGTTCCAAGAGAAGAATGGACAACAGTTCCTAAAAGGTTAAGGGGGAAAACCAATCTGTGTTTTTGCCAAACCAAGAAAAAAAAATTCTAGAAAAGTACCACAGCCAGAACAAGAGGGAGTGCCAAAGGACTGGATGACTTCTACTCATCATTTTTTTTTAAGGTGACATACTACTGAAAGACTGAGGTGGGATCAGGGACATGTTCAGTATATTGTAACAAATGCAAAACTGTCTCCTACCTGTTTTCCTACACAGCTGAACTATGTCCACCTGCAACTGAGAATAACAACTACAGCATGGTAAAAGACAGCCATCAGACAGCTAATTCAAATTAAGTGTTTGCAAAAATTGTTGGTTTGCCCACCAATAATGAACTGACCCACCAATAAAACTGTTTTTATTACTAGCTTATGGCCTATCACGAAGGCCTAGATAAAACCTTGCAAAAACTAGTATTGGCTGTCAGCTGGGTATTTATAACTCTGAATGATAGCTTAAATTGCAAAGACACCATATGTCCATTCTAGTGAACAGGAAAATCTGGAACACAGGTCCAACACTCTGCTATGAACATGGCATTAATGCTTTGAGAAAACTATGTGATTTCAAGCATGCACAGAGAGCACTGCAGTTCTGTGGTATGGAGTGGAGGGAGGGGGCTTTGAGAAATAGAAGAAGAGGCACAGGACATTTCAAATGATTTTCACTATGGGTGTAATGTCAAAATGGGATGCAAACATACAACATTTAAAACATACTATGTTAACATGAGTTCTAAAATACAGTGTACTTTTCCTTTTTTATTATTTTATATTACTAATAACCACATGAAACTCCACAAAATTTACTCAAAATGGCACACAGAGGACACTGGCCTCTTGGACTGTAGGCTTACTTCTATGCCTTCTCCCTTGTCTTACTATGGTAACCAGATATAACTCCCTTCCATATTTCATCCTTCCTGGACTCTTCCACACAAGGTTCACCAGACAAGTGACGCATTTTGAGCACATGTAGCACAGATCTTTTGAGCAGCACAGCTTAACATAGGCTGGAAATCCAATGTTTTAATGACAATTACAAACACTCTATAGCACCACTACCACCCCCAGCCCCCACTACTATTATTACTACTACTACTGCACATTGCATATTAGGGCTTCTCCCTGAACAAAAATAACTAAATTGTTCCTCAGAGAAGCTGGGCGAGTGCAGAAATCTGCCAGCAAAAGTAACCTTACCAAAGTGGTAGAGTGGGAGGAACAGACAACACCTGTCAAGTGACTGCAGGGTCACCTGTCAAATTTTAAACCCCTATAAAAAAAGTATTTCAGTCTTTTTATTTCAAAATTGGCTTAAATCACTCCCAAATCTAACTCACCTGCACTGCCAAGTTTCAGATTAATCCAGCAAGCCATTTGCTGAGGACAAGCTGTAGAAGCCGCTCACCGCAATCCCAATGTCTGTTACAATGACAGACTGCAATTCATTCAACATAGGGCTCTCCAGCACCCTATCATTAACATTAATTATCACATTAATTAACAAATGTGCATTTGGCAATTGACTGGTTGCTGTGTAAGGCACCATTAATGGGGAGGCTTTTTAAAAGGGAGGTGTTGTTTTCAATTAAATTGTGTTTTAATATAAAGATTTGTTTAATTGTGTTTTAATAAAACACAATAAAATGTACTACACCCAAGGACTTTTTAAGTGGGGGACAGAGGGCAAATTTCCTGGGCCTCCCTCATGGAGGGGCCCACTTCAACATGGCATTACTACATTGTTGCCAATTCTTTTTCATTCAGAATCCAAATACCAATTAATATGAACTCCATAAACTTAACAGTTTAAAAAAAAATCACAAAATAACCACTACTGTTGATGGTAGGATTTATTTGTCATGACAGAATGAGTGAAATGCTTGCAGTCTTAGGCAATGCTACCAGGAGCACCTAGTCTTGGCCCAACCACAGTCAGACATTTTTTTCCTCCAGAAAACTCAAAAATTCTAGTACACAGGAAAAGCAAATGGAAGCCTTAATGAGATTACCCAAATTACATACAAATTTATGTGTTCTCTGAACTAGAACATTTTGTTCACTTTTTAGGGCTCTTCTAGATGGACATTTCTTCCACGCTTCCCTTCTGTCACTACTTTATGCCAAAAGATTATCACCTTTACTGGTATTTGCATCTAAATTTGTCTTTAAAATATCTCCTCTTCTCTTTAAGAAATCCCTGTCTCTTCAGGAAATACTTTCTCTCTGCTAGAACCTTTCTTGTTAATGCTGATTGAAAGTAACCACCATGGACACCAACTGCAAATGGGAAGTGCCAAAATCCATCTCTGGAGCAAAGTGATACTAAAAAATAAACTAAGCTTTCAGAAGGAACAAAAAGGAGTAGACAATCACAAAGCAAGATTAAAGGAACATCATACGGATGGTGGGGAAAAATATTGGTAACATTAGTAGAGAACCTAGAACTTTAACAAGAACAAATGTTCAGTCCAGAATAGCCCTCAGACAATGCAGACCATTGGCTTCCCCTTGATGGACATTTAGAAATTCCAAGGGTAGGTATGAAGGATAAGTTAGAAAAAGGCAATCCAATATTATGGTCCACAATGGTACAGTCAAAATGTTGTCATTATCTTTTCTATACACAGGAAGAGATCTTCTCAAAGAAATATCTTTTGATAATCTCATCTCTGAATTTATAGACAGGTGGAAAAAAAGATGAAATAACTTTTAAAATAGTCTAAATATAACTTGAAATTTCGTGTAAATGTTTTTTTAAGCTACACATAAAAAACCCTGCCACTCTGATGTAAATATAGCTGGGTTTTTTTAAAGTAGTTCTATGCATCATTTACTCCCTCACCCCACAACCATAGGAAATGACAACACTGATACAAGATGCTGTAAGGAGATGGTACAGAGGGGCCTCAAAGCAACATTCGGCCTCTCCATCCATTAAAAAGGCCCTGCTCCCATCTGGTCACCCCCTCCCCTCCTGTGAGCCACCCTGAATCCCAGTTTTGGTGAAAGGCAGGATATAAATTAAATCAGAGAAATAAAGAGATAAATAAGTAGGTAGACAGTCAGAAAAATACAATGCTGAATACTCGTGATAATTTACATTTTTCTGTTGTAGAGGGGAAAAGTAAAACTCAAAATGTGAAGTATTTCTGTACAAGCAGGCCTGGTATATCCAGTTTCAAGTCATTTCAGAAGCAGAGATATACGTATCAATATAGTGGTAGACTCTTGATAAAGCTAAAGCATTATGTCCAGTCATGTAAACCTTGTTAATTAGTGAGTATCTGGCGGGCCTTCCAAAAAGGGCCTGCTACTGAACTTCAGAGACAGTAAAACTAGAAATGGAATAGGACCACAGGAGAGAACACCACTGTTGATAATCACAATTTGACTACTTCTGGTTTATAGCAATTTATTATTTAGTCATTCAGTAACCAAAATTGAGAAGACAGACATAGAGAACACACGTCATCATTGCCACACTTCTGAGGTAAATCTGCTGCCTTAAAAGTAACGCAAGGAAAATGAAAAGATACATTTTCAACTCATTCTCAAGACGGAAGAAGAATAATGAATTCCTACTTATATCAGCTTGATTTTTGGGTAAAAATATAAGTACCACGTCTCCAGGGGCTCAAGACCTTTTGAAGTAGGCCACCCGGAGCAAAGGGGCAGGAGGTAAATCTGATGTAAGCTACCATGTAATTCGGTGCTATCTGCAATAAACTGTACACTTTCTTCATGCTTGGTGAAAGCACGAAACTAATTTGGCATGGAGGACGGGCAGATTTCAGACCACTGGTAGGAGGATATAGGTGCTTTCACAATACGGCAGATGAAATAGAGCAGTACAATTCACAAACTGGATTAACTCTTCGGCAGACACAAGGGGGATAGGGAGTGTGTGCACTTGAAGGCAAATAGGATGAATTATGTCCAATTTATGGTTACAAAAGGGAGGAAATGTCTGTACAGATTCATCTATGCAATAGACACACAATATGAGGTTTCCAAGGACAAATAATTACATTTTTCAGCTAGTGCTGACCAAGGACATCTTGTTTCCCTTTTCAAAAGGCATTTTGCAGTTTTCAATGGTTCTACCACTATGCCAGCCACATTTTTGCCTTACAGTACTTACAAGGCGTGTGTAAATCTTTGTAGCACTTAGAGAGGATGTGTAAATCTTCGAGAGGAGATTTTAATATCAAACTGACTCAGCATTAGAAGGCTATCACACACAACAAACTATTTATCAGAAGCAAAAACTTGTAAAAATTAATATAAATCAGCAGAAGTTCAACCTGCATGTATATTCTCCTTGACTGCATTGAACTGGAAGACTGGCAAGCCTCTCCTAATTCTACAGAAGTCCCCAAATGGTAGATACAAAGGAGAACTTTTATTGAAGGACACAGAAGCAAGGAGTCATGAGCAAGAAAGGATTTGGAGCTGCATTCTCTCCTGAGATAGCATTCTTAATTTTTTACTTCCACATCGCTGCACACTGCCACTACCCACCTTCTAATCCAAACCAATGGTTCCCAACCTTGGTTCCCCAGATGTTCTTGGGCTAAAACTCCCAGAAGCCTTCACCAGTAGCTGTGCTGGCCAGGATTTCTGGGAGATGTAGTCCAAGAATATCTGGAGACCCAAGGCTGGGAGCCACTGTTCTAAACTATTAGCTAAGGTCACTTTCTAGCATAGGTTTTTGTACTTTTTCTTCATGGTGACAAGCACTCAAACTCTTTTGTTTGTTTTAGGGTATAAACTACTGCTATCTTATCTAATACTGAGTATAAGGCTGTTGTGACAAAAGTTCCATATCACATACCCGCATTTACATGCGGATACAATGTCTATAAAATGAATGAATTATACAGACAGAGAACAAAACTACTCTTCTTCCTAATCCCAAGATTCCTCAACAGTAGCAATTAGCTACTCCTGATACCTGATAAATCACAATGACATAGAAATACAACCATATTACACTGTCCTTCTTAAGTCTTCCTCCTCCAAATTACAGGACTAAACATAGATTAAAACCAAATTATTTCTATCTGTTTATATAGCAACTTTCCATCAAGACAAAATGATCTTGAAACAAAGGCAAACATAGTAGTTTTACACTGTTGATGGTCTCTCTGTGAACAGATAACATGAGCTTCTTGGTGTGAGCTTCTCCTTCGCTTTCCTTCAAGGTATCCATGTGTTAAAGAGCCTCAAAACAGATTTGACTGCTGCTTATTAAAAATTCAATTTCTGTTTTACTCATTTCTGTAATCTCAGAGAAACATATCCTCAGCCAGAGAGCAGAACTAGCCTGCTTTCATGGGAAGGGCCGGGCAAATATATTTTGCTGCCTGAGGTAAAGGGCAAAATCTACTCTGTGTACAGAAGCTGACTAGATTTCCTGCAGAATCTTATTTTGGCATTGGCAACTGGTATGCAAGAGGTCCATGACAGATCATTTGGCAAAGCCAGCTTTGTCTTCAAACAGGAGGAAACAGCTCTGAGGCTAAAGTCTGCAGGAGGAAGAGCACGGGCTAGTGTCCCTGTTCCTAGCATCACTCATGCTGGGCAGCCAACTCACTCTACATAATAGCTGGACTGGATCTTTCCAGAGGAATAAAAGAGAAAAGATACACATCCAAGAAGAAAATGACTGAGTAATAGGAAAGTCAAACCCCCTCTCTACCAACAGTATACTCTCCAAAATCTGGAGCCAAATTAATTAAGGAAATGCAAACAATGTAAAGATAGACCTCATAACAATTCCACACATTAAATTAAAGCAGAATTGGCCTACATCAACTGGCAAGCATAAAGAGGCCATATTGGGGGAAATGAGAGGAAAGAGAAGGATGCTACAAATCCTTTCAAAATAAGGCAACAGCATATTTCAGTGAAAGCCTACGTGCAATTACTTAGCTGAAATCCCAGCATTTCCCACCATGGGAAAAAGTTCTTCACACAGCAAAAGGAAGTGACATCAGAGGCCTGGGGCTTTTTATTAGTATAGCACCCTGCTAAGCTTTACAAAGGGGCAATGTGAATTCTAAAGGCTCTCTTATTGCAGAGAAGAGCTCTTCAATCTTCCCTCAGGCTTCAGCTTTTGTATTTCCTTTACCACAACAGCCTTGCCTGGATTCTGCTAATGATCTAAGCTTCAGAAAGGAGTGGCTGCAGATTTTACCTAAAGGCAACCCTTTTTCTTACATCTCCAAAAAGAAAACATGGAGGAAAATAAAATAAATCACACAAATCATATACCATTCACTTTTTGGGGGTAACAGGATTTGCAAAGAAGGACATGTTATCATAAATGCCTTCATGTTAAATTTGCTGTTATGTCCCATCAAGTCACCTCCAACCCATGGCAACTCTATGAATGAATGATCTCCAAAATGTCCTGTCCTCAACAGCCTTGCTCAGCTCTTGTAAACTCAAGCCTCTGGCTTCCTTTAGGGTGTTGATCCATTTTGTATTGGGTCTTCCCCTTTTCCTGCTGCCCAGCATTGTTGTCTTTTCCAGAAAATCTTGCCTTCTCATGATATACCCAAAGTATGACAGTTAAATATGCATTAGAAGAAATACTGGAAACTTTTCTAAACAAGGAAATCCAGGAAGTCACTACTATTCCCAGATCTTTCAGAATGTGGGGAAAGAGGACATGGGAACACTCTTCTGTATAGAAACAAAGGGTAGCTGACTACACTACTGGAGAAAACACACACTTTAAAAGTCCCCATTCAATGATTTTGCAGTCAACAAGCCTCCACTTCTGATTCAGATCAATGCTTTCCAAAGCTAGTCCATCTCTACCACACTTTATGGGTTTGCACAATACTTGTAGGCTATAATTGCTGCTTTCTAAAATATAGCTATATCCCTCAGGCAGCAAGTTAGTTTAATTTTATCTCCCTATCAGTTTCATTTTAAAACTCAAACATTTTCCATTCTGTTTAGAGCAAGTAAGCTATTTTGGTACATTCCAATTAAAAAAAACATGATTAAAAAACCCCAAAATTCTCACCCATGTTTTCCTTCCTGTTCCTCCCCCCTACAGACGGATGCCACCTACATCAGGCAAAGTCAGTTCATATATGAATTCCCAATATAGACTGCAAAAATGACACAATTAAAGTCTTCTGCCTAGATGGACATTGAAGCCATGTAGTTGAAAAACAAATATCTGCACATCTCTATCCATAATACTATTCAACTAGGAGAAAGTTCTGGTATATTCTCAAAAACAAATAAATAAATTTCTCTCCCATTCCTAGCAAGTCCTGCCATAATACACAGAAAGGGACTCATATATTTGGGGTGGGGGGGGTGGGAGAATCACTCTCACAAGCATGAAGGGAAAGGAGTAGCAGAATTTGATGTAGTTACTGCAGAGAAAAATGTGAATGTACACATTCTATCTTGTTGGCTACTGTATAATAAACTAGCATGTTCATGGGAGAATAAGCAAAGAAATAGTTATATACCCAAAAGATCAAGGTTATCTGAAACTATCTTTTTTTATCTGAAGTGTATTCCTTTGTTAATAACACTCTAATAAGCAATTTCAATCATCTGTCAATCCTTCTATTAAGTCAAATAATTTAAGCAATCAGAGCCATTTTTAATAGTAGGATTTGACTATCATTTGTAACCCCCTTTCAGTCTTAATTACTTCCACTACAAAGTTACATCAGTTTGATGTCACTTAATTGTCATGGCTTTATTCAAGGAATCCTGCTTTTTGTAATATGATGATGTACTTAGAATTCTCTGCTGCAGTTCAGGGAACTACAGTAGAGCTCTCTAACTCTCACCAACAATAAGGTATACCAACCTAATATTTATTTCCGGTAGATCAAGGAATACAACATATGTAGTATATCCTGATGTCAGTAAAGCAAGTTGGGAAAATGTGGGTCAGATGCCACATTAAGGTAGACTTGTAGATGGCTGATGAACTACCCAAAGAACACTCACGGGTTCCTCTTCATTCTATACAGAAGTGACAAGTGTGCTGCTGTTTGATACATTTATAAAAGATTTGGATGCAATTGAGAAGATGCTCACTGCATCAAACTAGAAGAGTTAGCTAACAGAAGCAGCATTCAAGGTAGCTTTAACCAAATGGAGCACTGGGCCAAAATAAACAGAACGTATTTCAACTGTTATAAATGTAAAATGCTACTCTGGGGCAAAGGAAAAAAAAATCAGGGACACAAATGAAGAATAGGTGAAACCTGGCTTTACAGTCATTATATGTGAAAAGGATCTAAAAGTCTTACCAGACCACAAACTGAACGTGAATGAAAATGTGTGATTATTGTATAGTTTTAATTGATTGTGACCTGCCTTGAGTCCCCTACGACAGTGGTTCCCAATCTTGGACTGTACTCCCCAGAAACCCCGGCCAGTACAGCTGGTGGTGAAGGCTTCTGGGAACTGCAGTCCAAGAACACCTGGGTTAGCCAAGTCTGGGAACCACTGCCCTATGGGGAGAAAGGAGACATATAAATAGCATGCAAGCATACATTCATACATAAAAGCTTTGCTAGAACCCAACTACTTTTTTAATCACATGATCAGGTGGAACAACTTCTCAGTCCTTAAGTATAGGGTTATGAAGTAGAGGAATATAACTTAAATGCATAAAATATATATTTAAATATGTAAAATGATTATCAGAAAGGAGGAAATAAGATCTACAACATTCGGATTTTCAAGTATGATTTCTATGTCCCCAAGACATTCAGTAGATGAGGTTGTGCTGTATGTGGAAAGCCGAGGTGGCTCAGTGATTTGGAAAATTAGTTCAAGTTCATTTAAAATCCAACACACACGGCTTAAAAAGCTTGACTTGGAAGCTGCAATAAAGAAATAGCTGCCTCTAAATGTGTTCTTATGGACAGAGGGGGAAAAAAATAAAGAAACCATGGATGAGGCTCTTCTGAATGTTGCATAATTTTTACCGCAGTAGTGGAACACCAGAAGAATCCTAAAAATAACCTAAAATAATTTTAGATACAAGGACTCAAGAGTCACCACTAGCGACAGTGAGACCCCAGGCTTTTCCACTTCAATACACTGAATCTTCAGCTCCCAGTCTATATGTTAAAATGATTTACAATGCAAGGTAACACTTATAGCTAGCTTTACATCAATGGCAGTAATCTGCATAAATCATCACTAAATCTACAGCTTTCATTAGAAATACAAAAGACAATATTATTTTTATTGCAGAATTTAGAACTTGCAAGGGGGGAAGTTGCCACAGTCCAGTGAGAGAATTCATAATCCATCTATTGAGCAAGAAGAGGAGGAGGAAATTGAAGCAGAAACATTTACAGTATTTATAGTTTCACGTAAGCAAAGAGTTTTGTGGCACTTCAATGCCTAACAAGTTTTATTTGGCATAAGGGTTTGTACATTGCAGCCCACTTCATCAGATACAATACATCTGATATATACTAGGAATTCTTTGCAATAATCCTACTAAGTAAATCAACATCATTATTCTCACATGCAGTGGGATGAGAAGTGGGAGGAGGGGCAATGAAATGAGACTTGAACAGAAACTTGCTGCTGCATGGTTCACACCAAGCCATTTGACACTAGGCCACCTCTGCTACAGAAGGCACTAATTTAACATGCATACATTAAACTATGGATCTCAGATTCCAGGTGCCAGTGAACATCAGCACCACTTTTTTAAAAAAGAACCCGCAGAAGTGTTCTTTCCCCCACCCCCCAAAAATTGCTACATTTTGATTTTCCTATGACTTTTTGTTCTTATTTAATCTGAGCTGACTCCTTCGTTTCACGTAGCAGCAGATTGCTGAAAAATCCAGCACTGTCTAACATTTAGATTCTTCTGTAGGAAAGTTAAGTGCAAAGTCACTTATGTAATGAGACATGAAGACAAACACTTTTACCAGGCAGGAAAATGTTACTGATATCCATGCAAAGTTATTTCCAAATATGTGCTTTAGGATGCCTACCACTCCAGTTCAAAAGAACAAGAGCCCTGCTCAATTCTTACTTACCCATTTCTCTCTTAACATGTAAGAGAGAACCAGCTACTCCTCTCCTCTTCTTCCCTTTCTCCCCCACAATCCGCCTGCAAAGAGGTTCCTGCTCACATGTATACTCTCCACATGGGCAGGAATCATGTAAAACTGGAGTTCTTGCTCACCTGGTGAGCCTACACATGAGCAGGAACCTCCTATTTGCAGACATGCCACCCTCCACATGGAAAAAGCAATGACAGAGGGGACGGCTAAATGCTATCCTAACCATGTGCAAGAGAAAATGTAAGTAAAGACTGAATAGGGCTATTGTTCAGAAAGAAACTGGTGACAGGAGATGCACAAATCACAAATTATACAAGGAAGGATACTCAGATTTCATTTGGTTTGTATTTTAAATGATCTCTCTTGACTCACAGTTCTTGAGTTAATATTCCAGTCAAAAGATATATTATATTATAGTTTTCACACTTCTCAGAATTTTGCAATACAGTTTCTGGCAGCCAGGCTAGGATCAGGAACGTACGTGACAACCGCTTGTGTGATGAATCATGCCATCAAGGGACTATTCAACCTGAACACCTTCCAGGGCAATCTATGCCACCCTCTGCCAACAATGCTCTTCTGCTATTTACACAGGAACAGATGAGAATGAGTGTCTTTTGAGTTTCAGCAGACCAAAGCATGAACCAGCGTGATATACTAGATAGAGGATCAGACATGGACGGATTGACCCAGATTGAAATTCCCCATATTGTGATCCATCCCCCAATATCATACATAACCCTGGTACTGCTAATAAACCTGAACTTTGTGTGGGCTCAACACACATCATTTATTTACTCCAATTTTAAATTGCCCATTAGACAGAGGTCTCTGAGTGCTGAACAGTCGGTTAAAAAGTTAAAATATACACATTACACTAGAACAACGACACATGTGGGCGCACAATAATCCAACACAGTTAACCAAAAATGGAATGTGTGGGACAAGCACATTTTGTATAAATCAATGCCTATAATTAGGTATTCCTGGATACTAGATTCAAGTGCTTGTTTAACAGAAAAGCTGTAGTGAGATTAAGAGCCATTGTCTACACCAACCTAAAAGAGGGGAAATATATATTACATGCCAGGTAGGGTGGCAGATAGCATACTCAGCCACATTTCAGACCTATTCACTGATTATTGTTTTACTAATAATCTGCTGGATAGCTCAGTGGTTTAGGTATCTGGCTACAGGGCCAAAAGCTGGGAGTTCAATTCCCCACAGTGCCTCCTTGACAGGGGCTGGACTTGATGATCCATAGTGTCCCTTCCAGCTCTACAATTCTAAGATGGTGATGATGATTATAACTGGCAGAAAGAACACATTCATGCCTGAGACTCACAGATGGCTGAGATTTCTCCTTGGGGTGCATGCTGAGAAGTTCCACAATCAGCTAACTGAGCAGCAAAAATAATATGCAATAGATAAATGAGAGACATTGGCGATAGAAGGCTGTCAGAAACCAGAATACAGCTGCAAAGATACCTTTCAACTTTCAGGTTCCTCTCAAGAGATGCACTATCACAGGATGCAGTATTTGCAACGGTGTGTTATGGACATAACACTATCAGTAAACTTTTCTAAGAAAAGGAGTTGCAACTACATAGCAGTGATTTTCATATTTACGGGAAAATAATTGCAATCTAGGTTGGAAAACTTATAGGAGCCACTGTTCCTGCAGTGAGCTGGTGGACAAGGGGCACAGACAACCAGATTAATATACTTGAGTAGTAGGAGACATACACATGTCTATATTGGAGACTGCCTGCATCAGATTAATATCCTTTTTTTTTAAACCTCACAAATATGTGAAATCTGCACATAACATGCATTCACTCTGCTGCAACATCTTCATCTAACACTTCTAGATATACAGAAGGAAGGGCAAAATTCTGCAAACCTTTGGGTCAGGACAATTGCATAAAAGGAAGAAAATCAATGAGAAGTCACATCTGGGTTAGTGTGGAATTTTCTTCTGTTACTTGTCCTCAAACAAGTAACAGAAGAAACATTATTATTTCCATGTAGTAGACAAAAGTATTCAGTTGGTCATTTGGTGAAAAACGACTAATAATAATTGTATGCTGTCACATCAGTTATGACTTATGGTGATCCTTTTCAGGGTACTTTTACAGAGTACTCAGAAGTGGTTTACCATTCCCTTCTTCTGGGGGCACCCTGGAACCGTGAAGCTTGTCTAAGGCCACACAAGCTGGCTCTTCCAGAATGCACCATGGGGATTTGAACTCCCAGCCTCTGGCTTTGCAGCCAGATGCCTAATTCACTGTGCTATCCGGCCAGCTGAAGAATGAATGACTAGTTCCGCTGACTGCAAACAAAGCACAAAATCATGGAGAAGACAACAGTCATACCATTCTATTCCCATTAGTAAGTATGGTTAAATCCTCAAGTATTTAGAATCATAAGTAATATTTTCCCAGGGCACACTCTCAGTGACCTAGGCTCAAGAGATAAAACATTAAAAATTTGGGTGAAGAAGAGTTCAACGCTAAAAGCAGAATACTCTCAAGGTTTAATATGCTTCAGTTAGTTGAAGACCCTTGAGATTTTGCTTTGAAAAGTAGTGATGGTGATATGACAAACACAGTCCCAATGCGCTCCAAAGGACTGGTATCTTTAGAGCAGAGAAAAACAGTGAAATATTATCACAGCCTTACATGTAAAAGTTTATCTTGCCAGGGCAAAAGCCACCTGGAGGTTCCGGGCAGAATATGATACAAATAATTAGCATCTGCATGGAACAGGTGGTAATTCCGCTGAACGTTTCATGTGTGATTATTACCTGTATATGACTTGGATACAGAAACACTTGCATTCTGTGATCTGCCTTAAAATGACTATTTAGACAAGTCCGCATGATTTCTCATGCTTCCAATATCACAACCTACCCTATTTATTTATTTAGCTGCCTAAATCCAAAATCACTCTAGTACCCAGCTTCTACAGTGATGGGACTTACATTCCATCTACCCACCTGAAGCTATTCACACCAGACAAAAACTGTTCCAGGGGGTTTCTCAGCCTTCCAGAACAGGTTTTCAGAATGTGTAGGGAGCTGTAGGGGGAAACAGCAACCAGCCCATTCCCATTCTTCTGAT
The DNA here is from genome assembly GCA_037013535.1 of Intellagama lesueurii. Classification (NCBI taxonomy): domain Eukaryota; kingdom Metazoa; phylum Chordata; class Lepidosauria; order Squamata; family Agamidae; genus Intellagama; species Intellagama lesueurii. Next base: position 173,107,666 of record JBAJHW010000004.1, on the reverse strand, counting down.
AGAAAGAGAGCCATCAGTGGAACAACTCTATTGGATCTCAGACATAGCATTCAAGTAGGAGAGTACGTGTTATATGTATTATATAAAATGCATAGCTGATGTATGTGCTTCTGTTCTGATGATAAAAATGTATATAGGATGATGTCATGGTGGAGAAGATGAGAAGAGTGAAGGTCATGGGGTAAAAGTCTGGGTGTGCACACTACAACACTAATAAAGAAGCTATGTAGGGGGCAAATGGTTTTGTAGCTTCTAACCCTCCCCTTTATTTTAGATCCTTTAGTATATACACACTGCACACCCTCCACGCATTTCTTTGCAACCATGAGGACTATAAATTTATTTTAAAAACAACAACAACAACAAAAAACCCCACAAAACACCCTCAAAAGGCTATCATGTTATATGAGAAGCTAAAGTAATGTTAGGCATGTTTCCATACTTTCTGTTTATAGGTAGACAGCCCCAATGAAACTAATGGCTTCAAAACCAGACTATTCATCATGCCATGGTCCCATAATTTTGCATACTATAGGGATGGAAAGGTTCAGGTCCACAGCTGCTGGGCACATCAGATTTATAGAGTGAAAGCACCTGAGCTCTCTCTCCCAGTCCTTTGGGGAAACTCCACTTTTTAAGGACTGATTAATGATACAGCATTAATGTAGCAGCCATATATTCTGCTTCATAGTTTGAAAAGTTCTGCATTGAGCAGATGATGAAGTCCATGGATTTGCTGTGATTTAGCACCTTCAGCTCCTGAGAACTAATGTCTCCAATATGTCAGTAAATCTACTAAATGAGGCAGTTTCTTGATGGCGATTTCTATGATAGATGATCTGAGAGAGTGCCAAATTTTATCACTTAGCCCCAAATATGAAGAGGCTAGAAAGACAAGGCAGGGAGGGGCTTCTGAAACTTCACACACACAAATACACAGAGAGACACCTCTTTCTAAAATTCAGCTCCCAATATTTTCTCCTAGGCTTTCCAATTGTTTGTCACACTATAATGTGACCAAGAAAGAAAGACTATACAATACAGATCAGGCTGGCTTGGTTGTCAGTAACCTTTATTGACTTATGTGTGACAAAGTACATGGACGCAGCTGAGAGATAGGCAAACCTCCTTTCATTCTAGATGTTGGGTATGCCAAAGGAAACAGACAAACGTAGCCCCCACTCCCAGCTGGTTTTTAGACTCACGGAAGCTGTTGCATGGAAAAGAGCACTGCTTTGCATGCATGAAAACTGCAGAACAGAATTGAGCTCTGCCTTGCAAGACAGACAAGATACTGGAGCCAAGTATGGAGCCATGAAAGGAAAACAGTCAAACTACTACCAATTTGCTTGATACTTACCTATCTATTTCCCATTGCTGGAGGGAAACCTCTAGGATCCACCCAAATTGGAATGTGGGCCCCCAAAAGTTCCTAGTCCTTGACTAAGAGCATGCATTTGCCTCTTCCCAGTTTGCTGAATAATTACCAATTATGTTTCTAGAGAAAAAAGCTGTTGGGGGGAGGGGTGTCAGTATTCCAATGGGATAAAGGCCATCTGCTCTGGAACTGGATACTCTAAATGGGATCACTTGGAGGATGAAGCATCCCTTGACCACCCCATAAGGACAATGTTAGGATGGCAGACAGGGTCATCACATTTCTCAAGTTTTCCCTCTGAAGTTATACCTGGCAGGCTAACTTTAACCCTATTCAGGCAATATACACACCAAACAGGTACAACATAAAGAGGCTTTGAGGCTTCACCATGGAGATGATTCTAATTTTCCAGATGTTTCATGTAAGCAGTGAGGAGACACCTTTACTCATGGTTCTGAATCATACAGGGGAGGCTAGAGAGAGAGAGAGAGAGAGGTCTCAACATTGCAGAAGTTACCCCTCAACATATGAGGTGTCAAGAAAGAGCTGCATGTCCGTTTCTCCCCCCACCCCCCAGTTTTTTTGTATGAGCAACATCTTAATAGGATTATTGGCAACTAGATTTCCTGACAATCACCAAGGAGAGCCAACTTCCTTTTAAAAAGTCACAGGTGAAATGGGAAAGGAAGCTCTGTTTTGTGCCACGATGCAGAAACAGTGTTATGGATTATGCAGTATGCAAAAACTGTCTGGCTATTTGAGGGGTAATGATGTAGGAGAGCCATCTGCCTTCAACAGTGCAGCAACAGAGGTGAACACTTGTGCACTCTCTATGAAAAGCACCTGATTTCCACCACTGTGGCTGAATAAATGGTGATCATTTTGAGACACAGAGACGTGATATTGTACAATTACTGGCATACACGAAAGGACTGACATGTTGCAACATACAGCAACTCAGAACAACCATGCAATTTTCAATGCAAGCAATTACACATTTTTTTAAATAAGACAGTGATCATTTTCAAACATGGAGACAAACAGAATGAATGCACACGTACGCATAGCAGCCAGCTGAGCGTGGTACACCACACAGTGATTTTAAATACTGAAAAAGATAGTACAGCCACACCTTTTGAAATTGTCTCTCTTGTGGATTTTCCATCTTGTATAAATCCAAGATCAGACGAAGCACAACTGCAAACATCTGAACCTTCTACACATTGTTCTCTGTGTTTCTGAGGGAAAATGTTTTGGCAATTATGGTTGATTATCTGAAGTATGGCTTAGCATTGATATTCGTCAAAGTAAACGCTAGTATCACTTTTAGACAACTCCAAATGCTTCCCTGATTTTTAGAGCACAGACACTGTAAGCAGAAAACAAACGTCTGTAAACTGGGGTCAGAAATCTTGTTTGACGTACTGTATAGAAAAACAATGTGTATTTTACTATACTCAAATAAATGCATTATGTCTATAATAAGTAACAATCATAGAACTGCAGAGCTGGAAATGACCCTATGGATCATGAAGTCCAATCCCTATCAAGGAGACATCATGGCGAATCAAACTCCGAATCTCTGGATCCACAGCCAAATATCTAAACCACTGAGCTATCTGAACAGGATTACTACATATGAACCTACATACCATGTAATTTTGTTGCTCTTATGAAAAAGTATGCAAGTCCTCTAAGTGGTAACCTTATTTTCAAATGGAAAAATTATTCCAAACAGCTGTGTATATGCTCATATGTACATATAAGTGATATAAATTTGCTGTCTTAATGGAAAAGTACACAATTTTTATACAAGTCAATGTGTTCTACAACTTGACACTGAACAATGCAGATGATGCCATCAACTGCAGCTATGCCACACCTGTCTCAGGGCAATAAGCAGCTTCCTAAAACGTCCCTAGGTTTCAGTGATCCGTAGGGATCCCCTTCATGGTGAGGCAACCTTTAGGAACTGTGAAATGGCAGCAGGAACCATGTAAAGCCAGAAAATTACTGCTACCAGTCCTGGCAAGACTGGGACTGACAGGAGCGATTTTGCAGCTTTATTTCATTTCAAGTCCTGTTCTGCAGCTCCCAAAGGCTACCCAAGATGAAGAGGATCCCTAGGGATCCTTGAAACTGGGGGAAGGCACTTTAGGATGCTTTTTATTGATGTCTTCATTGCATGGTGCAGCTCTACCAACAGGATTTCAGGTATTATGTCTTAGTCCACAACTGTTAAAAATGTGGTGATTTTTCTGGAGAAGTGTGTATTGCTGTGGAAAAAGTACTGTTGTAATACAAACTGCATCTGGAAAGTCTACATGTTTGAGCTTTTCTGACATAAATGCTTGAGTTGTAGTCGCCATGGTCTGTTTAAGATGTATATTCTACCAAGCAAACACCAAGTGTGGCATATAAACATTTTAATAGAAGACATTTCCTATTCTTTCAGCACCTGGGCTAGCATCCTCCTTCATTAACACAGGAATTGAGAACATGTGAACCTTCAGATGTGGCTCGACAACAAATCTCAGATTTTCTCACTGTTAGCAATGCAAACTAGAACTGACAGGAACTGCAGTCCAATATCTCTTGAAAAGAAATATCCATGCAAGCAGACCACCCCTTAGACTTTAGGTCTACCCACGGTAGGGAAAGTGTATACCAAAGGTCAATGGAGCTGGGTCTTCCTCCTGATTTAGAACATTTATAAGATAAAATTAGAACAAGTTAGAGTGGCTAGAAACACAGAGATTCCTCCTTAGGTCTTGGATACTACATTGGGTTTGATAAAACAGGGTTTGGGGAGATGTGGGCTCCAGGTGAAAAACAGCTCCAACAGGAAGATGGCAAGTGGAAGTGAGGCTGGGGAAATGAATCTCCTAACCCTTCCTACATATAAAAACTGATGGAAATTAAGTTTTGTGTGTGTGTCTGTGTATGTCTCTGTGTGTTTAGACACAGACAGATTAAAGGGATACAGTATGATTTTACTCAAGGAACAGAAGATTTTAATGTTGGATTTGTATTTGAACTAAAATAATTACAGGAAGAAGCAAGTAATAGGGAACTCTACAGGGACTGGAACTGATATCAGTGAAAAGGCATTCTTACACTGGGTAGCAAAATGACCTGATGTATCAGACTATCATATGCTGTCAAGCAGTTTCTGACTTACAGCAATCCTATGAATTAGAGACCACCAAAAGGTCCTGTCATTAACAGCCCTTCTCAAGTCTCACAAACTCAATGCTGTGGCTTCATTTAATGAGTCAAGCCATCTCACACAGTACATTGCAAGTGACCTCAATTATGAAAATGAACATCGGGCTAGGGTGTGTGTGTATATGCATGAACCATAAAGCAATCACAGCATTCCTAGGATTGTTGAGAGGCCCTGTAAAAAAAGAATGTCACCATTAGTGAGGCAAAACGTGGTACTAGATGATCCTATAAAGAAGAAAATTCTAAAGCTGAATTTGTGGAGAATAAAAAAGCAATGTTTCGACCATTAGTATTGAAAAATCTACACATTTGTGATATGGCTAAACAAAGGTTCAGGTTTGTAAATGCTGGTGAAGGCTACAACTGTCAAGGTGTCAAGAGTATCAGTGTCTTTTATACTTTAGTTCACTTTTCCCCAAAGACCACTGCAAGCCCGGCTCATGAGATAAAGCCAAGTTTTTGTTGGCAGCAACATTTTTTAACAAGTAGGAGAACTTTCACAGTTGAAGCTATATTTGTGATAGTAGATCAGTTTGTGATAACTTAGAAGAGTTTACTGGTTCTTTAGAATGTGCTGACTCATATGATGACTGCACTGTTTTCAAACTATACACACTGATGATTCATGTCCCCAAGAATAGCAGTGAAATTCAGTTCTCTAAGCTAAATGGAAATAGGACTTCAGGCAAGATGAAACATTGCTTAAAAGGTCTCTTGTATGTAGGGACTTTGTTTGATTAATAGGGCTTGCTTGCAAGCCTAAGGCATAATTGTGATAGCAAGTCAGGCTTCTTTACCTCTCCTGTTCGGTGTAGCCCTTAGAACAAAGTGGAAAATACAGTGGAACAAAGATGTCAGCTAACACAACACCCACAACAAAAACAAATTTCACTGTTCTGTTATAGAAAAGGGAAAGCAAAGTTGAGAAGAGAAAGACTGAAGTAACAGATGTATATGCATGGCTGAGTAAAAAGTACCTAGGGAATATACTAGTAGAAAATTGCTCTTCATTGAATAATCTAAAAATGAATGCTTCCCACACTGTTGTACTAAATCAAATACTAGCTAGTGAATAGATTATTTAATATAGAACAAACATGATTCTGCCACACAGCATTTTTATTTATTTTTTCTCTGTGTATTTATTAGTACAGTATACTCAGACTGGATGTACAGTCCAAACAAGAACAGGGCAAGCAGTAACCTTTGTTCCCCAGCTATCTGGCAGCCTAATCCTGACCACTTAACCATGATTAACAGCTCAGGAGTGTTACTTCTGTGCTGGCCCAATATGAGAAATAAGATGGCAGCATTCCCTAGGACAAGATACATAAATCCAAGTGTCATAAGACAACTCCCACACTATTTAATAACTATATTGCAGTGTTTCTAGCTTTGCAGCAGCATCCAAGCACAGAACATGGAATAAGCCACATAACAATCAACCTACAATACAAAAGACAAGTAGTGAGTAGGCAGATGCAGGCAACTGAGAAAGGTTAGTATCACCCACAAGGTTCGGAACAAATATTACAGTAGTTGTGGGCATCCTGAATACATTTGGCACTTCCTTTGGTAGCCAAATGCTGAATCTTGGTTTCTATAACAGGGGCAGGAGAATTAATGTTATAAACACAAAACATTTGGGGCTGTAAAAAGAAAAGCCTCTAAAAGCTGCCATACCAAACATTTTAGTGTAACTGTATGTTTCAATACAAAACTCTACATATTACATATAAAAAGATCAGAAGAGACCTGGAAGATTTTGTTTCAGAGCTATAAGGTAAAGGTAAAGGTTCCCCTTGACAAATGTCCAGTCGTGTCCGACTCTAGGGGGTGGTGCTCATCCCCGTTTCCAAGCCGTAGAGCCAGTGTTTGTCCGTAGACAGTTTCCATGGTCATGTGGCCAGCGCGACTAGACACGGAACACAGTTACCTTCCCACCGTGGTGGTACCTATTTATCTACTTGCACTTGCATGCTTTCGAACTGCTAGGTTGGCAGGAGTTGGGACAAGCGACGGGAGCTCACTCCGTTGCGTGGATTCGATCTTACAACTGATGGTCTTCCGACCTTGCAGCACAGAGGCTTCTGCGGTTTAACCCGGAGCACCACCACGACCCTTTCAGAGCTATAAAAAGGTAAAGGTAAAGGTTCCCCTTGACAATTTGTCCAGTCGTGTTCGACTCTAGGGGGCGGTGCTCATCCCCGTTTCCAAGCCATAGAGCCAGCGTTTGTCCGAAGACAATCTTCCGTGGTCACATGGCCAGTGCGACTTAAGACACGGAACGCTGTTACCCTCCCACCGAGGTGGTCCCTATTTATCTACCTGCATTTGCATGCTTTCGAACCGCTAGGTTGGCGGGAGCTGGGACAAGCGACGGGTGCTCACTCCGTTGCGTGGATTCGATCTTACAGCTGCAGATCTATAGATCGTACAGCACAGAGGCTTCTGCGGTTTAACCCACAGCGCCACCACGTCCCTTTTCAGAGCTATACTCAGCCATAATTTAACTAGGCTCTACCTCTGAAACTTCTAATCTATACATGGCTAACAGAAACATGATCCATAATAGCAATTTTCAATTTTTCACTATTTACGAGCCATCCCACCAATTACTGAAACTGAATCTCACCATGACACTTTTTTTTAAGAGTATGTTTGGTGGCATTCTACTGTTATTTTTAAGCTTTACAGTAAGTGAGTCTGCAGGTGAAACAAGGAATTTGGAGAAACACTGAGTGTACAAAGTTATTATTAGCTGTGATCCAAAGGTTGCATGTGTACCAATGGCTAAGAGACACTAATCCAGAAGACTCCACAGCAGATTTAGATGCCAAAGCCCAGCATGCACAGACCTTCCTCATCATACGATAGGAAAAGGGAAATGTCTCAATCACAACATTTTGTACAAGAATAGCATTCTTCAGTGTTGGTAAGATCTCACTTCGTATCAAAATGTTTTAAAATAATGTGTATATTTTAAGTGCATTATACTCTTTTCAATGTCTGCTTCTCTATCTCACCTCCTCTCTCCCTCCCAAGATGACTTGAGGCAGCAAAAGTTGTAACCACTGTTAGCAAGAAAAACATAAAAGAAAACACCAGTGGCACTACTGCCAAACCCACTTGTGAGCATTAACCCTCCTTCTGCAGGCCAACATCTTTGTTGTTCTCATTGCTAAACAGTGATACTAACGATTTTTTCCATTCATGAATTTTCCCATGAATTCAGAATTCTCTCAAGTCCTGTCATTTACAACAACAATGGAAAGGTGGGAACAAGGCAATGTGAACACAGATTCTGGACATTTCTATGTATAATGTGCATATCTGTTCCAAGCTTTGAGTCTATATGACAATTGAATGGCATTTTTATTTTATTCTGCTGTGGTTCAGCCTAAACTTCTGGAACCCTAATCATAATTACTGAAATGAGCAGTCATGATTTTGTGAACATGATACAACCCTCAGAGATCTGTATCAATGTCTTTTCATTAAGGGACTGCCTTTGCAAGTACTAAATACAATGACTTTCCAGCTAAGCATGTGTCAAAAAGTGGGGGAAGAGAGCTGTTTGTTTGGCACAACTTTATTTTCTTTGAAAAATTAAAACTCAAAAAAAATTTGAGGTTTAAAGTGGTACAAAAGGTGACAAACATCTTAGGGAGTTTTTGTGTGTGGGCAAAACAGTCAGAGAAGAATAGCCAGTGTCAATAGAGCCCTTCCATCTGCTCCCCCTCCCCCAGATGTGGTCTTGAGTCTTGGGTGACACTAAGCCCCTAAAGTCAATGAGCATCTGTTTTCCTCCACCCACTGCAATCTGCCCAGAGCTGCCAGTTCGACAGCCATCAATCAAGAATAATATGCTGACCACAGGACCCAGTGGGACTTCATTTTCCAAGTCAAATGCAGCAGTTAGCATAAATAAAAACACTGCTCTGGTGTGTGTGTGTGCGTGCGTGTGTGCTTTCTCTTTTCCCCCCCTAATGATTCTGTTGCTGCAGCTGCTGCTCCTAATGCTGCTGCTACAAACTGTATATGCAACAGAAATGAGGGGGAAAAAGGCAGGACAGAATCATAGTTTTACTCTTCTGAGTCATAACAATTATGACATTGTGATAAGAGCCATTTTCCATGAATTTTTAAGTACCAGTAATCCTGTGCCGACTCCTTCCCCAGGGAAAGGAGTGACAAGAGCTGAGCAGGATTGACAGCTATTTTATCCCAGCAGCTGACAACAATGAAGCCACCCTGAATGTTAGTGCACCCCACTCCTAATATTCTGAAGTTCAGATTGGGACTTACTAAGACCTGGTGTGGTGTAGCAGCTAACAGATGAGTTACAAATCTGCAAATGCCCAACTGGTATTTCATTTCTCCAATGAATGCACTCCGTGGCCTTAGGCAAACTACTCACTACTATTACTCCATATCAGCTTCATTTCCTTCCCATCCCAATCTGTAATATGGTGGATGATAACACTGACCTGCCTTATCTGGTTGTTTAAAGATTACAGTGGGATAAGCGAAGCACTTTGAACACTTGAAAGAGGTGTACAAATATTAAGCAGTGGTATTACTTAGTTTTATTTTTCTAATACTCATGAGACTTCTCTTTAAAATACAGGATGGATCTATCTCATTTTTACCACCTAGTATTAACTTTAGAACACAGTGCATAAGAACAAGGATAATTAGTCTTATTAAGAAACCATTATGCATCCCCTTCCCTTCCCATGAACATCCTGCCATACCAAATACTTTTCAGTAAACATGGTCATGTGCAGAGTCCTAACACAGCGTTTTTTTTTCTACAATTGAATCTATGGATTAACAATATTTTGTTAACTCATCATGAAACTATTAATTTTGCTTTAAGAAAGTGACAACTCAAAAACGTTACCAAAATATACTAAGTGAATGACTATGAGTCCTATATTAATAAATAATGAGTTGTCATAGTTTTACCACAATGGTTATTTTCTTCATATTTGGGGCTACCACTCTACTCTCTTGAAAGACTACACATCAGATCACAGATACAAAAAATATAGTTGCACACCACAATGTATTGCATGCAGCCAGGTGCCTGAGACAGCAGACAGTATATTTCCATCTCCATGAATGAATACTTACTAGCACTGTACTTGTTCTTTGGATGCACACCCACATCCAATTTGTATATAATATATACCTTCTAACCTAGCAAGATAATCTGTGAAGGCACACCTGAGCCATGAATACAATCTGAAGGAAGTCAGATCTGCTCAAACACTTCTAAAATCAGTGGGATATAAATGCATAGTGGTGAGTTCAAACCCTATCAATTTCAAGTACATGAACCTCACCTCACCACCACCCCCTTATTTTCTTTTTGTGTATGTGTCCTATCATGGTGATAGACTGAGCTGCAAACTGCAAATAGACCTTGGTCACATCTCTTGCATATGTATAGATTCAGCATCTCAAAACCATGGGTAGCACCAAAGCAGATTCTGGTCACCATATATTTACACCATCATTACTTTTAGTCTTTAAGTGCCATAAAACAGTTTGTTATTTAATACAATAACCCTTCCAATTCTAAATAAAGAGTAGCATTTAACTGATGCAAAAAGTACAATGACCCAAAGGTTCTCCATTCTACAAATATAAAATGCAGTATAAAAGTTTGACATATTTTGGTTAGCTTTATTACACATTATAGCCACACCTTCTAGCAGCACCTGTGCAATTTGGATGAGCACAGTAAAAAACAAATCCTCTAAATTCTTCTAAGAAAAACAAGCTCAGAGCATATTATAGTAAAAAAGAAATGACATTCACAGAAATTGTCATAAAAAAGAGAGGGTACTTATATATTCTTATCTTGCCTGCCCACTTGTCAAATGGGAGAATACTGTTACATGACAGAAATAAAATTAGGTCAACATTCCAAAGCCTCATTAAAAGGGGTAAATTAAGGCCAATGAGGTCCTCTGGTGTCTAACAACCTGCCTGCATTAATTGTACCATGTGTAAGATCAGCCCCTATCACTTTAGTATACTGGACTCCTCAGAATCCTAGATATTTTTTTTTAAATTTGAAAAAGATCAAGTTCCTATCAATTCAAAGTATATACAGAAGAGAAGCCTCCTTCCATGTATGTGTAGAGGAACTAGTCACTACTGGAGATTAAAAATCTGACACTAGATGAGCTCCTCATTCCACTCTGTGACAATAAAGTTTCTGTGCCACATAAAGCAGGTAATTCTATTCTCCTTACACCCAAAACTCTATGTAAGCAAGTCTGTTTGAAATTTGCAGTCATGCTTCCACTGACAACCTGCAAATGTAAGCCATACAACAGAGTCTGTATTTTTGTTACAAGCCTGACATTTTAGACATTGTACTCTGGAAAACCTCTCACCTGAATCTTGGTTACCACATCTTCCATTATCTTAATTCCACACATGTACCACATCCACCCCCGCAGTAATTAAATTCTTTATGTACAACACTCAAATGCATATCATGGAAAGAAATGAACCTTCATTCTGCACTATACCATCATACAAGGCATACTTGGTACTGGCAACTGTGTTTGCCAAATCTATTTTTATTTTATTTTTACACAAAGATACATATTCCCTTTTTCAGCATAATTTCCCAGAGCTGCCCTTATTTTCCTACAGAGATATAATCCACTTGACATTGTTAGCAAGAAGACCTCCTCACTGTTTACGTCTTCCTTTTGTACATTACACCCCAGGCCAAACCTCCAAGCCTCCAGTAGCACATTTTCATTTCCACATCCTTGTGAAGGTGGGGGGGGGCACTCCCTTAGGCCTCACAAATGCCCTTTCACAGGAGGTGTGTTGTGTATCCTGGAGCAGAAGATTAATTCAATTGACAGGAAAGTTCCTCCTGGTTAAGCATCTTGCAGTGCAGGTGACTGCATGAAGAAACATCACACCAGGATCCGACCATTGCTAGAGATACATACCCAGTCATTAGCCTTGTATTGCAGGAACGTGGCAGTATTAATTTCATGTTGTGCTTTGGGGGGGGGGGGCTTTTGTTCCAATGTTCCAACAGTAGGAGATTGCTAAGATTACTAGAAATCTCCCAGTCTAGTCTTCTGGATGAGGTTAATTGTAGAAATATATGGAGAAGACCACTGTTGTATACACTACTAAATATATAAGGGGATTCCCAGTGTGGTGTAGTGGATAGAGTGACAAACTAGGACTCTGGAGAACAGGGTTTGAATCCCCACTTGGCCATGGAAACTCACTCAGGAATTGGAACTGCCAAAACTATTCCTCAAATATCTCACTTACCTTGAAAGCCCTATTAGGTTGCTATAAGTCGGTTCCGACTTGATGGCATAGAACACAAATATGTAAGAGGATATATTTTCCTTGACATTAGTCACTGAAACAGAGTCCCTTAAACACCCACACACACTAACCATAAATATACAATAGGCTATAGAAAGCTTGCTTGTTAGCAAATGGGACGGTTTAAGGTTCAACATTTAATATCAACTATGTCCTTCTGGATGTCTTCATTTCAGATGTGCAATCCTTCTGACTCCCCTGTAGATAACAATTAACTGTTTAATAAGAAAAGATGGCCAATTTAGAAGACAAGACTTTTTACGGAGAAGTTGTATTTTTTCCAGACTAAAACAACAACCTTTGCATTTCTATTGAGTAGCAAGTTCAATGTGATGGACTCCCAGGTACACAAGCACATGATTGCATCTTTAGTCAGGATGCGATTACACAGTCAAAAGCTGTGGGATTTGCTGTGGGTGTAAAACAAATTAATCCACTTGTGTTTCTGAAGACATGGATCATGACACAAAGACCAATCCGAATCAGTCCAGCCTTTTTTAGCTCCTGAAGCAACTTTTTTTCTCTCTGCCACTGTGACTTCTACTTTTTTTCATGCTGGAACAATTCAAACAGATTTTCCCCATGTGATCAGCTGTTTCATTCTCCAAAAGGAAGGGGGGAGGCATGACTGTGGTATTCTGGTGACGTACCAAACTGGGCATGTTGTTTTGGACAGTGGGAAAACCTACCCCACAATATTTCTCCCAAGTTGTCCCAAAGTGTTTTTTTAACAAATGACTTAGTTCAGCACCATATCACCCTACCACTGATATATACCTTATCACTGATATACTAGTTTAGTATCTAGTTCACCTCTGCACGGACAAAAAAAGAAGATAAAAATCGATATGAAATAGAATCAACTCCAATGAACTGTAGCGGAGTGTATGTGGTTGCATGTTATTAAGAATGCTGAAAAGTGTTCCTTTTCCCTAATGCCAAGTGTAGCGATCACCCTGCTTTGGCTCAGGTAGAAGATTATTGGCATGTACCAATGAGAGCTGTTGGGAGGCGGAGCCAGAGAAACTAGAAGGGAGGAGTGAGTCAGAGTCTAGTCAGTTCAGTCAGAGACAGAGTTTTGAGAAGAAGGTTTTGGGGGTTTGAGGCAGAGAGAGTGTTTAAGGAGTGATTAGTCAGAGTGTGACCTGTATTAATTAAGATAGGAGAGGTTAAAATAAAATACAGAAGCTTTGTGTAACTTTAAGAATGTGCTTAAGAACTATACCTAAAACAACTTGTAATCAATAAACCTGTTTCTGTTTAAAAGTTCAGTACTGAATGGACCTCAGTCTTTCATAGGAAATATAGGTTGATAAAGAGATCAACTGGTGGCAGCGTGTTAAAGGGCGTGTTGGGATACCTTCGTGAGCTCTGTGTTTGGTGAAACAAGCAGGGGCCACGAGGGCAAACGCCACACCAAGTAACTCTTTTAAACAGCCCACCAGTTTTGCAGGAAAGTACACACACTGCTAATTCAAGGAATACATCTTTCTATGTTAATTTTATTCTGAGAGATGCAGACTTTCATGGCCCAGCTTACTTCTTTGCAAAATGGGGCAGTGACATTTTGGCTAGCTGGCTGCAATGGAAACCCATGTAGTAGAAAAAATGTACTACTCTCACATCTGCTAACAACTAAAGACTTACATTCTGCATATGTTCACTGTCTCAAGGCATTATACAAAATGTATGCTCTATGGAAGACAGTCAACTTGGAGTGTGAAGTATTTTAGATATGATTTTGCAGTTTTCAGAAAGCAAGCTGTTCCAATTCATTCTCTGGCAGTTTAGTTCTCGAATTATTAGACCTTGTCAGAATGGGTGGCTGGATAGCTCAAGGGACTGGTAAATGGGATAGCAAGACTTTCACCTCTAGGTTGGCCTCTGCTCAAAATATTGCACAGCTCCATGATGACTGAAAAGGCTTTTCAACCTGAAAGCTGTTCAACTGTCAACAGGCCCCTTAGAAGGTATACTTCTTTAAATACTACACCCAATTTCTCTCTGCTGTAATGGAAACTCTTGTTCAAAAGTGTTCACAAAAGGGTTCTCGTGTAGGTCTTCACTAGCAGGTTCACATTAAAATCAGAAGAAAAACACGCAACTCACAAAGTGATACATCCAGGCTTCTTCAATCTGATACTTTCTGGATGTTTTTTAGACTGTAACTGTTCCCAACTATGGATCATGCTGGATGAGGTTGACAGAATTAAAATCTGAAAATTTGGAGGGCTGTAGCTTTGCAAAATCTGCTTTAATTAGGCAGTACTGAAGATGTTCTAACCCAGGTGAACAACTGTAGCCCTCCAGATATTTTGGGGTTGTTATGTGCATCTGATTTATGTAATCCTAGATTTTCAAGGTATGTAAGATATTTAAGGAGCTATTTTAACAGTGCCACTCCCTCGAGAGTTTCAATGGCTGAGTGGGTATTTGAACCAAGATCTCCTAGGTTCTATTCCATCACTCTGTCCACTATAACACACTCCTAATTCTTGGGTTACAAATCCCATAATTCCTCTTCACAGTCTATGGTAACTAGGGATGGTGTTAATTGCTATAGAAGGACAACAGAAAGCTCCTGCTTCTCCTTCAGGTTCAGGACTCAATATTCTGTAACTTCCATGTACAGCTGAAGGCAGCGTTCCAATAAGTGATTCATGTTGCACTTAAGTTCCTTATATTTCCAATTACACCCTAACGGTAAGTTGTCTTCATCTTTCTTTTATGGTTCTAAAGTGTTCCTAGTGAGTTCTTCAAAAGCACTTGCCTGCTATCTCATATGCATTTGGTTTTTAGTTACAAATTACTTTAAGACAGCTTGGGATTTCATTCTTAAAAGTGCTAGAGGGAGAGGTAGATGAACTGATCTGAAAATCACTTTCCAGTGCCAGTGTTTGGAGTTGCAAAGATGTATGAAGTCCATCACAGAAATTATTCAACTTGTTCACACCTTTACTAATTCCTCATGGAGATGTATTTTGGTTATGTCAGCATTTCTTCTTGTATGAATTAAGGTACTTTTGGAAACCCATCGGCTTGCTCATTGACTTGTGGTCATTAATTGAACCCAGACAGAACCTGATGGTTTGTTCTTCCTTTTCTTTTCCACTTTGCATTGCCCAGGTGCTTCCAGAAGCCAGCTATGAAGGATCTTCAAAGTCAAAGCACTGTAGAAGAGGTGTTGTAACTGTATAGCTGCAACAGGTTTTTTTTTAAAAGGCCATTCATCCTGCAGTGGCTTGGCTTTGATAATACCTTGCTGCCAGAAACTCTGGAGCAGAAGAGGAAAACTCTTGGGGCAGTAGCTACTACTCCTTTTCTTCATCATGTTTTGGTAGAGTGACCACTTCTGCATGTGATGAGATGGAGGCACAGCAGCAGCCCTAGCCCTTCTAAGGTGATGCGGACAGAAGTGCCACACCTGGCCAGAAGGGATCTAAGTCACATAAATGTATCTATGTCCATGTCCACCTCAAGGATCCCAGAGCATATCTGTGTCTTATAGGTATAACAGTTGAGGCAGCTTTTACATTTTCCTGTCCTCTCTCCCTTGCAATGCCTAAAAGCCCACAAGCCACATATCACAGCAAAAGCAAAAGATGTGATCCTTCCAAAAGAGCATACATTTAGCCATCTTCTATAAACTCTTTAGTCTCTCCAGAGACCTTAAATATACAAACAAATGAAAGGGGTAGGTGAAATGTCCTCAAGAAAAGAGCTGTATGTGGTCAATTAAGAGTAGTAGGGCAAGAACAATTAAGGGTTTTATGGTACAATGGCATCAGAGGTATATTGTGAAAACACTTTAACTCTTTTGAAGTCTGGCTACCCTACTGCATGCTGATAATTTCATGATACGTTAGCTGTTTAGTTGGGGGTGGGGGTGAGGAGATGACACTGTAAGGTTTCTGTATGCTAAGTTTATTTCTACTGAGTTCTTGTTCCTCACTGGGCTACCAGATATTATTTTCAAATCACAGACCATTCTTGTTTTGGCTACAAGCTACCATTCCATCTTTTCCAATAAACAGGCACAGCAAAACAAACATATCAAAACCAAAAACAGCTCACAATTGTGTTTTCTGACAGCCAGGACACAAAAACTGAAATTATTAAGTGTCTAGAAAGCTAGGCCTTGCTGTGGCTTAACAATGCTCTACCTTTACCCCTTTCAGGAACAAAGGTTGCCGGAAAAACAAGCTCGGTGGTCTCAGATGGAATCCCAGGAGAGCATTTCTCCTGAATTACTGCTACTCCTGCAAATAGCCAGAGACAAAGCATGTCACCGAGTGGCACTCTGAGCCTGATATGCAACACCTAACATCTAACACTGACAGCTCAGCGTTATTTGACCCATCTGAACTGTTATGGCCAGTTAACAGACACCTGGTAAATAAGCATTACTTAGAGCAGAGGTACATAAGAAGAGCACACACCATTTTAATTCTTCTCTCTTGTAACCTTTGTACAAATATGCCATAAATAATTCCTTTTTTTTACTGCAGGTAACACACACACACACACACACACACACACACACACACAAAATAGCACAACTGACTGTCTCAAAAATATTTTGTGCTCTGAACCAGAAACCTATAGAAATGCTGAATCTTTAGAACAAAATATTCTTTCCTCACAATGTTTGCCATGTATTTCATCTGGACAGTCTGTCAACAAGTTCTCCATCTGCTTCATAAACTCTGCTCCCTTCATAGTTGCATATGCTGAGCCTCCTCCACTCTGATCTTCCACTAATTCTCAGCACTTCCAGCTAACATTGCATTAAAATATTTCTTACAAAATATTTCACACTGAAGGAAAAGTGGTTAACCAAAAAACCGGATTCTTTATACAGAAAGTACAACATTCACCTCATACAAGATTGTCCTTAAATGAACCAACCAAGCATCCTTTGCACCTTGCCTGAACTGTGGCCATCATTAATCATATTTATACAGTGCATTTCAAATGCTTTGTGTACATTTGCTTGGCAGTCCTCTCAAAAGTCCAGCAAGGTAGACCATTATTACAGATGATGGTTGAGCAAGGCTGAAGCTAAAAGAACAAAAACAGTTTATGAGAAAAACAGTAGCTCATGGGGCAATCATAGCTCAGATCTGCACAGAAGACTTAGAGCTGGCATACTTAGTCGCACTTGGCGTAAAAATTGACCCAATATCCCTATAAAATTTCCTTAGGAGGGGACATATTAGATTAGTGTTTAAGGCACAACACAGATATTTCTGCATAGAGACTGAATATAGCCCTTTGACAGATTGATGTGTCATTCACTTTAGCAGAATGGAAACTGCATATTAAAAGGACTGCATGACCTTTGGGAAACACTCATCCAGAGAGTGACTGACAATTCGCATGAGCACAGAACACAGCATATGGACTCCTTGTTGTTGTCCTGCAGATTGGCCTTAGCCAGTGGATTTGGTCCCACCCCATTCATAACTCAAAAGTTCCTACGTCAGTGCATGGAAGCATAATAATGAGTCTGACTCAAGCTTTACCAAGAGACGCAGATAGCCAGGTGAAGTCAGCGATCAATCTGTTCCTTTGCAGAGCAGAGCAGATGTTTTCAGGGCCCCAGGAACAGCAGCAACATTTCTCCTTTCATCTTTTTTGCTAACAAGACTTAGCCATTACAGATTGGAAGGGAAGTTTTCTTCACCATCTTGTAAGCTTTAAAAAACAACTAATATATGTGTTGAAGGAATGCCCATTAACTTAAAATTTTCTAGAGTTGCAGAAGATAAAATGATTTAGAGATAGAAGATGCTGAGGTAACATGCATAGAACAATAACTATGCATTAATAAATGTCTTTACATTTCAACAAACTCCATTGGTACTTAGGGTGTAGATTGCATGTCCATTGTTTATGCATATTTACTCTTACAGCACATATTCCAGGTGTATTTAATCCAAGGTGGATAAAAATAAATAATTCTTCTACATCAAATTGATTTAAATCATGCTTCAAATTTTAAAAAATATTTTTTGATTTAAATGATCAAAACCTCCAGTTTTTTAAATTAAATTGTGATCAAACCCACCCTGATTTAATCTGACTAACAGAATAGCTGATACTTTCCTTGGAATAAGCCACTACAACCTTGCTAGTATACACTGTCTGGGATTCTGAAAGTTATTATTTCAATGTTAAAGCCAGGGTTGAGGCCAATACCAGCCCACTCATCACCACTCATTATGAGGAGTAGCATAAAATAATGGTACTTAGTCTCACAAGATAAATATCATTGTTCACCATATATGGTTAGAATTGTATATGGTACTGTACCAATTATGTTTATCTTATAAATACAGAGACCATTACAGATCACCATATATGCCTTCTGCAACATTTATTTACTGTGCCTAACTCTATACAGCGGTGGAGAGGCCAGTGGTGAGGACGCCTTTGCTGGTGGACCCTTGCAGTCTCACTCAGGGCCCAAAGACCGGACTGGCTTACCACCAGAGGTGATGGAGCAGTCAGTGGGGGAAGAGGACAATAGGTTCTGAGTGCAGGATGTCGAGTATCAAACCAAGCCTCTACCTCTGCAGGTGGTTCTTGAAAACCCAGAGACCTACAGGCAACTTCTAGAGGGAAAGAAGCCCTTAGTTTACCCCTGGTAGATGGAGGATATAAAAGTGCCATTGCCAGAAGGCAGCTCAGACCCATCACCAGAGAGAGCCTGCAGAAGCAGGTTTACCAAATGGAGGACTGGAAAGAAGCCACTTCTGCCCCTAACAGGGCAGAAGGAAAAGTCCAAGAGGAAGAGGCCTGGGGGGATGTCTCAGAGGATTTCTCAGGAGACTGCTGGGTTGAGGATTCACTGGGCTGGGAAAAGCCAATAGCCTGAGCTGAAGCCTGGAGAGCCCTGGCTCCATCGCCCACCTTGTTCCCAGTGAACACAACTGGAACCAGGAGAGGCAAGCTGAATTCCTCAGTGAAGGGAACTGAGAGACAAGAGATAGTTCTTTGTACTTTGTCTTTCCCTTCCAATCTGTAATGGCTAAGTCTTGTTAGCAAAAAAGATGAACCTCGCTGAAGGGACCTGGGCAAAAAGACTAAGTTATTATTTTTTAACCTCTCCCTTGTTACAATAACCTCTGTTCTGTTGCAACTCTTGTGTCTGGAGTTTATGGGCCACAAGATGGAAGAAGGTAACCCCACTGAACTGGCTGGGGCTGGTGTGGCTCACAACAGAGTGTCAATATTTACTAGGTATTGATTACATATTTTATACTAGGCAGAAACTAATTTTGCAGGCACAAGTCCAGTATAATGGAAATGTGCTGTATTTCTTTTCTGAGCTCTGATATTTTTGTTTTTCACTAGATTGTGTGCGCGCGCATGATGAAACAGGGTTTACTCATAAAATTTTAATCCTTCCAAGGCTTTATGTAACAGATAACACCAGGAGGGAAAATGGCCCGTAGGAAGCAGGAAGAATATGAATTTGATGGTGACTGACCCTGCAAGCAGAAAGACTTGTGTGCTGTACACTTGCCTGCCTAAGCCAGAAAACAGCTGATAAAATGGCAGAAGGCTAAATGAATGCTAAAAACTCAGAAACTCACCATTTTGAAGGAGGTGTCTTCATTAATGGGGATGTTCCCTTGAGGCTTCCAGAGCACTGGGCTGCTACTTGCACCCTGGCTCAGTGGATGAGACCCCACAGCTTTAAAAAGTTATATTTTGGGGTTACAACTCCTAGATTCTCCCAAGCACCATGCGATTCCATGCCAGCTATGGAATTCTAGGAGTTGTAATTCCAAGGTCTGTCAAAAAACAGAACAGAACCAATGTACATAGGAAACTTCCATATGTGCATTGTAGCAATACTCTGTCACACTTTAGACATGCATAGTGGCATGACCGCACAAACACTGTCCCCTTACCCACAGAATGAATATGGTGGAACTCATGTTGAAACTCCCAAGTTATGAAAATTACAACCATTCAACTTCCTATACTTCAAAGGGTTGCTGTCAAGTTAAAGTGCTGTTCCCAGACCCTTATTTAATAGATGGCTTTATTTCATGGAGAAAGGATGGGATACAGTATCATCTAACTAAATGCCAGTACTCTAATACCCCATATTACATGTGGTGCATGTCACGAAAAGCAAAACCAATGAGCATATGTGAGTAGGTCAAAGACATAGCCCAAAGCAAGCAAACTCTGCCACATGCACAATTTGGGAAAATAATTAGGTCATCAACCATTTGATTGGGGGTAGGGATTCTCTCTTGGCTTCATGTTCTCTGCTTCCCATTTTAAACAGACTCTTATAGTGAATACCAGACAAACTCTAGGTATTTTAACTTTACTTGTGCTTTGGGGTTAACAGCAATGCCACTTGCAGTGACTGACAATTATTTGAAAAAACTCTGCCACTCCTGCCAAAGGCTGGATTTTAATACACAACACCTTCTTGCTGTCATGCATCTGTCTTGCCCAAGCCAATCCGCATCATGAATACACTGGAGAACTACTTCAAGTGGTAGCAGTTTGCTGACCCACATTTATGTTGATGGGTATCTTAAAATGTTGGAAATTAAAGCAAGACACAACATGCTTTTGCTTGAAAGTAAGACAGGTGGTATACATCCCAAGAATTTATGTTCTGTTCAGTAGCTTAGAGCAGGGATGGGCAATAGCAGAAAGGGGATAAATTCCACGCACATTTTGCAGAAGACTTTTGTACAATGCAGGCTTTGCTGACCTCCAAATTACAATATTAAGTGGCTAGTTCAATAGTGATAAGAAAGCCTTGCAAAAAGAACCAGGTAGAGATTTGACACAGAAATTAAAGCATGTTTTAATTTAAAACAAGACACACCTAAAACACAACATTGTCCCCTTCTATTGGACGAGAGGAAGAAGTGTGGGTTCTTCTCTAAGCTTCTCAGTGAAAAAAAGGAAAGCAAAACACTTCTAAAAACTTTCAAAATTTATAGTAGAGCAAATAAGAAAAAATAGGAGGAAAGTACTTAAAACAAAGGAAATCTAAAAGTTTAGAGAAAAATGAAATTAGAGGAAGTCTTCAAATAATTTACCTAATGCTGAAGTTAGTCTAAGTACAAAGGTTTCCAAACGAAGATAACAGTGGTTCTCTAGTTCTGGATTAGAACGTACACTAATGGGTTAGGGGGAAAAACCTTTCTCAATCAGGTTCAGAAGGAGAGAGAACATCCTCAAAGCACTGTAACACACAAAAGCCACTGTCATAAGGGAGTGAAAAAAAATCCTGAATAGGTGTATGTGTAGAACCTTCCTGCCAAACTCTACAGCTATAGAAACCCAAATATCTACCCAATAAGAGCTTGGCATCCATGCCAGGGACCAGACTAGTAATATACAGGTTTTCATCAAGACATTGTCCAGAAGACTGATTTGATAACAGCCCCTCATACAGAACGGGCCACAGTCTATTATGACACCTGATCCCCTGAAGCTTTGCATGTTTTAGTTACAACAGCTGTTAGCCACTTTTCCAAGGCACTCACTCTGATATTCTCTCTCCAAGGGACAACCAGAATTCGAACCTTATTCAACAGCCATAGGCTTTCGAAACATTCAGAGATCAGTGTCTGATGACAGTAATCAACTGAATGAGAGTGAATAAACTGAAACTCATTCCAGACAAGACAGAGGTGCTCCTGGTCAGTTAAAAAGCAGATCAAGGAATAGGGTTTCAGCCTGTGCTGGATGGGGTTATACTCCCTCTGAAAACACAGGTGCACAGCTTGGAGGTGCTCCTGGATTCATCTCGGAGCCTGGATGCCCAGGTTTTGGCAGTGGCCAGGAGTGCATCTGCACAGTTAAAACTACTGCACCAGCTGCACCCATTTCTTGAGAGGTCTTTCTGGCCACAGTGACACATGCCCCAATTACATCTCGACTGGATTACTGTAACACACTGTACATGGGTCTGCCTGTGGAAAGTGTTAGGAAACTCCAAGGGCTCTAAAATGCTGAAGCCAGATTGCTAACTGGCGTTGCTTAAAGAGAACATATAACTCCCATGTTGCAGCAGCTCTACTGGCTGCCGATCCATTTCCAGGCACAATTTGAAGTGTTGGTTTTAAACTACAAAGTCCTAAACAGCTTGGGCCCAAGCTATCTAAAATGCCATATCTCCATCTATAAGCTTGACCAGACATTAAGATCTTCAGAGGAGGCCTTTTTCTTAGTTCCACCCCCCCCCCACACACACACAGGTGCACTTGGTGGGGACATGGGAGAGGGCCTTCTCTGTCACTTCTCCCAGACTCTAGAACTTTCCATGGGAAGCCAGGCAGGCCCCATATTTGCTGTCCTTCCCCAAGCAGACTAAGGCCTTTGCATTCAGGCAGACTTTTCCATAGTAACTGGTGGTCTGAGGGATTTTTTTAATGGATTGTCGTGCTCTGTAGCTTTTAAGTGTGTTTTTAGCATTGATTTTAATTACCATTTTTAATATAATACTTGTTTAATTCTTTTTAAATATCTGTATACTCACTGTTTTTAGCTTTTTAAATTATGTAAGCCGTGTTGGGTTCTTTTAAGAAGAAAGGCAGCGTAAAAATATTTTAAATAAATAAAATCAGACCCTTTTCTTGGGAGCACTTTAGAACTGGGCAGTGACAGTAGGAAAAGCTCCTGAACCTATGAAACGGTGAGGGGAATTAGGCAAAGGAAAGTATAATGTTTTGAAAATTGCTGCAATGTTTGTGGTGACTAAAATGCTTTCTGTGGCCCACAGAGAGAGAAAAAGTGGTAACATCCAAGAAACACCTATCTGAAGTCCGGACCCATCATAGAAGAGCACCACTTCCCATGGCAGAAACTTCACAGGAAATCTCATCTGGAAACTCAAAAGGGATCAAAGAATCAAAGTTTGGGCTCCATGTAGGGAAACTGATAATAATGGAATGTTACAACTTTATCAGGAAAACACTTGATCCATGGATGATCTGAAACCTGTTTCCTTCAGTTATCAAAAAAGATACAACTAAGCACAGCTATTAACAGGAACAATTCTGTGCTTAAATCTGGATCCAACTTGTCTTGCAAGAAAGTTAAGATACAGATAGTTTCTGATCACACAGGATTGGGAGAAACCAAAGCACAGCAAATGGCCTCCCACAAATACACATATTAGAAAGAGAATAAGGTGGATGGAATTTGACCAGAACAGGTAGTAGTAGGTCTTGACCTACAAAGCGCACTGGGAAGTTTTTTAAAAAATCTGTTATTTGTTACTTAATGTGGAAAAAAAAAGGATATGTTGTTGCTTAGATGCTCTCTCTCCCCTCTCAACTTTTCCCTAAAACTATCATGTTACAGGTAAATATAGGTTTGTGTAGCACATTACTTAAAATCTCTGAAAGATAACATTACAAAGCTGGAAATGAACAAGTTTGTACTAGTTACTTTACGAAGTAATGCTTTCAGACTTTTTTCTGATAGTGGAACCAAAATAAAACTTTGTTTTTAAAAAGGAAAAGGATAACTGTATTTTTTGTTTCTTGTGGAAATAGAGGGGATGTTCCATTAATTGTTCTCGCTGTTCTTTGTTATGACTATTCAATAGAAGAAAATGTTTTGTTTGTTTATTAACATGGGATTCTGAATGTAACACTAGGCCTCATTCCAGAGTGGATACTTAGGAATCTCTACAGGGTCTGATGGTAGGAACCTATCTGGAAACGATGGTCTTGTCCAGTCCATGTACTTTGTACTCATACAAATATTACACATCTTTGCTAACTCTATGTCAGAAGTCTTTTATCTACTGTATTCTTTACATCAAGATATTCTCAGGTATGCACAACACAAATATGATTTGGTACAGTGGCATCATTTCCACAGTTTTCCAGCCCATTTCCCCTGCTATTGCATACTAAATCAAATTCAGTATTACTTTCATACTCTGTTCCAGGTAAAATCTAGATATTTTACAAACGACACCATCACTATGCTACTGTCTTTCCACCAAAGTCTCAAGCCAGTTTTTTCTAACACATCCATTCTGGCATGTAACCACCCACACATGACTGATAATATTTAAATTTATCATCATGGTCTCCAGATGATGACATCAAATCCCTTATACATGGAGCCCTTATGATGTAATTTCTTTTTCTTTACCCAAGATGATTGCCATTTTTTACATCAAAATTTATTTGGAAATGGGCTCCAGGATACGAATCTAGATTGATTCCAGCCTTTCTTAACTCTCAGACATCACTGAAAATTCAGGCAGACATTTACTGGAATGGCTTAACAGGAACTGAAAAACTGCACCAGAATCCTGACATACAAAAGAGAGGTGTATCTGTAGTACAATAGATTCCCTGTTGCCTTATACTAGGTGCAGAATCTCATATCTAATTTTAGTTCTGAAGCAAGGGACAAGTTTTCAGTCCTCATTTTTGTAGAAACACAGTTAAAGTATGCAGGTAACATCCATTAAAAAGGTTGAATATCCGGATTTGAGGTTTTCCAACAAAAATGGCTAGTTTCCCTTTATTCATACATCCCTGATATTCCCTACCTCTCTCTTCTTGTTATATAACACATTTTGCTAAAAATGTTGATAATTTTCTGTACAGAGTTTCAACTTCTTCACTTCAAAGCATTAAAAAGACTGCAAATAATTACAACTCCAAAGAAGATAAATAATGTAGCAATATTAGAAGCTGAACAACTTATTCAAGAAATACACATAGGCCTGGGTGAGCAAACTTTGGGTTTGCAGGATCTACTTTCAGTTTTTCAAGAATTTTAAGGCTTACCAATTAAAATCAGGCGTAAAAAATGACAGAGGCTGGAAGATATATACAAAGAATTGAGCGCTGCTATAAGCATAAGCACATCTCAGAAATTTTTGATTAATACCACAATGTCACAGGTCCTTTCACACAAATACAAAGATACTTGGGTCCTCCACTCTCCCACACACATTTTCCCCCCAGCAACCAGTAAGTGGTGTAGCTCAGTGTATTGGATCTTCTGGCTGCAAAGGCAAGGGCCAGGAATACAAATCCACACTAGGCCCCTGAGAAGAGGGACCAGCCGAGATCAAACCCAAGGGTGTGGCTTATGTTCTCATGTGCCTTGCTACCAATACAGTATTAAGCAATCTGCACAATCTCAGAGTGCCACCAGAAGAAGGGACTGGTAAACAACTTGACAGTACACGATTCTCAGCTTCTATCTCATTTCTAGTCTTTAAAGCTCTATATATTATATATTGTAAAAGTAGATTCAATTGGGGCCTCAGGGTAGGATTTGAGCTACCAGTGTGACACCAATCACCAGTGAGCTACCAGTGTGACACCAATCATATGTACACTTTTTTGTCCCTTGATATCAAAGAAAGAGAATGATTACTAAATATGCTTAGTTTACAAGATTTCTACCAATCTACTTCAACAGACACGGAAACAGCTATTGACTGTTAACAAGTATATAAGGTAAACACGTATGTATAAAGAAGAAACATTAACAGTGGGGGGAAACTGTCATGAAATTCATGCATTTCATATGGTGACCATTTGATTAAAGCAGAAATACTAAAATAATCACTCAACAATAACTGCTAAGAAAACATCCTTGTTTTTGCCACATCAGTCCTGGCTCAGGAAACCAGTGCCCCCTTTTGTTTTCTTTTTTCTCTCTTCTTCTTTTTCTTCTTTTTTCCTTTCCCATCTTGGACTAATCTGGATTTTATCTTAGTTTATTTTTATATTATATGTAAACTGCCCAGAGTAGACACGTTCTAGATGGGAGGTATATAAATCTAATAAATAAATAAATAAATATTTAAGCCCCAACAGATATGGAATTTAACTTATTTAACTCCATAGCTAGCAATCTAAAGTCCTCTCTAAGAAGCTGCAAGGTTCTGCCAAGCCCAAGACAAGATATTCCCAGAATTTACTGGCAAAATTCTAAAGGAACAACAGTACTCAAACTTAAAAACAAACAACTCGTACTCTTCTGGAAACCCTGTCTGTACTGTTACAAGGTGCCAAACTGCCACCTCTCAGGGATTTCTAGGTTACTGCACAGCCATTAAAATTACAACCATTAGCCACTGAACACAAGCAAGGATACTAGCAAACATGGTGCCAAATTCTCAAGCTAAGAACTAGGGCTCTAACCCAATTAAAGAAATGTAAACTGATCATCGATCATATGAATTTTAGTTACTCTTTAAATTGATTATATTTGCATATATTTGCATATAAGCAAAAACAGAATAATTAAACAAATGAAATACACTTTGTATTTAAGTGGTTCACACATGTGCACCACCTGATTTTTTAAAATAAACATACATTAACACTGAAATTTAAAAAACAAACCTAATGTCCATTTAGTTGAATATACTTTTTTTATTTAAGTAAACACATAAATAAACATAAACAATGCAATCGAAGCTCACAGCTCCACATAAACTCCTTCATTTGGAAAATTTTTAAACCTGTGCAAGTGCTTGCTTCACAGATACACACAATGAGGTGGAGCATTTTTGTCTTGCCCTCACATTCTCATTTCCAATCATCCTCAATGCAAAGAGGTGACAGTAGGAAGTGGACTCCTTCTGCCACCTGTTGAGACTCTCCATGTGAGTTTGAACCCTGGAAAATCCGTTTCAAATCACATGGAGTAAATTAAGATAGTTGAAGCTTCAGACTGTAACCCTTCAGTCACAGCATAGTCTCCCTTGTCACATTTAAACTGCATAAAAAGCAAATGTCTCAATAAAGCTACAGCAAAGGACAATTTAAGGTCAAATTACAAGTGATGCTAAATACATCACTATGGACAATAATCAGGTGCTGTCAAGTCACTTCCAACTTATTGTGGCTCTTTTCAATGGCTGATTTTAATTGCTTTAATAATAATGTGGAAGAAAACTGAACCCTACCCTTCACAACACAATCATGACAAAAACTATAACATTGGTACACTTCTGTTATGGAGGAGGGAATTCCCACTGATGCCAGTGGGTGCTTTTTTTAACTCTAGTCTTACAGCCACACCAAAGATGGGAGTGATTTTCATTGTGTTCACAGTCAGGGAGGAAAAGCTTAAAACACCCCTTTATAATACCGCAGTCTTAATTTTTTAAAAAAGGGAAAGTACATTTTAAAAAAATTAATAAAAATTTTTAAGAGTTCCAAACAGCACACTTAAGAGTCACATGTACTTTGTCCCTCAAATATTATCTTTGACTGAATCAGCTAATTCATAATGCTGGAAATATAAGCTTTTGAATTATAGATCCAGCTGTGTGGTGAAAGAAAGGTCTCAGGGTCTGAGGCTTCAAGTAGGCCTAAGATATGGCTCCTCACAGCTTCCCCTGAGCAAATTAAGCTAAAAACCTTTGAAATACGTCTATAGGTAAATTACTCCTAATGACAGCATCTCCTAAACTTTGTACAGCAAGGCATCATGTTCTAAAACCAAGCCACAGTCTTGGATAAATAGAGCTTGACAAAGCTGCCCTGGGAATGTCCATCATGAAAGATAACTCAATAGCAGCCTTGTAGGAAGTTACTAGCAACCATCAAAAGGCACATGCTTCTTAGAAATGAGAAACTGCTTGCTTGAAGGATGACAGAAAGACTGTGAGGGCAATTCCATTCTACTGCACCAACTCATTTACCGAGGACTGAACCTGTCACCAGAAATTCACAATGACTGGAAGTGGCTGAAAATCACCAGGGCCTTTTTGCTTCTCCTCCACACAAGATTCCATGAAGGGATAGCAGCTATTCCACGGCCACTTGACCACGGTTTGTGAGAAAACACCACAAAGTTCATTACAACATACAGAGAGGGATGGTTTGAAGATTTTCGTTCCTTGAAAGAATAATTCATGGGAAGATTATTTTTTTCCTCTTAAAAGTGTTCAAAATAGTCTGAGGGGAACTTTGTTTGGGCAGAGAGGTAGCATCTATTTTTCTAAAGAGTGACAAGAGGTACATCAAGAGAGGGTATACATTTGCAAATAAATTATTCCAACATGCTAAATAATATTTAGAAATGTAATATTCTTCCTCCATCCAAACTGCACAGTAAATTGGGGGGAAATCACAAAACACACCGCTTACCTGTCAGTAACAAAGCTCTTTTCTCAACCTCAAATGATATTCCTCAGAAGATTAACATGAAATTTAGAATCTTGTATAGAGACCAACTGCTGTAAAGTGTTTCCATAACATCATTATAAATGTACAACATTTCATATGTAGTGACCAACTACTTAACTGCTTAAATATTGAACTGTTAACTATTTCAGCATATGACAAACCTCATGTTTTTTAGGGAGGAATCTGCAGAAATAGCTTGTTTTCTGGTTTTCTTTCCCTGCCTCTAAACTTTTTGTAGATCTCAAACTTGATTACATATGACGTTGTGGAAGAGTGAGCTGAAAATCATGATATGAGATACATATGGCAGGATACACCAAGGGTTATTCCCACCAATTCACAGGAATAGCCATCAATTTAAAAATAAAGCATAACGCAAGCAAACTTTAAGAACTGGCACCACAATGCATACAGCTTGGCATTTTAACTGTTAACATTTTTTAAAAAGCAACCAACCCCTGGCAACAAAGAGAAAGAATAAACCACCTTTTCCCTGACTGTCACTTTAGGATAACAGAAAGAAATCTTTGTCAGAAATTGAGAAATTCACAGCTTTTTTTATGTGGAGGAGGGGGATACAGTTTTTTAAAAGGATGGTGGCTTGAACCACAAGCCTAGCCAGACCTTCTTCACATTGGTTTGTGAAATCTAAAACAGCCTTTTTGGATTTTTCCCCTTTGGAAGATTTTGTTTTGGAATGCCAGTAATTCTAGTGGCAAGAACAGCAGCTTTATGTTCAGAAATGAGCCAGCTGGAGAGCTGCAGCCCTCATGAAATAATGAAATGCCAAACCAACCCCTGCATCTTCCACAGTCTCTCAGGTCACCTACCAGATTAGAAGGCCTGTTGCTAAGGCAACCATATCTTGCAAGTGCTAGCTGAACTTCCCCATAATTTTAACCCTTTAACTAGCTCAAGAAGGTAATGCTCATAATAATGCAGCCCAGAGAAAGTTAGATTTATTGTTTGCTTAACAACATTCAAAAAAATCTCATCCTCCTGCATTTGATCTAAAAGGTTCTGACTGTTTTCCTAGAATTTAAAAAGAAAACGATTGGCTGATAAAAGAAAAAGAAAGAAAGAAAGAAAGAAAAATACAGCCAACAAAGTTTTATATGTACCTGCCAAAGAGAAAGAAAGGGGGGCACAATGGGGAGTGTTGTACTGTGAACATGAAAAAGGAAAAAACAAAGCAAAATGGAATGTTACTATTCCTTGTGGTCAGAATTTAGAGGCTTTGTGTTAGAGAACATGGTAAACCCTTCTATGGTAAACAGAAGGCAGAGCAAAGCTACACTGAGGGGGACAGATGGTCAGGAGCACTCCAACACCATCCAGTTGTCTAAAAACAACCTCCTGCCAAAAGATAAGTTCGTGTCCCTTTCTCCCTTCCCTCCAAATATCTTCATAACAGAGGTCATATGAGGCAGCTCCTTTCTTTAGCACATTCACATACCCTGTTTCCCTGAAAATAAGCCCTAGTATGATTTTTCCGGATGCTCGTAATATAAGCCCTACTCCAAAAATAAGCCCCAGAAGTGAAACCCCGCCCTCCACCATTGTGCAGCAACCAGAAGAAGATAACATGACTGTAAAATAAAATATCCCCTGAAAATAAGCCCTAATGAGTTTTTTGGAGCAAAAATTAATATAAGACCCTGTCTTTTTTTCGGGGAAACACGGTACTTGGTGAGTCCTCTGATGTACAATAAAGACCTGTTTGCTTTCCATACATTTTCAGAACTCTTTATACAAGCATATTGATAGGTGAAACATTAACAGATAAAATAGAATCCTATCCACACCAAAAAGACATCATTTTGTGAAAATCACAATACCAGTATCCATTTTTAGACATGACCATACATTATTTAATAAAAGTCGTAACAAAGCAATAATGAAAATTATTATAATATTAATGTATGTGCCATTTCATTGATATTACATTCGCCCCAAACACAGGTTTTTGATGTCATTTCCCAAAGCTCTACAAATCTTTTTTCAGTTGTAATGTGGTGGGATCTGCCAATCTTGAAACACAAGGAAAACAAAGGGAAACCCAACTAGAAATGTTTGTTCTCAGGTTGCTAGTTCAGGAGTTCATCACATCACCTTGTTTTATAGATAAATCCAAAATCCACCAGTTGCCAATCCCTTTTTTTGGATCAACTATACATTCAAAACATGCAACTTTTCGAATTCTCCAGAACTCAGATTAAACAGCAAAGGAATAGGAAGGAGAAAAATAATGTTTGAAAGCCAGGAACATCTGTAATTAAACTCAATCCCAAGATGGAAAGTAAGGGCCTAAGGCAGTGGTGGCGAACCTTTTTGGGCTCGCGTGCCCAAACTGGAAAAAAACAAAACAGCGGGTGGTGTGCCCCGGAAGTGGCGGTGGCGGACCTGGAAGTGGCGGTGGCGGACCGGAAGGGGGAATCCCGGCACGGAGGTGCCTCAAGACCCCACTCCAGATCCGCTGCCAGCACCAGTGTACACACGCACTCGATGAAGCCCTTGCAGGGGCGTTGTTCTCCTCCACCTCCTGCCTGCCTCCAGCGCCGCCCCCTTTTCCTCTCCAGTCCCACCTGGGACTTTGTCCCTTTAAGGGAGGGAGGGGGTGTCCTACGTCATTAGAGGGAGGTGGAAGGCAAGTTATTTTCTCGCGTTCCTTTGTTTCCATCCACCGGTGCTCGCAGGATTCAAGGGAAGGCAGGGTCTCCTTACTCCCCCCCCCCCCCTACACACACATACACCTTCTCAGGTTTGGCTGCGCGGGGCGGGGGGGAGTAGCGATCTGGCGACCTATGGCTGGCGTGCCGGCAGAAAGGGCTCCGCATGCTAGCTGTGGCACGCGTGCCATAGGTTCGCCATCGCTGGCCTAAGGAGTCAAATAGGCATGCAAGTACCACATGACCACTGGGAAGATGACAATATGGAGATTCCCGTTCTCTACAAACACGAAGGTAGCAACAATTCTTGATGGCACAATGGTTTGTGTTGCAAAGACAGCAACACAAAGACAGCAGCCTGCCTTTAATTAAGTTAAAACTGGATATTTTTGAAAGCTTAAAATTATAATATGGTAAAATCATAATTTAATCTAATTAAAAAATTCAACACAAGAGGCAACCTCATTTCTTGCAGTCACCTGCTTTTGTGCTGAAGAAACAGGCAGTCTTAAGTAGGGCCTCACCACATGATCTTAACTGCAACGGTAAAAAGAATATAGCAAAGCATGGTCCTTAACCTACTTTGATTTTTAAAAAAATGTATAGACTGAATGGAAGATAGTAAGAATTCAAAAAGGAGAAAGTGACAAGCAAAGGACAATAAAAACCCATCCTCTACTTAGTTGGATTTTAGAAAGTCAAAGCAACCAGTCGCATCTCAAGAAAGAAAATCCCAACATGGACACAGTGTCAGGGAAACGTGCTCTGCTGACATTCTGGAGGCTGGCAGAAGTGGGAAGGAACAAAAATAAAATTAACACCACAGTATAGATGAATGTAGTCTGTTCTCATTCTCCTATTCTTACTATTCCTTGGCTGCTTAAAAAATCAAAGTGCCCCTTGTTTTTCATTATTGATTTTCAATACAATGTCATAAGCCAATAAATATAAAAGGAACCATACTTTGTATGTGTCACTGTGCAATGAATGCCTGAAACATCTCGGTTGGTATTTACCCAGATGGTTGTTGATGGAACACTGTACAGAAATACTTGAATAGTCAGTTTCTCAAGTAGCCATACGCACTACCTGAATGTTGCAACCGGAACACCATTTCTGGCTCTGGTCAACCATCTTTGCCTAAATCATATCATATATGGAAAAGGATACGTTTGCTATATTGCAAATTTCTTGAATCATTCTACTTCTTCTTGACAGGTAGTTACTGGAAGGTGGTCGGTGATGACTAAGCTGATTCTCCTCCACACACTCTGATCTTTCCTATGATGCCTATATGGGATTCTGTCCTGCCCGCCCATCCTATTTAATGTCTAAAAAACCTGAGCTTCTTTTACATCTGCTGAGGTTTCTTCAACCTTGTTGCTCACCCAGATGGACAAAGCCAGGAATTAGCTTGGCCAAGCCAATAAGCTACATGTAGACAATTATGAAGTAACGATACTTGTCAATCTGATCTGGAAAAAGCCTATAATGGGAATTTTCTCACAGCTGAGATCTTCAGCTAGTCAACAAATATTTCATCTTCGGCTTTGTTATATAAGGAATTTCCCCAATCACATTGAGCAATATTTGGTTCCATCACCTGATCTGTAAATGCTAGGTTTTCATAATGGCAAGAGACAATAAAAGCTAAATTTCTAGACTTCCATAATCAGGAATAGAATCTTCATGATAATGGTTTCTTTTCTCATGCAGAGTTTGGAAGTAATGTATTAGTTTCTGGAGCAACAAGAACATAAAAACATAGTCTTTTAAAAACAATCTTATGCTGAGTAATATCATTCCTTTTTTAAAAGTGCAACAACAAATGTTGATTTGTTAATCCTAAATGTTTCTTTCCAAAGACCTTTTCAATACAATGTATTGGGCCATTTTTTCAATGCATTTTGAATAATAATAATAATGAAAAAACAAAAAACAAATGTTATTTATGCAAAATTATTTAAATATTGAGTACCAAGTAACTTTAAGTTATTTTTTTAAATGGGAACCAATAAGCTATTGCTTTAAAAAGAACACTACATGAATTTAAAAAAATTACTCATTAAAATTAAGAGAGAGACGTGTAACAGAAGAAAAAGGAAGACATGGTGGAACAAAGCTTTAATAGTAGTGGTGCAGGGAATTTGCCACTGCAGCCTCTGTTTTCTAGAATTTTATCACTGAACTGCACACGTAGCCTGAACTTGGTCATTTGCCAAGTTGCATTATGTAAGGGATACAGACATGGAATGTTTGACAAACTGCCCAACACACTTTTCCAGGGCAACCCTTTTGCTGTGGATCTTCCACAGGCCACTAAAAATACTCCCTAAAATTAAATAAAATTACCCCTATTGGGGTGCAGAGGAAAGGACAGGAAAGACTGCAGCCTCACAGACTCATCCTTGAGTATTTAATTTGACACTAACATTTGAACAACATTTGGTCTGCAGACAAGGCAATTTAATACTCTTGTCATTCCTAGAGTGAAATCTCTTCAGAAAGGGTTAGGAGGGGGAAACCTTCAATCAGCAAACACACGTAACACAAACACTGCAAAAATTAACCACATAATTTGTGGATCTGAGGTACTTGATAAAAGTGAAGCTATCCAGGAAAAACCCTTCTATCTCCAACTAAATATCTGTCTTGTGACTTCAAGCAGTTGTCAAAAAAAAATCTTCAAATGCTGCATTATTCCCTGGTTATTTTTTTTTTTTAAGAAAGTTGGAAAGAGAAAACAGGAGACACTGGAAAAGAACTTTCAGGACATTAACTGTGGGAACTGGAATACTGAAAAAAGAAAACTTATTTCAAATAATATTAAGTTTGCAACAATATGGATACTTATCTGTGAATGAGACCTATTTGAATCCCATGGGATTTATGTCCAAGTAAACTTGCACAGGACAAAGCTACATGGTCATTAAGTAAGTCTAATGTTCTGCAGCAATAAACAAACATCCAAGCTCTCATGGGAAAAGCAAATCAATAATGGGGCCCAAACCCATTCTGGCAGGATTTACAGTCCCCTTGCTACCATTGTCAACAGCTGTTGTCTCCCATATCAAACAAGAAAAGGAGAAGGCTCATCTGACCCCATACACTGGTTGCTATATCTCTTTAAGTACTACTTGATCATAAATAAATATCTTCATAAATATGCAATCTGTTCATTTACAAAAAATATTTTGTAGAACTTAATCTTCTACCACATTTTATTTACAAAGTGCTTTAAACAGCCGTTGGAAAGGCAAGAGCAGTGTTCCCTGCCCTTGCCTTACCAACAGATGTTTAAAGCACTTTCCCTCCATTGGGAGTGTTCCCTCTATTTTTATGGGAAACTAAAAGCTGATCTACTGCCAAAGCCAAACAAATCTGAGAAACTTGAACTCAGGACTCACTTCTCTAAATCCCACCCACTGGACTACACTTGCTTTTTATACAGAAACCAATATTTTATTTATTTATTTATTTATTCAACTTATATTCCGCCCACACTACCCAAAGGTCTCTGGGCGGCTTACAACAGTTAAAATACAATAAAAAGACAAAACAATATTTCAATCTCTGCTTCATAAGAGGAGGGGGGAAGTCCATCAGCCTCTTCCAGCTGCCCATAATCTCTCACAATTATCATAGTGGGATGGGGAAGAGGGGAGAATCCTGCTGGACCCATATTCTGCATGTCTTAATCATCCTTCGTGCAACTCTCCAAATGATGGAGGCTGACTACCTACCACAGGAATCTTGAACCATTTGTGTACACTCACTGTGAGATTCAGAACAGGGATCTTCCTCGTTTTCCATCCCATGGGGGAACCTACATGAGTAGGAAGGGTCCCTCTTGCAGATGTTTATCCTCCCTAGTTTGGAAAGGTGACAATACCTGAAAAGAAGGCACAATGGGAGGGACCCATTGGCTCACTCATGCTCCCCCTTTCAGGAGGATCAAGAATGTAGAACTGAAGAGCACCACTATCATCCTACTGGTTCTTGGTCCTCTTGACCTCTGCTACAGGGCCAGGGCTTGGTCATTTGGTTCCCCATTATAACCTGTAGGAGAAGAGCCACCACCCATGTAGCCTTGGGCAAGCTATGTGGTCTCAGGGTGCCCCCAGAAGAAGGGAATGGTAAGACACTTCTGCGTAATTTATACCTAGGAAGACCTGGAAAGGGCCACCGTAAGTCAGAATCTATTGGAGAACATGTTATTATTATTTTTATTTACTCTAAGGCTGGAAAACCTAATTAAGTTAGCCTGAGTCACTGTTTTAAAGCCACTGGATTGTATCTTATCATCCTGCTTTTGTAGTAACCAGTGTCCATACCTTTTACACTTCCACATACCAGGCAACTGTGGGGCCAAAGAATCAAAGAGGCACAATGGAATCAGAAGCAGAAAAGGCAGGCAGAGTGCCCTTAGCAAAAGACTCATGTGGTTCTGTCCTTTCACACGACTGAAAAGGCTCAAGGCAGCCAAGTTACCATTTTCCTTTCGAAGGCTGTCTCCTTAACAGTCTTCAAGTTTGATCACAAGGCTGTTATATGTCCAGCACCCCTACCTCACAAAAACCATCAACAGACTTCAGATTCCACAACCAGACAACAGTGCATGAAGTTGAGCGTGTTACAGAAAAATACAAAAGCAGGCCATTCCGGGTAGACCTTGCACTAACCAAACAAACATATAATTTATATTCACACGGGAGGGAGAGGTGTTCAAAGCCTTAGTGGCTGAGGTGCAAAGTAGCAAGCAATACATAAGAGAAGCCATATACAGAGAAGACCCATGGTACAGATCTTCACTAGTGAAGGATATAAGGTTGCAGTGCTCAGCAGCATTGGGTATTCCATAAAAATAATGGTTTCTTGAATATGTTGAATTCTGCCGCAGGTGTCCATAATCACACAAGTTTATATGTTGGCCAGCGTATTCTAAATCAAACTGTAAGGATCTATGAACACAGCTGTACACTCAAGGGTATACAACAAATCCATTCTTCGAGTTGATGAAGCTTCCTTTTTCTTTAAATTGCTTTCACCATGTTCCATTTGCTCACTATTGACAATTTCATTTCAAAGCAAGCTCTAACATTTGCAGCTGACCTCCTCTCATACACCAGTCTCTCTCATATATCATCATAAGTTTGTTATGGCTTTTCAGCTAGTAATAATCAGTAAATAAATTCAACATACACACATACACACTAAGCAGGACAAGACAGTGCCCATCATTTCATTGTTGCACAGGAACATATACTGGGGGGAGAGGTGGCAAAGACACAGAAGACATCTGTACTATTTAAGAAGCATATATCATGATGTGAAAATTGTAACTGAGTGTAAAGGGCAGCTCCATAATTAAGAGACAAATGTGTTTACTCTGTGTGGGTGTATACCTATGTATCTCTATACTGATACCGCAAACCCATTAAGATGCATCTGGGCACCTGGATCATGGGCCACTCATGTTCCCTGGGTGCATTTTATCATCTCTCTCTCTATATATTCATCATCTAATTTTGTTTTTGCTACAGGAAACACTGGAATAACTGCTACATCCATATGCATTTGCGTACAGAATATTTGTCTTATGAGGTACAAAGCTGCCTGTAAGAACTGGAACAAGAGTGGAGCTCGGGACACTTAAAAATGTCTAAGAACCTGAAAACAGAAACATCTCTTTGCCACACACTTAAACATGTTTGTATAAGAATACAGGGAACTTTTGGAGAACAAGGAACCATATATTTCATACTTGCAGAAGCCTGTTCTTAAAGGCAAAGAAATTTAAACGTGGAAAATCTACTTAAAGTTTAATCTCCAATTCTGTCTCTCATCAATACATACTCATCCTTTATACATGTTGTTTTTTTAAAATGTATCTACCATAGACTTTGGTAGACATAAAATAGACAAAGCTGGAGACCATGCCATGACTTTTCCCTAACTACCAGATGGCTCCTAAAGGAGTTCCTTTGGCTTTTGTTCTATTAGCTGTTAGTGTGCAGAGGTAGTAATTATGTATAGCATGTACCTAGAAGATGGCTTTATAGTTATCTCTGCTCTTTCTTCAAACAGACACACTCATTTCAAACCCTGCCAATTGGCTACGGAACTTGATTAGCTATGTATATCAACACTAAACATCTGTAACTGGCAAAATTTACAACCAGAAATAAAGAAGAGTGACCTTCACTACATTGACAGACACTTAGGTTCTTGTATTACAACCATGTGGACAGGCAAAATTCATTATCTGTAATAGCTTCCCCTTGTAACCTGATTAAAACACAAAAGGCATCAATTGTATATCCCTTTGACCTGCCAGTTACTTCCAACCTAAGCCAATGAGGGCAACTATTTTACAAAAGTCACTGCTCCTTAATCATCCAGTATCGCCACAGACAAAATCAACCTGTTCTCAATTTTGAAGGCTTCATTTTAATCTTGCTAAGTAGCAACATCAAGCTCCTGTCTATGGTCCAGTGGTATGTGTTTGCCAATTCTGGATGAACGCTATCAAAACAGGATGCAGACATTTTACAGATTGCAAGACTACTTTGAAATGTACCTCCATTACCAGTGTAAAAGACAAATTTACATTTGAACCAGAGTTTTCATATGCTTGCATGGAGTTATGTATTTTAAATGAGTTGGGTATATTACATAATGACTATGGACAGAATCCAAAGAGCTCTGCATGTGGTTTATCATGCCAAGGAAACATCTGGCCATGGAGCAAGCACTGTATACTGCCCAACAAAACACCTTTGAAATAGAGGTGAATTTCAGAAAAAGCAATATTGCATTTGGTAGCCCAATAATATGATATCCTAAGGAAAGTGAAAATACACTTAAGAAATCTCACTCAGTATGTGAAAAACCTTAGGCAGCTCTTGGAATATGAATCTTAGATGCCAAAGAGGACATTAATCTTGATTTGAAACAGGTCATAGGAGGAAAGATCTATTTTTTAATATTCATAATAAAGAAATGAGCATGTTTTAGATTAGCATCCCTGATTTAGTTTATTTTTCACTGATAACTAGCTCTGCCTACAAGGACAAGGTGGGTAAGATTTACACAACTATTAATATAATAATTATGTGCTGTCAAGAAAATTCCAACTGATAGCAGCCTTTTCCAGTATTTTTTAGGTAGAGTGTACTCAGAAGTGATTCACCATTCCCTTCTTCTGATGCAGTTTGCCAAAGGGTACATAAGATGGTTCTTTTCCTGGAACAAAGACTGAGAAATTGAACTCCCAACCTCCGGCTCTGTCAGCTCACAAGTACTGCTATATAAAATTATAATACTATTTACAGATAATCACCATCTGCCTTTTTGATTATTTGTCAACAATTATACTGGCATATTAATGCACCTTCAGCATTTAGAGAAAGCATACATTTGAAATCCATGGATGTACTACTCAAAACTAGAGATGGGCATGAACTGCCGAACCAGTGGTTCGTGCCGGGTCAGATTGGTTGTTGTTGTTGTTTTTCGGCTGACCAAAAAAAACATCGTTCGGTGGTTCCCAGTCCCACCTCCTTTGGCGGGCACCCACTCAGAGGCAGCACCCCCAGCTTCCCTGCTCCATCTCCTTTGGGAGCTGCCTCTGAGTGGGCACCCACTGGATGAG
This sequence comes from Intellagama lesueurii, assembly GCA_037013535.1. Taxonomy (NCBI): domain Eukaryota; kingdom Metazoa; phylum Chordata; class Lepidosauria; order Squamata; family Agamidae; genus Intellagama; species Intellagama lesueurii. The sequence continues at coordinate 173,069,176 of JBAJHW010000004.1, read as the reverse complement.
ACATGGCTGGGAACTGCCGAACACCTATTCGGCCAAAAAACAAACCAGAATGAACTGTCAGCTCAGTGACTCATGTCCATCTTCATTCAGAACTATTCTTCATGTACAGTACTATTTGAACTAGGCATGCCAATTATATATATGAGTCTGCTTGTAGTTCAGGACACACAGGAAGACCTGATTGTTAACAGTGAAAAGGTAAAGTGACTACTTGGACAGATTAAGCTTCTCTCTTTGTTTCTAAATACATCAATGGAATCAGTAAAAATGGGGGAAATGAATGAATATTTCCTTATGTTTTTAATCTAGCAAACATCATGATTCATGGTGATTTCGTTTCAGGTGGGCTCTGAAGATTTATTTTAAAACTTAGTTTGCTGCCTTCTATGCGCCTGAGTTCCAGACTGCAAGTGACAGCATCAGTGTACTTTCTCCTTCACAAAAGTATTATGTGGAATTACATAAAATTAAAATGGTAAATTGGAAAAAAATGACACTTTAAACAGAAAAGATTTGGTACGAACCTGCTCTAGAAGCATATGGCTCTTGCAGCTATTAAGAAATCAGGGTAGGAGACAGTACAGGGAGGAATACTCAAAGCAGCATTGAAAAACTGTCCCAAACACTGCAATGTTTTCCGCTGACACAAGATACGACCATTTCTACTAGACAGCAAGAGCCTATGTTAAATGCTTGCAACTCAGACACCATGGCCATAATCCAGGATCACAAATAAAAAGCTCCTGTGCATAGGGATCTTTTCACTCTCTTTTATTAATAGGAGAATGCTAGTTGCCTGCAATGTGAAAAGTTTTTATATGTAGTAGGTACTTCTGTTCTGGCAAATGAAAACGTGAAGCCACATGTGGTAGGAGCTTTAGATCATTATTATCAATGCATCTCTTGCCTAGCAAACGGCCTCTATTTGTCCTGTATTGTAATATGACCTGCATAAACAAAGAACCTCTTCAACAGAGCCTCTCCAATCAAGTGCACATTTATTAAGTGTGTGGGAATAGTGCAAATGTCATACTGACAAGTTTACAAACGTGCCCTGATGCTGCTAACATAAAGCTGCACCACACTTGCATTACAGAAAATTTGTTCATTACCCCCACAAATGTTCAAACTCTATTACGGCAAGACTAAAACTATGTTAATTCAAAAGGGAGGGTTGCCCAAGCATAGAAACATTGCAATGTAGTATTAGCCAAAGATACTTACTCTTCCCAAACAATTCCACTGAAACAGTGTGTAGCAGAAGATAGAGGGAGACAAAATAGCTCTATTTTCAGAACAGTTAATGACTGCACCATCCCCTTCCACCAAAAAGCTAGCCAAAAATTGCATTTATGTCAGATTCGGAGTTTTTTCACAAGACTGATGAATTAGCACTTTCATATTGAAGAGCCACACAATATGATTTTCACCTCCCTGCTCATTTTCTACAAGGCACGTACAGCGCAAATCAGCAAAATGTGGAACAGTAGCCTGTTATTTTCATCAGATGATGCTAAGGGCACTCCTCCTCTGGATCTTTCTCCATACTGCAGCTAAAATACTGGTTTCCCTATATACTTGGGAATGAATGAACTTTTTTTTCAAACAAAGCAAGCAGTTCTACAGTTGTCAGTTACCTCTCTAGTGGATATCTCCTTAGATCAAAAGGGCTTTCAAAAATGTGCAGGGGATTGACTTGTGCAACAAGTCACCAAAAGAAGGGGAATTAAGAAACAGGAGTACCAAATCCATTCTTTTAGCAGGAATGGAAGTAAAGAAACACCAAAATTAAAACTAGATAGTGCAGACAGCATGCTGAGTTGAAACAACATTAAAAGTTAAAATTAAATTAGCTGGCATAATGACAGAGAATCCATGAAGCAATCAAAAGCTCAGAGCCTTATGTAAGGATCATTGTAGAACTCTCCTTGATGGCTGCAGGTAAGGACAAACATGCTGTTGGGACATGCCATGACAACAACCTGGCTCTAGCAAAAAGTTTTGTAACACAGTTCATAAAACTAAGCCCCATAGTATTTTGTAGAACACCTCTCACAATGAAAGAAACAAAACACATGGATAAATTATACAGGTAGGACACTTGCTAATTTTTAGCATTCTATAATAATCAAAAACATAAATTTTAATGCAATGATTAAAAAGTGGCTTCCAAACCTAAGGATATTTTTATTTATTTAATTATTTAAAATATTTTTGCCCCACTTTTCTCCAGAAAAGGGACCCAAGACAGCTTACATCATTAAAATGACAATATGGAAAGCTGAAAACAGTATTCCAACATAAACATTATATTAAAAATATTAGATAAAACAGATTTTAAAGAAACAAAAACACAAACTATCCTGTTTTAAACCCCTATTGGACAGCCAGTCACTAAGGGAAAGCCTGCCTGAAGAGAAAGGTCTTTGCTTGCAGAAAGGGAGCAAAGACAGGGCCAGCCTGGCCTTCCTTCAGAGGGAGATTCCAGAGTCTGGGAGCAGTGGCAAAGAAGGCCCTCTCCCCATCAAATGCATGTGTGATGGTGGTGGAACCAAGAGAAAGGTGGTGGAACCAAGAGAAAGGCTTTCCCTGATCGTCTTAACACTTGGGCTCATAAATGGGGTATATGGGAATACAAGGGACCCATACAGGTAGCACGGTTTTTAAAAACCAAACATTTTAGCACACTCCTCTCTTTAAAAACATCAGTGAGTGTCACAGTTACTACTGTTACCACACCTGTTCCAAACCACATCCATGAAGAATCAAGGATGCATTTAGGTAGGAACATGAGATTTTTCCAAAGCCTCTAGCAAATGCAACGTTACTGTGCAAAGAAAAATGTATCAGCAACGTTGAAAACCACGACATGGGTACTAATTGATTTCATAATGAAATCAGGCACCTGGATGGTCACAGCATTCATTTGAAAGGGTGGATTAAAATGCAATCTGTTGAAACTAGGCCATGCTCTTCTCAGGTGAGTATTTGGGACCTATGACGGTGCACTCAAGAGGAAGCCTGGCGAAACCATTTATTAATTTCTTTGTAATACAGATTAGGCAATCACCTGCAGATTGATATATCACGTATGCAGTCACGGTTAAGAACATATTTATCCATAAGGCTCAATCTGTGATTGTTGAGAGGTTTCGGTTTTATAGCTTGGGCTGGCCTTACTCTGAAGCAATGAGAAACTATTGATACACACAGTTCAAACTCCAGAGAGAGACTCATTCTGCTACCTCTGGTCTCTATATCAATCTCATTTTTTTCAATGTGTATATGACAGAGACATATTTGTGAATATGAGACAAAGCTCAAGCACATACAGGGGGAGATGGAGATGGGTGTTTTACTTTTAGTATGAAAATGCCCCAACCCAGCCCCCTTTAAAATATATGGGAACATAATATTTAGTTGTTTACAACATTTTATGCTCCAGTTTTCATTAGACCAATGGCATGAATGGGCTACATAAATCATGGCTTTTGTACAGGAAAGGCACACATATTTTTGTACCTTCCCAAAAAAAAGGGGGGTTCATATAAAATTTAAGGGATCCTTTGGCAGAATCTGTAAGGTTGGTTTTCCACCTACAGGGCAATATCCAAAGTAATCCAATGTATCATCTCGGTGTGCTGTATTATACCTATACGTGGGATTCCTACCATGCATGCAATCAGAGAAAACAGAAGCCCATCGCAATTCATATTTTGCAGTTTGGAATCATCAGAACCGTCACATTTTCTTCAAATGCACCTTATAAACACACATTATCCAATAAGGTAGCCAACACATTCTACTTCAGTTTAGAATTATATGGTAAGAAATCTGATCTACTGCTTTGTCTCCTGCAGTAAAAAAAATTAAAAAGGAAATCATGCAATAGAAATGAATGGGAAGAGCAGGAGAAGACACACTCTTTTGTTCAAGCAACTCCACGTAGCAGCACCTGAGACCATAACTGATTCCTTCACTTCTGAAAAAGGCAATGGAATTGTGGAAAGACTGAGAAAGACTTCCAGGGATAGGACTCTGATTTGTATCTGACCTCCAGATACCCATTCTATTTAAGTATGAGGGGGAGTGAGGTGAAAAGAAGCAGAGATGAAGCAACAAGATGGAAACTTATTAGAAGTGTTACCTGAAATGCAAAAAAAAATTAAAAAAAATCCACGTTGACCTAAGAATCTTTTTGCTCCTTATACCATGTGAGTAAAAAATTAGCTAAATAGTGAAGGCACTGACAAGGAAGGACCAGAAGCAGACATCAACACACATTTAGCACTCAATCACCATTTTGTCATGAGATTAGTAAACACAGCAGAAACACCTGTGCTGGATTCATCTCAGCCATGCAAAAGTAGCTTTAGACTCTTTAGATATCCGCTCCATTACACCTTGTACAAATGAACAAAGATGTGCACCACTGCCTTGTTTAACCACACTGAACCTCTGGGAAGTACTATTATTACAACAGAACTAAGTGATTAGTGAGTTTAGAATCCACTGAGCCTAGCATAAGTTAACTAGCTAATTTCCTGTTGGATTATTTTCCCATCAGCTTGGCTGCCTCTCCTCCTCACAGTGGTTCCTTGCTGTTCTAGCTCCATCTACAACTTTCAGAAAGATGGCAACTTCTGGCTCACAATGCCATCCTTTTCCTATCAGAAACCAATTGTGCAATCAAGTTGCACACTCAGCTCTCTTCAAACGGTGATGTGAATCCCCAGCTTGTGGCACGAGGTGCATAGAAATTAATTTTTTTGTCTATCTTCCCACATTAAAAAAAATGCTATTGTGTGGGTTATACAGGGAGGTGGGGAATGTGTGGAGCTCCACATGCTGTTTCGCTGCAATTCCCATGAGCTAGCCCAGTCTGTGGTGAGCAACCGTCGTTTCAGGCCACAAATGCAGGTTTGTCTGTAAAACAGACTAGTCAGATAAGGAGGAACAACAGTAACAAGAATCAAATTCCGCCCACCTTCTACTTTAAAAAAAAAAGGCTCTCTTCTCAAACTAAACGAGTAGTTCTAAAGCTGCACATTTTTCCTTATTCCCAGAAGTAAATTTTTGGGAAGTGAAGGGGAAGACATCCAGAAGCCACTTGTTTAAGAAAAAACTTCACAGCCTTAAGTAAATAAATACCACTCCTGTAGCAATTATCTATCTTGTATAAATGTCTAACATTAGGACATTTACCATATTATAAACTGCATTTGAGTTCCCAGAGTACAAGTGCCAGCATAAAATTAAACAGGATACAATTATAGTTGAGGTCCCCCCTCCCCCCGCTAGATTAAGGAAATAAGAGACACTTAGTCTAGGTGACTTAAATTAAATAAGAGAGAAATTGTGTATACCTCAGTGTTGCCATCAGTTAAACTCTTGTCTAGTCAACTTAATAATAACTACATGCCGTCAAGTCAATTCTGACTTATGGAGACCCTTTCCAGGTTTTTTCAGGTACAGAGTACTTAGAAGTGGTTTAGGAACACATAAAGCTACTTCATACTGAATCAGACTATTGCTCTAATACTGTTAGCTCTAATCGGAACCAGCTTTCCAAAGCTTCAGGCAAGATTTCTTTTTGCTGTAGATAGAAATCCCTGGCATTCCCTATTATCCAAATATTATTCAGGTCCAACCTTGGTGAGCTCCAAAATCATACAAGACCGTTTGGTTCAGGGTGGCACAACGATCCAGTACCGTAACAATATTATTTCTGTGTTACAAGGAGAGGAAGGGTAAGAAGTGTGAGGGATTGTACAGCCAAGGAACCTGTTGAACAAGAAGCTCAACACCAATTTCTCATACAGGGATGCCCCTTACAAAAAAGGAGCCATGCCACGTGTGACTAAAGACTAATTTATGTTGCTGCTGCTGCTATGTGCCACCAAGTAGTTTCCGATTCAATCAATGACTTTCAAAAGGCCCTATCATTAACCATTCTGATTTGGTCTTGCAGGCTGTGGCTTCCTTTCTTGAATCACACCATCTTATGTTCCATCTTCCTCTTTTCCTACTGCCTACAACTTCTCCTAGCATCACTGCTTTTTCCAGGAAACCTTGTGTTCCTGCAATACGTCCTAAAATTATGCTACTCGTTTAAACGAAGACCATGTATATATAGTCTTAATATACCTGATAAACTGCAAAAAAAATGGAACTGACCAGGGGCATCTATTTTCCACATCAACTTCTCCAGCTCCCTTTACCTTATCATGTCACTCGCTTGCCCACTCTGTGTTGAATTTTTGTTTCCTATTTTTCTACTTCCCTGAACACACAGGGCAGTCTTTCCTCCATTTGATACCTTATAAGAAGCTGGCTGACAAGCTGTTGGAAAACAGGCACTTCAGGTTTACTGTCTTTGTCGCAAGAGAAATGTTGCACTTGTGACTGAACTGGGTTGGGAGGGGAAGAAAATGGTAGGATCTGCTGAATGCTAAAGTTGTGATTGGTTGCTGCATCTCCTCCTGAACAAAGGGTTGAGCTTGAGCTTCAGGGTAAGGGAAACATCCTAGTTTGCACCTGTTTCCAACATTCACTATCTACAACTGCCAAATGCAGTTGGTACACTTGGCTTCTCGTGTGGTGGGGTGGGGAAAGTAGAGAGCCAGGCCATCTTCATAATATTTCTAGAAGTTCTACTGATTTCATACAAACAGCAGAAACACAACTGCATAGAGGTGACAGGCTCTCACTGTACTTGCAGTGTGAAGAGAGCATGGATATTTTGGCCGCATATAGACACACATCACTTCTATTCTCTCAACCATGGCAGTAGCATACAGGCCACAAAACTAAACTCTTCCAGTTGCACCCAACACCTGCAACACCACTTTTCCTTGGAAAGAGTGACAATAGTTTCCCATTGTATCAACATAGACATCAACTGTGCTTCTCTACAAGCCTGTAATAGCTAGCTTTTGGCTAGAATTTGAAACGAGCATTTGAAGTTTGTTTTACAAATTCCTGTTAAAGCTAATCTTCATTAATATCAATGTTAACTAGCCACAATGCAGACATACATCTATCCTACGGTAGACAAATAAAAGGAAAGAGTATATAATGCAAGTTGTATAGCCCTCTCTGCATAAATATCTGACTATAAGGCTGGCAGTATTATATCTGGACTAGATCATTCTAGTTTAAAATCCAGACCAGTTAACAGAAGCAGCATCTAGGGATGCTGATTTGTTGTTTTTCTGTACTGGCTAGCTCACCTTCTAATGAGATTGTTTTCAATGCCACCAATTAACCAACAATATATATTCTCAAACTGTCAAGCAGATGGACATCATGAGCCTACAGACTGGTTATCTGTTGCACATCTCAAAAGGAGAACCCCTAAAGTAGCGAGATTTCAACTACAGCTGAAAGGACTTCAAGCCAGGAAGATCCTGGAACAAGGTAAGTGTACAGTCATTTCTTGTGGTTGGACTTTTAGATCTCTAAATTCAAGACTTGGATTTTTTCCCAGCAGTGCTGCTACTGTAAGGCCCTTCTTGTACTACAGAAAGTACTTTGCAACAACTTTGCTGTAATTATAAGCAAAGGTTGGTTTGGCAAACACTGATGACAGTAAACCAGATTATAGGGCTTTATTGCAGCTTAACCTGTTGTGAACCAGTAAGGCACCTATCAAATGGTAGTTGACACCCAACTGATATACTGAGACCCACTAATAGATTTGGAGAACTGTGAAGCTATGAGGTTATGACAAAGGTTTCATAATGCAGTACAAGGAGCAAAGAGTGTTTCATTGTCAGAAAACTTTTCATTAAAAAAAACACCCTGCAGAATCTGAGGATACTGCATGGGTCATATTGTCAAATGAAGAAATTTAATGAGGACTACAGCATGTGTTCATCCTCATTAAACAGAAAATGCCACTAATGGACAATCTTTGAACAAGGTTGATGTATATACTACTCTATGCCATCCCATGCACCCATCTGCTACGTGAAGAGTGAATTGGCCAAAATGTAGCAAACAGGTCAAGCTGGCAAGATGAGGAAGCTGGAAAACCTTGGTCAAGCTTGAATGGCTACTTGAATCTGCTCCTCCACCAATTCAAGACAAAGTGGATCAAGACGCCAACAGCATCTGCAAAAAGAGACATTTGCAAAAGTCTCTCTCTGTTTTCCTACATGCCTTGCTGAATACAAAAATGGATTATACTTAAAATTCTTAATTGAAAAGAGGGGCATTTCCCCCACTGGCAAATGAATACCTGTTAACCAAGTATTGAAAACCAATCCCGGTGGTATTCAATGAATTCACTAAAAAACGTTTTGCGCCCACTATTTATTGACCACCCTTGTCCTAGAACATCAGCAGCAACATACTAACCCCACCGACAAGACAGTCTACTAACCCATTGTTGTTTGCATTCCCATAGCAGTTCCCTTGCTGTTAAGAGGCACGGGACAGGCTTTTACTGGAGAACTTGTTTGTATGTATGCATAGAGGAAGCAAGCATCAATCTCTGGGTTAAAGTTAACAATGTTTCCTATTGACCCTAACCCCACCACTGGCAAACATCAAGCTTGGGAAACAGCTAAAAGGAGCTTCATGGCGCAGTGGTCAAGCTGCAGTACTGCAGTCAAGAGTCTGCCCACAACCTGAGTTCGATCCCAATAGGCTCAGGTAGTTAGCTCGAGGTTGAACTCATCCTTCCCAGGTTTGTAAATTGAGTACACAGCTCACTGGGGAGTGGGCAATGTGTAGCCTGCATAATTAAACTGTAAACTGCCTGAAGAGTGACTTGAAGTGCTATGGTGCAGTATATAAATAGCATACTGTGCTTTAAGAACTAAAACATGATGTTTCAGCAACAGAAACTGAGAAGTCACCTGAAACAGTTTGATAAAAAGGAAGGGATACCCTAATTCCACTTAATGTTGTAAATAGCAAACATGAAAATGGAGGTCTTCAATGGCACACACTCAGTATTCTCATTGTTTCCAAAGCTTTTTCTGTTTAATTATGTACAGCCTCAATTTCAGTGCTAGGCACTCTGTATTTTATGGGAAATCTCTAAAATGATTATTACTGCTCTGTACAACTACCACTTCCAGCCGCCTGAAGCCTTCAAGCTACTCAGAAAACCCCTATTCATGTGGCCTGCACTCGAGACTACCCATATTAGGTTCTATCATTCTTGATCATTCTATCAAACAAGGATTTGCTGGTAGTCCTATATTTAAAGGGGAAAAATGTACCTGTAATAGTCGTTGGTGCAATGGGACATTCCAGGAATTCTCCAGGCACAATAAAGCCTCTTTCATATAGAAGGGGCATTTCCACATCATTTAAAGAGATATCAAATACCATGTTCCTTTGCAGTCTTTCCACCTGTGTATCCTACCAGTCTTGGATTTTTTTATATTATTATTATTATTATTATTATTATTATTATTATTATTATTATTATTATTATTATTACTACTACTACTACTACTACTACTACTACTACTACTACTACTACTACTACTACTACTAATAATAATAATAATAATAATAATAATAATAATAATAATAATAATTCTACAAAAATATTATCTAAATACATTCAAGCAGGACCTAAGGCAATGTCGAACAAATGAGAACAGAAATTCTGGCAGGGATTTTTTGTTTTTATACTTTAAAACCTGTGCCCAATGGGCAAATAAATAGAAAGCCTCAGCATCAAAGTTCAATTGGTTGTAGCCTTCCTATGAATCACCATGCAACTAAGCCAGAGTTCAGAAGCATCTTTTGGAATAAATACAGAAGCTACATGTCAGAGCGTGAGCAAAGTTAAGCAACAATGCTCGCCCCCTTGCATAGTGTTAACAGCTTGACTGTAAGAACTTAAACGGAAGGAGCCAGATGATAGTGTTCACTGGTTATCCCTATGAGGCAGAATTCACATATTAGGCAGCAGAAAGGACTACGGTTGCTTAAAGATACAATTGCTGGGTGTACTGGGAGGGGGGCAGGGGAGTACTCTTAGAACTGTCTACATTCATCCTTGCAGAATTAGCAACAAAATGCAAACAACTTCACAAAAATAAAGTAGCGCGGCAGCAAAATGGGAAGAAAAATGAGAGATACAGAGGAAAAGCTGAGCTCATTTTCACTGCACAAGATCAAATATCTTAGGGTGTAGAGAAAGTTCGCTTATGACACAGCCAGAGGTCTTCCTTTGGACTTTATCTTAACATTACAGGCTGCAGAGTCATTGCCTTTATAGCAAGGCATCGGGAGGAGCTGTCGTTTTTTTTTAAAGGAACAGTTCCTTAGCCATGAGACCCCGCCTCTTCTACGTTATGCACCACCCACTCTTTTGCAAGCAGGGAGAGAAACAAAAACAAAGTAAGGAGCACCATGCAGGTGATGCACCCAGCACCACAGGGTCTGTGCCAGCAGGACTGCACGGCTACCATCTAGTGTGGATTACAAGGCAACAGCCAGCAGCTACAGGAGATGTTACAAAGCATGTGGAGGGCGGGGAGAAGAGGAGAGAGAAATAGTTGTCATCTTCTGTATTTTTCTTTGTACTCCCACAGCTTTCCTTCCCCCTGTTTAATCCCCAGGGCAACAATCAGTTATGCAAATAAGCCCTCCCCCACCTCTCTCCACATCCGAGCCAGGCTGCTCTGCATCTGCTCTAGGTCCTTCACTCCCTAAGCTGCCTCTCTATTGTTCAGCCCCATGCAAGCAACACTCCACCATGCCACCAACCGTTCCCAACTAGATCCCACTTTTGCACTTTCTACATATGCACTGAATACATTTCTCTCCCCAACCCCATCCATACCCAACAAACTTCATATGCAAAGGCTCTTTACAAACAAAGGTGTTAGCTGTCTTTTGTTATTATCACAGATCATGCTTAAAATCCTACCCATTCTAACAATGCTAAGGGGGGGGGGTGTCACCAACCCACATACAAAATACATCTCTATAGGGCATAACAAGTGACCCATCATCTAGAAGAGGAATCCCCCTAGTTCTATAAAAGTACAGCAATGCTATTAAACAGTATTTTGGTATGTACACACACAATCTTGCACTCCATTTTTCTACTCAGGACAGAGTCGGTAAATTAAAACCTTAAATACACAGAGATTCAAAAAAGGAAGGCTGACATAATCTTTGTTTACAGTGCCTTCTTTTGCATGGGACAGTGCTCCACCAATCTCTCCCAAGAGGGTTGCAAAACCAGCTTTTTATTCATCTTCCTGAGGCCCATGGAATCCATCTGAAAACAGATATTTCTACAAGATGTTAAGAAGTTCCACCATAGATTTCACAAAAGGGTTTTGCTTTGGTTTTGGTTTGTTTGTTTGTTTGTTGTTTATTTTAAATTATGATTACTATTATGCTGAACATTTTTGGTAATGGTCCCAGGGTACCGCATAAGACCTTTGGGTAGTGTGGGCGGCATATAAGTTAAATAAATAAAATAAATAAATAAATAATGAAGAACACAACACAGACAAATCACTGGATTAAACTACTGCTTGAAACAAGTGGCACGATGGTAAATAACCAAATATTTTGATAGCAGGAGGAACAACAGGTAAATATTCCCATTTTAAAAATCAGCCAGAAGAAAGTCTTCTGCCCACCACAACAATGTGAACAGTCTCCAAAAATACAACCATCACAAACTGTTTTGATTTCATATTTAAAATCATACCCCCTTCCAACACTTAAGAGTAATCTAAAATGGGGAGACTTCTAAATATGTTTGAAAGAAAAAAAATTCAGTCACAAAACTGAAGGTTCTGTTTTTCCCCAAACCTATTCTGTCTCAAGCCACACTGCTACTATATGTAAGCGGAAAATGTAAATGTGACCATTGTATTTCTTCAGGCTACCCCCGAGCAGGTTGACAAATCCCATTGCTCACTCAGGCATTTCACCTTAGAGCAAACAGTGCGCAGATGTAGATTCTGTAACCTGTGTCTGGACTGAATCATCAATATGCCAAAAAGAAAATCTACGGATATAAAGAGACTGAAGACTTATAGTGTCAATAACCTCAATTTGTACCGCTATGGCTTCCATTACCGCTGCCTATAACCAGCTGAGGCCACTCTCCAGAAGAGAAAGGAAGCCCCGAAAGGTAAAACAGAGACAGAAGTCAACTTTTTAAAACCATCTGTCTTTTCATGGCAATTTCCATGAATTAGAAAGAATAACGAAGGCAGCCTGGCCTGAAGGTTTGATGATGCTTTACCAAACCTTCCTCTCCTCAACATCTAACCTTGCCACCCCATTACAAATCAGAGGTTCAGCCTTAAGTCTTCATTGGTCAGAATCAGAAGACGACTTGAATGTGAGCGGAAAGTCCGCTGAACCCAAACAGGAAGTTGAGGAGCAGAACAAACATCATTTCAAAGTGAGGTTTTATGTGAAGAGTTTACATGAACAATACACACTTCCGCACCAGCCAAAATGGATCATAAGCCACAGAACAAATATGGGCACAACTGCTTAATACTTCTGGAGACTGCCCAATATTTTAAACCTTTCTCAATTCTAAAGCCTGGGAAAAATACTTTTTCAGACTATAACTCATAGATGTCCCTAACCTGCATGGCCAGCGGCAGAACCTTCTCATGCCCTATTCTAGAGCTCAAAAGCACCAGGCAGGCCACAGGCTTGCTGATTTAGGGTTACAATCCATTGTAATGGCCTAAGAAGACCATCAGATGAATGAAAGCTATGTCTGTGTGCAAGGCAGAGACCCTTTAAATGCTATAACAGCCTGTAAATTATATTACTGGTGCATAGGTCTGCAGGGTTCCAGCACAACAGTCTGTTTTGCAGGTTTGAGGCAAGTAAATCCAGGACACTGGACCAAACCAAATACAACTCACTAAGCTCTCTATGGTGAATTGCTAGGTCCTTTTTGCAATCGAAAACAAGCAGTAAAACTGGAAGATTTGGCTACATTCAGCTTGGTGGTGCCACTAGTTCTGTTGGCTTTATACAGCTATTCCACCTCACTTCGCAAGTCAGCATCATAATAGGACTGATAGTCACAGTTCCTTCAACTCAAACAAGCTCAGATATACCAAATGAGAAACTGCTGAACCTTTCCCTAAATTAAAAAAAAAAATGAGCTGGTGCCCACAAAAAGAACAGCACTTGAAACTCACTGAAGCGTTCCTGTCCTCCTCACTTTGAAGCAGAGCTTGGGAAAATTAACTTGCTAGACTACAATTCTCTCATTTCTCCCATAGTCCTGGCAACTGACTAAGGAATGATGGGAGTGGTAGTCTAGAAATTAACATTCCAAACTGTGAGTCTAAACATCTTTAGCCTCCATCTGAATTGACCAGATCCTCACCCGAGGAAAAGGGAATTATTCCCAACAGAAACAGCGTTCAGAATGCAGACAACACAAATTAATGCACACTTCCAGCAGGAAGTGAGACGTCTTGTCCACTTCACTTTCACCCTACATCACCTATTTCCTGTCACAGTCCACATCACCCCCTACCTGCAAGTAAATCTATACTTAACATACATGTACTGTTTTGATGTCTCTTCAAGCAGCAGAACATACCTAGTTTGATGGAATATGTAGAATTCTCTGCTGTCATTCAGGGGAGTAAAGTAGCATAATCTCACTGAGTAGAAGTAAACTGCTATCAATGTATAGGATAGATGATAAGCCTGGATCTCTGGCATATCAAACCAACTAGTAGCCTCAAGTAGAGAAAACCCATGAAAGCAATGGAGTCAGACCCAATAAATTAGTATATGCCGGCACACTATTTAAAAGTTGATTAAATGGGTCTACTCTTGCTGGGACTACTAATTGGATTTTGTCTTGAATTTCCTTGTAAAGAAGCAGAATCACAGAAATGCTTTTTTGTAAGCTCGCTATTGTCTACCACAGCAAGCAGCACTAGATTAAGAGACACCTTTGGAATGATCCTGTCCTCATGTTTATCATCACAAAGGAAGTAAGGAACACCTACACACACACACACCGCAAAAGCACAGACAGAACTAGTTCTAGGTTTAACGGCATCTTAGGCAAAGTTCCTTTTGTAGGCCAACTATTCTGTTACTGTGCCTCCTTCTCTAATGATGGACTGCTGTTGCTTGTGGTCAATCTATGGTGCTCCATGACGCCCTGGGCAAAAGCAGCTAAGGGCATTTTTATTTTAGTGATATATCAGAAATATTTTTATGAGACTCCAAATGCCTAGTCCTGGTTGGATCACTTGGACAGAGGGGAAAATTTGAGGAAGGAGGTAACCAGGTGCTGGTAATGAGTTCTACCACTGCAATAAGGTCTCAACACTGCTCAGAGGTACCAAGTGGTGACACTCTCGCCCTAAATATAGAGTATGCTTAACTTCCAAGGACAGAGAAGCCTTTTTCAAGGTCAAGCACTCTGCCCTCACAGCCTTTTCTCCTAATACGAGCACTGGCTGTGTTTACTGAATGATAATGGAGAAGCACCTTGTACATCCTTAAGGACATATATTAAATCCACTCTTGCAAAATATTCTAGTGGCCTCTTTGGAGATGGAATGGTAACAACACAATCATTCTGAGCAAATAAAATAAACTGTATTTTATATTTGAGGGACAGTCTCAAATTCCAAGCACAGAGCACCTGAGGAGTAGAAGAGCTCCCCAGGTCTTTCTAGAAACATATGTAAAATTAAATATATATTTATAGCAATCATCAACATGTTGACATCATTCTGCAGAACTCAAAATCAACACTAAGCAATACATTTATTGGACCCCTGAAATATAATTAAAGAGGCAAACTTTTCAAGTCTTCTGGAACACTTCATCAGACTGGGCATTTCTAAATCTGGGATGGGGAAAGAGAAAAAGGAAAGTCCAAAAATCCTGTGTTCTCAAAGGCAAAACATTAGGAAGAAAAGCCTCCAGAACACGGCCAAACAGCCCGAAAAACCCACAACATCCAAAAATCCTCCTGAAGCAGAAGAAACTGTAACCATCAGAAATCTACTGTAGTGGTGAATAAGCTATGTTAAGAAGATATGGCAAGTAGAAAAGACAGCATTTGTATCAGCAGTATGGCATGTGTAGCTAAGGCCTAATAACAGAAGGGGGTGGGTGGGAAATCTCACCTTATTTACAAAACAAAACAAAGCACCCTGTGTTTGAGGATGACCATTCTAGATTAAAGCATAATCCTGTTTCTTATTGCTGACATTTAAAATCTACTTCACGCTGGCCTGCAAATAAATGCAGGCACCACTTATCATAAGCAGTCCTGCAGACCACCAAGAATTTGAAGTGATTTTTTCCCCAGAAGGGTTAAAGCAAGATTTTAAGGTGGGGAGGGAGCAAACAAACTTATTTGTATTTGCCCAGATCAGTGGAAACAACACAGATACATTCAATAAAAAAAATCATTTCAATGATCCAAATCTTTGCTGCACCACAACTCCAGAGCTTTCTAAATGAAAGAATTAATTGCAGGGTGGTTTTCAATCTAGGAATTCACTCCAAAACCAACTAGAGAGGTAAACTCAAAGCCTACATGTCCTAGAACAGGGGTCTCCAAACTATGGCCTGCGGGCCACAGCTGGCCCGCCTTGCCATTTTATCCAGCCCGTTCCCTTAACCCTGTGTGCGTGTACACGGGGGAGGGGCGTCCAGGTGGGCGTGCATCTGCGGGGATTGCATGCATGCAGGGGTGTGGGTGTGTGCGCACACACATACACGCGCGCACACATTCCTGTTCCTTCAGCCCTCCAAGATCTTGAAAGTATCTGGTGTGGCCCTCAGGGTAAAACGTTTGGAGACCCCTGCCCTAGAGCAACATGTGCTTGGAAACTGCAATAGTACGCAACAGTAGGAGTTTATAACATCACTGGATGAATCTAAAATGTACTAGGTATGAATTCTTTGCAAGTGTAAAAAAAAAACTAAATCCTTCATGGTGATACAAGTGTTCAGGTAGTGTGGACTAGTGGTTACAGGGTTGGACTGGGAACTTCCGAGGTCCATACTCTAGCCGTCTCTGAGCAATGAAAACTTTGGCCAGTCAGCTTGGGCCAGTCACTGTTTCTCAGCTTCATGTACCTCATAAGGTTGTTGTGGGCAGACGTAAAGCCATGTAGGCCACCTTGAACCCACTGAAGGACAAGCAGGGCATAAATGTAAGAAACAAATCACCCTTTTCCTTGCCTAGTAGGCAGGTGCAAAGGAACCACTGCAGAGGACCTTCAAACAAAAAAGCTACCCCTGAGTCCCTTTGCTTGCCGGCACTCTGTCATCACCAAAAAAGTCCCAGTCGGCCAGCAGCAGGAATAGAACGGGCATGGGCTAGTGTTCCCCTGACCCCCCCCCCTCCGCATAACTGCTCCTTTCCTTCTGCTCAGGTACCCAGGTAAAGGCAAGCCCATTTCAGCCGAGTTGATCCTTCCGTCTTTTACGCTCTTGGTCAAGAAGAAATTTGAAAAGAGCTTCCCACAAAGCGGGAGGCCGGCTTTAGCTGCAAAGCGTGCTGAATTGTCAAGGCAGCGGCTACTTCTCCTCCTTATTCCTCCCACCCTGCTGTGTCAGGGCTTAAGCTGTGAGCTTGCTAGGGACCTCCCTATCATCAAGTCACCAGGGTATAACGCGCCTCCCCTCCCCCACAGTTAGCAGCAAGCCAGCAGCCACTTCAATTTAAAGGGACAGCACCTCTCCTTCCCCTCCAAAGTCCATTTGCTTTTTCCGCCACCCCTTTCCCGAAAACAAAACAAAACCACATGCACAAACAATTTCTCTCTGCATCCTTTCCATCCACACCCGCAGTCCTGAATCTTCCAGTCTGCCAGTGTGACACTTTGTAATACAAATTCCAGAAGAGTAGCCATATTAGCCTTGATAGACAAAATTATTAAAACAAAATAGTCTCCCCATTTTTTAAAAAAATCACAAGTATAGAAGAGCATGCATGGGACTAGTGGATATTCAATATTCACAATTTCAACCCAATTAGAAAGCAGTCTCCACTGCACTGAAACCCTGGGTTGCAACATTCACATGTTTGTGGTCTGTTTACTTAAAACCTGAGGAGCAGGTTTTTCAGCCAGCTCCGATAAAAGGAGCCAGTAGTGGCAGATGTTATCTGAATCTTATCCCAATCATGGCTGCAGGGACAGACTTGCTGACTCATGGGAAAGAAACATGGCTAGCTTCAAATGTAGTTGCATCTTTTCAGAAACTATTTTAGCAAAGTAACTAAATAAATAATCCAACTCAATCTGCTTTGTAAGAACTGAAGACAAAGCCCACTCCTCTTAGTAATAACTACATGTTCTAATCCTGTTTCCCCTAAACAAATGCAGTGTTACAGACTTTGCCCCATGCTTACTATTTATGATCACATGGCAAGAATTTGGACCTTGTTGCCTTAAATGGCAACTGCTAAAAATGGCTAGATAGCTCAGTGAGTTAGGTATCTGACTACAGAGTCAGAGATTAGGGGTTCAAATCCTCCATGGCACATCCCAGAAGAGCCAGCCTGCATAGCCTTGGGCAAGCTGCACTGTCCCAGGATATCCCCAGAAGAAGGGAATGACAAACCCCTTCTCAATACTCTCTACCCAGAACACCCTGAAAAGAGTCGGTGTAAGTCAGAACTGACTTGACAGCACACAATTATTATTAAAGCTACTATTTATACCATCCCATTTCCCAACAATGAACATAATGAGTCACATTTAAATGTTACAGCTCAATCCCCTTTGCCCCTCAACATGTCTAACTGACTTATAAAACTCACAGTCAAAAATTCTTCTGTGGGGACACCACATCACCACTAGACTACAGACTGCCATGTGACGGCAGTACTTTGTTTAGAAAAAGGGATGTTATAACTTCCCAACATATGCATAAAATCTATACTGCTGTAACATTTAGCCAATTAATTGGTTAGATTAACAATAAATTAAAACTATTCTAATCAATTAAGATAGTGTTCTTGGTTAATTAGGCAGGTGATTATTTTAAAATGATTCCTTTTAATACAAATATTTACACACACCACAGGCAGCAGGCACCCCATTCAAGAAGGCATTCCATGACAGATCGAGATAGGACACTCCTATATGTAGAAAATCCTGTAGAGCCACTGCCAGGGGAGCGTAAAGAGCACTGAGCAAACTCATAACAAAATCTGATTTAGTTTAGGCAGCTTTCTGCCTTCCAGCCCTAGGCAATTAACGCAGCAACAACTCTAGGAGACTCATCTTTTTTTGCTCTTCTGCAGTGAAGTCAGAAGCATGATTTGAGGTTCAAGCCTATGGTTACAAGCAGAAGCAGGAAAGGCTTGAGCTTCTCCAAGTCTGTGGATCTATACAACCTATCTAGGAGCCAGCCTGAGAGAATGGGAATTTCTTCCAAATGAACACATATAGGGCTGCACTGCAAGGCTTCACACATGAGTTGTAAGAGAGAAAGCTAGTAGTGATGTATGCATTCATCCTACTTTCACCTCCACTAAGCTGGTTTGTGTATGGGTTTGCCTACATGCAAAACCTGTTTGAGCCAGTACAGTACTACGGTGGAGCAAAGGAAGCAAGTTAAGTACACACCCTGAGAAGCAATGTCTCTCTAAAACCACTTTGAATCCTCTTATGAACTACTATCTGCCTTCAACAGTTGTTTTCTGCTTAAACCTTGCTTTGTTTTCTCAAAACCTGCTGTTTGATATAGGTAACAGTAGAGAAATCTTTAAAAAAGAAGAAGAAACAACCAAATATTCAACCATGATTTCAGAGAGAAAAAAAGGTCACATGCAGCAGAACTGCCAAGGATACAGAATGGGTAAGGAGAAGAGCCAAAGAGCACTAATTTTTCACAATGGGAATGTTTCCCCCACCCCGATTTCTCCAATCAGAGAAGCCAACCTAGATTATGATGGAAGCAGCCATGTTGTGGTTGATGGGCCTGTCTAGTTTGAGTTCACAACAAGGGAATGAAGAAATGAGTAGGTGGGAAAATAATCTCAGCCACTAAAAATAGTATGCTAAGGTGAGAGAGGTGTAAGAGGCAGCTGCAAAAACTTAATTTTGTTTTTAGTTACTCTTTTTCTTCTCCTAGTTTATAGATGAATAAACATTACTACCTCCCTGCCTACCCCAAAGACATGGCAACTGCAACCCTCTATCCAGTTTGTTGAAAGTAAGCCCCAGCAAACTCAGTGGGCTAACTTTTGAGTATCTATGTATGAAACTGCACAACACCCACACACTATCTCATTCTCAAATATACCGGAAGGTGCTCATTAGCATTTCTATTGGTCTTCTCTTCCCCTTTCCACTATTACAGCACCCAAAAATTATTTCTTACATCAATGAGTTGTGGCTTCTACTCAGAAATCCTTTTAAAAAATGTTCAGACCTTAAAATGCCGATGATTCCTAAAGAATCATTGGCCCTAAAGAGGAGGTTAAACCACAGTTCCTAGCAGCCCTAACAGCTAATGATGAAGAACCATGGGAATTGTAGTCCAATATTGTCTGAATATTCCACAGGCTAACTGACCTCTCAAAATTTTAAAAACACTGAAATTCCACAGAGACAAAAAGAAACATTAGGATGCAAAATTAAGTTAATATAGGAGATGACGCTTCAGACAGAAATTAAACTTCTGAACGTATCCAATTGCTTGTTGCATCCAGATTTGTGACAGGAAATAGGTGATGTAGGGTGACAGTGAAGTGGACAAGAAGTCTCATTTCCTGCTGAAAGTGTGCATTAATTTGTGTTTATCCTTAACATTCCTAGTGATATTTCTTGGTACAAAACCAAAGGTAACACAAGTAGTTTATGTCCACCTGTAAATGAAAAAAAGTTTCACACAGTTACCATACCAAGCATAACACTGTGACATTATTTTCTGGTACTCTTATTTCGCTCCCTTTTGTTACATATGAATAGATTTTCCTTTCTAGCGGAACCCCATAATTAGAAGCCAAATTTTGCATACTTTCTGGTTGTATGGATGTCACACTCCAAAGAGAAATGATGCCACAGACTACACTGCAGAACCTCCCCTCACCCGAACCTCTCATTATACAGAACAACAATCCCAGGCCAGTGGCTTTCTTGTGAGTTTTTGATCTGTACAAGTAATAACATCTTGTCCCTTTCAAAAACTGGCATTACTAAAAGACAAGCACACAAATGTACAGAATCCTGAAATACTAAATTTTCTAGGACTGAGTAAACAGTTGTTATCGGACAAGGAAAGGACTTGTATTTGTAGGAGGCGAAGTAAATATGCTTAAAAAGGTATGGTAAAATCCAGGCTTCTAAGGTAAGGAAGGAAATTACCAACAGAACAGGAAAGCCCTACTCATATTCACACATGTTGCTCCAGCCTAACAGCATGTTAATTGACAGTTCCAGGAACTAGATAGAAGAAAATTCTTCCCCCTACTAAAAAAACAACAACTCTTCTCTCTTCGCTTCTGGGGCCTTGGGAGACTTGTTAAGATTGTTCCTCAGCAGAGGGAGAATTCTTCCCTAGCTTTGTATGTGAGTTTCTTTGTTCCTCAAAAAAGACCACAGAAAGGAAATGGAAGGAAGGTTTACAAGGTTTGTGTGTACCCAGAGCTACACATCCCCCCCCTCTGAAACACACACAACCACCTTCACAAATAAACTTCATTCATGGGGTGGGGGGGCAGCAGTGCAGAGGCACAAAGCGCATGGTGCAAGGGGAAGCCAATGTATAACCAATCCACTCATGTTGGTCTAAAGCAAAATGGTGTCTGCCTGCCTCTGTGTGTGTGTGTGTGTATCTGTGTGTGTCAGTGTGTGTGACAGGGTAACAACATAGGGGTGACCATGCCTTGTAGAGAAATAATGGGCCTTTTATAGAGACAGCAAAATGGTTTCCTAAATGGCTTTG
Source organism: Intellagama lesueurii (assembly GCA_037013535.1). Classification (NCBI taxonomy): domain Eukaryota; kingdom Metazoa; phylum Chordata; class Lepidosauria; order Squamata; family Agamidae; genus Intellagama; species Intellagama lesueurii. The sequence goes on along the minus strand of JBAJHW010000004.1, from coordinate 173,048,260 downwards.
TTTCCCAAACCAAAGATGCATCCTCTTCTAATAGTGATCAAAGCCTGCACAATAAGGAGCGGTGGAGGCGGGGGAGGGGTGGTGTGGAGGAGAGGCAAGAAGAGGAAGAATGGGGGGGGGGGGGGAATGACTCATTCACTTCTATGTCACTAGCATCTCAGCACTACACATCCGTTAGCTGAGGCTGTTCAGCATGATCTTTAGGAGGAGAACAGGAGATAAAGAACTGTACAACTCTCCCACCCCGCCATGCCCTCCCTAACAAGCAGTCCATGCCAACAACAGATTACAAGTGATCTCAGCAAGCAAGAGCACAAAGACGGGGAAAGGGGGGGGGGAGGGAACAGCCAGCAGAGACCTCTGAATGAGTGTTCTAGTCATTGTGTCAGGAAGTGCTCAGTTTGCAACACCCACAGGATCACAAGAGGAATGATCCACCATACAAAGAGCTTTGAACACACAGAGAAACAGCCTTGGCCCTGCCCCACCGACCCAGCTAACGCTCCATCTGCCACTAAACAAATAAATATCTTAGTGATTTCCTTAAGACATTATGACAGATTTTACTATAACTGCTGTTTTGAACAACTTAAGACACATCACACACATGCATGCACACCACAAAAGGACGCTTATCCTTTCTCACTGCTTAGGGCAAAAATACCCCACTACCAATAGAAAAAACAAACGAAAACATGATTAAATTTTATGTAACTCCTCCCATACATAAACACCTCCATCTTCCCATCTAAAAGTCTTTCCAAATGGAAATCCTTCCAGGGTTTTGACAGAAGCAACTTCTGATCTTTCAGTGAAAGTAAACTACATTTTCCTGCCTTCTCTCACAACGACACTGCATGCATTGTTTGGGGTGGGGTGGGGGGAACGTCTGTTTCCATTTGAAACTGTCAAAATTAGCATGCAGTAATTAAAAATCACACCCTTTCTCTTAATAACCTAACCAGCATGATACAATCAGGTTGTGCCAACTCTTTAATCTAATTGACTAATTACAGATTTTAATTTAGTCAGTTACTGAACAACTGTTGACAATTTGTTTTCATTAGGGACAGACCAGGATAAATATTTAGGCTCCCCAATCACAGCGACTACAGCACAAGCGTTTTGCCTTGACCTCTGGTTTAATGTTTTCAGGGTTTTGTCAATATCAGCTTTTTAAAAAGGAAGAACTGCTTTGGAACAACCATCATTCTTGTGGCTCCTATGCAACTGGTGAATGTCAAAATAACTCTTAGTTTGGAGAACATTAATTTACTCAAATGGCAAAGAAGTGATTCTTTCTGAAGTGACAGTCAAAGCTTTAAAGGATGCCAACCTTATACTAAGAATTCAGATGAACAAGTCAGCTTTAGTGATACATTTTTACTTTTTACATAGTAAAGTCATTGTGTTGCCACTGGTTTATCAGCCACAGATTTTTATAAATTAAGAAACAGCAAAATGAAGTTAATTTCTGAGGACAAAATTAGACACATTTAAATGCCTTAAAATAAATGGATAGAAATACTTTTTCCCCCAAGATAAGAGCAAAAGATCCATTAAGCCAGCGGGACACAATATGGTCCCACAGGCTACCACTTTATGTACCCTCAGCTTACTTTTCCTAAAGTCTGTATAGCTGCTTCAAACTTTTTACATTTAAGCAGGAAGATGTTTTGGTCTGTTAAAACTGTCCCCACCAGTTCAAAAATAACCATTTCTGAAGCAAAACCCAAAGGGCATTTTCCTGCATTCATTCCATTCCTAGTAAATGGACAAAGCTGTTTTTTTTCCTTGATGACAAAATTAATTTAAGACTTTGAAATGTGCAATGCTTTTTAAAAGGAAAAAAAAGTAATGACATGCTTTCGGGATTCATTGCACACTATGTGGTTTGCCCCTTGTGTAAATTTAAAAGATGCATGGGAAGGCACTAGTTCAGGATTCATATGAAGCTGTCTTCTACTGAGTCAGACTATTGATTTCTCTTGCACAAAATTATCTAGCTTGACTGGCAGCAGCTATCCAAGGCCCCAAGCTCTTTCAGCCCACCTATCCCCTAAATCTTTCTGAATGCAAAGCATGCCTACTACCACTAAACTAGGGCCCCTCTGCTCCTGCTGTTGTGTCAATAAATGTATTTCAGGGACACCACAACAGAATATTTTCTGAAGAAGAACTATGTCACAGATGGGAGAATAACTATATCATTCTCTCTGCTTCTTTCTATTACCTCCCACAGCACTATGAGGGGACACATCACTCAGGGATAAATAGAAATTCAGCATCTAAGGAAATCCTGTTCTGATGTATTTGCAAATGGAGTTATTCCCATACCTATTAAATTCTGGGAGAAGCCTATTGTGCAAATGGGCTTCACAAGTATATTGGAAAATCACTTTGAGATTTTTTTTCACAAAAACTACCTGGTATGTGCACCAGTCTGGTATCCTCCAGATGTGAACCACAATTCCCAGACAGCATGGTGTGGCCTTCCACCAATAAGAACAGCTGATGTTATATAGACATTTTAACTTTTATTTAGTAGAAACTTGCTAACAATTATATTGATTTCTACCAAACAAACGACAAATACGCTTCCCCATTTGTAAAACATGAACAAGCTACTTCAGATGGGCAATGAGGATGAATAAAAGAACATGATGGTCATGTACACTATCCACAGTATTTGCATTATAAACATAAACATCCAGATAAAGGAAATGCTAGAGGTGTATGAGGTCTATGTATTAATAAAGCCCAGCACCCAATAGTGCAGTGGATTTTGGAACCAATACCACTGTAGACAGACATTTCCTTCAATTGCTAATATGCTCCATTGCCCAGTTGCTTTTAATATGAGGTGTTTTGCTAAACATTTAAAACAATGTTCTCATAATCACTATTTGTTTACTCATATGCTGCTGTTCTACAAATGTGTGCTCAAAACAAATCACAACAGGTCAAATGTAATTTTAACCAATAAATGTAAGAATCCAAAAGATCAATAGCTTCATTTAGAAATAACTATAGTGTCAACGGATTGCACCATAATATAAATATAAATCAATCTATGGAGCAAAGGCTAATACAGACATGGGGATAATACTACCTGTATTAGCATCCTCCAATGCTTTGGCCTACAAGTCTCACCAGCACCACTTGACATGGCAAGTCACGATGGGAGTTTTAGGGCCAAAGTTTTACCCAAATGCATTTCATAAAGTTCTGAATGAAACCTCCTCTTTTAAAGCCAACACAAATTTGGACAACATTGGCTGGCAGCTCTTTCTCACCTCCGGCAGCATTCTTTCTAGCTCTCACTTAGATCCTCTCTCTTCGTCATCTTTTCCATCTCTCACCTGGAGAGGTAAGAAATGCCAATTTTCCTTCAAACTTCACAAATTCTTATGGATGCAGACCATACACTTAACTCCCTCTCCCTTCAGACAAAATTAAGCCAAACCATGTTCTCAGCCTCCTGTCGACAAAGGATCCCTCCTTGCCGTATAAAATGGAGGCTCCCATCCTTTGTTTCTATCCTCCTGAGGCAAACAGAAGAGCCACAAGAGAGCATCAGCGAAACTCTAGCTTGTTCCCAGCACTGCTCCAGATGCAACACCAGGATGGTACTATCACACCTGAGCAGGACCAGTGTACGCCAACCAGCACTTTTCTGCCACCCAAATAGGCTTGGCAAACATCATTAGATGCATCAGACACTTGCTAGAAGCCATGCAACTATTGGGATCTGAGGTTTGCTCTTTCCTATTGGTTATCTCCAAGTTTCCACCAATCAGAGTTTTGTGGACATTCCAAACAAGAATATATATCCTCCACCCATCTGCGCAAACAGCAGTCTTTAAAGCATTTCTTCCATGAATATGCCCCATCCTTCTTTATATCCAATATACAAATAAAGTACAGAAACTAAAACTAAAATATAAATGAGAAAGCACCACAAATACTTCTTTTGGCTTGTTTTAAACCAAGACCCATTAACTTCATCAAATAATGCCCATTATGAATAATAACAAACAGCTCCCTTTTCACATGCTTATTTCTTTCACGATCACTCTCAAGTTCTGCTCACATCAGCATATTAGCCAGTAATCTCAAATGGACAGAAGGACCATCACCCCGCATGTTTTTTTTTCTGACATGCACCTTATTATGGTGGGAAGAGGAAATTTGGGGAGTGATCCACAGAAGGCTTGGAGGAACAGTCCCTCCAAGGTTGTCAGAAGTAGGTTTTCAGGAAAATACTCAGGCAGTGCTGACCACTGACTTCCATTTCACAGGGTGGTGAATCCACTCAGCATTTTAAGCCTTAACTTCAAAGGCTTTGAACCAACGTACCCTCTAATTTTCAGCCCCACTGGGCGGGGATCCACCTCCCTCGTGGGCGACTTCACCCTACATGCGTGCATGACTCCATCCCCCCCACACGCAGAGTTCCATCACAACCGAAACCAAAGGGATTGAAAGCAATTGCTGCGCGGAGGAGGAAGAGAGCTGCACGGAGGGAGGCGGAGTCGCGCGGGTACAGCTTAGAGGGAACATTGTTTCGAACCTATTTTGGGGATAGGGTTCTGTATCTTGGATAGCTCCTGCAGAGTCTGAACTGAAACTCAGAACCAACTAACCTCCATTGTGATTAATCTAATTTCCACTGCCTTCAGGGTCACAATTTTTTCTCTCTACTTCCATTAAACTGAAGCTGAAACAAAGAGGAGAACGTACAATTTGATAGCAGTGCCTTTCAAGTTGTACAACAAAACCTAGAAGCACTCACCACATGATAGTTCAAAAGATGGCTTAACTAGAAAGCCAAGTGTGCTTATATACTTCCCCATGGCACTTAAAGCACTCTTAGGCAGTTTACAATTTAAGTATGAATGCTACACATTGCCACTACCCCACCAAGCTGGGTATTCAACTTACCATCTTCGCAAGGATGGAAGGCTAAGTCAACCTTCAACTGGCTACCTGAGCCCATCAGGATCAAACTCAGGTCATGAACAGAGTACTGCAGTTTAACCACTACACTATGAGGCTCCACTACGTTAACCAAGACTTTAGAGCTATCAACTTGGCAATTACAGGACCTTCAGGATCAAGTGGTTGGAAAAAGGGATAGCAAAGAACCTTCTAATCATTCTCCAATAGTGAGATCAATTCAGACCAACGTTCCCTTTAAATCATGTGGACGAGCAGCACTGCATCAGGTGTGTGCAGCCAAGAGGGCGTTGCCACCCATTTGCTTCCGGTTAGTCGGAACCCCACATACAAGGAGTGGTGCCCCACACAGCACTCTAGAAAACTAGAAGGAACGTTGATTCAGATTATCATCAATAGTGTAACAGGACCTTATAGCATGATACACAAACTACATATAATGGAGATGGCAAAGAGGGAAGAACACTTGTTCACTCCACTTTTTTTTAAATTCTACAACATCTTGCACAGCATTGTTAGAAGCTTACACATGGCTTCTATAGCTGTTAAAGCATTCTAATTAAATCACAAATTCATTCAACAAAATCACTACAGGCAATATTCAAGTGCCTATAGCTTTCACACAGTCTCCATACACTGCTATCAGCTAGCAACTGTATCACGCCAGAAATGCAATCCTGGTTGAAGAGTTTTGGACTGTTTGCAAGACATGAGTTGCAACTGGCACTTTGGTTCCTTCCAGATATCATCTGTACCACCACTTAGAATTGCACGTCAAGAGAAGAATCCACTGTCCTCAATTGTCCACTGAGCTTTTTGTCTCTAGAGGTGGAAAAGGCACATATATCAATCCATGGGAAAATATGTAATTCTGGATTGCAAAAAGACTGGGAAAAATGATGGTGGAAAATCATCCTGATATGCTGTAGTGACATCACGCTTCATCAAGGCACTATCTACTACAACACAGATCTCTGTTTCTGGTAAATGGAATTAATCCCTGCTAGCTCTCAGGATTGCCACAATTCTCTGCAGTCATAACCAACTATTATGAGAATCTTCAACACACACACACACACACACACACACACACACACAAAAGATAGAGAAGGAAGACTGCTTTGAAAAAATTCTTGTTGCATTCTCTCAGCAATTACGGTTAAGTCAGGTAGAAAAAAAAAATTATGTCACACCTACTGGTTCGGAATAACTGATGCAAATAATTATTTAGATTATAATTATCTGTTTAAAACAAAACAAAACAAAAAAACACAGGAGTCTCTTTTCTTCCCTGAAAGTAGTTTAGACATGTTACAGGAGAACTTATTTTTGCCAAAGCTAGCAGACAGACTGTGCTTCCTACAATCCTTCTTACAACATCTATTACTCACTTTGACAAATTTTATAGCTGCAGCAACATACTCCCTAGCATGATTTTTAAAAACAACCACATGTAATTCCAAATTCAAGAATTCCCAAATAAAAACATTAAATATGTAGGAAGTGGTTTGAAAGACTACTATCACCAGCAAAGAAGTCACTTTTTGTAATCTCCACACACAATAAAGTAAAATAAAAGTTCCAAGTTGCCAGTTGTTTTGAATTTTTACACTATCTCTCAAAGTTACACTCAGAGGAGCTTGTGCAAACAGAATAATGCCACAAAAAGTATGTAGCGACAGTCAACTAGATTTAAGTTCATTTTCTATAGCTGGAGGCCAAAATCGACTAAATTGGTTCTAGTGATCAAGTTTTCTGCAATTCCCCATTCTGTGTATTAGCTATTTGACAGAAATTCACTGCGGTATTTAAACTGGCAGTCATCACAGCTAACTCAAATTGTATTGGCTTTCACAGTGTTGAAACGCTGAACTGCAATCATCAATCGGCCAATTCCGAGATAACGCGGTGGTTGAAATTCCCTGTCATGCTGTACAATCCCTTTGTAGCTCACCAGCTCTGAAGATGCACAATAAAACCTGCAACAAGAGTGTCTGGCAACACCACCACAATGTAATATGAGTGCGCTTGCAGAGGGGCTTTGCCTAGAAGCAAGATAAAGGCAACTGTGCCAACAGCCGTAAATCTCTAGAGAGAGTGTAACATTTTCTTTTGGAAAGACACAGAAACACTGAAATTAGAAGCATAATTTGGATCTTTCTTCTCCCCTGGTCTCCTCACACCATATTTTTGCAAATCTCAGACCACTGAACCACCAAATCCAAAGCACCACAGGCTTAGAATGTTTTCTTCAAATGTCTATTATATCTAAGTAAATTAAGTGAGATGAAATCAATTATATAAATTAAGCTCTGTCTCTCTCTTTTTTTTAAGGTAAGCTTTATACATACCATCAAATGAGCCTATGTTTAAATAAGCAATTTACTGTTCCTGTCAAAAACAACGCACAATTAGAGTATTTTTGCAGAACTAGCCAACAAATACAAGGATTTCCCTCATTCTAAAGCATGTTAAAATAGCAGAAGTGGGACAGAAATTGGGACAACAGGCAGGTTCTCATTCTGAAACCACAAAATCAGTCAAAAACAGGGACATCCTGCCACCACTTCACTGTTGTAGCATTAACAGTTTTCTACCACAAAGTTGTTCCCAAAGATTTCTCTGTGGTAAGCAGCTTTTGCAATCCACTGAAGGTGGGAAACATTTTGTTCAAGGATATTTTACCATTCAACCTCAGTGCAAAAAATGCACGGAGCGTGCTGGGTCTCCAAAGCATAGCGATTAACCACTCTCAAATGTACTTTTGGTATAGGGTTTACACACTGCTTTTTCATATTGCTCCTATCAAGAATTTGGCACACCTCATCCAAATCTCAAGAATGCCTTTTTAAATCGCTACAGGTCAACTGGTCCAGAACTCTTACAAATCAATTAAAGCACATACCAAAAGAAAAAAAGAAAAAAGGGGTGGGGGAAGACTGAACACTTTTAGTTGTTTTTTAATATTACAAATGTTCTTTCGGGAAATTGCTTGTTGCTCCTGCTGCTTCTATTATCATATAGTTATACTGGGAAATGAAATGGAAGTTACACAGCATGCAAGTGCTGTTCGACAGGCTGCTAATGAAGCATGATCTCCCATTCTTTGAAGCATGTATTCCCTGGACCAACGGATCTGGAGAGATTTGCTTCTTATGCGTCCAAGTAGCCACACCTCAACCATGCAAAAGAAGCATGCAAAGGAAACGATGCCAGGTTTTAAAAGCATTTCAACAAACACACTGCCTCTGTATTTTGCTGAGGCACTCTCTTGGTTTTGCCAATGTATTTTTGTTTTCAGCCCTATTACACAAGATGGAAAATCTTGGCCTCTAGAGAGTACCTTATAGTATCACTAGAAACTGCCCACATTCAAATATAACCAAGTTAGGGAACTGAGGAAACCCTGGCTTAAAGAATATGAGTGGCTTCTAGGCACGCACTGCCAATTTACTCCTGCTTTGCCCTGTTCCCTATTTCTTGTGTTGGCTGAATAGTACAGAAGCTAGTTCTCTGGCTTTCCACAACCTCAAAAAGGGAAAGAAAAAATCCATAGTTTGTTTTACAGTTTCTTCCTCCAGGTTACGAGGATGGGGGGGGGGGGGGGGGCAAGGCTGAACATCCAGTGTTGCCTAGATTCAGATAACATGGTAAAGAAAAATGGAGCAAAGCTCTGTTTTTTATTTCGTCACTCCCACTGCAGTTCAACAGCGTGTAACAGCAGACGGCTTAAACTTGATAACCCAGAATTCCTGCAGCCACCTGGCTTAGCGTTAAGTCTAAACGTGGCCACTAAATGCTATGAAAAGAAACCACAAATATGTGTAAGGTACATCTTTAACGCAGAAGTTACAAAAGCAACCAAAAATATGAGAATTTTTTTTATCAGTCATTCTGACAAATCATAATAGCAGTTATTTTTATCCGATCTACCACATTCGTCATCTGTCCACTGCAGTGATGATTTTGCTCAGCCCCTTCTCCCACCTTCCCAAGTGAAAATCTTTTTTAGAACATAAACAGCAGTAGCTATTAACACATTCTCACAATCCTGCATGTTCCCTTCCTGAATCCCCATTAAAACCTCCATACAGTGCAGCCAGCCATCTACCCTCTAGTCTGGTTGGGAGCATTTCTGAATGAGTCACCTTCCATTCATCAGCAGTTCAGAAAGTTTGTTGTTTAAAACTGTATTTTTGGCACTTATTCTATCAGACTTCAAAGGGGTTCATGAGGACTGAGGCTAAGAGGAGAAGAAAACATATCCAGGTTACATGGCAAGCCAGCAAGAAACCCTATATTTCCACGGCTCTGATCAGCAGGTTTTTCAGGTCTGGACCTTTTACCTACAACACAGAGTCCATCAGCATCAGATGCTTTATACCAGGACAGTATCCTGGAAAACAGGAAGACCCCATAGCTGAAATTCAGTAGTGAGTTGCGACTAAAGTAGGTCCATTGAATCAGTGGAGATCTGGGAAGTCAACACCAATATAAGTTCCACTGATTCTCAATGGGCCTATTCTAGTTACAACTTACTATTGGATTTCAGCTTATATTGAAGGTCATGTTCTTTAATAGCATGAATTCTTTTTGCTCCTCCCATATATGAGAAAATATCTTTCCATTTCCATATAAGGGTAGTCACAAACAGCAGGCAGAATTGTTCAGGACCCACACATGTGCGTCCAACAGGGGAATTAAAGCTGCACTCTTTCAAGTGTGACAGGAACTTCTGCATGTCACAAACACACACAAAGCAACTATAAGCCACATCTTGAATTTCTGAAAAACAAGGAAATTTGTGTTCAAAGCACACATGAGATCTTGTAACTTGATGGCGTACTACACTCATTATTGGAAGTACACTATATAGCCTCTTCTGGGAAAATATTAATTCAGAAAGGGGAGGAAAAATGTATCTTAATAGCTAGATACATCTATGACTAAAACAACACAGCAATGACAATATGTATTAGCTAACTACTTTAAGACCAACAGCACTTTACAAATAAACCGTATAATGAAATGAAGGAGGAGGAGAAAACAGGGGGGACAGAAAATCTTCTTATCAGTCTTCATAATAAAACTAAAAAGGTAAACTACTTAGGACTGTTACGAAACTGTATTACACTGAGAATTAAAAACACACACACAATCAGGATTGTGTCTATTTGCTGTAAGCTTAAAGCAACATGTATTAAAGAAGTTTATGCGAATCATCTAATGCACTCATGCCTATTATTAGAATTATTACCAAGCTAAAAAAGATTAATTTCTCTAAATACAGTAAATCCTCCGACACTATTATAAGTCTGTTGCTAATGTAACATTATTGTATCTTGAATGCCAGTGCTATCCCTCCACACCTTATGCTTTGGATCCAAGACTTAACAAAGGACATTCTGATACAGAGCTGGTCCTTCCATTAGGTATAGTGAAGGGCTGCTTCAGAAGCAGGATGTCATAGCAGAGTATTGTTTTATTTTTATTGGCAAAGATTATGAAAGGAATTTGTGGGATTTTTAAACCCTTGAGTCAAAACAATTTGGCTAGCTTTAGGTACCCTGTATCTTCACCTCAAATAAGGTGGGCAGTTTGCTCTAAGCACCACATGTCTTGTGCCTAACATGTTCTGATAGGTATTAAGCAGTGTTTCATAAGGGCAGCCCAAACTCAGAAGGAACCAACAACAACAAAACAGTCAAACATGGAATGTTCAATGGCTCACTGGCGACTGCATGTAAAGTTTAAGATTCAAAACATGAATATACGAACCCATGCATTGAGTTCTACTGATATTGGTAGAAATCATGGTTATATGGCATCATACCCTGAAGGAATGTTAATTCAAGCACCATGAAAACAGACTCAAGACCATCAGACCTTTCATATACACAAAGCTGGTGGGGAAGTTAGGGTGTCATGCTTGGATGAAACCACGACATGCTTGCATCAACCAGTCTTGTACATCCCCTGCCTCAGACATTATTTCAAAGTGTACCTCCGGTACAGTGAGGGTAACAGGGGCCAAACAAACCCCATTTCCTTCCCATAGTTTTTGCAAAAAATACTAGGCTGCAGGGGTGGGGGCTCTTCACCCATAATGCAGTGGTAAATTCTGAAGCCCCATGATCATCAGGGCAGCCCCAACAGCCACATCTTCCCAGTGAAGTCTTAAAAAGCAGGTAGCTGCCTAGAATCATAACACACTCATTGTTGCAGTTTCCATTTCTATCAGGAGCAAGTATTTTGTAAAGCTGGTGAATCTTAAATCCCCATTCAAGACAAAGACACCCCTAAATAATTTATGTTACACAAAGGATGGCAAACAAGAAATACACAGACAAACCCATTCCCCACTAGCCACTGTGGTGAATGTGGATCAGCTCAGAGGGAACAAGGAAGCCCGAGAGAGTCTGCAAATGATGGCATCATCCCGGCTCATCAAAATGTGGAAGCGTCTCTCCATCCTGCAAGCCTTGATTAAACTACCTCACCCCTCCTGCCTGGCCTAGTAAGCTTTTGCTATGTAAGTAAATCAAGGCAAATTCTAAGAGCAGAAAGTAAACCTTTGCTCTCTTGGGTCCAGTTCTTATGGTGGAGACATCGTCAGCCCACAGTTAACAAGGTTAGGTTTTACCCCAACTAAGCAAGATTTCTGAAAGTAACAGAACATTTTTCTTTCATTCAAGTGAACGACAGTCACTCATTTCCATATAAGAAAAATAAAGTACTAGTCCCAGGAGCTCTACTGAGAAGGGAGAGGGAGAAATCTAGTTTATCTATCCATCTGACCTCAACCTGCCTTTCTCTCAGAACTGGCAGCTCGCAACAAGATTAAAAACAGATAAAAGACAAACAGATTAAAAACAAACAAAAAGTCATAATGGGAAAACATAATTAAAACAGGCCATAATACTTACGACAGCATTAGACTCCAAAAGCAACATACAAACACATCTTAGCATCAATACTGACTCACTAGTGTCTGGGCAGTTTTGTCTCACCCACAGTAGTTCATGACTGATCGACCAAAGAGGAACACTGTAGCATCTTCCTCTAAGAAGAGGAACGCAGCCATGGCAAAACCAGTGTGCCTTCCATCATCAGTCAATGAACAAAAAGATGAAGGAGGCTTGCCAGAAACAACATTGCAAACTACAGAGAAGAATGCTTTGGATTCTGCCACCATACCAGGAGTCCAAGACCACCAGGTATTGGCAATGCCCCCAAATATGCAGTTCTTAAAGTGGTATCCAAACAACCAAACAAAAAGACCCCAGAATATTTTACATGTGGTGTATCCAAACCTATGCTCACAAACATAACATGTGTGTTCCATGTCCCATTTTGTAATGTATTCTTGCATCTCTTTGTTTGGATCTCACCAAGCATCATTTGCATCATTTCCATCCAAAAAGAACAGCACATGAGAAGATTATGTGATACCTGGATCCAGGTAGATATGTATATATAGCTCCTCACTACTGATCTTTCTCTTGCATCACTTCCCTTTCCTGGTATATCTTGCATTTTTTAATTTGAGGGAAGGTCTGTATCCCATTTTTGACTGGCACAAACCACTGGCGGGAGGCACTCACTGAAAATGGATAAAATACGTGTAATTTCTCACCCCCACCCCTTCAAGTCAATTGCTCTCAGTAAGTTCTATGGGGAATAGATGTAAACTAGGGCATATTTGCAAAGGCTCCAGCTACAAGGGCCAAGAACTCTCTTTTTCTAAAAGAAAAACATTCTCCTCATTCATGTATGTTGTCACAGTATGTACTTCCTAATATAAAGGCAAGCATTTTGACATCAATAAGTCAGAAAAGTAACTTCCAAGCCCGTTCATCATTGAGATCCCTTCAGGGACTTGGCCAAACAGAAAATCTAAGATCAGATCAATGCCCAACCATCTGCCCATTTTTCTGGGAAATCTAGCTTCGGATTCCAGAATTAAAAACACAAGTAGTGGATGTAATGTGAAATTCTCTTTTCAAGGTGTCTTCTTTTGACTCAGAAGGAGCACCAGGATTTAGCCTGTCCATGATAAACATAGTGCAGTGCACATCTCGTGTGCTATCCCATGTTTTTCCACACTAGGAAAACTAAAACAGCTTTTGATTTCTTTACTGACAATGGCCTTCTATCCCGGAAGAAGACAGAACATGACTAAAACAATGAAACACATTATAGCGTATGAAAAACATAGGAATCTAAAAATGAATAAAGGACATCACCTCAAAGTGGTGGAAACATAGAAAAAATAGCAGCAACCAAACAGCCACCATTTCTTGAACCTTTGCAAAAAATATATGTCACAGCAAGGGAGTAAGAGAGTGTAAGGCCAACAATGCTACAAGATTTCTTCCTAACATCATGAAATTCAGCCAGCTTTGATATCTGGCACTTTTTAAAAGGGTAACCCTGGATAATAGGGACTCATACTGGTAGAAAGGGTATCAGTAGCTACGTGGATCCCAAGCTGTGCATGGCTTTTTGAATGAAGTGATTGAGGCAACAAGGAGTTACCAGAAAGCTGCAAGGTTAGAAAGGAGCAGCCAGCATCTAAGTCTTACCTTAAGAATTAGGAAGCCAATTGACAGAAGCCAATGACACTCCTTTCTTTCCTACCTCACACACCTCAACCTCTTGCTCTGTCCATAATTTTGAGCCTCATTTTGAGGTCAGCTCAGGAAAGACCCTACCGTTTGCTTAAACACAGAAAAGCTGTGAAAGTCAAAATCGAACACAAGCGCGTACGAGGGATTCATATTAGCAAGTCTTTTACAACACCTTTCCTCTTTTTTTAAGGACAATACACCTTTCCTTTTACAAAGGATCAAAATCTACATGCTCCTGGGAATCGGTACAGTGCCATCATAAGCAAGCTAGAATCTACACATCAGAAGACACTGACAAGTCAAAGTTTACCCAGAGCATGACAGTACAGTTAGCTTGGGGCAATGTCCCCTCTAACAGGATAGGGTCGCTGGAAAAAAGCGTCTAGTATTATGATCCTTGGGGCTTGCAATTCAATGGTTTTTCTGAAAAGCATTTTGTTCTATGCAAGGAGGGAGACTCCAGACACTGGCTATCAAATACCCCATGATATTTTAGCTCTGGACCCCGAACAACAAGTAGCAAGAAAGAAAGGAAGAAAAGAAACTTCTGCCCCTCAAACCATCAATTACAAGCACCACCTAAGCTCCTTGAAAATAACTTCCCTCCACTTTGTAGCTCCTCCCATCCTCCAGCCTATTAAACATTAAAGAAATCAACCAAGTTTGCACTGCGCTCTTAAGGAACAACCTTTGCATTGACACCATGAACCAGATCTTTTGGCTTTGTAAGGTTGCAATATGCCACACACTTACCTGCACATAAGCCCCAGTGAACACAATGGTACTTACTTCTATGTACACATGCACAGGACTGTACTACAGAGCAACGTCCTAACAAATGTTCAGATATATACATACTTCAGAGTGCTTTTAAAATTGTATTCTCCTTCTGAAAAGTATTCCATATTCAAAAACATCCACTTATGTCAGAAAGTTTGCAAATGGGATTTCAGCATGATAAATATCACCATAGCTTCTCCCTCACCCGCCTTATCCTGCATGCCACTAGAAAGATGCATGACTATGTAACCAGATCAATACGCACCACCTTACAGTATTCAAGATAAGTCTCTGAACTAGATTCACATAACTATGACTTAATATTATTCAACCAAGTCAGTGTAGCAGTGGTGATACCTTCTTCCTCTACTTAGCTACACTCATGCTTTAGTATGATTTAGTAACAACAACTTGAGCATTAAGGAGATTTTTTTAAAGTATTACTCACATAATCATGAAAGGCTTTTGCTTCACTTGAATGTTCACAAGTATCTCGCCTTTCAGGAGCTGCACAGTAAAGGTCCCAAAATACACTATATAACAAGAGGAGAAAAGAAACCAATTACTATTATTTGTATGACACATAAAAAAAACATGCAGCAGCTTGCTATAGTACAAGTCTAGGCAACTCATCCTTAGGAGAAAGGCGGCATATAAATATTTTAAATAAATAAATAATAAACAGATCAGTGACAAGGAGTACTCCTGACTTTTATTCCACTTTGGGTTAAAATATATCACCTTTGTTCCACTCCAGATCTTCCCCAATAATACCTAACTAAAAATAACCAAGGTATGTATTTAGTAATGCAGACCTTCAATGGCTGGAATCCTGTTCATGTAGCTATGCCAGATAAGACTGATGACATCATCAGCCTTATGTGGTATAACTTACAGAACAAGATTTCAGCCATTATAAAAATAGTTTGAGCACAGAAGCAAAATCAGTAGTCAAACTCTGGCATGACGAAACATTCAAAAGTTATGTCCACCATGTCAGTTTAACCGTACTGATTTTACTTCCATGATAAAAGAGCACTGTATGCTTAGACCTCCTACACACTACTACATGCTCTGTGGTGCTTTAAATCACCCTCTTACTTGAACCCAGTACATCCAGCTCAAGTTGTTGCACTGCTCCTATTAAGCTTGAACACATCCCACATCATGTAACACAGCTATCACCTAAAACCAGAGTGCAATCCATTAGACCTGTTTCGGTTTGACATTAAATGTCATACTGTCAATATATTGATTTCATCTTCTCTCTTGAACGTTCCATGTATACAATAATGGAAGAACCCTTGGTTAATAAAAATTCACTGCGCACTCTCCATAAAAATGGTCATTTATGTAAACTTTGACCTATTGCCATGTGATGCCGTGGTTAGAAGTGACCAGTCACCCAGAGATTTGAATCTAAATCCTTGTTCACTTATGAAGTTCACTGGGAGACCTCAAGCCACTTGCTATGGTCCAGCTTGATCTACCTCACAGGTTGTTGTAAGGATAAATGGAAGAGAAAGAGAATTATGAGTTCCTTGGGAAAAGAATGGAGATACCAGGCATTCGAATAAGGAGCAGTAATGGTGGGGAAGTACACAAAGTGCTCCTGTGTGACACTGATGAAGTTTTTCCAAGTATGAAAGGCTTCAGGTACTGATACATTATTTTCTTCCCAACTCAAAGTTCTGGCCTGTAGCAACTGCTTGAAAGAACCCAAGTATGCAAGAGATTGGAAAACAATCCAAGCAGAACTGAGGTGTGGCAACTGACAGAGACTGGTCCTCCAAAACTGTTGTGGCAAACAACAGTTCTGGTATGCACCAGAAGAAGAGAAGGATTCCTCACTGAACTTTCCTAATCTAGACATTCGGAATAATGTAGTTCTCAAATCTACGCAATACCAAGTCTCACTGTGTAAATTGCTGTTCAACCCATAAGTCTAATCAGAAAATTGTCTGCCTATCTAAGCAACACGAGTGCCTCAATTCTCCCTCATAGCCTAGGCAAGCTCCTTAGGTCCTGAGCCTGCATTTTGCACATCATGTCAAAAATGTGATGTTCAACAAGAACAAACTTATGATGACACACAACAACTGTTCCACATGAAAGCTACTGTTATCCGGTTGATCACGTTACCAACTGCACAACTACAACTACTTTACTCATATTCAACCTGTGCACTAGATTATACCAGAAGCACATGTTCACAAAAACAGGCTCCCTCACAAGTACCACTAATAGCAGCCTATCAGCAAGGTTAAGGAAAGTGGTCAACTTTTAAACTATCTAAATGAAACCAGAAAACCATCCAGAAGACAAATAATATTATTCCCCAGAAATGCTCCAAACGACAGTGACATTTCTACAAAATATCATCCCCTGACTTAGTCTGTCAAACATTTCACAGACTGGAACCTAAAGAGCATACAAAAGGAGGGAGGCACTTCAGATCTATTGTGTGTCTGAAGTATCTTTTTCTCCACACTTTAAAAACAACAACACCTAACGCGGCTGAGACCCTAAGTGCCCTGAATCACCCTCCTTAAGGACTCCCTTGTGTTACTGAACTGGACAGTAAAAGGAGAGCAAAAAGTATCTACTTTGGAGGTCTGAAACATTTCTAAAAACAAAATAAAAAAGTCACACAAGTGAGCTCACAACTTTCATCAATACTTCTTCCTCAAGACTCCTTCAACTAAATCCTAACTAGAATGAAAAGGCAAACTTGCACTGCCAACTGTGTCTATTTGGTAACACAAGAGAAACTGACAATCAAGCCCCAACTTTTGCCTGGGACATTTCCCCCCCCCCCCACCTTCCAGTCAGTCAGGCACAGAAGTTTCTATTTGAAAGGAGATGAAGAAGCAACACACTTACCACCACCATGAATGTAAAAACCCAGGAGGTTCTCCTAGTGTGATATTTTTTTCCCATCGGATCTGCAAATGGCAAAGCATATGAATAGGTTAGATTAGACACCAGGAAGAGGCTTCTCCCTCC
The DNA here is from genome assembly GCA_037013535.1 of Intellagama lesueurii. Lineage (NCBI taxonomy): Eukaryota > Metazoa > Chordata > Lepidosauria > Squamata > Agamidae > Intellagama > Intellagama lesueurii. Next base: position 173,030,885 of record JBAJHW010000004.1, on the reverse strand, counting down.
ACTCCTGCCACTTAGTTACCCCACCACACACCTCCCTCTTCCCCAAAAAGCCTCTGTGGTCAACTAGCAATAAATGGCAAAAGGTGATAAAAAATTCAAAATGGAGGCCACAGTGGCTGTTTCTGAAAACAAAGGCTATCTGAAACAGGGGGGTGAGGGAAAGGGGTCAAAAGTAAACAAAGTCACTCACCTCTGACAAAAATGTCTGTGCTGATTTCTGTGCTCCTACATGCAGCAAATATTCATATACGTACAAAGCTAACCTGGAAGAAGAAGAAAAGGAGAGACTAGAGGAGGAAAAGTGGTAAGACAGAAAGGGAGCAGGCGGCCACCGGGCAGAAACAGGACTTGCTGGAACTGCCCCACTTCCACCCTAAGCATCCCTTTCACAAGCGAGCCTGAACCCAGGTTAAACGCGGGCCAGGGAAGAGCTCTCACTTCCTTCCTGCCTCCCAGGGCCCGGAGACGAGTCGTCCCCCCGCATCCCCCCCCCCCACCCCGGAGAGAAGTTCCCAGGAGCTCGAGGGAGGGAACAAAACGCAACTTCTGCAGCCACATCCCCCCCCCCCCAACTTTTTTCGGCAAAAGCAGCCAACAACAGCACCGGCCCCCTCCGCGACCCCTGCGCGCCCAAGCTCTTTCTGCGAGCAACTCCGAAAAGAGGTCGCGGCGGGGTCTTCCGCTACCATCCGCGCCGGGGCAGATTTGGGGGATGCGAGGCCGATCGCAGACAAGTTGTCCGCCCCCTTCCCCCCCCCCCCCCCGCCGCCGCCACCTCCACTCCGCCCCACAAGAACTCTGCTTCTACTCGACCCTCCGGTTTTGTCAAACTTGCAAACTCCCGAAGCGGGAGGGGGGGGGAACGAGGCGGAAGAAGGGTCGCCGTCGCTCCTCGCCTGGACAAAGCCCTTCACCCCGCGCCCAGACGGACAGACACTCCAGACAAAAGGACGCGGTACAAGCCTGCACGCGTTCCTCCATCATGCTTTCCCACCCGCCAGCCTTCGCTTCTCCACTCCGTTCCTTTAACCAGCAAGCCCCAAAACCCGCCAGCGGCGGCGGCGGCGGCGGCGGCGGCGGCGGCGGGTCCTCCTCTCTCCCCTGCCTTCCTCCGGCTTCGCCCCACTGGATCGCAACCTCCCCGCTCGTCCCCCTCCAGATCCCCGGCTCCCCTCGAGACAATAAAGGGACGAGGCAAACGCCTGCCTGAGGAAACCATGCCCAGCTCTCCGGAGTCCCCCTCGGCCGCCGCCTCGGCGCTTACTTTTCCCGAGCCTGCCCATCCGAGGGCACCGCCGAGCCTTTGCCTTTGGCGAACATGGTCCGCGGGAGGAAACGGGCGAAACTGAAGCCGCCGCCGCCTGGATTTCTTCGCCGCTCTTCCGTCTCCCAACCTTCGCTCCTTCCCCCAGCTGGAGCTTCCAGCTGGCTCCGCGACCGCTGCACCACTTGGCCCGCTCCTCGCTGTCAAAGCCCCAGCCCCGGCCTTGACCCCATCGCCCTGCTCCGGTCCTCGGCTCTCGCTCCCTTCCCAGCTGCTGCTGCTGCTGCTACCGCCGCCGCCGCTGCTGCTGCCGCTCCGACTCCGGCTCTCGCTCCTGCTGCCGCCACCGCGGCTGCCCCGGCTCAACCGAACGTGGCTACACTCGGGATAGAACGCGGCGGGCGTCAACGTTCCACAATGGATACATTCCCTGGCCAATCGGCGGCTTGCGGGGGGAAGGGCTGCTCCGCCCTTGAAGAGCGAGTTTAAGGTGGCAGCGAGGGAGATGCAGCCGGCTGGTACGGAGCGAAGAGGATCCTGCGCCGGCTGCTTCCTAAAGGGTCCCCCGGCTGGGAGGAGGAGGCGGCGGCGGCGGCGAAGGCGGGCGGGAGGACGAGGAGTTGGGGGAAAGCTCCTCCTCTTGTGCTCCTGTCTGCCTAGGGGCTGAGCTGGGACCGTACCCGGCTCCCTCCTCAACCCAGGTACCCTCCCCTAATCCCAGCCCCCCCCCCCGCTGCCTCCCCTCCCCATTCACCTCTCCCCTGTACGCCTCGCTGCTTTCAAACCGAGCGACGCTCTGCCTCCTCGCCCGTGTGCCATTCTCACGCGCCAGCAGCAGCAGCAGCAGCAGCAGCGCGGCTCCCCTCGCCCAGGCCTTCCCCTTGTACCCCCTTTTCTTCCCGTGGCCACCGCCTGCCTGCCTGCCTGCCTGCTTCCTTTCCTTCCTCGGCCCTTCCTTCTAGCCCTGTTCGGCCCCTTGATTTCGGCTCCCTCCATCCTCTGCGCCGGCAGCCCCCCGGGATCCTCCGCCTTTTCTTCACCCCGTTACCTTCCACCTTGGCTTCCCAGACTGCAGGTGCGATCCTCAAGCCCCTAAACGCCCGAACGCGCACACGGCTGGCGTGTGTATGTGTGCGGGTTTGTGTCTGCGAGCGGCTCGGCGGGACCGCCGGTCTTACGGATCGCTGCATCAAGTGTGGAAGTGAGCGGGCTCAGCCCCATCCTGCGCGGCTTGCTTCCTCGGAAGTAATCCCCGCTTTGTTCTGAGGGGTTTACTCCCAAGGAAGCGGGCGGATAGGGCTGCAGCCCAAGTGTTTCTGTGGAAAGGGGGGCCCTAATCTCTGGCCGTGGGTGTTTGAACACCGAGCCTCCGGGTTGCCATACCTCGGTTTACAGCCCGCGCCTAAGCAGCCTTCATAGGGAATTAATTCGCACTCACTTCCGTGGGCCTGAATTCCAACTAAGAACGAGGAGGAACGTGCTCTTAAGGCGCATTCTCCATCTCCGTTCTTCCCCCGCCTCCCCTCCCCGCCCGGCCCGGCCCGGCCGGGCCGCCTAGCTCGCCTCATCCTCTTCAAGCTATTTTTGCTTCTCCTGCGGGAGGGGGGGGGGGCCCACGTCGCCTCCCGGCCTCGCAAAGCGAGGCTGCCTTTATAGGAAAGGAAACGTGCTTCCTCGCCGTCAGGATCGCGTTAACACGATGCCCGGCTCAAAAGGGAAACCTTCCTCCCCATCCCCCTCCAGTATTATTTTTTTTAACGACGGGGGAGATAAATATGCAATAGAAATTTCAGACAGCTGGAGGGCTGGGTAGCAGCGTTTCGGCTTTTACCAATGTAATCATTCAACTGGACCCCAGAGCAAAGGTGAAATTGACGAGGGGACCGAGGAAAAACTCCTTATTTATTTCCCTCCAACAACGACTCGTTACCTCCTCCCCATTCCTCCCTAAGAACTGACGACCCCTATTTGCGGGTCACTTCTTTCCTTCAGCTTAAAGTTGGGCGACCCTCTCGAGAAACTGCGAGGGGAAGCTGCTCCTTGCTTCCTTCTCCCCTTTCTCGCCACCACCGGTTTTTTTCCTGGGGGGGGGGTGCCTTTCTCTTTAAATGTGATATAACCCGCTCGCTACTGTCCCTTTAAAAAAGACAAGCTGAAAAAGCTGTGTAAGCGCTGATTGGATGCCTGTTTGGATACATCCTTAGGGGGGACTAGAAACTGTTCGCCTGGGTTGATTTTTTTTTTTTAACTGTGCTGTTCCAATAAACAAGTAACGCCCCTCCCCCTTACATGCCTATCACCAAACAATTAAAGGCTAGGTCAGTGTCCTGGGGAAAAAACAGTGGAAGAAGGCAAACTCAACCCGGAGTTAATATAAACTACAAGCGTGCACACGCCCATTAAAGTTCAGGAATATTGTTCAAAGGTGCATATTTTTAAAAAGGGGGCGGCAGCGGCAGAGTCTCCTGAATGTAGCAAAGTCTCGTTAGTGATATCATGTATATGTACCTTTAGAAGGAGCTGCATTTGGGGAGTAACGTCCGTCCCTTCCTTCCTTCCTCCCCCCCCCATCTCTCAAGAAAACGAAGATTTTTACTCTCCTTGATTTAATCTGTGCTTTGCGTACCTACTGAGGCTTCTGAGGAAAAGTAGCATTCAAAGGGCTGCAGAGCAGTCCGTCTGCTGTGGAAACTCCGAAGTTTTAAATAAGATTTATTTTTATTTTTTTACGGTAGGTGGCCTGGAATTCAGTGTAAGGAAAAGGCACTCGTAGGATTGGGGGGGGGGGGGGAGTTTTCAGCCTTCAAAAAGTCAAACATACACATATTTAGGGTTTCTGTGAGCAGTTGGTAATTAAATCAGCTGTACAGCTCCTGTTGGCTTCAAACTTACTTAAAAGTGGCAGGGCTAGTAGCCTTATCACTTAGGTTGCACCAGAAAGGCCCCTTTGTTTTCCTTGTATTTGCTAAATTATTATCAGCATTTGCATTAGTTTAGGTTGTTAGCTTTGGGTTGCCTGATGTAGATGGCTAACATTCAAATACACTCTAAAAAGAAATGTATTTTGCTCAGATTTAGATACTCAGTGTCTGTATTGTAAAAATGAATCAGATCAATTCAGCCATATTAAAAACTATCTCTTGTCTTTCTACCTACATTAAAAGATCAGTATTTAAAACAGAGCACTTTTATATTATTTAATTGTCTGGTAAGTGAAGACAGAGGGTAACAGAAATGCGGCCATACTAGTTCTCTTATAGCAGTGAAGAATTCTATGATACCATAAACACAATGCATTTTATTGTGATATAAACTGTTGTGCACTTGAGCCAATTTTCTTTATTGTAGGTATGAAATGGACATGAAGTGAATGGGGATGTGTTTTTTCTTGTGACAATCAATAATTGTGCTGCTTCCTAACAGTGACTTCTTCAGGGAGGACATCAAATATGTTGCTGTATTACATTTGAAACTTAAGTAGGGATAACTTTATCATTTTTCTTATGTAGATGTAACATTTTAGTTACTTCTATAGTTACTGTGGTGCGGCCTCATTAAATGGTAGAAAATAAATTTCACATGTTTGAAGCGCTGGCTCATGTTCCAGAGTTAGATGTTAAGATGAAGATGAGCTGGACAGAAGGAGAGTGTGCTTTATGCTCCAGGCCAGCCATGTTCAGGGTTGTTCTTGTTTTGTTCTAGGTAACAAAGGACAACTTTTGACAATTTTTGAAAAGATGGGAAAGTAAAGAGTTGGCTTTTTTATAAAAAAGGCATAACTGTAATGCAACTGACTATTGGGGGCTTGGGATCATCACTGTAACTAATTACTTTTTAAAGTAACATTCCTATTCCAGAACTCCTTCCTCTGAATGTCCACCAAATTAAAAAACTAGACATGTTCCATAAATGGTGCATTGTAAAAGGTGTGCATCAAAAAATAAGTATTTTAATTTAGAGGTATTAAACTTTTATAAGACTTTGCATTATTATTACGAGTCTTAAAATGTTTGTGTATCAAGAAACACAGTGAGCTCCCACATACAATTCCTGATGATTTGTTGCCTATATTGTCTTTCCCAGACATATCTACAGTTGTCAGGAATTCTGGGATTTTTCATAGGGAAAGTATGTGCTCTACTACTAAGCAGCATCCCTTCTGTGCAATCTTAAATGATTTTATGCCATTGAGGGTTTTTCCCATGCCCGGTCATCCTGCAGCACAACACAAAGTTAGACAACGGCTTCAGGTGATCTGAGGAGCACAGCACTGCAGGTGGTCTTCCTGAGCTCTCTAGGCATTTCCTTTGCTTTAAGGATCTGTATCACATAATTTGTCCTGCACCCTAGTCTCAAAAAGTATCACCTTATATATTTTATACTCTTTGTTTTTTCTTTAAACCAGACCTGGAGGACTTAGGTCTTGGGTGTGGGTGGGTTTATTTTTCTGACTCTAGGTAAAATGGTAAAGGTTCCCCTTGACATTTAGTCCAGTCGTGTCCGACTCTAGGGCGCGGTGCTCATCCCCGTTTCCAAGCCGTAGAGCCAGCGTTTGTCCATAGACAGTTTCCGTGGTCACGTGGCCAGCGCGACTAGACACAGAACGCCGTTACCTTCCCACCGTGGTTGGCAGGAGCTGGGACAAGCGATGGGAGCTCACTCCGTCGCGTGGATTTGATCTTACGACTGCTGGTCTTCTGACCTTGCAGCACAGAGGCTTCTGCGGTTTAACCCGCAGCGCCACCACGTCCCCTTCTTTTCTGACTCTAACTTGCCCTCAAAAAAAAAAATACAATTGCCCAATGGATCTCTGATTTTGTAAAAAAAACAACATACCTTTTAATTGCTAAATGGTACAAGGGCCTTGTGGCCTGTTTAAAAGCTGGGTCTCCCACGGCTTCCAGGAGCAGTGATACACCTTTCTTTGCTGATATTTCTTTGTGAGGGAGGGATCCAGAGGCAGGAGCCTCGGGGGGGGGGGGGGGGCTACAAAAACAGAATTGTTTCAAACCCACAGTGTCATCATTGCAATAACTGTGTGTTCTGTGCCATCAAGTCGGAACCAACATATAGCGACCGTGACAGGGCTTTCAAGGTAAATGAGATATTTAAGGAGTGCTTCTACTAGTCCCACCCCCTGCTCCATGGGTTTCCATAGCCAAGCAGGGAACTGAACCTAGCCCTCCTGCATCCTGGTCTATCACTCTATCCACTACACCACACAGAGTACTTGCATAACTAACCACACCAAAATTGTTCTTAGAGACAATTTTCACTGGAGTGCCTCAGGGAACAGTCTTGCCCCACAGAAAGGGTGCCATCCTCCCTTAGACTTGATATCTGACTTTTCCCATTAGCTGTGGGGGGTGGGGGTGGGGGAAGAGAGTCTGGGAAATTGCCTGCAGTAGACTACATCCTGTTTTTCTTGCTCTTGCGGTTTGAGCTGAGTACAGCCCAGCAGAAAAATTAGGAAAAGATAGCATGGCATACACCTGAAATCAAGGAAGCAGTGCATATGCCACAAAACAAAACAGCTTTTGGTTCAGCTGTTAATAAGTATCCAATCCATAAGTGTGCTTGGACTTGTGCACATTCTGATGTACCTGTATATAACTCATATTTTAATGTTAGTAATAATGTGTCTTAGCAGATTTTCCCCAGTAAAAAAATCCATAGCCATCTCTTTTACATATTAACAAATATACTTATATGAATTGTCACTGGGCATTTATTGGCTTATATGCAGTGGACACCCTTCTGCACATGAAGGGGCTTGGAGACCTGATGAACTAGCCCATGTCCACGTCTTAGGTCTGGAAGACCAAGGCTCTGAGTGTTGAGGGGCTTCTTTGGTTGGGGCAGGAGGACACCAAGAATTCATCATCCTCTGTGGCCAGCAGTGTGTAAAGATGTAAAATTTTATAGAGAGAGTATTCTAGAACAATTGAGGGGGGTGTAGAAAAAGCAGTCCTGAAAATACACTGTATTTTAAAAATGCAGCTTGAACAGCAATTTACTAAAACTCACTGCAAAACTGTTAGCTAACTTCAGACAAATCTGAAAGCAAGGTCGCTATACAATAACATTTTTGACAGCTGAATGTTTTTACAAATGATAGCTGCAAACAAGGGGTTGAATTGAAAGTGTATTTAAATAATTTTGTCATATGTAAAACTTTAATCTGACGGACCCAAGGTGTTCATAGATCCTGTGATTTGCTCTACTTAATTTTTCAACCTATTGAAGTCCATAGACTCTGTACTTGTTAGTCGAAATAATAAAGCTTACTGTTATGGTGGCAGCTTGCCAGATTCTGATTTACAGGAACTATAAGATCAGAAGTAATAAATCTGAAAGAATTTTTTGTCATAAATTTTTGCTTGGTGAATCAAGACCCTATAGTTTTAGGTCTGGCAAAAGAGAATGTTGACAATTGAAAGGAAAGGTAAACATGTGAGAGAAATATAAATATAGGGAGGCAGGAGACACACATCAACACAACTCTGCATCCCATGCGGTGCTACACATGTTGGATGTCACCAACACCGATACTAAGGAGCAGCATCCTGTAGCAGCAGCAGATGAGAACACAGATTTTTCTCCAGAGATTCAAACTGGCTTGACTGGATGAGCACTTGGAATAATTTTCTGTATGTTACTCATAATATGCTTAATGGCTAAAGATTACTTAAAGCTATAACACATTTTACTTTTAAATGATATATTTTAGAGTTGTATTCTCTGTTTTCTAGTTGTGGCTTTCTAGGCTACAAGCTCTTGCGTTGTGAGAATGTAATTAAAACATTTGTTTTGATATATTATTGTACTTTTTATGCCCTTGTATTTTGGATTGAATTCTGACTTAAGTATTTGCCTGCAACTTAAATCTAGTTTTCATATATTTTATAAGCATTCGTACCTTCAGTTTTTCATAGCTATGAGGTGTGTTCCTGAGACCAAGGTAGAGGAAGAACTATGGGCAAGGAAAGCCGCAAAATTTGTCAGTTATAAAATGGAACACACACCATTTGGTTGGACCAATCTCCTGAGCAAAGTGAATCAAAGGGAGAGAACAGGTCTGGCTGGGGGGAATACTAGTTTCAATCAAACAGCTTCCTTCTGCCTGAATCCTGAGGTGTAAAGAGTGGGGTGATGGGGGCTGTGACCCAGGGTGCTGTCATTGCAGTGGTCCCCAACCTTGGGCCTCCAGATGTTCTTGGACTACAACTCCCAAAAGACTTCACCACCACCTCTGCTGGCCAGGATTTCTGGGAGTTGAAGTCCAAGAACATCTGGAGGCCCAAGGTTGGAGACCACTGATTTAGAGGGCAGAGAAATTTGCCTGTGGAAGGGTGCAAACCCACCCACTGGCATTTGTTGCTGCTGGAAGGATGCAAAGCAGCCCACATGAAGAATGCATCCTGCCTCCAGCGGCTCCTTCCCAGGCAGGAAGAAATGCAGAAAGGTGAGTTCAGTGCTGACCCAATATGGCTGTCAGATGTTTACACCCAGCTGTTCCTCTCTCCTCCCTCCCACCATGTATGCTAATCTCATGTTACCCAAGTTTAACCAACAGAGCAGCAATCCAAGATGCTAAAATTGCAGGGTACAGTTCTATCTGAATCCTATCAAGATAGGAGGCTCCTGTAGATGGGCACCTATGCCAGTCATTGAGTGTCTATGGGGCATGTGACTCTAGCTGATGACACTGCATGCCTCTTGCCCAACTGATGGCCCTGAAATATATTCCCCATGGAGTAGCACCAGGTTGAATCATGTCTAATCAGGGTGCTGGTGCAGAATCTTGTCTTGTACGTAACACGTTGCTCATGAACCCATGTGGACATTCAGTTCTCCAAGGCATCTCTGTATATTCTAGCCTGTCTGGCATTTCAACCAAAGCTTCCAAGATTTCATGCTTCTTTGCATAGAGCAGAGAACACAAGCCTATGCTGGCAATATAACATCCACCCACACCATATATGATGCCGGTTTTGACCTATAACGCTTTAAATGGTTTGGGACCAGAATGTCTGAAAGGAAAACATTCTCCTCCTGTAAGTCCCTGTCCAGAATCCTGACATCCTCGAACAGGACCTACTGCTCTGAGAGGATGTCAGAGTTGGGAGTGCCTGAGATGGCTTTCTCTGAAGCAGCACCTCAGTCGTGAGGCTCCTTCACTGTTGAGTTTCTGGAGGGTAATCAATACTTCACCTGGCTTTTGGCTTTTTACATTAGCTTTTAACATTGTTTTTATTCTATTTTTAAAGAGTGGCCAGAATCCTGTTGCATAACTGCAACAGCAAATTTCTTCCAGTGAAGTAGCTGGCGCTTGTGTGTCTTGTCACACAGCAGTCATTCGGCTTAGACCGTGACAAGAAAACGAAGCTCTAACTTCTTAACTGGTAGCAATTTGCTGCTAATGTTTATGCTATTGAGGTTACACTAATCAAAGCACATTATAGTATTCTGGCTATTGTTTTTATCTGTTTTATGACACACTGCTTTGAGAGCCTAGTGGCTAGAGTCTAGTTGAGACCCATGGCACAGTGGTTAAACTGCAGTACTAGGGTCAAGACTCTACTCACAACCTGAGTTCAATCCTGACAGCTTCAGGTAGCTGGCACAAGGTTGACTCAGCCTTCCATCTTTCTGAGGTCAGTCAATAGAGTACTCAGCTGACTGGGGGGTGGCAATATGTAGTCTGCATAATTAAATTGTAGACTGCCCAGACAGTTAAGTGCTGTAGGCCGGTATATAAGCAGCATACTTTGCTTTGGTAAAAAAATGCAATTAACAGATTTTTTGAAAGATGAGATGTTAGGCTGTTGTAGACACCGCAGCCTGCCAACTTAGGCTTTCATCGTTACCCATAGTTATTATTACACAGGCACCTTTCTAAGAAGATGACTTCATTGTTTGTAAGAGTTGAACGTAACAGGCTGCCTGTGTGCATCAGACTGAAGGTCCATCTAGCCACGCGTGCCACTGACTTTGATCAGCACTCATTCTCTGGCTGAGCTTTTTGCCAGCTTTGCCACCTGAAATTTTGTGCCGAAACCTGAATCTTGGACCTTTTCTGTGCAAAACCAGTCTCTGAGACTAGGGTTTCCTGCTAAAGGAGGCTGGATGCTCCGTTGTTGTGCCTGAGAGTCAGGAATGATTTGTGCCACAAGAAGATTGAAGTGATGGCTTAAGCCAGCCTCCTCCAACCCAGTTCCTTCCATATGTGTGCTACTACAAATCTCATAACCCTCAGCTTGGGAGATTACAGGAGTTCTAGTTCCACATGTATGGGGGGCAGCATGATGGAGGAGGTTGGTGTACAATGGTTTTGTTTAGGGTACAAAATTTGCAGATGATCTTTTGTAAGAGGTGGCATGGGGTTTGAAGAACGCCACAACCTATGCTGCAGCTGTCAGCTTTGCCCCTAACTGTGTGCAGGAGGAGAGTGCAAAGGTTTTTGTGGCATTAGCACACCTTAAATGCCTTGCCCCCAAATTTCTGAGGCTGGATCCCTTGAAAAGGAAATCTATGTGACATAAGAAGAAGAGGAGAGAGAGAGAGAGAGGTGTCAAATTCTCTTGTGCACATGTTGCTTTACACCACTTTAGGGTTAAAGTATATGGGGCGGTGTACCATCAACTGGAAGAGCCAGGCGCGTTGGCTTGCTGGTCTCTCCAGCCGCAAGAAAAACAGCAAAGGAGCTGTTTGTTGCCCTTCTTGCACTTGGTGAAGAGACAGTGCATATGCTGACCATTTTCCCTCCTTGTCCTGGAAATGCCAATCGATAACATGAGCCAGCAAAAAATAAAGAACAGCAGTTTCAGGGGGGGAGAGAGAAATAAAGCACACTTCAGTTTTATAGCTCCCTGAAGCATGATTCTTGACCAGGGTGTCTTTGTTTTTCCTTTTCAGAAACCTGCATTTAAAAACAGCAACGACAAAGGAAAGCCTTTTCAGAGCTAAATGGACGATTCCGTTCGGAATGGAAACTTTGCTTGAGGTACCCTGCCCTTCGCTAGGTTTGCCCTCCTTACAGGTCTTAGGCAGTAGAAGTGATCTTTGCCTTTCCTTCTGCTCTGGGTGCTTCAGGGAGGTCAGAAAAAGAAGCCCTCTGTGGTGACATCAGCCTCCGTCCAGAGGATTAAAGTGATGTGCCAAATCCAGCCTGGTGAGCTCACTGCGAGGAGAACCAAATGGAGAGACACATGATGGGCTGGGAAGGAGCCAGCCTCTCCTTTCAACATAAACAGCTTCCCAAAGTGGAAAGAGAAACAAGATGACCCGGCCGAAAGACAGGAATGTATGTTCGGGACAGTGATATTTACAGGCCTGACTCCAGCTTTCTACAAATTATCCTAATTAAATATGGCTAACTATGATGGGCATTTTCCAAGCAGATCTGAAACCTGATCTTGCCATGCCTCGTTCTGTTTAAAATCCCTTTAAAGCTATGCTGATGACTGACTCCTTCTTCACAATGAAATGCAAGGGCTGGGATAACAAGGAACCAGCTTTCTGGGCTCTTACAACACATGGGTTCTGTTTCCTCCTCAGCCATGAAATACTGGGAAATACTGGGCAGAGCCTCAGTTTTAGCCCTGTAAAACAGGGATAAAAGCTTTTAAATATTCTAAGGGGTGCTGTAAAATAAACATGCAAAAATGCAAGGGTGACACATTAAGGCTGTAATATGCACATTTACTTAAGGGTGAGCCCTACCGAACTCAGTGGAACACACTTCTGAATAGAAACACATAAGATTGTACTATAAAATACCACTGTGTTTACAAGCAAAACTGTCAGCTATATAAATTGAGTTGCAGTGCATGGAACTCCATAGGATTTTTTTTCTTAGTAAACAAACACAGAGAGGGTCAAGCTGTTGGAACATCTGTCAGTGCTGTTGTCGTATTTTGCATTTGTAATACATAATGTTTTGAAGTGCTGTAATGTTCAGTGATAGCAGGTACCTATTATATTCTGTAGAAGAAGAAACACAATTTTTGATGGAGCTATATTGTGGAATACAGATATTTTAGAAGTATATTAATGCGATAATTTTTATAACTTGTTTTCAAGACTAATTTTGACCATGGGCAGGATGATATTTTATGGACCAAATTTCCCAAAGCAAATTATACGTGTTATCACCAATAGGTACATGAGATGGTCATGGGCTTTTCTAGTGGCCAAACCATAATTTATGAAACATTAAGGTGAACAATGAGAACTTGGCTTTTATTAAAATGAGTAATGCTGCATCAGTCTTGCTGACTGGTGATTAAGAAACATATGGATAGGGTAATCAGGTTAAAAAAAAACATTTTGACAATGTTTTCCTAACCCCCCCACCATTAGTAGCCAAGAGATAAATGGATAGGCCACTTTATGAAAGAAAGAAAGAAACAAACAAATAATACAATAGGCAAAACATAATGAAGTAAACAGTGTTACTCCACAAGATTCATATATGGCCTATACATGGTGCAAATGAGATACTGAATACTACAGAGGCAGGACAGATTAGCCTTCTCCATCCTGGAGCCATCCAGATGTGTTGGGCTACAGAGCCCATAATAACTGGCTGAGTTGTAATCCAAAAGATTGGAGGGCTCCAGTTGAGAAAGGCCAGAATAGCCAACATCACAGACAGATGCTTGATTTTTTCCATTTTAAAAGTTCCCTGGAAACAGAAAGGCAGCACAGCTAGACTAGAAGTTTTTTACGAGCTTAATGTGCGATACAGAGCTAAAGTTTAATTTTTAAAAAAATCTGACACAAATATTGTGATTTTGAAGTATCGTATTGTAACTTCCATATTTTTGTTCATATTCAAGAATAGGGGGGAAATATGCATGTCCACTCTTTTAAAACCCTAAGAACCAGACACCTCATTTCAGAAGCCCTAATCCATCTGAAATTTGGTGGGTAATGACTCGGGCCTCCCAATTGTGCTACCTGTGTATAGAACTCCCTTCTTGAAATGGTTTGCCAAATATCTTTATTATTTTTCAGTACCAGGTTTAACACTTTCTTTTTTGAGCTGTCCAGGTGTTTTATTTATTATTTACTTTTTTGTTGTGTTAAAACGCATCTTTCTTCTGGGAAGTTCAAAGCCAGTTTTACCATGATAGTAACACTCTGAGGTAGACTAATCTGAAAACAAGTGACAGGCCCAGTAAGCTTCAGGGCCAAACAAGCATTTGAACCCAAGTCTCTCCAGTCATAATCCACCATAATTACTAGAGCACACTGGACATCAATTTATACTGCTTTTTTGCTCTGCTAATTCGTTTTTAACCTTTATTTATTTTATGTTGGATGTCAACATGTTCCTGCAATAGTGCCCTGTTGTTTTATAGGCATAAATCTAATTGCTTATCCCAAATGAAGTTGTTCCATTGAATCAATTCCTGAATTATAAATCAACTCTTACATAAATCCCATTGATTCAGTGGGTCTGCTTTAACTAGAACAAGCTATTGGATTTAGGCTGTAGCATTATATATCAGTAAATTAAATAAAATGACATCTACCAAAATTATATTGTATAATTTGTATACATGAAAAAATGAAGAAGAAAGCAAGTTAAAAGACTTGGATCTATTGTGAAGGCAATTGGAGGAACCTCGGTTCTGCTCATCACCATGTTAGGTTTTCAACTAGTTCTCCAGAGGGCAAACTTTGTAAAACCTGTATTGTACTTCCTTTTCTTTTCCTTCTCGTTGCCATTCTGACATTCATTTCTATGGAAACAGGAGCATAAGCAGTAACTGAGAGGCAGCTACTGAAACTAACAAAAACTCCTGATCACAGCCATTGGCTTTTGGTTACCGTTTCCATGAGAACAGATGTTTGGTCATCATAAGGAAAATAAGTCTCAAATATAGCCTTTGTCACCATACATACATATCTTGTTGCTCATGTATAAATCTGTCTATCTATCTAACAATCTTGTTGCTCAGTTGGCATCTGTAGAGTTCTGGGGTCTTTGGTTTCTTCATAAGGAAAATATTTCACTCAGTTATCTGGTTGTGGTAAAAGAGGTAGTTCGTTCAAACTTGCATGTGAGCGGGAAGTATGAGGGGAACAACGCGGTTGCTTCCAAGGCCTGTGTGTTACCTTAATTAATACTTTAATGTTGCCAACAACTTGATGAGAGGTATACGCCCCCCCCCCCTTGCCATCAGGCCAAGGAATAGTTTGCTGGGTTCAGTATAGGGCCAAGTGATTAGCCTGACAGTCATGCTAAACACTAGGATAATTTTTTGCACCGCTTTAAAATTGAAATCTGAAGTTCTACAAGGCTGTCTGAAACCAGGGAAGGCCTTGTGTTGGTCTAGTTTAGTTTTAGGAGCTCCAAGCTGAGTTTTTTCATCTCACATGCTACCTAACCAAGTCCTTTGGATCAGATAAAGTAGGGAATGAACTTGGGGTGTTTTGAGCTGAATCCTGGCTGGCCAAGAGGACTTTAGGAAGGAGGAAGCTGCACCAAATCCAAGCCATTCCCAGCCTAGAGTTGCTGAGACTTAGTACTACGCTCACTCTGGCTTAAATTTGTGCTAAGACTGTGTCTGTGTTCTGAGCTTGATAAAGTTTGGATCTGCCATATCTTAACTTCTCCCTTCCTCCTGCCCCTTTCTCCAGCTCTTTACCTGCTCTTCTGCTGGCAGGACTTACCCAGCAGATCAGTTCTGCTGGCAGATCTCTGAGACCAGCTCTCAGCACAAAGGCATTACTGTTAGCAGAACTGGAGTATCCCCTGGCAGAAGAGGCCTGTGTTTAACCCTAACTCCCACTGCCAGCATATTTGAGTTTAGGATCACACTGCCTCTCTGCAAAGCAGGTGCTGCAACACTGAGCCATCCTTTCTCTCACGACCCCCTCCAATGTCACATACTCATTCCCTGCAGCATTAATGTAGGTCACTAAGGGTTAGCCAAAATATTCCAAGGAAACAAGACTGTTTCTGGGTGGACAACTTGTTTTTAGGTGCAACCTATCTAAGGGCAATTTAAAAATGTCAATGGGGAACACTGCACAAAAGAATCTCTTCTCAGCTCAAGAGTCATTAGTAGCTGGATGAAACCATGGGGAATCTCCATTCACAAAACTATTTATAGAATCAGGAGTCATTTCTCAAGATACCTCCCACCCTCCAGGTGTTATAGAGCTGCTTTGCTACCACATAGCAATCATAATTAAATCACTGGAGGTACTGCTACAGATTTTAGACATAATGAGCTAAATCCAATTGCTAGCCCCAGCTAGAGTAGATCCACTGAGTGAATGAGGCTTGTTAAATCAGCACTAATATGAGTCTCATCCAGTGGATCGATTGTAGGAGGGACTAACATAGGTGTGACCTAATATTTTATTTTATTTATTTATTTAACTTATTTATTTAACTTATATTTATTTAACTAATAGCCACTACTGTAACCCCTTCTCCCTACCACATGAATTTGCATAACTTTGCACATAGCAAAGTTTTAGCCAGAGTCTCCATTTTCTTGTTGATGTAAGCTTTTCAGCAACACCGTGTTTGTGTCTCCTTTTGGGTCATGCTCTGTGTATCAAATGACTGACTCAGCTGGAGTCATTTCATCTGACATCATAATAATATGTTGGCCCAAGAGAGTAACATTTTCTCACTCTGCCATTGACAGGTTATATTCTGAGTTGAGAAGGTACCCAGGGTGATTTACATTTACCACACCCCAACAACCCTTATCTGTATGTCTACAGGAATGTATCAAAGGATATTTTATTTTGTTTGAAGCGAGTGCTGTTTAACAATCAGTAATTACCACCCACTGTCTGATTGGATGGCACAGACCCTGCCACACTTACATTCAAGAGCATCTGCTTCTGCCAGACTGTTGAGACCTATGCAATAGGGCTACACAAGAGTACGTTTTGCTTCTATACAAGTAAAGACACATGGGAGTTCGTTTAGGCTTCTAAAGAAGTAGGTTGTTCTTGTACAAGAACACCTGTACTGGGAGGTTTACATGGAAGAGTTTAGCTGTATTAACCTACAATACAAAAATTATGCACATTGTTATTTTTGTTCAAGCAGAATTGTGACTTGCCAACCTGAGCCTGACCTGGTTTAATCATATACAAGCTTTTGCAACTCAACTAGTTGTTTTGTATTTTTATGCATGCCTTCAGCAATGTGGTGAACAAATATATTCTGTACAGTGTTGCATCATAACTTTTTGCATAATGTTTCCAAATATTTTACTGAATTCCCAAGAAACCAGAACATTGCCTGGGACACGTCAACAACATTTCTAAAGGGGAAGCAAGTATTATCAGACATGACAATGCATAATATTCAAATTATTATAAATTGCATGGGAAAAAGTCAAAGCACTGATAATGTAATTAGAATGAAGCAGAAACAAGACAGCTGTCTAAAAAGTATCATAGACAAGGATGCAAAATGGGCTGGAAAATGATGCTTATTTAGAGTTGTTGTTTTTTTAAGGGGACATAATTGAATGCCTTACTTTGAAATTCAGTGGCTGCTTTGTGTACCTTGCCATGGCTAGTTGACAAAGTGCCAGGGTGTATTCCAGCTGTGCAACTGGCTGTGTGAGCAGGCATGTGGCCAAGGCACATTTCTGGATCTCATCAATTAGCTGCAATTAGCTGATGCAAGTTACGCACTAGTTATGCAAACACTAGTAGAATTCTGGCCACAGACATTTGCAGATGAATATGAACACATAACTTAATTTCTGATGTCATGCTACTCTTGAAGTTACAGAAGCATTGCAAGTAGGCAAGATGGCAATCCTACAAACTGCAGCAGGCTGTTGTAAAACATAGGTCTGTTGTGACTTTATATTCAGAGGCATTTCATGGCACTTTGGCCTTCTGAATTTAATATGTTTTGAAGATAAATAAATATTTTTTCATCGTCAGTGAAAAGTATAATTGTTATGTTTAGGTAATCCCAAATCCTTATCCCCTTGCCTGCCCCCCAACTGTGTTTCACTACAAAGTTAAGAATTTCCAATATTAATATATACCGGCAAAATTGATAAATCTAGTGGCCAGTTAAGGTAATAGCCTAGCCACATAGTATCAGAATAAGCATCTAGTAGTTAGACAGTTTTAAGTACAATGGATACACAGGATGAAAAGGTAGGTACTATGCTTGTTAATCACTTTGAAGTTTAGTCTGTGTCTTGCAAAATGATTTTAGTGCATTTAGGATTTGATTCTAAAAACAAGGAAAGGTGATGCCTTTATTAGACCACAAAAAATCTCCAAAACTACACAGCCTGTGTCTGGTTTGGAGATTTTTGTGGTTTAATAAAGGTATCATCTGCCCTTGTTTGGGATTTTGAACATGGAGCATCTAATTATAGCTCATCAAGCTTACTTCTTCAAGAAATAAGAACATCTATCCCTCTTGAGATGTTGACTAGCTAAGCTTCAGCTACTTCCTGAGGTTCGTGACTCATCCCAGCCATTATCTGCCACACCATCATCATTCTTCTCTGAAGGTCCTTTTCCTTTGCCTGGAAGGAAACAAGAATGTACCGCACAAAGCCAAGTGCCATCTCAAATTTCCCTGTGAAGCTGTTGGAATAATTTTGTTCTGAGCAATGTTCTGTGCTATACTTACACAGGCCAGATGCTAATTAACAGATTTGAATTGGTTCTGCATATTGTGCCAACAACGTCTGTGTTCCAGTTAGAATAAGTACCGCAATGTTGTATTTAAAGTAACCAACAGAGCAGATAGACATGTGGATGGCAAGGTAGGATTGGGCATCTTGGTCTCTCGGGGTTGTCTGTAAGTGACCATTTGTAGATTTTTGCCCCAAGGTCAATTTCTCATAGAACACTTCCCTTTTCTCCAAGGAAATAATTTTGTTCTGCATTCTTTTCCCCTTGCAACAAATGGCTGGCTGCGCATGTGCCTCTGGGCTTGCCTTCACCACTCTCTGACACAAAAAAAGGGACAAGGGACTACTCAAGTCTAGATTTTAACTTGAATTAATTCCTTGGAATAACAAACCAAAGTCCCCACCTCCTCCATTTTCCCTTACTATGATTATTCCTAATTCATAGCTGTAATCTCACTTTATGAGCCTGCTGCACAGGAACAACGTACTGTAGTACTATCACGAGTTCCTGTGGTTCCAAACATCTACACCAGTGCTTCCAAATCTTGTGTCCCCAGATGTTCTTGGACTGCAACTCCCTGAAATCCTGGCCAGCACAGCTAATGGTGAAGGCTTCTGGGAGTTGCAGTCCAAGAACATCTTGGGACCCAAGGTTGGGAACCACTGATATACACCATTGCAAATTAATTTGCAACAGGATTGTTCTAAATTTGCATGCTGTTGGGAGCTTTTGGAATTCTAAAACTTTTGTATGTCCACAGGTTCCTGTGTGCGGCGGTAGCAGGAGCAGGTAGGCACCAGGGGGACTTGACAAGCGACTCAGAAAAATGGTTCCCAGTCACAAGTTGAGTGTGAGTCATTGGGGAAAAACCCAAAGTTGAGTCCAAGTCAAGTCACTGGTGCGACTTAAGTGCAACTCAATAGCGAGTCTCAAGTCCCCATCCCTGGCAAATTCACCTCAAGGTCTGACAGTACAATGATCAGACAAAACCCCAAGAGTTACATCTCAGGCTCTACAGGACTAAGTTAGCATCTTAAATGGTAAAGTTCATGACAGTACAATCCGAAAAAGACTGAACGAGTATAGTTGTTTGGAAGGGTTGCCAGAAGAAAGCCTCTTCTCTGTAAAAAGAACATGGTAGCACAGCTTAGGTTTGCAAAGTTGCATCTGGACAAACCACAAGACTTCTGGATGAGACCAAAGTGGAGATGTTTAGCCATAATGCAGAATGCCACGTTTGTTGAAAACCACACACAGCATATCAGGAAAAACACCTCATGACCACTGTCAAGCATGGTAGTGGAAGAAAATGATTTGGGCTTGTTTTGCAGCCACAGGACTTGAGTACCTTGCAGTCATTGAGTCAACCATGAACTCCTCTGCATACCAAAGTATTCTAGAGTCAAATGTGAGGTCATCTGCCCAACAGCTAAAGCTTGGCCGAAATTGCATCATGCAACAGGACAATGATCCCAGGCACACCAGGAAATCTACAACAGAATGGCTTAAAAATAAAAGAATCAAGGTGTTGCAATGGCCCAGTCAAAGTCCAGACCTCAACCCGATTGAAATGCTGTGATAGGACCTTAAGACAGCTGTGCATAAACAAATGCCCACAAACCTCAATGAACTGAAGCAATGTTGTAAAGAAGAGTGGGCCAAAATTCCTCCACAATGATGTGGGAGACTGATAAAGTTATACAGAAAATGATTACTCCAAGTTATTGCTCCTAAGGGTGGTTCTACAAGCTATTGAAGCTAAAGGTGTATTTAGTTTTTCACACATGACTTCTCCATTTTGGCTTTGTTTTTGTTAAATAAACCATGACATGCTATAATATGTCATGTGTTGTTCATCTGAGGTTGTTTTTACCTCATTTTCAGACCTGCTAAGAACCAGGTGATTTTTATTATGTCCTGACTGATACATAAAACCATAGAATTCAAAGAGAGTGTACTTTTTTTCCACATTACTGTATGTATTCAGGTGAACTCAGCAGTTTCTCTTTCTTGAAACTGAGGTATTCATTGAACAGAGTGGCAGATATGCTGGCTCCTATCTTTTTAATGTTACCTCATTTATTATCCACTCATATTCTGCTTGTCCTGTTGGAAGTTTAGAACACCATAGACAGAGCTCCTACTGGCTAGCTCAGCTCTTCTGATCAGGTTACATCCTGATTTAAGTCACATCACACTTTACATTTCGTAACTTGTATTGTGATGGAACTCAATTGACTTTATAGTCAGTAGCAGAATATGAGCTGGAGCCAGATTTAGTCATATTCAGCATAGGCCAGTTGAAATTGAATTAAATTAGTTATGTTTAATTTAACCCCATTAGCTGGCTGGATAGCTAAGCTATCTGGCTGTGGAGCCAGAGGTTGGGAGCTCAGTTCTCCACTGTGCATCCCAGAAGAGCTAGCCTGTGTGGCCTTGGGCAAGCTACACAGGCCCAGGATGCCCCCAGAAGAAGAGAATGGCAAACTAGTTCTGAAAAGGGTCACCGTAAATCAGAATTGACTTGACAGCACACAATTATTATTATTAACTTAACCCCCTTGATTCTAATGGGTCTACATCTGTTAGGACTAAGTCTGGATTCCATACAGGTTCAGAATATGAACCAGAACCTTATTTCTTTCTATCCCTGCTTGAAGGCACCATACCTCACTGAGTGGTGAGGCGTTCCAGGGGAAGCATTTCTTGTTTTATTTATTTTTGTTTGGATGAGGAGGCACTGGAGCAGGAGAAGGGAACCTTTGGCCCTCCAGATGTTTTTGCAGACAGCTCCTTTTAGCCTTACTCAACCCAACCAATGGTAAAGGACTGTGGTAACTGTATATATTTTAAAAAGGAACTAAGTTCTTGTCACCTTGTACAAGAGATTTCAGTTGTGGCTGTCCTATTTGCTATACTGACATACATATAGGCACGGTGCACGTTGAAAGAAAACATATTTTCCTTTTTAGAGGTGGAACATTTTCCCAGATACTGAGGGTGCGACTACACTACGTGGCTCCATTTCATTTGCAGCCTGCATTACATGTGAAATTGTAGTCAGTGTTCACACAGGGGCTGCAGATTGATTCAGGAGTTCAGTGCTCATACTCAACGCAATGCAATTTGCATTTTTGGCCCACAGCCACCACTGCCCCACTTTCCTTCTTTCCTATGGTCTTACCTCTGCTGATCGTTTTATGGGGCATAAATACGGGAAATAATAATAACAAAGACCCGGTGATATGGTGCTAATCTCATATAGGTTAGAAAAATTTTGAAATTAAATTCATATGGCAATTGGGGAGAGGGAAATGCGGGGCTGTGTTCCCTCAGTTCTGAACATTACCCCAACTGCCTATGTCACCAAGGCACCACCCACATATATCCCCCCCCCTTTACAAGAACATATCACAACTAACTACAGGGGGGAAAGCCTGTTGAAATCATTCTGGCTTGAAAAAATAGAGGGGGCCCCCACAGCAGAGGGGGGGGGAAGCCACTTTGGGAGCAAAAGAACTGGGCTGATTCAAATTAGCCTTTGCATCATGTGGTCAGTAAAAAAAAAAAAAGTCAAATTCACCTATTTTATAAATGGAGCAAATCCTATGGTATTTGACCATGTAGTCGCAGCCTAATTTAGACTATGATTATTTATCCATTTTCAGCTAGCTTCATGTCTCTTTCTCCACCTTCCCGCTGCTCATTCAACATGGACATTGCTTATACAATCAGCTTTAAGACTCAGCCCTTGGAGGGCAAGACCAACATCTGTACTATTAGGTATGGTGGAGGTGCCAGAGAGCCGACACTAAGTGCATATAGCATAGTCTTCCCTGCACCCTCCAGGCTGGCCTGCTATTCTCAGTGGATGCCACTGTAGACCACACCAACATCGGGGTAAGGTTCAGCTGCCAGTCAAGTTAGCTTTTCTACATGGAAGGGCCAGATATAAGAAGAGTTAGTTAGGTTCTTTCTATCTATCAACTACAACTCTCAGAACACCCCAACTGGGACAGCTAAATATGTCAGCCAAGGGATTCTAGGAGCTATAGTCCAAAAAAGTAACATTCCCAAACTTTGAAAATAATGCCATACTGTCTTTCCCTTAGCTAAGGCAGCAATAAGTCTTGGGCTCGTTCTGAAAATAGGACAGAGCTCCTGTATGTTTGTTCTCTGCAGAAAAGAAAATTCCAGTTTGTGCAGTGGGGATGCCACTAAGTGAATTAACTTCTTCCATACAACTGTTGCAGAAGCTCCTTTTTTTTTTGCATCTAGCAAACTCTGTGCTCCACACCTATAGGTGAGCTTTCCCCTGAGATAACCTACACAATCATTAAGAAATATTAACATCCTGTAGCCAGAACTTAGAAAATTACTAAGAAGAAAATTACTTGAAGAAGATGAATCACAATGGCCTGCTAAAGCCATCTAGAACTACCACTACTCAGTTATGGGTTGATAATTATTACATTCTTTTCAAAAGTAACTTTCCAAGCACTGTCCTTCATTTAAAACCTGGGACTCCTCATCCATCGGAATCCCACCTACAAAAGTCTTGTTAATAAAACAAGAATCCAGTATGATGCTTCCAGTTTATTATGGATATATTCTCTATGGCTTAGATCTTAAAATAATATAGGCAAGTAAGCCGGGATCCTATAGTAATTCACCCAAGAACCAGTTCCACTAAACTCAATGGGGACTGTTTCTGAGTAGACATATATAAGAAAGAAATTAACATAAAAGTTTACCATCTGTTCCTCCATTCTACAGCTACTTGTGATGACTCCTCCTCAAAGCTTCTCTGAAGAGTCTGAGGCTCTCCTGAATAATGTAAGATGGGGCTTTAGAAGGAGATGAATTTTTTTCAGAACATTGTTAAATAACACCCTTTAAGATCCAAGCCTATGCTTTTACCAGCTGCAGAAATCAACAGGTGAAAATTTTTAATGGAATGAAGCCATTGGGAAAGGTTACACTTGCTGATTTTAGCCTCTATAGAGGTATTAAAGGCTTATCACTAGAGAAAAAAAAGCTAACAATGCTCACCTTTATGTTTATTTACAGGGATGGTAACTTGCCTAACTACAATGAGAAATCTTTCCAAATATATGTAATATAAGCTGTGCTTGTTGTAGTTTTCCAGAAACTTCTTTTCCACCACCTGAAACAGAGTGGGGGTTAAGAGTAAGATTACAGTACTTATAAATTGCATAAGGTTGGGAAGATATATTTTGACTATAAATTGTCTTCAGATGCTTAAGATGGTGGATGTATTGCTATAGAAAGAGAATCTACTGGCTTTTCAGCACAGATTTTTCCAAAAGGGTGTAAGTAAAGCTTGCTCATCTATTGAAGTGTTTTGTGGGATTATTTGGCCAACAGTAAACCTTATAATGGTATTTATAAAACAGCACAATTGTTTAACGGAAAGGTTACTATTCCCAAAGTGACCTGAATAGTATTTTATGGATGTGAATTATTTGTTTTCCAAGAGGGGGACTAGGTAGTCACTTCTGTGCAGGGAATGATACTAAAATACTCATTGTTGTTGTCCTCTTAAAATTGCAGTGATAGAAAAAGGTAGTTCTGAGATCTTCAGAAGTGTTACTAAAAAGGTTTAACTGGGGATGGTTAGAGTCATAGTCAAACACATTTGGAGAGCCCTAGTTCAATAAAAGCAGAATGGCTGAACGGAAAGAATAATCCAGATGAAACTGGGGAATTAAGTCCAATAATGTCTTTAAACAGTTACACGTGTCTTTGAAGTATTAATACTATATTCTGTAACAGTCTTGAAAAAATGGAGGAAGTTCATGTGAGAGGAAAAATAATACAGGATAAATGCTTGGATATATTTTATTTGAGCTGTCTCTCTCTTTTCTTGTTTAGGACATCCAAGTATCTTTTCCAACAAGCTTCAAGTGTATTTCTGATGTAGGGAATTATTGGGGTGCCTATGAGGGTACTTGGTGTGTTTCAGTTAGGAAAAATGTAGACCCCTCTACTTGTTTGAAATCTGATCAGAAATCTGGAGGGCTTTCACACAGAGAATAAATGGAAACCATGGGGCCATGCCATACTTTTGAAATATAGGATTTATTTTCTGCTGCACAGGCTGAGACAGTTTATACATAATCTACCAAATGTTATCAATGCACCCCTGTATAATTGCTTGCCTTTGAAGACTTCCATTTGTGGGCTATACATGACTGACATCTGTCTTCAACTGCTTAGCAAAAAGTTTACACAAAGTGCTCATAATTAGGAAGCAGCTTAACTTCAGCAACTGTGTTCCAAAATCCCTATGCAGGGGAACAATCCTACAGGGCCAGCCCTACCATTAGGCAGAGTGAGGCAGCTTCCTCATATGACAATTGCTGAATACTGTGAAATAGATAGAGGAGGCTCAGTGGCACACATAATATGTCCCCAAAACTGCCCTCAGGTGTACTGGAGGAACTAGTCCTCTTGGTAATGTTGAAATAAGATTCAGGTGCTGAGCTAGATATAATTTATTAATGGAATTGAGAAAGGATTCTTCTCGTTTGGCTTGGATGGCAAACATTTTTGGGTTAGCCCTGATGCCTACCAGAGATGAAAATATGAACAATCTACTATCTTTTCAACCGCGTTGTTTATAGTTTGGGTACATTAAGTGAAGCTTTGCAGGAGAAATGTACCATCCACAGAGAACTTTGTGCTGTGCTTTCTTCATATTATTGCTGATTGAGAAAGGTGCTCAGGAGGACCACACACGCTGCCAATCATTTTCTTCTCCTAAGTCACTCTCCAGTGCCCACACACAAGGTGGTTAGATAATAGGATGACTATATACTTGTAAAGGGAACTGTACCTTGCTATGCTCAGGGCTTTATCAACTTGAACAAGCACAGAATGTGTTATTAATGTCACCCCCACAGTATACCATATAGCCTATGAGCTTCTTCACCTAAAAGAGATGAGAGTGGAGAAAGTGAGATATTGCCAGCTTTGGGGAAAAGGAATGTACAAAGAAAGAGTGTTTCCCCCTTCCTAGTACTAAAGGAAGCAACAGGAATGCAGGGGGAGGGAATCCAGATGCTGTCACTTTGTCAATGTGGATGGCAGTAACTGGTTCTGCATTGGTGAAGGTGCTCTGGGAGCCACAAGAAGGAGTTGAAGAGGGACATGTTGCCCACTCTTCCTCTGTTACACTTACAAGACAGACCAATACAAATCTGCTCAGATACTCTGAGTGTAACAGGCTTACTTCCAAGGCAGTAGGTATAATGGTTCAGGCTTCATCCTTTCACCCATGTCTTTGAAGAAAACCATGATCTTGGTAAGCATTGTGCATGTGGTATGGTAGGAGAGGTGCTGACGGCTTTCACCCCAGGCCAAAAAGAAAAAGAAAAACTGAAATAAAACTTTCCACATTCCCATGTCCTTTTCCTTCAGTACAATTTGTCTCCCTTTCAGTTTTTAGAAACTGTATTTTTCAGATACGACTATTTCATCACCTTTAAGATACTTCCTGTTAATAGGCAAGGGTAGTTGAGACCTCTGTTAGACCCCCTATAAGATGACAAACAAATGCTAGCTTTTCGCCTATGCAGGTCTATTAATAGGGAATCCTTGGGTTTTTTTCTTTTCTTCCTGTTTCAATTTTCTTTATACACAAGATAGTTCATTGTTTGCCAGATTAATGAATATCACTTCAGCAAGAGTGGCATGTGTAGGTAGGTAGGAGCAGGGATTGCAGCCATAAATCTTACTCTCTCTTTGTACCTGACATTTCTGTTCTGCCTCTCCAAGATCTTGCTGATCAATATTGTTGTTTTATTTTATTTTAATGCCATTGTTAGCTGCCCAGAGTAGACTTCGGTCTAAATGGGCGGGATATAAATTAAATAAATAATAAAAATAATAATAATAATCAAGTGCTCCCTCTGTTCAAACATGGCAAGCAAAGCGTCTCTGTATTCCCATAGAGGATGTGCCATTTTAAGGCAGGTGACGACATGGGCAGTGTGCATACAACATGACATTGACCCCTACATCGCCTTAAGACTACTCGGGCTTTACTGGATGGGGGACAGTGAGAGGTTTAGTCTTCAAAAGGTACTTTTTCCAAATTATGCTCCTGACTATATGATCAACCAATTTCAGTATCAAAAATGCCTTTGTGATAAGGACTTCTTGGACAACATGTTTCTCAACGACAGCCCAAGTTCTTCGGAATTCTGTATTGGGAAAGTTAGTTTTAAAGTTAGATGCGTTTGGAATTCTCACCCCTTCAACTTTCCTGCAAAATCATGAACATTACCACCACCACCAGCACTACCACTTCGGCTAATGTTAGATGCCAGACAGTTTTCTTTGTTTTGCAGCCCAGGTGGCTTTTTAAGTAATGAGAATCTTTTATTATTATTGTGCATACCAATTATTAGCAATGGCATTTTCTGATCCTCAAGAGGTGGCAACTCAAGTCTGACTACTTCCCCTGACATCTTGCTATGCAGTAACCCAAATAACTTCTACACAGATAGGGTTGCCAGCTCTTTCACTAGCCTTATATAATATATACCTACCTGCCACACTGCCATTCAGCAAATGAAGCTTCTGTGACCGCAAAAAGATCCACCTCGGGCATTTGTGCATTTCATGCTGCTATAAAAAAATAAAACCAAAGCACAAGAGTTGAACCAGCATAAAAAAACAACAATGCAAATTTCTTTGTCAGATATTCCCCAATATTTTCCTTTGTTCCTCTTCTACTAAGCGGAAGTGGAAAGGCCTTGGAGAAATTATGGCAAATTCCTTCTTCAGGACAATTATGATATTACCTATAATACTATGCCGGGAGATGCACCAAACTACATAATGAGGAATCTACTTCTTCTGCTTGTGGTTTGCTCTACAAGGTTAGGGTTTTTGATAGGAGATGAGTTGCGACTTATACAATGCTCTGCTGGAACCATATTGTTAATAGGGCAGGCCCAAGTCGTTAGAATGTCTGAGGCAGAGAAATAACTGCTGTGTTACCCTTGAAAATCAAAGAGCACAATAACTTAGGCTGGTCAGATGACTTTGTTACCTGAAGCAGAAAATCTCACAAAAACCTCTCTTCATTCCTGATAGTAAAAATACCACCTTCCCAAATTAAATACCCATTTTAATCTGCCAATTAATGAAACTCCATAGCTGCTTCCTGGGATGACTGCCTTAGGTCAAAGTAGAAGTTAAGGGAAATACATATTTCCTGCAATTAACATGTTTCCCCCCCCCAACAATGGGATTTCCTCTGTTCCTTAGTGAATGTCTACCTTTTAATGACCAATCCCAAATCAATGCACCACTAAATACAAGATTCAGAGGTGATGGAAAGCATGTGCTATGATAAACAGATGTTTTTCACTATTTGGGTAGCACTGCTTCTAAATATGTGTTAAGCACACCATATAGTTTGACCCTTACTCTAATGATAGGGTTAGCTGTGCATATTAAACTTTTAACATCAGCTGCCAAAAGAGTAAGCTTCCAAACTACTTGAAGCTAAGTATTGTTTAATGGAACTGACAAATCCTTGATGACTTTAGTTTTCCACTTGAGGGTAGAGGGGGTGGTAGGGGTAGGAAAAGACCTACTTCAGAAGTTTTTTTTCCAGCTAGGCTTCAGCATAATAAAAATCTGTTAAATGCCACAATACCAGGTAATGCAAACATTACTCAGAGTGTAAAGCCTGTAGTTCAGCTTTCTTTGCCTTGGTCTATAGACCTTCAAGTATGTTTCTCATTATGCAGCTGAGATGGATATGCACAGTTATGTAGCACAGCCTGCCTTAACGGCACTTTATGAGGTTAGGAAAAGATCAGGAAAAAATATACTCTGTGGGTGATGGGAGTGCAATTCGAAAGGCTCATAACTGAGAGTCAAATCAAAACCAGTTTTCTCTGGAATACAGAGGCAGGGCTATTACAGAGCCAATCTGGAATCTTGCTACCCCCTTGATGTCTCTTGTATACAGCTGATAATAAAAAAATCAAAATTTTTAAGGCAGATTCTGAGGAATATTCAGTATCTCCCTCCCCATCCCCCACCCCTGCTCAAAATGCTGAACAACTTTTACTCAATCATTCTTTTAAAGCAACTGTATAGAACCTTTAAATCTGTCTAAGAGAAGGCTATAATGATCTGATAGCATTGAACAATGGGGGAGTGGAAGATCAGAACAGACCTTCTTTTGACTTCTGTTTTTCTGTGCTGAGGACTCCCATCATTATTAAACTTGTACATGTTCCTCAAAGGTAACACTGGCCAGAATTCTCTTGCATAAGTTCTGTCACTAGAAGTGAAATGGCATAAAAGCTGCAGTGACAGACTGCCACTAATTAAAGTGTCCCTGCTTTGATTTCTCATTGCTTAAGTGAAAGCACATTGCACATGAGTTGAGTGGTTTCACACACAACCCAGAATTGAAGCAGGTACTCTTTAATTAGCAGAAATCTAAGTTATGCAAGAATCCAAAACACAGCAGCACTTTGCAATTCCTGCATTGAAAAAAACTGCTGTTAATTACAGAGTCCACATTTTGATTCTGGGTTGAAGCTACTTAGTTCATGCACAATGAGAAACAGTTTAAGTGATTATGAGTTGAAGCAGGGATTCCTTAATTACACTATTTCCATTAACCCAGTGTAATTTGTGCAAGACAATTTTGGCCATCAGGTTGTCACTTGTGGCATGAGAAAAAGGCTAAGAACACACAAGAGGTTTCATGTCCTATTATCAGACATTGCCTCTAATTCAGTGGTTCTCAAACATGAGACCTGATATGTTCTTAGTCTAAAAGAACCAGTGCGGTATAATGATAAGAGTGCTGGACTATGATTCAAGAGACCTTGATTCAAATCCCCATTTGCCTGTAAAATTTCTTGAGTCAGCCATAGGCTCTCAGCCTGACTTATTAAACAGTGATTTTGTGAGGATAAAGTAGGAGGTGAACCATCTGCACAACTTTGAGCTCACTGGAGGAAAGGTGGGATATAAATACAACTGATAAAGGCAAAAACTCACAGAAGCCCTCACCATTGGCTGGTATGTCTAAGGCTTCTGGGAGCAATTGGGTCCTAATTTGAGAAACAGTGGTCTAATGCATTTTTAAATGGAGGACATGAACATATTTGGTTGCAAGACTTCACATTTTAAGATACTGAGCAGCAACATATGAGGTAATGTCTATCGGTCTGACCATTACTTTGATCAGATACATTTATTATACATTATTAATTACATTTCCATAATAAATTGCATTATTTCTTCCAGTGAGCACAAGGGAACTTGCATGACTCTTCTCTTCCATATTTGATTCTCACAACAAACCTGTGAGGTAGGTTAAGCTGAGATTGCTTATCCTATTATCACCTCAGGAACTTCATGGCTGAGTGAGAGGTTGCATCGGCCTCTTCCAGGTCCTGCTCTCATACTTGGGCCACCACACATTGACTTTCCATTTCAGGCCCACCCTGGCTCCAGTTGAGTTTTGTTGACTCAGGCCTCACAATTTGGTAGTTGTGTTGCAAAGAAATATTTCTCTCCTAAGCTACCCGCCCCACCTGTGTAGCAGACTAACTAACTGGAAGTCAGGTGGAGGATATTCTGGATGAAGTAATAGATGGCTTTTTCTTTAGGAGAGTCCAGACTGATTCTTTTTTTAATGTTCAGAAGTCAAATATGAGGGTACATCCACTGCTACTATTGCTTACAAGCTTTGGTTGACATTCCAGAAGAGGTAAAAAGGAGATGACTTTGGCATCTAGATGGATACTTAAAAATTGCCACTGCTCCGTCTTCTGGCCTTAGTAACCCTATTAAATAGGACTGTTGCTTGCTTCAAATATAGTCCACTATATGGGTTGCAATGTGTGAGTGCCTAGAGTCCTGTCACTTAACACAAGAGGGGATAGGGCGGCCATATGTCATCCATTCGAAGAGCTGTATTCCTTTTTGGTGACATCTAAGTGGCCACCCTTCTGCCTCACTGAGTTTCCATAGAGCTTTTGATTGGCAAATAAATCTAATCAGTCCTCATTTTTGGAGTAAAATGGTTCAGAGAGTTATTAAACACTATAGTATCTTATCTGATTTATATCCCATCTTTATCCCGATGTTGCATCTGAAGGTGGTTACTTAGTCACAGTCTTTCGAAATATAGTGAACAGAAGTGTGTTTCCTCTGAAATTATAGTGATAATGTGTAATTGCTTTGATATTTGCATGTATGTTTAAATTAGCATATGCAAATTTAATGCAAAAATCTCCTCTTTTTTGTGAAGGTCCTTCTTTTTGGTGTTTTTTACTCTTCATATCCTCTTTTTTTGGCCATGGAGCCAAAAACTGAAAATTGAAGTCTCCCTGAAAGGAGAAACTGATGTACCCATCAACAAAAACACTATACATTTGTTTCATACAGTTTGACACACATAAGGAGCAGACAACTCTCTCCTCTTTCCTCCCCAGCTCTAGCTTCTTTCCCCAAATTGCTTCCTGGGGCTGGGTGTTGAAACGTGGTCACACTGCATAGTGTTTGGCAGCAACCACTTCAGTAGGAGCCTTGCCAAGAAAATAAAGTGCTGAGGCTGCAGCTTTCTTCCCCCTTCATACTTGGTTTAGGACAGTGTTTCCCGGCCTTCTTGTAGCCTATGCCTCCATTTGAAAAACAGAGAAATCTCATGCCTTTCTGCAAAGCTGACTGTCTCAATATTTTTTGTCTGAAATTTTAAATACTGGTACTAAAAGCAAGAAAAAAAAGCTATTTATAAGTTAAGAAAGCAGGTGTACTGCCAAGAATGATAGAACAGTACAATACATAGATACATGCCATCGAGTTGATTCCAACGTACAGCAATGCACGTAAGGGTTTTCTACTTATGAAGTGCTCAAAAGTGGTCTACCAGACCTTTCTTCTGCAGGCTCTTGGGGGCCGTGCTGCTTGCCCCACAGGTTGGCTCTTCTCTTGGGTGGTACAATGTGGAAGCAGACTCCCAGCCGCTGGGGCTGCAACTCAGTGAACTGTCCAACCAGCTATGATGCAATCAGCTGTACACTATGAAAGCAACAGGCATAATTTAATAAAATAAAACAACAACAACAACAACAACAACAATAATAATAATAATAATAATAATAATAATAATTTAACCCCATTTTCCAAACTAAAGTTTATTGTTACTTGCTATCAAATTATTTCTGACTAATGAAGACCCTGATAGGGTTTTTGAGATATGTGAGATGCCACCCACAATGAGTTTCCATGGTTGATTTGGGATTTGAACCTAGGTCTCCTGAGTCCTAGTCCAGCAATCTTTCTGCTATACCACATTATTATATAATAACCTTTGAAGTGCAGAGCTGGAAGGGACCTTATGGGTCATCGAGTCTAGTCCTTGTCAAGGAGGCACAATGGGGAATCAAATTCCTAACCTCTGGCTCCGCAGCCAAAATTTTAAACCACTGAGCTTTCCAGCAGTTCATTGGCTCTGAAAAAAAAAAGCATCATAATATTGAATATGGGCTAAATCCAGCTGCTAGTCCCAACTATAGTAGACTCATTTAATCAGTTAGCTCTTGGTATGTCAATTTGAATCCCATTGGTTCAATAGGTGCCCTCTAATTGGGACTAAAAATTAAAATCAAATTTTAAGCCACACATTTCCCCTAAATTCCTCATCTGTCCCCTGGAGGGGAGCATGCACCATTGGTTGACTGTCAGATCACCACCTTAGGTTATCAATGACTTGAGACTTCTCATAGCCTTCTCTTCTCCTAATTTTCTATATACCATAAAATACCATACTATAAATGATCTTGACTTTGATCTCCAGCAACACAGCCTGATATGTAAGAATCTTTTCTAGTTTCTTCATACCACACCTCCAAGACTCAAGTCTTTTCTGACTTCTTGGCTGCAGTCTCCATTTTGACTGATGATGATTGAGCCAATGTATGCAAAACCTTTAACAATTCCTATTTCTTCATCATCCACTTTTACATTACCTAATTCTTCTTTCTGTGTGGCATGTTCTGCATAGATATTGAACAGTTAATAATAATAGTCATGTGCTGTCAGGTAAATTCTGACTTGTTGACCCTTTTCAGGGTTTCCTAGGCAGGGAGCATTCAGACCATTCCCTTCTCTTGGGACCACCCTAGGACTGTGTCGCTTTCCCCAAGGCCACACAGCCTGGCTCTACTCACAGGAGACAGTGGGGAATTAAACTCCCAACCTCTGCAGCCAGATACCTAAAGCACTGAGCTATCCAGCCAGTTCAGGGAGATAAAATATCCTGCTATCTGACATCTTTGACAGTTGGGCTTTGAGGGCCAAATTCTTTCCCCCCCCCCCTCCCCAGATCCTGCCATGGGCCATACCAGTTCCAGAAATTGCTGGCTTGGGCCATTTAAATAAATAAATAAATAAAAAGAGAGAGAGAGAGAGAGGAAATGTCAGGCAGGAAATGCCAGTTTTGTTTTCTTTGGGGGTGGGGTGAGGTGGGGATCTTAATGGAACTCTTGAGATCTCCAGTAAAAGAACCAGACCTTCTGAAGGCTTCCAAGAACAGAAATAGAGGCATTTTGAGGGGAACAAACCACTTTAAACAAATTTAATGAGGGTCTCTAAAGCTACCTTGGGGATTGCAAAAATCCCCCTGGGGTGCTGCATGGTGCCACCTCTGGACTATGAGGTCAAGGCAGTGAGGCTTCCTTCTGGTGAGGATTAAGTGCTTCTAAGCCAAATGCAACTAGTAGGAACACAGGTATATATCTTACCCAGTCACATGGTAGGTCCTCTGCTCACAAGGAAGGAGAAGAAGAAAAAAACTTTTTTCTTTTCTTGGTGGTTATAGCTGAAGGGTCATTTGCAGTTGTTTTGTTGTCATCCTACTTTTTTTTGTTTGTTTGTTAAATTTATATACTGCCCGATTAGTGAATTCACACTATTCTGGGTGATGTACAACAAGCCAAACTCCATAACTCCGACCCACTTCATTTTCATAATAACATAATCAAAATGGTGATATAACCCACTCAAGTGCAGTAATCTACAGAAACATTAAGATGAACATCATTTGAGAGTCAGATGTCCTTAAAGGCTGTCTTATATAACTCTGTCTTATGTAGTTTCTTGAATATTGGGAGGGACGGAGCCTGGCACATCTCAACTGGTAGCTTACTCCACAAAGTGGGGGCTATTACTGAGATAGCCTGACTCCTCATTGTTACCTTTCTGGCTTCCTTCGGTGAAGCCATCTTTAACATTGTGGATTTAAAAGAGTGTGTGGCATGAGAAGCTAATTTTTGGGAGAGATGTTCTGACAAATATCGAGGTGGACTCAATCCAAGTGGTCGCACAGTGGGAGCCAATTGTGTAAGTGAATAATCTGAACATGCTGGCCCAAGCCAACCCACTTAAGGAAAGAACAAGAGATGATGTGAGTTCGTCCAGCCCAGTACTGTACTGTTGATACTGTATGGCAGCTGCTCTCCAGAGTAGTTTCAGGAAGGAATTTCTTCCACTGGCCTTTGATCGATCATTATGTTCTGGAGGTATGCAGAGAAGAGGTCTCTGCACATGGCTAGTAAATCCCTAGCACGTTTAAAGCAGCTAAATGTGAGCCTGGAGGAAGACAATGCTTCTGTAAGTTTTAATAGTTACTTAGACAAGCAATTTTTTACACTTGCAGCTTGCATGGGGCATGAAAACCTGAAACATCCTGAATGAGTGTTTATGTTCAGCTGCTAAAGGGTATAGGCACCAAGGGTCAAAATGGCTACAGTGGTGGATATACATGTATTATATCAACATGTCTGCTCCATTTTAGAATAATTTAAGGTAGTAGCGGGGTGTGTTTATGTGTGATGTTTTCTAAAGCATGAAAGGGAGTGAGTGGAGAAGGGAGGCAAAACCATTGTACCCCGTTGTGCTCTGTTGCTTCAAACAATTTTCTCCCCAACTCTGCTTTCAGTTATGTGCTTGTCTGGGATGAAAAGTGTTTGGTGGCTTTTCCCAACTGCTACATTTCATACTTTTAAAAGCTTAGATCCCTCTTGGATAAGTTACCTTTGGTGACTACAATTCCCAGAATCCTGCAGCCAGTTGTTTGCAGGCGTGGCAGCCCCAAAAGTAGCTTTCTTGAGCTCTGGCTTTTTGTATTCAGAAGGGATATACACATGAGTAAAATACATGTGGCTACCCTTATGCAGAAAGCTTAGCCTTAAAGCTCCTGCTGAATTTTGGGCTCCATTGGGAAAACAACCAGAAGGGCTGTGAACACAACCGTTGGGCCACTGGTACTTGCAGTAAACCTGTTTAGTCTTTAAGAGCAGCACCCACAACAGAAACTTTGTGTGGCAAGTACCAGTGCCAGCTAGCAGCAACTTGGACAACTAGCATTTTCCCAATCAAGACTATTAGTTAACCTCACAGCATGAAGAGTTGGTGTTCTTATGTCTGTGGGGCTCTCTGTGCAACCACGACAACCTTCAAATAGTTGCTTTTCTATCTTGACTTCCCTCTCGCCCTTCTCTCCAGTTTTAATTCTTTTGCAGCACTTTGCTAGCCCTTGGTTTAATCTAATGCTGCATTTGGGACTTTTAAAATCTAGTATTATGATACCAGTCCTGTTACATTGGCCTGAAATGCTGATCTCTTGAGACGATGTGTCTGTCCTTCTGTCGTTGTGTCTTTTTAAAAACATCTCTTAAACATTGCATCAAGTCAGCCTGTTTATTCCCCTGCTCCCTTTGCTAAACTGAAACAGTAGTTCTTTGTCACTGTGGTCAGATCAGACCTGATTTATTTGGTATACAGGAAGCTAGCCCAGCAGGGAACTTGAGGTGTTGCTGCTTTTCTGCGGTGATTTGAATAAGGAGGAGGGACAGAA
This sequence comes from Intellagama lesueurii, assembly GCA_037013535.1. Taxonomy (NCBI): domain Eukaryota; kingdom Metazoa; phylum Chordata; class Lepidosauria; order Squamata; family Agamidae; genus Intellagama; species Intellagama lesueurii. The sequence continues at coordinate 172,996,038 of JBAJHW010000004.1, read as the reverse complement.
CACAGGGAGGGTTGCTTTGGAACAGAGCAGAATGAGTTTACTCAAGAGATAAGGCCCTTTATTATCTGATGCTGGGCTTTCTCGCATATGTTTTTACTGCTTCATCCGTCTGGTAGAAGCATGACAACTGCAAATGCATTTGATCGGCTTCTTTTCCTTTCCACTATGTGCTGTGTCTCCCCCTCTCCCACTTTAGCTGTTCCAGCACAGCACACACAGTGAGGAAGAGGCGGGGGGGGGGGGAGTAGAGGTTCCTCCATAGGTAAATGTTGCTGGAGGGGGTGCAATAGTTGCAGCTTTTGAAAAGTAGTTTTCTTGGGTAGCAGCAGAGGAAGTGAGCTTTTTCCCAACTGCATTAGGGTAGCGCTAATGCACTGCATCACTTATTTTAAAAAATTATATAGAAAACTTCCTCTGGGATGTGAGAAGAGACAAGAGGGGGCAGCAAAGTTTTTCATTTCTTTTCTTTTGATTTGTCTTATAGATTGGGTCAAGAACCTGCCCACAGCAAAAATTCATGGTCAGCAATAAATTGGGCTGTCAACCTGACCTTTAAAACAAGTGTCAAAGAAAAAAACAAAAACAAACCCTTGTTGCCCCTTCCTGTCTCCTCCTGCTTCCAAGAGGAAGTTTACTAATTTTTTCTATTTTTTCATAAGTGATACAGCGCATATGCACTGTCCAGATACGGTAAAAATAATTCACTTTCTCTACCCCTCTGCAGAGCAGAGGAAGTGTTTAATTTGTCAAAATCCTGAAGTGGCTCTCTTCTTAAGCCATTTCATGATATAGGAAATTCCCAGTGGAAGGAGTCCCAGACCAAATAGTGTTGCTTGAGGTCCAGTGTGCCATTTGGATGTGAGGAGCAAATGGCATGCCAGACCTCTACCCAACCCAAGCAACTCTACTTAGCCTACAAAAGCCCACTTCAAAAGATCCCATGTAGACAAGCCCTGGGTTTATTAAATAACTTCTTTCTTGCTTTCCTTTTGGTGACAGTATCAATTAAAATTTTCCAATTTGGCAATGCTTTGCCAGTTTCAATTTACTAAAGATGCACTCACCAGATGAAACTGCACAGATGCATTGTGTAAGCACAGGATAAAGCATATACCCAGAAATTGATTTTTCCAAACTTTTGGCCTAAATTAGATTTAAAGCAATATGGAATTTTTTGCCATGATTGTCATATCATCCTGAGTGCTGTGAAATGCCTTTAAACAGGGAGAGTCTGTCTTTTGCTTTAGGTAAAACCCATACATTGCTGGGTAGGTAAAGAGCAAAAGTAATGAGAAACATGCCAGTCTTTCTATTAGCAGAGCCAAAGGTTAGTTTTAGGTGGTGCACTGAATATAAAGGTAAATTAAAGGCAAAGTGCTGAGCGTTATCAAGTCTGGAGGGCTTTATGCCCTCCATCTGAGTTAAAGCTGGCCTTCACATTTTCAGAAAGGGGAGTCAGCCACTGCAGCTTTGTCCTAGCATACTGCCTGTATTCGGATACCTGCAGCACTTACCAATAGCTAAAGATACGTCTGCACTGGCAAAATAGCTCACTATTTCGATTGCTTTTGGTTCTGTTTGGTTTAAGGTATCCACATGTGTTTTGACTTATAGCAATGCATCCCGCCCCCTTTTAGAGCTGCCCCATTCCTTTTTGGCACAGCAGTAGGGCTATAGTTTAAAAAACAAAACAATTCAGAGTACTCCTAGTTAACTCATTCTGTAGCCTGTGCGGATGGTTAGTTTGCACCAAACTGAAGCTTTGGACAGGATTATCTGAGGTGACAACCTTGTGACATATTTGGTGGGTTGTGGCATTGAAAGGAACAACGGAGAACCTCTCTCCTCTATTTTTATCTGCTCTCCTGTTTAAAATTTTTAAAATATATTTTCCAATTGATTTAGCACTACTTTAGGTAAAGATAGCACATTGGTGGTAGTATGTGTACCATACTAAGTAGATGCATTGCTGTTTAGCTATGTCCCTTAGTTTATTTAACAACAACAACAAAAGGAAAGTCACCACGGCCCACTAAATGATGGCCTTGGAAAAACACTTGAGCACCATAAAATCCAGAAAAATCAGTCTTCCCAGAAATCCCTTATTCCCCCACTCACAACAGACAAAATGTCAGTTCCATCTCCGCCCTGCTAGAATAAGAGTTTTGCCCCACATGTTTTTCCCCCCCTCTAGTGTAGTGGTCCCCAACCTTTTTGCCTCCATGGACCAGTTTAGTGTGCGGGCGTGGGGGGGCATCTGTGCATGCGTGGGAGGGGCCATGTGTGCATGGAAGGGGCTGTGCATGCGTGGGACGGGCCGTGGAAGGGGCAGTACATGCGTGGGAGGGGCCGTGCATGTGTGGGAGGAGCCGTGCATGTGTGGGAGGGGCGTGCATGTGTCTAGGCGTGCAGGGGGGGCAGGAGATTTGTCTCCGCGGCCCGGTCCTGGCAAGGCCACGGCCCGGGACCAGTCCACGGACCGGTGATTGGGGACCTCTGCTCTAGTGTAACCATGCTCCTAGTTTCTCTAATGGGACAATAATAACTCCCAACATGTGGGACAAAACTCTTATTCTAGCATACAGAATTCATAGGCAGCAGGGTGGAGGTGGAACTGACAATTTTGTCTGTTGTGGGTGGTGGAATAAGGGATTTCTGGGAAGATTGATCTTTCTGGATTTTATGGTGCTCAAGTGTTTTAGAATTCACACAATCCAGGCTCTATACTTCCTTCTGTGCCTGTATGCCGCCTATGAATTCTGTATGTCTTAAGCATGTTGTCATTAAAGCACCATACAACTCCAGTGCTCTTTCCTCAGAAGGAAACATCTACCACTCAGGAAAAAGTGGAATGGAAACACTATTATGAAGACAGGATTCATAACACCTTTTGAAATAAATGTGTTTTTGTTTGCCTGACCAGAAGCTACCAGATGATAATCTGATCATGATCTAATGGCCATGTTCTATTGTGTGATGCCTTGGTCATTCCACCACCACCACCACCCACATTAAAGGGAATTGTGAATCAAAATAAATGTTAAGTAAGCTTCATAGAAATCAGTAAAAAGCAAGCAACCCAAGAAATGCAGAAGTAGTTCCAAAATGAAAATGTGGAATGTGTTAGCAAATATTGTATAAGTACCTTAAAATTTGCAGTGGAACCATAGCCACACAATATTATTGTAGGATGTTAAGCATGTATTGGCTTGACAGGATGACCATTGAAGAAGACCTAAATTGAATGAATAAAGATCAAGAAATCATCAAATGCTTACACGTAGTATACTTTGTTCACATAATGAGAAACAGAAAGTACTGATAGTCACTGCTGATGGTTCAAGCTAGAATAAATGGGAAACAAAGTGCAGGAAGAAAAGGAATTTGCTAGCTGAAGAACATGGAAGTCTAAGTTGGATACAGCACAATATTAGTATTTAGAACTATTGCATCAAAATCAAAATAGCCATGATGATGTCCAGCCTCTGGTGGGAGAGGAATTGGGGAAATGTTATTGTCATAGTTAAGCTACCTTACATGACCAACTCAAGACCTATTGATTTCAATATGTCTACTCTAAGCATGACTACGTCTGGATGCAACCTACTCTGTGGTAAAGTTGAAGGGATTGTCATGCGGTAAGACTCTTGGGTCTGAATTTGCTATTCACTGAGACTGAGTCAGTTTCTTTGGTAGCTTGTCCCAAATTCTGGAAAGCAAAGGGGAAAGAGAGAGAGGAAAATTATTTGTGATATATTGACTGGAATAGGACTGTATTGAATGACCTCTTGTCTTTTTTCATTCTTGCTCTTGGTTACTGTGCTGGGACTGGAATAGGTATTGAGAAAATCTGTTCTCTCTGCACCCATCAGATCAATCTCCACTCCAGATTGTAAAAGTCTATCATTCTCAGTAAGATTCGTGTAAGACAGGAATGGGGAGACTTTGGACATTCAACTGTTCTGGTGTACAAAACCTAGGAGCTCCAGCCAGCCTGGCAAAGAAAAAAGTTTATGGGAATTGTCCTTCAGAACACCTTTAGTGCCCAAAGTTCCACACCCTTCATATAAGAAATGGGCAGTTTTGTGATAGCAGGAAGACGTTCCATTTGGTTAGAGAAGAGAACAAGGCCAAACTAACAATTTAACAGGAAACCCATTTGCTACTTTCAGAAATAAAACTCCACTCACTGTTCTTCTGCCTTAAACCCACAACAGACAGATGCTATCCAACAGTATCAGTGTACGATTGTGGTCTTTTACCACTGAATATTTCACATCTCCCTTTGCAGATTTTTCTGTTTCACCAGATTCACCTACCTGTTCCCAAACACAGAAAATCTAGTCTTAAATCCATACCTGTGTAATCTTCACTTATTACTCCTTCTGAAAAATGAGATTTGCTTTTAATTCAGCAGGAACTTTCAAGGAAAATGGACAGGTGTGCATGCAGAGAACAGAAAGTTGGTGAACCAACGCTGTTCAAGAGCATTCTCTGGCCGGCTGGAATGTAACACATCGTTACATTCTTATTCCACTTGGCTATAATTTAGAAATGGCTGAGAAAGGACAAAACTGGGACAAGACCTTTCTTCTTGCATCTGGGTGGTAGGCTGGAGTCATTTATAGGTTGTTGGCAGTGAAGCTGTCCAAAGCTAAGAGGTTGTCTTTTAATAACATGATGTGTACTCTGTGATTAGCCCATGTGAACTGGAACTTTGCTTTTACTGTTTGCTTTGTGTATTTTATAGGTGTGTAAACAGCACTGGCCATGTTTCTTTAAAACAGACTGTTATTTGGAAGTGCTGATTTTGGGGAGGGTAAGTGGGTATAGAGGATTCCACCAAAGCTGGGGAGGAAAAACTTCCATAAAGCCCCAAAGCAACACAGCGTATGCACTGTAACTTTGTCTTCCTGTATTTACTGTTTTGTAAAACCCTTTGCTATTCTAGTGTGCAGAAATGGAGGAAACTGGATAGTTAGTTGAGGTGAGCAGGGCTATGTGTCCCTGTGTGTTTTGGACTACAGCCTGCAGAATCTACTCAGGCAAGCTGAAGTCTAGAAACACCAATCTGCATGTTTCTGGTAACTAAGCTTTGTTTGTCTGTTTGCCTGCCTCTTGCATGCACATCCATGCTTGTTGACTGCCGTTGCAAACAACACTCCTGCATGAGGTTTCAACAGTGACAGTGTTGTTAATTTAATCACTTAATAAGATGAAGTCATCTTATTATGGGAAAACACCCATTCTAGTTCTACTACTTGATCATTTTATCTCTCTGTCCCACCCTTATCAGTAGTGCCGTCTATGGCACAGGGGGGTCTCTCTGCCTTAAAAAGCTCAGAACAATGAAACTAAGAGACATACCATTTTGAAACATTAATCCAAACATTAAACACTAATCCTTCTCCCTCTACCTCCCTCCCAATCTAACCTACAGATGAGGTCAAGAGTGGGGAATGTGTGTCTCTCTGGGGCCAGAATCCCATTCACTGATGTGATTGCGTTGAAGACAATTGTGTAAGAGCCTCTCCCTCTTCTACAGGTTTTCCTCTCTACACACCCAACCTGATTATGAAATCAGCTGTGCAACCAATTACAGGAATGGATAACTCACTGCATGATTGCCTTTCAGTGCACAGTTTTTATTCAATTGAATTTTGACCCAGATGTTTTTGGAGTGCAGTTTCCACAGCCTTAAGCTCACATAGCCAATGGTAAGGGACAAAGTAGTGGCAGTCTAGCAATAGCTGGGAGGCATGTTTTCCTCCCCCCAGGGGAATTATCCCATGGCAATTGTGGGGAGGCAGGATGGGGCCCTAATTGCATGGTCCTTTCAGCAAACAGCTATTTTTCCCTCAGTGCTCAAAACCAAGCTTTGATAAATGTGTGAGAAATTAATATAGAGTGTGTTCTGGGTTTTGAGAAACCCAGCTACTACTGTGAGGCTAACACAGGCTGCCAGGGGCTGATCCCCACACCTGCCACTTGCTCTGTGAGGCTTTGCCATTGACACAATATTATCTAGGACAGAAAAATTCAGCTGAAAAATTCAGTAGTGCAACTACTATGATGAAACAACACTACCACTTCATAACATGTATAATTCAGAATAAGCTTTACAGCTATAATTTGAGTCTTTCCAAAGAATGGCCTTGGAAGAACGTAGTCCCAACTTGTATGAATGCACAGCAGCCTGAACCTCTCTTGTTTATTAAGATATGACTGGAGTGTACATGTCCACGTGATCAAGGGTAACTCTAGCCATCAAAGTGCTTCAGATACAAAACTGCAGCTACTTCACAATAGAGTTCTATGATACAAGACAGAACTATCATGAGTCATGCTTAGAAAAGTTATTTCCTTGAACTGTGGTTCCCAAAACTCTTTCAACTGGCACGGCCAGCATGGGGTTTTGGGGTGTGGCAGTTTAGGGTCAACCAATATTGTAGATCAGTGGTTTCCAACCTTGTGTGACCCAGGTGTTCTTGGACTGCAATTCCCAGAAGCCTTCACCACTAGCTGTGGTGGCAGGGTTTCTGGGAGCTGCATTCCAAGAATGCCTGGGTTACTCAAGGTTCAAAACAGCTGCTGTAGATAATAAGCCACCCCTGGACTAAAAAGGTTGATGGGTCTTGAAATTATGGGGAAGGAATCCCTAGGCATCCACATAGATATAGTGAGTTCTTGGGTCTCTTCACTGTGAGAAAGGAGGCATAGAAATGAAACAAACGTGTGTGATTTTTCATTCCTGCCATCTTGTGCAAGATATTGTTGGCCTACTGCTGTTTTGCACAAGACAGCTTCTATGCAACCATATATGTGCATGTAGATGCCTAGGGCTTCCTCACCATAAGAAGCTTCAGCATGAATTATATACCATCTTGTGGCCGCCTTGAAAATGGGGATTTCTTGTCAATGAAGAAGGTTTATCAGACATTTGTGAATAGTGTATTTGGAGAACATGGTTATTGCTTTGTCCATATTGGATGGGGCAGTGCGTGACCACTTGTGGTTGGTGGGGTGGAAGGCACTGAAGCCAATAGTGGATGGAGCTAGGGATAACAGTGTGCTGCTACCTATTAGACCTTCTGTCTCCTCCCTCTTCTTCCATATAGTATGAGATTAAAACTGAAATAGGAGAAGATCACAGGCAGGTCCTTGATCATTTCCTCTGGTAAAGCGACAGGAAGGAGTAGACTCGCTGGACATAGGTTGAGGTGAGATGGTGACCTATTTGCCTTGATGGTCCTGTTGGTACTGGAAGGAAAATATTGACCTTCCAACGACACCACCACATTGCTTACCTGGCCTAGTACCATTATCTTTTCCGGTGGTTGGGAATGAAATGTCTGGTTGCTTAGCAACCACAGCATACTCTCCCTTTATCCTTGGTAAAATAACTAGCCAGGTTGGGGTTGAGGTAGTGGTGGTACTTCTAATGCAGGCAGCTAATTCAGAATGACTTAACACCTGGGGCAATTGAACCTTGAATTAGAAATATCCAAATGATGCTAAAGTCATTTTATCCTTTTTGCCTGCAGGTGACTGGCTGAAAAGAAAAATGAGCAAAATGCCACAAAAGAAGATCTCCAGCAGGAAGCATGGATGTTTCTGGGGTATTGGAGGAGCAAAATTGCCGAGAACATATAAAACCAACATCCCGGTAAGACATGGAGACGTGTACCAACTGCAGTCATGTGCAGAGCTGTCATTCACACATTCCCATTATCCGAATGGTTGTGGGAAATTAAGTTTGGCTTTGTTTTTGGACCAAATTTTGGTGTGGAACTGATTATGCTCTTACTTGTACAACATTTTTCTCCATAATGGCTTCTGGCAGTTTGGTGACCTCCTGATGTCTCCTGCGTTACTCCTTCCACACTTTTTTTTGTTTCTCGCCAAGATGGAACAAAACTTTTAACCAAAAAACAGACCTCAAACAACACCCGTCACCATTTGAATAGATATTCAAGTCCTGGGGTGGGAAGCTCCATCCAGGTATTGGGGGCGGGGCAGGGGGGGAGAGAAACTCCTGTCTTTCCTTTGCATTTACCATGATGCACACAGTTGATGAATATCATAGACTGAAACATCGGGGAAGGGGGGCAACGTCTTCCCACCCACTTATAAAACACAGAACATTCACCAGTCTGTATAACTCGCTTTCACTAAAGTTTTGGGTTTCCTTGCCATGGAAAAGTTTAATTTTGGCAGAACTGCTGAATCTTGGGCATGCATCTCTCTCTCACTCTGCTACAGAAAAACCAAGAGATACAGGGAGAGAGGGAGTGAAATTCCAGTTGGGATTTGCCCAAGGCACAGGTGAGTCATCGTATTAAGCAGTCTCCTGTTTATCATATCAGTAAAACTCAGTGTGTCTCCATCTGATAATTTTCCTGTTGGCAGAGGAAAGAGAATTCAGTCCTTCCTGATGGATAGGATCTTGCCTGTTAAACGGGCTCTGGCAGTAGCAATATACTGAAGAGCAGATTTCAGTGGAGGGGCTTGGTAACCTTTTTAAAAGAAATCCGTAATTACAAACTATAGAACTGGAAAAAGCTGGGAAGCCGTATCTGTTGTGTGAAAGTGGCTGGATGTTAATTCTACCCTGGATGCTGTACAAAAAAGGTGCAAAGGAAGGAAGTGGAATTCTTTTTCATTGGAGAGCCAAATTAGATGTTGCATCCATTTGTTTGCTTGTTTAGTTTGGGTGTAAATCATGAGGAAAGATGCAGTCAGGATGATCAACTGTGAATTCACAAAATACGCAACCTTTTGGGTTCTCCAAACTCTTCATCAGGCTAGATGGTAAAAAATGGGGGTGAGAGAGGTTTGCAAATTCAAAAAAAATTGGTGAGGTCTTTAATACTCCAGGGATAAAAAAATGGGACTTGGTAAGTCAATGAGGCATGTAGTCATCACATGACCTGAGTAGCGAGTCTCCAGCTTCTACATCAAAAGGTGAGGGGAGCCACATTTTTTCCTCTCACACCCATTCCCAAAGCCTTGCCTTTATATTTTCAGTCATGATGTATCAGGAAACAAAAGTTCTGTTATTTGTTTGTTATATTTTTATACCCCATGATGAGTTCAGCATGCCAAAATTCTATATACTTGATAAAATCTTATTTGATATATTTGAAGATTGTGTATACCCCCTTTTCATCTCAAATTACACCATGTACTCAAGTAGTTGTGTGACTTGTTTCTATGAAAATGGGTCCCATGACCAGGAGCTCATTGCGTCAAGCTGCTTGTGCATTTACATATTTTTGTTGCTTGTGCAAGAAAACATTCACTACCCAACCAAACAAGATGAAGCTGGGCATTCTAAGTGGAAATCACTGCATGCACAATGCAATACCACGACAATCAGTGTGTCCTGCATACTACATTGGTGTGGCTTCCTATTCATTGGAAGTGCAACAAGATTCTGGCCTAAGTGGTTAATCTTCAGATCCATATAGCAATTCCAGCTCAAACCTTTGTTAGCTCTCTGCAAATTTGATATTAGTATTAGCAATTTTCTTTCCAGACCCAAGGAGACCACCTAGGAATTAATAACTCCATTACCAAGTCTCTTCAATGTGAGAGCACAAGACTGGCCTGGCCAGTATAGAGTTCAACTATGGCATTCACTATTGCAGGATGTATGGGTTGCTGTAAAACTCATGGAGGATAAGGCCATCAATGGCTACCAGTTGATGATTATGTATTAATAATTCTGTGCCATCAATTTGATTCTTATTTATAGTGACCCTTTCCAGGGTTTTCTAGGTAGAGAATACACAGAAGTAATTTACCATTCTCTTCTTCTGGGATTGTGTAGCTTGCCCATGACTACACAGGCTGGCTCTTCTCTCAGGAGGCACAGTGGAGAATTGAACTCCCAACCTCTGGCTCTGCAACCAGATACGTAAATCAGCCAGCAGAGTAACTGATATCTTTCATGAAAAATATGTTTGAAACAGACAGGGAAGGTATGTATTAGCTCTAATATTTGAAGCAACATGCCTCTGAATACTATTTGGGAGAAATATCAGCAGGAGACTGCTATTGTTCTCCTATCTTGCTTGTAGACTACTTATAGCCCTCTGGTTGGCCACTGTGGGAAAAGAATGCTACACTACTAGATAGGCTTTTAGTCTAATCAAGCATGATTGTTCTGATATATTTGACTGCCTATCTACTAAAGATAGGACTTAACTGCTCTATGTGTCAGTAGTCCATCATTAGCCCAAGATGATACTGAACCTATCCATGGACTTTAGTTAAAGCTGTTTGCCCCACTGAGTTTTGGGAAATTGTTGACGTACAGGGAGATGGGGCAAAATATGCCTTGCATATTTGGGAAAAATACATTTTGTTACCATATGAGCGTGCTCAAAGTTTTGTATCTATTATATTAACTTTTCTAAAACTGAATACATGGCATTTGAAACCATCCTGGCCAGACTGAGTGCTGCAGAGGAAGGAAATAGTGGAGAAAATGGAAAGGAATAACCAGCAATGTGCACATCTCAGAGAAGTAATATTTTGAGACAACCTCCAGGAATGTGCAACCATGGAGGTTGCTCTTTTGGACTGGGGGATTCTGGGAGTTTTAGTCCAAAAAAAGTAACATTTTGAAGCTCTGTCTGACAACATGGAGGGAGTCTGTATGCAGTGTCTCCTTCCACTGCTGAAAAATAAATCAATCCTTCGGCCCCTTTTGAGTCTTTGGTATATAGGTCAAATATTTCTAACGTCTCAAATCCACAGCAGCAGTGAGAAGCCTGGACTATCATTCTCTCCCTCCCTCTCTCTTTCTCCTTATTATTACCAAAGCTGAGAAGCTTAGGGTTGTCTGCATACCTTTCTGGAAAAGTGAGCTACAATCTGCATGGGGCAATTGTGAAGCGCAGAGGTTTTGAGATTCCTCCCCGCCCCCACTCCTCACCCCCTGGCCAGCACCTCCCTTCCCAGCACTCTTTGCTGCCCTTCTTTGGGAGAGACCTGGCAGTCTACAGGGCTGTCAAGTTGGTGCTTATCACACTTGAAACAATGCTGATTACCTCACAGCGAAAGCGAGTGCTCTGAATAGATCGGAGAGCACAGGAAGTGTGCCCAAGAGAAAAGCAGTGAGGGGCCTGCAGCTTTGAATAAGAAGCTGGAATTATTATGTCAAACTAGAGCAGTCTTTGCAAATCAGAGCTCTGGGAAGCCGTACTTACTGACCCATAACTGCATACTCCTTTCCTGGCTGCATGATTCCTGGCGGTGTGGCTGAAGCTTCAGTCCCACAATTGCTAGAAAACGCAGCTTGATCTGCTATTTAAAGCACCATATTCATGAGTAAATTTAAACAATAAAAGGTGGGATCTTAGAAACCCATCAGCTGGAGAAAAAGGTTCATTCCGTGTAATGGTGAGAGCTTTGGGATAGATTTGAGATCAAATCCTGCACATTCAGTGGGATATTTGGTGGCTCGAGTGTGTGAATTGACAGTCTGACTGTTTCTTGATACAACTATATGTCTCTGAACTGCTTTGTTAGTGTGACCACCATTGGGGACTCGGGTTTAGGGGTGACGTCATCTGGCTTCGAGCAGTGTCACTTGGCAGGAGGCAAATTCTATCCATCTTCACCTTGCACGATGACAAAAATATCTGCACAGACAACTTGTGCATTTATCATTTGGCGTTGTGAGGAGTTGTGAACTTGCATGGAAAATAGGACTGGATTAAAACATGTGGCAGCTTTAAGAGGCCTTGTGCTGAAGGCAATGTGTTTTTATTTAGTGAGAAACCTTTTGTTGTCTGAGGCTCTCAGCCTTTGCTTACATAGCTTGGGCGTAACCTTTGGTTTGGAGAATGGAGGAAATACGTACAGAAATTGGTCATCCTTGTACTATACAGGTCATAGGGAACCTTGGGCCTTCTCCATCTTGTTAGATCCCCAGTTCTCACCAGTTTGCTCCAGCATGGGCAATGGAAGGGATGATGGAGTGTAGATATCTAAACCACTGAGCAATCCAGTCAGCTAAGTCCATCCTTGTGTGTGTTTCTCTCTCTCTCTGTGTGATGTGCTGTCAAGTCAGAACGCACTTTTAGTGACCCTAGGTAAGTGAGATATTTAAGGAGTAGTTAGTCCGCGCAAAATCATTGCCTGTTTATGCTCCACACCTTAAGTCTATGATTGTCTTGAATCTAAATGTATGTAGTGTGCATTTTGAGTGTGAGACTCAGAGTGGGAAGACCCTTTGTTACACAGTTCCAAAATCTACCTGAGGTTCAGTTGACTCATGGCTTGTCCTTCTTATCCCACTCCCTCTCCTACTTTGGTGCCTTCACATTGGTTTCCAGGGCCAACGCTCCTCTCCTCTCACTTGAACAACCTCTTATATGTGTTATCTACCCACATAGAGCTTCATACCTGATGATGCCAACACTGTGGCAGTTTTGCTCACATACATTATAGTGGGTCTCTATCCAAACCAAGAATGTGTTGAGGGGTAGGGAAGCGGGCATCCACCTTTTGTACGCAACCACGAGGCTATGGATCCCAATGGAATTACATAATTACAGCAGGGTGATAGGGCAGTTAAGCTGTTGGAACGGGTGTACGTTAATAGCCCAGGGCACTGTGCTGAAGTATTTCAGGATCTCAAGCCAAATGCAAGCACACATACTTAGCTTCCCTTCCCTCTCTCTTCCCTGAGTTTATTGCTTCTCTCCAGGAATAGTCACTATCTAAAGAGAGGTTTTGCTCTAGGGTTTTTCATTCCAAATTCTATTTCTGAACTGCATTCCACACCTCTTTGTTCTGTTTCTTTTTGGTGGGGCTCTGGGGCCCCCTAATAATGGTTTAGCCAGCTGTTTTGTCTGTTCATTTCCCCCCCTTTTTTCCTCCTCCTTCCTTTTGGTTGGAGTGCCTGACCCTTGTGAATACAACAGAGAGAAGAGAGCTGTCCCATCCAGGCTGAAACCGAAGCCTGTTCCCAAAGCCAGAATAGTCTGTGCAGCTCTTAGGAATAGTACACAACCACAGCACTGGGTGCCTGATATGCAACTCAAACAGTTTCCTTTTTTGCAAAATTATTGGTAATATAAAACCCCTATGTTTCAGCTCTCAGTGTTCATGAGCCTATTCCTCATACTATCATACACTGTTATATAATCTATAACACACCACATCTCTGCAAAAGGCATATTTTCCTGTATTTTCTGGTCCATCAAGTACAAGTGTACATATGCAAGCACATGTCAACATAGGCATTCAGAAACATGGGACTAAAATTTATGGTTGCACTATAAAAAAAAACCCAGGGGTTTCTAGGTAGTACTCATGAGTACTCAGAGGTGGTTTGCCATTCCCTTTTTCAGAGGGTGCTTTGGGGTTGTGCGGCTTGTCCATGGCTATACAGGATGGCTCCTCTCACAGGAGACACAGCGGGGAAGTGAACTGCCAACCAGATACCTAAACCACTGAGCTACCAGCCAGCAGAGCAATTGAGACCTTTCATGAAACGTATGCTTGAAGCAAAGAGGGAAGTATGTTCATCCCAAACTTAAAAACTATTTTCTGCCATGAATAGTGTCTTGGTTTTAATCTGTATCTGATTCTCTGATTGATTGATTGATTGATTGATTGATTGATTGATTGATTGATTGATTGATTGATTGAGACATAGAGGGAAAAGTTTCTAATCCTACATAGTCCAGACTTTGCCTTTAATGTAGATTTAAAAGTTTGAAATTCTGATCCATCCAAAACCCTAAAGGGAAATAGCATAATAAAGCTCTATGCAATGAAGCTGTTCCATTGCCAAATGCTATTTTGCCTTGAGAAGGGAGAGGAAGAAGTAGTAACACATTCCTTAAAGGCCTGCACCAGCTCCACAAAGCTGCTCTGTTGCCTTTCTTGAATGGGAAAATATGGGAGGGTTTGTAAACAGGGCTAGTACACAGTAATCTGCAGTCTTTCTCTCATTCCTTCTGTCTATGACCATCCACTCAAACTCATTACCAACAGAAAACACAGTCTGAGGAATATGCCATCCGCTGGCCACCAAAAGTTATATACTAGACTATTTATTAGACTGTGAGGCCTGTTTGCTCCAGGATTGATGACCATGTGGCCCTCCAGATGCTGCTGGATTGCCACTTCCACTAAATATAGCCTTTGTAGCTGATGGTGAGGGATCATATGGGACTTGCAATCTAACCACATGGGACTTGCAGTCCAACCGCATGTACTCCTAGATGTCAAATGTCAATGACTGATATGGTTTTCTAAATTAGTTATCCTGGAACTATGTAATTCTACATGAACTAGCATGCTGGAGAGATCACTGGTTATTCCCACTGTGAGAAGGCATCCAACCTTCCACCACCACCCAGCAAACATTAAAACCTTCATTGAGGGCTGTGTAATGTAGTAAATATCTCAATGCTACATCTGCATTGGGAAAGATAACAATGGAAGCCACAAGTACCTGAGCGCCATACTGAGTCAGTTCAGTGCTGTCTACACCAGGAATAGACAGCCTTCCCAGATTTTGTTTGATTGCAACTCCCAGCGTTGGTTATGTGAGCTACTGCTGATGGGAGTTTCAGGCCAGAAACATCACGAGGGCTGCACTTCCTTTTCTTATCATTTGTATTGATAAGAGGTGGGTCTCTAGGTTTTCAGACTGGAATCTTTTCCAAATCTAGAGATGCTGGGGATTGAATCAGATACATGCTGCATGGCCAAGCATGGGATATGGTGGTCAGGTATGGAATAATCATGCAACGCAAGAAAGACAAAATAATAACACTGATGCAGTATCTAATATTCCTGGTCTTCCCCTACCTGTCCCCAAAGAATCATGTCAATCTTTAACACTTGCCCCAAATTGTATCTTGTCATCTTTAACTAGAATTTTTGAGAGCTTTCATCATTGCAACATGTAGATCAGATAACATAGCAAAATTGCTTTCCGTGGGAGTGGCCACTTGCTGATAAAACTAAAACAACTTCCTTGTATCTGTTAAACATCTGTGTCAATTTTGTGTCCTTAGATAGTCTAGCATAACCATACCAGATGTTACGTTCTGATACAGACCATTCTGGTTGATTGGTACCAAAGTTTCAGTTTTGCACTATAATACAGAGTTTTAAAAACCTGTATTATTGAAAGTAAATGGCGTTAAGTAAATTATATAGTTCAAAATTAAATGACTAAAATCATAGTAATCATATCCTCCATGTTATACATAAATCTTTTGAAAAAAGAAACTAAGCAATACATACTAAGATCATTCATATTACAGAACATTTTAATTTTAATCAAATTCTAAAAAGTATAGCTCAAGAAGAAGCCACAAAATGCACAAAACTAAAGTACTCATGTAAGTACCCATTGTTACAGTTGGTTAATCAAGGTAAAATAAAAGAATTGCAGAAAGAATAACTTCTTGGCTCAAGAACCTTGGAGACTGGTTTAGATGCAACATAATATAACGGAACGGAGCTGTTGCATCCAAAGTCAATACCATCATCAAGGGTGTATTATTCATAAGGCTGACTAGGCTGAAGCCTAGGGGGCCGAGAATTTTTATTTATTTATTTATTTATTTATTGGTGAGGTGCCCTAGGGCTCCAATGAAGATTGAAGAGCTGGAGGGGACCCAAAATACCTGAAAGTTTAGGGGCCCAGCCATGGGTTAATACGGCCCTGACCATCATGATGTCATCCAACCTCAGGTAGGAGAGGAATGAGAACATACTATCAGCTAAGACAACACTGGTTGCAAAGAGGTGACCAAAGTCCCAAGCAAACTATTCCTGATGCACATCCATGTCCTGATACATTACTGATGCACATCCGTGTCCTTTACTTGATTTGAGCATGGTGTGGGTGAAATGGAGGCGATAGTAACTGAAATGAGCTGAAGAGATCGATAAACAGCAGCATCAACAAAGCAGGAAACTGTTATATTTCAGGCTTTGTGGGTATTCATAACAGCAAGTCTGAACAATAATCTGTATTCATCCAGCATCAACCATTTTTTCATTGTCTTCAGCTAAATTTAATTCTATGTACAGACACATTGAACAATGAATACTAAAAAGCAAGCTGGTGTTACCAAACATTAAAGCCTAATGTCAACTAAGATAACACTAGTAGCAAAGAGATCACTAAAATCCAAAGTGTATATTTGTGTGTGTGTGTGCATCCATAGCCATGTCTGCATAAGTCAAGAGGGGGTGACTTACGGCCTCATAGATGTTGCTAGACCAGTACTTTAGTTATTCCTCACTCTTGGCAGCCATGGCTAGTCACCTCCTAGTTAAGGAGACCCTGTGAATGAGTGACCTCCAAAGGCTGCTATCATTAAAATCCTGCTCAACAATTGCAAATTCAAGGTTGGGAGTTCCTTTATGGAGTCAGCCCACCTCATATTTGGCCTTCTGTTTTTCCTGGCATTATTATCTTTTCCATTGAGTCCTGTCTTCTCATGATGTGCCTGAAGTACGACAGCTTCAGTTTAGTCATTTTTGCTTCTAGAGAGAGTTCAGGAATGACTTGATCTAGGAGGATGGGTTGTTTGTCTTTCAGGTGGCCCCCGGTATCTGCAAAGCTCTCATCTAGCACCATATTTCAAACAAATTGATTTCCCCCCGTCAGCTTTCTTGTCTGTCCAGATTTCACGAAGGACTGTACAGGTGTTTGTTTGGCCAACTTCCCCACTGTGCCTTGTCTTCAAATCTCATTGAAGAAGCTGACCAGCGTCACTGGAGCCAAAGAGTGGAGCATGGAATGGGCCAGGGATGCTAGGTCTTCTTTTGGAGATGTGCAGGGCTGCTGGTAGTTCTACTCATGGGGTGTGCATGTTGTGTACTGGCAACTTTGCCTCATGCATGTCCCACATGTGGCTGCAGGAGACCTTGTACCATGCCTGTTTTTACCTTCCAATGGCCAGTCACAATACAAAGGACACTAAATGCAAGGCCTGTTGTTGGGGAAAACAGATGTCTTTCATCACTTAGGGGAGCATCTCTGGCAGAAGATAAGCATATCATCTCGTATGACCCTGAACTTTGTTGTTGTTGTTTAGTCGTTAAGTCGTGTCCGACTCTTCGTGACCCCATGGACCAGAGCACGCCAGGCCCTCCTGTCTTCCACTGCCTCCCGGAGTTGGGTCAAATTCATGTTGGTAGCTTCAGTGACACTGTCCAACCATCTCGTCCTCTGTCGTCCCCTTCTCCTCTTGCCTTCACACTTTCCCAATATCAGGGTCTTTTCCAGGGAGTCTTCTCTTCTCATGAGATGGCCAAAGGATTGGAGCCTCAGCTTCAGGATCTGTCCTTCCAGTGAGCACTCACGGTTGATTTCCTTCAAAATGGATAGGTTTGTTCTCTTTGCATTCCAGGGGACTCTCAAGAGTCTCTTCCAGCAACCCCAATTCAAAAGCATCAATTCTTCAGTGGTCAGCCTTCTTTATGGTCCAGCTCTCACTTCCATACATCGCTACTGGAAAAACCATAGCTTGGACTATGCGGACCTTTGTTGGCAAGGTGATGTCTCTGCTTTTTAAAATGCTGTCTAGGTTTCTCATCGCTTTCCTCCCAAGAAGCAGGTGTCTTTTAATTTCGTGGCTGCTGTCACCATCTGCAGTGATCATGGAGCCCAAGAAAGTACAATCTGTCACTGCCTCCATATCTTCCCCTTCTATTTGCCAGGAGGTGATGGGACCAGTGGCCATGATCTTAGTTTTTTTGATGTTGAGTTTCAGACCATTTTTTGCGCTCTCCTCTTTCACCCTCATTAAGAGGTTCTTTAATTCCTCCTCACTTTCTGCCATCAGAGTGGTATCATCTGCATATCTGAGGTTGTTGATATTTCTTCCGGCAATCTTAATTCCGGCTTTGGATTCATCCAGTCCTGCCTTTCGCATGATGTATTCTGCATATAAGTTAAATAAGCAGGGAGACAATATACAGCCTTGTCGTATTCCTTTCCCAATTTTGAACCAATCAGTTGTTCTATATCCAGTTCTAACTGTTGCTTCCTGTCCCACATATAGATTTCTCAGGAGATAGATAAGGTGGTCAGGCAGTCCCATTTCTTTAAGGACTTGCCATAGTTTGTTGTGGTCCACACAGTCAAAGGCTTTTGCGTAGTCAATGAAGCAGAAGTAGATGTTTTTCTGGAACTCTCTGGCTTTCTCCATAATCCAGCGCATGTTAGCAATTTGGTCTCTAGTTCCTCTGCCCCTTCGAAATCCAGCTTGTACTTCTGGGAGTTCTCGATCCACATACTGCTGAAGCCTACCTTGTAGGATTTTGAGCATAACCTTGCTAGAGTGTGAAATGAGTGCAATTGTACGGTAGTTGGAGCATTCTTTGGCACTGTCCTTCTTTGGGATTGGGATGTAGACTGATCTTTTCCAATCCTCTGGCCACTGCTGAGTTTTCCAAACTTGCTGGCATATTGAGTGTAGCACCTTAACAGCGTCGTCTTTTGAGATTTTAAATAGTTCGACTGGAATGCCATCACCTCCACTGGCCTTGTTGTTAGCCATGCTTTCTAAGGCCCACTTGACTTCACTCTCCAGGATGTCTGGCTCAAGGTCAGCAACCACACTATCTGGGTTGTCCGGGACATCCAGATCTTTCTGGTATAATTCCTCTGTGTATTCTTGCCACCTCTTCTTGATGTCTTCTGCTTCTGTGAGGTCCCTACCATTTTTGTCCTTTATCATGTCCATCTTTGCACAAAAGGTTCCTTTAATATCTCCAATTTTCTTGAACAGATCTCTGGTTTTTCCCTTTTCTATTATTTTCCTCTATTTCTTTGCACTGTTCATTTAAGAAGGCCCTCTTGTCTCTCCTTGCTATTCTTTGGAAGTCTGCATTCAATTTTCTGTAGCTTTCCCTATCTCCCTTGCATTTTGTTTCCCTTCTCTTCTCTGCTATTTGTAAGGCCTCGTTGGACAGCCACTTTGCTTTCTTGCATTTCCTTTTCTTTGGGATGGTTTTTGTTGCTGCCTCCTGTACAATGTTACGGGCCTCCATCCATAGTTCTTCAGGCACTCTGTCCACCAAATCTAGTTCCTTAAATCTGTTCTTCACTTCCACTGTGTATTCATAAGGGATTTGGTTTAGATTATACCTGACTAGCCCAGTGGTGTTTCCTTTCTTCAGTTTAAACTTGAATTTTGCTATAAGAAGCTGCTATATGACCCTGAACTACAGCCTGCTAATTGCTGACTGGGGGTGAATACAAGGTATGCACCCCAGTGAATCTGCCCTTCTTTTTCTGTCAAAGCTAATCGTTTTGCAAGGCTTATACATTAAAGCCTTTATATCTATCAGTGGTACAATATTGCCCAGCTGTGGCAACCATCTCTCAGTTATAAAAGGGTAGAGAGCTCTTGGGTATGTTGTTAAGATGTATGTTGCATTGGCATCCTTGAGGCTGGAAGCCGGAGAGGCCCTGGTGATGTATCATTTCTGTTTTTAGCTTGCAGTGATGGAAAAAGATCAGTACAATCTTGCCAGCCAGAGACATGCTCTGTACTGTATCTCTCTTCTTCCCCACCACACTGGCTGGAGAAAGAGGGATGGCAAAAGGGACTTTTAACAGAGGAATTATGCTAGGAAGCAAGCTTGTCTCAGGGCTGCAGAAAGACTACTTTGCAGAGCAATGGCAAAACAGCAGCAGCAGGCAAGAATATTTTTAAATCTTGCAGATCACCTGTTGCATTTCTGGTGTTGCAAAACGGCATTTCTTTACCTGATTACATACCGGTGCATTCTTGACAAGCTGTGCTGTTAGAGGGTGGTAGTTCCTTGGATTGATATATCTATTTCATCTTCACCCATGGACACAGTTTCCATCCACACCTGTGCCCTTTTTAAAAAATTATCTAGTGTGTTCGGGGCTGGTTTACTGATACAAACTGTGTAAGAAGCTAGTGGGCTGCTGCAGGGCAAAGGATCGTGCTGAAGAGAAGACTGAGAGCCCTCAGCAAGTGGGCTAATGAGCATGAGGTCCAGGCAAAGATCCTTAGTTTGAGGATGGAAAAGTGACTTTTTTGGACTACAGCTTCCAGAACCTGCCTGCCTCCCCTCCCTCACAACCAGCCAATATTGTTATTAAATGCAAAAGTGTTCCTTTCCAACTTTTCAGCATTGAAATACTGGAAGAAATGCACTTCTTTTCCACAGCCTGAGCAGAACTTGGAAAACATGGCTCTTCTGCC
Organism: Intellagama lesueurii; assembly: GCA_037013535.1. NCBI lineage: Eukaryota > Metazoa > Chordata > Lepidosauria > Squamata > Agamidae > Intellagama > Intellagama lesueurii. The sequence continues at coordinate 172,975,801 of JBAJHW010000004.1, read as the reverse complement.
TGGCAGTAGGGCAGTCACAAATTCAAAGTGCAGGGTCCCTCCATAAGACTTACACACACAGAGAGAGAGAGAGAGAGAGAGAGAGAAAGAGAGAGAGAGAGAGAGAGAGTTCGGTGAGGGAAAAGGAAAGAAGCATTTTTTTTCAAGCAGCCCAATGAGTGAGTTTCAGGATGGCTCCTGTTCGGGGTTTTAGTTGGCACACCAACATGGGTGCACAGCCAGAAACTGGGGCACAGAAAGCCAAGCAGAACCCAAGCCGTCCTAACCAGGCAGGCAAGTGCCACCTTGGATGGAGCACAAGGCACAACAAGATTCTTCCCCCACCCAGACAGACTGAGGTGAAGGAGGAGCCAGCCTGAAGAGACAGGAGCTATTTCATGGGAGGGGAGGGAGGGAGCTATCTGACAGAGCCAATGTCAGGGACACCCAGGGCCCTGACTGCTGGAGAAGTGCTGGAGCTTAGGAACCCACCCACCCCCGGGAAGGGGTAGCACGATGACACTAATGCAGTAGCTAGGGATTTGTGGGAATTAAAGTTTTTTTTTTATAAAAAGAGAGAGTAATTTTTCCAAAATCTTGACCTGTATTACCTAAGGTTACTTTGTCTTTGTGGCAAAAGATGGGGCCAGTTTGTTCCTATGAAGTATAATTTTATATTTCTTTATCAGAATGATATTCTGCCTTTCTACTTTCTACAGAGAAGCCAAAGCAATTCACAATGGCTCAGTTGACATATAATGGTTTCCCTGTTGGCAAATGAATCACATATCTCAGGTTCCTGCACTCCCTTTACCTCTTCCTCTTTCATGCCATGGAGGAAAACATTTAAAACTTCTGCCTTCAGTGTTAAAGAAACCAGTGCTCGTTGTAATACATGAATGGGACTTTGTTTACTGTGTGGTTAGTGAGATCAAACTGTGGTTTCAGATCCTGGCTAGCTGTGAAACCATTATATTAAACAAACCACAGCTTCCAGAGTTCAGATGTCACTGGAAACTGTAGTTAGTTTAAAACTAGTGCATGAAAGAGGGAATTACATGAGGAAGGGAGGGAAATGTATGAACAAAGCTTCAATTTGTTTACATAGTAGGAAATAAGAGCTGATATGTACAAAAAGCAGTACAAGAAGTATATGAACGTAATTGGGTTTGGATCATCTTCAGATGTACAGCCCGATCCTTCGTTTGGGTGCTGAGACAGAACTATCATGCTGCCATAGGTAAACAGAGCAATTTGCTATAAAGTGTTTGTGGACCTGAGCATTCAGATTCTAATGATTTCCTTACTGTGCCAGAAAAAGCTACTTTCTAGACTACAGTCTCCAGAACCCGCAGCCACCATGGACATATTGGCTGGAGATTTTGAGTACCGTAGTCCAAAACGTGACTTTCCCAGGTCAGATCCCTAAGCCCTCTGCTGCCTAAGCCAAAGATGGTCAATTCTTTTGTAATGTCGGGATGGATCTATCAGAGTGACATCAGTACAGGTAAAAGTGACAGAGGAAGAGAAAACAAAAGCAAGGGGCCACATTCAGGCTTTTGTGAGTGAGGTTGTATGAAACACGAGATGGGCACGAACTTCGGTTTAGAGGTTTGTGCCAGTTCATAAGCGTGATACCACAGGTGCCGGGTGTTCCCTTCCCTCACCTTCCTGGCTAGATTCCCCCACTCACCAGCTGGCACACACTCCTCTCCTCCTTCTCACTCACTCAGACAAGGAGGTGGGACAGGTAAGCCCATGCTCCTGCTAGGGATTAGCTGAACAGCTGAAGAGCAGAGGAGTGTGTTATGGCTGGTGAGTGGGACATTGGCTGGGGAGGCAGGGAAAGGGAACCACAAGTGCCGTGTGTATGAACTGGCACAAACCTCTGAAATGAGTATTGTGCCCATCTTTAGATAAAACCCATGGCCTAACTATAACAATGTCCTGTATTTGCACCTTAATGAAGTTCTGTGGAACTTTGGACACAATGTATGAAAGTTTCACGTTATTAGTTGGGTGTTCACCTTGCTTGCGTGATTACTGGTTTATGTTGAAGCCTGAGAGAAAGTGTGGAATGATGCCAAACCCTGAGGAAGATTAATTAAAATGCTGAGCAGTACTGTATTTCTGGTTATGCTAATCTCGGTTCATAGCAGGATATTGTGAAGTTACAATTTTTCATTGCTCATCCTGCTGCAAGAGCATAAGAGAAGCCTCCCCAGATCTGACCAAAGCTCCAACTAGCTAAGCAAATGTAGCTCCTGCAACCAACTAGATACTCCTGGGAAGCCCACAAGCCAAACACATGGCCTGTTGGTACTGTACCACCAAGATATGTAATGGTTGATGAATGTATCATCTACAAATTTGTCTGATTCCCTTTTGGAAGCGTCCGAATTAGTGGTATCACCACTAACAGCAAAGTGTTTTCTTGTATCCTTCTCTCTAAAGTCTTTACTGGATGTCCCTGAGATTTCAAATTATATTAAGAGGGGAAAACAATTTCCCTGACCAGTCTTACAGAGGACACATAATGGGCCTACATTTATAAATCTTGATTACCTTCATCCTCCTCCTTTTTGGTTTTCCTTCAGTTGAAAAGTCTAAAATATTCTAGCTTTTCCTCATACAATTCTCTAGCCCTATGTGCATTTTGGTTATGCTTTTCTAGCTCCCATGCCATCTTTTTGTATTTTTTTCTTTTTTTAAGAGGTCATGACTAGAACTATATTCATTGTCCCGAGTGTGGCTGAGACTGAAGGGAACAATGACATTTGACAGCACAGTTTTCAGGCTGGCCCCTCCAGCAGTAATAGCACTTCTTTCTGACTCTTAAACCTGTCTCTTCTCCTTCGCTATATCTTAGACCAACCTTAGTGCAGTTCCGTATTTGCTGTGTTTCTGCTTCTAATGCTTTAATTAATTAAAGTCAAGCAAGAGTAACTGAACAGGGTAGTTCCATCCCATTTGTTCTTGTTCTATATCTGTTTTGTTATTCCCTTGGATGAGAACCACTGGAATTAACCTCTCATCTTACTTTTGTTTCTACATAACAGGGTATCCTACACAAAACAAGTCTCATTTTGGAGTACAAACCATTTGGACAATAACTTTAAAAGAACAGACTTAGCACATGGGGAGGCTCACTGGAATGAATTTGGACACCGTACAGGAGGTCGACAAATCATTATTTTGTGATCAGAAGCAGTATTTAATTTAGGAAATTTCCAGGGTTCATACAAACTAGGAAATCCGTATCATTTGTTCTTTAAAGTTTCCTGTCTGTTTGTGCAGATAGACTGTATTGGCTTGTTGCTTGGTAAGAGAAAATCTTTGAATCTGCTCAGAGGTGTTTTGTGTATTCTAGGATTCAAATGGAAGCTCAGTTAGGGAACTTATGTGTGATGAGTGCTCTACCACCCTTCCCCAAACTGATGGCAGCCTGATGTGTTGGACTATGATTCCCAGAATCCCTGTTCAACATGGCCATGCAGGCTGAGTAGGATGAGAGCTCTAGTTCAATACATTTGGAGGGCATCAGGAAGGCTGCCTTAAACAAATGAAGCCCCACGTCAGGAGCTCAAGAATCTGCATTCTTGTTAATGCTAAGCAGAATTAAAATATTATGTGAATCTGCATTCCGTGCTTCTCAGTGTGTCATAGGCTTAAATTCTTCAAACAGGAAGGACTCATGGAAATGCACTGGACTAAAAGAACAACGACAAGAAGAAGCAAAACCCTTGTCTATGTCATCTGTCAATATTTCCATTGCATTTTTGGAGAGGATTTACTTGGACCATTTACAAACCTCATAACTCTTGCTTTCTGTGAGACTTCCACACCTCAGTGGCAGTGGGAAATGCTGAGCGCAGATTGCATTTAAATGAAGCCTTGCAAAAGAGTAGTTCCACACGCTGTCTGTAGAGGCTGAAATCTTTAGCTGACTCCCTAAATGTCTGCAAATATTCAATCTAGTTAAAGAACGACTGTTTTTCATTTAGCCAGCCTGGATCTTGGTCAAGGAAAGAAAAGGCAGGGGTGCTGGTAATATGTGATTTACGGCTTTCATGAATTGTTCCCAAGAGGGCTAGATGAATGGTCAAAGCAGATCAGAAATATAACATCTAGCATCAGGAGTACAGTATCTTCCTTATGTTACAGTCCCAGCTCCTGTCAGCAATATTGAAGTGAAACTCTTTCTTGCCAGGAGCTCCTCTACTTGCTTCATGCAGAGTAGAACAACCGCTATATTCTACAGCCAATTTTCAAGTGAAATCGCTGAGATTATCTCACAGGGTTCCTCAGCTCCCATGTCTTGTTGCTGTGTCCTGCCACTTGCATAACAGCAGGTCTACTGCTTGCCAAGTCACCACCACCACCACTTTTCCCTCCCCTCCAAAACCAAGTTTGACATGGAAGTCTCCCTTTGCAGCACAGTCTGTCACTCCATGGGGGGACTGTCAGAAGCAAGACGAGGACACTGGAAGTTCCTTTGGTGGTGGTTGGCTTGGGGCCTTTTGAAGGCCTTCTGAGTCTCTTCTTTTCAGGAAAAGAGGAAAGAGCTGGGGGAACCCGGAGGAGAGCCCTTTGGGGTTGCACTGACAAAGCGTCAAGTTGGAAGGACAGCAACAAAGAGCTCTGTGTAGGCTTTCTGTTGCCTATGCTATGATTAAAGTGTTTGTCACCAACATGTACATTTTGAAAAACATCATTCACGTTTTAATTTGTTAAGGTTCCACGACGGGTAGACTTGGATAAAATCAGCTTCCTGAGAGATGCTTGGTTCTCCAGCTGCGTGCTCAATGAGATGGTGTATATATTTGTTACAGCGACATGCTGTTTTTTTTCCAGTGATCTCAATGTGTAAAAGGTTCTCCTGCTCCCCACTTTATCCTCCCAACAATCAGAGGGATTGTGCAACACAAAGAAATGGCTTGTGCAACAAAAATGGTACTGGATCCTCACTCTTGGAAGAGCTCTGCGAAGGCGCAACAGCTAGAGCAATATGCCATTGGCACTATCGGATCTAGGCCATTAAGTGAAAGCCAAATTACTTGTAATGTTGAGCATGTGGGCTGGCACTAGGTGTCTTCAAAAACTGTAAATAGCAGAGGGAAGGGGATAAAGAGTGAGACTGCTGTGTGTGGGGAGGAAGGCTTTAAACCAGTGGTTCTTAACCTTTGTTACTCAGGTGTTTTTGAACTGCAACTCCCAGAAACCCCAGCCAGCACAGCTGGTGGTGAAGGCTTCTGGGAGTTGCAGTCCAAAAACACCTGAGTAACAAAGGTTAAGAACCACTGCTCTAAACTATTGTGTCCATGGGAGCTTCTCTTTCATGCCAAATAGCAGGTTGAAGGGGCCATTTCTGCTGGGAGGAAAGCTTTAACTTCCCGACACTTTACAATTCCAATTTACAGCTGTGATTTACAGTTTTTAAAACACACATATAACATCAAAACATGTGCTTTTAATGCCATGTGGACTTTGGATGTGAAATTCTAATAACTATGTGTCAAAACATGTCAGATGGATTTGTGAACCATAGACTAGATAGATATGCTAATCTCAGAGCTATTTTACAAAGTACATGGTAAATTCAGCATTTTGAAGGTTGTGTTCCTTCCCAACCATTAGGTGATACTACACAATTTAGCTTTAATTGATTTTTCTAGCTGGCGCACCACCTACAATTAATCTCCATCTTTTCTAATATAAAGATGGTTATGTTTCACTTCATGTCTGCTCTCTGCCTATTGAGAATCCTGTGGGTTTTGCCCAAGGCAAAAGACAGATCAGAGTTACAGCCAGCCTTCATGTTTTCAGAAAAGGGAGTCAGCCATTGCTGCTTCAACCCAGCATGCTATGCGTAATCTGATACCTGCAGCTTCTACCAGTAACTAACTCATTCAGCATGCAATCCTCATTTGGAGATGCAGCCCTCATGGCTGCAACATCTGGCTTAACTTTTGGATTTCTCTGTTTCTCCCCCCTTCTGCTTTTTTTTAAAAAATGACCTAGCTTGATGAATAGTTCTGTAGACCTTGAAAGCTTGCAACTCTTTTTATGACATTTTTGTCCTAAGAAAGACATTGCCAGCGCTGCGTTTAAAATTATGTGTTTTGGTTCTGTAATGAATTTTGGCTGTCCTCTCACCATGCTCTGGTATGGCTCCCAGAATATTTGCATGCAACATCATCAGGGGAATCACTGCCAGTTCTTTCTCTGCCCAGTCTATGCATGATGTGTCCATACAATGGGACATCACAACAACATAAGAACCATATCTAGTCTAATATTCTTTTCCCACAGTTGGCAACCACAATGCCGAATGGTAAGCCCACAGGCAGAGCATGAATGAAATAACAGCCTCCTGTTCATGTGCCCCAAAACTGTTCCTGATACTGGATATAGCTATATAGTTTAACCTGACCTGTAGCCAGCAATAGCCTTATCCTCTGTGAATTTGCTGAATTCCCTTTTAAAACCAGGCAAGCTAAAAGCCATCACTGTATCTTTCAGGGACGAATTACATAGTCTAGTTTTGTGCTGCATGAAGAAGTACTTATTTTTTATGTATCCTCAGTCTCCCAACATCCAACTGCACTGGATGGCCCCTGGTGCTCACATTATGAGAGAGTGAGAAAAAAATCTGAGTCCATTTTCTCCACCCTACAGATTATACACTTCTGTTATTTTAATTTCCTTCTTCCCTTCACTAAATTAAACAGCACCAAACTTCCTAATCTTACTTCAGGGCTCTACCCCCTTGACCATCTGGATTGCTCTTTTCTGCTTACTTTCTAACTCTGCAATATCATTTTTCAGATGTGGGTAACCAGAACTGTACACAGTGTTTCAAGTGTGGTCATTTCATAGATTGGTATAAGCAGTTTTATTTTCAATTCAATTTTCTAATTATGTCCAACATGGAATTTGCCATTTTCACAGCAGTTGTACAATGGGTTGAGATTTTCATTCTGTTATCTATCGCAATAACCCTTTGTGTCACAGCAGCTTGGCCAAGCATCTGTGGCTCAAATTCCACCATGGTATGTTTGAAGTTGGGCTTCATTTGTGTATTTATTGTCCCATTGTGCATCACTCAAAACCTGCTCATGTTCACTGCCATTTGCTATTTCCATGTCAGGTTTCTCAGTGGAGAACTTCTAGAGGTCTTCACACTCCCTTCTGGGTTTGTTCTCATCAGCAGACTTGACCACCTCAGTGTTTGCCCCAGACTCTGATAACCTATGAACAAGTCTGAAATCTGATTCTTGGGTGAGCCAATTCTTTCTGTCCTTCAGCTGGAAGAACAGACCATTTATTGCTTCTTTTTGCTTTCTGTACTTTAAGCAAATACATAAGAGGTTTGCTGATAAGTCTTTGGTGAAGAATTTTTCTCAGAAACTGTTTGGAAGCCCAAGTGAACAATTTCCATTGCAGCTCTCCTCTCTCTCTCGGACTGCATTTCCTTGGTGGTTAATCTGTGACTGGTGGCAAGTGCTGATGATGGACAGGGACAAAGCTGATGGTAAATGGGACCAGAGCTAAAAGTAGGGGAGCCTTCATCTTTAGGCTTTCTATTTGCCCCACCATTTCAATCCCATTTTTCCTCTTCAAACCCCAGGACACTGGAAAGGGGCAAACTACTGTTGCCAGAGGCCTGAACTGATCTCTTGCAGAGGCTTTTGAAATTAGGTTGAGGGTCTTACATATCCAGGCCGAGACTCAACTTTGCTTAGTTTCTGAAATAAGAGGAGGATGGGTGTGTTCTTAATGGGAAGGTGGCACATCATTGCAAAAGCCATGTAGATTATTTTTCAATAGAGTTGTTGGGTTTGTTCGCATGTGCAAAGTGAAGAATAAATGGATCCATATACTATGTGGTGGTGAAGGATCTGGTAAGAAACTTTAGAGGAAATTTAGACACTTAACAGTATCCTGACTGGTGATGTTACTTGTATGATAGATTTCCCCCCCCCCCCCTGAACTGTCAGGTTCTGAAATGAAGTACAAGAATTAACTCCAGTTGAGGCATGTATTGGCTAATATTAGTGATTAGAGTAGCTCATTGGTGAGAAATGGTTGATTTACAAAACTGAATCAATAGGTGAAATTCTGTTGCTTAATGTAATAAACTGCAACTAGAGAAGGTCTATTTCAATAAATGGAACCTGTGGTGGAATTGACTCACCAAATTCCCATTAATTAAATAGGCCTACTCTAGTTGTGACTTATTATACCGTGTTTCCCCAAAAATAAGACAGGGTCTTATATTAATTTTTGCTCCAAAAAACGCATTAGGGCTTATTTTCAGGGGATGTTTTATTTTTTTTCATGTACAACAATCTACATTTATTCAAATACAGTCATGTCATTTTCTTCAGGTTGCTGCACAATGGTGAAGGGCGGGGTTTCACTTAACTGGGGCTTATTTTTGGGGTAGGACTTATATTACGAGCATCCTGAAAAATCATACTAGGGCTTATTTTCAGGTTAGGTCTTATTTTCAGGAAAACAGGATATTAGGCAACAGGATTTGAGCCATTGTTGGGGTTTCTTCACAGTCCATCCCTATGCACATTTTCTTTAAAATGAGTTCTGTTAAATACAAGGTGCTTATTCCTCCCATAAGTAAGAATCCACAAAGTGCATTGTAAATCTTGAGAGTAAAGCTGGAAACATAGCTCTGCATTCTAATTGCCTCACACACAGCAATTACAAACCAAGTCATAATACAGGATTTGTAAGACTGTTCTGCATTCAATATCTCTAGCAATTCCTCAGCATCATTACACTGCACAGAACATAATTACAGATATACGTGTTGAGGAAAATCTTAATGCAAAAGCAGTGGTTCCCAACTTTGGGTAACCCAGGTGTTTTTGGACTGTAGCTCCCAGAAGGCTTCACAACCAGCTGTGCTGGCTGGGGTTTCTGGGAGTTGCAGTCTAAGAACATCTGGGTTACCCAATGTTGGGAACCACTGTGCTAGAGTATAGACCCAACTTACAATGTCTTGGTCTGACAGCAGAACCCTAAGAGGCCAAGGGGAGGGTGGGGGGAAGAATTGTAGAAATTTAGAAATGCTTTTTGTACATTTACTTACACTTTTGAGTACTGTAATTCTTTTCTGCTTGATAGCTCGTACATAAGGTAAAGTAACTGCTGATTGTTTTGTTCCACTTGGTGAATCCTTTCCTGATGAACAGAGAGATACACCAGAAGAACACATCATTGTACAATTCCAGCAAGCAAAGTACACATTTGTGCTTACGTGAAACCATTAAAAATTTTATGTGCAATTTCAAGGCATTTCTTCCCATGGCTGTATGTAGGAACTTTAAGAAGTGGGACCTGTGCCTGAAGTAGATTCTGCAATAGAACTTTAGGGAATCAGCCATATTCCTTTCCAGAATACTCTTAATGCATTCCTGCCCTCCTCCATAACACTTGGTTTCTTTTTTTACACACCCCATTCAGCATCACATGACTACTGAGTAGGTCTAATTCTCACCAGACTCCCACTCTACAATTTTTTTTTACAAAGAGTATTAGCTACTTGGGCTTGCCTGGCATCTGAAGATATTCCCTCTTGTTTCTCTGTGGCCCCATTTTGACTCTGCATCTGTTGGCAAAGAAAATGTGATTACTGTTAGAGGGTGTGAAGTGTGAGAAGACCTCTAGGTAAATGAACTGGGCTGCTTTCTGCTCCCCTCCCCCATTTCCCTCTTGCATGTGCTGTCATGTGCGCTGCAGGTGGGTAGGTGACCCATGTAGGCTGACCATGACTGTTCTGTGGCTTGCCTGAATCAGGCATCTAATCTCTCAAAAATGCCTGTTCCCCCACAGATGCCCTTCCTGAGCTACTGGTGCTGAAATTCCTGCTCTTTGCAAATTCCTATTTGATGTTGTCAGTGTATCATTTTCAACAGAATGAACAAGCATCAAGAATGAACCCAGTCTCATATTCCCCACATGTAGATTGTAAAGGGGTCTTCAAAGTCATTGGGGAGTGTGTCTGTGTGTCTTTTTAAAAATTTTTTTAAAAAAATAGGATCAGAAAGAAAACACAGCAATCTTGCCCACTACTGCTACTGCTAGTTTCCTGTTTACTGGAACAGCTGTATGGAGAGTTTTACAAACCCGGGGTGAGGTGGGATTTGGGGAGCCAAGCCAGTGAATGGCAAACACAAGGCAAACACCTAACAAATTTTCATCTCCTCTCCCCTTCCCCTCTACACTTTAACCTCTCTTTCACTCCAGCCATTTTTCAGTCTGGGTGAAAGATCGTTTAAATGTTTGTTCATTAATTTTGGAAAATGCCTGGTTCTTGAAGTTTTCAGTGGCTTGTAGAAGTCTTAGCTCTTTAAGAGTATGAATGATCTGTTTGCTCTTATATATATTCAAGTACTTAGAGATGAAGAAACTAGCAATCTGCTTGCAGCTACTGTATATGCATAATTAATACAATCTTGTTATTCATAAAGAGCAGGAGAATTGGGACGTTCTTTTTAAATATAATGAACTATTGGCTATCAACTGGAGTGCAGAGCTATTGTGATTTTAATATCTTGAGATGTAGGCATATGTCACGACAATTTAATTACCTATCTTATAAAAGCTATATAAGATTATCCATTCTGGTAACAAGCATAGTTAGACTTGCATCAGATTTCTCATGCTATTGTCTTCTGCAATCCTCCTTTTCGCTCTCCGATTTTTGTCTTGCACATTTTTAAAGTGTATACAATATTTTACTTTGTTTTCAAATCTGATGAAACACCATGCACTATTTTTCTTTTAAAAAAATATATATATATCCAGGGATTGAATTTACTTGCATAGTCTTAACTACAAATGATAAACTAGGAGACTTGATTTTTTTTCCTATAATAGATTTGTTTGTTGTTACATATATATATTTTTGTCCTTGGATTTGGCAAAGTCATCTACGTTGTGCTACCTTGGCCAAGTCTTGACAATATTAATAACAAGACTTTATTGTATAATTAACCCTTCACGTTTAGCAAAGAGGGGCAAAGTTTTGGACTGGATCTTTGTTTTCCGAACAGATTATTGTTTTCCACTGCCCGCTCTGAGCTTTGGAAGAATACCAACCCTGAGGTGGGGGTGAGCCTATTTTATGATCCAAACTTGTGCAGTTTAGGGACTCAGGAATGTGGGAGCTGCGCGTATGTCTGGGGCGGCTGGTGGTGGGAGACAAGCCTCTTTCTGCAGCAGCACTCCGAGGGTTACAGAGACGTGTGTAGAGAAACGTCTCAGCAATTCTTGTGTAGAGCAAGGGAAGGGAGGGGAGGGGGGGAAGCAGGGGCATTTTGAAACTGCTGGCTGCTGCCTGCTGATTGGCGGGACTCGTGTCTCAGCGTTCCAGCCAGGGAGCACTCCTCCCTCCACTCTGTCCATCCCGGAAGGAATTTCCTTTGCTGCTTGATCTATTGTTGTTGTCACTGCTCTTTGCTGCATGTTTTGGTCAGATCAAGTAACCATAGTATCACAACTGTGTCCCAGGGCCTGCAGCATTTTAGACTAGCTTTCCACAATCGTATCTCGCCCATCCATCCCCCCCCCCGTTGCACGTTTCTTATTATGATTTCATAGGACACGGGGGGAAAGGGGCGCCTCCCCCCCCCACTGCAGAGATGGTTTCAATTAAAGGCGCTCTCTCGGTGTGGTTTGCTCCTTTTTTTTTTAAGTTCCCCCTCAATGATGAGATGTAAAGTTTCTACCCCCCGAAAGTTTTTGTTCTTTTCATTTTTCTACCTTCTTTCCTTATATGGGGGGGGGGGGAGGGAGGGAGAGAGAGGAAGAATGCCATGACGGCATTCTCAATCTTCTTTATCTGTTCTCCCGCCTTCCCCGGCAGCAGAGCTGTAGAGAAAAAATGTGGGCTACTTTCAAACCCTAGTTTACCCCAGTTAGTTACTGGGTTGTTGTTTTTTTTTCCCCTCGGTAGGAAGAAACCATCATTCAAACGAAGAGGTTAAAGTTGTCTGTTTTTAAAGGAGCCTCTCAGCCTCTTCCAGATAGATATCTTCTTCTGGACCTAGAATTTGAGTTTAGGGACAGCAAACACACACACACACACATTTCTTGAAGGAATTAATTACTGCAGACGTTCTGGGGATTCTTCCTACCCTTCCTAATGTAGCCATTTACAGCGGGGAGCTGGTGGGGGGGGGGGGTTGTTTTAATGTCAGAAGCGTGCTGGTTCGTGCCTCGTATTTCCCCCTGCCTCTTAACTTGCCCGACAAGAGAGAAAGAAGGATACGGGCAGGAGCCCAGGGTCGCCTTCTGCCTCCCCCTACTCCCTCTCGCCCACAAAGGGGTGCAGCAGGTTTGCTTTACAGCTACTGCAATGCCTGCCGGGCGTTTGAGGTGGAGGGGGGGAGGAGGAGAAGCTCGGTGGTGGAAAAGATCCTGGCATTTTCAGCTCTACAACACCAGATCTCTTCTCCTCCCTAGGGGTTTTGCAATGGCTAATTCCTCCTGAGGCTGACATTTGGCACTAGGGAGGGAGGAAAGAGGATGCAGAGCTGGGGATGAAAGGCGCGGTGGCGGGTTTGGGGGGGGGGGAGAGGGAGGGAGGGAGAGAGAGAGAGAGAGAGAGAGAACAGGGGGAGGAGGAGGACATTTCTGAGAAGAGGCATATTCGCTGTGCGAGCCGGACTGGCCGCGGACTGCTCAGAGCAACACTGCCCCCTAGAGACCGCTCCGCCTTGCTGCACCCCTGACCCTCAGGTTCTTTCCCCCAAGGGAAAGCATTTCATTTCCCAGTTTGGGGAGCGGGAGAGATGGATTCTGGCCGAGCTCGTCGTCGTCGGGAGGGTCCGTGAAGTCCGCGCCCCCCACCCCCCAAGATCCCGGCCGTCTTCAAGGCCACGTGGTGCCACGCCAATTTACCTCTCCTGAGCTCCCCCTCCGCCGGTTTTCATAAAGCCGTAGAGGCTGGCGGGGTGTGTGTGTGTGTGTGGCGTGCGATGGTGGGGCGTTTGGAGGCCGGGATTGTATGTGCGTTGTTGTGTCTGTGGGGAGGGGAGACACACAAACACACACGAGACGCATCCGGCGTAGCGGGTCTTTATTCTCTCTGGGCGCCCGTCTTTGTCTTGGCGGTAATGGCGTGGGTCAGGCAACTGATCTGAGCTTACATCTGTCAGTTTCAAAGAGCGAGGCGAGAGATTAGGGGATGCAAAAACCCGCCAACAAAAGGCTCGGGGGAAGGGGCTACATTTGCTGGGAGGAGGCCTTGCACCTCAGCAGCAGGAGGAGGAAGGAGAAGGAGGGCCCTCGCCTCCGTGCTTGAAACCAGAAAGGACGAATGTGGTGGGGCTGAAGTCTAGCGTGCTCCAAACTTTTCACACCACTTTCAGACCCGTCTCCAATTAAGGCCATTTCTCTCCGCGGTGGTTGTTTATAAGGGAACTAGAATGAGGCTCGTCCCAGTGTCAAAATAAAAATGCAGGAATCTGCTGGCTGGTCTCAGGGCCCCGGCTGAAGCTTCAGGGAATGGCTGGGCTTTCCCATGCTTTCGCTGAGGAGGCATGGTGCTGGGGGGAGGAGAAAGTTTTGTTTTGGGGTGTCTAGTGGCTTCACAGCCTCCATCCTCTCAACCTTAAAAGAGCCAGGAAGGAGCCAGGTGATGGGCACAGCACAGTTGGGCAATTAGTAACATTTGGAACAAGGGAGGTGATGGCTCATCATCCTCATCCGCGTTTCTGTTGTAGAAACACGGTGGTTTCATTATTGAAAGGAGTGGAGAGCTGGACTGGGGTATTTGAAGGTAGTTTAAAATCATGAGGCAATCAGGTGGCCTTTGTGTTGGTGTGTGCATTCCAGTGGGACAACTTGTGACCCGATTTTAAACTGCTCTGAATCGGTGCAGGGGACTACGTGGGATTTTTAATTGCTTTGTTTGTTGGGCAGGGGGAATTGCTTTTATTATTTATTTTTCCAACTGGCTGTCCCAACTATGCAGATTCACCATTTGGGGGGGAGGGGTTAGAATGGTGGGCTGGTCTGCCAGCCCACCCTTTGTCAGTGGAACCCCATCCCTCCCCCTGGATCCCCTTGTCCATGGCTTTGTCTGTCTGTCCTGAGCAACCCCTGACAACCTTCCTTTCACCCACCCAGTTCTGCCTCCACTTCCTCCCCCAAATTCTGCTGCTGCCGCTGCCCAAGTTGCTACTAACACCAGAAACATCTATGTCCACAGACTACAACAGAGAATTCAGGTATCCCTTGGTGCATGGCTTTGCAGTGGCCCCAAAACATGAATACAAGGTGTGGATTCTCATGATTTCATATGATTTTTAGATGCAGTCCTCCCCAAACCACTGTCAGGTCATAAATCCCATTTGTGCCCACAGACTACACCACAAAAATAATAGATTCTTCTCTGCATGGCTTTGTAGTAGGATAATCCACAGACCACAAAAACATGTGTCCTAGGCATGGATCCCCATGGATCCACATGGGTTTTTATGAAGGATCATCCCTAAACCACTATCCAGTCTGTGGGCAGAGATGGGGACCAATGATTTGACAGTGGTTTGGGGCAGAACCCATGTAAAAATCATGTGGATCCATGTGTTGGATTGGAAGTCTGCAGGCACATATTGGATCTATGACTTGATGGTGGTTTGGTAAGGATCCCATATAAAAATCTTAGGAAATCACCTCTTCCTTCTTGTCCTTCTCCTCCCCTTCTCCTTGTCTCTCTCCCTCCCTCCCTCCCACAATTCCAAATGAATGACTCTCTCTCTGCCAAGCTAGCTGTGAATGTGACTAAGTAATACTGTACAGCGGTAAAGTAGAAGACTGGGGGATAAAAGTCTGAAATGCCAACAGAGGTGTTCACATATGGCGGATTGCTAAATATTAAATGGCTTTGACATCTGAGCTAAATAGACCACCCTCTGGTAGAAGAGTAAAAAAATTAGCTGCTGCTCAAAAAAACCACGATTCCCAGTCAAAATAATCCACCCTTCCAAATTTGTTGTGTATTCACCTTTTTTACATTGATTTAAAACACACTAAAATCAATTCAACTATGGTTTTTCTTCCAAGTGGGACCGGAGTCACATACACACATTTTGCCGTTGTTATCCAGTGACCCCAGTGAGATGATAAAGGCCCTGTTTCAGAGAATCTTAAGGGCTCACCTCTTTGTCTTTGTCTTAGTTTTTAGCCCTCAAATCTCAGGAAATGGGAACCTAAGGATATGATAGCCCTGTATATGCAAGCTGCATATGAGATAGGTGTCTCGTTACTGGCATAAAGAACTGACCATGGCATTCATTGATCACTGGTCTGTCCAGTTGACCATTTTCTATTGCCCTGACTGGCAGCACTCTCTAGTTTTTCAGATGATATTCTTCCTTGGCATGATCCAGATAATCCTGGAGAATCTGCACAAATCTTTTGTACCTAGAAGTATTCTGCAGGCAAAGTATGTGCTCTGTCAATGTTCATGATGACCGCAAGCTTGGGGGCAATGAACACACATTTTCTCTAAAATGGTAGGTGGTAGTATAGATCAGGGTACCCAGTGTGGCATAGTAGTGGATAGAGTGACAGACTAGGACTCAGGAGACCTGGGTTTGATTCCCCACTCTTCCATGAAAGCTTACAGGAGGTGAGAGGTGGAACTGGTAAAACCACTCCGTAAGTACCTCACTTTCCTTGAAACCCCTATTAGAATCACATGTATGGATTTAATACACTTGGAAACCATCATGTTTTCCAGGCACACATGGTCATAACAAAATATACTCTGATTTATTTCCCTGAATTGATTGACTAGGTTTGGTTTCAACATTTATTTCCATATTGTCATAGAACTTTTTAAGAAAGGTGAAGAAACATGGTAGTACAAATTGTTACATATAAATGCAAGGAAAAAAGGTGAGCCCCATGGAATACCCTGCATGCTTACAGTTTTTCTTTATTCTGCTAAAGGATGACATTAGTAAATATGTCTGATGATTTTGTGGGGTGAGTACTATGGTATAATTTGTCGTTACTGGAGGAGCTGAAGAACAGAGGATATATATGCTTCACTTTGTCCATGTATTTGGTTGCAGGGCGGGGCATTAATCTTAAGAATCTATATTCTGCCATTCTTATCAGTTGAAAATCCACGGAAGCTAACAGTGTATGATAATAAAATAATTTCATCCTTTTAAAAAGTTTCTCTAATGCATTAGCATACTTGCGAACTTAGCAGAGGCAAAAATGCATGATGTGTTACTGATTTGGATGCTTAATTAATGATTTGCTTAAATGTGTTATACTTCCACCTTCCCTGTTAGTGTTTTGGTTGATTAATCCCATCACTTCAATGATTCTTTGAAATGCATTTATATGCCCATTTGTACCTTAGCTGGAATTAAAACCCATTTTAAACTATTGCACTTGTTAAAGTTGCTGTGCAGTTTGTAAGCCAAAGAGCACAAGGTGGACTCGCCTTCCAGCCTGGGTACATGCAAGGTTTTTCTGCTGCCCCTGCCTCTGTCCTATGTTCTTTCCCACTTTTTGGGGAAAGGTAAAAAGAATAAATATGCAAGAAGGATAACATTTGGGAGAAAACAATCTTCTATGGAAGATCTTGGATTCTTACTTTTTAAGACAACAGTGAGTGTGGGCAACTGACCCACCCTGAACTGTAAAATACCATAGAATGGCCGATCAGGGCATCAACTCAAAGACCAATGTGAGTTCTCCAACACCATGGACTCTTGACCCCAAACAAGCAGTACTGTATATGCTAAAGAAAGCATCCACCAGGTAAAACTATTGGGCTTTGATTTGGTTTAAATTGACTGTTCCTGGTGGATTAACTACATTCCTAATCCCAGCTCTGTTAGAGGCAGGCCATGCTACTGGGCAGTCTTCCCTCCACCAACTAAAAGAAACTCTTGGAGTTTCAAAAAGGCAGAAAGGGAGAAGGAGGGCCCCCCAAATGGCCTGTGACTGTCCTCCATTTTAAAAGATGGGCCATAAATTCCAAACTGCTAACTGAGGAGAAGCTTGAAATCAACATGCATGCTGCAGCTATTTCCATCTAAGAAGCTAACCTGGCCTCTACACCGTCAGCCATGTGAATTTGGGACATTAATAACAGCACATAAGTTAGGAACTACCCATAAGAACTTGATGCATAGCCTTGAAGAAGATTATCATCAAAAGCTTGGTGTTTTTGTTGTTGTTGTTTTGTTTTATATTCTTAATGGTCAATTAAAGGTATCACCTGCTCCTGCATTTTGTATTCAACAACTCTCTTTCTCCTCGTTCACTCAAAACACTTAGAAAGGTGCCCTGGAGGCTAGAACTCTCCACAGCTTTTCTAGGCTGTAAAAAAATGCAGGAGAATCTCTGGCTTCTTCTACCTTGATGCCTGTTGCATGTACTGTATCTCTGGCCCACCTCACAGCTTTATTTACATCTGGATGGCTTTAATGGCCATGCAGTGTGAGAAGGGAGCATAAGTTGGGAAATTAGCACATTGCCTACCAGCAGTGGACAGGCTAGCCCTGTCAATTCTAGTAAAAACCCAAAATGTCACTCAGGTCTGAAAAAAATGTAGTGGTGCAGTTTGGAACACTTGAGCTTATAACGCATCTGGCACAACACTGCCTGATACCTCTTTAAGAAATGAGTGAACAAAAGGTAGCAATTATAAGCTTCTTTGATTTCTCCTTTTCAGTTTTTCTGACTCCCTAGAACTCTGACCTGTACTTAGACAATCCACAATTGAAACAGTGACTGTAAAGTACCCAAACTATTTTTCCATAGCTTTCTAGTATTGTGGAAATATTAAAACATTCTGTTCTTTTCGTCAGTTCTTTACCTCCTCTCATCGGATATATTTCCTTTCCTCCTATAAGGAACAGCGTTGTTGGTGATCTTTATTCCTCAGAACCCTGGAATTAGTGGGTGTAAGATCAAAAGCAGGAAACTTTAAAAGTTCCAAGAACCAAGAGTGCAAGATAATGTGGCTAGAATAACACTGGTAGTATAACTATGAACTGGTAATGATGCTGCAAGCATGGAATGAGCTGCAAACTGGGTGTGTTCTGGATCAATTGTATTATTGATTGAGCATGTACAGAAGACCGTTGGTTTGGCAAAGGAAAGATATCTGCTGTTAAAATGCAAGAAACGTGCACTTTTACATAGCACAGTAGTGATATTTCAGTCATATTGGGAAGTTGTCCATTTCTGCAAATGCCTCCCACCAACATAGCACTAAATTTTTACTACTGAGGAAGTAAACCAATTTGCCCTGTTTTATTCAGAGTAGATCTAGATACTTGAAAGGAGAGTCAATGAGTGCATTTTTTGTAACCAAGCACTATTTAACTAGCCTTTGTGAAGAGAATATTTCTGTGATCAAATTGTAAGCTTAGTCAACAAGCTAGCATGTAATGTTTACCTGTCTTGCCTGCGAGTGTATGTTCAGTGCCTGTCATATTCCAGATCTATTCCTCAGCCTTTTCAAATGCCACTGTTTGGTAGCATGTAGATGTTACGTTGTTTCTTCTGGCTACGAAATGTGTACGTCATTTAAGAATACCAGCAGACGACGGTATAATTTTAATTACCATCCTTCCTTGTTTGGGAACTGTCTCTTGCCATTCTGAAACAGTATGGCCAGTATTTTTGTTTTTTTATTTTAAAAGTATTTTCCAGTGAGCTTGAGCTTGTCTGCATAGTAGCATTGTCCCCAGTCATTCTGGGGTTGGTGTCTATTGCTGGATGTAGTGGGATGCAGTGGGTTGTCCTAGGACCACCCATCCACACACATCTGGAATCTCTCCCTCACATCTCTGCCCCAACACCCATTGCCGTCTCTTTTTGCCTGTCACCTCTGCTCTCACTCCACTCACCTCTAATCATCTTCCTCTTCTTGTCTTTCTCTCACACCTTCATATTTTTGCTTATCAATCTATTTTACTGTGTAAGATTGGCAGTGGTTTCCCGAAGGAAGGAACAGCTGATACCCTTAGAAAACTAAATAGGAGCAGCACTAAGCTGTGGTGAGGTGGAGAATGCTCAGCAGAAACACTTTACTAAGGAAATGCCATTAAACAACACCCATCCGTAAAGTATATAGATCAAGCTGCGTTAACAATGTGGTATCAGGGTCCATACAAGCAGACTGTGCACTGAAGCAAATCAGAGTAAAGCAGAACAAACGTATACCACCATCAAGAATGAGCATGAAAAAAAAACATTGGAAGTAAGTATTTTTGGTCTGGCTTTGATTCTGTTGACACTAGTTTCAGCCCCATATCATGTAGACAACTGGAATGCAGTACCAGTAGCATGGGTGCAGGAAAATAAGTATGGATGGCCTCTTAGAAATAGTGTATGTTCCTAATTATAAAAGTATTGGCTTGGGGTTTTCATATAAAAATTCAGAAATCCTCTCCTGGGGCATGCGCAGTCCAGAGTTCTCTGAAGGAAGTTCTTCACTATCATCCTGTATCATACTATCCAGGCTCAGTGTAGTCTGAACTGGAAAGGTACAATTTCTGAGCCGATAAAAGGGATTCATTCTGCAATCTGTGTAAATTCTGCAAGTGAAGCAAAGTGCTTTTTAAAAAATTCTGATCTAGTAATCATGGAGAGGACAAATACTAGCCATGACTATGAAACTGTTATGCTCTCACTTTCAGAAAACCTTGCTCAGGCTCACTTTGGCTGTTGAGGTTTTCAAGGCATTTGAGGGATGAACTTAAAATCATCTTCAGGCGTAAGGGATGAGTTTTTGGGAAAAAAAGTAAGCATTCCAAGGTTGCTGTATCCTGCATGCAGTACTTAAAACTGCATTCACACAGAACTGCAGGCTAAGCACCTTGCACTGCCTAGTTGGCAAATTTTCCTCTGTGCAATGTTGGGGATTATAGTGTATGTGCTGGGTATGGCGTGGTATGCTGTTTTATGCAGAATGCAAGCTACTAGTCATTGATTAGGTGGACAGTGAGACTGTTACTCATCTTCTTATGCCAGGGTGTTCAATATAAGGAGTTGACCATATGCAATAATTGCAGTAACTTAACTAGTCAAGGCAATGGATGCATTTTCATTGAGGTGGCAGATTTGGGAAACTTAGTTGCAAAATCTGAAATGTTAAAGTACTGTCCTGCTTAACCCTATCTATAATGCTTTTCTGAGCATAGATAGTAAAGAGAATGCCTATTCAGGGGACAACACTATAATTAAATCAACCATTTGATTTCGTCATAGATCAGGCACATAGAGAACAAAGATGACAGAATGCCACCAGTTCCATAAGAATTTAAAGCTAACCTTTCAACACTCCATCACTTGTGCTTATATATTTAACAGTGGCACCAAGTCAGAAAATTTTGTGGCTGAAATCCTATTGCTTATTGTAGTAACTTGCAACCAGAGTAGACTTATTGAATTAATGAAGATTTGGTGTGTCGCCTCTTTAAATTCCATGGATGTGACCTACTCAGCAACAGGATTTCAGCCAGTGAAACTATTTCAGGATTTTTCTGTAGATATGAATGTAGAGTTGCTGCAAAAGAAGAAAGTCAACCATATGATGGTTTTTATGATTTAGTGCAATATTTATTCCAAATTTTAGAAAATGGGATGGTTTTGTTTCTTGGGAGACGGTTCCTTGGCATCCTGCAAAATTCAGAATACTTTGATACTTCTTTTCATAATACACAGACAATGATGTTATTTCTCAGCTCTTATAGGCAACCTGCATGACACAGTCCAGCATCTAAAATAATCTCCGGTGGTGTTAGTATAAAGGTTTCCTCATTCCTTTATTGTTTTCCACTAATTTTTTAAAAAGTGGGATGCTTCCTTCTGATTGGAGGCAGTTCTGTATTCACAGATAGATTATTTTAAAAAATGGAAGATGAACTTTTTCTGCCTTTTCCCTAGCATTCCTGGGGGAAACTGCAGCTGAAACATAAAACCAACACATCTCTTGGTATTTGAATGTCTGAAGACTCTTCCTTCGTTCCTTATTCTATCTCAAAACAGCATGGAATTATAATTTCAGCCTTGTTACATATCCCCCCCTTTCCATCCTGTTTTTTCCCCTTTTTTTGTAATATTTTGCCTCAGGAAAATAGGCGTGGACCCCTAGAATGTGTGTAGCCCAAAATCAGGGTTTTACACCAGCAGTTTGCATGACGAGTAGTGGACATGTCCTTGAAAGGGTTAATTTGCTGGCTGTCTGAGTTTCCAAGGATTTCAAAGGAAGCTCAGTTGAAAAATGGGCAGTTGTAGCTGGGAAAGGACAGGGTATGTGTGTGGGGTGGGAGGAGGAAGGATGGTTTGCTAGCATAGCCGCAAAAGTTTAATACTGTGGTTAGGATTCCCATCTCTCTGCCAGAAACTCAAGCTCTCCCAGAGGCTAGGCGAGCTAATGCAAAAGAATCCACAAGGTTTTGATTTATTAGTCTAATGCGCCAGCTAGTGCCTCTTCCCCATTTCATAATGAGCCTTTCCCACTAGAGATGTCTGCAAAACTGCTTTTATTATCCACTTTGCAGATGGAAGAACCAAGTTTCCAGGTTATAGAACACTCACTATAGAGCAAAGTTTGCATGTGTCTTTGTCTGTATGTGTGCACATGCTTCTGTAAATGAGAGTTCTTGGGTCTTAGGAGGAATTCAAGGTTCAGCAGCATCCTCTTTAGTTGCTAAAGGAGATCACTTTTTATGTCCAGCTTTTAGAGCCTGCAGAAGCCAACCTTATGGCCTCAGTTGTGAAGGTATGAAATGGGTAATGCAAATGTGGGCAACAGTGGGAGAGAGGTTAAGCATCTGAGCTACAGGACAGCAAAGTCTCCAGTTTAAATCATCAGTCAGCCTTTGAACTTGCTGCTTGGCCTTAGGTAACCAGCTCTTTTAGCTTCAGCATCCTCTTTCCCTGTGAAACATATGGAGATGACAGAGTAGTATTACCCTACAGTGACTGTATTAAGAGTTATTGGAACTGGCTTCCTGACATGCAGAAGAATGAGGTGGGGATGGAGTTACAGAATTCTAAGATGATAGACTGTTCTCTACCACTTCAGTTTAAGATGGAGGATCGGCATTTTTGAATGCTGCCGCACGGAGGAGGACTCACATAGCACAGAAATGAGTGAGCTAGAACCTCTCTTGCTATGACAGGTTTCTTCCTATGTGTGGTATTTTTGCGTTTCTACACGTTTATAGATATCATTGGTAGAATTCTCTCCCACAGGAGGCCAGGCTGGCCCCATCTTTGTTATCCTTCCAGAAGCAGACAAAGACCTTTCTCTTCAGACAGGCTTTCCCTTAGCGGCTATCTGTCTGAAACGGTTTTTTGGGTTTTTTTAATGGGTTGTTGTGCCTTGTTGCTTTGAATCTGTTTTTGGTGTTGATTTCGTTTACCATTTTTAGTGTGGTATTTATTTGATTCTTTCAAATATTTGTATACTTAACTGTTTTTATCTTTTAAACATTGTCTTTTTATGATGTAAGCTGCCTTGGGTCCTTTTAAAGAAGAAAGGTGGGTTAAAATATTTTAGATACGTAAATACATAAATAAATGAATTGTTTAAAAATGCTCCCTCCTGTTAAGCTGAATTTGTACAGTCAACTATACCATCTCAGGATTTGACACTTATCATTTTCAGCCTAGCAGCAGAGTGAAGTAGTGAAGTGCAGCCTTGCAGGGAAGTCCATGAAAATTGGTATCTCATAAATTAACTCTTTGTTAGGAATGAATACCACAACCGGGATAGAGAAAATGATGGAAAGTACCAGAAAGTAAGGCAGATAAATATATATGCTACACATGAAAAAGCATGCTATTCAAATATATTAGCAAAATTAAAGAGCAAAAGAAAGAGAAAGCACTTTAAAGACCAACAGATTTATTTCACTGTGAGCTTTTATGGATCAAAATCCACTTTTTCAGACACATGGGGCGCCAATACGTGTCTTCTGTATGTATACATACTTCTCTGATCAAGTGAGGAATGGATGCAGAACACACCACACCACTAAAGTCGAGAAAGTTACCTGCAGTTTCAAATCTGCAGGGGAACAGTTAGAAGATGTCAGCCTGGGATCACCCAACTTTTGTACTACAGCTTCAGACAAGGCAAAATTGATCAAAATTAATCCATTCATATTTGGTTTTGTCTAAATAAGAGTTGCAATGTCATGTTTTCTGACTTCCAGAAAGAAAAAAGTGGTAAAATAAATTTCTAATTTTGTTTGTTTGTTTGTTTGTTTTGCATTGTGTGTAGGAATTTTGGCAATTGGTTGTATTCTCTTATGTTCTACAAACACAGCTTCTCAACCCAAAACACCTGTGGGCCCCCTTTTGAAATGTTTGAGTTTAATTAGGACTAGATTATGAGAAGCTCAATGACTAAGATGTGTTTCCCCGCCAGTGATTTCTCAAGATAACGTGCTACTTGCGCTCGTCCTCAAAAGGAGTGGAGCCGATCTGAACTTCTTAAATGCTTATCCTCTGAGGAAGTCCCAAATCCAAAGTTGCAGTGATGTTCCGACATCCTCCAGTGCCATGATATGTTCATAATGTGCAGTCACAATTAGCATAATGCTGTAATTATGGCTTATAAAGGCTGTATTCCCTAAGCTGACTGATCTTTTCATCTAGGGTGTGCTGATGTGCTAACTTAATACACATGTGTGTCCCCCCACAATCACTCATCTACTGAATGAACACACACCAACATACCATATTCTGTTCCAAATCTATTACCATATGCCTGTCTTTTTACAGTTCTTTGGTGCATGATGCTCATAGAGTGGATAATTAGCTAAGTGAATTAATTGACATTCATACGTGCAATTAGCAAATGGTTACAAGCAAGCTATTCTCTTTGGGATGACGAAAATTTCAAGGGGACCAGTGTAAAAAATACTGTAAAATCATTAAGAGTAAATAATGAGGGTTGATTACTATGCATGATTATAGAGGCTGTTTTCTTTCCGCAGCCATAAAAGTGTACACACTGTAAACAAGCTTGCGTGTGGGGAAGGAAAGCAATGCTATAAAATGTTCTAGAAAATGCCACCTCTGGGGAGATGCACTGGGTATGTACGCCAGATAAAAATCTGAGCCAGATGAATGGTATGCCTTGAACTGTGTGGTAGTAGTTGTTTCCAGCTCTTCATCTTCAGTTAGCTTTCCTTAACAGGTTTGCTATTCAGTGCTTACTACAGAACAAGGAGGAACATACAGCTCTCTCTAAACAGAATAATGCTCAATCTCTAATTGGGTTTTGTGCTTTAAATTTCTCAAGCCGCTTTTGAATGTTTTATAGTAAAGAACACAACTGGTTTTGGTAAAAGAATAAAGGGCTGCTGTTTGTTTATTTATTTATTTATTTGCATAACCCAAGCTGTGATCCAGTTTGAAAGGATGGCAGGATTATGATCTGACTGCCCATATTAGGTCATACCCTGGAGCTTGGAAAGTTACTCAAAATGTAATTAGTTGCCACTATAGTTCCAAGCTGCCAATAGTTAGTTACATTTTAAAATACAATGTTTGACTTTCTTGTTGCTCACAGGTAAGTACAATACAGTAGCTATATTTTAGTTCATTTAAAAACATACCTGAATGCTACAAGCCTCTGGTCAATGACAAAAAGCACAGTCTCTGCTCATACTATTGCCTCAAAACTACCACTTGAACTATGTCGTATTTCTCCTCTACCATTTAATGAAGCCACACACCCATTGCTATAAGTAAATTGAAGGTTACAATTACACTATAACAGGAGTTACAGTTACAGATGCAATGTAATGAAGTCAAACTATATTTATTGGAAAAGTGGACTAATTACAAGCAATGAGTTATTTATAACGAGTTCCTTCCAAGCCCTGGATAGGCATCCCATCCAAGGACTTGTAAAAGATGATTTCATAGTGCAAGGCTGGGGAACCTGTGACCCTCTAGATATCATTAAACTGCAGCTTCCATCATCCATTAGCATTGGTGTTGCTAGCTGATGCTGATGGGATTGGTAGTTCAACAACATCTGTAGAGCCACAGATTTCCCAACCCTCTCAGGAGCATATGAGGAGACGAAGCATTAGTCAAAGGTTATAAAACCAGTCATCAGACTTGCTGACCTGCGCTCCTCCCTCAATAACCCTGGAACTCTGGAAGCATATTCTTCCTGGGGTGGTATCCCATAGAGCAACAGAGTACATTGTGAGATGTTGCCAGGAAAGCAAAGCCTGCAGTTTGAGACCCCTCTGGGTCTCTGTTTATAGTCTTCCTCTTTTTTGTATTGTAGACTCGAACCAGTGTTGTGCTCTGGCCAACGATACTAGGGCAATGGAGGGATGGTGTATGTGTTGGTGTAGCTACATTAAAAAGGTTGCCAAGTCTTAAACCATTGAAACAATTGCCCCTCTACAGCTGCTCTGTGTGGCAACTGGCATATAGAATGGTGTGGGAATACTCTAGCAGTGGTATGGCAATGTTCCACAATTGGAATGTTTTGGTGAGGAAGGTCTGCTTATGTTTTTTGGCTGCCACACGGAGCATCCACTATGGAGTATCTGCCAATGGTTATTGCAATTTGATGCTGTCAAAACCTGGACTTAATGGTTTTATGGGCAGGGTGATAGATCTTTAAATGGTGTATTTACAAAGTGCTGGCCCTGGAGAGCCTGGTTTATAATGTTAATTTATAAGGTCAATCTAGTATACCTAGTTGTTGTTATCTTGGGGTCTTAGTATTTAACATATTGTGTTAGGTCAACTGAAAGAAAAAAAACTATTTAGTAAATTTAACTTTCAGTTTAATTTTTTTTAAATTTTGAACACTGTATCTATTTCACAATGAATTGTACTCATGCTTACACCATTAAACAGATTGCAACTGGCTCTAGAACATCCCAGATTTTTACTGCACATTGAAATGGTGTGAGTTGTGGTAGATTAATGGTAGCCTCAAATCATTGATGAAGCCTTGTCTTTTTCATGAATTAGAATTCCACTCTATTTGTCGTACAGCAGCCCTGTTTTGTTTGGGATATTCCTGCTCATTCTGTTGAGTGTGTCCCTGGATTTCTAGACTAAAGTCCTGACCTAAATAATGGACCACATGGCCTGGGAAGGGGTGAAAATCAGAGATAATGGTAAGAGATCCTTGATCCGTATCTACATTTTGCTTCTGTAACCTCATTTGATGTCTGTGGTGTTCAGTAACTGCCTAACTGTGTTACTTCAGCCAGTCCATTGAGTTGTTCAGCTTATATGAGTTTTGATTCCCACCACCACCACCCCGCCCCCCAGTTGTTTAGTAGTGAGATACCATGGATTCTAATTACCTGTGGAGCAATTGCTTCTAACAAATGGAACTGGGTGATTTATGTGCAGGACAGGGACCTGTTCTAAATGTGGACAGGAAGAACCCTATCAGAAGGAATGGCAAGAGCGGCTGTTCAGAGATGGTAATAATTTCAAAAACAAAGAATTGGAAGAGCCTCATAGGTGATCTAGTCCATCCTGATACTAGTAGGGACAGAGGATCACAATTGAAAGACTCAGTCCAAAGAGAGTGTTGAGAAGCATGGGGCAAGAAGGAGTATGAGATTCAGGTTAGGGGGGCAAATTATATCTCCCAAGGGTGCTTTGTGCCCCCCAAGCTTCCCAGAGGAAAACATTTAATTCCCCTTCCCCCCCATGTGAGAATTATAGGTCTGGAGAACCCAGTTCTCCTCTAAAACTAGGTGTGCCAGCTCACAGACCTGGTTTTAGCAAAAACTGCAGGTATTTTTGAAACTGGAAGTCACTTCTCAGAACTTGTCCAGCCCTGACATGAAGGGGAGGTGGTGGTCCCTGAGGGCAAAATGCAGTTAAATTGAATAGCGAGATAGAAATTAGTAAAAGAGAGTGAGAGTTGTGGAAAAAAGCAGGCTGGAGGAAAGACTAGAGGAAACACATCAGGGAGTTCTGGTGCTTGTGTGAAAAGACCATGTTGCTGTGGTATGCTGTTTGAAAAAGATCCTTTTGATCTATTATAGGCCTTCCTGAAACCTTTAAAGAATCCTGTGGTTGGGTTTTGAGGATTCATCTGTACAGGAATGGATTCAAACATTTTGCCAGGCTGCACCTTCCCATTCCTTCCCCGGCAATATGCATTCATGGCTGTTCATGCTGGATACCATTTTATGCCGCTGACAAAGTGGAGGGTCCATCAAGGTAGATAGTTTGCAAAACAGTTGATGTGCCACGTTTTTGTTGATTTCTAGAACTGAGTTTAAAACTCAATTGGTCTTGCAATGCTATTGAAATTGCTGCAAAATGGGCCCAATAGCCCTTAAAGTTCCTTGTTTTCAGTCTTCTTCTTGATTAACTTGATTCTTAAAAAACATTGCAGCTTACGTTTCAATGACCCACGAACAGGGGAACCAATGTAATTCTTTGTAGGTTGTTCAGATCTGGACACAGTTGTATTTCAGAGCCAAATTGTTAGTTATGTAACTGTCTACTTACTCTCCTTTAAAAGTCAAGCCAAATATGTGCAGTCAGGCAACACCCAGCAGAAAGTCTCCAGGGCTTGAGGGTAAATATTCAAGTATACAGGAAAGAGCAGCTCTAAAGAAAAGTAAGCACATTGATAATAAAAACAAGGGGAAAGGTTTAGAAGCCAAGACCTTACCCTCCTGTGAATTGCAACAAAGGGGTGTTATTGCCTTGTTGAATTCTTTTTAACCTTTTCAGTGTTTGAAATATGCATTAATAAAATTCCAAGTAGTTGGATTTCCAAGGGCAAAAGGGGTTCTTCTGATTGGCTTTAGAATGTCATCCAGGAATTACTGCACCCAACATCTACATCTGACTTGAACTAAAGTATGACTTGATGCAAAAATATCCTTTTTTTAGTTTCAAGATTTCTTAGGGATGGTGCAGCCACCACATCCGTGCCTAATCTGTTGCAGTGGTTAAGCTTCCTACGTGGTTAAAACACATTTAATGGTGCCTTGAATCTCTGACTGGACAAACTGTTACAATGTAAAGGTTGTGTGTTGTGTGTGTTCCTGTGTGTGTTTCAATGTAGTGACACTTGTTCCTTCTTGCTGATTAGCAGATTAAGCTAGTTCAGGGTTCTGTGTACTTGGGCCTTTCCTTAAATGTAATTTGGAGGTTTGAGCTGAAATCTTTCCATGAAGAACCTGAGTATTGTCTCAATTCACTGACAATTTCTCTTTAAAACAGGAAACAAGATGGCAGCTCTGTGAAAGCAGTGAGCAATTGATTTGCAATATGGCTTTTTTTTTCTATCAGCAAAGATAGAAGTACAGATTTGTTTAGAGGATTATAACAAATGGGTGTTAACTGTTTCTCTTCCTCCCCTCCGCCCCATGGCATGTGTAAAACATCTGTACAACTTCTGTTGTAACATTGAGGAGACAGCATTTTCCCATGGATCATTAATTAATTTAAAAATTATTTGTACTATGTTAAGTACAGTGGCCTTTATCAATAAAAATAAAATGTAAATATTTATGCATTAATTATTGGGATGGTGCAAAATGGGTCAAGTCTCTCTTCTACCGGCTCAACCTTCCCTTCAACAGGGAGTGAAAATCAGTTCCTCTAGCTCCCAGTTGCCTTTAGCCCTTGGACAACCTAGGGATAGTTGCTGACCACCCTGTGTATGGTTTGTATGGGAAAGTTCTGAGGGAAACAGCTATGGTTCTCTTCTCTCCCCTCTTGTCTCCCTCATCCCTGGCTAATCAGAGACAGATGAGGGAAGTTCCATTCTGGCTGCTGGTGTCCCCACAGAATGGCAGCTCAGGTTGCCGTCACTGGAAGGAGAGAACTCCACCCATCTGAATCATCAACAAGATTAGAAAACCACAGTGACAAAAGTCTGAATGGGCAAAGGAGAAGCAAAACAGGGTGGATCTCTGTGGGCATTGTCATGAGGTACACAAATTTGCTGACGCACCATGTGTTCTCTTTCTCTAAAGCAGCTGGAAGAACAGCCTCCATTTGGGGCATTGTACCTAGCCAAGACCCATCTCAGATACACACAGGAATCTGGCAGAAAAGGATTAGCCTATCTCACCTACTTATCACCTTCCTGAGGTAAATGGAGGTGGTGATTGTTGTTTTCCTTCCCCATCCGCTGCCTACCTGAATCTTTGTCCCTTGGATAAGGAGGTGATGGCTGTCCATCAAAGTCACTATAAACCTAATAGTGTAATATTTGGCAAAATGACCTTTTTCGAGTTTTCTCTTCTGTCCTTCTTGGCCAACATGAGATACTCCACCAAAGGCCCAAAGGACCATGAGATAATGTGAGTGTGATCACACGGGGAAATAAGAGAGAACGGTTTGGACCATTTGTGGAGCAGCCCAATGCAATCTATGTCTCAGCAATCACATGACATACAGGGAAATGTATCCCAATGCTGTAATCCCAATGCTGAGCCATGCCCAAGCTGGACCTTTCTGGCATGCTGTAGGGCTAATACCTTTTGGGGCCAATCTGGAACAATTCCCTGACAGCTGGAAGGGTAGCCTTAAGGGAGATTGCTCCCTGCAAAGTGATCCTTTCCGGTGTGACCAGATGTGCATCTTTCTCATCATTTGATTCCACACTATGCCTAGTTGCTCTCCTGCCTTACTCAGTTTATGGTTTAGTAGACCATTATTATTGGTTTTAGGATATGTTTTCTTGTTTTATTGGGCACATTCATTGCTTTTCTTCCTGCCTCAGGTCAACTTTTAATAAACTTACTTAAGTGAACTGGATTGGTTTCCCATTTACAACTTGCTGCTCTGTATCGCCTATAACATCTTGAGATTATGCTTACCAAGTGAGTGATGAAAAAAAAGAGGAAAGAAAGAGTTGGCTAAGCATTAGCCTGGACAGATTGGGGACTAACCTGGTGCATGAAAGGGAAGTGTCGTTATTCAAGATGGGCTACAAAACTATAGTTGATTATATGGTTTAGGTATAGGGGACAAATGCTCAGACTCCTGGGTATATCCCAGTGGATTATTCCTGGGTATCTATCTGGCCCTCTTGATCTCTTCCCCTGCCACTTTGGCTGGTATGGTAGTCTGATAAATGGGTAATTTACATCAGATAGATAAAATGTGTCCCTCCAAATGTTGTTGAACTGTGACTCAGACCATTCCGCACTATGCTGGCGAGGGCTGATGTACCTTATAGTTCAACAACGTCTTGAGGGGTGCAGTTTGGCTACTCTTTATTGAAATGATCACATATTTCAAATCCTTAAAAGGTGAGTGTCTGTCTGACAGTTTCACAGAACTAGGCAGTAGACAGTAGATTTTGTATTGTGCACTGGATGGAAGTTTGCAGGACATACATATGAATGAAAGTCTGTAGACTTATGATTTGAAGTGGTGCTTTCTATTATATATCCATTATGTAGTTGGGGAGGGTTTTTTTCCTTTCCTTTTTCTTTTTTGCATGGATTGGTCTAAGCTCAGTGATGATGGGGTAGAAGGTGTTGGAAACCCTAGTAAAACTTAGCCATGGCCTCCTGTCCATGAATCCAGATAACAGATAAAAATGTATTCCTAGAAGAAAAGAGGTTTTTGGGGATAATAGTTGAGAAAGCATAGTTCTAAATTAGCAATGAAGTTGTTGGCACATGGTAAGGTCCAGTGACATGCTGCCAATCGGAATGTCCAAAGCTAAAGTAATTGTGGGTAAGTGTAAAGCAGCAAGGTTTGGTAGCTAGACACACAGAAGAAAGCACCAGCTTCCGTCACAAAGAATAGAGCTTTAAAAGCCTGTGCCTCTGGAAACCTTTGTAGATACAATCTTATCCATCAGGGATACACAACTTGGTGACTCTAATGTTGGGCTGGATATTGCATGTTTTCGCTTTACGTCCTCCTTGCTTGCACAAAGAACATGCTATATAAATATGAGAATATCTGTGGTAGGGGAATATTCTTTATAGAGATTGCTCTTGTCACTCTGCTACCAGCCAGGACTTAGGAAAGTTATTTTTTTGGCCTGTAGCTCCCAAACCCTATCCTCCAGTCAAAATGGCCATTATTATTGGGGTTCTGGGAATTGTCAAAAAATGTAGCTTTTGTAAGCTCTGCTATTAGTGGAAAAGGAAGAATGATTTTGCATTCAATTGGCGGGAAATAGCCGGGGGGGAGGGGGAATCAAAACCATGCCGTTAATAATGGGACTCAGATTATGGACCCTTGGTAGATATATTGATCTTTTCCCCTTCCATAAAGAATCTAGTGTTGAAACCAAGGGCTAGTCTCCGGAATAGCAAGTCAAAGTTTGAACGCCAATAACCTTGACACGAGAGAGAGTTCAAATGGTTGCTGTTTTATTTAGCTAAATAAAAGGCAGATGGAAGTCATGCCTCCAAGTGTAGGCAAGAAAAACCATGCCATGCACAGGAAGATCAGGACTTTTATAACATTGGTTACACAAGGGAATGGGAGGAGAAATGGGTGGTTCGTGACCCATTAGCAGAAGGGATGGGATTACAAAGGAATCCAAACTATCGGAGTGGGAATCACAGAAGGGATAGAATTTTACAACAGGGCCTATAGACAGCAATTATGGAGATACATGGTTACATTGTTGCATTGTTCTGACAGGAAAGCAATTTATTATCTTGCAAAGCGGTTACAAGGTTGGGTGAAAAGGAGACTTCCAAGGTGAGAAATAAATAAATGCTTGTATAGGAAAAAGGTATTGTGCAATGACTGTTCAGGTTCCGGAGTTCAATTCGCATAAGATTGGTCCTGGTATTCGCCTGGGGGAAAAGAGTCAAAACCCAGCTGTGTCTGTTTGCTTCTCCAATCTAGACTGGAATGCGAGATAACCCACCCTGGCGAAAGAAACCCGGCCAGCCTTATTCCTTTACAGAGACTCTTTGAGGGAACGAAAAACATGTACATACTGTATATGTATAGCTGGCTGTGTTTTATCTTTCCAAACTGTATTCTGTGTGATCTGATTAAAGGTGTGTTCTTCTTGTGTGTTTCATGTAGTGCTTTTGTGTACATGGTCCCATCACTAGTTTCCTGTTACCACTGATTCTGCCTTTTGTTTTCTCCTGCTAAGGCCAGCTGCATATGCCATGGACCGATAAACAGTTGTGGCCTCTTTCTCCTGGTTGGACACTCTAGAGCAGCGGTCCCCAACCTTTTTAACCCCACAGACCAGCTAGGGAAGGCGGGGCACCCCCTAGGGCTTGCGTGCATGTGCAAAGAAGCACGTGCGCTCGTGCGCATGTGCGAAGGAGTGGGAGGGTGCTCGTGCGGGCGCGCGGGCGCATGCCCAAACGGCGGCACGGTGCTCATGAAGGCGCTCGTGCGCTCATGCATGTGCGCAAATGGCGGCACGGCGCTTGTGCGGGCGCACGGGCGCATGCGCAAAAGGGTGGGGGAGCGGTTGTGTGGGCGCAGGTGCATGCACGCATGCACAAAGGGCATGGCGGGGGAGTGCGTTGCTCTAGAGAACCATTGCCACTCAGGATAGAAGGTACACTGCATAATGGCTGCAGGGACAGTCATGAGACAGTCACTGTGCAACTGCAGTAGCCTCCACATAATCTCTTTGTTGCTCACTTATTGGAAGTGCTTGTGACGAGCCCATGTCGCTTGGATAATGATTTTTATTCTGTATTTCTTAGTTGCTGCAGGCTCTGGTCTCTGTACACTTTGGGTCTGAAACACTAACTATCCATGATGGTAATTGGCATTTCTTGAAATCACATTGCAGTTTTTTGAGATTTAATAACAGGTGACACCCTCCCTCCTGGGAATCTTTTTCATGACTTTACTATAAGTAGGACTGCCCTTCCCTTCTCCATCACAAGCCCCCCCCAGGCATACAAACTCCCATGCTGAAAAACTGGCAAAAAAGGAAGCAGATTTCCTGGAAAAGTAACTGTTTGGCCAAACAATTCACTAACATACAAGTTTTTGACAGGATTCCCTCCACCCCCACCCCCAAAAAGAGTTGTTTATGACTTTTGAAAGAGCTTTAGTAAAGGGCTTCATCTACTGAGCCTTGTAATAAAATATAAATCAGCTAGACTTTGCAGAGGAAAAACAACGACTAAATATGTAACTACAGTACAGTGTGCCTTAGGAGCTCAGAAACCAACAGGTTGTCAGTTCTATTCATTTTTTGCTTATGGGTTAGTAAGGAGCTAACCCATATCTCCGGACTAGATCAGATGGAAAGCTCTTCAATCTCTCTAGATTGAGAGCGAAGACCAACGTCCAGCTGAAATGCATGCAGGACTTCCTCTTCGCCGATGATGCAGCTGTTGTTGCCCATTCTGCTGAAGACCTCCAACAACTCATGAATCGTTTTAGCAAGGCCTGCCAAGACTTTGGATTAACAATCAGCCTGAAGAAAACACAAGTCATGGGCCAGGGCGTGGACTCACCTCCCTCTATTACCATCTCCAGACAAGAATTGGAGGTTGTTAATGATTTCGTGTACCTTGGCTCAACGATCTCTGACACTCTCTCCCTAGATGTCGAGCTGGATAAACGCACTGGCAAAGCAGCTACCATGTTCTCTAGACTCACAAAGAGAGTATGGCTTAATAAGAAGCTGACACATATACCAAGATCCAGGTCTATAGAGCCTGTGTACTGAGTACACTCCTGTACTGCAGTGAGTCCTGGCCCCTTTGTGCTGAACACGTTCCATATGTGTTGTCTCCGACGCATTTTTGGTATCACCTGGCAGGACAAAGTTCCAAATAGAGTAGTCCTAGAATGAGCTGGAATTTTTAGCATGTATACATTATTGAAACAGTGACGTCTACGTTGTCTTGGGCATGTCGTGAGAATGGCTGATGGTCGGATTCCAAAAGATCTCCTGTATGGAGAATTAGTGCAGGGAAATCGCCCCAGAAGGAGACCACAGCTGCGATACAAGGATATCTGCAAGCAGGATCTGAAGGCCTTAGGAATGGACCTCAACAGGTGGGAAACCTTGACATCTGAGCGTTCAGCCTGGAGGCAGGCAGTGCATCATGGCCTCTCCCATTTTGAAGAGACACTTGTCCAGCAGGCCGAGGCAAAGAGGCAGTCCCGATACCAGCAAAATCAGGGAGCTGGACAGGGGACAGATTTTATTTGTCTTCAGTGTGGAAGGAATTGTCACTCTCAAATTGTCCTTCTCAGTCACACTAGATGCTGTTCCAAGTCCTCTATTCAGAGCACGTTACCATAGTCTCTTGAAACTGAAGGATGCCTAATCTAGTAAGGAGCAGTATGTAGGCCTGGCTCCTAGCAGGGCTTCAAAGTCCTTGAGTATTCTGGAGAAAACCCTTCTTCTTTATCTGATGAAGGTTGGGCAGGGGGAGAGCAAAGTTTAGTTGCAAGGTTTGGAAAGTAGTAAATGAAGAGAGACACGCAGTTCCACCTTAAGAAAACTTGAATATACTTCTTCTTTTTTTCCTTTCACGGAAGTTGGGAGTGTATCACACTCCCTAGTGATCTGAAGAGCAGACCTGGGGGAGACTCTGCTTAGAAAGCCCTAGGGGCGGGCTCATGCTCAGAGTAAAGGGCATGAAAGCAGAAAAGTACTTGGGAGCAGGTGGCCTGGTGTTTCTCCTTGACCTCAAGTCACCGCTTGAGCTGATTGCTCGCTCCAAGGGCTGTCCCTCTTGCATGAGAAAACTCCTTTGCAGTTTCCTTTCGTGAAGGTGAGAGGGGCCGGGAGGGAAAGGAAGAGGGAGAGAAGTCTCCTGGGTTGAGGGTGTTGCTGGGTTCCTATTGTTGTTGTTGTTTAAGTAGTTGCTACAGTGGTAGAAGATGATTCCTGAGCTGCCCCGTTGAGTGTGTGATATCAGAGAAGGTGCCACGAGGGAAGCATTGATGAAGTGTTGTCTTTCAATTTAATACGAAATACTTCTGTCTCCACTGCCTACCGCTCTTTTCAGGCAGAACTGCAACTAGACCCTTTGCCTTGGCCCGGGATGCTGCCTTTCTTTGGTAGATGCACTTCTATAATTAAAAAAAGATGCACACTTTACTTTGGAAGGTTTCTTGAAAAAGGAGTGTGACTCTTTTATTTCCATTGGTTAGTGTGGCCTCTTTTCTGAGTCTTATGCAAGCAGGAAATTTATTTGAACTGGCTTTTTCTCATATCTCATTCTCATATTTATATAGTATTAGGAGAGAGGATTTATGCAGGTATGACACAGAGGCTGAAACTGGCTTGCTGAAACCTGTCCAGCAACTCTGTGGCTGTACAGAGATTTGAACCCAAATTGAATACATGCTGGACCAAACTGATAGGATTTAGTTTTTTTAGATCCAGTGTAATGTCGTGGATAGTGTCAGACTATGACCCAGGAGATGTGGGTTCAAATCCCTGCTTGGCCGTGGAAACTCACCAGGTGGTGTGTGGTGGCCCTGGTAAAACCACTCCTTAAATATCTCACATACTTCGGAAACCTACTAAGGTTTCCATAATTTGAATGCAACTTGACAGCACATAGCACATGCACTGGAGTTTTTAGAAGCTAAATACAGTAAATGTTCACTTGTATATGGTTCATTACCATGTTGCTAATATATAATATATAAAAGGGATGTGGTGGCGCTGCGGGTTAAACTGCAGAAGCCTCTGTGCTGCAAGGTCAGAAGACCAGCAGTCGTAAGATAGAATCCATGCGATGGAGTGAGCTCCCGTCGCTTGTCCCAGCTCCTGCCAACCTAGCAGTTCGAAAGCATGTAAAAATGCGAGTAGATAAATAGGTACCACCTCGGTGGGAAGGTAACAGTGTTCCATGTCTAGTCGTGCTGGCCACGTGACCACGGAAACTGTCTTCAGACAAACGCTGGCTCTATGGCTTGGAGACGGGAATGAGCACCGCGCCCTAGAGTCGGACAGGACTGGACTAAATGTCAAGGGGAACCTTTACCTTTACCTAATATATAATATTTGGTGGTTTTTTTTTTTTTACTGCCACAGGAATATTTGTATAAAGTTTGTGAGGGAGCCAGTTGCCCTATCATGCTGGAAAAAACTCTCTCTCTCTGTGCATGGTGTTAAATGGGGAAGAGTCAAACAGTAGAAAAATATCATATGCCAATATATAGAAAGATCAGAAGAAACAGGAAAATGTTATTGGAAATGTGCGAGGTGAAAAGACCTCAGTGACAGTGCCGTGTGTATGTAACATTCATGGAAAAAAATGGCCAGAAATGAATGAGGGCATGCAAAGGAGAGGAATAATTTGGTAGAACCTATGGCTGGGCTCCCCTTCATGGATTGCTGCCTTGTCGTGGCGAAGGGGCTTGAGTAATTCAGAGAAGCTATGGGCTATGCCGTGCAGGGACACCCAAGTCATAGTGGAGAGTTCTGACTAAACGCGATCCACCTGGAGGAGGAACTGGCAAGCCACTCCAGTATCTTTGCCAAGAAAACTCCATGGACAGAAACAAAAGGCTAAAAGATATGACGCTGGAAGATGAGCCCCTCAGGTCGGAAGGCGTCCAACATGCTACTGAGGAAGAGCGGAGGACAAGGACAAGTAGCTCCAGAGCTAATGAAGTGGTTGGGCCAAAGCCGAAAGGACGCTCAGCTGCGGACGCGCCTGGAAGTGAAAGGAAAGTCCGATGTTGCAAAGAAAAATACTGCATAGGAACCTGGAATGTAAGATCTATGAACCTTGGTAAGCTGGATGTGGTCAAACAGGAGATGGCAAGAATAAACATTGACATCCTGGGCGTCAGTGAACTAAAATGGACGGGAATGGGCGAATTCAATTCAGACGATTATCATATCTACTATTGTGGGCAAGAATCCCGTAGAAGAAATGGAGTAGCCCTCATAGTCAACAAAAGAGTGGGAAAAGCTGTACTGGGATACAATCTCAAAAATGACAGAATGATTTCAGTATGAATCCAAGGCAGACCTTTCAACATCACAGTAATCCAAGTTTATGCACCAACCACCGATGCTGAAGAGGCTGAAATCGACCAATTCTATGAAGACTTACAACACCTTCTAGAACTGACACCAAAGAAAGATGTTCTTGTCATTATAGGGGACTGGAATGCTAAAGTAGGGAGTCAAGAGATAAAAGGAACAACAGGTAAGTTTGGCCTTGGAGTTCAAAACGAAGCAGGGCAAAGGCTAATAGAGTTTTGTCAAGAGAACAAGCTGGTCATCACAAACACTCTTTTCCAACAACACAAGAGGCGAATCTACACATGGACATCACCAGATGGGCAATACCGAAATCAGATTGATTATGTTCTCTGCAGCCAAAGATGGAGAAGCTCTATACAGTCAGCAAAAACAAGACCTGGAGCTGATTGTGGCTCTGATCATCAGCTTCTTATAGCAAAACTCAAGCTTATACTGAAGAAAGTAGGAAAAACCACTGGGCTAGTCAGGTAAAATCTAAACCAAATCCCTTATGAATACACAGTGGAAGTGAAGAACAGATTTAAGGAACTAGATTTGGTGGACAGAGTGCCTGAAGAACTATGGATGGAGGCTCGTAACATTGTACAGGAGGCAGCAACAAAAACCATCCCAAAGAAAAGGAAATGCAAGAAAGCAAAGTGGCTGTCCAACGAGGCCTTACAAATAGCAGAGAAGAGAAGGGAAACAAAATGCAAGGGAGATAGGGAAAGTTACAGAAAATGGAATGCTGACTTCCAAAGAATAGTAAGGAGAGACAAGAGGGCCTTCTTAAATGAACAGTGCAAAGAAATAGAGGAAAATAACAGAAAGGGAAAAACCAGAGATCTGTTCGAGAAAATTGGAGATGTTAAAGGAACATTTTGTGCAAAGATGGACATGATACAGGACAAAAATGGCAGGGACCTAACAGAAGCAGAAGACATCAAGAAGAGGTGGCAAGAATACACAGAGGAATTATACCAGAAAGATCTGGATGTCCCGGACAACCCAGATAATGTGGTTGCTGACCTTGAGCCAGATATCCTGGAGAGCAAAGTCAAGTGGGCCTTAGAAAGCATGGCTAACAACAAGGCCAGTGGAGGTGATGGCATTCCAGTCGAACTATTTAAAATCTTAAAAGATGACGCTGTTAAGGTGCTACACTCAATATGCCAGCAAGTTTGGAAAACTCAGCAGTGGCCAGAGGATTGGAAAAGATCAGTCTACATCCCAATCCCAAAGAAGGGCAGTGCCAAAGAATGCTCCAACTACCGTACAATTGCACTCATTTCACACACTAGCAAGGTTAGGCTCAAAATCCTCCAAGGCAGGCTTCAGCAGTATGTGGACCGAGAACTCCCAGAAGTACAAGCTGGATTTCGAAGGGGCAGAGGAACTAGAGACCACATTGCTAACATGCGCTGGATTATGGAGAAAGCCAGAGAGTTCCAGAAAAACATCTACTTCTGCTTCATTGACTACGCAAAAGCCTTTGACTGTGTGGACCACAGCAAACTATGGCAAGTCCTTAAAGAAATGGGAGTGCCTGACCACCTTATCTATCTCCTGAGAAATCTATATGTGGGACAGGAAGCAACAGTTAGAACTGGATATGGAACAACTGATTGGTTCAAAATTGGGAAAGGAGTACGACAAGGCTGTATATTGTCTCCCTGCTTATTTAACTTATATGCAAAATACATCATGCGAAAGGCAGGACTGGATGAATCCCAAGCCAGAATCAAGATTGCCGGAAGAAATATCAACAACCTCAGATATGCAGATGATACCACTCTGATGGCAGAAAGTGAGGAGGAATTAAAGAACCTCGTAATGAGGGTGAAAGAGGAGAGCGCAAAAAATGGTCTGAAGCTCAACATCAAAAAAACTAAGCTCATGGCCACTGGTCCCATCACCTCCTGGCAAATAGAAGGGGAAGATATGGAGGTAGTGACAGATTTTACTTTCCTGGGCTCCATGATCACTGCAGATGGTGACAGCAGCCACGAAATTAAAAGACGCCTGCTTCTTGGGAGGAAAGGGATAACAAACCTAGACAGCATCTTAAAAAGCAGAGACATCACCTTGCAGACAAAGGTCCGCATAGTCAAAGCTATGGTTTTTCCAGTAGTGATGTATGGAAGTGAGAGCTGGACCATAAAGAAGGCTGACCGCCGAAGAATTGATGCTTTTGAATTGTGGTGCTGGAGGAGACTCTTGAGAGTCCCCTGGACTGCAAGGAGATCAAACCTATCCATTCTGAAGGAAATCAACCCTCAGTGCTCACTGGAAGGACAGATCCTGAAGCTGAGGCTGCAATACTTTGGCCATCTCATGAGAAGAGAAGACTCCCTGGAAAAGACCCTGATGTTGGGAAAATGTGAAGGCAAAAGGAGAAGGGGACGACAGAGGACAAGATGGTTGGACAGTGTCATCGAAGCTACCAACATGAATTTGACCAAACTCTGGGAGGCAGTGGAAGACTGGAGTGCCTGGCGTGCTCTGGTCCATGGGGTCACGAAGAGTCGGACACGACTTAATGACTAAACAAGAACAAAATGGCTGGGCACAGCACGGAGATAAAGCAGTGACACTTTTAGAGGATGTGTAGTGATTTTTGGGAAAGAGGGGCATTTTCTCCAAGCTTTACCCATGGAATAAACCTCGCCTTTCAGCCTACTGGTACGGAACACCTTTGTTTCTTTATGTAAGGACTCTCTTGTTCATGGGGTACACTTACATGCGCAAGACTGAGACTTTGATCCTCCTTGGTGGAATGATTTCTGTGTTTGCTTTCTCGAGAATGTGATTGCTGTGTGTTTCCTGAGATACCGAGAGACATCCAGATCCTGAATAAGAAGCAAAATGCTCAAGTGCTGAAGGAACATACATGTAGAGGATGCTGTGGGCTTTGGGAGATAACAGCAGGATAGGAGAATGGTATAAATTGTGGTTTTTAGCTACAGTTTAGGAATATTTGCATAATGCTTAATAGTCTTGCATATTTGCATAATGGTTTTCCATGGGACACAACATGGGTGGAGGTTTGTCCAGGCAGAAAATTGCAAGTG
Source organism: Intellagama lesueurii (assembly GCA_037013535.1). NCBI lineage: Eukaryota > Metazoa > Chordata > Lepidosauria > Squamata > Agamidae > Intellagama > Intellagama lesueurii. The sequence continues at coordinate 172,935,796 of JBAJHW010000004.1, read as the reverse complement.
ACGTTTCTGATAAGTTGTGTTGTAATACTTTCCCCCCCTTTTTAGAAATTTGTATCCCGCCTTTCTTAATAATTCACAGTGGCATAGTCTGTGTGAAGCATTCATCAGTGGGGGATTTCCCTTTATCTTAATTCCTTCCCTAGGTCAATTGCTCAAAGATTATTTGACTGTTAGGCTGAACAGAAAGCTAGCCAAGTCTGCTGTTTTGTTTCTGGTGATATGCCATGGAATACCTTGGTTCTTTGTCTTTTACTGCCTCTTTATTGGAAATAATTGACTACTTTTTACCCTGTTGTGTTTTCAGAGTTGGGGACTTTGACAGATAATATGTCAGTGCCCCAACAAGCTGATGGAATTTTTCAAAGTAGGTCACTTTAATGCAGATTTGCTTGGTTACTATGGATATTGCTTAATTATATACCAATAATCCCCCATGAGAATATTGTGATTGCTGCTCATTTTTCTGTTTTTAAATATTTCCAGAAAGTGTAAAAGATGCTCTGGTGGTTTTAAAGCTGGGAATAGATGAGATGAAGCAAAGGGGAATCTAGGTTAAGATATAAGGTGGGAAAGCAACAGTCTCTCAAGCAGTGGAAAACAAGGTTGCTTGTGCTAATTTAAACTTGCTTCTTTCCCCATGTTTGACTTGTTTTCTGTGTTGAAGGAAAGGGGTGATAGGAATCAAAGGCCTGGGCAGGTCTGGAAGCCTATTTAGGCTAATGCCCTGCTGCTCTGGGGGACCATTCAACTGGCTGCCTTCTGCAGCCCCTCTTTGAAACCTAGATTGCTATGGCTTTCAAACAGGAAGTTGCCAGAGATGCCATAAACTGGGCTCAGTGTAGAGGGTTTGCATATGTGTTGTGCTTGCTTCCCTCGCATCTCCTGCCTACCCTGTTTCTGTGACATCACAGGGATCTGCCCCTAGACTTGTGTTTTGGCTCTGAAATCTCAGAAAGCAGGATGGTGCCCACCTGGCAACCCTTGCACGGTGCTAATTTTATCTTTTCAATACGAGACAAAAATGTTTACCTCAGGCTTTTAGATGCTACAGGACTGGCTCTGCTTTTATTTTTCAAAAAGGTACTATGCAGTGGTACAGTTCTGTTCTGCTGCTTTAATTATTTGTTTTCTGTGAGGCGCTCTGAGAACCATTTGACATTTACAAGCAGTATGTAAATAAATCTATATATAAATAAAAAGTGTTTATAATTCTTTATTCTCCTGCTGAGCCTAGTGGTGTCAGTCAGGTGTTGAGCAGGAGCCCAGCCCCATCCTTTGGGTGGCTGGAAATTTTTTATTTGCCTCATCTGCACTCCATTCAAGAATCCTATATGTGTCTTTGGCAGTTCCCATGTTTCCAGAGTAAGTGGAGCAATATCTCTTGCTCCCCCAACCCTTTTAATCATATATAATAATTCCCCCCTGCATCACAGTTCCTTCCACTTGTAATTTCTAACTGGGATAAGTACAAGAACATCATTCAGACTTTTTAATGGCTGTTTTACTCAGCTATATTTATGCTGCCTCCACCTTAGCTGATATTCTCTGTTGCTGTGAGAAGGTGTGAATTGCTATATACCTGGAAAATTGAATTAGTTTGTTTGATGCCGTGGAGGAGAATTGGGAGAGGTGGATGGGTTGGATACATCCCCAGAATTTATATCTTTTCAAGTAATGGAAATTCAGCTGCTGCAGAACAGTCAGGCTTGCAAAGCTAAAAGTTGATCGTACTCTCTGCTTTCTTCTCATACTGTTCAGATTTAGTAATCACACTCTCAGTATTTTAATCCATGGATATGAGAGACGTTGCTGCTTTTTTGGCCAATATACGGTAATCTATTCTACAGCTCATTTGCTGTCCATTCATATTGACTTGGCGAAATTCCCGTACATTGTGCACTTCATTTTTTGCACTTTGATCACTTTTCTTATCAGGTTGTTTCGAATTAACTGTGTGGTTTTTTTCTGTCCCGTTTACTTATTTGTATAAGCTAGGTTGCTATAAGTATTCAGTGAAAGACAGTTTTTTATTAGGAGCAGGTGAGGTTTAGAAGTGCACTGAATTCGTTCCCTCTAAGGCATTTGAATTCCTCCTTGTTGTCAGGAGACTTTGCCTTTGGGCTCTTTTTTCTAAAACAGCCAGACAAAGAGGAAAGTCTTCAATGACCTCCAGTTTCCAATAACTTCTCACAAAGGAAGAAAAGAAACCCAGCATTTTGGATTCAGGATTGTCCCAACTCCTCCTTTGTGTCATGGAGTTAGATCAAGCAGGCCTGTGTATTTACAACTATATGCAGAAGATCTTCACTCAAGAGTTATAACTTTAAAGAGTAGAGAGCTGTAGGTTAGGGTTGGTTAGCTTTCAAAACTGGTAAAAATATTCACATTGATCGCTTCTGTAAGTTTGAAAAATATCTTGGTAGCTATATAGTTTTAAATATATACTCTTATGTGGACCTATTCCTAGAAGTCTGTCTTCCTGCACCAAGCTTACACAGCATATGTCTCATTTTCTGTGTATTGACTTTCTGAGAAAGGTAAATTCAAGTTGGCCATCGTTTATGGCTCCTTCCTTCATTTTGGTGGAAACATCCAATTCTTGTGCAACCCAACTGATGCTACTTACACTCCCGTTTGAGAGGGGAAATGCCTGTATTGTTCCTTCTCTCTGTACATTTAGAACACACTTGAAAGAGGTGCTGTTTGGGAAAGTGTCATCTCCCTTTCCTTATAGACATTGGTCCCCCAATGTATCTTGTGGCAAGTAGAAGTAACAAATAAATGCAGCTGCCATTTTAACTTCCCATATGGTCCCTGTGAAGACTCATTACTTCTCCTTCTTCTCCTTCTTCTCCTATGTGAAATTGGACATCTTCACTACTGTTCTGACTTTCGATGTGATAACTCTAAACAATGATTTGTGCTGCAGCCAAACTAGACAAAGGGTACTTCTGCCAATCAGTAGCCCGTACTTCTGCATTTCCTTTCCTACTTATTTTATCTTGAATGCTCTACGGTAGCAGTCTGTTCCCTTCATTTCTCATTAGGTGACCCAAATATTCCCGCTGTCTGCATTTTATGTGTTTTATGATTTCTTGTTTTTTGTTTATTAGCCCTCAGTACTTAGTCATGAAATTCCTGTCATAGTCCAAGAAATTCTTAGTATCCTGTGGTACATCAGCACTTCAGATCCTTCTCTCTCTCTCTTTTTTTTAATAGGACCTTGTATTAAAGTCCATAATTCTATTCCACCCCATTGAAACTAGAACACATACCACTGTACAATTCTGAATTCCAGTTTTAAATTTTCTTTCATATTATAGCCTTGATCTTAATGAAGCTGCTTGACACCACCTCCAGTAGCGATTTTCTGATATTAAAGCATCCCTTCACTATCTCAAGACTCCCGAAGGCTTTCCCAGAGCAAAAGAAATCCCTAGAAAGTCTTGGAACTTGAAGGATGGGATAAGAAGTTTTAAATTAAATGCTTCCATCACCAGCTGATAACTCCATTCCCATTGCACGGCCTAAAGTTATGCTACTTAAATTTCAGCCGTAGTCTTGCAATGTTATAGACCAGCAATTGTCAATCAAAGGTACATGCACCACTGATAGGATGTTAAAGTGGTCTTGGTGGGAGTAAGGGGTTTTTTAAAGGTGAAATTTTAGAATTATTAGTTTTGGTCATTCACTGTATTGTAATAATAGCAATAACATTTAATCCTGGTAATGCTACTGTGATTTTTATTACACTAATATTTTCTGGTATAATTTGGAACATGCCTTAATGTTAATTTCCCAACAATTATTCTTTAAAGAATGTTTAATCATTCATCAGAGACTTGTAAATTAAAAGAAGGCAATTTTTTTTTCTGTCATGGTCAGCATTCCTCCATGGGTAACTTGTCAGGTGGTACATGTCAGTGATGGGCACAGCTGAAGCCGGAACTGAATAGGGCCAGAACCAAAAGTTAGCGGGTAATGGCTTTTCTCTCTCTTTTCTCACCTTTTATTTTCCTCCCTTTTCATTCATATTCTGGGTTGCCAGGAACAGAGCCAGGAAATATTTTGGTTTTTGGTTTACAAATCCCAGAACCCCCCCAGCCAAGCAGTGCCATGTCACCATATGAGCAGTAGCCCCGGTTGTTGGGGACTCTGAATAGTTATAATTAGAGATGGGGGTATTTGTATTTGTATACGAATACCCCTGCACAGGTGGACATAATGACCGTCCACTCACCCGTCCACTGCTGCCATGGGCTCCGCGCTCTCTTCCAATTGCTTCGGAGCTCACAGTCAACTAGCCACTCGTCAGACGGGCAGGGAGGCTCGTCTTCCCTCCTTCTGCCAGGAGCGGCTAGTTGACCGTGAGCTCTGGAGCGATTGGAAGGGAGCGCGGAGCCCACAGCAGCAGCGGAAGGGTGAATGGATGGTCGTCCACCTATGCGGGGGTATTCATATTCATATACGAATACCCCCATCTCTAGTTATAATCCAAAAACAAATAAAATTTCCAGTTTGTCTCAGAAAATTGACAGACTGCTGTTGCCAGTGGTTTGAAGTGACCCTTTTCAGAGGACTTTTGGTGTAGGGATGAAGGCCACATGAAGGTAAGTCTGAAGGCCAAAGGTTGGTTGCCAAGGTTGTAACAGTCTGTCTGTTATGTAGAGTTGCCAGGTCAGCAACCTCTCCTTTCCTGAGACTTCAGAGCAAAAACCTGGGATTAGTGGTGAGTCTTTGTTGGACCATAAAGGTGGTGGGTTCTTATGATTTTACAGAGATAGGGCATTCAAAGGTTGAGAAGGAAACAACAGATGTCTGAGCAGACAGCCTCAGTACCAGCTGCACATGGGTGCAGAAAGGTGGCCATGCTTTAAAAATACTTTACATACAAAACCCACAACTTTTTTCCTTTTCCAGTGCTTCCGGCCCTGAGATCCGTCTTCTTGCCAATGGCAAGCCAGCCAGATGACCAGACTGATTAATTACTGCAGCTTGACATTTTTGGCAAGCCAGCCAGAAGCAAGTACAAGACCTATACCTTGATACCCTGATGAACTTTCATAAGATTATTATGATTATCTGGTTCACACTGGTATTTAACTCTTTCAGGGATAAATATTAGCTGTGATGGACCACCACAGACTCAAACTACCAAGGAGTGTTATAAATTATAGTGCTCCGAGGGCTTAGTTCATGTGCTTTCTAACGACACCTGGAAAACATAGGAATTTTGTGAAACCTCAGCCAGAGACCTCAGACCTGGCAGCTATAGTACTATGCATTATAGCCAACTGAACTTTATGCTTGATTTGTGTGATTGGGCAACTGTTGTATTTTCCCCCTCTAAATACTGCCTCCGCAAGTGTAGATATACCCTGCTTATCATTACCTTTCTGACTGTAGGGAAAAAAATTATACAGCAGTGGTGATGGTGGTGGGGATATTCTGCTTGAAGTCTTATATACAATATAATAGAAACACTTTTTTTTCTTTTTTGGCTAGAACTAGGTCACCCATGGGGTGACAATGTAAGAGCGCCATCACCTAGGTAATGTATCTCGTTGCCATGGTGACCTTAAAGGCTGCATCAGTCAACAGCTTTCAAAATTTTGACAGCTGACTGAGACCGAAGGTTTTAATGAGGATAGACACTTGGTTAGTTTCAATAGCTAAGTATTCTGAAAAAATATGCTTTTACCTTGTTAATGTTTCTGGAATTTAGATTAATAATTTAGGCATTTTCTATTCAGTTTCTGACACTCCAGAGCAAGATTGTTAAAGGATAATAGTGTTCGGCCATTAAAACAACAACAACCAAACTGGTACAGTTTCTGCTGGCCATGAATTTCCTAAGGTCATAATGTGGTATTTGCTGGTCCTTTTGTTACATTTCTCAAATAACCCATATGCTTATCCAGCAAGTTCTATGCTTTCTTTCTCAGACAGATTATATGCACTTCATTATACTTAACAGGTTAGGTAAAAATCATAATTTTCACATTATGTTTTTAATGGCAGGCATGTACGTCTCGTTACATCTTGTGTTTCCATAGTGTTTTGTACTGTGGGGAGTCAGGGAAGAATCTCTCTGGAGGATCTTGGATTCCAGTTCCCATCAGCCCCTGATAGCCCAGCCAATGAGAGAACTCATGAAAGTAGCAGCTCATCAGTACCTGGAGACTACAGATTCTCTTGCTTTGCTGTAGCCATTTTCCAAACAAGGTTGCCTTATGCTATAGGACTTGGAGAGTCATCTGTATACTTGGGTGGCTTGTTACTCCTGCCTTGGAAGGGTGTTAACATTAGAGAGGGTTTAATGTATTCTCGAAGGCTTCTCTAAGGCTTAGAGAGGGTTGTTGGTCCATTCTCAAAAAGATCATTGTTACTGTTTTATTCAAATCAGTGAAAGCAATGTTATAATATTCCGATATTAGTAACTTTTTGGGCTATATAATCAGTTAGCAGTAATTTCTGTTTATCTGTTGCCTAAGCCACCCTTCTTCGATCTGGCGTCCTTCAGATGTTTTGGACTCAACTCCCATCAGACCCAGCAAGCATGGGGTTAGAAATGCTGGGAACTGTAGTAGAGAACAATTGGACGGCACTAGGTCAGGAAAGGCTAGTTTGCTGAGTAAAAAAAAAAAGATGTGCAGAATTAAATTGACAATACTTTTCATGAGGAATTGCCTAGATTTAAGGCTGATTTTAGGAATCATCACAGATTAAAATACTATTTTTTTAGAATGAAGTCTTTGACCCCAGTACTTACTTCTCATGCTTTTTGGGAGGATTTTGTTGTTCTTGTCTGTTTTAGGTTCATTTGTGCTCCTCTTAAGCTGCATTCCTATTGCCTTCAATTATATTGCATTGCTCACACAAAAGGATGCTGACATGATCCTGTTACAGCACATCTGTGTTGCTGACCCTGCCCATGATGTCTCACACCTTTTTACATCCCTGTGTTATTTGTGGACATCTGTAGGAGGAAAGACCATGCACAGACACTTTTACATGTATAGCCTTTCCTAGGAGCTAGAACCCTGGTCATGCACATTAATTGTCAGTGCACAGAGGTTGTGCACATTGGCTTTCCTCTTGTAGATCTCCACACCTGGGTCATTGTCAGTAGAACCTGTGTAACTTTGGAGAATGGCTATAGTTGCTGTGTAGCCCTTGGGGAATAGCATGATCCCATAATGCACTGATCATCTGAACAGTCCTTCCAATGGGTGATAAGTGATTGTTTGACTAGGTGAGAACAGTGTTCAAATCCCTGCTTGGGTATGAAGTTCACTGGATGAGTTTGGGCCAGTCTCTCTCTCTCTCTCTCTCTCTCTCAGCTGGACTTCCCTTGCAGCCTTATTGTAAAAATGAGGGGGAGAGCCAAGTAAGCCATCTTGAACTCACTGGAAAACAGGCAGGATGATGATGATGATGCACTCTTGTTCTTCTACATTTCAACAATGGCAGATTCTTTGCTATTCCTTTGCTCCGACTGTTCAGCAGAAATAGTATATGCCACTACAATATAGTGCCTCTGTTTGTGTGCATTAGAATAATAAATAAATGTAGGGTTCTGCGGGGCAAGCACCCCTTTGTCCCCACCTCCACCAGATGCCCATGTTCTTGCCTGTGGTGGGTTGGCTGCTACATTTAAAAGGCAGCCACATAGCCAGGAATATCACTTCCATTGTGTTCCAGGATTAAACACTGGGAATGCAACAAACTTTAGTGGAAAACAAAAGCATTTCTGAAAGGGAGGCTTAACTAGGGCTGTCACTGTTATTTATTATCTACATGACTTGGGGTGTGTGTGTGTGTGTGTGTGTGTGTGTGTGTGTGTGTGTGTGTGTGTGTGTGTGTGTGTGTGTGTTGGTGTGCTGGAGGGGGACTGAAAAGCCCTATAAAAAGAAGCACACAGAAAGGAGGATTTTAATGAGGCATGTTTAGTAAGAAAGCTTTGAAAAGCACAGTAGGTATAGCTTGAATATGTGTGTGCTCACATGCACATGCATGCTTAGTGCTTAGATTATCAGCCAGCAGCACACACAAAGCAGGCTGTTCAATGAGTCACTGAAATAGAAACACTGACTGTCCTTTGTAAAATTACGCATGTACAGTTCCTTGAAGCACAACTGCTGTTTATTTTGCAACCAGAGGCAAAAACTGCCAGTATTGCAGTTCGGGAAGGAGAAAATCAAAAAGTCTCCAGCAGCTGGCTATGACTCGGACTCCCACTTCCCTTTCCTGTCCAACTTTTTCTTCACGTAGTTGTTAAGCTTTCTATTTAAGCCACCCAATGTTGACAGGCATGAAGTTATTGCTGTGTTAGAGACTTGTGGCGATGGCTCTGTGAAAAATGAATGTAAACTATTGGTGACCTTCAATAAAACCGATGGGCATTGATTTCTCAAATGTTTATGCTCTGCCCAAAGATGTACTACTTTGGTGGAATTTTATTTTGCTGATTTCAGGACCATGCCATTTTCCACCCAGAATCCATTGCTACTGGGATGGCTGTGTCAAGTGTGGTGGACAAAACAATTTTTGTTAAGCATTTAAGGATGAATGACCCAAACCTCACAACTGTGTCCCTTACTTCTGTACGTACTATTATATGCACTTTCCTGAATGCCCAATGTGGGATGGTTTTACAAAAAAATAAACTGGCAAACATCAGCAATGACACCCCCCTCCAACCTACTGCCTACTACTTTGTAAACTTAGCTAGTCTGATTTTTATTGAATTAATTTAAAACACAAAATAGAAACACTGTACACTACCAGGTGACATAACATAACAGCAACCTGGTATACAGAATTGTTAAGAAAACATGCCAAGCTAGTGAAACTGCATAGACTTCTATTATTATGGTCTGGCATTTTGTAAGAGCCCATGGCTTAGAAGCATTCACCTGACTTGGTTGAGCTTTCCATTTTATTGAACCTACCATGTCCATTCCACCAAGTTGTAGCACAGCATCTGCTCAGCATGGCAGTGCATATTTCCCCGTCACATACACCATTTTCTTGTTGGGTGGTCAGCTATGCATCAGAATGTGAGCTGAGGTGTACCGATGCTTGGATCCACTCTATGCCAGTCACCTGCCATGTTGGATTATCTGCACTGCAATGTATGACATCAGGTTATTCAATTTTAGGTAATCTAACGTGGCATCAGGCTAGAGCAATCTAGTGCTGACTTGGTTCCTATTCAGAACTGCTGCTGCTGTTGACCTAGAAAATATACCCAGTTAGTTGATACGTAGGTGTGAGTGATTGGTGGTTGATGGTTCCAGGTTATGGTAAAGCAAAGGGTGTTGCTTATATACCATCCCACAACACTTCTTTTGGAAGATTCAAGTTGTCCTGTGATCAAAAAGTGGCATCACTGTATTGATACATTTTATAGTCAATTGTAAGGATTGCTTATTGATTTCCTATTTCACCTGATCAGTAATATCAAATAGTCTACTTCAATGAGGGCTTACATATTAAAGAAAAAAGAAAAAGAAGCTGTGTGCTCATTGAACACAATCTGAATGCAAGGAATGGCAATACCTTTATTAGATTACTAGAAAAATCATAGACATGTGCTAGCTTTTGACCCTGTATACCTCTTAATCAAGCTAAGCAGCACAGAGATGTGGATTGTGCTGGAAAAAATGTAAAGGTTCCAAAAATCATGGCGAGATGTGTGTGCCAGGTTCCTTTGTTAAATGTATTTTGTTAAAAGTCAAACTCTGGACTGGAGACTCAGAGGGGTAGGTTTCAGATTCCACCTCTGATGGTTTTTATTGGAATGATAGCACTGTGAGTTAGGTATCTGGCTGTAAAGTCTAAAGGCCAGACGTTTGATTCCCTACTGTGCCTCCCAGGAGAAGAGCCAACCTGATTATCTCTGGGTAAGGCACATAGTTCTGTGGTGCTCCCCGAAGAAGGGGAGTGGTAAACCATTTCTGAATATTCTGTATCTTGAAAACCCTGGAAAGAGTTGCTGTAAGTCAGAATCGACTTATATTGCCATCTTGTTAGACAAAGGGTTACCAGATATTCAGCATAACGCCCCCACCCGCAAATATTAAAGCAAAAAGCAAAGCAAAGCATGCTGCTTATATAGTGCCCCATAGCGCTTCAAGCACTCTCTGGGTGGTTTACAAGTTAATTATGTAGGCTACACATTGCCCTCCCCCAGAAGCTGGGTACTCAATTTATCAACCTCGGAAGGATGGAACGCTGAGTGAACCTTGAGCTGGCTACCTGGGATTGAACCCCAGGTCGTGAGCAGAGTTTTGGCTGCAGTACTACAGTTTAACCACTGTGCCATGAGGCTATAGCCAACACCACCTTTGTTGCAGTAGTTCAGAATTTATGCAAATAGTTGTTGTCATAAATGATTTCTGGAGTGCAAGATACACTGAAGGGTAATAGCTGTTGAGGGTTTCAGACATGAGTCTTTCTGAAGAACAAAGAGATTGAGCATAGGGCATTTTGCTTGAAAAACAGATGTTCTGCTACTGAGCTACAGTTCTGCTGTTGTTTTCTCAAATCACAGAAAATGAAGCATACATCCTGGAACTTGTTGTTCTGACATATTACAAATCTTACAAGCCATGGTTTTTTTTTTGTCCAGTAGTAACTTTCAGTCAATCAAGCTGGCCTACATACACACGCATGTGCAAAAAGAGAGAGAGGGAAGAATGTGTACTTTTTCTTTGAGCTCCTTGGAGGGGAAAACAAGCTACAAATGTAATAATAAAATTGAATAAATATGTTCAAAATAACTTTAGTTGTCACTGCTGAGTTCCAAGTGGTACAACTTGGCTCAAGGAAGAGAAATGTCTTTCTTCAAGGTTGAAAAACAGGTATCTTGTCTGCTAAGAGATTAATCACCATCTCCAAATTCAAGTCCTTAGTCCTTGTGTGATCTAAATAATCTTAATTAATTTGCTAAGATTTGATAACATGTCATTTTGATGAACTTCAAAACTATTTTCAATAATACTTTAAAAATCATTGCCGTTTCCAAAAGATGCAATTGAACAAGGTTGAAGCAGGTGATGCGTGTGTCAATTTGGGGTTCATATTTTAGGTACTGTTCTTTCTCCACAGACTTTAGGGCATGTGTGCTCCTCTTCACAATAACCCTGTGTGGTAGGTTAATCTGAGAAACAGTGACTGAGCCAAGGTCATTTGGTGACATTTAAAGGCATGTTTTACCCCTCTTCAGCATACCGTCTGGTGCTGTGAGTGCACAAACAAGCTATGGTATGACGGCTGCATTAGAAACTGCCATGTACAGGAGCTTTGCATGCATACTATGCATGCATAGCCTCTTGACAGGCAGATCAGCCTGTTTTTAACATATTGTTGCACTGTCACCCCTACCCTTTATGGGCTGGTTCATCTGAATCAATCCTAGAGCTTTTCATTTTGACCAATATGACTCAGTATACTAGCATTTCTCATCCAGAGAGGCTGGTTCTGCCAGTGTTTCTTTTCATGTTCTTCTTTGCCTTCTCTCATTTCCCTTCTTTCCCCAGATGCAAACATCTGCATGCTGCCTCTTCTAGGCCAGGGGAAGAGTGGAAACTCGCCGTGAGCAAAGCAAGCCCACTCACCCTCCTTCACAACAATACTTAGGGGGCTGTGCATAAATATCCAGTCTCTGCAGTGACACAGACGTGCTGTGACTTCTTATGAAGGCTGCGCTGTGAATATTAAATTGCATTCCTGCACATTTCAAGGCTGTTGCCCTGATCCTGCCTACACTTGAAAATCAAGAAAAGGTAAAAAAAGGCCCATTAGGATGTCTAATTCCTGTTAGGAATACAAAGTTCCCCCCTACAGTGTATTCTCTAGCATTTTGTCCACTGGTTTTTAATGTCTCCTCTGCAGAGGCAGGCAGTGACTTCAAAAAATCACTGACTCTTGCTTAGCTAGACCAGATTTCAATGGGCTGACTATCAAAGGCTTTCTGTCCCTTCTAATCACACCCCATGTTAACACCAGATCCCATTCTCCAGACAGGATTTGTTAACTTCAGGGGAAGGTATCTGCTTAATTGCAGAGATCCTGTCTGACACATCCTCTCTTTAAAAAGAAAGGAGAAGAAATTCCTTGTAAGAGACTGGAACAATTAGAACCTGTCCCTTAATTCCCTTTTATGTAGCTAAATACGTTCAGGAGAGGGCAATTTAATATGACAACAAAGGTAATGTCAAGTTCCTGTCTTCATTACATTAAATGTTCCTTCATTTTAAAGGTCCATTTCCAGAACAGAGACAAATTTTAAAAAATTTTTTTTTGCTTTAGCTCCAGGTTCCTTATTCTCTAAAGGGGAGGGGGAGAACCAACCTCTGCCACCAGCTTGGCCTTAATTATACAGCTTGTCTGGTTAACAGCTTGTCACTTTCTCTCTTTTATTGTTCATATTGAATAGTCATTTATTTGTGTCATTAGCTCTTCCTTTCCTGAAGGGCAAGTAAACAAAAGCTTATCTTCTGAGAACTGATCAAAACCTTTGTTAGAATTAATTCTTAGGTAGAGAAAATTAGCATCTTGCACTGCTTTTTTTATTCCTAGGTGTGCATTTCTTTTTTTTTTTCATTTTCAGCTGGCATCACAGATTTGTCTAAAGCAGTTCTTGGATTTATCAGGTGGTTTTAGGAGCATCTAGCATGCTGATATAGATCACCCAGTGTGGTGTAGTGGATAGAGTGATGGACTAGGACTCTGGAGAACAGGGTTTGAATCCCCACTCAGCCAAGGAAACTCACTGGGGGAGTGGAACCGGTAAAACCACTCCTTAAATACCTCACTTATCTTGAAAACTCTGTTAGGGTGGCTATTGGTTGGTTCTGACTTGAGGCACATTACAACAACAGCAGGCTGATAATTCAAGATTAAATAAATGGGGAAAGAAGTGGAGGAGGGAGAAGTTTTCTTGACCTGAAAATCCTTAAATAATGATTTGTATGCAACATGGCATTATTGTTTAAAGTTGCTGAATCCAAAGTCAGGATAGCTACGATGACATCCAACCACTGGTAGGAAAGGAATGAGAAGAAAAGGTTTGAGTTGCATCTAAGTCCAGATTTTCAGGACAGCACTCATTACATGCTACTGCTATTTCAGGGTTTTTGACCCCAAGAATCACAAGTAACTACATGGTAATGATAAGCACTGTATTTTTTTTAATGTTTTATTTTTAAACTACTAGGAATAGGGTAGGGAATACAAAAGGTAAAAGGAAGTGGAAGGGAAAAAGATTTTGAGGATAGGAGAACACAGAATATACAATCATCCAATCTATTCATATTAAGTATACAAGCATCCAATCTATTCATTTTTCAATAAAAAATTGACTTTCTACTTTTTTTATTAACTATTTGATAAGCACTGTATTGATACCATCTCTTTAGCTGTGTGGTCTTTGTGAATCATATGAGCCCAACAGGTTGCAGTGGACAATTGGGTGCAAGCCCCTCACATGCATTTCCTGAATGATGGCTTCAGTACAGACACGTGAACTGTACTGTATCCTGGTCTTCCCACTACAACGCAGGGACACACTGTGCTACCGATTAATAATTATGTGCTCTCGAGTTGTTTCTTGAGTTCCAAAAATCCTCACATGATTTTCTAGATATAAAATACTCAAAAGTGATTTATCACTCCTTTTGTCTGGTGGCACTTCGGGACTGTGCAGCACGCTCTCTATAGCTTGCATCAGCCACATATTCTCCAGCTGATCTTAACTTGCATCCTTTCTTGGGTGACAGAGTGGGATTTGAGCTCCTACTCTCTGGCTTCTCAGCCGGGATCCCCAACCCACTGGACTATACCAGATCTTGTTACAGATAGCCTTTCATTATAAGGTGAAACATGCTAGTGTTCCAGAGATGTAATTCAGGCAGATTTTTGTTATGGATTAGCCAATAAAGCCTGTGTTTACTTCCCAGTGACCAATCATAAAACAAAGCAAGCTAATTTGCAGACCACAGGAAGAGTCCTAATGACAGAAAGAATTTAGTTGACAAAAAGACTGGGGTGGGTAATCAGATACTGGTAGAATGGGGTGGGAATGGCCATACCAGTGTGACCAAGAGCCACGTATGGCAACTGAACTATCTAGGATCTATTGCTAATTGCTTCTCTGCATTTTCACTAAACTCAATTAGATCCTTTGCTAGGAAATTGATTAAATAATTATGGTTGTTCACATGCAAATTTAAATACATTTTACACTGTGTGTTACCTTTTTAATGTAGTTTTGATGCACTAAACTCTTTGAAGTCCCTACTAAAATCACAGGCCACTTCCTGTAGCTAATCTACTTTCAGGAAGCTTATTTTAGGGAGGTCAGGTGGCAAAAGATCAGGAATAGCAGGAATTGAGCATACAGCTGCCCATAGTTGCTCCAGAGGGCTTTCACTGTGTTTAGTGAGACTTATTTCCAGGTAAGCATGCTTATACTTGCAAACCTGACCCATATTTAAACACAGATTCTCAGATGTTGCTTTGTAATTTTTAACATGTGTTGTTTATATGATTCTTGAAAAGGTATTATAGGTTTTACTCTCACATACAAAGCACATGCTTGCGAGACAGTGTGTACTTCGGGCAGAACCAATAAAGAACCATGGCTTGGTAAGTTTGCTTTGGTGGTTATCTCTCATCCTCACAAATGAAGGCAGATATTTGCATTTGTGAGGTTTAGCTCTTGATTTGTGTCTGGCCTTTTAAACTTTTGTAGCTCAGTTTAGAAAAGATAGTCTCAGATTCTTAAAGGGGGAAATATCCTTATGGCTGGAAAATATGAAGCTGAGGTAGACATATTTTATCTGAAGGACATGTAGACCCCTAGAAAATCTAAGGAGTTCACAGGATGTGCTATAGTTTTGGAAGAGGTAGCCGTGATAGGATGTGCTATGTTTTACAAAACAGAAAACTAAAATGCCCGTGGCATGCAGTGATGCATCCATTTGAACCCAGCACATCTGTTCTACAATAGAACATGTGGCAAATCCATTCTGCACTCCTGTCACATTGAGGCCCATAAGGCACACATGCTGAACAGCAGATGAGCGGGTGGCATGCCTCATGGCAGCAAATTTACACACATGTTCCCTGACAGTTCTTCATAGTCCCTTAAGGAGATGCAGTGCACATTCTGAACAATATGAAATCTACAGTAATGCAGTGCAGTGATTAGCAATCAGAAGTGATGTGTTTGAGAACATATTTGTAATGTCATAAGCATCAGTTGTACCATCATTGCATCTAGATTTGATACAACAGACAACATTTCCTTTGGAAGTCCTTTTGTATATAAAGGCACATAGTTCTGTGGTGCTCCCCAGAGAAGGGGAGTGGTAAACCATTTCTGAATATTCCGTATCTTGAAAACCCTGGAAAGAGTTGCTGTAAGTCAGAATCGACTTATATTGCCATCTTGTTAGACAAAGGGTTACCAGATATTCAGCGTAACGCCCCCACCCACAAATAGTAAAGCAAAAAGCAAAGCAAAGCATGCTGCTTATTTAGTGCCCCATAGTGCTTGAAGCACACTCTGAGTGATTTACAAGTTAATTACCCAGGCTACACATTGCCCCTCCCCCCTAGCGAGCTCAGTACTCATTTTACCGTCTTCGGAAGGATAGAATGCTGAGTCAACCTTGAGCCGGCTACCCGGGATTGAACCCCAGGTTGTGAGCACAGTTTTGGCTGCAGTACAGCAGTTTAACCACTGCACATACATAGTGAAACAAAGGTTTGTTTTTGGTTAGGAAACAGAGGCGCACAGAAATGTAGCGAAGTCCATATAAGAGAAATTAGGATAGATTAATTTCAAGTTATATTTGTATTCAGGAGGGTCAGATCAGAAATAAAATGGGGCTTTCTTTCTCTTGGAGGTGTTGCAGGATGTTTGCCTCTGGCGCAGGCTGGTCTGTTTCAAAGAACTGCAGCCTGAGAGGAAGGACAGTTGATGAAATGTCTGATTATGAACAATTTGGGCTAAAATATCAGCTTGAAGCTTCTATGTTTTGGTCCAAATTTTCCTTTCTATTTTTAAATGCTTCCCACATGTTCCATTTCAGGAAAACAATGCCCTTGATTATCTTCAGTTGCGATTGCAATGACATTTGGATGTTAACACCCAAAAGCTTGTTCTCCTTCACTGTGTCTTTGGGTGTTTATGATGTAGTTCAGCTTCTCCCGAGCTGCTGCCTCTGGATGTGTTGAACTAGCACCACCATCAACCACAGCCAGGGTGGTGGTTGCTGGGGATGATGAGACTGATAATTTAGCACATTTAGAGGGTGTTGGGTGTGAGAAGTCTACATGTAATTCAATTCCTCTTTGGCACATTCAGGATACATTACTCTTGAGGCTGCTGCTGTCATGTGAAGTTTGTGTAATGCCAAAGAGAGAATGAGGCAAACCTGTCTGTCATGGAAAGACACAACCACTGACCTTTGCTCTGTTGCCCTGCCCCTGCCTGTGGGTAATTTTGGATGGTCCCAGCATCATCAGTACAAGATGAAATACCTGCTGCTTCTTAATGGTTTAGTTAACTGGAATAGCTTAATTATTAAGACTGAACAGTTCTTCCTTTGTTGAACCTAAAGAATAATAGATAGGTGAGGTGATTGTCTTTTATGGAACTAATGAGAGATCTAGGGATATATTAATGTTTCTTAACTTTTCATCAGATTCCATGGATAGAGACACTACTGTTGTTCTTGAGCAACAATTGTGAGCATACACTATACATCAGGAAACAGGTGACCCTCTGCATGTTGTTACACCAAAGTTCCCATAATCCTCAATACTGGCTGTGCTGAGTATAGGTAGAAGATGCAGACCTACAACATCTGAACAACTTATCATTTTAATCATCATCATCATCTTAGAACTGCAGCGCTTGGAGGGACCCTATGGATCATTGAGTCCAGCCCCTGTCAAAGAGGCACAGTGGGGAATCTAAATTCCATCCTTGGGCTCTGCAGAGAGATACCCGAACCACTGAGCTTTGCATAGATGTGGAAATTGGTTTAAAACCAAATTGTGGGTTTGAGTGAAGAGGCTGCCGGTTGACATGTAGTTGAAACAGAGATGTTTCACTCATCTTTGTGATACTCTTGTGGTACATATGTCATGCTAAATACCAGTGAAAGCATTTTGACTTTCCTACATTGTTCAGTGGCTGGGAGAGGGAGATGGCAAGAAGTGTTTTAGCAGCAGGATGATGAGAGCTCTCTAAACTACCAAAAATGTATTTCCAAGCATTAGCTGGAAGAGCTAAGACCTAAAGCATGTCTTGTATCTGTAGCTAATTATATAAATAGAACAAACCAGGAAGCACTGGAAGTGTGGAGGTGTCAAAGAGGATGGTCTGTTGGCAGACCTTGAAAGATGGGAGATTGCTTTAAGGGAGATCCTGTCTCCTGCATCCCTGTGTATGTTTTTATTTGTTTTTATTGCACCAGTAGATCAAATTCCAGGCTGCTGCAATGGGGATCTTAATAATCAACATCATGTGCCGTCAAGTCAATTCTGACTTGTAGTGACTCTTTTCAGGGTTTTCTAGGTAGAGATATTCAGAAGTAGTTTACAATTCCCTTTTTCTGGATGCAGCCTGGGACTGTGCAGCTTGCCCAGGGCCACAAAGGCTAGTCCTTTTCCCAGGAGGCATAGTGGGGAATTGAGCTCCCAACCTATGGTTCCGCAGCCAGATGCCTAAACCACTGAACTATTCGAGCAGTTATTGACGTGTGCGTGGGCAGCCACTGCTTGGACAAGAGGAAGAAAGTTCAGGGATAAGTTCAAGATCAGTGACTGATATCTGGAGGATTACTCACTTTGGGTTACAATTATCTTTGTTTCAAAGAGAGATTTGAAGCTGCTTAGTCAAGGCAAGACTGGAAATTTAACACACAGGCAAGAATCCTGTTGGCTGGTGCCATTGCGCAAGAGCAAATGGGCAAGGGGAGTAAGCTGTTTTCCAGGCTGTCTATCACAAGCCCAGTCATACTTTAACTGCACATTTGGAGGTTTCATGTGACATCATTCTCACTTCTGATCCTCCACTTGTGCTTCTAGCACTGCTTTAGTCTTATTATTTTTTTTCTTACTGCAGAAAATCTATTGGAGAGGAAAAGAGGATAGATAGCGCCTTTCAATTGCAAGTATGAGTTACCCTGTCTGGAAAAAACTCCCTGCATGTGCAATTTGTACAGACACAGGAACAAAACACTGTATTTTATTTAAACAAGATAATTATTTTGATAATACTGGATAAGATTTAAATTCTGAGCGTGCTAGAATATGTATTCTTATTAGTCTGGCAAAACTGTGCCAAAGGAACTAGTTGGGCAAAATTTGAAACATCTTACACTGCCATCCTATGTACACACCCCTGGAATAAGTCCTGCTGAACTATACAGGGCTTGTTTCTGGGCCAGACATTTACAGAGAACTGCACTGTCAATATTTTTATGAATGTATAGATTGTTCCAGGTAGAAAAAACATGCACTGCATTTACAGAAAGAAATGGTTGTTTAAAATAGATTTTTTTCCCTTTTAATGCACGTATAAAGGGGATAAGATTTGGCTCCACAAATGTCCTTTAAATTTGTGGATGGGAAAAAGGATTTTAGGCTAGTAACCTGATCTATTCTGAATAGCAGATGAGTCATTCAGAATGATCATGTGCTCAAGTATCTGTTGAAGGTGCTCTGTACATAAAGCTTTGTTAAATATTTTTTAGATCATCAAACACATGCCACAGTCACTGTTTAAAAAGAAATAACTTATCTTTTTGATCTCATGGGACCCTAAAGGCAGTTCAGCACCTCTACAGAAACATACATGCTTTGTACTCTTTTTATTAGAATTGTACAGGTATGGAGGAAAAGAAAAGAAAACAGCAGTGTTCTGCTGCTTCTTTTTCCCAAGGGCAGATTTTCAGTTTCTCCAGTGGAAAAGCTGAAATCATTGGGAAAATCTAGAAAAATAATCTGATCTGTTCTTTCTTTCTTTCCTTTCTTTCTTAGAGTAAAATACTTTCTAAGACAAGATTTTACTTATTCAAAATGAATGATGTAATATGAAGCATTGTATACTACATAAATATGTGTGTTTTGTGCCGTCAAGTCAGAATTGACTTATAGTGACCCTAAGTATCTCATGGTAAGTGAGATAGTTAAGGAGTGTTTTTCCAGTTTTACTCCCCCAGTCAGCTTCCATGGCGAAGCAGGGATTTGAACCCTGTTCTCCAGAATCCTAGTCCATCACTCTGTCCAATACACCATACTGGGAATCCACCAAATAATTAGGGAACAATAATTCTTGTGCATAATGTAAACATGTACAGCTCTCATATCGAAGATGTGTTTCTGTACCTAGTGGATGCTGCCATCTTCATGAGGAGCGTGCCACGGGTGTGGATTGTAATACCTAGGATGCAGCATTTTGTACCTCTCTCTTTAATACAGAGCATTTTTACAATTTTATTTGTAGAAAGCCTAAAGCTTTCAGATTTTTGAAATTAATAAATATGCCAAATAGTACACTTCCATATGCTAATTAGAGAGCTAGTGTGATGTAGTGGATAGAGTGATATAGTAGGACTCAAGATCTGGATTCAAATCTCTGCTCAGCCATGGAAACTCATGGCACGTGTGTGTGTGTGTGCCATTGTTAAAACCACTCCTTAAATATCTCACTTACCTATTAGGATCATCACAAGGCAGATGTGACTTGAAGGCACATAAAAACAGCAGCACATGCTACCTAAATTATGAATGTAATAATTTATACAGCAAAAGCCATAAAATAAGTTTAGGTGGATACAAAAATACATAGTACATGTATTATAATGTTCTGCACTTCCCCAGTGGGGGGAAAAACGATAAGAAGAAACCCTAAGATTCTCTCTTCACCCCAATGACTTTAAAATTTCTGGAACTGTTACAGCTTAAATCTCTTGCATTGTAATACTAGCAACTGGCGTTCCTGTTACCTACTGTTTGGACTGTTAATATTTATGGCACCAGGTCAGATTTAGGCCAATTTGTTTCTACTCTTTGAGAAGATTCTAGATTTAAGGCTCCTCCAAGTTCTTATATTCAGATCTTCAGCCCTCTAAAATCTTATCTTTCTGGTGTCAAAATTCAGCCCAAATAATATTTTTTTGAAAAGCCTCTCTGGAACAGGCTTTCCTACTTCTATATATAAAGCAGAATTTGCTCCAGGAGCTCTTATAGGATGGTCCATCTTGTGACTCTCCCTGTTCCCTGGAGTTAATGAAGGAGTGGAACAGGGAAGTATGTCCTTAGAGCCTATGGTATAGACTCTAATTTGTTTGCTGATGGGGAGTCTGTGCCCCTTTTTCAATGGGGAGGGTAAAACCTCTGAAAAGACTCCAGATGTTCGTTCTCCAAATGCCATGGGGAGTAGACCACATCGGGGAGTTACCTTAAGCCAGGATGACCCTGTTGTGTGTGTACGTGGCTTACAGAGAGTCACTGAACTTCAGTTGCTGTTGAGCGCTTAACCCTCTCAGCAAATCCTAGCTTTTGTGTTTCAGCTAAGCAAATAATTGCTTGCTTCTCATGTCAAAGCTTATGTGAAAGGGGAATCTATTTTAACAACAGTGAAATGGAATGCTTCATGTTTAGGAAGGTTGTTGTAGGTTTGCCATAGAGAAATTCCATGTCAGTTGTAAAGAGCATTGTCTATGTTCCTTTTCCCCCTTTTCTCTCCCCACCCCACAAAACACATCCAGCATTTGGGGGGTTACTTATAACAATTTGCAATATGGATCTAGCATGGGCTTGTATGAAATTACAAAATAAAAGGGGCAGAGATGCCATAACGATACTATTGATCCTGAAATGATTATTTGCCCTTTTTTAAGATCTCTCTTCGGTCAGTCCAACCAACAAATGTCACAAACCCCTACTGAGAAGTCACTGTGTGAAATTAGGAGGGCCACTGACACATCACCTAAAAGGAGACTGTACATCACCAAAAAGGAAGTCAAAAGGGGATACTTGATTTATATAAAGTTGCATTTGATAATGTATAGTTGAAAGTTAGAAATTATTTTTAAACATTTTCAGAAGAATTACATTGATGAAGGCTGTGACAAACAGGCCTGTATACCTGCTGGCTCTGCTGTCCAAACACTCACTATGCCAAGGGAACACCAAGTTCCAGGTTCCCTAATCTACGATGTTATTGTCGTTTATCTTTAAATCAGACTTGGACTGGACAGCCTTCCAAATAGAGAGCACATTAAAAAAAAGTATTGTCCTGCATACATCTCGTCAAATGGAGGACTGTGCTTAAAAGAGGACGTATGCCCACCCTATGTGCAATTTTTCCAGTTCTCTCTCTCTCTCTCTGACACAGTATGGGCGTCTGTTCATCCAGACACACTCCTTTTTGCATGTTACTATATTGATAGCCTTCCGCCGACAGTTGGCTCTTCAGCAGGCTTTTAATAACCATAATTCAGTCCCTGGATGCTGGGTTTTTTTAGCCGAGTAACTTTGCTTGTAAAGTTTTTCCCGTTTTTAATCACTGGAAGTATTCTACTGCCTCCTGTGATACTTCAAAGAAATTCCACAATATGTGTGTGTTGCGCACGTGCGTGCGCATGCAGGAGTTTGTATGCTCAGGGCACAGAGTCCACTGATCTTCCTCCAAGGAATGCAGTCATTTTCAGGGATATCTAATTAAGGAGGACTTAAGGCGCGCAGGTGATGCTCCCCTCAGACAGCACTGTTTCTTGCTGTTTTGATTGGACTCTGGAATGCAGTTGCGCAAGCGACAGAGGTCTGGAGTATCACACGGTGACCAGCCCGAGCTAATCAACATTCTGTCAGGTGCTCCCACATGCTGTGCCATTTTAAAACCTTTTATTTACTGAATGCGTTTATTAATAAAACCTTTTATTTACTGAATTTTAAAACCGTTAATTTACCGATTGCTTTTTGTGCATTGTGACACTGCACAACCTGCGTAGGCAAGTGCTTGCTGCCACCTCAGTAATTAGGCTGAAGAGTGGCAAAAGGCAGTGAAGAGCAGCAAAGCTGTCCACGCCCAGAAGATGCAAGAGGTCAGAACATGATTGTGGCCTGTAATGTCCGTCAACCTGTGTAGGACAGTGGATGTTACCATATGTATGTTATTCTAGTGGGTTGTGGTTAGAGCGCGTTTTGAGTTCAACTCCCCACTGAGCTGTGAAACTCGCTGGGTGACCTTGGGTTGGTCACTCTCAGCCCGACTTTATAGGATTGTTGTAAGGGGTGAAGTGGGGGGAGACCAGCTAGGAATGCCACCTAGATCTCATGAAAGGAAAATATGGGTTAAATATATAACAGAGAAATAATAAATAGAATGCTTACACACACAGAGAGCAGCTCTGCCTGTGATAGGGCCCATATTTGTATTCTGCCTCAGTGTGTGGAAGTGATGGGGTCCAATGATTCTGTGTGTGACTCCTCTCCACACACAGAACATGTAGACTACAACAAGGAAACGATTGCATTGTTGTTGCTGGAATGTCTTGTCTTGAGCAGCTAATCCACTTTCCCCAACTCATTAACACTGTCAGCCAATGGAAGGATGAATCTTCCATACTTGCCCATCCCTTTCAGCTCTCTCTGATCTGAGAAGGATTAATTGGTAGAATGTCACAAATGAAAGTTAAAGTGCATCCATAGTATATTAACTTGGGAAGAGTTCCTCATGGGTTGAGTATTTCTATAGTGTTTGGATGACTCCTCTAGAGTAAGGTCTGGTACATCATCCCCAAACACACAATCATCTTGTGTATAGGGTGCTATTTGAAAAACGGATCATTGTCCCAAGCAATAGCGGAGAAGTAGGCATTATGTACAGAAAGGCAGCTGAGAGGCCGACCTAAAAAATCCCAGTGGAACACAGACAGTTCAAATCAATATTTGCTTGTAGAGTATTAAGATTACCTCTGAGGATAGTGCGGGGGCTGGGAGTATTATTAAGCAGGCAAAATATTGTCGATCAAAGGGACAGAAGTGGTCAGGTCATTCCAAACTTGGCTGCATGCTGTAGGAATCTGTGCACCACAGCATCTGGCTCCTAACTTTACAGTTTCTCTTCATTTTACCCCGTGGCAAATTCAGTGGTGGGGGAAGGGCAAGGCTGGTAAACATGGTACAGATGTGAGAAAGGTTTCTTGCAAGCAGATTTCATGTGGGGTGTGTGCTTACTTAGGTCATTTAACCTAGGATTTGTCCAGGGCTAAATCATGTTTGCTACTCTACCAAAACCAAGCAAAACTGGGTGGGGGAAAGCAGCTACTGCGTAACTTGGACGCGGAGGAGAAAACAATGCCATCGGGGGAGCAGCCGGCGACGGTCCGATGGGCAGGCCGGGCCCTGCTCCGCTCGACGGCAGTCGTGGCACCGGCGGCAATCCATAGTGACCTGCTGCTGCTTTGTTCTTCTCTCTCTCTCTCTCTCCCGCCGACCCGGATCTTCCCCCGCGCCGCCATCGCAGAGCCCCGCGGCGGCTCCCGCTGGAAGGGCGCACCGCTCGGCGCTGCAGAAGGAGGGCCGCCAGCCGCGCGCCATGGAGGGTTACCGGAATGCCACCGAGGTGCAGATGACTCAGCTCGTGCAGCCCGGTCACACCAACTACCGCGGCGAGCTCAGCGTTGGGCAGCTCCTGAAATGGATCGACACCGCAGCCTGCCTTTCTGGTAAGCCGCCGCCGCCGCCGCCGCTGCTGCTCATCGCCTTGGGCAGACGGAGGGGCGGGCGCTCGTTCCTTGGCAACCTTCCCTCCGTTCCTGCTGAATCAAACGTGTGTGTGTGTGTTCGTGCGTGTGGCCTCCGCTTGCTCAGTGCCTGCTCTTAAGGTGGAGAGCCAAAGTTCCCGCCGCGCGGGGAAGGGAGAGGAGGAGGAGGAGGGGTGGGCGGGTGTCGAGTTTGAGAGGTCAGTATATTGGGGGATTTCTGGACGCCACCCCCACCCCCCACCCCCCACCCCCCACCCCCGGGGTCAGATCTCCCACCAGCTCAAGTCGGGTGCAAAGTATAAGCGGAGCGTTAATACCCAGTGTAGTATGGTGGGTACAAGTGACTGACTAGGACTCGGGAAACCCGGATTCTCACATCCTTCCTCTGCTCACTGGGCCTGATGGCCTGGAACCGGGAACGCAACCCCAGAAACACCTGGCTCGCCTTTAAAGCCCTTTTAGGGTCGCTATCAGTTGCTTCTGACTCGAGGGCTCAGAAGAACACCGCGTGCATAGCCAGGGTGGTTCCCGAGCCCATGCTCTGCCGGGAACGTTCCCAGGACCCTTTCACACGGCGAGCTTTGCCAGGTTCAGCAGCCTGATCGCGGGGTGGAAGGTGGTGGAGCAGACCCCCTTTGTTGTTATTACCAAAAATGCGGGGCGTTGGAAACAGCCGCCGCCGCCCTGCAAAGTGCCTAGTAGGGAGATCTGGTGGTGTAGTAGTAAAATTTGGAAGGGTTTATGCTCATTCGGACAGTCCTCAGAGCCATCCTGCCACATAAAGGGGAGTTCAGACTTGCAGGTGGATGAGTGGATATCAACAGTTAAGGAGTAGAGTTTTCGTTGAATATGCATTGTAATATTTATTTATTTTTAAAATTATCCTGCCTAATTAGTGTCCGGGCCATTACTCTGGGTGGCTAACAAATCAGGGCAATATAATATAACCATATAAAAACCAGTAATAATAATCTAATCTAATAGAACACCACTCAAAAGAAATCAAATCTCTAAATATAAAGCAACTAACACCAAGGAAAGAAAAAAAGTTTTATATATGAAAATTACAGTTCAAGAATACAGAAACAGCCAGCAAAACACTGACAAGGGTTATCATAGACAAAGATAATCATAGACAACATTAGTCTGGGGTAAGGCCATAAAAGGCCTGTGTAAACAGCCATGTTTTAAGTTGTTTCCTAAAGCCAAGGAAGGAAGGGGCCAAATGCACTTCTAATGGGGGAGAATTCCATAATGACATGACCGCCACACAGAAGGCCCAGTTTTGAGTAGCCGCCCATAACATCCCAGTCTTTGGAGGGGCAGGAGGACATTTTGAGGGAGAGATGCTCTGACAGGTATCAAGGTCTTAAACTGTTAAGGGCTTTAGAGGTAGCCATTGCAAATGCACTAGGACAGGTGATAATGAATAGCCATCACTCTTATGTGCTCTTAATATATTGGCAGTTATCCTGCCAGCATAGCAAGAATGACATTGCTGGCAGCGACACATTGTTGCTAATTAAAGAGTCCCTGCTTTGATTTCATAATGATACTACATACAGCTTGAAGTCAAAGTTGGGACTCTTAAATTATCAGCAGTTTGTGGTTGCCAGGGATGTCTTACTGTTCTACCAGTGGAGCTAGCTATGCAACAGTATTTTGGCCTTGTCAATTAATTTAATTGGAAAACAAATCTCTTTTCCCTACACTATGCATTTGTCTCATTTACTTTCCAAATCGGAAAGCCTCTAACACAAAAACGCTATTGTACAGCTGGAAAATGTGCAGAAGAGAGAGAGCAAGGAACATCTTTCCTTTGACAAATAGCACTGTACACAGCATTGCAACTGCATAGTAGATTACATATAAAGACATTTGCAGTATCAGTGTTGTCCTTAACTTTCTCAGACTAGATTTGTCTTTTGTTTCATTCATTCCTGCTATACACTTAATTGTTATATTCACTGTATTATGTACTGTGACAAGTTCTCAGTCTCCAGTTAGTCTACCCAGTCAAAACCCATTGGTATATATATATACAGAGTCAGGAATCTATGTCCTAATTTGTGTGGTTTTCACTTCTCACCTACCCTTGCCTTTGGATCACCCTTACTTACATTGTCAGTGAACTACATTTGCCTTTTTGGTGCCTCTTTACCTTGTTTGGAGAAAGACCTCTGGAGCTCTTTCAGTTTGTTTGAGGTTTCAGCTAGAGATGGGGGTATTCGTATACAAATATCCTCCCACAGGTAGAAATAACAAGGGTCTGGCCCCATGGGGGCCGGACTGTCCACTCACCATTCCGCCGCTGACGCAAGCTCGATGGAGCCTTCCTAGTGTGCTGTTGTCCGCAATGGATTAGCCACTCTGCGACCTGGCAGAGAGGCTTGTCATCCCGCCTCCTGCCAGGAGTGGCTAATCCATTGCGGACAACGGCACGATAGGAAGGCTCTGTCGAGCTCGCGTCAGCGGTGGAATGGTGAACGGACAGTCCAGTCTCATGGGGCCGGACCCTCGTTATTTCCACCTGTGGGGGGATATTCGTATATGAATACAAATACCTCAATCTCTAGTTTCAGCTTTCTCAATAATTAAGGTTGCTTCCCGATGACCCTTTGATTGTGCATTCATCATGCTGCCTCGTTTCCAGAATGTTATTCCATGAGGCTGGGCAGCCAATATTGTCCTCCATTTGGAAAACCCCCCCCCCCCTGTACTTTCTTCCTTTATTTTTCAAAATATTTTCCATTTTTATTTCTTACCACTGCCAACACCACCTCAGAATGGATGAATGGATGATTTTGGATTCTTTGAACTAGAAGCTGCCCATCTAAGCAGCTTGTACTGTCTGCAACCTTAGTTAACCCCATATTATTTTATGAACAAGATACAGACTATTAATCACAAAGGGATCTGAGTTTGGGAGGCTTTGATGAGAAATTTTGTCAAAAATCTTTGATACACATTTTTTTTAAGAAGTCCTGCCAATTTATCATCAGCAAAGTGTTTTTAAAGGGGGTTAAACATTTGAATTTTAGTGATGCTTAGCTGTGTGTGGACAAAACTGTATATAACATCCTAATTTCCTGGTTCTTCTTTGGGTCACAGTGTTAGTGTTACATTGGACCAAAATTCTTCCTGTTCCCTAGTTAAGCAAACTTTTCAAAAAGATAAATTATATATTTTATTAGAAGTGCAACCATTGAGAGTTTAAAGAACTCTAAAGTCTGTGCCTATAGTTATATGTGTCTACGTATGTGTCTATATAAACTATGTGTCTTGATTTGATGTAGCTCACAGGTGCTCTTTTCAAAACAGTGGTTCAGATGTGTGTGCCACTGGCTAATTTTCAGATATTTTCAACCAACTTCTCTTGAATCTCTTTGTACTTTAGTCATATCATTCCTTTTCAAAGTCCCACCATCTCCCTTTTTGAGCTTTTCTATAAATATATGTCAGTAGTGTTAAATGCCTTTAGCAATTTGCTGTTCACGTTCTTTCTTTGCTTGCCCTAACAAAGTTTGTTTGACTTGCTATTGTTTTCATTTTTGTTCCTCTTATTTAGACACAGTGTTTACTTTGGAAGAAAACTGCCTTACCTGTTATGTCCTCCTTTTTTCCTGCTGGCAATGTGGGCACAATATTGTACAGCATTTCCTGGCATTTTGAATCAGGGATACAGAAGCACAATAAGCCATATTCATAAAACCGGTGGTTTTTTGAAGAATTGAATCTGGAATCTCTCTTGAATTTGATAGTTTTATGCTTACAGTTGTCAAGCACTTCTTGAACTTCTCTAAGCAGCACCTATGCACTGTTCCTGCTTAATTACTCAAAAGGGTGTTCATTGATTGTTTCAACTAATTTGATTAATTGAGCAAATGTAGCTAAAAGTACAAAAATCCAAAAACCACGTAGCCACCATTGCCCAGTAAACTGGGGAACAAGCATTTGAACTGCTGCAGAAGCCAGACATTTTCTCTTATCTAAATCCTATGTACACATTATTCACATATATAGGATAAGTGTTGTGAGGGGGGTAGTATGAGTGCACATTTAGTCCATTCTCAACATTGTGCCACTCCTCCCAACTCGTTGTCGTGTTTAGCAGACTTCCTGAAGTGGGAAAGCTCCTTTACCTGTGAAATATCTTCTTAGCTCCCTAGCTAAAATTAACATTGCAATTAAAATTGTTTAATGTTTAATCAACAAAACCTTTTGGCTTCCAATGTTTAATCAACAAAACCTTTTGGTTCCCAATGTTTAATCAACCAAACCTTTAGTTTACTTAATCTGTCAATTAAAGTGATTGCAGTTTTCAGCCCTTGTTGTAATCAGTACTTGATCTAAAAAACTGATGCAAAGGGAAACTATTGATAAAGGCTTATCCTTTCATGGGGATCATATATTATTTTATGATCCTCTTTATGTTACTGCTACTGAAGTAAAAAGATGATTTCTTAATTAATAAAATGAGAGCTAGCAAGCTAACAAAAAGAAATAGGTAGGTAATCACCACGTTGGAAGAGACATAATCTTTGAATAAAGGAAAATAATTCAAATATCAAAAAGCTAGTCTTGACTCTTCAGGAATCAGGTTTGTAAAGGGTTGAAAAATGTTTCAAATTCCTATGTGCCAAGAGAGGCTTTTCATGCAACTGGGTGATCATGTGTCTGGGAATTTTTTTCCAATCCTGCATATGAGGGTAATCTTGATACCACTTGACAGTAGGCCTATCTGTTGGACTCTGTAGTTTTTATGCATACTACTGTGGTGCTGATTTTTATCCTGCAATGAAGGTTTCTTATTTCCATTTTAAGCCTGTGACCGTAATTACTACAAACAGAAAGAACCCTGTTTGGTGCAATGATGTACGTAGCTAATGTGGTTTGTTTGCCTTTTCAGCCGAGAGGCACGCTGGCTGCCCCTGCGTCACAGCTTCGGTGGATGATATCTATTTTGAGCACACAATTAGGTAACTGCTTCCCTTCTTTGGCATTTGCAGTTTTAACTGGATTTTAAGCTAAATCTTCCCCCCCCCCCCCTCATGTGCTTTCAGCAAATGGAGACAATATAGAAACTTGTGCCATGTTAACTAGGATGTTTGGGTCTGGATAAACTTCCCCAGTTCTCAGCCAGTGCAAACAGTGAAAAACATTGGAGACAACTCATGGGCTGATCTGGGTTTCAGCAATAATTTTATTCCTCCTATGATAATGTCACAAAATGTGACAGCTGGGGTTGCCTTTTGCTTGTGTTTTTAACAAAGAAGGCTGAGCAAAAGGATTAAGGTCTAAAGGGCTTCACCAGCACACCCACACCCACAGAGTTGCCTTAGCAATTTGTGGCAGGCAGATACAGGACTTAACCAGAGAGGGACAAAGTTCCGTCTCAGGGTTTTTCTTGAATTGTACAAATAGGTTTTGGAACAGGTTGTGTATGTTGCATGTTGGCCCTGCATACTGTGGAAAGCATTCTTCCTAGAGTAGTAGTTAGTTCCCATTGTCACAACTTTTAGGAACGCTATGAAGATGTGTCTTTTCAGTTTGGCCCTTTAAACAGTTCAGTTTTTACCGATTATTGATTTTAATGATTTTACTGCATACATTTCTGATGGCGAGGGTTTGCAACATCTGTTAGCACTGGTTTTTAATCAAAAAGCAGGAGAAAAATGTTATAATAAATATATGCCATAAATAATGCTGCTTGGGAACATTTGTTAAATGCCGCGTTCAAGAATGAGCACTGACCACTCTGCCCATCTGGTAGTGAGGCAGGATGGTTTTGATTCACAGGATTATGGCTTCTCAATGGTCTTGAGTCCTGGTGACTCTCCAATTTGAAATAAGCTGGTATCTAAATATGCAACTCTTGTATTTTATCAAGTGAGAGACCAATGCATGTCTCACTGCAAGAATAAATTTCACCCTCTGTTAAACAGTCTTATTTTAGCATATATGAGGGCAATTTGTACCAGGTCAGATTATTTGCCCATTTATCCCAATATTATATGCACACTGACTAACTGCTCAGCCCTGCTGTATATTTATTTATTTCAAACATGTATGTGTGCACAAGAATATATTAGTGTTTATATACTACTGTGGGGAGGTAACAACAATTAAAAGCAATAAAATAAAATTTAATTGCAAAACTTAGTAAGAAGCAAGGGCCTATCTGAACAGGAAGATTTGCCCCAAATGGCAGAATCTAATCTAAGAGGATGACAGGCTAGCCTCTCAGAGTGAGGCACTGGAAGTTTAGTGTGACTATGGAGAAGGACCTACTGAGATCCTTTGAGCTGGAGATATTATGGATTGAATCTGGGACCTTCTACATGTGAAGGATGTGCTTTGCTACTAAGCTATAATTCCTTTGTCTTTGTAGCTCTTTTTAGGGCATCTGCCCCTCCAGACGTTCTTGGACTGCAGCCCCCATGATCGTTCACCATTGGCTGTCCTGGTTAGGCTTGATTAGAGCCCTCCCCATCTGAAAGACCAAAAGTTCCCCATCCTTGTTTTAGAGGGAAAGTATGTGTTCAGGAGAGACTTTCTTCTTTAGAATATAAGAATCTGTGTTATATTTAGGCAAACTGTAGGTCCATTCAACTCAGTAGTGTGATCTTTATCAGGGTTTCAGATATGGATTTCTCCCAGCCCCAGAGATGCTAAAGAATTAGCTTGGGATCTTCTGGTTTGGAGCAGGTGCTCTTTCACTAAGGCACATATTTTTTTCCAAACGATTTACATTTAAGCATGCTGCTTTTTTGGCAAATGTGGAGAAGAGAAAGACACCACATGGCACCTCTCCATATGGGCACAAGTCATGTCACAAGTCAATCCGGACATTAGAGGCACCATCAGGTCTCATATTTTCCATACAGAGAGCTCTGTAATGGGAGTACTAGACCTCTGGGCTATGTAATGGCCTTAATTCTTATTTTGAATTGTGGTGCAATTTGTTGTTCATGTAGATGATCTGAACTATAGAAGCTTATTAAATAACTATGAGGTTTGGAAGGTTCTAGTTGCATAGTAGGTTTCACTTGTACAGCTAATGATAATAATAACATGCTGTCAAGTCAATTCTAACTTTCGATCATCTTTTTCAGGGTTTTCTAGGTATAGAGTATTAAGAAGTGGTTTCTTCTGGGTTAGGTCTGGGACTGTGCAGCTGCCCAAGGCTACACAGGCTGGCTCTTCTCCCAGGAGGCACAGTGGGGAATTGAACTCCCAACCTCTGGCTCTGCTGCCGGATGCCTGATTCATTGAATTATTGACTCAGGCTAGATAAGCTGCAGAATTTTCAGCTCACAGCTGAAGCATGTATTCTCTTAAAATGTAATTGTGCAGAATTTTTATTAATCCTAGCATTTCTGGGTGTTTTATATGCATTTAATGAGTTACTTGTGCCATGAAATAATTACAGCAAATGCAAGGCCTGTAATTCCTTTCTTGTTTTAAGCACTTACAATCTACCTTTCAGGCAGCAGTCACAGGTTAAAGTAAAACGCAATGTATTCTTTTTCACAGTTAAGAATGGAAAAATGTCATGTATTTTTTTCTGTCTGATGACACTAGTCAACATGAAACATAAGAAAAATACAGCAGAGCAGCAATAATTGAAATAAAAACTTTTTTTAAAGGATGAAAAAGTCTAAAATATCTGGGCAAATAAGAAGGGCTACAAGAGGTGTAAAAAAAGGCATAACATGGTGTCAAGAAAGCATCCATCAAGTATCCCAGAATATGGCTGCTGCAACTGAAGAGGTTCAGTTTCAGCACCTCTTGCTTCACCTCTAAAATTAGGGGTTAAATCCAGCACTGTGACTTGTTTCCAGAGACGGATCAGGAGAGTTGAGGAACACGACTCCCAGGCAATTGGGATGGCCAAGAAGGGTCTAACGTGTTATTCTCAGCATTTAAAACTGTATTTCTGATGTACATGAATTTCTGATGTACATGTGGAACTAACTCTGTGACTCCTGACCCAGCTGTTCAGGAGAGTGCTTCAGATGGACAGGTTGTTGGTAATAAAGCTCCTCAAATTGACGGTATTTATTTCATTTCTTTTAATTTCTGTGCCGTATTTTAATGGTGAATGAACCCGGGGTAGCTTGTGTGTGTTTTACTTGTCATCTTTCCATGCCACCAGATCCTCTCAGGCAATTCTCCCCCGTGTGGCTGTGCTGAAAAGCACCAGTAAACCTTCTACAAGAATTTGGGCCTTTTTGGCAGTGGCACCATCTCATTGGAATCGCCTCCTGGTGGAGTTATGCCTTGCCGTTCCCTCCAAAGTTTTAAGAGGCTACTGAAGATGCTTCTCTTTTGAGATGCCTTTGAAAGCAACCTTTTAAAAAGTTTTTCTGCCCTGATCCTGCCGCCCTAATTCCTAGCACCATTAGGAATTATCATGCCAGTTTTTCTAATATTGTTGCCAATTTGTTGATATTTTAGATACTTTGCTGGGTTTTTTTTTTTTTGTAAACTGCTCAGAATAGTGCTGTGCACTAATGGAGTGGTATATAAGAAACAGAAATAAATAAATAAATAATCGTATTGGAACTGCCTTAGAAGAATTCTAATAGGGCTTTCAAGGTAAGTAAGGACTTGCCTATAGCCCATTTTGGAATGAGATGGATCGAGCTAAATAGGGTTGCTAGAAGGTCTGGTATGCCATTTGGTACAACCCTTGCATCCAAATGGCATAAGGACATCAAGTTACCTTATTTGGCCTGCTGTCAATTTGCCAATCTCGTGAAGTGTCTAAAGAAGAGAACTAGTTGAGAAAATCTAATAAAAAATCTCCCTTGTTGCCCCCTCCTGTCTCCTCCCACTTCTGATTTTTTTAAAATTGATGCAGCCCAGATACACTTCTAAAAAATCACTTCCTCGGCCCCTCCACAGAGCTGAGGAAGTGTTTAATTTGCTGATATCCTGAGGTGGCTCTCTTTTTAAGCCACTTCACAGTATTGCCGATTGACAGGAAGGCTCGCTTTTGGTTCATTTCCAGTGATTGTACACACTAGAAAGGAACCAAACCAGAGCTATCCTACCTGCATCAAAAAATACAAGCCCCTTAACAGAGGCCAGAAAGGTGCGAGTAGGACTGCTCTGAAGGTAGGCTGGTTCACTTCAGCAAAGATGTCATCTGATTGCCATCTTTAGGAGCTAACCAGCCTATCCCTGCAATGGACCAAACAGCAGGCTAAACGCACCCATGTAGCCCCCTCATGAGTTTCCATGGTGAAGTTACAGCATTTTAAAAAGCATGTCATAATATTAAAAAGACTAATAATTTTAAAACATTTTGAAAGAATTTTAAAAATGTCTTCTAAGAACCATAAGTGGGCTTTGCTCCATAATAGGTTTCCTTCTTTTATCCAATGTAATTGGTAAAAGTCCGCCTAAAGAAGCACAGCAGAGAAGGGGCCAGCTTGGCCTTCTGAGAGTTGAAAAGGCCCTCTCATCACCTCACCAGACCTGCCTGTAAGGAAGGCAGTGCTGAGAGAATGGCCTCTCCTGAGCTTAGAAATCAGGGAGGCTTAGGTTATTAAAACAGAGCAGTATTGAAGGCATAGCTAATGAACCACTTCAACTTGGCCTAGGCCAGAAATGTAGACTTAAGGTGTTGCTGGCTCAGACAACAGAGTTGCACTCAAGAAGAGGAGCTTAAAAACAGGAGTTTTAGGCTTTGTTTGTATCTTACCGTGCTGCCAGAAAGAGAAGAGTGAAATGGCATCATTCAACCAGGAGAAGTTATTAGAAGAAATTTGTCCAAAGCTACAACTCACAAGGCATGATATAGGATGGGTCCATCATGTCCTTGGGTGACAGCTTCACAGCACTAGCTTTAAGGCCAAGTTTGTGCTTGACTTTAGGGCCCTTCGCCCATTTTAGCCCCAACACAATTGTTGGATGCTGGAAGTTTTGAACGTGCTTCTTCTGAGATCTTTGTTGTTATTCCATAGTTTTTGGAATAACAAGGGCCAATAGCACAACTTTTCTGCAGCAATAAAATGCCCTGTTGAAGCATTATTTTTTCAGTTCAATGCATAATACTGTGAGTGCATTATTATTATTATAATGATCTCGAAGCATTTATCATGTAAGCTAGCCCTTTTATTGCTAATGCTGGGTTATCGTTATCACTTCTTCAGCTATTGTTTGATGGTGGCAATATTGTCTAATTGACTCCAGCTAATCTAGGAGACTGGGAGCTGGCTATAAAATAACTAGTGACTATAATGGACTGGGAAGCGTATATGGGATCATCAATGAATCGTACTAACTCACTGAATGACCCTTGCCTAAATGGATGATGGTTATGGATGAAATGTTATTTCTGTTGCTGCTGCAGTTGTTGTACAAAGGTTGAATTCCTTCTTCACTTCAAAGAACAGATCCTAGAGCTACTATAATGGTATAATAATGTGTGGATCATGACTAATATTATTTGTTACTAGCATGATCAATGGTAACAATAATATGTGGTGGTTAGAATGTCACCATGCTCTTAGCATCCTTGAGATGCTAAGGCCCATGGGGAGGAGGTGTTTTTTTTTCAAAAGTAGAAGTGACCAGCAATCATTTCTGTTTTTGAAAAATCCCCCCATGGATCATTGGGGGGGGGGGGCTATAATATGAAAAAAATCCCTCAGAGAGATATTTTAATCAATTTTGTCAAATTTTGGGGTTATTGGGGGCCATAGGAAGTTTTGGGTGCTGAAGGCCAAACTGGGAGGGGGGTGAGATGGTCTATAAGTCAATATTTGCCCACCCTTGCATTAGAATTAGTCTCCAGATATTTCCTAGGGCTAAAGTTCTGACCAAAGGAGTGGAGACTCCTAAAAAATACAAACCAGTGCAGGATCATGACTATAAAAGGTCCAAACGACACAAATCCGGCTGGAGAGTTTTAAAGTGACATGTGCTTATAGAGATGAAAAGGCTGGTGGAGTGGGACTAGCTAGCTAGCTAGCTAGGGTGGAATAAAAAAATTGCCGACAACTTCTGTGAATTTTGTGCTCGTTCAGTTAGGCTTGGAAAGCTGAGCTTTTGGGCCCCATTCTGGGTGGTACTGGACTAATCGAAGTCAGGCCATGTAGCTGTCAGAGATTCTGTCATAAGTCTGACTAACTTTGACAGGAAACTGCAAAAGAGAGTAGGATGTGTGCAGAGAAGAATAAACAGCAAGCTGTATTAGACTTGTAGTGGTGCTCTTGAAAGAGAACCAGAGTGCTAGCTTACATCAGATTTGGTGTCCTTGTAGAAGTGAGGCGTATAAGCTGTTCTCACACCTGCTGTCTGTACACTTCACCATTTTGAGTTCTTTCTTCAAAAACAACAATAAGCGTATGCATTTCTTTTTTCAAGAATATGTCTAAAACTGAGTGTGTGGTGGCCATATTGATATGATGCTGAGTCCGCCTGTTCTGTGTTTTCCTTCTGCCTGGACAGGAGTGGCTAAAAGTGGTACATGAATCTGAGGTCAGTAAGGTGATGCCTATTCAGCAGCATGTTTTTGTGCTCTCTAAATTTAGGGATCTTGAGACGAAGCCTCGGTTACCCCACCCTAGTTATGGCTCTGTGGATAACTCAAGATTGATTGGAGCAAGCTTGTTCTCTTTTGCTTCAGAAATAAGACCTTATCTGTTAGCTTCAAATGACAAGAAAGATAGTTCTAACTAAACTTTAATAATATCTTAGAACTATAGAGCTGGAAGGGACACTATGGATCATCAAAGCCCAGCCCTGTCAAAGAGACACAGTGGGAAATTCAGGAGGAACTTTCTATGATAAGAGCTTTCTGACAGTGGAGCAGATAAACTTTACAGGTAGTGGATCCCCTTTTTGGGTGTTTAAAAACACAAGTTGGATGGCTGGCTGTTGGGGATGCTTTAGCTGCAAATTCCCACACTAGCAAGAGACTTGAATATCCTCAGTGTACCTTTTAACTCTGCAGTTCTGTAGTCCTGTCCAGTCATTCTGAAAGTGTGTGCCCTCCATATGTGATGAGGGAAACATGCTAGTACTCCTTTTTTTACTTATGTGAAAGCAACAGTCTGAAGATGCTATTGCATGTACACACACAGCTTTCCACATGAAGCCCATTTCTGTGTGTGTTCTATCTCACATCAGGCACATACATGGAAACAGTGGCCTTCACGCTTCATACTGTCACTTTCATGTGATTAAAGCAACAACAGAGGGCTGGGGGCTGGCATGCTCACCTCATGTGCGGAGGACACATGCATGTAGAGTGACTGAATAAATAGGGCTTCTGATTCTGTGAAGTACAAGTCAATTGTGTTGTTTCTTCTGCAGCTTCATTAAAATGCCACCTGACTCCATGCAGGCGGAAGCTTTACTCACTTCTGGTTGCATGACATAGTGCTTACTCTGAACACAAAAAAGTTGTGATAGAATCGACTTTGCTTAACAACCCACCATTTACGCTTTCTTGGCACCTCCTGCTAGACCTTCTTAGTAAAAAGCTCACTGAAAATGTTAACTCAGTGGGCAGAAAGAGTAAAATATACAAAACTAATGTTAAATCTTTGTTCTCTGTGCATTTCCTCCATATTCCTAAGTACCATGTTTTCTAATAATTATAAGACATAAAGCATATTAGAGTCTGAGCATATCACAGGTCTTAAGCTTGAGGTAAGGAGGTTTCAGGTGGGGGCACTAGTTACAGCATACTGGGGGGCTACATTCCCTCTAAGCCATGTGGCACTGCATTGGGGGCATACAGCTGAGCTAGTGTTGCCGCCCATTTGCTTCCAGTCACAGCTGGAACTCCGTGCGCACAGGGTGGGCCCCCCACCCAGCACTCCGGAAAATTAGAGGGAATGTTGCCGGGGGGGGGCACATTATGGCTAGGGAGTCTCAGCAACAGGTAGCCTTCTGCTGAAGTACGGGAGCATTCAGAGCAGGTCTTCTGATGGCAAGTTCAGGGCTCAGGTAAGGATGCAGTTCCTCTGATAGCTTTGATGTGAAGTACGTGAAGATCTTATGATATAACAACTCCTGCTGATCCTGCAAGAACTGTTTTATGCAGATATACTGTATCTTTCTGTTATGATGGGTTATTTTTTAATCAATACCTCCCATTTTGCTTTCTCCCCCCCCCCCCCCTGTCCCTTTATATTAGACAGCTGCATATGGAATCTCCTGGGTACTCATGTGGGAGGAACAAAGCCTGGTAGGAGCGTTTGCAGTAGAAATGTTTGAACCATTAGACTAGCTTGCTGATCTCCTAACCCACTGATGTCCTGAGATACTACAGTTAATTAACCTGACTGACAGTGTTCAGAATGTATCTACTAGCTTGGTTTTTTTTTCCTGTGTATATAGTCAGTTCTCTTTAAAGCTTAAAAAATTCGCATTCTGCAGCAGGCAGATGTTCTTTCAGTTTTAAATTCTAGACTCTAAAGCAAATGGAAACTCTTCAGGGGGCTGCATATGTGACGGCAAAGTGCTGTGAAAAATTGAAGGATTTCTTTGTCCATCTGTTGTCCTGGCTTCTGGAAACAGGCAGTTGCCAAATGAAGGGCTCATTTCATAAGGAATGATTTAATTTTCTTCCTGGTTATTTAAAACCAAATAGAAAGAGAGTAGATTGCATTTTCTAGGGTCAGAGTTGAAAGGGGTCTTTAGGAATACTTATGCATCCCCCACCCCCAAATAATTCTTTAATTCTGTGTTCTAAACCCAAATCGGGAGTGTTAAAAGGTAGGAGAGTATAGTTTTTGGATTTTGTAAGGTGCCAGAGTGAAGAGTGGTTTTCAAAAGTGCAGAAAGATGAACTGTTTTGTGTTAGCCACATTCAGTTACATAGAAGAGCAAAGTGGGAGTTTAAATGCTTTGTCTGATCAGGTCACCCAGAAAATGTCACTTTACATGACTCAAGTGGAGTGCACACGCTGGAGAGTTACAGTTTCTGGCTGCTGTCATGCAAATGCATTCCCAAATGTCAGCTGACAGAAATGTAACCTAGTACTTCAATGTCATACAGATATATTAGCAGTGCTGTGGTCATGCATAGAGAATCTAGAAATAGCTTTCCCTGACTGTGCAATTAATACCAATGATGTAAACTGTGCATTTTAAATACAGATATACTTGTTCTAAGTTTTGATAGGTACAGGGCCCTAAAGTATTGCTTCAAGGCTATCCATACAGCTTTAACACAGCATTAAAGAAGTCTGGATAGACACAAAGTTCCCACAATAATTCCTTGACTGATGTGCCTACTACATTTTAAGTGCTTTCCAGGCAATCAACCCAACCCTGTCTCCAGAAGTCAGCAATTATCAGGCTTGTGACCTGCATCGTTGCCACCGGATCTCATTCAGAGAGACGAAGTGAGTTGCAGGCAGCTTGTATTGAATCAGTTATGATGAGAATTACCCTGTTTCCAGCATGGTCAGTTGCATAATGAAGCCACCCTTATAGTGGGGGAAGTATAGTGATTGAAATCTTCTGTGCATTTTCTGGGGAGTAAATCATGTTGAGAATAAGACTTACTTTTGAGTAAGCATATGTAGGGTTGTGCTGCAAGAGCGCCTGTTAGGGAGAATTATCTTGTGTTAGATGGGTGACATTTCTTGGTAATAAGAAGGCAGTTGTCTGTATAATTTGCATAAATGCTTTGAGGATCAATACACACCCATGGCATCTAGTGAGATCTATAACAATGCATGTTCTTTGTTGATCTGGTAACCTGTCAATTGTCTGAATAGCTTTGTTGTTGCCATTTATGTAGGACTTGGAAATGTAACTTCTGTGGACTATAGCTCCTACAATTGCTGTGTTGGCTGGAGGGATTCTGGGAATTGTGGTCCAGAAAAACAACTTACCCACTTATTCTTGCATCTTTCAAGTTTGGTTTCTTGGCTGTTGTTTCTAGCTGTGAGTTCCACCAAACTACTGACAATTCTCATGTAAAAGGAGGTTGATCCAAGAATCTCTCTCGAGTTTTTTTTAAACATGCTTTGAAGCAAACTGATTTGGAGTAAGATGTAGTAAATTGTTCATTATTAAAATAATACGTGTCTCTGAAATGGGACAAAGTCTTTAATAACCTGACAGAGAGAGACTTATTTGGGCCTTCATCCTATTTGTGTACCTTTTTGCATGTCAGGTTCCTTGGTTGTAAAATATGAAGCTTGTCTGCATATAATTCCTGCAGTTTTAGTCAATTAAAGAAAAATGAATATGTTTAAAGGGAATGGGTTAGCAGATGAATCTTTGCTTGATATTTCTTTCCATTGCCACTGTATATATTCTCTGTGCATTTGTACCTTTTGGGTGTTTAAGGCCAGTGTGGAGGTAGTTGGGGTACAAAGCCAGGTATGGACAGTGGTATATAGGTGATAGATTTTAGACAATGATGTCTGTACTGTAATCCACTAAATTCCAGTTTCTACTAATCTCCAGTGAATTATGTGTGATTCCTAGTATTATTAATTTGATTTATACCCTGTCTTTAACTCTAACAGTACACTGGTCAAAATCTTGTCACTTAGCATAGTAAATTGCACTAAAGCTGGCCTATTTAATCAAAGGGGATTTGATGAGTCAACTCCTCTGTAAGATCCATTGATTCAAATGGGCTTACTCTAACCATGACC
The DNA here is from genome assembly GCA_037013535.1 of Intellagama lesueurii. Lineage (NCBI taxonomy): Eukaryota > Metazoa > Chordata > Lepidosauria > Squamata > Agamidae > Intellagama > Intellagama lesueurii. Next base: position 172,896,354 of record JBAJHW010000004.1, on the reverse strand, counting down.
TATTTTAGCACAATAAGTTGCTGTTAGGGGAGGCACAGACTATATGTTACAGATAGGATATAGTAACATATTCCTTAGAAACTGAAATCATGTCAGTGTTCTGGTTATGTGATTCTGAGACTTTCATGTTTGAATAGTTATACAGTGGTGCCTCGCTAGACGATTGCCTCGCAGGACGAGGAAATCGCTAGACGATGGCTTTTTGCGATCGCTAATGCGATCGCAAAACGATGGTCTCCTATGGGCGATTTTCGCTAGATGACGAGGTTTCCCCATTGGAATGCATTGACTAGTGGTCAATAGCTGTCAATGCATTCCAACGGGGACCCGCGCTCGCTAGACGAGGTTTCCCTATGGACGATCTTCGCAAGACGACGACTTTTCCCTTGGAATGCATTGAAGAGATTTCAATGCATTCCAATGGGGAAACGTGCTTCGCTAGACGATGTTTTCGCAAGACAGCGATCTTCGCGGAACGGATTAACATCGTCTAGCGAGGCACCACTGTACTTGCAAAGATTCCTATGACTAATCACAAACCAAAGCAAGTTAATTTGGAACTACAGTAGTTGTGAAAAGCTTTTCTTGTAACAATCACATATCTTTCAGCACTCAAAGAACCCCCTTCTAGTGAAGCACCCTCTGTAATGATCAATTTGGCTCTGACTTTCATGGCACGGTGAGGACTAGAACCAAGGTCTCCCAAGTTTTATTACAGCAGTCCAGCCATAGTACTGTTCCACTTCTCAATATCTGTCATAGTATGTTTGGTGAACATCCACAGCTTGAATCGGGGCAGATCTGTTGAGGTCAGTACGTGGAAAGACCAGCAGAAAGCAGGCCTTGAGTATCCTGGCAAACCTTTTTCATTATCGTGGTGTGTCCCATCATTGGCTTCCTATGTTAGGCAGCTGAAATGGAAGAGAAATTCAGCATTGCTGGTTAAAAATCGAAATAAAATTTTGAGGTAACTGAGCTGCTGATGCAGAGGAGCAATGGGAACCAAGTCTACATTTGGGCAGTACCTTTACTAAAACCAGCCAACATGTCATAGAAATGTGCAAGTTTTCCAGCACTCGTAATCCAGCTAGCTGGTACCCATCCACCCCTCTGAAGTAAAAGGAAGGAAGGAAATAAAGCTTAATGTTTTGAATTCAGAGAGCTAAATTTTTGAGAGGCTGAATGTTCTCTTTCCTTTATCAAGTAGGGGATATGATTAAATGCACATTTAGCCAAGGGTGAAATCTCGTCTTTGTGGCCTCTCTGCTGAACCAGAAAACTACATGTGGCCTGAGCCTGCTAAGTCTTCCACTTGGGACCTGGAGAAAGCAGTAATGATGTAAATCTGTAGATCTCCAGGTTTACCCAGAGTTGCCTTCCCTCCCTACTGTACCGTGAACTGTCCAGGTGACTTGGCATGCAGGCCTCAGGAATTAATCTGTGTGACTTTTCAGAGAGCCAAGGGAGTGATGTGGGCAACAAGGTGTTCTAATAAATGGACCATGACAGCAGCAGTCATGTAGAGCTGTGCCTACCAGCCAGCTACTTCTCTTGTATATTAGAACCACAGGATATTTGGTGCCAAACGCATTTTAACATTTCTTACCTGTTTCCCCCCCCCCCCTCTATTCTTAGTGTCGGGCAGGTTGTCAACATCAAAGCAAAAGTGAACCGAGCATTTAACTCAAGCATGGAGGTTTGTATGCTTCAGCTCACCATCCTGAAGGAGAGTTTTGAAAATTCATATTACTGTTCTTGTTTCCGTTGTATCCCTATTTCAATGCCTGGTACCAGATATGACCGGAATTTGGAAATTTTCTTTTTTTTCCTGGAGTCTGTTTCCTAAAATCCTCTTGCCAGCATGGCCACTGGCCATACTGAGAGGAGAATTCTGAGACACCCCCCCCCTCAAAAAAAGAAGGTTGTATTTTTTTGGGGGGGGTGTGAGCAGACGTTTGGGTACAACCTCAGTCCTCAGTAAGCAATTATTAATATTCCCCCTTCCCTGAAAATTCTGCACTGCCTGCAGCTCTCAGATTCTGTTCTTGGAATAAATGAAGCTCATTTGCATTTATTAAGCTAATTATAAATTACTAGATTTGAAATGTTTTTGGCAAGGAACAGGGTTCAGCCGCTTTAACAGAGAAGGAGTAAGGAGAAGGCCTACAGGAGCAGTGCATGACACAGAAATGAATTTGTTATGCTAACCATTTGTATCAAGCCCTAGCTTGAGACAAGGAAATAGATATTTCCCCATCTTCCTGGAAGAGTAAATCTTAATGTTAGCTTTCCAGATTTCCTACAGACCTTTCATGTGAGATGCTCAAGGCTGCTTAACGATGGCAACATTCATGCAAGAGGAAACTCATGCCAGTCCAGCGGATGGGTGGGCTGTCTTTGTTCAGCTTCATGGTGTCTAATTTTTAAAATTTTACTTCAATTTTCTGACAAAGATAGCATCCAAATAGTTTATATGATAAATAAAGCAATAATGATAAAAGCAATTAGCAAGCGAAATAATGCACGAAACAAAGGTTGTGTTAACAGCCAGTACAAAAACAAAACAAAACAAAACAAAAACAACCCAGAAAATTAAAAGAAAACAAAAACATGCCCAGAGATATATACCTGAAGTACCGCAGCTAATAAAATCAGAAATATTATCAACAACAAGAAAAATGAAAACTGGTATCATGTTAATCATCACTGTGGACTTGAGTCAACAAGGCAGGGAAAGCCAACTTGCCTGAGAGATAGTAAATATGTGGACAGGCAAGTGTCAATTGGAAGGAAGTTGTACCACTGTGATACTGCTACAGCAGTGTGCTGCCTCTATAATTTCTGAAGGTGGGAATGCCTGAGAAGAGGCCTCAGAACGTTGACTATCTCAGCTGTGGAGCTGGTTCTTACGAGATTTTAGGGCTGAAAGACTCTGCACAGGTGTAAGTCCTCCATATCAAGTAATGGATCAGTCTGGTTCGGCATCCATAAATCTGAGAATGCAGCATTGGAACCACACCTTATTATATGTTATGGCTAAGATAAAATGTTGTGTTGAATAATATAACAAATATGAACACAGTGGCTGAAATACGGTTGCTTAGCATTCACATCTGGAGTAGGTTGATTGAATCAGTGGGGATTGGGTGAGTCAGCCCCTCTGTAAATTCCATTGATTCAAATGGGCCTACCCTAGTTGCAATTTACTATGCCAAGCCGCAGGATTTCAGCTATCGTTTGCCTGCAGGGAAAGCTAAAGACACCAAAAGTCTGTCCAAAACGAAGGAAAGAGAAGAAAAAAAAAAGAAAAGGAAAAGAAAAGAAAAAGAAAAAACAGGAAGATTTCTGACAAAAACTGGAGTTGCTATACTTGTCATACATCACGCAAAGCCAGGATCCTGCATGGGACTTGGCTTCTATCATCCACAATCATCAGGCTAGAATTCCAAATCTAAAACCAGTTGCTCGTGGAAGCCAGGGACCCCATTATGCAAGGCACAGAAAATGCATAGGCTTAGACGGCATTAATTCCTTCCCTGAACGGTTTGCTTTTCTGCAGTAGCCCGTGGAGCAAGAATTTATCCAAGCCCAAGGCACCCTGATTCCCACTCTTTTTGTTTGCAACTTGGCTTGCTTTATTAGAGGAGGGAACAGTTTGATCTACAGGATGCCGGGTTTTTATTTTGCTGCCCCAGGGAACAAACTTTTTGTGATTCGTTTGCTTAGGAAAGCAGCGGTACATCGAATGCAATAATTGGACTGCCTGTTCTGCTTTAAATATTCAGAAGCGTGAATTGCCAAGCTATGGTAAAGAACTAGAACACACAGAGAGCTATTGTACAATGCAACTCCTTCAGGTGCCACAAAGTATTCTTTTGAGGAAGGGAAGGTATCTCAGTTCTTTCAGATTTTTCTTTTTCTTAATGGAGGTAGCTAAGATTTGTAAAGAAAAGAAAGGAAACCCTTTCCTATTCAGTGCCTTTCTTTTCTCCTGTCTTCTCTGACCATTCTTTCTAGGTTGGTGTACAAGTCAGCCATGAAGATCTCTGCAATGGGGAGCAGTGGAATGTGTGCAAGGCGTATGCAACTTTTGTTGCGCAAGGCAAGCCAGCTGCTAAGGTAGGCATAGGTCGCAGAGAGTTACCTACTTGCCGTTTAAGCTTCGGGCATTAGGAACAAAAATAGCATTGTTACACATCCCTCCATCACCCACCCCACCTCCTTGATCATTTTGTTTGAGTAAGGTACAGAGACTCCCATTGATTGCTCTGACTATTGTATCATGGTCCTTAACAGCTATTTATAAAAATAACCTTTTCAGAGAATCCCTTTGTGTAATGGCATGATATATTTGTGCTGTAGCACTACCTATATTAAAGTAAACCATTTAACTCCTCCCTGACTTGTAAGCTGGTCTAGAGTTCGGCTGTGCATCAGTGGGACAGAGTTATTTGTTTAAATATGAAGTGGTGCAAGCTAACATCAATGCACTTTGATGTGATTAGTGTTGTGGTATACAAAACTTGTGGTGTTTGCACAGTGTTTGGGAAATACTCAGAAATTGCAGTTGCGTACATTCTTATATGGAAGGAAGCCACACTGAACACGGTTGAACTGACTTTTGAGGAATCATATAGAGCCCTGGGGGAAAATATCAGAGTTTGTTCCAAACAAGAAGCATTGTGTTCCTAGAAGCCTTCCTGTGTAGGGATTCTCCTCCAAAGCAAAGCATGTCTCGCGTTTTTTTAAAAAAATGCTTTCTCCCCTCTGTGTTTTTAAGAATGGAAGTGAATGCTTGATTGCTTCCAGTACTTTAAAACAAACAAACAAAAAACCCCACTCACATCCATTTTGGAAGGGGATTTAATACTAGAGAAGACAAATTCACCCCTAGACTTGCCAAAGTTGTCTAATAGTCCTGTAAATAATCATAGAATCATAGAAAAGTGAAGTTGGAAGGGGCCTACAAGGCTATCAAGTCCAACCCCCTGCTCAATGCAGGAATACAATCAAAGCATATCTGCCAGGTGATTAAGTTTTTCTTGAATGCCTCCAGTGTTGCAGCACTCACCAACTATAAACTAATAAAGTATAACTAATAAAGTAGTGTACAAAGGGCCTCTCAAAATTCATCCTTTGTCTGGTTTGAGAACATGGGTTTTACACTCTTGACCAACCAAAGGATTCCCCAAACATTTTTGCCTTTGTTTTCAGTTATGCTCTGTGTGCTTCATGTCTGTACGCTCTCACCTTTCTGCAAGGTTCTCATGCAGTACACTTGATGTTCCATTCTGAGTGAAACGGTACTTTGGGTGCTCTCTCTCAAGCCCTCTGTCTCTCTGTTTTAATTCTTACACGTAGATCAAGTTAAAGCCCCTGGTTCCTCAAACAGAAGAGGAGAAAATTGAATACAGTGTTGCTGCTGAACGCCGGCGTATGCGACTGGCCCACGCAGATACAATCAAAGGCCTTCTCTCTAAGAGCCCTGTGCAGTCTGGTAAAGTAACCTGCAGAGTACTTTCTGATGTATCGGTTGAAGGGCAGTGGTTTTCTTCTCTAGTACGCTGGTGCAGTCAGTGTTGAAAACAGCAAGGTGTGTTCATGAGCAAGCAATAGGAATAGGTAGTGACAACATACTGGGAGTGGACTTGAGCCCTCTCTCTAGCTGAATGGCGTCCACCCCTAATCAAGGAGCATCCACCCTAGAGTGTGGAATTAAATATTTCTATATGGATAATGCAAAGGCCACATTTTGCCTTGGACATTCTTGCTATGCACAGATGATTTCATTGACACTTTGCCAGGTGGCATCCCCTCAGGGCTGAGAAATGTGTACACAGGGCAAGCTGCAGGTACATCATCTGCAAAACACATTCTAGACTATTATTTTGTATTTATTCCATGTATTTTTCTGTTTTCCCCCCCACCAAAACATGGTGTGCAAGGTAGCTAATAACAAAAATACATGCAAAATGAAGAACTATAATTAAAATAGAAAAGCATTTCATTTTAAAAAAGAAGAAGAAGTAAGAAGTCATCTTAAAAGCCAAAGCACAAGAGGAAATAGAAACAGAGCTGGAGATAAACCTTGGCTTGCCTTCTCTGCAACAAAAGAGAAAAAGACTGGTGTGCTATTTTGTGGAGCAGACTCCTTGAGGGGCATGATCCAAAGCTGTGGTGAGCAGCTTTTTGCATCTGCTGAGGGCCACATTTCCTTCAGGCAGGAGTGGACTCTGCGCAGAGCTGCAAGCGTGGCTGTACTGCAGTGCTCATCTACCATAGCCAGCACAGTCAGCAACGAGGAGTGATGAGCGTTGCGGTCCAACCCAGTCTGAAGGGCCTGCAGGCCTGCCCTTTGCCCACCTCCTGCCCGAAAGGCAATCTTTCAGTATCCCTTCAATGCTGAGTAGTGCTAAAGTCAGCGATGTGTAAAGTCGAAGCGAACAGTAGATGTGTCCACCACTTCTTTCTGTCTCTCTCTCTCTTTTACTCCCTGTATTGCACTGTGTTAAGGAGAGAAGATACCACTTTTGCAGAGGATGGATTATCAGATTAGATCAAGGACATGTGCCCCCTAAAGCTGTCGATTGTCCACCCCTGGTGTAGAGCAATGTTCATGGTTTGCTATACTCCAGTTTGTGGTATCTGCCTACCTCCTCTGTGTATTAATTCCATTTTTTTAAAAAATTGGATCAACACATCCCATTTCAAAAAAACCCCGCAAATTCTGAAAGTATGTGGCTTCTTGGGGCACCATGCTCTGTTTGATAGGAACCCTTGCGTGCTTCCTCTACTGATAGGCTGCAGCAGTTCCTGCCCTCTGCTCTGCCTGATGTGGCTCCCAGCAAACTAGCAAAGACCTAGGAGTGGTCTCAGCTGTTTCCTGGTAGCTCAGCCACGAGGAGATTGTTTTTTCTCTTATTTTTCTAACAGAGCTGGAGAGCAGAACCTGTGACTCAGTGGTAGCTGCGGAAGAGACCCGAGTGGAAAGCGTGGAGCTAATTCTGCCGCCACATGCTAACCATCAAGGGAACACATTTGGAGGGCAAATCATGGCTTGGATGGAAAACGTGGCCACCATAGCAGCAAGGTTGTCAGCTTCCTTTGTCTTTGGGATAAAACTAGATGAGATGGTGACAGTTTGTTATTAAAAATGACTGGTACAACTTCTTCTTTGGGTGCGAGCAGTTCTCATCTATGGTCAGAGCTTGGAAAGGTTACTTTTTTTTGGACTGCAGCTCCCGGAATCCCTCAGCCGGCATGGCCCCTCTCCATGCTGGCAGGATGGTGGAGGAAGTTTTAGCACACCCCAAAGTATTTTTTCCTCCAGCTCTGCCTATGTTTATAAATATCTGTTTGCCACTATGGTACTTGCTTTTTTCCTTCATTTTAGAACTCCTGTTTGATTGCATGTACTGTATATGACAATAGAGGCAAGATTTTGACTCCATCATTCAAGAAAACGGGAACACACTGCTTGTTCCTGGAAACCTATTTAATGTCTACTTGACATAGCTGCTCTAAAATTTAGGAACACACATTTGTACAGATTTGCATGTGAGCTTTTAGAACAAAGAACTATCTATTCCCAGTGTTTTCATGTTAATGTATGTCCTCTTCTTATGAAATTGTAGCTATAAACATGTGGGCTTTCTCATTATAAAGCAAAAACTGGCAGCTAAGTTTGCTAATTCTGTGGACTTTTACTTTTTTTCCTGGCATGGAGAAAACAGGAGACTCCTCTCCTAGCTGGCTGCATCCCAGCACAATGAGGATAAAGCCAAGTGTGCTGCTTATATACCATCCTATAGCGCTTAAAGCACTCTCTGGGCAGTTTACCATTTAATTATGGAGGCTACCCATTGCCCATCCCCCCAGCAAGCTGGATACACTTTGCATGTATCCAGGAAACAGAGTGTGTTTCATCCTGTTCTTTTTGATGCTTTCCTTCCATCCCAGGTACAAGCAATTATACTGGGATGGACTTGCTTAAACTCCATTAAACATTGGTGCAGATAATAGAAGGTGGCATTATGGAGCCATCTATGAACGACCCATGTCAATCTGCTGCTAGTTGCTGACTTGCTGCCAAGCCGTTCAGCACTTGCAAGTTCAAATGAAGCTCCTCTGATGATTTGGAGCTTGAGATATAGGCAGCCTCCTCCACATAGATCTCCTTTGTTGTCCCAAACACAGGAGAACTTTGAGGACTGCTTCACATGGCTGCATTTTATGCATGTTCTGTGTCCACAGCAATGTCTTTTGGCAGTGGGTTTGTTCAAGGCGCATGTAAAGTGCATCACCAAACTGATAGCTTCTCTACAGCATGATGCTCTCATTTTTATGGTATCTTCCTAAAATGGCATGTGGCTGTAAGTGGAAGTACCCAGTTAATTTTTCTGCAACTTCTTGTTTCAATGAGAGACAAATATTTCCTGGAGCTGTTTACAGGTATCATATAACTCTCCTGTTGCAACAGCTCCACTGGCTACTGGTCCATTTCTGGGTACAATTCAAAGTGTGGGTTTTGACCTATAAAGCCATAAACAACTTGAGCCAAGCTATCTAAAAGACACATCTTCCTTTATGAGCCTGCCTAGGTTTTAAAAGGATCAGGGGTGGCCTTTCTCTCCATTCCACCATCTTTACAGCTGCATTTGGAAAGGACACAAGTTGCTGCTCCCAGACTATAGGACTCCCTCCCATGGGAGGTCAGTCTGGCCTTCTCTTTGCTTCCCTTCCACAGGCAGGCAAAAATATTTCTCTCCAGGCAGGCCTTTTCTCAGTAACTGGTTGCCTAGGAGGGGGGGCTGCTGTTTTGTTTGGTCTTTTTCCTGTTCCAGTGTTTATACTGTTTGTTTTAATATTGTAAGCTGCCTTGGTTCTTCTTGAGGAGAAAGCTGGGGTAGAAATATTTTAAATAAATAGTCTACTAGGTTCCTTACCTCTTCCCTTGATGCTTTGCCCTTGGTTTTTCTTGTCCTTCTGAAGCTGGATTTTCCCCATCTCTTCTTCTGCCCCCCCCCCCCATTATAGGCAGTTAGATTAAGAGGCGCTCTGATGTTTTGACCTTCACATCTTATTCTGCTATTGTAAAAGCACATGAATGCTCCTTTTAACGGTTGCCCTGCAAGACAGAGATCCCTTGTTGAAACCTTTTCCATTGGGATGGGATGGGAAGAAGTGGTTATCTCCAGGGGACTTGGCCTGCCTACTGCCAAAGCTTCATTCTGTGTACTGTCATTTTTGTGTGGAAAAGTAGCACTCCTGTCTCCTGTGGCTGCTGTAGAAATATGGCTCCCTCGTATGCTTCATTCTCTCTGACAGCCTGATGCATATACTTCTTGCCTTGTCCCTAAAAATAAGCTTAAACCACAGACTTTCGTTTGTATGGGGCAGTTTTGTTTTACCATCGACAACCTCCTCATGAAGCAATATTATCCAAAGCTTTGGACAGTGGCAAAGGTGGTCTTTCACTTTGACTGGGAGGCAGATGAGTTGCTTCCCTATAGGTGGCACTGTGTCTTCATGAATGCTGGGGAGTCCTGAAGCAGAAGGTAAGTTACATGTGCAATTCACAGGCTGCCTACATATCCCCTCATGGGTGGGAACTCCCACTGCCCTCCTGGGCTGACGGAGACTTGCTCTGTAGCAACAGGCGTGAGGAAATCTAGCTTGGTTGAATAATCCCAGTCTGGACCTAACTATGTAACCCTGAATATAAGTTGTTTGGTGAATGGTGAGCCAATTGTGTTTGCAAGATTATAACCTGTGATGAAGGATCGTTTCAGATAAGGCCCTTCTTTGTGCAATATCATTGCCTCATTTAGGGGGGACCAAATTGTAGCTCTCCTGTGCTTTCCCACCAGTTGTTCCTTTTTCTTCTCAGAGAAAAATGTGTTAAGGAAGGAATGACAGGTTAGCTGTGCAATACCTTTTAGGTGTTAGTCTGGGAATGTCACTGCTTTGGACTACGACACCCAGAATCTCCCAGCCAGCATAGGAACTGTTCTTGCTGGCTGGGGGATTTTGGGAGTTGTGATCTAAAAATGTGACGTGTTCCACCTTTGCTAGAAATCCTTGTTTAGAAGCATCCTAAAAGATGGCATTTGGATAACCTGTTCTATGGACATAAATGTATTATGTGGATTATTTAGTTCTCAGAGCATATGCCTAATTCTGTCTCTCTTGTCTTCCCCTAGCCGATTGTGCCATTCCCACCCCACCCTGAAGACAATTGAAATGTTCCATTTCAGAGGACCATCTCAAGTTGGGGATCGCCTCGTCTTCAAGGCCATTGTCAACAATGCGTTCAAGTACAGGTGTGTCATTCTCTTCTCCTACAACAGCCTTTCCGAAATTAATTCTGTGCAGATGTTTTGGGCAGTAGCCTCCATTGGACCTAAGCAGGGAGGTCAATAGCAAGAAACACAGGCATTTGTAGCTTTAGACCTCTGGAGGGCACCAGGCAGGTTGGGAAAGAATGGGCTAGGCTTTGATAAGTATGGTTCAGAAGCCTAGTGGAAACCTTGCTAAATTTTTAAAAATTAAACCATTCATGGTTCAATGAGACGAAAGCAGTATCATTTAAGAGAAGGTTGAAAACCAAAGTAATTGGAAAAAGGGGAAATTTTGGAAGGTTTTAGTGAACAATAATGTTCACTAGAAATTACCACAGCTATGGATATCATTAGAATGAGTCAAAAAATAGATCTCAGGCATGTGCACATGTTATGCGTCATCAAGTCACATTCAACTTACTGTGGCCCTACTAGGTTTGTCAAGGTAAATGATGCATTTAAAGAGGGGTCTTACCAGTTCCACCCTGCCGCCCCACAGTAGGTTTCCATGACCAAACTGGGATTTGAATGCCGGTCTCCTCAGCCCTAGTCTATCCTTCTGCCCATTACACCAACTGGATAGCCTGTGGTCTTTCAAAATTGATTTTTTTTAAAAGAGAAATCCAGATAGATTTAGTTCTGTAAGGAGCAAGAGTGAACAAGAAGGCCCTGGTCTATCAGAGAGCATTTCTGTCCTGCTAAGTTTCTACCTACATAAGAGTTCTGCTGTGGCTAAAAGAGCTCTTCTTCTTCCTTCCAGCATGGAGGTTGGGGTGTGTGTGGAGGCCTATCGCCATGAGATGGAAGTCAGCCGGAGACACATCAACAGTGCCTTCATGACCTTTGTGGCTTTAGATGAGGAGGGTCAGCCACGCACACTTCCAGTGTTGAAACCAGAACCAGGGGTATGAAACGTCTGTGTTTTTGAAAAGCAGTGAGGCGCGGTCCTGAATTGTTTTGATTTTTCAGAAAAAAAGAAAACTTTCTTGTCACTGTTAATTTTCATAACATGTTTTTTTCCCCCAATGGACTAATTATAGCCTGTATTTCTGATTCAAAACAAAAAAAATCACACTCAGGGCCAAATCCAGCTCTGAGTCCCAGCTAGAAAAGACCCACTGAAGCAATGGATCCAAGACGTAGGTGCAGATGCAGTCGGGGAGTGATTTAGTGGTCTTGTTTTGGACCACTTTGGACAAGATCCGTTTCAGACTATTTGTGAACCAGCCTAACCCTGTTCCGTCCCCATTCAGCCCTTTTTGGTTCAGTGGCAGAGCTACTCCTCTCTCTTTTTGGAGCTGGACTGGAGGGAGCCGTGGGGACCAGATCATGTCTGCACGAAAGGGTTGCTTTAAACGAGATCACACCCAGCAGAGCAGCTGTTTTGAGCCCACTTCAACTCTTTTGAGTTATCTCGCCAGTTTTATTTTGCTTCAGTCCACTTTGTGTTATATTTCATAGCTCTTTGAAACATAACCCATTCTTTTTATCTCTTGTAAACAGGATGGAGAAAGGCGGTTTAAAGAAGCTAGTGCTAGGCAAAAGATTAGACTTGATAGGTAAGTGGAAAAAATTATTATTACCTGGTTGGCTTCCTCACACTATTCTTTTCCCTTTCTGCAGGCTTCCACTCCTGTGAAAGTTCAGAGGAATGCAGAGTAGTAGCCATGATCATAAGTGATTTGCTTTCAGTATGGCAAAATTTTGGGACAGAATTATATTTCTGTATAGGAGAGAGAAATGATCAAATATGGGTGTAATATTTCCCCATGTTGTCTGTGTGTTGCTAGGCGGAGAGTGACTGTTTTGCAGGAATCTTGGCTCTTCCCCCTCCCCCCACCCAGCTCAGGAAAAGGGCTGAAAACAGCAGAGGTAGCCGTTAGTGAGGGTCTGCTGAACAACTGAGCAGAACAAAACCCAGCCACACAAGTATTACTCATCTCTGTACGACTGCAACTACACTAGCAAGATGAACTGGAGCAATTCACCTTTGCTGCAGCTTGATTTGCAGCCCATTTTATGCTTCTGTTCAGCAGAAGCATAGAATAGTGGATTGTTTCGGTGCCAGAGTCCACATTGGCTTCTCAGTCTGATGCGGTTTGATCCGAACCACAACCCACAGCCCCCCCCCCCTTTCTTCAATCCCACTCTCAGCTGATCCCTGGGCCTCCTTTTATGGTTCATTGTGAAGACTGTGAGCTGTTCAAAGTGTTTCATGGCACAAGGGGAAAGTACCAGTGTTCCAAAGTTCTCATAAAGTATAAACACATCTTTTGGAAACATATTACTTTGCTGTAGCTTGTTGTTGTTTTGTCTGTGCAGAGATGATCTGTTGCTAAACTAGTATATCAATATAGTGATACAGTGCTCTAGTGCTAAACTTGGTGGTTTTGTTTTAAAAAATTGAAAAATGCTTTAGGATGACTAGGGAAAAAGATCATGGGGGTAGGTGTTCCTGCTGTCCAAAACATCACACCCAGTTTAGTACATCACCAGAACACCACCCACAATCATACCCGTGTCCTTTTGGAGAAACAACTGTTCATGGAGAGAAAAGTCCATTTGAATTGGCTTGGCTTGAAAAAAGTCGAGGTGCCCAGCAAGAGAGAGAGAAAAAATCTGCATCAGAAGCAAAAAGTCACTTATTTGAATGCCTTTGTGTCATGTGATCATTAAAAAAACTGAATTTTTCAGTTTTACACCTGCAGGAAATCCTGCAGTATTTTGGCCATGTAGCCGCCACAGCCTAAGTCCCAAACCTCCATCTCTTATGGGGAGGGATTTTCAGGTTCTTGATGGCATGCTTTGGCAGCCACCAAGGCCGGGCTGATGGATATTCACTCTGTGCAACCTTGTCTGGAGTGCCCTTGACATCCAGGTTACTATCTCCTCTGCTCCTCTTGGTTTGTACATTGAAGCTAACAAGGCCAGGGCTCAACACAGGGAACTTCAATATGAAATTGGCTGAGGGAAACTTACCAAATCCAGAATTATTCTGAGAATTAAACTTCTGAATGTTTGGCCACTCCTCCAACTGGATATGGGGGAGATATGTTAAATAGGGATATATCTCAGATATATTGAAGCAAGCTATAGTTATTTATCTATCACCCCATTCCTAAGGAGCTTAGGGTGCGATCAGATAGGGAAGTAGCTCATGTTTTGGGCCACTTGTGGCACGGTTCCACTGTGAGCTCTTTTCTGTTGATCAGACGACATGCAGGAGATTGTGAACCAGTCAGACCTTTGCTCCATGACCAAGCCAGATCTTTTTCATTCAGTGTCAGGGTTACTCTTTTTTTGGATCTGGGCTGGAGCAATTCCTGTACACACAGAAAGATTGCTTTAAGAGTGGTCATTCTCAGTAAAGAAACCTTTCCAGTGAGATGAGACACAATCCTTTCTTACTGTCTGACTGCACCCTTATTTGGCACAGCATGGGTAAGGTTCTTGCCTCCCCCAACTTCTCATCAGCAAGTACTTTCCACATAATCAGAAGTACAATTTCATGTATTTTGTGCATTCTTAGAAGTATAATTCCTTTTACTGTTAGTTTACTTTATTGTGAACAGTGTGATGTAGTGGATAGAGTTACAAACTAGGACTCAGAAGTCCTGGGTTCAAATCTTCCTTCAGTCATGGAAGCTCACTGGAAGTGTGGTACTGGTAAAAACCACTCCTTAAATATCTCACTTACCTTGAAAGCCCTATTAGGGTCACTATAAATCACTTCTGATTTGGTAGCTCATAAAAACAATGACAACAACCCTTCTAATGCTCAGTCTCAGCACTTCAAAAGGGACAACAGTTAACCCTTTTGAATAGGAGAGAGTAACAGTGAACAGGCAGCTTGACTCAACTCCAGGAGTAAAAGATCAGGAAATCAGGCAACATATCAGCTCCACTCCTTCAATGTCGGTGCCTTTTGTAGGCAGTGGTGTCATATAATAATAATAATGTGCCATCAAGTCAATTCTGACTAATGATGACCCTTTCCAGGTAGAGAATATTCAGAAGTGGTTTAACGGTCCCTTCTTCTGGGGATGCCCTGGGACTGTGCAGCTTCCCCAGGGCCACAAAGACTGGCTTTACTCACAGGAGGCATAGTGGAGAATCAAACTCCCAACCTCTGGCTCCACACTCGGATATCTAAACCACTGAGCTATCCAGCCAGATGACTAACAATTGTGTGCTGTCAAGACAATTCTTCCTTTTCTAGGATTTTCTAGGCAGAGAATGCACACGAGTGGTTTACCGTTCCCTTCATGCTTGCATACATTTCCACAATGGAGAGAGAGAGAAATAAATTTGCTCTTATTAAAAGGAAGAAGAATTTCAGGAAAAGACTTTTAGGAAGCCATTTTCTGTAGCAACTACAAAATTCGATATGTGCCATAGCACCAGATAGCTAGATACTATATGTCCAATGGTATTCTAACACCCATACTTACTGGAAAGAGAGGGAAACAAGGGAGCATAAAAGGAAAGTTTTCATGGAAGAAGAGGAAAGCAATTAGGAAAGACAGTGTTAAGATGAAGCATGTTTTCTCTCCCTTGCTCCTGCAGTCTGTTTCTTTGTTTTTCCAGCAAATCCATTTATAAAACAGCCCTTCTTCAGTTCTGGGCTTCATTTGGTCTCCAGCTCTGCCTTGCGGTGACATCAGAGCCCCCTTCAGTTTGCCTCCTGTTATGTCACTAAAACCTCATCGTGTATTTATAGCCTTGTTGTTTGGTTGTCTCTAATTCATAATTTATTACAGAACACAGACGGAGACCGCATGCATTATCCTTAAGGCCACAGTTCTCGGGGCAGTAATGCCAGATCAATGCATTCTCTTGAGAGTAGTGAGAGAAGGCGGGCTGGAGAAGGAAGGAAGATCAGCAAACACTGTGGGAGCCCTGCAAACTCAAGGCTACAGTAAACAGCATGTGTTCTGACAGAGGGGCTCCCAGCATCTTCTCGCAGAGAAGCCCCTCTCCTTGAACATATTTATTTCTTGCATATCCATTTCCCCCCTGTTGCTGTCAAGGCATCGGCTTGTATACCTCAACCACAGGGTTCGGTTGCAGTGATGCAGCAGGCAGAGTGGTCAAGTGGCCTTTACGGCACCTTGGCAGGCTTGCTTGTTTGTACAGGGTGCTTAGAATGAAATGCAATTCTGTTGTGGGGTGGAGAGTGAGTTCATATAGCAGGAGCTTGGAAAAATTGCCTTTTGGACTTTGATTCCCAGAATCCACCAGCCAGCAGGGCCCTTGAAATGCTGGTTAGGGGATTCTGGCTGTTGTAGTAGGAAACCCCCACCTTTTTTGAAGCTGAGCTTGAATATGAGACATTTTGGAGGCTGTGTCACAAAATAACTCAGGGAATAAATAGACTGGTAGGTGTGTCCCTGTATCTTTCTGCCTGTTTCCTTTCTCTTTCTGGCCCAGCTTTACTCATTCCAAGTTATTGCTGTTGTAGTTGTTGTATGTCTACATTGAAGGAGGCACCTGGATGTTTTTTAAAAAATCCTAAGCTAGTGCTTCCTCTGCAGTCCTGTACAGAAAATTAGAAATATGCAAACCAGGGGGTGAGACCATATGACCCTCTGCTTGTTTTGGGGCTGCAACTCTTATTATCCCTGAGCACGGGGGATGCTGATGTGAACTTATAAGACTGATGGAAGTGGAGGGCCAGACACTCCCCATCCTTGATACAAAGCTTCCTATGTGTGCATCCTCACAAGTTGCCCATCTCAAGGATATGTCAAACTGAAATCCTCATACTTAATGTAAGAAAATGTGTAACTTTCAGTACGTTGCTAGATGGCAAATAAAAAGCACCAGGAGCCACGCACACATGTGGGCTGTGTGCGCGCGTGCATGTATGCACCTGAGAATCACAGCAGGGACTTTTTTATTTGCTAGTTAGGAATGGACTGTAAGTTATGGATTTTCTTATGCTAAGCAGCCAAATTTCAGCCTTAAAATTTTTTTTTAAACAAAAGGCCTAGGTTGAAATAATAACAGAAAAATGTGAATTTCATCTTCTTTTTTTAACCTAAATCAACACATTAAAAACTGATGTGGAGTTCATGGTATTAGGATGGAGTCTGGGGACTGCAGGCATGGGAGTTGCTTGCACTTTTCTGCTGGTTACTTATGATTCAACAGACTAACACAGGGAACTCTCCTACAATCTTATCTTTGTCCTGAATTAGGAGGTGAATACATTGACAAATAATGTGGGAAAAGCTCCGGAACTGGGATGGTCTGATTTGCACTATTTTCCATTAACTACACAACATAGACATCGATGTAAATGAGCCCAGCACCCTCCTCCATCTGTGCTATTTTTGTCAGCTGTTGGGGCTTCTACTGTTTTTCAATGAATGAATTTGCATTGGTTCAGACAGGATAATTGCTTGAGCTGATGCAGCTTCAAGGCTGAATGGGCAACTAGAAGCTGGCTCTCCCAGCTTCCTTGTTCAAGGTGAGAAGAGAAGAAGCAAAGAGGCATTCACGGGGTGTCAGTTCCCCTCAACCGAGCATCCCTTGTCTTCAAAACCATTTTTAAAAGGGCTTGATGCAGGTGGTGGTACGCTAGGGGCACCTGGAGATCAAAGAGAAAAAGTGAACAAGGGGTTAGTAGAGAGCAAGGAGGAAATGGTTAATCAGCAGTTTCTTAAGGTAGTTTTTTTCAGTTTCTTAAGGTAGCTCTGATGTGTCCATTTCTCCTGCAAATCTGGAAAGCTACAGCAGAGGTACCTTAACAAGCTGCAAATAAGATGCATTGTTGATGTCCTCATCTCTCTCTGCTGACCCCTGTGCAGTCAGCTAAAGCAAATTCACCAGGGGAAACCTGATTTCCAAGGTGCAACTTCACAGCAGATCAGTTCACATTTTTCCTGCTGTGTAGTTGCACCCTTAAAAGAAGTGCACAGAAATAATTCATGCATCAGGGCTTTCAATGATATCTACAGGTGTGGATTCAGATATCCCAAGTACAATAATTCTCATTGCTGATTCAATATACAAATTCTCCCTGAGGGTTTCCCCTTGGGTTGTGATGGCCTGATTGAAATGCTGGAGGTAGAGTTTTAAAAAGTTACTTTTTAAGACTGTAGTACCCAGAACTCTCTAGTGACATGGCCACTGGAAGGGTGACTGGGGAATTCTAGGAGCTGTGATTTTCTAAAAACAACAACTCTGCTTGAGAATCCATGAGTAATACATGAGTACCTTCTGTTACAGAGCAGAAGGGAAGGGGGAACTGTTTAACCGTGTTGGATACCCTTGATTCTTCTCTTAGTTTCCTTGTCGGGCATGCCTCTGTGAACTTTGCCCTGTCTGGTCTCTCACTAAGGTTCCCTGTTTGAAACCTTCTTAGTATTGTAGTTTGCTAGAGAGAGACCTTTCAGTAGTTGATACTGTGGACCTCTTCACCATGGGTTTCACGCTGAAGGTCATAGATACCAGTTATCAGTCAAATCTCTCTATCTTCACGTTTTCTTATCTTATGCCCCAAGAATGAGATTATAAAGGAATGATAAGGTTGAGCAAAGAACAAGAGCATCTTGTGACTCTGACTGTCTGTGTAACATTGTGACAATTTACTCCAAGGTTAGAACAGGTTCCAGAACTGCAGTACACACACTAGACTGAGACAAACCACCTGCTTGCTTCTCCTTTGGGCCCCAAACAAAATCTCAATACATTTTGTTTGTGTACAGCAAAACCTGTTGAAAAGGGGGTCATAGCTAATCAAGAAAGCTGGTAGAATTAACTCAGCTGCTTTGGAGTGGACCTGAACTGCAGTTAGCCTTGTTTTTCCCTTGGTGTGCTGCTTTATTCTATTCCACATACAGAAAACCAGAGGGATAGGATGCATTTTGCTAGAATGCTTATAGTAAAAACATCAACCATAACCACACCTTGATTCAAACATATCACACCCCATGCTAGAGATGAAAGGTTGTGGTATATCCTGCTGGCATCTTAGGTCCTAACTACCCTGCAGTTACCAAAGGTTGTATCTGTGAACTGCTGTTTGTTTTCAGCTGTGTGATACTTGTAACCCAGTCTGTTCAGGCCATAAGTAAGTTTATTTTGGACACCTACCAATTTTTGCTTCATTTTTTCCCGACATGATTGAGAAAAATCAGAAAAAAGGACCAAACAGGAGGCTCTCCCACCCCATCCATGTCTTATTAGTGTACCTCAGTGTCCAAGCCCATAACCACACAATTTTGTGTTTTCTGGTTGCAGAAACCTTCTAAAGTTAAATATAACTGGTGAAGTGTTGGTCACCTATTCCTTAGGTTGGCTGTGTGATCTCCTACTTTCTTCTGATGAATTTCTCTTGTAAGATCTCTTTCTCAAACTAGCTCAATTTTACTTTTTTCTCTCTCTAAGGGCCACCTGTCATTATTTAGAGTAGTTTTAATTCTACATAAAAATGGAAAACCTGAAGCTACTGTCTTCTGTAACCAAGCTAGCTCCAATGGCTTAATTAAACTTGCATTATAAACCATATTCAGGCATTCTGCCTGACAGAATGTGGGGATACAGGAAAGCCCTGGCTTCCATGTTGCTACCTCACCTGGAAGTCCTGAAGACCTTTGCATGTCCAAAGCATGGAGGTCTGCATAGGCTTTGTAAGTATGTTCAACGAAATGCTTCTACAACACCTATACAGATCTTCATGCTGAACACATGAAGTTCTGGAGGAGTTCTGGGTAGGATGAAGATGTGGAGTACAGGATTTATGAGGGCAGCCCTATACCCACCACAATTTGAACCCTTCATACTTTCAGGGTGATTGCCTGAATAGGCCTGTAGTCAAAGCCAATCTGATCTGGTTGAATGGCTCTCCATTATTGTACCTTGCATGTGGAACCTAAACCATGGGGACTTCTCAAATTGTATATAACACATGGTGTTCGCTATGTAGCTGCCGAGCCTCATGACCCCGTCTATCAATCTGAATACTATTGTGGTTTTGTTGTTGCTGCTGTTTGCATACAAAACAAATCCTCTCACATGGCTACATCTAAAGAGGTACTGAAAACAAGAGACTATATTTCTTTTTGTTTCCGAGGAAGGTCATTTTCAAAACACATCTGTTGTTTCTCTTTAAGCACATATTTAAGTATTTTTAATTACTTTTTGTTGACAGTGAACATTATAATGAATTCTTCTGTTATCTGCAGAAAATATGTAATTTCCTGTAAGCATACAGAAGTACCTTTGTCGGTGCCGTGGGATGAAAGTAACAAGGTAAAGTCGACGTTGAGCTCCATGCACAGTGCTGACTTCTGCAGTAATGGCTTTAGATTTCAGGGCCCTGTTCATGCCCAGGAGAATCTCCTGCCAAATATCTGCCCCTCTTCCCCAGTTTTTACAACATGGAAGAGGTACATAGCTGCCTATAGATGAATGAGATTCCACCACCATAAAGCAGGTGAAGAATCATGCAGTCTATCCATCCCTTGCCATTTTTGGTGTCTCCTAGAACTTTTAAAGGTAAAAAAATGTATTCTCTTACATTTTATTGGCAATAGATTTCCAGTTGTGTTTGGTTTTTCCCCTCAGGTGGGGGGGAAAGGATATTCACCCCAATGAATGGGGTGAACCTAGCCTACCATATTGTTTTCTCATACCTCAGAAGTCTAGATTGAGGGTCTTTTTATGGAAGGGAACTAGAAAAGCTGCCTAAGAGCAGAGATAAAGTTAGGATATAATGTTTGCTAGAGCTTTGGAAATGGTACTATTAGAATCCAAGCTAGCTTCAAGGTAGCAGCACCATGAGATGAACAGTTTAAGAGAATCTCCAGGTGGTAGGTGGGCCCTTTATAGTGTGGTGTGGGAGAAAGCATCAGAAACCGAAAGCGGAAGTCATTTATAGGCTAATCCCTGTGCCATATGATGGTTCCCACTGATTCCCAGGACTTGCCATTGTTGTAACATCTCAAGAAATTTGATGGAAACTTATGAATCTCCTAGACATTTTCAGGAGTTCAGAACTGCAGAGTCTTTGAGTCCCCAGTTGGTACATAACATCATTTAAAATGACAATTATGCTCTCATTGATGTCATTTATTACAAGAGTACTTAATATCTACTAGGTGCTCTGATAAAAGTTCACAGCAGTCCTTGCCCACAGGCATATAATTTAATGATGATGAAGTTAAGAGCTGGTAAGAGAGTTAGTGAGGTGTAGTGGATAGAGTGACAGACTGGGGCCCAGGAGACCCGAGTTCAAGTCTCTGCTCAACCATGGAAACTCACTGGGAATGGCAATGGTAAAACCACTCCTTAAACATCTTGTATGCCTTGAGAACGGTTGCTGTGAGCTGGATGTGACTTCATGACACATAATAACAATAACAAGAAGAAAAAATGGGAACAAGATGTGTCATTAATTAATTAATTAATTGGAAACAAGACATGCTGTTGTTGAATGCCTTGGCAAATAAAATCAGGAGATCAAAACCTGCCTTTGTGCACTGTATTTGCTTGTCTTTCCAATGCAGGTGTATCTGAGTTACAATAATGTTACAGCGCTGAAGACATTAGTTGCTAAAGCTGACTGGGTGCCTGCATCTGAAAGAGACAAGGTAATTAGTGCCATCCTCAGACTATTGTATTTAACCAGGAATGCCCTGTTCAAGTGTCTAGTGTCTCCAAATGTTTTTCCAGAAGCTGGTGTACCCCTACAGATGTCACACTCAGCAATGGGTGGGCACAGCATAGAGTCTTTTGAAGATGGACAAATCTCCTTATAGAATCCAGAAGAGGCCTTTCTGCCTGCAAACCCTACTCTGTGTAGTGTGCTGAGTGTTACTGTGAACAATTGTGACATTGCTTGCATTTCGTTATATGTGAATTGAATCATGATCAATATTGTTTTAGTTATGTGTGCCTTCTTAACTTTAATGGCCTTTCTGTCTTAAGTTCAAGATGTACACACTGGAGGAGGACACATTCCTCTCTATCCGAATAGAGATGACCACCTCTATTGATGCTATGCAAGCCTTTTTGCTGCTGTCAGATCTCCAACGCAGACATGAGTGGGATCGTCACTATGCGTAAGTACTTGGGAGAAGTCATGGCTTGCCACAGTTAGGAGAAATGTCCACCCTTTCCTCTCTTGCAGTATTAAGGGATCTTTCTCCCCAAGCGCTTACTGTGAAAACAGAAGCTGCAGTTCTCTAAAATGGGATTTTATGTCCAACAACATATGTAGTGGCTTCTTAGTTCATAATACACCTGGCCAAATGATTGACCTAGAGGAGTGCTTCCAAATCTTGGGTCCCCAGATATTTTTGGACTACAGCTTCTAGAAATCTGGGCCAGCACAGCTAGTGGTGAAGGCCTCTGGGAGTTTTAGTCCAAGAACATCTGGGGACCCAAAGTTGGGAATCATTGACCTAGATGGCCCACATGGTACATGTGATCCTTGATCCAGTACTGTGTCTTTCGCCATCCCCCAATTATTTGTTCACCCTGAGGATTATCCAGTGGATTGTTCTTTCCATTGTACTGTACGACATATTCCACAGATTCCCTCCTAAGAACATAGAGAAGCTGTGTTGAATCAGAATAAATTCATTTCTAGGCCAGCATCTTATTTTCTACAGGGACCGACCAGATGCTATTGAGAAGCCCAAATGAAGGTGAACTACATTTGTTCCCCTGCAGACCTGACTATTTACATGTCTGCTTGCCTCACGTTTCTGAAGAGGTTCATTTTTTATTTCTGGTTCCTGGGTTTTGTCTTACACACAAACAAATCCTTTTGCAGGAGTTCTGAACTTGTCCAGCAAGTAGACAAAGATGACATGATCTATCACGTCATTAGCCAAACTATGAGCGAGGAAAACAAGCCTCAAGACTTTGTTGTCCTGGTGTCACGAAGGAAACCATGCAGCAAAGGGTATGTCAATAAGTACTCCCTCTCTATTCTGAATACAACAGTCTTGCCAAATTTCTGAAGGTAAGCGGGGTTGGGTCTGGTTAGTACCTGGGTGGAATACCAGCTTTCTTCGGGTAGAGTCAGAAAGGAATTCTGCTTCAAACCTTGGAGAGCTGGTGCAAATTAAAATTGAGAATATTGAAAGAGATAGGCCAATAGTCTGACTCAGTATAAAGGCAGCTTTTTGGTTCCCATTTCTAGGGCATTGATTCACCCTGAATATAGTGTATACATATCCATAAAAGTCATGTTGGCATTCAGCTCATTTTTCTCTTCAAAACCAGCTTTCAAAGCCATGTTTTGCCTAACAGTGAACATCAAGAAATAGATTGAAGTTCATGGCAATTATATCAAACAATTAAATAGTTAGAACAAGGATGTGGTGGCGGCGGCTGTGGGCATGACAACTGTCAAAGCAGAAGGGGGAAGAATTTGCTTTCCTTGCACTAACCAAGTGGCCTTCTTTTCCAGTGATCCATATGTTGTAGCTTTCAGATCAGTCACATTACCAACTCATCCAGCAAAGCCAGAGTATACCCGAGGGGAGACTTTATGTTCTGGCTTCTGTATTTGGCAGGAAACAGATGAGCTCGCCAAAGTAAGAATTTGTCTCTCTAACAGTGTGGAAGAGCAATGGGCAACATTGGCACTATTTCAGCAATCCTTCAAATTGTGGTTTGGAGTCCTGGGGCTGTGTCACAGGCTTATGAATTTCCTCTTCCCTGTTTATGTAGGGATTCACCTCTCTCTTTCCAGGTTGCTTGAATCGCAACTCACAGTGACATCAAAACTATTACATGATTATTGCTAATCTCCAAACCAAATTCTAAGCCATGTTTTTTTGCAGTGAAGTTTGCACACAGTAGTTTTGAGGTTAGTGGAAGCTGTGTCTGCCCAATTTGGACAAACCTGGAAGAGGTGAAGGGAACTGGCCTCTAAATAGAGCCATTTCACAGCATATTTTGTGTGTTTTGTATTTTAATTACCTTACTTCGTCAACCTGCTTTTAGAAGCCAATATTTCAGTTCAGCTCCCTGGGCTTTATAGAGTGGCTTCCCTCCAATTTGTACTATAAATAGCTTTGGGAGTCTCCTTCTGTATTCTTCATTTACCTTGATAGTGTGGTGGATCCATGTATGCTAATTAATGCTTCTTGGGGCCCTTTGCAGCCTATAGCCTTCAAAAATGAAATACCTAAGTTCAGGTTCCATGGACATTTTTCTGGCCACTTTTATTCCTAGAATAAAATCCTGAATGTACTCATGCATATTGTCATGTGGAAAAAAAGCATTAAGATCTGTTAATCCATAGTAGCCACAGTCTTTTCAGTTCCAACAGTGACTTTTATAGTCCTTGCAGTTATGGAAATCATGTGCCACTGGTTACATCACATTTGGGAAGTCAATTTTAAAAAGTAATTAATTACTATTATAGTTTTAGTGCTTCTCATATTTGAACTGGGTTTGGGAGTTCTTTCTAGGGTGCATGTTATATACAAAGGTAGTTTAAGATGTTCTGGTGCTTAAGCACCAGTGCTTAATCCACATGATGCTGCATCTCCAAGGTGGTAAAAATAAACTGTTCGATCATTTGTTGTCTTTTAACTAAGTAGCACTGCTAGGTTAGCTGCCTTGCCTGCCTGTGAACAAATGAATGCTATGTGCAAGTTAGAACTTAGAAAGAAATGAGTGCAGGGAGAAGATGTACAGTGGTAATGCAGCTGATACCTCTGTTTGGAAAAGACACTAATTCTCTTAGTTCAGCATCAGCAAGTTTGAGCCTTTCTCAGGCACTGACTCAAGCGGGGTATCCTCCAGATGTCCTGGACCACAACATCAGGTTAGGAAAGGCTGCATGTCCACTGATCAGCTGTTTTTGTTCCCAGGTGGCCTATTATCATCAGGCCACTTCAGGTGTGTTGACGTACATCACAACTAACATTGCTGGCTTGTCCTCAAGTTTCCATTCCACCTTTCAAGCTTGCGAACAGTTTCTCCAGAAGAACAAAGATGATGCCTACATTGAAGAATAAAGATGATGCCACAGAGTCTCATGATTATCATGACTGTAAATCTTTCTCTGTGTATATAAGAAAGAAAATGGGGGTGGGAAAACAGACTTGTTCAAATGGATACGTTACCTCGTCCACATGTATGGAGAAAAGCCATTTTGATTCATTTATGATTGGAAGGAGAATTTCTGTCCAGGAGAATTTAATGATCAAAACTTTCATGATTGTAGTGTGTGTGTGTACGCTCTTTCAAGAAGCAATATGTGAAAATTCTCCTTTAATCTTGCAAGCCTCTGTGTTGGCTTCTATTGAAGTCTTGTGTTCATTTGATTGACAGGAGAACGTGATGTAAAGGAAAACGTGAAAGTATATACTTTTCTGGTCACTTTTGTTTGCCTTGTCCAGCACACTAAGTATTAGAACAGGGGTAAACTTCTGCATTTAAAAAAAAACTGTATCTTAAAAATTGTACAAAATATGACTTTTTATATAGATGTGGGTGGTAGTTGAACCTGTTTTTAAAGTACATTTTAACCAAGGGAATTAAGATTCACAAGAATTCAGAATGAACCTCTGTGGAAGAAATGCCCTTTGTTGGCAGAATCTGCCGAACAATAGTGGAATTGGTGAGGGATACTTCTGGGTTTTGAGTAAAAGCTTTTACTTCAAAATAATATTTTACACTACACAAATGCAGGAAGGTGCTCAGTTGTATCACATGTAAGAATACATTTTAAACATTATTTGTGAATGTTATCTTTTTTTAGTCTTCCTTGCATGTTGGAAGTTATCTGTTCTTTCCTGCTCAATCGGAGCCTGAGGGAGATCAGATTATTTTGCCACCGAGGAACTGTTCCTCCCATGTAAACATCATTCAAACTTGACCTTCTGGTATTATGGATGAAAATCTCTCTCTCTCTCTCTCGATGATTAGATGATCGTGTACCGAGTACCTGATCCCATGTTGCTCAGTGGGTCTTTTCTCTCCTGCTTTTGTACACAATTGTGTCAATCCAAGATATTAGTTCTCAGAGCTGTGAAGGTTTATTGAAATAAATGGCAATAAAAGCAAATTTAAGTAGAAAAAAAAATCATGAGATTGTATTTGTTGGGGAGAAGTGCACCCTGTGGAAAGTGACATACCTACTGTGTGTGTCTGTGTGTTTTCTCATCTGCTTTACCTTCTCGTGCTCTCTAGAGCAAGGTTGGAGCACCTCTGGCCCTCTAAATATTACAAATCTCAGTCACACTATTGTTTTACCCTTCAGCTGGCATGAAAGGGACTGATGAGAACTGCAGGGCCACTGGCTTCCTGTTCGTCTTCTGAAGGGCTAAACAGGGAGCGTTCATTTTTCAGATGCTGCAGGATTGCAAATCCCATCATCCCTTCCTATTGGCCCTGCTGCCAAGCTGTAGAGTTTGCCTATCCCCAGCTTAAAAGGCATCCACAGGTTCTGATAACTTACTATTTGTGTATGTTTTGATAGAAGGATAGACAGACAAACACCTAGAAAAACTTACATTCATATCACTCGGAGCAGCTAATAGCAATTACAATCAGTAGTGAAATACCATAACATCATGAAACATAGTAAGAATAAATAGGCAACAAAGATAGTCCTCCATGAGTCTGAAGAAGCAAATGCCTGCCTGAACAAGAAAAGGTTTTCTTCCCCCAGGATTGTCTGGGGGCCACAAAAATGCAATGATGAGACTAGGACTGGTATGCTTTTGTTAAACATTGTCCATGTATGCTTTTGTTAAACATTGCAGGCCTCCCACCATCCAATTTAAAGGGCCCTTGCTGCTCCTGAATGCAGTTCTTCTCTCCCCTGCCCCACCCTGAAAAAGTCATTTCTTTGGCAGGAGGGGAATAGGCTTGAAGAGGGTGCCCTTTGCACACCCATAAGTCTGGAGCTGATGAGTGGCCTGTGATGATAAGCCCCCTTATCTTTACCTCAGCAACTATGCCCTTAGCACCCAGGCAGGCCGTTATGGGAGGTGGAAGTCCCTAAGCTAGCCTGAACCCCAGCTGTAATGTAGCTTTCACATTGGTAGTATATCACGGGGGTTATCATCTCAGATGTTCTGGTGAACAGACAGATCAACCAACCCTTAGCAAACAGTGGTTATGCATGTGATGTTATTAGAAATTTAAACAAACCCCCCATGTTTTAATCTTGCAGGTGAAAACAGAACTTTTCAAATTTTTGATTACAGGAGCTTTTGTGCATTTTTGGTACAATTTGGCAAAACCTTTTTTGCATAGAAACATTGCATTTTGCACTAAAATATATTTTGCACAAAAACAATTGTTTTATAGTCGTCATCGTCTTAGAACTGTTTTATGCGAAGCATGCTTGTTCTGCAGAATACTTCCCCCCCCCCCCTAATGTTACTAATGCCAAAATAAGAGACTGAATTTTCATTCCCATAAAAGAGTGAAAAATCTTGCATTTGTGAACAACTTTTTAAGCGGGCTGTCTCAATGTGTAGAAAAAATAGTGAATATTCATTATGTCTTTGGATGATTATAGGGCTTGGAGGCACTGATGGAACACAATGAAGAATAAGGTTAAAAGTGGATCCTGGCTTCACAAAGGCTGATGTCCATGGGCCTCTGCCAACTAATTACAGTTTGCTTGTAATATGTCTTTGCTCTGCAAAATACTGTGCTTCTGCATTTTCATTATGCCAATATGGAAACTGAGGTCAAGTTCAGAGTAGCTCAGACTTAATTCTTCAGAAATCCAGTTCCTAATACTATAAAGCTATGGATCTCCTGGTTTAGCAAAGGTTTGGACTTGATGACCCTTTGGATTCCTTCCAGCCATGAATTCTCATGATTCTGTGAATGGTCCAGAAGAAAGATAGCAAGTAGGTGATCCATGGAGCTGGAATATTAGAGTATATAGAAGCTGAGCATTACTTGTAGTAGTCAATGGATGGTGTCATGGAAGGCTTATAGAACACGTCAGTCAGGAAGCAAGATAAGAGCAATGTTGTCTTCAAATAGTAATATTAAACTCTTCTAACTACTTGGTGACTAAACTGTATAATGACATTATCCACAAAGGAAGTGTCAGTGCTTTGCATAGGATTTTCAGCACAAAATAACTGCAGATTTATTGCTATTCTCTGTATTCTTCTCCCTAACTTGTTTGAGTTTTCTTTTCTTGAAACATAATTTGTTACCTGGGTGATCAAACTCAAATATCTTTCAAAATACATATTACACAGATCTTTCTCTATGACTATCAAATCTGTATTTTAAAAAAAAATCTAATCCATTAATTTTCCATTCTTTGTTGCTATAGTTTATTTTTAAAGGAAAATAAAATAATAATTATAATAAACATTAATAATAAACATTTTAAAAAGCAGTTTTGTTCTGAGTTACCTTGCAGCGGCTGTCAATGTAAAACTTTCAATTATCTTTAGAAGCCTTAAAATATCAAAACATGACAAAACTAAGAAAACCATTTTTTTAAAACAGGTGGACAGCTTGTGGCCCTCCTAATATTACTGTAGCAGCCCACATATCTCACCAGTAGTTATATTGGTTAGGTCTAACATTGACATCTACTGTCCGGAGGTTGACAAGCTGCCCAGGCGAAAATCCTGTTGGCTGGAGTTGGCCTATGCAACTGATTGCCACTGATTAGACTTCCTTTTGTGATTTTGGAATGCACGTGACTTTGTCACATTGTGTGTGACCTGTGCTCGCATGCAATCACTCCCACTGTACAGGCAGAGCTGCACAAGAGGATTTCAGCCAGAGAATTGAGGTAATTCACTTAAAAGTCTCCCCAAGCCACATATACACACACACACACACAATCAATGGCATGATCTGTCTTCTGGGTGAAGCTGCTCTTGACCACAATAGTCACCTGAACTTCCAGGACGACTTTACAACTCTCCTGATGATGCTTCAGCCTTATTTTCTTAACACTAACTTCTAAAGCCTGCTAATGAGTTTGATTCTGTTGCTGTTGTTCATTTTGTTGAGTCTTTTCTTTTAAACTCTTTTGGTAGTAGTCGTGGCCAAAGGAGATCTGGTCTAACTAGTTCATGAATTTATGGCATGTCCAATGTGTGACCAACATCAGTGCAGCTTTCACATTCCTCTATAAAGAATCCATTGTGGTCAAGTTGGTGAAAATATTTCCTGAAGAATTCACTGTGGAAATAGAGACAGATTAGTTCTTTTTTAAACTGTATCCCTTAACTGAAGTAGCAGTCTACAGACACTGTAGTGCCTCTGATTAAATCAGTGGAAATGTAACCCCTATGGACTGTTTGGGTCAGCCCAATGGGTGGTGAAATCCTAGGAAGGGGCTGTGATTCAGGATTTGAGTTAGAAAAAGCCGGAGAGCTGGAGAGGCAGGAGCTGCTGTTCCCCTGGAGGAGGATAAGGCCCTTGAATGACCTTGGTTTAGGGTTTTAGAGACTATATATTGGGAGCCTATATCTTTTGAGGTAAGATGTCATACCTCAGCCAATACATTTATCTGGGGCTTGGTTCTCATTTGGCTTCAAAGACACATTTGAATTCTTCTTTATTTCTTCAAGCAACTCCTGCTCTGGTGTTGATGAAAAGAACTTGGGGTGTACAAATTGTAGCATCTAGTTTTATTATATCACTATTGTTTTTTTTTAAATATAGAAATATAGAAGAACACTTTTTAAAAGTTTGTGCTTGCAATACTTGTGTGTGTTTGTGTGTGTGTACCCACTGAAGCAAAGTGTTACAGAGATACTTGCCATGTAGCACTTTCTGTTGAGATAAGAAAGAAGTAAAATTAAGGAGGGGCAAGTTGGAGACTGACACTTTATTCGAGACCACTTATCTGTCTGGAACAAGTTGGTGCTTACGAAGTCTTTTGAATTAAAATTCCAACTCCTCTTTCTCTTTCTGATATCAATCAATCCCATAGGTTTTCACACGGTGCTATAGTGATACAGTTTGTTCCAACAGATTTGAGAGTCTCTGAATGAGAACACATCTATGTACTGCCTCCAGCTAGAACTTTGTATACCTAGTCTAATGGAGACTGAAATGATTAAACACCAGGTAAAATTGAGTTGTGTAACTTTGTGCCTGGCATAACTCAGATTGGTGCCATTATATTTAATATACACTAATTAAAAGCTTCCTATCCCATCATTTTTTTTGTTCTAAGGTTCCCTTTGAGAGCCTCGGAATGGTGGTGGGGCTTTTAAAGTAAAACATCATGGCTGGATTGCCACCACCAGACTCAAGACCATCACCACCACTAACACAGCAGTGACTTTTGACATTTAAAGGCTTCCTTCCACTGTCCCAAGGCTCCTGAAGGCTTCTCCAAAACAGAAGGGAGCCTGAAGGAGTCTTGGAACCCAAAGCAGAGTGACAAGAAGCTTTCAATTAGTGCAAATGAAACATTTCCAGCACCTGATCCAAGTTGTGCCAAGTGCAAAGTTACGCAATAGGTAACTATCGTTTTCAAAATGTATGATCATATGAGCTTTTGAGAGGTAAACATTTACCAGCATTGCTTAATTTAATTTGGAATTTTGTTGTGCACCTCCCTTTTCAAAACAATCCAAAGTTTGATACCTGTTTTCCCAACTCCTGCCACCACTATTTAAAGGTTTGCTTAGTTTCTAGTGTGTCTTTCTTTTGGTTCTTGTTGGTTTTTGTACATGTGATTTACCGCGAAGTGTACAACCCTAAGTAGAGACTAGACTGCAGTCTTGCAAATACAACCCATGCAAGCCCCCAAAATATTTTGTTACCCCATCTGCTCATTTTACTCATTTATTTATCACTTCAAGAAACAGACGGCAGCACCATCTTTTGGGATGCGTTCCTATCTGGTGACCTGAACTGGAGTCACTGTAAGGACACTTGAATGAGGACCTGTTTACAAGCCTCCTGTGCTGCTTGCTCAGAAGAGGTGAGAATGGGATTTTTGTCCTCCTTTCGTATCATATAATATGCCAATATTGTGTGCTCCCACTTTGCCATTTCTTTATCTCAGTGCACAGATACTCTCCATTTAAAAAATAAAATACTCTGCCATTAAAAAAAAACACACCAAAACTCCAATACTCACATGCCATGTCCTTGAATTGAGACAAAACAGGATCATAAAGGTCATAAAAGATTTGCTCAGGTTGGCTATTTTTTCGGATAAACAAGAGATCTTCTACTGTCACTGGATCAGCCTCTCCTTGCCACAAGGTCAAGCTATACCTAGGAAGAGAAGACATTTGGAGATTAGCCAGAGATTCTTGCAGGCTGTTGAGACCAGCATATTTAACGAGCAAATGCATTGTGAAGGTCCAAAGTGTATACGTTATGGAGAAGATCTGCAACTGATTTCTTCGTGGTTTTGTTTTCTATGGCAGACATCCTTGGATGTCTTCCAGGGCTGACTGAGAAAATGTTGGGAAACGGAAAGAGGGTTGAGTGCCCATGTCCTCTGCCTCATCCTTTTCTGTGTGCAAACTGGAAACTCCTTTGCTGTGGCATTGTTGGGTTGTTTTTTTAAAAACTGAAAACAGCTGTCTCCAAATGTTTGAAATGTTTTTTATGGGTGGAAGTCTGTAGATGCATTATAATGTGACCAAGCTTTTAAAAAAGTCAAACATACTGCATATGGTTTTCTAATTCTTAGTGTCTTTATGTACTCGGAATCAATAATTCTGAATTATGCTCTCATCATTCTTCCTTCCTTCCAAACAAGCTAAAAAAGAGGGGGGAAAGAGTATGTGCTGTTCATGTCATACCTTTTGGACTGACTCAAAAGCCAACTCAAATGAGGCCATGCTGGCCTTGCCATGACAGCTCTTACAGGGAAGGTAATTCGCTGAGGCAGATTTCCCACAAGGCCATGCATTTCCTCAACCATTTTCTGTGTATAGGTGTTGTTGGGCAAGAAAGGCAAATACAGATTTGTCCAGCCTGAGGAGATGGTGCAATTTGGGAACTTCTCTTGGATAAGTGAGAGGAATCTAGGAAACAAACAAACAAAAAAGAAAAACAATGCCCCCACAGCAATATAGCTACAACTGCATACAGATCAAAAAAGAGAGACCATTCCCTATGGTGGAATCAACAGGATTCTTTGCCTGTCTTCGGAGACACTCTGTTTTAGCATCTGATGGGGATCCACTCTGGTCCCCTAGAGGTTTCCCACCTGGTCTCCAATATAGCCTGTATCTCAAAGGCTTTTTCTTCTTATGTCTTCTTGTGTGGACTGCTGTGTTGTGCCAGTATAATGTAAGAGCCTAGTAGCCTACAAATACACAGTTGGAAATTTGGGCTGTCTTTTGCAGGGTGAAGAGAAGGAAATCCTGCTTGGCTGCCTTGTGATTAATAGCAGGTCTCCAGGCACAAGCCAGCTTGGCCATCTGACACAATCAAGTAGACACTTGGCATTTATCATGGATCGTGTGTTCTCAGTCACTGCAAAATTGGCTCAGTGAAACCCTGTGCTAGCGGAGGAATAGAGAAACAAGGATGATTTGGAGCCCTGTCACATAGAAAATACTGGCCATGTTTTAGTCTAACATGGATCTGCTCCAAGGAGAATTTATACTACATACACAGAAAATATACAGAAAGGTGGCAGCCTCTATAGCTGATGGGTGGAAAGTTATCAGCTTCCCAAACTATCTTGAGCAATTTCTCCATGTCTGGGTGATGTGTTTTGCTATGTATTTTAGTGCAGTGATGCCAGTGAATGCACATTGCACTATATGTTACCCCTGGTACCACCTCCTAAGCCCATGCAGGGCTTATTTTGACTGTATGCGGGAAATCTCTAAAGTTCATTAGTAAAGGCTCTTCCAAATAAAGTGTTTGTTCTCCTTAAAGCACTGCATTTTGCACTGATGTTATCAGTATTTTCCCCATCATCCATACGATGTTCCCCTTATTGTGCTTCATAGAATTACTTTCCACTCCTTTTTGTTATTTCTGAAAGCCTGGTTTCTTTTAACCACTTTTTAAAAAAAAAACCCAAGACAGACTTTAATACTTCCCATTAGCCCTTGAGTCCACAGCGTGATGGAAGCTTTCAATCAGCACCCCAAAAGTACCATCAGAGATGTTTCAAGAAGGAAATAGATTTCTTAATGATTTCTTCTGAGACATCTTTAAGAGGAGGATTGGATTTTAAACATGTTTGGACACAAATCTCAGTAAACTTTGTGCTCTTTTAGCATCAACAGGCGGAAAAGGGCATGGGTGGAATAAATGTTCCATCTGGAAGAATCCTAATGTAGATTTCACACTAGGTTAAGCACTGTTTCAGGTATGTAGTGCATGACAGGACCTGCTAATGGTTTGTCTGTAGATACACAGCATCTTTTGACAAACCCTCTACTTTATTTGTGGCAGACAGATTGCTCATATTTCCTGCTCCTGTGCCTGGCCACAGCCACTCTGTTCATCAGCCTTCAACAGCATGATGACTGCTCAGTATGGCCGATCTATCTGCTGAAGGCCAGAGGAACTGCCCTTTGGCATTAACCTCATTGATCTATTGAAAATCTTTTTTGATAATTCATTCTAGTAACTGGTCAAAATCAGTTCTTCCATATAATTTTATTATAGAGAAGGGTTCAGAGATACCTCCTTATTTGATTACTAAACAAAACAAAATGTATCTTATTTTTCTGCAAACAAAACAATTAGTTCATTGACTTGGTCAAAGGCCACAATGATCATGTAAATCGTTTTTCTAATATTTGTCATAATGTGTAGAGACAGAGGGTAGGGATCAAAACTCAGTGGCAGATTCAAAACTCAGTGGCAGACGTCCCAGGCTCAAGTCATGGTGTACCTACCAAAAGATGAGGAAAGGATCCTATCTGAAACCCTGGATACCAAGGCCTAAATCCTAGTGTGAGTCTCAAATAGAGTAGATTCAGTGAATCATCGGGACTTACATACACATTGTCATGGTATTCAACAAATTGATGAAATGTATCCAACCTCTTTGAGACTTTCAGATGGTTTTGGGTCCAATGGTTTGTGTCCATGTTAAGTCAGCTTCTTATGTTTCATCTTTTTAAGAAATAAGAAATGCAAAGTACAACTTGACATAAATATTTACAAAGTTGATTTTACTCACAGGCTTGCATTGACTGCGATGTTAAAAGGTATATTTGGACCATTCAGAATGTCTGCATTTAACCACACAGACCTGTCAATATTCAGCCGGGAGGAGATTTTTATTAAGATGTCTAGGGAGGGGCCCACTGTCTTGATGTTTTTGAAATCCAGCTTGATAGCTGTTTGGAGAAAAAAAATTAACATATGAATTCTGCAATTTTTAATAAAAACAAAACAAAACCCAAAGTGGTGGTAGCACCTATAAGATGAACAGGTTCATTTAATTTTGAGCTTCCATGGATTATAATCCACTTCCTCAGATACAAGGAATGCAATATCTAGGCTACAGATATATATGCACAAAGTGTACATGTTTTTAAGGGTGGCAACCAAGTAAAATGGGATAGTCAGTGGGAATGGTCCACGTGCGTATATTAGGACTTCACTGATCAGTATCTGCTGATTCGTTTATCCACAATTTGAAAATATTAAAAATATTAAAAGAAAAATTCTAGAAACATGTATTTCTAAAAATGAAAGTACCAGAGCTGGTCACTAGAGGGAGCCAGAGACCATGCTATGTATGGCATTCCCTATTAAAAGCATTCACTATAATCTGCATTTCCCAGCATCTGTGAGGTGGGCTTGGAACATGTATCCCATGGATACCTTTTTCCTACTGTAAAAGATTGCAATGAATTCTGGATACGCGAAGACGACCAAATAGTTGAACCAAACACCAGCTTGGCTGACTGTATGCATACGGCAAATGATAAAAACCTGAGTTTCTTCTGCACAGGATGGGTACTGCTGGCACCCCAGATTAAGTCCCAGAAGCGTAGACAACATATCCAATGAATGGTGTAAAACAGAGAGATGCTTTCAGTCTCCCAACTCCTGCTGTCAATAATACATCTTTTGGATAAGGTAAATGGATGGGGGGGGGGGGGGGCTGGGCTCAGAAGCTTGTAATTCCCCACTCCATTCACTTCCATGGGACTCTGTTCTTCCAGGCAACATACCTTTGTTGGAGGATCTAAGCACTGCCTCCAACCATTCCTGAAGAGTGTTGTCACTGTAGATGTCAGGGGGGTGGGCCATGATGGGCTTGTCAGTTTCATTGGGTGTGTTATATCCTTCAATGGTGACATCAGATTCCAGGGCCATGACATCACCTGTTTTCACACAGAACATTCATTCAGAATTCAGAATCCCCACATGGAGTTGGAATGATAGCCTTCTCCAATCTGGCATTACCCTCCACATGCGCCAGACGGCAAGTCTCACTATTCCCAGCCATGCTGGATGATGGGAATTGTTGTCTGGCACAGCTCAATTATAACAGATTGAGGTAAGCTGGTGTAGATATAATAATCGCAGCATGATACTGGCAGACTTTGCCCAGAATTATATTTCAGGGTTCAGATTGGAACACGCTTTAAAGGGCCATTTCTAGATGCATTCAACTTTCAAAATGCTATATATTTTAAGAGTGTTTACTGTGTTGCTTTTTAAATCTCTTTTTAAAAATTAGAACAATCATGAACTATACAGAAGAAGCAGGCATTTTTTGGGGAGGCAAAGGGGATATGTAATGGCATGTTCTCACTTAATGATTTACAAAAATAGTTAAGAGTCTAGAACTAGTAATGCAAGCCACAAGTATTGGTGTTTCTTAGGAATTCTCTGACAAGCATTTGAAACAGGGAAGGACAGAGGCGTAGTGCAAGGTCATCTCTCTCCCATAACAGTACCACAGTTGGCCTATTTCTGTTAGAAAGAGGTCTTAAACTGAACCCAGACTCAATAAACTGAACAGCAGAACTTGATAACAACATCAGGGCCCAACCCTTGTTCATATTTGATACTAATAAATGGAATAAAATGTTTGGTAAGAATAAAATGTTGCATTGGGTGTCTTCAGGAGTTTATTCATCATTGGTTGCACAGTCACTGTAAACTACTCTGCTGCATCTAAGGTCACTACTGAGATGTTTCAGACAGAAATTATGACTTCTAGGAAAACTGGACTTGGGTATCTCCTTATTCTAGAAACAATTAACTGAAGCAAAATGTCTCGTTTCCCATGGCTTTTTAATGCTGTATTCTGTGCATTCACTCTTCCTCTCTAGTCTGGGATCACAGAACTGGAGAGGCACACATCACCCAGTCCAGACTCTCACCAGCTCAATCTTCCATGTAAAGGAAGTATAAATTCTAAATTCTCTGCACTATTCAGCTAGTTATAGTGTGAAATAAATCCTTTTATAGCGGCTGGATAGTAATAATAAGTCAGGACTAATTTAATAGGAAAATTACTATTTGGCCAGGAAAAAAAAATCTGATGAAGCTCTTTAACAACGAACGCATTTAAATTGGTATAAGTCTTTGTGGACCAAAATTCGTCAGCAGATAAGCCATGAGAACCTCAGCATATGCCATAAGAGATACGTTAAGATAAATTCCTCTTTACAAATACAGAGCCTAGTGGTTCTGTAGGTAGAGTGTTTAGCTCTTACTTGGGTGATCGCTAGCTTGCAGTTGCACAAGCCCAAGATCATCCCATTGAAAGAACAGGGCCTCCCACTTGCACAAGGGGATGGGTGTCTGTGTTCCCCTTTGTGTATGCAACAGGAAACGAGGAACTGCATGTGTAGGATACAGACGATTTTGGGGATACTGTTTTAAATTGCCACATGCCCTGTTGCTTCTGCTGTAACACACAGTCCAGCTAATCTCTCTGGTGTGTCTAGTCCGTGTCTTCAACTGTACCATTGCTACTTTGATCCAGCGATGTCAGCTTTTTGAAGGCCTTATTATTCATGGCAATTTCTCCTTTCTTTGTCCAGCAGTTTATTTTTCAACAATTCCCAACTTTGGGTTCTCAGATGTGGCTGGACTATAACTCCCATTGTCCAGCTAGCTGGCCTATGGTCAGGGATCATGAAAAGTTAACTCTAATAACAGGTGAGAGCCCAAGGCTTGGCAACACTTTATATGAATTGTTGTCAGAAAGAAAGAAAGAAAGAAAGAAAGAAAGAAAGAAAGAAAGAAAGAAAGAAAGAAAGAAAGAAAGAAAGAAAGAAAGAAAGAAAGAAAGAAAGAAAGATCTTGTTTGCAGAACAGAAGAAAGCTCTGCTAGAAAAATAACCCAAATGTTCACATTTTACTAAAACCAGTACAATTTGATTTTCAGTTCCCTGGACTATAGTTTTCCTACATCTGCAATTTCCTGCTTGCAGCAGGACACCAGACAGTAACCCTCCTGGTTAGTAATGTCTCAGTGGAAATCTCCCTGTTCTTCTTCAGCTGGAGGGGTTCCAAGTGCCCTCCAGTGAAAGGTTTGATTTCTCTGATAAAGTGCCTGATGTAAGATGTGCCCAGGAAGGCCGCCTGAAGCTGATATGTAAGTGGAAGAGTTCTACATCAGCCTTGAGCTTTCTGTCCATTCCTCTAGTTTCATTATCAGAAGGCGATAAGCCCCTTCAGACAGAATACTGTATGAAATGTGGTGCTCCATGTTGACAGAGCTAACTTATCTCGAGCAACAAGAATCAATCACTCATTTCTTATCACTGCAGTGTGAGCCATCCTTTTTCCTTATCGTTACAGATTTCGGTGCCTTGATTAACTGTAGGGAATGATGTAGTTAATATGTTAAAGTTTAGCAGAACTTCACAGTCATGGTAGCTCATCCACTTTTTGATTTATGAGAGGAAACATGTATTTAACATCTTTATTTGAAATCTGGAATTAGCTTTTTATAGTTATTTCTGTGTATTAAGTGACTTGCTCCTCAACTGGAAAAACTGTTAAATAAACTGCAGATGTTTTCCTGTCAATTAAGACTTATTAATGAGTTCTTATCCCCCTCAGTAGGTCTACAGGTGCTTCTAGATAAGGCTTTAATCATTCAATTATCCTGTTTCATTCACATAATTTTACAGGGGGGAGGGGAATCAGACATCATATTTCAATTGTCATCCTCACATTCCCCCTAGCAACTTTTCCATCTCTCTCTCTCTCTCTCTCTCAAATGATTAAGGATAGTATTAGCAGGTTAGTCGCACCTTATTGCCTGAGATTTCAGGGCCAAAACCAGGGACCAAGGGATGGGCCCTGTGAAATTACAGGAGGCAACTCTTTCAGTAAGCATTGCAAGATGATGTGTGCACACAAGTGACAGTAGATTTCCTCCTCTAGCTCATGAGCAAAACACATTAGAAACCTCTTTGGGCTGAGCCTAGTGCTCGTTGACCACAAGGAGGAGATGATTGTTCAGCCTGAAAAGCCACCACAGCCAGACTGAGAGAGACAGAGAGGCAGACACAGAGAGATTCTTCTCTTCTAGTATTGCTCACTCTGAAATTTGTCTCTCTCTGCCTGGAGACCTGCGTAAGCACAATTCCCCAAGATTTCAGCTGGTGGCCCCAAGACTGGGCAACTCTATGAACTTCTGTCATCTTTCATTTAGTTTGCTTTGTGTGAACAGTAAACTTTAAAGTCTAATTGCTTAGGCACCTGTTTCTCAGGGGATTCAATTTCTTGGAATGGAAATCAGTCAATTGGGTGAAACATGCATTGTGACCCTACAACTAGAGCAGGGAAGTAACTTGCTTTTTAAATGAGTTACTTTTGGAATGAGTTCCACTCTCCAGCAACAAGCTGGAATGAAGCTACAGTGGACCCTCGACTTACAGACGGCTCGACCTGCAGACTTTTCGAGTTACAGACTTCTCTGGCCGCAAAATTTAGGTTCGACTTGCGGCCGGAGAATCGACCTACAGACCGGAAAATCAAACAAAATGGACCAAAAACGGCCGGTTACGGATTAATCGGTTTTCAATGCATTGTAGGTCAATGGAGCCTCGACCTACAGACTTTTCGACCTGCAGCCACCATTCCAATACGGATTAATTCCGTAAGTCGAGGGTCCACTGTACTCTTCTTTGAGTAATAGCCATGGCTGTACTTTATGACTTTTCAATGGAACAAGAACCTAGTCTGCTTGTTAACAGGTAGCGAGAGAGTAGCCTGAGCAGTAACCGAAGAGGAATGAGGGTCATATTTTGCATTGCTAAATCCCTCTGCCTTTCTTATGGAGGAAGCATTGTAGGGCAATGGGAGTTAAGAAGGAAGAGTAGTCGTGATGTGGAAGAGGTGGGAAAGAAATGTCAACGCACATACTGGACTATGTGTTGCTTCCACCCCACATGTGAAACAGAAATGCTTCTTTCGTCCTCCTGCTCTGCCAGCAACATGTCCTAAGACCCTCTTGGGCAAGTGCCATAGGGCTGGATAGAATGGGATGGACAGAGTGTGTGAGAGAGAATGTTTGTGTGTGAGAGAAAAAGAATGCATGAGAGAGGAAGACAGAGACAGAGAGCACACAAGAAAGCGAGAGCACATGTATGAGGGAGCACAGGCATACAAGAGAGAACAAGAAGGAACACAAGAGACACTGGATGTGAGAGAGAGAGAGGGAGGGAGAGGGAGAGGGAGAGGTTAAGATCTTTGGCTAATGCATACTGCATTATCAGTCTCTATGACTGGCAAACATTAGCTTAGTAGAACATTAGGAAGATCAGTAACCTTGGTTGTTCGAAGTATCTGGTGTTCAGAGATATAATGCCTTCAATTCTGAAGGCTTCATCTAGCAACCCCTCTTGTACTTCTTCTAGCTAACATGCCCCCCCCCCCTCCAGACATGGTTGTAATTTTTAATTCCGGATACTTGTTCTGTTGGAGCTGTTCAGGGAAGTGCTGGGTGGGTTGAGTTCTATGGCAGACGTTGTGTTGTGATACTTCAGTTTGTTCTCTAAATTAATCCTCATAAGAAATGGCCTCTCTCCTTTTTTAAATACAGTGGATCGAGCAGAGATGTCCAGCGCTCCACCCTGCCCGGTGACTCTTGAATTCTTTCAGCCTGTGACACCAGACCTGGTGGACAAAGTGCTTGATCGCTGTCGGGCCACCACCTCCTCCCTTGACCCTTGCCCGGCCTGGCTAATCAAAGTAGCCAGGCCTGTAACAACGGAATGGGCTACTGCGATAATTAATGGGTCTCTCCAGGAGGGCAAGGTTCCTCTTGCCCTCAAGGAGACACTCATTAGGCCCATAAGGAAGAAACCAAATTTGGCGGCGGATGATATTGGAAACTATAGGCCCATCGGCAATGTTTCTTTCCTTAGCAAAGTGGTGGAGAGGGTGGTGGCAGACCAGCTTCAGACACTTTTGGACGAAACCAATGCCCTGGACCCATTTCAGTCGAGCTTCAGGCCGCGTTATGGCACAGAAACGGCACTGGTCGCACTGTTGGATGACCTGTTGAGGGAGGCCGACAGGGGCAATATGTCCTTGTTGGTCCTCCTCGATATCTCAGCCGCCTTTGATACCGTCGACCACGGTATCCTCCTGGGGAGGCTCTCTGAGTTGGGAATCGGTGGCCTGGCGCTTGCCTGGCTTCGATCCTTCTTGGAGGACCGTCCCCAGAGAGTACAGCTTGGGGAGAATGTTTCGGCCCCATGGAGTCTCAGTTGTGGGGTTCCGCAGGGGTCGATCATCTCCCCAATGCTGTTTAATATCTATATGAGGCCGCTGGGTGGGGTCATCAGGGGGTGCGGTGCTTCGTGCCATCAGTATGCTGATGACATGCAGCTCTACATCTCCTTTTCATCTACTTCAGTGGATGCCGTTCTGTCTCTTCAGCGCTGCCTGGAGACTGTACTGCAATGGATGCAGTTGAATGGGTTGAGGCTCAACCCGGACAAGACAGAGGTCTTGAGGGTGGGAGGTCTCTCCATTGGCAGTTTGGGCGACTCCCTTTCTTTTGGGGGGACGACCCTTACTGCAAAGAGTGAGGTTCGCAGCTTGGGGATACATCTGGACCCGGCGCTTACCATGGAAACCCAGGTGGCGTCCGTGGCCCGCTCCGCATATTTCCATCTATGGCGGATTGCCCAGCTGCGACCATATCTTGATGGGGAGGCCCTCACTACTCTTGTCCATGCGCTCGTAATCTCGAGATTAGACCATTGTAATGCGCTCTACGTGGGGCTGCCTTTGAGATTGATGCGGAAACTTCAAATGGTGCAGAATGTGGCAGCCAGGCTTCTTAGTGGGGTGAGGAAATATCAGCATATCTCTCCCACTCTGGCTGCCTTGCATTGGCTGCCCATCCGTTTCCGCATTGACTTCAAAGTGTTAATGATGACGTATAAAGCCCTAAACGGTTTGGGACCTCGATACTTGGCAGATCGTCTTCTCCCACCTAGATCTACCCGAATCACCCGGAATAGCCAGCAGGGACGGCTGAGGGGCCTAACGCCGAGAGAGGCCCGGAAAGAAAGAACAAGAAACCGGGCCTTCTCGGCAGTGGCCCCTCGGCTATGGAACAGCCTCCCAACTGAAATTCGCCTGGCACCCTCGCTGGGTGTTTTTAAAACCCATTTGAAAACTTGGCTTTTCAGACAGGCCTTCCCTCCAGTCAATAACTGATTTTTATTCTTTCATCTTGGTATTGATTTAATTTAATATAAGTGTTAAAATTATGATCTTTTAAATTTTTTATGTATAATGATGTTTTTATTATGTGTGTAAGCCGCCCCGAGTAGACTTTGTCTAGGGGGGCGGGGTAAAAATCTAATAAAGTAAAGTAAAGTAAAGTAAAGTAAAGGCTGTCTACCGAATTCCAGCCAATCTGGCACTTTCTTGACATGCTGGACTACAAATGCCATGCCATCTCCAAATGTGTGTGGGACTGCATTTCAAGGCATCTGGGAAGAAAATGCCAGGGGAAACTTTGCTTTGTAATATGTATGCCATCCTATTTTCAATGTACAGTAAACAGAAATTAGCCACTTGAGAGAACTGGCAGGCATTTTCATATAGTTTCCGATCCATGGCTGCAACAAGTAACATGTTAGCGATGGTTGCAAAAAAGGAATAACAGTAACAGTATCAATCTGCTATGTATTCAGAGTAGTGAGTAGCAGAAATCAATCCTCTTTAAAAAGTAACATCCTGCGATTCACTGTTGGACTTCAGCCAGCAAAAGCAAAGCTCCATGACCTTTGCCCCATCACTGAAGATGGGTGCTGGGGCATCCAGAGTGACACCAAAACAATACAGTTGTAACTAAAAATGTCTAGGCATGGAGTTTCATTGTTCTATTGGTCCAGCCTGGGTCATGTGAGAGAAAGGACAAATGGGGAGGAACATCTGGGGCTGAGCATATGACAGCTGTATTTGTTTGGCTCTGAGCTGACTTGTTTCATGTTTCCAGGAGCACCTGGAGATTCTATGTGTTTGAGGCAGGCAGGTTCGTACTCTTCTGGCAGGACATTTTTGCACCTTCTCAATTTTGGCACCCTGGTTCAAAGTTTCAGTTGTCCTGTCCTAACTATGGCTAAGAAAATGAGGCAGACTGACAAAGAAAATGTCGTCCAAA
The DNA here is from genome assembly GCA_037013535.1 of Intellagama lesueurii. Taxonomy (NCBI): domain Eukaryota; kingdom Metazoa; phylum Chordata; class Lepidosauria; order Squamata; family Agamidae; genus Intellagama; species Intellagama lesueurii. Next base: position 172,854,489 of record JBAJHW010000004.1, on the reverse strand, counting down.
GACACTTCCACCAGCATAGCCAGCCAGCACTGCTTGATTGGCTTGCATGGCTGTACTATTCCCAGCAGCCATTTTGGTTGCATCATCAGCTGTAGACACCCAGGGTGGCTGAAGAAAGCACCTATAGCCTTCTTCTCTTGTGTTCCACAGAGACACAAAGAGGCCCCTCCAGTAAATCAGAGGATCTGGGCTAGTACAATAATAAGTTATGCAAAAGAAAATGTAGTTGTTCACAAATCTAGCTGTCTTTTGGTCACAATAGGCATGTGTATGTGTGTTTATCGTATTGATGCTTTCAAAAATTAGTATTGATGCTTTGAAAGTTACATGCATCCTGAGCTCTCTCTCTATATATAGAGAGAGCTTAGGATGCATGTAACTTTCAAAGCATCAACACCAATTTTCTTTCTTATTCTGACATTTTTAGCCACGTATGTCACAAGTGAAAAGAAACAGAACACAACTTACTTTTCAAAGCTGCTTCCATTTCACTCTTCTTATTTGCAGCATGGTACCAGGTGACCAATAAGCCATCTTTTCTGTCGATTCTTCTCAGATTCATCAGATAATCCAGCATATCTCCACCTGTATAAAAGGCTGGCTGGGGTGCTGCTTCTGAAAGATCAAGATGCAAAGACGAAATTGTGCAGAAATAAATATAGACTACTCATGGTAAAAGTTAAATGAAAACAATAATTAAACAAAATTAAAAGAAGAAAAATATTACAATTTCCTGTGGCATCTATAGTATTTGGGTCATGTTCCTGCATATATTCCAACAGTGTTGCAGGGGCTTAATATGTTCCACTCATTTCAATATGGAGAGTGTCCACACTTCCTCTCAAAATAAGACGTTTTGTGTTCGAAATGAAGATACCTTTATCAATAGGTATTCCCAACCTGCACTGAGCAAGGGTCACATAAAAATATGCTGGGGTCTTTAGGTTATTTAAATGTAAGAGATCCAATAACATTACCCAGGCTGTGACTAATCTGAGGTCCTGAACCAGGTGAGGGCAGTTTTCATAGGAATGCCCTCTCACCCCCACAAATCTTGCAGGAGCTGCCCATGCCACCAAAATTAAACAAACAAAAGAGCAAACCCAGAAGTGGCTGGAAATCCAGTTCTAGTTTTGAAAAACTGTTTTGCTTTTGCTGTTAAATGGAGTGCAGAAGAGGATATGACCTGTTGAAAAGATGAACTGCAACTACCAGATGCTTCCATGAGCAGCAATATGCACTTTTTTCTCCCTGAGGAAGTCATTCCTTAAGTGGTGGAGTCTGGAGGGCTAACAGCTGCAGACATGGCCTTGGGGTGCCACATATGGCCCTCAAGGCCATGCTTGGCTGATCTCTGTTCTAAACTGTAGCTTGCTTAACCTGTGCATAAATCCAGAGTTCTTAAGAGCTTTGCTAACAATTAAGCATATGCAGCTCAAGAGGATTTGTATTCAAATCTTAACTCATTAGCTAATTTGTGCAGAGAAGGGAATGTTCCCAGAATTCCACAAATAGCATGGCTGTATCATCGCCTCAACAAAATTATGTCCAGCAAAATATATAAGGGTTTGGGTAGCCAGCCAAAAAAGAAGAGAGAGTTCCTGACCTGTGTACCTTTAATAACAGCTAGGTGAAAAAGGCAGGGTTAAAATCACAGGCAGGCAGGCAGGCAGGCAGGCAGGCAGGCAGGCAGATAGATAGATAGATAGATAGATAGATAGATAGATAGATAGATAGATAGACAGATAGATAGATAGATAGATAGATAGATAGATAGATAGATAGATAGATAGATAGATAGATAGATAGATAGATAGATAGATAGATAGATATTTGTCCATTTGAATCAATGGAATTCATGGAGGAGTTGACTCATGAAATCCCCACAGATTCAATGGGCCTATTCTAGTGCGAAAGCAACAGGACTTCAGCCATTGAAATGTCACAGTTGGTCTTTAAGGTGCTACAATGTTTTTGATTTTTGTTTTTATTTTTTTGTCTAAGTTGTAGAAACTTATAGATTGCATAACTTTTATTCTGCTTGTTTCACAAAGGCTGGTGGACTGAGCATAAGCAGTGAATTTCACTACCTTTCTGCCACATAGCTGCTTTCTGGACTGATCAAATTACTCACTTCATGGAATCACTAATCTGCCTGTGACACCAACTTTGCAAATCCTGTAATATGTAAGTAGGAAAAAGCATTTATTTTTGTTTTTTACTCCATAAGTCTGCTTGAGGACTTATCTGAAACAGGAGATCTGTAAAAAGTTGTTTTAAATGCGTTTATTAGTTGTTTTGGAACATAAAATTATCTAAGCAAAATATAAGATAAAATCAAAACAAATTACAATCATTAATAATAGTATTCAGAGCATACACACAGAGCATGTGTATGTGTATGTCATGTGCTGTCAAACTGGAAGCAAAGTTTAGTGATCCTAACAGGACTTTCAAGGTAAGTTGGATATCTAAGGAGTGATTTTACCAGTTCCACACACCCCAGAGAGTTTACAGGTCTGAGTGAGGATTCAAACCCAGATACCATGAGTTCTAATCCATCACTCTATACACTACAGCACAAGAGGATCAAAATAAAATATTAGCAGCAGTAAAAATCAACAAATCACAGAATAAGAACAACTCACTATGGGTGCGACAATACAGTGGGAAAAATGAATGGATCAGCTGTGAAGTTGCACCTGTGAAGCTGCATTTCTCCAAGTAAATTTACTTTAACTGTCCTCACAGTTCTTCTATGGCCATCCAGATTTGCAGGAGCCACTATTACAACAGAGCTAACTTAAGCAGTGAACAAGGCTGACTGATAATCTCCTCCTCTCTTTCTCCTGAATCCTTGTTCTTTGGTTTCCTAAGTGCCCAGGCACCAGGGCATCAAGTCTTTAAAGCAAAGCAAAGCAAAGCAGAGCAAAGGAATGGGAAGGGAAGGGAAGAGGAGAGGAGAGGAGAAGAGAGGAGAAGAGAGGAGAAGAGAAGAGAAGAGAAGAGAAGAGAAGAGAAGAGAAGAGAAGAGAAAGGGAAAGAAATCAGCTCCAGGCACCAAGGATTCAAATGGCTGCCAGTTTCTCTGTTCTGCCTCTTTCACTGTTGCTGTAGCCAGGCAGAATGGCTTCAGACTGACTACAAATCTTCCACTTTGGCCCAAGTGATCACATTGCCTGAACTGTTGCAAACTCATTCACTACAAAAAGGTAGAAACCCCAGTGGTGGAGAGCAAAAAAACATTGGATTGCAGGGGAAAACTCCAGACTGATTCATATTGACTTGTACCTTATGAGGTCAATAGAAAATAATATGGATCTGACCGTCTCAATCCTGGAACATTTCCCACATTATTTGTTAATGTAGTTTCACCCTAAGTAGCAGAGCACAGTAGCAGCAGGTTACAAGTAACACGGTTATCTGCAAAAATTACTTCTTTTAAAAGTAAGGGTAAGTCAGAAGTAATGTAACTATTGCAACTAAGCTTTCTAAAAAGGGAAAGGGGGTATAATGAATAGTTTCCTTGCCTCTTTTAAAAGTTGTTTCAGAGTTTTCAGACTATAGAGCAGAATTTTTCCAATTTCTGCCATTCTTTTATCAATCCTAATGCTATTTTCCCTAAAATAACAAATGACAAAGTTAAAGATAAAAGTGGTTTTCAAAAGAGACTGATAACAGAGTGAATGGTCATCCTAAGTTCTGCCAGTAAAAAAAAAACATAATGCTACAAACTAGAAATTTGTATTTGTTGGGACCAGGAAGAGACAACTAGTGATAAAGCTAATCTGTGGCAAACTTCATGATGGGTAAAGATTTAACCATGCATTTGCTTGCATTGCTTCATTTTACATAATTGACTCTGTGTTATGGATTGTGCCAACAGAAAGGGTCCACTCATATCATTGTAACAGAGTGAACCAATATATGAAACATTAATTCCTATCCTGCTGTGATAACACTCGTTTCAAACCCACCCACAGGTCCTGACTCCAACTAGCCCTATTCTCCTTGGTTTAATACCTTGGTGTGAGGACTTTCTCTTGACTACCAGAGAGATGGCGAGAGCTACACAAACAGAAATCACTGCCATGGTACAGATCACAGCCACAACCACTGTTTTTCTTCCAGGGGAGGGAAGACGCTTCATGTTGCAGACTATTCTGGTCTTTAAGTGCACCAGCTCCTTTGGCAAATAGGTCTATAAAGCCGCAACCTCCTTTCAAAAACCAGAAGGAGAGAATAAATGGTGATGAAAAGAGAATTCCAAAGCTTTAGCCAGAAAGGTTGGCAACCAAGACCAGAATTCAAAACAAAGCCATCTTAATCTAGTGTAAGTGATCTCTCTTGCAGGAGTCTCCTTTTAAAAGCCCTGTGCAGCTTTGAAGGTGTTTCCTTCCAATAATCTGCTGCCGTCTTGTAGAGGATTTCCTTAATACGTTGCTGAACTTTCACTTTAATCATTGAGTAGTGCTTTGGACAAGTCTCTTGTAATACCATGCCATCTTGAAGGCGTTTCCTTCCAAAAATATTTCATTGTCTTCTAAAATAAGTCAGTCCTTTGTTGTAGTATACTTCTCTTTTCTTTCTTTTCTTCCAGTAAATTTTATAGCCTTATTTTCTTCTGATGACTTAAGGTTGCCTTAAGAAGAATTGTTTTTAACAGTCCCTCCATTTCCTGCAGCATTTATTTCCTTCATCTATCATGCTGAGTTGGCTATCCAATAGTCCAGAACGGTCACAGACAGCTTTCCAGTGTGAACAGAAAGCTGCTTCTGAGCTCTCTTAAATCCGGAATAACATGGTTTTGGATTCTTGTGTTGGAATTTGTCCCTCCTTCTTTTTACTGGTCCTGTAAGCATGACTATTTTGAGGCTAAAGTCCATCTTCTCCACATCCTTGAGGAGAACAAAGCACAGCTTAGAACAGTTTACTTTTTAGGATTACAACTCCCAGATTTATATATGTGGGGGGGAAATTACTATTTTGCAGGCCCATGGGGGTTTCTGGAAATTGTTATTCAAACTGGAAACACTGGGGAAAAGTTACTATGTGTAATGTATTCTCAAAGGCTTTCATGGCAGGGATCCAATGGTTGTTTTTTGGGCTGTTTGGCCATGTTCTGAAGGTTGTTCTTCCTAACATTTTGCCAGTCTCTGTGGCCGGCATCTTCAGAGGACAGGAGTCAGAACTCTGTCTGTGCTCTGGTGCAGTTTTGTGGGACAGTTGAGTATTTATAGCTGTGGGATCAGCTTTTGTCCTTTTCAGGAGATTCGGTGATTATGGTGATCAGCGTGTTTTTTGTTGTGGGTGTATTGTTGTGATAAGGGGGAGAGATTATCTGTTACTGTGATTGATGGGTGTCGTTAGCTGGTCTTTTGTGTGCAGTGATCACCAGTCCTTGTGGCTGGGTAGAGTTCGTTGACCTTTTGCAGGCTGTATTTTTCAGTGCTGGGAGCCAGGCTTTGTTGAGTTTTAGACTTTCTTCTTTTTTGTTGAGTACTATGTGTAGTAGCACTATACAAAAATTACCATATATGGAACTATATCTGACGCTTTAGACATAGTACTATATGTATGTGTGTATGTGGGTTTTCACCTAGAATTTATTGCATTGGTGCCATGTGTAGGAAGAGAGCTATTTTGAGATGACTCAGGAATGGGCCCTCTCTTTTCCAGAACTGCATAGATAAATATTGGTTCACATCAGACACCAGAAGAAAAATTCCTGTCGGTTTTAAATTAGCAAGTTTGAAATAATACTGACATTATCACTTCTAAGCTGTCCTGACCCTACTAGATTAAGAGAAGATATTCATCTGAAAAGCTTCTGTTAAAATTACAGCATTAGCCCTATACACGCTGGGGTTCAGGATCTCATAGCAATTGAACTCATTCCACTGTACATACAGGAGACCTGAGACATACCTCTGTAAATCCTCCTAAAGCCCTTAAGTACTGTGCTTACTTTGCATATCCCAAGACAGGGCAGGGCTTACAGTATATATGCTGGGCCAAATCCTCAGGGTGCTTTCATCCTTGCCTAGTAAAACCATGGCAACCAGGTTCAAGATGATCCCAACTGTAGTCATATAAGATAGCCACAAAGGAAGTGATTTACAGCCAGTTGCCTAGAGAAAGCATTTCCTTTTTATAAGCCCTCTCTGCCGCCAACTGCTGTTGATCCACTTGTTTCCATGTGAACCAGAGGCGATGGAATGCTGAGTTTTGTTGCCCCTGGCTGACCTGGGGGAAAAAAGCCCCTGAGCCCTAATTGAGGCTGGAGTGTGAAAGGTTTTCCTAGCGCTACCTAGGCCTCCAGAAGATATACATAACATGTAGACCAATTTACTCGACTAAGCAAGAGAAAGTTCGGTGGGGGTAACTGAGTGGCTAAGAGGCCTTCTAGGCATCCCACAGTCAGATAGGGAAGGTGTACCTCTCCAGATAATGTCAAACTGCAGTCTCCATCCGCCCAGTCAGAGTAGCCTATAGTGTGGGCTGGTGGGAGATGTAACCCAACAACAAATGGAGAGCCATATGTTCCTTTTTCATTGGCTGAAAAACTGCCCTGGCTAGGGAGGGTCTCTCTTCAAGGTACAGGAAGGCACTATAGGATCCAGCACATGGCCCTAAATTCCACCACCCCAGGGATTTAATCTGTATTTCAAAACGTTAAGCCCAGAATCCCAGATTCCAGGGGGTAGTTGTGTTACTCAGCTGCAGAAAAATATGAAATCCTTTGTGTCTTGAAGATTGCCATGTTTCTAGTGGCATAAGTTTTAGTGCACCAGACATTACTTTATTGGATGCATGAATGGCCGAAGTGGGAAAATATATGTAACCCAAGATTAGATGATAACCAATCAATGAATCAATCAACTAACCAACCAATCAAATAAGAGGTCAGGAGGTACTAATAGGTCACAATAGGTCAAAGTTCTATGCAAAGCAATAAATTAAGACTCTTGTCTCTAATAACTAAAATAGCAAACTAACATGTCAGTAATAAAGTAGCCATTTCCAGGATTTGCTGAGAAAATTTGTAACATTCATTGCAGAATTTCAGTCTAGTAGTCTCATGGTGTTGCAATGTGGTGATTTTAAGGCAGAGGCAGGGAACTCATGATCTCTCACATGTTGTTGGCTTACAAAATCCATCTGCTATAGCAGTCATGGGATGAGGGGACCTGTAGTATAATAACAATAACAATAATGTCTCATCAAGTCAGTTCCAACTTCTGGCTACTGTCTTCTAGGTACATATTACTCAGCAGTGGCTTGCCATTCCCTTCTTCTGGGGTTTTCTCCTGGACGGTATAACTTGCCCAAGACCACACAAGCTAAGTCTTCTCTTACAAGGCACAGTAGGGAAACTCCCAATCCTGGTTCCACAGCCAGGAACTCTTACATGGTGGGAGTTAGGGGAGAGAGACAGTAGACCAACAATATCCAGAGTCTTGCGTCTTACAGTGCTTGTCATTTTCCCAACACAGTTCATCCTGTGGTAACAGCCAAGGCCTCTGTGTGTCTGTTGACCATTTGGCAATGGGGTGTGGTGTTAAATTAGTTGCACTTAACATGGCAGACTTGGAAGAAGGTGGCTCTTCTAACAATGCCGGTTTCCTTAATGGGAGAACCAGTTGTAACTTAGACAACAGTAGTGTCTAATAGTCAGGTAGCATTGAACATGGGACCAAAGTGTACTATTTTTTACAGATCCAGTAATTAAGCCTTGTTAACTACATAACCTGGTCTTTTCTATTTTTTCTAACATTGGTGTCTTTACAATGATTGTTCAGTCAACAAACACATACCCAACAATAGTGAGGCAAAGATGGCCCAGCTTATGGATCGGGAGAGGGGGCTCACCCTGAAATTTGGGGGATACCCCCTCATCCACAGGGGCAAAAGCCAGCAACAGATGTATGTAAAGGACAGCACATATTTTCCAACACTGTCATACCAAAGTATTGTGTTAATTTACACCATAAACATATCTGCATGTGGTACAGAAACTGAACTGCACACCAACTGAATTAAAATAAAGTCTGAACCAGGACTGATGGGCTACAGAGGTGCTTGCTGAGGAGGTTAATTTTAATTAATTTCCAAGGCTTCCATCTGTGAGAAACCCTCACCCTCTTCTCAAACGTTCCCTTCTACTGCCACCTTCTGGCTGTCATGCTGAGCTGTCCGAGAGGCTGTTCTGAGGATTGTAGTCTTTGTAGGAAAATGTGTTGTGCTGGCTTGAAATATAAGGTTTGGACCAGTGGATTTCTTAATCTTTGTAGTACTTCCTCCAATTACTGGAAATGAATTATGGCAAGGTGTTATGGTTCAGGGGTAAAGTTTATAAGTGTTGAATGGAGAAAATTCCAGGTTTAATTCCTAGCAGGTCTTAAGGCTGGCCTTGGAAAACCCTTGTCTGAATTCAAGAGAACTGCTGTTAGACTGGTGGAATTCTTTGTATAATGCTTTTTTACATACTTTGCAAATATTATACTCTGGTTTCTCTTCAGATTGTATAAGTTTTTCATATAAATATTTGTGAAGTCCTAAATTTTGGAAATTTATGCAGGATTCGTCACTGTCTTGGGTTTCTTTGAAGGGGGTGGAACTTAAATTTAATGAAGATGGATTTGGCTTTCTGGAACTTAATCCTATCCCAGGGATTTCTCTGCTTAGTGGAATTCTCCATCTTGGGTTGTTTTGGACTCTTTATGTTTTGGACCCCTTATTAAAATGGGTGACGATGGAGTCCATTCGCCTCAGTACAGATCTTTCTCTCCCCACAGTTTATGCACAATTTCTAGTCATAGTCACACATCAGAAGTCAGAATAGACATGGCCTGGATCAACTTCCTTACAATGAAGAATATAATGTACAATAAAAACGTAAAACTGGCATTCAGAACATGCATTGTACAGTTCTATATAATATTATTTCAGCCACACAATGGGAAATGAAAAGAACAGATTCTTACAGGTAAAATCATCATTCAAGGTAAAATAAATGGGAAAAGAAGTGGAAGAACGTACTGGCTGAAGACTCTGAGAGACTGGTTTGAACACAACAGACCCTTGCTTATTGCTGCAACATCCAAAGCTGAAGTAGCTAAGACGAGGGCCAACCTCTGGAAGGATAGGAACAACAACAAAACATTTCTGCACTTAGAGAATTTGGAGTATGATCACAACAATTTCAGTGTGTTGCAGTTTCACATGCTAGGTTAACAGCCTTTTTAACAGAAGATACGGACTGATAGGGCAATTTGTAATTAGGATCAAGTCATTAGTTATGATGATACTTTGCTTTGGATCCTTGCATTGACCAGGGGGTTGGACTCGATGGCCTTATAAGACCCCTTCCAACTTCAATATTCTACTATTTGTTTATTTCCTAGCCTACTGGCTGGACATGATTTGTCAGCTTTTGTTCAATACCAGTTTCAACATTTGCAGCATTTGCTGGTATGGTCCTTCACCCTTGAGTACCTTGCTGTCTCTTTTGCTCTTGAAAGTCCTAACTGAATTAGTACAGACAAAGAAACCCACCATTTTAATATATATACATATTTGTTATTGGTTAATGAATATGACATGCAAAATTTCAGGAATGAATGGAACAAGAAAGTGGACCACCCTAATCTAGGAAATGTAGCCTTGGCTTCCTTGCCTACTGTATCTATGGATCTTAAAGTTCAGCTTACTCAGGAAAAAGTAATATTTCAGGTATATGGAGAGCATTTTAAGTAAAGGTTTGAGAAAGTACATTCTCTAATTGCTGGCACTATGACTCAGCCGGTGCATCTTTTAAACATATGATCTGTTCATGTCCAATCATAGCCTTATTTTCGGTGGAAATCATTACCTACATTGATTTTGCTTTGGAGCATTTTTGAAAAACTCTTCTTGATGCTCATGTGCTTTTAACCTTTTTTGCCCATTTCCTAGAGGCTAACTATTGGTTAGCAAGAATGGATTCTCCATGCCTTTGCCATAGCTGAAGATGTGCATTATAACACTTGAAAGATAAACACCCACCATCCACTATTCAATGAACTGAGGACCTCATGATGCTCTATTTTGAGCACATGACATGAACAGATTACAAATTAGTTTGGTTACCTTTTATGACAACTTTTACAGAAGTTTATATCCAGTGCTTTTTTAATAATATATTTATTATATATATTATTATATATTTTTTTCTTTCCATATATGACTTCTGTGTAATAAAAATAAAATAGATGGGCCCAGTGTGTGTGTGGTTAAATATAAGGCATAATCTTTTAAATTAAGAGCAACATTGGGTACTGTTGGATTTGTATGCATAATATGTGAGCAACTCTACAAAGTATAATTACAAAAACCCCAGAAAGACTATCATTGTACTTCTTATAAATTTTTGTGTGGTGAAGTTCAAATACTGCACAAGAGTTCTTGAAGGAATGGGAAAGCTGGACTATCTTGATCAATCAAGATTGTTTGAATGAACTGAGTATTTTATATTTACAAATTGCAGAAATGGGAAAAGCTACATTTTTGGACTATGACTCCTCAGAATTCTGACCATGCAGGCTGAGAGATTCTAGAAGTTGGAATTCAGAAATGTAACTTTTCCCATTTCTGCTCATCTTCTGGATCTGTCATGTTTCTTCAATCTCTCTCTCTTTCTCTCTCTCTCTCTCTCTCACACACAAACAATCCTGTCTGTTCAGTGGGTTCCAACTTAATTAGCAGAAATCCAACACATATGCTCTTTGTTCTTATATATAGTCAGCTCTCTTATACGGATGTGAGGTTTGGGTTATTAAGAAGGAAATGTTCAGTAGAATAGATACTTTTGAAATGTGGACATACAGAAGAATCCTTCACATGCCATAGACTGCTAGAATAAAGAATGAAGAGGTACTTCATAGAACAGGAAAACAAAAGAAATACAGTTGATTAAAAGAAACACAAGCTCTCATAATTCATCAAAACAAATACAATATGTTGCAATATATAATTGAAAGGAAAATAAAGAGTAAATGTGGAAGAGCAGATTTCTTGGATTAAGATCAGAAAAGCGGTCTGGATAGCTCAGCGAGTTAGGCGAGGTTGGGAGTTCGATTCCTCACTGTGCCCCCTGTGAGTAGAGCCAACCAGTGTGGTCTTGGGCTAGCTGCAAAGTCCTGGGATGCCCCCAGAAGAGGGGAATGGTAAATCACTTCTGAGTATTCTCTACCTGGAAACCCCTGAAAAGGCTTGTCATAAGTCAGAATTGACAAGACAGCACACAATTATTATTATTATCAGGAACTGGCTAGGCCTTAATAAAGAAGAACTAATCCACACAGTCAACCTCAGCAACTGAGATGACACCCAGAAAAGGAGGGAGATGCCCTTTGTTTTTCTTAGGATTTAAGTTTTTAAGTTGAGTGCTACCCTGTGTGCCTTTGGACCCAATGTGCCCTCTGGAGTAAGGCAGAGTGTGCAGCATCATTATTATGACACAAGAACCCTTTTGCTGCACAAACTATAGCACTGGCAGCTGATGGACTAGAAAAACAATCTTCCTTTAGGATCATGTGCTGAGTCTTCCATTAACCATTTGAGCCAGCAAGAATTCCACATGTATCGTGTCCAGTGGAGGTATGACCAAACAGGATGTGAGCCTTAATGGGAATGACAGCAATTGGTGGAGCTGCTGGGCACATTTTACTGCCTGCCCAGCTGTGTTTCATGGCTCACGTTAGCTAGGGTTCACCTAGATTCTCAGCCCATTTACTAAGGTGTGATCACGTGGGGAAATAGATCACACTCTGGACTGCTCGTGGGGTGGTCCAGTTCAATCCTTTCCCCAGCAATCACAGGATGTGCTGGGCAATGTGCTCCAGCCTTACCCCAATCCATCTCCAAACTTGATTTTTTTTGGTCCACCTGTAGGGCTTCTTTTTTGGGGCAGGCTGGAGTCATTCCCCAGTAGATGAGGGGGAGGGTTGCTTTAAGGAAGATTGCTCCTGTTAAAGCAACCCTTTCCAGTGTGATCAGGTGCACACCTTTGCAGCTACCTGATTGCACAATTAGATTCCTCCAGTGCCTAGTTGTACAATTAGCTGTCCCCAAAGTTCTCTTTGTCCCAATCTTTGCTCATCCTGCCTCTGTGACATCACAAGGGAATACCCTCTGGTCCCAGATTTGAGCCCTGAATCTCAAGGAATGGTATACTGCTGACCTAGCAACCCTAGTGGGCAACGTTGCCACTTCAGACAGCAACTGACTGACTCCTAAGGAAGGTGCTTTTAATGGATAAATGCTGTACTATTATTTCAATAGGTATATTTTCATTTTTTTCAAAAAATTCAGTTGTGTTGCAGTGATCAGAATGTATGTTGTACACAGGACAGAATTTGCAAGACTGGTTTTTCACATTTCTGTATATTTACATATTTAAAACTATACTAACTGCTTCCTTGTTGCATGAAGTATTAAAAGAAGCATCAAATGGGATGTTTGTGTTTTTCTCAGCAGTCAGCCTTTCTTTTTCTGCTTGCTGCCTGAAGCTGAAATCCCATTGCTTGGTGTAATAAGTTTCACTAGAGTAGGCCCATTAAACCAGTGGGGATTTGGTGAGTCACCTTCTCTGTAACTTCCATTGATTCAAATGAGCCTACTTAATTATAATTTACTTCGTTAAACAACAGCATTTCAGTCTATGTGTACCTAGCTTCACAATGTGAAAATATGCTAAAAACATTTTATGCAAATTTCTCTAATGACAACATCAAAGTTTTTGTTGTCTTGGTCATGCACAGGAGACAAGATACCTTGCAGGAATGTAAAAATCCTCAGCAGACTGTCTTGACCATAAGCAGTTGCAGAAATTTCTTCTCATTCCTACATAGCAGCTTTAGGATAAATATCCTTTGTGGTTTGGCAGAAATACACTATTGGATTATGACTTCTGCAATGTTTTAGATTAGGAAATCTGCCTGGAAGACCCATGGAAACACTGCCGTCTTCCTGTTTCATGGATGCCTCTATGCTGCTAATAACACCATGGATTTTTTAAAAAATTGTATAGAATTTAGGAAGGTGATGATCCAGTAAGAACTTTCTTTTGGTTCCTCCACAGATTTAATCTGTGTTTTTCACATCAAACTTATTCTGTTTAAATCAAACTACCTATATTGATTGGTAGCTGCAATACATGTATTTTTCCGGTGTGGAGCAGGGAATGATCTTTTAAAGGTTAAGTTCAGGAATTGTAACAAGAGGAAGAAAGAGAAAGCATGAGACCTCAGGAGGCCAATGAGATGGACATATCAACATGCCCGCAGTGCAACACAAGATATTTAATAAGAGTACTTGACTGAAGGTGTGACTACACAGTGGGAAAAATACTAGGTTGACTCACTGTGATTCGCACCCAAGGATATCGCTTTAACTGTCCAGGTTTGCAGGAATCTGCAGAGGCTGAGACCTCAATTTACACAAAGCTCCAAGAGTAGAAGCTACCTTAACAAGATGCTAACAAGTGCTGATTGACAATGTCCACTTCTCTTTCTCTCCCTTTCAATTGGTCTCCTAAGAGCTCTAGCAAAAGTCTTGCCAGCCCTGAGGTGAAACCTTTAGAAATAAATAAATAATTAGTTTGGAGGCAAGGGGTGCTCGGCTGAGGCAAACTGACACCTCTGTGAGTGCCCCTTTGCTTCAGATCGGGTGATCACACACTGGCATAAAGCGGATAAAAATGACAGTAAATCGATTCCATAATAGGCTTGCCTGCATTCAGTTCAGGTGCATAGTCAATGGACTTTAATTCGAATTCATCAGTGTCCATTTTGACCTAAATTGTGGGGTAAATGGTCAATGCAGTTGCCTCCTAAGAGATAACATCCTCAGAAGTTTCACATGTTGCTAACAGAAGCATGCCTAGGAATCCTTCTGAATTGCTACAGGCATGGATAGAGAATTGCCCTGTTGTAGTGGTAACATTTTGAAGCACAGGCACACATCATGAAAAATCACAAAACCCACATGGCCAAGGAGAGCCCAAAATTGTTGATCCATTTCTGTTTCTCTCTGTGATCTCTCTTTCACACACAAGCGTAAAAATTGGCACGTTCAATTTGGCTGCACTTAATTTTTGAGAGACTTGAGATTGCACGAAAAGGAGAAAGAGAGGGACACAGTGTGACACAAAATGCATAAGACAATCAGGTCAGTATTTTTGGGGAGTGTCTCTTCCCAGCAGCAGTGGCTGTTGAGTCACTTTTGAGTATGGAAGCCATAACAGAGTTTTCAAATGGGATGATCAAGAAGTGACTTACCCTCCGTGGGTTTCTATGGTAGAAATGGAGCAGGAATTTGAACCCAGGCCTCCCAAGTTCTTGTCTGACACTGTCTACTACATGACACGGGCTCTCACATGAAGTTTCAGTTCCACAAATGGTGGAATTACAGTGTGGCAAATGACTGATCTAACAGGGGATTTGGAAGGAAATAGTAATGGGTACCAGAGTTTTACATTGGAGAGCAGCAAATGACTGGGTAGTCAAAGAAATACTCATGCAAACATGCCTGCACAAGGGGATAAGGGAGTTTATGGAAGCTACATATTGTCTTGGTCTCGGGAGCAAGTTTTAAAAATTATGATAGGAATCTTTGGTTTGAAATAAGTAAGCAACCGACCATGTATAAATCAGCTCAGAGCTGCAAGGAATGACTTATCTTATCATTCAAGAACTGTTTGCAAATATTTCTATTAATATGGTAATTATAACCATCTGTAATTTATGTTTCATTTCCCCAGTTTTACTGTTTTCAGTTTTACCTTCCTCCCCAACCACATGCAGATACACTCGTAACTTAGCACAACACTTCTTGCAACAGATTACATGGACTTCCATCCACAAAAAATCTACACCATAACAGTGCATTGGTCTTTAGGACTTTGGTTTTGTTTCAGTGTGGCTGCCAGCATTGTTTTTCCTTGTAGGTTCTTAATTCCTGCAATCATCTTCAATTCTATCTCTTGCAATAAAATCCAGGGCCACATGCTTTCTAAGCTGACTCATCTTAAAGACAAGCCTTTTGGAGAGGAGGGGCTGGTGTATATTTGTCTAGCTTAATGACTGTGAGCATGTAGTTGGGGACTTGATCAAAGAATATTAATGGTTCCTAATTAGCATAGTTGGTTGCCTGACAAAGCAATCTGGCTGCAGGGGTGGAATTTAGTGGAAGCAAGTCAGGATTTGCTTGTGTATATGCAAACCAAGTCGATATTTGCAAATAATACACTGCAAGTCTTAAGTGTTCTATCATGTAAAGGCAGTGATTCCTCGTAGTATTGCCTCTGCAACTCACGCATGTGCACAGAAGCAAAGAGCACACCTACAACATGGTTATACCTATCTTTTCTCAGGCAGAAGGGCAAGAAGCTTTTAGTATAAATAAATTTAGAACTGTAACAATAAGCTTAGTTCTCTTTTTTTTTTAAACCAAATTTTGCATTAATGGTGACTTTTAAAAAAAGAGTATCTGAAGAAGGATGCATGCAACTCCTGTAAGGCAGGCTGTGCGCAAAATGGATTCTTTTTTCCTCAAATCCGCCACTGTTCTTTAAATCCTCTTAGATTAATAAGGGAAGGGATCCCCAGAAACTTGTTCACTTAAGAGGGAGAATTCAGACTATTTTCTTTTGTTCCTCTTGAGTCAATGCAAGCAGGAGATTATGCCTTTACCGCTTAAAGTGGTGGTGGTGACTGAGTCTAATGCAGGATTGATTTTATTAATCTAGAGGGGAAGAAGAGCTCAGACTGGAAATCAAGTAAAGTGAAATATGTAAGACAGAAAGACAAAGAAGTGTTCTGCGCAGCACATCTGAAGGGCATTAAGTTGTGGAAGTATAATTATATTCTATAATTAGAAAACTGTTCCTCAAACTTTCCCACTAACAATGTGGGTCTCACATGGATGTCCAGCTAAATATAAGGTCACCTCAGTCCAATTATTTCAGGCCATATTGATACACAAGTTAATTGACAGGTCTCCAATCTAGTGTTTGGTATAACTCTAAGGAAAGAATATAACCAATTATTACTGCCCATCATAGGAAACCAAGGAGAGGTGACAGCTGGGGAGTAGTCACTGACTGAATCTTTTTCATGCACAAAATAGTTTATTTAGTTCAGTTAAAAAGGGTAGAATGTAAGCGCCAGGACTATCCCTGGAAATAGAGATGTCAGCTAAAGGGCTCCTAGGAATTCTCTCAGAGAGAGAATGTGCACTAAATATTCAACCTGATTCTACGAACAGTTACTCACTTATATAATAATTTATTAGTAAAACACAACATCACAGACATACTGTTTTCCTGTAATTGTTGCTGTTATGTGCCATCCTACCTATGAATGAGCAATCTCCAAAATGTCCTGTCTTCAACTGCCCTGCTCAGCTCTTGCAAACTCTGTCGCTGTGGCTTCCTTTAGGGAGCCAGTCCATCTCATATTTGGTTTTCCTCTTTTCCTGTTGCTTTCCACCTTATTGTCTTTTCCGGAGAATCCTGCCTTCTCATGACGTACCCAAAATAGGACAGTCTTGGTTTCAAAATTTTTGCCTTCAGAGATAAACTTGATTTGATCTAGGACCCACTTATACTATACATAAGTTACACTACACAATATAAATGGGCTTTCAAGGTGCAACTACAGAATTTTGGTCTATGTGTCGAGACAATGTAGAATCACCACACAGTATAGGAAGAAAGTCCCTTTCCAAAAACATATAGCTAGGAAACACAGCTAAATTGATCACCTCCTTTGCTTCCTAGATAAGAATCCAACCGAAAGCAGAGGTGGGTGTGTTGTGTTTGGTTCATTGGTACACGTACACATCATGTTCTGTGCATTTTAGTACACTGTGTGGCACGTGAGGACTGGGTGATCCTGGTGTTGGGAACAGGTTCTCTCCACCCCCAAACTGTGGCTCAAGTGCAGCTGGTAGCTATCAGAACAGGGTTTTACTCCTCCACTCTACCTCCAGCATTGACTATTAGAAACTATCATAGGAGGTGGCAGGATGGCTGCAAACAGGGCAGGGCAACTGGGGCTTTGCCCCAGGGTAACAAAATTCAGAGGGTGCCTACATCTAGAGGTGAATCTACTGGCCAGCATTAGGAAAATAAATGGCAATGCTTCCCATGCTTTATCTGCTCAGCTTTCATGGAAACCAAAAGCACTTTCTTGGGGGAAGAAGACCACATTCTGCTCTTTTTTCTTGAGGTGTGTGTCACACCCATGTCACAGGGGTGAGTAGGAGGTAGATCATGCCATTTGCCCAGGAGTGTCAAAGTTGGACCCCCTTATCTGCTGGATTAGTATCTGCTGAATCCCTTATCCACCACCTGAAAATACAGTATTAAAAATATTAAAAGAAAAATGCTAGAAATATATTTCTAAAGAAGTTACCAGAACTGGTCACTAGAGGGAGCCAGAGACCATGCGATTTATAGCTTTGGCTATATTCGGCGTTTCTCAGCCTCTGCGAGGGCTTGGGACCGATTCCTCCCCCTCCATAGGGGCTTTTACTGTTGGTTCTGTTTGACAGCAAAACCTTCCCCAGCCTTCAATGAAAACTTGCACAGAAAACTCGCTGTGCTCCCCTCATCATTCTCTTAAAATCTTTAGACCATAATATCTTAGACTAATACCTTTTGGATCTTGAAATGACTGTTGTTGCAAGAGCCGCTTTTTCAGGCAAGAGTTTCTATCGCATCACAAACCGTCCTGGTGGGGGAATTCTGGGAGTTGTAGTCCAAATACGTAACTTTCCCAAACGGATTTTTTGTGTGTGTGCTGGTTTTACAACAATTCCCAGCTGGGCTGGTGACTCTTATCTGCATGACTTACATTCGCCCAAGCACCTCTTATGTATTTTTTTTTTGGCACACCCACCCGCCACAAAATTACCGTCGACTCTCACTCGCACTCTTTTGCGCAGGTACACAAGACTCCGCGTCCATTTCTCCATTGCGCCCCCCAAATGCAAACCTCGGTCAAAGTGATCTGGCCCGCTAAACAGCAAGCACTTGACTGCTTCGGCTGACGGTGTCGCCCTTCATTCAGCCAAGTAAATTAAACCCCGGGGCGGAAAAGCTAGTTTTTATCAGACCGAGCCAGTAACGTTGGGTAGGCTTAAGTCTGGCGACCCACGGAGCTACACAGAACGTTTCGTCCAGGAAGCGATGCCCTCTGTGCGCTCATTGAGAGCACAAGCGACCCGACGTCTTTCCTTGGCGGGGCGGGGCGGGGCGTCCATCACCAGCCCTCAGGACTGTCTTTTCAAAAGCTTCCAACTCGGCGGGAGACAGTCGCAAAACGCTGACCGAGGACGGGCACAAAGCCCGCCGGGTTCAGGGAAAGTTAACTGGGCCAAAGGGGAAGGACGGGTCGGGGGCCCAGACTCTCAAACCGACCCCCCCGCCCCCCCGCCCCTGCCCAGCCTCAGGGTTGGAGAGGCGAACTTGAGGGGTCCGGCGGGACGGCCGCGCCTGCAGCCTCTCCCGTGGCTCGCCCAGCGCAGGCGGCCCAGGAAAGGAGGGGCGCCCCCGTCCCGGCGAGAGAAGGGCCTGAGGGGCCGGTCATGGGGGGGGGAGCAGGGGGGGGAGGGCACAGGCGCCGGGATGGACCGCGTGGATGGGAGGCTCCGTGGCAGCCGCGCTTCGACTCCCGCCTCCCTTCGCGTAAGGAGCTTCCGGGCTTCCACAGGGGAGGCTGCGACGGGGCGCAGCGCCTGGATGGCATGCCGCCGCCGCCGCCGCCGCCCCCCCCCGCGCCCGTTCCCGTGCTGCTTTCTGCCCCCTTCCCCACGACGGCGTAGCGCGGGTAGGCGCTGAAGCCTGCCCCCCGAGGAAAGCACGTCTGCAAAAAGCCGTGGGAGGAACTTCTCTGTCCCGGGCCGGATAGTTCGCGACGCGCCCCCTTCCTCGGCTTGGGGTTGTTGGACTTTTTGGAACCGACACGAGGGCCGGCGGCTCGATCGCTCCCTCGCCCGCCCGCCCGCCCTTCTTCCTCTTCGATTCCGCATTCCTGCCTCCGTCCGCCCCAGAAAGTGTTAGAGGCAAGAAAACGCTGTCTTTGCATGTACTCCGTTTAGGGTTATGGATCATAGCCTGGATTAAGGTACACGGTGGGGGTTGCTTTCTGAATATTTATTTCATTTTACTTTTTAGCCTGTCTTTCGAATCTGGTTTTCACACGTTGGCATCTGGACTGCTTTGCTGATTGATGAATGGTGAATTCTCGTGCCCTTCTGTCCTATGCTGTGCGCGCGCGCGCTTGCGCTTGTGCTTGGAGTGGGTGGGCGGGGGCGTCGCTCTCAGTTGATGGGCTGGGGAAATAATGCGGAAATGGGAAACGTGTGCCCTTCTGCAGGCAGGGGAGCTCATGATTTGAATTTCTTTCTTAAGTGCTCGTCAGCGAGCCCTTTTGAAAGTTTTTTTTTGGACACACCCCTTTGCGCATGGATAACTCTCAGACAGGGCACACCTGCCCTAAAGAGATTAGGGGTGTAGGCAGGCCTTGGAAGAAAAATCCCTTAAACTCAGCGAAGCACCTTCTCAGGTAAGTGCATGAAGGGCTGCATCCTAAGGAGTGTAGCACTGTTTCTTCTTCTTTTTGAATCCATGTTTATACATGGAGTAAAGACCGTGATGTGTTTAATTGTTGTTGTTGTTTAGTCGTTAAGTCGTGTCCGACTCTTCGTGACCCCATGGACCAGAGCACGCCAGGCCCTCCTGTCTTCCACTGCCTCCCGGAGTTGGGTCAAATTCATGTTGGTAGCTTCGATGACACTGTCCAGCCGTCTCATCCTCTGTCGTCCCCTTCTCCTCTTGCCTTCACACTTTCCCAACATCAGGGTCTTTTCCAGGGAGTCTTCTCTTCTCATGAGATGGCCAAAGTATTGGAGCCTCAGCTTCAGGATCTGTCCTTCCAGTGAGCACTCAGGGTTGATTTCCTTCAGAACAGATAGGTTTGATCTCCTTGCTGTCCAGGGGACTCTCAAGAGTCTCCTCCAGCACCACAATTCAAAAGCATCAATTCTTCGGCGGTCAGCCTTCTTTATGGTCCAGCTCTCACTTCCATACATCACTACTGGGAAAACCATAGCTTTGACTATGCGGACCTTTGTCGGCAAGGTGATGTCTCTGCTTTTTAAGATGCTGTCTAGGTTTGTCATCGCTTTCCTCCCCAGAAGCAGGCGTCTTTTAATTTCGTGGCTGCTGTCACCATCTGCAGTGATCGTGGAGCCCAGGAAGGTAAACTCTGTCACTGCCTCCATATCTTCCCCTTCTGTTTGCCAGGAGGTGATGGGGCCCGTGGCCATGATCTTAGTTTTTTTGATGTTGAGCTTCAGACCATTTTTTGCACTCTCCTCTTTCACTCTCATTAAGAGGTTCTTTAATTCCTCTTCACTTTCTGCCATCAGAGTGGTATCATCTGCATATCTGAGGTTGTTGATATTTCTTCCGGCAATCTTAATTCCGGCTTGGGATTCATCCAGTCCAGCCTTTCGCATGATGTATTCTGCATATAAGTTAAATAAACAGGGGGACAATATACAGTCTTGTCGTACTCCTTTCCCAATTTTGAACCAATCAGTTGTTCCATATCCAGTTCTAACTGTTGCTTCCTGTCCCACATATAGATTTCTCAGGAGATGGATAAGGTGGTCAGGCACTCCCATTTCTTTAAGAACTTGCCATAGTTTGCTGTGGTCCACACAGTCAAAAGCTTTTGCGTAGTCAATGAAGCAGAAGTAGATGTTTTTCTGGAACTCTCTGGCTTTCTCCATAATCCAGCGCATGTTAGCAATGTGGTCTCTAGTTCCTCTGCCCCTTCGAAATCCAGCTTGTACTTCTGGGAGTTCTCGGTCCACATACTGCTGAAGCCTGCCGTGTAGGATTTTGAGCATAACCTTGCTAGCGTGTGAAATGAGTGCAATTGTACGGTAGTTGGAGCATTCTTTGGCACTTCCCTTCTTTGGGATTGGGATGTAGACTGATCTTTTCCAATCCTCTGGCCACTGCTGAGTTTTCCAAACTTGCTGGCATATTGAGTGTAGCACCTTAACAGCGTCATCTTTTAATATTTTAAATAGTTCCACTGGAATGCCATCACTTCCACTGGCCTTGTTGTTAGCCATGCTTTCTAAGGCCCACTTGACTTCGCTCTCCAGGATGTCTGGCTCAAGGTCAGCAACCACACTATCTGGGTTGTCCGGGACATCCAGATCTTTCTGGTATAATTCCTCTGTGTATTCTTGCCACCTCTTCTTGATGTCTTCTGCTTCTGTAAGGTCCCTACCATTTTTGTCCTTTATCATGTCCATCTTTGCACAAAATGTTCCTTTAATATCTCCAATTTTCTTGAACTGATCTCTGGTTTTTCCCTTTCTATTCTTTTCCTCTATATCTTTGCACTGTTCATTTAAGAAGGCCCTCTTGTCTCTCCTTACTATTCTTTGGAAGTCAGCATTCAATATTCTGTAACTTTCCCTATCTCCCTTGAATTTTGTTTCCCTTCTCTTCTCTGCTATTTGTAAGGCCTCGTTGGACAGCCACTTTGCTTTCTTGCATTTCCTTTTCTTTGGGATGGTTTTTGTTGCTGCCTCCTGTACAGTGTTACGAGCCTCCATCCATAGTTCTTCAGGCACTCTGTCCACCAAATCTAGTTCCTTAAATCTGTTCTTCACTTCCACTGTGTATTCATAAGGGATTTGGTTTAGATTATACCTGGGTAGCCCTGTGGTTTTTCCTACTTTCTTCAGTTTAAGCTTGAATTTTGCTATAAGAAGCTGATGATCAGAGCCACAATCAGCTCCAGGTCTTGTTTTTGCTGACTGTATAGAGCTTCTCCATCTTTGGCTGCAGAGAATATAATCAATCTGATTTCGGTATTGCCCATTTGGTGATGTCCATGTGTAGAGTCGCCTCTTGTGTTGTTGGAAAAGAGTGTTTGTGATGACCAGCTTGTTCTCTTGACAAAACTCTATTAGCCTTTGCCCTGCTTCGTTCTGAACTCCAAGGCCAAACTTACCTGTTGTTCCTTTTATCTCTTGACTCCCTACTTTAGCATTCCAGTCCCCTATAATGAGAAGAACATCTTTCTTTGGTGTCAGTTCTAGAAGGTGTTGTAGGTCTTCATAGAATTGGTCAATTTCAGCCTCTTCAGCATCGGTGGTTGGTGCATAAACTTGGATTACTGTGATGTTGAAAGGTCTGCCTTGGATTCGTATTGAAATCATTCTATCATTTTTGAGATTATATCCCAGTACAGCTTTTCCCACTCTTTTGTTGACTATGAGGGCTACTCCATTTCTTCTACGGGATTCTTGCCCACAATAGTAGATATGGTAATCATCTGAATTGAATTCGCCCATTCCCGTCCATTTTAGTTCACTGACGCCCAGGATGTCAATGTTCATTCTTGCCATCTCCTGTTTGACCACATCCAACTTACCAAGGTTCATAGATCTTACATTCCAGGTTCCTATGCAGTATTCTTCTTTGCAGCATCGGACTTTCCTTTCACTTTCAGGCGCGTCCACAGCTGAGCGTCCTTTCGGCTTTGGCCCAACCACTTCATTAGCTCTGGAGCTACTTGTACTTGTCCTCCGCTCTTCCTCAGTAGCATGTTGGATGCCTTCCGACCTGAGGGGCCCATCTTCCAGCGTCATATCTTTTAGCCTTTTGTTTCTGTTCATGGGGTTTTCTTGGCAAAGATACTGGAGTGGCTTGCCAGTTCCTGCTCCAGGTGGATCGCGTTTAGTCAGAACTCTCTACTATGACCTGTCCGTCTTGGGTGTCCCTGCACGGCATAGCCCATAGCTTCTCTGAATTACTCAAGCCCCTTTGCCACGACAAGGCAGCAATCCGTGAGGGGGTGTTTAATTACATACATTAATTGATTGATAGAGAACCAATGTGGTGTGATAGAATGTGGGACTGACTTTGGAGACCTGGGTTCAAATATCTACTTGGCCATGGC
Organism: Intellagama lesueurii; assembly: GCA_037013535.1. Taxonomy (NCBI): domain Eukaryota; kingdom Metazoa; phylum Chordata; class Lepidosauria; order Squamata; family Agamidae; genus Intellagama; species Intellagama lesueurii. The sequence continues at coordinate 172,831,450 of JBAJHW010000004.1, read as the reverse complement.
GACCCACTGGGCAGTGGTAAGGTAATCCTTGCACGTGTCATATAGGTCAAAAATGTTACTACATTACTGGTACATAGAAACAGCAGTCCTTTTAAATTAACATTATATGTAGCTGGATCTGCCTTCCAGTACTGGAAAGTCACCCCTCTCCCAAGGCATCTACCTGTTTTTTAAGGATCTTCCAGTGCCACTAAATCTCATCCCCCTTGACTCTAGTATTTTCCTAGCATTTTTCAAGGGACTGGACAATCTGCTATGGGAAGAAAGGTTGAGTTACATGCATTTGAGGAAATTTATGGTGTGTAAACGGTGGATTTGATTTAAATCATGATTTAAATTTTAAAAATGATTTTCTTGATTTAAATTGTGATTTAAATATATTTGGGGTTTTTTTTAATTCATTGATTTTTATCCACCGTGTGTGGCATGTAAAGCTGTCCTTGATTCCTGTACAGTGGGATAGTGATAACCTTGCTTCCTTTGGTAAGTGTTGACTAGGGCTGAGTGTCTGCTTGAAGTAATAGAAAAGCTGCTCTCCATTTTAACTTGATGACTATGAGGGAAATGCTGCAAAGACATCTCCTTATCTAAGTCCTAAGAATGCATCCCATTGCCATCAGTGGTTGAAGTATCATTGAACTTAATGGTTCCGAATGTTGCACCCAGCTTTATGATGGCATGTGGTGAGTTGACAAAACTATCTTATCAATCTACTCAGCAAGGTATTTGAAGATTTTAAATGCATGTCTTTAAGAAAAGGACACTGCTGATGTTGACATCCTCATCGTCGCAATCAAATATCAGTTTAGGGGGTGACTGTTCTTCAGGGCACTGAGAACTATAATTGACTGAAATAATTTTATGTTGCATCTTGGTGTCTCTGGACAGGTGAAATAAGAGAGGCTTCCAAGCTGAGGGCACCACAAGTGGCTGTCCATGTGAAGTATCATGCCTGCCGATGCCGATCCCTCAACCTTTGTGAAACTGCTCCACCTAGTTTTTCTTTCCACTTTTTGGGGAATGCAGATCTGGGTTACTTTCATTTCCAGTAGGTTCGATCTGTCCTACACTGAGGCTCAAAAGCCAAATGAATTATAGTACTTTTATTTAATTAGGGTGTTTGGGGAGACATTGAACATACTTGAAGAAATGGGATTGTGGCAGAAATGAAACTGTTTATGGCATACTGAAACCACAAGCATTTTCATGTCTGCAGAGGGGAAAACCCAATGGGTTGGCTGTAAGCATGGGCATTTGTTAACCTGTTTGTTAAAACAGTTCTATGCAACTCTATATCCAGCAATCTTGGGCTAGGGTACAGGCAGTATTAGCCACTTTAAAATAATTTAAATTAATCCAGTTTAATTTAGACGGAATAAAGCCGAACACACAGTCCAAAAGTCCAGAGCCATAACATGGCCGCTAAGCTCCCAAAGCTTGGGTGAACAAATTTGGTGGCAAAGTGCAGTTAATCTTGTTGCCAGTTGGGTCTCCACAGGGAGAGCGTGCTACAATTGGGGCGCCAGAGAAGAAAAGGTCACTTGGCTTTAGCAAATAGGGATAACACTGTGGATCACAGATAGCTGAAAAGTTTGGTTTTGTGAAACCGTTTTGGGCTACCAGGGAGAGGGCAAGGGAGATTTATTCATGTTGAAGGGAAGGACACAGAAGTGTGGAAAGTCTCTCTTAATAAACAATTAAAAAAATAAAATAAAAAGAAAAGAGCCAAAGCTGGAGGTGTGAAGATTTTGTTTTTGGTTCAAAAACACAAATCTGCAGACCTCTAAGATAAACCTACATATATTTTGTTTATTTTTGCATCCAGAATAAAACATTTCAAGATTTGTCTATTTAAAGATTTTAGCATGTATATAGGATGGGGATATGTTTAAATGGCCCTTTTCCTTTGCAGGTTTTGTGATGAGCAGCCACCTCTCACAACATATGCTTGGATTCATTCAGAGTTTCCTCTTCCCCTATTACTTTCACATTGGGTCTGTGTGTGCTTTTGTTAACCTGACTATCTTTGCTATGTGTCACCCCAGCGAGCTTCTCAATGAGGAAGAAACCACACAGGTAAGCAAGTTCTTCTTTTAAAAAATATTATAATAATAACAGCAACAACTATGTATTAAGACGTTTATAAATCAAGTTGTTAGTCTGCCATTCTGCTTTGTTACAGTTTTGTGAGTGTATACTTTCTAAAGCCGGGGACCCCGACCCCAGGCCCGGTACTGGGCCATGGCCTTGGCAGGACTGGGCTGCGGAGACAGATCTCCCGCCCCCCGCACATACGCCCCCCACATGTACACATGCACGTACACCCCCCTGCATGTCCCCACCCCACCCCCCACACAGGTGCCCTGCCCACCAGCGCACGGACCCTGCCCCCCCCCAACCGGTCCGTGGTTCAGAAAAGGTTGGGGACCACTGTTCCAAAGAACTGATTAGATGAGAAACCATCAATGTCTGGGTCCTAATCAAAGAACATTCAGGGGCTTCCCGTATACCCGTGCTTATATAGGATCCAGACCAAGGATGGGAAGTGGTACTGTCAAAACCTACATTTGCTCACAGTACTCCAGCCAGTGTTTCTCCTGACCATGCTATTGTAACATGTCCCATTTCTGATCCATATGTCTGCTGAGGTGTCAGGGCAATAAAGGGATTGAGCTTTAGTAAGTTGTCCTGTTGTCAAATGGGCTATTCCTCATTGAAGTATACCCAGTGTGAATCCTGATTTGAAAGGAGAACAGCAGAATCCCGCTGCTAAGCCAGAAGTGGGCAAAAAGTGGTCTGCATTCAATTTGCACCCTTCCATGGGCATTTACATAAGCCCCAAAGTTAGACAGAGCCCCCATGAAAAATGGAGAAGAAAAAGTGGGGGCAGCACCTATTCTGCTTCCAGAAACCTCCAGGAGCATGTTTTAGGATAAAGGATCCTGTGGTGGTGCCCCAAGACCCTCCCCCATCAAAACCAGAAGTGTCTATCCAGACGTTTTCTTTGAAAAATGGCTTGTACGTACTAGCCATTTTGGGACCTTATGTGGCCCATGGTAAGGTCTGGAAGGACTAGAATTTGTCCCCAAATCCACTGAAGAGGCCCACCATTGCTCTAGCATTGCAGCTCACCTGCACTGCTGGACTCTTCAACCCTTTTCTAGTTGGATCTGGTGCTTGTGCCAGCCAACAATCTGAATAGGATTCAGAGTGAAGAAATTTTGACAATTTGTGGTATGTGAATCACAACTTTATACTGACTAACAATAAAAGTTCCCAGCATAACACTCTTGTCTTTTCCAGATTACGGTCTTCTTCATTTGTGTCACAATTGCTGCTTTAAATGCTCATTGGTTTGGGCAAGTGACTTCGGACATTATGGCTGAAATGCACCTGATTGAGCAAAGCTATGGCTTAGGAGGGGATGTTGGGGTGTTCTCAAACAGGTCCCTTATACGGCTGGGCCACCTGGATGCTAGTTATAAGGCACTAACAAGTAGACTGAGCATATACCATGGCTTCTCTTTCCTTTGCAACCTGTGCTGCATCACATGCAACGGCTTGAGCCTCTACTATATGGCTGCTCACCTTTCCACGCTCTGAACCCAAGCAAAGGCCCTAGTTTGGCTGGAGCATGAGTTCCTGAAGAGAACTAGGCTGCAAGAGGGCACTCTTGTATGGAAGCTCTTGAGTCACCACAGTTCCAGTGATATGCTACAGAACCTCTAAAACATCATGGTGCTGACAAGTGACAAACTCCTTTACTTCCCACAGACCTTTAAGGTTCCAGTTGACCAGTAAGACTTTTGTTTCTTATACTGAACAGACAACTTGGTCAGACATTTTTAAGAGGCTGAGGTAAACTGAAATACTTGATTAAGAATCAGGTTTTTTAAAAAAATCTCAATGCATATCTTTTCTAGGAATGAAATAAGTTTTGATATTTGTCATGCCAAATGTTTTATCACTTCGTTTATCTGTCCTCTTCAGGCTTCCAAGGGACTGAACATTAAGATTTTAAGATGACAGCGGTCCAGTTAGTGGCAGATATTTTTAAAAAGTAAGAATGGGTATCTGGCCCTCCAGAGGTTTTTGGTTGAAAGTTCTTATCACCCAGTTGTAACCTAAAGACACCTGGAGGATCTCAGCTATCAAATTCTGGTTTAAGTCACCTCCCACCCCTGTATCTAGCCAATTGTATGTGATCCAGGGATAAGCAATAAATAAGAATTTTCCGATTATTGCTGGTGGTCTTAGCAAATTTTAATAAAGGTATGATTAGATTGCCCCACTATGACTTGTGAGGAAGAGTGCGGCAACAAGCTATAGCAAAGATGTTTTATGCTTTTTCACTGCAAACCTACACCTATTTTACTCAGAAAGTTCAATGTGACGTATTCAGAGGAAAGAGGAAATAAGACTCCAATGTAACATATCTTGGGGCTTCTTCACAACAGCCCTGGCCTGGCTGCTAGATGGTGCTCATTTTATTAAGGGTATTTCACTATTCATGCTTTGCAACATTTCTGGCTCCTGTGAATGTAGTGTAGACATTTCTAGTGAAGCTCAGGCAGGATAGGCTAAGAATCATCATTAAAAAATGTATTAGGAAAGAAAATGCTACAAAAATGATAGAAGTCTAAAAATACTCTCATCATGTAGAACATTTAAAAAACCAAGCTTATAAATAACACTTATGGACTGATGGCATTTGCAGATGCATGGAAGATGAACATTTGATATTTTGGTTTTACTCTAAAATGAAATTAGGTTGAACATCATATATACAGTGGCATTGTGTTACACCCAAAACAATTGCTTTGCAAAATACTTTGTTAGGTTAGTAGTAGTGAGTTAGGAGAAGCGAGGAAGGTGCTGCAGTTGTTAAGCAGTTAGGCAGATGTGAACAATGTGCCCTTTCCAGAAATAAAAATTTAACATACGTCTATATGGGTTACACTCCTAGCTCCTTTTGAAAAGCAATGGGAGTAGTCCCTCAATACATTCATTTGATCTTCGCACAGCAACAAGCCAGTGAAAATGTAAAGCTCTCAACAATGAGCTCGACATTCCTTTGTTCAAAAACACAAGGTGGCAAATAAACTATAGCTAACTGTGCTTTAATCTCTGGTACTGTGAGCAGGCAGACAGTCTGTTGATCTGTATGAATCTGTTGGATGCTAATAGCAGGAGAGCAGGCAACTAGGGGACAACACAAATGAGAAACCTTCATTAAGCAGAACTACTGATCAGCTGTAGCACTGGATGCAAATATGAGAGGTGTTCCCTACAACCCACATATTACAGTAAATAAAAGCTCATTTCTCCTAGGGTGTCTGCAAGTAGAAGCCCTGAAGACAGAAATTTTGTATAGCAACTAAGATAATTTCAGAATAAACTCAATCTTCAGACCAAGAATCTGTTTCTCTTGAGCAAAATTCAATTTGATGTTCTAAAGCAGCGATCCCCAACCCCCGGTCCCCGGCCCGGTGCCGGTCCCTGGCCTGGCCCAGACCGGGCCGGCAAGAGAGACCTCCCCGCGCGCACTCACCCCCGCGCAGCCTGTTTGCGCCTGTGCGCGCTGGAATGTCCGCACGAGCGCCGCGCCGCCATTTGCGCATGCGCGCGCGGGCCCGCACGAGCGCGCACTGCCGTTTGTGCATGCTCGCGAGCGGCAGTGCGCATGCGCAAAATGGCGGCGCTCGCGCGCGCAGGGGGGCGGCACCTTCCCCAGCCAGTCCGCAGACCAGAAAACGTTGGGGGACACTGTTCTAAAGAATAAGAATCTAAAGGATACCTGGTGTGGTTTAGTGGATAGGAATGATGAACTAGAACTCAGGAGACCTAGTTTCAAATCCCTTCTTAGTCATGGAAACTTGTGAGGGTGTGGAAGTTGTAAAATGATTCCTTAAATATAATACTTACCTTGAAGGCGCTATCAGGGTTGCTATAAGTTGGTGGCACATAACACACACAGGAACCCTGAAGAAATGGTCTTTAATAGCAACTTGGGTAATTTCAGAATAAACTTGATTTTCAAGAATTTGCTTCTGTTCCGCAACCTCAGTTTCATGTTGTAAAGAATAAGGTGAATAATGTATGGCCATTTATGTTCTATTTTTTTACTCATGAAAAGAGTGTATTTAAGAAAGAATACCTGCCCAAGTGATTCTGTAACACAAGATAAAATTTGAATAAAAACATGCCTGCTATTTCTACAGATACATCAAGTCTTTCCTTTGTTTGCAGAATTTCATATATGCTAGAACTCGTAGGACTGAGTTCCAGTAAGCTGTCAACTTGATTATGGTGGGAAGAACTATATACATTGGAAGTTTTCCAGTCTTTCCACTTTGTAAACCTGAAGAAGGCTGTCTCTTAAATGCTATTCCTACTGTGTTTGTCATTTCTTGCTGTTAAGAATTCATGTTCATTCCCTTCAGCCGATGAACCTTTTTCCCAAGGAAATAGTTTTTCAAGAAAGGAGAATCTTTTACCAAAACTAAAAAAGTAGGAGTCCCACATTTTACGAAGTACCTGCAAAAAAATAATAATTAAAAAAATTGAGCTGTAATCTAAGCTGTCCCGACATATCCAACATTCAAGAGAAATTACTTGTTTGTCTGCATGTGTAGTATTCACCATAACTCCTGCTCTGTTCATGTCACAACCAGAAAACACAATTTTAATTTTATAGGTTATATTCTCAGCCTGCTCAGCAACGTAAGAGAAAGGTACAACAGATAAATAAGATGTACCAACTGTTACTGTAAGATAATCATTCAGCTCAGTACGAAGAGATGTCTCAGGTGGGTTCAAACTACAGCAACACTGGGCTTCTTATCTACAACTAAAGCTCAACATACTAGGGTGGTGTGGTATTTTGCACAGTGCCTGAGTCTGCTTTGCCATATTTTAAGTAAATGTGAGCTAGCCCCCCCGCAATGATAAACACCTGTAGTGAAATAGGTAGGCTGCGATGCAGCTTCTAGCCTAGGTAGACAACATGTACAGGCTTTACTTTCTTTACTTTTGAGAAGCTGCATATGTAAGACAATAAGCACATTAGAGGGATGGTACTGTTTGTTAACAGCAGGACCTCCTGAATGGCAAACACTTTTGGTGGCTTTTATATACAGAAACTATCATCCTTAATTTTTTGGAAGAGTGAATCCGATTCAGTGAATATTACATACTTGTCATTTTTAGATGAATAGCATATTCAGAATAAACACCGTGCAAGCTGTGGTTTAGCTTCTCACCTTTGGTGCTGCAGTGCTTGTAACAATGTGGTCTCTCTTCTTATCTGCTGTATCTCTCCTCTTTCTTCATCTTCAAAATAAAGCTGTGTAATTTCATGCAAGAAATAAACAACCTTAACACACAAACAAGCAACCCTACCTTTAAATACTGGCAAGATATGTATGTCAAGCAACTGAAATATCAGCAAGCATTCATTTAGTGAGGGGACGTACAAAGCCTTTCATCTGCCTTGGTTGGTCCTTGCCATTTAGCTGGGTTCGATTTGAGAGTCTGCACTCTGGAGTTACACAGCTAGAACAAAGGTGGTTTCAGAACTCTGTGATTTGAGATCATTTTGTTCACTTGCCTTAAGGAAAAAGCATTGAGGTGTGATTGAATACTCCACTGAAACATTTCAGCTATGACGAGTGCTGTCTCCCAGTAACAGGATGTGGCATCTTTTTAGAAGCTTGCCTCTTGTTAATAGCCCACTCTTAAAGCAGAGGTGGGAAGGTTCAGCTTTGCTCCTAATTAACAAAAGGAATTTTTTGGCCCAAAATGAGGTTGGTTATGCAAAAATTCCAGATTATACCCTGAATTCTTTTCCTGTGTATCAGGGTAGCAGTATGTATCCTCTAAAGACCAGGGGTGGGCAAAAATGTTTTAGAGCTGGCATGTTACAAATCTTTTGCAAACTGATTGCCCAATAGCATATAATACTTCCTCAGCAGACTAAGACAGTTTTAAAGAACACATTACAATTCTTCCCTTTTCAATCAATGACAATCGTAGTTTGGGCATTAATAAAAAAAATACTTAAGAAATCAACCTTCTAATAGAGGTTGCTGTGTCTTCTGTGTTGCTTTTCTCCCCAACCCAAGAGCCAAAAAGATACTGCGTTTTGGAAGCAGACATCGTGTTGGTGCGTGGAAGGGGTAGCCACTGAGTAATTAGCAAACCTTTTGTATGAAGATTGGTGCAGAAAATTCCAATCATATTGCAAAGGATAATGTCCCAGATGATGTTTGCAACCTGAGTCTGAATTCTCCGCACGTGGGCAGACCTGGCACAAACACTTGTCATGAATTTTTGTGGATTCTTCTTACAATTTTTCTTTCCTATTCCTGAAGTGGTGGTACCCAGCCTGATGAAGTGGATGTTTTTCCCCCCACAAAAGCTTGTAATTTGTTTGAGGTAAGAGGAGGGTGACGAAGACATTACCCTACTTTTACTTTGTGTTATCTTAAGGACCACATGGCCTCTTCCTAACTCCTGGGAAGAAACCAAACACGTTCAAAGGGCTGCTTATTTCTTTAACCTGTTTTGAAGCAATGAACCCATCAGACACAGGATTTATGCTGAAATCATTCTTTCTCGTGCTAATTTTTGAGACATAAGAAAATACAACAATGACAAGATAGCAATTTTCTAGTTTGCTGCCTTGACAACTATTGTTCATCCTCTGAAATTGCCCTGCAGTTGAAATTATGTTATTTCTTACATGCCTGCAAGGTCTACTACACAGTAAAAGCATAATGCCAGAATCCTTAGGAGGGAAGGCAGAGCAGAGGGGCAATTATGTAATTGGAGCCGGCTTCAGTGAGATCTCATTGGTGTGTCTGGCTTTGGCCATGGCTGTGAAACTGACTGTGCAATGCGGGCCTGCCAGAAGGGAAACAACTCTGCATGACTGCACTTACGCAGTTTTTCTTAATATGATTCTAGCCATGAAATTTGACATATGCCTATTCTGGGTCTTTGTCTAGGCTAAACAAGGGAGAAGGTCGCCAGACAACACAGAAAACTATAAATGTTATAAAGGCAAATGCATATAAATGAACTCTAACTTCCATAGTAAATTAATCTGAAAAGTGTCCCACCCATTTTATAAATTAGTAAAGCCATTTCTTAACATACACATTTTTAACAAATAGCAGACGTAGGAGGCACTTTCCTACCTCTAGTGCAGTGGGAATATATTTTCTTTCTACATCCCAGGGTGGCAGCTCTTCAAACATGCATGTTAAATGGTCAACAAATCTGAAACAGAAGATTCATTACTGTTATTCACCTAATCCCGAGCAGTGCACAACAGCTCCACTTCTACTACTACTACGAGCTGAACTGAAGATGGGCTGACATCTTTGTAACTCAGAGCAACGTAACTCTGTAACAGGCTGGCAGTCAGTGTCTTCGATGACTTATTAATAGGCACACTCAGTGAAAGTTCATGTACCTACTAGTTTCTATTTGAGATAAATACCACAGTCTTGGCATCCCTGGAAAGGGGTCCCAGAGAATACAGGAATTAAGAGGAATGCCCCCTATGCCTTACGGAAGGCCTTTAGTTAGGAGGAATGCCTATGCTGTTCCTCCAGAGGCAAAAAGGTGGATCTGGATCTAGAGTCCTCCCTTTATGGATGGCTTGAGAAGAGAGCTGGCAGCCTTTTATTCCTTCTATTATTTTCAATGGGGGAAATAAAAACATTTTGGAAAGAAAGGAAAAACCTACACTGGAAAAGCTCCCCCAAATGGGAAAATGCTCTTTTCCCCACATCCAGCAGAACTTAGGGTTTGGAACAGGCTTCATGCAGTCCAGAAACAGTAGGACAGCTCTGCTCTTCTGAAGAACTACTTTCCTAAAGTATTGTTCCTGAAGTCTCCATGCAGTGCTACTCTAGGATGTGTTCAGAAGATGAAGTCGGCAGACATGGAACCTTTTTCCACCACGGGCAGAGTAAAGTCTTGCTGAAGTACTGGAAAACATGACAGATGAACTATGATGTCGCTTAATATTTGCATTATGTTTTTAAAATTAACCTGGAGTCTTCATGAAAAGCAGAGATGAAGTCACTTTGCCCATGTTCAGGGTACAGGAACAACACTGGCCACGTAAGACTGCCATTCTCCTCTAGACAGACTTTGGCACCAACAGCACCATCTGGGTTAAGTGCATCTAAAGACATTTCTGCAAGGCCTGCCGCTATCACAGTGTCATCTTCTGTGGCTGCCAGAGATAATTTGATATTCCGATCCTACATTAGACAGATAAAAGACCAGCTTGAAGCAAGGGTGTAAAATATAAATTCAAATACATAAAGTTTCACAAAAAAAAATTGTTTCAGAAGAGAAAGCTACCTTGATAGCTTTGAGCAAAGCATCCTTCTGAGACTGTTCCCTTTTCTCCTGCAACTTTGCTTTTCTTAAATCCCGCTCTTCAGTACGCTGAAAGACAGATAAATCTACCTTGTAACAGTGACAAGAAGGCTTATTTTATGTCAACCTTAGTTTACCATCTCATGATTTGGTTTCCAGTGTTTCTCACTCATTCTGACCTTTAGTCTGTCGGCTTTCGTTCTTATTTCCAGAAGCTTCTTTTCCTTTGGATCGACTCCGAGTCCCTCGTCACACCATGTCATGGTTTCAGAGAAATGTCTGAGTTCCAAATGGCAAAGTGCTCCTGGAAAAGTATTTTATACACATACCTGCAGTAAACAATGTAACATTTAACAATAGTCTTCAGAACATCAAAGCTGGCTGGATAGCTCAGTGGCTTAGGTTTCTGGCTGTGGAGGCAGACGTTGGGAGTTAAACTCTCCACTGAGCCTCCTGTAAGAAAAGCTAGCCTGTGTGGCTCTAGGCAAGCTGCACGGTCCCAGGGTGTGCCCAGAAGAAGTGAATGATAAACCACTTCTGAGTATTCTCTACCTGAGTATTCTCTAACCCTGAAAAGAGTCGCTATAAGTCAGAATTGACTTGATGGCACATGGTTATTAGTTTAATAATATCAAGAAGAAGAAGAAAAAACAAACTTTCACATTTACTGATGGCTAAGATTTCTAGGACTTAAGTGCAATTGCAAGGAATGAAATTATGGGTCAAACACTTTCATACAGTCATTAAAAACTGATCTGAAAGTTACAGAGGCCTGCATTCCAGTCTCATTCTTGCCTATTGCAAATAACTTCACTTCAAGATGGCTTGCTCCTCCTATGTCATCTTCCTTCCTTTTAATGCAAGTGTACATTAAGTTACTTTTTCATGTCACTTTGAAAATACTGTCTTGCAACACCTTGTTTTACACTGTTAAACAGGTATAAAATATTTACTGCTGTCGGTGTTGCAAAATGGTATGACAACCATTTCCTTAATTACTTGGAAGCTACTCTGATAATGCTGCTGTTGGAAAAGAACAAACAGAAACTGTCTTACCTCTTATTATTGCTTTGAGGTGGCTGGGTTTTAATTTTCTTGCTGCAACAGCATCATTGAGAGCAGAACGATAGTTGCCTAAACAAAACATACTGTGTAAAACTTGGATAACTATACTGAGTTTAAAAGCTTTTGTCTATATAGAGAGGTTACCTCCCCAAGAAAAACTGGATCTAGTTACTGCAAGAAGTGTTCTACTCAAAATTAACAATATTAATTAAACAAAGGGCAATTAAAAAAGAAAATACTATTACAGCCATAGGCCAAAATCCTGTTGTATTAAGTAATACATTTGTAAAGCTAATGATATTAACAGACTTTCAGTAATTAAGAATTTTCCTTCTTCAGTCTTGCAGCTTGTCCGATTTGCAAGTAATCCATTTCATTGCATGGAAGCCGTGGTACCTGTAGGAAGGAAGGAGCAAGTCTACCAAAAATATCTCTCTGTGAGTAATGTCATCCGGCGGTGGTGATGTTTAGTAATAAAAGGCTTTCTCCTTCCATCCTACAGCTTCCATGCAGTGAGTTGGACAAGCTGCAGAACAGAAAGAGGAAGTCTTTAATAGCTGAAAATCTCTCTGCCAGTGATGTCATCGGCCATCTGCAGATATAACTTACACAACAGGATTTTAGCTGTAATATGGAAATGCCAAAACTATTTGAGTTAATATTTTAGGAAGGATAAGTCAAGTTTTTTTTTTAAGTATTTCTTAGTGCAAAAATTCAGTACAATCTGTGATGTTCTGACGTTCTTTTCAGGTTGCTGAAACACAGTGATCTACTTCACCAACAAACTATATTTAAAATCATTTGTCCTTCCTGACAAGTATATGATTTAACCATTTATTTATTTATTTATTTATTTATTTATTTATTTATTATTTGACTTCTACCCCGCCCCTCTAGACAGAGTCTACTTGGGGCGGTTTACAAACAGTATAAAACATCATAAAGTGTAATCATATAATCATCAGGGTGCTTTGAATACAGCGTTTTAGTGGAAGTAGAGTTCATTAATTTTGGTTCCACAATGTTTTTTTGGTGGTACTTTTCAATGGATTTTAAATAGATAATCCTAATCTTATTCACTATAAAAAAACTCAAAACAAATGGCTCCACTGTTCTCATCCACAGGCAAAGATCTAGCTGTACCATTCTACAGATTTGTCTTTGAATATTCATTAGTACTGGAGGAAGAACTTTTTGATATGATTCTCTTCAGATACATATGGGTTGAAAAGACCTTTGTTTTAAAAAAGGATTTATGATAACTAGATCATGTAAGGAAAAGACAAATATCCTGATATCTTCTTAAATATTATACATTACCCAAGTAAAACTGGGCTGCAGCTCTGTTCGTATAAAGCACAGCATTCAACTCCAGATCACCACATTTCTTTTTCAGACCTTCTGTATAAGATATCACAGCCTTCTTATAATCCTTCTCCTTAAAATAATCATTGCCCTCATTCTTGTAGGTCTTGGCTTGCTCTGGTGAAAAACAACACCACAAAAATTACACATCACACTTAGAAAGATAATCTTTAGGTAACTTGTTTGAGCATCCATTTCAGCACGCCTTTTAAACCCAGTGACTACCCAAAGATGCCAAGTTACCGTAAAAGCTGCACAATGATAGTCTTAAGAGTTCTAGAGAAAATGCTGATGAAAGCAACGTATTCTATGAGCTGTAAAATTGAAGCAAATAGTACAAACACTACCTTCAAGAGTTTTTTCTTCGTCGAAAATAATAGATTGAATACATGCCAAGTCAGGATTCTGCTTAGGGTCTATTTCAGAGGGAGCTTTCTTCATGAACATTGGAATCTGGTCAAATTCCTGTCAAGAAGTACAGGCAGTCCATTACCAAGGACAGAAGGAAAGAAAATTCAAAGCTACAATGATGTTGGAAAAATATCTTCTATATGAAATCATTTAACAGGACAGCTGTGTTTTTCTAAGAGTCTTCACTTACTCATTTGCCGAAACAATTAATTTCTGAATTAACTGTCAGAGCAAGTAATCCCTCTTACCTTTACTTACAGCAATTCTACTATTGTAGCAAAGCAAAACAATTGCTTTTCTAGTATTCTGTAAACTGAGATGCAGGACTCTCACCTTTACTGTACTTCATGTGCCTTGCAACTGAAAGTTTGCCCCAGATTATGTAGTAGTGTTTACAGAGCTGTCTGGATAGCTCAGTGGTTTAGGTATTTGGCTGCGGAGCCAGAGGTTGGGAGTTTGATTCCCCACTGTGTCTCCTGCCAGTAGAGCCAGCCTGTGTAGCCTTGGGCAAGCTGCACAGTCCCAGGGCACCCCCAGAAGAAGAGAATGGTAAACCACTTCTAAGTATTCTCTACCTGGAAAATCCTGAAAATGGCCACTATAACTCAGAATTGACTTGATGGTGCACTATTATTATTATTAATTTATTATGATTTGCACATGTTTGCATTCTCAACCTCATACTGCAACCTGTGGAAGGATGAGGGGCTTAGAATTAGCAGTAAATTTAATGTTATAGTGGCTGTTCAGTATCTTGGCTAGAGAAAGTTTTCAGGAGACAGGTTCAGGTTCCCACTAAGCCATAAAATTTGTCAGTTTTTAGAAGAGGTAGCCCTGTTCATCAGTGCTAGAATGTTAGACCAAAAAAATAAAATAAAGACAAAAATGTTGTGGCGCCTTAAAGACTAACTGCTATATTTTAATGTGAGCTTTCGTGGACAAGCCCACTTCTTCAGTATGAAAAACCTTGACAGGTGACTTTAGGCTCGTCACCATTTCCACCCTGGGCTGTTTGCCAGGACAGACGAGGACATGTCTCTCTATGAAGGAAGGGTGGAATCCATACGAAGTAAAGGAAAGAAGCCGCGAACTTTCCAGTGCTTTGCACTGAAAGCTTTCACCAAGCAGAGTCATAATCACGGCGACAGATGCTCTCTTCCAGCTCCCAAATGATCACCGCCCACAGCCTCCTTCGCCCGGGGCGGAATCCTGCTGCCCCGCCACGTTTCCCGACCCCTTGCCCGCCCGGCTCCCCTCGGGTGCTTCCCTTCGCCCTCTACCTGTTCCCAGTTCGTCGGACTGAAGCCGCCCGCGTAACGCTCAGGACCGCGGAATTTGTCCAGGAAAGCGTCCATGCTCGCCTCCTCCTCGTCCGCAGCCTCCGCCATGCCAAGTTCCCTTCCCGCCCCAGCGGCCTTAGCAACTCCGCTCCGCCCTTCCGGAGGCGGCTCTTGGTGCAAGCCGGCGATGGGAGGCCCCCTCGCGCCCTCCCGCTAGCAACGAGCGGGGAGATGCTGTGCTGCTGCTCCACAGCGAAGGGGTTCCCTCAAAGGGCGGAGGCTTCTCTGGGTCGCTCTGGAGCCCCCCAGGCGCGCAGAGGGGTTGCCCTTGCCCGTCTTCAATACCTTTTTACGTTTCTAATTCCTATCTCGAATCGCGCGCCCGACCTTTGCGCTGCTGTGTTTCAGAAAAGGGCAGCTCCCGCGCTCTCTTCCTCACCACCGGGGGGTCGTTGGGTGGTCCAGTCGTAGCTTTGCTGCGATGCGGGCGTGAGGTCGGGAAAGGAGAGCTGCTGCCAGAGGATGGATTATTGGGTTTGCATGGCCTCCCTTCCCCGTCTTCTGTTGCCTGGAGCAGCCTTCCTACAGCCGTTCCTGGTAGGACGTGAGGCACAATCAAGGAGAAGGTGGGGCAACTCAAACCGTGAGGTTTTTTTTCCTCTGGGTCCCAAGAGAAAATAAAGGGATGAAACCCAGGCACACTTAAGGATCACCTCCTTTAGAGAGAGCTTTTTTTGTTTGTTTTTGTTACAGCACTGTTGGATAAAAGGATCTCTGGTTCTCCTCCCCATCAATTGCAAATCAAAGCAATAAAAACATTTATGATACTGCCTGTTCTTGCCCAGAGATCAGCTGTAAGCACAAATGATTGCTGGGGCTCACTGCAACCAGTTGCAATGCTCACCATTTATGGATGGCTCATGAGCCTTGCTTGTCTGGAATGGCTGAAATCCTGTTTTGTAAGTTACACCAGTAAGGCTGATGACGATGTAGTCAGCAATGGCAATATTTCAGAAATTTAAAAAATTCCAGTTGCCACTACCAAAAATACCCAGGCTCCCATGGAATCCCTTTTCTCATAGGAAAGCCATTGAGGGCCACAAGATAGGAGAAAGTCTTCTATTTCCAGAAACTGCAGCTGATAGTAAAGTTACACTGGCAGCAGCAATTTTTGGAATATAAAGGCTTTCTACTGTCCTGCGGACCCCAGTGATGAAAGAGATCCCATGGGAGCCACAGGACCTTCACAGAGCAAATCAGATTTTTTTCTAATTTTTGAAAAATTGCTGTAGCTGATGATGTCATCAACCTTACGCAGCATAGCTGCACGGACAGGCTGTTCCAGAAGTGTCTGGAAATTAAAAGCATTCATTACCTTCAGCCAGCTTCAGATATGCATGTTAACTGCAGTACTGAGTTGTGAGCTCCAAGAATAGAATCAGCTCCACACAGATCAACAGAAAGAGAACTTTCAATATTGGCTGACACAGCAACTGCATGCTTTTCAAAAGGGTTAATACACACATTCGCCTCTGATCATCCATGCCCCATGCAAGCGTAGAACTGCAATATTTGTGACTACATGCATTTCACATTAACTGCTGGAGATGATATATGCTACCTGTCGCTAGGAATAAGCAAAATAATTCCCTTCCCCACCCCCATGCTGTCACCATGACCATTTAAAAATGTTCTTGATGAATATTGCACATAAATCTCAATGAGCCATATACAGATGTTTAAATGTGTTGGATAATAGCCGTACTACCTGCTTCTAGCAGTGCTGACCATTTTTGATTACCTATGTTGAACTTTCTTACAATGTGTTTTTTTTTTAAATAAAAAAATGTTGGAAGCTTTTCCTCTGTGTCTGTTGTACCAGTGTAAATACTAAGCTAAATTTAGAAAAAGACGAAAGATCTGATGGGCAGTAGATCTGCTCTTACACTGTAAGTCTGCATGTCTGCCTATTGACATTTTAAAGAATTATATGATTGTTGTACAGAAGTTAAGAAACGGCTCTTGTATGCCTTGATTTGTGGTATTAAAAAAAAAGTTATTTGCAAGCTAATGCCCAACAAGCTGGATTCTGAGGGAACTGGTGAAATTTATTAACCAAGACATTGTTAAAGCAATGATGTCTTTTTTGGCCTCCCTTCCATGTTGTTCTTGGTGAAGCTGAGAGTAAGGAAAATGATATTAACAGCCACTTTGTTCTTATGGAAAGGTGTATGTCAGACAGTCATTAGCTTGATACTAATTCCTGTTGACAGATTTCCAGAGACTAATG
The DNA here is from genome assembly GCA_037013535.1 of Intellagama lesueurii. Lineage (NCBI taxonomy): Eukaryota > Metazoa > Chordata > Lepidosauria > Squamata > Agamidae > Intellagama > Intellagama lesueurii. Next base: position 172,814,641 of record JBAJHW010000004.1, on the reverse strand, counting down.
ACACGAAAAAGACTGGAGGAGCTGCCACGAAGATCATTTGAGGATCTAGAATTCTTTGTAGGCTTTTCAGTGGCAATGTCACCCCTGTTCTTCCCTCTGGAGAGAACGGCAAAAACACAGTCGTGGGCATGAGCTGCAGCTATGCAGACGGGTGCATCAGGATCATGCATCAGGCTTTCAAGAGCTGAAAATTAATGAGAATATTTATCATACAAAGGATCTCTCATTCAGGACAAAGCCAATTTAAAGAAAATATCCTTTCACATTAAACCTTCAGCATTACACAAGAAAGGGCAAGTGGTGATGGTACATATCCTTCTAAAAATTTAAATATCATAATTAGAACACACTGAATGGATTTATTTATTTTCTTTACATCACAATTTAGTTCAGTGAGACCCTAAGTTGGGTCCCCAGACTTCACCTCCCAGAAGCTCCAGACAGGATGGCAAATGGTCAGAAAGTCTTAGCATTGTGATCCAGCAACTTGGTTAGATGGTTTGGGAAGAGTAAGGGTTTGTTCTCATTTATGGAAGTTATTGTTAGGGATGGGTGTAGTGGAAAGATAGGATACCAAGAGTGTAACTACACAGGGCTGTGTAGTTACCTTGGCTCAACGATCTCTGACACTCTCTCCCTAGATGTCGAGCTGGATAAATGCATTGGCAAAGCAGCTACCATGTTCTCTAGACTCACAAAGAGAGTATGGCTTAATAAGAAGCTGACGGCATATACCAAGATCCAGGTCTATAGAGCCTGTGTCCTGAGTACACTCCTGTACTGCAATGAGTCCTGGACCCTTTGTGCATGGCAGGAGAGGAAGCTGAACATGTTCCATATGCGTTGTCTCCGACGCATTTTTGGTATCACCTGGCAGGACAAAGTTCCAAATAGAGTAGTCCTAGAACGAGCTGGAATTTTTAGCATGTATACATTACTGAAACAGCGACGTCTATGTTGGCTTGGACATGTCGTGAGAATGGCTGATAGTTGGATTCCAAAAGATCTCCTGTATGGAGAATTAGTGCAGGGAAATCGCCCCAGAGGGAGACCACAGCTGCGATACAAGGATATCTGCAAGCAGGATCTGAAGGCCTTAGGAATGGACCTCAACAGATGGGAAACCTTGACATCTGAGTGTTCAGCCTGGAGGCAGGCGGTGCATCATGGCCTCTTGCATTTTGAAGAGACACTTGTCCAGCAGGCCAAGGCAAAGAGGCAGTCCCGAAACCAGCAAAATCAGGGAGCTGGACAGGGGACAGATTGTATTTGTCTTCAGTGTGGAAGGGATTGTCACTCTTGAATTGGCGTTCTCAGCCACACTAGACACTGTACCAAGTCCTCCATTCAGAGCATGTTACCATAGTCTCTCGAGGCTGAAGGATGCCTAATCTAATCTAAACTACACAGGGAGGTTTTTGGTTGATTTTGAGTTTTTTATCCCAAGCTCCTCGCAGTTTCTGCTGCTGGAACCTCTGTTGTTGTTCACACTGGAAATGATTCATTAACCCCATTGCACTAGGTGTAGTTATCACACTGCACCTAAAATATCTGTAATTATCATCTGCATTAATGCTTCCCATGCAATTAACAGTGCCTTCCTCCCATCCCCTCCATTTTATCCATGGAATTCTCCCTTTAAAAAAAAATTGTCAGGTGATCCAGCACTGAATTGACATAACAATCTGTCAGCCTAAAGCAGTCTCTTTTCAGGTGTTAAAATAACAGTCAGGTAAGTGAAAGGCTTCTTGACAAGGGGAAACAGCTGAGCATAAAAGAGGAGGCTTCCCTTTTGTTTCTAAACTCAATTCAAGGTGTTAGTTTTGATCTATAAGCCTTAAATGGCTTGGGGCCTCTTCCTGTGAACTCACCCAGAATCTGAGATCCTCAACAGAGGCTTTGTGAAGTATATGGTGGGTACATAAGAGGACTTTCTCTGTAGGGACATCACATCTGTTTAACTCTCTCCCAAAGGAACCTAGGTTGACCCCCATCTCTGCTGAAATTCTGACAGCCAGCTAAAACTGTACTGTTCCAAATATCTTTCGTTCTTTAGGATTTTGTTGGATTTTTAAAACTGATTTTTTGTGAACTCCTAGATCTGCTTTTGAAGACTACTTTTAATTGTTTTTTTAAAAAATGTTTTCAATCTATTTTTGATTATTTTGATCTACTGTAAATGTTTTGTTAGCCCTGCTGGAGAGAAAGCCAATAAACAAATGCTTAAATAATTATAATAATAAAACTCTTGTGACATCAGTAGGGGAAAAGGCATTTTGACCCCTTGGCATGTGTTGATCTGCTCATCAAGGCAAGGGTGTTTGTGCTACTATCCAACTCCAATTTTGCTAGAAGCTGCTGTTAAACTAATTATTTCTGTCAATAGATTGCAACATGAGTAACACTTCACATATCTGATGAAGTAGACAGTCTTTGTGAAACTTTATCATGTAATAAAAATTGTTACTTTTTAAAATGCCACAAAAATGTTTTTTGCTGCCAATAGCAGATGATAGTTTCCTAGAATTTATTTTAAAAACCATTTACCCTCTACTAACATTTTTATTGGGACACTTTACTTGTAGGATGGTATAGGTCAAAACAACACAATCCCCCAAATAACTCTCATAACAGTGTTAACTGCATACTTTAAAATAACTTCATCTACTTGCAAATTAATTCAGAAAAAAACAGTTTATACAAACTGGGTTAAATAGTACCGAAATCTTACTGCCTTTTCTTTGTCCTTCATTCTCGTTTTCTAGCACATGAATGGATGACTATAATTATCTTACTTCTCTTCTATTTACTTACTTGGAAGTATCATATCCAAATCTACATTCCCCACCATGCTGTCCATATGAAGTACCAGGAAGCCTGCAGTTGTCACATAAAGAACTCTAATTTGAGTCATTGTATAGTAGCAGTGTACATAATAATCCCATACACCAACCAGTACATCAAAATAAGTCCAATGATTTTGGTTAAACACCAGCGGACACAAGTTAGGATTTCAGTCTTACATGTTTAGACCAGAGATGAGAAACATGTGGCTCTCCCAATGCAAATCCCATCAGTGCTACACGTCACATAATATAGACAACAATGAGGGCTGACTGGAAGGGCATCTGCTAATGCCTTTAGGGCCGTACACTTTCCATCCGTGCCCTACAGCTGTTGCTTGGTAAAAAGGGCCTGATAAAGGTTTTTAGCCTGTAGAAATTTCCTGCTGATGACAGTACACACAGGACTTTATGCCAAACTTATTTGAAAAAGGTGTCCACACTGATCTTGTAGTTGCTGGGGAAGAAGCCTACTAGACTCCACCCAGACAGATGTGTGCAAAAAACCCCATGAAAACCTCTACTGGAAGTCCAGTTGAGCAGGACCACTCTTTTTCATTTACCAAGGAACATGATGGCAGCTCTTTTTATAGCAAGAAGTGGGCTCTCAGTGTAGAAAATGGCCTGGTACAGGAACCTCTGGAGATTTCCCTGTTGTGTCTGCACCTGAAAACACAAGACATGCCTAAGTGGCTTCACTCAAAAGAGATGAGAAATTGGCACATAATTCAAGCTAAACAGTTTATGAAGATAATCACTTATAAACTAGGAGTCAGTGTGGGCAGCCTATGGTCCTCCAGATTACCTTGGCCTGCAACACTCAACATCCCTTACCACTGGTAGTCCTGGCAAGGAGTGATGAGATTCACAGTCCAGTAATATCTGGGAGGCTGTACAGTCCTGTATCTCGAGCTAGGACACTTGTCGTTCAAATTTCACACCATCGTTAACTTACCAAGAGACATTAGATACCTCAGGTCCACATTTGTGATACGTACATACGTACATTGTGCTGGTGCATCTCAGAGGACTATTTTAAGGAAGTGTAGCTCATATGTGTGAGGTGCTTTGCACGCTTACAAGTGCTATATGTAAATACCACCATCACCAGTTTTTAGAGATTCCAGTGCAAAGATTAAACAAAGTACAGATTCCTCTGAAAAATCAAAATTTAAAATGTATACATAACTGTCATGTCATGACCAGTTCTCTAGAATTCATAATCTGATTACCAGGATTTTATCATATAATCTTTCCCATGTTTTGCCGTTTGATGGCTTTAATCCAGTTCTTTTTCTTTTTTTTAAAAGAAATTAATGTGGTTAAGTGATGTCTGCTTTAAAAAAAAAACTTTCAGGGTCACAATTCTAGCTAGAATCAGGCTTGTTTTATGTCTTTTTCTTGTCCTAGACCTGAGAATAATTTGTGCTACCAAATAACATGCAGATAACATACAAGATACTGGCAGGTTTCATCCAGAACCTCCTCATGCTCCTGCCAAGCTTTCCCACCACTGACAACATGCTTTGGAGGTTTCCATCCCAGGAAATGGAAGGATTCATCTACAGCGTATTTACTTTTCTGCAAGACATAAGGACACAACATATACTTTGCATTATTCAAAATATAACACCATACATCTATTGCATAACCTAAGAAAATATGGACAAATTATTCCTAGACAAGAAAAAAAAACCATTGGAATCTTTCCTAAGAATCCAGTCTGAGAAAAATAGCATCTGTTGGTCAAAATCTGTTGGAATTCAGCAGCCTGCATATTATGCCTTTAAGAGGTTTGGATGGGAGGGACTTTGGGGCTAAATGTCAATCACACAGTAGCAGTCAATTGTTCCCTCCCTATCTCGGATTCCTTTTCTTGCCTTTTTACTCAATCAGGGTTCTGATTCAGTTAGCAATGTCAGTGTTCTGTGACTGTTCGATTCTAACAGTTATGGAGTCAGCAGTTAAGAGTCTGAGTGAAGTGTTTATGTAATTAGTCAGTTAGTCAAATAATGAAGCTAATCAGTTAAGATCTCCAACTATGTAACCAGTAAATATGTTTTGTTTGTTATTCTGATATATATGAAGAATTGTAAGTAAAACAGACATTTTCTATTCTTAACACCACAGTCTCCGACTGAATCTATTGAGGCTAGATTGCCAGTTCAGGTAAATCTAACTAAAACTAACTATACAAAAAGGGGTGGTATATTTGAGGGGAGAGGGATGTGGTGGCGCTGCGGGTTAAACCGCTGAAGCCTCTGTGCTGCAAGGTCAGAAGACCTGCAGTCGTAAGATCAAATCCACGCGACGGAGTGAGCCCCCGTCGCTTGTCCCAGCTCCCGCCAACCTAGAGGTTCGAAAGCATGCAAAATGCAAAAATGCGAGTAGATAAATAGGTACCACCTCGGTGGGAAGGTAAACGGCGTTCCGTGTCTAGTCACGCTGGCCACGTGACCACGGAGGATTGTCTGCGGACAAACGCTAGCTCTATGGGTTGGAAACGGAGATGAGCACCGCCACCTAGAGTCGGACACGACTGGACAAATTGTCAAGGGGAACCTTTACCTTTTTTATATTTGTGGGAGATTTGTAATTATAAATATCTGCTCTTTAGGTTCCTGTCTGCATTTTTCTCTCTGCTATGTAGCTGGAGGTTTCAAGCCAGCAATTTTTACACTCTGCTAATAAAATCCTGCTCCTTAGTGTAGTAAGTCAACATACAGTAGGTCCACTAAACCAATGGGGATTTAGTGAGTCAACTCCTCTGTAAATTCCATTGATTCAAATGGGTCTACTGTAACTGTGCTTTAGTATGCTAAAGTAAGTCATAATTAGAGTGGGTCCATTTGAATCAATGGAATTTATGGAGGAGTTAACTCACTCACCTCCCATTGATTCAATGGGCCCAATCTAGTGCAATTTCCTACATTAAACAAGAGGATTTTGGCCAGTTATGTGTACAGATGGGTGAAGGAAAAATTATTTATGACTTTTGTTTTCATGATCTTGTTGGAAAGTATCTTGATGGTTCCTTTGAAATTAGAGCTACAGTATTCGTTAATAGGAGCTTGCCTGGGCAATGTCACAGTTCTCTTCTTGAAGATGCAGAAGCAGTGGAACCACATTTTCTAACACTTGCTGCCTTATCATTGGTTTGTTGCTCTTCTTGGCCAGTTTCACCATTTTCCCAAAAAGATAAATGGCAGAGGCACGCACATCTTCTCTCTCCTGTAAGCGGAAGAGAAAGCCAGTTGGATAGCTTCAGTGGAGAGCAATATGCACACACTGCATCTGACCATTTTGTTTTCAGCCTTTTAAGTAGTTGTAGCATCTTTATCTAGGGGTCTCTGTTCAGCAAGGTGAGACAGATTTGCAGATACAGTGAAAAGACAGAAGATATTTCAACTATTTATGCTAGCATCCAATAGTGTACGTTCGCTCGATTCCAGTGTTTCCCTCAGAGTTGGCAAGCCCACTCTCTCTCTTCAAGTCCCCCTAAAAACCTTCTGTGGAGGGGGAATTTTTTTTAAAAAAGCAGGTTTCTGGCACTGTGGAGAAGAAACTCCTGATTCCCTTTGGTGGTGAATACCAAAGGACACTGTTGGATTTTGGCCTTAATTTGTTATTATATTTGACAGCATTTAGACTTTCTGCCTCAGGCATCAAAATACCTTGGGCTTTCTCCATTCTTTCTTGCTGAGCTGTACAATACAGAACAATGTGCAGAATGGTTATTTATGACATATCCTGATCTTCCTTAGTGCTCAAGGCAGCCTGCAGGGATCTCTCTCCCCAACCATTTCATCATAACAACCTGGTGAAGTGGGCTAGGCAGAGCAACAGTGTGTCTGGGCAGGCCTGTGCTCTTCTGCTGTACTTAATGCCGAGGGGCTTCCCAAATCAAGTTCGGTACTCTAGCCATTACACTACTCTGGCTTTCTCCTTATCCATGAATCTGACTGGGAGGAGATGTCTGAGATTACAAAACTGCCTCCAGATAGTTAGTATTGTGTTGGTGTCTTACATCATGGAACAGTTCTTGAAGAGACAGGGTGATGTTCCAAATACAATGGACTTCTTCAGTGCTGGTGAGAAGCTTTTCCATTTCAGCAACGGTCTCCACAAACAGCTGTCCATCCATGCCAGACAGGCTTTTTGTCATAGCTGGCAGTAAGGGCTTCACTTCCTGCATGAGAGAGAGAGGAATTGCGGGGTCTTCCAGGTGAGACGATCAGAGGGGAAAAGAGCTCGCATTTTGGACCACTTGTAGCTGGGTCCAGTGCGAGTTATTTCCAGGCAATCTCATGATGTATGTGAGGTCACAAACCAGCCTAACCCCGATCCATGCCCAAGCTGGACCGTTTTGGTCCAGTAGCTGGACTACTCTTTTTTAAGGGCTGAGCTGGAGCAATTCCTCCATAGATGGAAGGGCCACTTTAAGGGAGATTGCGCCTGGCAAAGTGAGCCTTTCTGGTGCAATCAGATGGAAACCTTTGTCTTTGATTAAACCCTCGTATTGTACAAGCATCCTGTGTCACTCATGGAATTTTACAAACAGGCCAGACTGTGTTGCCATCCATTAACAACTTTCCCATGTTCCCCCATTGCTTCTTCTACCTTTTTCTTATCAGAACAAAGCTGTTAAGGCAGAAAAGATGAAATGGCCATTCTTTAGGATGGTTCTGCTTACTGTATGCTACACAACTCCTCATTCATTTTATTTATAAGCCCTGGCTGCAGAAGTGCAGGACCTGGGGGGGAAAATGCCCCATGGGCCAGCAATGATAAGCCTCAGCAGTAGAATAGGGCCTAGAAATACCATAAAAATTCAGACCACAGGTGGCAATGTGGTGGTGATTTGTGACTAAGAAAAGCTTCCTCCCCATTTCCCAAGGCTCCTGGAGGCTTTCCCAGGGTAAAAAGGAGCCTTGGAAGCTAAAAAAAGCAGGGTAGGAGACTTTGAATTCCTTTAAATGAAATGCTTCTGTGCCAAAGCCAGGTTATGCCAGCACAAAATTACACAACAGGATGTTGCCCGGTGTGTCATTCCATTTGTCCTGATCAGTGCTTTTCCTACTTAAAATGGTTGTGAAATGAGTGTGATTGTGTAGATTTTTTTAAAAAAATAAACAGCTTTTATTTATAGAAACAGATGGGAAAATGTGGCTCTTCAGATACTTTGGACTATAATTATATCATCACTTTTATCATTGGCTCTTGGGTTGCAACTGATGGGAGCCACAGCCTAACAACATTAGGAGTTCCACACATTCTCCTCTCCAAAGCAGAGGGATTTGGAATGGGGTAATGGGTTTGCTGCCAAACAGAACTGTCTCTTGCTTGCTTTCAGTTATGCTTTACTTGTGTATGTAAATATAAAGCAGTGATTAAAAAGACACCTTAAGGTTCCACTGCTCTCTTCTCCAAAGGAAGAAAAACTCAGGTCAGAGCTTAGAAATGCTACTTCTTGGACTTACAGCTCCCAGAATCCACCAATGAGCATGGCTCTCTGATTGGGACTTGTACTCCTGATGGAGCATGCTCTTACAGTCACCTGTCCACAGGAATACAAAATCCAAGATCACCCAAAAGAAAGGTACCTGACCAGCTCTAAGAAACTAGTAATGATGTGGGTATCAGTTTGTGGAACCTTCCAAGTTCAGTGACAGATAGAAGAAGCAGTTTCTGTCCCAGTGGTTTCATCCCACTAGCATCTCCTGCTTGTTATTTCACTCTGCAGTTCCACTTGTCCTAGCTAAGAGATTCTTTTTGGGGGACTGTGATCAGTTCCAGCTCCATTGGATCCCTTCATATTCTCATTTATTTATTAGACTATCTATATCATATACTATATTACAAGTCCACAATTAATCATTATATATTGAATTATTGTTTCTGGCAAAATCCAGTTGTTAGTCTTAACTAACAAAGAAGTACCCACTGAATTAATGAGGACTTATATAAATGTTGGCTCATCCCAGTCATTCAGTGAGTCTTCTCAAGTTGGGACCAATAATTGAATTAAATCCTATTAAGTTATTCCCATTTAAACTGGAGGATGGGTTTTGTCATTCACCTTTCCTGGCCAGTCTGCCATGTTAATCAGTCCCTTGATACACAATGCCCGGATAACTGGACTTTCATTCATCAGACCTCGTTTCATGCGATGAAGGGAATATTGGTCTGGAAGTCTTCTGGCTTTTGGCATACAAAGAAGCTAAAGACAATGCACAGGTCAGCAAGAACTTTTTTGACAAGCAGTTGCTTACCCTTTGTTACAGGAAGCAAACCCACCACCACCTGCCAACATCTAGATGCTGAAAATTCATTAGCTTCCTTCTCGGACTCAATTATCACTATTTTAGAGTACAGCATCTCTTTCATTGGATGTACAACATGCTTCTTGCTGGTCCATGTCAAACAGAAACCACAGGGGCTTCATTTGGTCTACAAAGTGTATATTTTTATTTTTAAATAAAGGGCCAAATTGTATAATTGGTTTATCCCTTTGTCTTAAACCCATTGACCAAAAGGTGCTTCTAAATATCATAAAAACAACACAATGTAGGTGAGCCTTCACTCAAAAGCTGTTCATTTCCTCCTGGCCCTAGCATTTGCCATCTGAAGCAGTTGCCTCACCCGGCTTAATAGGGTTGGCCTTGCCAATATCGCATGTTCTGTTTCTGCTTATCATGTCTGTTGTCCAAGCTGCATTGTTTTTGTTTAAATAAATACCATTAGATTGACAGAAAAGGCAAACTATGACTTAATTTATTCTGTGAATGTGGAGCTTGCTGAAGCTGGTGTTTGTACAATATAATCCAAAAGAAAAGTACTTCTTTTCAAGTGCACAGAGACAAATATAATCCATTTTAACTGGATTAGCTCAATGAGTTGGAGTACCTGGCTGTGAAGCCAGGAGTTCAATTCTCCAGTGTGCCTTCCAGGACAGGAGCCAGCTGGTGTAGCCTTGTGAAAGCTACATGACTACAGAGCACCCACCAGAGGAAGGGAATGCTAAAATATTCCTAAATACAGTATGTAGCTACGAAGTCCTGGCAAGGGTCACCATAAGTCAGAACTGAATTGATGGCATATCATCATCATCACACCTTCTGTTTGACCAAAGTGTACTTATCTCACCAGTGGCAACTACCGGAAAAATTACAACAGTTTCATTAAGTACAACAGACTCACTAACACTTGCCCCATTTGTAATACACTTCATTTGAGTCATTTGCTCATCCCGACAGTCCACAAAGCCACCCCCCTCAAAGCGAGTTCAAAAATTGAGACAATTGAATTGAGCCATATTAACAAATGAGGAACATGTAGAAACCAAATAGCTCTCAGTTGTCTATTCAAGACTTTAAATACTTTCCATTGCAACAAGGGTGTTTTGTACCAGTATATTCTTTGTGGCAGAATCCATTTTCTCAGTTACTGAGGACTGCAGTTAAACCCAAAGTGAACAAGGAATCCTAATAGCAGTGGCAGATGATGATGTAGTCCCTGAAAATGAAAAAAAGAAACTGGGTGTCCTTCCCCTGAACCCAGGTTCTATTACACCACTGCTTACCTCAATGAAGAAAGCTATTGCTGTGATCTGGTGTTCTTCATCACCTCGCTCCAAGAAGGGAACAAGGAGGTACAAGATTCTCTGAAGGTCAAAATAATAGGAACTCTGAAGTATGGCTCTGAATAGGAGACACAGAACAGAGGGAAAGCAAAAGTCAGTGGTTAACTCTGCACTTGGCTGAATGCACTTTAGTATGCTTACTACTCACCTTGCAAGAAGACCTACACCTCGATGGTGGTCTTCACAGCTGGTGAGCAGCTCCCAGCCCCGCTGCTTCTCAATAAGAGTGAATTCGTAATAACATCTCACAGCCAGGAGAAGAGTCTTCAGTGCCATCACCAGGTAACTGCACAGAAAGCAGGTGTAACTGAGCAGTTCAGAGTATGGGCTGGATCTACCCCTTTAAATGTTAATATCCATGGTCAACTCCATCTGCCACATGGCAATACCAGGCTACTTTACAGGGTCAGGGTCTGCATTACTAAGACAATTACACGAGGCACTTTTGTGCCTAGTCATATAACAAAACTGCCTCTGCAGGACATAGAGTTTGTTAGGGATAATCCCCACACCACCTAATTCCATAATCATCCCCAAGGCCAACTCCAGGTTTGAGGAGCTAGGCAGAGTGCCTTCTGGTGTGAGGTAGTTCCTACCTTGGTGGCCCATGGAAGGGTTAGATATGGGCAGCTGCAGTTCCCTAATTCAACACTAGGTAGCTGTGAGTGACCATGGTAGGCTCTGATGTTCCAACTTCATCAGTAGTTTTGTGGGAAATTACAATGTCAGCTCCCAGGCACAGATATGTTTTATAACATTGGTCCCTGTGGCAGAATGCCCATGTCCCACCTGTCCATCATGTGGAGCTCTAGAGCTGGAGCCTATGAGAGGACAGGAGGGCGGAGTCAGAGAGACAGTTGGTGTAAGGAGAATAAAGAACGTCGTGCCCAAAGGTGGGACCTGGGTTTGAGGGAAACAAACTAGGGACACTGGGGGTGCGCGACATAAGTGGTGGCATCAGCGGTGGGATACGAAATAAATAAATTCCAGTGAGCCAAAGAAAAGAGAAAAGAAATTCTCTGAGTCTGAGGTGGGATGCGAAATAAATAAATTCCAGTGAGCCAAAGGAAGAGAAAAGAAACTCTCTGAGTCTGAGGGACCTGTTAGTCTAAGGAAAAGGAGTGGGAAACCCTAAAAGCTCTGTGTGGATAGCTTGGAAGGGACTCCTGATCGTGGAAAGACTAAGGCAGGAAGAGACTCTGAGGAGAATTCTGAGCCAAAGAAAAGAGAAAAGAAATTCTCTGAGTCTGAGGGACCTGTTAGTCCAATGAGAAGGAGTGGGGAACCCTAAAAGCTCTGTGTGGATAGCTTGGAAGGGACTCCTGATCGTGTAAAGACTAAGGCAGGAAGAGACTCTGAGGAGAATTTAGTGTTTAAAATTTACCTCAAGCTTAGGGAAAGACCAAGAGGGCTAAATTGAGATCCCTAGCTCTGAAAGAGGAGCACAGAAGGGAATAAAAAGGAAGCCAAGGTCCAAGGAAGCTGAGGGGACAAAATCTAAGTGGTGGCTGGAATAATATAAATATTAAAGGAAAAAGCTGGGTGTCTGGAGACTGGAAGAAACAGTGTTTCAGAACCAGAGAAGGCTAGGTGCCTAAAGAAAGAAAGAAAGTAACTATCTGCTGCTGCAGCAGAAGGCTACTGTATATTACTCTCTCTCTCTCTCTAACACAGAAAAGGAAAAAGTGTTTTTAAATTGAGGCTTGTCTATTTGCCTCTATTAAACCAACCAACATATCCAAAAGAAAAACACATAAACCATGCCTTCTAAGCGAGGGAAAAGGTTAACAATGGAGGTATCTGATGTACAAGGTTTACCTCACGAAGGGGAAAGCCCTGAATTAGCTGAGCAATATGAGGCGCAAGGGGAGAATACCTCAGGAGAAGCAGCTGGTTTAACCTCCCAAGAGTTTCAAAAGTGGAAATTGGAACAGGAATTCCAGCTAAGACAAAATGAGTTAGATTTTGAAAGGGAAAGGGAAAGGAATAGGGCTGAAGCAGAAAAGAGACAGATGGAATACCAACTAGAAATGAGACGATTAGAATTATCAGCCCAAAATAATAATAATAATAATTCAAATACTGAGGAGGGGAATTTATCAAAAGCTGACTTAAAGAAATTCCCTCAATTCAGAAAGGGTGATTGCGCTGAGGCATTCCTCATTGCATTCGAGAGGACATGCTGGGACTATAAAGTGAAAGCTGAGGAGAGAATGATTATTCTCAGGTCTCAAATAAGTGGAGAGTTAAATGAGATTTATTCTCAAATGGCCCCAGATCAAGCAAGAGACTATGAAGCATTCAGAAAGTTGGTTTACGCGAGGTGTGGGATCAATGCTGAGCACCTCAGACAGAAATTTAGAGCATTGAAAAGAAAACCTGAGGAATCATATTATCAATTGGGAGCCAATCTGGTCAAATACTTGGAGAAGTGGCTAGAACACGCTAAAGTTGAGACTTTAGAAGAAATGAAAGATATTATAGGGCTAGAACAATTCTATTCAGTTCTACCAGGAGAACTAAGGTATTTGGTCAGGGATAAAAAGCCCAGAACGGTTCGACAGGCGAGCGAAGAAGCTGATTTTATCTCAGAAATACGAAACCCAAAATATTCTGAGGTAAAACTTGGAGGTAACAGCTGGGAGGAAAGAAGAAAAGAACCCAGAGATTACCACAAGAACTATCAGAATACTGGAGGCCATTTTAGAAGCAAACCCTCAGAGCAGAATCAACAGAAGAAACAAAGCTTTGAAGGGAAGGGAGAAAAGCCCCCTCTCTTTGAACAAAGGGGTCCAAAATTGTGTTATGGCTGTGGGAAACCAGGGCACTTCATTTCCCAATGCCAAACCTTAAAGAATAAAGAGGTTCCACAGAAAGGAGGTGGAAACGTACCCAGGAAAGTGTACTATGTACAACAGCAGGGAAAGACAGCTGAGGCAATTGAAAATGGCGCTGAAACAGAGGTAGCAGAGGGCCAGGAAAAACAGCTGCCATTAGCCAACATTGTCCAATGCTTTTATATTGAAAATAACCAAGAATTGCTTCGGTGTTCTGGGGAACCCATTTATATAAATAATACAAAATATCTAGCGGTGAGAGACTCCTGCTCACAGGTGACTTTGTGTCATCCTGATATTATCCCTCAGAAAAATATAGTAAGAAATGAATACATAACCATAAAAGGGATTGGGAAAGAATTAATTACCCTACCTATGGCTCAAATACCAATGAAATATCAAGGGTGGAATGGAGTGTGGAAGGTAGCCCTCACGAATCAAATTCATATTCCATGTTTGATTGGGTTAGATCTATCTGAGCATGTAAAGAGTATTTTAATCACTACTCGCTCCCAGATAAAAAAAGAGAAAAACCTGCAGAAAATTGTGAGATCCCTAATGGAATTATAGGAGGAGATGAAAACAATAAAACATCTGAGGTGATAGCTATAAGAAATCCTCAGGAAAATGCTTTTAAACAAGAGCAAAGACAGGATTCTACGCTACAACAATGCTTTGAGTCAGCCAGAGAAGGAACACTAACCCCTGAAAGCCCTGAAGGGTTCTGTGTGGAGAAAGACCGGTTATACAGAAAGGTCTTAATTAAGCCTCAGAGGGGAGGGGAAAATGTTCCCCAACAACTGGTGATCCCTTTTAAATACAGGGAAAGGATTATGGAGAAAGGACATAATACTCATTTAGGAATCACACACACAAAGGAGAGAATAGCTCAGAATTTCTACTGGCCAGGAATGGGGAAGCAACTACAATCATACTGTCTAAGCTGTGATGTATGGCAAAGGCAGGGTACGGGCAATGATAAAGCTAAAGCAAAATTGAGCCCTTTACTAATCATATCAACCACATCTCAACGCTTAGGCCTGGACATTGTGGGACCATTCCCTACAGTAACTAGCATGGAAAAATTTAATGGGACCCTAATGCGAATGATCAGAGCTTATACAGCAGAAAAACACAATGACTGGGATCACGAAATACAACCTTGGGTATATGCATGCCAGTCTGTACTCCAGGAAAGCACTGAGTTCAGTCCATTTGAACTGCTATTTGGAGGGAAAGTGCGGAGACCCTGGGATTTAAGCAGACAAAATTGGGAGAAACAACAGGGAGAATACCCAGAGTCAGTGATCCAGTACATAAATAAGTTAATGAAACCCTTGAAACAATCTCTGAAGTTAACCACTGAATACTTGCAGAGCCAACAAGGGAAGCCCAAGTTGTGGTACAGTAAAAAGGCCAGAGAAAGATAGTTCAGTCCGGGAGAGAAAGTCCTGAGGCTGAGGTCTATAAAAGGAAATAAGATGCAAATAAACTGGGCAAATCCTGTTAGAATAAAATCCAAGATGAATGAAATAAATTACGTAATTCAGGAGGAAGGAAAGGAAGGTCAGAGAGTGGTCCATGTGAACTGGATCAAGTGTAGAGAATTCACGGTAGCATACAAAAATGAGATAAGGATCTATAGTCAGACGTGGACAGATCCCCTAGACCATAATGAAATAGTGCTACTAAGAATACATGAGGCTGGATTAACAGTGAAGGTTAGCAAATGCCAGCTGGGTAACTCCAAGTTAAAAGAATTAGGCCATATTGTTGGGGAAGGCATAATCAAACCCCTAACACTGAAGATGAAAGAAATCAGTAGCTGGCCTAGAACAACAGCAAAGACGATCAGATCTTTCTTAGGGTTAGTTAGCTATGAGAGGTGCTCTATCCAGAACTTCAGCGAAATAGAGGCCCCTGTATCAGACATAACCCCTAAAAGAAAAGCTGGCGAGATCCTGTGGTCGAGCGACTGTGGAGAGACCTTTGAGAGGTTGGAGACTGCGCTGATGACCGGTCCTGCCCTGAGAGAACCAGATTTCCAGCGAGGGTGCACCGTCTTCACAGAGGCATTCCACATCGGACTACGAGCCGTGCTGAGCCAGGAGGACAACAACGGGGACCTTCATCCGGTGACGTGCCTGAGTGAGAAGCTGCAGGCTGGCGAGAGACACATTTCCATCATATACCGTGAGTGTCTGGCGATTATATGGTCTTTGCGGAAGCTCGGACCATACATATGGGGAAGACATGTTGTTCCATGAACAGACCATTCCCCAAGGCTGTGGTTGCGGACTGTCAGAGTGAACAAGAAGTTGATGAGGTGGGCCATACCCCTACAAGACTGTGACTTTGTGGATCCAGAGTCTAAGGTACTCAGACTGTGGTAGCCGAGGACGCCTTATCAAGAAGACCAGAAGAATGACTGACGGAAACAAAGAAAATGTAACTTTTAATGGTATTAAAATTGTTCTAAATAAATATTCTAAGAGCATATGTATATGAAATAAATGAAAAGCAATTTATAGATGAACTAATGATAAGTAAGGATAAAAGTGACTGAAGTGGTTTGTAAGTAATAAAAATGTGGATTAATGTTATTTGAATGTAAAGTAATAAGAATAATATGCTTTCAACTGGGTAAAAGAGTAAGTATAGAGTAAGTATAAATTGCAAATGTGTAAATGAGAATTGCATTGAAAAAAAAAAATTGTTAGAAATATTGTTAAGTAAAAGCATACGTTGTTCATGAGGGTAAACTACCATAAGTTTTACCCCATGAAACAAACTTTCCAAGGGGGGAGGTATGTGGCGGAATGCCCATGTCCCACCTGTCCGTCATGTGGAGCTCTAGAGCTGGAGCCTATGAGAGGACAGGAGGGCGGAGTCAGAGAGACAGTTGGTGTAAGGAGAATAAAGAACGTCATGCCCAAAGGTGGGACCTGGGTTTGAGGGAAACAAACTAGGGACACTGGGGGTGCGCGACAGTCCCCAACCTTTTTTAAACCGCGGACCGGTTCAGTGGGCGGGGGGGGGCGTCCGTGCATGCGTGGGCGGGGCATCCGTGCGTGTATGTAGGGGTGTGTGCATGTGTGGGTGGGACGTGTGTGCGTCTGTGCGTTGTGGGCGGGGTGTGCGTACATCCAAGCGTGTATGTGGGGAGGTGTACGTGCGTGCGGGGGTCGTGTGTGCGGGGGAGGGGAGATCTGTCTCCACAGCCCGGTCCTGCCAAGGCCACAGCCTGGTACTGGGCTGTGGACCGGGTGTTGGGGACCCATGTTTTAAAAGAGGAATCAGACCAGGCAAAAACAATGAATAGAGATAATGAAGGCAAAGAGCTACTAGCATTTGCCCAATAATATTGACAATGGGCCATGTTATGCAAACCATTATTTTGGATGGGTGACTTGCATGTGTGTATTTGCATATTAATATTTATTGGCTGCTGGATAGCTCAGTATTTTAGGCATCTGGCTGTGGAGACAGAGGTTGGGAGTTCAATTCCCCACTGTGCCTCTTTGACATGGGATGGACTTAATGATCCGTAAGATCCTTTTGAGCTGTGCAGTTTAAAGATTACTACTGCTGTTACTACTACTATATTATTATTATTATTATTATTATTATTATTATTATTATTATTATTATTATTATTATTATTATTATTATTCCAAAAATCCAGACACAGCCAAAATTATAAAAACATTGACTGGTATTATATAACGCAGCGGTCCCCAACCTTTTTGGGACCACGGACTGGTTGGGGGGTGCGGGTTCCATGCGCTTGCGGGTGGGTGTGTCACGCTTGCAGGTGGGCGTGCGGGGGGGGGCGGAGATCCGTGTCCGGGGCCCAGTTCCAGGAAGCCCACAGACCGGCACTGGGCCGCGGACCGGAGGTTGGGGACCCCTGATATAACAGATACAAGTTTTAACCAAAAACATAAGTATCTGTTAAATATCGGCGCAGTATGTATGCTGTTCCTAATATTGCCATTTTTTGTAGCTCTGATGGTGTGATTTCTGAGATCTGCAACTGTTTATAGTACTGTGTGAAATTTCTTGATATTGCTCCAAAAGCCCCAATGACTACAAGGACCACTGAAGTGTGTTTCTTCCAGAGGCAAGATGTTTCTATTGCCAGGTCTCTGTACTTTGTTAGTTTTTCCAATTCTTTATTTTTAACTCTGGCATCCCCTGGAATTGCAATGCCAATGATCTGGACATTTCTTCATTCTATTATTACTATGTCTGGTGTGTTATGTTCAAGGTGTCTATCTGTTTGGATCCAGAAATCCCACAAGATCTTGACTTCCTCATTTTCTGACACCTTCTCTACCTGATGTTCCCACGGGTTTTTGGAGGCTGGCAAGTTATATTTTTTGCATAATGACCAGTGCACTAACTTTGCCACTCTCTCATATCTAACTTTGTAATCTGTTTGTGCAATGTTTGGACATTCACAGATGAGGTGTGACACAGTTTCCTCTGTCTCTTGGCAGTGTCGACATTTGCTGTTAGCACTAATTCCTTGGATCTTAGCTTTCATCATCATCATCATCATCTTATTCTTATTATGAGAATGGAGTACATGAAAGCATATCAATATAATGCAGTGTTTCATATGGTCAGGCAGGTATCTGGCCACTGCCACTACAATCTTGCTTCACTTATATTTACCGCACGGGCTGACATTCCTCCTCAGCAACTGAGTTGTGTCTAATGTGGTAGTGCACCTGAACAAGCAATGCCATCAGCAGCTGGGGATAGATGTAGAGTGCCACATCTGAACATTTCGGCAAGGATAACAACTTGCAAAAAGCACTGGCAGCCTGTCAGAAGGAAAGATATATTGTCATAAGATCTCTTCACCACTACAGTGTGTGTCTGTAATTATTCTAGTTCATTCTGAAATTTCCGTTCCTTTCCTTTCCTTTCCATCTACCTGCCTGCCTGCCTGCCGCTCAAGGCAATATATATAGGGCTCTTCTTCCCCTTATCTTAACAACAATACTGCATGGTCAGACAGGCTGAGAGAATGAGACTAGCCCAAGGTCATTAGTTAGCTGCATGGCTGAATGGGGATTTGGAGCCACATTTTCTGAGCCACAGTCCAATACTCAAACCACTACCCCACACATGCCCTTTTCATGCAGAGCCAAACCTCATCCATTTTGCTGCCAAGTTGCACTTATAGTACTAGATAATCTTGCCTCAAGCCTATTTACCTTATTTGGGACCTGCCATTTCCAGATAATGAATCATAAGAAAATTTCTACATGGGAAGCATGGTACACCGCCATATTGTTTTTAGACAGGTGTATAACTGTATATACACACTGCCTTTCAGATTACAAATCCTTTGAAAGTGCCCTTGTATCTAGCAACTGCTAATCTGACCAGTCTTAAATGGATGCTACCAAGCAGTATTTTTCAGTGTTGCTGGCAGTGGAGTATAAGTACATTTAAGCATTTAAAGGCAATCTTTCTGCTCCTTCAGCCAGGATTTTCAAAAGTCATGTAAACCATGCAGGTTACCAATGCAGGTGACACAGAATCCATATAATGTGCTTCCACCTTCTGATTCTGATGAGCACCCAAGCAGTTCTATGCTGTGTTGGCTGATGTTTCTACAACACTAGCAAAGACAACCCCATGTAGGGCATATTAGATTAGACTTTAATTAATATTCCTTCTTTCCATAAATAAAATTGCATTCAGGGTGCAAATATTGCCTTATTATATGTAGGGCAAACAAGCAATAATTATAATACTTTAACAGCCCCCTCCCATGTAAATAGCAATATTACCCATGATTTTTTAAATGGCTGGTATCCCAGTGCATTGTGATGTCACTGGTGTACAATAAAAATGCTTATGTTTACTTCTTAACATGCAGCATTTTCTTACTAAAAGTTTACACTAATGGTTTTAGGCTAGTCAGCATATCTAATAGGATTCTGGCCTTAATGACAAATATAATAACATTTTTGTACAAACTGCAGAAAATCCCTTAATCAATATTAAAATTCAGATATAGAAAACCATTATCAGCTATCAGCCCAGTAAAGGCAGCTGTCAAATCTCATAAACTGCTTTGGCAACTCGCATCATATCCAGATAATCTCTGTCATCCTTCTTCTGGAGCAATTTTGCACAACCTTGTTCCCACCATCCACCATTACACTAGTCTAGCTTGGATATAATTGGTGTATGCATGACTGAGGCTAAGTCTGCTTTCCCTAGATAGATTCATAGCTGGCATATCAGCCTGTTTTTTTTTTAAAAAAAAACTCCTGGTTGTTACCAGCTGCACTTCTGCAGGCATCAGTGAATGCAGAAGAACCCCAAAATGTAGTCGTTCAGGGGGAGCGCAACCCCAGACAAAACAGGTTGTACTCCTCTGTACAGATTGTTCCCCCAATCCTCTGCCTTGTCTGGATCTTATCCATACCAATATGAGCTTCAGACTTCCATTCAGTATTTCTGCAATATCCTTGAGATTTGCAAGTGGAAATCAAAACCTAGTTGTGTCTGCTTGGGGACACAGGAGAGAGCCTTCTCTGTTGCTGCTCTCAAACCTTGGAACCCCCTCCCACAGGAGGCGAGGCTGGCCCCATCTTTGCTATCCTTCTGCAAACAGGCAAAGGCCTTTCTCTTCAGGCAAGCCTTCTCTCGGTTAACCAGCTACCTTTGTGTGTGTGATTTTTAGATAGATTGTTACTGCTTTGACTGGATTTTTAGTACTACTCGTGTTTTCCATTTTTGTGTTTTCCATTTCTCAGAGTGACATTTTTGATTTTTTTGTATACTTATTGATCTTTGCCTTAATATTGCCTGTTAATTTTGTAAGATGCCTCCTTATTTATTGTTCGTAGTTTTAAATATCATCTTTTAATGACATTAACCACCATTGTATACTCATATTTTTCAACTTTAAATATTGTCTTTCATTGTTGTGAGCCGCCTTGGGTGTTTTTCAAGGAGAAAGGTGGGGTAAAAATATTTTAAATAAATAAACGACCAACATACTGTTGACACTACACCCCAAATCTCCAGAGGACTTTCCCTACTAGTTTAATGTTTGAAAATATGGAGCACAAAATAGAACCTTGTAACATCTTATGTGGTGCAATAGAAGACCTAGCATCACCTTTAGAGACTGTATGCCAAATAAGGCCTGGGACCACTGTAATGCTGTGCCTTCCACACACAACATAGCCAGATCCCCCAGTAGGTTGCCATGGGTAAAACTCCAGAATGCCACCAAGAGATTCCCACCTACCAGAAAAAAACGAGGCTATACTCTTCCAATCCACCTGTCCCAACTGGGCTGACTACTTGGCTTGAGACCAGACTGGAACAGATCCAACTAAGTCCCTTCCAAGACTCCCAAGGTTTCAGAGGACATCATGATGTGAACAATATACACACACACTACATGTTACATCCTTCAAGGGCTTGTATGACATCTGAAGTGGCTCTTACACAGAAGCTTCGGAAGAAATATTGCAACTTGCCCTCTTCATTCCCTTATGGGAGCTCACTTTAAAATTAACGAATGATTTAGAAAGTTTGAACAACTCCTTACAGCCAGAGGTGTAATATAGTTTCCAGTGGCCTTTGGATTCAGTTGTAGCTCTTTCAGTAGCACTTTCACCAAGACAGTTAGTTCATAGTCAGAGCATGTTTTCGTCAACATACACCATATCTCAGCAGAAAACCTTCAAATTAAAGGAGGGAAAGAAACCAGGTACTTTAAGATTGTATATTCATGACTTTGTCTCACATATACACACTGTCGGAACCTCAAGAAAATCCTTCGAGATCAATAATAGTGATGGAGTGGAGCTAGAATCCCATCCGTCATAAGTGATTAAGCAACCATCATATAATGCCATGAATCAGTAATAAGAGTTCTAATAAAGAAAGATAACTGACTCTCACTAGCGAGCAAACTCTTAGAAATCATTCTGTGTTGGGGAGGGCCAGCTCTGAAAAGGTGAAGCAGGAGCACAATGCTTTTGGTTGGTAGATAAGAGATCTATGTCTGGGAGCATCCTCAGCTATTTTTGAGAACAATGTCAGCCATAAGCATCTTTATGACTAGCCTTGTTTGTTCCTATTTCAAGTAGAACTGATAGCAGGGTGTAATGACAATCCTATTTCTTCCTAAGAGTGTCTGAAGAGCAGAAGCTATACCAGTAAGTATGAGTTCTTCATACCCTAGGAATCATGGAATGATGTACCTGCTCATTGGGAAAGAACCCTGTAGAAGGGCACCGCATACTTCTGCCATGTAGCTATGAGCCAGTTGGGATATGACTTTCATCATTATTTGCCTGTCCCGGAACTCATAGACAAAACTAAGCTGCTGGTGGACCTGATCCACAATTTCCGGAACCTTGAAGAAAACAACCATGTTTAAATGAAACATCCTGCTAGAGGTAAGTAGTGCATGGGGCCAGGACCATATTGAAAACTATAAACTTTCATTGTTGACCATATGCAAAGTATAAACTGGAATGTTACAAAGAAAAGTATTTAGGGTTATATTTTGTGCATGGAAGCAGCTTACTGACTCATCTGGCTTTGGGCATCATAAACCTTAGCAGAGCAAGCAGAAAAGTTAACTGATAGATTCAGCCCCTGAAAACAGGAATGGCTAGCAGAGTACACTTTCCCCTCTGGAAAGAAATGTTAAGGACAATCCAAGAAAACTGAGGAGGTTAATTTCTCTCTATCTACTTCTCTCCATGCAAAACCAGCTATCTTTTCCAGTATAAGCTAAGCTGCACTGAGTTATCTCCAACACTGAAAAGGCAATAAAATATTATGTTGTTGTTGTGTTTTTACTCAGAGAAGGAAAGAAGTCTGTGTGGGATTTTCTGCTCAAGGCGCCAAAACAATAGGGTTGGCTCTGGGTACTAAACACCTTGATGCACTAGCAGTGGGATCCGCCATTTGCTATCTTAAGCTGGACCTTTTTGTTACACCAGGGCTGTGGGAAAACTCCCTCTTCACATTATACAGTACTGGTGGAAAGATACACTAGAATTCTGGCCATTTTGTTTCTCCCTAAGATTGGAGCAGGTGTCTTGAGCCACTTAAACATTTTTTAGGTACTGCCACAAGGGGGAAAAAGCAAAGAGAAACATCTTGCAGGCCCTGACAGTGCCTTGCTGGCAGCACAGTGTTAAAAAGAACAATGGTTCTTCACCACGGACCCATTGGCAATATCCCTCAGGACATAAGACGTTAGTGGCAACTATTAAAAAAAGCCGCCTCAGTCACTGCTTGGCTTCTGTCGCCCTTCCTTCTGCCAAAGGCTACTACCTGTTCCTGTAATTTGTGCTTGTAACACTCCATGATGGCAGATGTGATAGTATGCGATGCTGCAGTGGTGTGTTTATTGGCTTCCTTTAGGCAGCTTAGAGCAGTCAATAAAACCTCTGTCGTCTGTCTTGAGGTGAGATGTGGCTCAAACTCCTAAGAGAGAACACATGAAGCAGCATCTTGTGGCTTGTCCTGCTAGGAACACAGCTGAGAAGAGAATTATAAGGCAGACTTAAGCTACATGGCCTTTTCATTCTAAGATGGCAGGTGGGCCCCTTATGGCCCTGTAGGTGTTTTGGGGTTCCAACTTCCATCAGTCTAGCTAGTAGTGTCGTTGCAAATTGAGAAGTATGAGGTCCCTCCACAAGACACACACACACACTTTGCTTCACATGCTCTAAATCATGACTTAGCTAGAACTATGGGAAGTGGGGGGGGGGAAGCAGGAATTCATAGGGAAGGAAAGGAGAAGCTGCCATCTTGAGAGCACACTTTCTTCTTGCATGGCTTGTGAAACGTGGAGGTAGTGGTAGCTGCCATGGTTTTCCTATTACTCTCCAATGTCTCTACCCTGCCCACTCCTTCTTCTCCTGGTCTCAGCAGTAGGATACTGCAAGACACATAAACATAAACACAAGAAGTTGGGTAGGGGAGAAAAAGAAGCAAAGTTTTCCGCGCAGCCCCATGAGTGAGTTGCAGGATGGCTCCTTTTCTTGGTTTTAGTTAACACCTTTGCACATGCACTGACAAAGAGCACAGAAACCTAGACACCACCAAAGCCATCCTAATCAGGCAGGCAGGCAGGTAATGAGCTGGCTCCTCCCTCTTGCCTTGGACAGAATGTGAGGTAGGGCAAGATTCCTCTCCCACCCAAAGGGGAAAGCAGTCTGAAATGAGGGGGGAAATCACTACAAGATGCAAAAGGTTTTGAAGGAGAGGCCAATTTGAAGAGACATGAACCAATGACTACCAGAGGGGAGGACGTGGAGGCGATGATCTAACAGTCAACAGTGAGCAAACCCAAGGGTCCTGTCTGCAAACAAAATAGTGCCAGTGCTTTGACCTCCTGTGAGGTGGTATGACTACAGCACTGGTTCTAGCTGGCCTGGCCAGTGGTGAGATTTGTTGGGAGTTCATTGACATCTGCAGAGTTGAATACTTCTTATTTCTGGATAAAGGCCTTATTTAGCACCAAATCCAATGCATGTTTCCTAAGAAGTAGATTCAACTGAGTTCTGAGATTTTCTCCCAAGAACATATGGATAAGATTGTTAGAACAATGCTATACACTTTTGTTTGTATTTAATAAAACCAAAAATGGACATGAATCTTAGCTGAAGCCTGATTCTACCATGTTTCTCTGAAAATAAGACAGGGTCTTATATTAATTTTTGCTCCAAAAAATGCATTAGGGCTTATTTTCAGGGTTGTTTTTTTTTTTCATGTACAACCATCTACATTTATTCAAATACAGTCATGTTATCTTCTTCCGGTTGCTGCACAATGGTGGAGGGTGGGCTTTCACATAACTGGGGCTTATTTTGGGGGGTAGGGCTTATATTACGAGCATCCTGAAAAATCATACTAGGGCTTATTTTCAGGTTAGGTCTTATTTTCGGGGAAACAGGGTATATATGCCAGCTTGGAGATGCCACTGAATTTGATGGCATTTGATCATCTTAAATACGTGTACAGGGATTACAGCCCTAGTGAATTATGGGTTACAGGAGGTATCAGTCATTGCCCTAAATATCACTATGAAGGGATGATAATAATAATGTTATTATTTGTTTCTTTTTAAAAGCTGTGACTGAAATCCTATCACATAATTCTGTGTGTGCAACACAAAGTTGTGGCAGTGTTAAGGAAAAGCATGGCTGGGCGAAAGTGCTGTTCACAAAGCACTTCCGCATATGTGCCATGCAATGGGTGAAACAGGAGCTGCATGATTGACTGTACAATCTAATTTGCAATGTGGGCTTTTGCTGGTGTACCTGTACATTACACCTGAATGTACAGGATTCCAGCCATTGAGTACTAAGGACAGACCAACTGATTTGCAGGTTTCCCATACTTTCCACACCCAACACTGAAGATTTACCTTAATAATATGAGTGATATTTTGATGAGGCCTAGTAAGATTGTAGGTACCCAGAATCTCTTTGTACGTTTGGTGATGCTCTGTTTCCAGGGATTCAGTTTTCATTTCAAGGCCTAGTCAGAAAAAAGAGGCATTTTTGTTTCCCATGTAATTCTTGCTTTCTTTTTAAAAAATTGTGCTGTTGTACATTTGCTGTCTGATTAATAGGAGAGATCTATAATTTGGATAAATAAAGGCAAGCATGATTCATTAATGTTTTTTAAAAATCAGTGGCCAAGCTGTGCCAACCTGACACAGTTCCTCAGTCAAGCCCCCCTACTCTTACAGTCACTCAGCCACACTACTCTTGCTCATCCTGAGGTAGGATCTAATGGATTTGTTGCCAGAGCTAAGAAAAGTTACTTTTTAAGACTACAACTGTGAGTGACTTTGCTAGCTGGAAAATTCTGGGAGTTGTAGTTAAGCACCCTGCCTTCTCTTGTGCTCTATCTGTATTCTTTACCAGGGACATGGTTCTCCAGATGTTTTTAGACAGCAGCTCCCATTAGTCTTCTTAGCTAACACTGCCAGTGGAAAGAGATGCTGGGAGCTGCAGTTCAATAACAACCGGAGGGTCACGCGTTCCCCATTTTAGAAAAAAATCAATTATTCTAACATAAATGACCTCTAAGCAGCTTCAAATAACCAATTTAAACCAGTGTAATATAATATAAGGGATATCCAATGGATAGAGTGATGGACTAGGACTCAGGAGACCTGGGTTCAAATCTCTGCTCAGCCATGAAAATTCATGGGACGGGTGGCACTGGTAAAACCACTCCTGAAATACCTCACTTACCTTGAAAGCTCTATTTGGGTCACTATTAGTGAATCTCAACATGATGGCCCATAACAAATAATATGATACATAAAGTAATAGAGCAGAAACATAAAATAAAATAGAATAAAATACAACAGAAAAGAGAGTTGCTAGGAAAACAAACCAGTGGATGCAGCAGGATGGCATGCTGTTGAATAAATAAAGTATTCTGATTAGACTGCTTCTGCGATGTAGATACATGTGGAATGTTGGGGAATCATACCTTACCCTTTTGGCACAGCATAAGAGAGTACAGGAAATATATGCCTTCCATAGCCTGTTGGCCAATCTCTTTTCTGGGGTCATTGACACGCAAGCACAGTTGACCAATCAAACGCCCAAGCTTCGGAAACTCAGGTGACATCTGAACAAAGATATTGAGAGTGCTAACCTTTGACACTGAGAGGAGAAAAGGAAAAAGCCTCTCTACTCAAATGATGTTTGGACATAAACTAGCCTTTTCTGTTCAGACTGATGTATTCCCTTACTAGCCTGTAGCAGCAGTATTTATTTTAATTACACCTCTATAAGCACAGTTTTGTCATTGAAGCTACCAACATGAATTTGACCAAACTCCGGGAGGCAGTGGAAGACAGGAGGGCCTGGCGTGCTCTGGTCCCTGGGGTCACGAAGAGTCGGACACGATTTAGCGACTAAACAACAACAAGCACAGTTTTCCTCAAAACAGTGTATGTCCCACCCATCTTATTTAAAAGAAACAGGGAACATTTCTTTGTAATTAAAGAACAACGGCAGGAGTGTTTCCCCACATCCAGTCACATCTGGTGTATGGGGCAGTCAGTCAGTTATATCAACAAAAAAGGTGCAATATTCATATAAGGGAGATATCCACATTCATCCATCTCCATTTTTTGCCTTAGGTATCTGCATGTTTGATGTGGTCTTAGTGTCTTCAAGTCATATTTACCAGAATATGTCTAGTCCTCACAACAATTCTGGCTAAGTCGCCCCAGACCAGTTAATAATAATAATAATATAATATAATTATAATATTTATTTATTTTGCGTTCTATACCAGAGCACATTCCAATAGTCAAAAACAGTTAAAATACAACATAATGACAATGATAAAAACATACAGTAAGCAATTATCATTCAATAAGGCAATAAAGAAACAATCAAAATAGCTATAACAACAATATAATAATTAAAGTACAGTAATTCTATCCCAATAATTGCCTGTTTCCTTTGTCAACCCCTATGGTTCCAGGTTGAACAAGTAGGTTTTTAAGTCTCATTTGAATTTGTCCAACTCTGGTTCCACGCAAAGGTATTGCGGAAGGAAACACTCACGTGAAACGTGGGACAAGTAGCTGCAAATTTTAACAGGGAAACGTAGGTGTTCACTGCTCGTGCCCGTTCATGTGCTTGTCCTGACGTCATCCAGGGTGCTAAATGCTATAGAGTTAAGTGGGGCAAGCAGTTAGAAACAAAGAGAAATTACATGATATATTAGGACATTATTTTTGTCTCTTTGACTAGCGATGATTCCAGATGGAGGGTTCTTATAGTTACCAATCAGATTCTATGCGTATTTGTTCCATTGTTTTTCCTGCCTTAACAGATTGCTTTTGATAGTAAAAATTATGGAAGGAACAGTAGAAAATCAGAAGAGGGTTATAAGATGAAGACAACATGTGGATTCCTTGTAAAATTCTGTAAACAAGGCAGGAAAACTGCATATTAAAAGCCTTGTCTAGTTCATAATAATGTATGGCCAAAAGTACTGTAACAATGAGAGTGATGCTTTCCTTTTTAAAAAATGGGATTTCAAATTATCAAGCCTTTTCATCTATTCATGAATAATATAATAATATGATATGATATATGATATGATTGATATGATGCTAGTTATAATAAATCATAATATTAGAATTGCAGAACTGGAAGGGATCCTATGGATCACTGAGTCCAGCCTCTAGACACAGAGGCACAGTGGGGAATTGAACTTCCAATCTCTGGCTCCACAGACAGAAGCTACTGCCTTTCTCTTCTTTGAAGTCATCTTAATTGCTATTAAAAAGAAATACTATGTGCTTCAGGGCTCTTCATAATCTTACAACCTATTCTTGTTTCTGTACTCCTTCCTTAGCAGACTGCAAGAAGCCTCACTGAGAATGCCGTGAAGCTCATTTGATGATTTTAGGTCAACCACCATCTCTTAGTCCACTGTAGCTTAGGAAAATTATAAAGATAACATAGGGGTAGGAGTGGATGGGTTAAAAATAACATTCAAACTACAGTAAATTCAACATTTTGAATTCTTCAAAGAAAAAAAAAAGTTGTTTATGAACCTAGGTACAGGTTTACTCCCAAGAGAGAATACATCTCTACCTTTTTTCCTTTTGCCTAAATAGGTTCCTTAAGGCCTTAAAAGAGAATAAAACCACATTTTCTTACATCTAAGAGCATTAATAGTTCAGTAGCATTTGGGTTCTTTGATAAGAGACATCTCAGCATTGCTTCCATAGCTTCTACATTCTGGTCATACAATGCCTGAGAAAGAAAGAAAGAAAGGTTGTAGAATAACATAATATTACTACAACACAGAGTGTCTGTGAGATGATATAGATACTAAATTCAGATTCACCTCTGGGCACAGCTGTTCCTCATAAGCCCCATTAAAATGTACAGTGATTGTCCACGAATGGATAGCATGCTCAATGTGTTTTGTTCTAGCATGGGAAGCAGGCCCCCCTCAGATCCTGTTCCACTAAGAAGCCAGCATCTCACACAATAGCTACAAAGAATCCACATAATGAATGTGAGTGGGCCCATGATGATTTCATCTGCTTCCAAGAACTAGTGATTTTTTAAAAATCCTATTTTAATACAACAATAGGACATTGTTCATATTATCTACCCACAACCAACACATGATAAAATACCTGCACATTGACCTTTTTCCCAGCCTGCCTTTGTAAGGTGTCAACTGAGGGCAAGGCAAAGACGCTGGCAATGGAGATGCTGAGTAGCTTCTCTTTCACCCACAGAGATGATTCAACTTGGCTCAAGGGGGGTAGTAGTGAAAGGAAGAGACAGAGATATATCAATATGTATCGTAACTGTTTGCAAATGACACAAGTGACTCAAAATCTAACAGTTCAGAAAATAAGAAAAGGAAGCTATTTTATTGATTCATTCAAAGTACTTACAGTATATCCTACCTTTCTCCTCTAGAGGACCCAAACCAGCTTACAATATTAAAACAAACAGTATTAATTTTTTAAATACTATAAATGTTATTACAGTATTAAAACAATTAAACAGGTGTAGTATTAAAACTAAGAGATAAAAACAGTTCTAAAAACACATTAAAATAACCCCAAGAAACCACAACAGCCACATTAAAAGAACAACACTCTATATCTAATATTTTTAAAATGCTCTCTATAGCAGGACTAGAGGAATGTGTGGCTTGACACATGTTGTTCAGCTCCAACTCCCCAGTCAGCATAGCCAATAGTGAGGGATGAAGAAAGTTGTAATCCCACAACATTGGAGGGAAACATGCCCTCCATCCTGGACTAGGAAGGGATAACGATTGATCGGAATATGCTAAGGCAGGTCCTGTGAGAGAAAGGACTTGCTGAAGACTCTTTGAACCCATGGCTGTCATCTGAGTTCAGAACAGCTACATCTTGATCAAACAATTTCAGAATATACACCCCAAATGTTATATGAAGGATCAATGATGCATTAAGATGAGATAGACAAGAAGGCAATCCAAAACTCTAATAATGTGTAAGTTTTCCTTATTAACCAAGATGAGATAGTTCTTCCTTTTCTACAGGCTTTGTTTCAATTAATTCTGTGTTTATAAGGGTACCCTTTCTGATGAGTATATTTCTATTCTTAGATCAAAGTTCAACCCTTTCTTTTCAGGTTTTGAGGGTCTTGTTTTTTTAACCTGGCCTTTTTTTTACTTGGGACGGCATTGTGACTACCCCGCCCCAGTAAAAAGCCACTGCTCTTTCATCTTTCCAGGAGCACAAAACCTTTTTGACAATTTTTTTAAATTTTCCAGACGGTGGGGGGAGACACAAAATAGTCTTGGGGTTCCGTGTAGGTTCACAGATTGCACTTTGCCAAATCAGGCCCTAAATCTTTCTTTAATATTTGTATGCCTGCATGTAGTGTGACAAGTTAAGAGCCTTTTAAGATAGGCTAAAAGGTGAGCGCATGCATGGGCACATGATGTACTTTGTGTGCATGTGTGTGTGCTTGTAGAAATACCTTAGGTCTTCAACGAGAAGCATCCCTTGACAGCGCAATGATGTTGTGTGTGAGTCTATGTGATCCATCGGCAAGTCTGCAATCTGTGACTGTGAATTTGAAATGCAAGGAAAAGAAGTCTTAACAGTTGCCCATTATCTTTACAAAGGAGTTTTCATAAGAATAATGAATGGCAAAAGCTCTTGCCTCATAGAATAACTTCATGCATGGGCAAAAGAGAAAAAAAGTCCACATTCTGTATTTTAGGACAGTTGCCTTCAATCTCATCAGAGCCAGAAGTGACCTTGAATCCCATCATGTAGGTTGCAACCTAAATGATTTATTGGATGTTTCTGTCTTTCTTACATTCTGTCTAGGGTAATAAGATGCACATGAGAAAAGGGCTCCAGCTATTTCAACATTTGTGTAGAAAAGTGGATTCTGTGTTTGGTTCGCCATGCAAAAGTGAAAAAAAGATGCACCTGCTCAAATAATCTATCAGAGATACAGAAACAGGCCTGGCTCTAGATCTGGGGAGCCTCTGGACAGACTGTTCTTAGTAGGTTCCCCCAGCTTATGTGCGTAAGATGCCCGAGCAATACTCCTGAACTCACCAGCATTGCTGTTTAATGACATCATGCCAACAATGGCGCCATCACGCTCTGGGCATTTGACCTGGAAATATGCTTACCCATGTCCTACTTTACCTGGTGCCGTGAGCAAGCAAGCTGGCAGTTGCTGCAGTGGTGGTGACAGGGCCCTGCTGACAGTAACAATGAGCCTGGCTCTGTCCCAGCAGTTCTCTAGAATGTTATGTGGGCTTCCATAGAAGCCCTGGTTCACTTTTGGACCTGTTAATTGCTTCTGTCCTTCTAAGAAGAAGAGGTTAAATGATAATGAAAAGAAAATGATGACAGTGGTGGCACTAGTAGCCATAACATGTTTTATTTTATTTATTCAAAATATTTTTATCCTGCCTTTCTCCTTATAAAGGACCACATATACCACCACTGGTTTGTGATGTACTATCAAGTCACTTCTGATTCTTGGCAACCCTATGAATTAATTAACCTCTGAAAGATACTATTGTGAACAGCCTGCAATGGTCTCACAAACTAAGAAACATAGCTTCCATCAAGTCAATCCATCTCATATTAAGCATTCCTCTTTTCTACGGCCTTCCACTTTTCCTAGCATTATTGTCTTTTCAGAGAGTCTTGCCTTCTTATGGTATGTCCAAAGTACATCCACATTTTAGTCAGTTTACAGCTTAGTCATTTTAGCTTTTACTGAGTCTTCAGTCCTGTCTTTATATAGTCTTTCTTGGTATCAGTAAAGCTTTTCTCCAACACCACATTTCAAATGAACTCATTTTCTCCTAGTCAGCCTTCTTCACTCTCCATCTTTCAAATCTGTTCATAGTAACTGGGAATACCATAGTATGAACAATATTAATAAGTGATTCAATTCCACTTCACCAACAATTTTGTTGTTTCAACAAATCCTGCGCTTTATAAAGTAGATGGCTTTATCGGTTGTCCTTTCATGTGACTCACCATTATCTGCTCAACAAACTGCAATTTCTGGTTCTGACAGCAGAACTTTTGATTATCATTCCGACTTGTTTTTGAGCACAGTTCCTGGGGACTTATTTGACACTAGTAAGAAAAAAATGGAAGGTTTAGAGTCCTTATATGTATGATCATATTGGTTCAACTTTCACATTATGGCATGTGAAGGAGTTACAATGGTATGTTGAACAGCAGTAGGTTAACAGGCATATTCACTCAACTGACTGCCAGCATTCTCTGCTTTAATACATCATGTGGTTGATCCTTGAGTACATCTAACTAGGGAAGACTCTTTGTCAGAAATAGGATGGTGGTGGTGGGGAAACATTAGTGTAGAATGGAGAAAGGAAATGGTCAAGACTTAGTACTCAGTAATCACAAACCAATGCTGACCGTCTCTCCCTCCCTCACTTTCCTAGCTTTCCCCTAGTTTTACTGTACAAATGAAATGAGAAAATTGTCCCTGTGATTTAAAAAGGGCCTTGAAGATTGAATGGAAAAGGGAAGCCAAAATCCCAGGCCATCATAAAAATAGGTTACAATTCTTTCTCTCTCCCCCTCTATGTGTGCACGCATGCACATGTGAACACATAACCTAGAAGTCTGACACTTGTTCTAGAAATCGTATGGAGGACATATTTATGACCTTCGGTGTCAGTGAGAGAAGAGACCAGGTTCACACTGGTGCTTTGTGACCTCCGTTCCCCTCCTTCCTCTGCACTGCTCACAGCCACAGTTTTTAGTCTTTCAGTTAATCCCCAGCATGAAAAGGAGTTCTGAAGCTAGCTGACAGTAAGGTTCAGATATAGACAGAAAAATGCAAACATATGTACTCCATGTTACAAGTAAAGTTCAGGAAAGCATGATGGCAAAGAGAAGTTAGTTTGTATTTGTCGCGGCTCCGTCTTTGAGGCTTTAATTTTATTCTTGGCCCTCACAAAGACCCAAGCTGCTGCTTCCTCCTCACGCTGCCACCAGATGTTTTATATTAAACATCAATCAATTCCGGGACACCCAAGTTATCAAACGCATTCAGTTTATTGATCAGGGTGGGGTTAATGATTGGTTGGAAATAACAGTGTCAATCACAGGAAGTAACTCACGTATATTAACTTGGGTTTATTTAATTCCTTCTATTAATTCAATCTATTTCCCAATCTCTGATCTCTCATCTATCTCAATCAATCCCCTTCTCAAACCTCTGATCTCAATCACTCCTTTTCTCAAAACCCCCTTCTGATCTCCTTTCAGACTCCTCCTTTTGTACCCCTCCTTCTTTCCTGACTCCGCCTTCCGTCTTCCTCATTGGCTCTCCTGCCAAGGTTCCACTGTGACGGACAGGTGACGACTGGGGTAACCGCTACAGTATTTGAATAGGAATAAATTCTTACCCTTTTATTATAATCATCCAGTGCTGCTTTTCCTGAGTCTGAGTCAACGTTCTCAGTCTCTACTTCTGTGTCATACACCATCACTTCATGGACCTTGCTGGAGGTTACTGAAGTCAACAAAAAGGGTAGGTAAATGGAACAGAATAAGGGTCCAGCTGCTAAGTACATGGCTTCAGCTTTTTCTGGGTCAATTACTTTAACCCATGGTTTGTTTTTTTCAAATGTTCTTGGATCATAACTACAATCACACCTCATTATTGGCTATACTAGCTAGAACAGAAATCCTTTATTTGCAATCTTCACATGAATTTAGAGTGGCGGATTAGGACTCTGGAGAACAGGGTTCAAATGCCTGTTCGGCCATGAAAACTGACTGGAGGAGTGGAACTGCTAAAACCACTCCTGAAACATCTCACTTACTTTGAAAACCCTACTGGGATCACTATAAGTCGGTTCTGACTTGATGGAACAGAACACACACAATGTAAAAGATTTTTTTGGACTGGTGGTGATCTTACACCTTGTCCACTCAGAATTCTCAACTATAAAGGGCAAGTAATACTTTCATATATCACGCCCTCTAGGAACATTAAAACCACAAGAAACTCATTTAAAACAATTATAAGCCATTTGGTAACTCAATACAGAGCAGCTTGTTAGCCTTATTACTGCCAGGGTGCAGAGCTGGGAGCAACTTGTTGAGTTGTGGATTACATCTTCTTTGTTGTGTTGGCTGTTGGGAGGGGCAGGGCTGTTGATGCTAAGCTAAATGAAACAGCTGAAGAGGGTTTTCTCTTTTAATTTAAAGCACAGGTTTCACACCACTCAGAACAGTGTAGGACTATCTGCTAATGGTTGCAGTATTTAGAACTGGAGTAGATGAAGTGATACAACCCTTTGGTCACTCCAGGAAACCTCTGGCCCCATTTCCTAGAGTTTTGCCAAACTAGGATTGAGATCTTTCCTACTTTAGGCTACCAGGGGCCACCAAATTCTAGTGGTGCACAGTCACATGGCCCAGTGGGTATGGGTGTGCAAAATTGGCTTCCAGATTCATCCAAGTTGCCCACTCCTGAGTTACCAGCATTAAATCTCTAGAAGACTGCAAATTTGTGCCTTACTTCCTTATCATTAGTTGAGATAACATCAGACCCATATTGGGACAGCTGTGAGAGATAATTATTTTCTCCTTTGTATATTTTTGCAATGTGCATATTGTTCACTGATCTAGACTGTACTTAATTCCATGCCAAACCCTAGAGGTCACTCTTCACCTTCAGGAATGGCTTGTGACATGCAGCGTTCTGACACAAAGTCAGGTGGAGGGCTTTCAGATGCTTCTCTGTTAGTTGTCAGAGGACATGGCTGGGTTAAGAGTTCAGCTGAATCTTTATATCTGGACACCAGCTTTTCTCTTTTTTTCTCCATCTTTGGAATCACTGTGAAGAATTCCAATTCTGCACAAATTTGTAAATATTTGATGGTATCCTGCTGTTCCAGCTCATTCACATGGCATGGTGAGCTCCTTTTCAAAAATCCTGGTCCATTGCTTGACCCTCAGATACAGTTGCTCAAAATCTTGAAGGCAGACGTTCATAACATGACCTATGTTCCTGTATGGTGTGGGGAGGGGAGAGATAGGAATCTATTGCATCAGTGTTGCCTCATTGGTGGACTTTGCATCAGAAATTTGACATGCCACAGCTCATCTAATTCCTCACACTCACAAAAAACAATGGGGAACAATAACCACACAGTTTCTCTTTTTTAAACTATGGCAATAATAAGCACAATCTTTCAAGCTCCTTCTAGCAACAGTCAAGTTGCTTCCACCAGGGGGCACAGTGAGACGTGTTTGTAAAAAATATGATTAATTAGCATTCATATTGTGAGGGGAAAAACACTTGGGAAGAAATGGCCAGGCCAACTGTGGTGGAACCTCATTGGCTGAGAGAATGCAGGACAGCCAATCAAGACAAGCCTGGAAAATATAAAATGGGTGAGAAAAAGGAGAGAATTAAATTGTTTCCCAAGGAAGGAGGAGGGAAGAGAGAGTTAAATTGTTTCTCAAAGGAGGGAGGTTGGATTTTAGATTGGGCTGTAAAAAGAGAGATAAATTGTATCATGGAGAGGTAGCTATGTGTAAGAAAGGGCTATAACTAGAGAACTATTTCTTTGTACCTGAACCTCAAAGGTGGACAGTCTGATGTGTGAAAGCTGGCATGTACTTCTATGTAACCTTAAGTTGAAATCTATGTAGTTTTACCAGTTGTTATATTTCCATAAAGATCTTATTTTTATGTTTCAAGCTTCAAACTGCTTGGGCTCCTATGATTTGTCCTTAAGGCTAGTCTAGTAAAAGTAATGACAGTTTAAAGGGGATTCATCAGGTAGAGGTGTCACACCAACCAATATTATTCCCAAAGAAGAAAGAGTATAGGGTCAAGGTGAGCCTATCTCAGCTTCCACCATCTGGAAGCCGTTATTGTTCCTGATCATGGGCCACTGTGGCCAGCTCTGATGTAATCCAAGTCACCTGTAAGTCATACGGTTGGGAAAGGTTGGTCTTGTGGATGCTGAACCTTAATATGTCAAGCTATGTGCAATCTAGCATTCACGATACTGCAATACTTGAAGACAAAGGAACTAGATCTAACACTAAAGAGCAGAGGAATTTAACCTTAGAGACACAGTTGAATCATTTACGGAAGGAAATAAGAATAGCTCTTACTTGATGGAAGCTCACAGTTAGGCACTGGTTTTGTATTCCGTTTCTTTTGATGGACAAAAAGAGTGACTCTGTGATGTCACAAAGGAGGTGTTCTGTCATCATTCAAGGCACTCATGATAACAATGGCATTTGCCACAAGATCATGAACACTATGGGTATACTGGTTGAATATAGTGGCACAATAGTGCCAGCCACTGCTCCCCAAAGTGAGAGTTTTGTCCCAAGCTCTGTTCTTTACTTAGTCCTGCTCAATATCACTATCAGTTAGTTCATCATTCCTGCCTCCATCCTCCCATCACATCTTAAATCAGTTTGGGGAGAAAAAAAACACAAGAGACAACAGAAGGAAAGCTGTAGGTTTGTTTTAAAAAATATTTTGGTTCCAGTATTGCGGATTCTGATCCATTCCTCCACTGTAGTCGAAAACAGGGAGAACTTTCACTTCCCCAAACCCAGAAGGCTCGTTCTCATTACCTAGCAAGGGTAGGTCATGAGAGGCACATAAAACAGGTATGCAAGACATACTGTTTTCCTCTTCCACCCTCATTATTTCTGTCACATATGTATTGGAGGGGGACATGAATCAGCACATGATTTCAAAGAAAGGAGAAAAAGCAGTAAAGACTGTTGCAATTAGGTGTCAGGCTTGTAGACTAACAGTGTATTTACCTTGCTTATTCAGAAGACTGGCATGAAGGCAATTTATCTTATGTCCCTCCATCTTGTTGTCTGGAATATGTTTCGTGATACCATATCAGGATGCTGGCTGTAGAGCCAGAAATGGAAATTTGGTTTTAAATCAATGCACACCTCAGGGACACATTCAGTTCAAGGAAGGTCTTTTTTTCCCCATTTGGAAAAAGTAATATGTTTAGTTAAGCAGTTAAGCCATGTGAAATCCATATACAAAAGCACAGTATATCTACATTCTGGTGTGATGGAAAAATTCAGTACAGTATATATATATATTAAAAGTTTTATATTTCATATAATATTATTTGGGAATATCCATCTCAAATCACTCTAGGGACTTCCCATGTAATTTAATTAATATAACCTTGTAGCAGAACATCAGATCAGTCCAGTTAAGTAGTTAAACCATGTGAATCCCACATACAAAAACATGGTATATCTAAGAAAAACATGGGAAAATCAAGAATTAGTTCATATTTTGCATTCAGCTTTCCCTTCTTTTATGTCAGATGTTGGCAGCCGGACAGAAAAGTAAGGGCCTGCTTCCATGAACCACATTGAGAAGGCTGTATTTCAGAGTTGTTTTTAACCCTACTCACATCCATCTTACTTTTTCCTTCCCCTAGAAGAATAGTCAGGGAGGGAAGTATTACACTGTGTAACAAAGGGCTGACTTGTTGAATCTGATGATAGGAATCCTTCATGTAGAACATTCTCACTGTAGAAACTAAACTTTCCAACACTGAACTCCATGGGCAAGCCACACATGAAAGGAAACACCCATCATTCCTGCCTCCTTTCCAATCCTTGAGCGAGTAAACCTAAACCAAAACAGTGAAAGCCACAAAGGTCCCCCTTGGCATGTGTTTAATATGACAAAGGAATGCATAAGCACTTTAATATTCAAACACAAGACAAAGGAGTATTTAGGATATGAGCACTTTACTAAGCAAGTCAATAATAGCCTCTCTGGTAAGGAACAATATCTCACCAGTGTTTTGATTCCGTACTTCAAACAGAGAGGGAACATCCACAATCTTCTTCCCAGCTATTATAACATAGGGATACCCACGTTTATCAGCGTCTTTTAACCTTTTACCAATTGTGAGCTCAGTCCGGTCATCCAGGACTATCTCATCTATGAGGTGTGGGACTGCTTGAGCAATAGAGTCATATAACTCCTCCACAAGCGTTGCACCTTTCTCCTCCTTGCTGCCCCTCTTTGGAGGAATCAGGCAGATTTGATAAGGGGCAATGAGGTTTGGCCAACGGATAGCATCCTCTGTAGAAAGCACCTCAATGGAAGCAGCAAGGATCCGACTCACACCGAGCCCATAGCAGCCCATTTCAGCAATAACAGGTTTATTCTCTGCAGTGTTGACAAGAGTATTAAAAACAGAGGAGTATTTGGTGCCCAAGTAGAAGGTATGGCCAACTTCAATTCCTCTCTTCTCCATCAGTTTCCCCTCGCAAACTGGGCAATGCACTTTACTGGGATCTATGGTTTCCGTGTTGGCTGAAAAGTCACAATTTGTACATATCATCAACTGGTCTTCGCCAACATCAGCTGGGAGTTGGAATTCATGAGACAGTGTTCCCCCAATGCTTCCCGTTGCAGCTTGGACTTTAACAAACTGAAGGCCCAAGCGGTTAAGTATGTTGCAGTAAGCATTGCATACAAGGGCATAGGTCTTGAGGGCAGCCTCCTTTGAGGCATCAAAAGTGTACATATCCTTCATATAGAACTCTCGGCCACGCAGCAGCCCAAAACGTGGTTTTGGTTCATCTCGAAACTTTCTTGTTACTTGATACAGCAAGAGAGGAAGTTGCTTGTGGGACAAATGGCCTTGAGAAGCTATGAGGTTTGCGATGGCTTCTTCATGGGTAGGCCCTAGACAAAATTGCTTATTGTGTCTGTCTGCCAGTCGAAATAGCTCATTCCCCATCAGTTCCCACCTTTCACTGGCTCTCCAAAGCTCTGCTGAGCACAAGGTAGGCATATTCAGTTTCTGACCCCCAATGGCCTGCATTTCTTGATCTATCAACTTGATGAGTTTTTCCATTGCTCGGACAGTGTAGGGCATATAATGGTAGCAGCCAGGACTGGCAGGGCATATCAGTCCTGTGAGTAACATCAGTCTCTGACTTTTACATGTCATTTCTCCAGGTTTGCCCTCCTGCAATGCCACAGTCCCCTCCCGCAGATTCATCACCTGAAAATGCTGGGATACGCACTTCCGGTTTGCATGACGATTGTCATAAAACTTGCAACGGTGTTGTTGTTTTTGACACCAAACAATCCAATTTGCGAAACTAGGAAACAGCACTTTCCCTGTTCTAAGAGGTCCACCCATTTCAAGATTTGCAAAGGAAACTTCTGTTTCAAATCTGCAGCCAGGGAGAGAAAATAAACAGGAATTAACTTGATACAATACAATCTGTGCTGTGTTCATCTGAAAAGAGATTCTTACAGAATCCAGGTATTGAACAGAATGTGTTATACCCAACTGCTTTGAATAAACATGGAATTCAGTTACTACAGCTGATTTTGTGACCAAGCTCACATATACTCAGCAAAATAGATACAAGTGCAACATTCACAAAGGATCCCCGTACACAAGATAATTATCTCAATATCAACAATCTGTTAGCTTATGTAATTAGAGAAATTAGAGAATATTTTCACTAGCAATCTAGTTCGCTTCTTGCCTGAACAATTTTTTAAAAAGAAAAAAAAACATTGTTGTTTACTTAAGACTTCCACTCCATGATCCATCTTGCTCTCTATCTCCACAGATCTAACAGCCACATTTTCTGATCTCAAAGGGTGGCATTCCAATTAGCATAAGTGACATTAGAGAAAGGGGATAAAGAACCTAAAAATGAAAATTACCCAGTACCTCCAGATGCAATTACAACCTCTGGGCTATGCTCAGAAACCAGATAACCACCAAAAAATTAATAAAAACCGCCTATACTCGGGCTATATGAATGCACATGGAAGTTGGTAAGGGCTTGGGCTCCAACATCATGTGTCTCATATACAAAATCTGCTATCTAGAAAAGTGCAACGAGAACGTGTGCATCCATTTTTCTCAAAAAGATTAGTGCCTGCATCTTCTTGATTGAAAAAGGACGGAGCAATAGGCTCATAACCTCTAACTATTGAGACCACACATCGCACTCTGTGCCACGTACAGTGTAGGCAATTAAGTAAACACTGCCCGACTTTGCTTGCTCGTCTAGTTTCAGCATGGGCTCCATCCCGATGTTATGAGGCATACCTGCAAGGCACTGACGACTTTAATGTCAACGCTGCAATCTGAACAGACCAGAACTTGCCTTCGTGTAAAGATGCGGAGCAGTTTAAGGGCCCCGTTACCTAAACTGTAAGTGCAAGGGTCTGGTCTCACAAGGAAATGCTCTGTCAGGCAAGTTACCAGCCGTTTCCGCCCCCGGGACACATGCAGAACGCTCTTACTCTTCTCCCCAACACTCCTCGTTGATTACCGTCTATCACACAGCAATCGTAACGAAACCACGTGAGAAACGGAAAACAACGCATGCGCACAACCAATTGCCTTTCCTCTCTCTCAGACCATTGCCGGAACCATGGAGTTAGGAAATGTGGGTAGAGGGATAGACGCGTCAACCAATAGGAAAGAAGATTCTCATCAGGTGACAGACAAAGAAGGAAATACATTAGAGCGACCAAAGGGGATCTTTCTTTCAATGTACTTTTTAAAGAAAGAGACTTCCGGTTCCCAAGTGCCATGTTCGGGACCAGCGCCGTGGAAGTATAATAAGAATAAATGTAAAAAAAAGAAACGATTGAAGTCGATGAGGCTGGTGATGTCCTCTTTTTAACCTGCCCAATCAGCGCTCCTGCTCAATGGCCACCGAATGCTGAAGGGGAAACTCGGGGGGAGGTCTTACTGCGCTTTGAAAACATTAATGTCCTGTCAAGTCGCTTCCAATTTACGGCCACCCTCAAGGAGTAACCTCCAAAATGTCGGGTCGTTAATAGTTCTGTCCAGGTCTTGCAAACTAAAGGCCGTGGAGTTTTGTTTTGTTTTTATTGCTCCAGCATTGCCTTCACCTTTCGGAGCATTATTGCATTTTTCTGCTGAGCCTTGCTTTCTCGTGAGGTGTCCAAAGCACGATGGTCTCTGTGGAGATCGCCCTTGTGGCTGTGTTTGTTGTGGCCCTCACAAAGGTTCTCTCCCTCTTGTTTCTTCTCACTTGTCACCAGGTATTATTATCTTAATACCACCTCTGAGTGTTAGACACAGGTGCTGCCAATTGCCAGGTTTATTGAACTACAGAATCAGTTGGTTTGAATAACAGATAACCTTTTATTATTAATCATTTCACAAAGTAAATCACGTAGTCCCTGTAACGGGTCTGATTAAGTTTGGGTAGGACGGGACATATATTCAGGCTTGTGTTATATACTTTCAATCACTTAATATCTCTATTATTCTAGGTGTTCTCATTCCTGCTTGTTCACTCTAATAACCTTGGTCTTAATTCACTTTCCTAACTCTCTCCT
Source organism: Intellagama lesueurii (assembly GCA_037013535.1). Classification (NCBI taxonomy): domain Eukaryota; kingdom Metazoa; phylum Chordata; class Lepidosauria; order Squamata; family Agamidae; genus Intellagama; species Intellagama lesueurii. Next base: position 172,773,849 of record JBAJHW010000004.1, on the reverse strand, counting down.
CAGATCACTCTAATTCTTCTCTTCTCTCTAAGCTCCAACTTCTCAACTCTCTTTCTCAGGTTCCAACTGTCTAACTCTCTAACTGTCTCACTGTCCCCTGTGGTTCCGCCCCTCCTGCTCTATCCTTGGCTCCTCCCTCTAGAGCTCCTGTGACTGACAGGCAGGAATGACGTCACCTGTAGGCATTTCGCCACAGTCTCCATTGAGTCATTTGTTTCTCCAGGCTCCATCAGGTGACACCCAAACGAAGAGGTACAAAATGACCTTAAAGACCAGCAAGTTTTTTGTGGCATAAACTCTCTTTGGATGCACGGCGGAGCTGTGGCCCAAGGTGGAGAGAGACGCCTCAGGAAACGGAGCGTCCCCGGAGAATCACTTCACGGTGCCACCTTTTGTTGCACGTTCCTCTTTTGCCTTTTTACAATGATGGTGGTATTATTTCATCGGCAAAAGGCCATGTTCTGAGTTTGCAAAGACTTTAAAAATTACACGACAAATTGAGTCGTTTTTCTCGTATTTCAGGTGGCGTGTCGCTTTTGAGATCTCCGAACAATTACTGTAGTGCAACATAGTTGCTTGTTTGGAAAGCTTTTAAAACCTAAAAAATTTAAAAACTATAAACAGGAGCCTCATTTCTTGTAGATGGGGTTGGTTTGTGCTTTTTTTGGACTTCTGTGTTATTATAGATACTATTGTTTTAAATGCACACAACCATACTTTTAAGTTGCTGTGAAGTTAATTGTAATTAAATTGCCACGGCTGTTGTCCCTCAGCACACACCAGCAGCACTTGGAAGAGTTACTTTTGAGGGCCTGTATCCAACAACACCATTGTGCTAGTGGTTGTGTGTGCTTAGAGTTATGGTATATAATATACATTTTGTGATGCAAGTGGTTGTGCAAACACTTTGGAGCAACAACATGCACTACATTGCAATGCACTGGAAGGGATTTTCACTCCACTATCATACTGTTGGGTTTAGACTGCCTGGGGAATTTGAGAATGTGTAATACACCAATAACTTGTAAACAAGACATTAAAAAACATAGTTGCTCAGCTCACCTTGGCATCCAACTCAGTGCTCCCCTCAGTTTAATGTGGCAGACAATAATTTAGCTTACCCACCGCTAAGACTAACCCTACATCCAACTCAGTATTTGAGTTCAACATTTCAATTGCCAGAAGATTGCTGGCAATATTTTGATGTGTTTCAGAGGGAATTGGAATAAGTCAAGAAGATGGTGATCCTCCCTCCACGTAGGCGGAACAGGCCAAGATGACTTCAGCCCCAAAACTGCCAGATGCCCTCCAGATAGTTTGAACTATAGTGCACATGTCATTGTCCATGGGCTTTTTAGGTTATCTAATCAGATAAAATAGCTCAAATTGCAGAAGCCTGTAGCTATGGGATAAGAATTTGCTTTACTAATATGGGACTGTTCATCTAGGTACTTCCTTGTTTTATTTTCCGTCTTAGGCAGAGAGTGACTTTTGCTGTGCAGTTCTTTTAAACAATAAAAGCCAAATAGATTCTATGTGCTTATAGTAATTTTGTATTTATAAATGTGTTGAGAGTTATTTAAAAAAAAACAGCCAAGGAACAGTAAGTATGAGAGCAGGTAGAGTGGAGTGTGAGAAGGATCTAGCCTACACTGAGTGGATATTTTTAGACTGCCCCCTGAAGGACTAGTATTATTTTATTTATTCTTAAATTCTCTGAAATTAGCAATAAGGAGAATGATTCAAGGTAGAAAGCTTCTTGCCATGGACTATACAAAGCTTTAGAAGTATTTCCTTTCATTGTTAGAATTGCCTAATTATTCCAGTCCTTTAGTTCTCTGTACTAGTTATATAATCAATTATCTATATAATCCATTATCTGTTATTATTTGAGGAAAGGGAGACATTAGGAATCACACTTAGAACCTTGAAAGAAGAGCTGTTACTAAGGGTATGAAAAGCACCAGAATTAATTAGATTATAATTTACCAAAGAACTAGGCAAAAATAACAAGCTACCAATTTTCCAAGTTGGATGCAATAATTAAATATATAATAGAGTATTGTATGATAAGTTCCAACATTTGCCTGTTTCATGTGCTGGTTAATATAGGATACCTCTCAGGATCATAATTGTTAGTGGCAGTTTTTGAAATAACATTTTTTTTAAAAGGACCAGATTGACCAGTGTTATCTAAACCGCATTTGACACAAAAGTGAAGGAAGAGGTTTCAACAGTGTGTAAAGAGCAAACTATTATGTTACATATAACCTGTTATTAGAACTGAAAGCATGTTAATGATGTGATAAACAGACTTTCATCTCTGAGAATAGAAAAAGATGTTACAGATAAGAACAGGAACAGCAGGAGTAGTATATATCCCTTAATAATAAATAATAATTGTGTGATGTCAAGTCAGTTCTGGCTTATGGTGACCCTTTTCAGGGTTTTCCAGGTAGAGGACATTCAGAAGAGGATTACAATTCTCTTCTTCTGGGGGTGCCCTGGGACTGTGCAGCTTTCCCAAAGCCACTCAGGCTGCCTCTTTTGGGATGCACAATGGGGAACTGAACTCCCAACCTCTGGCTCCACAGCCTGATACTAACTCACAAAGCTAGCCAGCTAGCTCATGTATCTCTTTGCAGCTGAGAAATGCAATGCTATTTTCCATGGTATCTGGCAACAGTTCTGCTTCTTGCTGCCATGTTAGTTGTATTGTAACAACCTTATTGCTTGGCAGATGGGACCAATCTTCACACCAGCTCTGCAGAGTTATAACAGATTACAGTGGACCCTCGATTTACGGAATTAATCCGTATTGGAACGGTGGCTGCAGGTCGAAAAGTCTGTAGGTCGAGGTTCCATTGAGCTACAATGCATTGAAAACCGATTAATCCGTAACCGGCCGTTTTTGGTCCATTTTGTTTGATTTTCCAGTCTGTAGGTCGATTCTCCGGCCGCAAGTCGAACCTAAATTTTGCGGCCAGAGAAGTCTGTAACTCGAAAAGTCTGTAGGTCGAGCCGTCTGTAAGTCGAGGGTCCACTGTATAAGGGGAATTCACTCAGGCCGTGGACAAGCATGACTCCCCAGTGTTACTTCTGAAAATGCTACATAGACCACAAGCTATGAATAAATGGCAGAAGGACCTTTGTGTCATCTCATCCAATGGCAATGTCACTTCTTTTACTGGTGATAGATTCAAAATTGCTGATTGTGAACACTGATGCTACTTGGATGTCTTTCAAATGAGGTCTGTTCTAGAGCATGGATAAACCGGTTAAACTGGCAGTTGAACCTTTTAATACTGGTGATAAGATTTACAAATTTTGCACTGTTTCTGCTAGGAAGTAGGGATGGGACTTTCGAGTTAACTCAAATGAAAAAATCCATGAAAAATACTCTTTTCTTTCATTTTCAGAGACTTTTATGGCTTTACAACAGAGAGCCTCTGGAATACAATAATTCAAGATTCCAAAAGAGAAAGTGGCTCATCTGTACTGTTTCCTGCTGCTGGTGGTTTTAATTTATATAATGCTGCGAAGAATGTGATGCAGATATTAATGATGTAAAGTGCCTGCTGCACAGGTCTGATTATAACTTTTGTATCTCAGACACTGTTGTGTTGCCTCACTCCTCTGCTTTTGTGAAGTAGCTTTGAGATTTCTGTTACATTATGAAAATAAATCAGGATATGGATTAGAGTTTTTTAAACTGGGTTAAAGTCATGTGATAGTCACATGGTACAGTATTTGGGTGGGTGCATCCTCTTGGAAAAAAACTTAATCCATTTTAAACTGTGTTGTATATCAGTTGAGGGGGTACATGGGCTTTTAAAATTGTTGCAGTTGGGGCTCTGTCCTGCACCGACCCTTGCACTGGCTGTTCACTGCCACTGCTGCTGTTGGGTTATTTTTAATATTTTTGTTTTTTTTAAATGTCTTTCAAATTGACATATCAGTATGCCAGTATTACAGATGGGAAAAAAATCCACAGAGGTTTCCTTGAGCCCATGGAAGCCAAACAGAGGATTGTCTTTCAGTAAACTTTTAAAGTGATAGCAGACTTCTCCCATTAAAAACTTTTGAGTGAGGATTCCCAGGGGACACACCCACATTCATTCACCCACACACATACAGACCCAGGAGAGGGAGGCAGCCAGCACTGGCAAGAGGGAAGGCAAGAGAAATTGATGAGACATTGACAACAAAACCTGGCAGCTTCCAAGGAGGAAGCACTTTCCTCCTAGTTGGCTGCCATTTTAAAAAATGTCTTTCAAACTGACTTATCTCTATCTTAATATAACAGATAGAAAAAAATAAAACAGATTGGACTGCAGCCACTCTCTTTCTCTCTCTCTCTCTGCAGGGGCAGGTGGGAGGGAAGGCATACGAGTGAGTGATGGGAATGGCAAATCCCACAGACACAATTTACACAGAGGCGTTCTCTTATGCCAAACCAATTCAAACTAAATCATTTTCACAAGTGAGTTAAAATAAACAACCCTCTTGCCGCCCAGTGAAATGCCTTGCTTTCTGACAAAAACCCCCACTATTCCTGGCGGAAAAAAATATCTGAGCTTTCATGTATGTTGTGTAGTCACCTTTTAAAAAATTAAAGACCTTCAAACCAAAAGATGAGTCCCCCAAAAGAACCAGAAATAAAAGCAACCCAAATCTTTCCACCTTCACATTCCTACTAGAAAGGAATTTCATTGGTTTGGATGCTGGAAGTAAGTAAGTTTGCCAGTGGCTTACTGGATGCATGCTGAGTTACTTACCAAATATTAGTTCTCTTTATTAATCACAAGGTGATAACAAGGAGGCATTTGATGACTATTTGAAATGAATATGATGATCCTTGTTATTGTTCTCACCTTTGTAAGGAATGGTTTCTTCCTGTGGGAGAATTGAGGCTGCAGCTCATGCAAGTGAGTGATGGTGGTGAGAAGACTTTTGAAGTTCTCCTGCCTCAGATCTCAAGTCTGCCTCAGCAAAGCCTGCATAAATTGGATCTTTTGATTGATGGAGACTTCCTAGAGCAGTGGCTCACAACCTTTTTTGAGTTGTGACTCCCTTTTGTAATACTGCTTCTGCCGGTGACTCGACTGCCACCACTTCAAAACTGGGGAGGGAACAGGCTGGGGGAGGTTAAAGATAGGAAGAAGAGAAGGCAAGACTTCAAAGATGGGCCAGGGGCCAGAAGGACATTGCAATACCAGGGGAGGGGGCAAAACGTTTATGCAGAGAGGATCCCCCTCAGAAACCAGCACAGAGTTTTCCTTACACCTGCTGCAAAGGAAGTAGGCTGCTTGTTTTTGTGTCCCCTCCTGGAGGTTTGTCGTGTGTGTGGTTTTCTCCTTCCTTTTCCTCCCCTTCTTTAGGCTCTCCAGAAGAGACGCATCATAGTTAAAATCCCTTTTTTACAAAAGTAGCAGCAATTATATCTTTCCACCGGTATTCCTTTCTTTGTAAAAAAAATCGTTCTGGTCATCCCTTCTCAGAAAGTAGAGGCTTCTTTCTTCCCCAAAGGGAGAAAGATACACACTATCTTTAATATCCGATTCTGAAAGGTCAAAGAGGAAACTATTTAACAAGGACTACAAAGCATATAAGTGGGACGTGGTGGCGTTGCGGGTTAAATGGCAGAAGCCTCTGTGCTGCAAGGTCAGAAGACCAGCCATCGTAAGATCAAATCCACGCAACGGAGGGAGCTCCCGTCGCTTGTCCCAGCTCCTGCCAACCTAGTAGTTCGAAAGCATGTAAATGCGAGTAGATAAATAGGTACCACCACGGTGGGAAGGTAACAGCGTTCTGTGTCTAGTCGCGCTGGCCACGTGACGACGGAAACTGTCTTCGGACAAACGCTGGCTCTATGGCTTGGAAACGGGGATGAGCACCGCGCCCTAGAGTCGGACACCTTTACCTTTACCTTACAACACATATAAGGTGGCCTGCAATCTCCCAGAAGACACATTGTGACTCTCCTGTTGGTCCCGAGTCCCGACCCTGAGGTTGGGAGACATTGACCTAAAGCCTAGGGCAGAAGAATGTACAAACTTAATGAAGCAACCCAGACCTAATAGGGAATGGCTTTTGCTGGCAGTCTGAAAATAATTATTGCTTGTCTAACAGTATTTCTTTCTTCAGAGTCCTTGTGCAATTTGAGTTACCCTGAGAAACCGGTATAGGGTGCTGCTTGGCAGATTTTCTTTTCAAAATGGCACTTATGGAATTCAAAATGGGTTTTAAATACTAGCTACATACCTGTTCCTGAGCTGGTTCTCAAGAGAATAGTACACTGACTTTTTTGGGGGGAGGGGGTGGGAATTACTGCAGAAAAGGCACTCTTACAATTTGCATACATTGAAACAAGTTCTTATAGATGCCTTACTTGAGTTGTCATTCAGAAATATTTAAGAACTATGTGGAAAGCAATTTTTTGTTCACATTTTAAAACTCAGAGAAATGCTGAAAAACTGTCAAGATAGAGAGCACAAAAACAAACAAACAAAAAAACCCTCCCACCCCCAACAAGCAAATAGAAATTTATGTGTTTAGCTGTCAGTTGTCATTATTGTATGCCTATACACTATCACAAATACCAATTTTTAAAGTTTCATGAGTTTTCTCTCCTTCATTTTCTAGTTGTGCTCTTTTTTGTTTTTGTACTGGAGATAATAGCTGGAGGTTTAGTAGATTAACAATGGATTGTGTAACCTGTAACTAAACACATTCATTTCTATTTTGGGGTATTTTCTTTGTCCCCTTCATCCTACTGGCCTTCAACTTTTTCAAAACCTGTTTCAAGTTGCTTCACAAGCATTCCCACAGTATTACTAGAGATAGTGCCAGTAAGATCAATGTTGAACACAGCTTAACAAGCCAGTTTTGAAAAGCAATTTCATACTGTAGTTACAGATAAAATTTTAGCCTCCAACCTGCATGGAAAATTTTCTTCTTAAGCCAGCCCTTAACATTACTCTTGTGATTGGCCAAGTCATCAGATTGTTTACAGCCCAGGTTTTGGATTGGATAGGGACTGGAGTATTTTACTGTCCATCTTCTAAGATCACCATTCAGTGTTTTACTAGCTGGCCCTGTCTTGTCTCAGATACAATCAGAAAAATTTTAGAAGTGTTTTGGATATACCTTTCAATTCAGTATTTCTAACTACCCATAAGAGAGATGTCTAATGAGATGTAAGTACAATTTATGACATTTCTATATTTTGATTAGGAGAAATTAGTGCATGTAGAGCAATCAAAGGGGTCTCAGTGGGGCACACTGGGTCAGACATGGGTTCGCTGAATTCAATATATTATTTTCACAATAATTGTTTTGAAAAGCAAATAGTGCTGAAGAAATAAAATGCTGAGGATAAGAATACATTTGGGATCCATTATGCAGAAAGAAATCCCAAGTGAAATAATGTTTGAACATTTGAATGTGTTACAGCCAACTAAAACTGAAGAGCTATTGGCTTTGATTGACTTGATTTTGTTTTTAATTGGGGTTCCTGGAAGATTTTTTGATGCATTTAAGTGGAGTTAAAAGCATGTAGTAATATAATTATAAGATGGACTAATTATTTACCAAGTTTTATGCCTAGACTTTCTCCCACATGTGTTTATAGGGTTGCAGCATAGGTGATGGCTGTTTTTTTATAAAATGTTGAAAACAATTCATATTGTGCATATTGGAGAAATGCATGGTAAATCTGAAAATATTAGAATGAGGCAACAGTTTGAATAAGACAGTTATTGTCCTGTTTAAAACATTTAAAGAGGCAAGAGAAACACATTGAATATTGCAGAGCAACTTTGATATTTGTAAAGATTGTAGTGTTAAGGCAATACCAAAATATGTTGCTTATGAGATATTCCATATATTTCATGTATTTTTTTGTTCTGATTCTATATATGTTTCTGCCAATGTAAGAACTGAGGGCAGTTTGTAACTGGAGCAAGGGGAGACCTCCCCCCAAAAGTTTGGGGTGAGGTGCCCTCCATCTTGGTGCACAAGCCAGCCCTGGTAAGAAAAATTGATTTATTAAGGGTCCAATATTAAGGGTCCAATATGTATTATTCAACAGTTCCATGTTATGATTATTATATGAGAATATCTGATAGTGAAGCTTTGCAAATAAGAAAACAGATAAACAAAAATGACACAAACACAAGAAAAGCCCCACACTTCAAGAATTATTTACATATAAAATCTAGCAGCCATTTTATTTCCTTCCTAGTCACACAGATGTCACTGTCAGGAAACCTAGAAGTTATGTATGAAGGCTCTGCCTGCCTTGTTTATGTGTTTTGTGCCTTCCCGCCTCGAAAGATGACTCAATGTCTTTCAGAAGGACTGCTTCTTGGCTCAAACTAAAACGTGAACATTTATTTGCTAGACACCACCACATTTACCTTTCTTTCCCCTATGCTCACTGGTGGATGTCTGCACAGAAGAAAACGTGCATATCAAATACCACCTGAGACAGACCTTACCCGTTGGCGACTGAGCTGTGCGAAAGGACGGCAGAAGTGGTACTATGTGGCAGAAGGTGAAGAATGTGACCGGGAGCAGAGTGCCCTTGAGGCTTACTACTTGAATTTGGACACCGTAAGCAACTATGATAAGCGCCAGCATGATTCTTGAGGGCCATTAGAAATATCTCTTCTGATATTTTGATTGTGCTCCATTCTGTTCAGAAAAAAATTCTGGTCTTGAAAGTCAGCTTATGTCTGTCTCTGCCCCACTTCACTACTTCTTCCATATCAGGACAGTCTACCCACAGGGCAGGTTTGGTAGTGGGGAGCTCCATTTTTCTTTAGGAGAGGTTTAGTTAATCTTCATGATTTGAAAGAGCACCATATTTGAGGTACAAAAAGCATTTCCTCCCAGCTCAGGATATTCTCCACAGCAGAGTGTGGTGTAGCTCACATGCATTAAGCATTTCAAGACATTTGCACAGAGCACCTGCTGTGGGCTTGTGTGAGACATTTTGACTTTGAGCACTTGTAAGTTGATGTGTTGTGTGGGTAGAGAGGACTTGGCTTATGGGACATTCAAATTCTATGTCTAAAAGATGCCAGAGTGCTGTGACTTACCCCAGCCAGCTATCTTTCTAATGAACAGTCAGCAATCTTTCTAATGATCAATCTCTATTACTAACTCTACTTAGCTGTCATTATCTGTATAGAAAGCCCACATGATGGGGGGAAAACGCTTGCTCTGTCTCTGGTGTTGCCACCCTCCTATGCAAGCAGGTGGCAAGTGTGAAGCAGAGATACTCAATTGTCCATGGAGACTCTGCTTGTGAGACAGGACCCTGATTTTTCTGGGGTCTGAGTTGCATGGACAGCCTCCACAAACAGCAGTGGTGCTTTGTCTTTAAACTCATCACCTTTTACAGGTAAAAGGGTGATGGCTGTGATCACAGGGAGAGTGACAGAGCTTGGGTCCTTCCTCCTTTGTGTGACAATGATGCCTGCATAGGGCTATAATGTGCCTAGTATGTCTAAGATGCAGAGATGGTGCCTATGCATGAATACGAAAATATTCAGACAATTGCTACACATAGAACTTACTCACAGAAGGTCCTCTGATTCTGGCAACTGAAGTACTGAAGAGTCCAATTCATTGGACTGCAGATTCTTCTAGGGACATGAATGACTGTCAGTTGAATACAGTAGGACTGCAGTATCCATGGAGGATCTGTTCCAAGCCCACCTCTCAATGCTGAAAAATGTGGAAGTATTGAAGGCATGGTCTCTAGCTCCCTCTCGTCGCCAGTTCTGGTAAAAACACCATGGAAATATGTATAAGTATGTATTTCTGGGGGTTTTTATTTAGTATTTTCAGACAGTGGATAAATGAATAATCAGATACTGATCCTGTGGATAGGGAGGTCCTACTGTACCAGCTTCCAGTGTCTTTCCACAAATCATAATGTGGTTGCAGAACATTATTTTGAAAATGCTTGCTATTAAGCTCAAACAGTACATTACATATATTTCTGTGTTTAATGTTTGAAACCAAAATCATAAGCGTATGAGGGCTTTGTTAGGATAGGGATTGGGAGAGGGACCTTCTGTGACCTTACTGAAAACTGCCCCCTTAAGCATTGCACATACTGGAAGAAAAATCTCCATTGACATCAATGGGATCTCTCTTCCCAAACAAAAGAGCATTTTGGTTGGGGTGGGGAAAAGGAGGTTAAATTTTCCCTCCCTCTTATGTTGCCAGTCCTAATTGCCTTCCCCTGCTGTTTTGGTTTTTTGAAAAATGATCAGGTTAAATACAAAAACACATTTGATATACTGTAATGGATATTTCGCCTTTACGGGGTCTCTGTAAATTTGGAACTTTTCTCTTACCACTCCCCTTTTCTTTTGCAGAGTAAATTTTTCCCTGACTTGCCCAAATCCAGGACAGCTCAAGAAGCTCTGCTGAAAGGGATCAACGTCTTCTCACATCTACAAGCAGAGGAAGGCTTCTGGCCCGGAGAGTGTGCTGGTATCCTCACTATTACACCAGGTATAGTGATGATATAATTGGATCACTGCATACTTAGTGCCTGGCTAAGGCCATTCCGGTACTGGAAACAATAGCAAGGATTCTGTGTATCTGAATTATGCATTTGCAGGGATCCATGCATTGGATTGTAAAGTGTACTGAATGTGCTTATATTAGATTTTTATCTGAAATATTCTTAGTTGCCTTTTCTTGGCTTAGGGTTATTTGCACAATGATAAAGCAAAATTCCAATATAAAAGGCAAAAAGGCAATAAAACCATCAGACTCATGTTTTTGAAATAAACTTTTGCTTATTGAAACCTCATGCCAGAAACATTTCTCTTGTGCCCTGGGTTTTGGTGGGGCTTATATGACTGTGGCCTATAATACTGTCGTTCCCCACCCCCACGCCCGTTTGCATAACCCAAGATAAGTATCTTCTTTAATGTAGTCCAACTTTCCTTGAGTTATCTTGCAGGAATCTGCTTCCTTCTCAGCATTGCTAACTGATTTAAAATAATTAACACGTACACACACGCACGCACGCGCGCGCGCACACACACCAGTTTTATCATATTTGCCATGAGTACAATCATAGAGCCAAATAGAATAATACAGAACAAGTATATTTAAAAATGGTATAATATATCATTTAACTAATTAATTGATTGATTATCTTAATTAATTATCAATTAACACAAACTAAAATTCTCCTTAAAACAAAATTTAATACCCAAGGTAACATCTAACCTACTATGTTCCGTATAAAAATATAAACTAATTGTCATAGCCATAGTCTCTATAGAAACTAAGAAACATAGAAACATTGTATAATCAAATTGGCTTTGGGAAGCAGTTTTCTTCCATTTATTAGTGGCTAAGAAAAGGAATCTGGCCTCTTTCTCCATAATTCATCTGTTTGCACCTGTCAAAAGATATGTCAGATACCAACTGACGGTCCTACCTGGGTATTTCAAGAGAATAGGGGTTATCAGTCTACCATATCCTGCAATAATCCCTGATCCTGCATCTGTGTACATGCATAATAGGTGTGTGGAGAGGGGTATGGGAACAGAAACAGAAATCTGTGTGAAGAAGTTATCATCTCTACGCAGGGCCTGCTCCTTCAATGAACTGGATCATGTCCATTTTTTTACATTAAATTTTAATTTTAATACATTTTTAAAACCTCAGATATATCAGATTTAAAAGGGGTTATTTCCAGAGCTTCTGAAGTCTCTGCCTATTAATATCTGACAATAGCACCAGACAGCATGAATGGAAGTCTTGAACACTTGCATTAAGAATGTTTTTTTTCCAGTTGTAAACTGCATTCCATCACTCAACCGTGCAGAGAGAAATGAAAGAAAATTTGAATTAGCATTAGTGAAATGCTTTCACAAAGGGGCTCAAACAATGTTCATTTGCCTGAACCTATTATATAAGTTGGTGAGTAAACTGAAAAATGGAAGTAGAACTTAGCCATTCATATATATCCATTGTTATTGAGAGATATTTCAAGCCACAGCGATTGAATCTGTCAAAATCCTAACAAGAATATGCCAACAAATATGGAAAACAAAACAATGGCCCACAGACTGGAAACACTCAATATATATTCAAATTCCTGAGAAAGAAGATGTCAAGGAGTACAGTAATTATCGGACCATTGTTTTAATTTCCCATATAAGCAAAGTGATGGTCAAGTTATTCCAAGAAAGTCTTTCACCTTATAAGGAGCGAGAAGTTCCTGAAGTTCAAGTGGATTTTGAAAAGGAAGAGGCACTGCTTGCTACTGGAGTACATCAAAGAGTTTCAGAAAAAAACCAGTCTGTGCTATATAGACTACAGTGAAGGCTCTGATATTAAGAAACGATGAATTGAGAACTTTGAGAAACTATGAGTAGATAGGTCATAAGAAACTATGGATTGTTCTGAATGTGCCTCAGCACTTGATTGTCCTTATGTGTAACTTGTATTGTGGACACAAAGCTACCATTAGGACAAAATATGGAGAGATAGAATGACTTCTTATAGGCAAAGGTGTCAGATAAGGGTGCATTTTATCCCCTTATTTGTTCAATCCGTATGCAGAATATATCATATGGCAAGCCAGACTGGATTCATATGACAAAGGATTGAAAATTGGTGGAAGAAACATCAGTAATTTAAAAGATGCAGATGACACCATCTTACTGGCAGAAAGCAGCAATTGTAATTGTCTTTTAGTGAAAGTGAAAAAAGAAATTGCCAAACCAGGACTGCAATTGAACATTAAGTAGACCAAAATTATGACAACAGAAGAACTATACACAGCTAACATTTACAATTAAGAGACTGAAATAGTTAGAGATTTTGTATATATCAGATCAATCATCGATACAAATGGAGACATCAGCCAAGCAATCAGAAGGCTGAGATTCAGAAGGGCAGCAATGAAGGAACTAGAAAAGATCATCAAATGTAAGAGTGTGACATGGGATACGAAGACCAAGATAACCCACACTCTTGTATTTCCAGTCACCATGTATGGGTGTGAAAGCTGAACAGTAAAAAACAAACAAACAAACAAACAAAAAAGCTGTCAGAAAAAATGATTTACCGGTATTTGAAATGTGGTGCTGAAAGATAGCTTTGTGGATACCCTGGACAGCAAGAAAAATAATCAAGTGGGTCCTGGATCAAATAAAGTCTGAACTATCTCTGGAGGCAAAAATGTTGAAACTGAGGCTATCCTTCTTTGGGCACATCATGAGAAGGCAGGATTCTCTGGAAAAGACAATAATGCTGGGAAATGTGGAAGGCAGCAGGACGAGAGGAAGACGAAATAAGAAATGGGTTGAGATTCCCAAAGGAAGGCTTGAGTTGAGGAGGACAACTTGAGGACAGGACATTTTGGAGATTTCTTATTGATAGAATTTCCATAAATCAGAGGTGACTTGACAACAAATAGAGAGATAATAAGATGATTTACTGGCAACTCCCTTTCTCTTGAAATTATTTATACATGGTCTCTGTTTTGAAACAGCTATCTTGTTTGCGTGCTATGCTGCCAAGATCTCACTGCCCGAAGCAGTCAATAAAGAGCTGTTGCGTTATATACTCTCAAAACAACTTCCAGATGGCGGCTGGGGTAGGTAAGTGAAATAAAAATATATGCATATATTATTACTATGCTGGGGATAATTCCTTGTAATTTCCAGATCATGTATCTCACCACAACAATTATAATTCCTCTTAGTTTTAAGTATGATTTTTCATTTCTTTTTACCTTGTATGTTAGTTAGAAAACTCTAGTTACTGAATGACAGATACATAACTGACTGACTGACCAAATGTGGGTATTTTATATCCACATACAGCTTTCACCAGACAGTGAGCCACTCCTTTGAAAAACTCTCACTATGTAGATTAGAAAGTAAGGTAGATGAATAAAATGCAAATTGTGTTCAATGTATCTTCTGAAGCTGCCCCATTGTGGCAATTCTTAAGAAAGGAAAGGCAACAACAGTGAGTAAATCTTTTCTGACATAGCTGTTATTTTGAAACATGCTGTCCACAAGAAATGTCCTCCATTCCATGGTTTACTCCTTCAGATCTATAGGACAACCACTAACATTGCAAACATACTTCAACAACATAATCATACTTGTTTACACCTGACTTCATTTTGGATCTGAATTCAGAACAGGTATCATAAGATGACTTTCATTTGTTTTAATGGCTGAAATTCTGTTCACACCACTGTGCTCACAGAAGGCTGATGAAGTCATCCTCAGGAGTAATTTATGGACACTTCCCTACTTGTCTGCAGTTTATGCAGACTGAAAAGGATGACATGGGAGACATGGGACAGAAGTAGGAAGTGTTTGATTTTTAAAATATTGTCCCTGCTGATGATATTATCAGCTTTCCATGAATATAGTTGTGTGAACAGGATTTCAACGATAGTTTACCTAATGTATGAATTATGCTAGTAGGTCCCAAACCCTTTCTGAAAATCTACATGTCCTCTGCTATGGGATGGCTTTTAAAGCAAATAGACATGTGGTGTGTGGTGTCCAGGCTAATAGCTATACAGCTGGGTATGTGGACAGGTGAAATCTGAGGCAGATTTTTTTTAATGAATGTAATGTTATAGAAGAACAGACAGAATACTGTCAAAATCAAAGAGATTCTTAAGCATCCAGACACAGTGATATCTTTTCTGATGGCTCTTTGATTGCTTCTATGTATTAGCCATATCAAAGAAGCTTCCACAGTCAGTGGAACAGTCTTCAACTATATCGCTATGCGCATGCTTGGGCTTGGACCTGACCATCCAGATATAGTGCGGGCCCGCATCTGTCTCCATAAGAAAGGTAAGCTGTTAAGCCAGAAAACTCTAGGCAACAGAGTAGAGTCCTAGAGTATGGCAAGTATGGTCCAAGATCTCTCCCCCACCCCATATCCTTATTCAGAGCAGCATAGTATGGAGCAAGTGACTATTTTGCCTTTTTCAACTGGATCTTTTAAGAATTCCCCACATGTTTGAACAGGGTGGCTGTTCCTATATTTTGACAAAACGTTCTTAGACATCTCTTCCCTTGTCTTCGGTTAAAATTCAAAATGAAGTATCTACAGTATAGTGTTAGTGCCCATACGTTTATGTCATTCTATAAAGTACAATCTGTACATGATAGAAATATTATTTTCATAGGTGTAAAAATAATATTTTATTTATTTATTTATTTGATTTATATCCCGCCCATCTGGTATATTCTACCACTCTGGGCAGCTACCAACATACATATAACACAGACATAATCAATAGAAAAACAGTGAAAAAATATTATAAATAATAAATAGCAAAAGAAAAAGAGTTAATTTTTTTGGTACTGAAGGGTGGACAGACTTCACGCTTTTGAGACCTACTTCACTTGTTAGCAGATCCCTGGAATCCACCAATTGGAGCCTGACAGAAAAGACATATACTGCATTTGTTCAGTACTGGATGAATTCCTTCACTCTCATGCACACACACACACTGACTTCTCTTTACCCCAAGCTTTTTTGATTTCTTCAGTGTAATTTAGGATGCAGTTCTAGCTGGTCAGGATGGCTTAAGGCCGTGGCTGTGCTGAATCCAAACCTCTCTCAAGCTAGGCATGCTAGAAATTACTTCAGACTACGTACCCTGACCCTAGCCTCATTTTGTGCTGGCAGAGTGGTTGTGACAAACCCACTCCAGGTGGTGTATCTTTGAGTTTGGATTGCACTGTTGACTAGTCTAATGATGCTGTTATTGTTTAACCATTAGAAGTCAGAAATCTTTGCTGATTGACTGAGAATCATCCTGTGATTTACCAGTAGATTATGATCTATCTTCTGCTCAGCCCTGATGTAAATAGTAGCTGTGGGTCACGAGGCAAAAGAAAACATAGGCTAGAGTCCTGTTACTTATGCTTGCTGGTATACGTCTGTTGACATGAATCTCAGCAATGAATTCCCACTAGGTAAGAAATTGGTGTAGACATTTGGTGTTGCTCACCAGTCACATGATTTGGTGTGTGACAACAAATGCTTACATTAGCTTCTTAACTAGCAGCAATTCCCAGCTGAAGTTTACACCAGTGTACTTATGTCAATGTGTTTCTGCAGCTGGATTCCAGGCAGCTGGATTCCAGGTTCTTTCTCTCTCTCTTTTAAAACAGCAGAACTCACATAGAGGTTAAATTTAAACGCAAAAGAAGGGTGATGTTATATCTACCACTATAAGAATCTAGGCTGAAAGTCACGCATTGTGTGGTTTCAATGTGAGTGGACAGACCTCTCCCTTATTTATATTTGAGACTCTGATAATTCTGTTCTTTAGGTGGTACTATTGGAATTGTCTACTATGGTAAAATTTGGCTGGCTGTTTTGAATTTGTACAGCTGGGAGGGATTAAATGCACAGATGCCAGAATTATGGTATGTACACTACCTTTTTTCCTACTCTTCCCCACTCATAAACTACTGAAGAAAGGTCCCCCACTGCACTATTATACAGCGGAAGAATCCTTCAGTAAACTGCAAGAACTTAGAAACTGGGGAATATGAAATAATGGTCACTATGGTATTTGACAGTGCTGTTTCCTCAAAGGATCTTATATCTGAATCAGTCAGATGATTAATTTCTACTCACAAGTCAATCTGTTTTCAATCCAGGTTTGGGACTGAAACAGGTTTAGTTGTCCTCATTGACAACTTATACTGGGAAAAAGAAAGGAGAGTAAAATCCTCATAATGTGCCTCAGCCTCTCAACACCCGTTAATACCATCAACCACGGTATTCTTCTGAGACACTTAGGGGGCATAATGTGATAGTGGCTGTTTATCTGGAAGAACAATAATTCTACAAGACTCTGCAGGGCCATTGGCCTTTGTGTTGTCTCAGAGTTCTAGTCCATGCCTTATGCTTTTTAACATCTACATGAAGCTGGAGTTTTGATCCAGATAAAACAGAAGTGCTGTGGATGGAGAAATACATTTATGTGGATGAAGGTTTGAGGTTGATATTGAATAAGGTTTCATTCACCCTGAAATATCACATGTGTAAACTGGTGGTTCTCCTGGACTCAGTGCTATCTTTAGAGATGTAGGTACCAGAACTGCTTTATCAGCTTTGGCTTAAAACACCAGCTGCACATCTACTGGAGAAAACAGATCTTGCTACGGTCATCCATGTCTTGGTAATATCCAGGCTAGCGTACAGAGTCTTTTCCATGGTAACTCCATCCCTATGGTATGGCCTCCCTTTGGATGTGTGCACAGGTGGTGGTGATGAGCAGTTCTGCCTTCTTTCTGTCTCCCATTAGCATTTCTCCATCCTTTCCGAAGAGCAGACTTATCCTTTTCCTTGTTCTTCCCCTTGTTTCATGTATAGCTGACAAAAGTTCATTTTTATTATTTTAAACCTTTCCTGCAGGACTTAACTCATTCTGAACTTCAGCCCTTCTGACTTTTGCCCTACAAGTATTGGCCACCCAATTTTACTTTTCCTTGATGATTTATTTGTCCTTCTATTTGTTATACATGCCTCAGCTAATCTGAAACTTCTTTATTAGAGATGGGCACAAACCGCTGGTTTGGTGGCGTTCATTTCCCAGCCAAACAGCTGGGACACTCCACCCTCTCCAGTGGGCACTCACTCAGTGGCAACACACTGCACTGCCTCCACAAGGCGCTGAACCATGGATCAGCTGTTTAGTCAGGAAACAAACGTGAGCCAAACTGCCGAACCAGCAGTTCATGCCCATCTCTACTCTTTACACAACCACTATGCAGATAAAATTTTTGCTGGTATAGCAGGACCTCTGTATCCATCAGATTGGTTTCCATGGTTTCAGTTATCCATATTTACCACAGCCCTATATAAAAATACAAGAATACAGGCCTTGTGGCCTTTGTTCTACCTCTTTGTGTCTTGTGTATAGGGTTTGCTACTATCCTCGGTTTCAAACATTCGCAGATATGGCGGTTCTACTGTAATACTGTAGCCTTTTATGTCAGATGTTGTTGATAACATCACAATTGACAATGATAACATAATTTGAATCAGGAAATGCTTCTTCTAAAGATGGTCTCAGAATCCAATTGAAAAGCAACAATTCCTTATCATATATTTATCAGAGGGTGATTGTGTGTCATATCACCTGCAGATGGTATTTAGCTCACCAAAATCCCCCAGAAATTAAATTCTAATATGTGGGTCTTTATATTTTTGCAAAAACAACAACAACATGATCCACTACCAAAAATCAATAGCACAGCTATCACCTCACTTCTTCAGCTCTATGGAGTTTTTTTTCTTTAATAAACTGTTCATTTTAAAAAGGTTGTTATGGTAAAGAAATTGTTTAATTATGATTGGTGTTGATATTCCTTTGTAAAACCATACAAAAGTGCTAAATGCCTAAATGGTATCACGAGGTCTTCAGCTACCCCTTACCGTTTCTGTGTTTGAGATGTCCCACTTTCCTGATTGAAGGCCACCTGCGTCTTTCCCCTCTCCTAGCCTCCCTGATTAGGGATGGAAAAATCAGGAAAAGGCTGCATGGTCCCCAAAACAATACAGTGCAGGTACAGGTGATGCCTTTATTGGACCACAAAAACAAAACAAAACAAAAAATGAACAGCGAGCTTTCAATGATCATTCATCTTCTTCAGGCTGTGCACCAAGTTCTTGTGGGTAGTTCCAAAATTATATGCTTTTATTAAAGACCCAAAGTCTTCTGGCCATTGTTGGGGCCAGGTTTAGCTTCTTAGATGGAAATATCTGCAGTCTGCATGAGGCCTGTGCAGGGAGGGTGTGGCTTCAAACCCCTCCTATTCTTTGAGTTTCAAAAAGAAGGCGGAAGGGGGAAATCAAGAGGGTTCAGAGTGCTTGGCAGCACTTTGTTCAAAGAGTTGGGTGATAAATTCCAAGCAACTGGCTGAAGAGGGGTTTGAAGCCACACCCTCCCCCCCACAGGCCTCTTGCAGACTGCATGCAGGATACTAACCTAATTTTTTTAAAAAACATTGAGTGACACACATCAGTTTGTGAACCAGGTTACAGTTTTACTCCCTCATCTATTCTAATCATGTTGTTTTCTTCATTTTGGAACAGGCTCTTACCCTCTTGGATGCCAGGTCATCCCACCACATATTGGTGCCATACTCGCCAAATCTCTCTTCTGCTGACATTCTGTTATGCGAAACGTATTACTGTGGAAGAAGACGATTTGATCCGGAGTTTAAGACAGGTGAGATCATATTCTTCAAACATCCTGATATCCTTGATCAGAGAGGGGCCACAGAGTGGGATACGCTCATGTGAGGTAGCTTAATTTTATTTCCTCCACTCTATGTGGTAAAGTAGCCTTGTGAATCAAAAGGATAGTCTTTCTTCCAAGATTGCTAAGTTCACCATATGCAAGAAGTTTCTGGTATGGAAGAGATCTCAGTCCAGTGTTCCTCTATGTCTGTCCTTGAGATAGTGAAACTGTACTACATGCTTCTGTCTGAGACAGAAAAAACAGTTGGAATTAATCCTTTAATTGTAAATGTACGGATGTTTCCTTTTTATATCTTACTGTTCTTGATATTTTGTTTTCCCCAAGCAACTGTTTCAGAGATAAAAGCAACAGAAGTCTTTTGGCAATATTCATAATCCTAAATAGGCTTGATTCCAAATAAATCAGATTTGTGGAAAGCATACCCATGAAATGAAATAGCCAAACTTCACAATTCTAGCTCCCAACTTATTATGATTCATAACAGATAGATTTCTTGGCTTTCACAACAGACTTAACTGAATGGAATCTCACAAATGTATCTAATTCTAAAACACTTTTTTGATTATTATTTTTTATTGTTATTTTACATATACATATACATATTTATTTATTTAAAATATTTTTACCTTGCCTTTCTCCTTAAATAGGAGCCAAGGTGGCTTACATCATTAAAAGACAATATTTAAAGCTAAAAACAATAAGTATGCAAATATTTAAAAGGAACAAACAAATACCACTGTGAGAAATGGTAAACAAAAGCAATACTAAAAACACATTCAAAGCAGTAAGGCATAACAATCCATTTAAAAATCCCACTTATGCAGCCATTCAATGAGGGAAAGTTTGCCTGAAAAGAAAGGACTTTGCCTCTTGCAGAAGGAGAGCAAAGATGGGGCAAGCCTAGCTTCCTGTGGAAAGGAGTTCCAAAGTCTGGGAGCAGCAACAGAAAAGGCTCTCTCCTGTGTTCCCATCAGACGCACTTGTGAAGGTGGCGGGACTGAGAGAAAGGCTTCTCCTGATGATCTTAACACCTGAGCCAGCTCAAAATGGGAGATATGGTCTTTGAGATAGCTTGGACCCAGGCCATTTAGGACTTTATAGGTTAAAACCTATATGAATTGTGCCCAGAAACTGATCGGCAGCTAGTGGAGCTGCTGTAATGTGCGGGTTATGTGATCTCTGTAACCAACCCCAGTCAGCAATATGGCTGTTGCATTTTGGACCCGCTGAGGTTTCCTGACACTTTCCATCGGCAGCCCAACATACAGTGTGTTACAGTAATCCAGCCAGGATATAACTAAGGCATGTGTCACTGTGGCCAGATCCACTGTGACTTCTCCAGGAACTAGTGCAGCTGATGCACTAATTCTAATTGTGCAAATGCACTCTTGCCCACTGCCGAAACCTGGGCATCCAGGCTCAGAGATGAATCCAGGGACACCCCCAAGCTGTGCACTAGAGATTGGGGTATTCATATACGAATACAAATATCCCCCCACAGGTGGAAATAATGTCCACTCACGATTTCGCCGCTGACGCGATCTTGTTGGATCTTCCTATCGCGCCGTTGTCCGCAATCGATTACCCAGTCCTGGCA
The DNA here is from genome assembly GCA_037013535.1 of Intellagama lesueurii. Classification (NCBI taxonomy): domain Eukaryota; kingdom Metazoa; phylum Chordata; class Lepidosauria; order Squamata; family Agamidae; genus Intellagama; species Intellagama lesueurii. Next base: position 172,752,940 of record JBAJHW010000004.1, on the reverse strand, counting down.
GGAGGCGGGATGACAAGCCTCTCTGCTAGGTTGGAGAGTGGCTAACCCATTGTGGAGAACAGCGCGATAGGAAGTCTCCGTGGAGCCGGCGGCAGCGGCGAAATCGTGAGTGGACGTTATTTCCACCTGTGGGGGGATATTCGTATTCGTATACGAATACCCCCATCTCTACTGTGCACCCATGTTTTCAGAGGAAATGTAACCCATCCATCATAGACTGTATCTCTGTTCTTTAATCTGCCTGTCGACTGACCAGGAGCACCTCTTTCTTGTCTGGATTAAGTTTCAGTTTATTCACCCTCATCCAGTCCATTACTGATATTAGACACTGATCTAGAAGTGAAACAACTTCCTCAGATTTTGATGGCAAGGAGAGGTAGAGTTGAGTGTCATCTACATAATGGTGACAGTGAACCCCCAAACTCTGGACAACCTCTCCTATATAGAAGTTAAATAACATAGGAGACAGAACAGAACCTTAAAGGACCCTCCAGGCCAGCAGCCAGGGTGTCAAACAGAGATCCCCCAGCACCACCTTCTGAGTTCTCTCCTTTAGGAAGGACTGGAGCCACCATAGACCAGAGTCTCCTAGTCCCATCCCAGAAAGGTGCTCCAGAAGGATACTATGGTTGATGGTATCGAAAGCTGCTGAGAGGTCCAGCAGAACCAACAGGGATACACTCTCACATCCAGTTTCTGGCATAGGTCATCCACCAAGGCGACCAAAGCAATATCTGTCCATAACCAGGCCTGAAGCCAGCTTGAAATGGATCTAGATAATCCATCTCATCCAGAAACGTCTGGAGCTGAGAGGCCACAATCCACTCTAGCACCTGACCCAAGAATGGAATATTAGAGACTGGCCGGTAATTGTTCAGTATTGTGGGATCCAAGGAGGGCTTTTTCAACGATGGTCTTCCTATTGCCTCTTTCTAAGCATGCTGGGATCCTACCTTGTTGTAAGGAGTCCTCCTCCTCCTCCTCCCTACTTAACCAGTTCCTTTCTGGCAGCTTCCATAGGCTAGGGAGGGCAAGGGTCCAGGACGCATGTGGTGGCTTTCACCTCTCCAGGGGTCCTGTCCACATCATCAGGTGGCAGAAACTGAAACTCATCCATTAACAGAGGGCAAGAATGGGCTAAAGTTATATTCACAGAACTTGTGTCAACTACAGCAGCCAAGTCAGAGTGGAGCTGAATAATTTTGCCTGTGAAGTGTTGTGCAAATTCTTTACAGCCAGCTACAGTGTGATCTGCATTCTCTTCCTTTGGGCCTTGATATAATAGGCCCTTGACCACTTGAAAGAACTCTGGTGGACAACTGTACAGATGCAGTGGTGACAGTGAAGAATGAAATATACATATACATATATACACCCATACACACAGTTGTTCTTTATATTCTTACTCAGCTTCTTAAGCTCAGCTATTTTTGTAGAGCAGCGAAAAAGGCTGCCTTGAAATTTGACTGATCTCCCTGGACAGACCATTTCCTGCCATACTGGTCTGCACTAGTGGGGGCAGGGAGTATATAATATGAGTAGAATACTCTCTCTTCATCTTATGTCTCTTGCCTCAGGAAAAGCTGAGATCTTTCTAGGAGATTAAAATACTCTTCCATACTTGGCATTCAGACTTCCATTTTGATGGCACTGCACTCACAAATGCCCAATGAATTCTCAGTACTTTCTGCCAGGTGATATTCCTTTCACCTCTCCCTCTCAAAAATGACAATGCTGAAATTGCACCCTTCATTATAACACCTTGTCCTCTTTATTTTGCCCTGGATGAGGAGGGTTTAGCTTTGCCTTTTCTGCTGTCCTCCTCAAAACTACTGAAAACCAATAAACAAAGACACAATTGAACAAGCTATTTCCTACCTCCAATGATTCAGAGTACAAAAACACTGGATTATTAAGGTACAGATTTGCCTCACTAAGGGTGCAAGCACACTGGGCCTTTGGGTGCAGGCTGGTGTGGTCTAGAGTTGTTTGAGGTTGTGGGGAGGAGCGATCTCCCATTTGGCTCAGTCCTTGTGTCCAAATGGCATATTGACCTCAAGCAACCCTCTGGCCCCTTCCGGTGTCAGTTGAACATTCCCTCTGCTCCACTGTGGAGGGTTAGGGGGAGCGAAATTATTATTTTTACCTGTGCTAGACCATCACTGGGACACTGAATTGCTTAGATGAAATTTAAAAGAACCTTTTTTGCTTTTTGTGTAGTGCTGATCGAAGCATTGGCATCAGCTCGATTTGATCCTCACTAGACGTTCTAGCCTTCCTAGTATTACGATCACACGCAGCTACCAGAGTGCTGATTGCGATACTGATCACTCCCTGGTGTGTAGTAGAGTAAAACTGCGAACAAAGAGATTATATCACACGAAAAAGGAAGGAAGACCACGTATTGACATCAGCAAGACTCGCGATCAAAGAAAAGTGGAGGAATTTGCCCAAGCACTTGAGGAAACCCTTCCAGGCCCGGCTGATGCAAATGCACCTGAACGATGGGAACATTTCAAGAATGCTGTGTATAACACCGCCTTGTCCACATTTGGCAAGAAGACCAAAAAGATGGTAGACTGGTTCGAAGCCCATTCGGAGGAGTTGATGCCAGCCATCGAGGATAAGAGGAGAGCTCTAGCAGCATACAAAGCCTGTCCTAGCGAGTACAACTTGCAAGCTCTTCGAGCTGCTCGTAGCCAAGTCCAACAGGCTGCCAGGAGATGTTCCAACGATTATTGGCTTCAGCTCTGCTCTCAGATACAGATAGCAGTGGACACAGGTAACATCAAAGGAATGTATGACAGTATCAAGCAGGCTTTAGGTCCAATACAGAAGAAATCTGCTCCCTTGAAGTCTGCTACAGGCGTGATCATCCAGGACCGAGCACAGCAGATGGACCGCTGGGTGCAGCACTACTCTGAGCTATATTCCAGAGAGAATGTAGTAACTGAAGAAGCATTAAACAACATTGAATGCCTGCCTGTCTTGGAAGAGTTGGACAGCGAACCAACCTTAGCAGAAATAAAAGCGGCCTTGGATTCCCTCGCCTCCGGCAAGGCACCTGGAAAGGATAACATCCCTGTTGAAGTGCTGAAGTGCTGTAAAGAGACCATCACTACCGAGCTGTATGAAATCTTTTGTCTTTGCTGGAGGGAAGGTGGAGTACCACAGGACATGAAGGATGCAAACATCGTCACATTGTACAAGAACAAAGGAGACAGGGGCGACTGCAATAACTACCGTGGCATCTCTCTTCTCAGTGTTGTAGGGAAGCTGCTTGCCCGTGTTGTGCTGAAGAGGCTCCAGGTGCTCGCAGACAGAGTCTATCCAGAATCACAGTGTGGATTTCGAGCTAATAGATCCACCACTGACATGGTATTCTCCCTCAGACAGTTGCAGGAGAAATGCAGGGAACAACAACAGCCACTCTTTGTCGCCTTCATAGATCTCACAAAGGCCTTTGATTTGGTTAGCAGGGATGGCCTTTTTAAAATACTTCCCAAGATTGGATGTCCACCTCGACTCCTTAACATCATCAGGTCCTTCCATGAGGGAATGAAACGCACTGTAGTTTTTGATGGTTCAACATCAGATCCCTTTGACATCCGAAGTGGAGTGAAACAGGGCTGTGTCCTCGCACCAACCCTTTTTGGGATCTTTTTTGCTGTCATGCTGAAGCACGCCTTTGGAACTGCAACAGAAGGTGTCTATCTCCGGACTAGATCAGACGGAAAGCTCTTTAATCTCCCTAGATTGAGAGCAAAGATCAAAGTCCAGCTGAAATGCATGCGGGACTTCCTCTTCGCCGATGATGCAGCCATTGTTGCCCACTCTGCTGAAGACCTCCAACAACTCATGAATCGTTTTAGCAAGGCCTGCCAAGACTTTGGACTAACAATCAGCCTGAAGAAAACACAAGTCATGGGCCAGGGCGTGGACTCACCTCCCTCTATTACCATCTCCACACAAGAATTGGAGGTTGTTCATGACTTTGTGTACCTTGGCTCAACGATCTCTGACACTCTCTCTCTAGATGTCGAGCTGGATAAACGCATTGGCAAAGCAGCTACCATGTTCTCTAGACTCACAAAGAGAGTATGGCTCAATAAGAAGCTGACGACATATACCAAGATCCAGGTCTATAGAGCCTGTGTCCTGAGCACACTCCTGTACTGCAGTGAGTCCTGGACCCTTTGCGCACGGCAGGAGAGGAAGCTGAACACGTTTCATATGCGTTGCCTCCGACGCATTTTTGGTATCACCTGGCAGGACAAAGTTCCAAATAGAGTAGTCCTAGAATGAGCTGGAATTTTTAGCATGTATACATTACTGAAACAGCGACGTCTACGTTGGCTTGGGCATGTTGTGAGAATGGCTGATGGTCGGATTCCAAAAGATCTCCTGTATGGAGAATTAGTGCAGGGAAATCGCCCCAGAGGGAGACCACAGCTGCGATACAAGGACATCTGCAAGCGGGATCTGAAGGCCTTAGGAATGGACCTCAACAGATGGGAAACCCTGACATCTGAGCGTTCAGCCTGGAGGCAGGCGTTGCATCACGGCCTCTCCCAATTTGAAGAGACCCTTGTCCAGCAGACCGAGGCAAAGAGGCAGTCACGGAAGCAGCAAAATCAGGGAGCTGGACAGGGGACAGATTGTATTTGTTTTCAGTGTGGAAGGGATTGTCACTCTCAAATTGGCCTTCTCAGCCACACCAGACGCTGTTCCAAGTCCTCCATACAGAGCACGTTACCATAGTCTTTCGAGACTGAAGGATGCCTAATACTAGATCGAGAAACTGCCCACAGCCGTGGTTTCGATTGGCACTTTACACAAGGACATTAAAAAAAAATCTAAGTGGTTCAGTGCCATAGCAATGGTCTAGCAGAGTAAAAAATGTTGTTGTTATTGTTATTTCTTTAAAGGAACTCTATGTGGAGGACTTCTGCGGCATTAATTGGCCAGCCCTGAAAAACTTTGTTACTGAATCTGATGTTGAGACTCCACAATCATGGATAATGACTGCTGTTTATGGTGAGTGAGGCTAGAAATGTACATTTAGGGTGGTAGACTTCCTTGGGTTTAATTGTCCTAAAAGTAAGTGGTACAGGTAAAGACTTTTAATCAGAAGATCCACTGATGGAGGACATAGTACATGCTTTTCACTCAGACTTGAATATTCTTAAGTTTATGCAAGTTGGATGACATCATATCATGAGCTGGCAAGAAGGAATCAGTCAGCTCAGGCTTCAGTATCACACAAATACAATTTTAAAAAATGCTTTCTGAGCAAAAAGCCAAAATGGTGCAGTGTACCTATTCCTTTACCAGTCAGTTGATTTTTCCTATTTTAGGGGCAGGGAAGGCAACCTGGCACCTGCAGATGTTTTGGATCACAACACCCCATAAACCACAGCCACCATGGCCTACAGTAGAGATGGTGGAAGTTGTAATCCAGTGTTGTAATTCAGAGTTTAGAATTTTATTTAAATTCCTTTAGCTGCACAGCAGAATTGCAGGATTCAAAGAACAGAATTAGCTTCAGCTTCTTCATAGTAGTCTGCCCCTTTTTTCTCATTAACTGGCGTTTACAGTCTCAATAACTAACTCTGAGATTAATAAGAGAAAAAATAAAGCATGTTTTTTTACTTACAGTTTTACAGAACTAGAGCAAAACTAAAATATGACTGCTTTGAGCAACAGGCTTCAACAGACAAAAGAGAGAGAGAAAAATACATGGAAGGGAGAGACAGGGAAGGAATAATTGTTTATGCTAGATAGATTTATAGTCACCTCAACCCAGAAAGGTCCCTCCAAGCCAAACCTTTAAAGGCAGTATGTGAGGTTGCAATAGCTCCAACATCCAGAACATCTACAAGGTAGCAATTCGTTTATCCTTGTGGTAATCATTACCCAGGGTTGGCCTGTCACATTAATAAGTTGCAAAAGGTTTATGAACATGGGAGATTTACATTAATGGATTAATAGCACTTCTTCCAGCTGACCATGAAAACTCTTAAACTGTCTCACTCCCTTTTGCTAGATGGACACTTACTGAGTGGAAAGAGAGAATGTTTGGTTTGAAATGGGTAGGGAATGTTGGCCCTCTGAATAGAGAGAGTACAAGAGGGGGAAATCTGCAGGTTCGTGGGGATGGGATGGGGCTTCCTCCATTTTCTCTCTCTTTTACTGTGTTAAAAATGCCTTTCTTTTGCTTTCCCTTTTAACTGTTTGAACACGACAGCAACTGGCAGCTGCCATTTTCATCTCTGCAGAATGATGCAAGGCATGTCTTGGCCATTCTCATAATAAATGTAGTACAGTATTGTGTTTCCCTGAAAATAAGACAGGGTCTTATATTAATTTTTGCTCCAAAAAACGCATTAGGGCTTATTTTCAGGGGATGTTTTATTTTTTTCATGTACAACAATCTACTTTTATTCAAATACAGACATGTCATCTTCTTCTGGTTGCTGCACAAGGGTGGAGGGCGGGGTTTCAATTAACTGGGGCTTATTTTTGGGGTAGGGCTTATATTACGAGCATCCTGAAAAATCATACTACGGCTTATTTTCAGGTTAGGTCTTATTTTTGGTGAAACAGGGTAATTCCATGCTCTGAGGTCAATTACGGTGACCCTTTCTAGGGTTTTTGAAAGACAGAGTACTCAGAAGTGGTTTATTATTTCCTTCTTCTGGAGGGTGCCCTGGGGCTGCGCAGCTTGCCCAAGGCTACACAGACTGGCTTTTCTCCTGGGAGGCTCAGTAGGGAATCAGACTCCCAAGGATGCCCAATTCACTGAGCTATCTGTGATGGTTATGAGCCTAAAAAAATTATCCACCATTGTCTCGGGCATCAGAGATTTAAAAACAGTTAAAGAACCGTTAAAGTAAAAACCAAAGGACTGAAGCCATTGCCTGCTGTGGGTGGTAAGTTCCACCATCTTCATGAATATTTGTAAGATTTTTCTCTTAAAATTGCTATGTGGGGCCAGAGATTCTCTCATTTTGTTACCCCCCCCCCCCGGTAGCGGCTGATTCATAAAGCTTCACAGAGTCTCAACAACAGCAAACAACACTCTTGTTGCCATTTCAATGAACGGTCTTGCCAAGGTGGTTCTTCTGGAGAAATCCTGTCTCCTCCGCCATTTTCGGTATGTTAGCTGTTTTAGAACAGAAAGCTGGATGTGTTAGCAGAAGTATGTATAAACACCATGTGAAATGCTTATGGGGTTGACTTGAAGATGGATCTATTAGCATGATTCTTATATCCCTTGAGTGTCTTGTGCTTGTTTTTCCCCAGGATTATTCAATTTCTATGAAAAATATCACTTCACCAGTTTCAGAAAGAAAGCGCTTGCAGAGATGTATGATCATATCAAGTCAGATGACATATTCTCAAACTTTATAAATTCTAGTCTGGTAAGTCTTTTATTTTAAAAGTGGTGGCGCTGTGGGTTAAACGGCAGAAGCCTCTGTGCTGCAAGGTCAGAAGACCAGCAGTCATAAGATCGAATTCACGCGACGGAGTGAGCTCCCGTCGCTTCTCCCAGCTCCTGCCAACCTAGCAGTTCAAAAGCATGTAAAAATGCAAGTAGATAAATTGGTACCACCTCGGTGGGAAGGTAACGGCGTTCCGTGTCTAGTCGCGCTGGCCACGTGACCACGGAAACTGTCTTTGGACAAACACTGGCTCTATGGCTTCGAAACGGGGATGATCACCGCGCCCTAGAGTCAGACACGACTGGACTAAATGTCAAAGGGAACCTTTACCTTTACCTAAGTCTTTTATAACCTTCTCAGCAATGAATGTACCTGAAACAAATTCTTTTCAGTATCAAATTGTCCTCATTTACCTATATTGTATTTAGTGTGTTTTGTTTTGGTATTAGTTATCAGAAGGTAACCACAAGATTAATTTTCAAGTTGAATTACTGGGGCATCTATCTATCACCCATGGCACCGTGGTAAAACTGCAGTACTGCAGTCAAGACTCTGCTCATGATCTGAGTTCAATCCCAATGGGCTCAGGTAGCCATCTCAAGGTTGATTCAGCCTTCTGTCCTTTCGAGGGCGGTAAATTGAGTACCCAGTTTGTTGGAGGGACAATGGGCAGCCTGCATAATTAAACTGTAAACGGAGAGTGCTTTAAATGCAATGGGCCAGTACATAAGCAGGGCACTTTGCTTTATCACAGAGGAATAGGGGTGGTTCAATCTGACCATTCCCACAAGGAGGAGAAGGTACAGGTGGCCATAATATTCACCACTACACACTGCCAGCTGACTCCTGAGCATCTTTGCCAGGGCCTGTGCCATGTCTGAAGTGATTTTTCAAGTCACATTTCTCATAGGCTTGGCTGTCTCAGAGCCAGTCAAGAAGCAACTGGCTCTGGAGAGCTGTGTAGAGTAGCAGTAACACTTTAGACCCTGCCAGGGTGGGCATAGGTGAGTAGAGTGGTTAATTTTCTGTCTCTCATGCTCTGGCTCAGGGAGGCTCATGGTATAGCTGCTCATGCCAAGGGAATGATTTTGTGTGAAGGAAGACAGATTAATCACAAGGAGCATACATTTCCCTTAATGTCTAGCATGACCCTAATTGCTACTCATTAGGGTTTGCCTGTTCAGACCACTGAAGGAGTTCCTATGTTTAGCAGGTAATGTGCAGGGATATGGTTATAGGCAAAAACGTCTACTCTATAGAGGCTTTTCAGGCCAAAATTCCAAAATTGCTTTCTTTGCTTACACTGTAGATCAATAAATCTTTTCAAATGCTGATACACTGGTATATGGAGGGAAGCAATTCTCCAGCCATTCAGGAACATGTCTCCAGAATTTATGACTACTTTTGGTAAGGCTAGTGTTTTCATCCAATTAACCCACCTGTGGAGAAACAATATTGCTAAATGTGGCCCTGTGTAAGCTTGATTTTTTAGCCCTGGATCTATCTGGATCAATTCCAAGTAAATAAGGATTGTGAGATCTTAAATCTGGCTTGACTCAAAGATTGTACAGATGTTAGAACCCAAAATCTGTTAACTAAATAGTCAGTATTTGGGTTTGAAATAAGAGTACTTGAGCTCTAACAGTAGCAGGGCTTTAAGCAAAAAGATTACTGAAATCTGATATTGTTGCCTGATGTGAACAAGGAATGTCTTACTATACAGTAGGGGGGGCTCATGACATGGCAGTGCCACTAACATTTCTCCCAGTATGTCTATCTCTTCTTCCTCTCCCCCAGTGTCAGTATTTCCACAGTGTGCCACAATCAGACTATTACACAATGCTTGGATGCACAATGTAAGAGATACCAGTGATAACCACACAGCACTCTGTGGGTATTAAACACAACACAACAACTATGTTGCACACAAAATAAAAATGTAGAGACATGCAAAACAGACCAAGTGTAGGCTGCAGAGTAACAACAGATTTAGCTTGGGGAGTGATAGGTTTCAAAAAAAGAGACAATCCTGCTCATGTGGGGGCCCTACATGTGTGCATGAACCCAGAATTTACACACAAGAAAGAGTTTCTTATCTTCAGACGTGTTTCACTCCCTGTGGAGAAAGAGATGACAAAGAGATGAGGGCCCAGTTGTTGCTCTGAGAGATATTTCCTCAGGTTTTGTTGGTATGAATTATCTTGTAAGGAAAGAGGAGCTAAAGACTGCTATTAGGAGGAATGTCATACTTTTGAATGAATGGGAAAGTGTACAGGAAAAAACATATAAAGTGTTGGAACAAATAAAGAAATTGAAGAAACTGAAAGTATTTTTAAATACTGTGTTGAATGTTCACTTACTTATGCATGAGTTAACTGTATATGCAGATCTTATGATTAGAATAAACATCATGCTATTATTCTTATTCTTACTCTTTTTTCTTTTCTTTTCTTTTTTGCCTGTTTACCAAAATAACTATTATGAAAGTATAGAGGGTTTAATTTTATATTACTGCCTTGTGTTGGCATGTCAAAACTCTGCTTAAAATCATTTTATGTTAATGTAGTTATTATGCAATGAATGTAGTAGCAATGTTATATATCTATTATCATCTGGGTTTTTTTACATCTGTGTAGGCTTGGAAAAGATGGTATGCTGTCACAGGTAAGGCAATATGGACTCTGACATTGGGTATTTCTTTGGCCTGCAATTTGCATAGGTTGGGTGGCAGAAGCCCAGCTGCCTCCTGGCTCTCCAGCAGCAGTTGTTTCTTTTAGATAAGAATCAAAACTACCAGAAAATGAACTCATACACATCTTGCATCCAGCGCAGATTGGCTCCAGACCTAGGACTGGCAGGCTTCTTTTGTACTACCTGCTGCAAAACAACACAGTATTGACTAACTGTCTGACTGAACAGGCTAACACGTTTATTATGTCACAAGACTTCATGAACTACAGACCACATGTATAAAGTGTTACCTCTTCAGCCAGAAGTTAAATTATTTTAGAATAATCTTAAAACTGTAGACCTGGAAGGGACCCTATGGGTCACTGAGTTCAGCCCTATCAAGAAGGCAGAATGGGGAATTGAACTCCTAACCTCTGGCTCCGCAGCCAGATTAGAGATGGGCACGAACTGAAAAATGAATCACCAAATTCATTTTTTAAAAATCACTAATTCATCTATTTGTATTAGTACAAATCAATGTCCCTGACGAATATGAATCAATGAATTTTTAGCAATTTTTTATTTGTTGATACATTTGGCTATAAAATGCCCCCCGGCACCTAGAGACACCAAAATTGCAGGGGAGTGTCCTCTGACTCTCCTCTACAATCTCTTGAAGTTTGGTGAAGATCGGACAAAAGGCACTTTCCTAGGGGGACCCACTTTGTGGGTGTATAACTTGGGTGTCTGAAACCCAATCTTCACTGGATGTGGAGGGATTGTAGAGGAGAGTCAGCAGAAGCTTGGCTGTGATTTTGGTGTCTCTAGGTGCCTGGAGGGACTTTCCTGGGGGGGGGGGGTACAACTCAAACTTCCAAAACCCAAACTCACCAGTCTTGCAAGTCTTGTAGAGGAGAGACAGGGGAAGCTTCCTTGCAAATTTGGTGTGTCTAGGTGCGTGTGGGGCAATTTTATAGAATTTTAAAGTAAAAATAAATTGATTCATTGATTCACCAAAAAAAATCATAAATTTACAATGAGTTATTAATTGACCTGGATGAATCACTAATCAAAACAAATCACCATTTATCTGATTCGTGCCCATCTCCAAGACAGACACCTAAACCACTGATTTAACTAGCAGTTCTAACGTGGGTTTAGAGCAAAGGTGCACATTTTTGTCCCAAGGGCTTCACCCAGTGATGGTTTGGGAGTGCGTAGAAATAGAGGTGGGCTTGCATAATGACAGGTCTAGAAAAGGAGTGTTATAGAAATACCCACCTTTTGGAGGAGGGCCTGGTTCGGCACATCTGACAAACACTACTGAAAATAAAAAGGAAGAAACAGTAACAAAAACAGACAGAAAAAAATTGATGGAATTTCACATCACCAACTATAGAAAGATACACTGTCAGATAACCTTTAAAATGAAGTGTGTTTGTGTACATATGTTGTGTGTGTGTGTGTACATATGTATAAAACATGAAAGTAAATTATTTGCTCAGTTTACCTTTCTATATTACCAAATCCTAAAATATACAAAAATGACCGTGACAAATGACAAATGCTGTACTGTGTGAATAAATTTCATTACTGCTATTGTTATTATGAATGTTATTGCTGTGATACTGTTACACTGAAAATGTACCCAGTAGAGATATTGCTTATTTTTTAAAAAAGGAAAAAGAAAAGAAGAGATATAACTTCTGTCAGTTTTGTCTGCTTAACAAAATTCTGCTTGCCTTCTATCAGGTCTTAGTACCTCAGACATGGAACACAACATTTGCTGTTCAATGCTTCCTTGAGGTACCATTTCCTATTTCTAGCTCTACTAATTTGTTTTGTCTGAGATACTACCATGACACCTTGTACATTCATATGCATACGTTTAATCATTAATTATGTTCCATCCGGTTGATTCTGCTTATGGCAACCTTTTCCAGGGTTTTCTAAGTATAGCATAATAAAAAATGATTTACCATTCCCTTCTTCTTGGTGGGATGCATGCTGGGACTCTGCAGCTTGCCCAAGACTACACAGGCTAGCTCTTCCCTTGGGACACACAATGGGAAATCAAACTCCTCTATCCAGCCAATCAGCATTTAGTTAGAGAGATGAAAAGACTGGTAGCCGGTGTATGTATCATTTAACCAAAGTGCCCACATCATGGCCTCCAAGTGTTGTGAATACCTATCACAACTTTAAAAGGCAAATTGTCTAGGCTGCTGTTCTAGCATAAAGTCCAGTAATCGTAATCATCGTTATCATCATGTGTGTTTGTTCTTATAATTTTGTTCCAGTTTTAAACATGGCTATATTCAGATATGTTCCAGGTGATGTCTATTCAGTTTTTCTCTTTGGGAGGCTGTGCCCCTCTGTGTGTAGGGTATAGAAATAGACATTCTCTGTCTTCTCATGCTCCCATCCTTTCAGCATTTCAGCTTGGTTGATTCAGCATCCTGTAGCTTGATGGGAACAAAGACTGGGGCCTGGAACAAGCTTCCTTTCCACATTTTCATGTTCACGTGTTCCTTTACCTTCTCCTCTAGACTATTAGGAGGTTCAAGGAGGAGGGAAACTACTATTTGATTCCCCTTCACCAGAAACTGAATGGATTCACCTTAACATCTTTGTTTTTCTAGGCTGGTATTCAGAACAACCCTGAATATGAATCCTGTCTTAAGAAAGCCAATGCGTACCTGAAATCCTCGCAGGTGAGAAGCTAGGATAGAATAACTCCACACAAGGAATCAATACTGTCATGTTTTCCACTAGGACAGAGTATGGTAGCTAACTTATGTTTCCAGTAGTGATATTCTGTCTACAAAAATGTGTCAGAGTCCAGTGTTTATGTTTTTAAACAGGTGGGACTATAACTTCCATATATAAATGTGTGTGTGTGTGTGTGTGTGTGTGTGTGTGTGTGTGTATTTACCATTCCCTTTGCATATATATGGCGTTTTGCTCCCTATGAGATCTTCTCTTTCTCTGATATGTCCAGCTACCTTTCTTCTGTCCTGTGCCCAGGAATGGTCTCTCCACAATTAGAGAAACATAAGTAGAGTATCTTCAAAGCCAGTGCCCTCCAAAGAACTCCCACTCCTTATGTTTAAAGTACCATATAATATGCAGATACTTTATTTATTTATTTATTTATTTAACTTATATGCCGCCCACTCTACCCAAAGGTCTCTGGGCGGCTTACACTTTGCAAGCCCATTGTATAATATATTCTCAATGTCTTTTTCAGATACTAGATAATCCGCCCAACTACCAGAGATACTATCGCCAGATGAGCAAGGTACATTTTGAATCCTGCAGCATGTGAGATGCAGCCTGCAAAAAGTGGACATCGAAGCATTAATTCCTGGCTATCAGAAGTGATAGGAATGAGTGTGCTATGTATTTTAAATTTCTGTTTCTCACACATTGTAATTAGATTGGGGGTTATGGTCAGAGAGCGTACATCTTAAAAGGCTGGTTAACCAGATACTTTACACAGATGTATTGGACTATAACTCTAATCTTTTAGCCAACATGGACAAAACTAGAGAGATAGGAAAGTAAAGGTGTGATTACACAGCAGGAAAATGCAAATAGATCTGCTGTGAAGTTGCACCCAGAAAGTCAAGTTTCCCTAGAGTAATTTGCTTGTACACAGGAGTCAACAGAAAGAGAGGAAGAAGTCAGCCTTGCTTGCAAGTTGTTAACCATCTCAGTCCTCCCCTCCCACACTTGGTATCTGGGTCTGCTGGTTTCTCCTTTCCCTTCTTTTCTTTTCTTTTCTTTTAGGCTTACTGTCTTAGAGTTGGCCAGCAAGGTGACTGAAGAGAGAGAAAAAAAGTGTGGTTTCAGCTGAGAGATAGGAGGAAGTTTTCACTTCAGCCTTGTTTCCAGCTTCTTAAGGTAGCTTTGCTGTGCTTTGGCTGTCCAGATTTACAGCAGGCACAGTTAGATCAGAGCTGCCTTAAAGCATCCTCTCCTCTCCCTTTGCTCAGTCCTTGTTCTTCTTCCCGCTTCCTTTTGGTCACCCAGCTCCCACAGCTCTACATTAGCAGGCCTTTAAAAGAAAAATGAAGAAATGGATCAGGAAGCATAGATGATATTAGATCCAGGCACCAAGCATGGGGAGAAAAGGAATCAAACAACACTGGGTTTCTCTACTGACCTGCCTCTCTCACTCCTGCTCGAGCTGGCTGGAATGGCTTTGAATGCATTGGCTACAAATCCCTCCACATCAACTCAAATGATTACACCACCTAAACCAAAAAGGTAGAAGCCTCAATGGCGGAAGAAAAGACAAAAACAGATTTGACTGATTCACATTTGCTTTTATGACATGTAATCAATGGAAAATAATGCAAATCAAACTGTCCCAGTCCCAGAGGATTTCCTGCATCATTTCTCAATGTAGTTACATCTTCAGAGGTGTACTCTGGGTCCTTATTTATATTCCTTTGGGTACAGGGAGTCTAATTTCTCTTGCCTTTTTCCTCTTTATTTGCAGAGGATGTTAATTTGCATATTTTGCTAAGAATAAGAAAGCTAATAGTATAAGCCTGATGTTAGTCAAAGTCAAGCCAAATAGCATACTGAACATTTGAGATATACTTTTCTGATAACAATAAGAAAATTATTTATTTAGCTACACAAATCCATAGCTGTCTGGGTCATGTGCAAAATAAAACATAATTAAATAAGTAAGTCCAGCTATATTTTTTTTAAAATCTAAGAGTGGTCAAAACCCCCGTTTAAAATAGCAGAGATTAGGATATTGCAAGCAATGAATACTAAGTGAATCAAAAATATCCTTAAATGGCTCTTAGACACAACTCAAAGAAACAAGTAAGCAGTAAAGTTTATTGCAAGTAAAAAGGCTTGAAAGAATGAGAAGCTCCTTGCCTGGTACCAAAGTTCAGAATGAATGGCTAAATCCTGTTGCTGGAAGTTATACTGGGGAAGGTGGATGATATCAGCTAATACTTTTTTTTATAATTTAAAATTTTCCAGTTCCCCTCCCAAATCCTCCCTTGGGATCCCTTTAATTGTGAGGAAGCTGTTGGGGCCATGGGTAGGAAGGAAGTCTTTAATTTTTGAAAAATCACTGCAGCTGATGACATCACCAGCCTTACATTGCATAAGCTGTGCAACAGGATTTCAGACAATGTCTCAAATTACACAGTTGTAATGGCTTTGAATGCTGTCTGAAAGTCCATGAAATTCATAGGCAAGGTGCCTGGTGAACTATAGTGGGAGAGGAGGTGATTAGAGATGGGGGTATTCATATTCGTATATGAATATCCCCCCACAGGTGCAGATAACAAGGTTCCGGCCCCCTGGGGCCAGACCGACCACTCACAATTCTGCCGCTGCTGCGAGCTCCGTGGTCCATTCCTATCGCTCCATTGCTAGCGATGGATTAGCTACTCCTGACAGAAGGCGGGATGACGAGCCTCTCTGCCAGGTCGAAGAGTGGCTAATCCATCGCAAGCAATGGAGAGATAGGAAGGCTCTGCGGAGCTCACGGCAGCGGTGGAATTGTGACTGGTCGGTCTGGCCCCAGGGGTCCGGACCCTCGTTATCTCCACCTGTGGGGGGATATTCGTATATGAATATGGATACTCCCATCTCTAGAGGTGACACCTGCTGTAATATATGTTTTGGAATTAATCATAAGTCTCTTTTTCTTTCTGCAGCCTGGTGGCGAAAGAGAAATTGCCTTGTTCTCATTCTTCTGTTGTTTCCCTACATTCCCAGGGAGGATTCCCTTTCAGCAATCCAGATAATGGCTGGATAATCTGTGACGGCACTGGAGAAGCACTAAAGACATTGATGTTGCTGGAGGAAAAATGCCCCTTCGTAGAAGAACATGTGGAGCCTCAGCAGTTCTTTGATGCTGTCAATGCGGTGAGATTTGGGATACCAAGAAAGGAAGACAGGGAAGAAGCTTCTAGGTCTGTGATGATGGGTTGTGAATGTATACGCCCCCTCTGAGAGGGTGAGGATCACCAATTAGCTAGAGTTCGAAGTGGCCTTTCTCAGGGTTGGAGGGAGTTACCTTCACCAGCTCTCTCTCTCTCTGAGGGTCTTTAACACTATTCAGGCTTATAAACCACCAGCCTCATTATGTCCCTTGCCAATTGGTGCAACCTTTGCTCTCGGAATAAACAATTGCATTGGTTTGGGCTCAAATACTCCCAGTTGATCTGACCGTTCTTTAGCCTCTCTCAGGTGTCCCACAGACTGGTCTTTGGTTTTAGGGACTTTTCTTGCTCTTCCAAACTGAACTCTTTCAGATTGATATTTAATCAGCTAGAGAAGGGTTATGTTTTGTAGATATGAAGCCAGTATGTACTGCAGAGGCTGGCTCATTTCCTCTCCACTTGGAGGCATCTGCCTAGTCTCTGTCTCACTGTCTCACTCCTTTTCCTACTTTGTTGTAGATTTTAGAATTTTTTGGTTCAATCCCTCTAGCTGCACAGCAGAAATGCAGAGATTCACAGAGTAGAATAGCTTCAAGTTATTAGTCCACTCCTTTTCCTCATCACCTAGCACTTACAGTCTCAATAACTCACTCTGATACATTAGTAGGAGAAATAATAAAAAGTTTCATTTATTTACAGTTGAACAGATCAAACCGCAAACAGAGAACAAACATGACTGCTTGCAGCAACAGTTCTCAACAGACTCACTGCTTCGAACAGACTGAGAGGGAAAGAGCTCACAAGGAGAGAGCTAGGACTCTCTTTGAATTCAGAGACAGGGAAGGAAGATTGGTTACTGCTGGATAGACTGATAATTGTCCCAGCCCAGAAAGGTCCCTCCCAGCCACACCTATTAGAACTCTTTCTTGTTCTACCTTATATCTTCCACTTGGCAGGAAATATTTTTAGTGGGTCTTTCCCCACTTCCTCCTCTTGCTCATCTGGGTCTGTCCAGCTTCTGAGCTCCATTGGAGTGTTCAATCTGGGTAACACCCTAGAGAAGAGATCTACCCCGTGCCCACCATGTACCTTGGGCAAGGACCCCTGGAAGGGCAGAGGGACATGAGTGCCCAAGGTCATTCACTCACATGAATTACCGTATATTCATTTTTTGGGGGCTCTGACTTGAAGACAGTTGGTGGAAGTATCAATGGCATGGCTAGAATGGCAGCATTTTGTCCTCTTTGAATAATGTTCATGTATATGCCCTCTTAACTTAAGTAAAGGGAACTAAGTAGTATCCAAACAATGAAAGCTCTGTTCTGGATAGCCTAAACGTTGGATGGAAAGTTTACCAATAGTCAGGATTAACAATAACATGGTCGAAGGATTCCTAAATTCCTCTAACGATTTGAAGGCAAAAGCATAATGCAAGGGTCTTGGACCTTATGAGTAGCAGGGAGAGTTCCACTGATTGTGGCACGTTATTCAAAGTGTATGTTTTGTGAAGAGTAGAACTGTGTCCTGAATTAGCCCATTCTTGTATATTTAACCTGTAAACTCACCATAGATGCTGATCAAGAATTGGGATGAGGCCAGCATGTGTGCTTGAAAAAGCAGGCCAGAGAGCTCGTTTTGGCTTGGGATGGACAGAAATGGAAACTAATGTCAAACCTCAAATTGGCTGTTCCTTAGGAGTGATCAAATATCATCAAATGCTTGTGTTTTTTTTACCCTTTGGAAGAAAGTGAGACACCAGAGTCTTCCTCGATTTTTCTATTTGTATTAGACATATTCTTTTAACATATTCCCTTTCTTAAATACAATTTCCAGCTGGAATCCAACACCCTTGGGTAATGTCAAAAGTCAAACTTATCCAGAACACGACCATTTACAGTAACACTTAGGGAAGATGTCATAGGTCCATCAAGCAGGTCTTTTATACTTTCCTTTTTTATTCAGAAGAATGGAGTAAAGAAATAACATTAGCAATACATCTCAGCCTAGTCAAGGGAAATTTGCCTTTTCATTGCTGACACTAAGGGTTTTTAGCTGATTGGTAAGAACAGTCTTTACCTAATGGTAGCAGCACCCTTAAACATGTATGCTTGGAGACTCGTCATGTCAGTTTTAATACTCCCTGTCCCTGTTTTTTCCTTTTGTGTTTCTGTTCAGATGCTGGACATGAGAAATGCTAATGGAGGTTTTGCTCCCTATGAAGCCATGCATGGAAACTACCTATTGTCACTCATGAACTCTGGAGATATGTATAGTAAGAACAACATCTCACCAGCAGAACAACTACCGAGGGATCATGTGTGAATTTGTGAAAACCTTTGTGATCATCCTTAAGGGCATTGCATATCACCCAGATTTCAAAATGGTGGTCAAGAATGTAGTCACTTCCTTAGAAGGCAATTCAAGTTCAAAAGGTCAACTGAAAGCACAAATAACCAGAGAAGGCAATACGGGCCGACACAAGCCTGTGGCCCAGCAAAGATCTGATGGGACAGAGATAAGTGACAGTTAAATGTCAAGCAGTCACTCAAGGCAGCTCGTGTGGCCTCTTAATAAAGAATTGCCACACCTCAGTTAAATGAAGTCAACCAATCCTGATTGGCATCCACAGGCATCAAGTTTGGCTGAGCTGTTGAGCTATTGTACAGGGAGCACTGCAGCATAGCACAGACAAGGCTTGCTCTGCCTTGGGAGCTGCCCCAGTGATATGGGAAGTAAGGGACCAGACTCTGCTGCCAGAATATCTAGTTTGAATCTCCTGGGACCTTGCATTGTAGACTGGGATGGGCAATCTCAATGGTTCCAGTGACCAGGGTTGTCCCCTTAGGCCATGCTGTGGGCCACTACTCCTCCCCTTTCCCCTGAAAAATTCATTAAAAAGAGGAACTTTATTTTCTTTTTTGCTGGCCACTGGATTTCAATGATAAGCCTCTATAAGCCACTTAAAACAAGCAAAATGCTTGCTTTAAAAATGCATCCTCCCCTCCCACCCCCACTGGTGGTGCTTTAGAGGTCATCAAATGGCTTGGGGGGGATGTTTGGGGCTGGTGGCCCACATGATTCTCAACTCTGTTACATATCTTTGTGGATGTAGGCCTTGCCTTGAAGATGGATCATAATACCAGGCCTCCTGATTTCAAGGGGCAAGCAAGAGCATGTGGGAATATGCTGTGCCAAATATAGCTGCTAATGAATTTATGGGAATAATTAAAGATATTTGACCCACCTTTTCCTGTAGATGTTTGAAGAAGTGACCATCTTTTTTTGAACTTCTTTTCTTTTTCTTTTTTTTTAAGGGTAATGTTTTGAGGATTGTTTCATAGAAGTAAGTGAGAATAATGGAAGAGAAAGAATGAATTTGTTGTAAATATAATGTTTATCTTATGTTTTGAAGCTGATTATATGCTAGATCGTGCCTGTGTTGAATGTACGTCATCAGTAATGCAAGGATTAAAATATTTCCAGAAGAGATTTCCAGATCATCGTGCAGATGAAATCAGGTAAAGGAATAAAGAAACTCTGTAGAAGTTGAGGAGGCCAAGTCACATTGTTTTATGTATTGAATTTAGAAATTATTGCAACCATGGGGGTGTATAGGAGTCTGAACTTCAGTTTCAGAAAATTGTTATCTCCATTTGCATGAATTAGATCCATGTTTCAGGCCATGCCAGATTAAATATGTTAAATATTATATCTATCTAACTATGGACTTTTTTTTTGAGATCCAGGAATCAGGTTTATTGATCAGTATAATTAATAATTCAATGTAGAGGCAGAGTTTTATATAATATGGTTCAATTTGTATATGTACAGAAATCAAGATCTCATTATTGAACTACTTAGAGTTCAATCCTATGCACATTTATCTAGGACTAAACTTTTTTTAATTTACCAGGATTTATATTTGAATATCCATACATTAATCTACTCCAGAACAGCAGAGGGAGCATAACAGAGGATCAATCTATTTGAAAAACAAGCAATAGTACATGAGAAAGAAAAATCATTTCCCCTCCACACCAAAATATACACCTTTAACGGAATACATGTACTGTAAATTAACAATTTAACAATAACAATTTTAAAAACACAATCAAACAGGGAAAGCACCCACGGGGGGGGGGGACTACATTAAAACATATACAAACACACAGTCCCCTCTCAAAAATTAATAAAAGCAAGCATATAAAAGCAAAAACTAATTCAATATCCCCAAACAAAAACTACTAGAATATGGGAAGATTTTTCTCCTCCACCATTTGATGCATTTTCTTGTCTTCTCTTCTTTGAGTCCAGTGGGCCAAAACCAATTAGCAAATATAATCCAAGAAAGGAAAGCCTCTCACAAGAAAGAAAGAAAGAAAGAAAGAAAGAAAGAAAGAAAGAAAGAAAAGAAAGAAAGAAAGGGAAAAAGCTCACATTAAAATTTGGCATGTTTATCATCAAAAAAATGCTTCTTTATTTTTTTATTTTGGTTTTGCCAGACACAAAGCTTTAATGTTCTCCTCTTTCGTTAATCTGAATCATTTGTGTTTTAGGGACTGTCTTTTGGGAATCAACAAAAAACTATAAAATTAAAAAAGAGCATTTCCCATGTTTTTAACCTTAAGCTAAAATACAAAAAACTCATCCCTATATGAAGCCCTTGGGTGCAGCCCACATTTTGTGCTCCTCTGGTATGAATGGTAGAATAATTGAACGAAATAACATTATTCCTAGTAGGGTTACATTGGCTGAAATCCTGTTACTCAACTCAGTTCTTCCATAAGTTTTATTGATTCACATTGGTCTACTTTAGTTGCAACTTACTATTCTAAAATAAGTCACAACTAAAGTAGATTTGTTTGAATCAATGGAGGAGCTGCCTCACCAAATCCTGTACTTCAGCGTAACTTACTACACTAAACAACAGGATTCCAGTCATTGTCTCCAAATATCTTTGGAGATATTTTATGAGTGGCCTTAGAAGACAACCTATTGCCTATGATTGCTTAATAATTTAATAAAATATTTTGTGTACTCTGTGACTTCACACACGTGAATGCTATACCCACACAGAGCCTTCTGTAGAATGCCTTCAGGATGTGCCTCCTCCTCTCAAGGAGCATGGCTAGGGGTTATAGCTTTCCCTTTCCCTTTCAGTTCCTTTTGGCTGCTAGCAGCCCTATTTGTCTTCTCTTCAAAATGTTGATCTCAGTGAATTTGCCTAAGGGTTGATTTCTTTGCCTCTCTTCCCACCTAGCATCTTTATGTCTTTGTCTTCCTTTTTCTTTCCATTGTGTTTGCTATGTTTTCAGGCACCTTCACATAAATCTTTGGATGTATTGTCTCAAATGCTTTATTTTTAAATCGACAACTTGTTAATATGATCCAGCCTGCTGATGGCCGGGCACAGTTGTGTCTGCGGTGTCTCAGAGAGGATCCACTTGTTGAAACTCATCAATACTATCAAATGTTCATGAAGCAGGCCTATCATAAGTCTTCTTCCAGACTTATTCTGAGAACAGACCTTAAAGACCAGAAGTTCAGTGCTAAACACAAGCCATTGCATCAATCTGCCCTTTGCACTAGTTTGCATCCATCCATGCCACTTCTGGCTTCAACTTTAAGCACAGGACTTAATTCAGAGCTGATGTTCACTTAGACTTCTGAGACTGGCAGCTATTTCATCTGTTCATCTCTTAGGTTCAGTACCAGTAGCAATACTGGCATTGACTCTTTCCAATTCTAGACAGAATAATCTGTTAATGGTGGGCCAGAAAGTTCTAAGATCTCCTTCTCTTCAAGGTGTGTATCAGTCCTTTGAGGCAGTGGTGTCTCATATCCTTTACACTGAAGGTGACATTTTCAGTGGGGAAGGGTGTGATCATTCAGCATTACTTCTTCCAGCTGATACTTCTAGGGTTTATATCTCCCCAAAAAAAATATTTAAACTTTTTAAAAAGTTATGTAGCCACTTAACTTAACTTAACTTGTTTACGTGGCAATGTGAACAAGTTCTAGGTTGGGAGTTTGATTCCCCACTGGAAGAAAAACTAGTCTGAGTAGCCTTAGGCAAGCTGCACAGTCCCAGAAGTGCCCCCCAGAAAAAGGGAATCGTAAACCACTTCTAAATTCTCTATATCTAGAAAATCCTGAAGAGGGTAGCCAAAAGTCAGAACTGACTTGATGGTATATATAATTAGAGATGGGCAGTAATGAACCAGAAAAACCAACAAATCAGGCTGGTTCATGGTTCAGTTTGTGACTCAGTTCAGGGATCCTGTTTTGCCAAAGCAAAATGAAGCACCAAACTTTCCCCCCCTCTGTGCTTCGTTTTGCTTCGGCAAAACAGATGCCTGCCCGCCCCCTTCCCACTGGCCCGTTGCCTCCCTTCGTGGTCCTGCTGCCACTGCCACCTGCGCCACGGCCGCCATAATCAGAGACAGCGGGCCAGCTCCCCTTCCAGGAAGAACGGGCCTGCTGCCCCTCCACATGCACCTGCCACCCAGCTGATTATGGCAATCAGCTGGGGGCTGGGCGCATGCACAGGAGCAGCGCCTGGGCTGCACTGCCTCTGTCGTAGTGTTGGTGTTGGTGGTGCGGCGGTGCAGCAGTGCAACAGAAGCAGGTATGCTCCACACTGGGCATGCACCAAAAACCGGTTCAATTTTCTGGTTGGTTTGTGGTGGTTTGTGATTTGTGCTTCAGGTTCAGGTTCATGCCCATCCCTCCTCCTCCTCCTCCTCCTCCTCCTCCTCCTACTATTAAAGTAAATTCTAGTGGATCTCTAAAGGCCTAAATAGAGCTCAAGGTCCTTCATGTACTGCATCTATTAATAACCCAACTTTCTGTAACATCTTATTAATACAAAATAGTTGTCTCCCTTGACAGACTCTGACCTGTGTCCAATAAACAACCCGTAGCATTCCTGTAATAGCCAAGGCTACCTAGCTTATCACCCTGGCCAGGATCTGCTAATTAACAGCTTTACAGTTCCATTCCCATGTTAAAGAAGCAGTCACGTTGTGTATTATCTGTATTCTCACCTGGACAGGAATCTCACCACATGGAATAAATATAGGGCACATCTATTTTCTCCCCTGATGTCTGAAGAAATGGATTTTGAATTGATTTGTGAAAGCTCACACTGAACAAAAATTGTCAGTCTTTAAAGTGCTACAATATTTTGCTTTTTCTGGTCTTTTATTTTTCCCCTTTTGCCAACATGCTGAGATAGACTAACACAATACTTCTTTGGAAATTCCTAAAAATACATAATTTCTGCATAAAAGATCATTCTTTAAAATATGTTCATACATGTAAAGGCAACATGTGTACTATTTTCTGTATGGAGCGGAAATCTACATGTGATATCTATCTTGTTCATAAAGCTGCTAGCATTAGATTAGAACTAGATGAAGGACAGATTTTGCAGTAATTAGTCATGAGCGTGGATGGAGCCCACTATGGATTTGTGGCTTCGTCTAAGAGGAGCAGTAGCACCATATAAATGAACTGTTAAAAACCACCACCAACAACAACAGGTGCCCAGATAATATATTTTGGTTAAAGGTGGGTTCCAAATCAGAACAGCTTGAAGAGTGCTTTAGGTCAAGCCTTCTCTAGAAATAAGTTATATGGAATGTAAGACAATGCCTTTGTTTCTTCTCTCCAGTGATACTCTCAATAAGGGTTTGCAGTTTTGTCGTAATATGCAAAGAGGAGATGGCACCTGGTATGGGTGAGTTGCTCACCATTATTTCACACCAAAATAGACTCTGTCACTACACATCATAGTATCTGATTGTGTGAGAGTTCTTAAGAGAATCATTTACCTGAGTATTGTGCTTTAAGATATTCAGCTATGTTCTTAATCTCGCTGTCTTGAGGTCTTATCCATGACTTGTTAAACATTGAAATCCCACTGCCATGATGTCACCTCCAGTTTGTCTCATTGTTCACTACTTTGTGCACCCTATGGTAGAACATGCTGTTGCAAAAATAAACGAATACACAAAGAAAGAATGGACAAAAGAGCCTTACAAAGGGCATGGGCTGACACATATTTCAATATCTTGCATTCATTGGCTGCTGGCTTTTGTCTTTTTAACAGGACATGGGGTCTGTGTTTCACATATGGCACCTGGTTTGCGCTGGAAGCATTTGCATGTATGGGATACACTTATCATGGTCGGTAAGTAAGAAGAACATGTCTTCAGTCAGAACATTAATGCATATTAACGTTACTCTGTCTTTGACCTTTGCTTTGGGATGGTGGAGAGACTATTAGATACCCTTCGAACTCTACAAATGCAGGGAATCATGCTTGGTTTTGAATGATATTAGTAAGGTTATTCCCTAGAGTCATTTTGGTGACATTATTTCCATAGTGCTCACTGTACCTTCCATTTTGCTCCACTGCTGTGTGGGAACCTACTGCTCAAACAGAGATGGCCTTATATATAGATTTGGATTAAAAGACCACATGCATGGTAGGCTCTCTGGACTGGGAACTGGATCTGAAAAGATGACCAAGAGCTAACTTTGCTTTCTGATGGAAATGGGAGTAGACATTCCATAGGTTATTGTCACTTTCCCACACTCTTAGTTAATTCTTTCTTTTTTCTTTCCAGCATGGCATGTGAGGAGGTGACCAAGGCTTGTGAGTTCTTAGTTTCCAAACAAATGGCAGACGGTGGTTGGGGAGAGGAATTTGAATCCTTCAGACATCACAAGTATATTCAGCATACCATATCCCAGATCCACCATACTGCCTGGGCTCTACTGGGACTGATGGCTGCTAGGTAAGTGGAAGCAAATAGAAAACTATCAGCTTTGGAAAAGTTATCTAAGTAGGAAAAAGATATCAAACAAGATTGCTCCCATGGGCATAACTTAGGCATTCATGGAGTTTCTGGTATGTGACAAAATGTAAATACGCTTCTGGAAACTAGAAAGGAATCTTGAAGCAGCAGAATCTCACAATAGGTCTGCCAGTCCAATAAGCTTATGCCCATTATTATTTGGACCTGAGATGTTCGTTGGACTTTTAGTTGTCAGTGGCTGAAAATAAGTTACTGTGGAGACCAATGACTCTGTTTCACAGGAGAGTCTATGCAAGCAGCTATGCAACCCTGTAACTGGACTATATCTCTGGAGGTTTTATTGCAGATATGATGGAATTCTGAAGCTTTTTTCCTCCTGTCAGGCTGTCATGGAAACAGACAACTCATTTTCTGGTTTCTTTGAAAGCCTATGGTTGCTGAGGGATGACAGGGTTACTTGAGTATTTTTAAGTCCCTGTTGTAAAGAGGATCAAACGATCAGGCAAATAAAGGTAAATGTGAATACACATATGGGGAAATCACTAGGAAAACAATAAACTTTGAAGAAATGTTCTGAATAGAAGATGGAATGGCAAACCCTTGATTTTTTTAAAAAAAGACTTTTTCCCCCCCTGAGCACACTCCTGTATTTATGAAGTCTCCATTCATGGAACATGTAGATATACCTCTATGACATAATCATAACTGGAAAATTCTTTCATTAGAAAATCACAGCTATGACTTGAAAGTCTCTCATGATCCTATAATCCCTGTGGAATTTATGGTGTTATTGTTTCGTATTAGTAATAATATTGTTATTGAAACAGAGGAAGGGGAATAAATACCTGATGATTTCCCAACAGCTAGTTTCTGCATAGAAAGGAAATTGTAGATTTCACAAAGAACACAAGTACTTTACACTGAATTTGCACTTTGGAGGAAAAACAAACGTTAGGGCTGTGCAAGGATCCCCTGATTGGATGTGAAGGCCAATTTGAGGCTTCCAAATAAATCTCAACATGGCCTGAAGTGATCCAGAAGTGATTTGTAAGCCTCACATTGATGTGCCTTGGAAGGCAAAAATGGCTGAAACTTTTTTGGTTTTATACTGTTGTAAATAAAATTTGGACACATGATAGATGCTAAACATACAGATGTCAAATAGCTTCAATAGTTCGTATACTAGGCATCTTTAAATTTTCTTTTTTCAAGAAAAGCAGGAAAAAGTCTTGAAGCAATCTGTGGCCCATCCAGTTGGATTTGTGTTCTAGACACAAATGGACCTATAATCTTGCTTTGCTTCACTTTGCTCCAGAATGGAATCTGGCAATTCGGCTTCAGTCTGGACCTCTCATCAATTGATCTATGTTAATCAGACTAATTTGGTTAGTAACTGGAGATTTATCTGAATCTGGTGCCCGGTCACAACAAACATACCTCAAGAAACACACAGTAATTTTAGAAAATAATCTTCTTGAGTGTTTTTAATGTCCTACCAACTAGTAACAGCAGAAGCATCTGCAGGTATGTGAAACTTGTGATCCATGTGCTGATATGATATTAGAATTATCTCAGCTTTGAAATCTCTATAATGCCTAGGCTCATCTACTTGCTTTTAAAAGGATGCCAAGAATTATCAGAGAGTTTGAAGGAATTCTGATCTTGGTTGGGGATTGAAAGAAGCATCTTTTTCTTGTCATCTGATTCCACTGGAATGTAATAGATTCTTCTCATGATTAGTAGGGATGTGCATGGCAAACATTTTTGTATTTGTTTTGGGTTCTTTTAGGTGTGACTCTTCTGTAGTCATATTTTTCATTTACCAGTCCTTTTGTTTTACACGAAAGGGAAGGCCACTTTCAAGTTTCCCATTTGTGTTTCCTGGCATTCCAAAAACTCTAAAGAACCCTTAAAACTGCTCCAAAAAAAAGTAGAAGCACACAAACTAATCCCCAACTATCAACTGAAATAAACAACTTTAACTGAATAAATACACAGTAAATTAACCAAGTAACTTTTTTTAAAAAAAATCAATCGAACAGGGAAAGTACCTTCCCTACTCAGGGAAAAAAACTGCAAAATAAAAAACATATACATAGTCCTCAACCAAGAAAAGCAAACAAATAAAAGCAAATAAAAAAGCAAATAAAAAAAATGCAAGCAAATAAAATCAAGAAATACAATCAAGCCCCTCCCAACCAATACTACTAAAATGTGGGGAGATTTCTCATTTGATGCCTTCTCTTGTATTATTTGAGTCCAGTCAGCAAGAACAGGCAGGCCAAGTACAGGCAGCAAAAATAATCCAAGAAAGTGAAGGATCAAAAAGGAAGAGAAAAAAAAAAGGGGGGGGGGGTTTAAACGTTTCTAAATAAATTAAAAGGAAAAAAAATCCATAAAACAACTCCTAGGAGGCAGGCTGCCACAGGGAGGCTACCTGACAGCAACAAAAATAATCCAAAGAAATGGGGGAAATCATACAAAAAATTAAGGAGGAAAAACCAAAAAAAAGGAAAGGATTTAAGATGGAGGCACAAAGGCAGGCAGGCAGGCAGGCAGTAGATAAAAGGCAACTTGAGTTCAGCACACAGTAATCCCACAAGTAGCAAATGAAGCAATGTGCACACTCCTCACTGGGTCCCAGAATATTTTATGGATTCAAAATTCCTATTCCCTCTGGATGTTTGGATTGGCTGGGGGGACACCTCCCTCTGAGAGGGAACAAGCACAAAACTATTTGCATAGCTGAGCCTACAAAGTAAGGTAGATAAATTCCACCACTCAAGAAGAAATGGGGCATTACCGACATATGCAGCAGGGAGTTTTATTTGAGCTTATCTGTTTGGGAGCCAGCTATATTGCTGGCAGACATTCAGGTCATTGGCATCAAAAAAGATATGGCATTTTCTTTCCTGGTATAGGCTGCCAGAACTAATAGCTAGTATGTCATTTGCTTTTCAGATATCCTGATGTTCGTGTCCTGGAAAGGGGGATCAAGGCTGTGATCGACAAGCAGACAACCATTGGGGATTGGCCTCGGGTGTGTTACAGGTTTTATTGATCAGACTGGTGCTTGTTGCTATGGCCTCCAGATGTAGATACATATAGAAATAATGGTGTATGTGCAGAGCCCTTCTCATCAAGTACTGAGAGACTGGGGCCAATTAACGTGTAATTACTGCCATAAAGATATATATCCTACCGGTGGCCTCCATGCAGCTTTAATAATACATGGAACAGTGGTGGCCTGTAGACGGAACGGAGGGGAGGGGAGATGTCACATTAAAAAGCACTGCCGAATGTGTGCAACCCCCCCACTCAGCCCTCAGCCCACTGGTGCTAAGAATATCTGTATGCCATGAGCAAACGAATTCATCTGAGTGCCTGTTGTTCTCTCCCCTTCACTGCTGCTGCTACTGCTTCTGTGGGAAAGATCCTATGCAAAGGCCCTCATGTTGCTTCAGTGGCATGCAAGCCTGTGGCAGGGATTGACTTTTTGCAAAAATCAGGGCAGAAGACACAGTGGAGCCTACTGTTAGATGAAGTGAGGCAACCCACACCCTATGACAGATTTTATTCCGTTTTAAAAGACAGGAAAGTTGCAGTTCATATTTTTTCCATCATAAAATGTCCCATTTGGATTTTCAGCCTGAGGAGCCAGGGATGTCTTTAAACATCTGTGTCGTGTATGAATTGGCTCTGGGTTGTCAGAAAACATGGACATTGATTTCTCGTTTTATAGCAGTGCTTCCCAACCTTGGGTCCCCAAATGTTCTTGGACTTTAGCTGCCAGAAATCCTGGCCAGCACAGCTAGTGGTGAAAGCTTCTGGGAGTTTTAGTCCAAGATCATTTGTGGACCCACGGTTGGGAACCACTGTTCAACAGTCTTGTCTGTGGCTGATTTTTTGACAATATATTGGAAGGAACCCACAGCTCTTAA
Source organism: Intellagama lesueurii (assembly GCA_037013535.1). Classification (NCBI taxonomy): domain Eukaryota; kingdom Metazoa; phylum Chordata; class Lepidosauria; order Squamata; family Agamidae; genus Intellagama; species Intellagama lesueurii. Next base: position 172,724,135 of record JBAJHW010000004.1, on the reverse strand, counting down.
AAATACTTACCAGAACGTAGTTAGTATAACTCTACTTTGTGTCTCTGTTCTCTAAGGGGATTTGATCATTGTAGGGAGATGACGTCTATTTATGTATGCACTTTGCTGAAGGCATTTCTTTCTCTTTCCCCTCCTCAGCAAGACATCGTTACAGGATTTCTTAAAACGGGAGCTGTTGATTATTCTTCCTACTCAAACATCTTCTCTATTTTTGCACTGGCCCGCTTCGTTCACCTTCATCCTAATAGCCCTGTTGCTAGACAGCTTCTGGATGATGAATCTGGACTTTCAGAACACGGTCAAAATGAAAGATGCTAAGAGACATTGTGCCATTCCTGGGAACCAGTCCTTCAACTTTTCTCACAGTGGTGCTTTTCTTTCATTTAATGTCCCTGAAGTATGTCCTAGCATGTTTTTTTTTCTTTTTGATTATCGGTCCTTGTACTAATTGCTATATATCAAACATTACATAGTGAGGCACATTCAGAATTATTCCAGTCTATTTCAATAAAATTGCTTCCTAAATTTAAGCCTACAGTACTTTTAAGCTTAATCATCATCATAATGTGCCATCAAGTCAATTCTGAATTATGGTGACCCTTTTCAGGGTTTTCCAGGTAGAAAATACTCAGAAGTGGCTTACCATTCCCTTCTTCTGGGGGGCAACCTGGAACTGTGCAGCTCGCCCAAGGCCACACAGGCTGGCTCTTCTCCCTGGTGGCACAATGGGGGAAATGAACTCCCAACCTTTGGCTCCACAGATGGATACCTAAACTACTGAGCTATCCAGCCTGGCTATGCATTAACATGGGCTTTTAGTTATGCAAGTAGCAGCGGAAGGGAAGCATAAGAAGCTGGGTTGTGGTGGGGAGTGTTTAATATGTTTCCTCCCTGCCATGATCTTGACCAAAAAAAAAAATCCTACCTGAAACTGCTCTTTGCATTTCATGAGAAGCCTGCAAATATAGGGCTGCACTGTCAAATCCCAAACAACCCAAAGCGGTGGCTAAAAGGTAACAGTTATCCATAATGAGAAACATCTAAAGAGCGCAGTCTCTCCAGAAGACAAGACAGAGATAGGTACTAACCATGGAGGGCATCCCGTTCCTGTAGTGCCCTACCATCACCACCTGGATCCATCTCAGTACTTCCAAAATGCCCCCAACAATGCTGTGATGTGAACCTAGAGGTTATACTCCATTTCTTTATTGACTAACCACATAAGTGCAGATACCCGCTTAGAACAAACATTTTCAAGAAAAGTTTCAAACCACACAGAAGCTCCAGGAGACAAAGGGAACTCTGTGTAGCTGGCATTAGTTTTCAAATTCCCCGTTTTGGCCAAACACGACATCCCAAGATGTCTTGTCCACCAAGAAAAAATGTTCCCACCCCCTTGGCCATTCTAATTGGCCACATTTAAGGGCAAGAGCTGCTCCATGGTGCGGGGAGCCCCAGGAGGAAGGAGAGCCTCTGAGATGGTGGCCACTTGCACTATCTGGCCCCAAGCAACTGTCACTGACAAAATGCAGGCCTCAGGTGATTTCTGGACTGTCGCTTCTGTAAACTATACCTGTGTAAGAGTGATGATAGCAGCAACAGGGGGAATTTACTGGTAATTAAAGAATACCTCTTTTGCTCCTGGGTCTCACATGCATACAAACTAGCATGTAATCAGCCTCATTGTGTGCAAGTTGAGTGAGTCTCAGGATGGAAGCAAAGAATACTTGAATTACCTGCAGCCGTCCCCTACTGGTGACACCATCACTCTATTTAAGGAGCAGGACTTTGGCCCATATCTGACTACATTTGGACTTGACAGCTGGTGGTCAACTACTCATAAGTGATTGTGGGTATGCTTTACAATGCAAGAGAGCATATGTGCCTTGAAATGTTACCCGAGAGTGTTGTCCTAAACCACATAGCCTTCTACTTTTTCTGGGAAGTAGGGAAGTCCTGCTGGCATGGCACTTTATGCTGTACATGTGCATAGTGAATGTTCCAAGCTTTGAATGTTTCATGTTTTTCTGAAAGACAATTCCAGCACTCAAATTCAAGAATGAACAATGAAATAAACAGGAAGAGTTACAGGAAGTGTTCTGAATATCAGCACATACAGTATATCTCTGTTCCTTCGCAGGTACAGTGTAATGCTCAGTAGATGCACTACAAAGCATTGTGTTTTATTATACAGTTCATTATCAAAAGAGTCTCTTTGCCCAGACAAAAAAGCTGAATTACAGTAAGGTGCCAGCGTTTTGTGATATGGCTGAGAAACCAGCTGCTCAAAAGGAGAGTGAGCGCTCAGTCCGTTTGGCTTTCTTAAAGTTACCCTTCATGGTCTCCAAGAGCAACTTCACCAGTTCAGTCTTTCCTCTACCTACCATGGCTTTAGAGAGTTCAAGCACCTCCACTGTATGGTGGCGACAGACCGTCCTAAGTTCCTGCTGAACACGCTGCTTGGGGTATTTCTCCTCAGCCTTCTTCACCCAAAACTCTACCTCCTTCACCAGCATCTCTGTATTTATTTTCTTCTGACTGAACAAGGTAAGCAGCATTTCCATTAAGCACCGGAAACTCTCCGTACAAAACGAACCCACATTATCCAGTTCCACTGCCTGCTTGAAGCATTCAATAGCATTCAGTTCTTCATTTTTTAGCCGAAAACATTTCCCCCTTAACAAATGAATTTCAGGCAAAACATTCCCCAGGTCAAATTCCGTGGCTTTAGCCAAGAACAAGAGGGCCTTATGAAGTGCATTTTCGTCGACAAGGAACAGTTCCTGGATGGCATCCACTCCCATGTAATAATACACCTAAAAGGAGAGAAGATAGAAAGAGAAGGAAAGGCATGATATTTCTTTTTGTACAATCACGATGGCTTCATTAAAAGAACTAAGATAGCTCATGTAGTGCAGAAGACAACAACAAAATTCTTGTAACTTTCATTATTCCAAACAAATAAGCCCATAGCCAGAAAATACCATCCATCCATCCATCTAACATACTTTTTAAAAGAGGATGATCTTGCATCTTCTAAAAATCTGTAGAGTCAGGCTGTGGTAGACCTCCAGGGAGAATTCTATGGTACCTGTTGTAAAGATGGTCCTGTTGTGTGTCCTACGTGGTCTTCGACTAACTCATGATTCGACTAACACCATTAACTCCAGAAGAAAAGCTCCATCAAGGAAGTGTAGTTCTTCCATATATTTCAAAGAATCATGATTTCCTCATCAGAAAATAACCAAAGGTTTGCGGTACAGTGCTAATGCTCCTCCTGGTAAGCCCCATCTTCTTCGTGCTAAATTGTAACTAACCATGACTAAGTGAAGCAGAACCTTTGACCCCTCTAGGTAAACCTCAAGTCTCATAAAAAGAAACACATTGGGATCCCAAGATTTTAGCACAGTATTTTAATTTCAGTTGCTACTTGTTATATTCTCCCTTCCTCTCCTGCTATGAAAAAGTTGTGCTATATTTCTATTGTTTCCTGTTGGTGTTAATCATTCTGTGTTGTACTTCTAAAACTGTAGCCATCTGGCTTTTACTCCGTAAGCAGCCCAATGTGTGCTTGTTGATGGATGGCCATATAGGTTTAATAAATATCTAGATAATTTTACACATCGAAAGCTGTGGTTTCTTTTATGGATCCAATCCATCTCACATTTGGTCTTCCTTTTTCCCCTGCTGCTTTCTGACAGTTTGACATTTAAATATAAATGTCTCTATAATCATGAAATGGAATAATGAAGTGAAAACAGTTTAATAGTCTGGACAATGTGGCTGCTTTTGCTCACCTGACCAAGATCAAGATATGTCTTCAGGCATGGATGCACCTTCATTACATTCTCAAGATCAGTTTTAGCATCAAATAGGCTCCTCTTGTTTGGCATTCCTTCCAAACCTATCTTCACCCGCTCCACATCACGCAAATACAGTTTAATTAGTATCTAAAAAGAGAGACATTGGGCTCATTTGACTTGGTTTTACTTTTTTTATTTTATTTTATTTTTTTATTTTTTTGGCTTTCTTTTGTATTTCTGTTGAAACTGTGTAGAGCTGCTATCAGTCAGGGTAGGAAACCTTGACTTAAAGGGCCCTAGATTTGTAGTTTGTAACTGTTATTGTAAAAATCCCAAGAAATGCTTAGAACATGTCACAGAAAAAAAAATTAAATGAGGAAAAAAGAAATATATCAATCTGAAACGCTGACTTCACACACATAGAGATAAAAATGATAATTTTAAAACCAGAAGAATTGGGGGGGGGGTGTCAACAACTGTACCCAACAAACAATTCAAATCCACTTATAAACAACACCTTTTCCTTCACACTGCTGTCACGTTACAGCTGATTACCTTCTTAATATTTCTTCTTTGGAGAATTTTTTCAATTGCTACTACAAAAAGATTTACTGAAGATCTTCTCTCTGCATGTTTTTTTTTCCTGATAGAGAAGGAAACAAAATCTACCATATGTTTTATAATGCTGAATCTCAGCAAGATGTTCCTTATGTCTTATCAGGAGTGGTCTTTGAGTTCCCCTAATGTAAAAGGAATCACATTCCAAACACCTGATTTTACAAAACACATTCTTAATTACACATTCACCCTTAACTTCATCAGAGAGGAGACATTCCTACATCTATCACTGAATAGTATATGGAAAGGTGTTGACCAGATGCTACTTTAATGTAACTGTAACACTACAGAGAAAATTGCTCTGATGCCTATGCAGACATTTGTTTCTGTACACAAGCAGAAGGACCAGGAGGCACATGTTCCAAGCCTGCCCTCCTCACCTGCAACCTGTGCAGCCAGGTGATGTTACAAAGGCATTGTTTGAAAGATGAGGCACCTACCTTGGCACGAATGCAGTACGCTTGCCAGTTAAGTACTGGGTCTGGCAGAACATCTAAGGCCATGTTGCAGACAGCCATTGCCATCTCTTGCTTGCCAAGGAAGAGGAAGATTTTTGCCAGACGGTTTAGAACAGGTGGACTGTCTTTAGCTATTTCTAGGGTCTTAAAAGCAAACACATCCATGAAATATATTTATATTAGTGAATTCCCACCTTCGGTGTTGATCAGAGAGGGTCAAAAACAGGAGAAATTTATCTCAATATATTAATGCTTGGGCAGCTGTTACAGATTCTACCCTTTCAGGAGTGTTTAAAGTATATGAGGACATGGGTTGGAATAGCTTCTTCCCATAGGTGAAAAGGAGGACAATGAACAAGAGGACCTTCATATTTATTTATTTATTTAACTTATATGCCGCCCACACTACACAAAGGTCTCGTACAATTACCCAAGATGGTTGAGGGCCAGAGCAAGCTGTGCTGAATCTAAGCCCTTCTAAGTCTAAGGATTAGTCTTGTGGCAAACATTTCTCCCAGGAGAATTCTGGTCATTTTCAATCAAGAAAATATCTTGTCTTTCATTGTACAGTCATTTCTGTGGCAAGAGTACCAGGGCTGAAACTGACTAGGCCAGAGATGAAGGGAGACACTGTAGGAGTTGAAACTGACCAGATAATTTAACTAGAATTTGAAAGCATTTTCACTAGATTGGCACTTCTAGGCTTGCAAAGGAGGGAGACACATACACACACATACATACACTCAGTTATAGAAGGAAAGGGAGCATAGAAGGCACAATTTACACTGACAGAGGTGTTCACACATGCCAGAACAACTCAAAATAAATCAAATTGACATCTGACTAAAAATGAATGATCCTCTCACAGAAGAGTAAAATACCTTGCTTATGATCTAAATAACACGATTCCCTACGAAACCAATCCGCAGTTCCATGTGCATCATGTAATCATCTTTTTTAAAAAATGATTTAAAACTTGCTGAACCTGATTCAAATGGTTTTTTCCCCTAGTGTAACCAAATTCACAGTTAGTAAAAAAGAAAAATAATAATAATATTGATAGCATTTGGGGATACGTTCTTAAAAGCTGCTTTGTATAGTTCTTTCTTAACTAATTTCCTAAATATCAGGAGGGATGGAGCCTGGTGCACCTCAGCTCGAAGCTCAAGGACCACCACTGAGAAGGCCCAGATCCTTATTGTCACCTTTTTAGCTTCGCTCAGTGTAGCCACATTTAACAATGTGGTTTGGGAGGAACTTATGAAATGGATAGCTATATAAACCTACCTTTCCAAAGCAGTCAAGAGGATCAGTCTCAGAGTAGCCACAATCATGGATGCCCATAGGTGGAGTTGAGAAAGAGTCTTTCCTTTCTAGCAGTATCCCAAGATAACACCAGGCCAAGACTAGACAAAGAGGAGGATAGATATCGGAGCTGGTCAGCTGGAACAGCCATTTCCAATCTGGCTCCATATTTGGCCTCATCCCCGCTCAACAGTTATACAGGCTGGAAATGGTGGGAACTGTAGTCAAACACCTCTGGAGGGGATTGGGGAAGTCTTTGCTTTCTGCTTAACTTTGTTCCAAAGGGATAAGCAATTAACTTGAGAGACCTAATGGGAAGTGAGTGCCAAAAACATTCCAAGGAGCTTTCTGCCATGTGGTGGCAGATGGTGACTCCAGTTTCGGAGGTGCTGTGAATCCATTCCAGATTTTAGTCTGCAGTTTACGAGAGCCATCAAAGGTGCTGAATCCTATCCCCCAAATGGCTTTAACACCTTGGATAACTACTGTAAAATGCAGATTCAAACCCAAAGTGGAATCACACAACCTCCAAAGCTGAAGTCACCAACAAGCACTGGCGCTGTGCATGGGAAGATTGCCCATCTGGGGATCTCTCTTCTTTTATCAGCTGACGAAGGAAGTCACTTTTGAGGAGAGAGAGTATCCGTCTCACTGTGGCAATCAAACGATAGAGATTTTAGGTACAAGCAGCCGTTTAGGATATGAACCATACACTGACTTCTACAATTTGAGCCAGAAAGCTTGATTGTACAGTACTGGACTGCAACATCCTTTTTTTTTGGTAAGAACATTGGACGTTTACTTTTTGAAGGCAGGGCGATGTTGGCTGGGGGATTCTCTGGGAGTTAGGGCCTAGAGAAGCTCTGCTTCTGAGACACACTGCTTCATATGAATTACACCTGTAGCAACTTGCTCGTGTGATTTTTCCTACCTCTGTACTGGAGGCTGGAGGACTTCAGGACTTGCTGAAGCAACACCAGGGTCCTGTTGAAGGCTGGTGACCTTTTCTCCTCCTCATTGCCCTTATTCATCCACATCCCATCCAATCTAAAGCAAAGAAGGGAGCTGCTATGGTTATTTCCTCTTCTATATGTTGTTGTAGTCCAGTCACATCCCACTTATAATGACTCTAATATGGAATTTTCAAGGGATATGAGATATTTAAGAAGTGGTTTTACCACTGCCATCTCCCTCCACCCCACTCATGTACAATGCTTAAACTCCCAGCTATTTTCTTTTGTTCTACGTACCTTCAATCAATAGGTATGGTAGCACCAAGTTTTTAAAAGTTAATACACATTGAAAAGAAATGCATGATATATAAGCTGTGCTTTCCAAAACAACAACCCACCCATTTGTTTCAAAGACATTTATGTTTATACCCCTCATTTCCAGATGGTGGTTGTTGGGCCTTGGCAAAATCTGAGTGGAAGAAAAAGTCTGACCTGGATAATTCTTTCATTTAATTACTAAGTGACAAAATGAGTTTGGGGAACCTTTAGGACTCTTTTACAGGCATTGAAGTTATAGCAACTGGGGGGTGGGAACTGACCTATTTATTTATTTGAAATATTTATACCCTGCCTTTCTTCTCAAGAGGACCCAAGGTAGCTCACAATATTAAAATATATAATATAAAAACTTCAGGGAGTGGGGAGCAGCTCCTTCTTTAGACAGCCAGTTACTGAAGAGGAAAGTCTTTGCCTGACTGGGGAAGGACAGCACAGAAGGGGCCAGCCTGGCTTCCTGTGGGAGGGAGTTCCATAGCTTGGGAGCAGTGGCAGAAAAGGCCCCGTCCTGTGTCCCCATCAAACACATCTGTGAGGATGGCAGGATGGAGAGAAAGCCCTCCCTAAAGATTTTAATAACCAGGCAGGCTCATACAGGGAGATGTGGTCTTTCAAGTAGCATGGGTCCAAGCTGTTTAGGGCTTTATAAGTCAAAACTAGCACTTTGACCTGGATTAGCAGCTAGTGAAGCTGTGTAACATGTGACTCTTCCTACGGAGAGTGAGGTTCGCAGCTTGGGCATCTGCCTGGACCTGGATCTCACCATGGAAACCCAGGTGGCATCTGTGGTCCGGGCAGCCCATTTCCATCTTCGGAGGATTGCCTAGCTGCGTCCCTATCTAGACGCGGGGGCACTCACAATGCTGATTCATGCCCTTGTAATCTCAAGAATGGACTACTGCAGTGCTCTTTACGTGGGGCTACCCTTGAGGCTGATGCGGAGACTTCAACTAGTCCAGAATTCGGTGGCCAGATTAATAACTGGGGTGAAGAAATTCCAGCACATCTCCCCCACTCTGGCCACCCTTCATTGGCTACCGGTTCATTTCCGCATCGACTTCAAGGTTATGATGATAACATTCAAAGTCCTAAACGGTTTAGGACCTCGGTACCTATCAGAATGCCTGCTCCCAGTCAGATCTGTCCGTGATACCTGTTCTTCACAGGCAGGGCGGTTGAGAGCCTTGACCCCAAAGGAGGCCCGGAGGGAAAGAACAAGAAACTGGGCCTTCTCGGCAGTCACCCCCCCGCCTGTGGAACAACCTGCCCATTGAGATCCACCTGGCACCCTCGCTGGATGGGTTCAAATGAACATTGAAGACTTGGCTCTTCTGCCAGGCTTTCCCTGAGCATTAAGATCTTGGCCTCCCTTTTACCATCCTTTTTGCCATCCTTTTTCATCACCCTTTTTACCACCTTCATTGCCATCTGTTTTATTTATCCTGTTGGCTATGTATTATTTTATTTTTTATCATATTTTAATATTTCTGTTTATTTTGTTGTTAGCCGCCCAGAGTGGCCTGGTTGCCAGATGGTACGAGGTATAAAATAAATAAATAAATAAATAAATAAATAAATAAATAAATAAATATGATCCCTGTAACCAACTCTAGTTAGCCATCCGGCAGCAGCAGTTCTAACATTGTGAAACTTCCTTTAGTTCAGTAGAACGAAGTTCTATCAGTGTGAATCATGCACAAACTATACATTACAGACAGCACTAGAAGATGAAATCATGCTGGTATTATAGCAACATGATTCCAGAAGACCATTGTGTTTGTGCAATTATACCTGCAAACAAAGCCCCTGTTGATGATCCATCACAAAATACATTGAAATAATTTTTAAATTATGGGGCACATGAAAAATTAATGTTTTTACATGTAGATGCCCTTCAAACCTGAATGGATTCCCTGTACTAATGATTGCTTTGCAATATTTTTTGACACTCAGTCACCTAAAATATTTTCCAGTGTGGTCTTTTAATTTGACACCATTCAGCTGCTGAGGGCAATTCCAGCTGAGGTAGATAATGCCATGAGCAATAAACTGTGAAAAGTTATGACAGGCTTTTGCAATGAGGCTTTTAATGTGCAGTTTCTATGTCTTGTTCATGCTACTTTACAGAACGTATTTATTTATTTATTTATTTATTTCCTTTTCACCAACAAAACTGGCTGGATAGTTCAGTGGTTTAGGTGTCTGGCTGTGGAACCATAGATTGGAAGTTTGATGCCCCGCTGTGCCTCCTGTGAGTAGAGCAGCCTGTGTGACCTTGGGCAAGCTGTACAAGTCCTAGGATACCCCCAGAAGACAGAAATGGCAAACCACTTCTAACTTAATGGCAACTCTTTTCAGGGTTTCCTAGGTAGACAGTACTCAGAAATTGTTTACCATTCCCTTCTTCAGGGGACACCCTGGGACTGGGTAGGTTTCCCAAGGCCACACAGGCTAGCCCTACTCACAGGAGGCTCAGCGGGGAATCAGACTCCCAACATTTGGCTCCATAGCCAGATACCTAAACCACTGAGCTACCCAGCCAACTCCTCTATTTGTAGCTCTCCTATATTTCCCAATTGCTCCCCTCACCAGATACATAGATGCAGGCACATTTGAGAGTATGCTTAATGAGCATAATTTTTTATTTTTATGTTTAGTGCTGAGAAGGAGGAGGAGAAAACACATGGGTACAAAAAGGGAATGTGATGATTTATGGGCTGTGGCAGATACAAGAGGTATGCTGATACCTTCTCTCATCAGTATTTCCCCCATAAAATCACCTCCCCCAGCAGGTCTTACATCTAGTACTGTTAGTTGATATCTAATTTCTGCTCAATAGCAATTCAGACCTGTAAAACAAACTGAAGTGTATATTATTTTGAGTTAATACCTGAGTTCATCAAATACTCATTGGCTGAATATATCCATGAGAATTCACTAACCTAACAGCAAAACTAGATGTGACATTTCTAATCATTCAGAATTTTACTATATTTTTAAAGCAAGTATGGGAGGTGATTTTTCTTGAGATGTTAATATGTGGGGAAGCGATGTCTAATCCTTTTCTGTGCCATTGTGGTACTGATGAAAATGAAAACTGCACCCTCACCAATCTTGCATCTGGGAGGGAAACCTCTTTTGATGGGGTTTTTTGGGGGGTGAGGGAGGGAAGGACTGAAGTAGGAGAGATATATTTAAAAAATGCATTCTCAACCAAAATAAATTCCCCTTCCAGCATCTGTTTTTAAAATCACTGTGTGATTGTAAATGTCTCATCTAGTTTGGCTGTTAAATTGGTGGCATGCTCCGCCAATGAGTATTTGATGAATTCGGTTATTAACTAAAGAAAATATATGCTCCAATGTGCTGTGCAATTTTGAATCACTGTCTCCCTGGCTGTAGTCCCACAAAAAGGCCTCACCGCTGTTCTGCATCTACTTTTTTTTTAAAAAAGTGATGTTATTGAAAATAGCCCCTTGTAGATTACAAACATTTGGTCCTAACATTAAGCATAGTGAAGCCGTTGCCTCACACATACAGATACTGGGACAGAAGCCAGTTGTAGAAGAAGAAGAGGAGGAGGAGGAGGAATGGAGGGCAGAGTTGTGTGTGATATGTAGCCCTCCTTGAAACCTCTAAACCTGACCTCTGTGTTCAGGTGTGGTGCAGGATAAGGCCCATTTAAACTGATCAATGAAGATTGACTTGGCTGTCTTGTCAAATCCTACATGTGGAGTGTGGTGGAGGGCATCTTATCCTTGCACTGGTGCAGTATAAGGAGTAAAGCACTGGACTCAAGGCAAAAGCAGACACAATTTTGGGAGAGGAGATCTCTCTGCAGATCCCCCTTTTCCTGCTTTTTAATGCGGTAAATAGAGACACATTGAGCCTGGTGTGGATCAGAGCTGGAGCACTGAGAGAAAGGGTTTTCAAATAGCCATGTTCACATCCTGAGATGGATCACCTGCCCCAGTCAGAGTTGCTGTTTGCATGGTAGGAAAAAACGGAAATACCAGTAAATACCACCCTGCAAGACAAACAGTAGCTTAGACTGATGTGGCAGGTGGTAAAAACAGGGGGTGGGGGAGAGTTAAATGAGAAACTTCTTCAGCTCCATACCATTGATCTGATATGGGCTATCTGTAGCTGAACCTACCATTAAAAATAAAAACACATTAATCTGTTCATGGGTCTCACTGTGTTTAGTGTGGGTATTCATTCATGAGCCAATTTCAGCTAGTGCCTACAGGCAACATCCTCTTGGTTAGTTATATGAGTGTTAACTCAATGTAACATGAGTAGTAGTTATCATACTGCCAAGATGGAAGTGCTGTCCACAAAGTACTTCCACTGATGCATTGAGCAATGGTTGCAGTGGTAATTGTGTGGCCGGCTGCACAATCAAATTGCACAATTCTCTGCCCAGCACATTTACACAGGCATAATTTTCCATTAAGTCTGCACAAACTGAATTTTGACCTATATTTCACCCTAACCTATTGTGCAATATTCTTAGAAGACATCTAAAAAAATATAGGTGGCTGCCCACTGATCTTTCAGATAAGCTGAGGTTTAAAGAAGGTGTGTATAGGAAATGGAAGGAGAGGTAAACCACAAGAAAAGAATACAATCAAGTAGCTAGTATTTGTAAGAAGAAGATCAGGAGGGATAACAAGAGAAGCTTAGACTGGTGAGAACCATTAAAAATAATATGCTTGGAGCAAAAGGAAGAACTAGGAAGTGGTACATCTGCTGCATGGAAAAGAGAAATGCTAATGGGTGTCAGAGAGTCAGCAGAACTGTTCACCACATCCTTTGTCTCCATCTTCTTCCCAAAGGAAAGTGATGCTCAACATTACGTAAGCAGAAGAAACAAGACAGTGATGGGCTTCTGCCCAGGATAGGTAAAGAGGCACTACAGGAACACCTAAATACTGTAAATGGATCCAGATCTCTTGGGCCAGAGGTAGTGCATCCAAGGGTACTAAAGAAACTCAGAGCTTCTGGTATAACCTTTGAGAATTCTTGGAGAACAAGTGAGGTTCCTGAAAATTTGAGATGGGCAGATATACAAAAGGGGAGAAAATTCCACATTTAGGCAGGAAAAATCAGATGTGCAAATATAAGATTGGTGACCTACAGTACTTGCAAAAGGATCTACAGGTTCTTATATACTAGAAGCTAAACAAGAATCAACCGTGTGATGTGATGGCAAGAAAAAGCTAATGCTATACTAGCATGTAGCAGCAGATGCATAGTGTCCAGATAGAAGAAAGAAATAGAACCACTCTCTTCTGCTTTCGTTAGACTTCAGTGGAATACTGTGTCTAGTTCTGGGCACCACAGTTTAAGAAGGATACTGATAATCTTGTCCAGAGAATGGTGACTAAGATGGCAAAAGGCCTGAAAACTAATCCCAGGAATGACAGAGGGAGTTGAATATATTTAGCCCAGAGAAGGTTAAAAGGTAATATGACAGCCACCTTCAAATATTTGAAGGCCTGACAAATGGAAGACAGAGCAAGATTGTTTTCTATACTCTAGAATGTATGACCCAAAATTATGGATTCAGATTACTAGAAAGGAGATTTTGATTAAACATTACAAAGAACTTCATAACAATAATAACTATTTGACAATGGAATAGACTAATTTGGAAACTGGTAGGCTTTATTTCCTTGGAAGTTTTTAAACAGAGTGTGGATGACCATCTTTCAGGGATGTTTTAGCTGTGGATTTCCGTTTTGTTGAGGATGGGTTGAACTTGACCCCCAGGTTCTTTAGTTCTCTGATTGTACAATTCTTGTGAGAATGAATGGGTTGTGATAAGAACACGATATGTGGCCTTGAGCTCCTTGGGAAGAGAAACAGATCTTTCAGGGGGAAAAATTAAATATTCCAGAGTTTGGGTTTTTTTTAAAAAAGAAAAAGCAAAGTTCATGTCAACTAAACATGACCAGTGAATTCAATCACCTAAATTCCAAGCTTGCCTTAATGCCAATCCTGTCTTTTGTTTTTAAATATATTTTCTTTGAGAATAGGCCTGATGGTGCCTTTTCACTCTGGGTTCCCTCCTCACCTGATATGCAATGTGGCCATAGTGAAGTACCAGCTTCTCCTCTCCTCCAAAGGAATCTGAAATAGAGAACTAGGTTAAAGGAAAACAGGAACTGTATTCCTACAAATGCCACATGTGACAAAGTAGCTCCACAAAATCAAGGATTCCAGCAGCTAGCTCTATTATCACTATGTTTGACAGTGCAAACTCGATCAAAATGCGAGAGAACCACATTCCCCTTTCCACCAAAGAACTTAAATCTATTTCATCATCCCAACTAGAGTGGACCTATTGAATAATGGAGACAGGGAATTCTAATTGTGAGAAGTTTTGAGTCAGTCTGAACTTTACAGGAGCTTACTAACATGCTGAAGCTACTTTGGAGGGCAGGATTTAGCACCTTGGATACCTCCTGTAAGGTTGAGGCCCAAATCTGAAGTGCTTTTTCCGTCCCTGAGAAATTGGAGTCAGTAGTCTCCACTCTCAGGGAGTCAATGGAACAAATGTAATATTGCTATATCACGTTCCTGCTGATTCAATGGTCTACTCTAGTTGGGACTAGTAATCAGATTTAGGTCAAAATGTACAGCTGTTATGGTTCTGCTTGATCACTCCTCCAAGGGAAAAGAGCCAGACTCCCTGAATCGATAAGGGCAGGAACTTTGGATCTTGCAGACCTTGGATCTTTGGAGAATTATTAAACTCCCAGAGAAAAGCATCTCTGTACCTGAGCCTGAGGAGGAGGCTGGACTACCTCCCTGTCCATGAGAACATTACAGGAAAAAAAGCTCAAGTCTGCTTAGAAGCAAGGAGAGACTCCCCAGGAGAAATATCTCCTTGAAAGCAGGTCTCTCTTTGGAGAGAAGTCCTTCCTTCCAGGGAGACTAGACTGCCAAATCCTGCAGCTGACTTCCTTCCCCAGCTGGTCAAGTGTCTGCAGCTGAGCTTTTGGTGGGACTCTAGCAGCCCAAGCTATATAACTTTTAGATAACGGCTGGAATTTTACTAGAGACAACATGGCTTCCTGATCCAGACCTTCCCCCTGCCCATCTGTTGCTGCTGATGTCTTGATGTGTATGACCTTTTGACTGTTCAACTGTGCTTCTTGGTCTCTCCCCTTAATACTCTATAAAGGGGTGGGGCAAGAGGCATAGTCAATCAATGACTTACCTGACTCATTGATAAGACTTTGTTAGACGTTGCCTTTGGGGTCAGCTTGCCTAGGAGCAGGTCAGCAGCAGGGTCAGATCATAAGCTGCTATTAAAAATACTGATATTTACTCATTTATCGTACTTTTCTGCAAGTGGAAAACTGTTTCCATGTTCTTTTGAAATTTGAATGTGCTGTCTAGTTGGCTATTATTAGGTGGCTGTGCATGGTTCTCTCTCTCTTCAAAAAAAAATTGTAGAAGGAAAATGTGCTACAAGTTAAGTATCTCCAGGCTAAAGAAAATCTACAACAAACTTGAGGGCAATTTTTTTAAGGACTTAAATCTTAGGTATGCTTACTTGGGATTAAATTACGATTCTGACTAAATGTGGGCAAAGTATTCATTAGCCTATCCAAATACATTCCCATATTTACCCAGTGTGTGTAAAGGAACTAATCCCACAGCATTTCTCCAACTTCTCTGTTCAGGGACAAGAAGGCTATTTCGTAATTGGAATTGCTGCCCTCCTAAGACATTACAGCACATGGGAATTTTACTGTTATCCTCTGTGAGAGAAGCTGGGTTGCTATGTTAAATGGAAGATCCACACCAAGCAGTTAAAACAAAAAATGCCTCTGATTCCTCAGCTGCTATTTCCTTCCTAACCAGCCAGTTGGACAAGAGGCTGAAAAGAGAAAGTCACTGCAAAACACCAGTGAGCAAGTGTCCTTTGGTTTGTATTATCAGATGTTAGAGAAATAACAGTGGGAGATGCTTTCACTCGCATGTTCTGCTAACAGGTGGTCCAAAGACATTTGGGACCACTATGGAACACAGAAGTAGGTTGCACTGGATAGGCCTTTGCTGCGATCCAGATAAGAACCCGTGCAAACTGCATTTCAGTTCATTTTTTAAATCAGAACTCATCAAAATTTATAAATTTCTTCCTATCTGGAAAGGAAAGAACTCAGATTTTTTTAAATTGAATATGGGAGAAATTGAAATAGACAGATTCATAAATCTAGGTTTGGGGCTTTGCTAGCCTAATTCTTAGGAGTCTTTTATTTATTTATGCATTTATTATATTATATATTATATTATATTATATTATATTTGTACCCCGCCTTTCTCCTTGAAAAGGACCCAAAGTGGCTTGCAACATTAAAAGACAATATTTAAAGCTAAGAACCATGAGTATAAAGAGGCATTTTACATAATTAAAAGGCAATATTAAAGTTAGGAACAATATGTATACAAATATTAAAAAGAGGGGAAAAAAGTCATTGAGAAATGGAAAACCCCAAAATGAAAAACAGTAATAATCCATCTAAAAATCACACAAACAGGTAGCTAGATTACTGAGGGAAGGCTTGCCTGAAGAGAAAGGCCTTTGCCTGCTTGCAGAAGGACAGCAAATGTGGGCCCAGTCTGGCCTCCTGTGGGAAGGAGTACCAGAGTCTGGGAGCAGCAACAGAGAAGGATCTCTCCTGTGTCCCCATCAGATGCACTTGTGAAGGTGGCGGGACTTAGAGAAAGGCCTCTCGTGATGATCTGAACACCCAAGCCGACTCATAATGGGAGATATGGTCTTAGAGATAACTTGGACCCAGGCCATTTAGGGCTTTATAGGTTAAAAACAGCACTTTGAATTGTGCCCGGAAACTGATTGGCAGCCAGTGGAGCTGCTGTAACAGGGGATGTCATCCCTGTAACCAGCCACAGTCAGCAATCTGGCTGCTGCATTTTGGACCTGCTGACGTTTTCTGACACTTTCCATCCGCAGCCCCACATAGAATGTGTTACATTAATCAAGGCAGGAAGTAACCAGGGCATGTGTCACAGTGGCCAGATCAGATCTCTCAAGAATCGGACGTACCTGGAGCACTAGTTTTAATTGAGCAAATGCACTCCTGGCCACCACCGAGACCTGGGCATCCAGGCTCAGGGATGAATCCAGAAGTACTACAAACTGCACACCTGTTTTTTCAATGGGAGTGTAATCCCATCCAGTACAGACTGCATCCCTATTCGCTGATCTGCCTTTTGACTGACCAGAAGCACCTCTGTCTTGTCTGGATTAAGTTTCAATTTATTTACCTTCATTCAGCCCATTACTGATACCCAACACTGACCTAGAGCTGAAGCAGCTTCCTCAGATTTAGGTGGCAAGGAGAGGTAGAGTTGAGTGTCACCCACATACTGGTGACACCAAACCCCCAAGTTCTGGATAATCTCTCCCAGTGGTTTCATGTAGATGTTAAATAATGTAGGAGACAAAACAGAACCCTGGGGGACCCCACAGGTCAGTGGCCAGGCTGTCGACCAAGAATCCCCCAGCACCACCTTCTGAGTTCTCTCCTCCAGTAAGGACTGGAGCCTCCGTAAAAGAGTGCTCCCAATCGCATTCCAGAGAGATGGTTCAGGAGGATACCTTTCCTTGCATTCCTTGTCTGTCAAATCACCTAGGGTGCATTACAGTAATCCAGCCGGGATGTAACTAGAGCATGTGTCACAGTGGCCGGATCAGATCTTTCAAGAGACTGACATAGCTGGCACACTAGTCTGAATGTGAATCCCTGTGCATTCAACCATATTGGTGCTGAACTGGGACTGAGACTTGTTGAAAAAGAGGTACAGTCCTTCATCTTTTAACTGGTACATAACAGGCAAGCACAACATGGTCTTCTCCATGTTGGAAATAGCTCTACCTCTTGATTTGGTTGGTGGAAACAGAGAAGAATTTCATTTAAGAGTCTGAGAGTTTGTTTGTTTTTCTGAGGTTTTTTGTTTTATTTTGTTTTAGAATTTACTAACCTTTGCACCTTCATATTTGGGATGGAAAAAAACTTATGGTTGAAAAATGTGAATGCTAGAGAAAGGGAAACTGGTGGAGTTTCTCCTCCTGACATCCAGGAGAACACACCTTCTGTTCGATTATGAAGACTTAAAAGTAAAGACGAATTAAATCACTGTGAATTTCTTGTGAGACACTGGATCCGGAACGTATATTCTTCCACCACATTTATGGATCTGTCAAGAAAATGCCATTTTTCTGATTTATACAAATTTTAATTGACCAGTTAGTTCCTTAATCAATTACAAGTTGTAACAGTAATCAATGAAGATTTCTTTAACTGGGTGACGATCCAAGAAACCAGGATTACAGAGAAGCAGAAAAAGCATTCTTGCTCCAGAAACGCTTCAAGCTAAGTAACTTGAAAAGCAACATTTTTAAAGTGACTGAGTAGGAATTATTGATTGTGTTGTTTTTCTTTCCATAGTCATTTTGATCTCCTTTTCCTGTTTTTTCTGATATCTTAAGAAGTTTGGATGCTCAGCAGCTGTAGTTTAAAAAATAAAGATGGACCCGGCCCTGTGTGCAAACATTTTGCTACGGCAAATAGTATTCTAGTCCAGCCACCTGCCTTTTTCTGTGATCTGTTGTTGAAAGGACTGTAAATTGGGTGTACAGAGGTTGCACCTTTGTTTGGACAACCTGAACAAGAAGGCCGGAATGATAATAAAAGCATTGAATCAGAGAAGTGTTAGAAACTGATGCATAGGATTTTGGATTTGGGACAGAGCTGCTCAAGGACTTGGTGGGACATTTGAACTGCTTTGGTTAGTAGGGTTGAATGTTCTAATAAACGCAAGACCCATTTCTCCACCCCAAACATTCTGAGATCTTTCTAAAGCCATATGCATACTACCTCAGAAAATCTGTATAGAGGGTGATGTATCCTGTAGCTTTTTAACTTCCATTTATCCCATCTCTTGAAGGAAAATTTGGGCAAAGCAGCATTTTGAAATGTTCCAATTTTTTAGCTGCTAACTTCTTGGAACGTGAACAGTAGCTTAGGAGCAGATAGTAAGTTTTGCAAGGAGAATATCCATGCCTTTCTAGCCAAAATTCACCTGGGTAAAGGTGGCCAGTTTTCATAAGTACCACAACAAAAAGAAGGCAAAAGAGAATGGAGATTTGCATGAAATTTTTAACGTTTCAATTTATTTACCTTCATCAATTTTTTTAAAGTCGTATTTAAATTTTAAAAACATTGTTTCTGGAAAATGTTTTTACTGATGTCTTTATACAAAATTTTGGGAGAGCTGGTGGGTACACAAGCAATTAACAATTAACAACAACAAGAACAACAACAAACTGCAGAGCTAGAAGGGACCCTATGGATCATCAAGTCCAGCCCCTTGTCAAGAAGCACAGTGGAGAATCGAACTCCCAATCTCTGGCTCCGCAGCCAGATACCTAAATCAATGGGCTATTGTTAGGCCTGGGGCCTAATTTCTCTGTCCCAGAACCCATCATGGGCTGTGCCCGACAGTCAAAATCCAGCAGTGTGGCAACAACCAGAAGCATTGTTTTCCATTCCAGTGATGAAAGGAGCACTATTTAATGCTAAAGCAAAGGATGTGGAGATTGTTGGCCTTGCATGGCATGCATGACCATGTTTCCCAGATGATTTTGGTAGCCACGATTCTCTTCTAAAACAGAACCTTTACTCTCCCTGTTATTGTTTTAACTTTAAATAGAGAGTTTCAAAATCATCAAATGCAGGAGGAGATAACATGTCGTCCTCTAAACATTGTCAACTCACAACAGCCTTCACCTATATAGCCAGTGATGAAGTTGTGATATACAACAATATTTGGAAGGCCACATGTTCTCCTTCACTGGTCTAATGATCTGAAGAACCCCTGAACCCCTGTCCTAGAAGGCATAGATTGGAAATGCTGCATTGATTGATTGATTGATTGATTGATTGATTGATTGATTGATTGATTATAGTGCCAAGGTGTCTGTGAGATTCTGGAAATTGTAATCTAAAAAACCCAGTGATTCTTAGGTCTGCTGGAAAGCTCAGGCTAGCAACAGTTTCCAACTTTGGCTACCCTGATGTTCTTGAACTAAAACTCCCAGAAGCCTTCACCACTAGCTGTGCTGGTCAGGATTTCTGGGAGCTGTAGTCCAAGAACATCTGGGGCCCCACGGCTGGGAACCACTAAGCTAGAGTGCAATGACTGCAACAATGGCACCATATTTTGATGTACTTTTGTGCCACACATGGAACGCTTATATGATGTGATGTAGCAATTAGTTATAATAATATTGCTCTGAATAAGTTTAAATTATTTTTATCTAGCTATTACAGTTTAAACTTTTTTTAAAAAAAAATTAACAATAAAAGTCTACGGAAGCAACAATTGATAAAAAGAAGAAGAAAGAACCACAAAACACAGGAACAATTTCAGCAGAGAAAATTAGCCTAGAAGGTTAATACCCCCCCTACACATCCTCAGCTGGGCCTGTCAAATGTCCAGCATATCAGCCAAGCAATGAAAGGTTGGAGAAAAGGAATAACACAGCCCTTCCGGGGCAGAGAATTTGAAAACTGAGATCCTGATAGACAGGCATGTTTCACCCAGAGAACCATAAGAATGTGAGATTTTATTTTTAAAACTATCCTTTTTCAAAAACTTATTCATCAGTGTTGTCATTTTATTGCTCTCTTCTACACATTCTTTTCTCACACCTTTTAGATAGGATTAAGTGCTTAGTGGCCACATGTATTTTTAAGGAAGATGGTCTTAATGAGAAAATCCTGTGTTAGTTTTGTGAGAATTTGGTGTAGCCTGGCAAGCTAATGTAGGTAGTCTATTGTAAAATGTGCATTCTTCTGTGAGAAAGGTAACTAAATACATTATATGGGAAGCGGATAGACAGGTATCCCACCACAAGATGGACAAAGAGCTTGGAAAAGTTAAATTTGGGATGGCAACTCCCAGTAATCCTCTCTAGCCAGCATAGCTAGCACCCATGATGGCTGGGGAATTCTGTCACTTTTCAAAGCTCTGTGGTGGACAGAACCTTTATTATGGCCCAGATGATCTGGGACAAATTATGCTTAACAATCAGCTTCCAGGTCATCCCCATACAGTAGTTTCTGCCTCTGTTCATTTTGCTGTTGGCTCTTCTCCCTCTCGTGCTTTTTTTTTTTTAACAGGCTGCATCCTGAGAGGCCACTTTTACGGTAGCTCAGAGTGTGGAAAAGTTACTTTCCCCCCCTGAATCCCTCAGTCAGCATGATTTGTGGCCATGTCAGCTAGGGAATTCTCAAAACAGAAACGTTTACAAGCTGTATGCTTAGTATAACACTTTGCATCCACATTTCTAAAATCATTCCAGTGTGAAAGTGGGCTGGGTCAGCCTCCAGAAGGAGAAAGTGAGAAGGAAAAATGTATGTATCCATCTAATTCCCAGGTAACCATACTTCTCTCTCATGTTTCTGGGTGGTTCCTTGAATCTATCTGATAACATTCCCATTCGGATCACTTCCCTGATCTTCTCCCTATTTTCTTGAGTGACCGCTGTCCTCCCCTCACTATGGCGGTGGCAAACTATTTAACTGAAATTCTGAAACTTACTGTTGCCTTATAATGTTGAACTTTACTCTACCCCACTTTCCGGGTAATATGTATTATTTCTCATCATTTTGTACTCCCTCATCAATGTTGATTGTGTCTATTTGCCCTGAGGTTTCCCCCCCCCCTGTTTATTTCCCTGTCCATACTGTTTAATGCCAATAAAGGTTTAGCGTATCGTACATTCCCATTCAATCCACAGTTTAACAGCAAGTAGCATAAGTCAGCACACTTGTCTACCCACCTGCTTCCCGTAAGCAAGAGCCTTGCCATACAGAGTGAGGCCCGTGGTCAGTTTCTCCATCTTCTCTTCTTCGGTCACCAGCCCAACATCAAAGGCATAAGCATAACCCTGCTCGGCTAAGCAACGGGCTGCCCTGAGCTGGGGATCCCCTTGGGACGTGCCTTCTGAATCCAAGCCCATTAACCGGGAAACACTGTCTGTGCACTTTGTCTCTTCTTGCTCCTCATTCAGCCTGTCATAAACAAAGGCCAGGTTGGCCCAAGCATTCAGATTCTCTGGGTCCTCCTGAGAGATGTGAAGGAAAATCTCCTTGGCTTGCTCTACCTCTTCCAAGTAGAAAGAAAAGACTCCAAGGAGGTTTCTGACAGCATGCCGCTGGAGGCCGGTTTCAAACTCTAATTCATAGACAAGGCTTTCTCGTTTCAGCTTCACGTCTCTCCCTTGGAAATGCATAGGTACAGAGGACTCAAAGTTCAAATTCATATCGAGGTGAAAATGACCTGGAATATAATCCATCTCATCTATAAGGGCATCAGTGTCAACCTCTGTTTCTTCCATTTCCCCACTGTAACAAGTGTCTACTGCTCTAGGATTCCTGAAACACCGACTTTCCTGGTTTTGGTTTTCTACTGTGGTTTCTCCTTCTCTGCCCTTTCACTTTGTTTGCCTTTCTATACCCTCCACCTCTTTCTTTACCTGTATTTCTGGTTTAGCTGATTCACATGTCGTGTGAAAAAGGGAGGAGCACTTGTGTCCTTCCAACAACTGAACTGCTGGTTCAGGGTTGTTATGGGACCAGTGGGTGACAACAAGCAGAGACAGACAAGATCTGTTCAAGTGATCCTCATTTGTCAATATTGGCAGCACAGTAGAGATTTGCTTCTTTTCAATAATCTTATATTTTGGTGTATCGAAGCTAAGCCCAGGTAGCACAAACTTTAGCTAGATTCCAGGCCAGCATGAAAAATACCCCCTAATAAGGATTGATCACACTGCAGATTAAGGGCTGGCAAGATCAGTACAACTAGTACAGTCAAAAAGAGCAACAGCTACATATCCTCTACCCTACCGTGTGTCTGCATATGGGTGCCCAAAGCTGATGGGGGGGGGCAGGCTTTCCTACTTTTCTGGGCAGGTGATGGTGACTTCTAGCTCCCGGGAGTCTCCATTAGTGACAATTTGCCTTTTAAGTAAGTCACAGGACTTATTTGTATTGGGCAACATCTAAAAATACCTGTTTTATAAATCAGGTGCTGAATTTCCATCCAATTCTGGTTTATTTCCACCCACCTACTCTGGATTTTGGTGCATTTTTGGTAATCGGTAGGGCCTCCATACTGCCCCTCACCCCAGCTGCTCACTCCTGTCCTACCCCTGTAGTTGCTCATTTTTATCCCCTTGAGCTGTCATGCAAGACAGTGTAGATGAACAGATAATTTCTCTCTCTTTTTTTTTTTAAGGAAAGGGAAAAGAAAAAAGGGGGCCCAAAAGGAAGAAGAAAACAAAACACAGGTGTGTCTATACATAGCTTGTATAAAAGGCTTTGAAATATCTAAATATATATCCATGCATAGTTGCCATCCATATGTCATACCTTCATATGTCAATAAGGTTGTACGGTCTTCTACCCACTGAATAACTGGTGGTGGGCATCTATCATTCCAATGTTGCAAAATAAGTCTTTTTGCAGTTATAATGGCATGGAGAGTCCATCTACTCTGGCTGGTGGTTAATCTCCAAGAAGCAGATATCTAATTTAAAAATACACAAGGCTCAACAAAGGTCAAGGATGGGTCCAATACAAAATTAATGTGAACAACAGCAATTGTGTGCCATCAGGTCAATTCAGATTAATGGTGACCCTTTCCTGGGTTTTCTAAGTAGCGAGTATTCAGAAGTGGTTTACCATTTCCTTCTTCTGGGGACATCCTGGGACTGTACAGCTTGCCAGGGCCACATGCTTCACCAAAATGAGCTCACAAATGGATATGACCATAGCATATGACTGAGAAATGCATTAAGGGAATCGAAGGACCAACATTTAGATGATTTGCTCAGACCCTTCCTGAAAAGATGTTGTGGTGTCCAGTGTATTCCAAACATGGCATTTTGTTGGATGAGTTGTGACTTAAGATCTATAGTTACCTCAGGTATACTAGCAAGTGTTATCTTCCATTGGTTAGACAAAACAATACTATCCATTTCTCTGTTCTACTGATGAAATGATCATGATCGGCATAAGACCAAATCCCAGAGATGTCCTTTTCTTCCACTCAGGCTCCGACGCTCAGCCCGAGCTGTGGCCTGCAGCGCTAATAAATCGTTCTGAGCAGGGCAAGCTGACCGGAAGCCCCTCCCAGTCTAGGGATGTGGAAACAGAAGCTCTAGCCTCTGATGTTGTCATGGTAGGGAAATTCCAGAATCCTTCAAGCAGAAAGGCCCTTCCTCTTCCTCAGCCAATTCAGGCAGCAGAGGATGGAGGATGGAACCAAAGGGTTTCACAGGAGCCCCTTTTTGGACTCAAACAGCCAGGTAAGGATACTTCAGCAGGCTTCTGAGAAGAGTTACTATTATTTACACATCCCCACAGAGATGGCACAGAGGGATTAGAAGAATGATAGTTCAAAGAGGTGAAATAAAATCCCTTGAACAGATGCAGAAAGATTTTCACCTGAGTAACTACAGTCAACTCCTCAGATTTCTTGGATTTTCTGTCAAGGACATGTATCTCCAAATAGCCTGAAGTAAACTGCAGGCACTTTTAGGCATGCAGTTGTCGTGCATGCAATACATACGACACCCAAGCTTCTCTTAAATAAATTGCACAGAAATCACTCCCCATGGACTGGACGTTCATAAGGGCCATATGGATTTGCTCAAGCAGATATTTGTGGAATTACAGATTCCCCTCCCTGGAAATAAATATCCATCCGGTTGAATTGGTTATGTGACTGTTGAGGTGGAGCACTCCCAGTGCTACCAATCCAAATGCATTGTACAATACCTCTCAGGCTTTGTCCTCTTAATGTATTTTTTCTAGGAAGAAAAACTAAGATTAAAAAAAACCCTGTGGGAAAACACAGGAAAACTACGGATTAAAAGTAACTGTTTTCACAGTGCCAGTCTGTTGCAGCAAAAGAAACCAAGTCCTGTGGCAGCATAAGGACTAAGGCTAGTAGCCTATGCAAATTACTCTGTGCAAGCAAAATTGCAGAAATGGCTTAAGCTCTGTGGTGAGGTCTGATTCCACATGACCAGACATGCTACCAGACCTTATCCATAGCTGGAGCTGCGTCTGCACTTTCCCTGTGCTTGCAGCAATTTGGATTCTGGCCTAACCTTTGTATCTGACATAGGTTTTCATGGACTGCAGCCCAGATATGTAGAGTGTTATCTGGGAAGGCAGATGCATGTGTTTGAGGGGAAAGGGGGGATGAAGGAAAATAGAAAATGTACAGGTATGGATGCCTATCTTAACATTGGTTGTTCTGCAAGCAGTTATTAGGAGGTAATGAGGATTTCTTAGAATGGATGAGTAGATTTACACATGTATGATTGAAAAGGTCTTTAGCTCTAGTCAGCCATTTAACTTGGAAGCATGCAGGGCTCAAAGGGTAGGGGTTAGGCATGGGGCTTTTCAGTTAGGATGAATGAAAAGCAACATGCAAGAGGGTCTTACATTCGTTTTTGGCTTTGTCCACCACTTTCTGAAAGAGGGCTGGTCTGTTTTGATGAATTACGGGGATACAGATCATCCATTGTCATCCATGTTTCCATCATATGTTGTCTTCATTCACCCCATGGATGTAAAAGTGCCTCACGCTGGTATTCCAATAGCCAGCCAGCTTGACCCTTTCTCCTCCCTTTCCTTTCCTTGTCTAGCTGCTGCCACTGCCGTCCACATCTCCTCCTTGCTCAGCTAGCTCTGCTGCTTTTTCTCCTCCATCCCACCACAGCTGCTGAGCATGTCCTCTTGCCCAGCCAGCCCCACTCTTTCCCCTGCTTCCTTGTGCCCGATATGTGCGCCTGTGTCCTTTACTTTTCTCAGTCAGCCTCCACTGTGCTTTCCCGCTGCCACGTGTGCCCTTGCCCAGCCAACCCTGCACTTTCCCTTCCAAACAGAGAAAAAAATGAAGAGAAAGGACCTGAAAGAGACACCCACCTTGGTGGTAAATTTACCACTTTTGTGGTAAATTGTGGTGCACTGAAGAAACAAATGTGGAAGAGGCACCCCTCTGAAACAAAACAAAAGGAAACAAACATTTCAACCATTCACATCCCTGGTAGTGGTCATGTGGGGGACACAGGCCAGCCCCATTTCCACATCACTACCCCCCATGCAGCCCTCGACTGGTTCAGTGCTGAAGTCTGTACAGGCACTATAGGCATGTTTAGCTGAACACTTAAAGCTGCCTGTGGCTTCTTGGAGGGTTGGGAATGTCAGTCCCATCTTAAATGAGGGTCACTAACAACAACACCCTTTGAGCCCTACATGCTTTGAGGTTTCATGGTTGAATAGGGCTTTAGTTTAATTCAAGTCTGACAGCAAAAATTTTACCTCTTTGGGTGGGGAGTTACAATCAAAAGAGCCAGAAGGTGCAGAAATGCAAATACTATGCATATTTATAGGCAGTGAAAATGACCTAAACAGGAGTCAAGAGAAGTAACTAGTTAGTTGTTACTTGCAGTTAAGCCCTTTCTGCAGTAATGAAGATATAGCTGCCACATTATGGTCTTACCTTACTGGGAGGGACTCCACTCCCTTATAATGTAACTAACTATGGAGTAAGGGGGGGGGGGATGTGAACTCACTAAATGAAAAAGGAGAAATATATTGGTTCAAGTCCTGTTGCATAGCATAGTAAATTGTTTTATGATACATAGTGTGGCGTCTGCCCAGGTCATGAATATTAATGTGCTATCTGCATGGACCAATGAAAGTGCTGGAGAGGCGGAGTCACGAGATATAAGAGTCTCTGCAGGGGGAGGAGAGATTTAGATTCGAGATTAGAGAGTTGGAGTTTTTGGGAGTTTGGAGTAGAGAGAGAAGGTTGGCGGTTGAGAGTGGATGAAGTAGAATGTTCTGTTAAGAGTTAACAACATTGATTGTACTGTACTTTCATCATCTGTAATAATAAACAACTTCTATTTGGTTCTTTTGAAAATGACACATTGCCTGGACCTCTGTGATTAATAATAAACAATGTTGATGTAATCAACTGGTGGCAGCGACACGACACGTAGCTTGTGCCCTGTGATTGGTGAAACAACCAAGGGACAGGCGGGAACGTGACACATAGAATCATAGATTCATAGAAAAGTGAAGTTGGAAGGTGCCTACAAGGCCATCAAGTCCAACCCCCTGCTCAAGGCAGGAATACAATCAAAGCATATCTGCCAGGTATTATCTAAGTTTTTCTTGAATGCCTCCAGTGTTGGAGCACTCACCAACTCCCGAGGTAACTGGTTCCACTATTGTACTGCTCTAACAGTTAGGACGTTTTTCCTGATATTCAACTGAAATCTGGCTCCCTCTAACATGAGCCCACTGTTACGTGTCCTGCACTCTAGGATGATCGAGAACAGATACTGCCCCTCCTCTGTATGACAGCCTTTCAAATATTTGAAAAGTGCTATCATATCACCACTCAGTCTTCTTTACTCAAGGCTAAACATGCCCAATTCTTGCAGTCTTTCCTCATAAGGCTTGGTTTCCAGCCCCCTGATCATCCTTGTCTTCCTCCTCTGAACTTGTTCCAATTTGTTAGCATCCTTCTTGAAGTGTGGTGTCCAGAACTGGACCAAATACTCAAGGTGAGGCCTAACCAGTGCTGAATAGAGGGGGACTAGCACCTTGCGGGATTTGGAAACTATACTTCTATTAATGCAGCCTAAAATAGCATTTGCCTTTTTTGTAGCCACATCACACTGTTGGCTCATATTTAGCTTGTGATCTACGACAATTCCAAGATCCTTCTTGCTCATAGTTTTGCTGAGCCAGGTATCCCCCATCTTGTAACTGTGGAATTGGTTTATTTTTCCGAGGTGCAGTACTTTGCACTTATCCCTGTTGAATTACATTCTGTTGCTTTCGGCCCAGTGCTCCATCCTATCAAGGTCATTTTGAATTTTGTTTCTATCTTCTAGGGCAGTGGTTCCCAACCTTTTTGACACTGCGGACTGGTTGGGGGAGGACGGGGTCTGTGTGCGGGGAAGGCAGGGCACCCCCCCGCGCTCGCACACAAAGGGGTGGGGGCACTTGCGCAGGTGCGCATGCACTTGTGTGCATGCGCGGGGGCACTCGCACACAAGCGCGAAGGGCGGGAGGGCTCGGAGGGGCACGTATGCACACTTGTATGCATGCATGAAGGCTGTGCGGGGGGGGGGGAGTGCTGCAGGGGGTTGGGAGATCTGTCTCCGCGGCCCAGGCCACAGACCGGCACCAGGCCGCGGACCAGAGGTTGGGGACCCCTGTTCTAAGGTATTACCTATTCCGCCCAATTTGGTATCATCTGCAAATTTGACAAGCATTCCCCACACTCCCTCATCCAAATCATTAATAAAAATATTGAAGAGCACTGGGCCCAGGACAGAGCCTTGGGGTACCCCACCTGTTACCTCCTCCCAGTTAGAGAAGGCCCCATTAATCATCACCCTCTGAGTACAATTCTGTAGCCAATTGATCTATCCAGCCCACTTGATCTATCCAGCCCACACCTAGTTAGCTTGCTAATCAGGATATCATGGGGCACTTTGTCAAAAGCTGTGTTGAAGTCAAGATATACTACGTCTACAGCATTCCCTCTGTCTATCAGGGAGGTTATCTGATCAAAACACAAGATCAAATTAGTTTGGCAGGATTTGTTCTTCACAAATCAGTGTTGGCTTCTAGTTATTACTGCATTGTTTTCTAGGTGCTTGCACAATGACCGCTTTACGATCTGTTCCAGAATTTTGCCTGGGATTGATGTCAGGCTGACTGGCCTGTAGTTCCCAGGTTCTTCTTTTTAGCCCTTTTTGAAGATAGAGACAACATTAGCCCTCCTCCAATCCTCTGGCACCTCCCCTGTTTCCCATGATTTCAAGAAAATAATGGATAGCAGTTCTGAGAGTTCTTCAGCCAGTTCCTTCAGTACTCTCGGATGCAGTTCGTCCGGCCCTGGAGATTTGAACTCGTTCAAGGTAGTAAGGTGTTCCTTGACTATTTATTTGTCAATCTCCAGCAGCAATCCTGTCCCCCCTACTTGCACTTCCAATTTGTTTGGAAGTTCATAGTCTGTCTTATGGGAAAAAACTGAACTAAAATAAGAATTGAGCACCTCTGCCTTTTCTTTGTCGTCTGTTATCATTTTTCCGTCTCCATTGTGAAGCTGTGCCACCATGTCTTTTGTTTGTCTTTTGCTACTCACGTACCTGAAGAATGCTTTTTTATTGCTTTTAGTGTCTCTAGCTAACCTCAGCTCATTCTCAGCTTTTGCCCTCCTAATGCCATCCCTGCATTTCCTTGCTACTTGTCTGAAGTCATCCTTGGTGGCCTGGCCTTCTTTCCACTTCCTGTCCATGTCTTTTTTGGTTTTTAGGTCGTCCCTAAGCTTTTTGTGAAACCACTCTGGTCTTTTTTGCCGCCTCCCACCTTTTTTTCTTGTTGGAATTGTTTGTAGTTGTGCCTTTAGAATTTCTTTTTTTTAGAGGCTCCCACCCTTCTTGGACTTCTTTTCTTGTTAGGATCTTCTGCCATGGGACCTTACTTATCCTTGTTCTGAGATTATTAAAATTGGCTTTTTAAAAATCCAGCAGAAGTGTGTGGCTACACTCTGCAGCAATTATGTTTTAAATTTGCTTTAGATTTTAAATTCTGTATTGTGGGAGGGAGGCTTTGCCATAGAAGAAATAGAAATATTTTGACTTGCAGCAAACATGTTTCAGACACACATTATATAGAAAGCATATTGAGAGAGTGACTTTATCTTCAGTAACAAATGTCAAAATATAAGGGTTTTGAAATAAATCACTTTGTACCAAACGCCTGTAGCTCATACCAAGTTTGCACATCAACTGATACAGGAAAAATAGTACAACAAAGTTGGTGAAGGGTCTAGAACAGGGGTTGAGGAATCTGCAGTCAGTTCCCATTACACTACATTTCCCATCATCCCTGGCCACTGGCTGTTGCCGATGAGAGTTGGAATCCAACAAATTTGCAGAGCCACATCTCCACCTATGCCGCAGCCTGCAGAATGCTTCTGTGTTCCATCCAAAACAAAGAAGCATGCTAGAGATGGGAAACACATGGCTGTTCTAATAGTGGTGGACTCGAGTTCCAATGTTCCCTCACTGAAGGATATACTGGCTAAGGCTGATTGGAATAGTGCTCCAATAACATGGAGGGCTATACATTCCCCATCTCTGAAGGAAGGTGCATCTTGCTGCGGATGTCTCCAATGCAGTGCAATACAGATGTGTTGAAGCATTGATGTGGTTGCTGCTGGCTCCATTGCAACACATGGAGGGCCTTAGTAGGCTGAGGACAGTAGGACTTCAGCATCAATTAGTAGCTCTAGTGTAACATGGTTTTAATTTAAATGTCAGCAGAAAGATCCTTTAGCCCTTTTGATTTGTGTTCTTTGTAGGTTTGATGTCTCTGCAATTTATCCAGATGTCAAGCGGCCAAGTACCTTCCTGCAGGCTCCCTACTCTAAGATTGTCTGTTCAGAGTTGGTAAGTCTATGTCTCAGCGTACCTTCCATAGATGAAGTGAAATTACAATTCAGTTTTACTGCATTTGCTGTTGAATCGGTGACTCATGCAGTACAATCTTTCATGAGCCTTAATATTATTCCATGGTTTCATTTTTTTATACCCAGAGCCTTGTAATTCTGCTATGCACAGATGCAAAAACGTCTTGGGTATTTTTGCCAGTGATTTCATGAAGTTCAGCAGCTGCCCAAAATATTATATGCAACGACAAACAGATGTGAGGCACAGAACAGCACCTGGGACTGGGTCACACTAAAGAGGCAGACAACAATATGAAGGCTTGTGGGACAACGGATTTGTGCTTTTTATTGTGATCCTTCAAGGCCCCCTTCACCTAGACATGCAAAGAACCAGAAAAATTAAAGGGATTCCCCTATTATTTGTCTGTTTTTATTCCTCTAAAGATGTATTCAAAATACATCCATTTTTTCCAATTAGAAAAATTTGAAACTTTGGAAGATGTAGGGGAAAAAATCAGAATAAAATATCTTGTCTTTTGGAATGAGATCAATCCTTTTAAAGATAAGACGTTACGTTAAAAAGTAGGGAAGAGTATAATATGACAATTAGTCATATTAGACAATCTGCAGAATGAGAGAGTGATCATTCCTTGGCAGACTTTAGACATATGCAATGCTCATATCCAAGATGCACTTCTGCACCTCCTGGTTGCTGCTGTCTTAGTAAACAGAGCACGTGAAGGTGGTGCTTCACTGCTTCTGGGCTGCTGCTTTTTTTGTTCTGGTGACGTTTGCTTTAGTTTGGTGAAAACAATCACAGTAGTGTCTGTCCAAATAATACACCTTGCTTTTTGTATTGCAAAAGTTGTGGCTTCTGCCTCCCCGGTCCTTGCCCCTATATGGCAAGTGAAGCCATTCCTCCAAAACACTCGGTTCCGTCCACCAAATCCCAGAAATTTTGCTGTAGGCTCCCTCTTTTAAAATAATATTTCCTGCATGATGACCCTCTGAATGCTGGTGCCGTGTGCAACAAGACCAACTCTTCAAAATAAAGAAAATGGACAGAAGTGTGTGAGTACGTGTGCATGCATGCGTGTGTGCATGCACCCCCCCGTGTGCACACATGTGTATGCTGAGTGGTATGTGTGGAAAAGCATGTGGATCTGTATAGGTATATATGCATGTGTAACCCCTACCTTCAACTGTGGCCCTCAGGGATCAAAACACTGAGCATCCTAGACCATGCCACGCCTTAGCTAATGATTAACGATTCATCTTGCCTTGTCTGTGCCATCTTTACAAAGGACAATGACAGTAACAGATTAACTGTATATTTCCTTTAGAACCGAAAATTAGGACCAGGCCGATACAGCGTTGACTATGGAGGCTTCAGTTCTCCTTCCTTGCAGAAGAGGTTGACAAACTCGAGCTGGGCAAA
Organism: Intellagama lesueurii; assembly: GCA_037013535.1. NCBI lineage: Eukaryota > Metazoa > Chordata > Lepidosauria > Squamata > Agamidae > Intellagama > Intellagama lesueurii. Next base: position 172,692,619 of record JBAJHW010000004.1, on the reverse strand, counting down.
AGCACAGGAAGCCATGAGGCTCACTCAAATGCCTCATTTTAATTTTAAAGAAATATGCCATAGGGGGAAACATCTGGTGAGTGTTTGACTTCTATCTTTTTGCTCTGGGTCAGTTAAACTGAGGACTGAAAATATTAAGCTGCCAGTTTATCCCCAAATTTAGCGGAGAACGCAGTTTGCTTGATTCTGACAATGAATTGTGATCATTTTTCCAAACGTTGTACAATATGTCCACAATACTGCTATAGCAGGAAACTTCCAATTTGTCTCCAACCTTGCATTTAGTGAAATTATGCAACCTTAAGTATGGTCATCATCCTGTTCCAAGGCCAGAGGAGAGTTGTTGAAGAGACATGTATGTGATGCTTTTCATGTGTTCTCTCCCCCACCCCTTCCCTTGTTAAGAAAGAAAATCTGGGTCCTGGAACATACAACTACACAGATTTCCTGCAACTTCAGGAGAGGCGTCCACGCAGTATTAGGGGGATATGTGATACTGGCGAAGTCAGATTCAAAGACCGCATCAGGGTAGGCTCTGGCTTCTTTCTTTCGGTCCCTTGAAATGTCCAGCAGATGATGAAGAAGAAAAATCTTCCTTAACTGTACTGAGGAGATCATGAGAACTGCAGTCTAGGATGAGGCAACTTCAGGGTGGCCAAATTAGAAACTACGTAGATATTCTTCACAACACAGAACAGTTTTGCTGGGGAACATTGCAGAACATCCATAACTGGAACCTATGAGGCTAGGGTGCAATCCTTCTGACCACACACAACCAAAATTAATTTGGGATCTTAGGTGAAGAGTAAATGCTTTCCAACCACTTCACTGAAAGCTGCTTGCTTCAGGAGAGTTGGTGTGGTATATCTGTTAGAGTGTCAGTGTTGGATTTGCATGGCCTAGGTCCAAAATAAAATAAGTACAGTTCCTATGACAATATTTCTAGAATTCAGAAATGTTACTTTGTGGGACAATTGTTTGTTAGATTCTGTCAAATTGCTCCTTAATGCTACATAACAAACTAAAGGCTGCGCCTTCCATGATTGAGTCAATCCATCTCACGTTAGGTTTTCCTTTTGTTGCTTACTTTCCTAGCATTATAGTCTTTTCCACTGAGACTTGTCTTCTCATGATGTCCCCAAAGTACCACAGCTTCAGTTCAGTACATTTTTGACCACAGGTTGCAAAATCCCAAGCTGGCTAGAAAATTCTTGGAGATGTAGTCCAAAAAAAGTTAATATTCCCAAACTCCAATTGTCCCTAACATTGTTTGGACAAGGGAATTAATTATAAGCCTGTTACAGAGACTAATAATTCACTAAGGGAATGTAAAGCCACTGTTATGTCCCTGAGCACAAGGTTTGAACAAGCTCTACCATCATGCCTCTTTCTCCCATTTCCAGCCATGTAAGCCTGTGACTCTGAGGTGCAGCAAACAGGAGAGAGGAAGAGATGGAGTGTGGTGGCAACATGATATGGGGTTTCCATTTGGGTCAACCTTTAGTAACTTTAGTTCTAACCATTCACAGGAACTAACTGGGCTGTGGCGATTTTGCATACTACGATCATATTGAGAAGGAGGAGGCACTGCCTCTTGTTACTATGGGCAGTTATTCTAGGCTCCCATCCATGGCCTGTAAACGTTGCCTTCTTCCTGCTATCCTACCCCCAACATATGAGGAAGGTTTTCTACTCTCCAGGGCTGCATTCTATCAGGAATTATCTCTTGGGGGCTGCATGCTGGTAGTGCTTGGGAGCAGGGCCAAAAGTGGAAGAGATCAGAGACAAAGAGACAACTTATCTTTTTGCCAGACTCTGCTCTTCATGGTTCTCCTTTTGCCATCCCTCCATTCCTCTCTCTCTCTCTCCCCAGTTCTCTGAACTCTCTGACTTCCTTAAGCAGGCTAATGGGAAGGGACAGGTCGCTCTTGCTTTGGGTCTGAGGTGATAACTTTCAGACAGCTGCTTCTCTATTTATTCCTTTCCCCCCCTTCTGTCTCCTTTCTTGCCCTCTGCCCTGCACGAAATTAGGACTGAGGGTCACCTGTAGCCTTTTTGCCACGGGCTGCCCACTCCCCCCCCCCCCCCCACAAAGGGCCAAAACAAATTCAAAATCTGTGCCTGGAATAAGCCACTGAATTTGTGATGCAGAAAAGGAGAGGAAAGGTTTTCAAGTGGAAAGAGAAGGGCTGGCAGATTGTTGCCTGGGCTACATCCCTCCAGTATACAAGCATACAAACCCAATGTCTACAACACACCTCTTTCCTTTGCTGTGAATCTGGAAAGTGGGAATGCAAAATAGTACTTGCACTGGATCGATGTTAGTATTTATGAAGCAAGAGTGACTCATAGTGGATTAATAGGTGAAAAACCAGTTATTGCTGCTAAGGCTTTATGGGCTGGGAAACAGCCAAATATCCAAAGTACGTATGATCATATTTCTCTTCCTTGTGGTTTTCTAATGTTTTCTTCATTCTGATCTGTTATACAGAATGCCCACACATATATTTGTTTTGCATTATATCAGAATTGCCCAACCTAATGCCTTCCCAGTGTGTTGAGATATGCCATCTTTGCCCCAGACCTGGATAGAAGGTGTTGCCGAACATAGGATGACACCAAGGTTGGGGATGGCTTTTGTAAAATATTATCCTCTGAAATCATTATAGTAGGCAAACTTACCAATCATACAGATCTAAAAAATACTTAGAAGTTTAGGATTCACTTATTCAATCCTGAAGGAAAGAAAGTAAAGAATCCACATATCCTTTGCTTTGTGGGAAACCTGGAAAGGATCTAGAAACAATTTTAAGTACCAATGGCTGAAGACAACAGGTTCTTTGTGTTGCCAGCCTCTTCCTCACATCCCTGGGTAGGGCTCAATAGCAATACAGTGAGACAAAATTTAATAGGTGACGTTTTTCTGATGAACAACAAAATTTCAACACAAAGGTCTGGAAAGGATCTCTGAGATCCTTGAGATCTCCTCAAGGACCCAACACCTGTTCATTGCAGTTTTACAATGTGAGATGCAACTGCAGCATCCTTGGCAGATTTTATCTTAATATATTTACTGAAGGCCTAATCACACCATAGCCTGGAGCAGACTGTTCTACTGTCTCAAAGTTTGGCTAATGCTCCTCATGATTAGTCATGATCTGCTAGTGTGCCATTTTTATTGAGTGAAACCTAGTAGAAAGTCACTACTAGAGTAGGAGTTGGTGAGTCAATTCCTCCACAAGTTCCATTGATTCAAGAAACCTACTGGAGTTACAGCTTACTACTGGATTTCAGCCATTGGGTCCTGCCTTCCAGAGGAGGAAGAAAACAAGTTCACTCCTTCAGATGCCATCATGTCTCCTCTTAATTATTTCTGTCAATGAATTTCCTCAGTAGCATTTGTTTCTGTGGTGGAAAAAACATGCTGGGGTGGTGGTGGAATCCTCCCATTTAATACTTGTCGTTGTCACATGGACTCTGCCAAAATATATAAACATTTCTACCTTTAAACTTACATAATGAAACTTTAACCTTTACATACTTTCTGTGATAGATATTAAATCTGAAATTTTCTAAGAAAAATAATTGTTGGTTAGTTAAAACATTTTTTTTACTTTCTCCCTCCACCCCCATGAGTTGGGTCATGTTAAAGGATAGGTGGGGAGGTGCGAGGATTTCTTAAAAGTCAAAAATGAAATATGATGCTGAAACATTTGGGAACCACAGTTCTAATTAATTGTCCCGTCTTCCACTCAGGAATGTTATCCTGCACCAGGAACCTATGGGAATCCTTACGCTGTCCTGGAAGAGAAGCAAAAACGCTCTTCATCTGCACTTGGAATAATGGACAGCAAAACTTCAAAATATTTTGCTTTCCTTCATACGGCAAGCTGCATTTCCTGATTCTTCTCTTAGCTGTCTTTGATTGCTATGGTTTTTCTGTTTGGTAATGACGAAGCAGTCGTGGAGTGGGGTCATGACTCACAGGACTGAAGCACCAGGACTTTTTTATGAGCAGGGATGATTGTATCATCTGTCCCTTCCAACTACCTTGTCCTTTCTGACCGCAGTTGAAATCCTCATTGTAGTGGGGATAGGGGGTGTGGCAGTTCCCAGCAGCGTGTTGGCGTGAGCTATAACTTGTATAATGCAAAGTATTTTGTGGATCACAAACGATAATTATCTTCTTGAATGAGCATATGTGTTAACTTTATGAAAGACATGCTCCTAAAGAAGAAGAAACTTAACAGAATCGGTTGCTGATGTAAGTCTACACAGCTGCCTGCAACTGTAGACTGTCCTTGGGCGGTGACCATGGCTACTGTCATAATGAAGATCTGCACTTCATTTATCAGTGCAATTAATCCAACAAATGGGGAGTTGTTAGGAGCACAGATGGGATTTTGTGGTGTTCTGGGATACAAATATAATTCTCTGTTCTCGGAATTCTAACTACTTTACAGACACCTAAATGTGAGGCACCAGGGAAAAAGCCCTAAATTGGAAGGGCTTTGAGGCCTAGCTCCATCCAAGCTTCCTGCTGGGAAAGAAAACTCCCAGCTAGCCTTGGGGCAGGAACAGAAAGCTTGGGTGGAGCTAGGCCTAGCTAAGCCTCAAAACTTTCCAATATAGACTTTTTTCCCAGGGGCTTCAAAGGCAGTGGAAGACAGGAGGGCCTGGTGTGCTCTGGTCCATGGGGTCACGAAGAGTCGGACACGACTTAACGACTAAACAACAACAACAAGGTAGATAAAACTCCCAGAAAAGAGAACTGTGGTATTTGTAGTCCAGAAAAATCCATAAATCCCATTCTTAATAGGGTGTGAGCCCCTGGGGGTGGAGAGAAGGCCTGGCTTCTGTATCCTGTCAATCTTCTGTAGGTTGGTGGTAATCATCAAATATTCACTTGCAGTTGTGTATGTTGTTGGGTCAGCATTGTGACTTCCCCCCCCCCCTTCTACTTTAAGTGAAGTTAGGGTCCCTGGCTGTGTGAGAAACTCTTGACGTTTGTCCCCTTGGCTCCCTGACATCCCATTAGCACTACAAATAAAAACTTGAGCATAAAAGCAGATGTCCTGCTTCACTTCTACCATAGTTGCAGGCAGATGGTTCTCAAGTAGTGTGACCAGATGGAAAAGAAGACAGGAGTCTTATACCTTTAAGAGTGCTTTAGAAAAAGATATTTCAGCAGGTGTAGCTTTTAGTAAAATCTACCCCTGCTGAAATTTCTCCCTCCACACAACTATTAAAGGCACAAGAACCCTGTCTTCTTGGTTCATCTGGTCATCCTACTCTGAATGCACACCAGTATGGCAGTGCTCATCTGGGAGACAAAACCAAAGTGCATTACAGTATTTATTTATTTCAAAATGCCCAACCTGATCCCCTTCATAGAACTAAATGGACAACTGTGAGAAGACTCCTGCTATTTTTTTTCTAAAAATATATAAGAAGCCATAAATAACACTTCAATGTGTCATATGCCACATAACATTAGTTATAAATATTGCAAAATGCCAATGTTGATAAAAAAAGATATTTTTTAAAAGTGCTGATTGAAAGTATTAAAGTGCCAATCCATCTTCAGAAAGAAAAGGCTCCTCCATGCTACTTATAAATATAGGAGTAAAATATTTCATTTTCTCATTAGACATCTCCTTTTATTCTCTATAAACATAATTCCTTTTACCTACTTTGAGGGATGTATTTATCTCCTAGTTTTGTTTGTTTATTTGGAGTGTATACAACTCCAGCTATAGTGGGAGCAATAAAACCAAAAGCACTTCCCTGCCTCACTCAGTAGATGCTACTCTTTTCTACTGCTTAACCCATGTTCTGCATAACTGTTTGGTATTTAGGGAAGTGGATTGGGACCCGGCACCTACAATCTCAAAAACGGCATGGACGAAATGCTGAAACGAGTGGTCAGCAAGAGAGGACCCTATGAAACTTTCACTGGAGACAGGTCAAAGCCGATCATTTGTGGGCATCATGCGACTGATGTACGTTGGCGCCTCTCTTTCAGCTTACAAGGGTTTTTCAAAGGGTTGGCCAAAAATCTTTTGCCACCTGTGGCAAAGGGCAAACTGATACCCCACCACCATAATTCAAATACAGAAGCTAAATGATCTGGGAGTTCAGAACTGCTTGGACAAGAGTGATAGACCAACAAAGTGCCTGAGACCAGAAATCTACTTTATAGGTCAATGGGCAGACTGTCCTCCAGCACCTTCTCACTGCTCTGCAATGTGACTACTTTATTCTACGTAAGAGTAGGACAGAAACTGGTTTTGCAAAGCATTGTGATACATGTTAACAGTTGAGAGAGAATCTATATATAATAATTATGTGCCCTCAACTCAGTTCAGACTTACAGCTACCCTTTCTAGGGTTTTTTAGATATAAAGAACTGAGAAGTGGTTTACTGTTCCCTATAGAAAACCTCTCATTCCAAGATGGATTTCTTAATGTTTGCAAAATAGCTAGTTTGTTTTGTGGTTAATCTTCAGGAGGGAAATAGAGTCATGTCTCTGGTATATGAACATGGTTTCAATTCCTGTAACAGGTTATCTATAATACATAGTTTGAACCTTTGGTATGTCTGAAAAGACTTCAGTTCCTCAGTGAATCCTCCACCTATCTTTTTTTTTTTAATTCCCAGTTTTGCGAGTAGTGGAATTCAGTAAGACTCTGCTTGGATTTTTAAAAGAAAAAGACAGAATCTGTTATATATCTGTACATCCTCACAGTTAAAGATTTTTTCTAGTTTCTAATTTCTTCATAGTTGCCCTTCCAAGTCTCAGTCTTCTGGCTGCAGTCTCCATTTTGACTGATGATTGTCTGCATTTAAGTTATGCAGTTCTTCTGTAGTCAATCATTTTGCCTTCTTAATGTTCAACTGTAATTCTGCTTTTGTACTTTTGCACTTGCTGCTTTTACTTTCACGTGTAGTTGCTTCAACCCACTGCTATTTTCTGCCAGTAATAGGTACCATCTGAAATTTTAAGTACTTACATTTTTCACTTCATTTCAAAGCTTTCATTTCAAAGCTTGAAAGGCTTGTGGTCTGCCTAGACCTAGCTCCATCTGAGCTTTCTGTCTACAAAGGAAGGTCCCAGCTAGCACTAGGGCAGCTTTCTTTCTGAACAGAAAGCTTAGGCGGAGCTAAGCCTAAGTAAGCTACAAAGCCTTGAAGCTTAGGCACTTTTCCCAGGTGAGCCACATTTAAGTGTTTGTAGGTGTCTGTCAGGTGGCACTCCCAGGGTGGAGAATAATGGGATTTGTACTCCAAAAATTCCAAATGGCACATTCCTAGAACCCTATTGTGGTAGGGCTAGTCCAAAAGCAGAATCTGTGTAGATCCTACAGTCCAACAAACTCAGATTACATTAGAAGCTATAACTACAGAATTTCCATTGCAGTTTGTTAAATATAGTACCCTACCATGTGCTCTTTTTACTATTTTAAATGAGGATTCTATACTCCACCTACACACAGTACAGTGGAAATTTGTTTGATGTTAAGATCTTTGGACTTGATCCAGATCTTGCTCAGATACCTGAACTCACATGCAGGGGCATGCACACAAGTGTGGTATATGCTCTGATAGCAGAGTAGCAGAAGCATTCAGGGCTGACCTAAGACACTGCCTTCTGAGGCATAGGATAAGATGGCACTCTGCTCCATTCCATGTACCAAAACGGACTCGATTTTTGCAGTTAAACATTACTTCAGCATTTGGCAATGGGATATAGTTCTTTATCACCTGAGGACAGTGAGCTAATCTAGGGGTGCAGGACGGGCTGCATGGTACACACAGCTCTGTCTTCTAAGGTAGGGAAAGGCTAAGGGGCTCAGGAGGTAGTTATAGACCAATCACTTTGTTCTCCAAGATCTGCCACTTGAGGCAGTTGCCTTTCCCTGCCTAATGGTAAGACGTGACCTGAAAGCATTCAAAAGTGTGCTGTGACTGTTTCTGATGGAACCACACATCTTTGTTAGATGCATTTCTCCCCCCCCCCCCCCACAAAGCAGTTTCTTTCCTCCTTTAATGTTGTTAGAAAAAATCAATTGAGCTGAGTAGCAGCAATGTAAAGAGCTTCGTGGAAGAACTTGAGACCAAACGGAAGAAGAAATATGGTGTTTTCAGCACCCTTCCTCGGAATCTTCTTTGCCCAACTGAGCGGATCTTCTGGGCCACTGTTAGCCAGTGTCCACGTGAACAAGTAAGTGACTTTCCACTGCTCATCAGTGGCTAATTCATGTTGGTTTCCACTGCATATGGTGATGTGGCTGGAATGCACTGCTGATTGAAATAGGAAATGTTTTGTTTAATACTTCAAGTGTAAAAGCAAATGGGTTTCTAGTAGAGTTTCCTCAGCCACCAAGCACCTCAACAGAGTGGAAACTTTGGTTGCATGTTCCACTTCTTCCTCCTAGCAGAGAACTTGTGTGATTGAGTGCATCTAAATTTGGAGCAAAACAACAAGATAGTGATTTTCTATGTACACGATTCTGGCGTCAAATCAGACATTAAGAGGAATGTATGTTCCCTATCTTCACCCTATTTTCCCTACAACAATTGGATTTCTTCAAAGATAGATGCAGATAGCCCCTAGTGGTGGTATTTTGTATTCTGGGTGCATAATTATAGCAGCAGCAGCAATAACATTTAAAATGATTGCTTACGTATTTGTCACAGTTCAAAGCAGGACCAGGCTCCTATGACATAAAGCCTATCAAGAGAACAGAATATGAAAACCAGCCACCATTCTGGATTGGTGCAAAAAGATTTGACCGGAAAGCACATCACCTCTTTTTTGGAAATGCTGTGAGTAACACGTGTTACAGTAGAAATAGACCGAGCAGCACCAAGTATTCTTCTTCTTGCTTTCTCCCTTTAAACCTGTGACTTTTGTGAATCTGTCCAAGTAAGCCCAGAGGCTTGTGGTGGGGAGGTCCTGACTTAGATGGGGCAAACCTGGATTCAAAACTCTAGGTTCAGGCATGAAGGTTGCTAGGTCACCTTAGGGAAATCATTTATTTCTTAGGACCAACCCATCTTGCAAGGTTGTTCTCAGAACAAGTGGGATGCAAAGAAGCATGTGCATCACTCCAGGCTGTTTGCAAACAAAATGCACAGATCACTGAAAGATGTTCCAGGCAATGTGGTAGATATCAGCCCCTCATGATTTTGAGTTCATGCAAGCTACTTAAGAGGAGAACAGTGAAGTATAGCGTTTCAAATGCCACACTGGGGGCTTTTCTCTCCTGTTTTGTTGCTAGTAGCCCTCAAGGCAGATCAACATGATTAAAATAAAAATACAGTTCAGACAGAATGAAAGGACCTCTAAAAACCACAGTAAATGACCCAAATGAAACTCAATAAAGAGCAGAAAAGCTATTTAAGAGGGTGTCACAAATGATGACACAAGTTCTTAACAAACAAGATAAATCAGATCAGACTTTGTAATGCACTTGCAGGGTAGCAGAGAAGGCACCAAGCCAGTCTCCTCCTACTTCTTGCCTTCCTTATGCATCAGACCTTTGGCTGTGGAGGATGGGAGTTGCAGCTCAACACATCTGGGGGGGGGGACACATGGAGTTGGAAAAGGCTGCTCTAAGCAGGAGCAGATTCCTCCCACCCACCCCTTAAACTTGGTTGGCAAGCATTTTCAGAAGGAAAAAAATAGAAGTTGAAGCTGAAGAATGTCTTCACCAGACCTGACAAATGTTATATCTCTCTCCTCCTCTCTGACTCCTCAAGTGAAATTGCACCAAGGTTACAACATGTTGTGCTGTGATGTGTACAACAAGAGAACAGATTACTCTTGGTGCAGTCAGATGGCAAGAAAGCATCACATGTGATTGCACTGGAAAGGGTTGCTATGCTAGGAGCAATATTCCTTAAATGGACCCTTTGGTCCATTTGAGAATTGCTTCAGGGTGCCCCCCCTCAAGAGTAGCTCTGCTGCTGGACCAAAAAAGGTCAAGCTTGGGCATGGATTGGGGTTGAGTTGGAGCACTGTTACCTGTTTTGGTTAAACCCCTCTAGCTAAGCAGCACAAGTGCATGGATTCCCAAAGCAGAATAGCTTCAAGTCCCCCAGATTAGTCCACTCCTTTTCTTTTCATCAGTGGGCACTTACAGTCTCAATAACTCACTCTGAGACATTAATAGGAGAAAGAACAAAAAGGATTCATTTACTTACAGTGAACAGATAACAACAAACTGACAAACATGGCAAACTACATTGCGCAATGGGCCTCAACAGACTCACAACAGAACAATGAGAGGGAAAGAGTTAGACCAGAGAGGTGGGGCTCTCTTTGAATCAGAGGCAGGAGGGAATGATTGGTTATTGCTGGATAGATTGACAGTCACCCCAGCCCAGAAAGGTCCCTCCCAGATACACCTACTAGAGGCAGCATGTGAGGTTGCAAAAAACTCCACTAACTAGATTAGGAGTTAACCCTTGGATCCAATCTGAATTTTAGTTTGCTTTGGTTTGACTGTAAATACTGTATATTCTGTTGTTATGTTTTATTCTTGTACCTAACATGGCTGACCTATGGTCATAAGAATAAAGTTAAAATATTATTTTAAAAGGTGAGATTTTAAGTCCTTCAGAACTCTTCTTCAGGCATTGATAAAAATAACACTGCAAGAGTCAGTGGCTTACCTGGTTAATCGTTTTCATCTGGCGATCAAAGAATTACCTAATCTAGACTTTTGTTTGTGCATAAGGATTGCACAGCTACTTTGTATATTTTATTTTGTTTTATTTGGAAGAAGGCAGAAGGCAATCCTTTAGATGCCTAGATCCTGTTTAGAATTGGAAATGTTAAAACCAACATTTTGCTTTGATCCTTGAAACAATGCAGTAGTCAGTGGCACTTTATGTACTATCATAGTACGTTCTTTCTGTGGTTAGCCCTAATCAGTACTCCAGCTACTCCATTCAGTAACATTTGTAGTTTCTGAACAGTTTTCCAAAACAGGCTCGCATATGACTAGTATGTATAAAAGCATATAAGTAAATTGTCGGTGGGTGTTTGTGTTTAGTATGAAAACATAAGTAAATTGTTGGTGGGCGTTTGTGTTTAGTATGAAAACATGGGTTTTTGTTTATATTTTTAGGCTTTCAGTGCACTTCATTTCTCTTGTTTTTTTGGTCACATATGACCAAGGCTGCTGGCCCAATATGTTTTGCTGCCTGAGGCAAAGGAGAAGGTGGTGCCTCCTCTCACTTCATATATAGATGTGAAATGAATTGGCAATGGAAATGTATGTCAGCACTGCCCTCGGAATATTGTCCTCCATTACACCTCAACAGCAGGCTAGTTTGTTTTTAGCAAAAGTATTTATTGGTCCAAAGCCAATTTTTCAACCAGTTTGAGGGTGTGCTCAGATGGCAATAAAGGATCTTATCTGATCACACTGGAAAGGGTCACTTCCCTAGGAGTGATCTCCTCTAAAGCAACCCTTCTGAGCATACAAAAATCACCACCAGTCCAGCTGGTATTTCATCCATTATTTCATTTTGTTTCCGTATGTCTGACGAAGTGGACTTTTTAACAAAAGGTCACATTAAAATCTAATAGTTAGTCTTTAAGGTGCCACATGTTTTGTCTTGTTTTGTTTTGTTTCTTTGGATTTTGCCTAATATACTTGCACAGACTAACACGGCTACCTCTTCTAAAACTCCAAAAAGGAGTAGCCTTGCCACTGGACCAAATTGAAGGGCATGGAGCAGGGTCAGGCTGGTTCATGATTTCCTGAATATCATCTGATAACTAGAAAATAGCTCACACCACATTGTGCCACAAGGGGTCCAAAACATGAGCTATATCTCTGATCACATCCTGAAAGGCCATCGTTGGTTTCGAGGGTAGAGGACAGGCCGTGGGGTACATCTATAGCTCTTTTCCACAAGAAAGAGGAACAGATTGATGAAGGGCTGCTGCTACCGCCCCAGCACTTGCCACATGAGGCAGCTGCCTTCTTCTGTCTAATGGTAGGGCCAGCTCTGCATATGATGCATTACTATAATTCCAGCCTAGATGTTACTAAAGCATGGGAAATGCTGATTAAATAAAAATTGGTCAACACGGGGGCAGGGAGCTATTTCTTCACATAAATAGTGTTCTGCATGGGGAAGAAACTCAGGCATGGCCCAAGCTCTTTTGCTGTCCGAAGGAAAGTGGCACCCTCCATACTGTCACTCGACCCACCCACCCAAGTCTGTCAGTCTGTTCTGGCAATAAGTACACCTTCCTGATCCATCTGGAAGAGGAGGGGGCAGCATTCTCTCCTCAGAAGGAATCGGAAGAGGCCTTCTCCCCTCGCCCCTTTAATTTTTTCTTTCTTCCTGCCCCTCCGTTCTTCTTTCTCTCCATCAAGGAAACCTGTTTTCAGCGCCTCATGACCTCAATGACCTCTGTTGCTGCTCTGGAGATAAGTGCTATAGGACTGGGGTCACGATGTAGCAAATATGTTAACGTATGGTTCCTTGATGAGTGATGCTGTATACAAAATGCTTTGTTTCTCTCTCTCTCTCTCTCTTTTAGCAGCTTCTGCTGCTGCTTTGACAAGAGGTGTGTGCATGTGGGATGTCTGAATGGATGCTTATTCAGGTGGAGAAGAATTTTTTTGCAGAAAGCTTTCCAGTTCACTGCCATGCACATTTCAACCTTACTCTTCATTACAATGTTTCCAATAAGTGGACCTTACTCTCTGCAACAACCCGCTGCCAATCTACAATTTAATTTTAACAGATTTCTTTAGAGTACTGCTTACTTTAGCAGTGTCTTCAAATGCTATGGCCATTAGGATCCCAGGTTAAAATACACCGAGGCATCAAACGATAACACTTCCAGATCACTGCCTTTTCGGGACCATAGACAGCAAACACAAAGTGATGCACAGAAAATACTGCATGGACACATTGCATTGGCCCCGCAGTCTTGCACCCAGTAGGGAACGGACCTCATCTGGCACCCGATATTTTAGCCACAATCCTGTAAGGTAGGGGTGGGCAATCCACAGCGCCTTGCCTCCTTGGGGCCCAAATGGGGCCTCCCAGCATCTCTGCCCCTCCCCGCAATTTCATACACACCTCAGTTTAAAAAAAAGACTTTGTATCAAACAGCCATTTGTGTTTTTAGGGAGTATGGGGGGGGCATTTGTTTTATGTTTCAAGGGTTCTTCAGCATCCCCTTAGCAAGCCATTTTAAAAATTGGCCACTAGAGGGGAGAGGGGGCTTTTTCGGAGGGGGGAAGCAAACATCTTTGCTTTTGTATGTATCTTTTGTAAGTAGTTGTGGTAGGAGTAAGTACCCCCCAAGGCCCAGTGACAGGTGTGCACAGTCCCCTGGACTCTGGCTATAGACGAGGACTGAAGTCTTCTATGCACATGCTTGCTGGCAGGAGGACATGTGTACATGCATTGGTGTTGCTATTCTCAGTTCCTTGCCTTCAACGGGTGCAAGCGTACCTTACCTTGGATGGAGGGGACCCTTTTAAGTACAGCAGTTCTGAACGACAATGTGTTGCAATCTTTTTGCCGATCGGCTGAAATCTCTTTTAGTAATGATCTGCCAAAGGGACGGCTCTGGCACTGTTCCTCCTTCTCCTTGTGGCCTTTCTTGTATCATCTGCATTCATCTTTTCTGGGTTCCTGTGGTGAACTGGAACAAAGCTGGAAAGACTCTAACAGTTAGGGAAAGCTTGCCTTTGAAAGAGTTCACTTCCACTTAGGCAACAGGTAAGGACTCCCAGGTAGTTTTTTTTCCTTGATGCTAGAAAGCAGGGAACTTAAAAGAGGTCAAGAATGAAGGCTCTTTTATAATTGATGGGGAACTTTACTGGTGGTGATTAAGTGTCACTTATAATAGGGCTAGAGTTAAACTTATCTGCAGGCAGCTGGCTTGAGACTGCATCGCAAGAGGAGGAATGAATCATTTTGACTGCAGTGCAGTGTGCTGGCCACTGTCGGCTATAAATAGGCCTACTCCAGAGCCAGAGACCTTTCCACTGGTTCAAATCAAAGGGGTTCAAATCAAAGCTTGCATAAGCTACTTTTTTGGGACTACAACTCCCAGAATTGTCCAGCCAAAGTCACCATCTTTGGAGCTGAAGTCCAGAATGCAACTTTTTCAAGCTTAAATGACCAGAGCTGCTAAAGTATGTGATAGCACTCAAATAGATCTGGAGTCAAACCTATGCCTTACCAATATCTTGCCATTAGAAAAAAGGAATTCCTTAACGCTTGAAAAGTCTAATTGTCACAGCAGGAAGTTTTCACACTTCCTGTAGTTTATAAATTAGCCTGCTTTGTTTTCTGGTTGGTCACTGGCAGTTAAGCACAGACTTAATTTGCAAGAATGGTTTGCTCAGTCACAACGGGCTGTCTGAATCACTATGTTGGAACATGAATGCATTTCAGCTCCTAATGAGGGACTCTGTAATATATAGTCTGGTCTTGGTCGTCAAGTGCCTATAGATTATGCTCAACAGCATTCCTCACTCTTGCATACAAACATTCCACTTGGGCGAGTTGGTAGTTACAGCAAGCTCCATCTGTTTTGTTGCTCTTAGTGCTCCATGTAAAGCAGACAGGAAGGTGCTGAGCAATGCTTTTATTCCCTTGCTGCAGTAACAGCAGTTTCTATTGTAAAACTTGGGAAGAGACAAAGCTCACTCAGAGACCATGCCCTTCATACAAAAGGTCACTGGGTTTCCCTGGAAGGTGGGCACAGGATTCAATCGGAAACCTTGGAGAGGTGCTGTCAGTTCGTGCAGCCTATAATTGACTTATTTACAGAAACGGGGAATGTTACTTGACGGGCTACGGCTCTTGGAATCCTCCAGCCACCCTGGTCACTTTCTTGTATCCCAAAACAAGGTAACGATTCCACTCCCTGCCGAGTTGGACTAATAATCTGGCTTGAAATAAAATACCGTACTGTACTTCCAAACAGCCATAGAGGACACAGAGTGGGGAGAGGGCTTTGGTTAAGCCTGAGGTGGCCGAAGTGTGCCTTTTGGGCTGCATATACTGTGCCAGAGACCCCAGTGAGGCCCCTGGTCCTCTGACACACACGCCCCAAAAGTGTTGGCATAGAAACAACTGATCCACCCCACAACTGGAACTGGAATTGTCAGCACACGTTTGGGCTAAAAGAAAGGGTGGCCTGCCATTGTATCAGGTGTTTAAAATTATTTGCAGGCCATAATTTAGAGGTAGAGTTCTTTCATATATAGAAAACCTTCTTTAAAATAATGTTACATATATCTGATCACTATTTCTCTTTTTGATAGAAAATCTGGGGGGGGGGGAGGGTAAAGGACAAGTAATACAAATGTAATGTTCAGGTCTGAGGACAGTCCTGTGTTTGTATGTAGCCTCTTATAAATTTGCTCTGATTCTTGCCACCTAAAAAGTCTTCTTGAAATCTGTAGGAACCAAGACAGCTTCCCTACGCTTGTTCTATCCAGTCACTTCCAGGGTTAGTGGAATAAGACTGGTGTGGGATCATTTTCATCCCACTAGGGCTATATAATGTCCATCTCAAGACTAGCACTGGTGCATGACATTTTCCAGTCAAGAAGTCTCTTCCAACAATGTGAGAGACATGCACATGTGCACTCATCACTATTAATTAAAAATCATCATCTGTTGATTCCAACTTATAGTGACCTCCCTGGGTTTTCCATGTATAAAGTACTCAGAAGTGTTTCCCAGTCCATCCTTTGGGTGGCATTCTGGAAGCATGCACCTTGTGTAAGGCTGCATAGGTTGTGGGCTCTGGGGGATCTCCACTGGTTCCCATCTTGGGAGACGCAGCTGGAATTCAAACTCTGTGCAGCCATAGAGAACATGCATGAGTCCAGTTCATCTTTCTTAAGATTCTGTAGGAATCATATGCTTTCAAAGATTTACAGATCTACTTGTAAGCATTAACATCCAAAGCAGCTTCTTGTCTACTCTTCTGCTTACAGAACCCAGTTGGAGTTGGCCGCTATGACACCACAAAACATGAGAAGTACCCAAAGAAAATCCAGTATAGTTCACTTTATATGAATGAAGCACACCGTTACCTTAGTAACCTTGAACGAGACAAGTGCTTACAGTAAGTGAACACTGACAAACATACAGAGGAGATTAGTGGCTCTTTGCAACCCACAGCATTCTACATGGACTTGAAAATTTGATTGAACCAATTTATTAGATTTTTAAAATGTGCACACTTTGCTTAATTTATATCTTTATGCTGCATTTAGATTACAACATAGTTTTAAGCAGAATTTGGAAATTTATTTTTAAGGAACTTTTAATCATATTTGTATGTCTACCAATTAACAAATGTTCTCTGGGCATGTTACAAAATCAATATTTTTATACTACAGTAGGACTCCTATATCCACTAGTGATTGGTTCCAAGCCCCCCGTGGATACTTAAAACAGTGGATAATAGCAAACGCTGTAGCATGGTAAAAGGGAAAAAGAGAGAGAAAATATATTTTCACACACATTACCAGAACCGGCCACAAGAAGGTGGCAGAAACCATACTATGTAGTCTTCACCAAGAAGTATTCATAGCACAGTACCAGTAATACATGTGAAAATAATTTTTTTCTGGATTTTTTTCTTTTAATATTTTTAATATTTTCAGACTGTGGATAAGTGAATCAGTGGATCCTGATCCCATGAATAAAGGGGTCCAACTCTACAAGACAATACTAAAACATCTTGTTTTTAAAATGCCGTAGTGTAAGGAACTGAACTCATGACAGTAGTGAATAACAAGGACTTAAGGCAAAAGTGTTCTGAATGAAGCAGGCTTGGAGGAAACCATATGACAGTTCTTAGTTTCTTTTTTATATGTACATGCACATGAACATATCACCACTGTACATCAGTAAATAAGGCACTGCAAAAATCTTGATACGATCATGTGGGTATTACATCAATTTTTGTGCTGTGCTTTTTAACATATTCATACTCTCACGCATTAGCAAAACCCCATAACAGAAGTGTTTATGGATTCGTATGTCCGTTTGCAGCCTCTTATCTATGCAAATTTACCCAGATAGCAAGAAGGAATGAATGAGAGCTACAGCAAACTGTGCTCCACAAAAATTTCAAAATGAACAGAGCAGCAGACAGTTTCTGACACAAGAGTTCTTGCTGCCTTGCTGTCTTTTTAAGGAGAAACTCAGGGTATAAATATTTTAAATAAATAAAATAAAATAAATTCTGCCTCTGAAAGGTCAGCTAATGCAGAGAAATTCAGCTGAGAACTTTAGAAGCATTGATAGTTACTCAGGAATCCATAGGAAAATGGGAAAAAAATATTCAGGGTCTTGCAATGTAACACCAGCTATTTCATGGCCAAATTTCACTAGTTGGGAATAGAGTATAGACAGGACTTGGCTCCTTTTTGTTTCATAAAAATAGTACATTTGTGCCTACGCTACAGTTTGAAGAACACTGGAATGTTCTCAGAATTCCATCTGTAAGTATCACCTATCAGAAAATGAAAATCTAGGTTACAGGTATGCAAAAGAAAGAAAGAGATAAATCATGAGAGGATGGTTCAGTGCCATACATTTTCCATACTTGTAACTTGGCTTTGGTGATCAATGTGATCAACCAAGGCCAAATATGGTGCAAATCTCTGTTATGAAACTGATAGCTTGGGCACGGACAGATGTGTAGAACTTGTATATCTGCAGGGATTGTTGGAGTGCAACTTGTTTCAACCCTAAACAGTATAGCCAGTATTGAGGGATGATGGGAGTCACAGTCCAACAACACTGTGCCCGGGGTGAACACATGAACCCTATCCCTGTCCTGAGATGGGTCATACCATTTGGTCAACTGTCATACATTTGTTCTGAGGCTAAACTGCTACTCTGAAGTCCTTAGACAAGAAAAGGAACACACACACACTGTACCTGACTACTCTTCTCCACCTCATTGTTTTTTTTCCAGAGAACGTATCACGCCTGTTACCAAAGGTCACTGGGCTAATCCAGCATCTGCTTAAACAGTCATCGCTCTTTCTGAACATTCAAGTGACCAAGTATCAATGGCACGCCTAATTAATTTCACGGGAAATTCTGCCAACAAAGCTGTATAAAATCAAGAGAACATCTAGACTTTTGCTGCATCGTTATCTCACACTGATCCTGTAATTATCTCTTTATAATTTATGCCATTCTTTAAAAAGAAAATCAAGACATTTGATGGAATTTGGTAAATGCATGTTTCTTATTCCAGCCAGACTGTTGCCATGTAAGTATGTGAAGATTAAAATTGATAGACGCAGAAACTGATAATGCTTCCTTTCAGTGTAACCATCACACCCATTCAAAGTGGCCTCTTTCACAGTGTGGAAAAATTGAGTCCCTGTTCCTTCTTATTGGTAGGGTTCCATCAGAGAATTTAACCATTATGATAAGCACTGATCCAAAGGTGTAGCAGGGGCGGGGGGAAGCACTGCAAAAATTATAGCAGGGAACTCTGAAGGAGTTCAAGAGATGCACAAACTACAGGCAGATACAAAGCTCGTGCAAACGTTCAGTGAGATAATCATGCCTATAAAGTAGATGGAGGAAAACAACAGCCTTAAGAATAGCCACAGCAAAAACTTTTATTTTTATTTTTGTTTCTCGCTCTTTCAGGGAGGTGCCTCTTTTTGATTGTCTTTTATGCATCTTTCATTCAACATTAAAGGGATTGTCTCTTTTAGGCCGTTTCAATTTAATTTTTCTCTACTGTATTTGTGTTTTTGGCACCAGTCCAGAAATGTCCTAAAGAACCCATAAATACTAAACCAAAAAAGCAAAGGGAAGACAACAGAGGATGAATCTACTCCCAAAGCAAGCAACTGTATAACCACCCTCTATCTACAAAAAACAAACAAACAAAAACCACTAAAGAACCCATGAAAATAATCTCTGCAGCCTCAAACAGCTAAACTCCAATGCCTCTGAGGGAAAGGGGAGTCCAGAAACTCTTTGTTTTTCCAAACCAGTCCTACTTTGGTACTTTTCATTTCTGTTCCCCCAACAAACTTTCAGTAGATGTTCTCTGATAAAACCAGGGCAGACCACATCCATGCTTATGAGAAAGTCCCCAGGTGAGCAGTGGCAAACTCACTACTACCACCACACAACCACCATCCCCTCAGGTACCTATCCTTCCTGCAGGTTCGTTTGGTTTGATTGTGCTGTGTTCTTGCTTGTTCCTTTTTTGTGCTGTTCATGGGGTCTTCTGTCCTGCCACAAAGCATCTTCTTTGCCTAGGGTTGCCAGATACATGGGTACCAAAAGGAGGACATAGAAAGCCAAAAAGGAGGACAGCGGAGGACGTATTGGGGGGGGGGGCGGGCTCTGTCCGCAGGGTGGGGTGGGGGGCGTGTTGCTTTTGGAATTAGATATTGGGGAGAATAGCTCTTTGATCATGGGGCAATACCATGACCATTCAACCTACTCAGTCTTGAAAGGTCAAGACTGGGAAAGTTAGATTAAAAAACAAAATAATCAGCAATGATCAAACAAAATATAAGAGCTACTAAAACAAAGTACACTAAGCAATCACATTAATAAAAGCATAATAAAGTGAAATAAAAAGTTTAAAAAGTTGTGTGACAGATTTAAAACACTTTATAAAAACCAGGAAAAAAAAACAAGGCATGGATTTCTCTCTGCTTGAGAAATGCAAAAGGTGGAGAAAATGGATTTGGAGAGACAGAATTTTATACATACACACAATGCTTACTACACTACATATGACAAAGCCATATATGTATATATATAATGTGTGTGTCTGTCTATATCTGTATCTATATATGGCTTTGGATACACACACACATATAAATCCTATATATATATGTGTGTGTGTGTGTATACACACATATATGTATAAATCCTATATATATATATATATATATATGTGTGTGTGTGTGTGTGTGTGTGTGTGTGTGTGTATGTATATATATATATGTATATGTATGTATGTATGTATGTATGTATATACACATACACACACACACACAAAGCCATTTTCTCCACCCTTTACAATTTCTCAAGCTGAGAGAAATCCGCTTGTGTGTGTGTGTGAATTTCCAGCTCCCACAAGCACGGGGGATAACTCTGCACATGCTTCTGGCTCCTGGAAACACACTCTGCACATGCCCCAGAGTCAGGGGTGTGTGGGTCGGGTCAGAAGGGGGGGGGATAAAAGTGCCTCCTCTTCCCCGGCTTTAGGAGGAAGGAGGGACTGGACCGGCCCCTATTTCCCTGGCTCTGAACTGCCGCCCCCCAGAACCCCAGACCAGCCTTCCCTCCTGCTTGCGTCAGTTCCTTTTTTCATAGTTCTTTTTCATCAGTCTCTCTCTCTTTCTCATACACCCCCCTCCCTCCCTAAATTTTCTACAATCTTACCTTTAAACAAGCTTGATGAAGCCACCCGTCCCTCTCTCGCACCTTTCTTCCTGCCTTAATTGGAGCTTTCCCTCCTCTTGCTTGCAGTCACCTCCGGTGGTAGTAGTCATGCCCGGGGCTGTTCTACAGCTGTAAACAATCAAGCCACCTTATCTCCGATCTCTAAAAGAATGGAGGATTTACAAGTGCCGAAACCAAGGAAGGAGGGAGAGGTGGCTTCCAGTTTGAGGTTTGGCTGCAGGGGGTGGGGATACAAAAGCCGGACATTTTAAAGTTTTTTTGCTTTGCCTGCCGGACAGAGGACATTAGCCTGAAAAGGAGGACATGTCCTCCTTTTGCCGGACGTCTGGCAACCCTATCTTTGCCTCTCCTCTCTGTGGCACGTTGGTGCTGAGGTGGCCACAGGCAGGTAGGCATGCCAGGTGCCACAGGGCGTGGAAAGAGCCGGGTTCTCACTCTGGCCACCAGCAGCAGTTTCATCAGCATGCAGGGCAATGCTGATGAAAGGAAGCAAACAAAACCCCAAGCCAGCTGGTGATGGGCAGACGATGACTAGCAGAGATAGAGGCTCCAGTGAAACAAAGCACTCCCGTTGGAATTCAACCCATCCAGGCCCCTTTTAGAGATTCAAAATGTCCATTCTCCCTTGATAGTTTCATTGACTTCTTGTGGAACTATTTGAAGAAATTTTCTAGGTAATTTGACAGACAAGGAATGCAAGACTATCATCCTGACCAGTCTCTCTGGAATGGGATTGGGAGCACTGTTTTACGGTGGCCATATCTCCCATTATAAGCCAGTTCGGGTGGGAGAGGCCTTTCTCTCAGTCCCGCCACCTTCACAGGTGTGTCTGATGGAGACATGGGAGAGGGCCCTTCTCTATTGCTGCTCCCAGACGCTGGAACATCCTCCCATAGGAGGCCAGGCCGGCCCCATCTTTGCTGTCTTTCCAGAAGCAGACAAAGACTTTTCTCTTCAGGCAAGCCTTCCCTCAGTAACTCGCTGTTGTGATTTTTAGATGGATTAGTATGCAGGACTGCTTTGACTGGATTTTTAGTACTACTTGTGTTTTCCATTTCTCAGAGTGGCATTTGGTTTTGTTTTTTTTTAAAATATTTGTATACTCATTGGTCTTAGCTTTAAATACTGTCTTTTAATGAAGTTAACCAGTTGTATACTCATTGTTTTCAACCTCAAATATTTTCTTTCAATTTTGTAAGCTGCCTTGGGGTCCTTTCCAAGGAGAAAGGCAGGGTAAAAATATTTCAAACAAAAGAGGGCCACAAAAAAGAACACAGTATTGTTGTGTCCTTCTCTTTTCTTAACATGAAGTGTTTGTGCGTACGAGCCTCTTTTTCAGCAACAGAACTTGACAACAAAAGCAGGAGCCTCTTTCATTTATTTATTTGAATTATATACCACCCTATTAGTGCAAGCACTACTCTGGGCAGTTTACAGGTTAAAACTTAAAACCCCCACAAAATACAATGTATTTTTTAAATTTTGTGGTAACAAAAATCCCATCCCTACACATGGATGTTCTGGGCTGTCAAGTTGCATCTGATTTATAGCAATCTTAACAGAACTTTCCAGGGATGTGAGATATTTATGGAGTGGTTTTAACACTAGCACTCCCCAGTGGGTTTCCACCGCTGAGCAGCGATTTGAACCTGTTTCCTGAGGCCTAGTTTGTCACTCTATCCACTACACCACACTGTCCTAAGAACATAGTCACACTCAAATCAATATATTCTAACTCCTGAAGACCCTCCAGGAGCCACAATTCACTCTTTGAACATGCTGCAGGGCCCCGTGTACTATTTAAACCCCCAAATGCCAATTTTTAAAAACTGGTAGGGGAATTCCAGTCATTTTAGATTTAGGGTTTTTTTCCTCTTCTCTGGGGACACTTTTGGCGCTCTGCGTGGCTCCCAGAGGATCTCAGAAGGTAGAAAACTGGCCCCAGATCCAGCAAAGTGCCCACCAATGCTAAGAAAATCAGAGGAATTAATATAGACATCATGCTCCTCATCATGATTCTCAGCTTGTGAGCAAGAATAAAGCTGCAAAGTAACATCCAAGGCAGGCCTGTGTTCCTTTATCTGACGCCAGTGCAGACATCAGGTTTGCATGCTTGTTAACAACCCCAGTGTAATTTGCACAACTTAACATAACAGTATCTTTGACTTTTGATTGTCTCCTAGTTCTAATAATTCAGGGGCTTCTTCATGGCAAAGCAGGAGGCAAGAAAAATATATCCATGAATGCAGATCATTCTGGTTCTTTCAAGTCGTTTGTGAGAGGTTAAGCCTCAATACAATATTTTGCCTGTCTTTCTAGTTCCTTCTACAAAAGACAGTGGTTCCTTTCTTTTTTTGCAAACTTTCTTGTGACCAAGCATTTCATACACATTCTTTTAGTCAATTTATTTAACAATTTTTGACTAGGCTGCTCATAATTTTATGTTGCCCATCTCCTGTTAACCAGATGAAACAGTGGCAACAGGTCCCTCTGTAGTAACTTACAACATTGTAAGCATGTAAGACTTCCAATGGGCTAAGGAAGGCATGTATTTTTTTAAAAAAAGTAATGCAAGTAAACACATTTGAAAAATATGTAGAACATGCCCACCGGATTCTTTGAAAAGAAATAACTGCTATGTCTGCACTGTTAACTGTCCTACATCTTTCTAATATGGATTATTCTAGACTGTTCTGGTGGCAGATCTAAGACATGGACCTGGTATGTGTTGTGTTAAAATCCACTGACTTGTGGTATCAGATGTATGGTTAAAAGAAAGACCTCCCAACAGAATTTTATTCAGTCACAACAAAATAGCATTTTATAACAACTCACATTCTGCTCAAGCACACCAGCACAAAACAAATGACAATTGCAAGGAAAAAAATATGGTTGCTGCTGGCATTGGATTAGAACCTGTGAGTGAGCAGGGTCATTTCATTACAGCAGCAGTAATAGATAAAAACTTATTTACAGCTACAATCTGTGATGGGAAAAACTACCATGCATCACACAAAGAAAAGACATGTTCTGAGGACCAGACACTGGTCTATAGAACTAATTATTGTACAGATAAATGGCAAGTACGGAGTAGCTTGCACCTCTCGGTTTGTCTCTCGTTACAGCTTATGCCAAGTCAGGACCGGCCCAAGTATTAGGTAGAGTGAGGCAACAGATTCAGACAACAGACTTTGGGGGTGTGGGCCACTACTTGCCATAGCATTCAGATGAGACATCCTGCAGGGTATAGCCGTTTGTTCTTAGCACTCCAGGCATACAACGCTCTCGCAGAACAGAGCTTTGCCTACTGCCTTAGGGTCTGACTACACAGCAAGGGAAATGCGACCACACCCTCTTATCAGATAAAAGCATCCGTTGGAAATTGTAAATAAATCCCGCAAAGAGCTGCTTAGATCTTTCCATATCATCTGTCTCACCAAGCCAAACGTTTCTCCAGGTAGTCACATAAATAAAAAAGCATGTTAGAATTTCTAATTATGCCTTCAACTGGTCTTTGGATCAAATTTTGGTTAAACTTGGTATAATTAAAAAAAAACACCTAAATCCAGGTAATAGACTCTGGAAGCTTAGTTAGGATGCAAAAAGGCTACTCGTTTTCATTATGTGAAAGTGAAAAGTGAACATCCTAGCCAAAGTTGACCTATTGCTATAATATTAAATTATCAGAAAGCATTTTTGTGGGATGCATTGGTGGCCCATCCTTTATCACCTGGCCTGAGGCAACAGAATCCCTTAATTAACTCTTAATGTCAGTAACATTTATTAATCTGAGAAAGAAAACAGGCATACTTTAACATTTTAAAGTCTAGTAGGAATTTGCAGGAAAGAAGAAGCAGTATCTCGTTCCCTCCCATGTTGCTTGCTTGTGAGTTTGGGTTATGAAGAAATTTGGATTTCTAAGCCTAATTGTACATATACTTACTTGGGTGTATGGCCTACCAAGCTGTGTTTGATAAGTGAGTTTTTAAAATACAATATCAGGCTGCATAATACAAAGTCTAAGTTCCTTTTCATCTAAACATGAGCATGTGTTTGGGCAGTAAATATCCTGGCTCTCTCTCAATACATTGACGCCAAGTATTTCTACCAGCTATTATACTCTTGAAATCTGGATGGCCGAAAAGGATCTAGGTTTCTTACAGCTAGTTTAAGGCACTAAAAAAACCTTACTAAAAACAGAAAAACCCATGACAAATACTCTTCTCTGGAAGGTATCATTTGACAATAGTAGAGATTCTGGAAGAAAATGCTACCTTTCAAATGATGTTTGCTCTATATCATCTACCACAGAAAATTTTGTTTACTTACACATTACATGAGCAAAGTAAATATAAAATAGGAAGGCCCAAAACCAAACACACTTCGTTCTTCGAGTCAGCGGCAATCCTTTCCATGTACTAATAAAAATAAGACAAGTGTAGTATTTCTGATAAGCACATTATAAACCCGTTAATCCAGCATCTGTACCCGTGATACAGATCATTCTGGCCCATTCTATGTCTTATAACAGAAGCACTGAGATTAAAAAGTAGCACAGGCATACGCACGCAACACACAATAAGAACCCGTCAGAAGTGTATGCTAAGAGTCCTGGGAAACTGGGGTTAATGGAGGGGGGGGGGAACAGTTGCTTTTTATAATAGGAAAGAAAAATATATAAATTCCCTCCTGCCACAGTGCGCACCAGCAACTGTCTTTCCCTGAAGCAAAAGAACCATGAAAGGAACCATAAAAGTAAAATATAAATAAAATTTTTAACAGGGGGGGGAAAAGCATGAAGTAGGATTTTACACTGGTTCAAACTGCCTCTAAGCTATTGTTTTCCACAGTGTTCACACAGGTTTGTAACTCTGAGTCTCAGACAACTGTAGGCAGTTTGTGTTCCTCCAAATGTTGGACTGGAACTCTCTGCAAACAACCAGCATCCCCAGTGGTTAGGAACACTGTGAGTTGTAGTCCAGCTGCATCTGGAAGGCCGAAAGTCTAATGCATGTTTAGTTTAATTATGCACATGGAAATCCTGGGGAAGATTAGTGATATGGTATAGGCAACTGTGACATTTGAAAGGCAGTCTCCTTTGGCAGTCTTATTTGGCACTCCACTCACACAGAGGCTGTGGTTTAAAGAATAGGATGCCATCCACCTACATTTGCAGTAACACACCTCCATAAAATTTCCCCTGGTAGTTCCTAGTTGCACTGCAGTTCTCCTTCTTTCTAAAAAGTCACTCTTCTACTTCGGGATTCTGATATCTCCATTCCTCTTCTACAGGATACCACTAAAAATATACAGACTGATAGCTAAGCTAAACTGCCGAGATTAAAAACGGCAATCCTAAAAAAGCGATTCTTTTAAAAAAAGAAATTACCAGCCATATTTTCACACAAAGGCAGGGGTACCTACTCTCAAATCACAGATATACTTCAGGTCTTTGGAACGGCAACAACATGGTTTTGTTAAGGGCAGAGCTATTAGTAATTCTTATATCCAACTTCTCCTGATTGCTCGTTTAGTTACGTTGGACTTAATGTCTTGCGGCTTTGCAGATTTTGTCATAAACCTCTGGAAAAGCATTATTACAGTGAAGTTGCTTCCTCAGCTTGTGGTACAGAGAGCCATCAAACATTTCCCAAAATTCCTCACGGGTCATATAGCAATCTGCATACAACATCTGGAAACTGAAAGAAATGAGAAAAAGATTCTCAGGATTGTTACAACAGAAATTTATGTCAACTGTTTTCTGCTTCATAAAACAAAGTGCTTTGACTGAAAAAAACACCCCTCATTCAGGTTTTGTCCTGGCAGACAAATCCTCTGAGCACAGTCTCGTACAAAGTCTGGAAAAGGATTGGACTGCAACTCCAGACCTTTGGACTATGGCATATTTGAACACCCGCAATGTTGACTGGAGGATTTCTGGGAGATATAATAAAAAAACCCAGTATCTCCAGAACTAGAATCTCAGAAATGAATATCTAGTTGAGAAAAACAGATGCGTGTGAGGAGAATTACTCAGCAGTTTCCCTCCTCCAGCAAGATCTCTATCAAATACAATGTTCCAGCCAGTGTGTCATTGTTTGCACAAAGGAGAGCCTGCTCAGGAGAGGAGAGTTATCTGACTGCCCTTAAATGATTCTGTAATGTGGAAGGAAAAAGCTTCACATGTACCTCAGACTGCTCAGCAGCCCAACAAGAAAAAGGTCCAGAAACAGTTTACGGGGCCTTGTGGTGCACTGGTTAAACTGCAGTAATGCAGCCAAAACTCTGCTCACGACCCGGGTTCAATCCCAGGTAGCCGGCTCAAGGTTCACTCAGCCTTCCATCCAAGGTTGATAAATTGAGTACCCAGCTTGCTGGGTGTGTAACACCTGCATATTTAAATTTCAAACTGCCCAGAGGGTGCTTCAAGCACTGTGGGGCCATATATAAGCAGCACACTTTGCTTTTTATAACTACAGATGTTTTGATTAGAGAACTTCTACGTTCAATAAAATAAAATAACTGGCAAAGATAAATGCAAGTTGGAAGTTGTGCAATATCAGAATGTGAGCAAGCTAAAAAAGGCAACTACCCACAATTCCTCATTCCATCAGAAAGAAGCACTTTTCAGGACTTAGCCCCTTACCCGTGAACATTCCTTACAAACTTTTCTAGTTGTCTGGTGGAAGCCATGGCTTCAAAGTGTTTCGTTTTGGGCTCTCCATAAGCTCCAACATCTACATAGAGCTCTGCTTCATCTCCTTTGGGGTGAATCATGCCAGGGTTATTAGGTAATATGAAAGGGCACAGCCACAAAGGATAAACCTAGGGACAACAGATCACAAAAGAAAAAAATCACCATAATATTAATTTAGAGCTGCAGCATGGAAGTTGGGTTTTCGAACCTGCCACTTGTCCTGCTTAACAGCTACCTGCTACAAGGATAGTCATACCTTAATGTCACTGTGGAAAGTTTCAATACATTGCTCAAGGTGTTTCATGGGGATCATCATATCTTGCACCACATGATGCTGTTCATAAAGCTTTCGGATCGCTTCTCCTTGGGTCAGCTTCAAAAGGGAGATTTTAGGAGGAACCATCCAGCCAAACAGGTAGCGAAAAATAGGATTATTGCCAAAGGGAATGATATCCTGAAAGGACAAAAAAAAGTGGAATTGTATGTTTCAAATCAGTTACTGCAGATTTTAGAAATCAATGAACTTTATACAGACATATTTTTTAAAGATGTACTGTATGTTCTGTATTAATAATAATGCTAATTAGTACACTTGAACCACATAGATTAAACTGTAATAAACATGGTCATAATTAATTAATACGTAATTCCTTGTGCCATGGAAGTTTCCCATTTTCTGGGCCAGGAGCGGGCAAATAGTGGCCCACATGAAGTCTCCCAGCACCACTAGGACCCTCGTTCCCACCCCAGCCACAGAAAGTCTCTTGTAATATTTATTTATTTAACATATTTTTACCTCACCTTTCTCTCCAAAAGGACCCAAGGTGGCTTATTTAAGCAGCCATCGGAGGCAATGTGGTCCTATTTTGGAAGCCCCAAAGGCTCTTCCTCCCAAATTGTATTTTTTTTTTTTAAATGGCCACTATATAAGAGAGCATGTGAGGACTTCTTTAATTTTAAAAAAGTACTATTTTTAAAAAATTACTTTGAGAGTGTGTTGGGCCTTCAGAATCGGTAGGTGTAGCCTCTGGAGGTTGCCCACCCTTAATCTAGGCTGATGGAACACTCTTGCCTAATGAGTTACAACACTAAGTAAATTTTCACTAAACAGAGGCAAGTTCTTCAATACATACCCTCTGTTCATTCACATGTGAAGGAGCAACTACACTTTTGCAAGAGGATGTTTAAATACCTCACCAAACCACCAAGTACATTTTAAAAATAAGGTGGTCTTTTGTTTTTTTCCAGGAAAAGGTAGCCTGTGAAGTGTGTGTGTGTGTATGGGGTGTGTGTGAATTTGTGCACTGCTGACTAAAAAAAAACCACAGCAGGAAATGAACTGGTTTCCTATGGGAATGTTGTGCTTTGTCACTGGAGCACTGCTTTTCTCCAAGGTGTATTCCTCCTCCCAGTTCCCATGTGCCTGCGGTCTAAGCTAGTCAACGAGAAGACCACTTTGTGGTGCAGTCTTCTGGGACTGGAGGTAAAGAAAGATTGTGGATTGTTTGAAAGGCTGCTGTTGATTGTGATGTCCCATCCCAGCACAGGTCTGAAAGGTGGCAATGGCACTCAAGATGCTGGCATGGTTCTACCCATGCTCTTCAGAGCCCGGGACAACATGTCCCAACCTGCTGACTAGGTCTATGATTATGAGAAAGAAAGATGAATTGAGGAGGAAGCTGCCAAAGGCCAGACAGGCAGTAAGAACACAATATGCACACAACAATAAAACATGCATGAATTAGATTTTTACCTGGAGCTCCCAGAAAATACTCCGTGTATGCCTGTGATAATAATGTCTTGCTGGGATATATTCAGTTCCTGTCTTGTTAGTCTTCAAGTAGTTTTCCACATGCTTAAAAAACCATGGCTTGTAGTAGTTCCCAATTCTATTAATCTTAAAATAAAGAACAGAAGCTCATGAAAAACCATGGACAATTTTTCTTCACGATTCGGGTGTTTTTGTAACATGCTTGAAACCAACATTCACTACTTCTGACTGCTTCCCAGAAATGCATGAAAAAAATATGAAATTAAGAATCTAACTGGATCACAAACCAAGTCAAATTTATACTGCACTGATCCTTTGCGACAGAATGTGTTTAGTGAGCTATAAACCGTAGGAGTGGTGCAGTGTCAGCCTTCTGACTAATCAGCACCTGCAGAAACAACTGCCAGTATCCGTGAGATGTAGCTTTGCGTGTACTCCTGTACAAGATGTCAACAAAAATGTTTATATAACATTGATAACAGAATACGCTCGTAGAGCAAAACGTATTTAATGCACAGGATTGGCTCCATCTCAGTGATACTGGCAATGTATTGTTTGTGCAGGTGCCAATTAATCAGAAGGATGATACTCTGCACCACTTCTAGGATTTGTAGCCCACTAAATTTTAATCTGATATAGCTGTAAGGATTTTTCATGTGTTTCTGTGAAGCAATCAAGCATACTGCATGTGGTGTTGTAAGGGCATAATCCTAATTGTTGAAGATTAATTTGGAAGCCATTATGTTCTACCCTTTGTAAAACCATGTTAATCCTTAGAGACTAATTTGGAAAGTGCTGTCTTCTCCCATTTCTAAGACAATGTATTCAAAAGGTTTGGAACCAGACATCCTTGACTGGGATTCTTCTCATGGAACTGGATGTTCTTGGCGCCTGCAAACTGAAGAGGTGTACGATATTGACCAGACCCCTTGTCCCTAACTCAAAGTCTGCTCTACAGGAGCAGTGGAGCCTCTGAAACCAGGTGGGCAAGGGGAAACAGGTGGAAATCACCTCCCTTTCCATTTGCAGAAGGCTTGGTGGAGCAAAGCCGCTCCCATTCATGGAGGAGGGACTCTGCTGGATGAAGGTCAAAGTTGTTTTCCTCCAAGATGACATTAATTTTGAGTGGTGTCACTTGGAAAGAAAAATTATATCAGTCAGAGTTTGCAAACATTTGAAACATGGCTGGGAAACCCCTTCTGGGCCAAGCCCTGTGTTGGCACCAGGCAAACACATAAGGGCCTGTGAAGTAACAGTGGGCAGGATCATACTCCACTACTGGTATCTGAGTTCTTAGTGGTTTGCCCGCATGCCACTCACTCACATACTCATATATACACAGCACACTCTCATACATTTCTTCCACACTGTAACCAGAGATTTAAAAACCTTCCATGACGTCAGTGGAGTATTGTTTTTCTAAAAGCCTCCTTGCAGCAGGCAAAGCGTAGCTGGGAATGAGGATGGTCAGTGGTAGCCTTGGGGAGGGACACTTTTTCTCCTGGTAGCAACAACACTTCCAAACAAGGCCCTCCACTCCGGCTGCCATTAGGCTTTGTAAAAGCTTCCACTGAGATCAGCCGGGGGGGGGGGGGGGGGTTGTCTTTAAAGCCTTGCGGTGGTACTGGGGAGAGACAGGGCAGCAGGGAAACTGGTAAATCAGAAGGGCCCCATCCCAGGTTTAAGATATTTTGCTGGACCACAGACTTAAGACTGCTCTAATGACTAATTGCCAATCCTAGAGAATTACTGCTCCTTAAGCTAACAGTTTTCACAGAGGAGTTGGTCTGTTTTAACAAGCCATAGCCACACACACACAGCTAGGACAAAGATATTGGTGGCACTTTTGAGGTTAACAAATTTACTTTAGTGTGAGCTTGTGTACTCTCAAAGACGCTACAAAGCTTTTTGTTTCATTTTTGCTCTTCTGTAGGGGAGGTCCAGACGTAACATAGGTTTTCCAACACCTTCCTCAGAAAGGTAATTCCCAGGACTTTTTCAGGCAGGAGTGAGCAACTTGAGAGCCTTCAGATACTGTTGGACTGCAGCTCCTTTAATCCCTGCTTGCATAACCAGCGGTCAGGGATGATGAGAGCTGCAGTCCAGAAACATCTGCAAGGCCACCAGTTCCCCATTTCTATTTTTTTGGGCAAGTCATAAAATATAAACTGGTATATAAAAGTATAGTTAACAGGGTTCTCTCGGTTTCAAAGCAGCTGGCTGAATCTGCAGGAGATGGAGGCAGATCTGTCCTGCCATGTGTTCCTGCATGCCCTGCTTCCAAATGTCCTTAACAAGCAGAAGAGGAAGGGACCGTAGCTTAATGGTTCAGCGCATGTGCTACATGCAAAAGGTACAAAGTTCGATCCTTGGCATTTCCAGCCAAATTAGGAAAGAATCTTGTCCAAAATTCTAAAGAGTCACCACCAGCCACTGTTGACAATACTCGGCTTCAGAGTCCCATTCAGTATAAAACACCATGCCATATTCCTAAGAATAAATCTTGTTCTTTTACCTTGCTCTGGTCAGCTTCATTAGTCAAAACCCCTGTCATGATGACAGCTTCATCCAAAGAATACACCAGACCCTCCACAAAATTATTCTCTTTCTTTCCCGACTCTTCCGCAAATCTCCTGCAAATCGCCTTTAGTCCTCTCACGGGCTCGTAATGCAATTTCACATATTTCTTAGCTGGGATCATCTTGATTTCTGCTGCAACCAGGAAGCCCAGGGTGCCACAAGACCAAGGTACTGCATAAAATAGATCCGAGTTCTCTTCCTGCAAAAAGCGCACCAGACTCAGTTAAAGATTGATACAGAAAAAGCATAACACTATAAACTGTAACAAAGGAACATGTTATCTTACTGGCGTACACCTGACATGGCTTCCATCAGCAAGAACAAGTTCATAGGCCACACAGGTATGCTGAAATAGTCCATAGATATGGGAGGAAGACTCAATGCCAGTCCCCATGATCAGGCCACCTGTGCAAAACAGAAGAATAAAGTGAACTATCTCTTGACTTATGCAGAAAGCAGCCTAGAAGAAAGAGGTCTGGAGGTGGGAGGAAGTCATACATTAACACTGAATATCATGAATTACAGAAAAATTCCGATTAAAAAAAAGGATTTTTATTCCTTGGCCTGATTTGTGGACTGTACCAAATTATTTTGGGAGAATTAGAAAGCATGAATTCATCTCAAGACATCTCACCTACAGTAAGATCATCAAGTTCTGGTACCACCGGAATAGTCCAGCCCATGCGGTTGAGGTGTGCTGTTAACTGTCCCATTGAGACCAAGGGTTCCACACGGACAACCTACAGCAGAGGACATTTTAAAGGCCACATTTTTTAATACCAGGTATAAATACAAAGTTGTATTGTGCTCACAGTTCTGTCCTTCTAAAGTCCTGCCTGTAGTGGAACCCCCACGTCACGCCTGTCCATCATGGGAAGCTCAAAGGCAGGGGCCTATGAGAGGACAGGAGGGGCGGAACCAAAAGGACAGTTGAAGAGTTAGTTAGACAGTTAGGCAGACAGTTATGGAGAAAGTTGGAGAAAAGAGGTTGCAGATAGGGAATTGAAGAGAGAGTTAGTAGATGGTATTGAGAAAGTTAAGAGAGAATGCTAGAGAGAATAGGAAAGAGTTTAATAGTATAGTGAATATATAGATAGTCAAAGAATATTGTAACAGTGAATAAAAACAAACAAACACAATGTGAAAGCAAATGATATTTAATGAATAAGCCTTAACATCTGTGATTTACTCCTGTGATTTGCATGACATCTATAAAATCAATAAATGTGTTGAATTGGCAGCACGTGTCTAAGATCTAATTGGTATTAAGGGAATAATACCTGGTGGCAACGTGAAGTGAGGACACACATCCAGAGGGTGGACTTGTGTTTAAGGCAAAATAAACAAAGGACACGGGGTGTACGTCACACTGCTCAACATGTGCGAAGCTGCCAGGAACATTAAAAGCACAGCAACCTCTCTTCCATGCTTTGTGTGCTACAGTTAAGGCACCATCTCTCCTCCTTTGCTCTGCTAGCCTACAATCAGTCAGAAATGTGTCTATTAGGTAGCTAGACAGGTTCAGGGCATATTATCTCCCTGACTCCCACATCTAACCCTGCAATTCAGCTTATCAACCACGTCCACCACACAGCTGGGGAATGTCAGGCTCAGGGGCCAAACCCAGCCCTCCTGGAGTCCCTTTGTGATTTCTCAGGCTCCCCACTTTTTATATATTTTCTTTCACATTCTAAATGGTGGAAATGTCTCTCCTAAGACTTTTACATTAAAAAATGTGTTTGTATTTTTCTTGTAAACTGAATTTGATCCTCAGGCTGAAGGATGTTTCCCACTCCTTCTTACTACAGCGTTTCTGCTCTTATCTTAACCTAGAGCAACTACTCATTACAAGAATTGTTTAAAACAACCACAACTGAAGAACTGTGTTCACAAAACTGTGCAATAGTAAGAAAAGAAAACTAGTGTAGGCAACTGCTGGTGACGAGGAGGAAACATGTAACTGAAAGACACATATCCTAAGGAAAGAACAAGGGTCTCTAATTACAGCCAATTCAGGTTATGCATGGTATATCAAGAAGCACTGTCATAAAATGGGTCAGGAAAAAAAAATAAAGGGAATACCACCAAGGAAACATGGAATGCCACAATCCAATAACACCATTATCTCTAATACAAAAGTGGAGTGAACAAAATATAGTAATGGTACTGTCACCTCAGATGTACCTGGAGGGTCAGGTTTTGAGTCTTCTAGTCAAGGATCTACAATTCTTGGCTTGCCCCACCAGAAATTGCAGTCACCAGTTCGGTCTCTCTCTCTCTCTCTCTCTCTCTAACATACACACAAAGCAAAGACTCTTCCTCCTAATCCTCTTGTGAAAAGGGTAGGCAGGAAGTGTGCTGATTTCCGTGCTTGGTCAGAGACCCAATACAAAGCCACAATGGAAGGAACTTCTACCTTCCTGCCTCTTTTGCCTATAGAAAAAAGACCCTATAAGAAACAGAGGCAGGAAGAGTGCAGTTTTCTTATCCACACTTGGTGCTTCAGAAACCAACTTGCATTCAGTGAAAAACCTTATTACTCATCGTGCTTATCTGAGCAGGATGATTTTTAAAAATCAGCCTAAAGCCTTGTAACTCATCTGAGAGTAACGTTTAAAGGGTTAGCTATGTTGATGTGTTTCAGTGTGAAGAGACTGAGAACCTGGGGTGTATGAAATATGAAATTCAGTTGCTGGACTCTTCTGTGCTTCTGTGAGCCTGAGAAACTAACTTCACAGGCAGAGGTCAATGCGGAAACGCACAGTTCACAGTTTCAACTCATCTTCTCCTATTGAATATTTCAAAGGAAAGACTGAGCAAGGGAACAGACTCTTCCATGCTTATCTTTATCACGGGACATATTAAAGGACGCTAACATCTTATCTGTAATTCTGACTTGAAAGGACACAGCCAGCTCCCTTCCCAGAAAGTTATGTAGATTTCAGTGATGGGAATGACATCAAGTCAGAGCCTACCTTTTGTCCTGACAGAACATGAAAGGGCAACAGGTCTGTACAAGACCCACTTACTTGTATAAAAGAGATTAGGGAAATGAGGAGAACAATACTTCGGTCTCCTGCTGCTCAAGAACTCAGCCTGACTTTTGAGGAAAACCTGGGTCCGTTTGCTGTCCTATGAAGCTGTGCCAGAGGATACACTGTGCGTATGCCCCAGAACTACACTATCTCTCTCCTATGGTATAAGTATTAGATAGGCTTGATTTGCTTTCATTATTTTCTGGTGTGTTTTCTTCCTGAATGCTTGAAAGTTTGTCTCCACTTCACTTCTGTATTTTGAAAAATGGTTATTTATAACCATTTGAAACTTTTGCCCTTTTATTATTCTGAATTGTTCTCCCTCTATTTTTAAAATAAACTACAAAAATCCTTTCATGCAGTTGTCTGTATTTTGACTGAGAGGGTTAATGGTACTAAAACCAGTCCTTGCCTTGACCAACTTACTGGGGTTTTATTTTATTGCAGTGTTTGTACATGAGAGAGTTAGCGACTACCTCGGATAGTTGGCACATTCATTCTCAGTTGCCCAGCCTTGGGAATTTCTTTTTGGTGTTAAACTTCATGGAGCACCTTTAAGGAGACTAGGCAGGTGCTGGGAGTGAGCTGGTTCCAGTCAACCTCCATAGTTTTTGCCATATCTGCCTCCCCCTCAGAGCTCCCACCCCAGGATAAGAAACAGCAGTGTAGCAAAGTAGCTGCAAAGAGGGAAGCTTGACTGGAGAACTGTGACATCCTGCAGCTACGACTAAAGCAATACAATGCAAAACCCAAACCCACCAGATCTGGAATCTTTAACACTAACAAATTGATTTCAATGTGAGCTTTTTTGGATCACAACCCACCTCCTCACAGTCATGCGAGTCTCCTAATCTTAAAAGTGTCACAAAACTTCTGTTTTTGTTACACAAGAATGGTGTCATGTTGGGTCCTTCTTGAGTCTGATTAATTATGGAAGCCTGTCTGAAGAGCCAATTAAGACGTAAGACACCCTTCAAGCTTACCTGTCTTTCAGTGTCCACTTCTAAAACATCCATTAAGTTGATTGTTATGTTTTTAAGAGTCTTCTTATACTTTCCAACACGAAGAGAAACTGTAAGCCAGCCAGGGCGGCCTGTGCACATATATGTTTTTTGGCCTTCTTTTTTCCATTCTCGTACCTAAAAGAAAGGTAGATTGACTCAATCTCCTTACATTTAATGGATAATTATGTTCTCTGGCTTGAAGCTGTCTACAAGTAATACATCATTAAACATGTCTTCAATTGAGAAAATTAGATTTTTGGGCTAAAATCCTATATATATAAGTATAAGTATATAAGTATGTACTTATATACTTATACATATATATATATACATATATATATACTCTCTCTCTCTCTCTCTCTCTCTCTGTCCTGGAAATAATTCCCATTTCATATGAGATAATTCCAAATAAACACACATTAAATGTCAGGCGAAAAGGTGATGGAACCAGACTCTGAAATGAAAATATGTAACAATATGATACATCACTGCCAGTAAGAAAAGACGATACTGGCTAGATAGACAAACAGTGTGACCTGACAAAAAGCAATTTGGCATGTACCACCTAATAATTTGATCCTTCTGGTCCAAAAAATTAGACAAAGATAGTGCTGAGTTTCCCAGAAGTGCCCATATTTTAAAAATGCAAACATTAACTTGGTACTTCAGTCAATATTACCTTTGGTGTGACTACACTTGCACAGAATTATCTGAGTCTGAATTATCACAGCAGGAAAGATTTCCCCAAGCAAATACTAGCAGAAGCCTCATAACAAGAGTGAGTCATGAACTACATACATGGTAAGTGGGTGGGCTAC
Organism: Intellagama lesueurii; assembly: GCA_037013535.1. Lineage (NCBI taxonomy): Eukaryota > Metazoa > Chordata > Lepidosauria > Squamata > Agamidae > Intellagama > Intellagama lesueurii. The sequence goes on along the minus strand of JBAJHW010000004.1, from coordinate 172,656,238 downwards.
GAGAAAGGGGATAAAAGGGTCTCTCCTTGTCTCCTTTGTAATCACTGTAGACACCAAGTGAGGGAAGAAGGCTCCTTGCTTATGCCCGGCATACAAATGAAGCTACCTGTCCCTCTATACATATCAGGCAAAAACAAAAGAAAAATAAAAAAGACAAACATTTTGTGCCTGTTATATTTTAATGTAAGCTTCTGTGGACCTTCTCTGACCACTTCTGCAGACATATGAGGTGGAATACAGAGATCACACAGTAAAACATTCATGCAAGTATCTAAGACATAGGTTCCCAAAGTGGTCTATATGGACCCCCAGGGGTCGATTTTGACTTGCAGGGGGTCCACGTCAGAGAGAAAATTGGGGGTGCACGAGATGTAAATGGGGGTCTACGTGAGCAGATCCCATTAGGCAGATCATAATAAATATTTAGGTGATCCGTAATTACACCAAACACAGATTCTGTGTACATAATATTTCATAATATTATTTAATTAGGTACTATGTACTATCTGTATGAATAAGGTATGAATAAAAACTGTACATTTTTTTTCTACACTTGTGCACTCTTTGGGAACCTATGATCTAAGAGATAGTGGTGTAAGGTTGTTTTTCATACGTGCAATGATTTATAACTCATGTTGGTCTTCAGTTCTTTTAAAGTTCTGTAAACATTCCAGCAAGAGACACAAAACCAGTCTTGCTGGAATGTTTACAGGACTTCAAAAGAACTGAAGACCAGCATAGGCATTTTGTCGTTTTGTTTTGTTTTTGCCTGATATGGTTGCACAGATGAACATGGCTACCTCTTTTAAAAATGTTCCTCTAAGATTACTGGCTAATGTTTTGAGGCAAAAAAGGCTAGAAACTTTTGAGGTCTGATTTACCATGGTATCCTAACACAAGCCACATGAGGACTTTGCTAATCCACCGTTGGATTCCAGTTTGTCCAAAAGAGTACTGAGAACTAAACAGATTCAATACAGATAGCACTCTCCAAACAAATAACAGCTTTGCAAAAACGACTAAAAATCATCATCATCATCCAATACTGGTGTCAGCTGACACTGCTTCTTGCAGCAGCTATCCCTTGTGACTTTGCAAGGCTACAATCATTATGTAATTATTATTCATTTTGCCTGGAGAAGCTTGGTATTGTTAGGCTGCAACACCTATCATTCCTCACCAAGGTTAGGCTGGCTCAGGCTGATGGGAGTTGTCGTCCAACAGCACCAAAAAGGTCACCGTTGCCTACTGCTCCGGTAGAGAGGTGGCATAAATCCCAGTGATGCCAGCAATAAGACAAAAACCAGCATGTTATCTATATTAGAAAGCATCCAAGAAAGGGGGGGGGGGGGGGGGGAAACAAAGCAACAACCAGAAGATGGAGCCAGAGAACACCAGGTACCTTTGCTGGTGGGAGCAATTCAGGAGAGTTTGATCAACATTAAGCGGAAAAACAAACACGTGTTCAGCATCCCCACCAGAGCTTCTTAGACCCCAGGGATTTCTTCTCTTGCTTTTCCCCCACGCCCGCTTTCTTTTTACCTGTGCTTGGATGTTGAGGACGCGCAGGTTATGCTGCCGGGGAGCGCTGTGGAGCTTCTGCACAAGCCAGGCGCGGACCTGATAGTAGATGTCGAAGAGGACCGAAAGGGGCAGCAAGAAAAGGCACACGAAAATCCAGCGGTGATGGATCAGCACGTAGGCGATCCCCTTGTAGCGAGCCCAGAGCAAGAGCAACAAGAGGCCGACCCCGAGAGAGAGCAGCGGCCCCATCCTGACCCTGGAGACCCGCGACTTACACGTTCGCGGTGGAGACCCGGTTCTCCGCCCCTGCTCTCGCCCTGAAACGCCGCCGCCGGTAATGCAGGCAAGCAACTGGCGCCGACCCCTCCGCTCGCAAACAGCACTCCGATAACGGTCCCCGACGCCGGGCTTCACGGGAGCAACCACCTGTTTTAACGGGCGGCACCCGCAACAGTCTCGCTTAACCCCTCCTCCTCCTCTTGTTACGGATCGTAGTTCTGCCTTGTCCCACCCGGCACACCTTCAGCCCCTTCTCACGTTCCCGCTTTCCGAGCGCAGTCCCCTCCCTCGGCTCTGGGAGGTCCCTGCCCTTCTCTCTTGATTAGGGGGCGGCCAGCGAGAAAGAACTGCCCTCCGATGTACCCTCTGCTTCACATACTCAAAAAAAAGTGCATTCGTCAGAAAACGTCGAGGCTGCTGTGTTCCCCTCTCCCCCACCTCCCGGCTAACAAAACCGTTTCACACGTTCTTTTTCCGCGCATTCAGCGGACGCGCGTCCCCGCCGCCTCCCCTTCCCACAACATTCCTCCCCTAAAGACTCGTTTGAAACGCCGGCAGCCCCGCGACCCTTCCCCAGCAGGACGCGAGGGCCAGCCCACCTCTCTCCCGGTTGGCTGAGCCGGCCCCTCGGCCGTGAGGAGAGGAAGGGGGTCCAGCCAATAAGGCGGCGCCGTTCGGATCGGATCAGTCGCCGAGCGGTGGGATTGGCTGGACTGGCCCAGGCCGGCCGTGGGCGGGTGGGTGGATGGGCAGGGCAGGGCAGGGCAGGGTGGTGAGCGAGGAGCGGAGCTGGCGTGCCAGTGAGCTGCGCTGCAGGAGCGTGAGCTTGCCCGGCCGGGCCAGGCGGGCTGCCAGACTTATAGTGGCCATCATCCTCATCATAGTCGTTATCGTTGGCCTTATAACTCCCACAACTCAGGTCGCCGTTGTCGTCGGTGGCCCCGTTCCTCGTCCAAACCGAAAGACCGCACGTGTGACTCCCGGCAAGAACAATGCGGGAGCGGTTGCACGTTGGGTTGGCCCGCTCGTGACTGTGCCTGAGGCGGCACCACAGGACCGGCCCCGCCTGGCGCCCCCGGACACCCTCCTGCCTTCTCTTGTGCGACTCATCCCTGCTCCTCCCGAGGGGAAAAGTCTGCAGCCTTGGAGAGAAGGGGGTCCGCGATCCGCTTTGTGGCAAGGGAAGATCTTGCCAGAAAACTTGCCAGTTGATAGGAACCTACTTTTCTCAGACGTAAACACATCCCATTGGGAACAGGGGTAGGGAAGGATTCCAGAGAGGCACGTGCGCCGCCCCCTTCTCTATTCAGAAAATCAGCAAGGCTTCCACCCAGTACTACCAGGGTCTCAGAACTGCAGTTGGCATGCTGGGACGAAATAGAAGCCAGGCATCGGCGCAGCACGCTTGGAGGGCACCCTTTCAAGCCACGTGCTGGCTTGTGGCACATCGCCTGGAACGTTGTAATCTTGCCCCTGTTCTCTGGTAGGATGGCTTGGCACGAGGCAGACCATCTGCAAGCTCTGGGTGTTCGCCATGTCAGATACAATGCCCGAGTACAGCTTATGCCTTGTTGTGAAAGCTGAAAGCACTCCTGCATATTATGCAAACTGAAAGAATGGCAGAAGTTGGCAGAGTTCCTGGTCTGTACCACTTCAGATTTCAGTGAGAAACTGTTAACTTCAAAAGCTCCTCTGTAGAAAGACTACAGCTTCCTTGCATTTATTTATTTAAAATATTTTTACAACATTGAAAAACAATATTTGAAGTTGAAAACAGTATACAACTGTGGCTAACATTATTAAAATATAATGTTTAAAGCTTTGGGTTTTTTCCCCTAAATAAATGTGGATGTGTTGGTCTATGAAAATGTGAGGGTAACGATTGAACATTTATTTTAGAACTATTGAATAAACAATTATCACGAACCGGAACATAGTCTTTCTCTCCTCCCTCCAACCGGGTGGGAAGGGGCTTCCATTCTTCTAAAACGAAGGGGTTCCCAAAACTCGAGTTCCATGGGCCCGGCTGCTTGACAGGTGACCATTCTTTCACCGACGCCTCTCCCAGGAAGTCTTCCTGCTTGGGCCGCTTCCCGGGTTCCCAGATCTCCCAGCTCCTTTCCACTCGGACCTCTTCTTCATCTCCCACACTGGCCATTCACTCCTTTCCCTTCTCTCCTGTTTCACTCTTTCTTTCTCCTCTCTTAATCTCGTCCTCCATTCTCTCGCCTCTGCTTCTCCCCAGTAAGACGGTCCAGGGGGAAATCACTGCTGTTCTTCTATGGTCAGCTTCCTCCCTGGGTACTTTCAGTCTCTCCCACTTATGGGTCCAAGGATCTTGTAACCAGATCCATTCCCAACCTGGAGGTAATGTTTCTTCCCTTCCTATCTCTTCTCCTTCCCCTGCTTCTAACTCCTCTCTCCCCTCACTTCCCTTTCCCGCCTTTTCTAACTGCTCTTCTCTTACTCCCATCCCCCCTCAAGCTCTGGGACAGTTCTTCCTCTTCCGCCCCCTGGAGGGACTCCTCTGAGGTTTCCTCTGCAGGCATCGTGAGTCCATAGTCTCCTTCTCGCTCTGTCTCCTTGGAATGGACGGTGCTCCAGCAAGTGGAGACACCATCTCGCCTCTTGGCTCACAGAAAAAAAAATCTAGAACTAGACAATATCTCTATTAGGATCAACCAATTATTGCACACATGTGCAAGCATTCAGATTCTGCAGAATTTCTGACTAGACTGGGTGGTGCAAAAAACGAAGAGTAGAAAAGCCCATACTATGGTCAAATATTGTGAACATAACTTCTGCAGTTACACATGAGGTGCGATCAGATGCGCGTTTGTCTTGCAGTTTGGTCTGCTCTGGGGTTGGGCTGTTTCACTCTGTTTTCTGGTGACCACATGATGTACAAGTAATTGCAAACCAGCCCCTCCATGATCCATACCTACCCATCTCTCTTAGAGGCCCTACCAGGGATTGTTTTTTTTTTAAATCCTCTATTCTCTACTTACCTACCCAGCTATTATTGCTGCATGAGAGTATAGCAACTGATATTGTCCAATAGAGGAAATCAGCATCCCATAAGGTAACTAAAGAAATTGTTTACCAACAAAATCCCAAACAAAAAAAATATAACTTTGAAACTGGGCCTCATATCAATCTGGCACAGATATAGCAGACAGTCTGCTTTTCCTCTGTGTCAAGGTTGGGAAAATTTGGCAAATGGATTTAGAGTTATGATTTTTCAATGTAAAGTTGTTTTGCCCACTCACCCCAGAAAAACCAGACATTGAAAAGACCAAACGTGCTTATCTTGAAAGAGAATGGTCAGTCCCAGCCCCCTCTTTTTTATTTGGAAGGAATACAGGCATTGGGGTGGGGGGGTTAATACTAATTGGGGGGAAAAGCCATTTGGGATGGGGAAAACCTCTGAGTTTCTGGCTTTCTTTTTTATAAACTGGTTATCAGCACCAATGTTCTAAACATAAACTTTGACAGCAGGGGGAGACCTGAACTTTTGACAGTGCCAGTCAGGACCAAATTAAGGAGGAGAACTTTTAAACTCTTTCCTTGCCAGACATTAAAAAGAGTTTCCATTTCTGGTGTAAAAATATTTTAAACAATATTTAAAAAAAACAGAATAAATACTCAGAAGCTCACTCACTTAAGCTGTGAAATTACTGTTTTTTGCTTTGTGGCTGAAGATGGTCTTACACATCTTTGGTGCCTATTCTACCCATCTTTTCACTATACCTTTGGTAATTAAGAAAATAAAAATAAAAAATATGACTATGTGAGTTGCTGACTTTCAAAATGTCTTATCATTAACAGCTGTGCTCAGATTTTGTAAATCAACAGCATCTTATGTTAGGTTGTTATCTCTTCCTATGCCCCCCATTCCCAGTAATACTGTCTTTTCCTATAACTTCTGCTCAGATCTTGCAGACTAACAGCTGTGGAGTCAACCCATCTCTTGTTAAGTCTTCCTCTTTTCCTACTGCTGCACCCCACTTTCCCCAGCAATATAGTTTATTCTGGCCATTTCTGTGTTTCCATTGTATATGCATGGTAGGATAGGCTCAGGTTACTCATTTTTGCTCAAGTGAGAGTTCAGTCTTGACTTGATTGAGCACTCATTTTTCTGCTTTTCTGACTGTCTTTCATATGTGTAGGACTCTCCTCCGATATAGCATTTCAAAGGAGTTCATTTTTGTCCCTTTCTTTCTTTACTACCTTTCTTTCACATAGAATGGATGAGTTTGACCTTGCTTTCCGGTAATACTCTTTGCTAAATCCAACCTCTCCCTTGTTTGTTATTTCAAAAGTTATCTTAGAAAGCATGCACACAACACGTCTGTAGGGCTTTTGATCTCATACAGCTTTTCTTTCTCAGCTTGCCTAACTTGAGGAAGAAGTTTGGAAATTAGAACATAGTTTTGTAGTCTGCAATCTGCAGAGTGGGCGTGCCAACATTAATGAGCGCCCTCCCGCTCCTTTGCGCATGTGCACGAACGTGTGCGCGCCTGCGAGAGAGAGCGCTCCTTTGCACATGCGCACGAGTGAGGAGGGTGCCCCACTTTCCCCAACCAGTCTGCGGGGTTAAAAAGGTTGGGGACCACTGGTCTACAGGATACCCTCTTCTGCTCACTACCATTCATACTTGCTGTAAAAGAGCCATGACAATTGCTTTCTGTCTGGGTAAGAAGTGGTTAACTGATGAAAAAAAGAATCAGCTTTTGGGATTTTCTCTTGCATTATGTCACTTTGTGAATGAAGTAACATCATGCAAGTGGCATCTACGCTAAAAAGGCTCAGCCCTTAGCCACCTTGGGTTCTTTTGAAGGAGAAAGGTGGGATAAAATATTTAAAATAAATAAATAAAATAAATAAATATATCCAGTTAAATTATTAGCATCAGCTCATAGTCAGAATAATTTACTGGAAAGGGGCATGTTGAACTTTAGCTGGAGAAACCTGAGATCACATGAAAAAGGGAAAAAGAAAGACCACAGTCTGTCAGAAAAAACTTATATTTGCTAATTTAATATCTTCCAGGAATATGTTTTCTCAATGTCAAAAAAAAAACACTTCCTTCCAAAGTCAATAAACTCCTTCTAAGATTTTCCATCCCCATAAGGAATAGGTTTCTTTTATAGCTAATTGCTCTTAATTACCCATTCAAGCATGTGTGTGTGTGTGTTCTGTGCCATCAAGTCAGAACCGGCAACCCTATTAGGGTTTTCAAGGTAAGTGAAATATTTAAGGAGTGGTTTTACCAGTTCCACTCCCCCAGTGAGTTTCAATGGCTAAGTGGGGATTTGAACTCTGTTCTCCAGAGTCCTACTCCATCACTCCCTCCACTATACCACACTGGGAATCCATTCAGGCATGAGCCACCCAAAAACACTTTGCATTACAAAAGAGCTTATAATGATATATTTCCCAACTAGTTACTGGGAAGAGTGCCACTGAATTTGAAGGAGAAAGGGAATCCAAAGGATAATGGTGGCAGATGAAGTCGACATCCCTGCTAATCAAAATGTGAAGGTTCCTTTGGCTCTGCCAGCCTGGCACTTCCACACCACAATATATATCCTCTACTCATTTTAATAGGCCTTGGTTAGGAGATCCTCTTGATGGATTGTACTTCTCTGTACTCCTAATCTACCTATTAGTGTGTATTTCTAATCCTCTCATCATGTTAATAACCTAAAACAGATGGGTGGGGGAACCATGTCAAATAAAAGGGATTACAAGGATCAAAGTGTGAAATTCTCTGCTTTGTTCCTTCCCTTTCTCTTGCTCCCATTCTTCTTGTTTCATTATGTTATTTTCACGGTAGATAATTTTATATGTTAAGAAGCACAGGTTGAATAGGTAATCATAATCCATTCTGATAATAATTACATAATTACATGCTGTGCTCTCACTTTTTTGACTGGTGAGACAGGTTTTCTGTTGAAAGAGGTCATTGGAGGCTTTTTGTTGATTTGTCAGAAATGTCATACAAGATCAAAGTGTAGGTGGATAAATATTTTAATGGGCCAACTTTGCTGCCTATCACAACCCAGGAGTAATTCAAAAACCTAAATACAATTTCAGAGTCTAAGGAACCAGTAATGCCTACAGGAGGGGCACAGTGCTTGGGTCCCAGCAAAGTTACCTTTACACTCAACATGTTGGAGACTCCTAACTCCAACGAGCTGAGCCCAAGACCCGTCAAGCCTGAGGCCTATGAACCTAGCCCAGAGCTTAGAAAAGTTACTTTTTTCAGCCTATACCTCTCAGAATCTCCCAGTCAACATGGCCATTGGTTTTTAAAGCTGTGGCCTAAACACATGAACATAGGTAGCATTTGAGGGTGTTACTACACAGTGAGGGAAATGTGAATTTACTTGCATTCACTCACTGTGAAGTCACACTGGGGAAATCAGTTCTGTTCAGTTTAAGTGGCCACATGGGGAAATATTATTATTATTATTATTATTATTATTATTATTATTATTATTATTATTATTATTATTATTATTATTAGTTTGATTGATTGATTGATTGATTGATATACTGCCCATCTGGCAGCCAGGGCCACTCTGGGTGGTTTACAACAGATAAACAAACAACAGAATAACAAAATAATACATATACAAAATAATAATAATACAATTGGGGCATAAATCAAATATCATAAAGTGCAGTAAAAACAAATACAATACAATAAATTACAATTAAAAGCATAAAATATAAAAGACAAGAAGCATGGCGGTGTGATGGATGATATTTTAGCAAACACTGTTGTATCATGCAGTTGTTTGTTCAGGGAAGGCCTGCTTAAATAGCCAGGTTTTTAACAGCTTCCTAAATGTGCCCAGTGAAGGGGCCAGGCGGACTTCAGGCGGAAGAGAGTTCCATAGTTGTGGAGCTACCACCGAGAAGGCCCAATTTCTAGTAGTTGTTTTCCAGGCCTCTCTCAGGGTCAGAACTCTCAACCGCCCTGCCTGAGGTGATCTTATAGGGCAGGCACATCTAACTGGAAGGAGGCACTCGGCCAGATATCGAGGTCCCAAACCATTTAGGGCCTTATAGGTTAGTACCATTACCTTGAAACTGGTATGGAAGTGAACAGGAAGCCAGTGTAAGGCGGCCAGGGTGGGGGAGATGTGTTGGTATTTCTTTGTCCCACTCAATAATCTGGCCGCCGTGTTCTGGACCCGTTGCAATCTCCGTAGCAGTCCCATGGGCAGCCCCACGTAGAGGGCATTGCAGTAGTCTAATCTCGAGACTACTGGCGCATGAACCAGTGTGGTGAGGGACCCGGTGTCATAGTAGAGGCGCAGCTGGGCAACCCACTTTAGGTGGAAATAAGCGGAATGGACCACAGATGCTACCTGTGATGCCATTGATAGCGCTGGGTACAGAAGTACTCCCAAGCTACGCACCTCATCCTTTGTGGAAGGAGTCATCCCCCCGAAAGATAGGGAGGCACCCAGACCACAGACACTAGGGGCCCCCACCCACAGGATTTCCATCTTGTCTGGATTTAGTCTCAGTCTGTTTTCCCTCATCCATCCCAGCATCGCATCCAGGCAGCGCTCAAGGGACGGGACAGCATCCACTGCAGAAGGGTGGAAGGAGAGATAGAGCTTTGTTATCTGCATATTGGTGACACAGAGCTCCAAAACTCCTGATGACCTCCCCCAGCAGCCTCATATAGATATTAAATAGCATTGGGGAGATGATTGACCCCTGTGGGACCCCACAATTGAGAGTCCATGGAGTGGACTATATCTCCCCAAGCTGAACTCTCTGGGAACGGTCCTCCAGGAAGGATTGGAGCCAGGCCAAGGCCTGACCACTGATTCCCAATCCTGAGAGCCTCCCCAGGAGGATACCGTGGTCAACAGTATCAAATGCCGCTGAGAGATTGAGAAGGACCAACAAGGACGTTCTGCCCCCGTCGGCTTCCCTCAGGAGGTCATTTTGTAGGGCGACCAATGCCATCTCCGTGCCATGACACAGCCTGAACCTGGACTGGAATGGATCAAGGGCATCGGTCTCCTCCAGGAGAGCCTGAAGCTGGTCGGCCACACACTCTCTCCACCAGCTTGCCAGTAAAGGGAATGTTGGTGACTGGAAGGTAGTTGTTAATATCATCAACCGCCAAGTTGGTTTTTTTCTGGATCGACTTAATGAGTGTCTCCTTGAGGGCGAGGGGAACCCTGCCCATTAATAATAGCCTCCGCCCACTCAGTTGTTAACGGCCTGGCTGCTTTCAAGAGCCAGGCCAGGCAAGGATCTAGTGAGGAGGTGGTGGCCCTGCAGCGGTCAAGGGCCCTGTCAACCTCAGCTGACGTCACAGGCTGAAATTGTGTTAAAATTCCGGGCAAAGCGATGTGCTGGACATCTCGGCTCGATCCACTGATAAAGAGGAGATATCTAGGTCCCGACGGATGGCCTCCACTTTTTGTTTAAAGAAGGCCGCAAATTGGTCACAGGAGATGCTACTCGGAGGCCTGTCACTGTGACCAATTCCGGATAAATCGCGTACAATGCGGAACAGTTCTGCTTTATGGTCCTGAGCTTCACTTATCCGGTGAGTGAAGTAGGATTTTCTTATAGCCTTCACCTTGGCTAAGTAGATTTTGACACGATTTTAGTGGCATTTAGGTTATTTACTGTTGGGACCCGTCTCCAAATGCCCTCTAGCCTCCTCCTATTATGCTTCAACCCCCGCAGCTGTTGGTTATACCAGGCATCTGGCCGGGGTTGAGAATGGAGGGGGCGTTTAGGAGCGATCATGTCAGTTGCCCTGGAGGCTGCCACATACCATTCATCCACTAGAGCAGGGGTCTCAAACTCAATTTACCTGGGGGCCGCTGGAGGCAGAGTCTGGGTGAGGCTGGGCCGCATCAGATTTTCCACAAGAAAAGCTTTGTTAAAAAAATTCCAATCTTCTCAGATCTCTTTATTTTTTAACACAAAATAAGATGAAAAAATAAATAAACAAATTAAGAATTAATAAGAAAATAAATCAATCAATCAGTAAATAATAATAATAATAATAATAATAATAATAATAATAATAATAATAATAATAATAATAATAATAATATACATTTCTCTAGTGAGCGACTATATGTGGTTTCTTCAGTCTTCTATATCTGCTGTATTCAGATTCAAATGTCTGCATTAACAGTTCTTTAACCTTTAATCTTCTAAACATGAATTGTCCTGAACATGAATGGAACATTGAAGAACATGAACTGTTCTTCTGAACATGGCTTCTCTTGCCTACTCCTTGCTGCTAGAGACCTGGCAGCACTTCCTCTTGCATAGCCGGGCCACATTTGGCTTGAGAGAGGAAGCAGTTGAGACCCTCAGTATGGCTTGAAGATGATCATCAGTCAGTCTGGACCTGTACTTGGACTTATTGAAGTTCAATGTGGAGAAGGGCTTTTCGCACAAGTATGTGCTCCCAAAAAGGCACATGGTCCGCTTGAACATTCGGGAAAGCTCAGGGAAGCTGGGGGTCAATTCTCTCAAAAATTGCCCAAGCTTGTCTGCTTTTCCACTCACCTCCCTGAACTTTGCTTTGAGTCCAGAGTTGCACTGCAGGTCAATGAGCTCCATTTGAAGCACAGGAGGGGCATCTTGCACATCAAAGGAGAAGGGGTCCGCAAAAATTTGAAATGTGGCTCTGTGCGTCCAGAAGGGGGGCCCTCTCCCTGCCCGGCAGTCTTCTCCCTCAGGGGTTTGGCGCCACCGGGGCTTCTGCTTTTAGGTCTCTCTCTCTCCCCCCCCGCTCTTCGCGGGTCACCTGGCGAGGCTGCTGCTGCTGTCGCCTCGTCCTCTCTGCACTTCTCCTTCCCCCCGCCTGGCGCTCCTCCACTCCCTGTGCGCGCACACACCCCTAGCAGCTGCATGCACCCCTTCTGCAAGGCTGGCCCCATCAGCAGAGTAATCTCTCCCCCCTACCCAAGGGCTAATGGGGCTTCCTGGGGCTTCTTGACTCCCACTCTGGCAAGATGCCGTGGTCTTGCCCAGTGTGGCTCAGGAAGACGGGGGAGGGAGGGGAGCACGCGCGAGAGAAGGCTGTTCTCTCGGCAGCACCCCCTCCCGCGGCACGTCTGGGCAGGGAGCGGAGGAGCGCCAGGCGGGAGGAAGGAGAAGCACAGAGAGGACGAGGCGACAGCAGCAGCGGCCTCGCCAGGTGACCCGCGAAGAGCGGGGGGGGGGGAGAGAGAGAGAGACCTAAAAGCAAAAGCCCCGGTGGCGCCAAACCCCTGAGGGAGAAGACTGTCGGGCAGAGAGAGGGCTCCCCTTCTGGACGCGTGGGCGCTTCGGGGGGGCAGGCGGGACCCAGCCCCTACGAGGCGGGGAGGAAGCCCCACGCTTGCCAAGTAGGTGCCGCCGCCGCTGCTCCTGCTCCTTAAACTTTCATATTAAGGCGGGGGCCACAAACTATCATCCCACGGGCCGCAATTGGCCCCTGGGCCGCATGTTTGAGACCCCTGCACTAGAGCATTGACAGGAGCGCCAACAAGATCAGCCGGTGTCCCCCGCATTGCACCTTGGAAACCAACAGGATCCAATAGCCTGCTGGGGCGGACCATCTTAATGGGTCCCTGCTCCCCATGGGGGGAGGGGAGTGCCACTGAGAGGTTACATTTTATTAGGTGGTGGTCCAACCATGACAAGGGGACCGATATCATCGGTCACCATCAGTCCACTGTCTCCCTGGCATGTTGAGAATGCCAGGTCTAATGTGTGACCCGCCATGTGGGTGGGACCGTTGACAAATTGAGACATGTCCAAGGAAGCCATGGTTTCAAAAAACTCAAGAGCTGGACCTGTGGCCCCAACCTCAGCATGGACATTGAAGTCACCCAGGACAATTAGTCTGGGGGACCTTAGTGCCACCACTGAGATGAAGTCCGCCAGCGCCGGAAAGGAGAGCGCTGGGTTGCGAGGAGCACGGTAAACCAGCACCATCCCAAATCCATCCCTGGTCCCCACCGACACGTGAAGGGCCACAAGGCCTGGGATGCTCAAGGCAGAGAGCCTAACAACCTCTAAAGCAGTGGTCCCCAACCTTTTCCAAACTGCAGACCGGTTGGGGGGGTCCGTGTGTGGGGAGGCGGGGCACCCCAGTGCATGGGTGGGCGGGGTGCATGCAGGTGGACGGGGCACACTTGCGCGCATGCACAGATGGGCAGGGTGGGGCGCACAGGTAGGCGGGGCACCTGTGCTTACGTGTGGGCAGGCCGTGCATGCGTGTGGGGGGCGTGCATGCAGGGAGGTGGGAGATCTGTCTCCGGGCCATGGACCGGGGGTTGGGGACCCCGGCTGTAAGGTGTTTTTATAAATACAGTGGTACCTCGGTTTACGAATTTAATGCGTTCTCTGGGACATTTCGTAATGTGAAAAATTCGCAAATCGAAACACGGTTTCCCATAGGAATGCATGCATGGGGGCAGCTCTATAAACCTCCCAGGCACAATGCAAACTTGCTTCGTATTGCGGAAAAAATTCGTAAACTGAGGCATTATTTTCAATGAATTTTTGTTCATAAACCAAAAATTACGTTAACCGAGGCATTTGTAAACCGAGGTACCACTGTAATGGCATCTCTCCTCCCCGACCCTCCAGTCTACCTTTGTGCTGGATGGAATATCCGGGTGGGCAAATTAATGAGATGGCTACACTGCCCTCTGCACCCACCCTGGTTTCAGTAATACAGGCCAGATCTGCTATTTCGTCCAAGATCAAGTCTTGGATTAGCTGGGCCTTATTTAAAGCAGATCTGGCATTTAACAGCACCAGGGATAGAGTGGGGGGCTTCGCTGAGCAAGTTACCTCGATTCTGGTTGCTGGCAACAGAGCTAGAACAAGGGACAGCCTTCAACCATCTGGCCCCCGTTCTTTTGGATTTAATTGCTACTGCACCAGTGCCATACCTTCCTCTGTCTGTAATAACTGGTATATTAAAAGCCTCATTTGCTACTTGCTTGCAGTGTATTTATGGCTCTGCATGTGGCACCATTACAAAGAACTGCCTTAACAAGCTGCAACAAAGCTTTCCTTCCTCAGTTTCCTCATTTTGTTATCTTTAAAAAAAAACTTGCTGATGGAGAGAAGCTCTGTTCTTAAGCTGTAAAAAAAAAAGGGGGGGGAGAATATTGCCCATTGAGAAAAGCTTTGCTGGAGAAAAGACTGTGCTGGCACTGCTTTGTGTATGTGTGTGCATGGCTCATCCTCTCTCATGAGGCAAGAGGCAAGGGGGAAACAGTTTCAACAAAGCACCACTTTGTTTCTATACATAAAGGAATTAGCATCTGGAAATTTCCTTTGCATGGTGTCACTTTGTGAATGATAGTGAGCACAAAAGGGTATCCTGTTGACCATCTTGACGGCTGCCATTGGTGTTGTCAACATTCAGGCTGCCCTTTGTTAAGTAAAGTTTGGCATCCTTTTCCCTGCTGGCAACGTGGGCATGATATTGAGCAATAATATCAGCCCATTTCTTGCTTTTTGAATCATGGGTACATATCAGCCCATTTCCTGCTTTTTGAATCATGGGTGCAGAAGCTTCAGATGGTGCAGAATGCGGCAGCCAGACTACTTAGTGGAACGAGAAAACACCAGCATATCTCCCCCACTCTGGCTGCCTTGCATTGGCTGCCCATTCGTTTCCGCATTGATTTCAAAGTGTTAATGATGACATATAAAGCCCTAAACGGTTTAGGACCTCGATACCTAGCAGAATGCCTTCTCCCACCTAGATCTACTCGAGTCACTCGCTATAGCCAGGAAAGACGGCTGAGGGGCCTAATGCTGAGAGAGGTCCGGAAAGAAAGAACAAGAAACTGGGCCTTCTTGGTAGTGGCCCCTCGACTTTGGAATAGCCTGCCGTCAGAGATCTGCCTGGCACCCTCGCTGGGTGTTTTTAAGAGCCAATTAAAGACTTGGCTCTTTAGGCAGGCCTTCCCTCCTGTCAATACTTGACTTTTACTTTCTACTTAATCTTTTGTTTCATATTTTCCATCTTGATTAACAAAGCAAAGCGTGCTGCTTATATACCGCCCCATAGCACTTCAAGCACTCTCTGGGCGGTTTACAAGTTAATTATGCAGGCTACACATTGCCCCCCCAGCGAGCTGGGTACTCATTTTACCGACCTCGGAAGGATAGAAGGCTGAGTCAACCTTGAGCCGGCTACCTGGGATTGAACCCCGGGTCGTGAGCACAGTTTGGGCTGCAGTACAGCAGTTTAACCACTGTGCCACGAGGCTCAGTTACTAATATTGTCAATGTAAATTGTTGTTTTAATTGTTTTTATGAATAATTTTATTGTGAGCCGCCCTGAGTAGACATATGTCTAGAAGGGTGGGATAAAAATCTAATAAATAAATAAATAAATAAATAAGAAGCGTAATATCCCACATTCATAATCTGTAGGTGTTTTTTTTTTAAAGAATTAGGTCTTGTTGGAACCAAATTCTTGTTGGGCGTCTGTCTCAGAAATCAGCGATCTGTTTTACTGGTCCTCTCAATCCGTGTTGGTAAACATGGCCACACCAAGGGAGGCCAAAAGGGCGACAACAAGGAACTGGGCCTTTTTGGTGCTGGTCCACAATCTTTGGAATAAGCTACCAACTGAGATACACCAGGCGTCTTCCCTCCGGATGTTCATGAAGTTGGTGAAACCAGAATTGTACAAAATTGCCTTCAATAACTGCTCCCTTGGATGCTGTTTATATTAATTTTTAAATATTTTGTCTTTTCTTGTTCTTTCTTTTTCTTTTTGTATGAATTTTAAACCTATGCCTGTGAATCGCCTTATTTTTTAATGTATTGCCATGTGGGGTCTTGTGGAGTTTTAAGTCTTAATCTGTAAACAGCTGAGAGCAATGCTTGCACTAAAGGGGTGGTATGTATCTATTATGTATGTATGTATGTATGTATGTATGTATGTATGTAAATAAATAAATAAATAAATAAATAAATGAATGAATGAATAAAAAAAATAGTCATTTATTACAAAAAGTTCACTGTCCTCACAGGGAAACCGAAATATAAGTTTGCAATGAAGCTTATGAGTTTGCCTTCCCTTATACACAGTCAGATCATTCTCCTATTTAGTCTTCTTGGGTTGGAAGTATTTATTGTAGCTGTCTAAGTCTGGGATGGAAACTTTTGGTTCTCCAGATGTTGCTGGACTACAGATTCCTCTGTAGCTCACTACTGACTATGCTGATGAGAGATGCAGAACTCATCTGGAGAGTAAAAGGTTGTCCTCCTGTCCTCTAAGACAGGGGTCCCCAACCCCCAGTCTGCAGCCCAATGCCAGTCCGTGGCCATGGCAGGATCAGGCCGCAGAGACAAATCTCCTGCCCGCACGCACCCCACTCGCATGCATGGACCGCCACCTGCACGCACGGGTGACCCTCCGTGAGCATGCCTTGCCCCTCCACACATGTGCATGAGCGCGCCCCTCCTCGAGCGCCCCCGCCTCTCTGCGCATGCGCATGAGCGTGCCCCACCCATTTGCAAGCATGCCCCACCCACCCGTGAGTGCCCCTCCATGCACGGACTCCACCCCCGAACTGGTCCGCGATTCAGAAAAGGTTGGGGGCCACTGCTCTGAGATATTAGGTAGGGCTATTTTCCATTCCTTGGGCTGTAGATTCTTTGAGCTGAAGTATCATAGACTGAACCAGGGATTGCCCACATAGGGAGCCCCAGTTGCCCCACCAAATTGTTCAACTGCTCAACAGAACAGGGAATAGAAAACAACAAGCACTATTCTAAGTTTTAAACATACAGCAGAGGCTTTGTTGTTGTTGTTAAATTTATCACAATTTTGGGACCAGTCCCCATCTTCTCACATTTCCTTTAGCACCTCCAAACTCATTAGACTTAATCTTTGCTTTCAGCTAGAAAAGTTCTGAAGGATGCCAGAATTGCTTAAGGCAAGCATACGTGCTATGTATGTCTATATGGGAAAATATGGTTTGATCTGGTGTGATCCACAATTTATCAAACTGGGTTTCTCCTGATTAAACTGCTATAGCTGTGCAGATGACAGTTTGCAGGCATCAGCAGGCAGAAGCAGAGAGTTCCATTTGCATGGAGTTCCAACAGCAGAAGCTGCCTTAAAGTGCTAACAAGGTGCTAATTGACAACTTCCACTTATCTCTTTGTTTGCAATAATGTGTTCCGGCACGTAGCTGAAATAGTGTGTGTGTGTTTTCTTTTAAGAAATTGTGTGGAGACTAGGGGCACTTGGTCAAGAAGAACTGACACTCTGAACTGAGTGCTCTTTTGTATCAGATCAGGTGATCACACTGGCAGAAAGTGGACAAAAGTGATGTCAAACTGATCAGAACAAATTTAAATCACCTCTGCCATCTGAACAAAATAAATAAATAAAAGGATGATTCCCTGCTCAGAAAAGACAGTTCCACAAAAAGCTTTCCTTCATTGAGCTTTATATTATGTAATCATTGGATATTAATTCAAATTCATCTGTGCCCAATCCAATGTAAATTGCAGGGTGACTGGTCAATGCAGTTGCCCCCTGAGTATGTATGTTGTAGGCACCTTCCTCTGTTAAATTGTATATCATCAGGAGTATTGAGATATATCCAGCAAAAGAAAGAAATTAGAAAAAAGGGAGAACATTTTCAAAGTGAAAATAATATGGGGGGCTAGGAAGGGTAAGCATGCCTTGCTTGCCACATTAATCAAAGTCATCCAGTGTCTATTTGTGGCATTTATGCAGCTATAATCCACACAACAGTAACAGAAGGGTTAAAAAGGGAAATGGTTTGTCAGGTCACATTATTCAAATGATCGGCTTCCTCTGATGTGAAAAATCAACTGGATAAGAAGACTATCTGGGCCCCAAAGTCCCTGAGTTTCCTTCCCAGACCATCAAAGTTTGGTGTGATTTCTTCATAGTTCTTCTTGACTGTGTCATTTGTTCCCATGTGGATGAGAAGAAAGGGATATGCATCCATGGGTTTTATGAGTGATGGCAATCCATCTGTCACATCCCTAATCCATCCTCCTGGGAGACAGCATACCTGGCCGGTCCATAGATCTTCTTGGCATACTTCGGTTTCAGTTCCACACGGTATGGAGTCTCCTACTACAACTACTCTTGTCTTCTTTTTGTGGGGTGTGTGTTCAGTGACTTGGCTTGGCTGAGCTTCAGCCTTTCACTTGTCCTCCTGTATATCTTCCTTTGCCAGACTCCTCTTCAAGAATCTGAAAGTGATTTTGCAGTTCCACCAGAGAGGAGTATCTTCTCCTTCTTTTGTTCCTAACTGTGACCCTTTTCCATAGTGGTTCCTCCACTATGTTTATTCTGTCCTTAGCATTCTCTTCCTCTGCTTTACCTTGCTGATCTTCCACCTCCAGTGTCTCGGTTGGCTGCTGCTGCTTGAGAGTTGTGTTTCCACTTGCTGCCTGTGTATGCCACGTTGTTCTCAGGTACAAACACAAACATTGCATGCACTTTGCAGATCACCACCACAGAAATGTCTCTTCCCTCCATGATCCCTGTTACCTTTTTCTTCTTTTTATGCGTGCCCTTTCTTTTGTCTTGTCTGCCTCGAAGGATGCTGGGAAAGATAGACTGGTCTTCTGAAATTCTTTGGTGTGTTCCAGTAGCCAGCATGTGTGCCTCTTCCTTTTTGGAATCCAGCAGGAACATCAGACATTTCTCATTCCATATAGGGTATAGATCTTTTTTTGCAATGTCTTGAGCATCCTTTTGTTTGCATGGGAAATTAATGCAATGGTCCTATAGTTCCTGTATTATTTGGCATCTCCTTTTGTGGAGACTGGAATGTAAATGGAATGTTTCAAGTCTGTGGGCCATTGTTTTGTTTTCCATATTTGTTTCATGTTCTTGTTAGGCAGATTCAGCCTCTGTAGCTTGGAACAGATTGATCAGTATTCCATCTACCCCTGGTGATTTATTGCTTTTAGAGCAGGTTTCACCACACTTAAAACTGCAGTTTCTATATCGTCACATAAACCTGGAAAATATGCCTTCAGCAAGTCACAATGTAATTCAGCAAGTTGTAGTTTAGGCTCTAGAGGGCACTGTTATGCCACTCCATTCATACATAGAAACCTACTAGACCTAAATGTCTCAGGATTAATTGTTGTTTCTCCCATTCCACCTCCTTGATATACTAACCCTAAACCAAGCAGGTCATGCCTACAGAAATACTGTAGAAGATCTAAGTATTGACGGAGCCAGTAAAATAAAGCATAGGAAAGCATCTTCTATCTCTTATAAGGCAAGTAAGCAAGACCGTGGAAACAAGCAGAAGATATGATGACAGACACAACCAGGCAAGGTGTCCAAATTTCTGATCACATAAGCCTTTTTCCTACTGGTCAGAATTCTGTTCAATTCTTTTTTTTCCTTTTTTAAAAAATATATTTTATTTTCCAACATATAGTTTAAAAGCATATAAATATAACACCATATATCTTTAAAGGATAAACATAAATTGTAAGCTTAACCTACAAGCATTCTTATTTACTGTATTGGTATAATTTTTCTGGTGAGATCCTATTCCATACCTCCCCCCCTTCCCCCCCCCCCCCTTTATTATTCATTTTTAGTTTCTTTATTGCAGGACTTTTGCTTTCCACCAATTGTAAAATAAATTCCAGCTTAAGTAAAAAGTTGACTTTTCTTGACTTTTTAATCTTTTGGTTAATCTATCCATTTCTGCACTTTCTAGTATTTTCTTAATAATCATGTCATCCTTTGGTGGATTTTCCTCCTTCCATACCTGTGCCCATACTAACCTGGCTGCTGTCAGAACATGTATTATTAAGTAAGAGTTTTGTGTAGTTATATTGTTTGGCAATAATCCTAATTAAAATATTTCTGGTTTGAATTCTGTTTCCTGTTTTGACAATTCTTTTTTTCCAAAGGAGGTGTGGAAGAGGAAATAATATTAGAAGAGGAAATAATATACTATATATACATTTGGGATTTCAGTGCCCTTCAGTTGGGAACCCTCACATTTAATAGCAACCTGTGACAAGGAATCCCTGCCTTATTCCTGGGGAATGGATGCCTGTAAGTGACAGATTCAAAAGAATCTGCCATCCTAGCATCTCTTTTGTACAGTTCTTCAGTATATTGTTTCCCCCTTCTCTTTATTTTATCATAATCAGATAGTATATCCCCATACTAGTATTTCACTAATCAGATAGTATATCCCCATACTAGTATTTCACTATTCTTAATCTAGATTTAAATTGTCATTTGATTTCTTGACCTTTTGAAAGAGATCTCTTTTTTCCTTCTTTTGTCATTCTCGTCTATTTCTTTGCAAAGGCCACTGTAATCTTCTAGGTACTTCCAGTTATGTAGTCTTTGATTTCTATATGATCATGTGGTGATGTCCACTGCAGTTCACCTGAAGCATGTATTTACAACAAACAGATATAATTGTTGCTGAGCAGTTACATTCAGAGCTGTCTGTCACCTTTCACTTTTGCTTCTTGTCTATCCACAATTTTAAGCGTTTCTTCTCTTATTCATTTACGTAGGCTTTTCTTTTCACTATGGGATGAGTCTTTCTGCATTCTTCCCTAATAATATATCTGGTTTCAATCCACAGTTCTTTTGCTTCCTGGTCAATATAATTTAGTAATGCAAATCTGTTCTTTCTGTGGATTTCAAATTCATCAGAAATATTATTTAAATTATAATTTGATACTATGATTCGTTTAGTGGTCTTTTCCAGCTTTACTCTAATTTTTGATGTTAACAATTCATGGTAATTGCCACAGTGTGTTCCTGATCTTGTTTTGGCAGAGAGCATATAGCTTCCCCATCTCCTACTTCCAGTTAACTAGTCTATTTGAAATCTATATTGGCCATATGGAGATGTCCACATGTATGATTATCTGTTCACCTTGCAACAGATTGTTGGCTCACAAAATTCTGTTGCTCATTCTCCTGTTTCGTTTCTGACACATAGGCCAAATTCTCCAGTAACATTAGTTTCTGCTTTGTCTCCTACTTTTGCATTCCAGTGCCCTATGATCATCAGTATGTCTTGTTCTTGTGTGTGATTAGTTTTCTCCTGGATGCTTGCATAAGAGCTTTCCATTCTTCTGCTTTGACATCTGTAGATAGTAAAGTTGATAAATCAAGTACCGCACATATAGGTTCCTCTAAGAATCTTGAGAATTGTAGTTTGGCTTGAGGATGAGATTGCTAGCTCCCTACAGAGAACTACAGTTCCCTAGACTCTCTGGGGAGGTGGCAGAGCTGGTAGAGAGACAGAAGGAAATTTTAAGATAGCTTTGCTATAACCATGATTCTTGCAAATCTGGACAGCTAGAGGAGAGTGAACTTAAAACATCTTCCCCCCTCTGTTATTCATCACTCTTTTTTCCCCTTTGGTGGGCCAGTTGCCCTAGGATAGCAAGCCTTTAATAGAAAGAAAGAAAGAAAGAAAGAAAGAAAGAAAGAAAGAAAGAAAGAAAGAAAGAAAGAAAGAAAGAGAAAGCAGACCCAGGCAGCAGGTGTGGGGAGGAGAAGATTCAAAGGGGCAGCCAATTTTGCCACTGCTCTGCCTCTCTCACGGCTGCTACAGCTGACTAGAATGGCTTTAAATACAACCGCTGAAACCCCCTCCACATAAGCTCAAGCAATCACACCATCATTCAGTTCCAACAAGGCAGAAGCCCCAGCACCAGAGAGAGAAAAAATACTATGCATCGAGGGTGGGAGGACTCAGAGAGAGAGAGAGAGAGAGAGAGAGAGAGAGAGAGAGAATCAGAATCAGACTATCCCAATCTTGGAGTTTTCCCCACATTATTTGTTAATGTAATCACATCTTGAAACTTAGCAAAAGCACCCAGCTTTGCAAATGTTAGAAACCATGTAAGTTTTGTCTCACCTTAAGGCTCTTTTCCTTTTCCTTCTTCTCATTCCTTTGCTCCTCCCCCCTGACATTGGTCTGCTGATTCTCCTCTTTCCTCTTACCAGGCAGCAGGGCCTCTGTTCTGGTTTAAAAAACTTGGGGGGGGGGGGGGGAAAGGGACTGTAATAGGAATCACCAGATGTAACTGCCTGTGGAAAAAAACGAACACTCAGGACTGTCTGTGGCTTCCCCTCTGAGAGGTTAGGGCAATCTTGCACATATTGAGTGGAGCTGGTATTGCAAGATATGGACATATTTTAATTAACTAAATTTAATTAATCTTTTTTTTTTAATGGACTGTATCTGAAGGACTATATCTCCCCATATGAGCTTTCCTGGCTTCTAGGCTCTTCAGAGGAAGCCTCCCCCCGCCCCCCCATCTATTGTCATCTCAGGCATATTTGACAGGGGCAAGAGAAACAGCCTTCTCTCCCCCAGGTTGTGGAATGCTTTCCCTTGGGAGATTAGGTTGGCCTCCTCCCTCTTATCTTTTTGCTGATAGTAAAAAAACCTTCCTCTTTTGTCAAGCTTTTAATAACTAAGATTGAGTGACTTTTGTCATTTTTGGATGCCGGGCATATATACTTAAGAGTGTTTGTAAAGTTTTAAAATGCTTAAATTATTGTTTAGCTGGCTGGATAGTTCTGTGGTTTAGATATGTGGCTGTCGAGTCAGAGGTTGGAGGTTCAATTCCCCACCGTTTATCCTCAGAGTAGAGCCAGCCTGTGGGGCTTTGGGTAAGCTGCACAGTCCCAGGGTGCCTCCAGAAGATGGTAAACCACTTCTGAGTACTCCATACCTAGAAAACCCTGAAAAGGGTCGCCATAACTCAGAATTGGCTTGATGGCACATGGTTATTATTATAAATTATTATATGTTCAACTTTTTTATTTTTGTAGTTTATTGTGTTTTATTGTGATTTGTTTTAGTCAACCTTGGGTCCCCTTCACTGGGAGAAAGGTGGCTTAGAAATAAACAACCCAAAATAACCCTGATGTTCATGCCCTTGGATTGCCCTTTATTATTGATGCCAAGACTGATTGGTATCTCAGTAAGTATATTAATTTCAGCCACACAACTATGGTAAAGACTGACACACCTTGTCCTTCATTATTAGATACAAGAAGACCAAGATGTGAATCTATATACAGGATATTACCCGTGTTTAAAAAAAGAGCATTGTCCCATTTCACTTTTTATTATTATTTATTTATTTGTCTTATTCATAAGCCGCCTGTCTCCCAGTAAGAACTTTTCCTTCCGTGAGGATTATTATCTTCTGTTCCTGTGGGCGGCAGTCTTTTCCGGGCTTCTGGGCTTTCTTTTTCCTCTCCTTTCTGCTTCATGAGAAAAATTGACAATAAAAAAAAATATATATATTTAGTGATATTCCTGAAGTATCAGCACCCTCCGTTTGATTGACAGAAAAGTGAGGGCGGAGGCGTGGCGGGCGGGCGTTGCTGCGCTGCAGTTCCCAAGTTCCTTCTCCAGCGGCGGAACAGGGGAAGTCTCTCTTCTTGACGCTGGAGGGCGCTGCCGCCGTTGCCAAGGGAGCCGCGGCGGGGTCTTGGCCGAGAGAGCTGGGCTTGGCGGCGAGGAAGCGGCGCTGCTGTCTCGGCCCCGCCGTGCGGGTTGGTGGTTCCCCGCCTTTTCCTCCGCTTGCAGCGCCGAGAGTTTTGCCACTCGCGGGCCACTGAACGGGTAAGTCGGGGCGGGTGGGCTCGCGGGGCAGCGCGGAGGCTGGGCGGCGAGCACGGGCTGCAAGTGTGCCGGGTAGCGCTTGCGCTTCGGCGGAGTCGATCGCGCGGGCTGGGTGTCGGGGCGAGTCGGAGAGGAGTTGCGGGCGGGCGGGCGGTAGCGCCTTGCTTGCCCACTCCTCCCCACACTCAGCCGCCTTGAATCGGTTCCTTCCCTGAGCCCGTGGATCGAAGGGGTCGCCAGTGAATCGCTCTTTAGGCTCGGCGGCTAGCTCAGGGAGGAGCAAGCTGCCACCCTGTGCGAGTTTCCCCGCCCGCCGTGGGACGCCGCGCAGTTTAGGACGGTGTCGCAGCCAACTAAAGGTCTGGTCACCCTCTGTCCAGAATTAGGCGCCACTTTGAAAGAGTTAGAGCTGGCTGGATCGCTCAGTGCCCGAGGAGCCGGAGGTCGCGAGTTCGATCGCCGCCACTGTGCCTCGTGGGAGAAGAGCTAGCCATGTAGCCCTGGGCAAACTGCGCAAGTCCCAGGGCGCCCCCAGAAGAAGGGAATGGCAAACCACTCCTGAGTACTCTTTACCTGGAAAAGGTCCCCGTAAGTCAAAATTGAATTAACAGCTCATGATTATTATTGGAAGAGTTGGCGTGTGCACGCACATTTGTTTGCCCACCTGCTTCGCCTTTCCTGCAAATTTGCTTGTCAGCGGTACTCCTGGAGATACTCTCAGAAGAACTTAATAATAGTAGTAGTAATAATAGTAATAATGATAATAGAAGAGGAAGAAATCTTTCATCGTCGTTTTAAGAGCTCCATGCCTTTCAGCAAAAGATCCAAGCGTAGGGGGGAGGAAATCTCCTTGGAGGGAGGGAATCGTTGCTCCCTTGTTTCTTCGGGTTCTCCACCTCCGTGCTACATTTCTATGGTTGGTGATAGCGTTGGGTGGCCACGGAAAGGAAAAACGCCTGGCGGAGGCGGGTGGCCTTCATGTTCTCTTCTTCCGAAGGTGGGGCAGACAGCAAGAACTCTCCCACTGCTGTGGGGAACGGGTGGGATCCACAGACCAGCTTCTTTCGTCCGAGTAGAAGTCATTGAGATCCCATAGGCAATACCTTGCAGGACCGCAGTTTTTAAAGCAGTTTGCTGATGTGTCATAAAAATTAAAGTAGCCTTTCATAAGAGCAAGTGCACTTTCCCTGGCCCTGCGCTTGTTCTATTGTTCCATTGTTCTATTACACATTCAAAGTGATGATCTCACTGATATTTATTTATTTATTTATTTATTTGCTGCCTTTCTCCCCTCACGGGACCCAAGGTGGCTCACAAACAGTTATAAAACTATACAATAATCAGTTAAAACCACCATAGGAAAGCATGCTAAAAAAAGTTAAACATCTGTCAATGTGAAACCCACCATTAAAAACATGATCAAAAACATTTCGAAAAACATTTTAAATGAATAATAAATACAGCATTCCTAAAACTTTGTGGGGTATCTCAAGGTATAGAGTACAAAACTGGGGTCTCAAAAGGGTCCCGTACAGGGGGCTTGGGTGATAGCCTTGAAGGCACTCATTCTTTTTATACTTGTTGAGAAGTTGTCTCAACAACAGCAAACAAGGTGGAGTTTGCCACTTATTTGCATTCACAAAAACAGTCCAGTCTTCTTTTCCTCAGCTAAGAGTGTTGGGCTGGGCTAATCAGATTGTCTGGAGGAACTGCCATAATGATGGCCCTGTATCTGTTTATAGAAGCTGTTATACAGCATATAATAACTTTGCCTCCCTCTGCCAAAAAAGAAGACTTCCCCCTGCATGGTTTTGTGCTTAAAACCACCATGTGCTTAAGTATTTGTGTGTTTGGGTAACCATTAAAAACCACTGGAATGTCTCCACAGGAAAAACAGTATTTGGCATACGGCTCAGTCCAGTAAGGAGGGTAAGTGATGAAAACTGGTAGCTAATTAAGATTAAAAGAGTGTGCAAACCATATTATTGAGTTCAAAGGATGTTTTCCTTGGACATTAGATCTCAGAAAACTTTAAATTCCCCCCCTCTTCAGAATGTGCAATGGGAGGGCTGAATAGGAGTTTTTAAAAAGTGCCTGGTGCCTGAAATGCTTTCATTGGGAGGCGGAGGAGGGGGGAGTAATATCCAGATGTTGTTGGACTGCATGCAGTTCCGCCCTAGTCATCAGAGCCAAAGGCAAGGGATGATGAGCATTATACTTCAACAGCCTCTGGGGTCACCAAATTGAGAAAGATGGACTTTGATGGATTAAGATAAAGATGTATAAGATAAAAATTTAAAAGTTGGACTACAACTCCCATCAACCCCTTATGCCATGACATTGGTTGTGCTGACTGGGATTTGCAAGCCCAACATGTTTGGATGAAGCCAGGTTGGGGAAGGCTGAAGGCATTAGGCAAAATGTTTCCTTACCTTAACATGCAATCAGATGGAGGGAAAGACACATGTCTGGAAAGGGTCACTTTGCAGGGAGCAATCTCCCTTAAAGTGATGCTTCTGCCCATTTGGGAATCGCCTCAGCCCAGAACCCAAAAAGAGTAGCCCTATAGCTGGATCAAAAAAATTCAGCTTGGGTACGGATTGGGCTCGGGCTGGAGCACAGTTCCCTGTACTTCATGTGATCCCCAGAAATAGATCACACTGGACTGCTCCACTAATGGTCAAAAATGCAATCTATTTACCTGTGTGATCACACTTCTAAATCTGATTTAGAAGCCATCAAGCACCCTTATTCATACTTCTGTGACTTCGAGTAAGTGGACACCACTGCAGAGAGTATGAGTGCTGTTTTTATCATCTTCAGTACTGGAACTCCTGCCACCTGTGCCCCCCCCCCCCCAATTTTGTTCCAATTAATAACAGATTGGAGCTTTCCAGTGGCTTTGGAGTATGTATGCAAGTTTGGCATATAAACATTCCATAGTTTCTGAACCAGATTCAGAGAGGCAAAATCATGTTTATGCGGCAGAGTTAGGGGATGGGGTGCAGTTTGCTTATACCTATCTTAAAGATTATGGTAAACCCATAGATATAAAATGAATTATATCGCAGTTGTTAACATGAGTCATAAAATTTGGGGTGCATGGGTGGACTGTAATTACTATGGGGTCAAATTCGACCCATTCACACATGATAGTCACTGGGCAAACTTTGTCAGAGCCAGTCTCTTGTTTGGAGAGGGACAAGGAAGAGCAGTTGGGTTTTGTGCAGGCTAAGAGGGCTGACTGTTTCTAGGGTCTCCTGTGAACATTTTAAAAATCCAGCAGGCATATCAGTTGTGCACAAGTGGCCCTTGTACACACATCATCCTTCCATTTACAGACCAGCTGTGTGCATCCAGGGGATTAGGTGGCTGGAAAAGGAAGGGCCAGTCGGTGCTCCACGTCTCCAAACCTGCAGGGGCATGGCATGTCTATGCTGGGAAAGTGCTAATGGCAAGTCTGTGCAGCAACCCAGCCGTTGTCCTTATGCTTTGTGTGGCTGCTGTTATTCCAGGAGCATGGTCACAGACTTGCTACACGGGCCCCTGGGTTGCACCGGTTTAAACCTGTGGTTATGCTGACCAAGAGATTCTGGGAAATGTGGTGGAAAAGAAAGAGAGAACTTCCCCGAGCTCTGGCTGAAACTCTACACAGTTTTGCAACTAGTTTCAGGACTGCACTACCGGTAGCATATTCAGTGGGAGGAATAGGCCCATAGATTCACTGAAATGCGAGATGATAGCTATGGCCCAGAACTTTGGGTGTCCATTTGCTAATCAATGGGCAACAATGTTCAGTGAATGCTTGGGGAGCTTCCCATAAGCCAAAAATGGGTAAGCTGTCCATTGGGTTTTAAGCAATAGAAACCATTTGCGTGTGGCCACCCACAACATTGTATGCCGAGATGCTTGTAAAACATTTAATTAGGGGTGGTCAACTTGGAAAACCCAGGAACCTTCTTTTCCAGTTTGCTGACATCCTGGGCGGCATGACCAAAGTGAGAGTGTATGGCCAAATTGATTCATTAATTTTAAATTTTCTAAAAAATATATTTTTAAAAAAAGAAAAAAGCCCAGATAAAACAATTTTCATAGGTTCTCCTGTAATTTTATTAATGTATAATTAGCATGTTTGACTAGTTATTGTAAAGTTTTATTAAGAGTTTTGGTTAAATTAAGAGTTCAGTTAAGTGTTTAATAAGGTCAAGCGGTTGTTATGGGCCATCAAGTTACTTTTAGTTATGGCGACCCTATGAATGAATGACCTCTAAAATGTCCCGTCCTCAACAGCTTTGCTCAGCTCTTGTAAAGGCAAGGGTGTGGCCTCCTTTCTGACATCAGTCCATTTCATATTTGGTCTTCCTCTTCAGCTTTACTCTAATTTATATTAACAATTCCTGGTCAGTGCTACAGTTTGCTCCTGGTCTGGATTTGGAAGAGAGAATACACTTTCTCCATCTACTACTTCAAATTACATTGTCTATATCAGTGGTCCCCCAACCTTTTTAACCCCGCGGACTGGTTGGGGAAGGTGGGGCACCCCCCCCGTGCTCGTGCGCATTTGTGAAGGAGTGTGGGCGCTCGCTCACTCGTGCACATGTGCGAAGGAGCGGGAGGGCGCTCGTGCAGGCGCGCGCTTGTGCTCATGCATGAAGGGCGGTGCAGCACTCATGTGGGTGCGTGCACACTCATGCGTGAAGGGCGGAGTGCCCTCGGGGGGCACTTGTGCGCATGTGCGAAGGGGTGGGGGAGCACTTGCGTGGGCGCAGGCGCGCACAGGTGCAAAGGGGCTGTGTGGTGGGGAGTGCGTGCGGGGGGTGGGGGTGGGAGGTCTGTCTCCGCGGCCCAGTCCGGCTCAGGCCACAGACCAGCACCGGGCCGCAGACCGGGAGTTGGGGACCTCTGGTCTATATGATTTCTAAATTACTTGTCTGGTTATGTCCACATGTACAGGCATCTATTCAGTTGCCTGAAGCATGTATTTGTAATCAGTAGATTGTTGGCCTCACAGAATTCTACAAATCATTCTCCTGCATGGTTTCGCATTAGTAGGCCAAATTCTGCTTTGTTTCCTACTTTTGTATTCCAGACACTTCCCCTTGATTCATACTTCTCAAGTTCCATGTTCTAATTGTATATGCCATGCAGCATCAGACTTTCCTTTCATCTCTGTACAAGTCAGCCACTAAATGTGCTTTTAGCTTTAATCTGGTTGCATCATTAGTGGCAGCGCTATTCATACTTGTCCTTTGCTCTTCCCCAGTAGCTGATTGAGTGCCTTCTGACCTGAGAGTCTCATCTTCCAGCACTATCTTTTGTTTCATTTTGGGTTGTCTCATCGTAGGTTTTTTAAGGTAAGATATATATAGCAGTGGTTTACCACAGCTTCTTCGGTCCAGTCTCTTGGATGCATACCACAACACGGTGAAGAGGTTTTAATATTGTCAAAGGAGCTGAGAGCAATGCTGTGAGGAGGCTAGACTCAAGTCTAGACTCCTAGCAAGGTAACCCAAGACAGAATGTTCACAGGCTGAGACACCATGCATCCACCCATTTACACTTGCTGAAAAAGACCCCTGACAGTTGCTTTGTGTTTGGTGAGAAGTGGTAAACTGATGAAAAAAGGAGTCAGCTTGTGGGACTTTCCCTTGCGTGGTATCATTTTGTGAACAGCAGTGAGCAGTAGAGGGTATCCTGGTGACCATCTTGACGGCTGCCATGGGTGTCCTTAACATTCAGGCTACCCTTTGCTATGGAAAGCTTGGCATCTTTTTTCCTGCTGGCAACGCAGGCACAATATTGTGCAGCAATATCAAGCCATTTCATAGGTTTTTGAATTGTGGATACAGAAGTAGAATGAATATCCCACATTCTGGAGGGTTGGGATTTTTTTGAAAAATAGAATTTAGTTCTAAAAGAGAACGTAGTACTTCTATGTTTGTGTAAAATGCCTCTTCGGCACAATTACCTCAATTAGATCTCCGTTAGATTCTTTCATTGACTGGATTGATTTTTAGTCCTGGAAGTCCCATTCCATAAAGAAAACAGGGTGAAGGAAGATATCTTCATTTCATTAAGAATGAGCAATTTACAGAACAGTGAAAAGTGGCTTTTAGAACTAAATAACTTTTGCTCGCTAACCAGAAAAAAAGGGTGGGAGGAACGCTATGAAGCTGTCTAGATGCTGCCGCACAGCTGTATGCAGAAGCTGTGTTTTGAAACAGCAGTTTTCTTTTGCCTTCCTTTTTAAATACTTTGGGTATTTTTTGGAGACTGCTCTAGAGCAGGGGGTCTCCAAACTTTTCAGCATGAGGGCCACATCATGTATGTTCCACATTTTCGAGGGCCGAAGGAAGACGCACACACATGCATGCCCTCCCGCCTGCCTGCTGGGCCGGATAAAAAGGCAAGATGGGCCGGATGTGGCCTGTGAGCCATAGTTTGGAGACCCCTGCTCTAGAGCAGGGGTTCTCAACCTTGAGTGACCCAGGTGTCCTTGGACTACAATTCCCATAAGTCTTCACCACCAGCTGTGCTGGCTGGGGTTTCTGGGAATTGTAGTCCAAGAACACCAGGCTACCCAAGGTTGAGAACCGCTGCTCTAGAGCAGTGGTCCCCAACCTTGGGCCTCCAGATGTTCTTGGACTTCAACTCCCAGAAATCCTGGCCAGCAGAGGTGGTGGTGAAGGCTTCTGGGAGTTGTAGTCCAAGAACATCTGGAGGCCCAAGGTTGGGGACCACTGCAGAGTCTAGAGCATGGAGTCCCCTGTGATGCTGCAGTTAGCCATCTGCCCTTATACCTTGCTGCTGTACTGGCAGTAACAAAGCCTAGGGTTCATCCACAACTGGAGAAATAGCAGTGGGGGGATCCAACTGAGGCCTAGCAATCCATCTGTCATATCAGACATTCATAGTGATAGATACATGACAAATTTCAAAAATTAATGTAATGTAATATTCGAGTTCAGGGTTTGAAATTTGAAATGCTTCTTGTCAAGTTTTTGAAATGGATTTTTAAGGGCTAGTTTAAATGCCAATTAGTCCAGTAGCTTAAAGTCTCACCGATCGGCCTTAAGATTGCAACGTTAACTATAATCAGGGCTGTGCAGTATCTTTCTTTTGGAAACCCACCACCACCACCAAAAGCCTCAAAAGGCGAACTTTGAATTCCTTGGGACTCTTGATCAAACTGCATTGGGGGGGGGGGGGGGGACAGATAAGTCCAGAAATCATCCCAGCTACCTGTGGAAGGCATAGGATCTGAAGTAAAAAATGAAGTTCCAAAGTGGGGATTGCACACTTCAGAAACTGATGTATCATATCAAATTGTATCTCAGAGGATATAAAATGAGTTCATCGTTCTCTGTAGACAGAGAGCTCCTGGTCAGAAGCAAACTGCATGATGGTCAGTGAGATTTATTTCTTAGTAAGGAAGCATGTCTTTGGAACTGAAGCCTAAATAGAGGCCTGGCCCTACCCTACCCTACCATTAGACAGAGTGAGATGAATGCCTCAGGTGCCACATGCTAGGGAGTACACGTGGCAGCCTCTGGCTTCTTCTCCTGGGCCCCATAGCCAATCTCTCTTTTGGAGAACAGAAGTACAGGTGCCACAGATGTGATGGATCCAGAGGTGTGGTAGATGGGCATTCTTCCACTGCCCGTCTTGAAATAAGAATCACCTGTAACTATGGCTGGCTCCTGCATGTGGAAACAAGTGACTTCCTGTCCTTTATTTCAAGCAGCAAATAGTGTTGGGCCAGCCTTGTCAAATAACTTTTAAAGAATGGGAGGATTTCCTGAAATTCCTAAATCCAACATGACAAAAACCTTGTAGTCTTTACTGGGTTTGAAATGTTCAGGTGGTCTGGGGGAGATGGGTCTGAATAACCAATAACCCACAAATCTCAGAGGGGTGGTAACCTTGAGGTTGTAATGATAAGATGGGGTAGTCCCTGTATATGGCAGCTTTGTTCCTCAGGGAAAGGGTGGGGGATGTTAACAGGAAGTATTGAGAGAAACAAAAACATTGAAAGTAGAATTGTTTTGGGAGATTTTGCTCAAGATCATCCCACCCTCATGGTATGTTTTATGGACATACCATGAAAACAATAAGTCCATAAAGATCACTAAAGCAGCTCTCTTCGGGAAGGAACAGCTGAGATGAGACCTTTAAGGTGCAATTCTAAACTCATCGTTTAACTAAAACTGATGCACTGAAATTTCTACAAGTGAGGTCTAAGAATGACTGC
This sequence comes from Intellagama lesueurii, assembly GCA_037013535.1. Classification (NCBI taxonomy): domain Eukaryota; kingdom Metazoa; phylum Chordata; class Lepidosauria; order Squamata; family Agamidae; genus Intellagama; species Intellagama lesueurii. The sequence goes on along the minus strand of JBAJHW010000004.1, from coordinate 172,624,516 downwards.
ACTGTTTCAAGTTTTGATGTAGCAGTCATTGGTGGAGGGATCCACTTTTCTCCTCTTTACTTTTTTTTATGGCAGCGTGGGCTGGGGATGCTGGAAATGTCGTTGCTGCAGCTTTTATGTAGAGAGAGAGAGGACTTTTCCCCCTACAAAACTGTCAATCTCTCTTATTATTTTGTAAGTGATAAAAATTGTGTTAAACTGTTAACCTCCCCCACAAAAATCATCCTAGAAGGCTGAATTAGAAAGTGTTCACTGCTTTGCTTCAAGTGCAATTTTTTTTTAGTAGGTTGGTCTCAGCTTCTCATATTTTGTTTATTCTCTCTGCCAAGCTTCCTATCCGCAAGGACAAATTCCTATTTACCTCATTCATGGCCTTGCCTTTATATGGTTGCTAGATCAACATCCCAGAAAAATACTACTGAGGTGACAGAAATGCTGAAGTATTGTATGCACAAAGGTTGTGCATACATTTTATTGCAAGTTCAAGTATGCAGTGCCAAGGGGGTATTGGGAAATTAACCCAAGTTCATACAGTAGTCAAATGGTGATTGAAATCCTTTTGCTTATCATAGTAAATATAGCTGATCGTATATTGTTTAATTTATCTTTTAATATTTAACTTATTGTTTTTTCAATTGTGTGAATTTTAATGTTGTGAGCCGCTTTGGGTCCCTTGTTGGGAGAAATGCGGCTTAATAATAATAATAATAGTAGTAGTAGTAGTAGTAGTAAGGTAAAGGTAAAGGTTCCCCTTGACATTTAGTCCAGTCGTGTCCAACTCTAGGGCGCGGTGCTCATCCCCGTCTCCAAGCCATAGAGCCAGCGTTTGTCCGTAGACAGTTTCCGTGGTCACATGGTCAGTGCGACTAGACACGGAACACCATTACCTTCCCACCGTGGTGGTACCTATTTATCTACTTGCATTTACATGCTTTCGAACTGCTAGGTTGGCAGGAGCTGGGATAAGTGACGGGAGCTCACTCCGTCGCGTGGATTCGATCTTACGACTGCTGGTCTTCTGACCTTGCAGCACAGAGGCTTCTGCGGTTTAACCCGCAGCGCCACCACGTCCCTAGTAGTAGTAGTCTAAAATAGGCCCATTGAATTAGTGGGGATCTTACGGGTCAACTCCTCCATAAGTTCTCTTGATTCAAATGGACTTAGTTGCGACTTGGTTTAGTGTGGTAAGTTACAACTAGAGTAGGCTTATTTAAATGAGTGGAACCTGTGGAGGGCCTACTCTCATGTAATTTTCTCTGCTAAGCAACAGGATTTCAACCAGAAAATGCATGTGTGTTTTTAAAGTAGGACTATACTGATAGGAACAGAATTTTCCAAGCTTTGCGAAGAAGGTAGGAGAAGGCTGCATTATGGCAGTTCAGATTGTTTATCCGCTTGGCCCAGTGTTGATTGCCCTGGTGAGTGGCAGCCCTTCAGGGTTTGAGGCTGGTATTCTTTTCATTACTTGATATGTGAGAGATTTAAATAGGGACCTTCTGCCTGTAGAGGAATGTAGGAACCTAGGGCTTTCTGCAAGCAACAACAACTGAACAACAACAAACATCGCAGGTGGATCCATGGCCTTCTGCCAAAGGTAAGATCTCAACCTCTGTAGCCTTAACTTTAATGCCGGTTTGGTTAGTCTCTTACACGCGGCGCACGAGTGATAATTTTTTTATAATTATATATATAATATAATATAATTATATATATAATTATAAAAAAATAATTATATATTTTTATATTTTTTATATTTTTTAATTATATATATATATAATATTTATCGATACATCAATATATCAGAAACAAGTCTCCCTCTAAGCTGCATGTCTGCACGAGTGCGCTTGTTAACTCCACTCCCCCTCCACACAGCTTTCCTCCTACCCTCTGCACCCACATCTACGGAACCCCACATGGGGGGGTGGAAATTAGAGGGAACATTGTTTGAGAAGAGGTTTCTGTTTAGGAAAATATTCTTCTGTTGCACTGGCTGCTCCTGCAGAAATGCATTGCACACAATAGACTTGGGATATCCATGGTACTAGTGATCACCCCCTTCCCGGTGACATTGGCATACCAACATTTCGATGTATCTTTCCACAGGAAAGAAAAAGAATATTATTACATCATAATAAAAAATTATTACTACATCACAATAATGTGATGGCAGCGTCCCCCACCCCCAGTGACATACTTTTACCAACGTATTGATGTATTGGGCACAATTTTTTTTTTAAAAAATGTGCTTGCTGCAGTAATGGCGGCTGCCTTCCTGGCTTCGATTCTGAAAAGAAGCAGGGCAAGTCGTGCACACAGGCAATCTCGGTAAGGAATGCACCGGTACAACAAAGGTACAAAATAACACAACCCTCCTGGTGATGGGGAAATGTTCTGCAGTTATATCGCTAGCCAGGAAAATGTCTCGGTCTTGACATTGTGTCATGTGACCAGGAAAAAAATTACTGACATAACTGGTAGATAACTACATAACATTTCCCTTGTGTGACCAGGGTCTAAGAGGATTTTGACTGCTGTAATTTTGTCACCAATCATTATGTTGCTTCGTACCCAAAGCTAAATATATCAGTATCTAGTTACTTCTAAGCTCTAATTATTATTGGGAAAAATCCATTTCCTCCCCACTTACCCTTGAAGAGTGCAACTAAGCTCAGAGGAAACTGGGAAGCTGGAGAGGTGGGACAATATAATTGTGTCTGCTAATCAAGAAGACCTGGCTGCATTACTAAAAGGCGCCTATTGGTAGAGGATCTGACTGTGACCATTGGCTTTTTAGTACAAAAGAAGTGGGGGGCGTTCTGTGGATCTGGGCATGGTTGTTGCTCCCAGCTGTAGTGGAAGTGTTATGTACATTTAATTTAAAATGTGTAAACTACTCTTTCATCTGCAAGGTGACCTTAGAGTGTTATATATAAATTTATGATAGCCAAAATGAGATTATTTGTTGTTTTTCTTGTTGTTTGTGCAGTCACATTGCCTCTGACTTGTGGCTGCCCTATAAACAAGTGACTGCCAAAATGTCCTATCATTAACAGCCCTGATCAGCTCTTACATACTCAAAACCATGTCTTCCTTTGTTGGGTCAATCCATTTAAGATTTGCTCTTTGTCTTTTCCTGATACTTTTACTTTTTTCTAGCACCATTGTTTTTTCCAGCATGTCTTGCCTTCTGATGATGTATCGAAGGTACAATAGTCTCAGTTTTATCATTTTTGCATCTGGAAAGAGTTAAAGTATGATTTGATCTAGGACCCACTTGTTCATCCTTCCAGCAGTCTATGGTATCCATAAAGCTGTCCTCTAGCTTATGCTAGCAATAGAGATGATAACGGCTTGGGCCCTGGATACCTGAAGGACTGCCTCCTTCCATATGAACCTACCCGGCAGTTAAGATCTAGCCAGGGGGCCCTTTTGAAAGAGCCGTCCCTCAAGGAGGTAAGAGGGATGGCTTGTAGACAAAGGGCCTTTTCGGCAGCTGCCCCCAGACTATGGAATGCCCTCCCGACTGAGATTCGTCTGGCGCCGACGCTGATGACATTTCGGCGCCAGGTCAAAACCTTCCTGTTCCAGAAGGCTTTTAATTGAAATGATATCAGCTGTGGGTCCAATGGCAATTTTTAGAGTATATATTTTAATTGTATTTTAATTGTTTTGTCTTTTTATTGTATTTTAACTGTTGTAAGCCGCCCAGAGAACTTTGGGTAGTGTGGGCGGCATATAAGTTAAATAAATAAAATAAATAAATAAATAAATAAAAGCAATAAATTGAAAGGAGACATAAAAATGCAAAATAACAATCCACGATCAATCTAAATAGGTGCTTATGCAGAAATTGGATATCACTGACATATATGTAGAGTTTAGATGTTTGGGATAGAACCGTCTCATTGTGTCCTTTATTCTACTTTGGGAGTCCAAGGCAACGGTGGCTATTGTGAGACCACATAAATTCAGGTCACTTATTTGTCCATTGAGCTGGTTCTAATCTGCTGGGCTATGGGTTTCTAGGATCCTAGGGAGAGGGGCCTTTTTCTCTCATCACCTGCTACCCAAAAGCCTGTGTGTTGTAATGGTTAAAACATGGGAGTGGGATTTGGTTCAGGTTCCCTATGAAACTGACTAGTTGACAACCAGCTAGGTCCATTCCCTCAGCCTTATGTATCTCACATGATTGTTGTGAGGATAAAGTGTGAAGGAGAGGGATGCTATGTATGCCACCTTGCCCTGATGGAAGGAAAGGTGGGACATAACTAACAACATGAGCCTTTTAGTTGAAGATGGTTTTGATTCAACCTGGGACCTTCCACCAGCAAAGCATGTACTCTACCACTTAGCTGTGGTGGTCTCCTACTCTCTTAGTAAGTGAGATCCTGGCTGAGTGCAGGCTTGAACTGGGGAGAAGGACAGTTCATAATCTGAGGCTGCAATCCTTTAATACTTATCTGAGAGAAAGCCCCCTTGAATAGTGTGAGGCTTAGGTCTGACCAACCGTTGGATTGCACCATGAGGCACTATGTTACACCAGGTCTTGATATGCTTTATGCGGGAGAAGGGGGCAGTGCTTTCAAATAGGCTGTTCTGGCACTTTGGAAGTGAAATTAGCGGTCATGTTGGCAGGGGATTATGGGTCTTGCAGTCCAACACGTATAGAGGGCACATGGTTGGAGAAGCCTGATCTACACTTGGCCATGGGTCGTAGACTGCATGCAGACTTCACATGATGGAAGATCAGAAAGTCCTTTCTCATCTAATTTGTAGGTGATGGAACATCTGAACAGTTTTCTCTCCTTTCTTTTCGGGGTGTATGTGACGTAGCAATTGGAGTACTTCAGTTAATGAAAAAGTTGAGGAGCAGTTCTCAGCTTTGAAATGTTGATCTTAGCAACCACAGATCTTGAGAGGCGTTCTGTGAGAGGTCTGAGATACAAGGAACCTGATCCTATAATCCAATTTCTTGTAAGTGAACAATCTCTGTGTGTTTAATTAATTGGCATTGTGAATATCAGCAGGGTAATATGGCATAAGCCCCTGTGTAATGCAGATTCTTCAAGCAGGCTTAAAACAGATTGATGTACCCACAATTTGTAGGCCTAGGTGGACGTTCCTTTGAAAGCAGAGTGGGTTGTGGTTTTTTACTGTGTAATGGAACAAAATATAGGATTCAGTCAGAAAGGTTAATCATATTTCTGCACCTCTCTACTTTTGTAATACATCTGATTATTGTAGTTTAGGTCTTGAATCTGGGATTATATCTGATATTCAAGTGTTTTTGAAAAAAAAAGTTCAAAATACGTCTGATGTTCAATTATTTTTTTAAAGATCACATTGTACCTTCCTTTTAGCTGTTTGGTCTTTATGAACAAGGAATACATCAGAAAATGTATTTTTGCCCTTGTCTTCACCTGTCCACAGTGGCACATACTAATTTAGCAACTGGTGCCATTATGATAGGACTCTGGACTTGGAAAATGGACTTTTCAGGGTGATGTTTTTGAGACCATTTGATCAGAATCTGGAGTCTGAAATGCACGAAGCTCTGCCTTGTTAACCAAGGAAGGTTCAAACTTCAGAGTCTGTGACGGTGACCTCTGTCTTTCCTCCAAGTTGAAGTTTATTACCATTGATGATCCAAACTTTAGAGAGCCCATTCGTTATGAGTACAATGATCTTTGCAAAATTGAGAAACCAGTGAGGTGTTCTGGGGACTAGATGGGAGGGAAAGGTGAAGACCTTAGCATGCCGATGAGAGTTGAGTGGACATGTTATCTGAGAAGAGTTATGTTTTATACTACAGTATATGTCTTGAAATCCCACAACCATGAGCCAGAATCCTCATCAAATTTTACTCTGTGAAATTACATAATTCATAGTTGCAGATTAAGCAATGGAACCAAACCCTGTGAGGAGCAGTTGAAGGAGATGGGTAGGCTGAGCCTGAAGAAGAGCAGACTGAGAGGTGATATGATGGCCATCTTTAAATATTTGAAGCGCTTTGTGGAAGATGGAGCAAACTTGTTTACTGTTGCTCCAGAGAGTGGGACCTGCAGTGATGGATTCAAATGGTGAGAAAAAAGATTTCACCTAATTATTAGGAAGAATCTCTTGACAGTAAGAGCTGTTTAACAGTGGAACAGACTGCCACAGAGGGCAGTGATTTCTTCTTCACTGGAAGTTTTTAAACAAAGTTAACATGTCAGGTATATGTTAGCTGTGGATTTTCTGGTTTGTAAGAGAGCTAAAGACTATCCTCCAGAAACTTTTTAAAAATATCTTGCACAGGGCTCTTAATCGTTTTCTGACTAACTGAGCTTTTGGAATGCTTTCTTTTTTTCTGTTTCATTTTGCCTTTTCATTTCACTTGAAATGACATACATTATGATTAACATCTGATTCATATGAAGCCTCTTTTTTTTTTTGGCAACCTTCAATCATCTAGTTGCAATAGTCACATTACATCACAGATCAATGGGCACATCTTCACTCTGGAATCTAGATAATGTTTCTGCCCTAGGTGATGATAGTACTTCCAGGGCAGGACAAAATGATTAATAGTCTGTCCCTATAATTATTACACCAGAGGTCATCATCCTTACGTTCATATCTGTTGTACAGCAATAGACTTAAAAACATGCACAGATCAAGTTTGCTTAATATTTATGTAATTGATTTCACAAAGCAATTATTACTCTTGAGCCGTAGACTGGGAGGTCATCTAAAGTTGGAAAGTGGTCAGTTGGCAATCTTCTATTTTGTTGTTGTTTAGTTGTTAAGTCGTGTCCGACTCTTCGTGACCCCATGGACCAGAGCACGCCAGGCCCTCCTGTCTTCCACTGCCTCCCGGAGTTGGGTCAAATTCATGTTGGTAGCTTCGATGACACTGTCCATCCATCTCGTCCTCTGACGTCCCCTTCTCCTCTTGCCCTCACACTTTCCCAACATCAGGGGCTTTTCCAGGGAGTCTTCTCTTCTCATGAGATGGCCAAAGTATTGGAGCCTCAGCTTCAGGATCTGTCCTTCCAGTGAGCACTCAGGGTTGATTTCCTTCAAAATGGATAGGTTTGTTCTCCTTGCAGTCCAGGGGACTCTCAAGAGTCTCCTCCAGCACCACAATTCAAAAGCATCAATTCTTCAGCGGTCAGCCTTCTTTATGGTCCAGCTCTTACTTCCATACATCACTACTGGAAAAACCATAGCTTTGACTATGCGGAATCTCTTATTTAGCCATAGTCATATATTGTTACAAGTTTTATGAAATCAAAATTATCATGTTGAAGTAGCCCTGCCTTACAAAGAAATAATCTTTTTTTAAAAATTTTTTTACATATTTATTTAAGGACAAGGTAGGGTGTACAGAATTTGGGAAAAGGGAAAAGAATTTGGGGGATAGGAAAACACCGAGTATACAGTCATCTTATCTATTCATATTACCATAACAAATCAATTTTCTGCTTTTTCACAATTTGATTACCTTCCTGCTTTCACCTTATAATTTCATTTTAGTTTAATTCTGTTATTCCAACATTATCTGGTAACTGCAGCCATTTATGCAATAAATCCCATTCAGTTTCCTTTTGAATTGAACAGTCTTTCAGCCCATCTGACAGGATATCCTTTTTTATCACTTCCCATATTTTCACAATAAATTTCTCTTGTTTCAGTATCTCTGCTTTCTTAAAATTTTTAGCATAATGCTTTTTAGTTTTGGAAGCTGCGTAGGTCACTGGATGACTCTTTATCCCCTCTATGTTACCTGGTGTCATGCCCAATAAAGGCAGTTCTAGAGTTTGTACAACTTCATTTAACTGTTGTTTGGGATCTAAAGTCCCCTCTTTCATCTCTTTCATCAGATCTTCTATTTTACTAAGACCTTCATTCACTTGCTGAAACCCTGTCATTATTGTCTTTTGCATAGTACTCTGCCATTCTATTTCTATTTCTTGTGAAACTATTCCAAAACTTTGAGATTGGACAAACCAATTCTCCAACATTTGATGTCTTAAATTCTTGGAGGTCATCTTAGATTTTCCAATGAGTGGGATTTGTATTTATGATACTATATCCTTAACCAAAATGCTCACCCCCTAAATGTCCTTCAGCAGATTCCACAATTTTATCAACAAACTAGACCCATAATCATAAACCTCCCCTTAAAACTTCCTCAGATCTTTGTCCAAATATTATAATATAGAAGACAATTTTTAATCCAGCCAATTCAAATAGAACTGTGGCACAGTTATTTCTTCTTCTCCCGAGTCCAGCAAGTTACTATTATCCAAATCACGCATTGTCCGACGGAGAAAAAAAAAATCCAGACCAAACAACAGTCACAAGGTCTCAGACTCTCCAGCAGTTGTCCTTGTAATCTTATGTTCTTTCCATTAACCCGTGATCTTCCACAGTTCAGTCGACCACGTCAGCTCCTTCTTTCTTCTCCAAAAAAAAACAAAAAACCCAACCAGATTCTATTATCAGTAAGTTCACAGAGTCCAGAAAAGGGAAAAGAAAAATATATCCAAGCCAAACTGCATTCACAAAACTCAGTCTCTTAAATCCTGTCCAGTGGTATTACCGTCTGAGATTTTTTTCAGAAACACAAGATTTATTTTTCTCGTCTCACTCTCTCGGCTTTGAAACCAGCCTGCTGTATTAAGAGTTAGTTTCGCTTTTAAGCAGACTGGAATGAGAGGCTCGCCGCTGCTTTTCTTCTTTCAGCCAAATATTTTCACTCTTTTTTTCAGCTTAATGAGGCTATTTCATAGATCAAAGGCTTCAGCTTGCTTAGTTGTTGTTATATATTTTTGATGCTATATTGGTTGTGTTCCTCTCCCCCGGTAAAGGAGTTACTCACGGCTCAGTGCCAATATGGCTCCCGTCTCCAGTCTGTGCTCGGTGATTTCTTCAGAGGGAAGAAGTCCGGGTCTGCCTCCCTTTCTTCTCCTTCTGATGCTCACCATCTGCTTCAGAGAGAATTCTCCTATGCTCTCCTTCGGTCCCCATTTCAAAAGGGGGACCCCAGACCGGACGGTTCCAGTTTTTCCAGAGAGCTCTTCTCTGGAGCTGCTGGCAGCACCACAACAAAGCTCCACCTCTCACAAAGAAATAATCTTGATGTCAGCTGAAACAACAAGGATTTTTATGGTACCTTAAAGACAAGTACATTTTAGTACAGATAATCTCTTGTGAACTGTAGCCAACCACAGTCTGGGGCCTATTAAGTGACTTCGAGATAACCCAGTTCTCCATGTGGCCAGGGACTAAACTTTCCTTGGGATCCATCTACTTTAAGAGATGGGTAGTTATTTCTTTCCACATTATAGTCATGGTGTTATCTCCTGCTCCTTCAAGATTCACAGATGTTCTGAAAAAAACATGTTAAGCTCCTTTAATAATCTCCAAGCCTTTTGACTGTTTCTTGACTGGCTTATTTCTTCCATGAGTTTTATTCAATTCTGTATTTTAGTTTCTGAGACCAAATAAATTAATTGTTCCCCAGCCTAATGAGTTTCTCTATTCAAGGGATTTTGTTCAGATAGTGAAACATTATTATTCATTTGGGGGACTATTTCCAGTGTTAGGCTCTGGAGGAAGTTGGTTCTGTATCCTTTTGGGGTATTGACAGTTGCAATGATCTTTTCACTGCCTCAACGTACTGGTCAGAGGCCTCTGGGACTGGACAAACGTTTAATATAATTCCATCCTGTGGCTTTTTAAAAACAACGATCTCCTGGGGAATGGTACTGTTGATGGTCAGACTACAGCCATGAGTTGGTATATTGTGGGCCAATGCTGCATACTTGGAATAGGGGTACAAAGTAATTTCACACACTGTTGGGCTGTAGGTTCACTAGCAAGTACAGTATCAAGTTTGGGTTATAGCCATATTGCCATCTTTCACTATTGAAAAGTGAGAGAAGTTTGCTATCTTGAATAAAGGTAGGCCGGGATGTTTTTATACATTTTAGTATATTTCTCCATTATTATCATGAAGTGCATATCCCCAGACACTGCTTTTTGGACAGCAACTCCTATTGGTTTTAGCCAGCATGGTGAAGAATGTTGGGAGTTACAAGACAGCAGGATCTGGATATGCACAGCTTCTCCCCACTCCCAAAAGTTAATTATTAGGTGGTTGGATAAAAATCAATGATTTTTTTAAAATTCAAATTAAATGAAATCACAATTTTAAATCACAAATTGATATTTTATTTAAATCATCAAAAAAATCCATTTTTAAAATGTAATTAGTGATTAAATCAAGTCCACTGTGATAATTTGCATTCATTTCTCCTCTTTTTCCTCATAACAAATTAGTGCTTCATGTAGTTGACTATTATTGACCACCATTTATCTAAGAGTTTCTTAGAACTCTTTATGAGAAAAAGTGTGCATTAATATTCATTCTGTTCTTTTTTTAAAAAATCTTCTCATTTATGAATGTGGGATATTGTGCTTCTGTATCCACAATTCAAAACAGGAAATGGCCCGATATTGCTACACAATATTGTGCCTGCGTTGCTAGTGGGGAAAAGGATGCCAAACTTTCCATAGCAAAGGGTAGCCTCAATGTTAATGACACCAATGGCAGCAGTCAAGGTGGTCTACAGCAGTGGTCCCCTACCTTTTTGGAACCGCGGACCGGTTGGGGGGTGGGGTCTGTGCGCAGGGGGGCGGGGGCCCCTGCGCTCATGGGGGGGCACATTCATGGGTGGGTGTGGCACGTTCGCTGGGGGTGTGGCATGCATGTGCGGGTGAGCGGGGCGCGCTCATGGATGGGTGTGGTGCGCATGCGCGGATGGGTGTGGGGCGTGCATGCACGCGAGCGTGCCACGCCCACCCACGAATGCGCCATGCCCACCCGCGAACGCACCACACCCGTCCACAAACGCGCCTGCTCACCCACGCATGTGCGCGAGCGCACCACACCCGCCGTGCGTGCGTGCGGGGGGGGGCGGGAGATCTGTCTCCTGCGAAGCCCATGGACCGGCCCCAGGCCACAGACCTGGGGTTGGGGACCCCTGGTCTACAGGATCCCCTTTTGCTGTCACTACTGTTCACTACTGTTCAGAGAGTGACACCACAAAAGGGAAAATCCCAGAAGCTGACTCCTTTTTTCACCAGTTAACCATTTCCCACTCAAACACAAAGCAGTTGTCAGGGATGTTTTTCAACATATGTGAATGATAATGAGCAGAAGATCTGTACTGTGGTTATTGAGAGAAGATGGAAACAAGAACAGCTTGGATGTGGCTATAATTGCTCTGTGCCAAAATATTTTGAAGGGCTATTTTGGACTTAATGAAATGGTGAAGTAAAGGTGTGAGTAGGTACAACATGTACAATGCAGAAACATACACAGCCAATAATCTCTTAGGTAAACTAATGTTCCCATGCCTGCTCAGTAGAATGCACACTAAAAAACTATGTTCCAATTTCCAAACCCTTTGTGTTAGGCAAGCTGAGGAAGAAAAGCTATATTGGATCAAAAGCTCTATGGAAATGTTGTGTGCATGTTTTCCAAAATATGTCCTTTGCCTTTGAAATAAAAAAAGAGAAAGAGGTTGGAGTTAGCAAAGCCTGGAAACCAAAGTCAAAATCATTCATACTATCTCTGGAATGGGGAAATGGCCAGGGCGGTGGACACAATCGCTCCTAAGCATCCTCTCCCACGAAGTAGAGCCAGGCAAGCCCCCTGGTTCACCAGGGAGCTGGCAGTGATGAAACGAGTGGGACGGAGACTAGAGCGACGATGGTGGAAAACTCAGAGTGAATCCGACCGAACACGGGCTAGAGCCCATTCAAAGGCCTATTCTGTGGCAGTGGCTGAAGCTGCTGCCATTGCATCTGCACAAACCCGTCCAGCGGAGTTGTTTCGAGTGATCAGGGGCTTAGTACATGCCCCACCAAAAGAACAAAATATTGACCACTCCACAGCCTGCTGTGAGGAATTTGCACGACACTGCAGATAAAGTCGCTCGGATTCGCTCTGCCTTGGATGCTGTAATTGATACAGACCCAGTGGATGTAACTTTGGCCCTGGCTTGTCCTGCTTTAATGGATACTTTTCAGTTGGTGCAGCCTGATGATGTGGACAGGATTCTTGGAGAGATGAATGCCACCACATGTGTGCTGGACCCTTGCCCTTTCTGGCTCATAAAAGCAGCCAGAGGAGGAATGGCCGATTGGGTACGGGGAGTGGTAAATGCCTCCTTGCAGCAGGGTAGGATCCCTGCTTGTTTAAAGGAGGCGTACTGAAGAAGCCCTCCCTGGATCCCAATGTATTGGATAACTACTGGCCAGTCTCAAACATCCCATTCCTGGGCAAGGTACTGGAGTGTGTGGTGGTTTCTCAGCTCCAGGGATTTCTGGAGGAAGCGGATTATCTAGACCCATTTCAATCTGGTTTCAGGCCTGGCTATGGAACAGAGACATCTTTGGTTGCCTTGGTGGATGACCTACGCCAGGAACTGGACAGGGGGAGTGTGTCCCTATTGGTTCTGTTGGACCTCTCCACGGCTTTCAATACCATCGACCATGGTATCCTTCTGGGCCGTCTCTCTGGGACGGGACTCGGAGGCACTGTTTTACGGTGGCTCCAGTCCTTCCTGGAGGGGAGAACTCAGGAGGTGGTGCTGGGTGACTCCTGCTCAACGACGTGACCATTGGCCTGTGGCGTTCCTCAGGGTTCTCCTTTGTCACCCATGCTTTTTAACATCTACATGAAACCACTGGGAGAGGTTGTCCGGAGTTTTGGGGTTCGGTGTCACCAGTATGCAGATGACACCCAACTCTATCTCTCCACGTAATTCCAGGGAAGCTGTCTTGACTCTAAACCAGTGCTTGGCATCAGTAATGGGCTGGATGAGAGCAAACAAACTGAAACTTAATCCAGACAAGACAGAGATGCTCCTAGTTAGTTGGAAGGTAGATGAGGGAATATGGATACTACCTGTGCTCGATGGGGTTACACTCCCCCTGAAAACTCAGGTCCGCAGCTTGGGTGTACTCCTGGATTTATCCCTAAGCTTGGATACCCAGGTCTTGGCGGTGGCCAGGAGTGCATTTGCACAGCTAAAGCTGGTGCGCCAGCTGCGTCTGTTCCTTGAAATGTTGGATCTGGCTACAGTGACACATACCTTAGTTACATCCCGTTTGGATTATTGTACTGCGTTCTATGTGGAGCTGCCTTTGAAGACGGTTCAGAAACTTCAGCTGGTGCAAAACTCTTCAGCCAGACTACTGACTGAGGCCAGCTACAGGGAGCATATAACACAGCTGTTACACGAACTGCACTGGCTACCAGTCCATTTCCGGGCCCAATTCAAAGTGCTGGTCATTACCTATAAAGCCCTATACAGCTTGGGTCCAGGCTACATGAAGGACCATATCTCCCTATATGCGCCTTCTCGGCAATTAAGATCAACAGAGGAGGCCCTTCGCTCGGTCCCATTGCCAGCACAAGCACAGCTGATGGGGGCACGGGAGAGGGCCTTCTCTGTGGCAGCTCCCAGGCTATGGAACTCTCTCCCTCAGGAGATCAGGATGGCCCCTTCCCTGTTATCCTTCCGAAAAAAGCTAAAAACCCATCTCTTCAGGCAGGCTTTCAACAATTACAGCTGAATCCCTGAACCCCATTTCAGCAAATAATTTTAATCTTTTCCATGTTTTAATGTTTTAATCTTTTAATTTAATTTTTAAATCATATATTGTTTAATTTATCTTTTAATATTTAACTTATTGTGTTTTTAAATTGTGTGAATTTTAATGTTGTTAGCCGCTTTGTTGGGAGAAATGCGGCATATAAATAAAACTACTACTACTACTACTACTACTACTACTAATAATAATAATAATAATAATAGGCACCCAAGCTCTGTTAACATTGAGGCAGACCATCCCCAGCCACAAAGCAAAAATCAGTAATCTCACACCTTAAATGAGTGAGCTTCTGAATATTTATTCTCTATTTTTTAAAAAATACATTTAAAAATATTTTTACAGCAGAAATAGAAAGTCTTTTAAATGTCTGTTTTGCCAGGAAGGAGTAAAGTATTTTCCTCTCAGAATCACTTAATTTGGTACTGACTGGCAGGGTCAAAGGTTCAGACCTCCCTGGTCTCAAACTTGCTACAGCATTTATGTTTACATTTAGAATGCTGGCATTTATAAGAAAGGCAGAAATTCAGACTTTTTCTCCCTTTGAAATGGCTGTTTTCAGAGTCAATATTAGTGCCATGGATGCCTGGATTCCTTCCAAGTAAAAGAAGGCGGCAGGGACTGACTGTTTTCTTTTAAGATAAGCAGGTTTGAAAACATCTTAGCCCATAAATTACTCCATGTAGATGTACCATATCAAAAGCCAATGAATATTTAGAATATTTTACTTGTTAAACTGATACTTCATTCAGCATTTCATTCTGTTTCCATGTCTGGTGGAGTTAGGGTTGCCAGATACCCTGTTTCCCCGAAAATAAGACCTAACCTGAAAATAAGCCCTAGTATGATTTTTCAGAATGCTCGCAATATAAGCCCTACCCCAAAAATAAGCCCCAGTTAAGAGAAACCCCGCCCTCCACCACTGTGCAGCAACCATAATAAGATGACACGACTGTATTTGAATAAACATAGATTGTTGTACATGAAAAAAATAAAACATCCCTTGAAAATAAGCCCTAATGCGTTTTTTTTGGAGCAAAAATTAATATAAGACCCTGTCCTATTTTCGGAGAAACCCGCAATCAATACAATTTTATTACAATAGCTGCCAATAAATGTCTCTTAGTGAACGGACCAAGAAACAGTCATGTTAAAAAATAAAAATAAATTCAATGGAGGCTTTTTTTTTCAAAATACCAAAAAACATTATTTAAACAGCCAATTGTACCCGAACCCACCCCGGCCTGGCTGCGGGATCCCCTGGCTGCTCGCACTCTGCACAGGCTCAGAGGCAACCTTGCTAATCTGGACGCCCAAACAAGGCTCCGGCGCAGGCAGGGGGAAAGCGGCGCCGGGCAAAACCGAATTAGGCAGCCTCCCCTCCCCCGAGGGTCATAGGTTCAAGGCTGGGGAGTGTGGGAGTTGGAGTCCCCAAAAGGGACTTTGAACACACACAGTCCGGGCGCTCGCCTTCCCATTGATGCGCTTGGGCGCTGCTTGCTCCTGCCTGGCTCGGCGGGCGGTGCTCCACTCACGCTGCCTTTCTGGGCTCCACGTGGCCTGGGCGGGGATGGCGGATCGCCGATCAGCTGCGGCAGCGGCGGCAGCAGGAGTGGGCGAGGGCTGCACTCTGGCGGCGGCAGCAGGTAATGGGGGGGGGAAGACAGGGGGACATTTTAAAGGTTTTTATCTTTGCCTGCCAGATGGAGGACATTAGGCTAAAAAGGAGGACATGTCCTTCTTTTGCCTGACGTCTAGCAACCCTAGGTGGAGTGGACATGTCCACGAAAGCTTACATTAAAATATAATAGTCTTTAAGGTGCCACATGTTTTTGTTTAGTTTAGTTTAGTTTAGATCTTTTCAATGTATTTGATCTGTTTTAAATCTGCAGACACAGAAGGTCCTCCATGTGTGCACAGGGGTTTGATGGTAAAACAGTGTTACTTTTTTTTAAAGGTCATAACTCAAAAATGGTCTGCCGGAGCATCCCTAAATTTGGCCCAGAGCAAGGGCAGGCTGTCTGCTATATCTGAGCCAAATTTGGTGCTGGTTTGAGGTCTGGTTTCAAAGGTATAATTTTGTTTGGGGTCACCCAGTTTTTGAATTGTCTTATGGAATGCTGAATTGGACTGTTGCACAATATCTATTGCTGCATGCTTATGCAGCAGTTACGGCAACTGGAAATTAATATATATGAAAGATAGTATATATATATATATATTCTCTGCAATTTGAAATGTTTTCTTCTGGAGTTGTGTAGGATTCAAACAAAGACCTAATAATCTTACTATTATTATTGCTGTTGTTGCTACTGCTCCTATCACTACTATTATTGCTACTACTGCAAGGGAATTTTGAATTGTGAAGTTTTCACTTGAGCGCACCCTCAAATGGCAAGATCTTGAATTTAATGTTCTTAAGGAGAATGTTTATTGTGACTGGGTTTCTCAGTTGTGCTTTCACCAGTAACTTAATCTGTGTGGGCAGATTTGAATTTTTTTTAAAAAAATCACCTCACAAAAATGAACTTACGGTGAATGAATGCATCATGTCAAAAATCAATGTGGAGGTAGTCTGATCTTGTTTGGAATAAAATTCGAAAATAGTGATATTTGATCCTTTTTTCTATTAAAGAGACAACATGGATGTTTCAACAAACACACAGGGAACTTTATGGGGTCTCTGTGAACTCAAGACCTTCCTTCCTTCCTCATTCTACAAATGGTATCTGTTCATGTTTTTATTTCTTTCTCTCCCCTCCCCCCCAGCATGAACTGCAGCATCAGACCCATTTCTTTGTAGGACATTTGATCTGCAGAGGCCTCTGTCTTTAAAATGGTAACTGCTTCTCTGCGTCATGGAGTGATTATCATTGGAGCTATCCTGCTGGTGACAGGGACACTATGTTTTGCTTGGTGGAGCGATGGTGAGATGGTGGCCACCACCTCTAGTACTGGTGACCTGAAGGTCTTGCCTCACGAAGAAGCTGAACCAGGGGCAAGTACTTCCTCTTCTAATGCAGTACTCAGGTCCATCAGCTTCTTCTGTTGTGGAATTGGTGGACTCCTTCTCCTTTTTGGCCTCTTGTGGTCCGCCAGTACTGGAATTGTTTCTCGACAATATCTCTACCATTTTTCCAGGGACCTTCATTATTCCACTGTGGAGCCTCTGGAGAAACAGACCTCCAGGTTAGTAACAATACTTGGGGGGCTGTAACAATACTTTGAGCTTTGTTGGACCTTGGCCAAGGAGTGTTATTTGGTCGAAATGTAATGGGGCATGAGAAAAACTTCATTGTGTAAAAAGTCAGTTCAGTCAGGAAGCATTATAAAATAATTTACTTCTTCCTTGGCATTTATTTTGGACTGTAGGGACACCCCAGCATATACTACATCATGCAACTAGAGTAAGCCATGAGCTGCTCCTATGTAGAGTAACTTCTTTATCTGGCTGAGTGGAAGGTGAGAGAAGCTATCTACCTGCTATTTGAGGCACAGTTCATCTCAAATCAGGCACCCTGGTAGGCAGACCTTTGCATCTAAACTGTGCAACTGAGCTTTTATTTGAAGAGTGAACTTCACTAGTTTGTAAACTTTTGAAGAACTTAAATTTGTATTAAAAAAAGAAAAGAAAAGATTCCAGATATCTGGAAATAGCTGGACTTTTCATTCTAGCACTTTCTGATTTGGCTCCTTCTTCCCATCAGTACTGAAGTTTGGTATCTACAAACCTGATGATGGCTCTTAAATTGATTTTGACATCCAGCAGTGAAAAATCTGTAATCTTATTTGTAGGCTTCCACATTTGTAAATGATACCTAAAAATATGATACAGTGCTAAAGTACTGCATTCCACAACTTGTTTTTTTCCGTTTGTTTCTTCTGATCCAGCCAGTGTAGTGTCCTCTACTGCTAGTCCTGTGTCAAGGTGACATCTGTGGTTTTAGTATATTATTACTTTCTACCTCTAAACACATTTTCCTCTTGAAAAAGAGGAAGTGAGATGATCAAAGGTTATGTGAAACTTTTGCCTATATACAAGCCATGTTTTCTTAGTAAAGTACAACGAAAAGAGCAACAAAGACATATGATCAGTGGCTCATGCAGTGCACATTTATTTTATTTTATTATAATATTAGATGCTGTTTTTAATATTGTGGGAGCACGTAGAGGTCCATATCTTGCAGATGCTACAAAAGCACTAAAGGCTGCTGTAAATACAGGGTGTTTTCACACATCGCTTGATGCTTTTTTGCATACCACCTTCTGTAAATCTCACATATCTGTGGTAGATGAAAGGGCCATATGACCCTAAAAATGGTTCCTTGGTGCTCTTTTGTTGCATAAATCATGCATAAGAAAGTGCAAAGGGCAGTCCTGTACCTGTCTACTCAAAAGTAAATCTCAGTGTGTTCAGTGTGATTTACTGTCAGGTAACAGTGGGTTAGGCTACAGTCTCAGTTGCTTTTAACACCACATGCAATGAGCACATACACAGTGGTGATGTATTTTGTTTTTCTCTAAAATTGGTATTTTAAAATTCTACTAAAAATAGGTAATCTTGTATGTTTTTATGCATCTTATATTATTATGAAATACCTCTTCTTCCTTGTCTTTGTTTGTTTGTGGCTTGGTTTTCTTTCAGGACCTGGGAAGCCAGTGCTATTCCCACCTATGAAGAAGCCGTGAATTGCCAGCCTGCTGAAAATGTGCCAAACTGTACACAGGCTCCTATGTTGAAGGAAAGCAGGCTGCCTGTGTATCAGGTGGTGGATGAAAATGAAACATGGCATGGAGGCCGTCGGCGCAGTTCCTCTGATAGTGTTCTGTTTCGGAATATTCCACCAAGGCTGGACTCTGAATCGTGGAACGAAGGAACCATTGTCTGTGACACTCCACCACCTAGCTATGAGAGTATTGGTTCATGTGATGGATGACCTTGTATCTGGTTCACCACCAGTTGAGGACTTAAACTGCTACTGAAACTTTTTCCTTAAATTAAATTAATTCATTGTGGCAAACTGGAATAGAAAGGGAGGGGATAAATAGTTGTTAAAATATAGAACCACTGTATTGTCTCTCGTAGGAGTTGTTGCCAGATTAACAGGAAATACTTTCAATATTGCTTTTCTGTGTGTGGCTGGCTAATGTATATGCAGTAGGCGTCATGTATCAAAATGCTTTGGCAGCATCCCAAAACGTGAACTTCAGCTAAATAGAAGTGCTGCTTACACTGGTATAGAACTGTAAAAGTATGGAGTGAGTTCAGATGATCAGACTCAGAATAAACATCATCTGGAAAAGAATATTCCAAAATATGTTCAATAAAATGATTATCCAGTGGCAGTCACGTAGATTTTAGATGCTTAGTTGAATGAACAAAGATGTGTGTTCTTTCCCCTGCAGTGAGTCTTGACTTTGAAGATCTGTGGCAGGGGTGGGCAAAGGACAGCCTCACAGCTGTCACCCAGACCCCTTTTTTCCTAGATGGTGTTATATCATGCCTGAGGAGATCAGAACTCTGAATTACAAGCGTCTGCATGTGGAGAGATGCTGGAGGTCGAAAGTCTAACACACCCTGTGAAATAGCCTCCTCTTTGATGTTCTTCCATGGTTATATGCCACATTCTGAGTTGTGATTGCTGAATTTATGGGCAAGGATGATAACGCTGTGTTATATGTAAAAACCAACTGATCTATATGTCTGACTATATTAGAAGAGGAAGGGTAGAGTTCTCCACTTCTTATATATGATGACTGCTGGAGATGAATATCCTATAAAACTGTCAAGATGTGAGTGAAATCTGAGGGAATAATATGAAATAAAAACAGAACTGAAAGAGAGCCAATGCCTTTCACAAAAGAGTTATTGAAAGAGGATGTAGTCAAGTGTATAAACATCTAACCACTATGGACCTATGCCACTTCATACCAAACTGCAGGTTGTCTGATGGATTGTTGGTATCTGTTTCTGAGTCAATCAAAAACAGTGTGTTCTCCAGATTTGGCCCGATACCTTTTGCTGCCTGATGTCAAAGTCATGACTTGGACCTCATTCTACCTGGACAAACTGGCCAGACTGGCAGTTGGGTATTACTTCAGCACAAGCAATGACACGGTGTTCTCTAATGTGTAGGAACACTAGCTTAGGGGGGTACACATGTTTGTCCTAAGCTGCTGCCTCTAATGATAGTGTCAGTTCTGCACAAAGCGCTCAAGCTTAACACATTGTATGTAACTAGAAATAAAACATTTTAAGATTCATGCATTAAACGGTTCTTGGCCAGAAGAAAACGGAAATCTTGCACAAACCCAGGGGCACCACTGTGCAGAGAGTGTTGTGTAAATCCAATTGTTAAGCCCAACTAAAGCAGAACCATTAAATCAACTACTGAGTGAGGAGACAACATTTATGTAAATTCTGTTGATTCAATGGGTCTACTGTAATTGGGGAGTCTAAAAGTTGCATTCAAAGTTCGGTCGGTGTGGAGAGCTTATTTAGGCAGATCTTACAATATTAAATTGCAAAAATCTCTGGTGTGTTTTCAGAGCACTCATTGCCCTTATTGTTTTAATTAACATGTCCTTTTTGTTAACACAGAAAATATTTCTGGGGGTGGGGAGGAGGCAAAATGATTATCATCTGAAAATGTGACCAGTGGAACTATTGAAAGTGCATCTGTATTTGGATCTTGTGAGTACCTAAGAGATGGAGAAGAACTGCTTGTTTTCTTGTGGTTTTTTTGTTTTGGCCTTTTTTGTTTTTTAATTGATACGGGGGAGTATTAGGACTGAGTCACATATTTATTCTGAGTTGATAACAACAGTTCTTAAGCAATGACTTTACTGCTTTATTTTTACATGGGAAGCTATTTGTCCCAGGCTTTGCCCACGTGAAAAATCTGATTATACGTAGAAGAAAACCCTTGAGAAAGAATATTTTCTCTGACGACATGATAACTTGGAAGATTCTCACTTAGGAGCAATTTTAGATAAATAGCTCCGGAAGTTATGATGTAGTGGTCAGAATCATCCATGTGAGAAATTTTTTTCACTTCCAGAAATAACCTGAGTCTGACATGAGATTTTTAGAAAATGTGACTGCTAAGAATGAGGTCTCTTCCTTGGCATTTCTAATCCCCTTTCAACTAATTGCCATTTCATCCCCCCCCCCCCAGTACAAATACCTGTTTCAATAACTTTCCTTGCACCCATGATACTGGTACAGCACCCCAGTGTGCATACAATGCAAGGTTTAAACTAGTGTTAACAAAGTCAAAGCAGGGAGGGAAAAACGTTTTGTGTGTTTTTTTACAGCACTTCTGTGTAGTGATGTACTTTTGTTTTGCTTTGCTGTGATTTGCTGCAGTGCAGGATCTGCTCATCTGGACACCAGTACAGTACTTTGTTGATGGATGCTGATCCATGCACTTCGTGCGTGTGAGTCGTTTGATGACCTTTCCTTATGGGCATTTTTCTGTTGTTCGGTCTTCACCCCTCATGTCTTGTTTAGTTTTTGTGGGATAAAAGCTCTCCCTGTATTCGTTTTTTTCAATTTTTTTAATGTTATCATTTTTGCTCTGTAATGCAAAAGTGAAAACAAAAAAAAAAAGACTGAAGATTTGACAAGGGGTGAGGGATTAAGAAAAGAAGGTGAGACTGTAGTAGGTACATCTTGCATTCTCCTTTTTTCTTGTTTTTTAGTATTACCACTTTCGCTGTGAAACCTGGTCAAGTAGCGCAAAAGTAATTTTTCTTAAAAAAAGAAAAATGTGAAGGTTTGAGAAGGATAGGCAAGTGAAACAAGGAAGTGAGCCCCATAGTGCAATACTATAGCAGTGCTAGAGTAAAGCCTCTCCTCACAACCTGAGTTCAATCCCGCTGGGTTCAGGTAGTTGACTCAAGGTTGACTCAGCCTTCCATCTTTCCAAGGTCAGTAAAATGAATACTCAGCTCACAGGGGAGAGGGGGGCAAAGTTGATGCTTGCATAATTATGTTTTAAACTGCCCAGAGAGTGTTCCAAGCATTATGGGGTGGTATATAAGTTGGATGGATGGATGGATGGGAAATGAAATAGTCAGATCAGAGAAGGTTGGCAAAAAAGGGATGGCAGTCTGTTGGGAGTGAGAACTGAGGGAGCAATTCTGGATGGTGTGTGGACAGGCAGTAGAGGGAAAACCCTGTGCATCTAGCAACAAATAAACCATCATGTATGGATGCTGCTACCTGGATGATTTATTTTCCTCTGCAAAAAAGAAAAAGAAAAAAAAGAACAGGGATAATAATACAATGCGTATGAAATTCAACAGATAAATATTTTCCATTTGAATCTCTGTGGTGGGAAGAGAAGCAGCAGCTGGATTTCTGTTTACCGTGCCTGTAAATGCACAGTCTTTGTCCAAGAGGGGGAGAAATTGAAGAAGCAGTTCAAAGTTGTCTCAGTGTCGGTCACTGAAACTGATAATTGTTTTTGTAAAGCAGATTGCAAGGTGTTGTCATGCAATAATCTGATGTTCTCATGCAATAATCTGATAAACCCATTTGGGAAGGATGGCCTTTACTGGATGGCAGTCCTGTCACATGTCCAGGCTGCAATATTGCTATTAAAACTCACCTGACCCCAGACAAAGCTCTACTCTGATAAGAGCCTAAGTTGTACATTATGTAACCTGATAGAATGGATAGTTGCTATTCCTTCATGTTAGGGGTAGTGAGCAGTTTGTGGCTGTCCAAAGTCCATGTGTGATGGGACTGCAATCCAACTACATTGAGAGAGTCAGAATTTGCTGTATGTATCGGTGACACTATGGAAACATAGTAGGGCTTTTTCTCCTTGAAAATGGTCCATGAAGGGTAAGGGTCTTAAGATATCTTGCCTCATCATAAATCTTTTTCCATTCAGTAACTCCTAGATAAGGAGAAAAAACACTGGCATGCCTAAAATATATGCAGTTTGTAAGCAAATCGATGCTTCAAGAATGTTGTGCATAGTATTAATGGTGGCCAGATTCCTGTGTCTAATGTGGCCATTTCATGGGAAGAAGAGCTTGGAAAAGTTACATTTTTGGATAAGAGCAGCCAGAATCTCATTGCAGCAGTAGCCAGAGGCTATCTTGTTTGTGGAAATTTGGGAAATGGAGTCTCACAGAGTGACATTTCTAAAGTTTAACCAACAAATACGATCCCTGGATGTGGATGGGAGCTCATGGGTGGGTGGGTGGCACTCTGACCACAGTTCCATCAAGTCTAGAAACAGCCTACTTGCCAGACAGAAATTCATATGTTTAAGCTGTATATGAAACCTCTGAAGTGAAACCATCTCGTGAATGTTACTGTCACACAGTTTTTAAAAGTACGTATAGAGATTGCCAGGCAGAAGAATGGTAGCAAATAATCTAGAATGTGAAACAGAGTTGGAAAACATGTGGCCCTGTAGATATTGTTGGACTCACAATTCAATTCTTCAGAAGAACCTCTGGCTTATGACTGGGGGATATTTTGCTTCTGTATGCATCTGTTGCCAGCAGGAAAAAGGATGCCAAGGTCTACAGAAGAAAGGACAGCCTGAATGTTGACAGCACCAATGGCAGCGGTCAAGATGGTCTACAGCAGTGGGTTCCCAAATTTGGATCCCCAGATGTTATTGGACTAAAACCCTCAGAAGCCTGCACCACTAGCTGTGTTGGCCAGGATTTCTGGAAGCTGTAGTCCAAGAACATCTGGGGGCCCAAGGTTGGGAACCACTTGTCTACAGGATGCCCTCTTGTGCTCACTACCATTCACAAAGAGACACCAAGAAAGGGAAAATCCCAGAAATTCACCCCTTTTTTTCATCTGTTGTTTCTGCAGACAGAGGGGAACAGCCAGATTGTTGTCATTCCTCCGCCACACCTGTCAAGAGTTGCTGCCTGGGGAGGTTGTCTCTCTGCCTAATGGTAGGGCCAGCCATAGCCTTGCTGAAGATGCCAAGAAGCCCTTTAGGCTGTAACATGCACTTGTATCATGTAGTGTCTGGGGCAACACCTTATTAATCCACCTGCTTGTTGTCTTGATTTTTTTTAATTGTGCTGCTTAAATTTTAGCATTCCTAAAGATAAAACAGAGAAGATGTAAACAACAAATGTATGATTTGCAAGCTTTCAATTAATAAATATTGGAAGCTACTGAACTACCTAGTGTTTAGTTTCTATTTTATTAAGGTTACCATCTTTCTTTCCCTTTTTTGTTGGCTGTGTGCCTCTATGAGATGAATAACAGAAGCAGATTTCTCTCCCATAACCACATCTTCAAAAAAGAATCAGTGTCCATTTAAAAAAGTGACATTGTAAGTACTGCCAATTGCTGATTATTCATGCTGATTTGCATATGACATTTTACTTAAAGAAGTATACATGGGTGAGGGAGAAAACATGTACACTATATGAATTTTAACTGCACACATGTATCTTGGGCAAACTATCTGTCAGCTGATACTTCCTTCCTATACATAACAAATACACACTGTATTTTTCTTCCATAGTGGTGTATGCATGTTTTACATCTTTCTACTTAAAATGGGGCTGCAAAATTTGGTTTTTGGAGCTGTTATTTATATGGCTTATATGTATATCTTGCCTCTCCTGCGCTGAACTCAAAATAGTGTTATGTGGCTTTCTGCATCGCTACATTTTCTTCTCAGCCTTTTGAGGAAGGTTGAGAGAGAATGGATGGTCCAAGGCCACCCAGTGAGTTTCATAGCTCAGTAGAGACTATATACTGGTTCTTGCAGGCCCCAATCCCATCTTTATCCTTTACACCACTGATTCCCAACCTTGGTTCCCAGATGTTCTTGGACAAAAACTCCCAGAAGCCTTCACCACTAGCAGTGCTGGCCAGGATTTCTGGAACAACTGTAATCAGGAACAACTGGGAACCTAAGGTTAAGAATCACTCGGTCATGTCTGTAAATAGCCTTTTGACCTACAATAGCTCACAGCTGACAGTTGAAATGTGCTTAGTCTTTAATGAAGAGCAGGTCACAGGAGATATCCAACTGATTATTATTAAGGACTGGTCTTCTCCTTGAACTACTTTCCCGCTCTTAAACCCTACTGATTTTCTGGATCTAACCCCTTAATGTAGCTAGAGGTAGTACCCTTAATAAGAGATA
This sequence comes from Intellagama lesueurii, assembly GCA_037013535.1. Classification (NCBI taxonomy): domain Eukaryota; kingdom Metazoa; phylum Chordata; class Lepidosauria; order Squamata; family Agamidae; genus Intellagama; species Intellagama lesueurii. Next base: position 172,599,695 of record JBAJHW010000004.1, on the reverse strand, counting down.
GCCATCTCTCCTCCAACATTGGATTTCTAGCTCCCATTGGCTCTAGCCAGTGTGGCCATTAGTAAGGAAAGATGGATGTTGGAGTAGACTTGCATTGAGAAAAATCACAGGTTTCCCATTCCTGCCTTAAAAGTACATTCTCACTTATTCTTACACCATGTTTCACCATGGTTGAAAAGTTTAACTTGGTGTTAAATGTAGAACAGAAAGATATACTTTGTTGGCCAGCCAGCTGGCAATCTCAAGTTAATTAAAAAGCAAGGTGTGAAGCAGCTTGGATATGAAAAATCACTTTAAAATCCATTGCTTGAGTTTGTCATTTTATGCATGTACTTCTGGGGCTAGCCTACAGACTAGCTTTGCTGAGTTGTACCAATCTGCTAGAGCAGTGATCCCCAACCTTGAGCCTCCAGATGTTCTTGGACTGCAACTCCCAGAAGCCTTCACCACCATCTCTGCTGGCCAGGATTTCTGGGAGTTGAAGTCCAAGAACATCTGGAGGCCCAAGGTTGGGGACCACTGAGAACTCAGTGGTTTAGGTATATGGCTGCGGAGCCAGAGGTTGGCAGTTCAATTCCCCACTGTGCCTCCTTGACAGGGACTGAACTCAATGATTCATAGGCTCCTTTCCAGCTCTGCAGTTCTAAGCAGCACCCAGCATGGTGTCGTGGATAGAGTAATGGACTAGGACTCAGGGGACCTTGATTTGAATCCCTGCCCAGCCATGAAAATTCATGGATGGTGTGGAATTGGTAAAACCACTCCTTAAATATCTTTCTTACCTTGAAAGCACTGTTAGGGTTGCTATAAGTTGGTTCTGGCTTGAAGGCATATAACAACCGCCACTTACGGTGCAACACAACATTGTTGAATTTTTAGCTCCTAGGTCAAACAAGAATTCATACTTACAAAGGGATTCTGCGTCTGGTTGTAAATATTCAGAAGCTCATTGATGTGAAATTACTGGTTTTTGCTTTGTGATGGGATGGTCTGACTTGAAGTTAGCAGAGCGTTTGTGCCTATATCTTGTCATAGTCTCAACTATTCCACCTGTTCTGTCATGATACAATTGTTTTGTAATAACAACAAAAACACTTTATAGATGTTATGTGCTATCAAATCACTTCTGATTATCAAGTTCAGCTGGGACTGTGCTTCACAATGTCATTATTAGAGCTGCTACATCCTAAGCCCAGATAGTTGTGATGATGTCCAGCCTCTGATGGGAGAGTTTGTGGGAGAGATTGTCACATTGTGCATGTACTTTTGGGGTTAGGCCACACACTAACATAAACTATGCAGAGCTGAACGTGTGCTGTGGGGAGTTAGCTAAAAAGAGCATAAGGGGAAAATCCTTTGGCATTCTGGTTGTTGCTGCATGAAGATCTTGCCAGCATTTACTGCACATGTGCCCATGCTTTTTACAGCATCCTGACAGAACGAAATGGCACATTGCTTGTTGTTCTCATGACTGGGAAAGCTCCACATGCTTTGTTTTTGTGTATCAAGCTGCCATTCAATGCATAAGAGCTGGAAGAGTAGAAGAATTTGGCAACACTATTTGTAAACAGGTTGTTTGCAACAGTATACTAGCACTGAACAGTATTATTCCCAGTACAAATATGCAATTATTTCCATACAGGGTGAAATGCCCTGAATGTTCCTGACAGATTATATACGCTTTAATGATTGCGTGGTCAATAAAATGGAGGACCAAGGACATTAATTTTAAAGATACATTTTGAGGTGTGTACAACAAGCAAAGTTCCAGCATATTTTACAGCTGAAGTTCTCAAATTCAGTTTCTTTTAATTCAAGGATAGGCAGGATTGTGTGCACCGTGGCAGGTTGTGTCACATGTTTGATCAATTCTTCCTTCAAAAGAAAGAATAGATTATGTGGGTGTTAGACAATGGCTCTGGCAGCATCAAGAACACAATTAAGTCTCTGATATTTTTAGCAAGGTTGCACCCTTTTACTAGTTAAAGGGAAATACCCCAATCTTAAATCAACTGCAATAATGTTTTTTTTTGTAAAATGAATAATTTTGTCCTCTTTTCCCATGCTGTTTAGTTGCCTGACTTAATATCCAGTACAATCATGTGCATGTTTACCCAGAAGTAAATCCTACAGTGTTTACTCCAGATAAGTGTGCACAGAATAATGATCTTATGAATTCATGAACACAGGATGGCTAGCTTTTTAGCAGCGCTGCTCCTCTGCCTTTTCTTTCCCCATCATTTTCTCTCCATGCCAGGGAAAGTATAACCTGCTTTGAAGACACAAAGGAAAGGAGGAAGGGGAGAAAAGCTGGCAGTCTTACAGGAAAGATGTCAAACGAGAAAATTCACTTCATCATATTTGAAAAGTTAATCTTACTGTCCTTAAATTACATTATTGCCTCGAAGATGGAATATAATTTGTTTACAAAGACAGAACAACTGAAGTCGAGAGACAGTAACTTTTTTTTAAGCTCTAGGATTTTTCCGGTGAAGATTTCAAATGAAGCAACATATCTTTTAATAGGGCTTTTACATAATTTCCCAGGCAGATTCATGAAGCCCTCACAAGGATATATGTGCTTTCAGTAGAGTTGCCAGATTTCTCAAAAAGCCACCTGAAGTCTCAAGGAATGGACATTTTTCTTCAGGTCTCCAGGAAGAAAGACAAATCTCAGGGCGAGTGCAACAGGCGGAGGAACATGTTTGATTTTTGTGTGTGAGGTGGCTTTCCCCACTTGCTCTCAGCTGGGTGGCACCCGGGTTTATGGTCTCAACATAAAGATGCTTCAATGTGTGTTTGGGTGGTCTGTGATGAACCCAAAACCCAGGTGTGAGGGGAAAGAGCTTGTAGGTCAACAAACTTTGGGCCCCTCATGCTATTTGGAGCAAGGAAGGGCACGGAGCACAAGTGATGTACTCTGAGTTGCACAAGCCTTGTCAGCAGAGGCAATATTACTGGGAAAAACTCCCTGTGGGCTGTTGGACAGCCTTTCCACAAGCCCCAGCAAGAGCAGAGGGCCTGGATAAGCAACTCATATATCATGTGTGCTAGAGGCAAGGCTGCGCAGGATGTCAACAGTCATGAGATTCACAGGCACTGGAGGCATTTTGCTGCTAACCCAGGCCAACAAAGAAGTTTTTCCCTTCCCCACCCGACTTGCCCATTTACCAGGTTTTGCTCCTGTCCATCTCCAAGGTCAGTTGGCCCAGAAGCAGTTCCATCCCCTCTCCCAACCCTTACCTGTCAACCCTGTGATGGGATAAAAACCCAGCTGGCTACAGGATCCTGAGAGCTGACGTCTCAAAAGGTAATGCGGCCAGGGCCCAGCTGGGAGTGGCCACTAAATACATAGCTAGTTCCTACGAAAAGCCAAACTTATCTTGTGGACCTGCAATTCTGGAATGCCAGAGTGCATTCCAATAAAATCAATAATGTACAAACATGCAACACAACATACATACCCACATCCACACCCACCTGTACATCAACATAAAATTCCTCAAAATAAGCAATAATCAAAAAGAATTTAACAAACTGCTAAACAGCTCTTGGGTTCCATCATGAATTTCCTGCATTCCATTGTGCTGGATTACACTGATTTTCAAAAAAGCAAATGTTCAACAGCTGCTTCTAAAACAGCATTAACTTTACAGGGAAACAAAAGACAATGCCATTCATTCCTTTGCTCTTAGTGCGACTCAGTCAAATATACAGAGGATGAATTTGCAAATGCTTGCTGTAACATGTCAAAGCCTGCATTTTTTTCCCCATGGAAAGGGAGTGGTGTTCTGCCCCTTTCCTCTATGCATCTCATGGGATTGATTTTTAGATAACAAGCATATGATGCTTTGCAAATGAAAAAGCAGTACAAATGTTTTAAAACTCACAGGCCTTTCTAAACACAAAACCTGCAAACAAAGCAGAGCAAAACAATGTAAAGAAAAATAAAATTCAATAGCTACTGCTATTATTGACCAATTGACACGTTCCCAGTGGATAGAGTGATGGACCAGAACTCTGGAGAACAGGGTTCGAATCCCCACTTGGTCATGGATACTCAGTGGGGGAGCAGAACTGATAAAACTACTCCTTAAATACCTCATTGACCTTGAAAGCCCTGTTAGGGTCAAAGGTCACTATAAGTCGACTATAAGTTGGTTCGGACTTGACAGCACAGAACACACAAGCACGTTATTGACAAATAATGGCCATCCCATGAAAAGTTAACTGGATTCCCCCTTTCAGAATAGCTTCTATGAAGCTCCCTCTGGATCTGGATCTTAAGCACATTAGATGGCATTCACTGTATAGCAATCTGAAACAAGGCCTGGAATCATCACATGAGTCAACTGTGTTTTTGGCTGGTGTTAAAAGTCCTTGTGAAAAGAAGAAAATGCCAGGCCAGTAAAAGGATAGATAGATAGACAGATAAGTTTTTCTGCTTTATATATTCTTATGTAGTACAAAAAAGGTAACATCTAAGCTGAATCACATTCAGGTGCTTTCTTCTCCAGCAAACAGGAGTTTCTGAATTGCTCTTGAGGGTCCAGTGTAGAGGCAGGGAAGGTGTAGCTCTGCAGGGCTTTACAACTCCCATCACCTTCCACATTGGTTAGATTGATGGGAGTTGTAGTCCAATAACATTTGTAGGGTCACACCTTCCCCACCCCTGCTCTATTTAGTGCTGTGTTCTAAGTAAAGTTAATGGGTTGGATCCAGAGTTCGTATTGGAGATCCTTTTGTGCTGGATGAAAAGGGGTCAATGAAGGCGTTTTTGGGAATTCAATTCCTCACTGTGCCTCCTGAGAGAAGAGCCAGCCTGTGTGGCCTTGGACAAGCTGCACAGTCCCAGAGTGACCCCAGAAGAAGGGAATGTTAAAGCACTTCTGAGTATTCTCTACCTAGAAAACCCTGGAAAGGGTCACCATAAGGCGGAATTGACTTGATGGCATATGATTAATCTTAATTATTGAAACACCTTGTTTCCTTTTCTGCAACCTCGTATGCCTCCTGCAAAGCAGATCTGGCAGACTGAAGAACTCTCCTGGGGCAGTAGGAGCTGAGCTTTAGGAAGTTATTTTGGAGACTACAACTCCCAGACTGTCAGAGGAAACATGACCAGTGGCTATGGATGTTGAGGAATTCTGGGCATTCTATTCAAAAAGTAACTTTTCCAAGCCATAATCAGGAGAGTTGACACAGCGTACTGTAGAAATAACTGGGGCAGGATTGCCTTATTGCTCCCAACCCCCCCTCCCTTTTTGCATGAGTCTTTCTACTCACAGAATGAATGATCTGGATCTCCATAGACAGCTGTTCATGGTGGGCTTCAGTGTTTATTGGAACAAGATTGTCTAATCTAAGTGCTATCTGTCTCCAAAATGTTACTCTTATGAGGAAAGGAATATTTCTAGTTAGAGCTAGTAATTAAGGCTCAAGCCATAACAATATGAATCATAAAGTTATGGACTGAATGAGTGAAGTGAAAACCTTGTATAACTGGAAGGGTGGATAGATACCTGAAGAACTGGAAATGTGAGATAGGTATGATCCAACAGTGTGATGTGGCTACAAAAAAGGCAAATGCTATTTTAGGCTGCAATAATAGAAGTATAGTTTCCAAATCCCGCGAGGTGCTAGTCCCCCTCTATTCAGCACTGGTTAGGCCTCCTCTTGAGTACTGTGTCCAGTTCTGGACACCACACTTCAAAAAGGATGCTGATAAATTGGAACATGTTCAGAGAAGGGTAACAAGGATGATCAGGGGGATGGAAACCAAGCTCCTATGAGGAAAGACTGCAAGAATTGGACATGTTTAGCCTTGAGAAAAGAAGCCTGAGGGGAGATATGATAGCACTTTTCAAATACTTGAAAGGTTGTCATTCAGAGGAATGGCAGGACCAGTTCTTGATCAGCTGAGAGTGCAGGACATGCAATAATGGGCTAAAGTTAAAGGAAGCCAGATTTCAGTTGAATATCACTTCCCATTAGAGCAGTACAGCAATGGAACCAATTACCTCAAGAGATTATGAGTGCTCCAAACTGATTGCTTTAACACAAATTTCAAGAGAACTTTGGACAACCACCTGACAGATATCCTTAGATTTGTATTCCTGCATTGAGCAGAGGGTTGGACTTGATGGCCTTATAGGCCCCTTCTAACTTCATGATCCTATGATTCTATGAAGTGGGAAATATTCTGATTTTCAAACAGTGATTTGTGAAAAATGTCCATTTTTGAAAGCTGATAACCTACAGTCTTATAAAGGTGGTTTCCCCCTGTGACAAACAACATGTTGGCTTTGCTGGACTTCTCAGCGGCTTTTGATACTATCAACCATGGTATCCTCCTGACCCGTCTCTCTGGATTGGGACTTCAGGGCACTGTTTTATGGTGGCTCCAGTCCTTTCTGGAGGAGAGAACTCAGAAAGTGGTGCTGAGGCCTGGCTGCTGACCTGTAGGGTCCCTCAGGGTTCTGTTTTGTCTCCTGTTATTTAACATCTACATGAAACTGCTGGGAGAGACTGTATGGAGTTTTGGGGTTTGGTGTCACCAGTATGTGGGTGACACTCAACTCTACCTCTCCTTGCCATCTAAATCCGAGGAAACTGCTTCAGCTCTAGATCAGTGTTTGGTATCAGTAATGGACTGGGTGAGGGTGAATAAATTGAAACTTAATCCAGACAAGATAGAGGTGCTTCTGGTCAGTCAAAAGGCAAATCAGCGAATAGGGATGCAGTCTGTACTGGATGGGATTGCACTCCCATTGAAAAAACAGGTGCACAGTTTGGGGGTGCTTCTGGATTTATCCCTGAGCCTGGATGCCCAGGTCTCGGTGGTGGCCAGGAGTGCATTTGCACAATTAAAACTAGTGGTCCAGCTACGTCCGTTTCTTGAGAGATCTGATCTGGCCATTGTGAGACACACCCTAGTTATTTCCTGTCTGGATTACTGTAACATGGTCTATGGGCTGCCAATGGAAAGTGTCAGGAAACTTCAGTGGGTCCAAAATGCAGCAGCCAGATTGCTGACTGTGGCTGGTTACAGGGATCACATAACCCCCTGGTTACAGCAGCTCCATGGCTGCCGATCAGTTTCTGGGCACAATTCAAAATGCTGGGTTTAACCTATAAAGCCCTAAATGGCCTGGGTCCAAGCTATCTCAAAGACCATACCTCCCATTATAAGTTGGCTCGGGTGTTAAGATCATCAGGAGAGGCCCCCTTCTCTCACTCCCGCACCCTCACAGGAGTGCTTGGTGGGGACACGGGAGAGGGCCCTTCTCTATTTCTGCTCCCAGACTTTGGAACTCCCTCCCAGACTGGCCCCATCATTGCTGTCTTTCCGCAAGCAGGCAAAGACCCTTATCTTCAGGCAATCCTTCCATCAGTAACTTAATTACCTGTGTGTGTGATTTTTAGATGGATTGTTATGCATGACTGCTTTGACTAGGTTTTTAGTACTACTTGTGTTTTCCATTTCTCAGAGTGGCACTTGTTTTTGTTTTTTTAATATTTGTATACTTATGTTCTGAGCTTTAATTATTGCCTTTTAATGATGTAAGATGCCTCTTTATACTCATTGTTCTTAGCTTTAAATATTTGTTTTTCAATGTTCTAAGCCTCCTTGGGTCCTTTTTCAAGGAGAAAATCAGGGTATAAATAAATAAATATGGAAATATTTACCAGTCCCCTCCTCCCTTTGTGAACTCCAATGGCCCAAACCTAAACGCAGGTCTTTTGAGTTCTAGTCCATCACTTTATCCATGACACCACACTGTCGCTGTACACTGCGGGTGTACCTATGCAAAAAAATCCACTAGATGGCGAACAACTCCCAAAATGTTTGTTCTCTGAACCACATATGGTTTTAAGGCAGAAGATGGGGAAGGTAGTATAAGAAAAAAAAGGAGGAGAAAGAGCCAGAACTGAGGCAAGGCAGAAGATTTGTGAATGTGTAGACTCATACTCCCCCCTCAAACTCAGCTTTGTTGTAGGGAAATAACAAAAGGAACTAAGGGCTCTTTGAATAATGTAAACCACCTTGGGTCCTTTTTAAGGAGAAAGGCTGGGAATGCATGCATGGAGGTGTTGTTCAAGATCATTCTGGTATTTTTGTGACAGATTTGAATAGATTATCCCAGTATTGATGTCCACATATGGGGAGAGTATTTGTTGCTGGATGTACTGGGACTCACTGAGTATTTTTGGTACCACCTGTCCACAGAAACCTGGAATTTATCCCTTCTGCTCTCCCCTTTTGCCTGTTTTTCCACATTCTCCATACTTACTTCCCTCTCTCCTCCCTTCCTGCTTTTCAAATGTCAGGTTTTTGCTGCAATACTTTCTAATTTTATATATACTTTTCAGTTTATAATTTTCACTTTTGCACCAATGGTGCAAGAGTGGTAACATTAAAAAAAAAATTAAGTGCAGAAACAGCTAATATTCCAAGAGAACTAAATAAAAGTAGCAATAAGGCATGGAGGGATGGAGATGGGCCAGCCGAAAAACTCCCATAAGGAAACATCATTGAATGGTCCATACTCACATAGATCATCCTGCATCAAGGCAGTATGGGGGCCCACATGAGCAGATTACGCACTGGAGCAAATTGGAGCAAAGCAGAACAAAAATACACCACAAAAATAACAGACACACCCCAGAACTCCATGTTTTTTTGTCCCACTTTGGCTCTGTTGACATTGGTTTCAGCCTTGTGTTGTGTAGGTACCAAAGTGCAGCACCTGTATCATGAGTGCAAGAAAGGTTGGGAAAAAATGCTCAGTACAGGCAGGTGCCTCAAAATAATTTCTGGTTTTACTAACAGCTGGAAAAGAGGACCTGAAGGGCTGCTTGGCAAACCCAGAGAGAGGGAGGAAAGTCCAAAACTCCCCTGTGATTTATTCAAGGACACTAAAGAACAATTAAAATCTTTAATTAATCTCAAAACTAATGGACAGGCACAGGGTTCTGAACCTTCTCTCTAAAACGATTGGAAAATCTCATTCTTCTTTGTTTTTTAAAAAACCCTACAAATCCTACATTTTAATCCTTTCCACAAACCACTGAATGGGAGCTGTAGTCCTTAAAAAGCAACTTTCCCCGACCTTTGGCTTCAGCACACTATTAAAGCTAAACAATTGAAGCTTGTTTAAAAAAACTGCAATGAATGACTGTGAATACAGCTTGAAGAGTGTAGAAATAGGTACCATTCTATAAACAATCATGTTGTTTCTGCTGTTGTTATCTATAGCCAGGGGTTCCTTACCCACTAACTATTATCACTTTTTACAATGCAGAACTTAGCTGGAAAAGATTTGAATATCAAATGGAAATCATTACTAGGTGTGAAACACCACACTGACTCACACAATTTGCAACTTGTGTCTGCTAACCAACCACTGTTTCTTTATTTTGGGGCCATGTATAAATGTGTAAAAATAAGTCATGTGATCTCAGTCTTATGTCTTAGGAACTGGACTAGATCCATGGAGACTCACATTAAAATATAGCAGTTAGTCTTTAAGGTGCCACAAGGTTTTTGTCTTTAATTTTTCTTTTTCTTTTGTTTTTGACCTGATATACTATTTGATTGTGAACTGCTCACCTCCATGATTTACTTTCTCCCACTAAGCTCAATGAAAGATAGTTGATTCTGTGAAAGGAAGAAGTCAAATTGTAGAACCCCTTTCCTATTTGCTTTTCTTAGTGCCCATCACCTTTTTCAAAGCCTGGGGCCCCAGCCAGTGTTTCCATATGTAAATAGGTAGTTGTATTAGTCACACTTTCATATACTGCCCTAGAACCCTGTGGAGAAAGATTAGTTGAGAAACATTTTGAATAAGTAAGTGATCCATAATATAAACTAGGGTGATTATGTACACTGTGAAAACCACACCATCATCCCAAGATTCAGGTGGGGAACCAGTTTTCCAGCTGACGACTACCCTTAAATTTTGTGCCATGGACTGGAATAGGGAGCAGAGAATACTCACATATGGCTTTCTGTCAGATTTCTACCTTTCCTCAATTGGCCAGTCATCCTCTGAAGAAACCTGGCAACTGGACTGTGACTAGAACTATCCTAAAACCCTCCTCCCCTGTCCACACCCCCTTGGTGAAGTTTCCTAGCTTTTCCACTGGCTATACCTAGGGGGAAGGTTATATTTAAGCCTCCCAGGACAATGTTATTCAAGTGTGAATTTAAATATCTTGTTTGCATTCATTACAAGCCCATTAAAAACTGGCTGGCTCAGAGCTGGGCAGGACTGGTCTGAAGGTGCAGCTGACTCTTGTCCTCTCGATGTCAATGGCATACCTTTTTCCGATGCACCTAAGCAAGGGCTGCTGATGTCTGGGGCCAGGGCCAGGGGAAGGGCTGCCCAGCCTTTTTGGCCTCTCCAGTTTCCAGCATAACCTCTTCCCATGAACTGCTCCACCAGAAATTAGCTTGATTTTCATGTTGCTTTCTGAGCTGTGTGAATTCCAATGGCTGAAGAAAAAACCTTTCGCTATGGACTCATAGTCCTGGGCTTCTTCCTGGTGATGGTAGGGATGTTCATTATGAGTGTGGAAAAACCTCAGATCTACATCACTTTCTGCACCCTGGGGATCTTGACCATCGCCGTGGGAGTCACTTGGAGCATGTGCCAATGCTACCCAAAGGTAGGAAACAGGGTATTTTCCCCCCCAAAGTGCCTTCAACTGTTTATATTCTCTGTTTCTTTCCTCTTCACTTCTTACTTCTTCACAGAGATGGACAAAGATATTTTCAGACAACAGCTCCCAGAATTCCCACTGGCCTTGCTGGCCAGAGAGAGTTCTGTGGGTCCAACCAAGTAACATTTCCTAGTTCTGCTCTTTTGTAAGCAGTGCATGCTTCTGAAGAGTGTGTAGGCATCCTTCAGTCTCGAGAGACTATGGTAACGTGCTTTGTATGGAGGACGTAGAGTATTTCTGAGCTATTTGAGGCTATAATGACTGAAGACACTATACTTTTGGTTCTTTATCTAGTCTGTTAGTCGACCGAGGAGTATTAAGGCAAATATATTTATCTACAAAATAGCCGATACTGAATTATCACTTGTGTTTTCCTCCTGGAAATTCAAAATTTGTTGAAAGTTATTTTTAGAATGTAAAACGAATAAAACAACAACCCCAAACTCAAGCCATAAATGTTGTATTTCTATCTCACTCTTGAAGCTCAAAACAATTTTCATTTCCAATTTTCTAGATCCCTTTCCAAGTGTGCAAGGGTGAGAGAGAAACACTTTGCAGAGAATGGACTGGTGAAGTTAATGGTTGTTATCTATTCGAATGTATAACTAGTACTGAAATGACACATTATGTTTGCTTAGTGAAAAAATGATGTACATGTGTGTGTGATGTACCAGTTTGATTGGAAAAGCAGTGGTTAACCACTTTCCCCCCACAAGCTGTTTTCCCTCCAGTTTTGGTGACCCTCTGGGAAAGGGAGTTGAGATGAATTCTGGTATCAGCGTCCTTCTCCCACAGAGGACTTTTCTTCCTCATAATCATGGCTGCCCTTCACGTGCCCTCTCCCTCTGAGACCGAGCCAGAGTTCAAGTCAATAGATGCTGCTGCTTAATCTCCTGATTCTTGCTATTGCTTGCATACTCAGAAAGAGCAGGTACACCAACAGTTTATACCAAGAAGGAAGACTAGCAAAACCAGGAGGCTATGGCTGGTGGGTGGTTGTGACTGGAAGGTTAGCTTGATATTATGCTTAGGCTCTAAGAACCTGGGAGATTCGAGTTCCCGTTGAGCCATGGTTCCTCACTGGGTGACTTTGGGCCGGCCAGTCAGTTAGTCAGTTTCTCTCTCTCATCTCAGTCTCAACTACCCCACAGGGGTTTTGTGAAGATAAAAAGAGGAAGTGGAAGTCTATAAAAGTGTGCAGTCAGGTGCATATTCACATGGCCTGTCACCTCTAAGGAGAGATGTAAGTTAAATATTTCCCCCTCCCACAAAGGCAGTCCCCCTCTTCAAAGAGTAACACCCAGTATGTTTCCCCTCAGATCAGAGTTGTTTCTGTTGATGCCGAATCTGAGAGGTTCCTTGTCAAGAAGCCAACAGCTTCATCTATTGAAAACCCAGTTCCTGAGAAGAACAGGTACGTATGTCTAAGGACACCAAGCCTGTAAGCTTCAACTCAACAGACTGCAATTTTCTTTTTTTTAATTACAATACTTATCAGTACGTATAAATTGTGTTCTTTATCAGGACAAGGTCAGCCTCTGGAAACACTGGCAAAGGAAAGTGAATTGCACATATTACAGTGTCTCTTCACAACTAAGTAAGCCAGGGAAAAAAAGAAGTATTCTAAGAGAGAAAAAAGGCAACATAGAAAGGTCTTGCTCATCAATTTTAAAAACAGGCAGCAACACCAGAGACGAATGTGCAAGAAAGCAAAAGGCTGATCTTCTTTCTGCAATATTTAGTTTAAACTTCAGTATCCAACCCTGTTGTACGTAATCCCATCTAGAAAATGCAAATGTACCCACATTAGGCCAATTGAAAAATTACTTTGCATCAGAGCCTAAAAAAGTTACATTTTAGGTATAACTCCCAGAATCCCTCTGGTTAATGTAGCTTCTAGTCAGGGTCCATTTTTTCATCCCAACACAGTTAGAACCCCAACAGGAAATGGTTATACTAATGAAACAAATTGGATGATGGATCAGAGTTTTTGAATTTGGTTTAAAGTCACTTGGTAACCATGTGGTTGTGGTGTTGGTGTGTGTATCCTCTTGGGAAAACTTAAATCCATTTTAAAGCTGTGTTGTATATCAGTTGAGGGGACTACACAGGCTTTTAAAATAATTGCGTTTGAGGCTTTGTTCTTCACCCACCTGCCCTCGCACTGACTGCCTGTCACAGCCACTAGCTGCTGCTGCTACTACTGCGGTGTTATCCTTACTATTTTTTTTTTCATTTCTTGCAATCTGGCATAGTGCTAGTAGAGAATGACAGAAATGGAAAAAGTTACTTTCAGGGACTACCACACACGGAACAGTCCAGCTGATGCCAAACTGAAATCAAAATCGAATTGGCCATAAATATAAAGACTGAAACAGAGCTTGGAACTGTTGCTTGTAGGCCTTACATGTGGTGTGGGGACTCTCAGAGTTATACTATTATAAAGTGATCTCCCAAGTTCTGTTTTGAAATCAGAGATTTCTGAACTGGAAAGGAATCAGACGCCTCTTCCAGGCTGAAAATAACAGGATAAGAAGCCTAGTGAAATTGTTATGGTCCCACTAATCTTGCATTTGTACAGTTCACAGATGCCTTATACCAGCCAGAAAGAAGCTGACGTCTATGAGAAAAGCTTGCCATCTTATGAACAGGTCCAGAAGAATATGGCAGCTGCTCCAGTGGAATGTTTGGGAGCGCTGCCTGTTGCTCCCGTCCCATTGGTCAGAGCAGGAGGACATATTCAACCTGTTGTCCAGGCCAAAGCAGAAGTCCACAGGAACTCTGAGAGTGATGGTGATGCCTGGAAGGATCCAAGGTCCCAGAAGGCAACAACAAGGTCATACCAGTGAGTATCTCTAGTAATTTGCTCCAGAAGCTGCCTTGTCTTTTATACCGCACAGTTCCTTGGGGTCACCCTTCCTCTCAGTTATGTAAGCTTGGCACTCTGGAGACCAATGTTATTTAAGTTAGCTTGAAAAGAGCATTATTAAAAATACATCTGGTTATTCTAACAGCATGAGTGTCCTTAGCTTGTGTGTCCGCCCAGCTTAGTTTACTGTAAACTTCTCAGCAGAAACACAAAACAGCTGAGCAATCAGCCTTGGCAATCATGTCCTTCAATACCTTTCTCTTTTTAAACATTTCAGCCAGTCTATGAAGTTCCAAAGCCAGGCACCACTAGCTTCTCTCCAAGAGGAAATGGACGCCTCTTCCATGGAGTCTACTCCCAATAGCCCACTGCTACAGAAGTGGAAGGTCGCAGCAAGCACTGTATCTCCAACAGAAAGCCAACTTAGGTTCAAACTTCCTTGCTATGAAGATTTTGCTTTGATTGACTCTGTTATGGTGGAAGATCAGAATCAGTCAATGACACCAAACCAGAGCCATTGCTTTGTTCCTGGGCCAGCAGGAGAAGGTACAGTGGCCTCAGAACATCCTCGGGTATTTGAACACAAAGCCATCCAGAATGTGGAAGAGGATGATATGTACTATGGGATAAAAGATGGCCCAGAAGATGACATCCCGTCTGCTGAGGCTGCTTTTAAACCAAAAGACTGAGAACTGAGAAGGGGGAATGGGTCAAGTAAAGGGCCCAAATACTTGACATTTGGGTTTTTTTTTCCCCCAAATCCAAGGAGTCTGAAGAAAGAGAGAAAGGGGAGAAGAGGACAAGGGGAGGACAAGAGAAAATAGGGCTGGGTGCTGCACCTGCTTGTTATCAAAGAAGAACTTGGTGTGTTATATGGTATGGTTATATTAAATCCCATGGTGTCATAAGTATATCTTATTCCAAACACATCCATGCATTTTGAGCAAAGTTGCTTCCTCTGTGTGTGTGTCTATCTGTTATTCTTTCTGTCTAACCATCCAGCCACCCTGACACAGAAAAGCATTTTTCCAAACATGTCACGGAATACAAAACACGTTTATTTATTTATTTCATTTAAAATATTTTTATCCCGACATCCTCCTTGAAAAGGACCCAAGGTGGCTTACATCATTAAGAGACAATATTTAAAGATAAAAACAGTAAGTATACAAATACTAAAAAGGAATAAACAAATACCACACTAAAAGATGGTAAACAAAAGCAACACCAAAAATGCATTCAAAGCAGTAATGCACAACAATATGTTTTTAAAAAACCAACTCAGGCAGCCAGTTACTAAGGGAAAGCCTGCCTGAGGAGAAAGGTCTTTGTCTGCTTAGGGACAGCAAAGATGGGGCCAGCCTGGCCTCCTGTGGGAGGGAGTTCCAAAATCTGGGAGCGGCAACAGAGAAAGCCCTCTCCCGTGTCCCCACCAAATGCAAAGCAAAACAAAGTGTGCTGCGTATATACCACCCCATAGTGCTTGAAGCACTCTTTAGGCCAGAGGTTGTCAACCCCCGGTTCATGGCCCAGTGCCAGTCTGTGGCCTGAGCCGGACCGGGCCGCGGAGACACACCCCCCGGTCCCCCCGCACACACTCCCCTCCCCACACCTGCTTTGCGCACGCACACGTGTGCCAGCGCCGGCGTGAGTGTTCCCCCACCCCTTCACGCATGCGCCTGAGTGCCCGCGCGAAGGGGTGGGCGGGCGCATGGTCAACTGACCAGGAGCACCTCTGTCTTTTCTGGATTAACCTTCCGTTTATTCTCCCTCATCTAGTCCATTACTGACATCTAGAGCCAAAACAGCTTTCTCAGATTTAGATGGAAAGGAGAGGTAGGGTTGGGTGGCACTGAAACCCAAAACTCCAGACAACCTCTCTCCCAGTGGTTTCATGTAGGTGTTAAATAACATAGGAGAAAAACAGAACCCTGAGGGATCCCGCAGGCTAGTGGCCAGGGTGTTGAACAGGAGTCCCCCGGCAGCACCTTCTGCATTCTCCCCTCCAGGAAGGACTGGAGCTACTGTAAAATAGGGCCTCCAAGTCCCATCCCAGAGCTATGGGAAAGAAGGATATTGTGGTAAATGGTATTGGAACCCACTGAGAGGTCCAGCAGAACCAACAGGGACAAACTACCCCTTTCTAGTTCCTAGTGTAAGTCATTCACCAAGGCGACCAAAGCAGTCTCTGTCCATAGCCAGGCCTGAAGCCAGATTGAAATGGATTTAGATAACCCATCTCATCCAGAAACCCCTGGAGCTGAGAAGTCACGACCCACTCCAGCACCTGGCCCAAGAACGGAATATTAGAGACTGGTCAGTAATTATGCAGTATTGCGGGAGCCAAGGAGGGCTTTTTCTACAATGGCCTTCCGATTGCCTCTTTCTAAGCATGCTGGGATCCTACCCCGTTGCAAGTAAGTTGGAAGTAACTTGGCAACATACAACAACAGCCACAAAATATTGCCAGCAGTCTAGGTGGGCTTTTGTTAGAGAGGGCTGAGCAGGGAGTATCTGTGTTGTCACATGTGCAGCACTGCATGTGTGCAAGGTGGTGCAGAGGGAATGCAAAGGAGAGTGCAAGATTGGATGCAGCATCTTGCTTCCTGCTCCAGATGGCAGGATGGTTTGGACCACCACTGGTTTTCTGCAAAATCTGTAGTTTGACCCCAAGCATCAGTCACAAACAGGAAACATTCTGTTCCTCCCACAAAGTCTGCCAGCAGTGATATATTTTGGGGCTTGTCTCTTTCAACAAAGCAGCGCACAACCATGGCTGTAGCATGATTTATTTCAAGAGGCTGGACAACGGTTTCTAATGTTCTTTCTAGGCCTACAGTTTCTATTCCCCACCCCTGAGAATTCTGCCAGGTGGCACATTGTAATACCCCCTCTGTCTCCCAATTGCACAAAAACCTATTTTCCAACTTATTTCCAGCTTCTACCTTCCCTGTATGGCCATGGTGAGGGTAATGTTTGTGCCCTGAAAAACATGTGTCCTCTTTACATTCATTCTTTATAATTACTTCCCCCAAGCCACACCCCTGATACTTGCTTATCTTTCATAAGGTTTCCAGAATGGGGAAAGCTTTAAAAGCACTTGAATGTAGATGCCCAGATAACTGCCTGCTCATACATCCATGGCATGATCTCAGTTGAGCAGCTGCCATGTGCACACAGCAGCCAGGCTGTAGGCTGATCGTGTGCCCTTGGCACCTTTTCTGTGGAGGTCCTGCTTTCTGCTCCAATTCCTGCCTTTTGGCCATTGGAGGTCAGCTCACTGTGGTGGAAAATCCGGATTGATTTATGTTGGCTCCGGAAACCTGCCAACTGCTTGGCTTGTCGGTTTGGTTCTCTTCTGCGCGGTAAGGAAGCCAAACTTCCAGGCAGCTGTGGGACGGTGGCTGGATGAAGTTGACAATATATGGCAAAAAGGATTGGCATTGGTTCCATGTTAATTAGGGCACTGAAGCATCACGTCCTGCCCATGTCTCAGCTTGATAATATAATTGTTCAGAAATTAAGGCCTACCAGTGTCAATGGGGTCTGCTCCCAAACCACGTGTGTTTAGATTCACAGCCTTAGGAGTGGCACACAATATTTTGTGCTGGATCAATGATTAATTCATTGTTAGTTGTTTGTATTTTGTGTGCCTTGTGTGTCACTTATGGGTTCCCAGGTTCTAGAAGGGAGATGGTTGGATACAAATAAAATAAAAATAAATAAATAAATTACTCACCCCACCTCACCATGTAAACCCCAGTGTAGAAAGGAACATGTGCTACAGCTGAATGCATGGTGCTTGAGTTCTGTTTCTTCTTTGTGCCATATTTTTAGTCTGTAGTAGCCACAGTTTAGCATTCTGTTCCCAAAGAGAAGGAAACCTCCCTCCCTCATAGTTCCGTATTTTCCCCAGGTTTCTTTTCAGAGCACTGAGGAAAATATTTCAAAGCCAATGGACCAGTTCTGGCAGATTTTATCTCCATTCACAGCAAGCCTTTTGTGTATCTAATTGGTTTTAATTGCCCTTTCAAGACGAAGCCACACCCTCAAATATTTTCCATTACAATAGGAATAACTCACAGGACACCCGTTGTTAGAAAAAAACATCAGCCCCATTGTACTTTGGAGAATGCAGCTCAGAGGCCAAAGGGACTTCTGAGGGGTGGCAGCAGAAGACTTAATTGTTACAACTAATAAAGGACCCTGTGAGCCCTCACTTCACAGAAGTACAGTTTGTGTTCCATATGAGAGAGTATCTATACACAGCTTGGTTCAGTGCACAGTAAATATTGAGAGTGATATGCAATTGTATAAATCAATGCAGGGTCTCTCTCAATGGACTGGGCTGCAATGCATGCTCATATTCTCTTGTGCCACCATGTCCTATGGTCTAGATGTTGGTCATATGCTTGAGCTCCCACAGTCAATAATATAGGTCAGAAGCCTCATTCTACACAAAAAAGCATACACAGAAAATTGAGGAGGGAAATTCAGCTTGCCTTCCTGTGCACATATAACCTTGGAGTAAGTCCCACTATACTTAGTGCAGTTTACTTTTGAGTAGACTATGGAAGGTTGCCCTATGAAGTACTCTTTAACCACTGTCTTCAATGCCACCTGATTGTGAGTTGGTGTGCAAACCACTGAAGACGCTTGGACAATTGTACAAACATTGGTGGAAGGAAGCCAGAGCTCATGGGGTGAAACCCCTAGACTTTCAGATTAGCAGAGATTATTACATAATCAGCAAGCACCACCCACCCTCCCTACTTTCCTGGTCCTCCCTACCTTATCTGTAATCTTCATAGCAACTGAGAGAAAAGGGGATTTTCCCAGGTACACCACATTGCATTATAAGAACGATAGCCTGCAACAAAGTATTTGAGGGTAGTTTTGTCTTGAACCAGTCATTAGGTAAAGGTTCCCCTTGACATTTAGTCCAGTCGTGTCCGACTCTAGCCAGCGTTTGTCCGAAGACAGTTTCCGTGGTCACGTGGCCAGCGTAACTAGACACGGAACGCCGTTACCTTCCCACCAAGGTGGTACCTATTTATCTACTCGCATTTTTACATGCTTTCGAACTGCTAGGTTGGCAGGAGCTGGGACAAGCGACAGGAGCTCACTCCGTTGCGTGGATTCGATCTTACGACTACTGGTCTTCTGACCTTGCAGCACAGAGGTTTCTGCGGTTTAACCCGCAGCGCCACCACGTCCCTGAACCAGTGATTAAGAGCTATTAAATTTACAAGACCTGTTCCTAATTTGTTGATGTCAACCAAACCAGTTGCCTGTAGTTTTTAAAACTCTCCTTTATGGAGGCTGGCTACCTATGGATATTGACAATACAAGTAATTGCACATCCAGTTGTTCTAGTACACCACTGACTAGGAACCTGGACATGTCTTGAACTTACTTATTCGGCTGCAGAACACAAGCAAAGCTTCAGGAGTCTGATTTTATCATTTCATGTTGATATTAAATAAGGATTAATCTTAGTTGTCATTCATCAAGGCATACTTTCAATACCTCTGTTCAATGTGAAGGCTCATTATACCTTATGTAAAAATGAGAGTTTCTTTGCCAAATCTCCATGCCAGCTGCTTCATTATAGATGCTCTGTTCTGCTAATAATACGAACAGAGGAGAACTTTCTGTACATATTGCAGACCACAAACCTATACACATATACTTCAAATTAAGTCCCACTCAGAGCCTGGAAAAGTTACTTGTTTGGACCACAACTTCTAGAATCACTGGCCATTACAGCTGGAAAATTCTAGTGATGGTACTCCAGAAAGTAGTATTTCTGACCTCTAATCCCCTTGATTCCAAAAGAGCTTATTTCTATGGACCAAACTATACAGCACACGTAGCTCAATTCCTCAACTACTGACAATCTGATTGTCACCACAGGAGCTTCTCACACCTCCCTTACTTTACAGATTAATTCCTTTGTTTGTAACTGATCTTCAGGACATAAGGTGGACCTTGCTGGCAACTATGTATCTAAAAAACAAAGGTGATCTCAACTGGAGATTAACAAGTTATCTGTAGTGTAACATTGGACTGCAGATGAATTGCCAGATGAAATTGAAAGTTGAAAGAGCATGTTGTTGTTGTTGTTGTGTACCGTCAAGTCATCCCCGAATTATGAATGAGAGATCTCCAGAATGTCTTGTTCTCAACCGCCCTGCTCAGCTTTTGTAAACTCAAGCCTGTGGGTTCCTTTAGGGAGTTAATCCATCTCATATTTGGTCTTCCTCTTTTCCTGCTGCCTTCCACCTTTCCCAGCATGGTTGTCTTTTCCAGAGAATCCTGCCTTTTCATGATGTGCCCAAAGTAGGACAGCCTCAGTTTCAACATTTCTTGCCTCCAGAGATAGTTCAGTCTTGATTTGTTTTAGGACTCACTTCTTCATCTTTCTGGCAGTCCAGGGTATCTGCAAAGCTCTCCTCCAGCACTGTATTTCAAACAAATCATTTTTTTCCTCCTGTCAGCTTTCCTAACTGAAAGAATATATCAAACTCCTAAAATGGTTTGCTCTTCCCATGGTGTCCAACAGGGACCATCAAGTCAACACAAGGGCTGACCCTACCCTTAGGCAACGTGTGATACATTCAAAGGGGGCCACAGACTGGAGACAATTCTTCACACACCACCTTATAAGGTTCATTATGTGACTTATACAAGGCTGATTTGGCCTATAGTTTTTTTCATACTGTGTTTACGGCCATGGTAAAAAATGCTGAGAATGGCTGCTCTAGAGATGACATACGTTGCAGTGGCTAGCTTTGTTATACCTTCTCTTTTATTATCTCACATCAGCCTGAATGCTCTACTAACACAGTGTGTACTTTGGTGCACCCTGCAGTGACCAAGGTAATCCTTCTTGTATACCATGTAAACAGTCATTTGAAATGCATTGTTTACATCCAACAGAAAAGCAGTTTTTGACCCCAAAGTGTCCTTCATAGTTTCAAAAATTTGCAGATGGTGCAAGGCCATCCACACTTATTTTGAAATTTACTATGGGAGTTGTACTGATGATGGTTAATATTTCTTACTTTCTCCAGAAATTTGAATTATTATGATTTGTTTTGTGAATTATTCTTGACTTCTTAGAATCTCCCTAAATACTTGTGACAGCTACCATCTTTGACAGCTACCTTGGCAGCAACAACATTTTGGGATGCCTTCCTAGTTGCTGAGAATACTTCTTCCTTATTCTTTAGCTTCTCATTACCTGTTGAGTGAGTTGAGGTGCATTATTCTGCTTTCTGATTACATGTTGCTGGAGAAAATGGCCAAGTGACCTCCAAAAACATTAGAACACACACACACAAAACACCAATAGGGCCTAGTTTCAGAACTTTTAAACCTCCCAAGATACTCTATTATGGATCAAAGTGGTTATTGTAGAAAAAGGGAATTACAAAGTGAGCCTGGAGTGGGAGACAGCAGTAATTGGCTACATTAACAAGTTCCAGTGTATCTCTAAGGGCCTTGATAAGGATCAAGGCTTCCTAATGCACTACATATTCTCAGTAACCCAGATTTTTGTAACATCTTATGGGTATAAAATAATTGTTTCCTTTGTGAGGCTTTGACCTCTGTCCCATAAACAACTCTTAGCAGTCCTGTGACATGTTCGTTCTGCCTAGTTTATCACTCTGGCTAGGATCTGCCAATTAACAATTTGATAGTCCTATTCTCATGTGTTAATGAACCATTGCCCCTTTGTCTATTATCCATGTCCTTGAATCTCCTCACCATGGAATAACTACAGAGGACATGCATTTTTACTTGTGTGTCTGAAAAAGTGGATTTTGAACCATCAAGGCTCACACGGAAATATCTGTTCGTCTTTGAAGTGCTACATATTCTTTTTGCCTCCCCCTCCTTTGCAACCACACTATGAGGGCATTTCAAAATTAAAACAAGCTTTCCCCACTACTCATAAGATTGTATCCTCAAGACTAGATGGATAGCTTGAATAACCCTTAGCACTGGATTCTTCTCTCCTCCCTATTGTTTGCTGCTTTTTATATCCATTTTCTACTCTTTTTTTGAATTTATAAATTGAATTTTAGCAAAAGCTCCACTAGCTATTTTGCTCATAGACCAGCATAAAATCTGGTAGGTGCTGCCTTCCTTGAAAACGTGTAATCCCGTGCTTCTGGAAGGTGAAAGCAATGTTAAATGCAGGAGGATTGTTTATACATTTGTGAGGGACACTCGCTGGCAGTAGGATAGCAAAGCAAAACAGGAAAAGTGAGTGTTTCCTAAACATTCTACACAGAGAAGGTGAGCTTTGTACAAGAAAGAAAAGTGATCTCAGTTTGTTGACACCTGATTAACCTCTTTTGGCTAAGCCAGGCCTTTGAACTTGCAAGAGTCCTTATTTGCTTGTTTGTTGTCACTGTGGGAGACATTATACTTTCCTCAGATTCTTCCACCATTCTTTAGATGTGGCCATTAGGAAATAATGGGCTTGCCTTTTGTGTTAATGCTAATATCATCACAAGGACATCACTAAAGCAAATGAGACAGAGAAAGATAATTCAGATTATAGCTGTCCACAGAGACTCAGTTGTGCTTCTCAGTGAATAAACTGGTCAATTGCAACTACTTGATTTCACTGGGAATGCAACTCTCTTTCTATAGTTATCTAGAGGCTGATCCAGACCCTGTTTTCTAATCAGCTGACTCTTCCTCCTGAGTAGGGATTGGCCATAGGGGACCTTCCAGGTAAGGGCTCATTGTCCAGATCAAGCTTCTGCTGAGACTCACAAGGTGAAGAGTTGAGAACATTTTGCAACTCCTCACTTTGCATATTTCCTGCATGGCATATTGCTGGCTGGATAGCTCAATGAGCTGAAGCACGTGGCTGTGGAGCCAGAGGTAGAGAGTTCAATTCCTTGTCCTACAGCCTAAGGGAAGAGGCCTTGGGCAAGCTACATGGTCCAAGAGTGACCCCAAAAGAAAAGAAGGGCAAACCATTTCTGAGTAGGTGATACATAGAAAACCCTGGAAAGGGTCACCATAAGCAGAATCAAATTTATGACATATACGTAATTACCATTCTTATCATCTAGGCCAGGCTCTTTAGCTCTACCTTGCAGGGAGGGATCCTCTTGTGATGGATTCTAGTTCTGGAAGCTAGCAGTTTTATTCCTGAAATGATAACAGCATGGAACATGGTGATAAATGTCAGAACTACATCCTGGTAAGAGCTTGAAAATGCTATTTAAAAAAAAAATCCCAAACTCCACAAATTCTTCAGCCAGTAGGAGTTAAGGATTTGTGGTCTCAAAGAGTAACTTTTTCAAGCTTTGTCATGCAGGAAATATGTCAAAATGAGAAGTGTGACTGAGTTTCTGTGGATAAAGGCAGCTATGATCTCGTGCAGATAGGAGGCCAACGATTCCTGAAATCCACAGGGTTCAGGCTGGATTCTTCAATCTAATCTGTGTTGACCTCTAATCAACACATCAGTGTCCAGAAATTCAGACAATTGAGACAAATGCACTGGTGAGGCAAAGGAAGTCCTTCAGGCAGAGGAGGTGGGACCAGTCTCTAGGATGGTTGGTACTGCCTCATTCTGTCATGGATTGAATATTTCTTTAATGTCATGTACTGCTTTTTGGCCAAGTAGTTCAAAACTGGAATAGCGGCAGGGGTTAAATATTGTAGGAAAGAAAATAGACATTCCTGCATGAAATTAAAACATGCAAACAGAAATTCCAAAGGTGTCAGGCTGCCGATTTGTAGAAAAAGGTCAAGGTAACAATCCACACTCCTAGTAAATAACCTTGACAGAGAGGTGGGGGAGTCAAAAGCTTTTTAATGTTTCCACAAATAACTCACCTGAGAGGAAATTGAAACCAGTTGCATTTAAAATGAAGAACAACTCTTGAGTTTCTTGGGTACTGTGGTGGACTACGCCAGGAGGTAGTTGACTGGCATGGAATATTCACCCCAGGGTGCCATCTATCTGAAAGCATGTTGAGCGCTGAGTCACATCATGTATTACATTCTGCCACTGAAATGTGGGCTACTGGTGATCAGGAGGTGTTTTCTCTGCCCACTGCATTCAATGGGAGGGAAATTCCTTATTTAAAGCCCCAGTATTATTGGTTGTGACTGGAGTGAGTACAAAATGCCATGTAAGCATCCTCCTCTTCTACTTCACTCTGATCTCACCCATGAACTAGATGAGGTGGTTCCCAACCTTGGGTCCACAGGTGTTCTTGGATGAAAACTCCCAGAAGCTTTCACCACTAGCTGTGCTAGCCAGGGAGTTGTAGCCCAAGAACATCTGGTGACCTAAGGTTGGGAACCACTGAACTAGAGTATGGGAATATTGTCTGTTCAGATGGAGAGTCTCTCAGCTGGCGTACCTACTCTAGCTAGAGAGTCTACAAATTTCAGTCAAAAAAAACCCACAACACAACTTTTTTAAGATCAACTGTGACTTCACACCATCTTACGCATGTTGCCATCATGTCTTCACTGGTTGTACCAATATACCAACAGAGTTCTGCTGAAGCCTCTGAGGCCTTCACCTGGTGTATATATTTAGCCAGTGCAGTAATTTTTGTAACAGTCTTTCTGTCGTAGCCTACACAGCCTTTCAGCTACTATTTCTTGAATATAGGATTGCTCTCTGTGTGCTCCCCTTTTCTACACCTCGAGGACACCCCTTTTAAACAATGGCTGAAATCCTGTTGCACAATTCTGCAGGTGTAAAGAGTGATGACACAATCAGCCATGGACATTAATCTTTAATTTATAGTTTCCTGTCCTCTTCTTTCAGGTTCTGAGGCTCCCTAGGGATCCCATTTGACATGAGGAAGTATTTGGGATCCTTGGGATGTGGTGGGGAGTTTTTCATATCCAGAAATCACAGCTGCTGACTCTGCTGCTGGAATCAGGTGGACTGCCACCATTTTTTTTACATTAAAAGCTTCCTGGATACAGGGGTCCTACTCTGTGTTAATTACTTTCAGTGGTATGTTACTAGCAATTTCTATTGCGTCATCTAAATAATTTGGATATATCTCACAAATGTCTGTGACCAGACTAAATTAAACTGCAAAGCAAATTTTCATTTATCTGTAATTTCTTTTGGACTTGAAAGCCCTGAACAATTATAACATCAATGCATAATGAGTAGTTTGCATCTAATGCCATGCTAATCTTCTTCTTTGTTTTGATTCCATTTGGCTGCTTAAATCAAGCAGAGAGGCAGCATATTATAGTGGTTTGAATGTTGGATTTCAACCAGAGAAATCTGGGTTTAAAATTTAAACCACAAAATTCATTAGGTACCATGCTCTCAGTTTCATAAACTATTAAATATGGCAATCCACAGGCTTGTTGAAGGAAGAGTGGGCTCTAAATAAAAAACATCCAGATATAATTAACAGTGAGCAGTCTTATAAAGAACAAGGTAAACTTGAAATACTCTCCTATTTAATCCCACATCTATATAACTAATTCCATAGCATTTAGTATGGAATCCTAGATTATTTATAATCCTGTTTAACGGATAATCTTTGTGGCATTCTGCCCTCTGCTGGCAAAATTCATATTCACACCATATGTAGATAGGTCTCTCCAAATGATCATAGGAGGGAGATTAATTTAATGGTATTGTTACACTTGCTTGTTCCCTTTCTATCCCTTTCACCATAAAGTCCTGCACTGTTTATTATTTTTACTCCCACAGCTCTCTGAACTGAACTGTTCACTGATTTATACACCACAACTACCGAACCTCCATCTAGAACAGTGGTTCCCAACCTTGGGTCCCCAGATTTTCTTGGACTACAACTCCCAGGAATCCTGGCCAGCACAGCTAGTGGTGAAGGCTTCTGGGAGTTTTAGTCCAAGAACATTTGAGGACTCAAGGTTGGGAACCACTGATCTAGAACTTGGATCATTTTGGATTCTTTCTCCCATGATCAGCTGTAATCCAAAAACTAACTTTTCCAACCTCTGCTCCTTTCTGCAAAGTTACAGTTAGCGCCAAGTCCATTAGTGTGTGTGAGCACACATGCTGTATACACTCACCCACACTCAAACTCACTCCCATCAAAAAGGTATGGTTGGAAACCCATCTGCATTTACTTACTGAATGTCATCTATATTGTGTTGCCCATGTGTCTAGTTTGAAGACATCCTTCTGTAGCTGTTCATAGTCACTTGGGATCCCACTGCCCTTTGACATCATATGCTAATGTGGCTATCTCACTGCTTACCCTGACTCCAAGCCACTTAGAATTATTAAACAGTATCAGCCCAAACACAGATCCCTCGAGGGTTCCACAGTGTACTTCTCATTGCAAAAACTGCCCATTTCCCTCTGATTCTTGTTAAATAGCCATAAAGAGTTTTTTTTCCTCCTATGAATGTTCCAAGTAATCTGTGGTGAAGGACCTTTCCTCTCCCTCCCTCTAGGTCATGAGATGGTAATTCTTGGCCCTTCAAATGTTGTTATACTACATCTTCCTGTAGCCCTAGCTAGCCTAGTGGTGATGGATCATGGGAACTGCAGTGCAGAAACATCTGGAGGGCTTCACTTTACCCACCCCTACTTGAGCCAGCCAGATAGAATGCTTACTGTTAGATTACCCCCTTAGAAGTAACTATTCCACCCTGGATGTTGATGCTTCCTTCTTGGTATAGCACTTTGACTGTATGCTTTTGGTGACCAGGTGAAAAAACAGACAAGATCCATGCGCCTTTATTGCCCACTGCCTTCCTAATAATGCCTCTAATGCTAGGATTCTGTTTAATGAATATGTCAGGCAGGGCTTCCAAAGTACCACATGCATGCGCGCGTGCACACACACACACACACACACACACACACACACACACACACACACACACACACACACACACACGGTTCTCTGGTTGCTCAGTGAGGCTTACAGTAATACAGTTATGCATTTCATCAAAAATAACAGTACAGATACCTTAAGAAGACAAAAATCATGACTACACAACTTTAGTGTCGGCACTGAAGAAATTGAAATAGTTAGAGATTGTATATACCTTAGTTAAATCATCAATCCAAATGGAGGCTGCAGCCAAGAAATCAGAAGGAGACCGAGACTAGGAAGGGCAGGAATGAAGGAACTAAGAAAGATGATCAAGTGTAAAGGTGTGGATCTGAAGATCAAGACCAAGATCATCCACACTCTTGTACTGCTGATCACCATATGTGGGTGTGAAAGCTGGACAGTTCAGAAAGCTGTCAGGAAAAATCTGATTTGTTTGAAATGTGGTGCTGGAGGAGGGCTTTGTGGATACCCTGGACTGTCAGAAAGAAGAACAAGTGGGTCCTATATTAAATTAAGCCTGAACTATCTCTGGAGGCAAAAATTGTGAAGCTGAGGCTGTCCTACTTTGGGCACATCATGAGAAGGCAGGATTATCTGGAAAAGACAACCATGCTGGGAAAGGTGGAAGGCAGCAGGAAAAGAGGAAGACCCAACATGAGATGGACTGACTCCCTAAACGAACCACCAGCTTGAGATTACAAGAGTTGAGCAGGGCAATTGAGGACGGGGCGATTTTTTAAATTTTTTATTATTTTTATTATTTTTATTTTTAACATAGTGGTTATAATAATACAGTATCATCTTGAGTCTATGACTTTGTCACAGTACTCATATCCATAACAAATGCTATATTCTCTGCTCATACTTGTTTCTGGGCCCAATCATAGAACATTTTCCAGCTTTCTTTAACATATCCTCTCAGATTCTCACGTAACGCTTCCGAGAGGCTATCCATTTCTGCAATGTCCAGTAATTTTTTAATCAGCTCCTCAACCTTAGAAGTCACTTGATTTTTCCATTTTTGAGCCCAAATCAACCTTGCAGCTGTAAATATGTGTATCAGCATGTATTTAATTCCCCCCCCCCCAACAATTTTTGGCATGATATTCAGTAAAAACATTTCAGGTTTAAACGCTACTTTCTGTGTGATATCTTTTATCTGTATCCAATTTTTTTTTACTTTATCGCATGTCCACCACAAATGAAAAAAAGGTCCCAGGTTGCTTAACACACTTCCAACAGGATTTGCTAGCCTCCGGCGCCATTTTTGCCAGTTTTACAGGTGTGAAATGCCATCTATAAAACATCTTTAAGACATTTTCTCTCAAATTTACTGCCTCAATCCATTTATAGTTCTCATTCCACATTTGTGTCCAATCATCTATATCTATATTATAACCAAAATTTTGTGCCCATTTAATCATCACTGCTTTCACCCTTTCGTCTTCTAAATTATACTCTAACAAAAAGGTATACATTTTTTGTATAATTTTATCACTGGTATAAATCCATAAGTCATCCACCTGTACCTTCCCCTTGTAAAAACCCATTATTTTATCTTTCTTAAACCTTGATTCTAATTTCAGCACAGGGTGATTTGGAAATCGCTCATTCATGGGGTTGCCATAAGTTGGAGGCAACCTGAGGGCATATAACAACAACAACAGATAAGCAAGAAAAAAAAGAGACTGCTCTAAGTTGAACTGTCTATGAATTTGGCCATGGTGGCTGGAAGTTTTCTGGGAGCTGTAGTTTTAAAGGTACCTTTTCAAAACAAAAAACAAACAAACAAACAAAAACATTGTAATGATTTTTACTTAATACAGTTCCCACAGTCCACCAGCCAGTAAAGTCAAGTCAGTGTGGTATAGCGAATAAAGTCATGCCTGAAATAATAGTATTATCAGGATCACTATGTCCAAATAAATAAACTATCTGATATCACCAAAATGCACAAGGAAGGAAGGAAGGAAGGAAGGAAGGAAGGAAGGAAGGAAGGAAGGAAGGAAGGAAGGAAGGAAGGAAGGAAGGAAGGAAGGAAGGAAGGAAGGAAGGAAGGAAGGAAGGAAGGAAGGAAGGAAGGAAGAAGTCTCTTAGGAAGCAGTGATTGTTACCTGAATACCCTCTTGAGTCACTATCATTCACACTGGTTGAAAAACAGCCCTGACAATTGCTTTGTGTTTGGGTGAGAAGAGATTATCTGATGAAAAAAGGAGTCAGGTTATGGGATTTTCCCTTGCTTGGTGTCACTTTGTGAATGGTAGTGAGCAGAAGAGGGGATCCTGTAGACCATCTTGACGGCTGCCATGGGTGTTGGCAACATTCAGGCTACTCTTTGCTATGTCAAGCTGGGCATACATTTTCCTGTTAGTAGCATAGGCTTGATACTGTGCAGCAATATCAGGCCATTTCCTGGCATGTTGAATTGGGGGTGCAGAAGTCCAATATCCCACATTCATAAACTGGAGGTTTTTGCAGAATTGAATTAGTATCTCACTACTGTCTACACATGGAATACCTCAGATCTTGGAACTGAAAGACACACACTGTAAGACTTGGAAAAGATATAAAAAATCATCATGGTGAAACCTTTGCTAAAGTAAACAATTGAAACCTGACTTGAGAAAAATAGACATAAAAACAACCCATGTGCTTGCCTGTTTAGGCTGGTTAGACACATTGCTGTTTGAGTGCTTTTGGATTTGAACATTTATCTAACTAGAGTTATCTGGCAAGTAAGCTCCAAAAGTGCATAGTCTGCAATTTACATTTACAACCGTCTTTCCTCCAGTGAGCTCCAAATGGCATGCGTAACTCTTTTCCCCTCCACTTTCTCCTCACAACCATCCTATGAGGTGCATCAGGCTGAGAGAGAATCGCTTGGATGGAGAATGACTGTGCTTCTCCTCCGTTTCCTCAGATCATATTACAGAGGGGTAGCTGGTTATCACCCAGCCACTGTCAATCCCTCCCTTGTCCCACAACGGTTAAACGGGATCTTTTTCAAACTGTGCTTGGCCCTTTAAGGATAAAAACACCCAAAAGCTGCTATTTCCTTTACTCTCCTTGTTAAGTCAATGATATACTACTGGCAGAAGTATGGGCCAAGGAATACTTAATACTCTCTCTCATCCACACCCACATATGCATGCATGCATGCATGCACGCATGCACGCACGCACGCACGCACGCACGCAAACACACACAGAGTAGGCTCCCCACCACCACCAGTGCAAACCTTGACAACTCTCTCTCTTCCCCGGTTTGTCTCTCTGTGGCTTCTCTCTCTCTCTCCCTCTTTCTCTCTCTCTCTGCCTCCTCGCTCACCTTCCATCACTCCACTCTTGCTCTCTCCACACTGAAGTTTCTCTCCCTCTCTGTTTATTCAAAAACACCAATGCCTGTGGTAAGGCTGAAATTCTGGTCTATCTTGCCCAGAATAAAACCCCATTCATCTCATTTGTTTCCTGTAGGAATGTCAAGAAGTGCAGCCACACTTTATGAAAAATTTCCTATGTAAAATAAGCATCTTGAAGGTCTGTATCTTTTAAATGACAGGATGGATCAAGTTCAAATAAAGAAAAGCTGACAGCAGTGGCTGACATTTGAAAAATAACCACTGCCAAAAGAGGTAGCATTTTTTTTGGTGGGGAGGGGGTAGGAATGGTAGAACTTCCCTGCCTCTGGTTTCAAAGAGAGCCATGTCTCTCTGCTTAAGACTACTCTTTCCTTCCTCTTTAATCTGCTGGCAGTTGTTATGCAGTCAGTGGGGTTAGAGTGCAGTTAGAATCTACCTGGCAGGAGCCTGCTGGAAGCAGACTGTGAGTCTGGTGAGCCCTACTACTGTAAGCAGCTACAGTGGTGCCTCGACTTACGAACTTAATTGGTTCTGGAAGATGGGCGTAAGTCGAAATGGGCATAAGTCGAAGCACCATTTCCCATTGAAATGCATTGAAATGCAATTAATCCGTTCCGGCCAAAGAAAAAAATCACCAAAAAAAAAAAAAAATCACTGCAAGACTCATTGGAAACGTGATTAATCCCTTCCGGCCGAAGGGGGGGAAAAAGAAAAGCAATCAAGCATGCAAGACCCATTGGAAATGCACAGAAAACAAACGGGGCAGATCAGAAATGCACAGAGAACAAAGGGACTAGGTCGGACATGCACAGAGAACAAAGGGAGCAGTTCAGAAATGCACAGAAGACAAACAGAGCAGATCGGAAATGCACAGAGAACAAAGGGACCAGGTCGGAAACGCAAAGAGAACAAAGGAAAAAGGAAGGGAAGCATGCAAGACCCATCGGAAATGGGGGAAAAACACTCCAAAAAGCAACCAAACCCCCCCAAGACCCATTGGAAATGGGGGGGGGACCAAAAAACAAATAAACCCCCCAAGATCCATCGGAAATGGGAAAAAAACACTCCAAAAAGCAACCAAACCCCCCAAGACCCATCAGAAATGAGGAACCCCCCCCAAAACAAACAAACCCCCCAAGACCCATCACAGCACAGAAACATAACCCCCCAGCCCAAAACCACAGTCACTTTGCCAAAGATGGTCCTGAGTCAATAACTTGTTCAAAACTTCTACTGTTTTGTTTGGACTGCCCCTTCCAATCAGAAAGAGCTTACAGAATGTTAATGTGACCGGTCCTGCAATACCAGAGGCACACTCCCATGCACCTCTAATTCATGGCCTTTCTTCAAAAAAGGAGAGTCCCATGTGTATGTCAATAATTTGTTGGACAATCAAAACAGGCCACATGCAAAGGGAGACGTGGCTTTGAAATGAATAATAAGTAGAATTTACAAGATCAGAGAAGGAGAGGACCAACAAGATTTTCTCAAAACATTATGGGAACATGATTTGGGAGAGAAAATAAGTACCGAGCTGTAGAATAATATATAGGATAAAAAAATACTATGCCTGTATAAAGGAAAACTTTTATAAATTAGTTTGGAGATGGTATTTAACTCTGGTGAAATGAAATCAAATAGATATTAATTATTCTAAGTTGTGTTGGAGAGGATATCAGAAAATAGGTACATATGTGGTAGGAATGTGAGAATATATTGACATTTTGGCACTTGGTTTTCAAGATAAATGAAATAATTAAGTTAAATATGGAGGTATGTCCTAAAATAGCTATTCTAAATAGCAGAGAAGGGAAGGGAAACAAAATGCAAGGGAGATAGGGAAAGTTACAGAAAATGGAATGCAGACTTCCAAAGAATAGCAAGGAGAGACAAGAGGGCCTTCTTAAATGAACAGTGCAAAGAAATAGAGGAAAATAATAGAAAGGGAAAAAATCTGTTCAAGAAAATTGGAGATATTAAAGGAACCTTTTGTGCAAAGATAGACATGATAAAGGACAAAAATGGTAGGGACCTCACAGAAGCAGAAGACATCAAGAAGAGGTGGCAAGAATACACAGAGGAATTATACCAGAAAGATCTGGATGTCCCGGACAACCCAGATAGTGTGGTTGCTGACCTTGAGCCAGACATCCTGGAGAGTGAAGTCAAGTGGGCCTTAGAAAGCATGGCTAACAACAAGGCCAGTGGAGGTGATGGCATTCCAGTCGAACTATTTAAAATCTTAAAAGACGACACTGCTAAGGTGCTACACTCAATATGCCAGCAAGTTTGGAAAACTCAGCAGTGGCCAGAGGATTGGAAAAGATCAGTCTACATCCCAATCCCAAAGAAGGGCAGTGCCAAAGAATGCTCCAACTACCGTACAATTGCACTCATTTCACACGCTAGCAAGGTTATGCTCAAAATCCTCCAAGGCAGGCTTCAGCAGTATGTGGACCAAGAACTCCCAGAAGTACAAGCTGGATTTCGAAGGGGCAGAGGGACTAGAGACCAAATTGCTAACATGTGCTGGATTATGGAGAAAGCCAGAGAGTTCCAGAAAAACATCTACTTCTGCTTCATTGACTACGCAAAAGCCCTTGACTGTGTGGACCACAACAAACTATGGCAAGTCCTTAAAGAAATGAGAGTGCCTGACCACCTTATCTATCTCCTGAGAAATCTATATGTGGGACAGGAAGCAACAGTTAGAACTGGATATGGAACAACCGATTGGTTCAAAATTGGGAAAGGAGTACGACAAGGCTGTATATTGTCTCCCTGCTTATTTTACTTATATGCAGAATACATCATGCGAAAGGCAGGACTGGATGAATCCCAAGCCGGAATTAAGATTGCCGGAAGAAATATCAACAACCTCAGATATGCAGATGATACCACTCTGATGGCAGAAAGTGAGGAGGAATTAAAGAACCTCTTAATGAGGGTGAAAGAGGAGAGCGCCAAAAATGGTCTGAAGCTCAACATCAAAAAAACTAAGATCATGGCCACTGGTCCCATCACCTCCTGGCAAATAGAAGGGGAAGATATGGAGGCAGTGACAGATTTTACTTTCTTGGACTCCATGATCACTGCAGATGGTGACAGCAGCCACAAAATTAAAAGACGCCTGCTTCTTGGGAGGAAAGCGATGACAAACCTAGACAGCATCTTAAAAAGCAGAGACATCACCTTGCCGACAAAGGTCCGCATAGTCAAAGCTATGGTTTTTCCAGTAGTGATGTATGGAAGTGAGAGCTGGACCATAAAGAGGGCTGGCCGCTGAAGAATTGATGCTTTTGAATTGTGGTGCTGGAGGAGACTCTTGAGAGTCCCCTGGACTGCAAAGAGAACAAACCTATCCATTTTGAAGGAAATCAACCCTGAGTGCTCACTGGAAGGACAGATCCTGAAGCTGAGGCTCCAATACTTTGGCTATCTCATGAGAAGAGAAGACTCCCTGGAAAAGACCCTGATGTTGGGAAAGTGTGAAGGCAAGAGGAGAAGGGGACGACAGAGGATGAGATGGTTGGACAGTGTCACCGAAGCTACCAACATGCATTTGACCCAACTCCGGGAGGTAGTGGAAGACAGGAAGACCTGGCGTGCTCTGGTCCATGGGGTCACGAAGAGTTGGACACGACTTAACGAATAAACAACAACAATCAATATTTGACGAGGAGTAGTAGAGTTGAACAATGAAATAATTAATTTCACATTTATTAACAGCGGCAAGATTATTGGTAGTAAGGAATTGGAAGGTAAAGCATGATTTTCAATTCAGTTAAATGAATGGCTCTCCTCTCAGCAGGGCATACCAGTTCTGCAGTATCTGTTTGCTATTGTCTTGAGACATTATGGAGCCAGAGGTCGGGAGTTCAATTCCCTGCTCTGCCTCCTTCATGAGGGCTGGACTTGATGACCTGTACAGTCCCTTTCAGCTCTGCAGTACTAAGACTAAGATTGTGAATCCATTCCCCCATTGTCATTCTAAAACTCCACAATGTCTGGTCCACAACAGCTTTTTTCAGCTCTTGTAAACTCAAAGTGGAAGACAGGAGGGCCTGGCGTGCTCTGGTCCATGGGGGTCATGAAGAGTCAGACACGACTTAATGACTAAACAACAACAACAACAAACTCAAGGCTATAGCAGTTTACCAATGGTCAAATCAGACTTTACAGCGACTAGAAGTGGAGTTCACTGAAGGAGTTAAATTCCTTTGTTCTAATGCAAGATTTCTCAGGGTCTGCTTGATGCATGATTACTGGAAGACAAGCATAGGATTCACTTGTAACTCTCTGGCCCTAACCCTGCGCATTGCTGGCTTCACCCTGGCCTATTGCCACTATGCAGCCCCCATCTACCTACAATGTAATGCAGCCAACCATAGGGGGGGAAATGCTGCTCACTCCCGAGCTTTATGGGTTCTTTCTTGGAACCAAGGAAGCTCTTGATCATGAATGTTTCAATAAAAATTTGCCATCCAGATCTTTGTTGTAAGTAGTTGGCACTGCTCTTTTGTTCTTCTTGGGGGCACTGGCTAAGCTTAGTGAAGTGGCTTCCAGTAATTGAGTGGGGGACAGCTGTGGCTGTCAAGATGTCTTTGGCATACAAATCTCAAACACAATTAGCATAGCCAGTGGTGAGGGCTGATGAGACTGGCAGCCAAATGACATCTGGAGGGACTGGATTGCAATGCCCCCCTCCCTTAGTGGGAACAGCTGGTGCTCATCTCTGGGGTAAAGGAAATCCGCTTACTGAATTTCATTCATTCCAAAACCACTGGCTTTCCTCCTTTTGGCAAGAGGAACATTTGCTGTTCAGTGATGTTTCTTTCTGTTCATGGAGCATCCATGAACTTGTCCTGCTCCTCTAATGTTGGAGGCCCAGAAGAAGCAGCCAATGTCTGCAACAGTGGTTCCCAACCTTGGGTCCCCAAGTGTTCTTAAACTGCTACTCCTAGAAATCCTGGCCAGCACAGCTAGTGGTGAAGGCTTCTGGGAGTTGCAGTCCAAGAACATCTGGGGACCCAAGGTTGGGGGAACCAGTGGTCTACAAAGATACAGGGAAGGTTTAGCCTTCTGCTTCTCTGAGACACCACTTTCTGCTGTGTTTTTTGCCACATACCCAGCTATCCACTGTGAAAATGAAGAGCAGCTAATTATAGTTTCAGGATCCCACCAAATGACAACCTTCTTGGTCTGCCAACTTGCCTCAAGTACATTGGCGAAGAAGCCAATCTTCTAAGGAGGGCATCAAGCCCAAAGCAGTGGGTGCATGAAAATGATCATGAATGACACTGGGATTGGCAGTAAAACTGGTATTTGTTTCCCTCTCTGTGTTACCTGATTTCAAATAAAATGCAGAATGTGTCCAACATTTCTTTTTGTGCATAGGATGGTGAAGAAAGTCTAAATTCTAAGTAATAATTATGAAAACGCTGGGTCCGCCTGGACTACTTTTGAGCCTCAACCAAACTTGTTTTTCCTCCTCTAAACCAATATAGAAAGAGAAGGACCTCCTTGTGCAGATGACATTTCTTTCCAAAGGAGGAAATGTTGCAGAATTTTTAATGTTGACTAAGAACCTCTAGCTGTGCAGAGGTTTTTGCAGAGCAGAATTAGCCTCATTTCTGCCCAGAGTAGGCTACCCTTTATTGCTTCTCATCAACTGGCACTTATAGCCTCAGTATCTCACTCTGAGACATTGGTAAGAGAAAGAATAAAAAGATTTCATGTACTCACAGCTATACGAGTATAGATCAAACAGCATACTGTAAGCCGCAAAGGGCTGCTTACACTAGTAGGCCTCATCAGACTCATAGCCTGCTTCTAGCAGGCTCCTGCAGACTACATTCTAACTGCATTCCAAGCCCACTGACTGCATCACAACTGCCAGCTGACTAAAAAAGGATTGAAAAAGACTTAAGCAGAGAAGCGTGGCTTTCTTTGAAACCTGAGACAGAGAAGGAACAATTGGTTACTGCTGGATTGATTGACAGTCATCCCAACCCCAAAAGGTCCCTCCCAGCCAAACGTCTCAAAGGCAGCATACAAGGTTGAAATAACTCCAACAGAAAATGCACTCTGCTAACCATTCCAGTCTTCAGGGGCAGAATCCACAAGTGAACTCAGCTGTACTTGCTCTGCTGACACAAAGGAGCTCCTTAACTCAGACATCCTTGCATAGAGCTGCTGCCATATAGGAAAAAGTTGACAACAAACAATGTGTGGCTATTGCTCAGATGGGATTAAGACATCTTTCTTCAAAGCAGTGTACCTGTTGGAAGAAAACAATTGTTTTAGGAATAAACTAAGACAGCAGTTCTTAACCTTTTCTTTACCATGAAACCCCTTTAAATATCTATTGTTGCCATTGACCACCTTTGTCACTCAAGATTTAAAACCCTAAAGTTTTAAATCAAATATTTATTTAAAGTTTCTCATGAAGGGTCTCATCAACAGATATTCCTTGCTATAATGGCGACACTTTTAAAGATGACTGGAAGAAGCTTCGTGTTGCTTTGAACAGGATGCACCCTCATCAACAGCATCAGTTCTTTTATGTTTCAAATTCAGCCAGCGATCCATTCTGAGGCTCAGCCAAAATGTATTGTTATAAAATTCAGTGTGATAATATTGAAAAGTCACTTTACCCGACAATAACCAAATGGTTTTATTAGCAGAAATTTAAGTAGAAACACGATCACAAACACTCTGAACACTCTGTCTGAACACTGACACTGACTGACTCTGACTCTCTCTTCCTGTGGCTTCTGACTGCACAGTAACAAGAAATGTCACATGCTGCCTCTCAGCCGCTCAGCATAATTTACTTCCATGTTCTCACCGTGTGCAGAAATATCAAACAGTTATTTGCTATCAGTGATTTTCATATCTGATTTTTACTTTTGTTTGTTTTTAATGGAGGCCCTGCTTAAAATGGCAGAACAGGAGCAAGTACCAAGCACAAAACATCTCAAAGGCAAGCTTGTGGCACAGACTTTGCAACTGAAGCCTTCAACTTCATTCCTTCCTCTACTTGTTTTTCCTGCCAACTTTCTTCAGCACACAGAAATTCTTGCCCAAAGTTTCATGATGACATTATTCTCCCGGCCCCTGTGGCTGGAATGTAAAAACATAAGGGAAAATATTATTGTTCTTTCTTTATCATTCTTCCTCATGTAGGATCATGTGTCTTCCTGGACACGGGCTGTCTGAGCCCTAGCCATTTATAGTACATGGTCACCGAGTTGGATAATAGCATTAAAGCTGGTTTGTGGTCTTACAAGCCATCTGGTCCAACATTCTGCTTTGATGCAGGAAATCCAGAACTAGAGTATCCTCAACAGATGGCTGATCAGCCTATTTTTGAACATCTCCAATGGCCAGAGCCTACAAACTCCGTAGGTAGCTAATTCCATTGCTGAACTGCTCTTACTTTAAGAACAGTTCCCCTAAGACCCACCTCCCTTGAGCATATAAAGAACTTGGGGCTCATCCGGATGGAGGATTTCTTCCACAATTTGTACCTGATTGGTTCCTGAACTCCCTGAGTCATCCCTGCCATTCACATGGTGTCAGTCCTTACACCTGTATAAAGGAGAACTGCTGTAAGTGAGCTTTTAGGCAGCTTTTCCCAACCTTCCTTTACCCCTTGGTTTTGTTTTTTGTTTGTTTCCTTTTTGGCTTCCATGTTGTCATGCTTCCCTTGCCAGTCTGAAGCTTGCCCTATATAAAAAAGGTTTCCTTTTAGAAATGACCCAGTGACTGTATGCTACAAGGAGAGGGAAATTTTGTATTATGGCACTTTCCTATTTTTTTTTTTTTTTTTAAAAGGAAGGGGTCAGCAGAGACAGTACAGAGAGAGGTGTCAAGAGGTGTCAGCAAGGCAGGGAGCTGGGAGACCAAGGACACCCAATATGGGTGTGAGCGAACAGCAGGCATGAAGCAGAAGGGAAAAGGAAGAAGAGCCGAAAAGCTCCAGTGCTAGTTAACCCTCACCATAGGAGGTGTCAGAAGTGGCACCAGCAGCACAGCAGACAAATGCAAATGGACGGCATTATAGGAAGAGTTCATTGCTGTGTATCAGCACAATGCCCCAAGAATGTGGAAAAGTTTCACTTTTGGACTTCTAGAGTCTCCAGGCAGCATGGCCACATTGATGGGGAATTCTTTTCTGCAGTATCCCCCAGAAATAAAGATTAGCCCCAAATGCCCCTCTCCTTGTAGCATACAGTCACTGGGCAATTTCTGAAAGGAAAGGAGAGGGGGATCATCAGTCCTTCAAGGGCTGTGGTGTTAACACCTTGTACAGTACAAAGGTCTTACAAACCTCCAAGCCAGTGTTTGCTACAAAGTTATTGGCCTGTATCTGAACTCTTTGGGTGTTCTGATGGAGGTTTTCTTGCAATGTGCGGCAATAGGGTTCCCTGCCTGTGTTTGGCATCTTATACACATTTACGGAAAGCAAGTCTCACTGAAGTCATTTACCAGAAAGAATCCTGTTGAGAAAAAGCGGCACATACAACAGCAACTGCTCTGGTGGGGTGTGTGAATGGTTGCACAATGACTGTGAAATCAGTTATACAACACCCACCTTCCAAAGGGTACAAACCACCCAAAGAAATTGCTGTTGTATCCCCCTTTTTTCTTTTGTCAACAAAATGCTGGCCAGCAGGACACACTTCTGAGTCAAGAAGAACACAACTGTGTGCTTCCCGTTTTTATCCATCACACTATCTGGCCTACTCTTGTGGGAAAAAGCTACTTCACCGAGACATCCTTATTACTGAGTCAGGGGATGACCACCACCACCACCATCCCGGCGTGGATGGGCCCTCTCAGATATACTAACTCGGACTAAATGCTCATTTTACCTTCTGTCACCACAACACAATGCTTTTTACTTCACAGTGGCAAGGCCTCAAAGCAACGATTTGTCCCTACACAGCTATATTTTTCCACATCCACAACATAGTCCGGTGCGTAAGTGCTTGTCAAATTGCCTTGATAATTAAAGTGCATGAGATGACTTGCAATTGAAGTGGTTCCATTGAACAGCATGTTGTTACAGATAACCTTTGGAACAGTGTGGAGGTTTTGTCTGTGGTATTTTATTTGAAACAACATATTCTCAAAGGGAAGGCATAATTTGATGTTGTACTCACCACCATTTGAAAGACACACAGGCATGAGCCAACC
This sequence comes from Intellagama lesueurii, assembly GCA_037013535.1. Lineage (NCBI taxonomy): Eukaryota > Metazoa > Chordata > Lepidosauria > Squamata > Agamidae > Intellagama > Intellagama lesueurii. The sequence goes on along the minus strand of JBAJHW010000004.1, from coordinate 172,560,685 downwards.
TCTAATTAACTGCAATGAAGTGGAAAGAAATTTAAGTGGTGTGTGAACCAGGTTACAGAGTCATGGTGAATGGAATAACAAAACTCCTGGGATATGTCTTTCGTCATTTGAGGATTCACAACCTGATTTTTAAAAACTACAGTTCTTTAGATGGGAACCAGTTTTAAAAAGACACACACGACAACAATAACACAAACACTCAAACTTGTACTCTCTCTCTATATGCTACAACGTCCGATGAAAAATACAAAGACCATCAATGTTGTCAATTCTCCATCTATGTTGCCAATTCTGTTAGGGGCAAAAGGGGGGATTATGTTGTACTGTCCCTCCTTCTGCACATCAGTCTCCTCTTCAGAGCTAGCCGGGGCGATCTCAGGCTGGAAATCTGACTTGGTTTTCTAGTGTCCCTATGATTACCGCAGAAGCTTGTCTCATAAGGATAACAGATGTGAATGGTCTTCAGGTGATGCTTTTGAAGGTGATGCTTTTGAAGATCTAACGGGGGAAATGACCCAAGAGGTGGACACAGATAATGCCAAACAATGAGCTTGGCTCCCCACAGTGGTCAACCCGATGCCTATGGGAGGCTCACAAGCAGGACATGAGGTCCATTGCACCCCCTCACTTCTGTGTCAGTTGATCTGGAGGCAAGTTGCCTCTGACTTTTGAGGTAGCACAGAACCATAATATAATAATGTCAGAGCTGGAGGGGATCCCAACAGTCACTGAGTCCAACTCCCCACGGAAGGAAGAAATCAATGCATCCCTGCCAGATGATAATCTAACCTGTGTTTAAAAATCTCCAATGAAGGAGTCTCCACCACCCTCTGAGACAGACCATTCCACTGTCAAGTTACTCTTACTCTCAAGAAGACCTTCTTAAACCATGGTGCCCAGAACCGAACCCAGTGAAGTCTAACCACAGCAGAATAGAAGGGTAGTATTAGTTCTCTTGATCTGGACAGTATACTTGTGTTGATACTATATCCTCATTAGCAGCAAGCACTGATGGCCTTATCTTTCATCAACTTATTTCATTCCCCTTTAAAGCTATCACCATATGATGTAACGAGGGCAAATACTATGGTTAAATTAAGAAAGCATGTGAAGAAGTACGGAATAGACCCAGAGTTGTGTAGCAACAGAAGACTGGTTTTGTAGACACAGCGTTTTAGGTTTAATCTCCAGCTAAAAGGACTATGGCTAGCATGGCTGAGTCACTTCTCCTTGTGACTCACTGCCTGCCCAAGTAGAGTCTGGAAAAGTTACCCGCTTGGAACTTCAGCTCTCAGCATCTCCCATGTTGCCTGGAAGTCCAAACAGAAAATCTTCCAAACTCTGTGCCACAGTAGATAAATGGCTTTCTCAGTGCAGGGCTGGTTCCACCATTGGGCAGGGTGAGTCAAAACCCCAAGGCAGGAATGGTGAGGATGTCTCAGTGGTTCTTCTTAAAAGGTGTGTGGTTTCCCTCTGGGCCATGCAGCCTGTCCTGATCCTTATTACTGCTGTGGAATCCAACACCAGTATCCAAGTAAGAGTTCACTGGTAGTCTAGTGAGCGTCTGTAGATGGAATGGAAGAGGGAAGAAGCATCCTGCTTAGTCTTGCCTCAGGCAACAAAAAGCTGGGGCCTGCTCGGCTGGAGTGTCAAATATTTGCTAAATGCCTAGGCTAGAATTAACACTGTCCTCAGACCTACTCCGCAGAAAGGGGAAATATATTTGGACTTTCTGTCTCTCCCAAAGCTTTCCAACACACCCCGCCCCCCCCCCCCAAAACATGAGGTGTATATTACAAGCCTGCCTTTCCTCTGGCATTCCTTACATGCATCTGCTCTCCCCAGCCCTCACCCCGCCCGAGCGCCTTGAGGCCCAGTCCTCCAATCATGTTCAGACCTCGTGTATAGGCATCTGCCTGGCCTGGGCTACGGAGGGGAAAGCCCTCCCCAAAAGGAAAAATTGCCCGTGTAATATGACGCCAGGCAAGCCAAAAGGGGCAGAAACTTGTTCTCCAAGAATGAGAAAAACTCCAATTAATGTTTAACAAGATAGGATGGTCCGATGGGATAATAGTGGCGTGATCTGGCAACATCCACGCCCTATAAATTTAGAAGAGCACATGGACATGTAAAGAAGGGGGCGGAGGGAAAGGGGAAGCTGCGCGTGTGTGGTGTGGTGTGTGCGAATGTGTGCGTGGTTGCCTCCGCGCGCCCGCTCCCCGTCCTCCCCCCCCCCCCCCAGCGCTGGGATGTACGATCCCCATTCGCTAATCCTCAGCAACTGTGGCGCCAGCTCGAGCGGTCCGCGCCGACCTGCGCGCTCGCCAAGGGGGAAAAGTCGCCTCGACGGGTTCTAGGCTTGGGTCGCGCTGCACGCGGCTGCGCCGGGTTTAAGGCTGCGGCGCTCGCCCTCCGCGGGGCTTGGCTAAATCCGGGACTTGCTAGACCGTGGGGGGTGTGTGTGTGTGGGGTGCCTCCCGGTGCCCCTTCCTCGCTGCTCTCGAACCGGCAGATCTTCCCGGCGTTTCAGTCGAGGCGGGTTTCTCCCGGCGAGGCGATGCGAAGCTGCCGCCGCTCGCCCGCTTTGCCGCCGCCGCCGCTGCTGCTCGCCCTTCTCCTCGGCGCGCTCGCCTGGCTCCCGCCGGTCGCCAGCAATTCCTATGAGCCGGACGAAGACGACGACCCGATCCTACCCTTCGCCTTCGAGGAGGAGAACCAGACGGATCTGGCGAGATACCGAAGCGGACCTGCCGCTTTCTATCGGAGCAATAAGGTGACCGGCGGAGGAAGGGCGAGTGGGGCGCAGGAGGACCCCAGCCGTGGGCGTCGGGGGGGCGGGGGGTGGTGGTGGAAACCGGGACCATTTAGGCGCTTTTAGCTTTCCTTCCTTCGCCGTGCGGATACTGCTGGTCGGCTAGCGAGGCGAGCTGGAATTGCGCGTTAACGGTGCATGTGTGAACTCGACCTGGGTCTAGGAAAGAAGTGGCTGCTCATGCTGCCCGCCCGGGGTCGAGGAGCTCCTACCAGGCAGGTGGGGTGAGGAACAGCTGCAGCTGCCAGGACAAGAAGCGGCGTGGCTTCGCCGGCCCTGAGACCGAGGCAAGGGATCCCGTGACCTTCGGCTGCCCTGGGAACTTAAGCCGCCGGGAATGTATCGGGACCCGAAAAAACCAAGAGAAACCCGGTGCACTGGGAGCCTAATAATATTTACAAAACCCGTGCACTGGGACGCCTGACGAGAGAGGCCGACCCTGTGGGCGGCTGGGTGAAAAAAACAGAACAAAAGACCCCCTCCATCACTAGGCTGGCCTTTGTGGGTGGCCAGGTGGCCACAGTCCTTGTGTGTAGGAAGCCGCCTTCCTTAGGGAGAGGTGCCAGGCTCACTCTGGCCCTCTGCCTTGGCATTAGCGAATAAGTTGGGAGTTCAAGTGTGAAATGGTTGCTGCCTCTGCTGAATCGTGAAGCAGATAATCTCTCTCTCTCTCTGCACATGCCTGAGGGCACTCTCTTCCTTGCAGTCGGCTTGGCTTGTTCCAGGGCAGCGCTCCCTGGCATGCCACACAGTCTCCGGGGAGGGGCCTTTCCTGTCACCACTGAAGCCCTGAAGCCTTCTCGTTGTGTTGGCAGGACTCCCTTCCCTCTGTTATTTGGACAATGCTTTCCTCTCTTGTGGGCAGGGATGTCCCGTGCCTTGGGATTTCTGCTGCCTCCTGGAGACACCTGGGAGAAGCAACTGCCTTAGCAGATGGTGGCGGGGTGGGGGTTTCTACCAGTGGCATCCCCCTTCTCGTCTTTCCCTCTGAGGCCCCTTTTGGAGGCACTTCGGTGTTACCACACAGCTCTCCCCCCCCCCCCCTTAAATCACCTTGCCCTCAGCCTTAGTGGGGGAGGGGCATGATCTTCTCACTGAGGATGAAATAAAATTTAACCAGCAGTGACTTCTCTATAGGGCATGGGCATTTTGTACTTCCACTCAGGCTGCAAAATGTCTTGAGAAGCTAATTCTGAAGAGTGTTCTGGTTGTGTAAGTGTTGATTGATATTTCGGGGTCTTCTCATTGCACTGGTAATAGCCACTCTGGTGCCAGATCTCACACCTCCCAACTCCATCTGAATTTCTTGTGCCTGCTCTATGAAGTCCTATTATTCTGCTCTGTGGAACAGTAATCTTCTAGATTTTTAAAACATTCATCTTGGGAATTTTGGAGAGAAATTAGTCATGCAAAAGACGTGCAGACTTCAAGTCTACACCTGTAGCATTTTGCGTTTGCTTCACTTCTCTGTTGAAAGGCAGAGAAAAAAAAGATGGTGCTCCTGAATTGTGTGTGGAGATTATTCTGCTGGAGCCTTTCATTGAGAAACTGCTTGTTTTGTTTTCTGCAGAGGGCTAAGGACTTGACATCCAGGAAGCATGGAGGAGGGTTAGGAGTGTAGAGTTGATACACCAAGGCATTTTGCATTCCTATTTTTTTTTTTTTTTTTGCATTCTCGTCAGGGCATGCCTGCGCTTTTATGCTGACTGTGCTGACTGGAAGCATTTATAGTGGGCATCCTGTGTCCACATGTCCACATGCCCTTAGAAAGAATGAGTGTAGGACTGGCATGTCTTTTACATAGCTGACCTGCCAGTCCTGCATTGAAACAAAACTCCACTGTCTTTTTCTAAGTATGCTTCCCATGCATCCAAAGGTGCAATACAATGCTGGATCCCGTGTGCGCGCGGCTTCCATTAGGCCATATGGCCAATGCATTCAGTGAGTAGCTGACATAAGTGGGCAGTGTCAGGATTTCTAGATCTTTGTGCAAATTCCTCGGAAAGGAGGAGGTGTCTCTATTTTGTTTTGGGTATATATATATATACCCAAAACAAAATGGAGACATGTTTTTAAATATATATATATTATATTATATATATATATAAGAGCAGTGTAAAGTGATGTCTTTGGAATATGCCTGTCCAAGCGGAGATTACTAGAAAAGATTTGGGGCCAAAGCGGATGAGATTAGTGTGAGAAAAGTATGATGGGATACTCTGAAGAGAAGCCAATGGCTGAAGATGATAAGAGTTGAAATCTCCCACATCTAGAGGAGCGATCCCTAGTTGTGGAAAGCAGAACGGGAAGACCAAAACACATTCAGCACGATTTGCATCTCAGACTTTCTGGCTTCTCTTTCTTGCTTTTGCGTCACTGTCTTTTCTTAGATACACAGAACCGCAATCTAGCTGCCTCTTGAAGGGCAAGTGACACAATTGGAAGCAATCTGTTAGAAAGCCCCATTCAAATTATGATAACAACAAGCAGGGTATTGAGCAGGTGTGTATCTGTGTGACCACGAATCCTATCTAGACCCTGCCAGTGGGAAAGCTGCTGCGAGTGGAGAAGGGGGCAGCAAGAAATATTTCAAATGGAAAAATGTGTGGAAAAGATTAAGCTCCTCTTTCCCTCCATTCAGAATAGTGCCCTCCCTCAGTAGCTTAATCAAATGAAACTGATTATATGACAAACACATATATGTGTGTTTTTCTTGTGGTGTGTTCCTTAAATTAATCTGGGTGCATGACCTTCCCCCTTGGTTTGGATCATGACCTGTGTTATTCACTTGTTCCAGCCAAGGTATGGAGTGTTCTTCAGTTATATGAAACAGGAAGACTGGAGTAGCAGAATGCGGTTTCTGCTTTTTCTCCTCCCTTTCCTGAGTGGTGTTAAATTTACCTGCTCCTCAACAGAAGCAAATGGGATTGTGAGTGTTCTGGAAACGTAACAACCTTTGTGGTGCTGTAGTGGTAAATGTTGAAGTACAGAGGCTGATTGTGAGAGTTCTCATAGTCCTTGTTCCATCGAGAATACAAAAATGCAGACAGCTGAGTTAATCCATATTTTTCTGGGTGTTTGGGTAGGTCTCTTTCTCTCTCTCTCTCTCTTTGTGTGTGCACGTGCACACTGTGAGAGAGTTTTTCCCAGAGTTTATTTTCTCTCCACCAGGAAGAAACACTTTATTTCAAAGATCACAATCCAGGTTTGCTTAGTAGTTTTCATCTCCACAAAAAAAAGCAGATCTTTTGCAAAGCTCGTGGATCTTAACTGCCAGTTCACACCAAAATATGGTGCCTTGTAGCAGAGGTCACATCAACCTGATGTTGCTGAGAGAACCCATCCCAACCCCAACTGCTGGGGTGTGTGTGTGTGTGTGGATTGCAGCTAAACTCAGAGAAAAGAGGCAAGGCTGAGGGGGCAGCCGTTGTTCCTGTTGATCTGAAAGTCCTGGCAGTGTGATTTTTGGATCCACTATCCTGTTGGCCCTGCGTAGGGTTGAGAGCCTAGTTGTGCCTAGGTCATAGTTGTAAAGGTACCAGAATCTTACTCAGGGGAAAGAATCCTGTCAGTGAGTCATACATTGCTGTAAGTCAGTAGAGCTCAATCGGTGCTCCTGCCCATACTCTGTTTCTGCTTAAACCCATAGGATGCCTGGCGCTTGCCTGGACATTACATTGTTGTGCTCAAAGAGGAAACCCTAAAATCTCAGACGTCACGTACTGCCAAACGCCTGCAGGCCAGAGCAGCCAAACATGGCTACCTGACAAAAATCCTACATGTTTTTGAGGACCTGTTCCAGGGCTTTTTGGTGAAGATGAGCAGTGATGTGCTGCATATGGTAAGCTTCTCTTTCTACAGGTACTCTAACATTTCCCATTTTTCCCCAAATGTTTGCCTGTCTCTCAGCCGAGTCTTTGAAATGGTTATGTTAAAAAAACAGCATGCAGTGCAACAGACCAGCAATAAACATATTTTTTAAACAAAACTACATTGAGGACCAGTAAGAAGTATCCTAGCTGGTTAGATAGCTCAGTGAGTTAGGTATCTGGCTGTGGAGCCGGAGGTTGGAAATTCAATTCCCCACTGTGCCTCCAGAGAGAAGAGCCAGCTTGTGTGGCCTTGGGCAAGCTTCATAGTCCCAGGACACCCCCAGAAGGGAATGGTAAACCGCTTCTGAGTACTCTCTACCTAGAAAACCCTGAAAAGGGTTGGTGTAAGTCAGAATTGGCTTGACAGCACACAGTTATTATTAAAAAGTAGCCTAATGACATGTGAAGTATTTGAGCAGACCTTAAAAGGATTTTGGAGGGGGAAGAATGTAGTTCCCAGGATCTTCCAGCCAGCATAGCTATTGTTCATTGAGGGAGTCTGAAAGCTGTAGTTGCAAAAGCAAACTTTTCCAGGTTCAGGGCAAAGCCATCTCCCTGTATGGTACTATCTTTGAGATTAAGTTTCAGAATTTGGAACTTGGTTTTCAATGACTGAAGTCCAGTAGGAAGTTTCAGTTAGAGCAGGCTCATTGAATCAATGGAGATTTGGCGAACCAACTCCTTTGCAAGTTCCACTGATTCAGTGGGCCTTCTCTAGTTGCAATTTACTACTAGATTTCAGCCATTAAGTAGAGTCTAGTGGGATCTTTTGCTAAGGGAGAATGATGTGGGCTTTTTGGGCATTCATTGATGGTTTACTTTAAAGGTTGTTCAGATGGGCAAAAACACTGCATTCCTTGTTTTCATCCTCAATCCACCTTACCTTCTTTTTCATTTCTGCCCATGCCAGTATCTTCTTTTATCCTCTTTCACACCTTTTCCTCCTCAGTTCCTTTTTTTTTTTTGCCCTCAAATACCACATCATCTTCTCTTCCATTCCTCATCCTCTCAAGCGTCTTTTCCCCATTCTAGTTTCCCTACTGTGAACTTGGTGGGTCGGAGAACCCAGGTACAATAAAAGGATGACAGCTCTCTCCAGTTGCAATCAATTTGGATGGGAAAGTGTTTGTGGGAGAACACGCAAATCCCTCTGCATTAGAAACCGGCTTCATTTTAAAGCATTCTTGTACTTGCAGGAAATTGTAACTCCACCTCATGGTTAGATTTCTGCCAGTGATAACTAAGGGCAGTGCCTCTCCTTCCCTGAAGGAAGCACTGACAGAAATGATGCAAGACATGTTACCTGTTACCTTCCCCGCCCCTTGTGAATATTGAAATCACATTCCAAAATAGATGTAACAAATACAAACATAGTTACTTTATTTGCAGAATCAGCACTGTTGTCTAGCTAAGTTTTTAAACATTTGAAGAAGGAAACAGTACAGGGTAACAAAGCAATGAACAGCACATTGAGCTACTTTTAAAAATATATTGTAATACGTAACTTCAATAAATTATTCCATTTAAAAGAGTAGCAGGGACAAATCAAAAGCAATTTTCTAAGCGCTGGTACTTTTTCAGAAGGAGTTAGCAGTACAAGGAGGGGCTTTTTCACCAGGGTAGAACAGGGTAGCTTCAGACAACTGGAGTGGAGATTCTGGACAAAACCAGTTCATTGTTACCATAATTGTTCCTTGACCCGTTAAGTCTGTGGGTGTTTTGTGGAGATTCAGAACCACGCCACATGGCTCATACCACAAAATAGTTGCATTTGAAGTGCCGAGACTGGAGAAGAGAACCAAAACAAGGTACATTTTCTCCAGGATTCCTGCCTCACAGTTTTCAGTTGGATAAAAGCTGTGCTTTTGGATTTCTCCCGGGTTTATACCCTTGCACTGGCATATTATAATTGTACTTTTATGATTTGCTTTTGTATGTACCCTCACATTTTTTGTAATATAAAACAGTTATGTACTCCTAGACCGTTGGTTGCTCCAGGATACGCCTGTATTTTGTGCCCACAAGTTTCGAGGTCCAGATCTCCAAGCAAAGAGGAGAAAAAGACTCTGCCATAGACCTTGAGAACCATGTCAATCTGTAAGGCCTGGGACCTGCTTTAGACCAAACATTCCTTTGGGGACCCTGTTTTTTCATGTTATATTGTGACACAAGTAGTACTGCTCATACAGTCCATTTGAGGTCCAATTATAGCCCAGTGGTAAATCTTGAGCCAATAGTTGAAGACCAGTGGTGTCAACTCTCCTTCCCGCAGGTGGTGCCTTTCCATGTATTCTGGTGTACAGTTCTTATCATCCCTAAACAACATGGTATCTTGGTATTATGGGTGTTGTAGTCCAACATATCTGGCGGGGGGGGGCATGAGGCAGGGAAAGGCTGGTATGGACAGCTAACTGAGACAATGTTCTGATGCTCCTTTTATTACATTTGGTGTGTTGCTTATATTGCACTTGCTAATGGCTTTGTGCTTATGTTTCAGAACAGATACAAATGTGTGTGATAATGATTACAAGGGGTGCTTGCTGTTGATCAGTCTTCCTATGATGTTTGCACCCTTTGGGGCAAAGACATTTTTCTGGCTTAATATATTCAGCAATCTGAAATATAAGATGGTGTTTGATATTTGTATTGTTGTTATGTGCCATCAAATCAGAACTGACTTACGGTAACCCTAATATAGTTTTCTAGGTAAGTGAGCTATTTATGGAGTGATTTTACCAGCTTACCTCCGCCCCCCATAAGTTTCCATGGCAGAGTCGGGGAATCGAACCCAAGTATCCTGAGTCCTAGTACATTACTTTATCCACTACACTACATTGGGTATCCTGGAGGGATGGGTAGCTCAGTGGTTTAGGTATCTGGCAGGAGAGCCAGAGGCTGGGAATTCCATTCCCCACTGTGCCTCCAGGGAGAAGAGCCAGACTGTGTCGCTCTGGGCAAGCAGCTTGGTCCCAGGGTGTCTCTAGAAGAAGGGAATGGTAAACCACTTCTGAGTATTCACTGCCTAGAAAACCTTACAGAGGATTGCCATAAGTCAGCATTGACTTCATGTCATTCAGTTATTAATTATTTGTATTGTAATTGCAATAGAACATTGGCTTGTTTAAACAAACTTTCCTCTGACATCCTTTCCCTCAGGCTTTGAAGCTGCCACATGTGGATTACATAGAGGAAGACTCCTATTTGTTTGCTCAGAGCATTCCCTGGAACCTTGGCCGAATTGTCCCTGCGGAGGCCAAATCTAATGAATACACTCCTCCCAGTAAGCATTCTTTCCTGCTGCTGTTTGCATGTTGGCTCACATGTTCCAAAAGACTTAGAGGGTCAGCAATAGAACTCTGTACATAGAATAAGCTGGGATTGCCCTGAAAACTATAGGAAGGCACACCAACAACAGATAGATGAAAGGCATTAACTCACAGAGGTGCAATTTATGAATTCTACCCAAAATGTAGACTTACTTAGAACAGATCTTCTGAAATCAATAGGACCTAAGTTTGTTACTACTCAGATAAGTCCCATTATTTTCCATGGCTCTTTTTTACTGACTGAATCTGAATCCAACTTATTGTCAAAGCTGAGTCTCTGAACCATATGAGCTTACTGTATTTTTCATCACTCGAGTTTCCATAGTAGTTAAGTATGCAAGAGCATTGTTTCAGCCTGATTTGCCATTCAGAATAATTTCCCCTGGAATGTTGGGGCTATATTCCCGTAATAATCACCAACCAACTGTAGCACCTCTGTGTGTCTTCCAGTTAAGTTGTCGGCCAGGATTTATTCCCTCTCCTAAATATCTGCATAGCTGAGGCAGGTACCTTTGATATTTGGCACTCTGTACAGTTGCTTAGTTTCCCTCTGTGGGTAGGTCTGTCCTACGTATACAGGAAGGTGTCCAGTTAGTAGTTACTCCTTTTCAAAGGCTCTGTGAAGGTGCCCTGAAACCAGAGGTACTACAGATGACATCTTGTTCAAGAAATGAGGTCAGTGAGTGCAGTCTTGGGTTATCCAGTACGTAGTTCAGTGCAGACAAGGAGAGTGTTTCATTTGCCTAAGATACAAGTGTTCATCTCAATGGCTTTTTCTTTATTTAATGGTGTTTATGTACTGGCTAATACTAATCAGCTTCAGTCATTGGAATCCTTTCTAAAAGATACATTTGCACAACACTAAAATCTGGACTATTTTGGTAAAGTGTGTTTTGGCAGGCAGGCCCTGCGCTTAGTGCTCTAAGGATATGGATGGGAAGGGAAATAGAACTGTTGGCCCTTTGCAGGACTGGTGGTGTCCTGCTTTTTAAACATCTCTTTCTTGACTGTCTTTGTCACTGAATGAAAAAAAGAAAAGAAAGCACTTAACTGAAGCAGAATTTATGGTGTTGGGAATGTCACCAGTCTGAAAGGGGTGTGCATGTCGTTTGTAATCCTATTACCTGTCTTGTGTTCCTAGCCGTAATAGTTCCATTCCATTCGCTCACGGGAACTTGAGCTTCAGAATGGAAGGAAAGTGCCCTCTGATGCCAATGGGAGTTGTTTTCCCCTTGTGAATAGCAGGCATGTTTACATCAGGTGGAACTGAATCTTCACCTCGTGCCAAGATCCTGACCCAGTCTCCCCTTGACTTAATATATAAATATATAAATAAATAAATAAATAAAAAGATACCTAACTTGTTGGCCTCCCCCCTGCTCTGTTTTTCTGATCATGAGATTGTCCCTAAAATGGGAAGGTTGTGAGATTATTATTTTTTACCACAGTACCCAGGATCCCACACTCAGCATGGCCAAATCCCCAAAGGCTTTCCATTGCTAGATTGCTCTGAGGACAAGTTAATGGTTAGTTCTGGGCTGCCCTGAAACTCTGAAGATGTCTTTCTGTTGAGGATGTGCAGTCTCACCTCTGATATTGGACAATGTTTGTATCATCCTTTGGACATGGGAGCACAAAGGGTAATTCACCTGGCACTGACTTCCCGCAACAGGATAGAAGGGAAATACATCTTATGTCCAATCTGTCTTTCCCTTCATGGTCTGTTGCTCGCTGGGCAATTTGCCCATAAAAGTATGGACCGGATCCCATTGTCAGTTGCTCAAGCAAGACAAAAATCCTTAGATACTGGCAAGAGTGCTGGGATGGTGAAAGCTCTTAACATTGCCGTAGAAGCCTTGTGCACATTTCCTCTTGGCATCACTGACTGACTGCCTCTTTGTAGATACTGGTGACTTGGTGGAAGTTTACTTGCTTGATACCGGCATCCAGAGCAACCACCGGGAGATAGAGGGCAGAGTGTTTGTGACCGATTTTGAGAATGTCCCAGAAGAGGATGGCACTCGCTTTCACAGACAGGTATGTTAGCATTGAAGATCTGGTTGTTATATTCTTCTTTTATAAATAAACACACATACACACCCAGAGATAACCATGCTGGACTATGAGAGGACAAGCCAAATTCAGAGTGGGGCAGCATATTTATTAGGATCAACAAAGATGCCACGAAATTCTGTGATCTTCTGAGTTCTTCAGAATTCTTCATCATGCTAGATGGTACAGGAAAGCAGAAGCAGAAGAGTCCCCAAATCAGGTCAGATTTTGTGGTCATGAAATCTGAAATTTTACTCGCTCCTAAGGAGAAATCCCACTAGACCTTTAAGTATTAAATGTATGTAATTTTTGAAATCTTTGGACTATAGCAAAGAGGTCTGCTGGATATATAGTGTCAGTGATCATGCATCATTGGGCTTGTAGTGTATCATCATGGCTGTTGAGCATCTTCAGGCCAACCTTTTTCTCCTAATCATGTTTATTAAAATGTGTGCTGGGTATCACAATGTTGGTCTAGTGCAACCTTCCACAACCTGGCACCCATTAGATGTGTTGGAATACAATTCCCATCATCCCCAAACCAAATGACCTTTGGCTGGTCTAGTGACTTGGGAAGTAGAATGAATTCTTAACTGAAACTAAGACTTAGATGTGTGGGTTCAGATGTGACCCTTGGAGACCTTACTTGGACTTGATCAGATGGATGTTTGTCCCGCTGTTCGGTGTGATGTGAGGGTGGGTTGTTTCACTCCTTTTTCCAGTGACCAGATGACCTGATTGCTAGAGCAAATCAATCAATCCCCAGAACGCCCCTACCTGCACCTTGTTGAACCCCAGTTAGGGGCTTCTACTTTTTTGGTGTGGATAGGTGTACTCTAGTTTGGTCTGTTTTCAGCATATGTGATTGCTGGGAATGGACAAAGAAGTGAGCCTTAAGCTGTCAAGGCTCCTTCCACTATCAGTGGTTTAATAAGTGAGCCACTTAAGATTATGAGTAAACCGAACACTTCTCTGCATGGGGGCAGGGAAAATGAAATTATTAATTTTTTTTTGTTTTCTGGACCATCGCTGATGTACTGAATCACTTAGATTAAACTAAAAAACATTTTCTTTGCCTTTGTGTGAAGTGCCGATTGAAACTGCGGCTGCATGAAATTTTCTCAGTTGGGACTACAAACGAGGCAAATAATTTTTTTAAAAATTAATTTCAGTGATTGTTTAGTGATGGTTTAGCAGAGACAAAAAACATTAATAATTTTACTTCCCCTTCCTCTCCACATTGGCTTGTTTATTAAGCCACTTTTTACGATACTGGAAATTGACAATGGAGGAAGTCAGACTAAACAGGGTCCCTTGAGGTTGGTATGTCATTTGGATGTGAGGATTGCACCAAAGGACGTATTGCTCCTTGCCCTGACCTTGGGTGTGACCCTATTTAGACAGCACCAGCCTGCACCCATGTCGTCGCAGCCTTAATCTTCCCTCTGTCCAAGAGGATGGCATTGTTTTCTTTTGGTCAAAGTTTTCATCTCTCCCTCACCTCCCTCATCCAACAGCTAGGTGGTAGGTTTTAAAGATGGTGTCAAGTATGGACGTTCTATGCAGATTTCCTAGTGTGACTGGGTTAGACCCATGGATTATAGACTGCAGGCACTATGGAAAGCTGCGCCCATGCTGAATGCCCTAACCTCCAGCACCAAAACAGCATCATCCGGAGTGGGTTGCTGGGAACTGCAGGCTCATCTTTTTCCTTCTAGGATAGTGGGGGACACAAATGAGGAATTCTTGGAATTAACCGGTGTCGTCTTGAAGCACAATTGAAACTGGCTGCCCTCAGTTGTTTTCTGTAGGCACTGAGGGAGCTGTGATCTTGGGACTTAGCAGTGTCTGCAAGGGCTTGCTAAAAGCAGCCAGCTTCACTGCTCCTCTGCGGCGTGGAGAAGGAGCAGGAGGAGCAAAGCTCAGTTTCTAGCTTAACATGAAATGAAGAAGCGCAAACTCCATCCAGATAGAGTCTTGATGCTGTTGGCTGTGGCCTTCCTCTTTTACAACAGTAGGCTGTGGGACATTTGTGGGAGCACCATTGTTGCATGGGGCTTGGGGCTGGAATATTTATTTATTTATTTTATTTTATTTATTGGATTTCTATCCCGCCCATCTAGACCAAAGGTCTACTCTGGGCGGTTTACAAGTTTAAAAACAATAAAACCAAAAAACATATACAGTGGTGCCTTGACTTACAACCATAATCCGTTCCAGAAGATGGACGTAACTCGAAATGGTCGTAGGTCGAAGCACCATTTCCCATTGAAATGCATTGGAACGTGATTAATCCGTTCCGGCAAAAAAAACAAAACCAACCCCCCCCCCCCCCAAAAAAAAACCACATAGCAAGCCCCATCGGAAGGCGCTGGGGCTTTAAAAAACAAAACAAAACCAGAAATAAAGCACACAGCAAGCTCCGTCGCTGGGGCTTTAAAAAAACAAAACAAAACAAAAATAAAGCACACAGCAAGCTCTGTCGCTGGGGCTTAAAAAAAAAACAAAACAAAAATAAAGCACACAGCAAGCTCCGTTGCTGGGGCTTAAAAAAACACACAACCAAAAATAAAGCACACAGCAAGCTCCGTCGCTGGGGCTTTAAAAAAAACCAAACCAAAAATAAAGCACACAGCAAGCCCCATCAGAAGGTGCTGGGGCTGAAAAAATAAATACACAAAAACACAAAAAAAATCACAGCACAGAAACATAACCCCCCCCCCCCCAGCCCAAACCCACCCTGCAAAACCCTGTAAATGTACTTACTCAGAACCAGAAAGCAGCACCAGGCAGTCCAAAGCCTACTCCGACGCGCACACACACTCTAACCGTTGGGGCGAAAGAGCTACAAAGAAGCTCTTCGCCGGCCAACGGTTAGCCCTCTAATTTGAATTCCCCGCCTTTTTCCCCTGCCTCTTTTGATTGCAACTCGAAGCTCTGGCTGCAAGTCGAAGCTGGTCGCAACTCAAAATGGTCGTATGTCGGGACGGTAGTAAGTCGAGGCACCACTGTATTATAGATCCAAGGTGGCGAAAGTATAAGAAATTAAGATACAGCAGGAGGGAAAGCCTGCCTAAATAGCCAGGTTTTAAGTTTATTCCTGAAAACACCCAGAGATCCCTTCCTGCACCCCCATGCAAGAACGGTTTCTCACACCTGGCCTAAAGCCCTTGTGACTGGAGTCGAAGGAGAACATATTTCAAACTAAATCTGTTACCTCCCCAAATTTCTCTGCCCAATTTTGATGCCTAAGAATGTACTTTCACAAAAGAGTATTAAAAATATTTTACGGTAGAATGTACTTTTACAGAAATACATTTAAAACTTTGAGGGTGCCCTCCTAAGTGTCCACTGTGGGGATGGGCTGGTTTGCTTCTTTTGTCAGTGATCAGACAATGTAACTGCTAGAACAGGGGTGGGCAATTAATTTCTATAGGGGGCCACATGAAAAATCTGAACTGTGTTCGGGGGCCGAACCAACTTTACTTAAAAATAAAATGAAACAGTGATGTTATGATTGTTTTTATTTTAAACTTGTTAATCTTCACAAATACTAAAGAGGTTTTTATGTTAAAGATAAGCAACTGATCAACTTTAGACAAAAAGCTATAAATGGTTTTGATGTCCGGCGGGCCGGACAGGAGCGGCTCACGGGCCGTATGTGGCCCTCGGGCTGCACTTTGCCCAGGTCTGTGCTAGAGGGAACCAGCCTGGCCCCAGAGTGTTCTTACCTACACCTTTCTTAGTCCCTGTTAGAGGGCTACTGTTTTTAGGTGCAGGTAGGATTGCTCTGTTTTGGTTCCATTCCTGCGCATGTGATAACTGGGATTGAACCAAAGCGGCTGGCTGGCTGTTCCTTGCCTTTTAAAGTGAAAGAAGATCTTGATCATGCTAAACAGAGTTGCTTAAGATGTGGTTTCCTGACCTGGATGCACAGATCACACCACGTACTTCTATCTGACCTTAACCTGCCTTAAGCAGCTCCATTTAGCCTAATCCTGCCCACTTCAATTTGGCCATCCAGCCAAGCCCTTAGTTCATATTTACTTTACACACATTTTGCAACTCCTATTGAAAATTAATCCACCTCTCAGCTTACCCCCCCCATGGACTCATTGGAGAGCTTCTGGGAGACGGATATAGTGATACCATGGATGATGATTTGTTTTGTGTGCCTGTAGGAGGGAAATAATGTATTTATGCTTTCTGGCAGGCCAGCAAGTGTGACAGCCATGGGACGCACATGGCTGGAGTTGTGAGTGGGAGGGATGCCGGTGTAGCGAAAGGAGCCAGCGTTCACAGCCTCCGCGTGCTTAACTGCCAGGGGAAGGGCACTGTGAGCGGCACTCTGATTGGTGAGTAGCAGCAGTGGTTGCCATGGCAAAGCTCAACCCTGGAGCACAGCGTAGAAAAACCTAGCAAGACTCTTGGTATTGTTGATCCACCAACAAGGTGGTGGTAGTGGAGAACATCGAAACAGTTCGGGAAGAAAGAGGCAAAAAGTCTGGTGTTGAATGATGTAATAACTGTTTACACGTAGCTGATGCATGTTCAGAATATCTCCTTTATGAGCTGGAATTGTAAGAAATCAGGCAACAACCAAATATCGGATAGTGGCTACTAGCTCTCTGGATCTATAATGCTTATATTGGAATTCTCTTCCACCTGGAGCCAGAACAAAGCCAGGCCACTGATCCCCAACTCAGGAGGATATTGGGGTCGACGGTATCAAAGGCTGCTGAGAGATCGAGGAGGACCAGCAGGCACATTTTGCCTCTGTTGGTTTCCCTCAGAAGGTCATCTTGCAGGGTGACCAGTGCCATCTCTGTGCCGTGATGCGGCCAGAACCCAGACTGGAATGGATCGAGGGCATTGGTCTCTTCCAGGAGTGCCTGTAGTAAGTGAATCTTAATTTCAGTTGTTGTTTCCAAATTATGGTGGTTTCCTCTGTTTCATTCCTTAATAATAGAGATACATGTAGAAAAGCCTTCTTTGTTTCGTAAAAGTGTATATGCTCTTCTGTTCCATTTCTTCACCTTGGATTTCACACACTGTGAAAGATACTGCATTGCACTTCTGCTTAAGGTGCAGCATACCCTGTTGTCTGCTTTCCTTTACATAACAGGATTGGAGTTCATCAAAAAGACCTTGGCTGCCCAGCCCTACAATCCTCTGGTTGTTTTGCTCCCATTGGCTGGAGGCTATAGCCGTATTCTGAACACAGCCTGTCGCCTGATGGTGCAGATGGGAGTGGTGATAATCGCCGCGGCAGGCAACTATAAGGATGACGCTTGCCTTTATTCTCCAGCATCAGAACCAGAGGTATGTAGCAGCTTAGATGTTCTTCAGCTTAATTCAGGCATAGGAAAAGGGTGAGGAAATGATCTGTAGTGCCTCTGAGAAAGTTCCAGCTTCCTTGCTGTGCCTTCCAGACATGTTCTTATTGCTTCAAGAGTAGTATTTGTCAGTGGAACCGCCGTCACATTGTCCACTGCCAGTCACCTGAGAGTTGCTCGTCTGTCCTCAGTTGAATTGAAGGACATGTGGTTGTCTGGAGGGGCGGTGCAGAGCTATTCAGAGGAGCTATTGAGCCCTTGCTGCTGTTGCCTGTGACAGAAATGGTTCCTTGATGCTTGCATCTTTTGGTGACGTGTGAGAAGGGCTGTCTGTGCAGTGAGGAGCTCCATGTGTGGCCTGCTTATGGTTACCAGCCTGGAAGAACTCTGCAAATACACATCTGCTTATGACATGTCGAGCCCCTTTTCACACCACCAGAATGCTCAGAAGGCATGTTTTTGTTGTGGATCTCTGCTTTTCCCCAGGTCATCGGTGAGTTCTTCTCTGACGGAGAAGCAGTGGCTGGACAGCCATCTGTTGGAGATGCTCTTGTTTTGATTTTCCTTGCCTTTGAACAGTAGTTTGTACATGGATGACAAGATTGCCCCCAAGGCTCTGGTTTTATGTTTACTGTGTTCATTGCTGACAGACAGGTTTGGTGTTCTTACAGGTTATCACAGTGGGAGCCACCAACGTCCAGGACCAACCGGCCTCCATGGGGATCTTAGGAACCAACTTTGGCCGTTGCGTGGATGTGTTTGCTCCTGGAGAGGATATCATTGGTGCCTCTAGTGACTGCAGCACCTGCTTCACATCACAGAGTGGGACATCTCAAGCAGCTGCACACGTAGCAGGTAAAAGGTTACAGTACAACTTGCAGAAGAGTGCAGACAAAGTGCTCAGCTCCCACCTAATTACTGTGGAGATTATATGTGGGCCCTACCAGTGGCATATATGATTCCTCTACATGTCAGTGAGTTAGTTGTTTTGAGCCTTAGGTTCTTATGGGTGAAAGAGGTTTATTCTCTTAATCTCATGAAGAGCAGTCCCTCAGACTGAACAAAACAGACTTACTAATTAGGCTCTTCTGTTGCTCATTGTACCACCAGTTATTTACGAGTTTGTTCAGTTGTAGATGGGCTTTCAGTTTTATGTTTTCATGTTGCGGCAGCTTGATAAAGAGGAGCAGTAGGTCAGCGATGGGATGTGCTGGCCAGAAATCATGGTTGTGGATGGTAGGCTGTGGTGCAGAGACGTAGAACGATTGTAATCCATGAAAACATACCCTGAAATAGATTTGTCTTCACTTCATCTTGTACGGTCCACCCATAGTTTACCAGTTCCCTTCCTGGAAGCTGCGTACAGTGTTTAACCCCCTCATAAAACTGGCTTTTGAATCTGTTCAGGTTGTACACCTCAGGATGCTTACCTTAAAAGTGGCCTTTTCAGTGGCTGTGACATCCCATCTCTCTGTTCATCCCAGCAGGTGCGTCTTTGACAGAGTTGCTGCTGGGCTTGTTCTTTCTTTTCCACCAAAAGACCCATTCCCTTTTCCATGGACCGCAGGACTTAGTGCTTCTCTCTTTTTCTCCTTCATCCTCACTCCCTAGGGAAAAGGTATGGTGTAAGGTCATCCCCCGTACCTTTTCACTAGGGAGTTGTCAGAGGTGCTCTCACAATTTACATCAAGTGCATGATGTATTTCTGTAGGTTACGGCCCTATTCGTTTCATTTCCAGAAGGCTTTTAATTGAAATAATGTCAACTGTGGGTCCTGATGGCAACTGTTAGAGTATATATTTTAATTGTATTTTAATTGTTTTATCTTTTTTACTGTAGTTAAATTGCTGTAAGCCGCCCAGAGACCTTTGGGTAGTGTGGGCGGCATATAAGTTAAATAAATAAATAAAATAAATAAATAAAATTTCTATGCCCACATTTGCCCTGTGGGTAAAGG
Organism: Intellagama lesueurii; assembly: GCA_037013535.1. Classification (NCBI taxonomy): domain Eukaryota; kingdom Metazoa; phylum Chordata; class Lepidosauria; order Squamata; family Agamidae; genus Intellagama; species Intellagama lesueurii. Next base: position 172,541,330 of record JBAJHW010000004.1, on the reverse strand, counting down.
CCTGTGGTCTTCACCACCTGTGAGATAACAAGGCCTTCCTAAACCCAGACACATCACTGCACATCCCACCAGAGCTGCCTCCCCACCTGCCATTTTCTCCACTCCAGCAGAAGCCTGCAAAGCAGAGGCCTGGGCTACTTTGTCCCCTTCCGTTAGGAACTAATTGTTAGGCATTACAAAATGGACACGTTTGCCTTGGCTCAGGCTGCCTTTGAGTTCAGGGTCCTTCAGCAGGCCATGTGCTCACCTGTCAGACTGTCGAGCTTGGATATAGCCTGCTCAGGGAGGTCTCCTTTGATGCAGACAGAGAATGCATTGTGGGAGAAATCTTCCCTTGAAAGGTCCATTCTTATCTGCAAAGGAGACCGCCCAGCTCTCCCAGTCGGTGGCATTCCAGATTTCTCCTACTCTTCTCTTGCCTCTAAAGTAGAGATAGGGATCGCGATCTGTGAGCCACCCTTTGACCTGGCAGAGAGGCTTGTCGTCCTGCCTCCTCCCAGGAGTGCCGAGCCGATTCCAATCTCCGGAGCCATTGGAAGGCTCCGTGGAGGTCACGGCAGCGGCGGAATTGTGAGTGGACCGCCCGGCCCCATGGGGCTGGACCCTCGTTATCGCCACCTGTGCGGGGGTATTTGTATTCGTATACGAATACCTCCATCTCTACTCTAAAGCTTTCTCTTGGCTTTGACCTTTCATAGTTTGCTGGGCTAGGGTAGAACTGGGCCAGAGTCTTGGGACATAGCCTGTTAAATGCTTAACTGAAACTGAGCAGAAACTGGAGTTAATGCATTCAGGGGTAGCTCCCTTCTATGAAGACAGGAATGGAGTCCCAAGGGAGGTTTTCCTCACCACTCCAGCCTCATTTGGTGGCTTCGTGCATGTGCATCTTTATGCCTTGATGAAACAGCTGGGAATGACAGAGCATTGCTACGGTCTGATAACTGTGCGCTTGCAGGCGACAGGGCCTGAGGCTGGAAGCAGTTCAGAGTTAACTGCTGCTGACACATTTCCCTACTAATACACATCCTGAAGGGTGCCTGTTGTAATTGTAGAATATAGATCTTTTAAAAAACACACTTGAAGGGGTTGGGGAAGGTTACTTATTTATGCAGAAGGAGTCCATCAAATTAGGCAACAGGATATGCTGGAGGATAAGAGCTCCATGTAGTTGAATCATTCATATTCAGAAGTATTAGCAGAAACAAGATATTTGGTTAAGAGGAGAGCAGGCTGCAGAAGAGAAAGGGATTATTCCTGGTTCCCTGATAGAGCAGGAGCTGCTCAGTCACTTCCATGGAGAAATTGGCTGTTCCATTCACTGAAGCGAGTGTGGCAGCTGCTTAGGCCAAGGCAGTTCTATGGATGAGCATATCAAGAGCCCTTGCATCAGCAGCAAATTGCTGATGGGTTGAAACTACAGTCCTGCATGCACTTATCTGTAAATCCCGCTGGACTTCATTGAATTTCCTTCTGAAACTGGCACATGAAGTTTTGCACTTGCACATGTGCCTCCAAATGAGTGGTGAGTGGAAACAGACACCCTTCTCTGATGGAAAGATGCCCCAAAGCTCCTGGCTGAACTGGTCAGATGTATGGGGTGAAGAATTCATGATCCCCGATTCTCCCTTACAGGAATTGGCCTGTCTTGCTACCCATTAAGGTAAGGACTGTCCAGCTCTATTATAAACCTAAGGATCCATACCTCAAGTCCTGCAGAGTGTGGTTTTAACACATAATCCTTTTCCTCTGGATAGGTTTAAATCAGTTTCAAACTGGTTTAAGATTGTTTACTGAAAATGCAAGTGGGTATTATATTTTCTTTATTACTTCTAAGGATGCCTTTTAAATTGTTTTGACATGTGAATAGTTTTGTGTTTTAACTGTATCTTTCTTTCTTTGAACTGCCTTGAGTCCCATTTCTTGTGGCAAAAGAGTAGGTTGTAGATCCAGTAAATAAATAATACTGAGTAACTTAAAGATGTTATAGACATTTGCATGAAGCATAGGACACCACTATGTTAATTTAGCCTAGATAGGTAACATACTACAGGCAAATCCAGCCGAAGTTAAGCACTTACCTCTCAGTCTCATAGATATCAGTGGGAGGGAATTTAAGCATACACCACAAATCTCTCTCAGAGGAAATTGACTTATAAAAATTAAATAGTATGAAAGATATTTATTTATCACTTATTTATTACATTTATATGCCACATTTCTGGTGCAAAGTGGGGCTCAAGTGGCTTACATGTCATCTTGAATAAGCAGAATTATGCTTGTCCTGGACAAGGACGACGGAATGGAGATCTTCCTCGCATATTTTGAAAAGCCCTTCTAGTGTGCTGGTCATGATGTTGGAAGAAAGAAGAACTGTGAGAAGTTCAAGATTGCCTTTTTCCCTTCTTCTTTTGGTAGGAAAGATCTGTACTAGACCCTAGTGTCTACTATGAATAGGAGAATACCTTGTTACTCACAGAGTAGCCAGTCAGGATTCAACCCTGTATTGGATCTCTACCTTTCATTTTTTCCTCTGGACATTGATGCCAGGCAAACTCACTGCTTTTTAGAAAGTTTGCAACATTTTAAGCCAGTCATCGTTTCATACGTATGTTAATATGAGGCATCATAAAGCCAAGATGGAATAGTGAGATGAGGGGAAAGTGAGAAAATGGAGAAAAGATGTTTATGAGTTTGCTTTTTGGTTTTTGAATTCAGCCTTAGGGGAAGTTTGGATGGATACTTTAACTCAGAATACACAGAACTTCCCTTGAATTTGGGTTTCAAACTGAGGTTGAGCAGAGCCATTTGAGTTCTGCCAGTTTACTTTTTGGATACATAGACTGTAATTGTACAGTTCAATTTAATTCTTAATAAAAAGTTACATATTGCTGTTTTAATCCAACAGATGAGGTTGTGAGCATTACGTTTTTAAAACAGCAGTGAGCAACCTGTAGCCTTCCAGATATTGAATTTTTGCCAGTAAGGGTAATTATGAGGGGTAGTGGAAATTGAAGTCTAACATCTAGACACGTTGGCTACCTCTGCTTTAACAGAAGTTAGAAAATCCAGCTGAGCAACTGTTTGGAAAGAAGAGGAGGGCATAGGGTGCTGGTGGGGTCTGGTCACCAACCATGATCATTAGTAGCACTGCAGATAGTCTCAAAGATCTGTGCACACAGCACAGGCTGCAGTGCATGTACATGTGTGGAACAGGTTGCCATCTGTCATGGCATGCTTGATGAATTTTTTCTGGAAATGACATGCCATTGTGATATATGAAAACTACAGCTTTTTGCCCCTCCCGCCAGATCCAGGCTCTTGCCAAATAATATAGCACGGATAAATCTGTTGCCCTTAGGTATTGCAGCCATGGTTCTAAACACCAACCCCACACTGTCCATCTCGGAGCTGAGGCAGAGGCTTATCTACTTCTCAATCAAAAACCTTATGAATGAGGCTTGGTTTCCTGAAGGACAGAGGCTGTTAACCCCAAACAGAGTGGCTGGGCTTCCCTTGAAACTCGTTGCAGGTGAGTGTATCTGGTTCTCAGGTAGTTGTTGGCTTTATGCTTTAAGAAAAGATTTGGTATGCCATTAGAGATGGGATTTTTTGATTTCTTGGATTGCTTATCCCACAGTTTCCCATTCTGGGAGTTCTACCTGACTTACACACACCTTCCAGACACCAAAGGCCTAAACAGGAAGTCTTTGAGGCTTATCTTCTCCTTCTCCTTTCTGTTCAGAAAGAAAGCCCCCTTCCCTGCACCAGGAACAGGAAGGTTGGGTGGAGTTAGGCATAGCTAAGCCACAACGCCTTCCAGGTTAGGCCTTTGGTTCCTGGTGAGCCACATTTAGATGTAAGTGAAGTACAACTCCCCTGATGAAATAAAAAAAAAAATCCCAAACCCATACGCCATCATAAAGCTTCCAGTTAGGCAATGGATATGTAGCCTCCCCCCCCCCCCCCCCCCGTTTGGAGAAGTTACTTTTTGAATGACAACTCCCAGAATCCCCTAGCACACGGTAACTTTTCCAAGCTTTGCTTTCCTCCTCTGAACCATCATAATTGCTGCTCAGCTTTCTGCTGGTTTCCAGATTGTTCCCTGCCTTGACTCTCTTGCAGTTATAGGCCCTTCAGGTGTACCAGGAACCTACAGGGAGTCGTAAAGGGAGTGGAGTATTTTGAGAGATAAAAGATGATTTTGGGCCGCTCTCTTTCAGATGAACAGCTGTACTGTCGCTCTGTGTGGTCTTCCTTGTCTGGATCAACTAGTTCTGCCGTAGCCGTTGCCCACTGCAACAGCAATGAAGAAATGTTCAGCTGCTCAAGCTTGTCAAAAAACGGCAAATGGCGAGGCGAGCGTATTGAGGTGATGTTCCCTGGTGGCAGTCTTCCATCATTGTTGGGTTTGGATTCAGGCATTCATTTCAACGAGGTGGGGTTTGCTGGCATTTCTTGTATCTCATTGGTGTGCTTTCTTAATACCAGGATCACGGAGGCAGGAAAGAGTGCTTGGCTCATAACAGATTTGGGGGGCATGGCGTCTATGCCATTGCTCGGTGTTGCATTTGGCCCAAAGCTGACTGCCAGGTTCATGCCCACTCCCAGCCTGCAGAGGGAGCAGCACGACAAAGTGCCCACTGCACTGAAGACAGCTCTGTTTTGACAGGTATGTGAAGACAGCTATCACTGGGGTACTTGGTACATGAAAACAGTTTCCCGTGCAGTATCAGAATTTGTGTGTTGAATGGTTTGTGCAAAGCGTATTGTTCTGGTTTTATATGCATACAGTACTTATGACTTTCAACAGTAGGGACTGGAATGGGATTTTCCATCTATTATCTCAGACTACTGTGCAACCAGTGGATGTAGTTGTCTCTTTCAGCGATTTCATGTATTTTGAGGTAGTAGTTTGAGGCTACCATCCTTGAATTATTTACCTGGGTATTCTCATGGAATTCAGAGGAATGTTTCTTACGCAGCTGCTTCCTTTTCAAAAGCAGGAATGGATTGCTCCAGTCATGTGGACCTAAAAGGACCTAAAAAAAACCTTTACAGAGTCACACTGCAAAATACTGTATGCATAAGGGAAATTGCACACAGTTTTTGCATTTTCTGGCTGGCTGTTGTATACTTCGACTTAAAACCGAGTGCTTGACATCTATCTTTTCTAAGTGCCGTCAGTGAGCCAAAAGCAAAAGCATGTTCCTCTATACTGTCCCCTAGTCCTTAAAGTAGCCTCGTGGCAGTTTACAGTTTACTTATGCAGACTACACATTACCTCCTCCTGCCCCCCTCATCAAGCCGGGTACTCAATTTACCAACCTTGGAAGGATGGAAGGTTGAATGAGCCTCAAGTCGGCTACTTGGGATTGAACCTGGGTTGTGAGCAGAGTTTTAGCTGCCTTACTGCAGTTTAACCACTGCACCATGAGGCTCCTCCTGAACACTTGTGTCTAGTTACCCAGTCTTGAGCACACACTGCGCAAACCCAAGAGCCCCCAGCCAATGTGTTACATAGTGAGGGCATCTTTAAGGGAGGAAGAAAAGCGCCATCCTGAAGATGGAGACCTAAAGAGAAGGAATACATAGATGCTGCAGTGTTGGGAGATTCCAGAAGCTTTTTGCATTCCCTCGTCTAGTTTCTGACCCTACAGTTGCACTAGCAAACAAACATAAACAGGAAGGTGTTAGTGGGTTGTTGTTTTTTAAATGTCTTTGTATTTTGGCTTCTGTGTATTTTTTTTTAAATGCCACTGAGCATACGATCTAAATTGACAGGTTGCAGCTCTCATTCTGTGGCTGGAGGTTTCAAGATCCACGTCAGACCAATACTGAGGACAGAACGCAACCATGACCATTGCATTGGTCAAGCAGATGCAGCTGTGCATGCTTTCTGTTGCCATGCACCCAGCATTGAATGCAAGGTCCAGGAATACTCTCCTCTGGAGTCCACAGCAAAGGTATGTGGGGTATCGTTCTAGTTGATTTGTGATAACCTAATCCAAAGTCAAGTGTTGACTTTAAAGGATTTTGGAATCCTTGTCTCTGTTATGCAGGCTAGAAGCACCTAACAGGGCAAATTTTCAGGAGGTCCTCTGTTTTGTAAACTGATCATCTATCACTTTTTTGGCCTTAGTTAAGTCACCGAGAATACAGGTTACCGAATTTGCCATGAGACTGAGGAGAATCCTAATGAGAGTAATAATAATAATGATAAACAAAAGATGAAGTGCAGGGGTAGTGACGAGACTTAGATACTAACCTAATGTTCTCCATGGTACTTGAAGGACTGAGTGGCAAGACATGGGACCCGCCTCACTGGTGGGTATGGCGTGTATCCTGCTGTCACGTGATTGATGGTGCTTATTTCCAGGTGTGTGCTGGTACAGAAAGTGCAAAAAAATAGATCGAGTACCTTGTGTTCTATGGCTAATACAAAACGGAGCCATCTTCAGAATTCATTCTACCTAATAGGTTTCTCTGTGTTTATCACTCTGTCATGTTATCCTTGAAGTTTCCTTTTCTTCCTTGGTGGTTTTAAAGCAGGAGCATGCAAGCTATGGCTTTCTGGATTGGGTAGACTCTCAACAGCCCCCACTGGACAGAGCGGATGACACTTTTAGTGCAACATTTGGAGGGCTTCAGGTTTCCTTGTCTGTGCTGTCGGTTTGGCTATTGTAATTTCCTATTATTGAGATAATGTGTAAAGAGCCCCATAGCACGGTGGTTAAACTGCAGTACTGCAGTCAAGCCTTTTTTGCCCATGACCTGAGTTCAATCCTAACAGGTGCAGGTAGCTGGGTCAATGTTGACTCCCAGGCTTCCAAGGTCGTTAAGTGAGTACTCAGTTCGCTGGGGGGGGGGGGGGGGCAAGTTATTGTTTGCTAATGATATTGTAAACTGCCCAGTGATCCAAGTACTATGGGGCGTTATGTAAGTTGAAACAACAGCGGGTTTTTGTAGTTTCATATTAAAAAAAAGCCCATGCCACAGCATCAAGAATGGAAAAACAGCTTGGCTAAGTAGATATCCAGAGTGGATAAAAAACAGGTTATTTTATTTTTTTAAAAAAATATAAAACTGATTTTTGGATTTTTATTTAATTAAATCCCTTTTTAAAAAAAGGCTCTACATAGTTTTAATTTAAAATAGTTTAAAGGTCTCACTGTTGATTGGGATTAGAAATTTCACTCTGTTTTGAGGCAGTGTATTAATACAATAATCAAAAATGTTTTTAAAGCGCAGTTGAACAATTCTTACATTGCAGCCTCAATTTTATTTAGTTGTATAAAATGCTGCATAGATTATTTAGATTAATATTTCTGTCTCTTTTAGTACTCCAGGTATTGTCAGAAAAAAACTGAAGTTCCCAAATTGGGTTTCTGTTTCCATAGATACATAGTTGTGAACAATGCATGGACTTGCTCAACTCTCTTTTCCAACTCTGCCCAACTTCCAACTCCAACTTCTTTCCGGAGCCTCTCTCTACCCCCCCCCCCCCCCAAGCATGGAAATCCTTGGAAGTCCTACTGATGCTTCCAGAATGGCTTTTGTAATGCTGATTCCTGTAGATTGGCAACCCTAGTTACTATACCTCTGCAACGTTGTGTAGACAAATTCAAGACCTTATTCTTCTACGTCTCTCAAAGAGTTGAGCAATAGAGGGTTATTGGAAGTGGAGATATTCTGGGCAGGGAGATTGCAAAAAATACCATCGCAGGCCAGCAGTAGTGAACCAGTGAACAACTAATTCTGGTCAACAATTCCCACAAACAGTGACCACTGGCCGTCTGGTTGGGGTGTTTTGAGTCTAACGAAATCTGGTAGACCAGTGGTTCCTAACCTCGGGTAACCCAGGTGTTTTTGGACTGCAATTCCTAGAAGTATTCACCACTAGCTGTGCTGGCTGAAGTTTCTAGGAGTTGCAGTCCAAGTTCACCCAAGATTGGGAGCCACTGTGGTAAGACCACACATTCTCTCTTATTTGAAGCGCTGCTCTTTGTTAATGTTGAATAACCTCCTTATCTCCTTCTTTGCAGGTGATGGTGACTTGTGATGATGGCTGGACGTTGACAGGATGCAACGCCCAATCACATGGCCCAAACATGCTTGGTTCCTATTCAGTGGACAATACTTGTGTAGTGATGAGTAGCCCAGGCAGCAAAGGAGCCGCAGCTGTTGCCATTTGCTGCAAAAAGACACCCTTGGAGAAGGAGAAGCACAGTTCCAATTATAAGTGACAGCTCGACCCACACCAGTTATCCATTGGACTCCAAAGTTTCCACAGCCATCCCATAACTTCACATGGGTGACGTTATGTCCATTTCTCTTGTTTGGCCTGAAGAAAGTACTCTTTCAGGCAGGCTCCAGCACAACCACAAAGTATCCTCAGTGTGCCTGTTCTAAGTGTCATAATTATATTAAAATAGAGTTTGAAATATAGTACTACCATATTCACTGTGAGGAGGCGGGTTTGAGGGCTCAGTATTGGCATCTGGGCAATCAGCTTAATATGCTGCATTTCTTCTAGCAGTCTTCCATTTGCAGGCAACAATTTTGAGTTAGCCTATATTCCTCCCAAATCTGTTCATAGTCCAGAAACAGAAGGTATTAAACTCATGGTATCGCATATCCCTTAACTAATTTTCATGTGACCTACATCCTGTTTACTGAAGACAGTATAAATTGGGTGTGGTCTATATTGAAAATCATGCAAATATGCACTATCTAGCTTCTGAACTGTAATAGTAACTTCTCTCCATGTGGATCAGAAGCTTTCTGTAGTGTATAAAAGGCAAGATAATCCACATTCAACATTCTGCCCTCCCTCCCACAATGTTATTAAATGCATGCATATATAAATGTATGTATAAACTATATAGATACAAATATCTAGGAAGTCCTATTAATAGTGTGTTCAACTTTTTTAAACCCATGAATCTTTCCATAAGTTACAATTATTATGGTAAATAGCCATTTTGTATGCATTAATATTTTCCACATCTTCCCCTCATAGCCCATAAAGCAAAGTTGATTTACAGTGGCAAGAATCCTGTTGGCAAGGCTCCATATGGTTCCCTTTTGACCTGTGAAAGGATTTAGGGGCCTCAGGATGGAGGGGGCATTTCATATCCAAAACTAGCCACTATAGGTCAAAAGGGAGTCCTAGGGAGCCTTGGTACCTGGGGGTGGGGGGGAAGGAAAACTTAAAGATAAAAGACTAGCTGATGACATAATCAGCCTTATATTATCATAGCTGTGCCACGAGGAATCCAGCCAATATTGACTATAAGACATACAAAATAATAGGACTAGGATTAGGTCAGAAATAGAGTATAAGACCACTGCTGGAATTCTAAGCTAGAATCTATAGATGTCACTGGGGGAAAACCCTGTTTGAACGTGTGATCAAATCTTGATTGCTTGAAGATGCCTTGCTTTGAGAGAAGGCATAAAGATTTGAGAGCATGCCATGACTTGGTTAAAAACTAGGAGTGGCTTATGATCCTGTGGCCGACAGTACTTGGCTCATACAAATGCACACCTACGTACATTCCTGATTCCAAAGTGCCTTATACTACCCAAGCATCCTCTGCACTAAAGAGACAGAATGGCCAAGTAACTTCTGTGATGTTGCCTTCTAACCTAGACCTGCTACACCTTTAAAGGATATTGTCATTGATGTGCACTAGAGGACATTATCTGTCTTTTCTTTTACCTGTGGAAGTCATGTTTAGTTGCCCACTGTTGCCCTTGTCAAGGTACATTGCCAAGAAAAGCATAGTGGCAGCTCTATATGCAGTGACTGGGCCAGCAAGATATACCTTGATGAAATAATGTAGTTTTTCAGTCCATGACCGGGGAAAGCAGGGCAAAGTCCTCAACTGTTCCGGACAAGCAGTTTCCCTGCTTGTCTATTTTGATGAGGGTTTTATTGGTGGACTTCAAGAATCTCAAAGAACTGCTGCAGAGTGCTTCTATATGTGAGGTTACCTAAAGCTCTCAAAAGCACTTAAGACTCAGGAGACCAAGTAGTATTGGTCTTAATCCTACTTGAGATACTGTACAGTCAAGGGCACTGTTGGCAAGTTAGGCCAAACAGTGTGGTTTACTTACAAAGCACTTGGTAGCTGTCATTGAAATTAGTTTTTTCAAGGCAATGTATTAGTACTGCATAAACGCCCTTCTTTCTTTCACCTTTTCCTCAAGCTTGCCAAATGTTAAATTGCTTGTATAATCACATTTTAATCTGCAGATATGTGTTCAGTAACTGTGTTAAAAATATGTCCTGCAGAAGTAAGCTTCACAAAGAACTGCTGGATTGCTCTGGTTTAGGTTTCTGGTTGCAGAGCCAGAGGTTGAGAGTTAGATTTCCCACTGTGTCTCCTTGACAGGGGCTGGACTTGATGATCGATAGGGTCCCTTCCAACTCTGCAGTTCTAATGTTATTAAAGTTCAGTGGTGCTTACTCTGCAGAAAGTATGCAGTGAATTTTAGTGTAAGTGGCCTTTTCTGCTTAAAGGCCAAAGAGAAATCTGAATCATGTAGACAGCATGTAATATGTTATATGGAATTAACGTATAGACTTATCCACTGTAATACATAGCAGCTTAATGTAGAAAAAAGCCTTTCTTGTGCTGTAGATTTTTGGGTTTTTTTTTCTCTTGGAAACTATTTATTCTGTTTTATATAGCATTTTATAATGCCCTCTTTTTTTGAAATAAAGTTTCGTATGATCTTTTTTGGCTGCACATGTAACTGTACTCCATCTACATAAATTGAGGGGTAATGAGAATGCTAAAAGTCTCAGGACTCTTCTTAACTCTGGCAAACACTAGCTGTCTTGAGTACAATTCAGCTATGTCAAATTCCTCAGTTCTTCCTAGTCTCCAAACAGACCAAGCAAAATGGCAACTGCTGCCCTTTTTTGCAACTTAATGATCAGACTGATTTTTGTGAGAGGAATAAACTTTATTCCACTGACCAGGACTTTTTCCCACTGAAAACTGCCTTCTCCCGTTCCAAGTGCTGTCTGAATTAAATGAACAAAACCATATAACAATGAGAGCATACAGTTGAACTGCGTTTGCCCCACCCCTACGTAACATTCCATTAATATGTATAAAATCCATTTTTTCATTCAAAAAACTGGCAGTAAAGGTGATCACAACATAGAAACAACTCACAATTTACACAGCAAACTAGATTTGTTGCATTAGATTTCTTTTTTTAAAAAAATATTCTTCAGCAGATTGAAGTGATAGCAGCTGGAAACCAAAAAACTAACCAAGTATACTTCAAAACCTAACTATCAACTTTGTACAAGCAGGAAAATGGCCAGGTAACAGCCCACAATGGTGTCAGAATGTCTTGTGAAAACAGACCAGATTTTTCAAGTAAGGTTCTGTTTTTGGCCTGTGATAAGAGACCACCTTTTCCATAGGAAATGATGGAAAGTTCAGGTTTTTTGGACTCAAGTGATATTTCCCATTTAATATCACTTAATATTTACTTTGATTCAAGTTAAAGTGAAGATAAGTTGATGCAATAAGGACAGGGTAGGACATCAAAATTTATTCAGCATTCTAAAACATCACATTTAAAATTCTGGAGGCTGTTAATAAAATATCTGAGCTCTGCCATGTTTCAATGACAATGCTGTCTGTGGAAAAGGCGTTCACCTGAAATGTGTTCTTCTGCATACGCAGTGTGAGAAACCCTTTTCTTTAAGCCTGTGGCAGATAATCCCAACTGGATGGTGTGCACCTGTGTCCTTCAACAGTGAAATAACCTGTTATATTCACAACTAGTGCACAACAGTGAAAAAAGCTTTATGCCAGATCAGGTTTTGCAACAATATGTTAAAAGTCAAAAGAAAAGAAAAAAGAGAGGCACTTTTTGGCTATTTGTGCCTTTCACTTGGCAAATCTTTCCACAATAAAGGTCACCCAGGCACTCGTTACAGTTTCTCCCGTAGTTCACGTGCACGGTGCAATTTTGTTTAACTTAAGGCAAAATCCCTGAAAAAAGTCAAAAACGGTGAAGAAAAATATGATAAAGTGAAGCTGAAACTCAAAATTGGCACAGAATGAGTATCTGTAGCTGCTAAAACGATCACTTTAAACTGCATTTCAGACAGGAAGATAAAATCATACAATGTTAGGTTCAATTGGTTTCCAGTTATTGAGGAACAAATTAACCTGCTGGATTTTAAATGCCATCTTGCCAAGCAAACCAAAACCTACAATCCTTTGCCTGTGTTATTTTTTTTTTTTTAAAACTGTCTCCATTTAACTCAAGGAATCACATACAGCCAATTCCAACTCTCAATTTCAAAGCATAAGCAAATGATTGCAGATCACATCATTAAGACTACAATTTATTCAATATGTCTCCAAGTATAAGAATGATGACTTGAGGAGGCAAACAGCAATAAAAATTCTGTCTTAAAGTGCTTTTTTTGGTTAAACTTACTCATCAATATATTTAAAAAGATCCACTGATACCACAATATATAAGTGTATTCTTGGAATAAAGAAAGCTCTTTTATTGCTCTTACCCATTTATTTATGACATCAGGAAAAAGAGTTACCGATTCCAGACTTCCTTGTACCAAAACCATTCCATAAGGAATAACCATTCTTACACAAAAGGGCTCTGTTAACAAACTAACAAGCCCTTTCTGTAAAGCACTATACAAATTACCTAGGAGACATATTAAATATAAAGGTCCTTGTGTAAACTGATTCTTAACTAATATTTTACAATGCCAAGTGTTAAGTCATCACAATGTTTACATAATTTTCAATATTCCTATTCAACATTTTCAGAAAGATTAAAAATTTGCCCTCCATACCTAAACACAGTCTGATTTTTCTGTTCTGTATAAAAACCAAGCTTTTTTTTTGCAGCATCACAGAAAAGCAATAATTTTACATTCACTCATTAAAGATTCACATAATAAAAATTTTAACCACTTGATAGCTTTTTCCTTTACAGATTATTTTTAAACTCATGCCTAGGCTTAGCATCCCCCAAAACTGCTGAGGGCCCCAGGAGTCCCTTACAGCCTGGTGCGTAAACTTCTCAGATGAAGAATAACTGAACTCTTAGGAAGTAGCATGGCCACTGATTCATAGACAGCCTTCACTTCAGATTGCTCTGAAGTTAAAAGCAGTGGGATTCCAGCATATCTGAAAAGTGCCAGGTATTCCACACTATAGTTGAAGTCTTTGTTCTTCAGCAGACAAGCCAATCACTATGGGTCCACATCGTCAAGGTCACTTTTAGGTTCACCAATCATCATTGGAGACACTGAGCCCTTTCAAAAATGCAAAACAAAGTTAAGAGAGGAAATGGTGTGATCTTCAGGCATTCCTAGTGAACAGCTCCTTCACGGCTGACACCTAGAAGTAACTTCAGTAACTGCCTACACTTTGCAGCAGCTCAGTTTATAAAAGGAAAGTTGACTTCAGTAGTAGCACAAATTAGATCAGGAACGCACACTGACAAAGATCCCTCCCCCCCCCCAACACCTACTTAACTTCAGGACTCACTACCATGAGATGTCCACCAGCTTTGCCAGTCTTGAAAGGGAATTAGACAAACACAGAGACAGGTTATCAGTGGCTACTCAATGGACATACACTGTCCTCCAGTACCTGGGGGTAGTATACCAGTGACTGGGAAATATAAGTGCAAATACACCATTGCTCTCATGTTCTGTTGTCAGCCTCCCATAGGCATCTCATTGGCTACCATGTGAATTTCATTATTTAATTTCCCTCTACTGTGCTCATCTCCTTTGGCACAGGATTTGACTGAATCCATAGCTATTTAGGAAACAAAGCCTTAAAAATAAATCACAATGCACTAGTTATCATGTGCTGAAGTACTTTTGTAGGACCGTAAAGAAAGCAAGCAGGCGACAAAATACAGTCTTACTTTGCTTATAGATAAAAAGCAAAGCAAAGTGCTGCTTACCATATTTTTCTGTGTATAAAACGACACTTTTTCCTAAAATAATTAGAGGAAAAATTGATGGTCGTTTTATAGACGAAAGTAAGGAAGGGGGGGGGGAGGGATCAAAGCGCTTTGATCCCTGCTTTCCCCCTCCACTTTTTGCAAAGAAAGTGGACGGGGAAAGCACTTTCCTCACAAGAAAGTGGAGGGAGAAAGTGATTCCTTCTTTCCCCCTCCACTTTCTTGAGAGAAAAGTGCTTTTCCCCTCCATTTTCTTTGCAAAAAGCTGCTTTCCCCCTCCACTTTTTGCGAGGGGGAAAGCAGCTTTTTGCAAAGAAAGTGGAGGGGGAAAGTGATTCCTTCTTTCCGCCTCCACTTTCTTGAGAGGAAAGTGCTTTCCCCCTCTACTTTTTGCGAGGGGGAAAGCAGCTTTTTTCACTTTCTTTGCAAAAAGCTGCTTTCCCCCTCCACTTTTTGTGAGGGGGAAAGCAGCTTTTTGCAAAGAAATAAATTTTGGGTTAGAAAAGTGGGTGTGTGGGTGTCTTATACATGGGGGCGTCTTATACACGGAAAAATGCGGTATATACCACCCCACAGTACTTAAAGCACTCTTTGGGCAGCTTACCATTTAATTATGCAGGTTACACACGTGCCCCCAGCAAGCTGGGTACTCAATTTATCAACCTCAGAAAGATGGAAGGCTGAGTAAACCTGAAGCTGGCTATCTAGGATTAAACTTGGGTTGTGAGCACTGTGCCACAAGACTCCTTCCCCCATCCCGGCTTTACAATGCAATAACGAGATGAATTCACTTGTGCTAGCTGGATTAAAAGTCATTGGGGAATTATTTTTTACATGGGCTTCTCTATATACCTCCAAGTCAAGAGGCCACACTCTCAAGGCTTCTTGAATGCATACAAGGGAAATGTTTTTAAGCTATGGAAAATTGTCATGTTTCATTAAAAAGCAGATTAACATCTAAAGTCAGGGGTGAAGCAACTTCTTGGAGGTTGGAATTTGCTTCCCTAGCTATGTATCCTCATGCCATCATCCAGTTTGCTGCCCTGGTGGTCACAGTGACATGGAAAAAAGTGTCCCCAGCTTGTTTACAAGCCAAAACATGCTTGTAGAATTGATATTTGATGCGTAAACAACTCGTTTACAATTTGCCCCTTTAAAGACAGAAAACCTGGTTTCAATTGGGAACAAAGCAAGCTGAAAATGTGCACATTGTTTAAAGAAGAAAAAATACTGTCTGCTTCCATCATGGGGGCAAATTTGATGGTGGTGGCTGAGACTGAAAGTGGGAATGGGCCTCCTACAAATACTGCTTATGGGGATGCAGCCCACATATGCCCAGCCTCGATCTAAGTGGAATTCAAGGTCTTACACACAATCAATATTCATCATGAGGATCAGCTAAGCAAAAATGGCAAACAGAATTCAAATAAATTATTTTTCTATTTATTCAGTTGTGGAAAAAAATATTTTCTCACAGCATATCAGCTTCTTGCTTGTTTAGGAACGTTTATAATCAATACACTTTTCTTGTGCTTTTGTCTTATAAGAAAACAATTACACCAATGGACTCAACAAAATGATTCTGTTTACCTGTTGCAGATGTCTGCCACCATTCTCAGTGGCTGGACTGCTCTCAGATCCATTACTACTTCCAGACTGATCTTTCTCGTTCAGCAAGGCTGTAGCATATGCCAGGGTGTCCTAGGAAATTATATTGCAATTAAGAACCATGCCACAGCAGGTTTGTGTCATCTTGGAGCTTAAGAGGGGAAAAAGCCCATCCTGCAATACTGCAAACACACTTCTTAGGACTAGTTCAAAGCTCCACCCACATATACCTCAGTCCTGAATGGCTGGATTCTCCTTACAGGAACCTTAATATCTATAGGTGAGCCCTGATGTACTGCAGTGGTTTTTTAAAAAGTGAAATGCAAAAAAAGCAAAACAAAAAGGTGATGACATTTTTCAATCATGTTTCAATGCTGAAATAGTGAGCTAGCTGAAATTACCTATATTTGTTTGAATATAAAGTATGTCACATCATGATATGTCATGAATTCGAAACTCTGATGTTTTCATAAATACATGTGTATAGTCTGAGTAACACACACATCACATTTTATAGTTTTTGGAAAATGCAGGCAAAAACAGTCAATAGCATAAAATAAATTATGGGTTGAGCTCTACAAATGAACAAAGATCTTAACAATGCACTTTTCATTACATCTGATTTAAAAAAGGTAATAGCTACACAATAGATTAGAAGGTTCATGTACAAACAATGTCATGTTTAGGCTGACCTGTGCAGAAATAGTGCGCTGAAAGGTTTTGGCGGTTGAGGTTTCATTGGATACATTACTCTGAGGAGCCCAGTAATGCTCAGACATCTAGAAAAATGTAGAAGTATCTATTAATGGAAATGACATAACAGCAGAGCTCAAATGTGAGGACTACTGATTTGGATTCTTAAGATAGTTTTAACTTATGGAGGTCCACCTATGCTTTCTTGCTTCTCAATGGGTTGGAGAAGAGAGTAGGGAGCTGCCGGTGGATGAGAGAATTTTCTATCTAGACAAGTTAGGCTGTGCAACTTTTTTCATCTTTATTTCTCTTCCATGTACAGTGCAAGTAAGGCCTGTCTTTTCTTAATACCACACATATATCTATACAGATAAAGACTATGATGCATGGAAGAACCTGATAGACATTAGTTTGCAAGGCAGTCAAGTGAAGACCCCTTTTTAAACACGAGTACAAGTTACCTTTATTTGAAGCCATTGTACGGCCCAACTCCAATGATGTGAATTCTCTTTGAAATAATCCTTAGCAGCACAGCACCTTTGGAATTCAAAGCAAATTATTAGAACTATGTACCTGAAGATGTTGAAAACACATAGTTGTAACCGTTCTCTTTACTTCTGTGCTGCCAATACAGACCAGGAAGGGCAAACATTTAAGAATAAAGCATGATTACCTAGTCAGTTTACAAAAACATCCATCCTATGCTGGACAGAAGTCAGTCAAATGAATGCCTATTCAAAAGGCTTACTTTCTGACTTTCAGTGCAAGGATGATTTTACCATGAAGAAATATACAGAGTGCAATTTTAAACACAGCACAGACTTCTTTCAACTACTGAGGCCTCTACTCTTATTTAAGTTGGGTGCCAGACATAACTAAACTTAGGTACATACAGATGTATATAGATTTATGTAGATTAGTAACTTGTGTACTTCTGCAAAACTGTATCAAGTTATAACAACGTGCCCTGAAGATTTGATTCTCATCTATTCCCATCACATTTTTTTGAACCACTACTTCCTCCCCACACTTGTGCTTGGAAAGAAACTAGACTTCAGAGGTATGAGACTGGTGATGGTAATCCATGTCCTGGTACCATTCCTAAGACATGACGACCATGTGTTCTACATGGAAGCTTCAACTAGTGCACGATGCAGCTGATGGAATTTTTCAAGTAGAAAAGGAAGAACAGGTAAATGGGTTGCTTATTTGGTTCCAAATCCAATTCAAAGTGCCATCCCTTATTTTAAAGCCCTAAACAATTTGGGAGCCATTCATTTCAAAGACTGCCCCTCCCTATGCCAAGCTGACTGTGCCTTGCAGTCTTCAGGGGAGGATCTATTTTGTGCAATTCCATTACCACAGGATGCGTTTAAACTATGATGAGAGAGCCTTCTTTGAGAATTAAACTTACTTCTGAGCAAGAGTAACTAAGAATTTGACACACTGATAGCAGCGGCTGCTGTCCACATGGTTACTATGGTGCATCAGAGCTGTTAAAAAAAGAACATTAAGCAGTATTAATAACTGAAATTAAAGTTTGCTTGGTGGTGCTAGAAGATCAAATTCTCTTGTCTCAGTTGAGACATAATGCCAAACCAATTTATAGTACCTACAGTGTACAACCTTAATCACAATTTGAGCTTTTAAAAGTATGACAGATAAACCACGGTTCACTACTACATGGCTGCTTTGTACCTTTCATCTACTGAGCAATTAGTTCCATATGTTTGTTAATTTATCCTTTCCATGGTACAGCAGTCCTGGGTAGCAGAAACAGCAATTATGATTTTTTTTAAAATTTTAGACATCATACCAAGCCAGAGCTGAACTTTCTTAACCAGGTATGGCATCTAAGTTTAGCTCACAATGTATCACACTTTACGAAACAAAAAAAAAGTTTAGATTCTTATTGAGAAGTTGAATCCCAAAAGAAGTTGGGGCTAAAATGCAATAAATTACTAAATAAATTCAGGTTTTGAAGAACAATTTAAAGATGATTAAATTTGTTGGTAATATGATCTAATTTTATTAATTCAACAGTATTCTCTTATAATATCATCTACTAGGAATGCAGTAGCCAAAATAATAAAGAGCACTTCAGTTTCCATATGAATTAACACAGCTCCCTAAAAGTGTATGAATCAAATTTTGTTTTTGAATTCTTTATTTGAACACATCTACAGAAAGAGATAATGAAACATTTTTGTCCAGGTAGCCATTTTACAGTGGAGAGCCAGTGTGATATAGAGGACAGAGTGATAGACTAAGACTCAAGAGATATACATTCAAATCCCTGCTTGGCCATGGAAACTCACTGGGTGGTGGCATTGTTATCTCGCTTGATGGTGTGTGTAAACACACACACACACACACACACACACACACACAGAGTGGTGGTATTGTTATCTCGCTTGATGGTGTGTGTAAACACACACACACACACACACACACACACACACACACACACACACACACACACACACAGAGCTGCTCTTGAATCTTTCCTCCATTTTCCAGTAATTTTGCAGCCAACTATAGACCACAACCTCTTCCTGTGTGCACAACTAGCTACATGGCAGTTTGGATTCTTGTCACGAATTCTTCACAGCACATTTACCAACCTAGCAATCCATTTTCAGTCTCAAATGCAAACTTAAGCCGTTCCATTTGTAAAGGATCTTCAATAATCTATGCAAGAGAACAGAAATACTTTATTATACTGACAGAATATAATCTGTTATGTTTATAGGTTCTAGTTTTACAGATGTTATCACCATGTGATACGATACCAAAGAGGAGCAAATGTGATCATTTATTTATTTACTTTACATCCTATCTTCCTTCCAGTACTGGGACCCAAGGCAGCTTTTACAACACCATTTAAAAGTTACAACTAAAAGTGCAGTAAGTTAAAGTCTGAATAAAAAAATTAGAGATAATACATTATTGTTGGCATCATGATGAAGTTTCAGTTTTCAGTGCAAACTAGAGATAATATTTTAACAAAATACTCTGCGCAGTCCTTTGACTCACTTTCTTACTATTTATGCTGAACCTAACAGTATTTGCAAGATTATAAAACAAACAGATGTTACAGACAAGCATAAAAGTTAACATTTTAATCACTTGCACTGACGTTCAACAGAAAAATTAAGCAATGTTAGTTTCCTGTCTCACTGAAAGCAAGTGAAATGAAAACAGATCACCTTTTATAGGATTACACCCATGGCTGACAGTGAGCAAGATGAATAATATTATTAAGTGACATTATTTACACACAAGGACTACGAGGGAATAACCTGAAGACCACAACATGAACGGTATATACAAACTAACTTTTCAGAAGCTAGAGGAGCTACATGCTTTGGTCCTGACATTGTCATGTATACTCTAGTGCTCCACCGTGTCTATGTGATGGGCAGAGAGCAAACAGAAAAGAATTGTTGGCATTAAGATCTCTCCACTTACCAGTATCTCATGAAGAAGCTGGAAGATATTTTTCAGTTCATGAGGTGGAGCAGCTTCCAGCTGATTCTGTAAGCCAAAGATAAATACAGGGTGAAAGCTGTGTAGTAGTTACGGAGAACGTATTAATAAAGTTACTGTATCATTCAGTGGGCAGAACTATTTATTTGTGGATTTTTTTTTCCTGAAGAGTACTACATCAAATTAGGATCTCTGAGGATAGACAGCTACAGCCATGGGAGAAGTCAGGGAAATGTTTAGGAAGTAAAGAAGCTCTTAGACAGATCACCTGCCTCCTGAAAACTCCTTTTTCCTGTTGTTTTGTTGGGTGTTTCAGGCTTCAGGAAGTACTGCTCGTTTTTGAACCCTGTCAGGAATCATGAAAACTAGAAAGCCACCATTCCAATGTGAAACTGAACATATGTGCTGTGTACACACTGGCATTACATAGCAGTGTCTGCAAATGCAACAATGATGAATGTCGGGATCATGTGCTCACCATGAGTTTCCTGGGAGCCACATGTTGCAATCATCTGCAATCAAGTCAAAGTCCTCAGACTACATCAGAGATGAGAATCAGAATCTACCTACAGATTACACAATGAACAGCTAGCTTGTGTATTACATAATGTTAACTACTGTTAGACACCCACACACCAATACCCCAGCCAGAGTGCTTTGAAAGTTTACTGGCTTCTCCTTACCTTGATGAAATGTAGGATGGTAAAGGAAAAGTGCTCATTACAAAAGCAGCAGTACATCACCATCTCAATAAGGATCGACAGTGATCCAGTTAGCTCTCTCAACGCATGCATCACCTAATGAGGAGAGAGAAGGGACAAAATAGTAGGGATTTTCTGGAAACACCCACCCACACCAGCAACAAGAGCAATACCCAGAACTACTTTTGACATGGATACGGTAATAGATTTTATCTCAGTATCTTCCTTATCAACTAGACTCTGTCAAAAGGACTGTACTAAGGCACAGCCATTTCACAATGCTCTTATCTGGTACTTCTTAACTTACACATCCTTATGACACAGAAGACTGCAACACTGTTTGCCAGGCTGTTTTCAAAGTTCTTTCTACATCTATGTCCAACTCAATCATAATAAAGCATCAAGTACAAATCGACAATACCTCCATTAAATAAGGCTTCCCCTCAGACAGGAACAACAAAGCTTCCACTTCTTCATGGAGAGCCAGAAGTGGCCCCGAGCTGGCAATGTTAAGGGGTGAACGCAGAACAAACAGACCAGGAGCTAAAAAGAAAATAAAAAATACAGCACCCAAATGTACAATGCCCAGAAACAACTGGTCTCAATAGCTCAAACTGAATGCAGACCATTGAAAACAAGGACTGAGTACTGATGCATACATTTTTCCAGCTTAATGTCTTTTCTCCAGATAAACAAACTAAGCTCTATTAACAACAGCCCTCTAGAATGGTCAGTGAAGTAAAACTGAGAATACTTACCTACATTTCTCTGTGAGGAGACATCAGAGTGCAAGACAAGCAGTGCAACTATATTATGGAGGAATCCAAACTCCCGAGCTTGTGCTGAACTCCACCTGCGATTCTGTTTTGGCAGAGATTTTTTTTTTAAAAAAAAAGTCAAATAGTATAAATCCTATTGAAAGAGCAACATGTTCAGATAATTAATGTCTATTTTTTTTCCAGCCCTGGGAAAATCAGCTAGCAAACACTGGGCCCAACAAGTACAACAGTACAATTCAGGAAATATGTTTTCAGAGGGATTTTTTTTTTTGCGTAGGGCAGAGCTTAACACCAGGAATGTTTGCTTGTCTAAGGCAAGGAGCAGTTCTCCCCAGGGAAACACAGAAGAAGCAATCTATCTAATGCCATATAAAGCGCTGTCCGCTAGCCTCAAAAAGGTATCAGTCTTCCGAAAAGAAGGAGGAGGATCAGTTGATAGACAAGGTTTTATAGTGTGGCAGCAGCCTGGAACACAAAGAACTGCTGGATAGCTCAATGGCATGTGGCTGAGGAGCCAGAGGTTGGGGGATCGATTCCCCACTGTGCCTCGAGAGGGGTTAGACTTGATGATTCATAGGGTCCCTTCCAGGTCTGCCGTTCTAAGATGATGATGACTGAACCTTGTACTGGATTGCGTTGCAAACTATTTATATTCAATTAGTTCAGGAGGCGAGAAAGCCTTCTATCAGAAACTTGGTCTCAGTAATTCCCAAAGTATTTCAAAAGAGAGCTTAATAGTGGATGCAGCTAGCTCAGAACTCTTTCTTTAATACAACTAAACTCTGTTTCACTGAATTAGCATGCTTGAGGGTTATATGACTGGTAGCTAAAAGTCAGGCAGGCCACATCTTTGGCACTGTTCTGGTTCCAGGTCTACTGGCTATTTAGAGCTAAAACATTTGCAACGTAAGTTGGAAAATTCCAGTCTGTAAATGTTGTAACCTAATTGGAGACATCCAGATGTCCATGTGAAGAACAAATGATTAACACAAGTCATGACAAGGCCCTGTGATTTTTTGAGGGCAGGGGAATGATGCCTTTGCCCAGAAGTAGAGGGCATTGAGCCATTTGTGAACATCTTAAATAAAGAAGCCTGCTTTGGATAGCTGCTAAAGTTTTCAGGTTTATTATTCTCATTGTTATTTGAAATTATTATTTTTCCCCTGACAAACTGAGGGGAAACAGCTAGAGAGAGATGCCGTCTTGGGCATCCTGTTGCAAGGGGAAGACAAGCAGAGAGAGCTGCCATTTCTCATGGTGTTTGGGTGGAAGGGCCAAACAGTGTGGATGTTTGAAAGATGGCTTTAAACCCAAACAGTAGGTTTTAGAAAGAGCTTAGTAGAACATGTTCTACTAAGACTACCACATGATACACACATACATTACCTGATTATTCTGCCGATTGGGACCAAGAAGGAAGTTAATCATATGCCTCAAGGCAGAATGCCTGAGGAGGAGATCACAAGCTCTTATACCCTGCTGTGAAAATATAAGCATAAGACAGATAACCTTACATGTACAGAACATGCCTTAAGAGATTAAATGAATTGTGCATTTTAGATTAAAATTCATTATCATTCTTCTGACATTTGCCACAAAACCATTTGCAAAACCAAATCTCACTAAAATCAAGTGTACAGACGTCTAATGTTTTGAATGGCTTCTTGCATCACAGTGTGCTGTGATTTATCACCTAATCTTTTTTTCTCATGTTTTCTCCTCTATTGGTTTACAACGTAGCCTATATGTATAATATTGGGTTTGAGCAATAGTAACAAATTAGAACACAATGGCTGAAATCCTGTTGCACAATTTTACACTGCACTATAAGGATGTCATCAGCCATAACCATTTCATGGCAATAAAAAGCTTCCTTTCAGGGATCCCCAGGGGCCTCCTGCCAGGGGCAGATATATGTACTATTTTATGAATTTTGTTTACTAAATTTACAAACTTGTTTTTGATATATATAAACATTTATTTACTGGTTTTATGATACTTTGAACATGATCTAGAGAAGTGGAATATAAATGAACTCCACCCTCTCTGAACCACACCATGCTGAAGAGTCTCCACTGTTCTATTCTTTGGCAAGCTATTTGGCTTCCCAGTTCCAGAAGCGTATGGATAAAATGGATCACTGACATAAATCTCAACACTGGTTATAGAACAGAGATGGTTTTAGTTGCCTTAATAGATAACCACTACTAAGAACTGGATGAAGGGGAGGCATGCCCCCTTGGCTCTTCTAGACCTCTCAGCAGCTTTCAATCATGGTACCTTTTGGAATTGCCCCTCTAGGATGTGACACAGAGACACTGATTTGCAGTGGTTCCTGTCTTTTCTGAAGGGGCAAGCTGGAAGACTGGTAGTGGGGCTCCTCTTTGGCACTCTGGCCTTTGCAGTTTCCCAGGGTTCAGTTCTGCCCCCATGTTACTTAACAGAGACATGAAACTTCTGTGAAAGATTCTTTGCTGCCCCCAACATGTGTATGACAGTCAACCCTACTTCTCCTTTCCAATTAATTCCAAGGAACCAGTTTTGGTTCAAAACCAGTGACTGATGCCAGGAAAAGGCTGGATAATGACAAACAAGTTGATGCTTAATTCAGAATAGAAAGTGGCTCCTGGTTGGCCAAAGGGCAGATCAGGTAACAGAAATCCTTCAGCTGATGTTAGACAGAACTACACACTCCTTGAGAACTCAGATTCACAGCCTGGATGTCCTCCTGCATTCAGCCCTGAAATTAGACACTTAGGTTTCAGCAGTGGCCAATTCAAAGAACTGATTGGAACCTGTAAAGCCCCAAACAATAGTTTTGGATGTTTTCAAACTATTATTTTTGTGCTTATGGAACACAGGAGCAATGGAGATAAATAAAGCTTGTAGAATTAGACAAGCTGAAGTTGCCTGGAATTATTGCAACAATGAAAAGATTTACACCATGATAATCAGATATGGCTGGAAATGTTTGTCTGGTTTCATTCCGGAATTCACAGTTAACTGGGATAAATGCAAGCTGTCACAAACACAGCCTTCTGATTTTTCCCTGGAGGTCTATAATATTCTGTTAGTGTCAGAATCCCTGTCCTGACAAGCTCCTTCCCCTGATACCCTTTTGCTGCCAAGCAAAGGCCTTTCTCTGCAAGCAAGCTTTTGGCAACTCAAGAAGCTGCTGAGAAATGGGGGGATGCTTCACTTCTTATTCTTTTCTGGTGTGTTTTTAAAGCATCGTCAACAGTTTTGAGCCAGTGGCCTAATAATGACAATGACAATGTTTTATTATATTCTAGTATTATAATTTATTGCGTTTTAAGCTCTATTTGTTATCAATGTGTTTGTAGTTTCTTGGGTCACTTCACTGAGAAAAGCGTAGAAAGAAATGAACTAAAATAAACTGAAGAAACAAATAACTAGATGACAATGAAATGGTTGCATAAGTGCTTGCACAAACAGAACAATTACGTATTTCAGTGAACTTTTATTAAATTGAAGCTACTGTTCTCTGAGTCACAGAACCTCTTCACTCAGGAAACAGCAGAGTTGGATCCAAGCCCACGTTATTCTATGCAGATTTTAAAAAAAACACAGTGATTTTTCAAATAATAATGCTGCAGTATTCCACATCCTGTAGTTCTAGGATTTTAAAAGATTTTTATAATAAAAACAGAGATAAGTGGGTGAACAAGTATTTGGTTTACCTTTTGTACAAAATTGTTGAACAATAAGAAGTACTGGGCGCAGTTTTTGCAGTTCTCAGGCACATCTTTGTCCAGGAGTCCAAGAACAACCTCCACTAATTGATGCAGACCTTTCAACTGTCAGAAATCAGAGTGAAGGAGACCTTGTACTATCATGATGGCTTTTTTCCATTAAAGAACACTGAATGATCATCCAACCCAGTCCACAGGAGCAAAGGAAGTTGCCTTATACTGAATTAGACCCTTTATCTATCTAGGCCAATACTGTCAAATGTGACTGGCAGCAGCTCTCTGGGGAGTCAGACAGGATTAGAGATGGGCACAAACTGCCAGTTTGGCGGTTCCTAATGATTCATTCTTAGAACACACTGGTATTCTGCGGGCACCCCAGCTTCCCTCTGAGTGGGCAACTGCTGGAGGTGGTGGGGGAGAGAAGCACCGCAGAACACCTGTGCATCGGAAGAACAAATAACAAAGAACAAACCACCAAAGTGGTGGTTCATGCTCATCTCTAGACAGGATTTATTTCATAGTCCCACCCGGAGATCACTGGTGGTCCTCCATTCATGCGGTAACAAAGCCTTTTGTTGACTTCTTGAAATCAGACAAGATCAGGCATGTTCAGGATGATATGGTGGGCGTATTACCTTTGCGATTTGACAGCTTATTAAAAAGTAACAGGGAAGAATTTTTATGAGTCTTGTGGCAACTTCAGGATTAATAAGTTTTATTTGGCAGTCAATTCACCAGACACATTCATAAAAGCTTACACCAAATAAAACTTGTTAGTCTTTAAAATATTTATTTATTTATTTACTGCCCCATTAGTGAGATGCACTGCTCTGGCCGGTTTACAACAATAAATAAAACTTATACTAACAGACTACAAAGAAATAGTAAGAAATGAAAACATCAGATGGGATAAAACAAGTGGCACCAAAGGCACTCAATGAGACAACAGGACAAGAGGAGTAAAATCAGGCAGGGCCAGTGTAGAAGCCCTCCCTGAAAAGCAGCATTTTCCAAAAGCCTGGAAAACATCACACAATTCTTGCTTGCATTTCCACCAACAAATTAACATAGTTATCTACCTCCCTTGAAAATTTAGCAAAGAATGAATTTTCCATAAAGTATGCTTACAACAACACCAGTCAGATAGTTTGATACTGTCTGTTGTTGCCTTCTTAATAACCTCACTGAACAGTTTTCTGCACAACATCTCAGAGATCAAATGTGTCTTCAGAACAAAAAACCTTATTCACATGTGTCCCAACACATACAATGTTAGGACTGGGAACACATTCAATGTTGACCAATGGCTCAGCAATTAAGTAGGACAACAAATAGATAGGCTTGGCACAGTTTTAGCAGCCCAACCTCATTTTTGGAAACAGTAGCATGAATGTCCAAAGTTTTATGTTAAACATGCAGTATTCCTCCTTCCTTGACTTTATCAGGCATGTCACTCAAATTCTCAAGTGCATCTCTGTAGCCATAAGAAGAAAAAACACCAGAAGGATTTTATGACAATACTGGACTCTGCACTTACACACCAGAAACTCTACAAGCATGTACAATCTACATGCAGTGGCGGGAGCATGCAGCCCCATCTCCCTCCATTGTTGCTGTCAACACACAAAGAGGACAGTTTAAAGGGGGGAAGGTGTCTGCACATGGCTTGACTCTCCACACAAACAGAAAACTGGAAACAAAATCAGATTGTGGCTCCCGTGGAGATCCTACCCAGATACAGCAGCCTTTCCTTCTTCAGTCATTGCTACATGTGGAAAGTAGCAATGGAGGGGGTTTGGCTAAAGCAGGTAACATACACTTGCAGTACAACTGAAGAGTGCTACAGTCATAGAACTAACAAGGCCACAGAAATAACAACTCCATGAATGTGAAACTCACAGGACTGACAGTTGCAACAGATGAAAAGACTAAATGAGTGGTTAAGTCAGAAGAGCAAGGATTAAAAGTATACTACTTACAAATGAGACAGCAGCATCCTCTTTTCAGAAGTACAACAACAACCTTCATAATCCAGCAATCAATACATATTACTAACCTTTTCCTGATAAAACAAGGCACTGTCCAGGGTTTTTTCAAGAATAGTAGCTACGGCAACTCGGACTTCTCTCACACTGCATTCCAGCAGGAAAATCCTATAACACATACATGCATTAAAATAGAAGATGCAAGACAGAACCCATCTCTTTCATGTGCTACTTTAAATCTTCAATCTGTGCTCTTTTTCTTACTGTGAAATCCAATATTTACACTTCTTTGACAATAGAAAGACTGGATATGGTCACTTAAGAGCTAAACTGAAGATACCTTATAGAATGTAAACGGTATCTATATGTGTCTGACAGCAGTTCTTCAAATTAGTGGATTTAGTAGCATAACAAAACAGATAGATTAAAAGGAAGCAATAATTGACTGCCTGAAGCAATGTAGATATGCTTTCCACTTAGAAGTCATTCCGTGTGCCAGAGCTTGTCATCTGGAGCAGATTCGCGCCTACACACTCACTTACTCTTCCTTTAATGGATTTCAGAAGATTTGTATACACACATCTTGTATTATATTTAAAACTACTGCCAGCAAATCCAAAATGCTCTGAACTGATCTGTCTCTCAAGATTGCATATATTTTGCTTGAACTCCAACACAATTCCAAGGGTTTCCAATAACCTGACACTTAGACAGACACTGAACATTTTTCTTAAAACAAGAATTGGAAATGTGCATGGTTTTAATTCCCAAACGGGAATATGTTTGGTTAACATATATAACATTAACAGACTGATTAACACATGAAGACTGGTGAGCAGGTTGGGAAATATGAGGATACCAGCTAAGGCCATATTTCCTAATGTCTTCAGTTGGGTAGCTTTATTACCATAACTTTTTTTTTTACCAGAACGTTAGGATAGTTTTGTTTAGTGTGAGTCACTCTGCAAATAATTTCACCATTTTTAAATGACTTCTGTGAGAACACCAACATATCATCTCTCTCTCTCTCTCCTTCCTGTGCTCTACGGACCTTTTGGGATCACAACTGTCCCCAAATGTCCCCCCCCAACCCACCAAAAAATAAGCCCAGAAGTGGTTTTTAAATTTCTTGGTGTTAAATGATGCAAGGATGAGGCTGTGACTGGTTTAAAAAGTGAACTGGTGCTTCTGGAGGCTTCCAAGAGCTGCAATTCATCTTTTTTTGTCATCAAACTCAACATGTCAAATAGGCACTACAGACTATCTGGATGCAGGCTGCTAAGGCTAATTAAATTCTACATGCAAAATGAATAATGCAACACTGAGTGTGAGATTAAAGGGTAGAGTTACAAATTAAGGAGAAGTGAGCTACAGAGTAAGTCATGGTTTCAACTGCTCTGTTTCCCACTTCCCCAATTTTGCTAATCCAAAAGTGAGTCACCACCCCTTGCTTGTAAGAAAACCAAATGGGAAAAAATGGATTTGTTTGAAATATGTTGCTGGAGGAGAGCTTTGCATATACCCTGGACTGAAAGAAAGATGAACAGATTAAATCAAGCCAGAAATATATCTGGAGACAAAAATGTTGAAACTGAAGCTATCCTACTTGGGGTTCATCATGAGAAGGCAGGATTCTCTGAAAACGACAATAATGCTGGGAAAGGTGAAAGGCAGCAGGAAAAAGAAGAAGACCAAAAATGAGATGGAGGAGCCCCAGGGTTGAGATTATAAGAACTGAGCAGGGCTGTTGAGGACACAACATTTTGGAGATTTCTCATTCATAAGGTCACCAGAAATCACAGGCAACCTGACAGCATGTAACAAGATCACTTGCCCACTGGGCAAGCCAAATCCTCACTAGGCTGTTTTGGCTATTTTTTATCCATTCTGATCCCCCCCCCCCCCCCGGGTTTGTCTGGTGGGATGGGTGGGTGAGGCAGCAATCCTAGTTTGGTTAGAGTCCTCAATTTCTCCACTGTTGTACAGGGACAGCTCTTATTTCCATACTTGATGGATGTCCAAAAACTGCTGCTCAGTATGAATCTGGAAACCTACAAGATAGGTCTACCTTTTAAAGACTTAAGTAGCTCTTCCTATGGTTAAAAATATCTATATTGTTACATTTTATATCTATGTTGTTATATTTTATATTGTTATTATATGTGTTGGAAGCCGCCCAGAGTAGTCAGTTGACTAGATGGGCGGGGTATAAATGCAATAAAATAATTAAATAAATAAATAAATATCTGGTTCCTTGTCCTACCACTTAGCTGCCATGTCTTTTCCAGTCACTCAGCATTCTGTATCATTTAGCTGTTATGGGGCTATTTTAGGTCCCCTCCCACTTGCTTGGGTTGTTTCTTCCTGAAGACTTTGGGGGTACCTGCAAACCATGAGATTAACACTTGCTCTGGTGCATGGGCAGGCTGCTTCATATACTACTGTACAAGGAGACGTGAATGTAGCGTTCTCCTTTAAATGTGGTCATGGCTCAGGTTTAGTTAGAGTGAGTCATGTATATTTATGTTGCTGAGAGGCGGAGCCAAGAGGCAGAGTACAAGAGGCAGAGCCTGAGGGGGAGAAGGGAGATCAGAGTTTTGGAAGGAGTTTGATTAGCTGAGTTCAGAGATTTATGTGATTGTGATTAGACTGATGAGAATATAGTAGGAGATCTGAGAAGTGATTGACCAGTGACTGGAAGGGAGAAGGAATAGAACTGAATATTAAAATACTGAAACAAATAAGCAAATAAACTAAAGATCTTTCTATTTCATTAAAGAGTGGACCTGATTCTTTCTAAAGGAGTTATGGGGATCTAGGGATCTCCTGGTGGCAGCAGTGGAAGAAAGGAAAGAGTTTAGTTTTGCCCTGGTGTGCTCTAAGGTCTGAGTCTAGGTGGACAAGCGAAGGCACGAGTGGGTCCAACGCCACATAGGTGCCAGAGGTGTGGGATCCAAAAAGGGTCAAATCGCGACAGTGAACTGGAAGTAAGGGAATGATATGTGTTGTAATGGACCAGGGAGAACAGGCTCAAGATGAACCTGTACAAGACGGAGATCATCCTCCCGGTGGGGGTGTCCCTCTGACAAGTTAGGGGTATCATCCCTAGGTTGAATGGTGCTGACCTCCCGTAATCTGGGCATTCTCCTGAACTTGGCCCTGTCCTGGGATACCCAGGTGGCAGCTGTGTCCAGGTCAGCCTTCAACCAACAGAGGCGCATCACTCAGCTCTGCCCCATCTAGACTAGACAAGTATTACTACTATAATGCTCTCCATGTGGGGCTTCCCTTGAGGTTGACCTGGAAATTAGTGGATTTAGAATGCGGCCACCAGCTCTGTGTAGGGTTTCCCTCGAGACTGACCCAGAGATTGCAGTGGATTTAGAACGTGGCTACCAGGCTGGTGGCAGGTGTGAGCATTTGACCACATCTCCCCCAGTCTTGGTTTGTCTGTACTGGTTACCGGTTGCAGCTTGGATCAAGTTCAAGGTCTTGATACTTATTTACAAAGCCCTCCATGGTTTGGGACGTTACCTGTCGGAGCATCTCTCCTCAAGGTCATCTTCTCACACCACCAGATCCTCCCAGTCTATGCTCCTCTGGGTGGCTATGCCTAAGGAGGCCAGAAAGTCTTCCACAAGAGGTCAAAGCCTTCTTGGCGGTCGCACCATGCCCTGGAATCACCTCCTAGGGGAACTGTGCCTGGCTCCCTCCCTCCCCAGTTTTAAGAGGCTGTGGAAAACATGTTTTTCAAGAGGCCTTTGAAGGCAGCCTCTATTGAAGTCATTTGCCTTTACATGCTATTCCGTGGAGCCATTAAGTTTTATTTAATGTTGGTTTCTTTTTTGTTGGGACCAATGTTTCTCTAAGCTACACACGTGTGCTTGCCCTGAGCTCTGTCGGGGTTGTGCACGGGCAGCCAGTTTGTTTACTTCCCATTTTGAATGAAGCCCCGCCCACCCCTGTGCACATGGAGCAAGGCTCCCACGTAGTGGGACAGAAACTTAGAGGGACCATTGGTTGGGACTGGCTGTTTTATTTAGTTTCTATGGTATCATGTTATTGTTTTATATGTACACTGCCTAGAACAATGCTGTACACTAATGGGGCGGTATATAAATAAAAGAAAAAAATGATGAGACTTCCTGTAATAAATTCAGACTTGAGCACATATATTCATACTTACTTTATGAGCTCTCGCCCTTCTGCCTCAACTAAGTATTCAACCAGCCATTGGCAAGCATCAAAACTTTTTGAAACCAAAGCATCAATGGTTGCAATCCACTCTTCTGTGTCAACCCTTAAACAAAGCAAATGCAGCAGTGTCAGCAAGACCATAATACATGATATGTACCTACTGTCCTTATGAAAGCTCCCATAAAGGAAACATTACCTGAGTTTTTTCTTGGTTCGCAGATAAGTTTGGAAGAGGAACTGGATTGCCAGCTGTAAGCTCACTCTTGCCATAGATGGGTAATGGGGGTGCTTCAATTTTGTCTGAGAGAAAGAGAACATGTATTTCACCTGTTTTGGTTTTTTTTTTAATGTTAATTCTCAGGCAGGAACTGGTATGGGATCAAAACTATTTTCAAAACTGAGAATTTTCCTGGGCTTCTCAACAAGCCTAGCCAAATGTCCTTCTTCTGCTGAATTTGTTTGTGCTAAGCATGGAAGAGCACAGTTCCTTTCTACTGCGTTCTTGTAACAATCCAGCAAGCACTTTAAAAAAACTTTGTTAAATTGTCTTTTCAGCTCAGGCAGAGGAAGGGGAACTTGCCTCAGCACAGAAATAGCTTTTCGGCAATAGAAATGATGGTGGTCAAAGAATGTTTCCTTTCTCAGGACACAATATTCCTCTGTGGCTTACAGCTAGATTGCTCAGATATTTTTGACTTAGGCTAGAACTTGGCAAAGGATCTCTACTGTTGTGGGACTGCAACACTCATCAGCCCCAGCAAGCACAAGAGGCAGGGGACAACTGGAAGATTGTACACTGCTCACTCCATGGGATATATGTTTTATTAATGTTCATAATTAATGATGCCACAGGGTGATATATAAACAATGCATTTGTTTTTTAGATAGACCTTGCTGTTGGGTATTGAAAACCATTGGCCGGAATCCAGTTGTTATTCACACAAGGTTTGCATAACCCGCTGTGACTATTTGTAACTACCTGACAAGGTGCGAGGGTGCATCTCAGCTGCTCAATCAGTTTCACTGCCAGGCATGTAACCAAGATGTGTCTTGGCATCTTGTTGATTGGTTGTCCTTAACCATGGCAAGTTATGCAAACCTTACTCAAACATGAACAGGATTCTGGCTATTATTTCAAAGTTGCTTGTCATTAAAGTTTAAATTCACTACTCACAGCATTTAAGGATGCCAGCGACAAAACAAAACTAAAATAATCATTGCTGTAGACATCTCTGTTCTTCATAAACTTCAGATTTTCATCCCTCACCATCTACAGAGACAATATACCACTGGTTTTAGTAATAAATTAAGAATGTACTTTAAAACTCTAAACCCAAGATGTTACATAAAATACAGCTCTTCAAAATATGCTACCAAAAAACAGTGTTTGAGCATTTATTAGAAGCAACATATATCTCAAGCTGTTTGAAATATTAGGGAGTCCAAATTTAGCTGCAATTGCCATCAAGTTAATCTAGTCACACAGGCATGCTCAGTGTGTTGCAGCAGCAGAGAACATACGGAATTTATGGATTGCACAGGGAAAGGAAAAGAAGAGTTCAGTCCCATTGTGCAACTGCAGATCTGCTTATGATACTCTGTAAATGCCAGTTATGCAAGTTAAGGGAATACTACAAAATGTCAAAAGTGTTAGAGAAATTATTTTCTGGAAACATTCTTCAACACTGATTAAGTAATGGTATGTTTTGATCTCAGTTTCTTTCAAACATGTCTCACTGTTGAACCAATATTCCTTTATTCTTGCCCAATAAAAACTATAATCTTTAATATTTCTCCACCATTTGCTTCTGTATCAGTTTGTAAAACATCTATCAATATACAGTGTATGTCGGCCTCTGGTTTTTGCACCTTGATTCCTCTGGTTTTTGCAACTTGACATTTTATTCTCTCTAGGTATGTAATGCAAGATTCCTATTTATTTAGTGCCTTCATTGTTAAAAGGATGATGGCTATGTTGTTTTGAGACCGAATCCCTATTGAATTCTTCGATGTCTAGCCCATCAAAGGCTTTGCTTTAAGAGAGTGCCGTAATCAGCTTTTGACTATTAGCAATCAATATTTAAATCTCCAAAATACAATTTTGTTTCACAAAGACTCAGATGGCAATATATATATATATACAAACTCTCTCTCTCTCAACCTATTAATTAATTAAAGAACATGTGAGAATCCAATCTTCCCACAACATATCCAGCTGCCATTAGTACTGTTTACCTGATAGATCCGGACTGGCATTTTCTCTACAAATAAGCCTTTTTTCTCTCCCTTTTTGACCAACTTGGTCAAGATGGACAGACGGTCACTATTGGGTCTGTGAGGCCGTGGTGATGACTGTGGTGAAATGTCTGGTGAAGATGGAGCAGACCTGGAAAAAACCCCAGAAGCAAGCTAAATGTTTAGAGCATAATATTCAGTCTGCTTCATCAAAACAGTTTCCCCAATTTTCATGTATTGCATTCAGTCAGAAATTCACATTAAATCAAAGTGGCTGAAATCCTGTTGTTTAGCATAGTATGTTGCACTGCAGTAGGCCCACTGAATTAGTGGGAAATCTGGTGAGTCAACTCCTCCATAAATAAGTTTAAATAAGACTTAGTCACAACTAGAGTAGGCACTTTTGAATCAAAGTCAAAACTAGAGTAGGCCCATTTTAATCAATGGAATTTATTTATGGAAGCGCTGACTCACCAATTATTCAACAGAGCTACTCTAGTGTAACTCACTGTGCCAAGCAACAGGATTCCAGCAGCCGTATCTAAAAGTATTTTGAGCATTAAGAAGACATGGAGATGGGGGTTTCAAGAGGTAAGTATCTGATCCTCAAGAGAGATATCCAATGGTTTCAAGGTCATACCTTCTAAATGTCGATACAGCAAACTGTATAATCTTTTCAGTCTGTATAGGACTCACCTCCTAGACTCACTTCTGTTCTGTTTACCGAAAAACTTTGGAAGTTATCCTGAGCTTACGCATAATCAAATTATAGCCTCAAAATAATTTCACCCAACAGAAAATAATACATCCTCCAGAGCTCCTCCATGGAAACAATCTTGATTAAATAGCTTCAAATGAAAGATTATGTGAGAAGAACATTTTTTCCCCTTTTGTACATGAACCAAGTGCCTGGTGCTACAGGCAAGAAAGACATACAAGGAGAGATCCTCTGCTTCCTGACGAACAACACTGACTCGACTTTTCTTTGGCAAGACTGGGGAGTTTTGATCCGAGACTCTCTGATAGAAGAGCATGTAGGCATTCCAATATCGACGGCGAACATCAGGATATGGATTTGCTGTAATAAAGAGATATTCAAAGAAGCCCTTATGGTTGAGGCACTCAATTCCCACCTCTAGAGAACAGACAGGCAGTTGCCAAAGCAAATGCATCAAATGCAATATGGCATGGAGAAATGACTATTAACAGAGCCAACAAAGAATGAAGAAAGTCATTTAGCACATAACACTTGCTGCTGACAAAAAATGTTTTTCTCAAGATTTTGTGTTCCAAATGCAGAGTGTGGACTTCTCTCAATCACTTCATACATTCTGTTTTTCCCCTTTTATGAAAAGCAGCTCTATGCGGAAAACAGTGCAGTATGTGTATGAATCCATACAGGTGCATTATAACATGGGAAGTCAATGTGCTTAGAAGCAGACTAAACTCTCCTCTCCCTCTGTCTTTCTCTCATACATTCCGCATTGATTTGAATCCAAATGTTAGCCCCAACTACAGTAGACTTAGCAAGTCAATGATAACTTGTAGGTCAACATATTTAAATTCTATGGGACTAACAACTGGATTTAGGTGATTGTTTCCTATGCAGAAATACCTTTTGTGTAGTGTGTGTGTGTGTGTGTGTGTGTGTGTGTGTGTGTGTGAGAGAGAGAGAGAGAGAGAGAGAGAGAGAGAGAGTACACTGACATCAGGCCTGTTGCTCGGATTTCATTTGTACATCAGATATTCCAGGGTTTTATTGCTTCAAGATTCATATTGAAGAAGCCATATTGATAACTTTATTTGATCGCAGTTTTGGAGATGCATGTTACATTATAAATAATTGCCACAGTGGCGGATGAAACACTAAACACGAAGTTGAGAACTATTTATTTAAACTTCATGTTTATGCTCTATTTTTACTGTATTTTCCAACTTCTACAGAAATACAAGAACTAGACCAAAACAAACTAGCACTAATAGAACTGCCTTTCCTACCCACCTTCCACAAGAGGTGAGGAAAGCATGTAAGGCAAAGTCTGAAGTTTAGACTGTATTCCTGTACCCGTTATCCAGGAATAAGCTCCACAAAATACAGTGAGACTCTCTTTGAGTAAACATGAATAGGACTGTACTATCAATCCACTAACCAGGAACTTTATAATTAAAATTGAACTTTATACTTACATTGATCATAAACCTTTGGTCTATATTCTCCACCAAAGCATTCATACTCCAAAGTTTCATCATTTAGCTCAAATTCTTCAACAACTGTGTCATTAAATTTGTACCATTTTCCTTTCCCACAACCCCTGTGTAACACAGAGAAAGAGAGGCCATGTTCACTGTCAATGACTCCAAAATCTCAAACAAGATTCTTCATACCTTTCTAACTCTCACGATTACCGAAGAGAAGATATGCAGTGAGAATGATCACATACTAAAATCAAATGTTAAGTAAAATAACTCCAAGATCAAATGAATTGAAAGCATTGTGAAATGGCAAACACATTCAATGCTCTGTCTGTGAACAAGTATCAAAATTGAGTGTTCCTCCCCACCACCCCAAATGTACGATCGCTTTGGCACAATAATCTTGGTTTGCATTAAGTTAGAGTTCCAATTATGCCCCAAACACCACTACTAAATCAGGCCACTTAATCCTCTGAGTATGAAACAGTTGAAATACTCCTATCCATACTGCTCCATTCCACTCCCTTCTGTTTCTCCCCGCTATCAGTCCTCATTTCATGGCCACTGAGTATCATCATGCAATAATTGGCTGTTTTAGGGCTCTCCTATGCCCATCTGCCCCCAACTCAAGTTATGTGGAATGTGGATAGGCTAGCTTGACTAAATCAGCAACAATACTCATCTTTGAGCAATGTAAACAAGGATGTGATAGAATCTGCCTTTCTTGGATCAAAAGCTATTCTGAAAGGAAATACGAATCTAATGAATGGGAACTGTAAAATACGGAATACCATTGGCAGTCCAGGGCAATCTTTTCACCTGTGCTCATATCTGTAAACTGAGAACCACTAGCTACCTAACAAAGAACAAACCATTTTATAAAGAGTTGTAGTAGTACTATATAAAATGATGCATTTGTCTATAAATGAATCCTATAGGTCCAACACCTCACACCTTACTTTTTTAGAGTACCCAAGCAAATCAATAACAAACTAGTAGAGAGTCGCTCATGCTGTGAATCCATGTGCAGACTTAAATTTCTGATTACCTTCTGTCTTTGATGAAAGAATAGTAGTGTCCTGCATGGGCCTGACCACTGTGCACAATTACGCCAACCAGTTCATAGTTTTCTGTAGGAGCCACTTTCTTCCGTGGGGAACCAGAACCTCCCTGATCTACAGTGCGTCCGTTGTCACCAACTTCTGAAGAAGAATCTTGGCGAGCCATTCCAGAAACTGTATAGGGTTCCATGTTCAGCATCCAAGGGAACTGTTTGAAAGGAAATACTTCCGATTAAAGTTAAACCTGAACCATACCCTGTGTTCCCAAATGTTCCACGTTTATCTACCAAGCACCTGCATTTGAAAAGGATGGCTACAAGAAACAGGATGTGAAATGGCAAGGTAAATAAGCAACTTTTATCATTTTTTTTCCAGGATTCAGTCCTGAATTTCAAAACCTTTCCTATGAATTGGTCTACATGATTTAAATAAAAAATGAGGTATAAATCAATTATTTTCTGCCTCCTAGAAAGCCTCCTATTAATAGCCATAGTAGTCACCTGCAAAGTCTATGCAAGAGACATACACAATAGGCAATATCCATATTTAATATAGGAGACAGTGCCTTTAGCAGAGAAATAAGAAAAGTGTTGTGCTTACCTTTATCTGTTCATCATATTTAATGGAACGTCCACTTTCCCAATCAAATCCAAATCTCATGAGGTGGATAACCAATACGCTGGGCAAAGCTTTAATGCATGTCCGTTTTACTGTAGTTCTCTTAAAAACAAAAAAGAGTCACCTGCTGTTGGACAGATACTCATTTTGTAACATTTTGTGCCTCTGGACATAATAGTCTTATAAGTCAGCACATGTGCACAATTGAAGACCTCACACTGTGGAGAGAGAAACTTACTGCTATATTCTCAGCCAGCTGCCATCACTTAATTTTGCTTAGTAAGTCACAGTTAGAGTAAGCTCACTTGAATCAATGGAAATTGCAGGGGTGCTGACTCACCAAATCCAAATTAATTCAATGGGCCTACTCTAGTGTGATGTACTACACAAAGCAACAGGATTTTGGCCACTGCCACTTAAATATACTGTAACAATTTTTCAGTGTATCAAGCAAAATCAAAGGGGGAAAAAAATAAAAAAGACAAAAACCTTGTGGCATCTTAAAGCCTATGATATTTTAATGTGAGCTTTCATGGACAAGTCCACTTCTTCAGACATATGAGGTAAAATACAGAGCTTACACAGTAAACATTAATGCCGAGTTTCATCGGCCACCATATTTGTGAAGCTCACAGGGTAGTTCTTGACAATTGTTCGCAGGATTGTCTGAGGGTAAAATGGGGCATCCATATGTACACCACCTGAGTACTCTCTGACAACACAGAAATGTAATAAAACAACTAATAGTCTGTGGAGTCTTTCCCTACAGAAACTATGTTTTAGTTTAGTAGTACCTTTTCTTTACACTTCTCACAGTAATAGGCATTGCTTCCTTCCAGAATTTCTCCTCTTACAAACTGATCCAACGAAATCTCTAGGCTTTGACATGAAGTGACTCCTAGATTGAGAGCCACAAAGGCTTCCTCTCGTTCATACCTACATCAAGGAGAAGAGGTTTTTTGTTTTTTGTTTAAAAGTGTTGCGATCTAAAACTACCAGCCTTCATGCTACAAAGTTTCAGGTACATTCATTGTAATCAGCATCTCTAACAAGGCTCATAAGTCTGCCTCCTGTCCAATTAATCATTCAGTAGTATTCTGTATGGTTAAAAACTTAACAAAGTTATTATTTTCATAGAATTTGAGACTAGCTAGCGAGTCTCTGTCAGTATCACTGCAGATATACCACAAGTAGAGCAATTATCTAGGGAGAATCTGAACTAGAAGATCATGGGCAGAAGGGGCATTTTTGTATGGGATGTTCCTCCATTTTCTCCCACCTAACTTTCTTCTATTTGTCTTAAAAGGATAAAAAGTATGTAGATGAGGACCTGTGACTGGCTTACTTTTTCTTGTATTTTAGGGACCTATAGGAGGAACAGGAGGGTGTGGCATTCACTGGATCTGAAGCCTCCATTCTTTTTTTCTTTTCTTTTGCTACAACTGCAGGAACACCAGTGGCAGAGCAACCAGGGTGGTGAGGCTTTCCACATTCAGAATGCAGAATCTTGGGAGGGCAGGCCTACTTCTCTGTGTGTGAGCCTCCTTCTATTTGGGCAGGAGAGGGACACTCCATCCTAAAACTCTTCCCAGTACCTACAGGATTGTAGGCAAACATGGGAGGAATTCATGCAGGGGAGGGGAGGAACGAAATCTGAGAAAGTCTTCCATTACACTTTGGTGGTAGCAAATTCTTTATTTTCTATATCTGCAGCAAATTAATACACTAAATACCTAATTTACCTCCCACTCCTTACAATATTTTTAGTGGGCAGCTAGACATTTCTCAAGTTTAAGTACCAGCAATACTCTAGTTTTTTGTTATCTTCATTCCCTCAGAACGCCTCTGGGTCCTCTATGATAATCTATGCCTCTCCTATCTCAGGCTATGATTCCTCTCATGTTCTGCTTGATTCTCTTAAACAGAAATATCAGGGACTGGACACAAGAATTTCTACATACAAGAAACATGCTCTACCATCATTTCCTGAATTCGACAACATCCAACTATCCCTGCTGATGAGGAATTAGTTAGGTAACAGTCACTCACCTGTGTGGACAGTCCTTGCAGATCTTCTGATCAGAGTAGATGCCCTGAAAAGTGTTCTTAAATATTTGGTCTCGTCCTATTTTCTGTAAGAGATTGATACTGTCAATAGAAACTAACTTGCACACTAAGTGGCTGTGCACCAAATAGCAGTCATGGCACCATAATAGCAAATATAAAAATAACCTTGAGGTACTCATCCATTTGATCTATCAGACTGGTGAAAAACTCATAGGCATCTTGTTGTTCACGCACATAAAGCTCCTTATTCCACATCTTGAAGATCTATAAAATGAAAATGCATTCCACACAGTTATGGTTTCAAGATCCTGAGATAATTTAAACTGTGCAATGTTAAAAGTCTCTGGAGGAAACAGGAAAAAAGATATTAGGGGGTGGGGTGGGAGACAGATCTTAAAACCAATCCCACACCAAACCTGGAAAAAAGGAAAGAGAAAAAGTGCCACATATCGTAGACAGAGAGGAGAAACCCCATTGCTCTGTACCACCAGATGGTAAGAAATAGGGAGAATTTTATTCATTGCTTTAAAAAAAAATTATAGTTCAACTGTGTTTTAATAATATAATTATATTTATTACTGTAACAGTTAAT
The DNA here is from genome assembly GCA_037013535.1 of Intellagama lesueurii. Classification (NCBI taxonomy): domain Eukaryota; kingdom Metazoa; phylum Chordata; class Lepidosauria; order Squamata; family Agamidae; genus Intellagama; species Intellagama lesueurii. The sequence continues at coordinate 172,501,413 of JBAJHW010000004.1, read as the reverse complement.
TATTTTATTGGAACCATTTTAGTTAATCTTGCTGTGACATACTTTGAATTGCAGGAGAAAGTACAGAAATAAAAAAATTAAAATAATAAACTGTAAATTACATTTGAAAAGAATCCATTTAATATCACTATGTTTCAACATATTACACCTCAAATGTCAAAACATGTTTATATAATCTTAGCCATGTTAACTATTGTTTTATTTTGTTATTAATGTTTATTGGATCTGTTGATTGTAATATAAGATCTTCATCCTAAATGTCCTACCCTCCAGAAATTTTCAGGTATATAATACTGCAGCTTGCTCTCCATTAGATGACCAAAGAGAGACTGGACTTGGTAGAACACACTATCATCCGGATTTTCCATGTCATCATCAATTGAAAGCAATGCCTTTAGAAACAAAAAATGTTATTATAAATGCAACACAATGAAAAATTAACTACATATGCAACACAATGAAAAATTAACTACATATTTATTTCCAAATATAATGTACTTTTTCCCACAGGAGGGTGGTTACCATAACAAGTGGTTCAAGAACAAGCAAATGTCTTGAGCCACAGAGAAAAAAAGCTACTACAAAGTATATGAAAAACTTTTCTAATGCTCTTTGTATCTCAAATCCTGAAACGGAACACTTAATGTTTACATGAATTGGTCATGATTACTGTGTAACACACCCAGGTTATTCTTATTCACTGTCACCACCTTCAAAGAGGCACTAGCTAGGTCTTAAAAATGAGAGAGGCTTGTTACACTCGCACTACCACTAAGGACTAAATGGGACAGGGCTTCTCTCCTCATTTGTCCTGTACTATGTATCACTGAGACTGAAGTGATGTTGGATTGAGAGGTTGTAAGACCTATCTGCTTTGGAAGTGTGAAGTGGGAACCAAACCAAAACAGAGACATCTTACCCATGCCTAAAAGAGTGGCCCCTGAAAGGGAGCCAAAAAAATGCAGGAATGAATGCTCTGGGGACATGCTAGTTTGTGCTTACACTGTGTGGTTGCTAGGAAAAAGAGTGAACCAGACTGTTCCCAGAGTGGAACAACCTGCGGGACAAATCCCGACATAGCTGCACCCTAACTTGGAAGCAGTAGACTGGAAAAGGTCCCCTGAGGAAGTTCTCAGGTTTGTAAGCCACTCCTTCACTTGTAAAGGCCTGATAAACAAACTGATGTTGGACTCAACCCAAAGTTTTCATTCTACTTGTAAACATTAACAATCTTCCCCCCCCCCCCCCCCAATCCCTATCTACATAAAGGTAACAGACTCAGTAAAAGCATTTGTTATAACAATTGTGAATAAATATTACCTCAGGAAGTCCTGGTTGCATATAGAGCTGTTGGAAGACTGCATTCATGTAACACGTAGCTCCACCATTCTTCAGTCCCACAAACCCTGAAATGGATCGACCATCTACAGGTGGCAGATACTGGAGGACAGAGAGAGGCAAGAAAAGAAAAGAAATGTGTAGCACAAGAGTAGTTACAAGTATTAATGGATATAAGTCTATGAAAAACCATTCTTCTTTCCTGCTAAGGGGTATATTCCCATAACCAACATTATTTCTATTTAACATTTGACCTTTATCTTTATATAAACATAAATGCAGTTACTAGTTCCAGCTAAATGGAAAAGAACCCACTTACATCAAACTCCTTAGAAAGTGCGGGATCAGGCTGATGATGCATAGAAAGCAGTTCTTTTGTTATAAGCTGAAGATTTGAAGGTGAACTATCAGCCAACATTACCAGCACTTCATATGCTGCTAATCGGCTATTCACTGTGCTGCACCTAGAAGGAGCAAACATAAGCTATTTGTGCTCAGTTTTCACACTGGCAAGTTATAACAAATGACCTACTTCCAACAGAAGCCAAAGGGGATCAAAGCTACATTTAATGCCCATCTGTGCAGTCTAATTTTAAAACTATTTGGGGAATTTTTTTCCTGGACCATTTGAGGCTACTCATTTTGCAGATGCAGGCAAGGAATAGATAAATTCTGGGTATTTATCATTCCCTATCATAAATTCATGACAGTTTCCAAGATTCAAATAAAAGCCAGATGGAAAAGAAGAATGCCTAAATTTCAAGGTGATTGCTACCAGAAACAATAACTTTAAGATTATCACTTTTTAGGAGCACATTATCATAGATCTGAGTGTTTTCTCCATGATTGCTGTAGGCATCCAAATGAACTTTCATGCTAGAGAACAGTGCACCATACGGAGACCAATCAGAGAAACTCCTTTGAGGAATCTCTTAATGTGTGGTAAGAGGGGACCAATTTTTACTTTGAGATAGAAGAGCATTGCAGCCATGCTACAACAAAGCTGTACTCCAGCATTTTGTTTCCACAGTAGCCAACGAGATGCATACAGAAGCCCATAAAGAAGACATGAGGGGAACAGCAACTTCCTGATCATATTCCCCATGACTGACATGGAGTCATCATGACCAGCAGCCACTGATACCATTGTTCCTCCATGAATATGTCTACTCCACTTTTAAAGCTGTCCAGCTTGGTACGATATCTTCTGATCTCAAAGTATATTTTGTGTGCTTTGTGAAATACTTCTTTTCTGCCCTGAATTTCTTTCCTTTTAGCTTCAAATGGATGTTCCTGGATCCTAGAATTATAAGCAGAAAAAGGACTCCACATCTACTTTCTGATACCTTAATATGGTATTAGTACTTAACCTTTATCTGTATTTGCCTGGAGAATTCCAATATCTCTTTACTAGAAGGAATGTGTCTACTGGCCTAGCAGCCCATCCATAAAGATCTTCAAAGTAGTGCTGTAAAATCAAAGCCCACACTGAAAAAAGCAGGGCTTAAATAACTTCTGCTGCGTACCTCTAAAATTCCTGTCTGTCACCTGGAAGAGCTTTTGAGTGAGGATGAATGACTGGCCCTGGAAATTCAAGTCCTTCTTGGATGAAAGCTGACAGTGTTCCTGGAGGGCATGCGGAGAAGCCCCAGAGACCAAGGGTTTATTGGCTAGTGGGGTGAATGTGAACAGCTCTGCTTGTGTTCTTCTGATTTCTTTCTTTTTTAAAAATCACCTTGGGCCAGAGGGGTGTTACAATAAATGTGTACAACATCCTGCCTTGCCAAAGGTCTTCTAGATCCTTTGTTTCTCTTGCTGATGGGGAAAGCAAACCAGAAAAGAACCTTGGAAACATTGCCATGCAAATTACAAATACTAAATCAGTAGCTGTGGAAAGAAACTTGCATTATCACCATATTTTTCTGTTTTTAAGACGACCCAATGTATAAGACGACCCCCCCTTTTCGAACCCCCAAATTAGAAAATTTGCATGATTGCACCCCTTTGGTCCTGAAGCCCTTTCATGGCTGCTTCAGGATCAAAGGGGTGAGAACCTGCCGCCCTTTCACGGCTGCCCTTTCATGGCTGCTTCAGGACCAAAGGGGTGTGAGCGTGCCGCCCTTTCACGGCTGCTTTACCCTGTGGCTTCACAAAAGGCAGGGAAAGGCAGCCTTCCGTGTATAAAACGACCCTCAATTTTTTGTCTAATTATTTAAGTAAAAAAGTGTCGTTTTATACATGGAAAAATACGGTACATAATGTCTTATGTATCTGAAGTATATTTTGCTGCAGATTTTGAAACACAATATTGTAAAAAGTTGACAAAAGACCTAAAGAGTGCAATACAGACAACTTATAATTAAGTAATAATTCCATGTTTTGCTTAGTAGCCACTCCAGGTAAGCATTTCTTTCCAGCTACTTGGGTTTCAGAACACATAAATAACCCTAAATTGCAGCCCATGAAGAAACTGCAATGTCTAAGGAAATGAAAAGGACCCTTGTTGCTTTTATACATATATAAAGGTGACTGAGCACCCAAAATGATATACCCCACTCTATTGCATCCCTCTCTTTATTACTGCTAATGTATCAATATGCTCTTTACTTTGGGTGAAAGTCTTGCTGAGTAATGGCAACACTGCCAACGGGAGAATGGCTGTTCAGGATGATCCTAGATGCTCGGAAGAGGAAGTCATCCAATAATGGCTTGATCAAAGATGAACCTATGAAAAGAGTAAAGTTTTGCTTGCTATTAAGCATTACATCATTTATAGAACGTGGTCAGGCAACAGAAATGTGTCCCAGGACACATGTTTTTCATGAACAAGGTCTCAGTTTCAATTTCCCCAGCATTTTCAGTTAAAACTGTCTCAGAAAGCAGAGTTCAGAAGAGTCTCCACAGATAACTGCTACGGATCAGAAAGCTTAATCTAGCTGGACCAAGGCACTGAATTCACAATGTGGGATGGATTGATTGATTTATGTGCTTTCAAGTTTACTTCCCGTTATGTTTCCAAGGTATGTGAGGTACTTGAGAAGACGTCTTACCAGTGCCATCCCCAGTACGTTTCCATGGCTGAGTGGAGAACTGAACTGAAGTCTGAGTCCTTGTCTGATGTTTTAGGAACTATACTATCCTGGCTCTCAAACTCATGGTATTTCTTCTTTCCAGCCAGTGACTTGATAGCTCAGTGGTTTAGGTATCTGGCTGTGGAGCCAAAGGTTGGGAGTTCAATTCCCCACTGTGCCTCCTTGAAAGGGGCTAGATGATGATTCACAGGGTCCTTGCTATGACTCAGACACTAAAAATTCATCATGAAATGTAAATAATCTTTTTTTTTGTTGATTATCATTATGTTAAGAATATTACTGAATATTTCTTCTTCAAATCAGGCAACTACTCACTCAGCTTCTTCTAATTACACCCTGTTTTTAGATATCACTTTTAAATAGGTACAGTAACATCATCCCAAACTGTTATATACTCATTGTTTGTAGGAGCTACTCAGATTACAAGGGTTGGAATATGAACTTGTGAAGAATACACTGCCTGTCCAAATGTTGGTTCTTGAACAGTAACAGCACAACAGAGACAGTTTGTGTGTGCACAGCTTTGTGTCATGGATGAACTGCTAATTTCCAGCAACAGTATGGAAGGGAAAAAAAGGGGAAGTTAATTAGAAATCTCCAGATGGTGACATTCCCAGCTGAAGTAAATGATAAATAAAGCAGCAATGACTCATATGTATTTCTAAGATGCACACTTCTCCAGCAAAATATAACATGTGCAATTTCTAGTTATCACTGACATATAAAGCTGTTCAATAGTCTTGGAATATACTGCTGTGCCTGAACCTTCAATCTAACAAGGCACCAAGGAATCCCTTTAAAAAAAATAAAATCTCTAATACCTCTTGAGAGAACAGCAACCCTTTATTTTGTACACAATGACTGTCATTCACAACAAATCTAGAGGCTAGATGATGGCTAGATCGAAATAGGGCAATTCTTAGCTTTTGGGAAGCTGTAGTTAATGATGTTTCATTCTACACTGGGGTCTCAATAAAATACCGTATTTGCCGGCGTATAAGACGACTTTTTTGCCCTGAAAAACATGCCTCCAAGGGGGGGGGGGGTCGTCTTATACGCTGGGTGCACTTCAGTTGGGATAGCCTCTGCAAGCGCCCCTTGCCGGCTTTGGAGGTCCCCCGCACCATTGGAACACTGGCGGGGGTGCCCCGCAACCGCGCGCGCCGGCTTCAGAGCACTTCGGAGGCTTTTCCTGCACCATCCCAGTACTCGTGGGGGTCCCTCCGCGCGGCGATGGGCATTTGCAGAGGTTTGCCCGGCACCATTTTTGAAGTTCCCGCCCTTTCCCCCTGCCTTCGGCAAGCCTCGGAAGGTAAAAAGGCTTTCTTTTTTTTTCTTTTTAACCTTCCGAGGCTTGCCGAAGGCAGGGGGAAAGGGCGGGAACTTCAAAAATGGTGCCGGGCAAACCTCTGCAAACGCCCATCGCCGCGCGGAGGGACCCCCGCGAGTCCTGGGATGGTGCAAGGTAAGCCCTGGGGGACCCCCAAAGCCGGCGAGGGGCGCTTGCAGAGGCTAGCCCAGCACCATTTTTGAAGATCGGGCCCTTTCCCTCAGTAAGGCTCAGAACGGAAAAAGGCTTTCTTTTTTCCCCCCCTTTTTCCGTTCGGAGCCTTACCGAAGGCAAGGGGAAAGGGTATATAACAAACTCTATATTTTGAGTGGAAATGTTGGGGGGTCGTCTTATACGCCCAGTCGTCTTATACGCCGGCAAATACGGTAAGTGGCTAAAATACCAGTAATTCTGAGCATATATTATACCACAGAGTGGCTGCTCAGAGCACCAAATAAGTACAGTGACAGAAAGCCTAAGTACTATTCTTTTTCCTGTACAAAGATTAGGACTCTTGTTTGTTTACTGCAATGAGGCTTCAACTGACATATCAGAAAGAATAGTGATCTCAGTCTTGAGCAGACAGAATGAACAGTTAGAAGTAGCCATTTCTTTACAAAATCATTGTTGAAAGTCAGTTACCTAGCATTTCCTTTTCTGTTCCACAAAGTGAGAGGAGAGTCTTAATGAGGCGCAAATGTCCTGCCAATAACACATTGTCAGCTTCACTGGTTTCACACTCAGCTGCACGGGTGGGTTCAAAGTTATCCAGCCACGTGATCTCATCCTCCAACATGGCAGCTGGGCTAATCTTTAGGTGTTCCATTTCAGAAGCTAGGTGATAAAAACCAGGGCAGGGTTGGTGGGAAAAAATAAAATACAAATACTAGGCACAGAACACACAAACTCAGTATAAGTCATAATTCATACTATGCTAATATTTTAAACATTAAACCCAAGCACTTACTTCACAAAGGAACCTAAGCTAATAGAAATTAAATGTTGAGTTGGTTGGAGTAAAATAGTCTGTGCTTAAATATTTAAGTTCAGGCATTTTTTTTAATTGTTATAGTCACCACTATTGAACATGGCAATTTACATTAGAGACCATGATATATAGTTTTAGGCATTGTCAAGTAGCCAGCAACTTATGCCCACCCTTCAAATTAGTGACCTCCAAACAGCCTTACAGTCAATAGCCCTGCTCAGATCTTGCAAATTCAAGTGTGGTTGTTGTAGGTTTTTCGGGATGATCTCAACTATCCCACAAACTGCACCAGAGTACAGACAGAGTTCTGACTCCTGTCCTCTGAAGATGTCGGCCACAGAGACTGGTGAAACGTTAGGAAGAAAAACCTCAAGAACATGGCCAGACAGCCCGAAAAACCTACAACAGCCATCGGATCCCGGCCATGAAAGTCTTCGAGAATACATTCAAGGATGTGTCTTCCTTTATTGAGTCTCCTCATTGCTCTTCCTCTTTTCATGCTGCCTTCAGCTTTTGCCACATTACTGCCTTTTCCAATGAGTCTTTTTTTCCATAATGTGCTCAAAGTAAGCCAGTCTTGGTTCAGTCATTTTTATTTCTAGAGAGAGTTCAGACTTGATTTGGTCTAGAACCCGCTTATTTAATATCTCATAATGTGTAGCTAAGCAGATTAAAAAAACTTTTACAAATAGTTACTAAGAAAGCCAACAATTTCACTACTTGCTCATTCTTCTACACACCCATTTTCAAATTGGAAAGGATACAAGCTTACAATTTTCTTATTGGGTTTCAAGCGCCACATAATTCTGGCTTCTGATACTTACATGTGAGATCATCCAGTAACTGGCATCTAAGGTCAAAGTACTCTGTACACTGGGACAAGAGTCTAGGAAAAAAATAATGTACTGTAATTAAAACTAGAAATAGAATAGAAATAGTCTGCAGAAACCTTTAATTTTCATATATATCTATACACACAAAACATTCATTCAGAATCAGCCAATATGTCAATCTACTCACATTGTATACTATAAATTATAGGTCTACTCATTTTAAGCTCACACTAATAAGATGTTAATTACCATGTTGAGCCCAGGGTGATATATAGCTATTCAAATACTGTTCATGAAAACAGATTTAGGATTTACATTTATATTTAAAGCTATTTTTCTAGCAAAGACCACTGTATATTAAACAGAATTTAACAGAGGCAGAAAGAAGGTTGAAGTTTTAACGGATGACTTGGGGGTGGTGGTTAACGGAATTGTTTCCAAACACAATACAATACAAATTTATTCTACAGCCAAAGGCCCGATAAATTTCCAAACACCCTCTTCTACTGAACAGAATTATATTACTCCTTCATATGCACATGAGCTAAGGATAGCATTGATGGCAGAAGCGGGAAAATGGCTGGAACACAGGTGGAGCAAACAAAAACACAATGTCTGATCAAACACAACTGACATCCCATTCCTGGGCCTAATTCTATGGCAGCGATGGAGAAAGAAAAAACCTTTGAAAAACACTTTGAGGGTAAGGTTCTGCCCTGGCATTGGCTGGGAGTTTTCCTTCTGAACAGGGAAGTTTGTCTGGCATCATCTCTGTAGTCTTCTCTGACACAAGGTGGTGGTCACCTATGCCTTTTAAGTAACTCATGTAATCTGGGTCTCTGTTGCACAATTTGTATTTTAATTTTGCTTAGATTTTCCATAAACTTTATTTTCTGTGGCTGGATTTTTACTGGCTACATTTCTGTGTTTTCATATCTTAGTCTGTAGTTAAACTGCTTTATATCTGTTTATTGTAAGCTGCACAGAGAACTTTATATTATGGTGTGGCAAACAGATGTTAATAATGAAAAACAAATGGCATAATTACCTTGACTTTTGTTGTTATAATGTGCCATCAAGTCACATCCGAGTTACAACTAATAGGGTTTTTCAAGGTATGTGCGATATTTAGGGAGAAGTTTTTATTGCTGTTAACCTCTGTGGCTTTCCATGGCCACACTGCCTCTCTTGGCCCAGGCCACCTATTTTCTGTGGTGAACTTCATAAATTTAAGAGATAAGGTAGAAGATGAGAAACTACAGTTAGCTGCTGTCTTACATTGCTAGAGCACCATTTTTAATCCTTTGTTTTCCAGGCACATAGGAGCCGTACTGGATTTACAGAGCCATGGAAAGGAACAAAGCTCTGGAACTGAGAAGTGCATTTGGAACTACGAAGAGCTATGCCGAATCAGACCCATGGCCTACTTGGTCTAGCATTCTGATCACACAGCAGCTAACTGGTTGCCTGTAAGAGCCCCACAAGGCATGGGTACAATTATTTTCTTTGTTCTGCTTTGAGATGCTATGAATATGGTAGGGTTGACAGAAACCTGGATTGTGTATACAGGTAACTTTGGCTCAGTTCTTCTGATATTCTATAGTCTTCTTACAATAAGAAAAATATGAGAACTACAGATCTGTTTTCAGTGATAATGAGAGATGGAAAACACCTTTTTAATTAATGATGACTTTTTGCAGATAATACTCTTTCACCTTGTAGTAGAAATTTCAGTTAAAAATATTAAGACGGAAATATTTGTAAGATGCTAGTTGTGAAATAGTAAAAATTATCACTGATTTCCCCATGTTTCCTATAAATATGTGCATTATTCTATACTTCACTATTTCCTTTATTGTCTCCACATAATGTTACAATCTAGTTGTGTCTATAAGTTCTCCAGAAATCTAAGACAGTGACCATACATGTATTCCCTGCAATTTATTTTTTCCTATTTTATTTTTGAATCTATGCCAAAAGATACAGGGATCATCACTTCCAACTTCTCATGGGCAGTTTTATGTTGGTTCAAAGCATGATTTCAGGCATCAGTTAAAGGCGAAATGTCAGATTGATGGATTTTGAATTCACTAAGCATGTAAGATGAACTTCTGGATACTGAAAAAATATGGTTTTCAATTCAAGAGCAGATTACAAAGAATATAATTATAACTTGGGATCCAATGATTCATCATTCCATTGAACAGGCAACTTGACAACTATACCAGTGTATTCTGCACTCCTCAACATGCACTATGAAATATGTGATGTCTCCCCAAATGCTCTTGTTGTCGTTCACTGGGCAAAAATTATCTTTTAATATTTATTAATTGATGATTCTAACATGAACAAACCAAGATCAGTCCAGAACAAATATTTAATTGGGATACACTCTTAGGAGGTCCAGTTAAGAATGTTCTAGTAAGATGGTATGAAAAGTCCAAATGCTACATGTACTGGAGAAGAAAAAAACCTCAGAGGACTGTTCTTTTCGCTTTTTCTTTTTCTGCTCCGTTTTGAGGCCTTGGGCCTTTAGCTTACCCTCAAGATGAGGAGACATGATTTTTTTTTTTTTTTTTGCTCTCTGACCTTTTAACTAGATTTGTTTCAACATCTTTTTTCAAGATTGCAATAGCCTTGTCTTTTTTAAAACAACAACCCCAAGCTATTTTTCTTTAAAATTTAATGTTGCTCCTAAAACTTCTGATAGGCATTTATGATTTTGCTTTCTTGATCTCTTTTTCAAATTTGTTAACTATTTTTGGAACATTTTGAAAACTTTCACCAGGATAATTCTTTTTGACCAGTTTTTGTTTTGGTTTTTTTTTTTTCATTTTGAGAGGGGGGCACTTTTTGGAATCCTGAAATCTTCATTGGAATGAGAAGCTTCTGTGCCACATGCTTGGTAGAGAAATGTTTTTATCCTCTCTTTGGGAATTTCTGGATTACAATCCTGTGTAAGTGTGTTTTTGGGTCAGCCTGCACAGGACTGACCTAATGAGAATTAAAATATTAGTATTAAATTTTTTTTGAATAATTTATTGAGAGGTTTTATTCAGTGTTAATCTACCTCTTTTACACCAACTGTCCTTTTCATATATTGCACCTATACTTGTATGCTATCTCAAATACATTTTTCCATATTCTTTTTAATCTGAAAGCACTTCAGTAATCTATATGCACAATTTTGCTTTAAAAGGTAGTAGGGCCAGAGAGAGAGAACTGTAGTTGTATTTGCATTTATTCACTGCTACTATTTCGGTTTTTCCTTCAGTTCATTTGTGTATGTGCCATAATCAATTTAATATCCTTGCACTTCTTATATTACCATTGGCTTTTTAATATTCACAATATAACTGTTCCATGTGCTATACTTTGTTATTGCTTTCCTTACAATGAAAGTCTACCTGCTCTATCAACTATGCTTAAACATTACTACTATTTTTAATGCAGTATATTGCCTGCTTTTGCTTCTTTGAATATTTACAATTATCCACATTTTTTCCTATCATTTCCAGAAATTTTCTTTCAGTTTACTTTCAGATGTGATTCTGGCTTAATGATTTACTCTTCACAAACGTACTAGAGCAAAACAATAGGTATATAAGAACTCTAATGACAAGTCATCCTGGCAGACTATGCTACTTCCAAATGTCTTTCCAGTCCATGTATCTTGCCTAAAATGGTGGGTACATAAGGTATCAGTCTCCTATAATATTCAATAATCTTATGGTGACTTGGTTACTCAGTGAAAGCACATTGCCTTTTTCTGCATCAAAAATAAGCATTTAAAACAAATGCTTATTTTTAATTCTTACATTCTCAATTGAACAAACTTGCCTCTGGTTGATTCCTCTCATGATGCTGGTAGGTGACCAAAGGGGCAGCTGAGCAGTAAGAATGACACTTAAGAGAAACTGGTTTGGTTTCTGTACATCAGGATGAGATGATGTGTCTGTCTGGCTTAGAGTATACAGTTGGTCACAGGCAACACGACGGATCTGAAACAGCAGAACATCAGATTATAAATATATCTAAGGAGAACTCACAGATATCTCTAAAAAAGGATTAAGCTTGCATATTACTCAATCCAGCCCAGCTAATGCAGATTGCAATTTATCTTTTAAAAAAAGAGATCAAACTGTCTTATTTTTATTGTAAGCTACCCATCGACACACAGAAAACTGACAGGTCAGTAACAGAGTTCAGCAATGCTACAGGGCACCAAATTTTAGATACAGATGCTTCCCTGTACATAGGAAGTGCTGGTAATTTGTTCCTCCCTTTAGCACATTCCTCTCTAGACTCCTGAAGTAAAATCTCACCAGAGTTATTTTCAATTTATCCATGATGCACCAGTAATAAGCGTGGTGAATACACTTGCAGTTAATTTAATGCTCAGAAGCCCGTTTCTCAAAGCAGTGCAGTTCTCTTTTCCTCACAACTTATTCACTTGAGAAACGAATTGCAGAAAAAGGCTACAGTAATTAACATATGTAGCAAATGGTTATCAGCTGCTTCCTGGGCAGGCCTTTGTCCGTTTTGAAGATGGAGGGAACAAAGAATACTCAACTGGGAACTCTTGGCAGTACAAGTCTGCTGAATACAAAGGTAAACCACTCACCTCAGCACTTGGTGAGCCAAGCAGTATGTCTATGATAAAGTCAGCAACACAAGGGAGGTTGTAGAAAGAGCCTAAGATAAAACAATTGCAGATTATCAACCAGTTCTCTTGAAAAATATTGCAGAATGCAATACTCCTATTATTAACATATCAATTAAAAATACTAATAGCATTATAGAATAGAAAGCACATGTAGAACAGAAGAAGAAGAGATAAGAGTTAGATAGGGAGACTGAGTCTTTGGAGCGGAACAGGATTAATGGTACTTTGAGTTACAGAAGCATTAGGGGGTGATGTTAGGTAGAGAAACAACTTATCCTAGACCTACCTAGTTGTTGGCTGCGAAGCTGTAGGCACGTAACTAGGAGAGACAAGGCCTCTCCAGCAATCAGTGCATCTTTGGTGGATACAGAATGCTGCCTCACACAGATTCCGGCATGGAGCGCTGTTGGTTCTCCTTCACTTCCTGAACTACAATTGCTTCCTGTAACAGGTGAACAAGATACAACAAGGTAGAAGAAGTTTGTTTAGGGATATCAAGGCTAAAATTTTAGCTCTCTCCAGTTGGGGCAGAATAGCTCCAGGCACCATGAAACCTTTTGTGTAGCACAGTGCTGAAGTCGGCAAACAAATCTCAGCTGTTTCAATTCAGTTAACCTAGTGCAGTACCTGAGCTGCTAAGCCGGTTACGAATTCCAACAGGAAACAGTGTGTTACTTTCTTTTATTGGCTGGCTGCTCCCCACGAGGTCAAGCCGCCCTGCAGCCGCCGCCCAGGAGAGCCTCATGAAACAAGCTACTGTAGATGTGAAGTCATTTGCCTCCATTGTCTGAAAGAAAATACATTTTCTAAGCATAAGGCAAAGAGACACTTGAAACACAGAAACAGCTGAGTTTTGAGGAGATGCCAAAGGGGCATACTGGAGTCTAATGAGACTAGCAAAAAACAAAACAACACAAACAAGCAAAGAAAAACCCACAAAAAATCAAACTCCTACCAATGTTTTGCATAAGGAATGCATGAGTCTCCTCTTTTATTAAGGCTGTTTCTATCATGGTGGCACTGCTTACTTGTATTGCAACCCGTGCAGCTGGAATGATCTCTTCTACCCGAATAGAGGACCTGTCGGAAACGGACAGCTGCCGATAGGAAGACTTCTCTGGGGTTCCACAAATTGACATTTGCCTGCTGGTTTGTCGGCTTACATTACGAAATGGGCGTGAAGACAGTGTTTCCACTCCATACTTAGCAAGATCCTCATCAAGCAAGGTAGGCATTGTTTGCCCAACAAGCAAAAATCTAAAAAGAATTGTGCCATTTTGTACAGTGAGAGTCATTGCACACATTTAAGAAGATCAAGCTTCAAGCCTATTAGCATCATACACTTGTACCTTTGAAAAAGTCAATAATAACATACCTTGCTAGCTGCAGGCAAATTGAGTACACTCCTTGCCTTGTTTCATAGTCCACTTCTGAAGGGATGGAGTCTCTTTGCATGACATTTACTACCAAGCTGGAAAATAAAATTAAGCAGTGATTAAAAAAACAACAGCAACTGAGCCAAAAGAACCCCATCAACTAAATGGATTTTCCCATTCCAAATTATGATTCAAAGGGGGTAAAAGCAGGACTCCAGTAAGCACACTGAAGACTGACATCACTGACTTCATGTCAGTCAGCACATACCAGCTGCAGCTTGTGAAATCAAGACTCACAAGTGGTTAGCATAATATATGGCCTAAGATAATGTGGTGAAATTTACTCCTGAATCTGTACTTACCTGTCAATGGGGGGTAAAGAATTTGTGGCATTGACTGTATTTAGGGGGTTGTCCTCTATTTACAGAAGCTACAGTTTAATGGTAACCTGCTGGCTGACTACAGCCATCAATAAAAAACTACAACAGCTGTGCCATATCCATATCTGCGGGTGTTAAATTAGGCTGATATACAGAGAAGCAGATATGACAAAAAGGACCTCCTAAACCTTCTCTGGACTCATCTGAATTGATGTGGTATAAAGACATCAAATATATATATATTTGGCCCAAAGTGATCTGGATAGATATTTTGACATTGCTGAAATTTCATTGTGTAGAAACATTTGACAAAACAACCACAGTACTGAAAATGAAGCAATAATCTAAAGAAAACTGTCACATAAATATTTTCTTTAAATAATTAGATTATAATAATCTGAACAGAAGAGAATCAACCACCAAGGGAAACACTGAAAATGCAGAGTGCACTGTACTTGTGGCACCTCTGTCTTTAGGACATGTCTGAGGAAAGGCTTATAAAAGGAACATGGATAATTTCTCTAAATTTTACCAACCGACATATAAGATGTCAGCATCTAATAAGAACTGAAAGAAAGTAAATTAGTATGGCTAGGTTATGAATGTTGTCTCTACAATATTTGCAACAATTGCTCCAACACTACTACTGAGAGTGTACATCACAGGATTTTATTTCTACTTAGTACTGAAAGCTCAAATATGAGTTTTCACGCTACTGGAATATCTGAGAGCGTTGTTTAGCTGACATAAATGTTTAAAAAACTAACCTCAAGCCACCTGCCCTGAGGAAGTTTTCACAAAAAGATTTGGCACAATTTCTTGCCATTTCATCATCTGCTGTAGGCATTAGTTTGGAACTCAAGACCTGAAAAATATTTAGATTTCAGAGAAGTAGCACTCTTAACAAAGCAATGAGCAGAGTGTTTCTTACTCAAGGCCCTAACACAATTTCTTATGCAGACAGGCAAAAGTTTATACAGTACTGTACTATAACAATGCTATTCAGAAATAAGTTACTGTTCTATGACATTTTCTTTCCTTTATCAATGGAGCTAAATGGCTTCTTTCAATAGATAATGAGTTAATATTTTTATCAATATCACTTGCACCATTAGAAACATTCAATTTAACACAACAAATAGTCCTATGACACCTTAAAGACTACAAACTTTCATGAAGTACATTATGATACCTATACGATGTCTTTAGTTTCAAGGCAGTAATTATGGAAAAGTTTAACAGCAATAAACTATTTAAAAAAAGAATGGGAGGAATATAAGAAGGTGATGCAGTGCTGAGGATCAATCATCAGACTAAGGTCTTAACCAGGTAGGTCAACTGGTGTTGGCTAGATAGGGTTGCTTTAAGGTCGCATAGAGGTCTGGTATGCCATTTCATGCAATCCTTGCATCCACATGGTATACACTCCTCAAGTGGCGCTATTTGGCCAAACAACCAAATCAAACCAAACACAATCTCTTTCCTTGCCCCCTCTGGTTGCTTCCTTCTGGGAGGAAGCTTTCATTTTTTCAGTCCCCCCCCCCCCCCAAAAAAAATACACCACATCAGCGCTGCTGTAACATGCTTTAAAAAGAAGACACCTTTGCTTCTTTCTCCTGCCCCTCTGTGGAGGAGCAGAGGAAGTTTTTCATTTCCCAATACTGTGAAGTGGCTAAGCTGTCTTTTTAGGCCATGTAATGATATTGGGAAATTGAAAGCAGAAGGGAAATGTAAAGCAACAAGTTCTGCTTTGATTTGATCCAAGCAATTGTACATGCTGAAAACAAAGCAAAACGAAGTGATCCCACTCACACCTAAAACGGAGCAGCCCTTGACAGGGAGCCAGAAAGATGCCGATAGGAGCACTCTGGGGACAGGCTGGATCATACTGGCATTTATGTTATCTGATATCTGGCAAAGGGAGTGAGCCATCCTGGACTGAACAGTTGGACAAATGCCCATGTAGTCAACCCCTAAGGTTTGTGTGTCTGGTAAAGTAACAGTGCTACAGGAATTGTGCAAAAATCTTGTAGAATATCAAAAACAGTGGCTACTACAGTAGTATTTTGCGACTATTTTGTCACTGACTGACCTGTATTTTCCAACATTCTACTACCTAAAGTTTTTAGATTCCTTCAATTGGGATTGCAGCAGGCCCACCAAAAGCTTCTCTGTTGTTACTAGTTTCTTTCTTTTTTATTATTATTATATACCACATTGTTGTTACTAGTTTCTAAGTTTCCAGATCTCAATAAATTATGAGCTACAATAGATGAAATCTAGCACTACTGCATCACCTGATGAGCCAATCTCATTCGGGATTTTACTATCTGCAGCCTGTCTGCTCCACTTCATCCCAAGACAACAAATAGCAGAGATGACCTATGACACCCGCATACCTTCAAACTTACCTCAAGATTGTAAAGTACTCTAAATGTAGACATTCCCGGAGCAAAAGACCTGAAAAGGCTTTCAAGTATTGAAGTAGCACTAGGCTGATGTTGATGTTTTGTAGACAAAGATGGGGATTTAGAAGACTGAGAAGTTGATTCAGACAGCAGTGTTTTCTGAGAAAAGAGTAAACACAGAGAAACATGAATATAAGGCAGCTCTGACATAGCCTCTTACAATCTGTGTAACTAGGTGTCAGAGTTTTAGCCACCATTAATCAAGAAATTCTCATAATTTGTATGAGATTTGCTTACTAGGGGTGGGATTTTCATGGTCACTGGACTAAAGCACCCAGAGATCTGCTAGAATCCCCCTAACCAGAATTCTGGTAACTTTAGTATTCCCCCCCCCCCCCCCGAACCAAGCCCTCTTAGATGTTTGAAATAACTTACAGCTGCTGAATAAATGAGAAAAGATTGCTTTGTTTCTGAGCTGACAATGGAGGAACCGGCTGGGTGGAGCCATGCTCAGTGGGTCTTGTAAAGCATTAGGGTACTGCAGTTTTCTGAGAGGCACCTCTACACAGTATAATAGGCAGGGAGACTACAATACCCTTAATGCTCTGCAGTGCCCACAGAGCTTAGCCTCACCCAGTCAGTTCCTCCATTGTCATATAGCCATGAGCCCAGAAATGAAGTAATCCTTTCTCATGTATTCAGCAGCTGTAAGTTATTTAAACACCTGAGAAGGCCTTTTTTGAGCTAAAGCTCAATTCTGGTTGGTGGAATTTCAGCAGACCTCTGGATGTTGTAGTCCCTTCCTCCCCCCAAAAGAAGGAAAGAATGTGCTTAGGATCCAATACATGTTTGCCACTATCCTACATACACAGCTAGACCAGATGTCTATGATGAGAGTTATATTAGCCTGTGGCTTAAACAGAAGTACATTAAGGATAACAAATTCTGTAGCATCTTTAGGGTTGAGGCAAGCAGGATAGCAGATAACAGTGCTAACATGGCAGTATTTTCTGTCCTAGTGGTAATAAGCACATTAACTATGCTGTGTGAATTTCCAGAGGGAAATCACACATTTCAAGCAAAGGAATTACTCATGTTTTCAAAACCAATGTGTAGTTTAGTTGCACCAGAAATTAATTTAACTTTGCCAAAGACTGATTACATTTCAGTCTCACATAGCCAATGATCCTGCAGATTTTTCTACTGCTGAATAGGTGGTGTTAATTCAATGCCAGCACTTAACACTCTCCTTTTGTCCATCTCAGTTGCGAGATAAAGACTACCATTTTTTTAAACTTTGCATTTAGCAGAAAAATATATACCTTTCGTCCCAGAGAATCTAGCTGATCAAGAGCTTCCTGAATAGCTGGGTCTGTAGGAATCAGCAGAAGAAGCCTCCGTACTCTCAAAGTAATCCTGAAGCGTATAAAAGACATATAATGTGTTCAATTTCTGCTGGTGTAGATTTTGTGCCCAGTTATAAATGTTCTATAAGCACAGAGATATTTGATCTCTGCAGCCACAGCATTTCTACATGTGTCAACAATGCTACTTACCTTGGCTCCTCTAGGTTAGCAAGCTGGTAAAGCATGTCAAACACATTACACACGAGAGCCATTACCACTCCAGGGAGGGATTTTTCCTGTGGATTAAGAACACACAAGTAGTTCCTTCACATCTTTGATGAAATTTGCTATGGTTCTCAGGTGCTTTTTTTAAAGTAAGCATTATAAATCTAAAACCTAGCCTAGGGATGTCAGTGACTCACCAACAACAGACAGCACTTTTAATAATAAGTCCTGAATCTCTCCTCATTCACATAAACAACTCTGTGGAGTTAAAATGAAATTCTGCCAACAAAACCAGAGTTTTGCATTGTCAATACTCTATTTTTAATATACCTTAAAAGAAGCAACAGAGATAAAAACTATTATATCTTGGAGTTCTGAACTGTATCATCAAGGACAACTGAAGAGTAATTACATGTGCATGATCCTGGAATAAAAATGATTGTCTTAAATAATTAGGAGTTGGAGATACTTTCTACTTTTTCCCCATTTCCGCTTTTAGTCTGAACTAATTCAGAAATCAAATGTGTTCATTACTCAAATGACCACTGAGTTATGAATTTATACAGGAAAGTAATGAGAACAGCAAGTAGAATGAGGGTCAGCAAGAAATCGGATTAGTTTACTTCAGTTTCAGGTATTGTTCATAGCATCGTCTGTGCTAAATTTCATTGATTCACTTTAAGGTCCATGAGGACTCTAAGACATATCTACAAACATGTTTCTAGTCCTTGTTAAAAACAGAGAGACTACTCTTGCATTTACCTTTCTAAAGAAAAAAAACCTGCACCTCTTTATTCAAAAGCAAAGGTGTATGCAAAATATGTATCTTAATGATGGCTTCAGCATATTATGCATATGAATAAACAAAGAACATGGACAACATTAGGGGCAACGTTAGGAACAAACCACATATTTCACGACTCAAAACACATTAATTTGGAAAAACTGATTTTGTGAATATTTTGGGTATTTGTTAATGATTATTGCAGAGAAAGCAGAAACAGGAGAAAATGAAAAGCGTTAAAGAATTCTTATTTTTTTGTTGACAACAACATGAACGTTTAAAGTACTTTGTGCTATACCTGTTCCATTGCATATGATGAACTGAAGACACTACTACTGTTGCTGGAGCTAGCAGAGGAATCTGCAGAGCTTGCTGATGGAGTTCCACTTCCTGATGTTTTTACAGTAAGTGCTTGTTCATCAGAGAAGCCGAGCTGGTGAAGCAGCTTTTGATCTTTATTCACCGTTAGCTGAAATATACATATTTTGTTTTAGCTTTATCAGACTACAGAGATTTGGAATATTGTTAAAATAATGGCAACATACCAAACTATCATTTGCAAATATTTGTATGTTGTCCACAGGAGCATTCAACAGCTTTGCTATCTTCCATCTAACACTTCCTATTGTTTCATTGCTATGAGCCTGCAAAAAAAAATAAAAAAAAATAAAGTTCATTTGATTCATCCATGCTCTCAGTTCTGGGAACTGATATTTCTTAGAAACCACTGGCCATAACAGCACTCAGAAGGAAGAGCGTATAAAACTCCTTGGTTGCTTTTCCAAACTTGCTTTTATTCAGAATTTACTAATCCCTGAATATACTTTGCTTCAAATACAAATATTCCTAGAGTATACTGAAAATTATAGAGTAAAATTAGGTAAGCATACCTCTACTGTGAATGTATCTTTGGTAGACTCGTATGTTATATTAAGTGTTAACAGATGTCCATGAAAAGAGGCACCATGAGGTAGAATAGTACGGGGAACAGAGTAAAGATCCTACCAAAAGCAAAGAGTGAAAGAATCCTTGAAGCATGTCATCAACAAATTATAGAAACAACTTATACTGGCCTAGCCAACTGCTAAATATTTCACTTGTCTTTTAACAATTACAAGCAATCATAATTTATATTAATTAATTGTGTCAATTCCTTTTTAAGTTATAGCAATGCTCTCTAGGTTTTCTAGTTATAAAATACTCAAGAATAGTGTACCCGGCTCCCCTGGTAACACTCTGGGACTGTGCAGCTTGTGCAAGCCTTCCCTGATAGCTGGCCATTTAACCCCACACATTTTGGGTGGCCTTGGCTGATTCTCTCCCAGATGGCACAGTGGGACTTAAACTCACAATCTCTTCCTCTGCAGCCACGTACTGTACTCCACCGAGCTATTCCATTTACAGGACATGCATAAATGGATAATTCTTTGCTTCCATAATCACACTGAGACAAGCAGAGATGGACCTAGGCTTCCAACTACGAGGAGTTCTGCTTATGCTGGAGGAAAGAGTTTGGGCATCTATTTTTGCCAATTCCTTCCCTGCATCCCCCTGAAAAGCTGCTCTGGATGGCAGAGGGACATAAGACCCCCATCAGATAAAAGCCCCATCTAGTGCAGTGTTCTACTCCTACTGTAGCTAAACAGATTTTTTTTCACTTTACAGTTGCTTCCACTAGACCACATATGCCCTTTTAAACACACTGAAGAATATGGTATTATCAGCAAATGTGGCCATCCCTAACTTGAGATCATTGACAAAAAAGTTAGAAAGCATTGGTGCAATCTAGATCCCAGGAACAACCTTCTGTCTACATCCCTCTACTAGCAGAACCACCCAGCCGCTCTCATTCTCCCTGGCACAGTATATGATGTAATACTAGGGCAGGAAAGGGAAAAACACATGGCACAATATCACGGTCCTAACTCCTTTTTCCAGCAGGCTGCCTCTACTGGATATCTGTTCTTTTTGCATTTGCGGAAGGGAAAGCCTCGATTCAGATCAAAGGTCTTACTCCTCAGCCAGGCAGCTAGCCAGTGGAGTGCTTTGGGTTTGAGCACTATCAGTCCAAGGGCTCACCAGGACAAACCTGCCTAGATGAGACGTGAGAACTGTAAACAGTGCAACTATGAAGGGCAAGGTTATGGAACTGAGTGACAACTACCTTTCTGCCTCCCTCTTCCAAGTGCCAACCCCACAACAGACATCCACCGGCATAGTGTGGGAGGTCAGTTTAAGACATAATTTGTGAACTGAATCCTGGTTTGCCTACTCATAAGCTCAAATTAAAGGAGCATGATTACAAGCATGACTTTCTTTTTACCTCTATAGTGATGACGTAGCGTTCTGCCAACAGTAGAAGTCTCTCAATTATTACAAGCTTTGTTGACCTGGAGATTGCAGACAAAATAAAGTGTCAGAGATTTGGTTATCTCACTAGTTCATTTCCTGAAAAAATACTAAGTGTTTCACAAAGGCCACCAACACATCTATGATAGTCCCTTATCTGGGTTTACACTTCGCTGTGAACTTGGGCCATTGCAGACCCACATTTATTTATATGATATCCGTATATTGCAATGTTAAATATCAGGTGGCAAAAAAATAATAATCAAAAAATAAATAAATCAGGTGGCAATAAAAACATTAAAAACATTTAGATACAAGATTTTTTACTATAGTGCTGTCGCTTGACTGCTGCAACCTAGATGCATATATCTCTCTGCCACTTCCACCATGTGCTATTATGTTTTACTATACCCTTTGTCTACTATTGCTAGTACTGGATTTTATGTACTTTAATCAACTATCTAAGCCAAGCATATATGCACTATGTGTACTTAAAGTTATAAGACACACCATGGTTGCCATGCCTGGTGAAGACAAGAACAGTATCTGGATTCCATGTCCAGTCTAGTTATGGAATAAAGTGCCATTTGGTTTTCCGAAAATGGCCACTTCAGGTATTGACAAACTGAACTTCAAAAACTGTGCTTACTCAGCTTATCTTTCTGAAACCAGATTTGCACCAATATTCTAGACACCCCTTTCTGCAATTAACTCTTAAGTTTGAAAACGCAAACATTAATTTGATGCAGAAGGAGAACTTGTTGGTTCCAGTGAGTTTTCAGCATAATGCCACTAGTTTTTTCAACATGCATCTGACACAACTGCGCATGGTTCAGATCTCACATATTTCAAGGACCATGAGCAACTTAGATTTGCATGTTTCATCCTCATTATTAGATTTCCTCTAACAAAAACCTGCTGTGATGTGCACATCTGACAAGTTATGGTTAGAGCTAGCTTCCAAACAACAGCCTGAAGCAGACCTGCACATCATGGTTTGGTGCTCAGCAATATATTTATAATTTTCCTGATTCAAATATCTGCTCAGGTACATTTAAAAGGAACCTGAAAAAGGAGCAAGAAATGTGCAGTGCCTAGGCAATTCTGAATCCTCTAAAATGTGGTTTGGAGAATGGTTTACAAGAAAACAAGAATAGTATTCACCCATTTTGAAATATTAGATTACCTGTATGGAGATTGTACTGATGTTGCTACAGTAGGCATTGCAGTTGCTGTTAGCATTTTAGTAGCTCTAGTAACTGCATGTGTCAGAGTTGGACCACCAAGCGCTGAACTGGCTGCCTGGAACAAAAAAAGGCCTCATATTATATGTAGTGAGTGGTCTATTAAGATAATAAGGAGCAACTTGTTCAACACTGAGGTTCACAACTAAAACATGGTACAACAACCTGCAATTCTACACCCAAACCTCATCTGTTATTAACTCAATAAATGTTCCATAAATACAGTAGTGCCAAGCCACAACAGGCAGACATCATATTATTTTGAATCTATTTTCACAAGGCTTCAGCAGACTGGCTATTAGAGAAGATATATTTGCACAATATAAGGTGGAACATTTAGAAATCACCTTACAATTATACATAAGAAAAAGCACAGAAAAGGAAAACAAAATAATTTACAAAAAAAGTTCAACACTTACTTCTAGTCTTGTATAACAATCTGCAATGAATTTCTTATGGAGTGACACAGAATCCTGGAAAGAATACAGAGTATTAAAATATAT
The DNA here is from genome assembly GCA_037013535.1 of Intellagama lesueurii. Lineage (NCBI taxonomy): Eukaryota > Metazoa > Chordata > Lepidosauria > Squamata > Agamidae > Intellagama > Intellagama lesueurii. The sequence continues at coordinate 172,478,551 of JBAJHW010000004.1, read as the reverse complement.
CAAAAATCTGTAATCACATATACCCTGTTTCCCCGAAAATAAGATCTAACCTGAAAATAAGCCCTAGTATAATTTTTCAGGATGCTCGTAATATAAGCCCTACCCCAAAAATAAGCCCCAGTTAAGTGAAACCCTGCCCTCCACCATTGTGCAGCAACCCGAAGATAACATGACTGTATGTGAATAAATGTAGATTGTTGTACATGAAAAAAATAAAACATCCCCTGAAAATAAGCCCGAATGCATTTTTTGGAGCAAGAATTAATATAAGACCCTGTCTTATTTTCAGGGAAACATGGTATTCTTTAGCCTGCAACTCCCACTAGCCTCGCCCAGAATAGCTGGTCATCTGGCATTATGGGAGTGGCAATCCAAACATGTGGCAGAAAACAGACTGTCTATCCCAACAAATAGAAAAAGTACAGGACTATTATTATAGTCCAGGTAAACCAGGTAAAATAACTGCTCAATATACATAAGCTACCTATGCCATGTGGCAGGATACTACCCATCTACCCTTCTTTAAGGCTACAGTATGAATTTTATCCAAATGCAGCAAACCATTACCTGCAACTTTTAGGATCATGTACAACAATTAGAAGCTTTCAGTATTAATCAGAGGCAAATGATGGTCTGTTACAGTTGGGTAAAACTGCAAATTATGGCTTGTCATTGAACAGGAGTGAAAATTTCTAATTTCTTCCTTTGTACATGAAACCTGAGGCTCCCATTGCTTACACTTTCTCTTCCCAGGACAAAGAAGAACAACCATGGTTTTACAGGGTCATATGAATTAGTTAATCCTTAATTCCTGGGACCAATATATCCATGACCAGTTTATATCAAATAATTCATAATATTACCTTTTTCAATCTAGGATTTAGATTAATGTAACTGTAGTTTATTATTAGTTGAATAGCTTCATTAGCTATTTCTTCATCAGGTGACTCCATTGCAATTTTCCAAATAAAATCCATTCCTATTAGCTCCAGTTTTTCTACATGCTACACATAAAAACAGAAGGAATATTTAATAACTAGATCAGATAATACAATACAGCATGCTACTAGAATAGTTCAGTTTTGCAGGTAACTTCTTCCTCTCTGATAAATAAGCATTTGCTTGAATTATTGGGTTCTAGCAGCAAAAAAATCACATGGAAAGCTTGTCTTCTGAATAGAGACTCTTTCTGATGTTACTTCAATTCTTGCTCTACCTGCTACTTCAAATCCACCATCCCATTCATGGAAAGTTTAAGGATTTTCTTTTCACTTCTCTGCTGGAATATGGATGATAGTTTTCTCCTACGAGTTTGCCCGAACCTCAGAAACTAACACTTAGAGTGCATAATGACTTGACCTGACTTATATGTTAGTCTAGCCCCTGAAGTGAATATACTCTCCCTAACAAGGTTGATGCTGTAGTTCACCTGGCTCATACAGCTGCTGTATCACTCCTAAAAAGTGAGTCCATGTACGGACCCCTAATCTAATGTTGATTATAAGGAAGTAACCCCATCTCCTGCACTCTGCCATGCAGAAACAGGCACCTAGTCATAATCAGGAACGATATGCACAGATTCCAGTTAAAGTCGACTACCCTACAGTACATTAAGTAAATTATGGTAAAATCGAGAAGTGTTTTATTTTTTCTAACAGAATGTTGCTTACTGTAACTCCCCTATCAAATCTGCCTTTAATCATGCCTTTTAATTAGACATTTTGAAATATTTTTGAACTGCCTTTCTTTAGCTACATGTTAGTACTAACAATTTCTAGTATATACCAGGCAGAGGCAAAGTTTCCTCCTGAGACCAAGGCAATCTACTATCATGCTGCCCTATCTGCATCATTCCACTCAGATGTTAAACTGTACAATGACTATACTGTATAGTCTATTTTGCTGGGAAGGGGAAAAAAGAAGATCTGTGCTAAAGTAAATTACTTGTGATGGCCATTTATTAAATCTGTAGTGTAGCAAAGACAGTAAAGGGCACTTATTTTTACTCAGCAATGCAAACATTGCATAGTCATGACTATTATATCAGATTTAAATTACATTAACGAAATATAATAATATATCACCTTAGAACTGCAGAGCTGGAAGGAACCCTATGGATCATCGAGTCCAGCCCTTGTCAAGAAAACACAGTGGGAAACTGAACCCCCCGCCTCTGCGGCCAGATACCTAGACTACTGAGCTCTCCCGCTTTAATTAGCAGCTGTCTTTCAATGACAATTTATTATTATTATTGTTTCCAAACAACTGAAAATGCAGAGATTACCTAATTATATCCTCACAACATCCCAAGGCATTAAAAGAAATCATCTAGTGGCGGTTCATAGTGGAACCAACATTTTAATTCAGTCCTCCATGACCTTATTATCTAGTACTATCCCACATTAAAATATGTAAAATACAAAATTCAGGAACAGAATACATATTAATTTAACTGTATTGATGTTGTAAGATCAAGTACTTTGATATGACCACTAAGCCTTTGCAGACCTAAAACAAATCTGTGCAACTAACTGAAGAAAATCCAGCATCTAGTGAACACTTCCCACTCATCGTTTTATCTAGAGCCTACACTACACCCCTCCCTCCATAAACCTGGCAGGTGTGAGCTACTTCTGCATTGGAACAAGTAACAGAAAGCTGCTTACCAACTGCGTTCCTTGTCGCTTCAATCGATGATCGCAGAGGTTCACATTTTCAAAAAAGGTCTTAAACAAACCAAAACCTGTTTTTAAAAATTAACATTTTAAAGGAATTCTGCTATTTTCATTTAAACAATAATCAGAAACATGGTGAATGAGCCTGACATTATACTTTAAAGCTGTCCACCACAGGCTAGTACCAGGGAAATGCAAGGAGAAAGGGCTGATGGGAAGGGATTCTCCTCTTCTCCTATTGCAATAGACAAAGAGACACATCTGCCAAGTGTTGGGAAAGACTGCTGAAGGGGCCTGCAGTAGGACAGACGACTAAGGCGACCGACCAAAAAAATACAAAAATTGGGCAGAGCCCTTGGGAGAGCTGTTTCTATGGGCCAGCAAAAGGGGGTGGGGGGTGGACTGAGTTGCCTTCCACCAGTCTCCTTTTCTGTGCAATTCTGAGGATTGAATCCAATTTTCGGAAGTAGCACACTCCTTTTTTATTCTAAAATATCTGATGAATATGCAGAATTAGTTCTGAGTAAGCATTACATACCATTCATTGTAATTTCATAGGATTCCAATTTAAGAATTTTTTCTTTAAAAAGCTGCTGCTGTACATCACTCTCGAGATCATGCTGTCCTTTAGTAAACCATTCAAAGCACATCTGTAAAAACAAAGTGTACAGTACGGTTCTTATTGGCCAAAATACCATTCCACCGAGATGTTTTGGATATAAAAAAAAGTTTAATTCCTACCCTGCCCCCCCCATGAAGGTTCTAAGGCTCTCATGAAATACCTTTCATTGTGGGAAAGCCAATGGAGACCAAGGGGTGGGTCTTTAAATACTGAAAATCACCACTGCCTGCAAAGTTATCCCAGCAGTGGCAATTTTCAGTATTTAATAGTCTTCCCTGTCCTACAGCTCCCAGCAGCTTCCCAGGATGAAAGGGATTCCACAGGGGCCTGAGGACCTTTGGGGGGGAGGGAACTTGAAACCAGAAATTTTTTATTTCTAAAAATTCGCCGTGACTGATGACGGGATCAGCCTTATGCAGCAGAACTGTGCAAAAGATTTCAACCATTCTATATTAAATATTACATGTAATTTCATATTCTACTAAACACACATTTTCCCAGTAAATAATAGCTCAATATAATTATTAATAATAATCAAAGGAAAGCTTAATATTAAAAACATCAGCCGAAGTAGCATTTACTGCATTTACTTGCAGTAAGGTCAGGAACTTTAGCATTGCCATTAAACTTTTTGCAGTAGTGATAGAAACTGTATTTTTATACAAAACAAGCTGCACGTAGTTTCTTTTATTAGTGCTCAGGTTTCAGCTCAGTTATCACCTTAATACACAATGAACTTAATTAGCCAAAACAGAGTAGGGTGGCATTTTGATGCTTCTCCTCTGGAAAACAAAGTAAATCTATCTGTAGAAGCCCCATTACTATGCCAACCCAGAAATCATTTTCAGTATAAAGTACAGTAGGACCCCCTTATCCACAGGATCACTATCCGCTGATTCACTTATCCTCTTGCAAGCTTTCTCCCTGGAGGTGGAGGCTCCTCCTGCCTGCTGGTTTACCCAGAGGTATTTTTTTAAAAAAAGCACCACTGTCTGGCCATCTAGGTAGGAAGTGGGATGGGGGGTGACTCCAGCCGGCTTGCTTTGCATTGAGACCTGAAAGCATGCTGGCAAACAGTGTAGCATGCAGGTAAGTGGCTCTCCCAAAGTGGTGGCAGCGGGATCTGCGCTCTGCCCTCCCTTCGGGTAACCGTTGGGTTTGTGTGGATTAGAGGGTGGATGAGTGGGGCTTTGTCCCTATTCCTTCTGGATAGTTGGCAAGGGCAGAAAGGGCATTTGGTTTGGGGAGGAGATGTTTGCTATAATCCACGTTTTTCAGCATCCGCCGGGGGGGGGGCTTGGAACCAATCCCTCACAGATACGGGGGCCCTACTGTACATTAGTGCTGCATTATTCCAAGAAAGCAGGAATAAACCCTAAGATTTCTATATGAACATTAACTATTCATTCAAGTTTCAAGATGTCACCTCTCGATCCAGCTCACAAACATCTTGGCCTGTCACAAGGCATTCCCAAATTTCCCGAGCACGATTCCATCCTAAATAGAGGGTGGCTTCTTGAAGGAAAAATGCCAGAAATTTCAGGTGTGCCTCTAAGTACTTGGAGAAAGAACAAATAGAACTGATTTTAGTTGATTTTTTTCTGGAGAAGTGTTTCAGAATTTAGAGCATATTTTGCCATTTCCCATCTTTAGATTAGGAACCTCCCCTGAGTAGAATGATACTCATTTTATTTCCAGCTTTCCCAACTGTTTTGATTTTGTTACCAGTCTGCTTTACCTCCCGATAGGTATATCGGCCATCCACTAACGTTGCTCCAGAAAGGCCTCCAGGACCTGCCACTGATGTCGCCAATCTGTGACATGCTATTAAGCTTCCTGTCACCAGTTTCACTATCTCAAAGTTTTTCTTCAAATCCTGAATGATGCTCTTGGGGAAAAAAAATAGAGAAAAAGATGTTTCAAGATACAGTATTATAATAATGCAAAACAGTGTTAAAGTGTGCAGCTTATACACCGCCCCACAGTGCTTAAAGCATTCTCTGGGTAGTTTACAATTTTTTTTTATTATGCAGGCTGCATATTTAACCACTGCCTCATGAGACTCCTTGAAGGTTTCTGTCTCCATATGCAAGTGAGAGTTTACTTATTATTTTTTAAAAATTATCCTTATTTTCTCAATGACCACAATTTCTACATGCAAGGCTATATGAAAGATTAAATATTGTCCCTTTGATGGAGATGCAAGGACAACCTCACTCTGAGAGAGTTGGTCCATGTAACAGCACCAGTCTGGATACTTTTTCACATATTCTACATTCTTGCCCTTTTTATGCAACTGCAAGAAATCATTTTATTTAACCTTTATTTGATTTATTAGAAATACCATTTTCTGAAGACCTTGTCCCTGCTCTATTAGAAGACAAAAACCCTTATTTCACTGCAGCAGTTGCTACATTTGTCACTGCTACTCAATCCTCCAAGATAATTGAACCTCTTGTTTTAGATTGGGATTTTTTGACTCAAGAGATTTTCATGAGCTTCGGGGGGGGGGGGGGGGAGAGAAGGAAAAGAATGACCACAATTTTCAATCATGTTACTAGATCTCTTGCACATAGTACCAAGTACAGTGGTGCCTCGCTAGACGATTGCCTCGCAGGACGAGGAAATCGCTAGACGATGCCTTTTTGCGAGCGCTACTGCGCTTCGCAAAACGATGTTTCCCTATGGCGATTTTCGCTAGACGATGAGGTTTCCCCATAGGAGTGCGCCGACTAGTGGTGAAAAGCTGTCAGTGCAGCTGTCAGTGCATTCCTATGGGGACCCGCACTCGCTAGACGATGTTTCCCTATGGGAAATTTCGCAAGACGACTGCGTTTTCCCTTGGAACGCATTGAAGCGATTTCAATGCATTCCAATGGGAAAACGTGCTTCGCTAGACGATGTTTTCGCTAGACAGCGATCCTCGTGGAACGGATTAACATCGTCTAGCGAGGCACCACTGTACTTCAACTACATATGCAACAATTCCACTTTAATCAATAAAAATTTTGGTTTTACTTCAAAAACTGAAACTGACTTTATTACAAAGAGTTAGACTTAAAATGACACCAAAATATGAGTGCAGAATGAATATGACTTTAAGTTCTCAATTTAATGTAATTCTATCATACCTATAAAGACGATCATTTATAGAAAGGCACACTTAGCTTGACATCGATCTGTCATTATCCCTCTGCTCCCAAGAAAAGACTTCTATTATTTAGAGGAATCTAATTTTAGGGTTTGGCTTTTTGTTTTTTTGCTCAGTCTGTTTTTAAATTAGCCACTATTTCTATTTTAATAATTCCATTTGTTCTTAGATGATTCTATCTCTTGTATTATTTTTTTTATTTTAATGTTTTCATGTTTTCATCATTATTGTTAACCATCTTGGGTGTTATACACAAACAGAAAGGACAAATGCAGAGGAGGGCAGTGGAGAAGTTAATTTATTTATTCACTCATCTAATCTGTATCCCAAATTTCCTACCAAAAGGAGATTTAAGGTGGCTCAAATGACAATATAATAAAAATACAATTAACATACAAAATAAGTTCACATCTTAAAATAAATAAAATTAAAAGCACAAGAAATAAAGAACACGAAAAGAAGCACAAGTTCCACTCAGTCCAATTTGCTTCCTCCATGATCAGCCACTTGTTTGAATTAAAAAGATCTTGCTTACCAGTCCAGGGACAAAAAAGCATGGGAGAGGGCAGCCTAATCCCTTTTTATAGGTGTCTCTTTTCCTGCTTTTCAAGACTCCCTGCTTTCCTGACAATGTTGCTTATAAATATATACACATTTAATGATTCACTCTTTCCTGTTGTATGCCTTTCCCCTCCAAATCATACTATTTTGCACAACATGCAATTTGGCTTCAAAATGTTCTTACCTTATCTTGCTTTTGGTAGGTTTGCTTAATAAATGAACGTGTTATTTCATGGAGCTGACGTAAAGCTGGTACCACCCACACAAACTGAGGATTATGATGCTGGGATGACTATTTTAAAAAAGATATAAATATATATGTTCATTATGTGCATGGAACAAACTTTCAAAGCTTCTAGATTATTTTTATATTTCCTATGCCTGCTATTTCTCCATTCCACCGTAGGAAATCAATTTTTATTGGGCTTATTTTCTAGGTAGAACATATCCATAATTTAGTTAACTAAGATATAATACAAGAAAAAGCTATGAGGACCATATAATTTAATACATTAGTGGGTCACATAAGAAAAGAGTCCAAACATCCAGAGCAGATGGGGGGAGGGCATAACAGACTGCAAGGCAAGGGGCGCAAGAAAAGAGTACCTGATCAGGTCAACTACAGCAGTTTCAAAACTATGGTTCAATTGTTGGGAATAGGCATGGAACACCAACTTCCTCATTTCTGATAAAAAAAAAGTGGGCAAAGTTGTTGAAGTCAAAGGGAAGTTGGTAACCACTTTGGAATATTTTCGTGTTAGCATCTGTTACCATTCAGCTAGCTATGGCTGTTAAGAATTAAAACTTACTGGCCAGAATCCTACTATGTATATTTGGCAGCATGTCACCGGTGTGCAGTTGGAAATCAACATACGAACTTCCTAATTAATGGCAATTTACTGCTGAAAATTATCAGTGGGTTTAACTAATAGGATTCCAGCCTTTTTTTTTTTGAGGTCATCAAGGCAAACACATCCAATTATAGTCAGAGATTCCCCCTACCTGAATTCAAATCAAGACTTATTAGCTTTTTTTAAACAAAAGCTCTAGTTATTAAAGCATAGGAGGGACCACTTTTAGTATACTACAGTCAAAGGAGTGGGAACCTACAAGCAACGTGTCTTGGAAAGCTATCCCACACTATCTCCTACCTAGGCAGATATTGTGCAATTATATTATGCTCTTACGTTAATTTCATAACTGAATTCAGACAAATTCAGCCAAATCTAAAAGTTATTGAGCTTGGCACTATGAAAATGCTGAGTGGACAGCTTACCCCCACCCCCTCCATCCTCATGTTCTTCATGGTTATAGAACGGAGTCTGCAGAAAACAATCCTGCTAGTTTTTAGTCTCTATGTACATGTAAGTATCAGCTTTACCTTCTACAAGCAGGAGAACTCCCTTAATAAACCAGTGCTCAAAATGTTCCCAGCTGGAGGAGACATGAGAGATCTCCAATAAGCCAGCCTCTCTATAGCTCTGAGCAGCACCTTCCAGTCTGTTTCAGGTAGCCTTTCAAAACATCCAGATCAGATGTAGGAATGGGGATAGAAGATTGATGGGCGAGAGGAAAACTAACAAGAATTTGCTTTTTGCCTATTGTGCCAATAGAAAAACTCTGGTGAACCAAAAGCTCTCCACAGACAGAAAGAACTTTTTTATTTGCAAGATGTAATAAAGCTTATTTGAGCTTTAATACATTCTAATAATGTACACTACTGAGTTCACTTAAGCAACAATTTACTGTTGGAGCAAGAGTGTTCATGTTACCTGGGTCATTTGGGTTCTAAAATTTTTTTCTCCTGCCTAAATATCTCCATCAATTCCATTCTTGCAACTTTCACCAAAATTCCTCACTTTATTGGCAAAAAGCTTGTTTGAAACATATGGAAAAGACATACGATGGCTCTCTTAGAAAGAAAGCACACCAGTATAAGCACTCATAGTTTCCAAGGTATCCCCACGAAAGATGAGAAGTTACAGACTGATATAAGTTCTCCTTCCTTACTAACAAAAAAAGAAAAAGAAAGAAAAAAAGCCGGATCTAGTAATAATATGAAAACATATTACATGAGGACAACATACTTTCTAAAGACAAGACAAACCAACCCTCTTAATATCTTCTATGCATTTGATGATATAGCTTCTTTTAATGGCTTCCTTCACTGCATATGCATCACTAAGGATTGTCAAATGCTCCTCCAATGCCTGTTGAATCAAACTACTGGGTAATGTTGGAAGATGAGCCAAGTCCCAGAGAACCTCAAGAACCTGCAGGGATTCATCCAGAGAGATAATTATCACAATGCATTACAGAAACTGGCATCTGTGTTTAATCAACAAATTAGGTTTTTTTGCTCATGCCTTTCCAGTTGTTGTCTCTACACGTGCTTCCCGACCAATGCGCCCTATCAAGCTTAAGAGTTTCTGTCTCACTCTGTCACTTTCAGACTCCCAGCTCTACAAAAGAAATAGAAAAAAAGAGATGAATACAAAGCCTCAACAGAACAAATCAGTATAGTCTGCCATCACTGAATTTAGTCAAATTTAGATCTCAGATAACAGATAAACTGGAAATGAAAACCATAATAAAATTTAATTTCTTCTATGACTCATCTGACTCTGCAAGCATTCTTGAATTATACTAACAGTTATGTGATCTTTACTTCAACTCAGCTAAGAGCTGGATGTATCTGACATGATTAGAATTAGATTCCAAACAAGTGCAGGATAACCTAGTTCAAAATGGAAATTCCAACTATAGTCAAACCAGGCTGAACACTCACATTGACATTTTAATTCAAAGTCATTATTTATAACTATCCAGTTGAACCATCACTGTAAATCTTTCAAAAGATTCCTGCAGTAAATCTAGTCAGAAAGCTGCAGATAACTGGCAGCCAGCTGGACTTGGCTTCACATCTCACCTGACTTATTCTATACTATAATTAGCAATCTTACTATTTTCATCAATATCTCTCGATTCAACTAATGAAACCAATATAATCCTAACATTATGTGGTATGCTACAAATCAGAGATGGGCATGAACCATTGGGTTGGTAGTTTGTGCTGGTTCGTCTATCAGTCCAACAGGTGTTCCGCAGTTCTGAGCCCTGGGCTTCCCTGCCCCTCCTCATCTAGGTGCTGCCTCTGAGTGGGCTCACACCGGAGGGGGTAGGGCTTGGAACCACAGAACACCTGTTGAGCCGACCCCTGAACTGGCAATTCATGGCCATCTCTACTACACATTCATCACTGGAGAAACTAAGATTAATTGTAAGCAGAATGGGCCTGACCGCACTACAATCTTCAAGATCAAACAAAGGAATTAAGGCATAAAATACTAATTTTCTTACTGCAGCCACAGATTTATTACATTGGAAACCTCACCTTCTGAATAAGGACAAAAAGATGACTCAGCTGCTCTGAGCTGAACTTGACAGCTGCTGCTGCAATGATACTATGGATGTTCTCTATCACAGTTGATGGCTGTCCTGACTTGAAGAAGAGTAGAGGAAAGAGAACAGAAAGTTAGGAGACAGGGTTTTAAAGGCAATCGGAAAGGAAAATAGAGATCCACAACACATACGAAGGCTGAAATAATTTGTACTCTACTCCTAGAAGAGTGAGCTCTATTTAATACATAAATACCAACAAGCCAACCTCCATGTAATGGGATTTCATCTTGTACCACTGGGTACAACTATTAGGGATTAATTGGGTAGATTTAAAAATCACACTGCATATGTACAAGCCTTCCAATGCCAATGAAAAAATGAAAGGAACAAGCAAAGTAACAGTCTCAGCTGACTGAAAAAGAACACATACTGAAAGCCTTCATGTTTTCACATTTAGGTTTTGAAAAGAACAAACAGTACTTGCATTATCTGACAGGTTCTGTGTTAGGGGCAGATACTGCTCTGGGTGTGTCCTTATTGGAATTAGTGACTCACAAATAGTTTCAGTTTTACACTTCAGTGCTCAGGAGACTGAAGGAACTTGCGAAATACAGGGGTGGAAGTACATTTCACAATAGGGTTACCTCAGTAAACAATTCTTTAAAGAAAAAATCATTCATTCATCTCTAAGAAGAGACCCTCATTCTGAGAACCTTGGACAGCAGAATTTCAGAAATAACTGCTCAAGGCTTGTAGAAATTAGCTATCTTGCTCAGTCCTTAATTGACTTGTCCTGAATCAAGGTAAATTGCTACCATACTACTTATTAAATCTTCAGAAGAGGTGACACTGCATTAAATGTTAACTAGAATAATATCTGGAACCAGATTTTTTAAATAAATAATGCAGAAAAAGATGGTGTTTGGGACCCAGACTTGCCAAATTCTCCACCAAGTTCTTGGTGTCACATATAAATCCCAAAGGTGCTAAAGCAAATTTGTGAACAGATGCTATACAGAAATAAAACAACTTACTGTATTGCCGAAATTTAGAAATTGAAAATAAATGCTAAAATACTAGAATCATTCTATGCAATGTCACCTGCTATACTAGCATTGGATAAATTTTTGCAGCTTTTTTATGCAGAAGGCAAACAGTGTAACATTCACTCACTTCTAACCACAATTAAGGATTACCACTATGTTTGACATACAAATAATTTCAGTTACTGTAGATCCAGCTTTCTCACAGCAATTCAGAACTAAAATAGCTATTTTTAATCAATTCTGAGCAAAACATCCTCACTATTCTACCACAAATTGCCCAGAAGTATATTAAATTGCAGTATATCTTTGGGCAGCTGGCTGGAAAGTTCAGTGGTTTAGGTATCTGGCTATGGAGTTTGATTCCCCATTGTGCCCTGAAGGAGAAGAGCCAGCTTATGTGGCCATGGGCAAGCTGCACAGACCCAAGGAGCTCCCAGAAGATGGGAATGGTAAACCACTTCTAAGTATTCTCTACCTAAAAAATCCTGAAAAGGGTTGCCATGAGTCAGAATTGACATGATGGCACATGATGATGATTATATATTCTGCCCACCTTTGGTACACTGCTAGAAAAGTTAGGTATTAGGAAAGGATGGACTACAAGGACATTTTGTAAGAGGACAGCAAAGGTTCACAGGTTCTCCAGAGGGCCCAGTATTTGCTTTCAAGCTTCACAATCCTTGCCAAAATGATTTTCCCCCATAAATGATATTTGCACTGTACTCGAAATTCCCTCCCTTAGAATTATTTTAGACACTAAAAGGCCTTTTTGAAAACTGGAAATGGACGGCCAGTCATTTTCTTTTTCTAAAAAGGACCTTTGAGTTGTAAAACAGGTCCTACAGATGGCAAAACTGGCTACATGATGCAAAAAACCACTGATCGGCCTCTGGGGGAGCGGGATTTACCTATTGGCGACCAAGGAAATTTTTCTGAGGTGCTTTTGAGTGGCAGGCAAAAATGGCACACAGGTTCTTGGTAGCTTCAGATTCTTGGAAACAAAGCTTTAGGATGTTAAAAGAACATATCACAGGTTTGCAGGAGGAGGAGGTGCTCAGAATAAATGCTGAAAGGTGTCAAGCTATTGCAACGGTACCAGCAATGAAGAGCTTTCTCACTACATCCAAAATGCATGCATTACATGCAGCGTATTACATGCAAAATGCAGGTTCTGCAAGTTACAGACATTCTAAGGCATCCATAAGCCAAATACTTAGTAAAAAACTGTGTGCTCGTTGAGTTCTTATACATTGGTTCCTACATAAACCTTCAAACTGCATTTTACATTAAGCTCCTGGATATCCATTAATAGTGGTAAAGAATGAGCTTTCATCTTTCAATATATTCAACATTCAGGAGGAACTCCACTTTGCCATGTCACGTACAAGCATTTTAATCAAATTGGTTGGAGGTGGAAGGAGAGAATATGTAGGCTTAACAGATCTACATGGAATATGAACAGAACCAATTTACACAGAAATTATTACTGTAAGTAACTGCTCTGATAATTTATGCACGGAAAATGAAACACTAGAGCTCTCAGACCTTAAACATATTCCTCAAAGGGCAATAACCGAGCTGAGAAACCGAATAATGTCAGTATGTGGATGCACTGAATAAAACAGATACCTGGGCACAGATACACAGAAAATGTCACAGCAATTGATCAAGATTCTAACTAAATATTTTGTGTCGAGATATTTTCCTCCATGCCCCCAATGTGGTAGAAAAGTAATGGACCACTCTTGCTAAAGGACTGAATCAAACACTTCCTGAGGGCCTTGCTGCTCATTCCTGCCTTTTAAATGACAAATTTCAAGTGCTCCTTTCCCAACTTTCTATCGTCCAGTAGACATTTTCCTCATACTTTCATCGTTTCATCCACCAAGTATCTCCATACTCCCATCCACTCACCCTGTAGAATACAGTTCATCAGAGGGTATACCTGAAAGAGGCCTGCCTTAAACATTCTACATAGGAACAAACTACTGCGCATCCTCACCTGTATTCGCCAAATTTTTGTTAGCTCATCTAAAGATAATTTGCTTCCCAGGAGTTCAATAATTCCCTTTATACGATCACAATACTGTGCTTGGTCGATATTACCTAGCAGAAAAAAATACAAAACACAGTGAACCAAGCCAGGAAGCATGTTTCATCGTGCCTTGATATGACAATAATATACACGACAACTTTCTGAAAAGTAAAGAACAGCATCATGACAAAAAGAATCTTTTTCACACACACACACCCATTTCACTCAACTCATCGCTAAGACAGTTAATGCCTTAAAACCTGTATCTTCTTTCCAAACTCACTTCTGGACTGTTTCAAAGGCTTTTTAAAACATAAACCATTGCCAACAGCATCCACATCAAAATGTTCCATAAACCCAATTTGCTTGGACCTAACATGGAACAATAGTTTAGCATTATTTAAAAAAGAAAGTCTCGGGGTCAGATAGCGCCCCACTTTCAGCACATCTGCAAGGAAGGTTTTGGAAGCATTTTAGAATAACCAAAGCTTGACATATCATCCAAACTGTCTCTGGAGTTGTCTAAATATGATTATTTGTAACTATGATTAATTGAAACAAGGTAATTCAGAATGACTGGCTGAAATCCTATTTTTAATTCTAAGAACATTTATTTCAGTCCATTCCTAAGCAGAAAATAAAATTTTCTTACTGTGGTTCTTGGGGGCATGCATGCATGCACCAAGAGAATATGCCTGTGAACCCTAGAATCATGGTGAGGACTCATTTGCTGGCTAGGAGTGGACTGAAAGTTATAAATTTTCATACATGAAGCAAAGGGATTTCAGCCACAGTTTATGAAATTAATTTGTTTAACTAACCACATCTAAGAGCAATCATGTTTACACTTCAAATAAGACAAATTTAAGCAGAAGCTTTCAGTCTGTTCTTCATGGTTCTGCTGAAGGAGGGAATGAATATGTGGGACAGTGCATCACCCCAAAGATTCCTGAATATTCTCATATCCCTGAATTATGATTGAGACTGTGTCCAAACACAGCCAGAATTCAATTCTCTCCTTGAGCCTAAGAAATCCAGAAACAGAGGAGGAAGGGATGTTTTATATGCATGCTTACCTTCTAATGCAATTGATAGGACAGAGTTTTCCACCAGCCAATTTAATAATCGATCTGGATCTATTGCATTCTTTACTGATTTGGACACAGTGCTATCTTCAATTAGTTTTGTTACCTAAAAATAATTATAGACATTATCAGAAGCTTATAAGCCAAAAAAGAAGTTGTATTTTTTTAAAAAGAAAAATTAAAATGTATGATCTCCATAAATAGGATGTCTGTGCAAGGACCATAAATATAAGTGTTTGAAAATTTGGTGACTGAGCAAAATTTGTCCTATTTTTCATTACAAGGGCAGAAATTTACCATAGCAACAGTTAACTAATGCTAACATTAAATTTGAACAAGAATATTTGTTAATGCAAAATAAAACCTTAACAGTTGTCAAATTATCTCCTCAACATGGTCCAAATGAAATTACAGCATTTACCATAGGTACACTGTATTTTCTACCTGAAAGCTTTAGAAACAAAACTCGCAATTCATGTTATAGTTATGTCACTAGATTGAACATCATTTATACCTTTCTCTTTTATTAACTACAATCATGAGTACTGTGTGGAAGGGATTGTCACTCTCGAATTGGCCTTCTTAGCCACGCTAGACACTGTTCCAAGACCTCTATTCAGAGCACGTTACCATAGTCTCTCGAGACTGAAGGATGCCTACTTCATGAGTACTGATATTACCACACTGAAACTATTTAATCACACCTAATTTGATTCACTAAGTTCACTATAAAGCACTTACTTCTTTGAGAGAGTTCATTTTTGCACTGAAATGTGGTGATTTCAACATACGCAATAGGATGTCTAATCGCAAATCATCCACTACTGTTACTAAGTCAGGTTGAAAACGCATACAAAGAAGCTTGATGGCAGACAAGAGTTCAGGGATGCTGACGAGCCTCTGTGAAAAATAAGAATTATGAATACTTTGTAGATATACTAACTGTGAACTCTAACATGGAATAGACCACATAACATGTTATAGACTCATAGCACATAAACACTCAGATGTCAGTCCCATTAAATTCAATAGGATGAAATCTGAAGTGGGTTCTCACAAGATTAGGCAGAAGACTCTGGAGAGATTATAATGCTAACTCGGGAGACCTGGTACAAGGAGTACTCCATGTACCATTGGTAAGATGAGTGGTCTAGAAATCAAATCAATCAATCAAACAAATAAATAAATAAATTTCAGGATCTGCATATGAATCACCTACAAATGGGCATTACAAGCTGTGTTGCAAACTACGTATCACCAGCCTTTTGGGACTATATAGCAATTATTTCCTAAGTGGACAGCAATATTTTTCATGGAAGCACTGAAGAACTTATAGGTAAAATACATCTGTGGTGTATATTTTTAAACTCTGTTTTATTTCTGAAATATCACAGTAGTATTGGCTATATCAGCATTTAATTTTGTGCTTCAATACTGCATTAAGTTTATCTTCTTTCTGTATTTTCCTTAAATCCACTCTTCTTTCCTCTGCTATTCTGTTAAGGTTTGGGTTGGTTTATTCCTGTTTTCAGTTTTTTCCCTGTAAGTTCATATAAGTCCCTACTCCAATAGTGCCACTGCACTATCTCAAGGTCCGCTAACACCAATGGAGATAAATTTGTAAAATATGTACAAAGGAGAGACCCAACATAGTTTTGCACTGTGTAACCAACTGCACATGTATGTTTATGCTGTGTTGTACTACCACTTCTGTGATGGTTTAATCAGTGCAAATATGCTCGTAGGTTTTTTATCTGCTAACGTCATGCTGAATCTAGGCCAGGATTACAGTTTACGTCTGTGGTCTTATACAGAGTTACTTCAAATTCATTATCCCTAAAGATAGCACAGGAACAAGGTTAAGATCACATTATCCTTTGAAGCAAGTGTGGCTAATTTTTAGGATATTAACCTAATTTACACACATCACACTAAATATCTATCACTCTGAATAATCACATAATTTACAGCAAATCAGGTAAAAAAGTAGTAATTAGAACTCTTACTTTTGTAGAATTCTACCTTTGTAGAAAGGTACAGCAGATAAAGATATACGTGACTATAACCAAAAATTTGTATAGCTATAGCTATAAATATGCGAACCAGCCAAAAGAAGATTGCAGATTTTCATTCGTTGTGAATATATAAAAGTAATTCCCCACAGAATATGTAACAATGCTCTCATTGGAGGTAGGCAATTTCTGGAGGAAAAATGCTCCACCAAGTATACCTGCTCCAAAAACACCCACATTTTTTACACCTAAATGGAAACATTTTGGGGTAGCATGATTTGCCTTTTAAACCTGATTTCTCTGCTGAGGGGCATTTTTAGGCCTTAAAAGTCTTCACTCCACCCCTCTGAAATAGGGAGTGACCAAGCAGCAACTGGTAGCCTATGTTTCACATTTTACTACTTGTTGGGGAACATCACTAGAAACATGTTTGTGGACCTCCCACCATGCTGGCTACTTAAAGAACAGAGCATTGGACTGGATGGGACTTTGATCTAATCTAGCATGGCTATTCTTTTGTTTTTATATGATCGTCACTTTTTTTTCCTTTGTTGTGCATTAGTCAAAGAAGAAAAGATAGTATGGGGGCAACGTAATTAGCCAAATAAGTGTAAGTTGTATAGACATTCCTGGTTGTAAATAGGAAATGATGTTCTACCTTGTCTTTCAGGTCCTTCTCCTCAACATTCTGTACATATTTAATCATATTATGAATAACTGGATCCAACATGGGCTATAAAACAAGAAGACAATAATTCCATATGTAAGAGACAATATATTATTCCCCAGGACTTTACTGTAATCAATTGCTTCAATTCTTATACCTAGTGAGATATAATATGGTTCAAAATACTGCAGTTGGAAAGCTAAAATCAACAACCATTTCCTCATGAACAATAATACTATTAACATGAAATTTTTAGGAAAATGGCCATCTGCTAAACATTTGATTATTTAACACAAACTATACATAGCTAAAACAGATGTGAGCCAATTTGTTATGGTAAAATTTGAAGTAAAGGAGACAAAACAAAGTATGTTATATTTGGACCAGATGGCATCCAGTGATTGCTTGACTGGAAAACCAATCGCATAATCAAACTTCCCTTTTATAAAAACTTCCTCCAACATCTCCAGAGGCCCTCCTTAAGTCTATGAGCCCTCCTTCCACTACAGTGGTGGAAGGAGGAAAGCATTAGAACTAGACAGAGAATGGAGGGTCTTCTGCTGATCTTTAAGCAAATCCCTACCTCCCACTACAGCAGACCCCATCAATACAATTGACAATGTTCAGAATGGCCCTCTGGAGATATTTTTCAGAGACATATGAGGGATGTCAGTTATACATGCTGCCTTCTATGCAACCTTTTGATATCTTCTAATATAAAGTATATATACATCATACTGATCTCTGACAGATTATAGAGTATCTGGAAGTTAATCCCATGGAAACCCAATGGTGTTCTTTCTGCTTAACAACAATGAATAATACTAGGAGCACTGGTTTGACAAATCATTATTTGCACTAATTTAAAACCAACCAACCAACCAACCAACCAACCAAGTAACTGCATTTGTCCTAAAACAATTTAAAGGAGCAACATAAGTCCATTACCTGCACTACTGAAGAGTTGAGATATTCTGCACAAACTCCTAAAGGCTGGACCAGTGCAGAGACTGCCTAGAAGAAAAAGCAGCTATTTGAGAACAAATACAAGAAAACCCAGAAGACGCTAGTTGAGAAATGCTAGATAAATGAATAAACAAGTTTCAAGTATGCTAGAGGAGAATGTCATCTGCTAATATGAACTAACGAACAATAGGGAAGACTAGGGATGAGAATTTCAAATTTTTTGAAGTACAGCCCCCCTAGTTCTGCTGAAATTGCCCCAGACAGAATTCTGGGAGCTTTAGCCCAAATGGGGGGGGGGGGGAAACACTCTCGGGTGTTTGAAAGAACTTATAGCCAGTGCATAAATGAGAAAAGATCCCTTCACTTCTGAAGCAGAGGAACTGGCTGGGCGGGGCTAAACTCTGTGGCACTGCAAAGCACTGTGGTATTGTAGTTTCTGGAAAGGTGCCCTGTATAAACCATGAAGGGCAGGGAGATTGCAATACTCCTAACTGAGGCATCTCTTCTCATCTATGCAGCACCTGCAAGTTATATCATACACTTGAGAGGGCTTTTTTTGAGAGGGCTAAAGCCCCAGAATTCTGGCTAAGGCAATTCCAGCAGATTTCTGGGTGCTGCAGTTAAAAAAATAGAAATATCCAACCTTAAACAAGACTAACAAGTCTCTACAGCTCAAGTACCAGATACAGGTCACTGGCATTGTAACTTTACAGCCTTTTCACAATGTAAGAGTTTAAAGAAACAAGGATTCTTTTGGCACCTTAAAGACTACCATGCTTTTATCTGGCACAAAATAAAAGGTACTCTCATCTACCACAGCCCTTTTCTTTAGCTGACAAGTGGGCTAAAGTCAGCAAAAGCTTATGTCAAATAAAACGTTTGTCTTCAAGCTGCTACAACAAGACTCTTGTTATTTTTAAAGCAACAGACTAACACTGGTAAAACCAGTCCACCCCCAAAAACATTTAGTGTCTACATTAATGTTATAGCAATGGGAAATTTAGAAGAAATCAACCACAGTAGTCCATTGTGAGAGATTAAGAAAGAATGCTTAGCTTACCCCAAGTTCAATATCTTCTGTATGAAGTTTTGACTGAATTGCAGAAAAGCCACCTAATTCTGCAAACTAGATGAAGACAAAAGGTAGAAAACTTTAGTTCAAGGGTGAAGATTTGGTTCTCGCCAATAAGATAGGTCCTTTCTCCTATAGCTGGATGACATCAGGACATGACCACACCCAACACCACTAGCTTCCCATGTTACTATGGCCAGGGGAACAACTTTACTCCCTTATCCCCCTCTCAGCACAGGAAGGTCAGAGCAGTTAGCTAGCATTTGAAGAACCAGCTGAGTTCTGAGATTGAAAGTAAGACAGGTACTGAAATGCTAAGCTTGGTGTGTGTTACTCCACCTCCTTGAGGAAGACAACCTCAACTGACAACTTGAGAGCTAGCTGAGTTCTGACTTCTGGACTTTGTCAGCTCTTGAATCAATTGCTGACTGTGATGCATTTTGTACCTACTTTCCCAGTACATGCAGTTCATAAGGGAAATAAAGCTGGCTCTCCAGTTGCAGAGATCCTGCTTCAGCTGCATCTCTTACCTGAGGAGACAGGGTTCCTGGTGAACTTCTAAGACTAGTTTGGGGACACCAGTGGCCAAATCTGACCTGCAGGCCTTAGAAAGGGACATGCCCAGACAAGCATTGGTTCCTTCATATCACCTATCATTGGAAATGGATGTCCTTCGTCTAAGAACTTTACTATTCCATTAATAGAGAGCAAAACTAAAAACCAGCCCACATAACTTAAGAAAGGACAACACTAGTAATGTTGTTTCAGTACCTGTTCTCTCCTTAAAAACCTGATCCCTTTTTGAAGTGTCATGCTTTCACCCCCCAGGAATATTTTATAGTATGAATTTTAATATGTATAAGCAACGACACACATCATCACTGTATTCTGAGCAGGGATTTACACAGAACTCTGCTATGTGCTGTCAAGTTGCATCAAACTTATAGCAACCCCAATAGGGTTTGAGGCCTGTCAGATATTTAAGGAGTGTTTTTACTAGTGTCACCTCCTAGCGAGTTTCCATGGCCAAGTGGGGGATGTTGAGTCCTAGCCCATCACTATATCTACCACACCACACTGAACGTTAGACTCTCCAAAACAGTGATAAAGATTAGTTACTCTGATGCCAAAATAATTAATTTCTCCAGTTGCTCAACCTCCTCATTTGCTTCCTACTTTTTTCTATACCCAGCACAAATTCTCCCTCTTTTATGTTTCTACATATGGTCTTCATGTTATGTCAGTCCTTGTTTGTAAACTTCCTTCCCCTCAAACCTATGCTGCTTTTCTATTTATTTACCCTGTTTGCTAAATCCACAAACTACACACTTAATCTCTGAGTAAAGAATATTTACATTCACTTACCCTGTTCACTAAGTCCACAAGCCATCCATGTGGTTCCTAGTCAATTGAGAAGTTAAGAAATTAGCAAAATTTTGTAATATAGGCAATCTAAAATATTGGTATTCTAAATATGTTTAGGGCTCTAGATTACACTCATGGTTGCTGCAAATACAAAATATTATATTGCTGCTAAAAGCTCTTCAGAAAAGGCTTCTAAGGTGTCCTGATGTTCTGGATTAGCACTATTCACTTACCAGCATTTCCAAACTATCCCATACACCAGCGTTCCCCAACCTTTTTCGGTCCGCGGACCAGCTGGGGGAGGTGGGGCACCCCCCCCCCGTGCTCATGCGCATATGGCGGCGTGGGGGTGAGGAGGTCTGTCTCGGCGGCGCGGTCCGGCCCAGGCCACGGCCCGGCACTGGGCCGCGGACCAGGGGTTGGGGACCTCTACCATACACTACACCAGAACAAAGACAGAGTTCTAACTCCTGTCCTCTGAAGATGCCAGCCACAGAGACTGGCGAAACGTTAGGAAGAAAAACCTCCAGAACATGGCCAAACAGCCCAAAAAAACTACAACAACCATCAGATTCCAGCTGTGAAAGCCTTCAAGAATACATAAATTAGAATGTTATGATAAACCTAGAGTTTAAGGCTGCTAGAAGAGGAGAAACCTTAACTCATAATGGAGTAGTGGTTACAACCCCACTTCTTTGTGTCTGTAAAAGTAGATAGTAACCCATGAAAGCTCATAAGGAAATATATTTGTTAGTTTTAAAGATGCCACAAATTCTGAAATCCAGTACTGAGTTGCAACTAGAGTAGGCCCACTGACTCAGCGGGGATTTGGTAAATCAACTCCTCTATAGTTTTCCAAACAGTATTTGGACATTGGGGGGGGGACAAATAATGTGAAAAAAATTTGAAATTCCCCTAGCTGAAACTTCTTTGATTAAAACAGAAAATTAAAGATATTCTATTGCTTCCTTTGTATCACTACCAAGAGCTAAAAATGCTCAAAGAAACAAATTGAAGGGCTATTAGGATGGCACTGCTACAGTGTCATTACCATTTAGTTTTGTCTGTTTTCCTGGATATAATTAATAAGCCCTTATCATAGTCAAACTAGCAAAATAATACATCAAAAGCCATTGACTGTAAAACAGATTGAAAGCTGTGTCAGACACATAAGGCAGGAAAATGGCCATACTTCTTTCAGGTGACACATGTACAATGCAGTTTGTTAAATATTACATTGAATAAAGGAAATATACACATATTTACTTTCTGGAAGGTGGAAATGGGTGAGACAGCATACATATTCCCTTCCCCAAATACTTCTGCCCAGTTCCTTTGGCACACTTTCATTCGATTCTTAAAATGGTACTCATTGTCAGGATTAAAGGCCTAGATAAAGGAGTATGAAAAAAACCAGAGACACACAGTTAGCAACGTTCAAGACAATTCAAAGAAGTTGCATTGCATACATATTCATTGCCTAAATATATTAATAAACCAATTACCAACTATTCCTTTCAAAGAAAGAGACAGAAAATGTTGAGTAATACACAAACCTTTACAAACTAATGTCTAAATAGCTCAATACTTAAGAATTAACAGAACTCATTTTTCTTTGCACTTTAAAGTCTGCACTCGCTTATGTATATACTATCCTGATATGCACACATAGAAAGATGCCAGTTAAACCTGATAATTTTAACAAGGCATGTTTTCAATTATAAGATCCCTGCCTCCTCACATACTAGGGATGAAAACTTGGGGATGGGGGGGATGCTCCTATCA
The DNA here is from genome assembly GCA_037013535.1 of Intellagama lesueurii. Classification (NCBI taxonomy): domain Eukaryota; kingdom Metazoa; phylum Chordata; class Lepidosauria; order Squamata; family Agamidae; genus Intellagama; species Intellagama lesueurii. The sequence goes on along the minus strand of JBAJHW010000004.1, from coordinate 172,456,107 downwards.
CTTTCCTGCAGGAGAAAGAGACTGATATATGGGGATATAAAATCCTGCAGCTATTGTTCAGCAGTAGGACTCTGAGCCCTACCAGAAGGCACTGATTCAAATCTGTATGCTTCTTACCATTCTTTCCCATGGGATATTTATCAATGATAACAAGCATGATCCCTTAAGGTGCTGAATACTGAACCTCTGGTGAACAGTATCTGATACCAGAAACCTCCCTTATTCAGAGATGAACAAAGTTCTTTTTTTGGCACAAATTTTCAGATGCCCCAAAATAGCATGGCCGTCAGTGACAGTGGCTATGCTGGCTGAGGTATTCTGAGAGCTGGAGTCCTACTTTTTGCACTAGGAGAGGAGAAGCACATTCCTTTGCGTTTGAGCAAAAGCGGTGGCATCACAAATGAACCTGGTGACCCCAATTTCTGTCTGTGTTAGAAAGTACAGCAAAAAAAGTAGAACCCTACATGTGAACAATATTCTGCTAAACTAGCTGACAAGCATGAATGTGTGACTTAAAACGTCTGGACTTCATTTTAAAAAGAAATTGAAATTTAACTTTAATCCATGTGCAGTTCTTTTGCATCAGGAAGAAGCTGAAATCCATAACTCTATACAAGTATTTACCAGGGATTAAGTTCCACTGAAGTTCTGGGTTGATACGCCCAGTAGTACCTACTTCTCAGCAGAAATGTGCAGAACTGCACTGGAAATTTGTCATTATTTATGTTGTTTTCCACTAGCAATTGAAGCATTTTATTTCATCAGTCATTAGAAGATGTCTACCCAATGTATCTGTATCACCACCATTGTATAAATGGAGAGACTCAGGCTTAAACAGCACAATTCTGCACAACAAATTCAAAACAAAGGAGACTTGGAAAGTTATGTTCAAATCATGCTTATAATTTGAAAAAAAAATCATGCTGCTAACTACTGCTCCAAACAGATCATGAAAAGAGCAATGCCTTTGATAAAGCTTAATTTCATTTTCCTGCCCAAGGAAGCAGAAATTTTCTAGGCTAGATGAACACTGGTTATATCACTGGAAAGAATCAAACCAAATTTCACCAATAGTATAACACAACTGATCATTTTGATACTACAATTCCATTTATTTCATTTTGGAAGCCGTGGCTCATGCTACAATATGTGATTTGAAATACGCAAACTATTCAATAATGGAGTGTTAGTATATACACACTGGCTCTGACTTCCTGCCATGCAACTATTATACTAACCATTTAAAACCCAAAGGATGAATAGAGCTTCCAAACAACAGTTTGAAGTTGCTTGACGGAAAGCCTCCAGAAATGAGGAATAGCCATAATTGTTTTTTTTTAATTCAGCTACCATGGCAACTTAGTCAAATTCCTTGAAAACCATGGTTTCTGACCAGTTTGCTGGTTGAGAGTGCCTGTTTATTCAAGCAGCACACTAAATCACTGTTAAAAGCCTTGTTTACCATGGTTTGGCATGATATCTCAAAACAGTCTTTATGCAGACAGGAGGAAGCCAAAAAATTTCAGTCTCAGATTTTACATTTTAAAAAATATATGCATTTCAAAATGTACAGATACTGGGTTTCAACACTTTTATTTTAAACAGCCTCAAGAAGATCAAGTTATTACAGTACCATTGTAAGTACAGCCAGAAGACCAACAGGTATAGGATCTTGCTTTATTCGCTCTGCAGCCAGATCTACTAGTAGCATCAACATGTTGTAGATTCCCTCATGGATTTCAGTACCCCATTTATGAACAGCACTTGACGTTAACAGCTGCAAAGGGAGCATAGTATACGTCAAAATGATAGCAGTAGTCCATATGTTAGTGCCTAAGGCACTGAAATATTTTTTACATTTTTATTTAAGCAAAAGTTAACTTTAGTTAACAAATACTCAACTATTGCATTTGATACTCAGTGATTATATTCAATACAATTTACTTGCAGTAGCATTTGAAGTAAATGTCAAAAAGATGCAAATCCTTATTTTGAGTCATACACAACCGTCAGTCCTATCCACAACAGTTCAAAGTGTGCCATTCTCCCATACGTACCTTTTTGAAAGCTTCTGGCATACATCTCTCCATAAATCTTCTGCAATTTTCATCAGAATCAGAAAGTCCTTTTCAAAGGGCAGAAAAGAAAAGAGTTAATATTGTACAGACTCTTCGAAGCAATGGATTAAAATTCAAAGGGTCAACCAAACCAGCTCTATTTCTCAGATATTTTGTTGGCTGACATTTACATTATCGTGCAACCATGTAAGGATGAAGAGCTTCAACAGCTATACCTTAAATATAACAAAATCCAGAGAGCCACACAATCTCCATTCTTGAACTAAGGGAAAGGATAGAGATATTTCTGAGTAAACTAGATAGTGCACACCACCTATGACAGAAGTGGGTGAGCTAGTGTTTCAGGATGAGTAGCTGCTATGACACCATTGTTTGATAGTGGTATGTCGCTGTGCTGCAAATAAGAAATAGTACTCTCAGACAGCATCCACAAGAAATCATTTTCAGCTGTGTGTCCCGCAGCTCACTGATCTAGCATGTCACGTAAAATCGCATGAAAGGGCAGACACATGAGCATGCTGACCTAATAAGTATACTTATCTATAAGGCTTCTTGCTGTAATACAGGAGCACACAATTTTACAGGGACCGGGGTGGGTGGGTGAGAGACACCCTGTCCAGACCTTGGTCAGCTGTATTCCCACATTTTTCAATACCCCAGACCCTCATAAACTCTTTCCAGAGACCCTTTTTATGATATAAAAATGGCCAATCACATGCCTGGACACCTCCAGGGATGCAGGTGAATATTAAAGGCTACTCTACCCACTGACTTGTTTTAGGTCAGGAACAGACTTCTTCAAGAACATGAACTGACTCTTACATTTCCAGAACTTGCCTGATGAGAAATTTAAAATTGGTTCATACCAGTAACTTGTATACACTTATTCAAAGTGTCTCTGAGTATGTAAAGAGTTTGTTTTCCTCCCCACTCATCAGTAGCAGCTTAAGTAAATATAATTTGATTAGGAATGAGTGCACGCACACACTGGCAGTGCAAGCGAGGGAAAGATACCAGAGCTGACAATGTTGTCCTAATCATGCCTAACTCGAGCAAAACATTAACTTTCTTGGCAACATATTGTATAAATACAGCAATGTACATTCTGCCACACAGCAGTCCACTTCTGTCCTCCTGCCCACCCTTCCATTTCTACTCCAGTCAGTCTTCTGTAAAAGAAAAACAGGCTCTTGGCTACTTTTTTCTCTTGAGAACTAATAAAGGAAATTGACTCCAAGAATATGAAGTGAACCTTTCACTCATTTCCTAGAACATTCAGTCTGTCTCCATACACATTGAATTAAACTCAAGAAGGTGATAAAAGAGTTGGAGAAAAAGTGGCACCAATCCATTGCAGGCCTAAACCTGCCAGCACACTTTTTAAAATGCAGCTCATATTCATATTAAGTCAGACAACAGATACCTCAAAAGCTCAGTACTGCCCACACTGATGTCAACTGCTTCCCCGAAATGGAGACAATCTTCCTGCATCACACCCATTTACTGCATTTATACCTTGCCTTTCCTCCATTGAGTTCAATGCGTAATGTATGGTTTCCTTTCTCATTTGACCCCAGTAACTTAAGCTATGAGAAAGTAACAGGCTGCAAGCTATCCAGTGCGGAGTTGATCTTGGATCTCACAAATTCAATCTCAGTATCATGCCACTCTGAAGAGTACAAATCTAGAACAACCTACACATAAAACAAAATGTCATTATTCTTTCTTCCTCCCCTTCAACATCAACAGAACCCAGAAATGTTTGTAACTTATTCTAGGAGTTCACAACAGGCTGATGTTATAGGGTAGGGGCTCCAACGCTGGGCAGCTGCAAGAATACAGCATCCCTAAATAATGATTTACATACATGGAATTTGAGGAGCAAGATATATGTGTACATATATATGAAAGTCACAGCTTGGCAGTGAAACCACTGCAGTGGGCATAAGCAGGCTTCGGCATTTAAAAGGGGTGGCTTGTTTCACTGGTGTGCCTACCTTTACTAAGGGAATTTTGGTTAAGTTGTACTGGGTTTCACCTCATGTCAAGTGGAAGTAACTAGGAATTCATCCCTATATACTTAAAATTTGGGAGATAGATATCTCCTTATTATAGAAGCACATTAAGGTGTTTTGTTACTTCTGCTACGCATCCCATCTAACCAGTACATCATTGTTACTCTTGGGTTGTCAAATATTCCAAAGGGGAAAATTTCCATGGGATGATGCCAAACAGTGTTTCTACCACATGCCGTATAACTGTTGCTTTCTCCAGTATTCCCATTAATGAACATGGCTATTTATCTTTTTCTCAGTTGAAAACTTGTTTTGCTGTAAAAGATTAACAAACTAATTCTACACAGCATGTAATAATTTCTATAGATGAGTTAAGACATGAAAGCAACAACTTAAAAACACATAGAGCTCTACTAAAGGGGTATAGTCCAAATTACTGCTCAGAACAGATTTTTTTTTTCTAATTAAACAAACTAAAGTTAGCATGTAAAATGGAAATAAGGCAGCAATGGTTATTTCATTTTTTATTTTCTCCTATTAGCAGTATTTCAAGTTAATATCATCATTAATGTTAGCAGAGAACAGTCAATATTTTTATGCTTCTACTTAATTTTTCCCCACTTACCTAGTCTTGCAAGATAAGTGGATGCAATTAAACACTTGCCAAGAGACTCTTCTCTCTTATAGGGGATGGACCAATGATCTGTTAAAACTCTGCTCTCCAGTTCATAAAGATTTGTTGTAGGAAACTCAATGCCTTCTCCAGAGCAGTTCCCATTTTCATCATTCTTCTGTTGAGGGAAAAGCTAGATATGAAGCCTGTTTGAGCTGTTTTAGTTATTGGCAATAACACTTCTCCCTTCAACAATGCTGCGGCTAGAGGCACTGGACCCCTGTATAATCCATATATAACTCTTATGACCACAAAAACATAACTACAAAGCATAACACTTGATTCACACAGATACACACCAGATGAGTTTACTGTATTAACTGTATGTTAACTGCACAACCTCTCCCAACCCACATCAGCATCCTGGCATTCCCCAGCACCCTCCCCGGCCATCATGTGGAGCCACCATGCCAGGAAAGGGGGCTGGCCAGGCCACCACCATTGGATTGGGGGCTGACACATCACCAACAGAGGCCTCAGTAAGTACAAGACCCACCTTTCTCAGACTACTTATTGGAGATGAATAGCAGCACAGTATTTATTTAATATTTATTTACTGAATATTTATTTATTGAAAACAAAACTGTGTATAACCAAAACCGTGCAATTCAAGGGAGAAGGTGTGCAAGGCGCTACACCTATACTTGAAAAGCAGACAACTGAAGTTCAAATTAACTCCCAAACAGTAACTTTACATCTTAAGCCAGACCTCAAAATTAATTTGTTCTTTCTCTCACATAATTTCCATATTCAGTAGAAAAATTATAGAATTCTAGAAAAACAGAGAGGACTAATGATGACTTCAGTATTCTGACATAATAGCTGGACCAGTAAAACTAATAGTATTGTTCCAATATGATTGGCCTAAAGTCTTCTTTCAAGACTGTTAATCCAACCTACTGTAAATTATGAAGAAATTACTAATACAAGTAATTACTAATTACTAATACAAGTAACTTACGGTATAATAAATACACCTTCTAATAATTTAATAAGAATATTCTCTAAGCCAATAGTTAGGAATATGTGAGGCAGCCTTATCAAAGGTGAAGTTGTTACTCGTTCAGTCAGCCACCAAAACAACATTCTGGTTTTCCCACAGTACCACAGTTTCCATTATAGTAGCTCATCTTTGCCTTCTAGCAAAGGGAAAGAAAGAAACACAGCTGCTATAATTTAGCACTACAGTGAATATGTGTGAAATGTCTCTCTTCTGTGCTTTTGCTAGACTTCGTACCTTTAAAAACAGAAAGCAGAAGGAAACAAATACAATGCTATGAGGCCAAACAACTCAAAAGCGACAACGCATACCAAAAATGCAAGCATCAAATAATGTGTGGGGTTTGGGGGGACATGACAGAATGCAACAGCACTGAAATAGGGAGCAGACAGCTCTCTTCATATTTTGAAAGGTTCTCTCCACTCTAAAAGTCTTTCAACTACTCTACATTTACAGCAAAATGTCAACCAAATCCAACTTACAATACCAATAAATATGGTATTTATTTGGCTTTCCCTTTATGTTTAGATAACTAAATAATTAGTGCTGCTGTGGATAAGGAAATAAAAACACTACTTAGTAATTTAATTAAACTACTCATGCGGACTATTAACAGAGATTTATGTTCTTCTTGAAATATATCAATGATGATAGCAATCAAACTGCCTCAAGAGGGACTCAGCCAGTTTGGAAACTATTCTGTTATTGGGTTATTTGCTACTTATGTTTTCAGCTAACTACAAGCTCAATTACCAAGCAATTATCCGGGAGAAAAAAATGGTAGTTCTCCCATTCTGAAGAAATGTAGCTCGTGTGGACTGCACATGACTTCTACTTATTTATAATGTGGCAGTGAGGTCAGCTGTAGCACTTTCTTACCAGAGTTTCCCTTCACGTCGAGTTATTTCTACAATGATAAAAAGGCAAACAATAACAGGACCCCTCAAACCAGATTTCATTTTACAAGGCCTTAACTTTTCTGCCCCATCATTTCTTTTAACTTTCTTACTCCTGCCCAGGACAAGAGCAAGCCTGGCAATTTAAATTGCTTGTTATAATTCATGGAAGGAGGCATCAACTTCTGTTGTTGTTTGTGAACAAAACTTTGGGCACCCTCAGTCTAAAGACATTCAAACACTTCTCAAAACAATGAAAACTATGAAGTCTTCTACTATGTACAAAATGGATGGTTAAATGTTTGCCATTGTTCTGCTTAAAATTTTGGGATGAAACAGGATGAAAAGCCCTGCCAAGCATGTGTTTAATAATAAAACTCCCATAGGCATAGCTACCAAAAAGATGCAAACCATGACTCATGGTACACTGGCTAGTGAACAGGCTATTTTTGATCACTGTGTTCACTTGGACAAGTCTCAAAATCTGTGAGCCAGTAGTCACAAGTTCCATTTCCCCAGTATCAGCCTACTGTCTCATTTATTGTGTTCGTTTCTTGGTCTAAGTGCTGCTATCTCTGTACTAAAAACAACAAAACATTAATAAATTAATGCTTCCTGTATCTGAGAGCGAACATTAAGAACAGTAAAACAGGGAAATGTTATCTAGGAAAGTAACAATAAGGAGGGATATTAAACAATACAGTCTTTCTGAAACACGGGACTACTAAAAATATAATTGTCTTTACCGAACTGGATTTCAGTGTGTCAAGCAGCACAGTATGAGAAAATAACAGATAAGGATGGCATGAGTATTCTAAGAAATGAAGCAACTGAAGCATGAACTCTTGCTCTTAAAAGCATTTTAACAATAAGTTTTTAAAAATAATTTTATATTTTAAAAATCCATTATAAATTTTAACAACCTATTTTTTTTAATAAATAATTTATTTTTATCTACTCTTGTACTATTCCAACCTGCTGGAAGGAAAATGACTCCTGGGAGCCGACCTATACTCTCTAGCCACTTATCCCTTGGTCATGTGACTACCCAAATCAGCAGATCACTGCAAGAGAAGTGGTAAGAGAGAAACAGCCACAGAATCTCATTAACAAACTTGCATCGAGTTTCACCACGACACTGGTAACTTCCGTAGGTCTGAGCCAGATATCATCCCAAGGAACCATCTGAGGACTGCATCTCCATTTCTCTGAGATGTTAGTGGCTTTGGCCCAATTCACATCTGGAACAAGTTGCACTGTGGGAATGTACATCTTGTTTTCCCAGCACATTCTGACTTCCTAAATGCTTTTGGAGCTGTGCTTGAAAAGGTATGCAATCTTTCCACATTGAGTTCTTAAAAGGAAACATGTCTTATCTACCACACAGAATTTCAGTAGAGAACAGCAATTTCAACATTTCTGACATGGTTTTGGCTTTGACAAAACTGGGTAGGGTGTATATATTCAAAAGGACATTTCTAGGCTTCTACCAATGAAGGCTGTCTTTGCTACTTTTTCAGTAAAGCTGTCCTAGAGCAGACTTTGGGGCTTCAGATGAGATATTCAATAACCTAAAATATCTACCCTCTCAATTGATACGCCCTCATAGTTTCATAAGACGTTATGCTGCACTTTTTATTAGTAAAGCAAACACTGCTGTATATTTTCCTTGCTCTGAAGTGAAAGCCTAAACAAAGCACAGGAATGCAATTTTCTGCTATAGACTCTCCATTAAAGTGCAAGCACTCAAGGCAGCAGACTCCATTGCCATGTCTAGTTTCTTTTCATTGTCAAGAGAAATGTGGTAATCAATCATATTTTGTCTTATGGAATAATACCGTACATTCACAACTCTTTTCAAAGTTCTGTTTTAATAATATTTAGATACTACTGCTTAATTCTATCGAACACTACCCACCCAGATTAGCATGTTTCCACTGAATGAAAATACTACGCTATGCCATGCCATGCCACAAGGCAGATGTCTTGACACCAAGGTTCCCTCTGAGTCGGGCCTATGGGCTCGCACAACTCCACCTCCCTCTGTGCAGCTCTCTTCCTCCTCTGTGCAGTGATCACATCCAATCTCTTTGGTTCTGGTTGCAACGGAACCCTGTATGCAGGGCTGAGTCGAGCGTACGCACACGCAGGGGTAAAGTTGTGTGTGAGAGAGGCAGAGCCCCACCCAGCAGGGCTGAAGATTAGAGGTTACATTGCTTGATACCCTATTTCCCCGAAAATAAGACCTAACCTGAAAATAAGCCCTCGTATGATTTTTCAGGATGCTCGTAATATAAGCCCTACCCCAAAAATAAGCCCCAGTTAAGTGAAACCCCGCCCTCCACCATTGTGCAGCAACCAGAAGAAGATGACATGACTGTATTTGAATAAATGTAGATTGTTGTACATGAAAAAAAAAACATCCCCTGAAAATAAGCCCTAATGCGTTTTGGATCAAAAATTAATATAAGACCCTGTCTTATTTTCGGGGTAACACGGTACTTACAATTCATTAAAAAAAAAAATCATACCCAGGATTATGTTTAGACCTGACTCCAGTGACTTTCCTTTAATGCAACTCACTCTTATATTAATTTAAAAATCATCATCTGTTTTAGACAATGGCTAAAGGAAACAAAGAAACTTATGACTGAAATATGTAAGAGATGTCAGATCTGACACTTAAATGTAAGCTGAAGTTTGAAGATGAATGCATCTCTCTCCAGTTCTTTATACAAATAAGCATGCTTAAATGAAAGCTGGAAAAAAGATAAAGATTCTCCCAGGCCTTTTCTTATAAAAGACTACTGTTCTAATTCAGAAGCATTCAAAATGCTTATGGCAGGAATTAACTTCTAACATTGGCAATTTCCATTTAGCCCAACTCTCCTTTGGTGTTTCACTTCCTTATTAAGCAGCTGTCACTGAATAGAACTTTTGACTGGGAAGATGACCAGAAAATGCCTCTACCAAACAGTTATCTGAAAGACACTTCCTGCCCAGCTGAGCTGATGTTTGTTCCATGCATAAATGGCCTTCCACTATTACCAATGATAAACATTTCTAGCACATTAAACAGCAATCTTCATGTAGAGATTAGCTCTGTGAGAAGAAAATTGCCTCACACAGGATCTCAAAATCCTTTAAAACCGGCAGCTAATGATACTAGTAGGCAAGCTACAAAGACTGCAAGTATTTTTCTCAGTATATTCCTAATATGAGACTCCTTAACATTGGGAATACTACCCACTGCATTTTCCAAAGGACTTGAAGGTTTTAATAAGCTGCCTAAAGAAACAGCTACATTTCCAAATAACATAAAGAAAAAGAAGGCACTGGTTTCACACCAGTTTGATGACACACCCTCTTCCAATAATGACTTCTTGTTTATATCAGGTTTCATATGGATGCCAGATTTACACAAAAGCTTCACAGGGCAGGAACACACAACACTTCCATATCTAAGATTCTAAAAATCTCTCCTTTGAAGATGAGCAAGACATGGATGTGTTAAATCCAAAATGAAGCACTTCAGTCCCACTAATATAAATGGAAGATACTTTAGCACCTATTTATCTAACTAAAATCAAGGTACCATAAAATTGGCTGTTGTGGGTTTTTTGGGCTGTTTGGCCGTGTTCTGGAGGTTTTTCTTCCTAATGTTTCACCAGTCTCTGTGGCCGGCATCTTCAGAACACAGAGAGTTCTAACCCCTGTCCTCTGAAGATGCCGGTCACAGAGACTGGCAAAATGTTAGGAAGAAAAACTTCCAGAACGGCCAAACAGCCCGAAAAACCTACAACAACCATCAGATCCCGGCCGTGAAAGCCTTCGAGAATAATATAAACATATAAATATTAAATTGTTTATACTGGGTAAACGAAACTTACAGTGTAAGAAAAAAAATTAAAGACAGTATAAAAGTGGTAATAAAATAAGCATATCTATTGGGAACATCTCAATAAGCTATTCTAAGTTAATTTCATACAGTTTTTGAACCTTAATCCGCCACCACATAGCAATTTATATAATTTAAATCAAAACTCTGAATCATCATAATGTGCCATTAAATAAATCCTGACTTACGCAACCCTTTCCAGGGTTTTCTAGGTAGAGAATAGAAGTGGTTTACTGTTCCCTGAATACTCTGTAAATAACGGCCAACTGACACTTGTTTCACTTGCCAGCGCAAACAACATCAGTGTAACTTTCAGTGCTGAATTGCCGCAAGTTAGGAAATGGCTTCACTGATTTCTTATCACATACAGACTTCCTAACTTTCAGAAATTTGCTTCCAAAAGTTATACCAACGCTATAATGCCGGCAAGTGCAACAAACAGGGTTCCAACTACTAATAATTACATATCCTGCAAAACAGAACAGAATACAGGAACAATAATATTAACTGTCATGTATGAGGATAGGACATTTAACTCCACAGAATCACATTCTATTGCTGAATCAGAACGAGACCTACAGTGTAGGGATTCTACAACACTTTCTTTCACCTGAATTTTTGGCTTCTATGCCCCACCTCCTCTGGCCACTGCCTCTGAGTGGGCACCCACCTGAGAGGGCGGGGCACTGAACCGTGGAACATCTGTTGGGCTGTCATTTGAAACGGCATGAACCACTGAACTGGCGATTCATGCCCATCTCTACTGGGCACTAAAAAGATACTAAGCTTGGTGACAGGCAAGGATTCTAGGGAGATTACATACGTTGCTTGGGTCTCTTTCTTATAGAAGGGGTTTAATAATACTAATTACATGCTGGCAAGTCAATTCTGACTTATGGAGATACTTTCCATAGTTTTCTAGATACAGAATACTCAGGTTTACCATCCCTTTCTTCTGGGAGCACCCTGGGACAGCACAGCTTGCCTAAGGCTACACAGGTTGGTTCTTCTCCCAGGAGACACAGTGGGAAATTGAACTTCCAGTCTCTAGCACTGTAGTAAAGTACCCAACTCACTAAGCTATCTAGTCATATTTCATTTGTCAACCTATTCACTAAATAACAATTTGCTGAATGACTTTTTCTGCTATATTTTCTTTACATTCACTAACTAAAATTTTATAGGTACTGAGGCAGCTGCTGAGAGGTTGCAAGCATAACTGCTTGCTGTCACCAGAATGGTAAATAGATAGCAAACTGCAAAAACTGTGATCAGCACTCTGATAAGGGTATCAAAAATATTAGGATAATTCCCAATTATTAAAGGTCCCCAAATTTGGTCTATATTTTGCACTGGATATATCACATCACTGAATGAACCTTAGAAATAAAGAGATATATACAATATGTAAATAATTTGTTCTAAATCATTTCCACCTACATCTGTGAAATATATATTTAATCCATATTCTAACTGGACAAACCTTTCTAAATTAAGTTGTTTGTATCTCATAAGGAAAAAATTAACTATGCAACATCAATATATGCAACAATTACCAACATCAGGTAGTATACTATACTAAAGGCAGCCCTCTTCAGAATGGTGCCCATCAGATGTTTTGGATTACAAGCCCTGTAGTACCTAACATCTTCCATGATGGAAGACACAGTATCTGTAAAAGACCAAACTGGGCAACAGAGACAGAAAGTGATTTACATGAATACTATACAATCACACTGAAGCATAACATTGTTTTTTTTACTCATAAGAATTCTACAATAGAACATTCAAGTTAGGAAAACCTTTCTTACTCAACATTCTAATCCAAGAAATTTGTGATACATTATGTGGCCTTGGTTATCCTGTTTAAAATGAGAGATGCCAAAGAAACCCTGTGGGCCCAGACCAGGGATAGGTTTTGGGATCTTCCTGATGCCTGACTCAAAGAAGTATTGGGTGTTAGATGCTCCCTAAAGCTAAGCTGCAAAGGACATTGGGAATACCCTTGCTTGAATGATAGCTCCCAGTAAAGCTATGGGTGGTGGTGGCAAAAGCCCACACCATACGAGCACTCTTCTAGCCACAAGAGCATCCTGTTCCCCCACCCCATGCATTCTAGTTTTGCACAGAATTACCCGTCAAAGCAGCCCTCTAGTTCTACTAAATCCAAAATCAGCATGAGCCATGTGGAAGAGGGAGAAAGAGAAGCTCAGGGTATGGTTACACACTGAAAAACTCCTGGGTTTGCATCAGTTTTAGCACACGTGAAATCAATTTAAAATATCTGTTCACACGGCATACAGTTAAGTGTGCATTTTTAGGCGGAAAAGCAAGTTATTTTTAACAGCCTCAAGAGTGCTGTCTATTTTATCTACTTATGAAATTTGTTCTGAATCGGTTTGGCATATGTGAATACCGTTCTTGGAGTAAATTGCGTCTGTGGGATTTGTCAAATATTGTATTGCAGGAACACAAGTTTCAGACTAAAGGATATCCTTCAGACTGAACTCTTAAATGTTTTTTTCCTATCTTTTTTATTACTGAATCACTTAAGTGAGGGAAACTGCTGAAAAACCTCCTTACCGGTCGGTGGCTTACTGTACCTTGCCGTTCTCTTAGGATCTAGCATTATCCCACTTTGAAATGCATTAAAAACCAAGTAAATTATTAAAAATAACTGAAAACATAGCAACAGAAGGAAACAGGAGAAGGAGCAACAGCAGGACCTGTAACGAGAGTCCCAGGGGAAGTTCTCTCTTCACCCATCTCCTTCAGCACAATGGCGCCTGCCCTCTCCAATGAAGGGCTACTGAGTATGCTCTCTCATACACACACATGCACACATGCAAGAAAACAGGGAGAGAGAGGGTGGTTGGCATCAAATCCGCTAATGCAATGGATTAAAACTAGTCCCAATATGATGCACACCCTGAACCAAAAACCATGTGACTATCATGTGACTTTAAATCAATTTCAAACACCCGGTTTCAGCTGTTGATTCATTTTCATAATGTAACCACACCCTCACTCATCTCTCAATAAATTCTCCAGTTCTTTCTTACCAAACCCCCTATGTGACAGGATTATCCTGAAGACAATTAAGTTTAGAAAAACACTCAGCACTCTAAAAGAATTGTACCTTAAATTATTAATTGCTCTACAAGGATTAAGCATTAATAAAGTGATTCAGAATGTGTTCTGAATGATGCAATGCTCTTAAATAAAAAGCCTGTATGAGCAAGTTCTCCATAGCAATTGCACGTGCATGAATATATAAAAGACAGAGCATGGATTTTGGACAGGGGATGCATTTCTATGAAGTGTTCTTCTAATCTTGAATCTTCAGTCCCTCCAAGATGGAAAGATTAGAAGGGTCACAGCAGAATATTTGTATTACACCAGTTGGTCTACAGAGGCTGAGAGTGCAGTTGAGAGTACAATTTCTCCACGTGCAGTGAAGAATCATTTCTGATAAGAGGAAAAGCAATGTATTGTTAATTTAGAGTATGTTACCACATATTGTTCAAACAGGCACTAACATCCATCCCTACATGTGTATCGGATATAGTGATCATTTACAGGGATATAGCAGGAATCTAGACAAAGCTCTCTGAAAAGTATTACAAAGAAACGGCACAGCATTAATGTTTACAAAATAAGTGTTTGTTATAAAGCAATATCTACCACCAGACTGACTACCTTCACTGGCAGAGACAGGGGAAAAAAAGGTAAGGATTTAAAATTCATTAAAGAAAAGGGGAGGTCACTGGGGACATTGCCTGAAATCCTGTTGCTTAGTATAGTAAGACACACTGGAATAGAGCCACTGAATCAATAGGAATTTGGTAAATCAACTCCTCCATAAGTTCCATTAATTCCAATGGGCCTACTCTAGTTCCAACTTACTTTAGCACAGTAAATCACAAGTAGAGTAGGCCTATTTAAATCAAAGGAACTTACACAGGAGTTGATTCATCAAACTGCCAGTGATTCAATGAACTTTACTAAGCAACAGGATTTTAGTTATTATAAAACAAATATTAGGAAGTTATGTATGACAGGGGTTTCTCTGAATTTTGATGGCATAGGTTGACCAACCAAGTAAGAATATATTTCAGATGAAAATACTACAGTACTTACTTTATCCACAAAGCAGATGCTTTGAAAATTATGATGTATTAAACTACCCAATTCACAACCTTTTTTTTTTGCCACGGACATAAAACACAATATGAAAGAAATATAGGCTGAATCAGAATTTTATAAGTTGCATAATGAACCTTATAAGGCAGTGTATGAAGAATTGTGTCCAGTCTGTGCCCCTTCAAATATGCCAGGGGCCCCAGGGAGATATATGGCCCCCGTTGTGAATGGCTGCATTAAACAACAAGACCATATCCAGGATTATGCTTAGACCTGACTTCAATGATTTCAGTAAAAAAAGGAAACACACAAAGCAGATATGCACATGTGTTTTGAAGCAAGGGAAACCTCACTTCCTGCACAGGCTATCCTTTGGTTAACAGGCTTTTGATCATGAATTCACAAGGAAATACTCACCCACCCAAATCCAATATATCCAAAGGTAGCTTCAAAATAACCAAGAGAGGCTAATGTGATTAGATTCATGATCACAGAAGCACAGATAATGATGTGGAGACCAAATGACAGGCCAAACTGCCACCATGGGGTCTAGAAAATGGCGATGGAACAAAGGCAAAAAATATGAACACCAAAAAGTAAAGCACGGAAGAACAGCTATCTAAGAGCATGGTTGGCAGCTGGTTACTCATGGCTTGAAACCCTGGAAAACCTCCCAAGTCACTCAAACAAATAAGCCATCAAGTTTGGAATTTACAACTTGCAAGAAATAACACAATTTCTCACAATGAAATCACAGATCTATAGGATTTAGAGGGATCCTGCAACAAAATCAGGCTGTGACCATATAAGCATTGCAGGGAATCCTGTACATGGCAAAGGAAGAAATACGATTACGATCTTAGTATTTTACTGAAGGTCTACTCGGGCTAGAGCAGAGGCATGGTTCATGCGAATAGGAGAAAGGAACTGTGGGAAGATAGGTTTCAGCTTATACACGTATTCTTCCTCCACCAGGATACTTCTCCCTTCCTGAAAACAAAGATCTTTCACTTAGAAACAGTACACTGTTTTTTCTAATTTTTTTAAAGCCTATTGCTTATATACCAACCACCGGTGCTGAAATCACTCTTTGGGCGGTTTACAATTTAATTATGCAGGCTACACATCCCCCCTCCTCCAGCAAGCTGGGCATTTAATTTACCAAGCTGAGAACGATGGAAGGCTGAGTGAAAATTGAGCCAGCTACCAGGGACTGAACCCCATTCATGAGCAGAGTTTTGGCTGCAGTACTGCAGTTTAACCACTGTGCCACGAGGCTCACTCTTTTTAAGCCTCACTCTTCAGTTGAACACTCCCAGACTGGATTACAAAAAATGAATTAAAGGAATAATGTAAACCACCTAAAGACAGAACCAAAAAAGGAAGGAGAGGAACGAGGATAGAAAGCAATTTTACTATCAAAGGGAAGGCCATGGAAGAGTGAAAGGCTAGGGCTCCAAGGACTACATGTGAACCTGGCAGTGTAGCACCTGCAAGTTCCTCTGCCTCATCAGAACCTGTTTTTCTTATTTTTAAGAGAAGGAAAATATTAACTACTAATAAATGTAACATTTTAACACAGTAATCTAGAAAAACAGGTCATGATAACATTGGCAACAAATGCAGGAAATGCTACAGGTTTAGGACACACTGATTCACATCATTTCCTACTGAACATGTGACCAATGTACCCTCTAATTTTCAGCCCCACTGGGTGGGGTTCTGCCTATCTCTCATGTGACTTCTCCCCTGCGAGTGCACATTACTCTGCACACGCACCCCACACACATAGGGTTCCATCATGACCAGAACCAAAGGGGCTGCGAGGAGGAGGAGGAAAGCTGCGCGGAGGGAGGCAGAGTCATGTGCACAGCCACACACCTTAGAGGGATCGTTGCACATGACACAAAGGAAAATGCAAATTAGCCTGGAGTCCCCCCTCCCCCCAAAAAATCTGTAGTTTTTCCTTTTGCTGCTGGGGCTTCTACATGTTTAAAAATTGATCCATTTGCACAAGTTCAGGTAATGTGTTTGTTTGAACCAATACAGAAGACTCCAGAATAATTTGCAAATAATATCACAGAGCCAAACATCAACTGCTGTTCTGGCTACAGCTGCATTTCAAAGCAAGCTGAAGAAAGTGAACAAGCGGGGGGGGGGGGGGAGAGGCGGCAAAGCTCCAGGACAGGAGGGCTCTATCTTTGCAAATAATACCATTTCTGTTTTTTTAAACAGCTGAGTGTCAGCACTAATGCAGTAGTAGAGCACTCAGAAAGTGAAAAAAATGAGAATGAGAAAAGGAAACCAGAAAATCAATACTCTCTCCTTGTTTACTGCTTATAAACAAGACTTCTGTCTTTTCTACCCATGTAGCCACTTTTGAACTGACCTACAGAACCTCAAACTCCCCAGTGCAATTTCACAAAGGGTGAATGCGAGTGAATTCGCATTTCTCTTGCTGTAGCTGCATCCATAGACATGTATACCAACAGCAGTAAAGTTTCCATGTACTAATGTATCTTCTTCTACACACAGTTTCCATGTATTAATGTAACTTATTCTGCACATGGCATAGTCACAACTTTTTTGAAGCATTCAACTCTCAGTCATACTATGTGTTTAGGAAAGTTCCTATTGACTGAACTGGGACTGAATTAAATCAGTAACTTATGTCATATCTTTGTCACTGGCTCGGAATCATATGAGAATTTATTTTAAGACAATAATGAAATAATGTCCATTTCAATAGACCTAACATTTTTCCCATTTTAGTTTATTACAGAAAGGCAAAAAGAACAGAGATGAAATTCCAGCTAAATAGTTATTGTAATGCTCCACTGTTGGTAGAGCCAGTTGTTCTCCCTCGCCCTGCTTCATCATTTTTATTCTTAACTTTTTTCATTTCCTCAAGGTAATAAGCAAATAATGCCCCCATTACAAGAAATTACAAAAACAACAAAAAAGGCTAATCTAGGACAGTGGCTGACTATACTCATATTCCATGGGATAACGAGTAATTCAAATGCAAGAGGAAAAAAACACATCAGACAGACACAGTCCAATCAAATTCGAGGCAGCGTTGGATGAACTTCCTTTTGGTCACATGTGGGTTCTTAGTATTGACAATAGTTATCTACGGGAGCTTTCAATTGTTTTACTGAAGACTGATAATTTAAAAATGTAATTCCTGTTTCCAACAAAGTATACTTTAAGTGTTTTAATAAAAACCATTAATAATTTCATAACCAACTAATGAGAAATACTTAATACTCAAATATGTAATTGACATAATCAGTTGACTAGTATCTTCGAATTTGAACACACTCTGGAACAGCATTTTTCAAATTACAAGTAATTGTACTAGGAAGCCTTATGCTTTCTGTTATAAACACCAGCAACAGGATTTAGAAATACCTAAAGAAGGGGGCGGGGAGAGTGGCTGCTTTATAATGCAGCCCTACAGTTGCTGGGGCAGTGTTCCAAGAGTAGCAGGAAAGATCAGAAACCCTAATCAAAGAATAGAAAATGAATCATTTCCCTTCTTTCTCCAGCTTCAAAGCTCTCAGATGGGAAGGAGGCTTTGAACCTGCACTATCCAAAATTCTTTTTACTTGTCCACACCATCCTCCAACTACTGCTGGATAGCTCAGTAGTTTAGGCACCTGGTTGCCGAGTCAGAGGTTGGGAGTTTTGGGAGTTCAGTTCCCCACTGTGCATCCTTGACAAGGGCTGGACTCGACAATTCATAGGGTCCCTTTCAATTCTGCACCAAACATTTAGACAAGCCTAAGAATCAGTTTAAAGTCACACATCTGAGGGCTACACAAATAATAACTTGATTGTATCTGTCAATTTGTTCTAAGTGGCTAACATTTTCAGAACATGTTCAATTTACAGGGCAGACTATATAATTCAACACATTACGTAACAGTGTGCTTTTGCAAAGCAAAGAAAATAAAAATAATCAAGAAAGGCAACAGATCTAAATTCACCTGAATTTCAGAGGCAGAAATATGTTCAAGAGGAACAACTGTTCTGGGGATGCTAGCAAAAACAAATAACCTCTAATAAAAAAATTCTAGGAATTTCAGGTCTGATTTCAAATGGGACCATACTATTTGTTCACAAAGCAGCAAAACCTTCACCCACCAAACACAATTATTGCACCAGCACTGCTGGTGTTCTAAGTAATATTCAATACCTTAAAGGGCCCTCCTTCATTTGCCCTTATGTCCTATTTCTGGCATATCTCAATTATGTAGAAAGCAAGATGTTTATTAAGATGAAAACGTTTTGATAAAAATTATCAAAACAAGACTATCAAAATTACTAACAACTGCCTATCATTTCTGTCATCTTTTGGGGCAGGGTTACAACAAAGCCCTCAAAATGCAGGGGATTCAGGGTGCGATATCAGCTTCATGTAAGCAAAGAAAACACCGATCAATCTGAACACGTGAAACGAGAAAAGAAGTTGTCTAGTTCGCACCCATTCACCACCACAGCCCAACCAAGACACAATAGTGAGGCTGAAGACCACTTTCTTCTTCCAAGCAGGACACACACAGGAGACTTGCGATCCAGTGCTGGGGAAACATCTGACAGTTTACAAAAGGCAATCAGGAAAACCTGCCCACTTGGTCGGAACTCAAGACCACGGGCATTGACAAACGCGCTCCAGTTTGGAAAGGGCCTCGTTCGCCCTCGGTTCCGCAATTCACCCGTGGAAACCGCAAGCTGCAGGAGTCGGAAAGCCCAGCTCTTCGTACTCCGAAAGGGACGAAGGAGGGATTGTACGGCAATTCCTACGGGTGTCTCGTTCCTAAATCCTCCACCTCTATGAGAATCGGAGACAAGAAAACTACGAGCAAAAAGCAGGACTGACAAACGCATCTACAGGGCACTGAGGAGGAGTTCCTGTTCCCAGGCGGGGATCCGGCCCCCTCGGCGCCGAAGGGACTCCCGCAGGGCAGCCCCCGCTTCCTTTCCCTCGCTCCCTCCTCCCTCCTCCTCCGCCCTGCGGTTGTTACCTCGTTCTCCACCACCTCATGGTAAGCAGGGGGCGGGTCAAAGCCGGTGCCGGTGCCGCTGCTGCTCCCGCCGGTGCCCCCGCCGCCGCCGGTGCCGTCCACGTCTCCTCCGCCCCGAGAGCCGCCGCTTGGCTGGGGCCCTCCCGGTCCACTACCACTACTGCTGGTGCCGCCGCCGCCGCCGCCTCCCTGTCCCCCCCCGCCGCTGTCCATGGGCTCGTAGTGGAGGCCGGGCCGCTCGTTGGTGAGCAGCGCCACGGCTTCGTTAATGTCATTCTTGGCCAGGCGGAGCGCCCTGCGGATGGCGGCCGCATCCGAGAAGCCCATGCAGAGCAGTGTGGTCATATGCTGCTCCTCTTCGCTTTCCATGGCGTTCTTCTCTGCTCAGGTTCAGGCGCTGCTCCCGCTAGAGGTACTGTTGCCGCCACCCGCTCTGTGCGCCGCCATGTTGGTAGGAGCCTCCGCCTTCCTGTCCTCTCCTCCTCTCCCCCGCCCCTCACAAGCCAGCCGCCTTCTTCGCCGCCGCCTCAGGGCAGGACGACAACCGGCCCCACACCCATCCGGAAGCGTCCCGCCGAAGCCCCGATGGGAAGACAAAAGAGCCGCCGTAGTCACGTGCCGGGGGAGGGGCGGGGAGGCCGCTGTTCGAACATGAATGGAACGTGGTGGGAGGAGTTGGTGTGGAGGGGGCGTTGTCATGGGAACCGCAGAAGCGGCCTACGATGGAATCCCACAAATCCAGCTTTAGGTTGAGGAGATCTTACTACGTACGCGCCAGCCCAGGATAGATAAACAATGAATAATAACAGAGCTGAAGTAGCGGCAGACGGAGGGCACGGACGGTTACTCACATCCGCTAAAGACTACGTTGCAAAACATCTGCTTTATATTTCACCTTTTACATTTAAATGGTTTTAATTAATTTATTTTATTTTTAGTTCATCGTTCCAAAGAAAGCTCTTTTAACCCATCAGCTAAAGTTTCCAAAATTATTTGGGAGCAAGTCCGATTGGAATTTTATACTCCGTGATTTATTTGGCCATTAAGACTAGTTGAACTAGCAGAATGCTATCTATGTGCATGTCCTTATGATTAAGAGCCTCTGACCTCACTAGGGCTTACTTTTGAGTAGACATTACAGAAATGCACAGTGTCTGTCCAATAAATCTGGATAGGATTGGGCTGTACTTCTGAAATCTCTGTAGACTTACATGGGAGTAATTCCAGTTGAAACAAATGGGACATAGAAATCAATAGAATTATCTAGGAGAGGACAGGAAATGTATTTCTCCTCAACTGCTCAGCTCCCTTCTCCTTTTCAAAGTCTTCTCAACCAATGCCTATTGTATCCATGGTGGCTCTGTAGAGCAGCAATGCACAGTCTTATGTCATGTGGTCCTCTCCTTACTGGAAAGGAACACTTTTCTCCACCTTTTCCTGCAGCTGTCCTGATACAGAGCATCTTCTCTTGCAACTAGCAATAGCTAATAAAAAGCAGTCTGTATAAAACATATAGAAATTGGCAGCAGGAAGATAATTAGGATACCCAGGGGGTTACTTAAGGTCTTGCAGGAAATGCATGCAACCTATAAACCCTTCTTTCAAAGGAAGGGAATATTATACTTAAGACAGAATTTCCTGCTGCTTGTTGGAATCCTGCCAGAAGGTGCTTAAAGAAGAGGAGCTCTTGAGCTGAGCTGGGGGGGGGGGGGGGGGGAAGAGACTGTTGCATTTCTGTACAAGTTGCATTTCTTAGCCATTGCAGGTAAATGGAACATGTTCAGAAGCATTATATCTTTTCATCATCAGAAGGGAGACAGAATACAGTATTGACAATGCCATTTGATTAAGAATATGTATGTATGTATGTATGTATGTATGTATGTATGTATGTATTCTCTGACATTTTGCATTCAGTTTTTCAGGGTGGATTATGTAGTATAAGTTCCAGTTAGGCTTTCTATCCCAGTCAGACACACACACACGGTAAAATTTTGCTTATTATATTTGTTACATTTCTGTCCCAGCTTTTCTCTATTGAGAACAAGGCAGCGTAGATGACCCCTCCCCCAACCACAACCCCCAGATTATTTCTTATAGCAAGCTGGTGAGACAGGTCAGAGAGAATATGACTGGTCAAAGATCCTCCATTAATTCTGTGAATATGTTAGGGTTTGAATCTTCTGAATTGTAGTACAGCCCACCAACTACCCTACCACACTGGCTCTTAAGGTCCTTATAGAGAAGCAAATCTTTGAATTCTGATGGCACACATTCATTGTGTAAATCAAAAATATTTAACCATTGAGCAATCCTGGAATATTTTTCCGAAAAATTGCTGTAGTTTTAAAAAGGCATGGGGATTTGAAGAGGTAGCATCATTTACTGAGCCTCAAAAATTCTAAACCTGAAACTAATTCTAACATTGATGTGGATCTGGATCTGTTTAATTTGTTGACATATTAATTATGCCACATAATGCAGTGATATAACTTACGACTATTTATATTTCACATTTTCTCCTTGAGCACAAAATAAGTGTGCAATTCATTACAGCTGAATTGCAGTTGCTTATCCATTGTATCTGCCATTTTGATTAAGTCTATGGATTTCATTTTCCCATTGGATAAACTTAGGATGACATTTATACCAACTTTTCTTCTATCTCCTGTCAACCATTCCTCTTTAAACCAGGTACAAAGGATATTACTGCAATACTTCATATTTCTTCCCCTCCACTCATCCTTCCTTTCTCTCACTTCAACCTCCACACCACATTCTTCCAACTTATCTTTTGTCTCTGCCATTTGTCTGTCTGGAAACTCTGAAAGGCAGTAAACTCTGTTTGCATGTTGCTGATCACCCTCCGTTTCTTCTTAAACTTTTCAGTGTTTCTGCTAGCACAATAGCATACCCAAACACACACTTTCTCAGAGAAGCACTACGTATTGGCCAGAATCCAATTTTTTATACCTGCAAGCATTAAATCCAATGGTGTAAATTGCTGCAGTAAGTTGCCACAAATTAAGAAATCACGGCTCATACTTCCAGTTGCATATCAGTCATGATTTGGAGAGCAGGAAGATATATAACTGCCAGTGTCTTTTTAGGGCTAGTCGGTTATTACAGACGCTTTATACCAAAATTTAGCGAAATAGCTGCCCCTATATCAGACCTGACCCACAAAAAGAAAGCAGAAAGTATCCAGTGGACGAGCGAGTGCGAGGAAGCGTTTGGGAAGCTGAAGGAGGCGTTGATGACCGGTCCTGTGCTGAGAGCCCCTGATTTCCAGTGTGAGTTCACCGTGTCTACAGATGCGTCCAACGTCGGGTTGGGAGCCGTGCTGAGCCAGAGGGACCACAACGGAGACCATCATCCAGTGGCGTACCTAAGCAAGAAGCTGCAGGCGGGTGAGAAACATCTGTCTACCATAGAGCGCGAATGCTTGGCGATCATATGGTCGCTACGGAAACTTAAACCCTACATATGGGGCAGACATTTTGTCCTTTGTACCGACCATTCCCCACTGCTGTGGCTGAGAACTATAAGGGCGAACAATAGCAAGCTATTGAGGTGGGCCCTACTGCTGCAAGACTTCGACTTCGAGGTACAGAGTGTCAAAGGGACTCAAAACGTAGTAGCTGACGCACTCTCGAGAGTACCAGAAGACTGAGGAACGGAAAAGAAGTAAAAAGAACTTAGAATGTGATAAAAAGTGATAATATGTTTAGTTATGAAATGTATCAATAAAGATAAGCAAGTACAACTGTGATTGAAACTTCCTGCGAAATGAACTCATGGTAAGCAATGAAAATACAGATGTTGAATGAGTTGCACAGCACTAGTTAAGTAAGTATAAATGTGATTTAAAAATATAAAGTATTATGAATATTATTAATACATGTTGAAAACTGTTTTATGTTGTTCATGGAGCAAACTACTTTAAGTTTTGCTCCCTGAAACAAACCTTTTAAGGGGGAAGGTGTGTGGCGAAATGCCTACAGGTGATGTCATTCCTGCCTGTCAGTCACAGGAGCTCTAGAGGGAGGAGCCAAGGATAGAGCAGGAGGGGCGGAACCAAGGGGGACAGTTAGACAGTTGGAACCTGAGAGAGAGTTGAGAAGTTGGAGCTTAGAGAGAAGAGAAGAATTAGAGTGATCTGAGTAGAGAGTTAGGAAAGTGAATTAAGAACAAGGTTATTAGAATGAACAAGCAGGAATGAGAACACCTAGAATAATATAGATATTAAGTGATTGAAAATATATAACACAAGCCTGAATATATGTCCCGTCCTATCCATACTTAATCAAACCCCTGTTACAGTGACTACGTGATTTACTTTGTGAAATGATTAATAATAAAAGGTTATCTGTTATTCAAACCAACTGATTCTGTAGTTCAATAAGCCTTGCATTTGGCAGCACATGTGTCTAACACTCAGAGGTGGTATTAAAGAAAATAATACCTGGTGACAGCGAGAGAAATCAAGAGGGAGAGAACCTTTGTGAGGGCCACAACCAACACAGCCACAAGGGCGATCTCCACAAACAGTGTGAAGGGAGTTTCCAACTTCCAATATTTTGGGAAAAACTGTATTTAAAAATTTTAACTCTGTGCAGTCGGGGAGTCTGCATTGTCAGGATTCCCGTTCACAAGGAGGATTTTACGTGTGTTCAATGTCATGTACTTAGAATCCACCTTCTCTAACCTTTCCACTGAATGTGCAAACCCTGAGGCTCCCACTGTGAAGCTGGGGCTGCGGGGGTGTTGGACTAATGTAAATGACACCACTCCCCACTTAACACCTTTTGGACACTTGAAGCAGGCTAATGTAATTCCTGAAAGAACACTGTGACACAATTCCCCTTTCTATAGATTTGCACCTAGTGCTTATGTTCAAATGTGTGCAAATATTACAAGATCTTATAAGCAAGGGTAAATATGCCCCCCCCCCATGAGCAAGGGCATGTTGAAAGGCTTTCTGAGCAGTGACATAGGAGCTAGACCACCAATTAAACTTCATATAGTCATTTTATTGCAGGCAACACTAAATAAGGTTCTAAGCCTCTCCTGGCTCTCTGTCTCACATGGAGTCTTTCCAAGTCCTAATGGGCAAACCCAGGAATAGTTCCACTCACTATTCCTGGGCCCCACCCAATCCCTGCCCAATCAGGGCTGTGCAGATCTCATGGATGGATGCACAGGTCAGGTTAGTCATCAGTCATCTAGGTGGCAAAATCACCAGGCTTGGCACTTGTGATGTCATTGTTTCTTTTTGGTCAACATGAGTCAGTTCTCCACTTGCTCTGCATTGGGAAGGATGTAATGCAGAATGGCTTATAGGGAATGGTACCAGGGAAGGTCAATGAAGGTGCAGCCCACTACTCTCTGGAGCTTTGTAAGTTCAATGTCTCCACTCAGCCCCTCACTTGTCTCTTCTTTGGCACTTTCCACGACGTTCTCCTCCCCTTTCATTGGGGGTGCTTTCCCTTTTATATTTAGTGCCACACCCTTCTCAGATACCTGCTCCTTATTTGAACTCTAAGGTGCTCCCCACATGCAGTCTCTGACACCTCCATGTGCCCATTGAGTCCTCTCCTTTTGGCCTGGTGTCTCTGCATCCTGGACAGCTAAGCCAAGCCTTCTTTTGGCAATGTAATGACCCAATGGACCCCTTCTCCTTGACCAGCCACATGGGGTGCCAATAATAGGGCCCAAGTGGCTCATTGGTTGGTACAGTGGAAGTTGTGGTGGTGAGTCTGACCTGGGCAGTGCCATCAGCCCCCATCACAATATGAAATATTTGCTACTGATGTGAAGAAAAGCTGCCTGTTCATGCAGGGCAAAAACCTAATCATTAAACAGTTGTATCTACCCAGATGTGGAATCTATAGTCATGCATGAATGGAGAGAGATCCAGAAATGAAACAATAAGAAAAATGAAGTGAAGCTAAAAGGAACATTCATTTATACTGTTCTCTCTTTTCCAAACCAATTCACAATATTGCATGTAGTTCTGAATAAATAAACTGTTGCCTCAACTGACATGAAATAAATGCACAAATAGCTACACACAGAAGGCAGACAATCTGCAGTAACCATATTGTGGACAGACCTTGTCAGCAAACTTGTGTTATCCTCTTTCTGACTTCAACTTGGGGGCTGGGTGAGTGTTTCTCAGGCACCCAGCTATTCCCTGCGCTGTTGCCTGACTTTCTCTGGTGTTCTGTTCATCAAAATACAGAATTACAGGAATTTTCCTGTGGTGGGAGAAAATGTGCATAGTGGCATGGTAAGCATAATTTGTGCTCATGGAATATGCCACTATGAAATTGTGTATCTGTCTGTGTATAATAACAAATTTAGGACTTGTGGTGGGGTGGGAAGGGAGACAACAAACAGCCTGTCCCCACTGTGAAGACTCCAATGTAAACCTGAGAACTAACATTTGGAATACACATTTTACATAACGGGAAGCATGGATAAAAGATTCTAGACTTGCCTGAGGTGGCTTGGTGTCTTTAGCTTTGTGTGCGAGATCATGAGACCTTATCCACAAGTCACTGCAGCGTCTGTCAGATCTGGCAGGTTTAGTCATATGCAGGTGTCAAATGACTTAGAGCTACATGAGGTAATTGCTCCTAGCTGTTCTTTCAGAAGTACTAACTAGCAATCTGGCCATCTTAGGAAAATAATTGAAAATATCCTGTACATACAAATATTACTTCTTTCCTTTTTCTACCTTCCTAGTAGATTAGCCAGAAGCTAATCAAAATACTGTAGGTAGACTGTGGAACATGCATCTGAGACAGGATAACTGGAGCTATAATGCACACTCTGTGTTCCTGTGGGACTTTGTGTACACATAAGAAAGTCTGCTGTTTCATTTAGATTCTGCTAGATTACATTTGACTCTCTGTATTTATATATTTCCAGAGAAGTAGCCATATTAGTCTGTCACAGCATGTTGGCAAAATTAAAGAGCAGGGAGGGGAAGAAGAGAAAACAAGAACAAAATATTGGTCAAAGAAAATAAAAGAAGGGCAAATATTGTGGCATTTCAGCAACAAAGTTCTATTTCAGTGAAAACTTTCATGGATAACCAAGCTATTGCTGGAAAAAATAATGGCAAAGGGAGATTTGCAAAGGAAATAGCAGAAGTTGGCTATACAAAGAAGTTCTAGTGCATCTCTAAGAGCCTCAATAGAGATCAAGGCTTCTTAGCACACTACATATATTAACAACACAGCTTTCTGTACTGTATTATGGGTGTAAACCAGTTGTTTCCCATCACAAACTCTGATCTCTGTCATAGAAACATCTCTTAGCATTCCTGTGACAGTCATGTACACCTGACCTACTGCCTATTATTTTCTTTCTTTCTTTAAAATATTTTACCCCACCTTTCTCCTTGAAAAAGGACCCAAGATGGCTTACAACACTGAAAGACAATATTTAAAGTTGAAAACAATGAGTATGAAGAGACATCTTACATCATAAAAAGGCAGCATTAAAGCTAAGAACAATAAGTATAAAAATATTTTAAAAACACAACCAAATGCCACTCTGAGAAATGGAAAACACAAAAATGGAAAACACAAGTAGTACTAAAAATCCAGTCAAAGTAGTAATGCATAGCAATCCATCTAAAAATCACACACGGGTAGCTGGTTACTTAGGGGAGACTTGCTTGAAGAGAAAGGTCTTTGCCTGCTTGCGGAAGAACAGCAAAGATGGGGCCAGTCTGACCTCTCATGGGATGGAGTTCCAAAGTCTGGGAGCAGCAACGGAAAAGGCTCTCTCCTGTGTTCCCATCAGATGCACTTGTGAAGGTGGCGGGACAGAGAGAAAGGCCTCTCCTGATGATCTTAACACCTGAGCCAGCTCAAAATGGGAGATATGGTCTTTGAGACAGTTTGGACCCAGGCCATTTAGGGCTTTATAGATTAAAACCAGCGCTTTGAACTGTGCCCGGAAACTGATCAGCAGCCAGTGGAGCTGCAATAATAGGGGGGTTATGTGATCCCCTTGTCAGGATCTACTAACTGAAGTAATTAACAGCTTGATAGTTCCATTCTTGTCTGAATAAAGCATTGCCACTTTGTTATCTGTATTGTCACCTGGCCATGAGGCAATGCATAAATAAATGCCATCAAGCTGGAACCAACTAATTGCAGATCTTAAGGTAAGTGAGATATTTAAGGAGTGGTTTTAGTAGTTCCACTCCCCTAGTGAGTTTCCATGGCTGAGCAGGGATTCAAACATGAATCTCCAGAATGGACCACTCTATCTACTACACCACACTGGGTACCCTATGCATAAATAAACAGACATCTATTTCTGTTTGTTTGTTTAAGGAAGTGGATTTTGATTTATGAATGTTCACACTGAAATAAACCTTTTAGTCTTTAAAGTGTTACAACATTTTGCCTTCTTTTCTTTTACCAACTGTCTTACCCCTCTCTCATATACTGATGTCAAAGCTCCCTTTGTTTTGTCACTTGACTATTTATGTAATGGCTTATTTAAATTAACACAGGAATTAATGTGTTTTCTTTAACAATCTTCACTTATTTCCTCTCTTCTTCTTTTGCTGACACCAACCTACAGTTGCCCCTATATGTGTGCACATGCCCCTTCACTCAGGCCCTCATAACAACCTCCACATAGCCAACCCTCAGTTATTGATCTCCACATCACTTAACTTGAATTAAGGTAATAAAATGTTATTAAAGTAAAAGTAAAAGGATGATATTCATGCTTAGGCTTCAAATTCATTCAGCACAATTCTTCACTCTCTGTATCACCTCTCTCCCCCTCAAACTGCCAGCTCCTCTATTAAAAACTGCCCTCTATCCAATCTTTACCCTAGACCACCCCCCTAAGAACCTCACCAACCCTCAGGTCCCCTAGTTTCTCCCAACCAAACAGAACAATCCTTATTAACATTCCATGTTCCTTACTTACCCTCTCCCATCACATACTTCCCAGACCAATGCACTTCAAAACAATACAGTTGCCATTACCATGTTGTAGACAATACATCTAAACATAACTGGCCATCACATCAACATGCTGAGATAGACTGATACAGCTGCTTCATTGGAGATGACAATGTGGCTCTTTAAAGACTAACATGTGTCTGAAGAAGTGGGTTTTGATCCCTGAAACCTCACACTCAAACAAATTTGTTAGTGTCACAATATTTTGTTTTATCTTCTTTTTTCTACCCCCCCTTTAGTTTTGCCAACATATATCTATATATGTATGTACACCACAAAACATGTTACATTGTCATTGTGCAATGTATAGGCATACAGAAACGCGTTACCATGTTTTGTAGAGGTGAACGTTATGTAGAAACTGGAAAGCACTGCTTCTTCCATAAAGCATGGCATGCAAATCTAACAAGCATAGCTTTCCCAATCTCTATGACAGGAAAAAAGCCCACATCAGATGAACTTCTGCCTACCATGGGCAGAAACAGCCTTTATTATTTATTAAAGGAGCAAAACTGGCCTAGGGAGGGGGAGACAGCAGGCGCAGCTGCCAGATCCTGGAAATTGGTTATTTGTAATTAAATTCTCTTTCCGTTAAAGCACGTGCAACTATATAACATTTTGACTGCAACTTTTAAAGGGATACCTTCATTCCTTATGAAATGTAACTGTAATTATATGTGAATATTCAAAATAAATTATTGAGTCAAGTCAAAAAATAGAAGAAAGGGAATGGGAAAGGGAAAGGAAAAGGAAGGGAAACATGAAGGCCTTCAGGCTTCACGCTTCTGTGCTGTTCACACCAATACTTGGTGTGAAGGCTTGATACTCCTCTCAGAGGAGAGCAACGGGCTGTGAACTTGGGCAGAAATGGCCTAGAAGAGTTCAGCTTTGCAGAAAGAAAGTGGATTCTGCTTTGTTGGCCAGCAATGAGACCCAGAACTCATTTTACATTTAGAGGAGGTGTGGCCTCACTAAAAGATTTAGAAGGAATATCACATAAAGGGTGTATTTTGAAGCACAAGTCATCTGTTTCTAGCAGACAGATTTTGTTTTTAAAAAAGTAATTAAAAGCACATATCTAGTTGACTTTAAGAAACTGGAAAGTAAAGAGTTTCGTAAACGTTATCATGGTAAAATTATTTTATTCTGAGGCCTTGGAACTATAACTGGCTATGTTTAAAATACAGCTTCCCAAGCTCTATGAAATGTAGATCATTGATGGATCTCCCAGAGAACTATGACCTTTCAGCCTATGTTTGGAAAGGCTCCAGGAACTTGTGGGACGCTGATAACTAGCCAGCCTAAAAATAGGCTGTGAGTGAGTCAAATGAGGTTTTCCTCTCACAAGATCAGAGATTTGTTGAAAGTTACACAGATGTTACATTTGCACCAATTTAAACCAGTTACATGTTTGTTCAACCTACATCATCTTCGAATATTTTTTTAATACATCATCTTGGAATATTTTTTTAATATCAATTTTACTACAGGTGCATTGAGAAAAGTTTTAATTATTCTTTATGTCTTCTGAGATTTCTGTTCTTTTCTCTCTGCAATTTTCTTTTATCTGAAAGAAATACATCGAAACAACAATAGATCGAAACAACAATAGATTGGATAGTTGGAATATCCAACAATAGTTGGATATTCAAATTTATTAACTTGCCATGATTCCACAGGTGTCACTGTAAGTATCACAAAGCTATTTCCTATTATAGTTGTGAAGGACAGAATGAACCCTGAACTAGCATGCAAGTGTCAGATAGCCATAGCTGAGGGCTCCTATACTGTCTGTGCACAAGAGTTTAGGGACACAGGTCTACATTTCAATGTACTTGCTACATGCTACTGATTTAAGAAAAATGAAGACAGGAGGGCCTGGCGTGCTCTGGTCCATGGGTTCACGAAGAGTCGGACATGACTTAACGACTAAACAACAACAATAATTATTAGGGATAAAAATCTTCTATACTTTATGAGTTTATTGTGAGAAATACCAGCATAAATCTGCATCATAATTGCTGTGTGCTTGTTCAACCAAGATTTTCCTCATTTTATCTCAGATCTCACAGATTTGACTGACATATACCCTTGTAGATACCTTTAGGGGTTCATCAGCTGCCTGTGGCTAGAACTACTGCTCTGGAAGACAGCATCCTTTCCAAAGAGTACTGAGGAAAGACTATTCTCTTGGAAGTGCCTATGACCTCCAGTCCCTCTCTTGGAACAGGATCCTTTGGTCCTTTCTATTTTCTGCCTCCCAGAGTTTGGTCAAATTCATGTTGGTAGCTTTGATGACACTGTCCAACCATCTCGTCCTCTGTCATCCCCTTCTCCTCTTGCCCTCACACTTTCCCAACATCAGGGTCTTTTCCAGGGAGTCTTCTCTTCTCATGAGATGGCCAAAGTATTGGAGCCTCAGCCTCAGGATCTGTCCTTCCAGTGAACACTCAGGGTTGATTTCCTTCAAAATGGATAGGTTTGATCTCCTTGCAGTCCAGGGGACTCTCAAGAGTCTCCTCCAGCACCACAATTCAAAAGCATCAATTCTTCAGCGGTCAGCCTTCTTTATGGTCCAGCTCTCACTTCCATACATCGCTACTGGAAATTAGCATACTACAGGCCAATTATTTCAATATCATTTCAATACTGTTACCCATGCATTATTTGCAATTCTGACAGAAAGTTAGTACTGGTTTTGGAAAAAAAGGCTGTTATGAACCTAAACTAGATTGAGGAACTGCTGGATAGGTCAGTGGTTTAGGTATCTGGCTGCGGAGTCAGAGGTTGGGAGTTCAATTCCCTACTGTGCCTCCCTGATGGGGGCTGGACTTGAAAATTCTTAGGGTCCCCCCCAGCTCTGAAGTTCTAAGATTATTATTAAATAGCTTTCAAATGGACTGGGGCTACAGAATTTGTATCCTGGTGTGGGTGAATCTGTAGGCCTTGGGGGGCCACATTCAGTCTGTTGGCCACACAATTGCTATCCATGCTCTTGGTCTGAGATGAGCCATATTGGTGGATTTGGGAGCCAATTTTCTGTCCCTGGGATTCTCTGGAGAGTGCACAGACCACCAAAAAGCAATGAAACAAACAAAACAGGAAATGACCAGAAATATAGTTTTGGTTTTGAGAAATTGTTATTCCTGGATTTTAAACGTTGCAGGAAAAGCAACATACCTAAAAGGTGAATTACAGGTCCTGGAGCAAAGATGCTTCATATTTGTGGGAGAAAACCATTTGGAGGGGTGGGAGCCTGTCGGTCTGATGATGTAAAAAAAAAATACCTCAAAGCAGAAGGTAGTGCAGCTGGCAATTGTTTTGTCATAGACACAAGGCTATCCGCATGCTGTGTAACGGCAGTGGAAATAATGCCAAAGCTGATTGATGCTGTAGCTGCAGTTTGGATCAATGGTTCTTATCTTAGTTTTAAGCACATGGATTATGCCTGTGTGTAGTAATCCTAATTACAAATGATAGTTGTTAGATTATGTTGCTCTTAATCATAATACACGTGGAAGGAGGACACCATTGTAAGTCTTATCATATTTTCAGGGTTTTATGGTCCTTGAGAGCACACACAGGCATATTTGAAAGGAAAAGTGTCCTTTTGGGGCAACAGTACGGCAATGGAGCAGGTGTGTGGCTGGCCTCAGGAAGGGTCAGGTGTGCCAGTGTAGCTCCTTGATCCTTGAAATTGCCTACCCTTGACTTAGGGTCAACCCAGGCAATATAGTTACACATCACTAGAAAAGAAAAGCACAAGTTGGTGTTTTAGGGGAGCAATTCCCTTGGAGTTTTCTGTCTAAGTAATCAGAATGCAAATCTTTCTGTGAAGCTGCCATCTGGTCTAGTTCAGCCTGAGCAAGCAGAATGCAAAAGGAGCCAGTATTTCTCTCCTGATAATAAAAAAACAAAACAAAGCAAGCTAATTTGCAAGATCAAGTAAACCAGAAAAGCTCTTCTGATAACAATCAGTTGTCTTTTAATACTTAAGGGATTCCCTCTTCTAACACCAAGCTCTCAGTAGGATCTAGTTGGAGCAGTGATTGAGTGACCAAGGGTGCAACTACACAGCACAAAGAATGCAAATGGATCCACTGTGAAGTTGCATCCAGGAAGTTGGGTTTCCCTGAGTTAATTTGCTTTAGCTAACACAATGAAGTCAGCAAAGGCGGGAGGAAATCAACCTTGTTCGCAGCTTCTTAAATCCTCTCCCTCCCAAATTTGGTGCCTGGTTTTGCTTGTTCTCCTCTACCCTTTCTGTTTCAGTCCGTTCGCTTCTCTTCCAATCCATTTCTTTCTTTTTCTTTTAAGGCTTGGTGCCCTACCACTAGGACAGCTAGATGACTTGTTTCCACTTTGTTAAGGTAGCTCTGCTTTGGCCATCCAGATTTGCACTGTTAAGAGCAGAGCTACTTTAAAACATTTTACTCTCTCACTCCCTCTCCTGAGTCCTTCTCTTCCCCCTCTCTCATATGGTTGCCTAGCTACCCTAGTGCTAGATTAGTAAACCTTTAAAAGAAAAAAGAAAGAAATGGAACAGAATGAAACAAGAAGGAAAAAGCAGACCCAGGCACCAAGTGTGGGGAAAAGTGGATTCAAATGGCAGCCAGTTCCCCCGCTGCCCTGTCTCTCCCACTGCTGCTGCAGCTGGCTGGAATGGCTTTAAATACAATGGCTACACTCACCCACCCCACATCAGCACAAGCCACCACAATGCCTGAAATGCATTCAATTCAAAAAAAGTAGAAATCCTAGCAATGGAGGGAAAAAAATGGATGAAGAGGAAAAACCATGGGCTGATTTGCCTGGATTTTACTGTCATGCAGTCAATGGAAAATAATGTGAATCAAACTGTCCCATTTCTGGAGCATTTCTCATATTACTTGTCAGTGTAGTTGACCTCTAAATAAGAAGTAAGATTCTTATTTCTACTCTTGCCTTTTCCTCTTAGGCAATCTCTTTTTCTCAGGCTCTTAACCCCTAAACTGAGGGGCCTATCCAGTACTGATCTACCAGGTAGATTTAGTATAAGGAGTGTTATGATAAAATGTGCTGACATTTATTTCTCCTCTCTGTCACTGTTCATTGCAATAAATAGATTTGTTTCATCCCACAATTTCTTATGAACTATGGGGAATGCTGCACGGTTGTTAAAAAATAAAGATGCTGTTATTACAACAGGGAAAATCTAATTTGTTACTCTGCAGGACTAATGAGAGTTAAAGAGATGACAGATGTGTTTTCTTAGTGAGTACACCACTGCCCTCTTCTGGACCTTGGCAGATCATCAAGCTGGCATATTTATGTCAACCTTCTGATCTGATGGATGGATGGATTGATTGATTCACTGGAAAGTGGTATATACATTTCGGTACCCAAATAAATAAAGGATCTGGAATAGGCTCAGGGCTAAACCACACATGATGTGGGAAGTCTATGATTACATTATTCAACTTTTTCGGTTTGTTTATGTTGAATTTAAAACATTTACAGGGGGTTCTC
Source organism: Intellagama lesueurii (assembly GCA_037013535.1). Taxonomy (NCBI): domain Eukaryota; kingdom Metazoa; phylum Chordata; class Lepidosauria; order Squamata; family Agamidae; genus Intellagama; species Intellagama lesueurii. The sequence goes on along the minus strand of JBAJHW010000004.1, from coordinate 172,421,864 downwards.
AGGTTGACGCGGGAAGCAACACAGTGGTGAGGGTAACCTTTTCCGCAGCTCTGTTTTCCAGTAAAATTGCCTTGTCTTCTGGAAGGATGACATAGCATTATTTATTTTCACCTGATAGGACTTTTAGCAGCTTAAGCGAGGATTGGGGAAATGCTCCTGTTTGGTCTGATTTATTTGGTGTTCACATCTTCCACACCTGAGAAAAAGTTGTTTCTGTTTCATTTTGTTGCTAGTTTACAAACAAATGTTTTTAAAAGTTCTTATAAATTTTTTGATGTATTTTTGTGTGTGTTTTCTTATACACAAATATTTGTACACCTTTTCATAAGACATATCTCCATAATAAATACTTTTTTGAGGCAGTTTTCATAATACATTTTTTGTATGCTATTTTCCCTCATGCCAGCACACACACATATATACTGGAAATTGCATCATAAAGAAATAAATAAAATCTGTATAAATGCAAAATCAAAAGGGCAACAGCCCACATACTGGTTCAAGAAGTGTTTGTTTGTTTATTGATTGATTGATTGATTGATTGATCGATCGATCGATTGATTTTTAATATACTGCTTCCATTAGTGCTGCAGAACTACTCAATTTTCTCCAAATCCATAGTTGTGCTCAGGCTGGTGATTCTGATTTGCAGCGTGACAGCAGATATTGCATTCATTTCCTAAAACATGCCTTAAGCCATAATACACAATCATGTACATATTTTCTCAGAAAGTCAATTTGAATTGAATTGTCCAGTAACTCCAGAAAGGGATATTTCCTGCTTTGAATTGTAAAGAAAGGAGTGTTACATTAACTTATTCCCTCTCTCTTTTTTATCCCTGCTCTTCAAGATATTTTGCAAGTCTTTCAAAACCTGCTTCCTCCTCCTGATGCTGTGCAAAATGGGAAAGAAAAACGAAATGTTGATATATCACTTTTGTTATTTAAAAAAAGGACAAGGGGGTGATTGTACCAAGAAACAGTAAAGAAAATGAATCAATACAAATTTAAGAGCAAGTGTTGTTGTTGTTGTTTAGTCATTTAGTCGTGTCCGACTCTTCGTGACCCCATGGACCAGAGCACGTCAGGCCCTCCTGTCTTCCACTGCCTCCCAGAGTTTGGTCAAATTCATGTTGGTAGCTTTGATGACACTGTCCAACCATCTCGTCCTCTGTCATCCCCTTCTCCTCCTGCCCTCACACTTTCCCAACATCAGGGTCTTTTCCAGGGAGTCTTCTCTTCTCATGAGATGGCCAAAGTATTGGAGCCTCAGCTTCAGGATCTGTCCTTCCAGTGAACACTCAGGGTTGATTTCCTTCAGAATTGATAGGTTTGTTCTCTTTGCAGTCCAGAGGACTCTCAAGAGTCTCCTCCAGCACCACAATTCAAAAGCATCAATTCTTCAGCGGCCAGCCTTCTTTATGGTCCAGCTCTCACTTCCATACATCACTACTGGAAAAACCATAGCTTTGACTATGCGGACCTTTGTCAGCAAGGTGATGTCTCTCCTTTTTAAGATGCTGTCTAGATTTGTCATCGCTTTCCTCCCAAGAAGCAGGGATCTTTTAATTTCGTGGCTGCTATCACCATCTGCAGTGATCATGGAGCCCAAGAAAGTAAAATCTGTCACTGCCTCCATATCTTCCCCTTCTATTTGCCAGGAGGTGATGGGACTAGTGGCCATGATCTTCGTTTTTTTGATGTTGAGCTTCAGACCATTTTTTGCACTCTCCTCTTTCACACTCATTAAGAGGTTCTTTAATTGCTCCTCACTTTCTGCCATCAGAGTGGTATCATCTGCACATCTGAGGTTGTTGATATTTCTTCTTGCAATCTTAATTCCATCTTGGGATTCATCCAGTCCTGCCTTTCGCATGATGTATTCTGCATATAAGTTAAATAAGCAGGGAGACAATATACAGCCTTGTCGTACTCCTTTCCCAATTTTGAACCAATATCCATATCCAGTTCTAACTGTTGCTTCCTGTCCCACATATAGATTTCTTAGGAGATAGATAAGGTGGTCAGGCACTCCCATTTCTTTAAGAACTTGCCATAGTTTGTTGTGGTCCACACAGTCAAAGGCTTTTGCGTAGTCAATGAAGCAAAAGTAGATGTTTTTCTGGAACTCTCTGGCTTTCTCCGTAATCCAGCGCATGTTAGCAATTTGGTCTCTAGTTCCTCTGCCCCTTCGAAATCCAGCTTGTACTTCTGGGAGTTCTCGGTCGACATACTGCTGAAGCCTATATTGTAGGATTTTGAGCATAACCTTGCTAGCGTGTGAAATGAGTGCAATTGTATGGTAGTTGGAGCATTCTTTGGCACTGCCCTTCTTTGGGATTGGAATGTAGACTGATCTTTTCCAATCCTCTGGCCACTGCTGAGTTTTCCAAACTTGCTGGCATATTGAGTGTAGCACCTTAACAGCGTAATCTTTTAAGATTTTAAATAGTTTGACTGGAATGCCATCACCTCCACTGGCCTTGTTGTTAGCCATGCTTTCTAAGGCCCACTTGACTTCACTCTCCAGGATGTCTGGCTCAAGGTGAGCAACCACACTATCTGGGTTGTCCGGGACATCCAGATCTTTCTGGTATAATTCCTCTGTGTATTCTTGCCACCTCTTCTTGATGTCTCTGCATCTGTGAGGTCCCTACCGTTTTTGTCCTTTATCATGTCCATCTTTGCACAAAATGTTCCTTTAATATCTCCAATTTTCTTGAACAGACGTCTGGTTTTTCCCTTTCTATTCTTTTCCTCTATATCTTTGCACTGTTCATTTAAGAAGGCCCTCTTGTCTCTCCTTGCTATTCTTTGGAAGTCTGCATTCAATTTTCTGTAACTTTCCCTATCTCCCTTGCATTTTGTTTCCCTTCTCTTCTCTGCTACAGTGGTGCCTCGATTTACGGAATTAATCCATATTGGAACGGCGGCCATAGGTCGAAATTTCTGTAAGTCAAAGCACCATTTCCCATAGGAATGCACTGAAAACGGATTAATCCGTTCCGGCCAAAGAAAAAAATACCACCACCCCCAAAATAAAAATAAAAATAAAACACTGCAAGCCCCTGGGCCTGCAAAAAAACAAAACAAATCTAAAAATAAACGTAAACATAACCCCACCAGCCCAATCCCACCCTGCAAAAGCCACCCAAAACAGTAAAAAGCTACTGTAAAAGCAGCACCTTACCTCCACTGGTGCCGCCCGGCCCTGGCTCCACCGCCAGCACGACCACTGCCGCCGGGAGGCTTGAGCCTGGCCGGGGTGCTTCGGCCGCTCGCCCCCGGCCGCGGTGGAGGCAGCGGTCACCCAGCACCGGGAGGCTTGAGCTGGCCGGGGTGCTTTGGCTGCTTGCCTCCCGGCTCGCCTCCCGCTTGCTCCGCGCCACCCTCCGTGGGCCCATGGCGGGAAATTCAAATGGCGGAGGGCGGTGAGGAGCGAGCGGGAGGCGAGCCGGGAGGCAAGCGGCCGAAGAAACCCGGCCAGCTCAAGCCTCCCGGCGCTGGGTGACCGCTGCCTCCGCCGGGGCTGGGGGCGAGCAGCTGAAGCACCCCGGCCAGCTCAAGCCTCCCGGCGCTGGGCCACCCCCACCGCATCCCTTTCCCTAACCGTTGGGGCGAAAGAGCTACAAAGAAGCAGCCTCTTCGCCACCAACAGTTAGTAAATTTAAATTTCCCGCCCTTTTCCCCTGCCTGTTTCTTTTCATAAGTGGAAGCTCTGACCGCAAATCGAACCAAAATTTTGCGGCTGGAGCTTTCCGTAACTCAAAATTTTCGTAAGTAGGGACGTCTGTAAGTCGAGGCACCACTGTATTTGTAATGCCTCGTTGGACAGCCACTTTGCTTTCTTGCATTTCCTTTTCTTTGGGATGGTTTTCGTTGCTGCCTCCTATACAATGTTACGAGCCTCCATCCATAGTTCTTCAGGCACTCTGTCCACCAAATCGACTTCCTTAAATCTGTTCTTCACTTCCACTGTGTATTCATAAGGGATTTGGTTTAGATTATACCTGACTAGCCCAGTGGTTTTTCCTACTTTCTTCAGTTTAAGCTTGAGTTTTGCTATAAGAAGCTGATGATCAGAGCCACAATCAGCTCCAGGTCTTGTTTTTGCTGACTGTATAGAGCTTCTCCATCTTTGGCTGCAGAGAATATAATCAATCTGATTTCGGTATTGCACATCTGGTGATGTCCATGTGTAGAGTCACCTCTTGTGTTGTTGGAAAAGAGTGTTTGTGATGACCAGCTTGTTCTCTTGACAAAACTCTATTAGCCTTTGCCCTGCTTCGTTTTGAACTCCAAGGCCAAACTTACTTGTTGTTCCTTTTATCTCTTGACTCCCTACTTTAGCATTCCAATCCCCTATAATGACAAGAACATCTTTCTTTGGTGTCAGTTCTAGAAGGTGTTGTAAGTCTTCACAGAATTAGTCAGTTTCAGCCTCTTCAGCATTGGTGGTTGGTGCATAAACTTGGATTACTGTGATGTTGAAAGGTCTGCCTTGGATTCGTATTGAAATCATTCTATCATTTTTGAGATTGTATCCCAGTACAGCTTTTCCCACTCTTTTGTTGACTATGAGGGCTACTTCATTTCTTCTACGGGATTCTTGCCCACAATAGTAGATATGGTAATCATCTGAATTGAATTTGCCCATTCCCATCCATTTTAGTTCACTGACACCCAGGATGTCAATGTTGATTCTTGCCATCTCCTGTTTGACCACATCCAGCTTACCAAGGTTCATAGATCTTACATTCCAGGTTCCTATGCAGTATTTTTCTTTGCAGCATCGGACTTTCCTTTTACTTCCAGGCGCGTCCGCAGATGAGTGTCCTTTCGGCTTTGGCCCAAGCACTTCATTAGCTCTGGAGCTACTTGTCCTTGTCCTCCGCTCTTCTTCAGTAGCATGTTGGATGCCTTCTGACCTGAGGGGCTCATCTTCCAGCGTTATATCTTTTAGCCTTTTGTTTCTGTTCATGGAGTTTTCTTGGCAAAGATACTGGAGTGGCTTGCCAGTTCCTGCTCCAGGTGGATCGCGTTTAGTCAGAACTCTCCACTATGACCTGCCCGTCTTGGGTGTCCCTGCACGGCATAGCCCATAGCTTCTTTGAATTACTCAAGCCCCTTCGCCACGACAAGGCAGCAATCCGTGAAGGGGAAGAGCAGTGTAGCCTACTATAATGGTTCAAAAAGAAATCAATCAATGTAGTTAAAAGTAATGGGAATGCTCCTGCTGATCTATCTCTCTGTCTCTATCTCTATCTCTGTCTCTATCTCTGTCTCTATCTCTTGTCTCTATCTCACATCACCACTGGAAAAATATGTATCGGTACAACAGAGGTATGAAAATAATTTATATAATGGGGGTTCTTTTCTCACATGTGATTGAGCCCTAAGTTGCAACTAGAGTAGGCTCATTGAATCAGTGGAGATTTTGTGAGTTAACTTCATAAGTTCCATTGACTGAATTGGCCTATACTACTTGCAACAGAATTCCAGTCATTGAATTTTAACTTAATATTGAAATTCTATGTGCATTTCCTAGATGCGAGCTCCACTAAATAAAATGGAACTTATTTGTGAGTATATATTTGTAAGATTGCACTGATAGATTGCAATTCTCTCCATACTTTCCTGGAAATTATAGGGAACTTCCTTCTGAGTATATACATATAGGATTGAAATAATAATTAAATAACTGTTTTTTAAATCCATGGCTAGATATCAATCAAGCTCTAAAGTTTGGAGATGAGCTGTTGACTGTATATCAGATTCACAGCAGAAAACAAGATTGGCCAGAATCCTGGTACATATTTACACTAGCTTAACTCATTTGATGTAAGCCTTAGCAGTGAACTTGTCACAAATTACGATAGCGGTGTGAGGATATGGGTTTTGTAGTACTTATTTCCCAAGATTTGCAGGTGTTCATCGTGCCTGGAGACTGTTTGTTCCTATGAAGATGAGCCAAGGCTGTTTCTCAGGAATGATAACCAAAACATTCCTCACTAATGGTATACCATCATACCAGCCTGGGATGAGAGAGGGAGCTGTGGAAAGTTACAAGTTGGGCGTGGAGTTGCGGACAAAGGACTGTATGCTGATTGGATACCATCAGGGGACAGAGACTTTGATTTAAGTTATGGAAGAAGCGGGTTACGTAAGTCGTTGGTGTGTGAGCGCAAGTTGGAGAAGAAGATGGAGGACAGGTTTACAGCCTTCGATGATGGATTGGAGATTTAGCCATGGTAACTTAGAATAGCCAGCAATTAAGTAGTAAAGCTGTTAGTTAGTAAGTATTTTATTGTTTTATGGGAAAGGCTTGCAGAAGCTTACTTAATACCTAAATGCTTTGCATTTAACAAGTACAATTGTATCTTTTTGTATTTTCTTTGTTTTACAACTTTTTACTCTTTTAAAATAAATATTATATATTTTACCCAAGTGTGATTCTTGGGGACAAGGGTGAGAGTGCCTAAAGAAAGTGCCTTGGCCACAAGGGATTTATTTGCTATTTTTGGTTATTTTGGTGTCCTACCTGGTAAGGCCGGTGTGCAAGGACCAAAGTACACAGCTAAGAGTTTTAAGCTCAAATAAGTGAGTAATTGTAAATCTAGGGTCAGAAGCTTGCCCATAGTTGCCCACTCACGCACCTACTAGAACTCACCCAGTCTAGGTTGCAAAGGTGGTGGATGCCGGGAACTACAGTTGGCTCCTTCCCCTAGTGGAATGCCTTCTCTAAGGAGACGTGTTCCTGACAGGCAGTATAGGCATTTGCTGTTGCATGCCAAATTATGTGATTTGCTAAAGAATGGCAAATCCCTATGCTGATTTCTTATCCTATGGGGATTTGCCATTGAGATTTATACTGACTAGCTTATACTACTGGGGATGATTAATAAGATTCTGGCAATTATCTTTCATATGTGATTATTAGATACCATTATGTAGGGTTTTTGGTTGTTTATAAAGCAGATACATTTTGGCATATAAGTATGATTATAACAGTGAAGATTTTCAACCATCCAGGTGAGGTTATCTGGAAGTTGAGCCATGGCAACTGGACTTATTTCTTATTAGGTTGAAACGTTTCACTACTCATCCAAGTAGCTTCTTCAGTCTGAGGAGAGTTGGTAAGGGACCCCTGATATATCCTCCATGTTGGTTTCACTTTCCCCTGGTCTGAATAGGCTCCTTAGATGGACAAAGGACGGGGCGGGGGTGAGTGAAAATCCCACTTCTGCAGTCCTCCTCCACCCATTGGGGAGACTAAAGAAGCTACTTGGATGAGTAGCAAAATGTTTCAACCTAGTAAGAAGGAAGTCCAGTTGCCATGACTCAACTTCCAGATATATGATTATAACAGTGGCTGGAATCCAATAGCACAACTTATGCTGTGTAAGGTTGACAGCACCATCATATTTTGTGATTATGTGGAGGTGGGGCATAGAAAATAAAAATGTCTGACTGCCCTCCCAAGGTCCTGAAGCTCCCGTGGGTTCTCTTTCATGTGGGGAAGCCGTTGGGGGCTGCAAAACAGAGAGGAAGTCTTTAATTGCTGAAAATTGCTGCTGCCAGAATGTCATCAGATTTACAATGCATAGGTTACACTACTGGATTTCAGCCAGTGTGCTATATTTATATATGTTGTTTATGCTTTGTCTGTGTTTAAATGTGCTTTTGTAAATACTAATTAGAATATGAATGTGTATAATGGCACTGTGAGACTCAGTGATCACATAAACACAGGGTGACTCTGCAGCTTTTGACAGGAACATATATTTATGGTTGCCTGGCAATGGGAACTTTACTGCAAGAAGTGAGAGTTTCCCTACCCTCTTAATCATTATATTGCTGGTATCCTTCCTTCCCTCAGCAAGTACGGTTCTTGTTTAGTTACTTCTGCAAATAAAAGACAATAGTTTTAAAATGCTTACTAATAAGACAATTCATTTTTGTGACTTCCTATTTTTATTAGCATTTAAAGAGATGCAGGGCAGGTTGGGGGCCTGTGTCTTCTTATTCAGACATGGATAACAGGACTGCACATCTGGAGTACCATGATTTGAATTAGCTTGGTCACCAGGAAAATATGAATTCCTGGACTTATTGGTTGAAAGATAAAAAATAAATAAAAAATAATAAATAAATAAATAAATAAATAAATAAATAAATAGAAAATGTGGAGGACATGTGCTCAAAAACTTGACATGAAGACATGGAATCGTTAGTGGCAAAAAGAATAATAATTTAGTCTGTTAAAATGGAAGAAAATAGTTTATTTCTCTCTCAGACTCCTGACTGAGGAGAGAACTCAACTTACCATCATCCTCACAACATGGAGGACAAGCAACAAGAACTACCTGAAAACGAAATGCCTCAGAGTGAAGAACGTTAAGCACTTAATGGCGGGAAGGAAAGAGAACTGTTGATTGCTTGCTTACAAGTGAGCAGACAAGTTAGTTTTCCAAGAGAGGTTTTCTCTTCTAAAGAGAATAATGTGACCAACTGTGTTAGCAATTAGAGATGGGCATGAACTGCCAGTTCGATGGGTTTTGCCAGTTCATTTAATGGCTGAACAGGTGTTTGGTGCTTCAAAGCCCCACCTCCTCCTCTGGGTGCCCACTTGGAGGCAGTGCCCGGAGGAGGTGACGCAGGGAAGCTGGGGCACTGCCTCTGAGTGGGTGCCCATTGGGGAAGGCAGGGCTTTGAAATGCCAAACACCTGTTGCCAAAAACCAGCACGAACCACCAAACTGGCAATTTGTGCCCATCTCTATTAGTAATTAGTCTATGCGTAGCATGCTGGGTTGCTAGTATTTCAACATATTTTTATCCTTTGATCCAAGGAAGAGGTTAGAGTCAATCCCATACTGAAGATCCATTCAGTGACTTGGCAGGAGTTCCACTTGGCCAGCAGAATAGCAGCTTTGCTGCCACCATGGTGGAAATGTTCAGATACCTCACATGAACCAAATATACGATGGTGGAATGGCTGGAATGGAGTGGAGATGGGAGCAGGAAAAGAAAAGGAAAGGTGTATACCTCTTCAATTCATGCCTCTATCAATGGCTCCTAAACAAATACAATTGTCAACTTTGGTCTAAGCAGCTTAAAGGCTGCATTAGGCTGCAGTAGCCCTGACACTTACACTCATCTCAGCCAGGTAATTCATTAATTACAAAATGCTAGATCGTATATGTTTTTAAAAACTGACATTTAACACTTGGCCTATTCAGTTCTCAGCTCATTCCACCAGATGGCACTAATGGATAACAAACAAGAGGGAGACACATTTTTTTTCTCCCCCTAAACCTCCCTTCTGTTTTTTTTTTTTTTTTAACAGATTATTTAGCTCCTTCTCTTTTGGCTTCAACACATTCAATGTCCTTGGTACCATCCACTGTGACAACGTTCTTCTTAATGTGGAGTTATTCCCCAGAATACTGGTCATTCCCCTTTTGTAAGTTATGCATCCAAAGTCATATTTGCATTTGCTCCAGATCTTTTTTTCCACTGGAAGGCATACAGTATATCCTATGTGTTGTACACAAGCCCTTTCAAAAACCTCTGTATTGTATTTCCTAATGAGTGGATGGGAGCAGGTTCACCTTTAAATAAACAGACTAAGGCTGCAGTCCCGTACTCACTTGGTTCTAAGCCACAATGAATAGCTCATGTCTGCTTGAATAGGATTGTGTATTAGAAGCCAGATGTTAATCCTATTCATGTTTAGCAAAAGCCCAGAAAATTTATTCCCATGGTAATAAAAACCTACATTAAGTTTGTTCTGTATATCGCAAGTCTATAAGAGGTGTCCTAGCTGTAAGCTCTGAGTGGAATGAAGCAACTGGCTACAGAAATTATGTTTCTATCTTTCACACTTCATTTGTAACCAAGATATCCTAAAGTATCCTGTTTATGTGGGCATGAGTCTGTTTGTGGGTGAAGTTGGCTGCCAGCAGACTTAACACATGGAAATCACATTAGAACATGTTAAAGTCTTTCTTGGTATAAGGAACCAGACTACATGACTAACAACAACATCTCAGGCCATAGGTATAGTAACAAGAAGCCAGAACACAGAAGCAAGTACCACTGCCTTTTTTTTTTGGCAGCAAGTGAGGTAAGAAATTATTGCTGCATGAGAGTTCAAAAATGAGTTAAAGAATAAGTTAAAGAATAAATCAACCATCACTACAACAAAATGGAAGACAAATTCCATGCAATTTCAAAACATCTATCTCCAAAATTATTGCTGCATGAGAGTGCAGCAATGATCTCATGCTGGCAGAGCAAATCAACATTCTATAAGGCAATTCTAAAAATGGGGACAGCCCAAATAAAAAATTATAACTTTGAAACTGAGCTTCAGATCACCACTATATTTTGCACAGTTATAGCAGACAGTCTGCTCTTGCTCTGTTATGCATTTTTTTTTTAAAAATAAAACTGTTCCCCCCATTCAGAAATAAGTGACCCTAAATGTCTCCAGATTTAAAATAGATTATATACATTGGAATGATCAGCCTTGCTTATCTTGAAAGAGAATGGCTGGCCTCACCACTTTTTTGAATTTGGCAAGAATCCAGGCTCCCCATCCAATAGGGGAATATTGATCCACAAAAAAGGCATTTCAAAAAAAAGAAAGAAATACTGCCACTTTCTTATAAGATTGAGCATGTGTGGAACAGGCTACCCAGCAGGAGCTTCACAAAATGAAACATTTGTAGGGTACGGGGAGAGATATTTAGAGAGAAAAGTCACAGAAAGAAACTGAAAAGGCAGGTTTTTTTTAAAGAGTTTGAAAAATCAGGTTTGCTTGATAAGAAGGCAATGGAGCGACAGAAAGGGGGATATTTTGTCATGTGTCTTCAGTAAATATTGTCTCTTAGGATTTCTGAGGCCAAAAAGTCTCCTCACATAGGTTTTCAAAGGAAGAGTCAGCTCTATGTCTGATGTTTTGGGTGAGGAAATGGTTAACTGATGAAAAAAGGAGTCTGGTTCTGTGATCCTCCCCTGCTCGGTGTCTCTTTGTGAGTGGTAGTGAGCACAAGACAGTATCCTGTAGAGTGTAGACCATCTTGACTGCTGACATGGGTGTTGTTGATATTCAGGCTGCCCTTTGCTATATAAAGCTTGGCACCCTTTTTCTTGCTGGCAACACAGGCATAATATTGTGTAGCAACATGATGTTCTGAATCATAGATACGAAAGCCCAAAATCCCACATTCATAAACCGGAAGTTTTTTTGAATAATTTAATTGATTTTTTGGACTCCTGTTAAAGAGACAAGGCCATGTTTAAAGAGAAGGATGTACAGTATCTACCCGTTCTTATTTATAATCTGATCACAAAAGAACTTTTGAATATCTAGTCATATTTGATCATATCAATGTGATCTTTCCCCAATCTTGCATTAAAGTCCCTGCAGAGTAACTTCCGACAGCTGGTCTGGTTTAGACGGGACTAGCTATTAGATCATTTCAGGTTACTCCAAGGATCATGATGTTTACTGTGGGGACTAAGTGGGATATATACATTGACACCTCACAAAGCACTAATGCTGCAGCCATGGACAGTTATCACCTGCATGTAATTTGATGATGATTCTTCAATGACGGCTCCTTTAATATCCAGATGAGATGAGAGTAAAACAGCAAATCCTCTCTCAACCTCAGCAATTTTCTTACCAGGCTGTTTCCAAGTCTTCAGAAGAAAGCAAAAACAGAATCCCTTTCTAAAAACTTTGTTTCTTGCAGCAAGATTAGGTAAAAAGATTGTAAATATCAAACAAAATCTGTATCAATTATTTTGATCCTCCAGTTTGAGTGTAATATTTTATTTGAGTCTACCTTCATTTTGAGCTGTTAAATGCAAGTCCTTTAAAGCCCAGGTGGGTAACCAGTTGTGTAGCCACATGAAACCACTAAAATATATCATCTATGCCCTACTGCTGGGACAATGCCTTGGATAATGACACTCCTTTTTCACAGACTTATACTTTCTCCCTCTCATTATACTCTCTCATGTGAGATTCTTATCCTCAGAGAACTTCGAGGCGGGCATCGCTGGATTTAATTCCTTGCAAATTCCAGGATAGACTATAAAAATGTTCTAAAATAAATAAAATAGAACAAAATAATAATCCTGAAACTCTGGCTTCAATCTTTATTGTTTGCTAACATTTCAAGAGGTTGTGTTTTATTTTTCATAGTCCTCAGGAATTCCTGTGAAGTTTGCCCAATACTATAACACTATTTTATTATTGTATTATTAATTGCAAATCCTGCACATTTGAGCAGTTTTCTAGGAAAACAGGGAGGATTTCATTACTTTAGAAAAGGAAGAATAGATTAACGGGCAAAAGAAGAGAAGGGACTATAATTTGTTCTAGCAAGTTTGAGAGATTTAATTGATTCCAAAGTAGATGCAAATCCATTAGAAACCCCTCTTTGGACATTCCCAGACTGTGATCTTTTGTTTTAGAGGGGAAGTCCACACTGTCTTTATGTCTATTCACTTTCATTGACTTTTGCTACTAATTTTCATGACATATTTTACACTGCCTGTCCACATGGTGTGCCTGTTTTGCTTTGCTTTTATTTGGGCTGTTCATTTCCTCACATTTTTCCTCTGACATCTTCCTCATCTGTGCCTGTAGGCATGTACTGTACCAGGATTCTCCCTGCTTTAGCTCAAGATCACCCTTCCCTTTGCCCACCCATCTTCCAACATGGTCCATATAAAGGGCATGGCATGGGGTGGTGATGGATATGTCCTGCTGGGCTAGGTCAAGAAACAGATGCCCTTTTGCCATGAGCAGAAGTTCATGTTTTCATCAAACTCATGTTCAAAACATAGCACAAGATGCAAATAAACATTTAGCAAGCTTTTGATCTCTGCCCTTCTGCCCTGAACAAACAAGCAAAAAGCAAGGTGGGTTACACAGGGAGCATTTACTATAGTAATGTTATAACATTGAGTTGCCATTGTACATGGTATTAAACTCACTGTGAGCACCACTCATCTCCCTGTTTCTCTTAGATTATTCCCAAAGCTAGCATCCAGTGTGGGTTGGCTATAATATTGAGTGGTATAATATGGTGGTGCAGTCTTGTTGTCTCATACTTTAGCATTGTAACATGAAACAGGTGTCCATCCATGCCAGGGGAACAGGCACACCAAAAACAGACTGGAAGTGAGACACACATGTGGGCCAGAATTGACAATGAGAACAACCCGGGTAGAAGCAGATGAACACAAAATCAGGGGAACACCCATAGACTGACGTCACTACTGTTCTTGTGAGTGGCATTGCTTCCCAAGCAAGAGGATGATGGAACATGGTACAAAAGCATACCAAGCAAGGTGGGTTGTTTTGTTTTGTTTTGTTTTTGGCAGTAGTACAATGCACAGTTAGTTTTCCTTTTTTTTTACCACACTAAGAAAAATGGCAGGCAAAGTGCGGAAAATCACAGTTCCCATGATGAGTGGTGCCATATGTCATTTGGATCATGACCAAAGAAGTGAAACACAGAGCTAGCTTTCAGCAGCTGGAACAGGCATCTAGCCCTCATGTGGATTCCCTCTGAATTTGGCAGTTTATGTCAATGTACTGGAAGGAATCTGTTAGAATGCTTTGCAGATCTGTCTGTAGATTTAGCCCACATCTTTCCATATATTTAGCCTACATCTTCTGAGGTCTGATTTAAGATGTTCATTTAAATTATTAAAAATTAAATTATTTATTGTACTTTGCATGGCAATAAAAAAAGTGCCCAAGTGTATGTATAGACAAGGGACGCAGGGGATGCTGCAGGTTACACTGCTGAGCCACTGGGCTGTCGATCGAAAGGTCAGCAGTTCAAATCCACGCGACAGGATGAGCTCCCGTTGCTTGTTCCAGCTTCTGCCAACCTAGCCATTCGAAAGCATGCAAAATGCAAGTAGATGAATAGGTATCACCTTGGTGGGAAGGTAACAGCGTTCTGTGTCTAGTCATGTTGGCCACGTGACCATGGAAAGTGTCTACGGACAAACACCACCTCTGACTTACAAACGGGGATGAGCCCCTAGAGTTGGACACCACTGGACTTAATTGTCAAGTGGAACCTTTACCTTTATCTATGTATAGATAAATGAACTGGTTGCTGTTCACTGAGCATGAATCTCAAAACACATATAGGTCAGGAAGCTTTTCTTGGCTTGAAGCCAGGAAATGACATAATCATTTCCATTTGTAGCTAATATATATCTCGTCTGTGGCAGTAAAAAACCCAAAGTTGCAGTTGCTCTGAGATAGCAAACTGTTGCTGGCACCCGTTCACTCACAATTTCCCATATCTAGGATTCAGAGCACTGGTAACACATACTGGCCAGAAATCTACTGCTTATGTACACTGGTGTACATACAATGGTGTCAATCACAGTGGCAAATTGCTGCTAGCTGAGGAATCTCTGCTTGCATTCCTCATTCTGCATCATGTCACATGACTAGTATGTGGTAAGAAATATAAACAGTAGCTCCTTAACTAATGGCAATTTGCTGCTGTGATTCACACCATTGCATTTATACTGCTCTATATAAGCAAAAGGATTCTGGCTACTGTCTCTTTGGGGATGTGACTACTCAATGAGTACTCAATGAGAGAAATGCAAATTCACTCACTGTGAAATTGCACCAGGAAATCTGGGTTTCCCTAGGTCTGTTTGAATTAACTGGCCACACAGGGAGGCGAGGAAATTGGCTAAACAGTCTTGTTCTCAGCTTGTTAATGTAACTCTCCTGTAGTTCTGCAGGATGCACAGCTAACAGAAGAACTACTTAATAAGCTGCAAACAAGGGCAGAAGGAAAGAAAGAATTCTGCCTGGAGGGGAAGGGTAGAAAGAAAAGGATCACAATTTTCTGGATTGGTTCAAGATCATAATGCCTGAACCAATGCAAATGGATTTGATGGTTAAAAAAGTAGAAGCCCCAGCAGTGGAGTAAAAAATCTACAAATTGTAGGCGGGAAACTCCAGGCTGATTCACATTGGCTTTTATGTCATGTGGTCAACAGAAAAATATGCAAACCAGCCTATTGCAATCCTGTAGCATTTCCCGTATTTTTTATTAATGTGGTTACACTCAAAGTCTCCAATGTCAAGTGTCAAGGATTTGGCTGACTATAGAAGGAGTTTTCACTTGAACAACATCTTTTTTTTTTTAATGGCCTGCTGAACAGTGATAGGATGTTGCTCTTGATCTGGTATTGAGATATCTCCAGGTCTACCCTTTGCTCTGAATGTGCCTTTGCCAGCTTCACAATATATTTCGAAACAATTTTGCAGTGTAACTGTAGCTGACTGTCTTCCCATTCATTATATGGCACTGACTAAGACTTCCCAATTGAGTAAAGAGGAAGATTGCACAGTAATGTGCAACAGAGTTACAAAAATTGTTCTATATTTTGAATTTCAGCCGCACTTTGACCAGGATGTCCAGGCCAAATAGCCTCCTTGTGATAGGACCTAGCCGACCTAGAAGAGTGCACGTTGTAGCTCAATGTACCTGGAGGGCACCAGGTTGAGAAAGGTTGACTAAAGTCCTAATTCCTCACTTATCTGAAGCTAGGAAGAAATCTGAGCTGATCTGGAAATTGAAAAGTAGTGGAAGTTCATCCAGAGTGTGAATCATCCAAACTTTTGCTTCCTGCTTCTGATATCTCATTCTCAGGAAGACTAGTGACATCTTTTTGAGTTGCTACATATTATATTGGGAGGAAGGGTTCAGAAACATAGATACCTCCAGATCCTCACTGTACTCTATGTAAATGATATATCCTCATGGTTGTGGAATAGTATGTGATCCCTGCATGGTCTAGAGTGCAGGAATAGCAGCTACTTGGGGTGGTCCTACCATTAGGCAGAATGGCCTATCGGTCACAAGCAGAGATCTTTGATGAAATACCTAGGAACAGAAGTATGAGTGGTGCTTTGCCTTCCATGTGCCCCTTGATCTAATCTGTTACTTGAGGACAGACACCATGGAATACACTGTTCAATCACCAAGGCTGAAAGAAAATGCAGCATGATTTGCTTCTCTTTATGGAATGGGAGCAAACAACGTGCCATTCATCTCAGGATGCAAAGTATTTTAGCCCAGCCTATGGCCACCATGTAAAAAAAAGAAACTTAGGTGACAGGCATATACCTAAACAGATAATTTTCAGGCATACAGCTGGCAGGGAAGAAACCTGCTTGAAGAACTCAGTTCCTTTAGTTTAATCTGGGACAATCTAGCATATAAAAACTAAGTTTGGAAGGCCTCACAACTTTGGCTATAGCATATTAAACAGACAAGTTTCTTTTTCTTGAGAAATGGTGGGTGTACTGAGGTGGAGGACACTGAAAAAGTGACAAATACAAACAACTGTTTCCTTTTGTGCTTTTTCTGCTCTCTATGTGCAGGTTTAATTTTTGAGAAAAACTAAAGCACTTACTAAAACGCTAAACCATAGAGGCTTGGCTTGTAGATTCCTAGCAAACAGTATGAAAAACACTGTCAGAAGCAATCAGTGTCCTTAGGGAGGTGGCCCATTAGTGGAGTGTTTTGCTAACTGGAATCACTTTGGGATACCTAATTGTATCTGACACCCAAGCTGATCAAGCTCTTGGTATCTCTATATCCAGCAAATCACCCGTGACAGTTTTGATCATTTGAATTTTTCAGCCCAAATCAATGTATGCAAAATTGCTGGGTTTAGGGGAGGGAGACAGGGGAGCTGAGGGAGGCAAGAATGGCCACCCTGGGTCAGACGGTGAAAACATAACCACATGAGCAGGCCTGCATATATATGTATGTCAATTAGTATATGGGCCCCTTGGCTTGGATTGTGAGATTCCCTGTGCTTTCCCTTAGGCTTAATTAAGAAATAAGAGGAGGTCTGCCATATGAAATTAAAAAACAGGGGGGCAGAAGATGACTTCAAACAGGACAAGGTTGGGATTGTACAAGAGGGCTTCTGGATTTATTGGGTGCTCCACACTCCAATTGTAGTGAGCTCACAAGTCAGCTCTCCACCCAACTACTGACTAATTCTGAAAGCGCCAGAGTCTCTACTACCACATATGTGCTTTCTGCTTTAATTTAGTTAAGTCAGGGAGGAATATACAAAATGTCAAAACACATCTTTGTGTAACCGTGGTATAGATTTTGGCTGCTTTCTTTTGTGCAAGGCTCCCCATCGGGAACAACTCCAATCATGCCATTTCAGCCCACTGAGAGGAAAAGCTCTTGCAATACTATAATGAACCTATGGGATTAGGTACATTCAGTATTCTGCAAAGGATTTGGATTGAAATCCTTAATGAGCTGTCCTTTCAGGATTTAGCAGCTTTTTAAATAAACTCACTTAAGGTTTCTCATAGGATTTACACATATCCTTGGTGTGAGGAATGAGCTTTTGCCTCTTGTATTTACATGCAAAGTATTGGGAGCTGAAATCTCATATAAGAATATGGGTGAGAAAGAAATTTCTAACTACCCTGTGAGATCTAAGAGGACTAGACAGGGAACATTGGCATCCAGATCCCATAGAGAAGGCTGGAGAAAATTGTTGCAAAAATCAATTATAGATTAATTTACATCTAAGAATAATGAGGGCAATAAGACTAAACCCAACAAACAAGGTCAGTCGAGCAACCAAAACAGGCTTTATGAGAACTTTGAGAATCCTAATGGTTGTTTGAAAATGACAGCAGGAGCACATTTATATCTGGTAAGTAGCTAAATTAATAGAAGGAAGAGCTAGATTTAGGTATACATGACCTGGCAATAGGAGACTGTGGACTTTGGGTGTCAGACCTCTTGGCCAGGGACATTTAAATACTTCTGTATCTCTAAAGATACTTATTAGAAGAATGCTACTGACTTGTTGCATGGGAGGGTTTTGGGCTGCCAGGCAGTTTTTCTAGGGTCAGTGGCTGAAATATAACACAGTTGCATCAACTGATGTGCCTCTGCCTGCTGCATTACATATCAATGCAAACTACACTTAAAATCAAGCTATCAGCTCTTCTCCAACCCCCTTACCCTCTTAACATCTGATGAAGAGATTGTACTCTCCAAAGTTTACACACTTTTTTGTGCCTTTTCTGGATGACCTAATACATAGATCATCCCAGTGTGGATGTGGGGATTTCTTTAATGCCGACACAGCCACTCCTGCTTCTGAGTAAGACGTAGAGACTCAGGACAGCTGCACACTGCAGTTTGGTGGTCTAACTCCACAGGGTTATGGCAGGCTCATCATAAGGATGAGATGGCTTATTCTGAAGAAACTGTAAGCCTGATGCACAGTGACGAAGAAAGCCATTGCAGATGCTGCCTGAATGAATGTCGGTAACCTTAAAGATGCTGGATGCACAACTCTCTTGGCTGCTGTGGAAGAATCCCAGACTCTGCAGCAACTGAGTTTGGAGTGACTCATTAACATGCTTTTCAGAGTTTGGTGGAACTCAGGATAAATCCCAAGATGCTTTCCAATTTCAGGCTCAGCATTCCCAGAATACATATGGAAATACTTTGACTTTGCACCCCCTTCTCAAGCCCCTTCAGTTTAAACCTATATTTGGACTGCATGTTAAAAAGAAGAAGAAGAAGACAACGACGAAAAGAAAGGGAAACTTTCCAAGCCCTGAGCAATCTACCCACTTTGGTAATAGGTGAAACTCAATGCTACACATTAATCACAGTCACGTTTCAGGGCTGGAGTGAAAACTCTAGATGTTGCTTGGACTTTGTTCAGTGGATAAGTCAAAGATGGATTTCTAGAAGTCAGAGTTCATGAGCTGCCTCAGGTAAAAAGTGAAGCTGAGTTAATGATCTTCATCATCTTTTCCCTCCCCAAGAGCCTGTTGCAGCATCTCAACTAATTTTAGCACATGAATAGATTTCTGACCATGGGTCCCACTAGCTGAAGGAGGACCTCAACAAATATCTAGTTTTCCAACATGGGTCACAAAACAGCATTGAGTATATTCGTATATCAACAATCAACACCTTTTTTGCCTCATTTTGGATTTCCACCATTAATGCCCTCGCATCTTCAGATGCATAAGCTAATTTTGGGTCCAATTCCTTTCGTATATAGGTTGCCACACCTCTCTTTTTCTTATTTAAATCTGCTGCTGTAAATAATTCTCCTAATTTTTAAATTTTCTAATAGGTGTTGATCTGTTCTTTTCATATGAGTTTCTTGGAGACAAATAATATCCCATCTTAATTTCTGCAGTTGTTGGTAAATTCTTTTATGTTTTTGGGGTGAATTTATGTTGACTGATAGAATTTTAAGCCTTTTAAAAAATTCATTTGTTCCATCTTTATTATTAAAGTTTTCTTTCCTCCTCTTAGATCCTCTTGTTTCCATAGCAGGCTTTCCTTTGGCACTTCCCATTTAGTCTTCTGGCTCCAATTCTGAGCTTCCTCCTGAATTTGGTTCTGATGATCCACTTGATTGCTCCTGTTTCTCATCTGCCTTTTCCTCTTTTTTCTTTCCTAGCCATTTCCCCCCCCCCCCTTTTTTTCATAAAGTCTTTTGCCTTCATTGTTGAATTAATAGAATATATCTGTGACTCCTGGTCTCATTTAAAATGAATAAAACATTCTAAAAAAATATGTTCCAAATGTTAATAATCACGTTCAGTTGTAACAATAATGTTTTTTCCGTTGTTAATTTGCTATGGCCTATGGTTAAACAGGTGAACCCTTTCTACCTGTCCAGCTGTCAGAGTAGGTATTTGGCATTTTGCACAGCAGCAAGATGATATTAAAAAATGGAGATAGTAGTGTTGGTGAGCTGAGAGTTAATAATTAGAAGAGAGACATTCTGCCTTAAAGGGTGATGAGAGAGAGGACAAAGCCTCTCGTAGGTGGTTGTGCAGAGGGCTGTTGAATTTACTGCTGTTAAAGTGCTAGCTCCTCACATTTGATTATTTTACATCCCCAAGTAAAGTTTGTGTTTTTTTTCTAATAAACAATATCTGTCACTTTGTGGATCTGGACAACAAATCTGAAAGTCTAATACTGTTAACATTATATTATATTTAATCTGGCAGAATGCCACATTCTAATACATGATCTTAGTTTTTTTGATGTTGAGCTTCAGACCATTTTTTGCGCTCTCCTCTTTCACCCTCATTACGAGGTTCTTTAATTCCTCCTCACTTGCTGCCATCAGCGTGGTATCGTCTGCATATCTGAGGTTGTTGATATTTCTTCCGGCAATCTTAATTCCGGCTTGGGATCCATCCAGTCCAGCCTTTCGCATGATGTATTCTGCATATAAGTTAAATAAGCAGGGAGACAAATGTCACAGAAAACTGACTACTCAGAAGCGAAGTTTCTATGGCATTGAAAACCAACATTTATGGAGCTCCACAGCATTGGAGGCATGTTTCAAAAGACAGTGAAACACACAGGAAAGAGACTAATACAAGACCTTTTGCCAAGTATTGATCATAATCTAGGTGCAGTCCTCAGATTCTAGGGGAGGAAATTGAAACGTCCCACCTCACTTTCTCTCTTTCAATCAACTCATGGTTTTTGTGGGCTGTCTCAAAGCAATAGCTAAGGGATCCTCACAAGCACTGTTGCTCCTCTTCTCTGGCCCCTGGTAGTTTGAGCACTGTTTGGAAAGGCAAACCACTCCTATTTACGAGCTGACACCTCATACTACGAAGAAAAGAAACCAAGGATCAAATTATATGTAGTGTCACCTTTGCAGTTAAAAGGTGATAAAATGTTATCCCTCCAGAAACACCTATCTTTCAAAGCCATGTTGACTGCTCAGGCAACCTACAAATTAAATGTATGATTATCTCCTGATGACCTCTTACCAAACAAAAAGAAGATGATTTGCAACTTGCAGAGTGCTAGAAACCTTGTGTTTTACCTCTTCAGGAAGTAATTTCAAATTGCACTTCTAACTGCAAAGCTTGGCTCATACCTTGGCTGGTATGTTCTGATTCTCAGAAGCTGAAAGTCAACAAGCTGTGGGCAATAAATACCATTTTTATTCAAATATAATTCCCATATAAATCCAACAGGGCCAGCAGTCACACTGGCTGGGAGTGGTCTGGGAGTGACAGTCTACAAAGACAGCCTGTATCCTTTATCTAGGAGCCTTTTTTTTCTGTCAGATGAGAAAAAGATTTGAAAGCTGATGTGTCAGCAGTGTACTGTATAATCTTGTCACTTTCCTCAGGGATTCAGCTATTATCTTCAAGAGCTCCTACTACCCAAACACATATGGAAGATTGCTTTAAAAAGAATAAACAACCTGTCCCACAGATCTGCACCACTCTGAAATCTCAGCCTGGGAAAGACTTTTACATGGTCAAAAGCTAGCATGTGTGTGAGATTTTAGTGGTGTAAAATCCCCCGGTTACTTCTTTCCTTTTCAAAGTTTTCCTACATCCCAGTTTGGCACTCAGACTCAGGAGACCTGGGTTCAAACACCAGCTCAGTCATGGAAACTCACTTGGGGGTGGCAGTGAGAAACTACTCCTTGAACATCTCACATACCTCAAAAACCCTGTTAGGGTTGGCATAAATCAGAAGTAATTTGATGGCACATAACAACAAATTTGTCTATACTGTTGGGCCTTGATTCCTTGCCACACTGCCAGAACAGTAGAACTCCCTTCCCTTCCACCTTGGTGCCTTCTCTGGCTGCTGGAAGCCAGCTCTGTGGACCACATTTTGTGAGAACACAGAGAATGAAATGGGGAGGGGAGGATTGTCCCTTGCCAATTCCAACACTGACAGTAGCAATTTTATTAGCAGATGTTAGATCTTGGCAGTAAAAGGATGCACAAATCTTTCAACATGAAACATCTAATTTCAAAAGTACTTACTCAAGGCCCAACTAGACATGTGCATGTTTAATATATACCCACTGGTCTGTTACCTGAGGAAGCAGGGGATGGCAGGTTGTACTTTTGATAGGAAATGGACTCCACAGTGGGTGGTGTACTTTCAGTATTTTTAGATGTCACACCTTACCCGGAGTTGCTTTTGGTAGTGGATCTACACTGGTGGAAAGTTACTGAAAGGAGAAAGAGAAAAGGCATGGGTCCTCTATCTTTGGGCTGTGGTCCTGACCACTGCTCGCTTCATCCCAGCCTTTGGCAAATCACCCTGCACCAAGAGGCTGTGGCCCTCAAAAGAAAGAGCATAACCTATGCCAACATAAAGCAGTAGACCTCCCACATTCCTACTTCCTAGCCAAGATGAGCCAGCATGTATTTGTTCAATACATGTTTTATCTCATGTGACTGTCAGAAGACAAAAGGATGTAACATGATTTTATTTTATTTTTGGGTATGGAAGACCTTGTTTTTGGTTCAGCTAATTCAATCCACAAGGGCTGTGTAGAAGGAAAAAATGTTTTCAATTAAAAGTAAAGCAAGGGAACGACCAAGAATCATTATTATTTCATTTAGAATGCATATTTTAGTTCCTCTCCCCTGCCCCAAATGTTCCGACATGAAGTAGCCGGCTTTGTGACTAGCCTGTTAAATAGGAACACTTGGCTGCTGGCCTGCACACGTGATTTAGCAAGCTTTTCCTCAGGTGTGCTGTGGACTCCTTGGTTTCCACTGCTACACAAAACATAGCAAGCAGAGACAAGGAAACTGTAATATTGTGAAAGTGGTTATTTACACCACATTTTTTTCAGTCAAGCAGTTGACATTTTGATGACTGGTGGATCTTGCTAGTGAGGAGAGAAAGGATAATCAGCTATTTCAGGGGAAAGACGAAGTCAGATTCTTGTTTAATAGGCGAGAAAGGAACTGTAAGAAAAAATTATTTCAGAGGCTTACATTTGAACAGAGTGTAGAAAAGTTACATTTTTGGATGAATACTCCCAGAACCCCAGCCAGCCAGCATGGCCTTTGGCTGGCTAGGGAACTGTAGCAGATGATATCAAAACCATGGAGTTTTCAAAGTTCTACATGCAAGCACACATGTCATAGTACAACTCCGGGTAGCATCATCATCATCAGTAAAATACAACATTGTTTCTTATTTGTTTGAAAGTATGAAGAAATTCAAATTACTTGGTCTTGTCAGTCCAAAGTTTTGGTTGACTACCTCAGGCACTTCCTGTAGATGGTTTACAAGACCTCAGAAAAACTCTACTGGCTATGTTAAATTCCTATATTAATCGTAGAAACTAGCTCTAAAAATCAGCAGGGGTTATCAGCCAAAAGGTATTGTGCAACTATTTTGTCTTTCCCTTGTTAATGGATTTTTAATTTTTTCCCTAATTTTTCCCCTCAGTTAAAAAAAAGAGAGCAAGAAGAAAACGAGAAAGGATATACAAGGCAGAAATCATCATCTGATCTTTCCATAAAATTCTGTGAATGAGGTACAATAAAAATTCCGTCTGGAAACACCTGAAGATACTTGGGGCCTTAAAAGTGCTTTTGGTTTGTTGTTATGTGTGGTCAAGTTGGAATTCACTTATAGTGACTCTAATAGGGCTTTCAAAGTAAGTGAGATATTTAAGGAGTGATTTTACCAGTTCCTCACCCTCAGCGAGATTCCATGGTATGGAGGGCTTTTGGTATGAAGCATCTAATAAGCAATTTGGGCATTTTCTACCAGTAGAGTTAAACTAGTAATGGTAATGGTTTAGCATTGGCTGTGTTTTATTAGCTCTTTCCAACCCGCCTTGGGTCCTTTCAAGGAGAAAGTCAGGGTAAAAATAAATAAATAAATAAATAAATAGAATGCTAATAATATATTTAATTTACTGTTATCCGCTGTAAATCTTTTGGGGTTGGGGTGGGGTAGATATTTGAGGCTGAGTTAGTATGCTCTTTTACTTGAGAAAAAGAGCAACTGTACTTCATGTAACTGATTGACTTCTGAACAAGCAGGCATAGATGGAATGGTCATCCATGAAAAATTTTTAGTCTTGGAGCTGAGTGCAAAGCTGGGAGTTCTCTGGGACTGGACACAGCAGCTATATCTATGAGTTCTTCTGTGCCACTCAGTCTTGTGATTTGGCAATGTCCATTTCTAAAGACTACAGATCTCGTTGCAGTTGCACAAGTTGTCATGGAAAGCTCAGAAGACACACCGGACAGAAAACTAGTTGAAAACCGTATTGATTCTCTTTGTGGATACCACTAAGATGCAGAGAAATCCAACACTACCATGTGCCTAAACTCATACCGTCCATATTCTGGCCTCTGAGCTTCGGGGAGTTACTTTTATAGACTACCAAATGTTATCTTTTTGAGGAAGGGATAATTGCTAGATATATTTTGTCTTTATTGCAAAGAATACTTATAATGTAATTCCTGCCTTGTAAGCCATGAAGCAAGAATGAGGGAAGGCAGTGTTGAGCCCAGCGCCATGAAGAAAGAAAAGGTAATGTTGTGCCACAATTTAATCTCTGATCTCCCCAAAAACCTGATCTGCTTTCCTGCTTAATTTTTGGGATCCTTTAGACTTTCTTCTGGTGGTATTTTCGAGATGACTGTAACATTGCAGGATGGCTGATGGTGCTGTATTTCTTTTTCTTTCTACTACACATTTCTTCATAACTCCGCAGTTTCTCAGACTGTGTCCCCTTCCTGATCTGAAAAAAGCCCTGCAGGAGGAAGTACCATGTGGCACCTGGATGTTGGTTGAGGATTGGTAATCTGGGGAGGCTGCCAAGGCTGGCCGTGGGCATACTTCCTCAGCTACCTCAGAAATCAGGCAAGCAGACAATTTCTGAACCCCACCTATGAGAGCTTCTTTTCAATTTCTCCTCCTTTGAAATTCTTTTTCAAAAGGAACACCTTTGGAAGAGAACAGTTGAAATTCTCATAAGAGAAATTTTTGGCACAGCACTAATTTTTACTGCCAGGTTACAGATTGCCCCCCTCCCCCCAAAAAAACCATAGATGGTTTTGAGTACTTTGCATCTCAATCTGGGTGTTGTGCCTCAGTCAGCAAAATGTTTGGGATTAGGCCCGCATGCCTGAACAAAAGTGAAGTACACACACAAATTTAGGAAAGCATCTTCTTTATCAGGGATTGGCCTCTAGAGGAACTTACTGTGGATCCTTTCACCCTGTTATTCATGGAAAAATGCTTTCCTCCCCCCCCTCCAGTGAGCTGTTGTGTGAGGTACTGCTTTGTTCAATTTTTCTCTTTTTAATGTGCCAGGATGGCCCATACTATGATATTCCCAATTACAGATGTGAAAGATAGACTGTGGAGAAAACGGACAGGAAAATAAATCGATTCATTTGAAATGTTGTGTTGGTGGAGAGGTTTACAGACATCACAGACTGCCAGAAAGAAAAATAAGTGCCATATCAAATCAAGCCTGACCTCTCTTCAGTAATCAAAATGACTGAACTGAGGCTATAGTACTTTAGGACATGTCATGAGAAGACAAGACGTTTAGGAGATAACTACACTGAGAAACAACATGGGGATTGATTTGAGATTGGAATGGTCAGATCTGTGTTGTTTTCTGTTGACTACACAACATACAAGTCAATGCGAGCCAGTCCGGATTCCCTATCCCCCACTCCCACTAATCCATAAGAAGGCACTTGCAGTGGTGTTATTTCCTCTCAGCTGAGCTCCTTCTGTCTCCAAAGCATTTCTTTCTTTCTTTTTAAAGAGGCTTTGTGCTAGCCTTGGAACAAAGTTGTGCTACACTACCTAGCAGACCTCCCCTCCCACCCAGAAAACACCATCAGCCCCATTCAAGCATCACTTCACCAGTTTTCTTTGTCATTCATTAGCCCTTTCCCTGCCTTTTCTCTAACAGCTTTAGGGAAGGGGAGGAGGGAAGCAGCGTTGCTGCTTGTTTTAGTGAGAGGAGAGGGGAGAAGCTGGTCTGACAGATCTGTGTAGGACAATGCTACCAATGCTTGAAAAAAACAACCATGGAGGAAACTACTGTCTAGACAGGAGTTAGCAGATCAGAAAGGGGAGGAAATTGCCAATTAACCCTTGTTTACAGCTTGTTAAGATAGCTCTGCTGTAGTTGTGCATCTGTTAGAGAATTTTTGGACAATGCCCAGAATCTCTCAACCGCTGGCCACACTGGCTGGAGGATTCTGGGAGTGGTTGTCTGTAGGCTACATTTCTCTGGAAACAGAATATAGATGTTCTGAGATGGAAGAATTGCTCAGTCTTCATCAGGGGCCACAGTTCTGTTTTAAATAGAGAGGTACATTGACTCCTGTTGCACTGAACTGTCTTTTGGAATGATTCTGTTCCCCAACAAGGACATTTGAAGGATGGTTCATGTTTTTCCCCAGCCCTGCTCTTTTTTAACTTGAACAAGATTGAGTTCTTTCTCTTACAAGCTATGGTTTTTCACCAGCTTTTCTTGACAAATGTTTTTGTTTCATATTTGTTCACAACAGCACCAGCCAGTCTGATTATATCTAATTGTATCCACAGATAAATACACATTTAAATACTGCAGGAACATTGCTTTGCTCTGGGACTGCCGGAGCAGCCAGAATAATATAGTATGTTTTGATCTTTCGAAGCCATCAGTTTACATGCTAGCATGTGTCAACATTGTTTTTGGCAAAATGGGAAAGACACCTGGTTTAGTTTTAGTCTGCTTGCTATACAGTTACAAACAATGAAAAGTCTTCCTGGATCAAAACCTCAGGCTACAGGCCAGAATCTTGAGGGTTCTCCTGTTCTTCATAAGATACTCTAGCAACTTTAGCAATAAGCCAATTAAAAAGTCACATACATGTAATTTTCCTTCTTTACAATGCAGAAGTAGATAATACTATAGTGGAATACACTAAACATTCAATTAGATTACCCTGTTTCCCCGAAAATAAGAGAGGGTCATATTAATTTTTGCTCCAAAAAAAGCATTAGGGCTTATTTTCTGGGGATGTTTTATTTTTTCATGCACAACAATCTACATTTATTCAAATACTGTCATGTCATCTTCTTCTGGTTGCTGCACAATGGTGGAGGGCGGGGTTTCACTTAACTGGGGCTTATTTTGGGGGTAGGGCTTATATTACGAGCATCCTGACAAATCATACTAGGGCTTATTTTCGGGAAAACAGGGTAGTATACCCTGATGATAGGTCTTTTCTGCAGCTACATTTATGTCTTTTTCTCTAAGAAGCTCAAGGTAGCACACTTGGCTTTCCTCCTTTCCATTTTAACCCTGTGAAGCAGGTAAGGCTGATAATCATTGGCTTAAGGTCATCTTTTTAGTTTCATTGCTCAATGTTGATTAGAATCTGGCTCTTCTAAACTTTAGTCCAATGTCCTAACCACTACACCACTTTAATCATAATCATAATAATAATCATAATCTTAAAACTGCAGAGGTGGAAGGGGAATCTTTGGATCATCAAGGCTAGTCCTTGTCAAAAAGGCACAGTGGGGAATCAAACTCCCAACCTTTGGCTAAAGACCTTTTGTGCAGTTATATGGCATAACACTAATGGCATTAACTTTTGAAGGCCAGTTGCCTCAAGTTAAGAGATCTCCAGAGACATTATTTGTTGTGTGTTGTGTCACATGACTCAGTAATGCAACAGATAATATGTACAGTGAGTATTCTAAACCTGAGGTGATTTGCCTATCCAAAAAAAAAAAAAAAAAAAAAGGGCTGTTATCGTTATGTTGATGTAACTGCTCAGGAAGGTTTAAGCCAATGTTTAGGCAAATATTTCTTTATCAATGCTTAAGCATGAGCAGTGTATCTCACACTATAGTCAAACTGTTTTCGTGAAGCAATTGGTAAAGTATGAGCGCAATCAGATGGGCATTTGCCCCACTGTTTAGTATGCTGCAGGGATGGGTTGGTTTATTCCCTTTTCACATGATGTAATCTCTGGAGTGAACCAATTTGTCCCCAGAGCTTTCCTACCTCTATCTTTCTGAACCCTTACAGCTTCTACTTTTTTTTTTTTTGATATAGGTAGAATCACTCTGGTTTGGTCTGTTTCCGGGGCATGTGATAACTGGACATGGACCCAAAGTGAACCTTCTTGCTGTTATTTTTTCCTTCTGTTTGGAATTTGTGATATTGTGATGTGGCTTAATAAGCAAGCCACCTCAGGAGATTGGCCAATTGAGCACTTTCTCTGCTCTTCGGTGGAGGGGCAGAGGAAGTGAAATTTCTTTTAGACTGCAGCAGACTGTCACTGATGTGCTGAATCAGTTATTTAAAAAAATTGCTTTGTCTGAAGGGCCAGTAGAGAAACTGTCCACAGCTGAATCTGTGCTTGCCCACTTGCCAACCTCATGAATGAGCAATCTCCAAAATGTCCTGTCCTCAACAGCTCTGCTCAGGTCCTGCAAATTCAAGCCTGTTGCTTCCTTTAGGGTGTCAATCCATCTCGTATTTGGTCTTCCTCTTTTCCTGCTGTCTTCAACTTTTCCCAGCATTATTGTCTTTTCCAGAGAATCCTGTCTTCACACAATGTGCCCAAAGAAGGACAACCTCAGTTTAACCCCCTTTTAATCTGTGTTGTTTGTTTATTTATTTAGTCAATGTGTATGCCACTTATATAAAATGATCTATTAAAGTCAGTGAGACTTACCGGTGGGCAAGCTTCACAGCCACAGGATATCCCCAGAAGAAGGAAACAGTAAACCACTTCTAAGTACTCTCTACTTTGAAAACCTTGAAAAGGGTCACCGTAAGTTAGAACTGACTTGACAGCAGACAATTATTAATATAACATTGAACAATATTTTTTATTCTCCACTATGAAAACTTCTGTACATCATAGGTACAATTGTACATCACTTGTGTACTGAACTTTGTGGTCTGGCTTTTGCCTTTCAAGCTCTCACATCCCTGCTTATAATCTCTTTACCCCAAAAGACCAGAAATACATCATGGTTCTCAGACATGTCCTGGATATTTTGGCATCTCTATGGCCCTAGAAGACGAGTCATCACTGATCTCGGTTATTGGAAACAAGCAATGCAAGTAAGGAAGCAATGAGACCACATACTTTTTATCTGCAGGAGTGAGGAGTTTTCCAGTTTTAGTTTAATCAGTCTGAGACCGAGACCACCTACCTACCTACCTACCTACCTACCTACCTACCTACCTACCTACCTACCTACCTACCTACCTACCTACCTACCTACCTACCTTCCTTCCTTCCTTCCTTCCTTCCTTCCTTCCTTCCTTCCTTCCTTCCTTCCTTCCTTCCTTCAGGCATTTTAATATGGTATCACCACACTGAAACTTGTTTCCTCTGCTGTCACTGAAATACCTGTTTCATTTTATCTGTTCCTCAGCAGGAAAATTCCGCCCCTGTCCACACACAAAATACAGATTTGTCCCTTCCCTTCAGCCTCTGGCCCCGCTCATGCCACAGAACAGATGAGGATGCTTTTACAACTGTATCATATGCTAGAAGATACGGGGCTTGTTTTCTTATTTCTTTGGCAGCAATCTTGATCTATAGCAGTCAAAGTGTTTTCAGGGGCGAAAAATGAATCCAAAGAACATTGCAAGTTTATACTCCAGCTGTGCAATGGAATTTTTGCTTTCCCTGTCCTTACTTCTCCCCCTCCCCCTAAGTTTGTCAGCAGGGGGAATTTATGCTAATAAATGCCAGATTGTGCTTTACTGCAGGTGTCTATAGAGTGATAGTCATCTCTCTCAGATGACCTCCATCTGTAATGCATTTTATTACTATAAGTCAGGCAATTGTCACAGGGAAATCTCTCTGTCTCTTTCTCTCTCTGTGTGTGTCTAAGAAAAGAAATGAGACAAGATGGTGGAAGAAAAATAAATAGACTTGGGTCCACAATATTGCAATACTGCTCAGAAGAGCATTTTAGAAGGCTAAAGGAATATTTTATTTATTTATTTATTTATTTAACTTATATGCCGCCCACACTACCCAAAGGTCTAACTCCCAACAACAGAGAAGCATAGTGTGCTGTTAATACCCCCACTTTCTTTCACCGAAGATCACAGTGTTCACCTTCTTCTGACTATTGCAACTTGGTGAAAGATTTCTCTGTCTCCTTTGGACAACACAGCCATCTTCTAAAAACAGCTCTTGATGTTGTGCCTATAACTGTACCTTGTTCATGGTAAGGAGGTAGATGTTATCACCTGCTAATTGATACAGATCAGGTTCTTGTTAAGGATACAGCTGCAGGGCCTGCCTGAAGGGTAGGTAATCAAAGGTGTGGGCATGTGTTTACTGAGCAGTAATTTGTGCAAGGTGTGCTGATAAAATGTTTGTGGCCTGTTCACTAATACAATGAAAGGGAAAACGGGGACATCCTACATTTTTGAAAGATGGATTTCCTGCAGGCAAAACAGATTTATCAGGGACTGGTACCAGAAAACAATGAAATAGTGGCATAATAGTGAATTATGTGGAGATCATTATGGAGATGTCATGTATGTCAATAGGATTTAATGAAGCTCTACAGGAGAAAAAGATATGTGTGCATACTATTGCGGAGTGCTGAAATATCGTTTGCGTGATTAGGTTGCTCGTAAGAACTAGTATTTATGCCCAATGAAACACTGCTTCCATAGGGCATGCTGCCAATTGAGTCAGTCCATCATCTGTCTCATTAATGGAATGTCTAAAGAAAAATAAAATGTGGATCATGTTTTAATAAATATCTTTGTTTCCAGGCTAATGACATTTATTTTGATGGGGTTCTGCACAGAAGGTTACATGGTAGAAGGCTCTGTTTTGGCACAGACAGACAGGAGGGACAATGGTTAAATAGCCATATAACTACAGATTAAATAAAAACCAAATACAACAACACCATTAGAAACACTAAAATATTATATTCTATGTAACAACATACAAATATTCTATGCTGTTGCCGTTAGGTCTAAAGTCTTTGACAGGATGGTGCTTCCTTCACATGGTCGTTACCTTGAGGTGATGTCTTTTTCAATATGATACTAGGCTAGTGGGACATGAAGCTCAGGTATATTACATGGCCAAAGTTGGTGCCTGAGGATTAGGATTTAAAGACTTCCCTGTAGATTATTTTATATCCAGAGCCTGGAAATGTTACTCCTTTGGATTACAAATCCCACAGTCTCAAAGCCAGAACAGCCCTGGATTGATAAGTGGTAGCCCAAAAATGTAATATTTCCAAATTCTGCTTACTTCCATTGGGCAAGACTGATCATGTGGGGCAGCTGATCCATATGCCCAAACT
This sequence comes from Intellagama lesueurii, assembly GCA_037013535.1. Taxonomy (NCBI): domain Eukaryota; kingdom Metazoa; phylum Chordata; class Lepidosauria; order Squamata; family Agamidae; genus Intellagama; species Intellagama lesueurii. Next base: position 172,390,639 of record JBAJHW010000004.1, on the reverse strand, counting down.
AGCTGTATGCCTGAAACTTGTTGTCATCTGCAGTGTTATCTTCTGGATCAAAACAAGAGATGGTAACATTAATTACTTTTATTTACCTAATTTTTTCTAAGAAGCAGCACACTTCCCCCCCCCTTCTTATTTCGATTACTGAGGAGGCTGCGCTTTCACCTTGGCAAAAAGGCTTCCACTAAATATGTTTGCTTCTTTTCTGGGTCCTTGCCTTTTAGCAGTCTCAGATAAACAGATCATGGATGCTGGCTACCTGAGGAGCTTGATATGGCAAGTCATGAGCAACTGCAGCATTGTTTTCTAATTGTTGGTTGTGTTTCTTCAACCACACATGACCACACTGGAAACTTGTATATTAGACTGTGTATTCATTTTTCCTCCTGAGGAAGATTTTGTAGAAACAGGACTGTCAGCTGTCACTAAATTGAGACTTCAGTGAATTTTATGGACTTCAAGGTCAATTTGTTATTTGGCAGAGTACTGGGGATTTTCATACAAATGGCTTATGTTTTTGTAATATTGTGAAGGTTTTAAAAGCAATCCAAGGCATGATATTATATGATTTTATCTAAATAATGTATTCTTACCTTCCTGGTCATTGACTGTAATAAATTAGTAATATTATTATTAATCCAAGGCATCCAATCTCTGCATACTGTACCATACTGTACCTGTGTATTGTATATGAGAAAGTCAGGGAGGACTTGTAGTTTTTGTGAAAAAAGTCACAAGATGGAAAAGCTGACAGAGAAAATAAGGACAGAGACAACAGCTATGATGGCTATATAAGGTCAACTTGGATTTCTGTACTTTTTTATTATTATTATTCAGTAGGAGCAATTGCCAGTTGACTTTAGAAGCCTGGAAGTCTTGAAATCTATTTTATCTTTACAAAACTGACACAAAATAGTCCTATTTAGGCACAAAACACACTTCTTTGTGATTTCCTAAAATTGCTGTAGTGAAAAACATATTAAAGTCGCTGTTGACAATGTTCCATTTTTCACCTACTAAATTTTCCTTGTAACAATAACAGTGTGAAACAAGTGGACATAACATCATGTGCATCAGAGGAGGGACTACCAACTCCAATGAAATCACAAATCCTCAAGGTAATTTTTCCTAAAATCATCCCACCTCAGTTTTTTCCCTCCACTTCTAAGGTGGGTCAGCCATCCAAAGCATCACTCAGATCTTAATCCTAGTAGCTTGTCTCAGACATTTCCTCTTCTTCCTTTGCTCCATTAGGTGAATTGCACAAATGCAGCATTCAGTGGGGACTATATTAGTTAGGTGGGGATGGCAATAACACCCCTTAACTACTATCCCCAACACTGATAAAAATTAAACGAAAGACACCAAACCCAAATGATGGTGGAACAGGTGACCCAAGTTCGTAACTAGCATAGGGGGAGGATGTCCTTAAACACTTCTTTAAAAAGTTTGGTCTTCAACGTCCTCTTAAAGATTGGGAGGGAGGAGGACTGGTGGACCTCTAATACAAGCCCATTCCATAAAGATGGAGCCATGACTGAGAAGGCTAGATTCCAAGTGAAGGTCTTCTTTGCCTCTCGGTGAAACAACAAGATCTGGGCGGATTGGGAGGCATGTGCAGAAGTTCTTCAGGGAAGACGCTCTGACAAATAGCATGGTCCCAAACCATTAAGGGCTTTGTAGGTTAGTACCAAAACCTTAAATCTGGCTCAGAAAGGAATAGAGAGCCAATGCAGGTGAGTCAGTACTGGGGAGATGTGATCAAACTTATTCACACCTGAAATCAGTCTGACTACTGTTTTCTGCACCTGTTGTGCTTATTTAATGTACTTATTTAAAGTATTTTTACCCCACCTCCCTCCTGCAGTTTCCAAGTCAGCTTCAAGGGCAGCTTCATGTAGAGAGCATGACATTAACGGATCTGTGAGATCATCAATGCATCCACCAGTGTCACCAAGGACCCTTCATCCAGCACAACTGGGCAGTGAGCCTAAATTGCAAGTGGGGGAGCACAAATGACTCCAAACCAAGCTGGGATTCCTATCAAAGCCCCAAATGAGCCTCTGAACCAAACTGAGTGACCCATGCACATTCCTGTGTCATATATCCTCTCGACCTGTCTTTGATATTGGGAAATGTGCAGAAAACGCTGAAACAAGCAGAGGTGATCAATTCCCAGCTTGGGTTGAAGGGTGGGGTTCAGATTGCAGGGTTTCATTTAAAATTTCCCAGCACCTCAGAATGAACTCCTTGACCAAGGACTGACTGTAAGAAATTCTTCTACCCACTGAGAGTTTGCTGCTGCTCTTCATGTGCTAGGTGTTAATGGGCAACTCCAAGGCCCCTTTTGCTGTTCTGTCTTCATATATTTGCATCAGGCTAAGGGCCTGTCCAGACTGGTCATTTTGGGTGTGGGGTGGATTGGGTTGCAAAGGGTCTACTGAGGATGAGGGGAGGAGCAATGTGCCGTTTGGCATGCTCCTCCTGTCTGACAGCAAAAGACTCCTTCTAACCAGATCAGCTATCAATTAAATGCTTCCCCTGATCGTGTTTTCTCCCTCCTCCTGCTTTCCTTCCCTCATTCTCCCCGCATTTTTCACTCTTCCTTGGAATCTGAAGCCACAATGGCAGAGACTGCTGAAGGCTCCTAACTCCAGGCTGAGCAATGAGTGTGCCAAAAAGAATGCTTGCCCTACCGCTGGGCCAGAAAAGTCTGTGACAGCTCTTAAAGAGGAAGGGTGGATTGTTCTTAGTAGAAACACTCGCAGACAATGTCTTTTTTTCCAATCCAAACTGTGCCATAACTGATCCATACATTGTATATTTATGCCAGTGTGGACGGGCCCTTAGACTACACATCTATTTGGACAGAGGATTAGAGATGGGCACAAAGTGCTTTGTATGAAGCACACCACAGAGCACCACAGGGGCCCATTTCTCCACCCCTCCCCCCAGCTGGCTGACCCACTCACCATTCTTCATGCCACTGGGGACCTCCTTCTCTGTCAATGCGGCAGCCCAAGCCCGAGGTGAGATGGGGATTCTCTCCGCACAGCCAATGAGTGGTCAGCTGCCTGAAGGGGCGAGGGCAGTGCGAGCTCTTGCCCGGACTCATGTGCTGCTGGAGAAGGAGATCCCCGGCATCATGTGAAGAACGGTGAGTGGGTCAGCCAGCTGAGGGTGGGTGGGAGATGGGCCTGCGTGGCACTAGCACACTTTGTACGAAGCGTGTCAAAATGCTTTATGCCCATCTCTACAGAGGATGCCTTTATATAGAAAATAGCACTCTGATAAAAAAAGAAAAGAAAAGGAGGGGCTTCAAAACCATCTTTTAGAGAAGACTTTCTGTTGTCTAGGACAGTTGTAGCCACCATAGAAAATGGAAATAAAATGGAGTTTTACAGATTCTCCTGCCCTTCAGCTACAGTAATTTTGTTAGACTGCAGAATTAAAATTTTTCTGCATGAGGGATAAAGCCTAAGATTATTCTATAGAATGTTTTGTTGTGACAGTCCATACGCAGCTGCCCGGACAAAATCAGTTGGCTCAAGTGGGAAATCGTGCTCTTGTTTGAGTCAAACAGCAGTCATCTCTGCACAGCATCCAAATAATAGACTCCGAGGAGCTCTGTGTAATTAAGTTCCCATGCACCGTTTGGGCAACATGGAAAAGAACATGGCTTTGGCTTCCCTTCCCCACACTCCAGGCTTGGCTAAGCAGCCTTCTTGCAAATTTCCCATGGCAATTTCCCAACAGCTCTTGGAAAACCAGGTGGTGGATATTGCTCTGGCCTGACTCTCTTCTTCCCATAGACACTAAAGCATTGTTTTTAGTTTCGTGACACAGGAACACACTGCCTGCTTTCATACAACCAGAGGTGTTTATGATTAGAGGGTCTTGCAATAACCTTTGGAAAACACACCTTTTGGAGATCTCATCATATCCCAGAAGGCTGCAGACTTCTTAAAGGAGTGACACAGATTGTATGCTTTACGGGGTTACAGTCCCAAACCAAGACATCATCTGAATCATACCCTTCACATGTGAAGTCTGCTTTAGACTTATCATTGAGACTCATGTTTTGCAGTTCATTCTTCAAGTCTTGACTTTAACCCTGAAATCTCAGAGAATAGCAACCCTAGCTTTTGAATTCTTTCTCATGACCTCAGGCAATACATTTTAGACATGCTCAGAAAGATGTGCTTGTCTTTTTTGTTATCTCAGATTTGCTAAAGCTGCTGCTGCTGGGTATCAAACATGAACATCTATGGCACTCTTTGTTTTGCTTTGTTGGTGTGACATTCATGTAGGAGTTTAAATGCTGTGGACTGCAGCTTGGCTGGAACTCTACCAATGCAATAAAGTGTATTTGCTGTGGGTTAGCTTGGCTGGATAGCTCAGTGGTTTCGGTATCTAGCTGTGGAGCACTGCACCGCTTGTGAGAACAGCCAGTCTTTGTGGTCTTGGGCAAGCTGCACAGTCCCAGGGCACCCCCAGAAGAAGGGAATGGTAAACCACTTCTGAGTACTTTCTACCTAGAAAACCCTGAAAAAGGTTGCTGTAAATAAGATTTGACTTGACAGCACATGATTATTATTTTTAGCTGCCAACAGGCATAGCTCTGTTTTGTAACACATGCCCAAGTTGCAGCATTTACCCCCTTTCTTTTAATCTGATGTGGGTGGATGTGTGCCCTGTTAGTGTGGGCATGTTAAAGGCTAGGTGCAGCATCACATAATGTGAACATCATACTCTGCTCCCACCCCAGCTTTCAGACATCTGATTTTAATTACTGGTTTTTAAAAAAAGGAATTGCAAATACTGTCTTAGAACTGCCGAGCTGGAAGGGACCTTATGGATCATTGAGTCCAGCTCAAGGAAGCACAGTGGGGAACCAAATGCCCAACCTCTTCCTTCATAGTCAGATACCTAAACCACTGAGCTATCCAACAGTTCCACGTATGTGAACAGAAGCACAAAGGATAAAAAAAATTAAGACACAACAGCAGGGGCAGATGTATAGGGTGATCAAGGGACGAGCAAGGGGGTGGGGAATGGGATGGGAGGATGGGGCATGCAGACAATGAGCAAAAAAGAGGAGACAGTTCTGTGCCACCTGAAACTGTAGTGTAAACTAACAAACCACAGTAGAAAAGAAGAGATCGGGCACCATTTTAAACTGCTATAGGGCTTGACACCATGTGCTATAACAGGAGTCACTGAGGATTTGATCCATTTTTTTCTGGAGAGTATAGATCTTTCCAGAATACTTAAGATAGATAAAAATGCCATAGACCCAGAGAAAGACTGAGTTGGGGCACAGAGTGGATTGGTGGGGTTTCCAACCCTCAGATGGAGAAATGAATTGCGCAACACCATGTGGCACAGGTTGTGCAAGGCGCTGCCTAAGCAGAATCAAAGTATTGGATTTAACACTTGCACAACAGTAAAAATGGAGTTTCTGCAAGCCTTGTGTTAGAGAAACCAAACCTTTAGATATAAACCATTACATTTTGTTGTTGCTCCTCTTTGTGAATTGTAAGTACCTTTTAAACGTTTGCAGTCTATAGGAAACAGATTTGGCTTACCTTCAGACACAGTGTTGATTGTATCAATGATAAGAATGCTTTCACTCATGTCATTGCAGTTGGTTTGTGCTTAAGCCCATCTTATACCATGAAGGTAATTCTACATTGGCTCAAATCTTCATTTACTTTTAGGTCTCTCTTCAGTTATGCATTTGAACTGCACCTACTCACATGGCACAAAATAGCATGCAAAAGGTCCTATTATGAAAATAAAGATCCAGCTACTCTGCATGTTTCCTTCTTCCCAAAAATAGTTAATGTATGCTGTATGGATACAAGACAAGGGTGACCAAACTTTGTTTGATTATGAGTTGGAACGGAATTACCATGCAGTGAATGTTTTGCATGTTTTAATTGCAAGTATTTCATTTTATGGACTCAGAAGTGGTTTTTTTGGCAAATTTGCCAAATGAAAATGTTTATTCAGCAAATTTATTGGCTTCTCTTCAGCAAAGGAAGCATAGGTGTGGGAGTATGGAGAGCAATACAGATGAATGTCTTATGATGATTCATTATAATTTCTCCTTCTCTCTCTCTCTCTCTTACAAGAGGAAGGGCTACAAGCTTTAACCAGCATATTAATAATCTACTGTAAATCCAAATGTAGAACCCCACATGTTCTTGTACCACCTTTCCCAGAAGCTTCAACCAAAATGGCCGATGCCCATTTTTTAGAGAGTTGTAGCCCAACAATAGCTGGATTCACAAGTTTGGAAACCACTCATCTAAAATTCTATTTGTCTATTAAAAGAGGGATTGAGTGGAATCTGTTCCAGTATTCTTTGATTTTGGGACACGAGGATGTTCTATTCACAAGAATTCAATTTTTCCTTACCCTGAGGCTGCTAGAAACTCAGTTACCATTTAAGAATGTAAAGCTTAGTGCTGGAGTCATTATCTGGGGCCCACACACTTCTTGCCCCTGCTGTTTGCATGTTCAACAAAACACGAAGGAAAGCCTGTTTGCATTCAGTGCGATATGAGTACGCACTCCATTCTAACAGGCTGTGACACACAAAGGTCCATGGGACAGTGGGTCCTGGCATCCGTGATACTGTATAGAGGCAGCCTCCAAGGGAACTACCTCTCCCATTGACCTTTGCCAACCACAGAGATCCATGGGACACCTACAGTGCAGCAGGTCCCTTTTCATATTGTTCTTACCATCTGAAGTGGCAACAGCAGCCTAGGAACAGCATGGAGGTAGAGAGGACTGCTCTAACTCCTTCTGGTTTTGGGAGCTTCCATCCTATAATTCTGTCTGAGGGTGTTTTGTCCAAATTATGTGACTGAAAGTCTTCAAATTCTGAAAGCCCCATCCCTAAGAGTTCTACCTTAGTTGAGATCAACAACTAGATTTGGGCCTTTGAGTTTTCCCTGAGTGAAAGTTCCGTCAACTTGCGAGTAGACTCCAGGTTTGTATAACCCCCTCCATCCATTTCATGAGTGTTCCACCACAATTCCTCCCTCCCTTTTAAATCCCATCTTATTCTGATAGACTTCTCCCCTTTCACTCTTTTTTTGTGATTACTTGAAATATAGCCATTAAATACTGCTTCAAGAGAGCCAATGTGGTGTGTAGTGGATAGGCTGATGGATTAGGACTCAGGAGACCTTTATTCAAATTCCGACTTGTCCATAGAAACTCACTGAAGTCAGGGTGACTTTGGTTAAACAAGTCCTTTTACATCTCACATACCTTGAAACTCCTATTAGAGCTACAGTAAGATGTGATTAGATGTCATGTAACTGTTTTAAACAAGACACATCACAGTGCAAGGCTACTGTAAACTGAACAAATGTGAACAAATTTTACCCAGCAGTAGTTGGTGGCTGCTAGTCCACCATTTACACTGGCTGTTTTTTCTTATGGCTGCACACTAGCATATATGATCACACAAAGAAATACAGTGATGCAAGCTAGCCCACCATGTTAGACTAAAGTGATGAACTTGGAACACAGTCATTTCCTGTGTGGGCTTGTCATAAGATAAGACATGTGCTAAGGATATTTTAAACTCATTATGTCCATGTGGATATGGATTAGATGGCTTCACAGAGTCTTACAGTTCAGTAATGCTGTGACCATGACCTCTGGCTTTCATAGTCTGACACCAGAAAAACATTTCATTGAACATTTCCTGGGCTTTGAGCAAACCACTATAAACTCCATCTGCAAAGTGAAATCTCCTTTTGCCCCTTGGCGAGTGAGAGATAAATAGTTTTGCACACTAGGGTCAGGGGCCTTTGTGGTGTCGCAAAGGGAGAGAGCTACTGTGCTCGTCAAGTTATCCAAAGGGACTGAGCGATGAATGATCATGTTAACTTCAAACAGCTTGTAGGTGATGTTTTTCCCAAGCATTTCTACCCACGCTGTATCACCTGCTGCCTCATCTGCCAGAAGATAAACCCAGAAAAGAAAAACATTACCTCATGAAGAGAGCTTATCGGCTATAATTGGAAACAGAAGTCATACAATACCTCATTTTTGTAATCGAGACTATATACCCCAAAGTGTCTTTTTGGAAAATGATTTTCCAGGTATATGCAAGTAGCAGAAAACATGAGTGGTTGAAGAACTAATGAATACCTACTGAACCTAATGGAAAACAGTTATGACTATTGCTTTGTGCTTGGGTGAGAATTATTTAACTGAAGAAGGGAGTCAGGTGCTGCGATTTTCTCCTGCTTGCTGTCTCTTTCTGAATTGTATTGAACACAAGAGGGGATCCTTTAGACCAGTGGTTCTTAACCTTTGTTACTCAGGTGTTTTTGAACTGCAACTCCCAGAAACCCCAGCCAGCACAGCTGGTGGTGAAGGCTTCTGGGAGTTGCAGTCCAAAAACACCTGAGTAACAAAGGTTAAGAACCACTGCTTTAGACTATTCTGACTGCTGACATTTATGTCATGTACTTTTAACCTAGGTTTCAATGTGTAAAGCTTGACACCCTTTTTCCTCCTGACAATTAGGGAATGATGTTGCAAGACAAGATAGGGCTGTTTGTTTGTTTGTTTGGTTGACTGCCCCATTAGTGAACATCCACTACTCTTATAGAATAAGACATAACCCCCCCACAGCACCCTCCCCCAAATAATAGTACAATCAACAAGGCAATATATCAACTCGAACATGATAGTAAAAACAAAAATCTAAATTTCCAAAATAATATTAACATCTGGGAATATGTTCTTAAAGGCTGCTTTATAGAGTTCTATCTTTACTAATTTTCCTGACATTTTGAGTTGTGGACATAGTAGCAATATTCCCGCATCTATAAACTGGAGGTTTTTTTTGTTTTTTTTAAAATGTCACATTCTTGGTTTTTTTTCTTTTTTTTTTAATGGAAGTTTAACAACACATACAACACCCAAATTTCCAATGGAAGAAATTATCTGGATATCTAGGCTGCAATATTATAGACACATAGTTTATGGATGGACACAGAAAGTTAAGACTGCAATTCTTTTAAATAAACTTGCTTGAGAATATAGCCAGTGTAGCTAATACACATTAGTTACATTAGGTTGTATCAATACAGTCCTTGTGCAATGGATGTCTGAGTTAGAAGGGTATGGACAGTGGAGTCAAAGGCTTGCCAGAGGACATTTCTAAGGCAGTAGCTGTGAGAAGTTCAGGTGCCTTTGTCAACAGCAGCAAGTACTGGAGCCCTTAGCAGCTGTTGTGGGGAGGTATGGTGGGGTGCTTGACATAAATGTTGGAGGTGTTTCATATCATCTGGAGTGGAGGGCAAGATTGGTTGTCTGTGTCTCAGGTATCTACTTGCTCCATCCACAATATGCTGCGATAATATATGCAGAGGGCTGTCAATGCTTAAAAACCAAAGGCTGATTATGTAGCAGTCTGGAGTCAAGTTATGTGAAGTACAAGTTGATACCTTTAGATATTTTTTGCCTATACACACACACCTGTGCCTTCAGGCTGGCAGCTGCCTTAAAAATATAACTGTAAAAATACGTAGTTGCTTTTTCTATGCAGAAAAAGGCCACATCCTATGCAGAATTCAGTACCAGTGCTGAAAGGTGACTCATAGAATGAACTAGTTTCAGACCTCTATAATGTTCAAAGGACTTGCCCAAACCTCTCATATCTGACAGTTGTTGTTGTTTAGTCATTAAGTCGTGTCCGACTCTTCGTGACCCCATGGACCAGAGCATGCCAGGCCCTCCTGTCTTCCACTGCCTCCCGGAGTTTGGTCAGATTCATGTTGGTAGCTTCGATGACACTGTCCAGCCATCTCGTCCTCTGTCGTCCCCTTCTCCTCTTGCCTTCACACTTTCCCAACATCAGGGGCTTTTCCAGGGAGTCGTCTCTTCTCATGAGATGGCCAAAGTATTGGAGCTTCAGCTTCAGGATCGGTCATTCCAATGAGCACTCAGGGTTGATTTCCTTCAGAATTGATAGGTTTGTTCTCCTTGCAGACCAGGGGACTCTCCAGCACCACAATTCAAAAGCATCAATTCTTCGGCGGTCAGCCTTCTTTATGGTCCAGCTCTCACTTCCATACATCGCTACTGGAAAAACGATGGCTTTCACTATGCGGACCTTTGTCGGCAAGGTGATGTCTCTGCTTTTTAAGATGCTGTCTAGGTTCGTCATCACTTTGCTCCCAAGAAGCAGGCATCTTTTAATTTCGTGGCTGCTGTCACCATCTGCAGTGATCATGGAACCCAAGAAGGTAAAATCTGTCACTGCCTCCATATCTTCCCCTTCTATTTGCCAGGAGGTGATGGGACCAGTGGCCATGAGCTTAGTTTTTTTGATGTTGAGCTTCAGACCATTTTTTGCACTTTCCTCTTTCACCTTCATTAAGAGGTTCCTTAATTGCTCCTCACTTTCTGCCATCAGAGTGGTATCATCTGCATATCTGAGGTTGTTGATATTTCTTCCGGCAATCTTAATTCCGTTTTGGGATTCCTCCAGTCCAGCCTTTGGCATGATGTATTCTGCATATAAGTTAAATAAGGAGGGAGACAATATACAGCCTTGTCGTACTCCTTTCCCAATTTTGAACCAATCAGTTCTTCCATATCCAGTTCTAACTGTTGCTTCCTGTCCCACATATAGATTTCTTAGGAGATAGATAAGGTGGTCAGGCACTCCCATTTCTTTAAGAACTTGCCATAGTTTGTTGTGGTCCACACAGTCAAAGGCTTTTGCGTAGTCAATGAAGCAGAAGTAGATGTTTTTCTGGAACTCTCTGGCTTTCTCCATAATCCATCGCATGTTAGCAATGTGGTCTCTAGTTCCTCTCCCCCTTCGAAATCCAGCTTGTATTTCTGGGAGTTCTCGGTCCACATACTGCTGAAGCCTATATTGTAGGATTTTGAGCATAACCTTGCTAGCGTGTGAAATGAATGCAATTGTATGGTAGTTGGAGCATTCTTTGGCACTGCCCTTCTTTGGGATTGGGATGTAGACTATTATTTTCCAATCCTCTGGCCACTGCTGAGTTTTCCAAACTTGCTGGCATATTGAGTGTAGCACCTTAACAGCGTCATCTTTTAAGATTTTAAATAGTTCAGCTGGAATGCCATCACCTCCACTGGCCTTGTTGTTAGCCATGCTTTCTAAGGCCCACTTGACTTCACTCTCCAGGATGTCTGGCTCAAGGTCAGCAACCACACTATCTGGGTTGTCCGGGACATCCAGATCTTTCTGGTATAATTCCTCTGTGTATTCTTGCCACCTCTTCTTGATGTCTTCTGCTTCTGTGAGGTCCCTACCATTTTTGCCCTTTATCATGTCCATCTTTGCACAAAATGTTACTTTAATATCTCCAATTTTCTTGAACAGATCTCTGGTTTTTCCCTTTCTATTATTTTCCTCTATTTCTTTGCACTGTTCATTCAAGAAGGCCCTCTTGTCTCTCCTTGCTATTCTTTGGAAGTCTGCATTCAGTTTTCTGTAACTTTCCCTATCTCCCTTTTGTTTCCCTTTTCTTCTCTGCTATTTGTAGGGCCTCGTTGGACAGCCACTTTGCTTTCTTGCATTTCCTTTTCTTTGGGATGGTTTTTGTTTCTGCCTCCTGTACAGTGTTACGAGCCTCCATCCATAGTTCTTCAGGCACTCTGTCCACCAAATCTAGTTCCTTAAATCTGTTCTTCACTTCCATTGTGTATTCATAAGGGATTGGGTTTAGATTATACCTGACCTGCCCAGTGGTTTTTCCTACTTTCTTCAGTTTAAACTTGAGTTCTGCTATAAGAAGCTGATGATCAGAGCCACAATCAGCTCCAGGTCTTGTTTTTGCTGACTGTATAGAGCTTCTCCATCTTTGGCTGCAGAGAACATAATCAATCTGATTTTGGTATTGCCCATCTGGTGATGTCCATGTGTAGAGTCACCTCTTGTGTTGTTGGAAAAGAGTGTTTGTGATGACCAGCTTGATCTCTTGACAAAACTCCATTAACCTTTGCCCTGCTTCGTTTTGAACTCCAAGGCCAAACTTACCTGTTGTTCCTTTTATCTCTTGACTCCCTACTTTAGCATTCCAATCCCCTATAATGACAAGAACATCTTTCTTTGGTGTCAGTTCTAGAAGGTGTTGTAAGTTTTCATAGAATTGGTCAATTTCAGCCTCTTCAGCATTGGTGGTTGGTGCATAAACTTGGATTACTGTGATGTTGAAAGGTCTGCCTTGGATTCGTATTGAAATCATTCTATCATTTTTGAGATTGTATCCCAGTACAGCTTTTCCCACTCTTTTGTTGACTATGAGGGCTACTCCATTTCTTCTACGGGATTCTTGCCCACAATAGTAGATATGGTAATAGTCTGAATTGAATTCGACCATTCCCATCCATTTTAGTTCACTGACACCCAGGATGTCAATGTTGATTCTTGCCATCTCCTGTTTGACCACATCCAGCTTACCAAGGTTCATAGATCTTACATTCCAGGTTCCTATGCAGTATTTTTCTTTGCAGCATCGGACTTTCCTTTCACTTCCAGGCGCGTCCGCAGCTGAGCGTCATTTCAGCTTTGGCCCAAGCACTTCATTAGCTCTGGAGCTACTTGTCCTTGTCCTCCGCTCTTCCTCAGTAGCATGTTGGACGCCTTCCGACCTGAGGGGCTCATCTTCCAGCGTCATATCTTTTAGCCTTTTGTTTCTGTCCATGGAGTTTTCTTGGCAAAGATACTGGTGTGGCTTGCCAGTTCCTGCTCCAGGTGGATCGCATTTAGTCAGAACTCTCCACTGACAGTTAGTAAGCCAAAATGGTCTAACAATGCTCTGCCAAATTTGGTCTAGATTTGACAAATGGTTCAAAAGTTCTAATTTTTTTGAACTATTCTCCCCATTAGTAATGGCTGTTTTCTTTTTTGTGCAAGAAAGGTTCATATCCTGCACAGAATATAGTGCTGGCACTGAAAGAATGCTTCTGAAAGGAACTAGATCTATTTTCAAACAAGTACAACTCTTAAAGGACTTACCCAAATGTGGCACAGAACAAGTGTAGACTGCCTAGTGAAGGTCTGTGAGACTGAGGGTAACAACAAAAGTGTTACGCAGAGTGAACCATCTGTCTCTCCTCGTCAAAAGACAGGAGAAGAGTTAGCTTCCCTTATAGGAGGAGTGGGACAGTTACTGTTGGGAACAGAGACACCAGGGGGTGATGTTCAGGTGGGAAAGGAAGAAGAGAAGAAGGAAAGTGTGTCGGGGGAAGGGGCAGAAGCATGCTGGGCAGAGAGGAGAGTGATTTAGTGGAATTGGTGGAGGAAGATCCTTGGACTGGAGAATGGGTAGAGTTCAAGGTACCCAGGGAATACACTGAAAGAGAGTGGAGAAGAAAGGTATATAGAAAGCCTCCATACTGGGGAGAGACGGAGGAAAGGAAACAGAGAAAAGAATATAAAGCATGGCTGGAAAGAGAGAGACAGAGGCGGAAAAGCCGGAAAGGTGTGGAAATTCCTGGGAGATCTCGTGGGACCAGCCCCTTTCAACCCCCACAGAGAGTGAATCAAGGCAAAAAGGTCTGGGAAGACCAGGCAGGATGGGTTTACGTGCTACCCACAACCTTGACATACATGAATAACACGACCAATGTAACGGGCTATGATCCGAACTGGGATCAAGGAGCTATGGGTTTATCACCTCTTCATTTAAAAGAGGAGCGTTCTTGTTATAAAAATGTTAAGTCCTATGATTTGTTGATAAAACCTGAAACAGAAGAAATGAAAAACACAGAGACAGTTAACTTGTTAGACAATAAACATGTTTTATTTGAAGACTTGGGTCTGCTTGATAATTCTAACACAAAGAAAGAAGATCAGAAGGTATCGAGTGCTGGACAACATCACAAGGTCTTATCAGATTTGGTGTCAGTCTGTAACTTGATTTGGAAGTTATAATTTTTTGTTTGTGCTGCTGCTTCTTTCGGTAAAGACTGGTGAAGCTTTGTTTAACTTCACTGCACAATACTGCGGTTGGGCTTGTGGGAATAAATATGTAAAGCTGAACAGTGAAAGAATTGAGGCATTTTTATTTGCAATAGTTTGTTATTTAATAAATAAGATTGAGATTAAAAACTTGCAGGGCATTTCCACCCCCCCAGGATTTCGTGTTTATGGCTGGGTTTAAATAGAAACTCTGTATGTTTGCCAGCCAGCCTGAAATCCATGAACTTGGGTTCATGGACTGGAAGTCCTTCCTAGCGAAAAACAGATTAGGGAACTGCTATTTTCTCAGCTACCTCCGGCCATCAGAACTGTGGCAGACCGGTGTAGAGCCTGCATCCTATTTCATGGTCAACAAGAGCCCTAGGACCTAATACTGCTATGGACCCAGGTAATCTTCTATTTGACTTTATTATATCTGTCCAACCTTGTCTGCTTCCTAGACCAGTGGTCGGGGAACAGGGGTAATTTACCCCAAATGGGATAAAAGTGAAAATCCTGGGGGTAATGAGCAGAGCACTACCCCCCTCCCTCCCTCCCACCACCACCCCCTGCAGCCAAACCTCAAATTGTAAGCCACCTCTCCCTGTTACTTCCTTGGTTGCAGCAGGGCAAATGTAAATCCTCCGTTCCTTCAGAGATCGGAGATAAGCCTGCTTGATTGGTTACAGCTGTTGAAGGGGCGGGCAGTCAATCAATCCGGGGCTTGGAGATGACTGCAAGCAAGCAGGAGGAGGGAAAGGATCCAGTTAACGAGGGAAGGAAGGTGCGAGAGACCGAGGGCTTCATCAAGCTTATTTAAATGTATGTAGAAAATGTATGGAGAAAATGGAGGGAGGGTGGGAGGGAGGGTGGGTGGATGGATGCGTGTGTGTGTGTGAGAGAGAGAGACTGACTCAAAACTATGAAAAAAGGAACAGGCAAGGCTTGAATTAAGGCGGGGAAAAAGGGTGGCTTCATCAACCTTGTTTAAATATATGGAGAAAATGGAGGGAGGGAGGGAGGGAGGGTGGATGTGTGTGTGTGTGAGTGAGAGAGAGATTGACTCAAAACTATGAAAAAAGGAACAGGCAAGGCTTGAATTAAGGCGGGGAAAAAGGGTGGCTTCATCAACCTTGTTTAAATATATGGAGAAAATGGAGGGAGGGAGGGAGGGAGGGTGTGTGTGTGTGTGTGTGAGTGAGAGAGAGACTGACTCAAAACTATGAAAAAAGGAACAGGAAAGCAAAACAGAAGGCTTGAATTAAGGCGGGGAAAAAGGGTGGCTTCATCAACCTTGTTTAAATATAACTATCTCCTTCCCCAACAACTTTTCTCCCCTCTCCTCCTCCTCCTCCAAACAGCCACCACTAAGTCTTCCTTGGCAGCAGATCTCCAGCTCATGACCCTGGCCTCATTTTGGAAGGTGCTTGGATTAACTCCCAGCCCTGTTGAACTGTGGGATCTTGCAGATGCAGCATTTGTACACCTTCAACCCTCTTTTTGCCACTTGAAAGAGCACAGGATTTACTGGCATAAATGTACCGTTCAGCTTTTTGAGCACTAAGTATAATAGCTGGAGCAGCTGGCCTCCGGCAGGGGAAGAAGAGGGCGCAGTGGCTGTGCCTTGAATAAGGCGAAAGCCACATTTTCAAAGTGAGAAGGCAAAGAGAGTGAGGCAGTGATCCATTGCCCTCCTTCCTATCTACCATCTTCAAACAGCCAAATGTCCAGCATCTTCAAGGTATTGTTTAAGCTCTTGTTAGCAACTTGGCACAGAGCTTGCAAGCATCAGCTGGATGTTGGGGGAATTTCTGTTAAGTTCAGTACTTAATGGGATACAAATGCTTCCTCTGGAAGAATCCTGAGTTGATATATTTCAGCTGCCTATCCCTAGATTTTCCACTTCCTGGGCTCTTGTCCTTACCCTCCTGGTGGTTTTGTGAAGAAGGGCACTGTTATGTTCTTTGTTTTTTTTTTAAATTTCAAAGGGCCATAGTAGGAAATCTTTTTTTAAAAAAGGGGGTGGGATTTAAACTTACATTTATACAGTGAAGGTTTCCTGGGACTGACATATGATTCATGCTTTCTCTTTCCATCAAGAAGATTTGAACGCTCAATCCTGCCATCCTCCTTTGCTGAAGTGGAATTCTCATTAAATTATCTCTTTGATTAACCAGATTTATAGCTCAGAATAGCATGCAGCAAGCTGCCAGATCTAATTACTCACCTGCCTGCCTGTCCAGTACAATGACTCCACGAAGTGTATAGCTGAATGATGAAAACTTCCCATCTTAAGTTTCCATGTTATCTCCCCAAAAGAAATATGGTAGAGATGGTGTCCCCCCCCTTCCCCCCTCTAAAATATAAATGAGAAAGCAACCTTTCTACTACAGCTTTAGGAGTTGTAGACCAAAAAGAGTGCTAAGCCCACCTCCCCTTTACACCCAGTTTATAAAGTTGTTTTTTTACCCTTGTAAACAAAGGTACTTTGTGGACGGACATAAAATAAAATCCATGAAAACTATTGTGCTTTCCCAATGAGATGCTTTTTGGTCCTAGGCAGTGCAATATGTTGCTGTAGATAGATATTGGAGAGAGAGAGAGAGAGAGAGGGAGAGCTGAACAGCACTTCAGGATTTTTCTGAATCCCCGAAGGATGCAGTTAACCACTAAAGACATATACTTATGAGAAACCTAAGAAACAGAAATATTTTGTTTTTTTGTATTGAAATACTTCTGTTTGTCAGACACCCTTATGTGTTTGTTTCTGTCTCTATCTCTATCTTATGTCTCCTTTTGGGTTTTTGAGGCAAAAACCAATCAAAACGACCAAACTTACAGGCCCTTCTTTTGACACTACCCACAGATTTGTTTCGGTGGCATTTTATTATTTCAGATACAGTTGATTTGACTTGGCACAGTAAAACATCTAGTAACAAAAGCAATTCAAAAATAAAAACAAAAAGGTTGTGACACCCTAAAGACTAATGGATTTCTTCCAGTTATGAGCTCTTGTGTTTATTTTTATGATATTGGATGTGGGTTATAAATATGTTATCGCCTGCTGTCTCTTTTTATATAGCTGTCATGGCATTGGGGGATGGCAGAGGAGGATCCTGATCTGGGCTGCAGCTGATCCCATAATTTTCCTGCTAAAAATTATCCTCAATGTGCACTTCTTCCCCAGAAAGGCCCTTTGCTCTTGGAGGGAATATTAGGCAGGAAGACAGTACAAGAGAAAAGATTAAGCTCCCTCTCCTGTGCTGGATTCACTTTGCTTATTCTTGATTCAACATCATGCTTGAATCCAGCAGCAGCTGGCTCTCTGATGTGCCTCTCCAATGGCCAGCCACAGAAATTACCCTAAAACAAACCATCCAACATTCCTCTGACTTGTTGCAGGAAACAACGATGGCTGCAGCCACACTTTCAGGAAGTGACTCAAGCCCTGGTGTTGTTCTTAAAAGTTTGCACTGGTGTCATTTTTTAAAACTGCACCAGGACTTCCAGTAGGGATGTGGTGGCGCTGCGGGTTAAACCGCAGAAGCCTCTGTGCTGCAAGGTCAGAAGACCAGCAGTCATAAGATCGAATCCGTGCGATGGAGTGAGCTCCCATCGCTTGTCCCAGCTCCTGCCAACCTAGCAGTTCGAAAGCATGTAAAAATGCAAGTAGATAAATAGGTACCACCTTGGTGGGAAAGAAACGGCGTTCCGTGTCTAGTCGCGCTGGCCACGTGACCATGGAAACTGTCTTCGGACAAACGCTGGCTCTATGGCTTGGAAACAGGGATGAGCACTGCGCCCTAGAGTCGGACATGACTGGACTAAATGTCAAGGGGAACCTTTACCTTTACCTAGGAATTCCAGTGCCACACTGGGGCTTGACATGTGCAAAAATGCAGCTCTGGAGCTGCTCCACAGGCAAGAACAGTGTTGCTGCCCAGCCAGTGCTGACTGGTAATGTTGCTTGTATTGGGGGCAGGGAAGTTCTAATAGCTCCTTTTTTCTTGAATGACAAGTGGACGAGACTGCCCCAGTCTTGCTGCTGTAAGTAGTGGTGGGAAGCCTCATGATGCTGGCCAGCCTGTAGGCCAGGGACTGCTCTATGTCCTGCTTTAATGTGGGGATTCTCATTAAAGCCAGGCATGCGAAACATGCTATTTCACACCTGTTTTCAGATAATCCAGAGCAAAAAGCTTACTATAGCTTATTGGAAACATGTAGTTCCTGCCTAGGAAACCAGCTATGGTTGTGTTTGGTTACCATGCTGAAAAGGCCATGAATGGATAACATGAAAGCTATGGATCGTAAGACTAGACAAATCACTCCTCTTGCATGTAAGTATCACTGGCCAACAGGAGTAGCTAGTCATCAAGAATCCAGAATCCAACAGAACTTGGCCATTGACTGTTGAGTCTGACTGTCAGCCATCGTCTGGTTTGGCCTTTTATTCACTTCTTTGGAGACATCTGCAACATTAAAGATGAATGCTTCTAATTTTAAAAAACCCCACCTATTCTAGCTTGAGAAGACTTCTTTCTTGAGTCAGCAAGACCTAAATGAACTCACTCTTTCATAATCTGATCTGATACCAGCTGGTTTAACTCTAAAGCAGCTGCAGTCTAAGTAAAAAGAGCACTGGCCCTCTACAGTTTAATTAACTCAGGAGACTTGAGATTTGAAAGCTTGTACTTTGAGATTAAGAACCGTTTCCCCCCCTCTAAAGGACGAAAGCCATTTCTGCAGATTAATTTCGAGGGACTTTCTTGAGATTAATTTTCAGAGATAATTTCCTTGCTTTGCCTCTCCCAGGTGCGAACTTCAGCTGTAGCAGACTATTCTATTATCAACTGTTTCAAAGTTAAGTAGCATTTAAGCAGTGCTGAGCTGACTGATCCTTAGTGAATGTCTATGCAAACCAAGTTCTTTGTCATTTTAAGCAAAACTGATCACTTTATGGTGAAAATTTAACTGCTAAAAGCACTTTAATTGATTTTTTTCATCCACTCTCACTCCCACCCCCTCAGGCTCCCTTGCCTTTAGCTGCTCTAATTGCTGTGGAGGAGTTGAGAGACTGTCATCCCAAAGGCTAGACATAGTTATTCTCGATCAAGGAGATTAAATAGGGATTTGTAGGTCTAATTTAAACAGTAGGCCACTAGATCATTTGTGGTGTCCATTAGACCATCATCACCATTCACAACATGAAACACATGTAGTAATTTCAGTATGCCAAACATTATAAACGGGATCCAAAGAACTACGAGGGAAAGAAAAATCATTGCTAGCAAAGCTCTGCAAGTCTTTGGCAAAAACTAGCAGACGTGTTCAGTAGCGCTAGACTTGGGCAGGGGTCCTATTACTGTTTCCATCTGTCCCTTTCTGCAAAATTTGGCAGAAATGGGAAAAAAGATTTGGATTTACTTTTATTTTCCCACACATGGCTCTCTAGGAAATGCTAGTTTCTCTTGCTTAGGGAAGTGTTCTCTGTGGTGTTTTCCTTGCTTTAGAAACTCTGTCTGAGGCAGAATACTAAGTGTGCTTCGCTCAAAGCAAGTACGCACTGTTCCTCAGCCACCACACTATTTTGGCACCTGAGCTGCAGTGTAGTGGAGCTGCAGCTGACAGGGTTGGAGAACCAGGGCTTTTTTGATTGGGTGATATGATGACATCATCTGTCCCCCCAGCCTGCAGCTTTTCTGTTCTGTCTAAATTCAGCTTCAGTCCTCACAATAGATAAGAGTGGTATTTCTCTAGGAACAACATATTGCTGAGATCTATGCCTGTTGTAACCAAACTATTTGGAAGAAATAGTTAAGACCCATTGCACAAGGCCAGCTCCTGGGAAAATGAAAACTGCAAATTGGTTGGTTGATATGCATCAACATAGCTGCCTGCATTTTTTAAATAATCTTCGGGGATGTGGCTGCCATGATGAGTGACTGCACTTCAAAATGTACTGTTGCATTACCTTGCCTAAGACCTCCTGTCTTCCACTCCAGGAGGCAGTGGAAGACAGGAGGGCCTGGCGTGCTCTGGTCCATGGGGTCATGAAGAGTCGGACACGACTTAACGACTAAACAACAACAACAACAACAAAAAGACCAAGGGTGTCCACAGAAATTTTTCAGAGCAGGGGAAGCTGCATGGTATATTATTGATATATGCCAACAAATCTATTCTAGTTTACAGTGACCCTGGTGGTGTTTTCAATGTATGTGAGATATTTAAGGAGTGGTTTGAACCCAGGTTTCCTGAAGCCTAGCCCAACACTCTTATCCATGATACTTCATGAGCTGACATGTTATCATAAGTCATATGCATAGCATGTGCTACTGCAACACAAAGTTGTATACATTCAAGTAGTAAATACTATTAGGATTCAGCAGACATCCCCATCTACTCCCCCATGGGTACCTCAGGCAAAAATCTTACAAGCACCTCTCCCCATCCCTGGCAGTAGAAAGGAAGGAAGGAAGAAAAGAAAAGAAAACTAAAATATTTTATAATAATTGCTATCTTGCATGATATGCCCAGGATCAACTCCCACAGTGCTTCAGTGAGGAAGGATGGATCAAGCCATTCAAACGGTATCATCAAAAAACATAAGATCAAATCTGAATTAGCTTCATGATGGAATCTTTTTTCCATCTGTCTATAGAACCAAGACACACTGTTTAGTTGGATTACCTTTAGAGGCCCCAAGAAGTTTTTCTGTGCTGGCTTTGCCTGTGCAAGAACCTATGCTAATTGCTGCCTTGTTTGAGTCCAATCTGTTCAGGCAGTGGCTTGCCCCTGCAAGACATGGCAACTAACTCTTTCAAACAATAAAAAGAGAGGAGACCTGATGAGAGGAATAGCACTGGTCCTGGCAGGTTTATGTTGATCACCTACCATTCTTTAGGTGGTCATTTCAGGCTGCTGGGCTGTGGAAACCTTGAGGCCCAGTCCTAACTGTACCACTACTAGGCATTTCCGGTTTAGTGAAGTTTAGTAAAGAGTGGGTAGCAGAGATGGTGCTTCGGGCCCCCCCCCCCGCATCCCTTTCTGCAGACTGTCTTTGGAACAAAATAGTTAAAAGTGTTTGGCTGGAAACACAAGGCAGGGAATTGAGAGTTGAGACTGAAACACTAGCCTTCCACTCAGCAAAGATTGTGTGCAAGGATGTGTGAAGTGATTTTAAGGATGAAGTGCCAATTTGAACAATTGCCCAAAATTCAATTCCCAGCCTTTGAGATTCAGAAAAGTTCAGGTGCAAATGTATGTATATATTTATTTATTCCCTTCCCCCTTCTTTAAATGCACCTTTACAGTTCCTGCTGTTCGCAACAGCTATAAATTTGAATTGTAAATACTGGAAGAACATCTGTTTCCAAAATAATTCCAAAAAGATTCAGAAAGCAGGAAGCTAGGCCATTCTCTGGAGCAAAACAATCACCCAGAGGGCTCTCTTTTAATTACAAGGGCTCAGGTTTCTAGGTGTTCAGCCAAACCATGGGACCTGCTGAGGTAACTCTGTCACCACCTATGTATCCATTTTGCAGCAGCTTCCCATGGTAGACAATCGAAAAGACTTCTACATAGTTCTCTGCATGTATTCTGCTTGCATTCCGTTTTTCTGTGGCTTTGTATTTATTATAAACATATGGCTAAATCAGAGCTTGGAAGGTTGTTTTAAAAAAGTAATTGGTTCCCACTGCAACTTGTTACAGTGATTGAAGAGCAACTAATTGTTATTACTCATTAGAATATCTGGTGGTACTTTTTGTGAAATTTTTATTACTTTGATACTGTTAAACACAGACACACAGACACAGCCACCTCCTTAGGATTGATAAAGAAAGGGCATAAAAATGAAAAAAAAATCCTGTTTGAATACCTCTCTGATGCCTCAAAGCGTCCTTTAGAAGTAATTTTTGAAAACAAATATAAAACATTACTTGTACGAGTAAAATAACTTGGAACCTATCATTACTTTAACTTTGAAATAGAATTTAATTATATTCTTGAGGGGCAGGGGGTCTGTGCTGCCCCTAGATGCTTGAGTTTGCCCACCTCCATTTTGAAGGCATCTAGCATTTTGCTGCCTTGATATTTGCTGCCAAATTTCAGTGGTGCAGTATTTGGGAATCTTGCGGGTGGGGAGACAGCTGTTATGATGAAATGAATGAACTCCCATATTTCTTCTAAGTGGTGTCTCACACTAACAGCATCCTTCTGAAATTGTCTCGGGCCACATTCCTGGCCTGAAAAAGGATGGTTTGCAAAGGGTGGGGTGGGATGAGATCAGATCTGTACAGTCTGCCATTACGTTAACTGGGCGGCTTTGAGTCAATCACTCTCCTTTAACTTGGTCTACCTCACAGGATTGTTATATGGATAAAATGTGCAGGAAGATGACCTATGTGTGGTGCTTGGAGTTCTTAGGAGGGAAAAGTGGGAAATAAATGTAGTGACTAAGGGTGTGATCACACGGTGAAACAGTTCACAGTTTGGACCACTTATGGAGCGGTTTAATGCAATTTAGTTCCTTGAGATCATACAATGCATGGGGAAATACACTCCAGCCTTCTTGGTCCAGCTGTTGGGCTCCTACTTTTTGGGACTGGGTTAGAATGATTCCCTGGCAGATGGAAGTGCTGATTTAAGGGAGATTGCTTCCATTAAAGCAACCCTTTCGAATGTGATCAGGCACATACCTTTGCAGCCATCTGATCACATCTTACAATAAACAAATATAGAATCAGAATAATAGAATTGTGAAGGGTCTCTAAGGCTGTTGAGTCCAACCACCTACTCAATGCAGAAATCCAAATCAAAGTATATCTGACAGGGAGTTGTCTAACTTTCTCTTGAATGCCTCCAGTGTTAGAGTGCTCCTGCCCCAAGGTAATTGGCTCCATTGCCATAATGCTTGAACAAGATGTTTTTTTTTCTCCGATATTTAAATCTGACTTCCTGTATTTTGAGCCCTTTATTATGTGTTCTGCACTCTGGAATGATTGAGAACAGATCTTGCCTCTCCACTGTATGGCTATCTTTCAAGTGTTTTAAATGTGCTATCATATGTCCCCCTCAGTCTTCTTTTCTCAAGGCTAAACAAGCCCTTTCAGTCTTTCCTCATAGGCTTGGTTTCCAGTCCTCTGATCTTCCTTGTTGCCCTCCTCTGAAATTGTTCCAGTTCGTTGCCATTTTTCTTAAAGTGCAATGTCCAGAACTAGACATAGTACTCAAGGTAAGACCTAACCAGTGCCGAATAGAGGGGAACTAGTACAATGCATGATTTTGATACTATATTTCTATTACATGTAGGCATCCTTCAGTCTCGAGAGACTATGGTAATGTGCTCTGAATAGAGGTCTTGGAACAGCATCTAGTGTGGCTGAGAAGGCCAATTCGAGAGTGACAATCCCTTCCATACTGAAGACAAATACAATCTGTCCCCTGTCCAGCTCCCTGATTTTGCTGGTTTTGGGACTGCCTCTTTGCCTCGGCCTGCTGGACAAGTGTCTCTTCAAATTGGGAGATGTTGGGAAAGTGTGAAGGCAAGAGGAGAAGGGGACGACAGAGGACGAGATGGTTGGACAGTGTCATGGAAGCTACCAACATGAATTTGACTCAACTCCGGGAGGTAGTGGAAGACAGGAGGGCCTGGCGTGCTCTGGTCCATGGGGTCACGAAGAGTCGGACACGACTTAACGACTAAACAACAACAACAATTCTGCACTGCCTGCCTCCAGGCTGAACACTCAGATGTCAAAGTTTCCCATCTGTTGAGGTCCATTCCTAAGGCCTTCAGATCCCGCTTGCAGATATCCTTGTATATTTCTATTAATGCAACGGAAAATAGCACTATTGGCTTATATTCTGCTTGTGATCTACAAGTGCAAGATCCTTCTTGCATGTAGTATTACTGAGCCAAGTATCCCCTATCTTGTAACTGTGCATTTGGTTTCATTTTCCTAGGTGTAGAACTTTGCACTTACCCTGTTAAATTTCATTCTGTTGTTTTCAGTCCAGTGGTCTAGCCTTTCAAGACCTTTTTGGATTTTGTTTTGATCCTCCAGGGTATTAGCTATTTCACCCAATCTTGTATAATCTGCAAATTTGATAAGCATTCCCTACACTCCTTCATCCAAGTCATTAATAAAATGTTGAAGAGCACGAGGCACAGGATTGAATCTTATGGTACGCCACTTGTTACCTCCTCCCAGGCTGAGAAGGAGCCACTGATAAGCTCTATTTGAGTTCGATTCTGTAACCAATTGAGAGGTTGAGAGGGTGGTGGCTGATCAGCTTCAAGCCCTTTTGGATGAAACCAATGCTCTGGATCCATTTCAGTCGGGCTTCAGGCCGCGCCATGGCACAGAGACGGCACTGGTCACACTGTTGGATGACCTGTTGAGGGAGGCTGACAGGGGCAATATGTCCTTGTT
Source organism: Intellagama lesueurii (assembly GCA_037013535.1). NCBI lineage: Eukaryota > Metazoa > Chordata > Lepidosauria > Squamata > Agamidae > Intellagama > Intellagama lesueurii. The sequence continues at coordinate 172,366,222 of JBAJHW010000004.1, read as the reverse complement.
GGTCCTCCTCGATATCTCAGCCGCCTTTGATACCGTCGACCACGGTATCCTCCTGGGGAGGCTCTCCGAGCTGGGAATCGGTGGCCTGGCGCTTGCCTGGCTCCGATCCTTCTTAGAGGACTGCCCCCAGAGAGTACAGATTGGGGAGAATGTTTCGGCCCCGTGGAGTCTCAATTGTGGGGTTCCGCAGGGGTCGATCATCTCCCCAATGCTGTTTAACATCTATATGAGGCCGTTGGGTGGGGTCATCAGGGGGTGTGGGGCTTCGTGCCATCAGTACGCTGATGACACCCAGCTCTACATCTCCTTTTCACCTACTTCAGTTGATGCCGTTCTGTCCCTTCGGCGCTGTCTGGAGGCTGTACTGCAATGGATGCAGCTGAATGGGTTGGGGCTGAACCCGGACAAGACGGAGGTCTTGAGGGTGGGTGGCCCTTCCATCGGCGGTCTGGGAGACTCCCTCTCTTTTGGGGGGGTTACTCTTACCGCACGGAGTGAGGTCCGCAGCTTGGGGATACATCTGGACCCAGCGCTTACCATGGAAAACCAGGTGGCGTCCGTGGCCCGTTCTGCCTATTTTCATCTGTGGCGGATCGCCCAGCTGCGGCCCTACCTTGATGGGGGGGCCCCTCACCACTCTCGTCCATGCGCTCGTAATCTCGAGATTAGACCACTGTAATGCGGTCTACGTGGGGCTACCTTTGAGATTGTTGCAGAAGCTTCAAATGGTGCAGAATGCAGCAGCCAGACTGCTCAGTGGGGTGAGAAAATACCAACACATCTCTCCCACTCTGGCCGCATTGCATTGGCTGCCCATTCGCTTCCGCATCAATTTCAAAGTGTTGATGATGACTTACAAAGCCCTAAACGGTTTGGGACCTCGGTATTTGGCAGATCGCCTTCTCCCACCTAGATCTACCCGAATTACTCGGCATAGCCAGGAGGGACGGCTGAGGGGCCTAACGCCGAGAGAGGTCCGGAAAGAAAGAACTAGAAACCGGGCCTTCTCGGCAGTGGCCCCTCGACTATGGAACAGCCTCCCAACAGAGATCCGCCTGGCACCCTCGCTGGGTGTTTTTAAGAGCCATTTAAAAACTTGGCTATTTTGGCAGGCCTTCCCTTCTGTCAATTCTTAAATTCTAGTCTTTTAATTTTTATTATTCCCATTTTGAATACTTTATATTATTGTTTCAATTGTTTAATTGTTTAATGTTTTTAATGTTTTATATATTTAATGACATTTGTAAGCCGCCCCGAGTAGACGTTGTCTAGGGGGGCGGGGTAGAAATCTAAAAATAAATAAATAAATAAAATAAATAAATTGGGTATCCACCTGACAGTTCTATTGAGCCCACATTCAGTTATCTTGCTAATCAGAATATCATGGGGCACTTTGTCAAAAGCTTTGCTAAAGTCAAGATATATAACATTCCCATTGTCTGCCAAGGAGGTTAACCAATCAAAAAACTAGGTGAGATTAGTCTGGCAGGATTTGTTCTTGACAAATCCATGTTGATTTCTAGTTTCTGTTGATTTTTGCATTGTTTTCAAGGTGCTTGCAGAGTGACTGTTTCATAATCTGCTCCAGAATTTTCCCTGGGATTGATGGTCTGTAGTTCCCAGGTTTCTCCTCTTTGAAGATAGGGACAATGTTAGACCTTCTCCAGTTACCTGGCACTTCACCCATCCTCCATGATTTCAAGAGCATAATAGATATGTCTCATGTTAAAAGAATATCTGACAGTGCCCTGAGATGTACAGTTCCCAAACATCAACATGTTGGTAACAGATAAAAGCCTTTTCCCACTGTTCTTAGATTACTCAAACATCAGGGTAAACCATGCTAGCTGGGGTATTTTGTGAGGTGTAGTTCAAAAAGTAACTTTTTCCTCCCTCTGTCAATTTCCATTTATTGGAGGCGAATGTTTGCAGTTGAGAGCCCTCTTTATACCTACATTGATGTGTCTTGCTAAGCTTTCATCCCATGAGTAAATTGAGCACCTTAACATAGCTATTGTTAGTAAACTGTGTGACCGCTTTGTTTGTATGTTTTTTTAAAACCTACAAACTAGGAGCTATTTAATGTACAAATAGCTCTTAAGCACACATACTGATCTCTGGTTTGATGTGGAAACAAACCTGTGGGCAGATGACAGACTTCTTGTGTGTGGTGCTTGCCACACAATATTGTTGTTCACTCTGTGAACTTTTCTTCAGTGATGTGGTCCAGCTAATCATCTTTGGGAACTGCTTCAAGCCAAAAGCTGGCATGAACTTGTATGCGGCTGACCTTTGCATTTAACAGGAAGGTGATTGTGCTAGGTACCAATCAGCTGCAAGGCTCTTTGAAGCTTATTGCAATGCATCATTACAATCCCAGGTGCAGGGCTGGTCAAACGGGTGGGAAGGACCACATTAGAGAAAATGTAATGAAGCCCAAGAGTTTAAAACCAAGGAAAAAACATGCACATCCACCTAGCGTTATAGAGTGAAACATGTTCCTCATAGAAGGATGGAGGACAATACAGTTTTCAGTGAAAAGCTAGGTGGTGTTAGGAGGTTTGTACCTTTAAAATGTTTTTAAATCATTGGAAAAACATTCTGGAACATGTTGCTTTGCTTGCTGTTCTGGAAAGGCACAGGCCAGTATCCTACTGAAATTGCCATCTATGCAAGAGACAGCATGGAAGCAGTTGCAACTATGTGGAGAGGCCAGTTTTGGGATCATTTTTGTAACCAGACATCATCATATAACTGTAGTCATTTCTGTGATACGTAATCTCAACAGGATACTGCCCACGATACTTATTTATACACTGGTTGTGGATTGGGATTGCCAAATCAGCAGCATCTCACTGTGAATTTCAGCAACCACAGGAGCAGCTCTAGTGCATCCAAGGTAACAAAAAAGACAAGGGTACATTGAACATGTCTAAATGGCAAATCCTGGAGCCATGAAAATACTGTAAAATCTAGGGTTGCCAGATAGGCAGCTTCCCATTCCCTGAGGTCCAAAACCTGAGGCCTGGTTTTGGACCTCAGTAACTGAGATTGAGTTATTCTTTCTAGTATCAGTGATGTAGATATTTAGGAAATAGTAAAATCTGAAATTCAAGCCTTCATACCATCAACCACCAAATATTTAGCATCTGTGTCAGAGAGCAGACATTCACCATCAAGCTCTAGAGTTTTTTTTTTTTAAAGTATTCTTTTAAGGCTTCATTAAATCTAGAAATGTTGCTGCGAAACTACATAGAAATGCTTAAGGAATCAAATAAATATGCTGTATATTCTGAATTGTGCAACTGGTGGCATAAATAAGAAAACTTGCATTGTGAACTAATGTAGACAGTAGCTTTATAGCTGGGCCCAGTTCCTGAGCACCATTAAACCATGAGTTACCATTATGTGCATGAAATGGAACAAGCCCAGCTAGGATTTTTATATGGATCGTCCCCTCGTCATACAAGACCAAGCATAATTTTGGAAGATTTTAGTTTTGCTTTAGCAGAATCTTGTTGTTTTACATAAACCAGAAATGGCCATGTGTATAACAAATTGTGGTTAGTTTAACAGGCTAGTTCCATAACCATGATTTGTTCTGAAACTGGTTTGTTTCAACCACAATTACTCGTTCCAACACAACAATAAGACAAGATAGTGTGAAGGTAAAACTAAACACTGATCACAGAGGAAGAGAGACAGGGAGGATACAAGCCTGAGCTCATAATGGCTCCTTCCCACTCATGCACATCTTACTTAGTCAGATATGGGAAATGTTTGTTTTATTTCAGACTACAAGTCCCCAAACCCCTCTGCCCATGCAGCCTGTGGGTTTCTATTTAAAATAAATAAATAAAAAATTAAAAAAATGAAAAATTTAAATTTAAAAAAATTCTGGGCTTAAGGTGCTGGCTTTAGATATCAGCACTAAGAAATCCTGTCCCAATGTTGGTAATGCTATATCTAAGTCACTGCAAAGCCCTGCTGTTCATGGGATGAAAAACATATTTCTTTCTCTCCTGTTCCCACATAAAGTTAGCCACGTTTCTGTGTGGCAAATAAAAGTGGACACTGAAGTGCAGTGTCTAACTTTCATTTCTTTGAAGTGCGCACCCCCCCTTGTGGCAGGAAGAAGAGGAACTATACTTTCCATTAATTTTGCACATAAACATCACATCTAAAACATAAACACAACACAAGCTGTCAGATCGAAGAATTTATTTGCCCAAGAAAAGTGTTTCCAGAAAACGAATCAAATCCTGAGAGTAGGATTAGAGTCCATTTAGTCACATAAGCCCGCATGCTTTGGGGGCCTGCAGTACAGGATATGAAGATGAATGAAACTTATTAAAAATATGAGTTGAGAATAAAAGCCCTCCCTAAATCTCCCTTATTGTATAAGCTGCTGTGAATTAAAGCCTTTTCAGGTTGATTTTCAGTCATCAGCATAATTATGGAGGAACATTTTCCAGACCAGCCAAGGCCTCCTACTCCCACCTCCCCACTTTCTAACAAGTATTTTAACAACCTGCAAACCAGGAAGCTGTAAATCAGAGAAATGAACTCAATTATGAAGGCAGTCCACCTTCTGCTGGAGTTTGGTCAGCATGAAGCCAAGAGTAACTGTCCTGTTTGCCAGGATTTTAAACGAAACATTATCCATACTTCTACAGAGAACAGCACACTGTTGATGATTAAATAAACCTCTTCTGCTTCTAATAATAATGATGATTACATGCCCTCAAGTCAATTGCAACTTATGGTGATTCTTTCCAGGGTTTTCTAGATATAAGAATACTCAGATGGAGCTTACCATTCCCTTATTCTGGAGCTGCTCTGAGTCTGTGCAGCTTGCCCAAGGTTACACAGCCTGGCTCTTCTGCAAGGCACTGGTGGCAGGGGGGATGAACTCCCAGACTCTGCCTCTACAGTCAGTATCTAACTCTTAGAGCTATCCAGTCAGCCTTCTCGTACAGCACCAAAAATGGATTACTGCATAAAATTGCAATTCAGAACAAACACATACAGTATAGTCTTTTTTTAAAAAATTAAATATCGTATTTTTCTGTCTATAAGATGCCCCCCTTTTCTAACTCAAAATTAAGAAAACTTAGCTTTGAGTATTCAGCCTCTGGGCTCAGAACGCTGGGACATTACGAGTCCCTGTTGAATCTGAGCACTACCTACAGGCTCCACCTCCAATGAGGTGTGTTCCAATTGGTTTATACAGCATCAGCTGACATCAGTTACATAAGGCTCGTGATTGGAGGAAGCTAAGCCTCGTGATTGGAGGCAGCCTGTTTGCAGAAGCAAGCTATGTGCCGTTTTGTTCTCTCCTCAGCTTACTTCCATGTATAAGACAACCCTCAATTTTCAGTCTAAAGATTTTAGGAAAAAGTATCTTCTTATACATGGAAAAATACAGTACTATGTTTTTCTCCCTTTTACTGAGTGCAAAGGCATATGGAAGGTCCTTGGGAAAGCTATAGCTCCCAGGCTTCACAAACTGTAGTTCATGGAGGATTGTATCTTAATAAATGTGTTAACCTAAACAAACCCAGCTATTCTGCTGGAAACTATTACATTACCTAAGTCTAGTTAAGCCTCGGGTAAAATGTAGTACTATACCAGGTATAGAGGCTTTCCCCTCAGCACCTTCTTTGCAAGAGGCTGGGGGACTCTACTTACCCAGTAGTAAAGCTGCCACCCCTTTCATCCAACAAAGGTGAAGAGAACTCTTTCCCAGCCTAAATATGGGGGGAGGGGGAAGAGGGATTTCTTTGGTGGGTGTCTGTTCTCCTTCCTGGATCTGGAAGGCTCTTTGAAGACTATAACTTCATCAGAGTCTGGCTCATCCCTAGAAACCAGGAAGTTTCTACCATGCCTTGTCTGTGATGGCTGTACAAGAATAGTTCTGCTAGAATTGTATGGGATGGGGACACCTTACGTAGAGAGCAGTTTGTGTCAGAGTGTAGAGTATCACTCCCCATTGTCCCCATGTGGGAATCTCATTTCTCCTCAAAGTTCCATGAACCACCCATGCTTTCAATTTGCAAGGGATAAGAGAAAGCTGCACTGCAAGATTGTTGTGTTTCTCCATACAAACATGGTGGATATCTGTTCTCCTGTTCAAGCCTCTGACTATATTAGCTGGCATTTATTCTTTAACTTCCTTATGTTTTTGTAGCCTAATTACTCTATTGTGCCATGAATATCTTTGAAATAACTCACCAAATATTTCCTGCTCTTGTCTTCGGGTTGTATTTTTTACACAGCTCCCTTAAGCCATCATCCCTTTCCTCTATTATATATTTAAAAGCTAATCTTGATCAGTCTTGGTTCCCATGCTCCTTTCTTGATTCTTTTTTCTCAGTGCCTACTCAGTGGCTAACCCCTGATAACTCCATGAACTTATGCTTCCAGTCAAGAAGAGGCTAGTTCTAACCTCATGAAAAGATTTCCTTTTCATTATTGTGGCTAAACAAAAATAAGGAAATTAAATTAGACACAAAATTTTGTTGAAACAACATGAGGGCTGTGACACACATCAGGAAATCCAAAGATAAAACTTGATGAGCTGCCATCTGCTTAGAAATGAAGAAGAACAGTAGTGGTAGGCTGTTCTGTTTTCCCTGCTTTATGCCAGGAAATGGGGGTAGAAACAAATACTAGGTAAAAAACACACTTCTGTGTTTCTACGTGTAATAAGTGGATACTTAGAAATTCTCTAAAACTTGTGTAATATTGGGGATAACCTGTTCATAAAAGGAAGCCAAAACTGTTTTCGGGATGAGTTAGTGTGATCCAGGGAGAGAAGATGCTTGCAGTTGCCAGAAGGGTCCAAGAAACCCATGGGATCTGTATGGAAGTAGTGACTCAGATCCAGCACCAAGCTATTTTACTTCTTACTCCTCATGGGAATAGGATTCGGGCACAATTAAGCCCCTGTCTTATGGTCTGAGATACAAGGAAATGTATAAATGTGATACTTCAGTCTTAGAGGTAGGGGAGAGAAAAAAAGAGATTTATTTATTTATTTGTTCTATGCAATCATATCACTTTTGACTTATGTGACCCCAATAAAGCTTTCATGATATGTAAGATGTTAATGGAGTGTTTTACCATTGCCACCCTCCATTGAGTTTCCATGGCCAGTTGGGGATTTGAACCCAAGTCTCCTGAATCCTAGTCCAATACTCTACCCCACTACACCACACTGGCTCTCATTTAGTTAGTTGGTTACATTTATATCCTGGCCTTTTCTTCAGTGAGGGTCCATCTGGACATTAAAAGAAATGTGTGTTTCCTCTGATTAATTTATTTCCCCATTCACAAGATATATGTCTGTACAGATAGACCTGAAAATGAAGTCTCTGTTAACCTGCCAAAACAAATCACTAAATAAAGCACAATAAATACAAGGTGCACAGTTGAAGGAAATCTTGTTACATATGTGACAGATAGGCATATCACCTAGCCAGACTGTAAGAGAGAGAGAGAGAGAGAGAGAGAGAGAGAGAATGTTGGTGTCCCAAGGTCACACAGTGACCCTGGGTCACTCTACTTCTGGTCCAACGTAAAAACTACTACACAACAGCAGTTCCCTTTATCCTACATTGGGTCTGTTTCATCTGAACACTTCAGTGGCTTGGAAGACACAAACAACACCACACACTATATGTGGCCTGGGGACTGTACTGAGATATTATGGGATGGAGGTGCCATTCTGTTTGGACCATGCCATATTGTTTCTCACAGTAGCTACCTGAAGTCATTGAATGGATTAACTCTGCACAGATCAGAGGGAGAGAAGAGAGGCATACATGCACATAGCAGTTATATAGTAGTGCATAACAGATTCTAAGCCAAATAAATGTGTGTTGCTATGATTAACTATATACTATAAAAGTGTAGTTCTTAAAATGGTGACACCACAAATATTCAGGAAGCCATCAAAGAGGGAGGCTACCAGCAATGTTGATAGTGCTGTGTTAGGAGAGAAAGATATTTGCCTACACTCAAATGTCCTTTATTGGCAACTTTATTCTGCTTTGAACAATTTGATTCTAATTCTTTTTTTCCTTGGGGCTGTTCTCAGGAAATGCAGCAGTTAAAAAAGAGGTTATCTGTGCAAGGTGACCCTTAAAATGCAGGTGATTTAAGCTTTAGACCACCTGCAATAATTTGCTACAAAAGGCAATGCCCTCCTGCTCTCCCCCTCTTTAAACTTCATTATTGCAGCTGTCATTCACAAAGGCTGTGACTTGGAAGCCTTTGCCTGCATCTTATCCTGCATCTAACTGATGGGATGGCTTGGTTTGCCTTAGGCTTTTAGGGGCTCATCCATCTGGAAAGATATGCTGCAGTCTGTGTAGAAACCCATCCAGGCAGGAAGAAATACTAATTCCCTTGCTTATTCATTGACAGTAACCCTGTAATTGGCATTTTACAAGCAAGCATTCCATTCAATTGTTCTAGCCACCCAGCCACCCCTGATAGAGGACATCCTGTGTATGTTTTCCCACAGGGTACAAACTTCCCTTGGTTTGGTGCTCTTTATCTGCCAGGGTCTGGAAAAAGGTTCTGAAATCTTACATTCAATTCTCTTTTATATGAGAAAGATTAAGGGGAAAAAACCTTAGCTTCTTCATGCTTTGATTGAGGAACGAATTTCTATATATTGTATCAGTCTCTGATTTGCAAACTTCTTTGCAAGACTGGCTCTTGTTATACTTTCAGATGTTAATGTTATGTTTTACATTGGGTTGTAACCCATCTTTAGTCTTCATACTCTAATAAAAATATAAAATAAAAATTTGGAATGGACTAAAAATTCTAAGGAACAATCTAAGCCTTTGGGACATTTTAGGCTTTTTTTTTTTTTGCAACTGTATGTCAGCCTGCTTACTTAAAGCAAAAATGGATTTTGTACCTGACAAATGCTGTTCAACAGAGAACCCTTCATTACACGGAATGATCAAAGAAGCTGAATAAATAAACACCTAAATAACTCGCTAAAAAGCCCAGATGTAACACTTGCATGAAATGTCTCTTCATCATATTGTGGTCACTGAAGTATCACCAAGGGGAAGCTAAGGAAGACAGAACTGCATAACATTTGCCTACGCCAACTTAGATGTATATGTATGTTTAGAAATAAACTACTGGAATCTAAATAGAAATACAACACATTGCACCACAATGGGAAAGGACTCTGCCCCAGTGAGCTGGGTTCCTGCTCAGTCAGTTTTCCAGATGCTTCTGCTGATGGGATACTTTAAAGCTCCTTCTCTTCCCTGCTATGGTTCTTTATCTTTAAACTGGACTTGGAGTAATTAGCTTCTCAAACAGTATATGCCTTAGAAGACTTCTGACATCTCCGAAATAGAGGATATGTTCTCTGTAAAGTAGAATATATGGCTAGCATACTCTTTTCTCAAACTGGCTTCTGATGTTTACCAGGGAAAAGGTTCAACTTCTGCCATTGTCTAACAAAAAAGCTCTCTTCTCACCAACAGGACTTCAGCCTTCTCCATTTTCAGAGAAATCACTCTGACCCCGAAAGAGTTGCACTGAAATTTGATGACTTAATCATATCTTCTGTGATACCATTAGAATGAGCTCAAGTGGAAAGTTTTCATCAGGCTGCCGCTTGAGAACCGGAGATTATCCAGCTGAATTCCATGTGTTGTTTTCAAGGAGGCGAGGCCACTGGCAAATCTGCTCTCATTCCCATGGGTCCATAGCTGTGCACAAGCTTGTTTATTCTGCAGGTTGAGCTACTGTTGGGATCTTCTCAATGGAATTTGTTAGACCCTATTCAATTGGTTCTCAGACACTTGCTTAGAGGAGAGTGCCCCAGCCCTTTGTCCCCATCATCACTTTCTCCCTGCAAAAAGTCATGCTGCCACAGAGGAAAGTTTCCTGCTTGCATGTAGGCTTTCCACATGAACATGAACCCTGATTTTTTAGAGAAGGCAAAGGCAAAGCTTCCTATGATGATAGAAGAACCAGACTACACAACGAGTGTGACTATTTTCTTCTAGTATTTCTATACTGTAGAATTGCCATAATAACTTGTGACTTACAGTAGTTTCTTCTGATATAATTTCTTTTGATGTAGCTCTCTAAAATAAATCATCTTCTCTCAGCCCTGATCAGAGCTTGGAAAGGTTATTTTTCTGAACACCCAAAATTTGCCAAACAATATGGTAGACAGCACATGCCGTGTAGTCCAGGAGCACTGGAAGCTTTAGTCCAGAACATTAAAAACTTCAAGATCTAGCCTGTGCATAAGGGTGAAATCTAACTTGCTAACCATCACACTCTGCTCTCTCTTGTTCTGGGTGTCCTTGTATGCTGAAGTGCAATGGATAATCGCCAACAGTACCAAATATTGATGAATCAACTCCTCTATACTGTTCATACTGCGAAGCAAGGTCCAAATACTCTGTTTAAGTATCACTGTCATGCTTTTGGACTTAGAACCCTGAACTGTTCAGCCTTTGGCTTCTTTTATTTCATTAAAGTTACTGCAGAAGAAAAAGGACTAAGAAATGCTGTTCAGCATTTGGCTTCTTTTATTTAATTCAAGTTACTGCAGAAGAAAAAGGACTAAGAAAGAATATACTGTTGATCTAAAAAACGTGATAAATAAGTATAAAGCCCACTAACAAATACCATTTTCTTGTTTCAGTGCGATTCCCCATGCTCTTCCTCTGTTCCCCTTCCTCCTTTTAAAAGATGCTTCAAACTATTTTTTCCATCCATGAAAAGGGCACCATTTTGTATGAGGTTTTGGCATCTCTCACAAGCCTGGAGCAATCTTATTCTGTTTGCAAATGACCAAGAATATTATCTTCAAAGAAGAATCCCACATGGACCAAACTTTGTTGTTGTGTTCAGTCTGGAAGCCAATGGAATACAGCACTGTTCCAGATTGGTCACGCAGAAGATTGCAGCACTGCCAAGATTGTTTTCTTTGAGTTCTCGGTTGGTGTTCTCAGTTGTACGTCAACATATTTGGAACTACTTGGATGTGGCTGAGCTTCAAGGATCAGTGCAAGTGCCAACGTTTTATGTTGACTAATGCAAATGGGCTGGGTCTCTATGATTTTAACTCTTAGCTAGAAAAACTTGAGCATGGTTGTGTTCCATTGATTTCAGTAGCAGAACTGGGCATAGTTTAAACTTTCCCCTACTGAAATCAATGGAGCTGTGCCCCTGAATTTATATGTAACATAAATCTACATTGATTGATTTCTTTGTCTCAGCATAGACAATCTAGTCCGAAATTGGGGAAAAATATATGAAGTAATGAGCTGAAAAATATGAGGTGCTTGCCTATAAAATTCAATACAAGTTGTGTCAGAGCCTGGGAAATTTAGGTTTTTAGAATTTTACTGGTAAGGTTACCTGTGGGATTCTTGGAGTTGTAGTCCAAGAAAATACCTCCTCCAAGCTCTCAGCTTTGGTAGTCCATCACAGGTTTATTAAGAACGTTCTACAAAGCTCCCTAAACCTTAATGTCACTCTGCTATGGTGGCATTTTCAAGACCAAGGGAAGAGATGAAACAGGCATATATCATGTGACAATACATAGTGTGCTTTGGCTAAATACAGCATATATAGATCTTCTGGATTTCTGCAGAATGCTTTTCCTCATCAGAAAATATGTATGCACTACATACTGTCAAGTCACATCAGACTTATGGATACTCTAATAGGCCCTTCCAGGTAAATTAGAGATTTATGGAGTACGTAGTTTTTCCAGTGCTACCTCCCTCTTGAAGTGGGGATTCAAAGTCAGGTCTATAGAGTCCTAGTCCATCACTCTATCACTACACCATACTGGGTATCCACCAACAAATAATTACAGGAAAATTTTACGTATCTTTCTTAGCAGTGTGAATGGCTTCCAGCACGTCAACCATCTCCCCCATTAATCCTTGCATGCTTGCATCCATTATCCCCTTACCCCGGAATAAGACACGAGACAACTGTTATGGAATAAATCATGGGCCACACTTTATTAATTATTCATATTTATCCTCAATGGAAAAAGGGGGGTCCTGCTGTAATGTGGAATCAGGTTCTGCAGAGGGGTCTCAACGGACCCCTACCAAACTATGGGCGAGTCCCGAGCCCCAACCCGGCCGGCCCAAATTTGACCACCCCCGGACCTCAAGTCCCCTCCTTCTTGTTGACTATTTATCCTCAATGGAAAAAAAAAGGGGGGGCTCCTGCTGTAGTGCAGAATCAGGTTCTGTAGAGGGGTCTCAATGGACCCCTACCAAACTATGGGCGAGTCCCGAGCCCCAAGATCTCGCAGTCGTGAAGACAACGAGAACCCGGCCGGCCCAAATTTGACCACCCCTGGACCTCAAGTCCCCTTCTTCTTGTTGACTGTTGGTCTGGGAGCGGCCCCAGCGGATCTTCTCCCCCAAGCACTGTAATCGCACGATCCGCAGCACTGGGAGATCAGATGAGCTATACCTTACCTGTGGTTATGATGGGACTCACCAAAACCTTTTTTATCTGCACTACACGCCACGGCATAGGGGCAAGCTACGCTTAAGGCCCATGCCCGCCATCGAGCCTCTTGAGCTCCAAAAGCAGGGCCCCCCTGAGGTCAGCCAAAAATATTTCCAAATCTCTGTCAGAGAGGTGTACTCCATCTGGTCGAAAGAGCTCAGGCCTATTAGCGCGGATCTCCCGGTGACCAATCACCGATCCAAGGCCATCACAAACCACTCTACACACTCCTCTGTTAACACTCCTCCTTGCAGTGTTAACACGCTGGATCTGGCGTTCATCATGCCAAACAAGCCGAGGGATGATCGTGGACCAAACAATGTTCATCTTAGGGTACATCACCCTCAGCCATCTGAGGTCTCGCAGCACATCTAAGACTAAGGCCTTGCCACCATGCTTGGCCAAGTCGTTACCTCCCAGGTGGATGAGCAACACATCTGGGGGTTGCATGCCAAATGCAGCCGCTCTGCACAATTGGCTCCATAGCAATCCGCAGATCCCTCTCCATGTAATTTGGGCTCTATCTTCAAGACCCAAATCACTCCCCCATGCCGACTGAGCAGCACATCTAGCTGCCCAAAAAATGAAGCTGTTGCCAACTATCATAACTTGTCGCTGTCTCCCCTTCCAGAGCAGACCTGTAAGACAAAAAACCAGTCACCTGCCTAGACGTGAGGGAGTGTTCTGACATATCTTCGATAGGTGGTGGATGACCAGCGCCCAAAACGTTTAATGTCATCCGGATGGTAACCCAGAGCGGCTGCAGTTGAAGCAGCCCCAATTCTGAATGAATGGGTTCCGAACCTCAATCCATGAACCCCTGCCTTGTTTAATGCCAAATTGGTCATTTTCCAAAACTGATATTTTGTTAAAGGGGTTCCATCCTTATGCATGAAAAAATAACCCTGACCCTGTAACTCTTAAATAAGCACCTATCGCTTTTACCGGGCAAATGTTCTCTACTGAACAAGTACCCAGAGTAAGATCTGCTCCTCTGCCATGTTGGTCTGCCTTAGATCTACAGATGTGGATCCGAACCACATCCCCCTCCAGGGCTATGTCGTGCCATTGCAAAACCAATTTTGACACATCCCCTTTACCTGATGCTACCACCTCACTAATCCTTAATGCACCAAAAAATGTCAGTAAGGAAGCTGCCTGGAACAGCGCCGCCTCATATGTGTCCCTACAAATGACGGGCAGTAGCTGACAAATTTTTTCTAACAATGCCGGGGATATTGGTGTCCTGGAATCCCTAACACGACCCCTTTCTTTACTCCAACCTTCAATCCTTTTCTTGATACGAAGGTCGGAGGTGTAATCCTGGTACCCATGGATCCTAGCATGAAAGACTAAAGCTGACATCCCACCCTGTATGGAACCTGGCGCTAATCCCTTCCTATGGAGAGACACTAAAAATTGCTGCAGATGTTCAACAGGGGCAGGCCAAATTAGGCCCAACCCTACAGCTTTCCTGAACTCCTGAAATTCTATACTCACTGCCTGGTAAGCCTTCCGTGTCCTTGGGGCCAAGGACAAGCCTATTGCTCTTTCCGCATCTGCGCGCCAATCTGCCAAACCTCTGTCGGAAGCATCTCCGGAAATTCGCTGGCTCCTGGATCTAACTCCCTGAACCGAGTGATCTGTTGGCATGATAGGGCATTGGCCAAGCTGTTATCCAAACCTGGAATATGTTTAGCTTGGATCAAAACGTTAAATTTCAAGGCATGCAATGTAAATGCATGCACAAGTGCCATAACGCATTCTGAGCGTGACGTGAGGTTGTTCACAATGTGAACCACCGCCTGATTGTCACACTAGAAGTGTACTGATGAATTAGCCCATTCATGCGCCCATAGCCACAAGGCACCTACTATCTGAAAAAATTCTAAGAACGTGAGATCCCTCGTGATGCCTAACTGGTGCCAGTGGTCAGGCCATAGCTCAGAGCACCATCGCCCTCTAAATTCCAAAACCTAATGAGCCAGTTGCGTCCGTCTGAACCTGAAATTCCGACTTAAGCTGCAGTTCAGACCTCCAAAAGGACACCCCATTAAATTTCACTAAAAACTGGCTCCAAACTAGTAGGTCCTGCTTCATGCCCTTGGTAACTCTTGTCCTGTGAAAAGGGTGACAAAGTCCCTTCATAGCCCCACACAAACATTGTAGAAAAGCGCGACGTGGGGCGACTACTCTACATGCAAAATTCAAATGACCTACAATCTCTTGGAGCTCCTGCAGTGACACCTTCCTGCTCCTTAACAGGACATGAATTCGCTCCTTAAGGGCCTCTAGTTTCTCCTCTGGAAACCTAGAAGCTTGTTGCCTAGTGTCTAATTCAATGCCTAAAAAGGTAAGTGAAGTAGCAGGCCCTTCCATTTTTTCCTCAGCCAATGGCACACCTAGTTCCTTGGCCAATGACTGAAATGCCTCTAAAATAAATGCGCACTGTCCAGTATTAGCTGCACCACAAAAAAGATAATCATCTAAATAATGGGCAGTGCTCCTGCAACCCACCCTACATCTGAGCTTCCACTCCAAAAATGAACTGAACCGCTCAAATGCAGCACAGGACACAGAGCAGCCCATTGGCAGGGCCCTATCGATATAATACGAGCCCTGAAAATAGAAACCTAACAAATTAAAGTCTAATGGGTGGACTGGAAGAATACAAAACACTGACTTAATGTCGCATTTCGCAAGCTCTGCCCCGATTCCACATTTACACACCATACGCACAGCCTCATCAAAGGAGGTGTAGCGCACTGTGCAAAGCTCCTGCGGAATGGCATCATTCACTGACTCCCCTTCAGGGTAAGACAGGTGGTGAATGAGCCTGTACTCTCCTTTATTTTTCTTGGGTATGACGCCTAGTGGTGATATCCGAAGATTCTCTAAAGGGGGGGTGTTGGTAAGGTCCTAAAACCCGACCTTCTGACACTTCTTTCCTAATTTTATCCGAAACAATACCTTCCATACCCCTTACTGACCTTAAACTTTTTGCAAAAAAGCCTTACGCTCACCTAAAGCCGGTATTCTAAAACCATACAAGAAACCCTCCAACAAATACTGGGCGTCTGCTGGCCGTGGATAGTCCGCCAACCAGTTCTCCAATACCTCCAACTTAATTGGGCTGGGGCCCTTTGCTAGGGGGACCCCCTCCCCCGGGCACCTTTTTATTACCTCCAAGGTCCTTAGTGGTGTTTCTTTGTGCCCTAGCTCTAAAACAGGATGTACTGGGGTGCTGGCCCCCACATACCGTGCACTCATGACGGAAATGACATCCCTTACATGAGCACGTGCCCTTGGTGTTATAGTCCCAACAGAGCAAGCAGGGTTGAACCACTTGCCCCGTTCCAGCACGGGAGCTCAAATTCAGACCTGGTTTATGGATAAGATGTCTGCTGTCGAACCTATCCCCAGGGTTAGGCCTGGCCGGTGTCATAACTTGTAATCAAAGGCCAGGCAACGGCTCGTCCCACCTCAAATTTGGATGAATAGCACTCCTCATACGGAACGATTCATCATAGGTCAACCAAGCCTGCCCTGCAAAGTCCGTATATGCCCTATAAATTATGTCCAGGTAATGGAACAAAGCCAGAGCTCTCCAAGGCTGAGCTCTCACAATTACCCCCGCATAGATCAAGAAACCTGCTAACCAGTTAGCCCAGGTCCTATCTGGCCTACGCCTCCTACGTCTCTCTTTCTCCCGCTCATCATCTTTATCAATGTCTTTCCTGTCTACTTCTCTGTTAAGAAGCTCGAAGAGGTCCACATAGTCTCCTTTTCAATTTTTTCCTTTGTCGCTGGGGTGAGATGATCTCCCAGAGGCATGGCATGGTCCCCAAAAGGCAAAGCCTTCGGGGAACAGTGTTATAGCCTGTGTCTGGGACCAATAGATATGGCCAGACACCGACTCCTGCAATCGAACCTAAAAACGCTGGAAAAGAGGCTTGCGCATACGGGGAAGCCCAATTACCTACGAGAGTACTAGTGGTTGGCCACTGGGCACTTGTAACCCCAGTGCCTAGTACGCCAGGTGGTGCGTGTATTGGCGTACCAAACTGAACACTACCTGGCCAAGGCCAAGCTGGAAATGATGTGAATGTGTTGGGTGTAGCCTCAAACTCACGCGCTACGTCTGAAGTAGTTGGTTCGATGTCCTCTACATAAATGGCCTTGTCTCCTTCATCCTGCCATCTCTGTCTTCGAGCCGCTGACCGCCCAACTTCCGAGGAGACTGCTCCATGCTCTTCCTCCTCACCCCTGCACTGTGGCGTAACTGCTGAAGCATCAGCCCCTGTCTTGGATGGTCGTAATGCCGCACTATCCTCCTCTAAAGCAGAAAAACAGGATAATAAATCCTCAGCAAGCTCCTTGAGTCTAGCCTTCCTGTGGCTCCTAGCTTCCCTGGCCGAACGGCGAAGTTGTGGTGCACTAACTGGAGTAACCTGCTGAGCTGTTCTCTCAGCCTCTACTGCCGAAATTTTCTCCTGGAGCTGTTGCCATATGGGCCATACCTCTTCATCCGAAGATGATTGGGGAGGGGAAACTTGGGGGGGCTACCCGCTTTTTTGCTGGCTGCTTGCCCTTTTTGTTCCCCTGCCCTTTCCTCGAGGCCATCTTAGCTCCTCAAATTCAAATCCAAACAAATTGAGCACTAAAGGCCACTACCGTCCTGTATCTACCTTCAAACCCGGTCCTCCCAATTGTCGCTTAAAATTAGGTACTGCTAAGTCCAGTAAGTATAGATATACCTATAAATTTGTTGTTAATATTACTATTATTTGTTATATTATTATTATTTAATTATTTATCTATTGATTTATTTGTTTACTTATTTATTTTATTTATCATATATATTATTTATTAATTTAAATACTTTGAAATTCAACTACTGTGTATCTCTCTATTAATTACTGCCTAAGCACTATTAAATCACTGGGATTCCCTCCTAATATAATGTTATAGTAGTCCCTGAAATAAACACCAAACCGCTCTGCTGCCAATCAACCTATCAGCAACCACAAATGAAACCTCTTCCTTATATATTTAAGCAATTAACTGCGCTGTTAACCTAATGAACTTATTACTAATATTTATAATGTAAGTTATTTAATATCAATCAAACCAGTAACCAGTAATTAACTTTTTCCCCACAATGTACAGAACACAAAATACCCCCCCAGTCCAGTTAAAATTTATTCAAATTTACCCAGTCCAAATGCACCTACCCTGAATTAATTGATATCAATTAAAATGGTATTATGCCCAGGCGATTATTACCTACTATGAATCGATTAAATGGTGCCCAGGGACTGCGATCCTAATAAGGGGGGGGGGCAGGGGCTTGGTGAACGTGGTGCGCGCCCGCCCGTTGCCCGCTTCTCCCTGAGCGCACGCTAGAATAAGCTCCGATCAGCTCCTTTTATCCAATCCAGCTCCCTTTAATTTATTTTATTCCACACCAATCCCGAACGCTATGCCTATGGGCCTGAAGGGTGCGCCAGCCCGGCCTAATGGCTGCGCTGCACCCCTATCCGCAACGACGATTCTCCCTTTCCTCATCTTCTGATGTATTTTTTAAAAATATATATATTTATTTAAATTTTTAAGAAAAGTAATGAAGTGCCTGGCTCTCGGCCCGCAATCGCGAGCCGAGACAGACAAGCAAACCGTGGGGGGCGCCGATGCAACCCCCCCATCCAAAATGGCGATAGCCAAGTGACGCAGTTCGAAAAGCCTTCCAAGCTGCAGTGCTCTGTCCTCCTTCAATGCTGCAAAGGAAGAGGCCCAAGGTAGGATGAGCTCTTCTTTAAATATGCTCCCCCACCCCATCTCTCTCAATTCACTCTTGCGAGATTTCAGTGTCTCACGTTATCCTGGGAATGGGATAATGGCAGCCCGCGCTGCCGAAGAGCTCTCCAGCGGACCAAACAGAAGCTTTCAAATAACTGACATTTTAACAATCAGAACTATAATGATGATAACCACCAGAGCCCTGCTCATATATTCTTTTGCCATTTCAAGCATCAAGATTCTTCTTTTTGATTTATTATTAAGCACAGCTGCATCTAGTGTTAAAGTTAATGATATTCCTTATGTACTGTTCACTTGATTCGTTGTTGCTGTAAAAGTTTCAAAATTAGCATTGCTTGCAAGCAACACAGTATGTGCTCCAAAACGCACCATTTCTATAAATTGTGGAAGCTCTCTTTCTCAAAACCCTGCACATGTAAGAATCTAAGAATATCTGCATTACATGTGGTGGGAGGTATTTTATTCTCTTGAAATAATAAATACATCTTATACCCAGAATAAATCTTCTTCTTCTTCTTCTTCTTCTTCTTCTTCTTCTTCTTCTTCTTCTTCTTCTTCTTCTTCTTCTTCTTCTTCCTCTTGCTTTTGCTCTTGCTCTTGCTGTTGTTGTTGTTTGTTTTTAATTGTTTTTAATTAAAATATAACTCCCCTGTTGCAGCACCTCCACTGGCTGCTGATCCATTTCTGGGCACAATTCAAAGTGCTGGTTTTAACCTATAAAGCCCTAAAAGGCTTGGGTTCAAGCTATCTACGAGACTGCATGTCCCTTGATTGATTGATTGATTGATTGATTGAGTGATTGATTGATTGATTGATTTAATTTCCCAGTGAAGAAATTTTGGGCTGGAGGTTATTCCAGAGTTGAGGAGTGACCGCCGAGAAACCCCTGTTTCTGGTTCTCTCTTTCTGGGCCTCTCTCGGGGTCAATACTCTCAACTGCCTGGCCTGGGAAGATTGCATACAATGGGCAGATCTTCTTGGGAAGAGGTGTTCTGTCAAGTATCGAGGTCCCAAACTGTTTAAGGCCTTATAAGTTAGCACCATCACCTTGAAGCTGGCTCGGAAATGGACAGGTAACCAATGCAGGGTGCCGAGGATGGGAGAAATACTGTATTTTTCCGTGTATAAAATGACACTTTTCCCTAAAATCATTAGAGGAAAAATTGAGGGTCGTCTTATACACAGAAGGAGGTGGAGGTGGAGGTGAAGGAGCAGCTATGTTTGGTTGCCTCTCGCGGCTGCCCATTGACTGCTGCCACCACCACCGAATCACCTCCTCCAGCGCCACTCGTGGGCTCCCTTCGGGCAGGGGACAAAGCGACGACGTGAGCTGGAGGTGAGCCCTGGCAGTGGCGCTGGAGGAGGCGATCGGGCGATGGCAGTATCAGGACTGGGGCTGTGCTGGAACCCTGCAACCTTAGTGCAGGCAGGATCGGCCCCATCTCTCTGGGAAGAACTGCTCTAAGGTTTGCAGGACTGGGCCCTTTCCCTGCAGCTGTTGCCCAGCTCCTCAGGAGTGCCACCTGGGGAAGCTACAGTCCTTCCCCACAGACCTTTGCCTCAGCAACGAAGGTCTTTGGCCATGCTGTGGGGTTGTTCCTATCTTGCCTGCCACCTCCTTGTTCCTGCCTTGCCTGCCAGCCTCCTTGTTCCTGCCTTGCCTGGTGGTTCCTGCTCTGCCTGCCTGCCTGGTTGTTCCTGCCTTGCCTCTCCTTGCATCCCTGGACCCTGCTGCCTTGATACGGTTCCTCCTGGCTTTGACCCTTGAACTGTCTGACCATGATTTGCATCATCCTTCTACTCGGCTGCTGTTTGGACTCAAAACCCTAGCTGGTTGCTCTCTGCTTGGGCTGTGTGGTTGGTTCTACCTTGTTCCTGTCGTCTTGCTCTGGACTAGGTCCTGGTGCCTCTTCTATTGAACCCTGACAGTTTGCTGAGGCCACTTCCACCCCAACCTGGTCATCATGTCCACAGATGTAAGCCATGTCATCCAGGCTCTACAAGCAGAGGTCCTGGCCCTGCATTCCCAGGTTGCTGCACTCCAGAACATGCCAGCACTTTCATCACCAGTCTGGGCTCCAGCACCCCCTTTGCCAACCTGTTTTTTGGGGAAACTCAAGGAGTTCAGGGGGTTCATTAACTAATGCCAACTTCTTTTTTGTATGTGTCCAGATGCCTACCCCAGTTAACAAAGCAAGGTGGCACTGATGGTCATTTTACTGTCAGACCCAGCATTAGCCTGGGTGTCTCCTCTGCTGGAATCGGACCACGCCTCATTGGGAGGTTTGACTGTGTTTTTCCAGGCTCTTGAGCAGATGTTTGGGGACGCTAACTGGCAGCAGTCAGTGGAGTTGGCTCTGTAGTCACTAAGACAGGGCTGCAGATCAGTGGCTGACTATGCAGCTGAGTTTTGCTGCCTTGCAGCTGATACCGCCTGGAATGAAGCGGCACAGTGTTTCCATTTCCAGGCTGGCTTGAATGCTGCCCTTAAGGATGAGTTAGCCTGTGTCGCTGCGACTACCACCTTGAACGAATTCATTTCCCTCTGTATTAACATAGACACTCGGTTGGTGGAGCAGAAACGTGAGCACTGTGACTCTTGGTTTGAGAACAGCTGCCACATGCTGGGATTCGGCCTTCCCCATCCCCAGAGCCTATGCAGGTGGATGGTTCTCGTCGCCACTTAACCCCTGCTGAGAAGCAACGCCATTGCGACCAAGGGCTTTGCCTTTACTGCGGTACTCAAGGCCACTATGCTGCCACCTGCCCCGCCAAGGTTCAACCAGCAGGAAACAGCTCCTTGCGGCGGTTGTAGGGGGTAGCCTACCGGAAGCCGAGCCTTCACCCCCACACTTTGTGATACCAGTACAATTCTTGCTACCACAGGGGGCTATCCTTCAAGGGCTGGCTATGATAGACTCCGGGGCTTCATCTAACTTCATGGACATTGAGTTTATGAAAATGTTTCAGATCCCCTGCCAGCCAAAGCCAGTCTCTGAGGGATTGGACGGTACCCTCCTCACATCGGGTCCGGTGATGCAAGAAACAAACTTTGGGGATGCTTGTGAGCTCTACTCACCAGGAATGGACTTCATTCGATCTGATCAGCGCACCCCACTTCCCAGTAATCCTGGGGATTACCTGGTTAATGGAACATGACCCTGCAATTTCTTGGGCCCAGTGGACGGTCCGTTTCCCATCTGCCCATTGTCAGGAAAACTGTTTCCAGGGTTCTGTGGTCAAGGTTGAGGAGGGTACGGTAGCTGAAACCTCGCCAGAAGACTGCCCCCAGAAGCCGGAGGTCACAATCCCTGAGCCGTACCAGGATCTGGCTGATGTTTTTGAAAAAAAGGGGGCTAAGACATTGGCCCCACACTGGCCTTATGATTGTCCCATTGATCTCCACCTTGGCATGGAGATTCCTTTTGGACGAATCTATACCTTGTCTGCTCCTGGACTGGAGGCTCTCTGCGAATACCTGTAAGATAACCTAGCTAGAGTGTTTATTCGCCCATCCACCTCACCTGCAGGGGTGCCCATCTTCTTTGTCAAAAAGAAAGATGGGGGATTGCGGCCTTGCATTGATTACCAGCAACTGAACCAGGTAACAGTAAAAAACCGATACCCCCTGCCTCTTATCCCGAAATTGTTCGAGCGACTTCAGGGAGCTCACCTCTTTTCCAAGTTAGATCTTTGTGGGGCATATAATCTGGTGAGAATCCAGGAGTGGAAAACGGCATTTTGCACTTATTACAGCCATTTTGAATATTCGGTTATGCAGTTTGGTTTGTGCAATGCCCCAGCGACTTTCCAGCACTTCATCAATGACATCTTCCGAGTTCTCCTGGACCGTTTTGTGGTTGTCTATTTGGATGACATTCTGGTCTTTTCAGACACCTTGGAGGAACATGTTTCACATGTCCGAACAGTTCTCCTCCGCCTCCGGAAGCATTGCCTGTATGCCAAGCTGGAAAAGTGCCTATTCCACCAGACCTCTATGGAGTTCCTGGGCTATATTGTTTCCCCAGAAGGGTTACAAATGGACTGTCATAAGGTCCAGGCCATCATGGACTGGGAGTTCCCAAAAGGGGTAAAGGCTCTTCAGTGATTCTTGGGCTTTACTAACTTCTATCACTGGTTTATTCAAGGGTTCTCTCACCGCATCGCCCTGCCCACAGCCCTCCTGAAGAAGGGGGCCAAATTTTCATGGACCCCTCAGGCTCAGAAAGCATTTGAGGGACTGAAGACCGCCACCTCAGCCCCCATCCTGGTCCATCCGGATCCTGACCTGCCATTCGTTCTTGAAGCTGATGTCTCCAGTAGTGCTGTTGGAGCAGTATTGTCCCAGTACCCAGGGGTCCCAGCGCCTTCTCCACCCCTGTGTTTACTACTCCCGGCGCCTGACTCCAGCCAAGTGTAATTACACTGTCTGGGACCGGGAGTTTCTGGCCATCAAATCTGCCCTAGAGGAATGGCGACACCTTCTGGAGGGAGCCAAACACCCAGTGCAGGTGCTCACTGATCACAGGAATCTGGAGCACTTCTGAGCTATGAAATGTCTGCAATCGCATCATGCTTGGTGGGCACAGTTTTTCTACAGATTTGACCTCCGAATTACTTACCACCCTGGGTCACAGAACCGGAAGGCTAACACCCTTTTGTGCCGAGATGACCATGAAGGAGACACTCCCGAGCTGACACCTATGTTCTTGCCTCATAGCTTCCTATGTGGATCAGTGGCTCAGGTCTTCCTGCAACAAGTTGGTCAGTCCCTGGCAACCGACCCTTATGCCCAGACTCTTGCACCCAACACAGGATCCATGCCTGTGGATTTTTCTTGGAGGAACGGCTGTCTGTTTTTCGGCACCCGCCTCTATGTTCCAGAAGGGGACCTCCGGCTTCAAGTACTGCAGCAATGCCACGATGCTCCCACTGCAGGTCATTGGGGATTTGCTAAGACCGCATGTTTGGTGGCTTGGGCATACTGGTGGCCGACATGGCGGTCAGACATCCGTACATATGTACAGTCCTGTGATGTCTGTGCCCAAACTAAGGTACCTTGTCAATGCCCCCAAGAGTTGCTGGAGCCTCTGCCCACCCACTCCTCGCCCATGGTCCATGGTGTCTCTTGATTTTATTGTGGACCTCCCTCCATCGCAGGATCACACAGTAATTCTAGTCATGGTGGATATGTTTATGAAGATGGCGCTTTTTGCTACTGTGCCCAAGCTGCCCAGTGCAACCCAGACTGCTCAGCTTGTTCTCACACATATTTTCCACCTCCCTGATGCCATTGTCACTGATCAAGGTGCCCAGTTTACTGCCTGGGTCTGGACTGCTTTCCTAAAACTCCTCGGTGTGGAAAGGTGGTCGTCCTTGGCACATCATCCAGAAACAGATGGGCAGACGGAGCGAGTGAACCAGGTCCTCAAGCAGTATCTCCGCTGCTTCTTGAATTTCCACCAAGATGACTGGGTGGACCTTTTGCCCTTGGCGGAGTTCACTTACAACAATGCGGACCACTCCTTTACAGGACTAAGCCCTTTATTTTCAAATTATGGGCAGCATCCAGGAGACCACCAGAGCACACAGCTGCCTTCCTTGTGCCTGCAGCTGCTGATTGCCTTCAGCTCCTACACACCATGCAGGTGGAACTCCAGCAGCACTTGGACCAAGCCAAGGCTGCCTATAAAGTGCAGGCAGACCGGCAATGTCGGGAAGCACCCCAGTTCTGCTTTGGGGACAGGGTTTGGCTATCCATGAAACATTGCTGTTCTCCGTGCTCGTCTGCTAAGTTAATTATAAATTTCAAGGGCCTTTCTGTGTCACCTGACAGATCAACCCAGTCGCTTATGAGTTGGATCTTCCAGCACAACTCTGGATCCACCCCGTGTTCCATGTGTCCCTGCTGAAGCCATTTATGGCCAATCCGTTTCCTGGATGTCAGACCCCACTGCCTCCACCTGTGCAGGTTCAGGACCATGAAGAATTTGAGGTTGCCAGAATTCTGGACTCTAAACGCATTCTAGGGAGACTGCATTATCTCATGGACTGGAAAGGTTATGGCCCTGGAGAGCATTCCTGGGAAACCAGTGGAGAACATCCATGCGCCAGCCAAGCTGCGGGCTTTCCACCGGCAGCACCCAGATAAACCTTGGCCATAATTAGGGGTGAGGACCCCCTTTTCCTTTTTTGGGGGGGCACTTTCAGGACTGGGGCTGTGCTGGAACCCTGCAACCTTAGTGCAGGCTGGATTGGCCCCATCTCTCTGGGGAGAACTGCTCTAATGTTTGCAGGACTGGGCCCTTTCCCTGCAGCTGTTGCCCAGCTCCTCAGGAGTGCCACCTGTGGAAGCTGAGGACAGGGCTATATAAGAACAGGCCTTCCCAACAGATGTTTGCCTCAGCAATAAAGGTCTCTGGTCATGCTGTGGGGGTTGTTCCTGCATTGCCTGGTGGTTCCTGCTCTGCCTGCCTGGTGGTTCCTGCTTTGCCTCTCCTTGCATCCCTGGACCCTGCTGCCTTGATACGGTTCCTCCTGGCTTTGACCTGTGAACTGTCTGACCATGATTTGCATCATCCTTCTACTCGGCTGCTGTTTGGACTCAAAACTCTAGCTGGTTGTTCTCTGCTTGGGCTGTGTGGTTGGTTCTACTTTGTTCCTGTAGTCTTGCTCTGGGTCCTGGTGCCTCTTCTACTGAACCCTGACCGGTGGCAGCAGTCAATGGGTTGTCTGGTGCTGATGCTGATGACATTTTGGTGCCAGGTCAAAACCTTCCTGTTCCAGAAGGCTTTTAATTGAAATAATATTAACTGTGGGTCCTGATGGCAATTTTTAGAATATATATTTTAATTGTATTTTAATTGTTTTATTTTTTTACTGTATTTTAATTGTTGTAAGCTGCCCAGAGACCTTTGGGTAGTGTGGGTGGCATATAAGTTAAATAAATAAATAAATAAATGGGCAGCCACGAGAGGTGGCAGAGCACAGCTGCTCCTTTGCCTCTGCCTCTGGCGGCTGCCCATTGACTGCTGCTGCTGCTGCCCAATCGCCTCCTCCAGCGCCACTGCCGGGGCTCACCTCCAGCTCATGTCACTGCCTTGTCCCCTGCCTGAAGGGAGCCTGCGTGTGGCTCTGGAGGAGGCGATACAGCAGCAGCAGTCAATGGGCAGCCGCGTTAGGTGGAGGTAGAGGTGAAGGAGCAGCTGTGCTTGGCCACCTCTCGCAGCTGCCCATTGACTGCTGCCGCTGCTCAAATTGCCTCCTCCAGCACCAGTTGTGGGCTCCCTTCGGGCAGGGGACAAGGCAGTGATGTGAACTGGAGATGAGCCCCAGCAGTTGCACTGGAGGAGGCAATCAGGCGGCAGCAGAAGCAGGAGGTGGAGGCGGAGGAGCAGCCACGCTGGGTCACCCCTCACGGCTACCCATTGACTGCTCCTCCACCTCCGGCAAGGGTCAAAATTGGGGGTCGTCTTATATATTGGGGGTTGTATACACGGAAAAATACAGTATGTTGATGTCAATACCATTGACTACATTATCCTCCTGGGGAGGCTCTTTGGGTTGGGGATCAGTGGCCTGGCCTTGGCCTGGCTCCATTGGCAACTCTGGGTCCAAGACTACACCCAAGCTGTGGCTCTCCTTAGCGGAGAGAGTAGCCCCCCCCAAAGGAGAGGGAGGTGCCCAGTCCACAAACAGTAGGGGCACCCTCCCACAGAATCTCTGTCTTGCCCTGTGTAGCGTTCTCCCTTTGTTAGGTATAAGTCATGTATTATTAATGTGCTATGCTAATGTGGTTGAGAGGCGGAGCCGAGAGAGAGGTTAAAAAGGCGGAGCCTGAGAGAGAGAGTCAGTCAGTCAGAGAGAGATAGTGAGAGAGAGAGATAGAGTTAGGAACTGGTTAGTCAGAGAGAGAAGGAACAGATACTAATAGAGATAAGCTGGTTAAGATAAATAGATTGAGAAGGTGGTAATTATATGGAAAGAGGAAAGTATGTATAGAGAGACCTTTTAATGATTTGATTGTGTACAATGAACATCTGAAGAACATCTGTGATTATTATTAAGTTTGATACACTTCAATAAATAAGTTCTGTTTGCATTTACCAAAGAAGTGTTTTGACAAACGTCTTTTATATTGTGGATAGAGGTAATCCACTGGTGGCAGTGAGGGAAACAAAGACTGGAACCTTTGTGAGGGCACAACACATAGGTGCCACAAAGGGGAACATCACACCCAGGTTCAGCCTTAGCCTATTATCCCTCATCCACCCCATCACAGTGTCCAGGCAGCGCTCAAGGGTTGGAACAGCATCCTCTGCAGAAGGATGGAAAGAGAAAGCGAGCTGGGTGTCATCCACATATTGGTGACACGAAGCTCCAAAACTCCTGATGACCTCCCCCAGGGGGAGGCCTCATATAGACATTAAATAGCATTGGGGAGATGATTGATCCCTGAGGGACTCCACAATTAAGAGTCCAAGGGGTGGACATCATCTCGCCAAGCTGTACTCTCTGAGGACAGTCCTCAAGCAAGGACCAGAGCCAGGCTAAGGCCAGGCCACCGAGGTGGATACTGTGGTCGACGGAATCGAAAGCTGCTGATAGGTCAAAGAGGACCAACAAGGACATTTTGCTCCTGTTAGTCTCCCTTAAAAGGTCATCTTGCAGGGCGACCCATGCCGTCTCCATGCCATGGCGCAGCCTGAAACCAGACTGCCACAGGTTAACCCTGCTGAGGGGAATTATTCTAGGTAGAGAGTAAAAGTGATCAGGCTTCTCTTGGGCAATGAACATGAAGCATCTAGATGTGCAATGATAATAGATTACAGGATTATATTTGTAGATGGGACAATATTCTGTATGGTTCTGCATTTAAAATGTTTTTGCATATCATCATGCTTAAAGACTGAGGCAACTCCAGGTCAGTTCTCCTGAGCCTATATGCAAAGATCAAGGAGGACCAAGCATAAGAGACTGGACATAAGACAATTGTGCTCATGTTATACCTTGATTCTTCATTTTGCCTACCAGTACCGTTTTTATTGGTACAAAATATTGGGTTTTTTTACTGTCATTTACACACCACACTATTCTAGACATAATTCATAATGGTATTTCATTCTAATTCATACTGGCATTTGAAATTGATAGAATATTTTCTATTTAATTCAATAACTGTGCATTTCACCCAAACCTGGGAGCACCTTCTGAGTGTGTGTGTGTGTAGGGAATGTATTTTAGTTCCTCTAAGTGTGTTTTGACAAGTTTCACCTGAAATTTATGGGGGGGGGGGAGAGGAAAGAACAGCCTTTTGAAAATGGCAGAAACAGTTTGGTGCTTAAAGTATATTTTTAAACAAAGTTTCAAAGAGGCATGTAATTAATGTCCTTTTACTGTTTTCTCTTGCACTTTAAACCATCTGGATATTAGTGTTGACAGATAGAGTCCTTAATCTTTTTTCCCCCCCACTGTGTGCTCTAAGCCATATTTATCTTCTCTGCTTTAGTGGCACCTCTGAAAAATTCAAAATGCTGTCTCCAGTGGTTGAAAAAGAACCGGTCCAGTGACTTTACTGCTAGAGCAACATAGAACAGCAGCCACGGATGCCTGAACATCAACACTCCTGTGGCCCACCTACCTCCTTCTTGGCAGCTGGCACTGAGTGGGAAAAAAGTCTCCATCTGTGTACCACTCAAGTAATTAGACTCTGCAGGTGAAATGTGGATGGGATTACAGTGGTGCAGTCAGTAAATTCGGAGTGAAACACGTGTAACTCTAAAAATCTACTTTTAAATTTGGTTAAATAAATTGTAACAGCAGAGGTTCAGTTTCATATGTCTGGAGTAAAATGTCCCTCAATTTCATGAGTGGTGTTCAGTGCCAGAACTGGTGTTTGGCTCTTTCAAAGCATGATTTGCGAGTCATATGCTGGATGAGCTGCATGAAGAAAACAGTGTTGCCATGAAATCACGATATCAAATTTTTCATTACAGTCAAGCAAGCTGCGCAGTGTATCTCTAAGCAAGACATAAAGGAAGGCAGCCATTTCCCCAGCAGTTTTATGTCTTATCCAAAAGGCAGATCAAATTAAAATTCCAATGGGAGTGTTATGAAAATTTAACTTCTAAGTGAAACAAAGCTGAAGCTTTGAGAGTAATGAAGACAATGTTTTACAAGGACAGTGTGTTCTGGATAGTTATTTTGGCTAGGAAACCACAGACACCTGGTGCCCTGTGGCACAGTGGTTAAACTGAAGTACTGCAGTCAAGCCTCTGCCCCCAACCTGAGTTTGATCCCAACAGGCTCAGGTAGCTAGCCCGAGGTTGACTCAGCCTTCTATCCTTCTGAGGTTGGTAAATTGAGTACCCAGCCCGCTGGGGGGCAAGTTCTTCCTTGCATAATTACTTGCAAACTGCCTTGATAGTGATCTACCACTGTGGGGTGGTGTATAAGCTGAAACAAGAACAATAACAACTCATGTGTACAATGTACAATGAAGAGCATATATGGAGATATTTTCAGAACTTAAGAAAAAGTAAAGGTTCTGCAAAGTCAGTTCAAATACAGCATTCCTTTAGAGTTTCGCCATCCAGTTGCCTCTTGATGGAGAGGAGATATGTTAATTTTTTGGACTGTATCTCCCAGAATGCTCTAGTTAGATCACTGACCATGAAAGTCCTATGTAGTCTTTAAACACCCCACAAAGGGCTGTGCATTTTATATATTATCATATAATATAATGAAGTATATTATGAAGTGTTTTTAAAAAATCTGTGTAGAACAGTCTTTTTTCATGAGATTCACCACTGGCCTAAAATCAACACAACTGGGAGGCAGGATAAGGACTTTTCATCTGGAGAATGTTTGGGGGCTATGATTAAGGACCTTTTCAAACAAGGCTTTTTATCATACTAGCATAAGTTGGCTGGATTGCTTAGTCGGTTGGAGCACCAGGGGTTGGGAAGAGGTTGGGAGTTTTATTCCCCACTGTGCCTCCAGGGAGAAGAGGCAACCGGTGTGACCTTGGGCAAGCTGTACGGTCCCGGATTGCCACCAGAAAAAGAGAATGTTAAACTGCTTCTGAGTACTTTAATTAGAAAATCCTTGGAAGGTCTCCATAAATTGGAATGAACTGGATTGCATATGGTGATGATGACTGAAGATGATGATGATGATTTTCTATGGGAAAAATCATGGAAGAAAATGCAGAAGAACAAAGGAGGATTATGAGTGAAGGGTCACATCATTTACACCATCTGTAAAATTGAATAGATAAGGCATGGAGATGAAATGATACAAAAGCTGTGCTTGAAACTGGGGGTAGGAACTGTGTCTAAAATGTCTATCAGCCTTCCCACTGATGGCCAGATGTGCTGGCATGCATGGGAGCTGTCATCCATCACATCCTGAGGGCACCAAGGTGAAGAAGGCTGTTGCAGAGCTTGATCATTGTAGCAACACTAAGCCTCTGGGTAGAGCAAAGTGTAAGGCCATATAAATATATCCCCTTCTTAGCGCGTAGCCATGGGTCCATGGCAGCAATGGGAAAGGACTTAAAATCCCTGTTTGTGCTGCTTGCTGGGTCATGGCCAGCTGATCCTCTGGTGTCTCTGAGTACACTAATGAGACTGCTGAAGTATTTGCCAATGGCATACATATGCCTTGGCCAGAGTCTGTAATCTGGGATGTTTTGCTGGAGCACCTATGTGCAAAACTGCTGGCGAGGGCAGAACCCAAATCCAGAGTGTACGTATTTAATCTCCATTAAGTTCTGGCAGCCAACCAACTGATCTGACCCAGTTTGCGAAAGATTCTATTAAAGAAAGAACTTTAGATTCTCTTTGCTGCTCTGCTAGAAAGCTCATATTTCCTTAATCATGGTTATTTAAAACACTTCATTTGAGAACCTTGGCAGGAGCAGCACAATCTCAAACTGCAGGCCTGAAGCAGCTGTTTAGACAAGAGAGACTTAGTTTGAGCTAAGTTCCTAAATAGACAGAATCAAAGCATGGAGCATAAAATTTGTTCTTGGAGAAAAATGTCAGACATGGTCAAGTTGGCTGTGTACGCATCTATTTCAACAGAGACAAATGCAATTTGCTCTCTGTTTTGAATTCTACACCTAAACACCTGTCTATAGGGCAGTGCAAGGCATCCCAATGCCTTAGGATTCCATGTACCACTTGCCCCAACTGACTCTTCACTGCTGGCTGCTTCCTTTTCCCCAGCAATCTCTGCAGTTCCCTGAGGCCGTTCCCTCTCACTCCATCACCTGTTTCACTCCCCTGTGCTCTGAGGACTTCTCCAAGCAAGGCTTTCGGAGTCAGGGCTGGCCACAAGCTGTTTTTCTTCTTGAGACAAAGCAGCAAATATGCTGAACTACTTTGCCACTTCCAGGAACAGAGTATCCCAAGTCATCCACTTTATTTTGGCACACAAGGTAGAAAATCCCACAAGTTCCTTTCCAGAAGCTTACAACAAGATGACAACAACAATAATCTTAGAACTGCAGAGCTGGAAGGGACACTATGCATAATTGAACCCAGCCCCCGTCAAGGAGGCAGAGTAGGGAACTGAACTCCCAAACTCTTGCTCCACAGCCAGATACCTAAATCACTGAACTATCCAATAAAAGACATATCTATTAAGGTCCTGCTCTTTCATAATGCTCAACATATGCTGCCTAAGGCAGCTGCCTCACATTGACCAATGATAGGTCAGGCCCTTGTTTGGGGACAGAAGACACTTGAGGCATAGCAGAAAGCAGATGAGATGGGTCCCCAGGGCCTGCCAGTGCCCCACTGTGGAGAACTGTACCTGTTACTTTTCTGCTGGCATTTTCTGCAACTAGAGAGTGATCAAAGGCTTTTTAGAATAGTGGAACCTTCCAGACAGATGAATTTACCATCCCTTCAACCTGCCTCAGGGGAGGCTTGGCCCACTACAAAATCAATGATCTTCATTTTTTTACTTATTCCATTGGGTCACATGTTTCCAATTTCATGGTTCTTGTAAAGCCAATTTTGAAAGTTCTTACCAGTGGAAAGCAAATGAAAACCAGAGCTATTTCTTAGGGTTTCATAACAGACTGGACACACAACCTGAAACCTAGGACAGTGAAGGGTATTTGAAAAGCAGTTAAATCCATATGAAGGAAGGGACTGCACTGTTCCCTCACCCTCTGTTGTAGTTTTGATCATGTGAAAACCTATGTTTTTCAGAAAGAAAGCCTTATAGACAGTCTCCACATGAACCAGAACCCAGGAAAACCTGACTTTTGGCTATGATGGGCACTCTCCACATATAGAAGAGGTTTGCCTCTTCACAACTGTTGCTTTTCAAGCAAACAAAGCAATGAACAATAATGCTCCCTTGGATTGGATCACGGCAAGTCAGAGTAGACCCACGGAAATCAGCAGAGCAGCATGACAAAATCTGGGTACAACCATTAAAAATCCTGTGCTTTGATCAGTTTTGAACTCAGAAAGTCTATTTTCTTTAAGGTATAAAGAACAAAACATCTTTAAGGACCAAAGAACCAAAAATTCTTAAGAATAAAAAAAATAAAAAGTAATTTAAAAAAATCTCCAATTAATATGTTCAAACTAGTTAGATTGTTTGCACTTTATTTCACATGTTTAAAGACAGGAAGATTTTCTAGCCAATCCCCATGGTTCAAACATTACTGATTCTGCAGGATAGAAGATTCCATTTCCTCCAGAATAGTGTTTTACCACTCTTGTTGTTTTTTTAAACCTGGCCGGCCCTATTCTTGCTGTTTCTAAATTAGGGTGACCATGTTTCCTATTTGATAGAGGAGGGTTCTCTATTTGAATGGGCCCTCTACTCGAAAAGTTATCAAGTCCATGTCCTTCAAATTAACACAAATACATAATTAACAATTTAAACTCATTTAAAACCAGCAGACATTGTTTGTGAACAGCAGTAGCAGCGGCAGTGACAAAACAAATATTTGTCACAAAGAGGTCTTAATTTGTGATCAAACAATAATCATAACAATGTACTGTCAGGCTGATTCTGATCTATGGTGACCCTTCCCAGGGTTTTCTAGGCACAGAGAACTCAGAAGTGATTCACCATTCCCTTCTTCTGTGCTGGGAGTGGGGTGGGCCTCTAGGATTGTGTGGTTGCCCAAGGTTATGCAGGTCAGCTCTTCTTCTAACCAAACTCCAAGCCCCAGGTGCCCCAGCTCACTGAGATAATCAACCAGCGAATTAGTGGCCAAAGACCTGGTTAAATAAGAATGTTTTGGCTTGCTGGTAGAAGGATATCAAGGAAATTTTCCTGGTAAAGCTTCATGTTGGTCTCTGCTATGTCTACAGGGATTAAAACCTCCTAGCTGCTCAGAAGCATCTTCCTGTTATAATACTCTGAAGCATAGGCTGAGAAGGTTAGTTATTTGAACTATAACTTCCCAACCCTCCAGTCTGTGGCTGGGGGATTAAGCGGGCTAGTAATCCAAAACAGTAACTCTGCCAGGTTCTGGTTCCAAACATTTGTAATACATCACAGTTCTGAATTACAGATGACCCCAAAATAGGCAGCCATTACTATGCCTTCCCAGCAGTGAAAAGGAACACTGTCAGTTCTCACAGTGCTAATCATGGAAAATACGTCCAAATTACAACACTTTGGACTGTGTTTAAACTTTCTTATCTCTGACATGCTGACTCCTTTTTGAAGCAACGCAGACACTGTGCTCATTTTCTGCTAGAGTTAGAGTGCCCCTGACCATTCTGAGTTTAGCTTTGTATATTATGTGGTTGAAAGATCTCTCCTGTAAGGGAGACGGCTATGGTGGAAAAAGCAAGAGAGGCTGGTTGTCCATAAATGAACATTTTCCACCCCTAAGTGCCAAGTCATTTGAGGACATTTCTTGAGTGACCTTCTGCCAGCTTGTGTAAGCCTGAGCAAACATTTGCTTGAAATGGAGTAAAGTAAATGCTAATCTTGTCCTTTTTCTCTTTGTTAGCACCACTGAAAAGAGAAAAACATTATAGTTTAGAAAGTTATCTTTAAAAAGGAACTTGTTATAATTGCAACTCCATGACTCAAAACATAGCTACTGCGAGAGTGATCTGACAGGAATTGTTACTGGGCCGATCCCCATGCTTCAAACCCCTGTCAACCCCTAAAGTAATCCTCCAGGGGCCCCTTAGCCATGATGGCTAGTCTTATGGGATGACAAGCTAATGGTCAGGCCCCATGGACAACCCCAGTCATGGGCTGGGGACATCCCTGAGAAATGAACCTTGGAATTCTAGAATTCCAAAGTCGCTGGGGACCTGAGTGGAGTGCCTTCAGGGGAAAGGTCTAACAGTGAAAAGTAGTGTAATGAGAGGCATGTGACTCAAGAGCAGGGAGAAGCTTGCGAAGATACATCAAGGAGCTGGGGGAGACATAATGGATCAGGTGAAGGAAGAGGAAGGAGATGAGGAGTGGTCAGAAGCGCTGGAGTGACCCCAAGAGGGACCTCTCAAAGAAGCCTTATAGACAAGGGTCATCCCCTGACCGTGAGATGTTCTAGATCTGTGTCACCACAATAACCCTCTGGCAAGCACCCATTACCTATGCAGCTGAGGAATGGAAGTGGCAACACCAGTTTCAGACTCTGCCCCAACTGGAGGCTGAAGTTTGGGCTGCTTGAAGGCAAGACCCTGAGTATCATATTTGTGGTTCCAGCCACCAACTGCCAGGAATGGTGACGTAACAGCTCCTCAGGAAACAGATCAAAGAAAGTAGCTTGTAGGAGATCAGGTGCCAGAGAAGCTCTGTGGCCCTGTTCAAGTTGTGCTGCAGTTCCTGAAATTGTTAAAATAAAAGTTCTTCTTCCAACATCTCTTGTCTTTGGCTTTATGTCTGGACCTACTGGTTCATTTGAAACTCCTTCACCCATGGAAGACTGGGGGTGGGGTGGAAGACTGGGGATGTACAGCAACCATCATACAATTTTAACTCTTAAAGTAGCTCTTTAATTTCTCTTTATTCAGAGGTAACTTAATGGGTGATATTAAGTGATACGAGTGATACGGGTAGAACTTAAATCTACCCGTATCACATGATCTAGCCAGGAGGTGAGGTTGAGGAGCCTAACGCCGAGGGAGGCCCGGAAGGAAAAAACAAGAAACCGGGCCTTCTCGGCAGTGGCTCCTCGCCTTTGGAATAAACTCCCTCCTGAGATTCGTATGGCCCCTTCGCTGGGCATTTTCAAAAGCCAATTGAAAACCTGGCTGTTTAAGCAGGCCTTCCCTCCAGCCACTATTTGATTTATGTTTTTTCTTTTTTCTTTCCATTTTGAACAATTGATTATTGATGTTATATATTGATGTTATATTTAAATTGTTTTACTTTAATGTTGTTAGCCGCCCAGAGTGGTCAATTGATCAGATGGGTGGGATATAAATACAATAAATAAATAAATAAATAAATAAATAAATAAATAAATAAATAAATAAATAAATAAATAAATAAATGGTTATTTTCAATTACACAGCTATAGAAGCTACTAACCTGTGATACATAATGTACCTTTTCAGGTCTGTGAGGTGAGTTTCTTGCTCATGCTATGTATGCGATTAGGCACCCAACCAGCACCTTGTCAGATTGCAATAACAGCTTCTCCAGATGGAGTTTTTGCATGCGCAAATATTGAACAGAACACCAGCCAGGAAGTTCTTTCTAGTGTTTAGTTGAAATGTTTATCACGATTGTACTTTTATGCCACCTTTCTCCCAGGTGGCAGGATTCATAGGTCATTACAAGAAACAAACAAACAAAAATTAAAACAAGATACATGGATTACATTTTAAAAAAGCTTTTAAACATTGAAATTTCAAAATCATCATCTAAAAACAGGTTAAATGTGTAAAAGTATAAAACATCCATACATGTATAAATGAATATAATGGCGGCAAATACAGGGCATCTCGCTGGGTTAAAATTCAATATTAAGAGCCTGCCTGAACAAGAATGTTTTCAGTTCTCTTCAAAAGGAGATTAACAACCATTGTTTTATCTGGTATTTCAGTTTATTAACTGAAACCAAGCAGCATTAACTAATTTGGGTATCCAGCAGATCAGATTAAGTGGGTCACTGTCAGTCTGTTTCAATGCCTGGTCATAAAGAAGTGTTTTCCTAACCTTCTCCCAGTTAAAACTAGAGTTCCCCTCGGGTCACCCATGGGGCAGTTATTACTCATGGTTCTTATCATCACTGAGTCTGTGAAAATGATCTGCTGTGTAACACTGTGAAATAATGTGTCTTGCTATTCTTTTGGTTGGCTTCCATTCTTCCAGCAGGGCAGAAGGGGTGCTCTGGTTGCAAAGTTATTTTTGTTTGGACCCTCTTCCATTCGCAAAACCTGCTTTTTTTTCTTCTTTTGTAAAAAATAGAGTCAGTTGTTCACATATTTATTACTTTACTTTATTGCCTAATAAAATATCTGGATGTCAAATAAGTCTTCTGTAAAATCACCGTGAAGGACAATGAAATAAAATGTGCAGGAAAGGACTTGTGAAAAAGAACAGCTGTGCATTTTCAAATTGTCTCTCATCCAAGATGTTTTATGAGCAGACACATCCATTTAAGACCTATAACAAACTGAATCCAGTGCATCATTGCTAAGAAGAAAACATAAATGATCAATGGGACTTAACCTCTAAGCAAACATGCTAAGAGAAAGATTCCCAAACTTGAGCCCCCAGATGTTCTTATATGACACCTCCAAGAAGCCCTGACCATTGGCAGTACCAGCTAGCACTTTGGGGAGTCAAGTTTCTGAAGCACTGCATAATTGATTGGGTTCTACCACCACCCACCTTTGAATCTGTATTGGCACTTTCCAACATGCTTCAAGTTTGTCATGTTTGACTCAACTATTCAGAGGATAATGTTGGAAAAAGCTGAAGGCAGCAGGAAAAGAGGAAGACCAGGTATGAGATAGATCGATTCAGTAAAGGAAGACATGGCCATAAGTGTGCAATACCTCAGCAGGGCTGTTAAGGGTAAACTCTTTGGGGGGGGGGGTGTCATTAATTCACATGCTCACTGTAAGTAGTAAGTGACTTAATGGCACATAATGATACTCATAAGCAAGGAACACTGGTATTAGAGAAATGTATGCATACAAACACAAACAAACTATCTTCAGATAATATCTGAGGGGTGTGGTGAGAGAGCACAAAATAGCCCTACCCCTTCTGTAGCTGTTCTGCCAACCACTGTCACTTTGCCATCTGCACATTTGAACAGCATGTGAAAAGGTATGGACAGGTCTCTTCCAAACAAGGAAAGATTCTATTTAAGCCAGAATATCCCCTTCATTGTGTCAAGAGTCTCCTTTCTTCTGCATCAATACACATGGAAAGTCTCTTTCCATCCTGCTTAGAAATGCTCCCCATAGAGAACATTTCTACTCTTGATGATCCACCTCATTTTTTCAATACTCATGGACATGTATGCGCATGTATGTGAACTTCCCAATTGCTAAGCCCTTGATCTCTCTGAGATAGACTAAGAACTCCAGGGCCAAACCTCTTTGTTATGAGTAGAGATGCTAGGACAGCTGCTTCCAGTACCCTGAAATGTCAAGGCCAAATCCTGCTGGGTGAGCAGCTGCAAAATATCATGTTTGCATGTTTGTGCATGTGAAAGTGTAGAATAAACAGTGTGGGTTTCCTATAACAGCAAAGTTACTCTGCATAAGCCTGATGATGTCATCATCAGCGGCTGTACTTTGTTAATAAAAAAAAATCTATCCTGCTTCTCCCTCCATGGTTGGGACTGATTCTCAGATGTTTAAGACTCTCCTCCCCCATGTCTCACTGTCCCCAAAGGCTTCCCTAGGATCACAGGGATTGTACGAAAGCCTAAGAACCTTGGGTGTTGGAAGCTGTGAAACTTTTTATTAACAAACCATGGTTATAGCTGATGACATCACCAGGCTTGTGTGGCATAGCTTTGTGCTATTGAATTTCAGCCACTAAGTATGCAACACAATAAAAACATCCTTACAGTGAGCCAACAAATTCTGGCACCAGTTGAAAGTGGGGAGACGTTCAGTACCCAAGTATTAAAGCCACCACATAGAAGAAAATCTAAATTTCTCCTCCCTAGCTGATTTACATATTTATTCCCCTGCTTAGAGATCAAGAGAAGCACAGGAACTGCCCTGAGTTGTCAGCTGGCACCGTAAGACATGACAACCCAAGTTACTAGTTTTCTAATACTAAGTCTAACGAACTTGTAATTTTTCTTCTACTTCACCAGGAAGAGATCAGACAGCTGCATCAGAAAGGTTGCTTTAACAGGAGCCATCTCCCTTAAAGCAAACCTTCTGCCTGCCCCCAGAAGCAGAAGCCCTATGGAACACTATCAGGCTGAAGAGCATTTCCCTGTACACTGTTAGACTGTCTGGAAATAGATTGCACTGGACTGCTCCACAAGTAATCCACAAATTGTGGTCTATTTTCCCGTGTGATCATAGCCTCAATCAGGGTTTCGGAAACAGGTTAATCTGAACCCATGGTGGTGGGTAGTGGAGAGCAAAAGACTGAAGAGCAGACTGCTGCTACATGTGAAGCCTACCCACATGACTAGGGACCTTGACATATCAAGGTTCCTGATCTCAGTGCTTGCTCCAGACTGTCATTCTCCACATGAGGTGCACAACAAGGGGGGGGGGAGGGGGGGAAGAGCTAGCTCTTCCCTCTCCCTCATGCATTCTGATGCTGGATGCCCGAATAGGATTCAGAATAATTTATAGCAAGAGAGGTTGTAGCCATAGGATGATCCCAGTGCAGGAAGAGAAGCTAGAAAACACAACAGGAGAATAAAGTCTGTTGATAGTGAGAATCTGGCATAAGTTGTGTGTGTGTCGGGGAGGGGCTTGGCCTAAGAATGTTAAAGGGAGCCCTCGTGATCATGCAACTGTTCAGGGCAGGATATGTTGAACAGGGAAATAAGCAGTGTGTGCAAAGTATTAAGCACCCTTCAGTAAGGCTGCTTCTCACTTGCTTATTGCTTTTTAAGGAAGGTTTTATTGTATGCTTAATTAGTCTTTCTCAAGATGTTCCATCAGTCCTCGTACATTATCTTCTGGCATCAGCTCATCATGTTCCCATTCTCCCGCTGCTGAAAATGGTTGAGGCCAGTTTTGTGGCTACAGGAAAGCCCTTTTCTTCTCCACCCTAGCTGCTCATTTGTCTTATTCTCCCACATTTTCTGGTCTGTCAAAATTCACAGCTAGTTTGTCCTGGAAGAGGAGGAAAACCAGAACCGTGAAATGACTTCACTGGCACTCAGCATTGACTCAGCTACTGCTAGGCTACTGTGCCATTGCTATCCCCAGCACCAGCAGTGGCTGCTTAGGCTGGATTCCCTCATATCCTGTTGACTTGGCGGACTTGGCAGGATTGCTGCCTGATGGCCCCGTGCACACGAGGCTTTGAGGAAAGAGGCCAGAGTTATATTAGCAGCCATAATCCAGAAAGTGGCATGGACTCGTTCTGCAGCAGAAAACAGAGAGGAGAAGGAAAACACACCCAGTGGACTGTAAAATGTTTCTTCAGTGTGTACACCTTGTTTCCATTTGCACCCAGCAAATTAAGAAGATTCAGAGGGTGTTTTTAAATGGAAAAGGTGACACTGTCATTATAATCACACAAGCTTATGACATAAATTTCCCCTCCAAACAGTCAAACAAATTTCAGTTAAAAAAAAAAGCTTTAGGAATTTAGAATGAGTAATCTCTCTCTCTCCACTTTTGGCCATGAATTAAAAGTTTTCTTTTAAATATGAGGCTTTGAGTTTTGATCATATTACATACCCATTGGCATATATGATTCCCTTTAAACTAGAGATGATGATAGTGATGATAATCTTAGAGTTGCAGAGCTGGAAGGGACCCTATGGATCATCATGTCCAGGCACACTGGGGGAATTAAACTCCAAACCTCTGGTTCTGCAGACAGATACGTATCTGTGAAGGAGAGCAACCTAGTGAGCCGTCCTCCAAGGAATGCAGACAGGAGATGTTGACTGGATGTGCTGTAGGGGAGCTGATCAAGATAGAGGATGAGGGAACAGGCAGGACCAGAGCCATAGAGATATTCTTAGCAGAGGATAGACAAACCAGAAAGTGGGAGGAGTTAGACTTATTGAGTTGGGAGGATATAAAGGAGGGAGAAATGACAGGAAAGAGAAGAGTACGCAGACGGAGAAAGAAGAACCAGTAAGATGCACAACAGTGGAATTGGTGAGAGAATTTCCCAATCTTAGAACTGGGGGAGGATTGTTACCTGATCCTCCTAGTCTAGGAGAGAAGGGAAAGATAGAAGGGAAAACAGGATGGAGAATGGTGGCAGTACCTCGTCCGCAGGACACGGGAAAGAAAATAACATACATTGGTACTACGAATTACCTGCCATATCTGGAAGGGAATTATGTGAAGCACCCTTGTTGTGGGACGATATGTGCAACACTGAGCTTTCCAGCATGGAGCAGAACCGAACCAGATCAATGCGGGATGAAAAAAGGGGGGAATTGATGAAAGGAAGAGACACAGCGAATGTTAAAAGTTATAAGTTATTATCCGAGTTAAGTGGTTTAGATCCGTTTTGTGTTGACGTTCAAGAAAGTAAAAGGAATAAAGACAAGTTGGTTGTACCGTTATCTTCGTCTCCGTGTATAATTCCCGCCGAAATGAAAGACCCGCCTCTAACAGACAAAGAACCCAATCACAGTGGCGCCCAACGTGGGGCGGGCTTTCAGGCGGGAAAGGAAGAAATGTCAAAACTGTTGAAGACTATTGAAAGACAAGAAAGACTGATAGAAAATTTGGCCGAACAACAAACGATGTTAACTAAAAAGATCATGAAACGAGAAGCGGAGGAAGAGAAAGGTGTAAAGAACAATGTTGTAATTAAAAATGGGTTGGTGGCGGGCCCTGCTCCTATTCGTATTCAAAAGATGAGTGCCAGTGATGATCCCGAGGCGTATTTACATACCTTCGAAAGAGTAGCCGTTGCGGCAGGGTGGCCGAAGGAACAGTGGACTCTGATCTTGGTCCCTTGCTTGACAGGATTGCTCCAAGAAGTGGTGGACACTTTGAACCCTGAGGAAGCGGTTCAGTATGAAATAGTGAAAACAGCTATATTAAGAACTCTGAACCTCACTGAGGAAGCATATCGGAAAAGATTTAGAGAATTAAGAATGAAAACAGGAGTACACCCCCGTACGCTTGTGCAGAGGATGAGGGCTAACTTGACCCGGTGGATCAAACCAGAGGAAAAGACTAAAGAACAAATACTAGAAGTAATAATTATGGAGCAACTAGTAACAACATTGGGCGGGAATCTTAAAGGATGGGTACAGAAGAATAATCCTAAACGGTTAGAGGAAGCGCTACGCCTAGTGGAGGATTACAGCATGGCCGAGGATGCAGGAAAGGAAAACTCCGCCCCTGCGGGAGAGCGTGGAAGGACACGTGAGAAAACGGCGCCAGCAAGCTGGGGAGGAGACTTTCGGAGAAGCGCGGAGATGCAAGGGACGACGAAACCTCGTGGCCGCCCCTTCGAACCTATGGGCCCAAGACCGGTGCGACCCATCACCTTTGATGATCGCTTATATGCTCCAGGAACGGGTTTGAAAATGGGCCCGGATGGGAGGCCTGTATGTTTCGGCTGTGGGATGTCCGGACACATGAAAAGGGACTGCCCAGGAACGGATTGCTCTTGGGTAGGAAGCCAGGGCGCAGTAAAACCATCGGCAGGGATAGAACAGACAGGTTGGGAGGTGGAAGCATGGGTTAACGGGGAAAAGAAGAAAGCCTTAATTGATACAGGATGCGGGAAAACTCTGGTTCGAAGTCTTGCAGCTAGAGGATTGGAAGAGGGGTTGGTGGTAAAATGTATACATGGTGATACTAAAGCCTACAAGACGGCTTGGGCAAATGTGAAAGTGGGGGAAGAGATACGGAGAATGAAGGTGGGGATTGTTCCAGGACTATCCAGAGAAATGTTATTAGGAAGAGACTGGGTAGGGACCAAGACACTACTGAACTCAAGAGAGGGTTTGCAAGGAGAATGCGCACGGATTGAAGATGAGGGTGATTTTTTGCAGGAGACTTCTAGAGAACATACCCGAGCATGGCAACAAGATGACCCTACTCTACAAGAACACCTTCAAGCAGCCAGAGAGGTGGGGACGATAAAAAGGGGGAGTAAAGGGACAGTGATGGACGAGGGGTTATTATATTGGGTAAATGAAGAAGGAGGTAAACAATTGGCTGTTCCCCAGAAGTGGAGACACAAAATTCTAGAACTAGCACATGATATCCCGATGTCTGGACATTTAGCCAGTGAGAAAATGGGAGCACGAATAAAACAAAGGTTTTGGTGGCCAGGAATGGATAAAGAGATAGATAAGTATTGTCAGACATGTCCTGAATGTCAGAAGACGCAAAGTAAACCTAGACCAGGTG
The DNA here is from genome assembly GCA_037013535.1 of Intellagama lesueurii. Taxonomy (NCBI): domain Eukaryota; kingdom Metazoa; phylum Chordata; class Lepidosauria; order Squamata; family Agamidae; genus Intellagama; species Intellagama lesueurii. The sequence goes on along the minus strand of JBAJHW010000004.1, from coordinate 172,324,361 downwards.
CAAGGCTAATTCCCATGCCCTTAGTAGACCAACCTTTTCAGAGAATAGGGGTTGATATTGTAGGACCCCTAATACGTTCTGCAGGAGGACATACTCATGTCTTAGTAATTATAGATTATGCCACCCGATATCCTGAGGCCATTCCCTTACGGTCTACGACAGCCAAGACGTTGGCAAGAGAGTTGTTACAAGTATTCACTAGGTTGGGATTCCCTAAGGAAGTTCTGACAGACCAGGGGACTAATTTTATGAGTCAGACACTCAAAGAAATGTGGCGATTACTAGAGGTAAAACCTATCCACACTGCAGTGTATCACCCACAGACCAATGGGCTGGTAGAAAGGTTTAATAAGACCTTAAAATGTATGTTGAGAAAATTGGTTATGGAAAAACCTAAGAGGTGGCATCTCCTGGTGGCACCCCTGATGTTTGCAGTTCGAGAAGTACCACAGGCGTCCACAGGGTTTACTCCTTTTGAGATGATGTATGGTTGGAATCCTAGAGGTATACTTGATTTGGTGAGAGAAAAGTGGGAAAGTGGTAAAGATGAGGCACAATCAATAGTACAACACGTAATTGAAATGCGAGAACATCTGAGGAAGGTGTCAGAAATAGCTAAAAGTAATTTAAATAAGGCACAAGAGGGACAGAAGAGGAGATACGACGCTAAAGTAAAAATAAGACAGTTTGAACCAGGACAGAAAGTGTTGTTACTCATGCCGTCAGAATCAGCCAAATTATTTGCAACATGGCAAGGACCTTATGAGGTACTTAGGAGAGTTGGTCCAGTAGATTATGAGATATGGATGCCAAATAAGGTGAAGAAGAAAGGAATTTTCCATGTGAACTTGCTAAAAGAATGGAAAGAAAGAGAGGCCCTATGGGGGGAGGTTGGGGAAGAAGATTTTGGGCCTGAAGCTAGTGATTGTCTCGAACAAAACCTCAAAATAGAGATAGACCCTGAATTAGAGGAACCCCAAAGGGATCAGTTGGAGGAACTCGAACAACAATTTCAGGAGGTGTTTTCAGGTTTACCCGGGTATACTACCTTGATTGAGCATCCCATTAATACTACCCCCCAAGTAATTGTGAGGTCCGGGAGTAGAAATTGGCCACATCATCTGAAAAGGACGATTAATAAAGAAGTAGAAGACATGCTCAAGTTAGGTATAATAGAGCCTTCTAATAGCCCTTGGAGGAGCTATCCAGTGGTGGTACCTAAGCCTGATGGCAGCGCCCGTTTGTGTATAGATTTCAGACGTCTAAATGAAGTATCTAAATTTGACGCCTACCCCATGCCAAAAATAGATGACCTGTTAGAGCGTTTAGGAGGGTCCGAGTACTTGACCTCTTTAGACCTGACCAAAGGATATTGGCAGATACCTCTAAGAGAAGAGGACAAAGAGAAAACTGCTTTTGTCACCCCCAAGGGATTGTTCCAATTTTCGCGCATGCCGTTCGGGTTACATGGCGCAGCAGCCACTTTCCAGAGATTGATGGACAAGGTGTTAGAGCCAGTAAAGGAATTTTCTGGAGCGTATATAGATGACATTCTCATATATAGTAAAAGTTGGGAGGAACATGTAAAACACCTCAAAGCAGTCTTGACTGAACTGAAGAAAGCAGGGTTGAGGGTTAACCCTACCAAATGCAAGGTAGCACGCAGAGGAGTAAAGTTTTTGGGGTTTCAAGTGACACAAGGAAGGATACAACCTGTGTCAGACAAAGTAGACAAAGTAACAGCATGGCCCCCACCACAAACAAAGAAAGAGGTACAACAATTTTTGGGTTTAGCAGGATACTACCGACAGTTTGTCCCCAATTTTGCACAAATCGCAGCACCCCTTAGTGATCTAACCCGGAAAAGGAAATCTCATAAAGTAGTTTGGGGGCGTCAAGAGAGTAGAGCCTTCGAAACATTAAAAGAAATTTTGGCTGGACTCCCTAGTAGATATGCCCCGGATTTTGACATACCTTTCATTGTACAAACGGATGCCTCTGATAGGGGAATAGGGGCTGTGTTATCGCAAAGGAAAGGAGAGATGGAGTACCCGGTTATGTATCTTAGTAGGAAATTAAGTGTAAGAGAGCAAAAATATGCCACTATTGAAAAAGAGGCATTGGCCGTGAAATGGGCGATACAAACACTGAGATATTATTTGTTGGGAGCACCTTTTGTATTGATAACAGATCACGCACCGTTACAATGGTTAAATCACATGAAAGATACCAATCCCAGGTTAACCAGGTGGTATCTGAGTTTACAACCGTTCACTTTCAAGATACAGTATCGGAAAGGGAGTGCCCACGCTAATGCTGATTATTTTTCCCGACAGGGAGAAAGGGGGACGAATACAGAAGAGAGGACGGCCCACTCGTCCGGGGGGGCGTGTGAAGGAGAGCAACCTAGTGAGCCGTCCTCCAAGGAATGCAGACAGGAGATGTTGACTGGATGTGCTGTAGGGGAGCTGATCAAGATAGAGGATGAGGGAACAGGCAGGACCAGAGCCATAGAGATATTCTTAGCAGAGGATAGACAAACCAGAAAGTGGGAGGAGTTAGACTTATTGAGTTGGGAGGATATAAAGGAGGGAGAAATGACAGGAAAGAGAAGAGTACGCAGACGGAGAAAGAAGATCCAGTAAGATGCACAACAGTGGAATTGGTGAGAGAATTTCCCAATCTTAGAACTGGGGGAGGATTGTTACCTGATCCTCCTAGTCTAGGAGAGAAGGGAAAGATAGAAGGGAAAACAGGATGGAGAATGGTGGCAGTACCTCGTCCGCAGGACACGGGAAAGAAAATAACATACATTGGTACTACGAATTACCTGCCATATCTGGAAGGGAATTATGTGAAGCACCCTTGTTGTGGGACGATATGTGCAACACTGAGCTTTCCAGCATGGAGCAGAACCGAACCAGATCAATGCGGGATGAAAAAGGGGGGGAATTGATGAAAGGAAGAGACACAGCGAATGTTAAAAGTTATAAGTTATTATCCGAGTTAAGTGGTTTAGATCCGTTTTGTGTTGACGTTCAAGAAAGTAAAAGGAATAAAGACAAGTTGGTTGTACCGTTATCTTCGTCTCCGTGTATAATTCCCGCCGAAATGAAAGACCCGCCTCTAACAGACAAAGAACCCAATCACAGTATCTAAACCACTGAGCTATTCAGCAGTTGCATAGAGCAGTTGAGATGCATAGTCTAATATATTTGTAGAAAATGAAGGGGTTTGGTGCATATGAGGGTAAAAACAGATGTTCCAGTGAGCCTGTCATCAGAAGCAGAGCATTCTTAAGAGGTTAAATTAATTTGTTCCTTCCAGCACCAAGTTTCTTAGTTCTGCCAGCTGCATATTAGGGTGCAATTAGGGAAGCTGTCCTGCGGAGGATGTAACTGAATTGGTGTGATGGCAACATTGGAATTAGTGATTAGATTCATGTTTTAATTTACACAGAAACATTCACTTCATCCCAGGTAAGTTTGGGACAGGTGACCACACATCCTTCAAATGTGCACCTCACCTTTGCTGCCATCACGGCTGCTACTCCCGAGTCAACAGCTGCTTTCACTCACCCTTCTCTGCCTCACTTGCTTGGGGAAGCTGTTTGGGGTTTTCTGACATAGCACTTATCTGGCACAGTGCTGCATCTTATAAAGTATTGGGAAAAAAATTCAGAGCAAAGTCAACAGAAGAGGAGGGGAGAATTCCTACTGTACAATGCCAGACAAAGGTAGGTGACCTGGGAGGAAGGATTAATATAAATGATCATGCATGCCAGAAACTGAAATGAAACAATCAGATCCCCATCACTCCAAAATACACACATACACACACACAAAAGGAGTAGCCTATGTCAGTGGGCTAAATGGGTTCAGACCTGAGAAAGGTCTGAATGGGCATGGAAAAGGGCTGGGCTGGTTTGCCATTAGCTGTTTGTTGTGTAGTTATGCTGTCTTGGGTCCTTTCGAGGAGAAAATGGGGTAAAAATATTTCAAACAAATTAAATAAATAAATACTTGTAACAAAAAAAAATTGAACATGCAGAGAGTGGAATGTTATTTTTTTAAAAAAGGAACAAGGTATGTTATTTATTAATTCTTGGTAGTTAGGTTATCACTAGATTTAACATTGCTTCAATTGTGCAAGTAATTTGTTGTGTTACGTATTATGAATGCATTACACTGATGTTGCCAGCAGGCCAGAAAGATGTAGTGAAATAGTATCTGTTTCCTTCTACTGGCCAATTCTGATATTTTACATTTCATTTTTTTAAAAAAAGATACAATCAAATAGTACGCCCCTTGCCACTTACTGTAAAAAAAATAAAAAATAAAAAAGGCATAAAACCTGAAACATTCCTACCAACAATGTCTCAAAAAATGTCTTAAAAGTCCTTTGAAGGTAACTTTTGAAAGGAAGTAGAAAACATTGTTTAAATTATTATACCTAAAAGTAACTTTGTAATAACACAGCCTTTTATTTTTATTCTAACTTTGTAACTATTCATAATTCAAAGTAATTATATTATTTGCAACCCGTTGCTTCTAAGCTCTATTTACAAGAGGTCTCAAGAGAAGACAAATCATTTCCAGAACCAGTCCTGCTATTAGGCAGAGCAAAGTAGCTGCTTCAGGGACCAGATATCATGAAAGTGCAGTCATTTGCTAGTTTGTGATTACTAAATTTTTATTGTCAAGGATGAAGAGAGGCACTTGTGGGATTTTCTGGCTCATTTGTGAGAATAACCTACCTGGTTTTAGGTACTATTCACCTTAACCTGAGTGGGTGACAGAAACCCTATTAGCTGCTCTATCTCAAACAAGAAAATGTCTTGATCAAGCTCTGAATATCTAATATAGTTATATCCCATAACTCAGAACTAGTGGAGCAAAAAGGGAAAAGCGAAAACACATGAGGCCCTTTGACCAGAACATTTGCTTAATAATAATGTTTGTGAAAGAGTTCACAATTCCTTTTGGGTTCTTACATTTATTACATGGCACAAAGGGAAGTCTTAGTCTTTATTCTGATATCCATGACTCTTGATATGATTATCTTGAATTTATTCAAAGCTCACTTTGCCAAACCTAGATATATGACGGGGAAATGATCCATTCTGTCTTGGCGGTATCTGGAGGTGAAGCATTTCATTCTGATAAACATCATGGAAATACAGCTGAAGAAAACAAGCATAGCTCATTATAAATCAGAACAAAGTTCAGTGAGAAATGCCGTACATTGTGAGACAAACACTTTGTTTCTTCCAAATAAGCTCCTTTGAATGCTGCTCCCCGACTGAGCACAGTGAAGGTATCATCCATCAAAATGAGAGCTATGGAGGAAATGAGGACAGCTGATAACAGCAAGGTTCTTTATGATATCATAGCTTTTCATGATTCACAAAGGCCAAATCATAACCTTTCCAGGGGAGAGAAATGGCCTGTTTTTTAAAAAAAATATCCACAACTTCTCACAACCTTTACAGCTTAGTTATTTAAGAAAACTGCGGACATGGGAAGGAATCTTGAGGACTGAAATTACAGCAGGAAAGAAGGACTGTGCCATGTTTTATAGTGGAATAATTCAGCCACAAATGAACAAAGAATATATTCCCTGTTCCAGACTTTCCCATCCCAGCTTTTTTAGTTGTACTGGACTACAATCCCAGGTACCCCAGTTAGAAAGGCTGGAAGGATTCTAGTTGTTCACATCTAGTATATCTGAGAGGTGCTAAGTTGGGCAAGGCTTCCTTCTTTGAAGTGTCACTTGTATTACAAACTGCACACATACCCAGTCCTCATCTTGCAACAAAGATGAACATATATATGCGTATGTATTTACATGGAGCACAAAGGAAATAAGGAAAACAATAGCCACAACACTAAACATAATGCAATGTTCATTGAAAAAGGTTTACTTACAAACAAACTCTTAATGGTTCTTTGGAAATGGCTTCCAGAAACATTTTTACCTGGTATTACAATGAGCTGGATGCAATTGCCATTTTCAGTATAAAATAGCTATTTGCATTGGCTCAATCAACAACTCAGTTTACCGACCTCAGAAGGATAGAAGGCTGAGTGACTTCTATCCTTCTGAGGATAGAATCCCAGGTAGCCCTCGAGCTGGCTACCTGGGATTGAACCCGGGTCATGAGCAGAGTTTTGGTTTCACCACGGTGCCATGAGGCTTCTTAAAATGATGACCGTCATATAAAAGAGAGAATTTCAGCACGTGAAGCTTCCATGTCAGGCTGTACATGCTAAAATTCCCTCTTTTAACACAGTGATTATAAGGCATGGGAGCCCTGCCTTCGTTTTCATGCGGTCACTCTAATATGACAATGAGAATTGCCATTTTTTTTTTTACCAAATGCATCCTGGCAAAATAATTTGAAACCTAAATGCTGTTGTGGGTTCTGGACATGATAAGCTACTCAGAGGTTTTGGTTTTTCAGGTTTCTAGTGAGAATTCATCCCCTATGTAATCTCTATTTGCAACTCTTAGGTCACAGATGTGACAGTTAAAAAGGGGGCAGGCTACATAAGCTGTGATTTTCAGCCCACAGAAATGAAGAGAAGCAAGTGTGTCATTCCAGGAAGTGAGGATTTTATTCAGAAAATGACCCATGCATGGCCAGCTTTGTGGCAGGTCTTGCCATCTTCTATGTTAGTGAGTGTCTCTATATGCTTACCATGAATTGCCATTTTAAATTTTCCCAACTCTCTTAAAATACATGGCATAGCATTCTTGCAGGGCATTGTGGAAAATTTAAGTAGCAACTCCACACTTCCCACAATGCCCCAGGATTTTGCCGCTGTGGGAAATTCAAAATGGTGATGAGTATCAAATGGGGAGGGTCTAGGGAAACATGTCAGGATGTTGATCTTCTCCAGAAGCTTCCTGAAATTGCTGGCTTGTGATGTCAGACCTGGAAGGATGTGGCAGCAACCAACAGGAATTCAATGTCTCAGCTTTTTAATGTCAAGAGGATTCCCAAAGACTACTTTCAGGAACAGCAGTTGAAGGCAATCATTGAAACTATGAAACAGCATATACATTGTGTTTCTGTGAAGCTAGCAAAAAGCAGAGAGCATAAAACCAGTTCAGAAGAAGACAGTTCATAGAGAGCAATAATAAACTAGGCTTCTAGCTGAAGGAACATACTCAGTTTGCATTATTAAAAAGTAAGCCCCAAGTTAACTGAGGGAAATTCTACAAATTGCAGAAAAACTGAAAGACAATTATTTTGTGATCTGCACACTCTCTCTCTTTATATATTTTGTGTAACACATGAAACAACAATGCAGCCATCTCCCTAACCCAGTGTTGGGTGTAGGAGATGTGTATATATACAATAAACAATCTTTATTTGTTTATTTTAAAAGATGTAATGTCTGCTTTTTTCTTCGTAAGAAACCTCATCAGAGAGGACAGCTATCAAAAAGCTTAAAAAACAATAAAAGCATCAAAACAACAATAAATATAAAGCATAACCATAACAGCTCAGCAGCTTTCCTCAGCTAGCAGGAGAAATAAACACAGATCAGCCAAATGCTAAGTGCTCTCAATTTCTCATCATTAAATTCTTGACTAAAAGAAAAAAGTCAAAACTTTGACAGGTTGGTTTTGAGTTCTTGGACCTGGGAAGTGTCAGAACATTCCAGATGCCACAGATATAGAACAAGAGCTGAAAATGCTCTATTAGCTGCTATAGACAAACTCTGAGGGAGACCATAGCCCACAATGAATGCCATTGCTAGACCTGGACATCGGTTCACATCGGAGAGGTTCACATGAGAAATGACACTCCCTCAACTGTTTTGGATACAAACTGTGTGGAGCATTAAATGTAAGAATCAACACCTTGCATTCAGGCTAAAAAAATTCTTAAGTTAACACATGTTTCCTGTTATTATAATTCCCCCCCCCAGGTTTATTTATTTAAAATATTTTAACCCACCTTTCTTCTTAAAAAGGAACCAAGGTGGCTTACAACAATTAAAAGACAGTATTTAAGCTAACAAATTTGATCCTTTTAGTATACAATACTAAAAGGATCAAATGAATACAAAACTAAAAAACATAAGCAACAACAAAATACATTCAAAGCAGTAAGGTACAACAATCCATTTTAAAAGACCCGCTTGGCAGCCTTTCACTGAAGGAAAGCTTGCCTGAAGGACAGTAAAGGTGGGGCTAGCCTAGCCTCCTGTGGGAGGGAGTTCCAGAGTCTGGGAGCAGCAATGGAGAAGGCCCTCTCCTATGTCCCCACCAAGCATGCCTGTGAGGGTGGCAGGACCGAGAGAAAGGCCTTCTCTGATGATCTTGGCACCCAGGCAGGCTCATAAAGGGAGATGCGGTCCATGAGATAGCCTGGGCCCAAGCCATTTAGGTTTACAGGTCTTCCAAAGTATTATGCCTCAGAAATCAGACTAGTAAATGAAGTCTGTTTCTTTCCTGATAACCAATGACAGAACAAAAGCAAGCTAATTTGTAACATATGGAGTAAGCCAAATGTGTCTTAAGATGAACAGATATCTTTTATCTCTTTTAGGGATTTCTGCTTCTAATGATGTGCTAACTGTATTGTGCAGTTTTGACCTCAATCTAGAAAGCAATTGGTGACCAGCAGAGATTTCATACATTTGAAGGTGCCAGAGCACAGCATTTACCACCACCTTGACTACTGCAATGCATTACTAGAGTAAAGAGGCTACTAAAGTATGCACTATCATGCTGAGGTCCCTCCTCTGCCATGCAAGAAAGGATGCAGCTGGTATACTAACCTAAGATGATAAAAATGTAATTGCAGACACAACCTCCACAAAGAAGCTGTGGAGCAGGTTTTCAACCAGGAACATTCCCAGCTCTCATGCTATGAACCAGTTCCTTCAGGGCTATAGATGATTAACTCCTGAGGAAAACCAAAGATGCTCATGGTGTTGCTCTTTCTGAACTTTTGGAATAGAAAAGTTTGTACCAGATAGATAGCTCAGTGGTTTAGGGAGCTTGATTCCCCACTGTGCTTCCCTGACAGTGGCTGGACTTGATGATCCATAAGATCCCTTCCAGCTCTGCAGTTGTATGATGATGATGATGACCTTACTATATATTCCTGCCCCATTCCAACATTTATATATTGGGCACAAACATCTGTGCTGGTGACGCTTATAAGGGTACTTCTCTATGCAGACTTCTTCATCCAGGAATTTCCAGATATTGTTAGAATGCAATTCCCACCATTGGCTATGTTGCTCTGAGTTTATAGGAACTGCAGTCCAACATAACGTTGGGGCACACATTCCCCATCATTCTCTGAATCCCTCAATATTTTAATTCCTCTTAAAGTGTAAGTATATAGAGGTCTACATGTGCAAGCTTCCCTGACTCAAGCACCGTGTCCAATGCATGGACATCAGCAGACAGGGTTAAGAAACTTATAACTGATGGGACGGGGCCAGTTGAACTTTTCAACACATGGTCTACATGATTAATGCATGGAGTTCATTCACTCTAATTTATCCTATCAGTGATCTCAGGAAGGCACTCAAGGTTGACACTACTGTGCCAGGCTCACACCACAGTGCAAAGTTTACAATGAAATGTGTGTGAAGTGGTCGTAGATCCATTTCTCTATATGTCCTTCCCCACATCCAAGCCTCCCTCTTTTAAGAAAGATGGAATGGTAGGAAGAAAGGCATTTAAGCCTATAGAGAGTGGACTGCTCCTCTGTTCTTCTGAGAAATGCCTCACTTTCTGTCATCTGAGACAGAAAAATCCAAGGAAAAACACAGGATGACGATAATAGCATTGTATGGATACGCCACAGAAAGTAAGTGAATGAAGCATGATAATTCACCACAGTGGAGGAAACCAAAGCATTTCCTGTCCTGGATGGAATGAAGAAAAAAAAGAGTAGATTTATCTAATCTGTATCATTCAAAAGAATATAAGAGCTGCTCACCCATGGCCTGATTAACGCATTGGCCAAAATGGGGAAAAAGGGAGAACTGGCATGTAATTTTACAAATAATGTAGATCAAGAGATGGCACCTTCAAGAATAGCTATGTAAGTATTACACTAGATTAGGTAGCATTTTGGAATGTTTTAAAATGTTATTTTAAGAATAGATTGAAAGATGAATTGAAATGCTCCCCCTCAACTGTTACCTGACATCATAAGGGCCCCCAAAAGGAAATTTCAGTGAGGATATATGGCTCAGATATTCCACTCTGCTTGGACAGAATAATGAAACACTTTTTTACTTGTGATTTATGAGTCTGGAAAATCGACTCCAGACTTTCCAAAATCCTTGAAAGTACTCTAATTTTGCCCTTCGCTGACAGCCTGGGTATGTCTCCTTAAGTAAGATGATAAAAGCACTCAAATGGCATACACAGCTTGAGTCTATGCAGACTCAAGTATGCCCAAACCCACTGAAACCAATGGACTTAGGTTTACCAAGCTCTAAACAGGATCACAGCCTCATATTCATTCTGGTGCAACAATAACATAGTCCCCTGCAAGGGTAGCTCAAGACATTTTGCTGCATGATGGTGTTTTCTGTTTCCAGGTACAGAAGCTAAAGGGATTGGCAACTGATTCTTACTTCGGTACTGGTGATGAAACAGCATCTTGCATAAGGCCTGAAGGCAGGGTACTAGCTCAGGGGTGGGTGGGTCTAATGGCATGAAAAGCTCTGTTCTCCAGGAGGACAAACACTGGAATTACCAGCGTGCAGGATGCACGCTTGTTCTTCAGTGAAGGACAGTGGCTAGGGTGCTCAGGAAGAATAACCTGGGTGGTAATGCTTCCACCACTTCTGATTTACTTGTTGCCTCCATTGGCCTAGCAGTAGGACAAAACCTCTCCATATGTGACTAGTAGTTGGAAGTAGAGCTGCCCATGTTTGTGAATACCCCAGTACTGTAATAGCAAAAAAGATGAAGTCCACAGGTGGCAGCTTAAGTTGGGACCCAAAAACTTGAGGGGGACAAACAACAACAGACAAACTAATAAGAGGGAGGCTTTCCCTCAATTTCAGCTCCTTTTCTAATTGATAACTTGTAGTTAGAGCCGTCTGCCTGTTGTGGCTTGTAGTGTGTGACACTACATGATACTTGTACAACTACATTCCAGGAAGTACCAGCACTCACAACAATGGATGCCTAAATGGAAGAATACATTTTATTCCTGCCATTTGATTGCAAGGAACCTTCCTGCCACATGAGCACTGCCTCGAGGAAGCTTAATTGGATTCCAGGCTTCCTAAGAGATGCATTTGTTGCCTGTTACCACAAGAGGTTGTGATAGCCTCCACCTTGGCTAACCATAATTAGGGAGTGGACCAATTTAAGGAGGTTTGGGGCTATCCATGGCAGTGGTCCCACCTTGGCAAATGAGGTAGTAGACTTCTCCATATCAACTTCTGGGGATGAATTGTGCAACGTCCCAAAGGCAATTGTGTGAACCCAATGCTGGAGTCGAAGACTTTTGGTTGGATCCTTCATGGCTCTTAGATGTTAATGTTCACACATGCAAATCATAACTTGACACAGCTGCCATCAAATGATGAATATGCATGTATAAACAAATCTAGACTTTAGGCTGAGATACTTTTTGCTGATTTGTAGTAAAGAGTTATTTATATTGCTGTTTATTAGAATTCTACCTGGACTTTCCATTACTAAATAGTGGCCAAGGGCAGGTGTTTTTAATGGAGGTTTTACAACTGTTTCCTTTAGACATCAAAGGGCAGTTCCTTTCCTTCAAGGAAGAATTTATAACCTGCCTTACCCATGGCATTGGATCCACCTTGGCAAATCTGATAGCCATGAGGAGAAAGGGTTGAATGAACACTGTTCTGAACACCCTGTCCATGTTGTTGAGATCTACAAGACAAAAAGAATGCCAGGTAACAGAACAAGTGGTTGCTAAGGTTATATCAGCTCAACTTGTTCTAATATTAGAGTCCAAGTAAAGAATCATCTGGGTCAGCATCAGTTGCAGGCTTGGAAAGTTATGTTCAAAAAGTAACAGCTCACAGTTACAATGCCCCAAACATTGTTACTTACAATCACAACTATAATTTTAAAAAATAACTTTTTACTTTCTTGTTCTTCAGAAGCAACTAGACTTACTTCATAGTTATTTTACAAACACAGACAGAAGAACACTGAAAGTTGCTGTTCTGTGGCACAATACACACCTAGGTCCCTATATCTACAAAAGTAACTAAATAAAATTATGATGTTATTATAATAATATAACTCAGTTATACCTTTGTTATTGCTCCTAAGTAACTTATTACTTCCCAGCTCTGATAAGTCTAGATGTGTGACTTCACTGTTTAGTGTTTCACTGTTGCTCTGAACAGAAGAAGAGCTCCATCTAACACAAAAGCTTGCATCCAGAATTTCTAAACATTTGTTGATCCAGGAGAAGGATTCCTTTATCAGAACCACGGGAATATTAATACTTATTGATTGACTTGCCTTGTTGAATTGTTTTGAGTATTAGAAAAAAACCCTGCTTCATAAACACCAAGTAATATTATTTTAATAGTTACAAGAATAGATCTGGTTCAAATTTATTTGTTGGAAGGGCTTTTCTTCATCTGGTTGGAAATAGGTTTTGGGAAATGAAAAAAATGAAACACTATGTAAATGAGAAACATGACGATGATGATGTTTTAAAATCTGGTTTTAATACCAGGTATTGAAATTGTCAAAGACATCTGACCCTTGCCAGCTCGTGCTTGTATGAGGCACCATAAAGAGACAGGTTACCCTTACCTTTCATTTGATTTTTGCACCAAGAGATTTCATCAAATACAGTTCTAACAGCACTAAGTGTGGTCCAGAAGAAATCTGTTAGAAATCTACCAGGTAGGTTTGAGTTCAGTCTGAGCTCATTTGTTAAGTTACTGGCAATGTTTAAGCATGTCATTCTAGGGGTTTAGTTAGTCTGGCCACATGAGGATCTCCTCTAGGCCTGGCCTCTGACTGTAAGTGATTTTAAGAAAGTGATAAAAAAATATGATTATAGTGGCCACACCTCTTTGTCCATAGAGAGTAATCACATCAAAGAGTACAGGTAGAAAGATCCAGACAGGGCCATGACTCATGATTCAAGGAAGGAGTTTAAACCTTTCTCCCTTCACTAGTTCCCTTCTATGAAGCTGCAATTTGCCCAAATTAAGTGACTGATTAATTGTTTGAAAAAGTGAGGGCAAATAGCAGCTTTGGGTTTTCACTGAATTTTGGTAGGGAAAAAATGTATAGGTAAAAGGGCTTATTGCTTTTCCAAACCAATGTCGTTCCAATCTGGATCCCTCTCCGGGGGTGGCTGGTGGCTTTTTTGTAAACAAAGAAATGAGGTCTTCTTATGCTACTCTTTGGATCACATATAGTTTGACCCCAAGCATGGTATGGTTGCCCTCATCTGAGATGGTGCTTTGTTAGAATGCTGCTAGGACACTTGTCTGCAACATTTACGGCCCTGAACAATCTGAAAGTGAAAACAATAAAAGGAGTTCCATGATATCTTCATGTTTAACAGATTTGTTATGATATACTAAATGTCACAGACTTAATGGTGAGAAAGCTATGACCGTATACCATATTAAATTTGTTGCAGCAAAAGCAACAGAGTTTTGTGGCACCGTCATGACAAACATGTTTTATTTGGCACAGATTTTGTGGATTATCATTTATTTGTTGTTACTCTTTAAGGTATCACAGACATTTTGTTTATTTTGCTGTAGCAGATTAATTACGGGTATCCCTTGCATTCGGAAATCCTCTGTCTCTATACCACTGCTGTTCTTGCCTTACAGATGTTTAAAAGAAAAGTCTCCAAAATCTGTGCCTACCTGATCAAGTGAGAACTTCTTCACACAAAAACCTCTCATCTTCAGTAGTTTCCCCAATCACTTCGTTGTAGAAAGCAAATGTATATACAGTATGTGGGTGAATTAACTAAATGTGCAGGTATCTGAATTAATATGCAACCTACAGGGGGCAACAGTTCATTCTGTGATACTTTCTCTTATTCTTGTTTCCTCTCTGTAAGGGAGGAACAATTAGAATCTATCTCAAGAGGATGCTGTGTACTGCACATTCCATGGGGTTGTCTGCGATGATCAAATTAAACAACCTTGTGTATGTTGACTGAAAGGCTAAGATACTGCTTGGTTCAGACAGAAAGTATTGGGAATTGGGGTATCAGAGAACTAATGAGATGCAGCTGGCTTTAAAACTCAAGATTGCCCAAGACTAGAGATGGGCATGAACCACTGATTTGGCAGTTCGTGCCAGTTTGATTATTGGCCAAACAGGGGTTCAGCACTTCAAAACCCTGCCTCCTCTGGTGGGCGCCCACTCAGAAGAAGCACCTGGGAGAGGTGGACAGGGGAGCCAGGCCACTGCCTTTGAGTGGGCACCTGTCATGGGAGGTAGGACTTTGAAGTGCCAAAGACCTGTTCAGCCGAAAAGTGAACTGGTAATAATCACCAAACTGGTGGTTTGTGTCCATCTCTACCCAAAACATTTTTGACTTGGGGTGAAGAACAAGTCTAGCATCACCCCATTCCATGTACAGAAGGCAGGCTGTTTGGATATTGCTTTAGATCTGGTGACAAAATATGGTCCATCACACCTGAAAGCAGCAAGAAAAGTTAGACAACACAAGCAAGATCTGTGGCACACACAGCTCTATCCTCCAACAGAAGGGGAGAGCTGGGGAGATAAAAAAGAACAACAATAAGGGGACTGCCTCTCCTGCTGATTCCACTCCATACCGCTCCATCTTTGGACTGCAGACTGAAGAGGCACCTCACACTGTCTAAAAGGTTTGTACATTCCTTCAATCTGTGCAATTAATCACCTCCAGGAAGTTCTGTAGCAAATGACTGGTTTCTTCCTGCCTGCTTCCTTAGACCATCCTCTTGTCTCTCCACCACTGTTAGATTTGGTTCCAAGAGTCTGACATTTAGGGGAATGGACACTTGGACAATGAGGCAAAACAAATGCTTTAAAAAACATGCATCAGTTTCTGCAAGCCAGATGTGTTGCTGGCATCTGCCGGTACTCATCCTCTTGCCTGATCCCACTGTAGCAAGAGGACATTTAAAGACTAACAGAAGTCATGAAAACAACAACGACAACACACATCTAGCTTCCTCTTATTTCTGGTTTGGCATGCAGCTTCCAAACAAACAACTGTCACATGAACAAAGCCTCTATATTTTGAACTGTACTGTATCAGATGAGAAACATATCTATTCCAGAGTTCAGTTCATGTAATGGCCAACCAAGTTACCTCTGGCAAACAGACAAGGCAAGACATGAGCAGAATAGCTGTATTAGCAACCAGTATGGAGTGGCAGACTGCCCCTGCTATGGAAGGAAACACATAATGCCAAAATAATTAGTAGAAGTGTAAAGAATCCATCATCTTGAAAGAGGAAAGTTAGCTAACCTAGTACAGAGAGGAAGGAAAAAAAAGTAATAGATGGGTTATATTATTATAGTTGTATCTCTGTGGTTTGGGAATTATTTCTGCTTGAAATTAATGTTTCTTATTTATGTTATTGATACTTCTTATTTTATTAACACTTCCAGAAGTATGTGGCCACATTTCAAAGTCTCCAGGAGATGAGGCGATGTGAGTAACAGACTTGCACACTGAATCTCTTGCCGGTCCTGCATTCTTGACCAGCACCATATAACTAAACCACATGTACTACTTGACTAGTGACTTCCTGCTGAAGTGTCACATGGGGTTCCATTTACACGGGAGTTGCATTCAGATGGAACCATTTCAGGGTGGGCCAAATCCGAGAGCAAATGCATTATGTGCTGAGTGATTGGGCTAGGTAGACGATAATTATGATTTACGCTCACATTCTTTAAAAAATTCCTTAAAAGGAAATCCCAGTTGCCAGATATGTTAATGGTGTATGTAATGGTGTGTTAACGGACAACATTACGATGCTGAACAAAATTAGAGCTTTTGCCAAGACAAACCTTTTTGATAGTACATTTTATGGATCAGCAGACTTTACAAATGCCTCAGAAAGTGGAGCCATAGTGTGAGAAACAAGGTCTGGAAACTACTAGCAGTTGCCTCAACCACAAGCCAAACAGATCTGTTAGTAATTAACTCTACATCAACGTTAATTTTATCATCTCATAAATGCTAGGCATAATTGCATAATTGTAATACTATATAATAATTACAACTTGGGTTTTGATTTATGAAACAGTTATTAGACTAGTCCATTTAGCAACAAGGAACGAATGGTGGCTCAAACATATATAAATATAAATCTGTGAATATGAAGCCAAGGCACTTATCAGCACATCCACTATTATTTAGCAGCTGGAAATCCAAAATGAAGAGGCCAAAAAGTGTTTAAAAGTCTTGTTGGCAATTATTTACCTGGGCCGATGGATAATTGAGCAAGATTGGGCAGAATGGACGGCATGGCAAATGGTGCCACAAGAGTTTATACAAATTGTTTCTCCGTGTGTCAAAACAAAAGATATGAGTATTTCAACAGACTACTAATAGCCCAGTTCTTTTATGTAGAAGTGTATTGACACTACGATAAAGCAGGATTTTCTGAATTTTTTTCCCCTTGAAGCTGCCCCTTTAATCACTTATTACTATTTTTCCTACTACTTGAATGGAATTATTGACTGCAACACAAATCCCTGTTCAGATCTCCCAGCATCAAGTCTCAAAGTCCAGAGCAATTGTCCCTTGAAATTTGCCCTGAACTTTGTGAAGTGATATTCCAATTTTGCTATGCAGTACTCCAACTAAAAATGCATACACAAATTATATACAGTATCTTAGTTAAAATGACATTAAAATGCAGTGTATTAAGAAAATTGCTTGACGAATGTATATACTGAAAGTATAAATTGCAAGCAAAAATGGATCTAGTAGGAGAACCATGGATGAATGTCTGTACAAATTTTCACATGGCTGTTAAAAATGTTTTTCTGAGGCAGAAATGGGCTAAGCAGAACTGAAAACTAGAAAAATTAGAAAAGGAGGGGAAGGAAAATGAACAGATTTGTCCATACTTAAAAGAGATGGCTGTCTTCGGCAAGGACAGACAAATGCTGCCTGTAGGAAAGCAGCCAAGGTGCCTCAGCTTCTGTATGTGTCAGACTCAGGAAGAAAATTAAAGGAAAAAATGTAGTGAGGCCTGAGCAGTCTTCATGTGTATCAACACCATGGCTGGAATGTGACACCAAGAAAGGAAGAAGAGAAGCAAATACCCAAGATTCTAGAGATCAAGAAGCTCAAGATTCTGGAGGCCAAGAAACATGCTGTGAAGATGAACTGGAACTTCAGTCATTGTGAACCAGCTGGTCCTTAAGTTCTCTCTTTATCTTTTCCATATACATATGCGGTCATGTGAAAAAGAAAGTACCTCCTCTTTGAATTCTATGATTTTATGTTTCAGGACATAATAAAAATCATCTGGTCCTTAGCAGATCTGAAAATCAGGTAAATACAACCTCAGATGAACAACAACACATGACATATTACACTGTGTCATGATCTATTTTACAAAAATAAAGCTAAAATGGAGAATCCATGTGTGAAAAATTAAGTGCACCATTACTGCTTCCGTAGGAATTAAGAGGCAAAGTAGCAGCCAGGTGTTGCTAAGCAAATGCCCTTTAGTAACTGATCATCAGCAAGAGTGACCACCTCTATAAAAGCCGAGGTTTTAGCAGTTTGCTTCTCTGGAGCATTCAGGTTTGTGTTAACACAATGCCAAAGAGGAAACACATCAGCAATGATCGTAGAGAAGCAATTGTTGCTGCCCATCAATCTGGGAAGGGTTATAAGGTCATTTCCAAACAATTTAAAGTTGCTAATCTTCCCAGGAGTGGATGTCCAAGCAAATTTACCCCAAAATCAGACCATGAGAAATTTGGCTCAGAGAAATTTGAAAAAAACCCAAGAGTTATATTACAGACTCTACAGGCCTCATCATGTTAAATGTTAAATTTCATGACAGTACAATTAGAAAAAGGCTGAACAAATATGGTTTGTTTGGAAGGGTTGCCAGGAGAAAGCCTCTTCTCTTTAAAAAGAACATGGCAGCATGGCTTAGGTTAGCAAAGTTGCATTTGGACAAACCACAAGACTTCTGGAACAATGTCCTTTGGACAGATGAGACCAAAGTGGAGATATCTGGCCATAATGCATAGCACCACATTTGGCGAAAACCAAACACAGCATATCAGCACAAACACCTCATACCAACTGTCAAGCACGGTGGTGGAGGGGTGATGATTTGGGCTTGTTTTGCAGTCACAGGACCTGGGCACCTTGCAGTCATTGAGTTGACCATGAATTCCTCTGTATACCAGAGTATTCTGGAATCCAATGTGAAGCTAAAGCTTAGCTGAAATTGGCTTATGCAACAGGACAATGATCCTAAGCAAACCAGCAAATCTGCAACAGAATGGCTGAAAAAGATAAGAATCAAAGTGTTGTGATGGCCCAGTCAAAGTCCAGACCTCAACCCGATTGCAATACTGTGGCAGGACCTTAAGACAGCTGTGCATGAACAAATGCCCTCAAACCTCAATGAACTGAAGCAACATTATAAAGAAGAATGGACCAAAATTCCTCCACAACGATGTGAGAGACTGATAAAGTCATACAGAAAACTATTACTTCACGTTATTGCTTCTAAAGGTGGTTCTACAAGCTATTGAATCATAAGGTGTACTTAGTTTTTCACACACGGCTTCTCCATTTTGGCTTTGTATTTGTTAAATAAATCATGACGTGGTGTAATAAGTCATATGTTGTTGTTCATCTGAGGTTGCATTTACCTAATTTTCAGACCTACTAAGGACCAGATGATTTTTATTATGTCCTGATACGTAAAACCATAGAATTCAAAGAGGGTGTACTTTCTTTACCCCATGACTGTATACTTCATCAGAAACAAATCAAATGGTTAAAAGGAAAGAAACTAGGGTGGGGGTGGGGAATCTCCACGTTGTTTTTCTTTTACATAAAACAGAAAACACATGTCAGGAAAGAAGACTGAAAAACAGAGAACATACTGGAAACATATTGCTGCCCTGTATACCTCGACAAACAACCAATCAAATATTTGCTTCTTGTATGCTTATCCTCCTTGGAATATCCTTGGCAGGACAGAGAAGCACTAAGAAGGGGATCAGCTCATGGTGAGACCAGGCATTCAGGGCTCAGATTGTGGATAAAGTCTCCTAACCAATAAAATGGCAACACAGAGAGAAATACCTGTGCACTGAGCCAGTGAGTGCTTGCACAAGCAGGGCATGGGTAGAGAGGGACGCCCAGACTTAAAAGCTGCCTCACTAATGAAATCTAAAATGTCTTCCTCCGCAGACCCACTGAAGCTGAGCGGTTCCCTGAGGCTTCAGCTGGCACCCAGAAATCTGGCAACCCAAGTACATTTCATTGATGTAAATGGAACAAACGAGTCATATGACTAATGCGAACTGGTATGGTGCCAAGTAATGCTGGAATGGACTCTGAATGTTCTGGATTCCAGTGTTGGGAGGATTCCAAGTACTTACTCCTTTGGAATGGGAATCGATCCAGACAGATATTCTAGGAAAAGAATTTGAATACCTTCCCTGGTTAAGAAGGTGAACATGTTAGTTCTTTACTTCTCCATTTGGCTGCTCTTTTTTATTTTATTTTTTACTTTACAGAGTGAATGTTTTCTAACATGAAGGTTGCCCAGTTATCCAGATGTGTGTATGTTACCTTCCTTTAAAAGTGGTTGATTTGGAGCCAAAAGGAAAGAGGAAAGGTTAGGAATGTGAAACCTAGTTTTTCATAACTTTGTAGAAGGCAGATGTTTCTTTTCTGGTTCCAACTTTCATTTTCTTTTCATGAAGGAGAAGTTCTTTAAAACTAAATAAATATCCCTTTGAGAAGAGCACGACTTCAGTGTTTTTCTTTGCATTTAACTGTTTTGTGGCCGGGAAGTTGAAGCTTCATGCTCCTTCCACCAGGATTTTGTTTTAAAAGCCTTTGTTTAAATGGCATGGAGCATTGTTTGTAGGGAGAGGCCACTGTATAAACAACAGCATCAAAATCTCATCAAGACATTTGATAAGGGTGCTATGTGGTCTTTGTGTTGCTCCCCATAATAATGTAAATATGGTTGCAAATAATTTCCTTCATAATTAAGATTCTTATACAAACACTTCTAATTGCAAACAAAACAAGGCAAATTTCAATTTTCTAAAGACAACAGAGTGCACAGTTTTACTCACTAGTGACAGACGATACCAGATTTGTGCTGTGGCATGCTTAAAATAAATACACCATGTCTGTGTTTGCATGTTTCTTCAAGGGAAATCGTAAGCTTTTACAGTCTTGATGGAAGCCCTCGGCCAAAACACTTGGCTTCTGCCCAATGTGCAAACAGTCCATTGTTGTCAGCGATCTGCTAATACGATTCTTAGCTTTAGGCTGCAATCTTATGCATGCTTACCTTGGAGTAAGTCCCAGGGGATTTAACAAGGCTTACTTCTGAGTAGATGTGCAACAGGATTGTGCTATTAAAACTAAGTTACACAATGTCCTTGTGGTAGCTTTCCCCAACCCTTTCCCCCTTGAAAGTGTTGGACTACAATGACCACCATCCTGAAGTGATGGGAGTTATAGTCCAGTGCTTCTGGATGGCACCAGGTTTCGGCAGGTTGATCCAGACCAGGGGTGTGCAATGCATGTGCACTTCCCAAGGTTTGAACTATGGCTTTGCTCCCTCCCCAGAAGCAAATCTTTCCTCAAGCCATTTTCTCTTCAACACCACACTGACTTCTCTGTGTCCAAGTGGCAGTAAAGAAATAGCAGGATTGCAGCCATGGGTAGAAGTCTCTCCACTTTGTCACAGCCACAAAAGAGGTTAGTGGTGGTCCAAACTCTCCCGCTGCTTGAGGCAGAAGAAGTGCTCACTACTGCCCATCATAATCTTCACTACTCTTCCTATCCTTGCATCTCTTGCCTTACTTGCTCACCTCCCTTGCCTCCACTAAATTCATTGGTTTTTCTTCCTCACCTTGTTTACCCACCTCTGTTCCCGCATCATCTTGCCTTCCTTGCTTTGTCCATGCCTCCTGCCCTCTTTGCTGCCAGATGCTGCCAGGCTCTAATAGGTCATCAGAGCTAGGGACTGTGGACTGAGTTCCCATAGATACTTGTACAACACATTCTTTTCACTATGCTTGGCTCTTTGGCCTCATCAGAGCCAAGCATCTGAGGCTAGGTGCTCTTGAAGAGTGAACAGGTGTGGCAGGAGACACCTCTTGGGGAGAGCGCAGCTCAAGCTACCATTTTGGTGCTCCACCAGTTAGATACGGGGCATCACTCCACAAAATAGAAAATGCACCTTTGGGACTATAAATATTTCAGTTATAATTAATCAGTTAAACAAATCTCCAATAACATCATCAAGATGTGACATGATCTGAGTCAACTGAGCTTGAAATGCTTTAAATTTTGCAGTTTGCAAAATTCAGAGAATTTTATATAGCAGCTGACAGAAAGAATTGCCAAAATCAATTCTGTAGCCATCTCTAGCTTAATAAGCCACCTACCCTATGTGCAATACAAATGGTGGAGAATAATTCATTTTGGAACACATTAACAGGTTTCGTTTTCCTGTTATTTCGAAATGAATTCATACTTCTACATGTCTAACAGTGCTCCTGTTCTTTGAGGGCAGGGTTCTGGAAGTTTTAGTCCAAAAGATTCCCGTCCAAGACAGGAGCAGAAAAACGTCATATAATCGACATTGTTAAAAGGGCTTTGACAACAGATTTTGAACATATGGGAGTTTTATCTGTACTAGAAATTAATAGAAATATTTAACATACTAATGGAAAGAGGCAGTTCTCTCTTGAACTGCCTTGTCAGATTTGTGGGAGATTAGAATAAAATTCTCTAATTTCAGAGGGGTAAAGTGTCCACTGAACACTTTATCACATCCATCTGTTTAGAGCCAGCATTCTATTGGAGATAGATATAATATGCCATCAAGTCAATTCTGACTTAGGGTGACCCTTCTCAGGGTTCTCCAGGTAGAGAGTACTCAGAAGTGATTTACCATCCCCTTCTTCTGGGGACATCCTGAGACTGCGCAGCTTGCCCAAGGCCACACAGGCTGGCTCTTTTCCCAGGAGGCACAATATGCAATCAAACTCCCAACCTCTGGCTCAGCAGCCAAGTACCTATACCACTAAGCTATCGAGCCAGTGGGGATAGATATATGCCCCAAAAAATTCTGTGAAGCTTCAGCATATTTCTTTTAGCATGCAAGGAAATGTCTTGAACTCAGAAGTTTATTTTAAAAGAAACAAAAATTATATTCAGTAAATCATATGGAAGCATTTATCAGCACTCACTTCTTTAACTTTTTCAGTCTTCAGTTTCAAAGAACATTTCCAAAGGACTCAAGTTCATACATGGCCTTTTAAATCTTTTCCTTTTCTTTTTCAGATGAAAATGTTTAGGAAAATTACCTCGGGGTTTATTGTGTATTTATGGAGATTTTTTTTAAAGAAAAAAATTAATGTAACATAGGAAAATGAGTTTATTAAAAGCAGAAGGAAAACTGCAAAGGCTAAGGAAGATTTTTTTTTTGACAGCAAAATGTTTGGTTTGTCATAGAACAATTATTTCAGAGCCCTCCCGCCCCCCTTTCTGTGGCTCACACATGCTTCTGATGGAGGATGGCATTGACAAGGGATGGATTAGTCACTTGACCCATGTGGTCACATCCTCAAAATGTTACAGAGTGGCATAGAATGCAGTAGTTCAGAAATACTTCCCAGCTGACTCAGGAGACAGAAGAATCATTCCTCAGTTCTAAAATATAGCCATACAAATTCTTGAAGACCTGGCATTAACAATATTAAATTATACACCCATGTTGAGGGGGTTGCCTCAAGCATTCCCAGCAGGCCTGCTGGCCCTGCCCTACAAGCCCAGGGGAGCCTGGGAGAGAGCGACTTTCCTGGGCCCCTAGCTGGCAAGGATACACTGCTGCAGGTGGAAGAAGGGCTACCACCTGATGTGGGACATCTGGAAGAAGGAGTGACGGCAGGAATAACAGGGTGGGAGTTGCAGGGACTCAGGGTTAGGGTCAACCATGTCAGATGAAGGGGAGATGTGGGAGGAGGCAGTCGAGCACTGGGACCCCATCTTCTGCACCTCCACAGAGGTATGAACAGGGAAAGAGGACAAGGGGAGATACCTCCTCCCTCCTGGCTTGTCCAGCCATGCAAGGGGTTGAGGAGGCTCTGGCAAGGCAGCTGACCCAGTGTCACCCCAGCCTGGGCATCCTTGGCACCGGATGAGAGCTGCAGAGCCTACCCCTACCCGTTGTTGGTGCTAGAGATGCAAGTGGCAACAGGTGTGGAAAATGGAGCTCTGGGAGGAGCAGCACCATGGAGCCTGGTTCCCATCACTCACCTTTACCGACCCTCCCTAAAAGGACTGCACCCTGAATCAGGACTCATACTACTTCTCTGGACCTGGACCTTCAGGGATTTCAATGAAGTCAACTGGGGCCCCAGCTGGACTGACTGTGCCTGGGAGGTTAATGCTGGAAACTCAGCCCCCTGGGAACACAAGGAAAGGAGCAGTAGGGACTGACTCTGTGCCTTTAATAAAAGCTGCTGTGAATGATCAAATCAGACTGGAACCTGTGGACTTTTTGCTGGGGGAATCCTCAGCTGCTAGGCTTTCGGGTGGTCGGTCTACTGGACTCACATGTCTTTCTGACATGCAAATTTTCTATGAGATAGAATGGGCTTCCAGACTGAATACTGAGGTGAGCCATTAGCTGGGGTGGCACAATGGAAGTGGGGGAGCATGAGCTGCCCCCTTGCTATACTGTCTCTTGCTCTACCTCTGTGGCATATGTGGTTTTCATGGCCACTCAATATACAGCAGCAAGCTCTGAGGATGGACCAACACTAATATGTCACTCCCCAGTGATTATGCATGGCCAAGAGGGAATTCAAATTCTGTTCTCTTGAGTTCCAGTTCAACCCATTATACCACACTGGGTCAAAAAACAAACAAACCAAAACAACAACAACAACAACAACAACAAAACAACTCCCCCATTACTCCCCAAAACCTTGTGTCATTCCAAGTTTTTAATTACAGTAAATCTTCAAAGAACCCAGAATTGGTTTCATTCATTTACTTCCCTGTTGTGTCTGTGTGAAAGCCAGCAGCCTTACTATGAGGAGGGGGCAACAACCAGAAGTTGTGGGCTATACATGTTCACCCTGCCCCCCCAATCTTGAAGGGTTGAATCTGCTCACATGTCCTATGTTCAACAATATACTTTTAAACCTTTTTAAAAAGTCCCCTTATGTCCTCTAATGGCCTTAAAAATGTTGTAGGTATGTGTGGTGGGGACCTGTGGGTGCTGAGGGCCCCCAAACATGGCAATGTCCCCCCATGGCACTTAAAGGGCACAAAGGCATTTAATAATAATCTTAGAACTGCAGAGCTGGAAGGGACCTATGGATCATCAAGTCTAGCCCTTGACAAGGTGGCACAGTGGGGAACTGAACTCTCAGCCTCTGGCTTCACAGTCAGAGACCTAAACCACTGAGCTATCCAGCATGAACTAACATATTTTTTTGTTTTTAAAATTTTGGAAATGTGCTCAGATTTTCTGATATGAATATAGAGCTCAATTAGAATGGCATTTGTCTCACTGTTTGGTCTGCTATGGGGACTGTTTGGTTCACTCTTTTTTTCCAGCAATGACGCAATGTAATTGCTGAATGAACTAGATCGTCCCTGGAGCAGTTGTACCCACATCTTTTTGAGCTCCTGTTGGGGGTTTCTACTTTTTGTTTTGGAAAAGATTGTTCTGATTTGGTTTGTTTCCAGTGTGTGAGATTGCTGGAAACGGACCAAAAGTGAGCCTTCCTGGCTGTCATGGCACTTTCCAGTTTGAATTTCCAATATTGTGAGGTGCCTAAATAAGTGAGTCACTTCAGGATATCAGCAAATTGAACATTTCCTCTGTCCTTAAGTGGAGGAACATGGGAAGAGTTGTTGTTTTTTAAACCCTCTAATAAACTACTACTGATGCATTGCATCACTTTAAAACAAATAATTTTTTTTTTTAGTTTCCCTTAAGGGACCAATCAAGAAACTACCTCCAGTCAACTCCACGGACTCAGCTGCGGGCAGTTTCTTGACTAGCCCTTCAGACAAACCAAAGAAAATATTTTTCTTTTTAAAAAAGTGATGCAATGCCTCAGTGACAGACTACCAGAGTCTTTAAAAAAAACCACTTTCCCTGCCCCCTTTTAAAGAGAAATCAAGGTAACCAGAACTGGGTATATACCCCTAGATGCAAGACCAGTAGGTAGAAAGCCCCTCAGTACCAGCTGTAGGGCAGCTGTAACGGCGTTCCTGAGAAGGGCCCACCGTGTCAGGCCCCCTCCACACTTTGATCCTCAGAGGAAGAGGATAATTTGCCTGGGATAGAGCTGCACACTGAGGATCTGTGCAAAATTGACCTCCACTGCAACCAATCAAGCAACAATTAAATATACATAGAATTCCATTATAACCATAGAAAATACCCACATGCAAATATACAAATAGTAGACTAATTACTGGGAGAATGAGTGGGCAAAGTCCCAGTGAAAACTGCTGAAGGCATGCTGGGACACTCAATTTATCCTAGTCTGGTGGACTGGAGTGAAAACTCCACCACTCAGGTCCACCAGGTGAAAGAGTCTCTGCCCTTCAACCACCTGGCCACTACTGATTGGCCAGTCTTTCTATGCAGGAGAAGAAGAGATGGCAGCTAGCATCCCATATTCTGGACTTACTGGGCAGCAAACAGGGTCCCCAGGTAAGAATGGTGACTGGGTGACCCCAGTGGTGTAGTGTGGGGGGAGCCAGAAGGGTGGTTGCTCCAGGGTGCAACCTTGTTAGGGGTGCAACCACCGCTCTTTCATGCCCCCGCTCTCCGTCCTGCTGCTGGGCTAGTCCAGGTGGCTCCATCCATCCATCTACCCTCTCCCTCCCTCCTGCCACCACCTCCCCACCTCCCTGCCTGCTGAGGCTATCTGGCGAGCCAGTCACCCCTGGCCCAGCACAAGCACAGCACCGGGCAACAAAGGGGAGTAGACCACCCCATTGAGGAGAGCATGCTGGCAGCCTCTGCCTGATTGGGACTTGTAGATGGGGTGTAGCTGCTGTTGCTGCCGGGCAGCTGGATCCATGGAGGCTGGGCTGGGGACACTGGGGGTCCAGTGCTGCTATGCCTCTTTCTGGCCACCGTTGGGCTGCTGGCAGTGCTGATCCTGGCCAGCAGCATCTTCTTGCTGAGCCAGTGTTGGGAGCAGAGCACGGCCATGTGGGTGCTGCAGGAGGCAGTGGGGGCAGTGTAGCAGTGGGAGCTTGAGGTGCAGTGCCCCCCCACTGCACCCTGGCTGAGCTCAGTGCAAGGTAGGTGAGGAGGAGCCAGGGAAAGATGGGGCAAGAAGGGATAATGATGAAGGATGGTGCCTTGGGGGCACCCCTGTTGAGAATGGGGGGAAGAGGAGGGGACACAGGTCCATGGGTTAGGGGGTGCAATACTTTCCCCAGGTGCTGGCAAGCCATGCTACACCACTGGGTGACCCTGGTTTACATGCAAGAAATGACTGATCCTCAGGCATTTGCTATAAGTGACAAATGCAGTTGCTTCTCTTTTGCCATGAGTATACTTTGTGCAATATCATGTGCATGTATGCCTGCCATGTTGTGTTATCTCATTAATAACATGGAATAGATTATATGCAGGATCCACACAGTTTCATACACAGCAGGAGCATTCATAACAGACACTTGCCCTGTATAGCATTAAGGAAGCATGTGATACCTATATGCTAGCCTTCCCGACATGTATCATCATATTGAACACAGAAACATGTGTGACTGAAGAGGTGTTCTGGCTCACACTGCAGCCAGAACCCATCTTCGATAGAGCTGGCTCCCTCTCTTTAAACTATTGTGTTTCCATGTTCAGCACAATGAGAGAGGGGTGTGTGCTAGCATGCTCCCCCAACACATGAGCTCCACACACATATTTATCAACTAAACAGGGCTTTCATGACATGTGAAGCAGCCCAAGATAGGGGAGGTCTATCTTTGTTTTCTCATTCCCCACAAACCTGGAATCTTTTCTATCAACAAATGCGTCTCTTATTTTAAAATAACTGGGTTTTCCTGGGAGAACATCTGCATGTTTTCTTTTAACCAAGTCAGCAAATAAAGTGACATTTGGCAACCTCAGTTAGAACAGTAAGACATCTTCTGCAAGATACTTTGTTCTCAGCAGGTTGCTGAGAGGCATGCCGTAACAGAGTGTTACCGATAAAAGTGTGCTTTCTCTCCCTCTCTCTCTCCCTCTCCGAAGGGTTATAAAGCAGTTCTACAAATAACCTGCTCCCCATCTTGCCACGGATGTCCTGGCAAAATTTACTTTAGAGCCTCTCTCCTGAGCACTTTCGTGACTTGCCCCAAATGAAATGAAGGCTTCCAGTATCAGAGAGGAGTTTTTGAGTTTATAGACTAAAGCTATTGAGAACATGTGCAGGATATTTTGTGTGGATGATGCAGAACCAAATACTGGCTTAATGATTAGAAAAGTCTAAATGAGATCTGTAGTTAATTTAAGCATCAGGCTGCCAGACTGCAACCCCAAACTTTGTTCTGCTTTTTAATGCTTGGCAGCCCCATATATTCTGTTTCTTTCTTGGACTTTTTGCTTGTCCTTCTTCTGGCTGCTGCATGTGCTACATCTGGAATGCTGCTAATTATCAGACACAGGTGAAAGGGCAGACAGCAGGATGCAAAGAACTGTTGGAAAAATCCATAACATGTTGTGGTGTAAGTCCTTTCCTTTTAATAACTGGGAAGGCTGACAGTAACCATTTTATGTTCTTTAACCACATGAAGTAACTGAAGGACATCACCTAGCTTACAGAACATCCTTCTTAAATTTCATCATTGCCAATGCTGTGAAAGGGACACTGCTGCTGTAAACAATAAAGTTGTGTTTTTCCCCTCTGGTTAGTGTTGTGTAATCACTTGTTCCTGCACCCTGGGCCCAATCAGCAAAGGATTCAAGTGGAAACATGCATTCATAGGTATGCACTGGAAGTAGAGATGAGCATAAACCACTGGTTGGGCGGTTCATGCCAGTTTGTTTTTCATCCGAAGAGGTGTTCATTGTTTCCCAGTCCTGCCTCCTCCAGCAGGTGCCCACTCAGGGGCAGTGCTCCAGCTTTCCTGCCCTGCCTCCTCCAGGTCTTGCCTCTGAGTGGGTGCCTGCAGGAGGAGGTGGGGCTAGGAAGCAACGAACACCAGACAAAAAACAAACCAGCACAAACCGCCGAACTCGTGGTTTATTCCCATCTCTAACTGGAACATGTTAGTTCATGTGAGCAGTCTCAGTTGACAAATGAGTACCATTTAAGTAACAAAAACTTTCAAAACGAGTGTTTTCTGCCACAATAATTAGCGATAATAGCTGACTTATTATTAGGAAACTGAAGTACTTCCTGGGTACTTTATCAGCTAGATAAATATTTATTCTTTTATTTAAAATATTTTTACCTTGTCTTTCTTCTCAAAAAGAACCTGAGGCGGCTTACATAATTAAAAGATAATATTTAAAGCTACAAACAGTAAGTATACAAATACTAAAAAGGATCAAACGAATACAACACTAAAAAATGGTAAAGAAAAGCAACACCAAAACTCATTCAAAGTGCTAAAGCACAATAATCCATTAAGGAAGTCCACTCACGCAGCCAGTCACTCAGGGAAAGCTCGCCTGAAGAGAAAGGTTTTTGCCTGAAATATAGGTTCAAGTACTGAAAAGCACAGACTGAATAGAAAGTTGTGCCAACAAACGGTATTAGATATAGATCCCCCCACTGCCCCAGTTTCTCTGTCATTCCATTGTGTATGAACTCCAGAACATGAGTTTTGAATTGCCATTGTTTCCCCCCCTCTCTGAATATTTGTCTGCAGCAGCTGTCAGACAGTGAAAATGCCCATATTACTTGCTGCAATAAATATGGCCTTTCAAAACCTTTTGCTACGGCTGTACCCATTGGGAGTTTATGCAACGCACTGAGTGGTTAACAAAATATGCCTAAAGTGCATTTGCTTCCTGGAGATTTCAGCTTTGTGTGGCAGCTCAGAGATGATTCACCAGTTGTACAAGAGTATTTGTTGCTTTACACGCACATACATCGTAGTAAAAATGACACATGGCATCCCATGCTTTAAAAATGTGTCCAACTGCAATCACTCCATGAAGTGTGAGTGAGAAGGTAAACTTTGAATCTCAGGGGCATCTTTCTCATGGTAACAAAAGTGCCATGAAGTCCAGGCAAGGAGCCAGAAAGCCAAAGAGTTTGCTTTCCAGTGAGTTCTGCAAATGAAACCAGCAATAGCTTGTATAGTGTCTGCAGTCCAGCACTGTCACAACAAAATAGATGCTTATTTTGACACAATTCTTGTGCTCCATTACTGTTTCAACATGTTGTTTATGTAAGGCTTGAGGTTGCCGCTCGACATTCTCTCAACATGGAAGGACACATGTGTGTGTGCTGAAAGAGCTAACCCCTTTTTAGTGTGTGGGAGGTTTTTGTGTGTGTGTGGGTTTTTTTAAAATTAAAATTTTATAATTTTTTTTAAAAATTTATTGATTAAGGAAAAACAATAATGACAATACTAACATAAAAAGTGTGTACATATATACTGTACAAAATTCCCCCCCCCTGTGCCACCATCACCCCAGATAACCAAATATATTCTGAATCTCTTTTCAACCCATTCCACTCCAAAAATACATTGATTCTTCTGCTGCCTTATGACATTTCCCTTTTACAAAAACATAATTCAAATATAGATTCCATACCTCTTTAAAATCATTGTATTTTGTCACTCCCTTTCTTACTTTTATTTCACGTTAGCTTATCATTTATCGCTAAATTCCACATTTCTTTATACCAATCTTCAAGATTAATTTGTCATTTTTCCAGTTTTTTGCAAATATTAGTCTTGCTACTGTGCCCATTATAACTATTAATTCTTTCTGTTCTTTTTTAAGATGGTCATCCTTGGTTATATTTAAAAGGGCAATAGTTGGTGATATTTGAATATTATATCGAATAATTTTTCTGATTTCTTTGAAAACCAATGCCCATTCTTTCTTTCTTATTTTGCAAGTCCACCACATATGTAAATAACTTCCTTTTTCCTTTTTACATCTCCAGCATTGAGATGGTACATTTTTATTTATAATATTCAATCTTACTGGGGTAAGGTACCATCTCAATGCGACCTTACAACAGTGTGTGTGGGAGTTTTAATTAGCAATTTCTCCAGTATGGCTACTTTTTATGTATTTGTTCCTAACATGTTAGGAAGAGGAGGTTTTCATAAAACCACCTGACCTACCAGAAAGGAAAAAAAGAAAAAAATCATCTCATGGTACAGAAGATGAAACAAAAGGGTAAATTGAGTGAACATCAGAAGTTATCTTTCAGGAACTAAGATCTTTATAGGAAACATGAGGAGATGATATGATGATGTGGACATTAATTTTGATTGCCTTAACTGAGAATTAGACAAATTCATGGAGGCTAAGGCTATTGAAGATGACTTGTTATGATGCACATATATTAAATATAGTATGCTTCTGAAGGCTGGTTGCTAGGAAATAGGATGTTGCTTTTTGTGGGCTTCCCCTATGCATTGGTTTAGCCACTGTGGATGAAGGATACATTATTTATGTCTTTGAGCAGATCTGGAAGAGTTCTTACATTCTGAATTGTACAAGATGAAGACTCACAAACTGGAAACTAGAGAGTTAAAAAAAAAAGTGAAACAGCGGTGAATATTTGTCTCTGCCTTAAAACTGTTAGGTGGGATCCAGATTTAGACATATGCAATGGGGCTGAAGAAAGATTTTATCTGTCTGCTCTTCTCCCATGAAACCCCTACTCTTCCCCATCTCATAGGAGATTCTGTTCAATGGGGTGAGTTGTAGGGTGTGTTTTACAATTGCCATGTATATGTGGCCCCAAAGGAGTCCAAAGGAAGACAAAAAAGGCCACAACTTTCCATGAAACATGGGCTAATTTATATTTACTTGTGGAAATTAGAAAGGAATTTTATAATTTAAAGAGAATTACACTGCGCCTCACAGTGAATGGGGAAGACTGTGACTGACTGTACAGGTGCTACTTACTGGGAGTGGGAATTTCAGGGGTGTTGATTTCCCGCCTTCTGGTTCTTTATCTTTCAGTCAGATTTGGGCAAGGCAGTTCTTCATTAGGAGGATGCCTTCAAAAAGAGGACTGCTGTCTTGCAGTTCTTCAAATGGTGGACTGTCCATGATAAACAAGGCCATGGAACCACTCTCAGAGGAGTGGGGAAGGAGTATCTCTAAAAGCTGAGTAGAGGCACATTTGCTGAGCAGAGTATTTATGTCCAGGGAAAGCAGATCTCAAATATAACCCATGAACTTTTAGAAACAAGTATCTTTTTTTAAAAAAAAATTATGTCTGACTTCTACTTCATAATTTATATTGTACTGTTTTCTCTCAATCCTTCTTTCCCCCCTCCTCTCAATACCACATTTGTATTATCAAGATAATTCTCTCCTTCACCAGGAATTAGCAAAGATAAATGCACTTTCTGACCGGACAAAAAGTTAAGCATTGCTCCCCACTGTTCTTTCAGAGGTACAGAAAGCCTTGGTCTGTGAACAGTTTGTGATCTACTGAATACTGCATATTTTCCTATAATAGATGACATGGGAGATCTTCCTTTCCACGTCCTGTGTTGTCAGCATGAAAACATTTCATAATAGTATTATGTTTCCAATTAGCCGTTATCTCTTCATGGGTCAGCTTTAGCCTATGGCCTGCCAGAGTAAACAAGCAGACAAACTTATTCATGATAACTGAGTGAATAAAATCTGGATATACCAAGAATGAGCAAATATATTTCCTAAATTAAAAACGTAAAAAAATCCATCTTACTTTATCTCCACTTTGTTGATTTTTGAAAACATAAACAGATTTAAATAGTTACCTTCCCAGAAGTACATCTTGAGCTGTTATTTTGGAAATCTTCCCCAAAAATTCATAGACGTGAATGTTTGTCAAATGAAATTACAATCACCAGGGGTTATTACATCAGGAGTAGGCATCATTAGGCTACCTGACATCATCACCTCCTGCCAAGATTCACAGATATGACTGTCAATGTCCGGTGTCTCCTTCTTACTCTCCCTTCTCACTAGCCCTGTTCAGTTGTTACCCTACCTAACATCATCAACACAGATAGAGAGGAGAGGCTAGTCCATACCGCCACATGAATTTCTGCACATAAGAAGTGAGGGATCTGAAAAGGGAGAGATACCTGTTTGTGCAAGAGTTCCATGTGATTAAAAAACAACAACCCTGGAAATCTGAGTTCTTGCTTATTTAGAAGCCTACATGTGAACAGGAACCTTTCCTTTCCAGATTCACCCTATTCATCCATATAGAGAATGAGGTGAGAGAGTAGGCAGGGGAGACTCTCTTCTCAATCTGTGTTGATTAAGATGGGTAAGGTAATGACTGAATAGGGCTATCTTGCTGCCTCTACACATGCACTCTTAAATCTTTGAGCAGTGCTAGTAACGAGGAGATACAGTGGTTTCCTTCACTTAGGGCCTGATCACAAGAGGCAAATATACCATACTTCTACCCCATTGCATAAATTTCTGGTCACATGACACATGGCCATTATCAAATCATTTCCTTGGCCAGCAGTGTATCTGCGGTCTATTTCCCCCTCGCCAGGAGGCTTCGGTTATTTTGCTCCGATGACATATCAGAACATTCCTTACTGGTATTGTGTGTGTGAATGTCAATCCTGCCAAAGAAAATGGAGAAAGAAGAGTGGCCAGGACCAAGGCGCTTCCTTGAAGAACTGTGCCTGCCCCATGGGGCTCAGGGCAGTGGCAGTGGCGGGTATGCTCAGCCTTTGCCAGCAGAGGGAGGCAGGCATGGGTTAGGGGCTTTATATTTTTTTACTTTAAAAAAGTATAAGGTGAAGGGCTGCACTGCCCCAGGAGACAAGACAGAAAATAAATCAGTTCCATGGTGCAGCCAGCCATAATGTTTCAAATAGGAAGAAATGAATCAGTAACGTTAAAACAAATGGGAATATTTTGTCCAGGTATATATATCATGTGACAGTGATTCAGTACAACAGAGGTATAGAAAGTATCATTAGAAGTGGGGAACATTTGCCTTGTGTAATCAGGCCCTTAATCTCACACTTTCCCTCTTGGAAGCTGTACAGATTGGACCTATAGGGAGAAGGGCAGCAGGGACAGAAGTGATGAGAACAGCCCATTTGGGAGGAGTATTCCACTGAAGGCATCATGCCTGAGCAGCCCCCTCAAAACTGGGAGCTGGCATTTAGTCACTATTATGTGACTTTCTCTAAAATGTATTCACTTCTCCCCACACATAATCTTCTGGGGAAGTTACTTATGAGAAGAATAAAGATCATGACATGCTGAAGTCTGTAATCATGACCCTGGGCATTAATTATGGATGGTTTCAGAATGTTAAAGCTTTTGTGCATCTTCCATCTGATATTAATATTGTCCAAGGCAGAACTGATTTGTCCAATTCAGGGTTTTACAGAAGCAAGCACATTTAGTATTTCAACCTAGCTCTTCTTGGTGGTGGGTGAAGTCAGATCCTATAGCCCAGTGCTTCCCAACCTTGGGTCCCTGGATATTCTTGGGACTACAACTCCCAGAAATCCTGGCCAGCACAGCAAGTGGTGATGGCTTCTTGATGTTTTAGTCCAAGAACATTTGAGGATTCAAAGTTGGGAACCACTCTGTAGCCTGTTTGCTGTTCTGACAGTGCCTTGGCCTTCTACACAGACATGCCTGAACCTGTTGATAGGACAGAGCCTTCTATAGTCACTTAATCTTCAGTGCGTTTCTGAAGAAATGAAGCAAACTGAGGTAGAACTTCCCTGGGGCTATGGAATATATGCTTTTATTTAAGAAAGAGAAGCTCCCAGCTTTGGAAGAAATAGTTTCTCCTGTTTGCCTTTCTAAAGGGAACTTCCCTCTCCTGTGACTGACCTAGTAGGAAGAGGTTACACGTGTGTGTTTCAATACAAGTGGATATAAATAATAAACACTTGCTTATTTTTACCTCTTTGTTGATTCATGACATTGCCAATGTAAACTTGGAAGGTAAAAGTATCATGTTCAAATAAGGCAACTATAACTCTAGGTTGGACACATCCTGCCCTAAATATAGAACCAGGCCTTATAACTGAATGTTCTTCAGAATCAGTGGCACCAGAAAGTGGCAAGGAGCCAGAGAATTATTAACAGACCCCAGTGACTGCTTAAAGACCTAACAGATACTAGGGAAAAAACAAGGCCATGTTTTTAGAAACATATATATTAAGACACTCAGGTGTCAGTGTGTATTTTATTTTTGTGGATCACCAGAGGAAGTGTTTTCCAGAGCTAAGGGAACACCCACTGAGTGCATTTTTATCTCCCCTTGCCATCTTGGCTTTGGGAACATAGGGCACTACCTATGGTTGCTTTCAGCTTCTGACAGAGATCAAAGCAGGACATATGGAAGGAGGACGTAGAGAGTACACACAGCTGTCACCGGAGATGAAGTTGTATGGGCTGAACAACTGTTCCCAAACATCTGGACACAAATCCGTCTTTGGTCCAAACAACATTTTAAGGCAGGTTTGGGGAACTTTTGATGCTTTAAGACCAAGAGGCCCTAGCTAGCATGGGCAATCAAAAGGGATGATAGGAACTGTAGTCTGAAACACCTAAAAGAGATCGTGGAAACTGTCATCTAAAACATGTAAAATGCCAAAGTTCTGCTGGCCTGTCTTAGAATGATATTCATTCATTCATTCATTCATTTAGACTGTAGTTCAACACGGTTGTTTGAATATAAGTCTTCTTGGACTCTGTGGGACTTACTGTACTTTGGAGTAAACACACTCATGATTATATTCCCACTTGCACAACAGAGCAGTTTTAATCAGATTCCCAGGTGGCTTCTCATCCATGTGTCATACAGGACTAGATCTCAACTTTAGCAGGTGAACAGAATTACACACCTTCACACACCATTCCCTGAGCCATCAGAAATGAATGGCGGTGTTTGTGTTTTAAAACAGCTCATTTTGGAACTGATCAAAGCTCTCAGACTGTGACTTTATGAAGTAGCAATGATTCTCCTCAGTTACCTGAATGTCAGAAAAATAGTAGTTTAATGGGCCAGTAATGTGTGAAATGTTTAATACATGCAATTAAAGCAGAAATCCAAAAGCTACCTATTTGGAAGTAAATTCCATTGTAATCATAAATGGTGGATGGGACTTAATTCTAAGTCAACGTGGTTAAACATGAGGTAAGAATTTCATCACTTTGGGATATGGGAGTGACAGGAAGGAGCATTTCCATGTTGTTCCTTAGTAGCAGAGAAAACAGATGCTCTTATTTCAAAAACATTGGTGCAGTGAATAAGCTGTCTTTCAGCTGAACCGCAAAAGAGACTGATGGCCAGGAACTCTCACCATTGAACACATACCTTTGGCTTCATCCCAGCAGGCCCTGGCTCATAAACAGGATAGTTGCCATACGGTTGCTGGCTTTCTACCTGCATAACTATATTTTAAATTACAATTTAGCTCATTTACCAGAAAAACTAAGGAATATGTTTGCCATTTTGTGCTTCTGCATCACTCTGCGGACCTCGCAGCTGAGAAGTGATGCATAAATACTATAAAAAACAAAAAAAACACAAAAATCCATATACAGAAAATGAGCAGTAATTGCATTCTTGTTTTGTTTGGCCTGGAGATCACCGTATTCATTATTAAAGAACAGGGAGAATGTCCTCAGGTAAGGAATACCATGTGACAGGAGTAGGTGTAACACCTTTTAGTTCTATGGGGCTATTAGTTTACGTAGATCTCTGTTGATGGAACCTTGGAAACACAATTTCACAAAATTAATATTTTCTTAATCACAGTTATATAACAGACAATATGAGCAATTATAACAACAACAAAATGCTACAATTTGTGCACCCAGGACCTTGGCAACAGCACCAATGCAGAAGTTGCTTGTAGAATTGCAAAGTTCAAGTGTTGTTTTGAACTAAAATAGAGAAAATAAAATGCAAGATATCTTCCTCAACTGGGGAGGGTATCCATAACATAGAAGAATCATTTCCACAATCTGAGTCTTCAAAACCTTAGAACAGAATATTAATTCAATTGCAAATACATGAATTCACTATGTGGATTCATCTCCTCCAACAGAAACGTATAGGAATTATACATAGAGCAAATTGGCAAGGGCATGAGGAGTCTGAATGGCAACAGCAGCTCTGGCCTCTTCAGCTCTTCCACTCTTTTCTGATTCAAATCTCTTACTCACAGCCCTGCCCTTTCTTAGTCCCATCCTTTTCAATATTTCATAGAGGTTACATAGGCATGGGAAAAATCTCTGTGTTCTTTCCCTCTCTTTTTCAACTTAAAATCTCAAGTTCTCTCCACCTTGAATGTGTGATTTGTGGATTTTGATCCCCCACCCCCGCCCTTAAAAGTGACTGAAGTTTTCCCCTGCCAGCACAGGACAAATGCAATAGCTGCACCTATTCTCAAATTAGAGAGGGACGTATTGTACCTGCATTCAATAGATGTGTCAAAGATGAGGAGCCTCTCAGGAGAAAATGGTGGAAAACCAAATTCAATGCTGTTGAATACACAGGGATTCAAACATGAAACTTTTACGATTTAAATACTCAAAGCCGCGATCTGTCAATTTAGGATTCCTCTTTCTTTTCTGAAATTGTAAAACAAACAAACAAACAAAAACACCCATTACAAATTGTTGAAAATTCTGATAAAGAACAAACTGAAATAAAATTCTCCCTCATTCAGTAAGTTACCAAAAGGCTGTTCAAAAGGCTCATGCAAATAAGTTATCAAAGGTGACTCTCATACAGTACTCCCTTCCCAAAGAAGGCAAGAAGACAGCAAAGCTAGGAGATGGATCTTCCATGTCTCATCTAACTTAAAGTAGAATCCCACTGTACTGTTCTAGGGTTACTCTGGTACAGCAGGCAGACTTCAACATGGCTGACCCTTGATCTGGTTTGCCAAATATTAAGACAAATGTTCAGCAGAAAATGGCCAAAACACTGCTGTGTAAGTTTTAGGTATACAACAGGGAAAGATTTTAAATAATTACAGAGTTCCTTCCTCTGTCCTGGAGCTTCCACGGCTTGCACACAATGAGACTAATTACACAAGGATTAGTTTAGTCATGGGAGAGAAGGAGGAACTCTTTAATTAATGAAAAATCTCCCCCAGTTGATGATGTCATCCTTATGCAAGCATAATTTAGACTACAGGATTATGCCCAATGAAATTTACCGCACCCTGGTCTGATCTGGAATAGGATTATTTATGGGCACGTCATCATCAAGGATCCAAGGAGAGTAGTGCCTAGATGTCTTTGAGCATATACTACAGGCAGCTTGAAAGCTTCAGCTGTCAGATAGCATTTGAAAATGAAGGCAATGGAGCAGCCATGTATTTTTTTATTTTTTTAAATTTATTATTAGATTTCTATCCCGCCCTTTTAGACAGAGTCTACTCAGGGCGGGTTCCATTAAATATTATAAAACTAAAACAATTAAAACAGTTAAAACAATTCAAAACAATAATGTTAGTAGTGCTCAAGATGGAAAAACAGAAAATTATAATAAAAATAAAGTCAAGTATTGACAGGAGGGAAGGCTTGCCTGAAGAGCCAAGTTTTTAATTGGCTCTTAAAAACACGCAGCGAGGGAGCCAGGCGGATCACTGATGGAAGGCTATTCCAGAGCTGAGGGGCCACTGCCGAGAAGGCCCGGTTTCTTGTTCTTTCTTTCCGGGTCTCTCTCGGCGTTAGGCCCCTCAACCGTCCCTCCTGGCTATGGCGAGTGATTCGGGTAGATCTAGGTGGGAGAAGGCGATCTGCCAAGTATCGAGGTCCTAAACCGTTTAGGGCTTTATACGTCATCATCAACACTTTGAAGTCAATGCGGAAGCGAATGGGCAGCCAATGCAAGGCAGCCAGAGTGGGAGAGATATGCTGGTATTTTCTCACCCCACTAAGGAGTCTGGCCGCCGCATTCTGCACCATTTGAAGCTTCCGCATCAATCTCAATAGGATTTCAGCCATTAAGTCAGATGCTTATTGATCTATGGCAGTCTTTTTTTTTCAATTCAATTGGAGGGGGAACTATTTTTCTGGATAAACCTGTAAATAAGTAAAAAGAAATGAATGTTAAGCTACTCATGCAAAAGATTTTAGATTCAAAATAAAAGTTAAATGTGATTTTAATTGCTTCATTTTCAAGATCAGAAAAACATTAAAATACTGTTAAGTATGCAATGGAATTAACATCTAAGCATGTTCCTAAATAGAAGCAGGATCTACTTTCTCACAGTGAGCAGAGTGAAGGAGTAGCAGAATCTTTTAAATCGTCACACTTCGCCAACTCACTGTCTGCATAACCAGCTCATGACTGGAACAGAGAGAGCAGCCTTTCCCCTTTTGGAAGATGAGCCTTGTCCAGCTGCAAGGTGTCCCTTTTTCCTCATGAGGCTACTTCCAGAACATGATGGTAGGTAAGTATCACACATGTCATAAATAACATATCGGAGCATGTGTCGTGATCTACATTTATACTCACTCAGTCACATACTCCCATGGCCTACTCTTGCCTCCAGACAGAATCTAACCTGTGGTTTTAGGCATGGAGGCTGAGATCTGTGTTGACCTTATCTCAGAAGTGTGAGAAGCCTGGGACTATCACGACACCCTTCCATCCACACTAGGTGTGTCAGCAATAAGGAATATCAGCTTTCCTTTGCCATCAAGGTCTGTAGCTTCCTCATATTGTTTCTCAGATATTGTAAGTATCTCCTTTCCCCATGCCACTAAAAATAGCTTTTTGTTTGTGGCACTTTGCATCCTCATTTCCTCTCCAGGTTCTCTTGGGAGGTTCCTCGTTTACTCTACACAGGAAAAGAGCTAGAAAAACTACATTTGGATCTTTTACTCTTTTCATATAGTATATATAAAAAACCTTGCACACACCCTCACATATTGTTCAATACAGAAAACATTTAAAAAATTAGTCCAAATTAAATAAAATAAAGTAGGAATATTTTTGCTTACTTATACCCTAAGAAGAACAAAGACAACAACAATGTAATATGAGACATGATATGATATATGATCTGATCTGATCTGATCATGCATTGTACTCTTTCATCACTGGGATTTTGGGGAAGTAACACCCTTAATCTTCAACAAACTGTATTATCCTAAGAAATACTCTAACAAAAGATGAACATAATTAACATTTAATGGAAGCATTCCAACATCCATTCTTGGTAGCTTCCTATACAGTCAATGTTAACTTGGCATATGGGAAAATACATTCTAAAATAGATGCAAATTTTGAAACAATTTACGATAATAAACAAAAGTATAATTTATCATACTGGGGATGATTGTCTGGGACTAGATGATCTGTGTGACTCCTCAGTCATCTGTCCAGTGCTAACTACTGGTGAGCAACTTCAATGTTCTGATGGAGGGTATCAGCAACTGGAAAAGGCTAATTTCCATCTTAATTAGCCAAATCTGTTTAGATGCAGCTAGAGCAGACCCACTGAATCAAAGGGCTTTGCTAGATCAACACTTATGTAGCTCTCAGTGATGCAATATGTCTGCTATAGCTGGCACTAATATGTTGAATTTAACCCAAAATATGATATGGATGAAATAAATGCCATCTGTTGTTGGTTTTTTCCTTTGACTACCATCAGGCAATGTAAAACAGGTATAATATACTGTATGTTTGGGGATTGGTGAATAGAGCTCTTAAAATCCCAACAAAATCTAGAACAAAATCTGAGGGTGCAACTAGATGGTCAAAATATTCCAGCCTGGATCGGTCTAGATCATGCAAAACATGGTCACTTTGAGGTGCACTATGTCACCTCAAAGTGCATCTACACACAAGGCTCAGCCATTCTGTGCCTTAAAGGAGCCTGTTTAGCATGTTCGAAACCAACCTCCTTTCCCTTAAAGGGAAAGCAAGCTTCCCATTTTTCAAGGTTGTTAAGTGGCTTGATGGAGGAGGAGACAGGAGGGGGTGATTTTTTTGTTTTGTTTTTGATAAGTAACTCTTTAAAGGGAAAGAAAAAAAATAATTAACCTTCCTCCAGTTTCCACCTCTGTCCTTTGCCTAAGCCATTTTATGATCTTGAGAAATGGGACATTTCCTTTCCACTCATCTGCAGAAGGAAAGGAAGATGGAGCTTTCCATTTCTTTTCAATTGTTGCTAATCAACACAGCACATCAGCCATTCTTTGAAAGGTTTTTTTTAAAGCCTCATCAAAGTATTGCTGATGCATTAGCAAAAATGAAAAAGAAATGCAAAACATCCTTTCCCTTTCCCTTCAATAGGTGAGCAGAAAGGAAGCTTTCTATTTTTCAAGATTGTTAAGTGACTTCAGCAAAGGGACCACTGCTTTGGTTTGATTCCAGCAGGCACATGCTGCAACTGAACCAAAACAGAGCAATCCTACCTACACCAAAGGAATAGTAGCCTCTGACAGGGACACAAAAAGGTGGAGGCAGGCATTGATCAGGGGTGGGCTGATTCATGATGGGGTGCATGTCATGAGGTTTCTGGGAAAAGGAGAGAACAAGCCTATCCCCAATCTGGACAAAACCATTGGATAAAATGCTTGTCTGACTGCACCCTGAATTTTTGAATTGATTAAACCTACCAAATTCGCTAAAATGCTGATGTGTAGGACCTCAAACTTTTCACCCAATAACAGCAGTGGAAAATTCACAAGGTATTACAGTGGGAGAAGAAAGACTATAGTTCTAGGAGAAGTGTCTTGAAAATATATATTATACAAACCCTGAATGGGACCAGTTTCATGGTTGTGCACATTCCATAAACATGGGCAGCTCATTTCACAAAAAACAATATTACCTAAGTTGCTGGTATATGGGAAACCACGATGCATAAAGCTAAACAAAAATCTTAGCAACATCTACTTTCTCTTTTTGACTTGTTTTGAATCACAGTATTCTTATTCATCCATAATACATTTGGCCCTGCCAATCATATATATATTGCACATGGAGAAATTTGTGATGAATTTGAATTTCACACAGTTTTATGTTTTGAGCCTTTGATGCCATCAAGAAGCTTTTGAAAATGGGCATGCAACATTTGAGGAAGATTCTAGAGTTCTGGATTACCACTTTTATGCCTTGTGTTATCCTGAGTTGTTCCATCATTTCCAGGCGGTCTCTACCGCCCCACCTGAAATGCTCCATCCATTGAATTTTCCTCCCGCCATTCTGCAAATTGTCAATAACCAACAACCAACTGCAGTCTAGACATCCAGTGTTATGCATAAGGATTGGCCTGTTGGAGATCAATGAGGAAAGCCTAGGGCTGAAAATTTGTTTGTCTGGGACTCTTCTCACATGATTGCAGGCAGATACCGAGGGAACACTTCTCCCACTGTGAATTCATGTTTCTTTCTGTTTTCCAATTTCTGGCTAAAACAGTTTTAAGAGATGACTCTTTTAGAGAGTCAATGTCAACCTCCCTCTCCCAACAACATGGCCCCATTTAAATCAACAGCTCCTACAGCTGCTTTCTGACAAAGAAAATTACATTGACAATTCCAGTTATGGAACAGCTTGTGCACCAGGTGGTTGCTTGCTATTGAGTTGGGCTTGATTCCTTTACAACCCAGTAGGTGGCAGCAGAGGACAGCTCTCCCTTCCCATGCGGTCCCACAGTTTCCTCACCATCTTTGATAAATAGCTGCCTAATGGGTAAATTATGAAAAAAATATATGGGGAGGCTCATTCCAGTAGGAACCTTTAAAGTTTAAAATGGGGTGGCCAACTCCAGCCTCTGTACTACTGCCTAAGTCTTGTTGAAGACAGAAAATGAAAGAAGCTGCTTGTGAGATCACCAAATATGGCTTTCAATAGCCAGAGAAGGACATGTAATACTCATCAAGTAAAAGTCCCATGCCCCTACTGGATGAATTCTTAGTGGAGGATGACCAGAAATGGTTTGCATCAAGGGAATGTGGGGAGATTGGGAAATCCAATTGTGAAAAATCCCGCTCAGGATGAAGACAGCTTCTTAACCGATTCAGAAGTCTATCCTGACTCCCTGATCCAAGGTAGCACAACTGCTTAAAGGGGCAGACTCTGTCAGTTGAGAGATGTTGAAGTGCCATTCTGCTGAATAGGGACTCCTCATGAGTAAAGGATTGCTTGCGAGTTGGACAGTGCTCATGAATAGACCAATCCTTCAGGTAACAATGATGGCCTGCAACTCTATGGTGCGTGGGGTTCTAAAGGCTCTGTTTAGGAAGCCTTCAGTTCTAAGCAGAAGTGCTAGGCTAATTTATTTGCAATGGCCAAAGGTTGGAACATTATTACTATTATTCTTATTTTTTAAAAATAACTTGTTTCAGTACTTCTCAGCAGCCAGGTTGATATTATCATTGTCGTTAGCATCACTGCATAAATAATTTGTTACCTCACATCTTGTGAATGCTTGTTGATTGTCATTGTTATCCAGTCGGAAAAATGGAAGGAAATACCATCTAATGGCCAATTCTGATACTCTGTATTGTTAATATTTGCCAAAATACAAAATCAAATACTTTCCTTGCTGCATAGAATCAATAAGGGAACATAAACCCTGAAAAATATCTTAAATCACCCTTTAAAAGTAGTAGTTCAAAGTAAGTAGAAAACATTACTTGTTACTCCTAAAAAAGAATTTTGTAACTATTTCCTACATTACTTTCCCTGTAATTTTGTAACTACATTTTACCATTCTTGCTATCAATAAGTAACCAGTTATAGATACATTACTTGTTAACCAGCTACTTCTGAGCTCTTCTCTTCTGTATCTCCTGCCTAGCTCTCCACAGGACTTCCTGCTCTTCCTGTTTGCACTCTGGACTTTGCTGATCCAGTGTGTGAGCCTTGGAACTCCCTTTTGACTACAAGTATCCTTGCAAATATGTAGCTGCTCTATTGTTGTGCTTCCTGAAAACATCCTTTCTAATTGGAGTGATGGGAAAACAAGGGAGAATTGCAAGTGGAAGAAGATGACTTCTGGACTCTCCATAAAGTTATGCACCCAAGGCAGGTGAATAAAAGTCTTGCCTTGCCTTGCCAATTGTTGCCAGTTCCTTCTTCTGCTTTGCTCCTGGAGCTATGAATTTAAGCTTACTAAATTCCTTATTATGGGGAACAACACAGAGTCTTCTTTATTTGAAATGTGTTTTATTATATAGAACGGTGGTGTTCTATTTACTCAGCATCTTTGTTTTAACTTCTGTATAGATATAGTATCCAGTCTAATTTGTATCTATATATTTGCTATACAAATTGGGACCACCCTGCCTCAAGCTGATTTGGAGGTGGCCTGAACTGATTTGTTCTCTAAAACTATTTGTAGGTACTCTTATGTTTCCTGACTGGGAGGGAAAAATGGAAAATGTGGAAAATAAAGGGCTATGAGCTAGGAATGGGTGTGTGCTTGTGTGTGCACCATCAATTTTGGGAATGTGATAGATTTCCAGTTTATAGGCAAAGCTCTCACAATTAGGGTGTGCCATTCTTTTTTTCAGGTGGGGGGAGGGCAACTCCCAGAATTCCTAAGGCTGAGTTCCTACAGACACAAATCTACACCCACCTATGTTTCACTCACCTGGAATAGGTTCTATTCTCTAGGCTGCCTCAGGCCTACTACCAGTACAAAACAAAACTGCCTCAGTGCTTCCT
The DNA here is from genome assembly GCA_037013535.1 of Intellagama lesueurii. Taxonomy (NCBI): domain Eukaryota; kingdom Metazoa; phylum Chordata; class Lepidosauria; order Squamata; family Agamidae; genus Intellagama; species Intellagama lesueurii. The sequence goes on along the minus strand of JBAJHW010000004.1, from coordinate 172,280,270 downwards.
GGGAGGCCTAGTTGTTTGTGAGAGGTGTAGCTTGCTGCCCATTAGCTCTGTATAGGGGTCCCACAAAGACCTCAAACTCCCAGGAAGCACTGTAGCATTTTCCTTTTTGTGATGGAAGGAGGCCTGAGACAGCCTAGAAGATAGGGCCTGTTCCCAGGTGAGTGAAATGAAGGTATGTGTCTGTGAGAAGGAGCTGCCAGAATTTGGCCTGGGTAATTCTTGAAGAATACTGGGAGTTTGATTTTTTTTTAAAAGAAAGAATGGCACATTCCTACTTACTAGCATCCTTGTGTCCTTTTTTCTGTACTTCCTGGGAGCCATGCTAATGGAAAATATGTCGTTGAGAGCCAAATATGTTCCCTCAGTTTTCCTGGCTCCCAGAACTTGTCCCCACAAAATTCCTTTCTTTCTTTCTTTCTTTCTTTCTTTCTTTCTTTCTTTCTTTCTTTCTTTCTTTCTTTCTTTCTTTCTTTCTTTCTTTCTTTCTTTCTTTCTTTCTTTCTTTCTTTCTTTCTTTAAAAAAAAGAAAATGTTGCCTTAAAAAGTCCCCTTGTGACCTCTGAGGTGTTGAGGACCTCTGGTATCCCTGATGTCCACACCACAAACTTTTAATTTTTAAAATTTAAACATTAAATGTTAACATTTTTTTAAAAAAAATTAAAGCCTTCCCCAGGGTCTTGGCAATTGGATAGTTAAAGAGAACTCTGTCACTTCCTTGGTGGTCCAACTATCAGTCTCCTTCTTTGATGGCACTTCCTCCTGGTGCTATTATTTTAACCCCTATTCTGCCAGAGCAAAGTTTTATAATCTATTGGGGGAGCTAGCCAACCATGGTGTGATTGGAAGTGCCATCAACCAAAAATGTACAAATACGCCTGATTCAGATAGTTTTGCAACTTTTCTCCAAAGTCAATGCACATCCCTTTTAAAGAAAAATGCAGCCTGTTGATTGGCTTTTGGCCTGGGATACAAATCTGTTGTTCAAAAATCGCAGAGACCACTAATCCCTGTGCTTGCGTGCAGTTTTAAGGATCAGAATGGAGGAACTTCATATGTGACCACAAAGGCTCATTAACTTAAAAAAGGAAACTGTTTTAGTGAATAGAAGGAAATGTGGTGTTAATGAATCATGGGTGGGATGGCATATTTTCATGCTTTCAGTAGTCCTGAGAAATAGAGCTTCTGCTGAACCATTTTTTTTATTTTGCCTCATACCAACTTGAAGTACAAAAGCTAGACTGTGAAAGTGATGGGCTCAATACCGTATGGTTCCTCTGTAAGACTTACTATAAACCTGTCAGCTCTTCATCTTAGTAAAACACTAGGCAGGCATTAGGTCTTAACAGTAGTTTGCTGAAGCTATTGTAGATATTCATCAGAGGATTTAGTTTAAATAGGGATTAGGTCTCCAGTTTAAGGTAGGATCATCCTTGCAAAATCTTGGAAAATGGAATGGATAAGAAATAATCTCACAATGACATCTTGTCTATTGGTAGTTACCATAAAGGATTGCTACTCTAGCTGTGGTGATAGATGGAGACATGTTACAGTGCAAGTACATCATATGTTGTGTATGAGGAATAGAGCTATGCCTTCTGTCATTTAACAGCTCTACCCACATATTAATCCATGGCTGCATGGGTCTGCTTGTCTTGAGCTGAAGATACAGCACAGATGTAATCTCTCTCTTTCTCTCATTAGTCATTGGGAGGCAGCATGGCTCATTTTTCATGTCTAATTTCTCAGGCATGTAGCTGTGAAAGATTTGTATGCCTGAAGGGATAACACTGTAAGAGAAGGAAATATGCATTTGCCTTGACATGTGATCTGACATGTGATCTAAGCTAAGCAATAATCTCTGGAAGCTTTAGTAACCTGACATAAAGTACTAGATTGGGGTGTCTATTGGAGTGTTTGAGTTGGTTGCCTCCACCTGTGTTCAACATGTACATCTGAAAAACAACTCAGTCATTACAAATGCCCCATTAACATAATTCCAAGCAAACTAACCTGGAACTTCTAACTGGGCTGATGGTATCGAAAAGTCCTGCTGGAAATGTTTCAGGTCTTCATGTCTTACACAAAAGCAGAGGCTTCTCCAAATGGGTACTTATTCTTGGTGATATAACACCATGGATCTTATATTTTGATTTGGGTGTGGGGACAGTGATCTGGGTTGTGCAGTAACTTTCTACAGGCATAATGTTTTAACAGAGTAGGCAGGTCAGGACCATTGTGATAGGTTTTGGACTATTCTGGACTCTGACGGAGAGGGGTATTAAGACTTTCTATCCAGCGTAGGGTGGCCAGGACAGCAGTATTCCATTCCATGAGACTGATGACATCATCACCTTCTGTGGACTGAAGTTATGCAACAGGATTTCATTAACATTTTCTCCATTTCTCCCTAGATTCAGTTATTTCCTATTTACTCTTCTTCAAACTGCCAGAAATCAGAAGGTCCTTGGTGCGGGTTATTGGAGGTGCCACTGGCTGCCTTTCTGCTGTTTTACAGGAAATCCCATGGGAGCCAGGATTACAGAACGTTGGCAGTGGGAACTGTGCAAGACTACATACAGTAAGATGCCAGTCTAAGTTTCCCAGCCTTATATCTCAGTCAGGTTAAATGGCAATGCAAAGGAAGCACCTTTCGTTTCTTAAGCAACCTTGTTTCTGGCAGCTTGCTAATGTGCAACCAATTGAATTCTCAATGGTGGCATCAGAGCCAACAGCTTTACAAAGCTATTATTCTGAAACAGCAAAATAGCTTATCGTCTGTTCAAACAAAACAAGCAGCACTTCCTTGGCACTTGGTGGAAGAACCAGACGTGTCACAGGCTGAGAAAGGGTCAAAACTTTGTATTTCCTTTCAAACAGCACTGCCTCAATCCTGTTGCGCTCAGTGTTTTCATTTATCCCTCACGAAACCAAAATACATTCCAGATGTGCTTTGCAAGATCTCCCAGAAGGTCACAGCCATGCTGAGGTGCTCACAGTGACCTCTGCTGCCCTTTAGGTGCGCAGGATGAGGGAGGGAGGGCCCATCCCCCACTGCCCTTGCTTGTGCTGGAACTGTCATTATGGATAAAATCTAACGTTGCTGAAATCTCCCTCCCCACCACCCCAGGCTTGCAACCCCCCCCCCCCCGCTACAGCTTGGTTCAAATCTTTTTGGTCTTGCAGAAAACAGGCTAATGAGCCAGTAGCATCCTAGCCTGTTTTCTTACATACGAGATGTTTTCATTTTGGAGAAGGGAAAAAGGAGCTCATCAAACAAGGCTCATCATATAGAGTTTATGACCAGTCTTTTTAGCTGCATGCAAGAGGTTTTTCTCCCAACTAGGAAACATAAAGTCAATGCAAAATATATACTTGATGCACAGTCTACAACATATGTTGGTCTGGTGTTACAACTCCTACTATCCCCCCCCCCCTAAAAGAAAAATATGGCCATGAGAGTTGTAATTCAGCAGAGTTGGGGAGCATCAGGTTTAGACAGGCTAAACTATGCTGAGAAGAAAAGTTCCATTCCCTCACCACAGTGATTAAGTGATAGTCTTCACTCCTGGAGAAGTATTCATATGGACTAAGGATAATGTTATTAATTTGGTTGTTTTCATGGTTAGGCATCTTTTGCCTGTGCTTCTTCCCTGTAACAACATAGAAAAATCAGAATATACTAGATAAGAATATTGAGGTTACGTTAATAATCCAAGCATTTCTAAAAGAACAAAGATGTTTCCATTTACTCACAGTTTTTCATAGATCAAAACAAAACAACATTATGTAGAAAAATATTAACTACGTAGTTACTTGAACAGAGCTTAACTGACTACCTAGCTTCATGACTAACTACATGTCTTGCTGACTGACTAAATAAATTGCTCTGTCTTCAGACTGCCTGACTAAAAAGAGTGGGAAAGAACTCTTGAGTAGAGAACTATGGCTCTCTTTAAAATTCTGAGGCAGAGAGGGAACGACTGGATGCTACTGAATTGACTGAATTCACCTCAGTCCAGAAAGGTCCCTCTCAGCTAAAACCTCTTAAAGGCATTATACAAAGGTTGCAATATTTCCAACATAAGGTGTGATCCTTATGTATCCATGTAACTTGATCTGGTTTACTTTCTCCTTTCTAAAACTCTAAACAAAGTCCTAGTCCTGACCCAGACTTTCCCAACCATTTCCAGTTGCACAGCAACTTACTGTCCGTGCGCATTGGTAAAAATGATTAAACACTTAAGAACTACAGAGCTTTCCCCACCTTGCAATGCTCGTGAACTTTGCCTACTAATCCGTGTCTGCTCACTCTCTTTTTTATGTATGCCTTTGTCTTATGCCACAGAAGTGAACTTTTCCCTCTTCCCTGCTCCATCCTTCCTTTCGCCTTGGCATGTTGCAGTTCAACACTGAAAAATAATGATACGGTTTTTTATTTTTTTGGATGGTATTCCAAACAAAAGGTCTCTCCAGAGATATTTTTAACAAATGTTTGCTGCCCGAGCAGCCAGCTGCACACACTCTAGGGGTGCAATACAGTTCTTGGAATAGTTTTGCGGTTTATTGGAAGTGATGGAACTCTCAACATTAAAATATGGGGTGGGGGAAGCTCATTAGGTCATTCGACGTACTCCCCTGCCACTTCAGCATGGCTCTCTGCAGGATACTCCTCCAACATTTCAAGTGACCCAGGCATTCAGAGCTGCCACAGCATCCTCAAAGCAAAACACTCTTGTGATTCTGTGAAGAATTTAAAACTGCTCTTCAGCAGTGGTGGAAAAAACACATGGAGAGGAAAAGCCCTCTGGCTAATCACTGTTCCTCTATTCAGCATTAAAACATGTGCAAACCATTAGGATTTAACCTTTTGCTGGAAATACACTAACCTGTGCCCTATAAAATCCCAATTAATGGTCTCTCCCGAAAACAACATTGCAAACCAATATCTAGGCATGGTTTGCACATGTGTTATAGGCAAGAGTACATTCACCACAAAGAGGATCATGCCCTGTTAGGTCAGGATCAGGAGACTACAAATATTTCCTCTGATCTTTGGAGCCACTGTGTGAAGGAGTGGGATGAGTTTGATCCTGTTTCACATGAACCAGGAAGTTCTAGAGTGGACATAGAAATGTAAAGAGTATGTGTTAAATTTTTAATTCTCATTGATTTAGGCTGCCTCAACTTGACAACACACCTTGCCAAGGAATTTTAAAGAACTATAAGATACTTCGCCCTTGGACAATAGTGAGAGTAGGAATCTTACTGATGTTTTCTTAAGGTTTTCATAACTAACTATGGCTAACTGCAGCTAATTGATGAGATACTAGAGTATATCTCAGTTGAGCAATCAGGCAGAACCAAGGCTCACCCTGGCATCTTGTCAATGAGCCACAATTAGCCACAGCAAGTTACACAAGCACACCAATAGGATTCTGGCCCACAATCTCTCTTTTATTTTCCTGTTGAGGTTGCTGTAATTTGAACAAATCTGTCTTTGTACAAAACATGTCTCCCTCCCCTTTGAGAAGCAAAGCACAGACACATACACACAGTAAACACAAAAATACTGTCTGAATGCTTAAAAATGACCCAAACAACTCCTCCGAGGTGTCTAATCCTGAAAAATACATCCAAGAAAGCAAAGGTTGTAAGTGCTTTGTGCAATTTGTATTATTTAAGTTTTATTTGAACTAGAGATGGGCATGAAACCCCTGGTTTGTTTACTGTCACAACAGGTGTTCAGCAGTTTGGTGCCCTGCCCCTGCCAGTGGGCACCCACTCAGAAGCCGTGCCTGGAGGAAGTGGGGCAGGGAGGCTGGGACGCTGGCTCTGAGTGGGTGCCTGCTGGAGGAGGTGGGGTGCAGAACACCCGAACACCTGCTGTGGCGGTAAACAAACAGGCACGAGCTGCTGAACCGGCAGTTCGTGCCCATCTCTAATTTGAACTATTTGTGATATTTATTTATTTGTGATATTAGTTGTGCTAAGTACAATATAAACATTCATTCATTCATTCAATTTTGCTTGTTTTACACAAATGCCTTGCCCTCTTGTGGGCAGGGAGAATTATTTTATGGCTCCTGATCGTTATGTCCAGAAGACAGGAGGAAGCTTTTAAGGTAGCTCTGCTCTTCGTTTGCAAGAAGCACAGTTAGATTTGCAAGAAGCACAGTTAGAGCAGAACCATCTTTACAGACACTTACGATTTCTGTCAAAGTGCATCTTTACTGCTGCCCTCTCCTCACTTCTAAACCTCTCACAAGGAAAGAGTGAGAGTTAAAAGGCACAAAATATTTTAATGTGTGAAAGAAGAAGAAAGAAAGAAGAAAGAAAGAAAGAAAGAAAGAAAGAAAGAAAGAAAGAAAGAAAGAAAGAAAGAAAGAAAGATGGAAGGGGATGGGAAGATGAAAGCAGACTCAGGCACCAGGTGTGGGGAGGAGAAGATTTAAATGGAAGTTTTTTGTCTCTGCTGCCCTGACTCTCTCACTGTTGCTGTAGCCAGCTGGAATGGCTTCAAATACAGCGGCTACACATCCTTCCAAAATTACCCCTCCATATTGGTTCAAACAATCACATTGCTTGAACCAATGCACATGCATTTGTTCCCAAAAAAGCAGATGTCCTAGTGGTGGATGAAAGAACTGCAAATTGAAGTGGAAAAACTCCAGGCTGATTCGTGTTGACTTTTACATCATGTAGTCAACAGAAAAGAATGTGAATCAGACTGTCCAAACCCTGAATTATTTGTCAATGTAGTCACACCTTTAGCCAGACTTTTCAAATTAGCATTCCCTACACTAACTAATAGCAGAATTGCTGCATGGTTTCAAGCAGCTGTCTCGTGTCCTCTGCTTGGAAATCATGAGATTGGATCTGGGACCTTCTGCGTAATAGGATGCAAACTAGCATTGAACTGTGTTACTGCGGAGGGAGCGTTGCATGTAAGAAATTTAAGAAAGAGGATGTGCACGTGTAAGCGGGGCAGAGAGAGGAAGTATGAAAGGAAGAAGAACAGAATGGGAGTTAAAGCGTGCTTTGAAAACAACAGGCAGAACCCCATATGCAATTTGGAAGAACAGACTTTATTACAATTAAAACTTCCCCCTCCTCCAACGAGTTCAAGGTGGTGTACGTAGGTCTCCTCTTTACCACTGTTGCCTCACTACTACTACTACTACTACTACTACTACTACTACTACTACTACTACTACTACTACTACTACTACTACTACTACTACTGTGCTAATCTCCCCTTTCCCTCTTTTTAGATGAAGGCAAATTCAGGGTGGATAAAAATGATTTTAATAAAGAAAAAAAGACTTTAAAATTAAATCAGATTTTTAAATATAAATCAATTTTTAAAAAATCTTGTTAAAATACTTTTTGTCTTTAAAAAATAGCCCCATGTGATAGTAGTTTTAATTTTAAAATGTAATGTTAAAATTACAGGGTTGGGGATAGTGCAGAAGAACCCTAAAAGATCCAAAATCCATAATAAGATGTATAGACCAGGTTTTCTTTTAAAAACATATGGCCTGCAGAGCTGGCCATAGATTTTGGAAGTTTCAGAGTTTTCTGGAAAAGGCAATAATGCTGGGAAAGACTGAAGGCAGCAGGAAAAGAGGAACACTAAATACGAAATGGATAAGACTCCCTAAAAGAACCATAGGCTTGAGTTTATGAGAGCTGAGCAGGTCTGTTGAGGACAGGAGATCCCTCATTCATAGGGTCACCCTAACTTGGAGGCAACTTGATGGCACACAACAACAACAACCACGTTATCACCCACCCTTGTATTTGGATTCTGTACCACTCCCACCCCCTTTCTTTATCCATCTTGTCATTGTTTCAGTATCCACAACAACATATGAGGCAGCAGCACAGGGCAAATCATGAGCCAGTGTTTGAATTATATGATAAGATTTCTCCACAATTGAATGATCACAGTTTTAGTCACTATAAATGTTAACAAATAAAAATTATAACAAATAAAAAGTACCTCACTAGGTTAAAATGTGAGAAGTAGCTTTCCATGAAAGGAAAATGGTGGAAGGTGTGATCCTCACAGAAGGTGGGAGATAGGTAATGTAGCTGAGACCAGGAGTGACCAAAACTTCGTATACTCCCGAGGCTGCCATGGGATTCCCAATTTGGTGTAGTGGATAGAATGATGGACAAGGACTCTGGGGGAGCAGAGTCTGAATCCCCACTCAGTCATGGAAACTGACTGGGGGAGTGGAACTGATAAAACCACTCCTTAAATATCTCACTTTTAAGTCTTATTAGCGTCGCTATAAGTTGGTTCCAACTTGAGGGCACAGAACACACTCACAGGCTTCCTTAGGCAAAAAAAACAGAGTTGTATATTTTTGGTGCTTTTGCACTTAACCCAGATCTTATGAACTTTAATATAGAGGCTTCCTTTAAACCACTTAACTCGACCTGTTATAAATGTAAATTCAGACATTTAACAAATGAAGAAGTTTATATTTAGAACACTTGTTGAGGGATGAAGCTTAGTGCTTCCTTCTTGCAAAAGTACAATCCTTATTTCATAAGCAGGTTTATCAACATGCGCACAACAGAGGAGTTCAAGTAATGAACTGTTCATTGAAAAGTCAGCCCCCCCTAGAATGGTTACCTGATTTCATTAAGACTTTCAAAAGCCCACCTTAGCCTTTCTAGGGCTCTTCGGTTATTGTGAGGAAGGTATAGAGTTTATCCCTGCCTGACCAGAACTCTCCAAACTGAAGCCTAACTGCCCTCAAGCCAAGTCTTATATGGCTTCACTCAGATCGAAGGCCTCACTGGATTCTTGATTAAACTCAGTCTCTAACTCTTATCTAGTTTCTTGATTAATTAAACTCTATCTAGCTTCTTGATTAATTGAGCCCTAGCTGGCTTATTAATCAAGCCCAGTCTAAATTCTCTCTGCCAATTAATCACTCAGTCCTTGCATTCTAAATTTCCATCTCTTACGTGATTGGTTGTGCCTTTGCTATCATATAATTGGCTAATAAGCATTTATGAGGCTGTTCCTTTTATCTGTCCATCATGGAGGGCACAGTGGTAGGCACTCCCCTACTTGCATCATAAAGTAAGTGAGATGAGTAATGCCTGAATAGGGCTTATAAAAATCCATTTTTTGGGGGGGTTGGAGATTTTGTGTGAGGTTTTATGTACGGGTATGGATAAGGTGGAGTCCCCTGGACTGCAAGGAGAACAAACCTATCCATTTTGCAGGAAATCAACCCTGAGTGCTCACTGGAAGGACAGATCCTGAAGCTGAGGCTCCAATACTTTGGCCATCTCATGAGAAGAGAAGACTCCCTGGAAAAGACCCTGATGTTGGGAAAGTGTGAGGGCAAGAGGAGAAGGGGACGACAGAGGACGAGATGGCTGGACAGTGTCATCGAAGCTACCAACATGAATTTGACCCAACTCCGGGAGGCAGTGGAAGACAGGAGGGCCTGGCGTGCTCTGGTCCATGGGGTCACGAAGAGTCAGACACGACTAAACGACTAAACAACAACAACAAATGGATAAGGGTCTTATAATTTTCAGTGCAAGAATGATCCTTGTTTTTTTTTCTTCAAAATTAAGCACATGACCTGAGTGACTAACAAAATTCTTAAATGTGTGTCACCTTTCGCGGTCTCCATACAACAACATAAAGGAAGTCTTTCTAGGCATGTTTCTGACTGTGTTTATCACATGCATAATTTTAATTCCAAGGAAGCAGGGGTGAGGGTGGGTGGGAAATATCATAGTCCTCAAAGAAATAGATGGAAATGTTCCAGGTCTGGCCCCACTGGCGTTAGAGAATAAATGCTGCGAACGGCTGTGGGGACATGCTTTTTCCATGCGAGCCTGCGGAAAAAGAAACAGCAGGACCCTCCACTGGGGCTGATTGTAGACATGTTTATGATGATGAAGTGGAGCTGAGCTCTCTAAGTGGGATGCCGAGAATGACAAAGTAAAGTGTGGCCGTCACCAGAGGGCCTATATAATGCTAAATATCCTCAGAAATGGCACTTTCTTCCTCTTTGTGACCTTTACACTGAGGAGTTAAGAGGTCTTGCTACTCCACCAATACATCACTCACTCCCCGCACTCAGAGCACCAGCTTCAACAACAATGGCAACAACCCAGTAGGCGCCAATGGTGGGAGGCTACTGTGATGGAGTTAGAAAGGTTCTGGCTGTAATTTATGGGCTTGCTTGGTTTCTGTGAAAGATGCAGCAGCCTCTGACTGAAAAATTTTGCCCAGAGGACGAATCACAACCCCCAAACAGACACTGAAATACCACCATGCATCACTGGATTGCTCGTGGTCATATTTATGAGACAAAACAGTGTGTGAGGCAGGACTGCCCAGATGTAAATCATCTTGCCTAAACTATTGGAAGGATAAAAGGTTGCAAAGAAGGTTAGGAAAAAAGGGTTGCCATATTTGCTATAGAAAACAGATAATACTATTTGTACAACATTGGTGAGTAAGCTTGGCATTTAACGGGGCAGTGGTTCTCAACCAGTAGTGACACAGTAGTAACCTATTACTATTTATTCACTCCCTCTCAATCCCCATGTCCTCCTCCAGACGTGATGTGCCATCTCCCACTGACCTATCCATTGCAGATTATCCCCCCTTTTACATCACAGTAGTAACTCTCAATGCTCAGTGTTTCTCTTAATTCTCTGAGCCCTTGCCTTCCTAACTCACTGTAAATGATGACAGAATGCCTGGATATGCATAAAAGTCCTTCTCAAAAAGAAAAAAAAAGAGGTTATTTTATTTGTGTCATGGTGGAATTCAAGTTCTATGATGGAGCAACTGGTGGGACATGAGACACCAAAGGCAGAGAACCACGGAAATGGCATACTTCACTTCAGTGTTCATGCATCCCATAGTGCCTGTTCTCAGTTCTAGTGTTCATTTTGTGATCATAAGTATTCTGAATGCATCGAGGACTTGTTGGTTTCCTTTACCTTCAGGGTTTTTCTTTCTTGTTACCTTATGGACTTTCTTCATCCTGTTTCTTTCCTGTGCAGAATCTAGTAACAGATGGATGGATGGATGGATGGATGTGCAGCCTTTCTCCCTATGGGGAAGAAGTCATCTCATTACTACTTACTGAATTCTTCACTGTGCTACGGGGTGGTTCAAATATCTGAACTAACTACTATTTAAAAAACATGCTGTTTTTTTCATCAGGGCCTAGAGCTTAGAAAAGTTTCTGGCAGGAGGATTCTGTTGCAAAATTTTGAATTTCTGGCAAAATTCCCTTTTGCTACGTAGTAGAAGCACAGAGATCCATAGAGGAAAAGAGCTGCAAGGTCCCCAGAGCAACTGAAACACAACTTAGCAAGTTTCAGAGTCATGTAAAATCTAAAAATAAATCACACCACAGTTGGATTTGAGAATTTGGGGATTTTTAATTATATGTTGCTTGATCTATAGATTTCTAGATAATTTGTACTTCAGCTATGTCTCATGCATTATCATGAACTTATAGTTTTTAAGTAGGAAGCCAGCAAGGCCCAGTTACTTTATCTTTATATCCTGAGCAGCATTTCATCTTGAAGATGGAAGGAACAGCTCCGCTGGTGTAGCTGACTAGAAAATGGTACTCCAGCTTCCAATCCAAAGGAAATGACAGTTCTTCACACAGGATGCAATTAGGATGTGAAAATCACAAATACAAGATTAAGTGATGTCCATTAGCTTAGATAGGTTTAAAAAGAGAGCTAGAAAACTTTACAGAAGATAACATTAACAGTCCTGTATGTATGATCTCTATGTATGCATGACCTCTAAATCAGTGACCTCATGATAAATATTGGTATAAAGCTGAGCTAATTCTCATAACCACACTTGTAAGGAGAGTCCCATAATGTGGACAGTAATGTTGCTGATTCTTATTAGGAAAACAGTGCTACCATTTTTCATTTTTCCAAGAGTAGGGCTTTTGTAAAGCCAATGCCTCTTAATTGCCCATTCAAGACCAAATCACTTCAATATAGTATGTGGTACAATAGGGTTAGCTCAGAGGAATATATATTGGGAAAAGTCATCCCCCTGCCCCAAGCTTCTGTGAAGGTTACAGCTAAGACCAAAGGAAAAAGAGAAGTTTGGAGAGGTGGTAGAGGTAATTGCCAATTAAAAAAAAACTCCCCCCAAAACTACATTGTTTGATCTGTGGCACCACTTTACCAGTTGTCTAGATCCAGAGGCACAATGCACCTTAATATTAGTTGTCAGGGTACAACAGCAGTGATGATCCTTCATAAACGTTGGTATAAAGCTGAGATAATTCTCATAACCACACTTGTAAGGAGAGTCCCATAATGTGGACAGCAATGTTGCTGATTCAAGCCTGTTTTGGGGCTTTAGATTGGCTACTATCAGAATCATGAGTTTCTTTTGAGTAGGTTTCTCATGTTCTCAGTTGAGATGACCTCCAGAAAGCTGCTGATTCATGCTTGAAAATGTTTGGCAACCACTCATGGTTTAAGAATGATGCTGACAGGAAATTAAAACAAACCAATACAATCATGGTGAGTCACAGTACTTCTGGATAATTATTAAATGCCAAAATCAAAATTATTGTCCTTATTCTTACTTTTAAATAAGGCATGAATCGTTAGAATGCCATTCTTGATTTTAATCAATATGCTTTCAGTCTCCATTCCAATTTTTGTAGATATTTTGGCTTTCCAAGTCCTATTTTATAAGAGGACCAAAAAATGAAATGAAATAATAATAATAATAAAAAGGATAGCAACAACTCCCTGAAGTAGAAAAGCATTTTTTTCATTGTTTGCCAGAAGCCAGTGTTTGATTATTTTAACATATCTGAACAGCCATGGTTTTCCAGAGAAATGTGTTTACATCAAAGCATAGAAGGATATTAATAGTTTAGTTAAGAAGTCAGTAAAAAGCTTGCTTATTTTTAGAGCTCAATTGAATATTCTCAATAAAATTCATTTCTGTTAAATTGGGCCAAAGAGAATTGATGTGAATGCCTGATACAAACTCTTTCCTAATTTAAAGCTGTCCTGGCTGGCAAGGATGAAAATGAAAGGAAAGGAATGACTCCAACATGGAAACTTTCATTAATTTCAGGTGCCAGTTACAAAAATTACATTTCTTTTCCTACCAAAGATGGAAACATGGCTTCATCTGTCGGTTTCCTGAAGAAATGATCCAGTTTTGCACCCCAGTCGCACCTGTGTTCTCCTTTCCATCTGTATGCTCCCCATTCCACACTTGTTGGTCCAGTTGCACTTCCCTCCTGCTCCCACTGTGTACACTGCTAGTCCCACTTTCTGAGGTTCAGAATTTTCTTCAGTGCCTCTTTCTTATTCATTTCTATACCTTTCTCTTCAATAACAATAAAAACCACTTCTCCCTCCTCCTCTTCTTTCTCCTCTTCTTGTTAAATCATTTCTCACATGTTCATCTGGTGGTCTAGCGCAAAATGGTTCACAATCACTGCCGATAAGAAGGAGGCAATGCATCCTAGTAAGACAAACTGTACGGAATAACTTCAGAACTATTTCACTGTCACTGAAAAGAATCTTCTCTTACCTCCCCCCCCCCACATCCTTGGCCCCCATATAACTTGCCTGTGCAGAGAAAATAAGTGGGGATATGTTAGGTAAATACCGTATTTTTCCGTGTATAAGATGATACTTTTTCCTAAAATCATTAAACTAAAAATTGAGGCGCATCTTATACATGGAAGTAAGCTGAGGAGAGAACAAAACGGCCCATACCTTGCCTCTGTAAGCAGGCTTCCTTCAATCACAAGGCTTAGCTTTCTACAGTCAGGAGACTTAGCTTCCTCCAATCATGAGCCTTATGGAACTGATGTCAGCTGATGTGGAACAGACCAATTGGAACACACCTCGTTGGAGGTGGAGCCTGTAGGCAGTGCTCAGATTCAACAGGGCCTTGTAATGTCCAAGCGTTCTGAGCCTAGAGGCTGAATACTCAAAGCTAAATTGTCTTAATTTTGGGTTAGAAAAGTGGGGGGGGGGGATCTTATGAATGGGGGTGTCTTATAAACAGAAAAATACGGTAATTAATAAGCTAATGTCTGATAACATTTACATAGATTCATAGAATAATTGAGTTGGAGGGGCCTATAAAGTCATCGAGTCTAACCCCCTGCTCAATGCAGGAATCCAAATCAAAGCAGATCTGACACATGGTTGCCCAATTTTCTCTTGAATGCCTCCAGCGTTGGAGTGCTCATCACTTGCCATGGTAATTCGTTCCACTGTTGTACTGCTCTAACAGTTAGGAAGTTTTTCCTGTTATTCAGGCTAAATCTGGCTTCCGGTAGCTTGAGCCCATTTTTATGTGTCCTGCACTTTGGGATGATTGAGAACAGATCCTGCCCCTCCTCTGTATGACTTTCAAGCATTTGAAAAGTCCTATCATATCTCCCCTCAGTCTTCTTTTCTCAAGGCTAAACATGCCCATTTCTTTCAGTTTTTCCTCATAGGTTTCCAGTCCCTTGAAAGAGCTGCATTTTTAACAACTAAATTCATTTTAAAGTTGTGTTTTTAAATATACATTATATTGGGGAAAATCCAGTAGTAAGTTGCAACTAGAGTAAGCCCATTGCATCAATGCACTCACATAGAGATTGACTCATCGGATCCCCACTGATTCAATGGGCCTACTCTAGTTGCAACTTATTACTGGATTTCAGTCATTGGTGCATTAAAAGCATTATCAGAACATAGGTGAAATATCCCATCTATGATTTTAATTCCTTCATAGATGAACTTCCAGATCAAATCCAAAGTTTTAAATATGAATGTTTAACTCAGTTGGATAGTTCTTTATTTATTTAGTACTGTTAATTTACCAATACCTTTCCCCAGTGAGCCAAGGCAAGGCACAGGATTCTTCTTTACCCTACTTAACATGTCAGGTTACTTTGTGAGGAAGATCAGGCTGAGATAAAGGGACTGACCTGAGATCACTCCACGAGTTTCATGGCCAAGGGGAGACTTCTACCTGTATCTCTTAAAAGAGTTCAGCTCTATTGCTTTGTGAAGAATTCTGCTTTGCACCCTGTAGCTTTCTCTTTAAGAAAAAAAAAAAACATCGACATAATGCTAAAAGTAACTTAATTCAGGGGAAATATAGATTAACATTTATATTTTTTTCCTTTTTAAAAAAACCAAAGTGAATTCAGTGGCCCCTTTGCCCTCCCAACCCCGGAATAAAGCACAAGACAGTAATATGGGTTAAATACGGGCCACACTTTATTAATATATACATTCAGATTCAAAATTTTCATTCTCTTTCCGAAGGAGGGGGCCTGCTGTAGTGCGGAAACAATTAAATGACGTGAGTATCTAAATACCCCTTGATCAATGAAGGGGCGAGTCCCCGGCCCCCAGACTCCAGCGATCTTAAGGAACCTGGCCGGCCGCTAATAAACACCCCTAGACCTCAACCCCCCTTTATTCGAGGGGTGTTAGTCCGGAAGTGGCCCAGCGCATCTTCCCGCCACAGGCACTGTAATCGCATGATCCGCAGTGCCAGGTGGTCGGATGTACTGTTGGCTTACTTGAAATTACAGCGGGACCCACCGTAAATACCTGTTTTTTTCGCACTACCCACCAGTGTGACCAAAGTTTATTCCACCAAGTTGCCACAACCCTCTACCAGTGTGGGATAGGCAAAAACTCCCCCATCCAAAGGCCAATCAGGATGAAGGTCAAAATTCCTATCCGGCCCCTAAAAGGCGACCAGCAGAGCTCACACTAGAAATAGGGAGGGCGGGTGGGTGCCCGAAAAGAAGAGGGCGTTCCAGAGGGGAAAGCCACCTTAAATACCTGGCTTTCCCCTCCCACCTCAGAGTCCCGTGAGACTAATCTGTCTCGCAATATCCCAGGTGGATGGCAAAGGCCAGCTTCGCTGTTCTAGGTCCGGGGACCATCCAGCGGCTGGAGCATTGCCCTCCCAACCCCGGAATAAAGCACAAGACAGTAATATGGGTTAAATACGGGCCACACTTTATTAATATATACATTCAGATTCAAAATTTTCATTCTCTTTCCGAAGGAGGGGGCCTGCTGTAGTGCGGAAACAATTAAAGGATGTGAGTATCTAAATACCCCTTGATCAATGAAGGGGCGAGTCCCCGGCCCCCAGGCTTCAGCGATCTTAAGGACAGCAGGAACCTGGCTGGCCGCTAATAAACACCCCCAGACCTCGACCCCCCTTTATTCGAGGGGTGTTAGTCCGGAAGTGGCCCAGCGCATCTTCCCGCCACAGGCACTGTAATCGCACGATCCACAGTGCCAGGTGGTCGGATGTACTGTTGGCTTACTTGAAATTACAGAGGGACCCACCGTAAATACCTGTTTTTTCTGCACTACCCGCCACAGCATAGGGACTAGCCTGTCTATGTCCCATGCCCGCCACAGAGCCCTGCGAGCTCGGCAAGCAGGCCCCCTCTGATGTCCTCTAAGAAGACCTCTAAACCAGCCTCTGAAAGATGAACGCCGTCACTCCGGAACAATTCAGGTTTCCCCACTTGGATCCTGCGGTGACCTATCACTGATCCAAGGTCGTTGCAGATGCCTCTGCATACCTCCTTGTTAACGCCCCGCCGGGCCTTGTTAACAGCACCAATCCTCTCAGAGCCTCGCCAGGCTAACCGAGGAATAATCATAGACCATACGATCCGCATCGCCGGGTATGTGGCCTTCAACCTTTTAAGGTCGCGTAGAATGTCCAGGACCAGAGCCTTGCCCGGCAGTCAAGGCAAGTCATTGCCTCCTAGATGTATCACCAGCAGGTCTGGTGGGCAGTGGCCAAACGCCGTCATTCTGCACAGCTGACCCCACTGCATTCCACGCAGCCCCTTCCACGTAATGTGAGCCCTTGTTCCAAGACCCAGATTGCTCCCCCAGTGGGATGTAGCCGCATAGCACTCTGCCCAGTATACAAAGCTATGGCCGATGATCACTATCCGCTTCCGTCCTCCTGACCCCAGGGTACCTGTAAAAACATAAGTCAGGCCCCTGCCTACAAAGTAGGTAAGGTCCTAATGTATCTTTTATAACAAGATGAGGACCATCGGCCTAGTTGTTTGATGTCTTGTGTGCTGTAACCCAAGGCCGCTGCGGTGGATGCCACTCCAATTCTAAATGAATGTGTGCCAAACCTTGCACCCATCATGCCAGCCTTGTGTAAAGCTAATCCCGTCAACTTCCAAAACTGATATTTTGTCAATGGAGACTTATCCGCGTGCTGGAAAAAATATCCTGCCTCCTGTCCTCTATGCTCTAAGTATGCCTGCGTGGCTCTGACTGGGCATATGCGCACGATGGTACACTGCCCCAAAACTAACTGCCTACCCTTCCCTTCTTGATCAGCCTTGGATCGTCTAATTACCAGCTCTACCTTCCCCTCTCGGACTTTGACATCCTGCCATTGTAGAGCTACCCTGGATATGTCTACTTTACTTCCAGCTACTAGTTCACTGATCCTCAGGGCCCCAAAAAAGGCTAGAAGGGATGCAGCATGAAATAGGCTTATTTCGTACTCGTCCCTGCACAGCACCTCCCAGTGCTCACATATACGCTCCAAAAGGAGAGGTGATATGGGTGCTCTAGTGTCCCTCGCTCTACCCCTCTCTCTGGACCATCCCTCTAACATTTTCTTAATTCGATAATCCCCTGTAACATCCCTATAACCATTACTTTTTGTGTGGAATGCCAAGGCTGACAGCTTACCTTGTATAGTGGCTGGCGCTAACCCTTTCCTATAAAGGTACACCATAAACTGCTGGAGATGTTCGACCGGGGCTGGCCAAGCCTGCCCCAGACCAACCATCCTCCTAAACTGCAGGAACTCCGTACTCACTGCGGAGTAGCCCTTCCTTGTCCTTTCTGCCAGGGCCAACCCTATCGCTCTGGATGCGTCGTCACGCCAATCTGCCAGACCTCCGGAGGAAGAACTTCTGGCAGCTCCCTGGCTTCTGGAGCTAGTTCCCTGAACCGCTCGATCTGTTGACGTGACAAAGCATCAGCTATGCTATTGTCTACACCTGGGACGTGCCTGGCATGCACTACTATGTTGAACTGTAACGCCTTGAGCGTAAAGGCCCTGACGAGGTTCATGACCCGTTCAGACTGTGCTGTCAGGTTGTTTATGATGTAGACAACCGCCTGGTTGTCACACCAGAAACGGACTACTGAATTTGACCATTCCTCCGCCCAGAGCCATAGCGAGCCAACAATTGGAAAGAATTCCAAGAAGGTTAGGTCCCTCGTGATGCCATTCTGATGCCATGCTTCCGGCCATGTGCCTGCGCACCACTTGCCTCGGAAATAGATGCCAAATCCTAAGGATCCAGCAGCATCCGAGTTTACCTGAAAATCTGCCTTCAAATTCATCTCAGATCTCCAAAAGGAGATCCCATTAAAATTTTTGAGGAACTGGCTCCAGACACGGAGATCCTCCTTCATGCCTCGCGTTACCCTAGTCCTGTGACTCAGTCATTTGAGGCCACTCATGGCTGTGCACAGGCGCTTGAGAAATGCACGGCCTGGTGCCACGACCTTGCAGGCAAAGTTTAAATGGCCAACTATTTCCTGCAGGTCCTTAAGCGACACTTTTTTCCTATGCATAAAAGATTCTACCCGAGCCCTAAGGTCCGTCAACTTATCCTGGGGTGACCTAGAAGTTTGCTGCACAGTATCCAATTCTATACCCAGAAAAGTTAGCGATGTGGCCGGACCCTCCGTCTTATCCTCGGCCAAGGGCAGCCCTAATTCCTCGGCTAATGTTTGAAACATATTAAACATAAAGCTGCATCTACCTGAGCCCCCTTTCCCACAGAAAAGGAAATCATCAAGGTAATGAGCCGTTGAATTGCCTTGTACCATGCGTCTAAGTCTCCATTCTATAAATGTGCTGAATTTCTCAAAAGCGGCACACGACACTGAGCATCCCATGGGTAGAGCCCTGTCCACATAAAATACGCCCCCAAATTGGAAGCCCAGCAAGTTGAAGTCATGTGGGTGAACCGGCAAAAGCCTAAACGCTGATTTAATGTCACATTTTGCCAGTTCAGCCCCCACTCCACATTTCCTGATCATCCTTACTGCCTCATCAAATGAGGTATACCTGACAGTGCACAATTCCTGGGGAATGGCGTCATTTACTGACATGCCCTCGGGGAAGGATAGATGATGAATTAATCGGAATTCGCCTGGGGCCTTCTTGGGCACTATGCCTAGCGGCGAAACCCTGAGGTTCCTCAAAGGTGGTGTTGGAAAGGGTCCAAGGACCCGACCCTCCCTTACTTCCTTATCGATTTGTTGCTGCACAATGCTCTCCATTCCCAGTACTGAGCGGAGGTTTTGTGCCATGAACGCCTTGCGTTCCCCTACTGCTGGAATTCTAAACCCATACTTAAATCCCTCCAATAAATATCTTGCATCCTCCTGGCGAGGGTAAAATCTCAGCCAGTCCTCGAGCACCTGTACCCTAATTGGACTGGGCCCCTTTTCCGGAGGTGCCCCCGCCATTGCTAGGCTTCCTGGGGCCTCCAGCGTTCTTGCCTTGTCGCTGGGCACCTGCCCTAAAACAGGAGGAATTTGAATGTTGTCCCCCACAGGTAAGGCACTCGTGCCTGAACTTACATGGCTTCTTGTTACAGAAGCCCCTAGAGTTAAATTGAAAGCAAGGCAGGCGGGGTTGAACCACCTGCCCCGCACCTGGGCGGGTAAGTTGTGAAGCTAACAGTTTCCTATTCAGGTGCCCACTATCAAACCGTTCCCCCGTGTTGGGCCTAGAAGGCGTCATGTGCTGCAGCCAAAGCCCCGGCTGTGGTTCGTCCCATCGCAAGCTTGGCTGGATGGCGTTCCGCATGCGAAATGCCTGGTCATATTGCAACCACGCCTGGCCTGCAAAATCTGTATAAGCTGTGTATATGATATCCAAGTACTGGAAAAGGGGTTGAGCCCTCCAAGGCTGCACTTTAACAATGACTCCCGCATAAATCAAAAACCCAGGGAGCCAATTCGCCCATGTCCTATCTGGCTTTTTTCTCCTTCGCCTTTCTTTATCCTTCTCATCCTCCCTGTCCAGCTCCTTCTTCTCCACCTCTCTATTGAGGAGGTCAAACACATCAATGTACTCTCCCCTCTCAGATCTTTTCCTTGGTTGCTGGGCTTAAATGATCCCCTAAGGGCGTAGAATAATCCCCATATGGCAGCGCCCCAAGGGGCACCGTGTTATAGCCCGAATTGGGTACTGAAGGATAGGGCCAGGACCCTACGCCCGCAGGATTGTCAGGTTGCATCTGCGTAGGAGGGGTGGCATAAGGTACACCCCAACCACTAAAGTGTGGAGTGGCATAAGGCCATGCAACGTTAGGCAACCCCGTGGTCATTGAGGTGTATGGTGTGGTAGTCGGGTAACCCATTGGCGCACCAGAGGCCCAGGGCCAAGCAGCCGGAGCCGTCTGAGTGCCCAGTATGTTCGCAGACTCACCATAGGATGCGGAGGCTCTGCCAGAATCTTCACAATGTTGCGGGACACTGCAACAGACCTCCTCCACATCATCATCCTGCTCCTCCTGGCTGACAGATGTCGGTTCTGGCTCCCCCGGGGCCGATGACCGTTGCTTCTCAGCACTGCAGCCCCTAGAAGTAACGGTTGTATCATCCGCGTTGCGCCTCGCCGAAACATCTGTGACCTGTGCAGACTCAAGAACAACACACCTCTGCGTTAGTTCATGTGCCATTACCCTTAATCTAGCCCTCTTATGACTCTTAGACTCCCTGGCCGATCTACGTGGCTGTACCCCACTCAGCAGGGAAGGCTGCTTATCAGGCCTTTGAGCCTCTAAGGCTGAAATTTTTTCTTGTAATTCCCGCCACACGGGCCAAGACTCCTCATCGGAAGAGGATTGTGGTGGCGACACCTGTGGTGCCTGCCTTTTCTTCGCGGGGCGCTTCCCCTTGTTGGCGCCCATGCCTTTCCTTGATGTCATTTTGCCTGAGATGCTTTGTTACTATATATAGGGCTGCTTTGTTACTAAACCTAGAGGTAGCACTTTAGCACCCTCGAAAACCAGTAAACAATTCTAATTATCAGCAGACAGATGCCTCAGCCGCTGAGCAGTCGTACAGCTCCTATAACCGTGATATAATTCCTGTAAATACACCAGTTCTTCAGATTGTGCCAACACTATTTCCTCGATTAATTGAGGTAGTTTAATTATTTAAGTCAAACCCCAACCATATAGTCCTCTATCCAACAGTAAATGTTGCTAATTGTCCTTTGATTATTGATCCAGCTTATATACTTATATAGTCAAGCAATCAATGAATTAAACTCCCGCTGTATACAGCTCCTTCAGTGTTAGTTGTAATTGCTCCAATCTTACCAATTGATTCAACAATAAATATATCACTAAACGTACTTAATCTGTGGATTAATTATTCAATTAATCATTCCAATAATCAATTAATAATCAATGATCAATCAATCTGTAGATAAATTAATCAATCAGTTATTCAATTAATCAAGTAGCCAAACAGTCCAATAGGAATTTCCAGTAAATAATTGCGGTAATAATTAAATGACCAATTAATTTGCCCAATTAATCCTACAACAATTATCTTTAACAATAATTGCTGTTATCTTATTGCGCAATAATCAATTTATTATTTATTCTATTAATAGTATTGCTTATCAATTTATTTATTTGAATTACCTACACCTGAATTAAATTGTATATATTAAATTGTATATATATATTTATCTATATATCCACGTATATGCAGTCTATATTTATAAAATTTTTAATAGCAACAATATATATCTATATATCTATCCACAAACTCTAACCAGTAGCTGCGGCAACAGATGGGTATGAGTTCGGATGGTGCCCCAATCAATGCAAAGCAAAATTAAAATGGCGGTGAAAGCAAACCTGGGCGAAACAGAAACACAAGGGGTGTGTGTGAAATACTTGGCGGGAAATTCAAATGTGGGCCAATATCAAAATAGGAGCCGGGAACTAAGCCACCGACCCAGCAGATGGAGCCCCACAGCACCGAAAATCGCCCCCTAAACCCCTTCCTTTTATTTGCTCTACAGCCGTCCCTGATCCTAAGCCAATCGCAGCCCTATAATCGCTGAGCTGGAACTCCTGCTTGCTTGCTAACTTTAAAGGAAAAAACCCTTTGCGCCCGAAAACAGATCACAGCAGCCGGTGCCGCCGCAAGCCTCAGCGTGAAAACAGAGCAAAGCCGAAGCAAGCAGGGGAACACAAATGGCGGGAAATTTAAACTTGGCTGGCTGCAATCGAAGCCACTGGCGTGGTAACAGAGGAAAGGTAAAAAACGTACTCCAGGGAGAGCAGGGGCCACGCTAAACCAAAAGCCCCCAACTAAAAACAGCTGCCGCCGCAGCAAGGAGCAACAGGCAAGTGAAGCAGAAGGCTGTTAAGTAAAGTGGCCAAATATCAGGGAGAAAGGTGGGGGGGAGACAAAATGGCGTGGAGCAGAGCGAGCAAAGCAGGTCCCCAAGCAAAGAAACCCCCCCCCCCAGTACACTCAGGAGCAGCCCGGCCTGACCCAATGAAGTAAATCCAAACCGCGGTGAACCAAAACGGGGGGGAGGGGGACCGAAAAACGCTCCTCAGTTAGGAAGTGAAGTACCCGCCAAGTAAGCTCGGTCCGGTTTAAGACCCCCGCCTTGGCCGAAGCGCTGCGGTGCGCACAAACCGTGGCGCGGCTTAACTCTCGGCGCGGCTTTCCCCCCGGAGCTGCGGACCATCTTTAAAGCCGTACACAATCCCCAATCTCCGCGCCAAGCCGGCCCCTTAAAGAGTTCCCCGAACAACCGCACACAATAATACAGTAAAGGAAACTCAGCCTAAGGAGGGAGCCGTTGCCCCTCCTTCCTTTAAGGTCCCGCGTTCAGTGTCCTGTAACCGCCACAAAGTTCCCAGCTTCTGCGGCGCTCAAACTTTGCTCGCAATTCTGTTCGCCTCCTAGCAATCCAAACTGCAAGCCACGTGCTGAACAGCAGCGCACCGTTTCAGCGTCACCCTTCTACCTCGGTTGCCCAAAAAGAAGAGGGCGTTCCAGAGGGGAAAGCCACCTTAAATACCTGGCTTTCCCCTCCCACCTCAGAGTCCCGTGAGACTAATCTGTCTCGCGATATCCCGGGTGGATGGCAAAGGCCAGCTTCGCTGTTCTAGGTCCGGGGACCATCCAGCGGCTGGAGCATTTGTTTAGTAAATTCCCAACTTAATTCGTAACGACTGATTTGAACACATTAGTTCTTACTGCTATCCTTGTCTGCTCTGAGGATTGGGAGCCCTCTGAAACAGATCTGGGGTACATGGAAGCATTTAGAATAGTGGTTCCCAGATGTATTTGGACTAAAATTCCCAGAAGCCGTCACCACTATGTGTGCTGGCCAGGATTTCTGAGAGTTCTAGTCCAAGAACATCTGGGGCCCCAAGGTTATGAACCACTGTTTTAGAGGGAATCAGAAGTCTTGTTGTATAAATAGAAGAATGCACACATGACACTAAAGTTAAAGATCCTGTTCTAGTCTCTTCCAGTACACAGCTGCCCTGTGATCTTGTTACCTGATGCTGTTGTTGCTCACATCCTGAGCAGAATCTTGCCCATTTTAAAGACAGGAATTCAAGGAATAAAACAAAGTATGAGACACACCACAATTCACACAGATGTTTAATAATAAATGACAATCTTGCAGCAGAAAACAATTGAATGCATTTTTCTTACCACAGGTCTTAGAAATGTTTTAGGAAGAACTCTTTTTAAAAGCGTCATCTTTCATACCTGACTGCTTCTATAAAATCACCAAACAGTTTTTTACAGAGGGTAAATTCTTGTAAGGTTATGAATCAGTGTAGGCTATGTAAAAACTAGGATTCAGTGCAGAATGTACGTGTTATCAAGTCCAGATCCACAGAAACAAATCTGAAACAGCTGTTTCAGGGCCAGTGGTATTAATAAGCAGGATCATTCCAGGATTCCCAGAGATATATTCGTATCCAGCGGAAAAGTCTGGGACACATCTCTGTTGTGGATCACTTTTGTCTGATGGACTCACTTTCACATTCCTGTTTCACATCTGTTGCTGGTGTAGGAAAGTGTAGGAAGCAGATAGGAGTCATATGGATTGAGCACTTAGGAGGCCAAGAGACCTTGAAGGGCATCAGCACCGATGTTGTGTATTTCACACCGAGCGTCTCTATGTCAGCCTTTGTTGCCAGTGAAGTGCATATTGAAAATCTAATTGTTATATGTAGGAAAAAATGTTATCAAGATGCACCATCTCCAATGTGCTTAAGGGACCACGGGGTGAGGGTGGTTAGCAGTATGCCTAGTAGCAGCTGAGCGAATAGATATCAGAGCAGATCAAGCAATTTTTTTTTATTACACAGCCTCAGATCTGGGCTTACCACTGCAGGCAAACAATACAATACAAATTTATTCTACAGCCAAAGGCCCGATAACTGCAGGCAAACATACACTCAACCAAAAGCCACAAGAGACACCTTCAAACAGATAGTTAACATTCATGCTTTTAGGATGTTATCTGTATATACTTAAACAAAATTGTAGATAT
This sequence comes from Intellagama lesueurii, assembly GCA_037013535.1. NCBI lineage: Eukaryota > Metazoa > Chordata > Lepidosauria > Squamata > Agamidae > Intellagama > Intellagama lesueurii. The sequence continues at coordinate 172,255,603 of JBAJHW010000004.1, read as the reverse complement.
ACACGGTTGGAGTTTTAGTTGCAACCTCACGTGTTGTCTGTAGCTTGAGTGATTGGGAGGGACTTTTCTGGGCTGGGGCAATTATCTATCCAGCACTAACTAAATGTTCCTTCCAGCCTTTGAATTCAAAGAGAGAACCATCTTTCTGCTAAATGTTATTTTCCTTCTCTTTCATCTATTGGTGGCAGTTGTTTGTTTGCTATTGATCAGTTCAGTTGGTTGCTAATGTGTGTGCAGTAAAGAAAGCAGCATACACAAGTCTGTAACTTCAAGCAACTGTAAGTAAAGAAACATTTGTTTTTTTTCCTTTCGGCTACAAACGTTTCAGAATGAGTCACTGAGACTTTAAATGCTAGTTCATGAGAAAGGGGTGGACTCTGGGGAACTTGTAGTTTATTCTCCCCTGTGGATCTCTGTACTTCTTCTGTGTAGTAAAAAGAGAATTTTATCAGAAATTCAAATATCTGCAACATACACAACCCAGCTTAAGAGGGAATGCAACATTCCCACTTCCTTGCTTTGTTTCTGACTCTTTCCATAGAACCATTTGTATTTACAGTGGTGCCTCGCTAGACGATTGCCTCGCAGGACGAGGAAATCGCTAGACGATGGCTTTTTGCGATCGCTAATGCGATCGCAAAACGATGGTCTCCTATGGGCGATTTTCGCTAGACGACGAGGTTTCCCCATTGGAATGCATTGACTAGCGGTCAATAGCTGTCAGTGCATTCCAACGGGGACCCGCGCTCGCTAGACGAGGTTTCCCTATGGACGATCTTCGCAAGACGACGACTTTTCCCTTGGAACACATTGAAGAGATTTCAATGCATTCCAATGGGAAAACGTGCTTCGCTAGACGATGTTTTCGCAAGACAGCAATTTCCGCGGAACGGATTAACATCGTCTAGCGAGGCACCACTGTATTTAAACAATTTAAACATCTTAGTTACTCATTGAACTTACTCGCCCACTTTGTTTTTTGTCTAAATGTAAGAGTTCTGGGGGACTTACTTCTGTGTAAGTGCATGTATAAGGTAGAAGTGTAGTTGGCATATTGGTATAAACACATTGTCCCTTTTACTTATGCACATATTTCCTTACAAGAAGTCTGTGCATGCTCATGACACATGTGAAAGTATTTGTTGTTTCTGACTCCATAGAGTTGTTCTGTCTTTATGCAGCACTTCTGAGTATTCTCAAGGCTCCTGTGCCACCATGTCAGGTGCTGGTGCTGTACTATCACTCCCAGTAAAACACGAATGTAGAATTACCTCCAGCTCTGCTGAAGCTAGGGAATGATATGGAATTCTGTTATCCTTTTGTTTAAATAATACCAATATGAAAACCACACAGAGTCAACATTCTTCCTTAACAGAGTTATGGCCATATTAAAAATCCTTTTAAAAGTATACAGTGGTGCTTAGCACTTTTTTTAAAAAGGGAAGAAAGCCCATTGCTTCTAAAATAAGTTCTTGTGGCTTTCTTTTCTTGCCTGCCTGATCTTGTTTCATGCTATATTTCTTTTGGCAGCGATCCTGATTCTCCCCCCCCCTCCCCAAAACAGGGTCATTTAACCTTATACTTCTTCCCTCTATTGAATGAGTTCTGTATGTGAACATTTTGTAACAAAGCGGTATCATAGAATGATAGAAACATTGACATGTAGAGCTACAGACCTCAAGGGTCATCACATCCATCTCCTGCCAATGCAGGAAAACCACAGGCAAAGCATCTCTGACCGATGGCCATTCAGTCTTTGTGAAAAGTCTCTCCACCAAGGAAGGAGAGTCCCCCACCTTCCAAGTTCATCCATGCCCTCACTGAACAGCTCTTGTGACAGCCCTATGCAGGTGTTATAGCCTGAATCCAGGTAGGGCTTGAAGCATGGTGGCGATGGGAATGCATGCATCAGCCCTCCCCCGAATCTCCACCTCGTCCATAAGAAAAATTCTGCCTTCACAGCAAAGGTCTGCATCAGCCGTTGTTACAAGCACATTCTCCTGAAGATGCTTACAGCATTTCTGTGACTGAAAGCTCTGATAGTGCTGGGCTGTAGATTCTGGAAATCATGTAAGTGTATTCAACTCCCACCCTCCAAACAGGAACAAGCAAAATGATGCCTTTATTGTGGACAGCAGGTAGACACGAGGCAGGATAGACTTGCAACTCTGTGCCACCACTGCACTTCAAATCCTACATGAATTCAGACTATAAAAATTTAAGAGATCGAACTCTGAGTTTCTTGCATACCAAAGCATGTTTTTTTATTTTATTTTTTAGCACCAACTAAGCTTGCAAAGAGGTAGATCTGGTAAATGCAAGAGTTCTCAAACTTTGGAGTGTTGGAATATATAGCTGCTCAAACCAGCATGTACGTGTGTGTTTGGGAATGATTGCGATGTGTTATTTATGTAATGGAACTTACATAACCACTTGGATTTTGTCTGGTGTTAGCCAATGGGTGTTAAGTGAGTTAACTGGCAGATAGAAGTGACGGTTAGAATGATTCTTTTCTGCTTCCGATTGCTCTGTTTGTCCGATAACTTGTCTGTCACTATGTCTGATAAGAATATATTATGAAACTGTTACAAGTACGAGTACTTCTTCCACATGTTTTTAAAAGTTTACCCAAGATTGAATGGATATTATTTCAACTGTTGGCATACACAAGGGAGGATACTATTCATGATCTGTATGTTTTTTTATACTCACACATGATCCGCTGTATGTACAAACTCTCGAAACATTTCAACATGGAGAACATGTCTACCTTCTTCCTTTTATTTCAAAAACACAAAGAAAACCCTTAACTCTCAGTTTTTCTGAATATCCTGCCTTGTCTCTTTCTCTCTCTCTTTTAAAGAATAACTCAGTATTCTTTTTTCTCAGTGGGTAACCACCTGCGGATTTGCTTTTTTTATTCCTAATTTTTATTTGTTGCTTTCAGATTACACACAAGGTGGTAAGATTTATTCATACTTACCATTGCAGATGCTATGCGAGGATGACTGCTATTGGAAGCTGAATGTACACATTTGCCTTTCTTCTTATTGTTGTTTCTGGTTTTTCTGTAAATTATCTACACATGTGCGGTGATGAAGAACACCCAGCAGTAAAGTGTTCTTACGGTCAACAAAAGGTTACTGTTTTTCAGGTGTCTTGAGCCAACTGCTTAATTACTTGAATTTTACTCCCCAACTCTAACCATCCATCTTGTCTTCACCACGGCTAGCACTGTGGGGCCTCTCTCTGCAGCCTGTTTTAAGTTAAGCCAGCAGAACTCAAGTTACCACTGTGTCTTATAACAACTGAAAAAGATTTCATGGCCCCAGGTGGCACAAAGCTCTAGCAACAATGGCTGCAGTGGACTCTCAATTCATTTTTGTTAAGGGAACCAAATGGCTCTACTTTGAAGCACACTAGACACCAAAGTCAATAGTTTTGCACACATTTTCACTCCAGTGACATAACAGATTCCTTCCAGTTAAATGGCAACGGCAGAACAGGCTGTCCCTTATGAATCCCGAAAGGGATGTTTTTAAGGAACTCTACTTCTTCCCCTTTTCTGATACCACAAATGAGAGATAATGGTCTGCTTCTTTCTCCAGTAACTGAGGTATGTCTCCCTCCAGAAAAAGTCAAATAAAGAGCCACTCCACACATTGCATAGCAGAAAATCCAAGTTTGTCACAGAATTTCTAGGATGCTTGTGAGTCAATAGGTAAGGGATTTCCTGAGAACTGATAAATAGCTTTGCTGCTGCTGAAGGGCTGCAAAGGATTGCCAGGACAACTTGTGGGTCCAGCTCTTACCATGTGTAACAACGCAGATAGTTTCCACTTAATAAATACCAGGCTAGATCATCTATGCACTTCAAAACACGTGTGTCTCATTATCACATTATGTTTGGGAGGTATATACTGTACTTAAAATGCAGTGTGTGAAGTAACTTTGAATCTATTTCAGAGTGATAAGGAGTAGACATGGGGACGAATAAAAAAACGGATCGTGATATTCGTCAGAAATCACTGATTCATTAAATATTCATCCCTTCATATTCGTGGGTTCCAGAGACCCCCACGAATACAAAGGGATGAACATTTCCCCATTTTTATTCATCCCCCATACGAAGAGAGGGAAGGCTAGGCTTCCCTCTCTTCCTATGGCTTTCCCATTCTGCCTACCGGCAGCCACCCACCCCCACAGCCTATCCCCCGTCCCCTTCCTCTCCCTACCTTAGCCACTGTAGGGTAGAGAAGCTGCAGCTGCTATCTTCGCAAAGGACAGCCTGGATTCCCTTAGTCGGCCTTAAGGGAGTTGAGGCTGCCCTTTGCATAGATGGCAGCTGCAGCTTCCCTACCCTAAATGAAGCCGCAGCCATCATCTTTGCAAAGGGGAGCCAGTGTCCCTTTCTACAGGCCGTGGCTGTGGAGGCCAGCTGGAGACGGTGGCGATGGTGACGGTGATTACGGTGGGGGGGCGTCGGTGGGGGTGGCGGGCGGTGGTGGGGGCACAGGGGCGGCGGGGTGGTGTCAGTTTTTTTAAGTAACCTCCCCACGAGTCGACGAATAAATTCGTGCTTCATTGGTTCACAGGGGCGGCTTCGTGCTTTGTGAGTCATCAGCTTCAGCAACGACTCACGAAGCAGGACGGCTCGCCAAAATGGAAAGCATACACATCTCAGCCGTTGATGATCAAAGCAGGATGCACATTTTGATTGTCTTTGAAACTGTCTAAATCCTTTCTATTTTCTTCCCTGTAGAACAGGAGAACTGTTTGATTTGAAATGCAGTGTTTTGATGAATCAACATATTTGAGTCTCTCTGATTACCAGGTTCCAGTGGGGCAGGAAAGGAAGATGGAACAGAAGTACAATGATGTTGCCTTATTTACAAGTTGCCTGATTTGTTTAAAACTGGTCTGCATACTGTTCAATGTATACTCTATGAGACATTTAAGAAAGCATAAGTCAATCAACCAATCAATTTCTTGATTTTTGCAGCCAGCAGCAGCTCAAGTGCAATTATGTCAGAATGAGCAAAGTTCTAGATAATACTCTTGGTGAAGGTGAGACAAATTCATGATGGCCTTTCTTTCTCCACAGTGGATTTCATACCACCAGCGCATTTAGAGGATTGTTTATCAGCAACAGCATCATCCTCCATTAGGATAGAAAGTTCTCTCCCACCTGGGAGTATAACCCCAACTTCATATTTTATGATATATGGCATTTTAGATGAGCACAGAAGGTTCAGGGTTGAGGATTCAGTCTTGTCAATTTCTCCCTGTTCAGGCTGCTATGACTAAACTCAAACCTAACCAAAGATTCCCTATGAAGTGCAACCATTGTCTTGGGTCTGTTGACGTTTTCCTTTCATATGGGCACAAATTGGAGATGACCAGGGTAATCTCTATAGGAGATGAATTTGATTCCTCTTCCTCTTCCTCCACACCTGTGGGAATTCACAGGTGTTAAATTAGCAGGAGAAAGGCTCCCCTGTTGATCCCAAGTGAAAATGCAACAAAAACGTATTGAGAACCACAAGTCCCAAAATGGAACATAAAGCTAATACAGTACTTGAACAGAGCTTGTTTCATAATCCATGGGAAAGCCAACAGAGTTCTCATGCAGAAATGTCACACAAATTACATTTAATTTACTACAGAACATGGCCTACTTTTTTTCAGCGAAAAGAGAGGTGTTGGGGGACTACCCAAGAAAAATTCAGCTACAAACATCTCCATAAATATGTAACCTATTAGGACTGCAGTATGTGTTACAATATACAAAATTAAAACTCTGTGTAAGGTACATTCAATGCCTAACATTTAGCAATTATATTCATGTGCTTTTGGAATACACTTGATGAGAAGGAGTCCATTATGTCCAGCGCTTTCCATTGAAAGTATATATACTGTGTTTGCAATCACAGCCAGACTGTGTTTGCAGTCACTGATAGTTCAGGTATAAAGCTTTGGTGAAATCACATCACTATATATATATATATATACATACTGAAAGCACACCAGAATTCTGCTGATGTGATTTCACCAAAGCTTTATTCCTGAACTATCAGTGATTGCAAACACAGTCCCTGTTATCTTCTGATGGCCAGTCACTATTGTTATTATTGTTTTGACTTATGTACTACCCTTCTGTGGGTGGTTCACAATGCAATTATGCAAACAACAACTTGCCCCCCAGTAAGTTGGGCATTCATTTTACCAGCCTCGGAAGGATGGAAGTCTGAGCCAACTTTGAGTCGACTACCAGAACCTGTCGGGATTGAACTCAGGTTGTGAGCAGAGGCTGGACTGTAGTACTGCAGTTTAACCTCTGTGCCATGGGGTTTCACAGTCATGAAACAAAGCATGCCAGTTGGCAAGCTAGAGAAGGTGAGAAAAGCTCATGCTATGACAATCAGAAGTCATTTAGCATTTAAGGAATTTCTGCTCTGAATGACACACAGTCTGTATCATCTAGTTTGACCCTTCTGCTTCTGCTTCACTTCAGCATCATGCCAGTCACTGGAGAAAATCATATCGGAAAACATGGGTTCACCTCCTCTTCAGGTAGTTATATCTCACATTATTTCCAGCCTCCTGTCTGAGTGAAAGCCCTTAATAGGAGACACTGAAAGTTGCTGTTGTTACTATTATTAGTAGTAAAGTTTACATGGTTATGCTGGTGGTCTGTTCTGGGATCTCTTGTTCCCTAAAGTAATTTTTCTAAATTCTGCCCCTCCATGCTGTGTGTAGAAAAGGGCAGCCATGATGAATAAAGTGTAGAGTCAAAATAAAACAAAACAAGAGCAGAAGTGGGTAATTGTGGTGAGTACAGGTTGTAGGACAATGATGGTCACCTGAATCTTGATTGACTTGTGAATATTCCTAGGAAGGTAGGAAGGATATTATTTTAAAAATCATACCATGTTATATTGTTAAATTCTATCCTTCAGGCTTTGGCTTCCAGTTCATAGATCAAATTACAATGTGGTTATGAAAAGACTCATCAAATGACAAAGTTTTCACTTCCTGGTTGTAATGACAAGGACCTTGGTCAATTTGGCTCATCAAATTTCATGCACATGTTGAACTAGGTAGTGTTTGGAGTGAGCTGAGAAAGTTGGAGGAGATAATTCAGGTTTTTCTTTAAAGACCCAGTCCCTCCAAATGGCAGCTACTTTGTTTTTCCCCTCTTCCTCAATGATGTGAAAAGTTCACACTGTTTAAAAAAAGTGTTGTTTTTTAAGAATTCGTGTTGATCTCACTATTTGAACAGAGGTAGTAAAATCATCAGTCATCTCTTGTTACCTAGAAAGTAGTTAAATGGCTGTCTGCCATTTTTCTTAACATGTTACCATGCCAAGCACATTTATTCACATATATCTGCAATTAGAAGCACTGGTTTCAAGAACCATAAAATTCAATTGGTCTCGGCTTAAAAAAAGAGGATTTTCCTCAGCCTTAAATCTTTTGTAAGTGAACAGTGGTAGAGACTGCACTTTTTCAGCTGTGGCTGACTTTTGAGGAGAGGCTGGTGTCACTGAATTCTTAGTGAATGCATCAGTTAATTAATGAAGTTTAAGGATATGCGAACTGCCTCATATGTCGCCAGACTTCTTCCCCAAATGTGAGAATCTGAAGCAGTTATTCTTCCAGTGGGCAGCAGTAATAGAACTGTCTCTTCTTTTCTGGATGCTATCCATAGATTTGGCAGCTGGGTGTGGATTAAAATACTGTAGGAGGACAGAGGCAGATCATGTGATAGACTTTAACTTTAAGGCTATTCAGCCAGAGGAATACATGAACTTATGTTAAACTGTAAATTGTCACAAGATGCGCTAGCTTGTTATTTTCTTCAGAGAGCTCTGTTTAATTTTTAAAAGCTAGAAGAAATGTTTACCTTTCCACCTTCGTTCTTCATTGATGGTGCTGATGAGTGCCTTGGCTGTTCTATCTTCAGTCTGGGGACTGTACTACCTTTTGCAGCTCCAGAGCAGTGAGAGGTTGCATTAAAATGCAAGTTCACTCCCCCAAGTCCCTTTGCGTGTTTTCATGAACAAAAAGGTGACCCAAAACACCCCACTAAGTCTCGATCCATAACACAAAAACCAGTCAGGTTCTTTTGTTCAAAAATCCCACAAGCATCTCTTCTTCTCCCTGGCAGTTAAAATACAGTATGAATATTAAAAAAATTTCTGCCCTAACATGATATCTAAAATATGTTGCTGAGCCCATTGCTACACATGTCAGATTTCTGGCCTCATGTAGCAGAAGAACCTGACTTGGGCCACTCTCTGTCTAGTGGCAGTCAGCCTTACATAATGTTGCAGAATTTTGAATTTCCGGTCAAATTCACAGAGGAGAATAGCTATAAGTTCCCCAGATAGTCCACCGCTTTCTCATTAACTGGCACTTAAAGTTTCAATAACTCACTCTGAGACATTTGTAGGAGAAAAAATAAAAATACCCTATTTATACTTGCTTGAAATTACAGACTTGTGTATGCTGCTTTCTATACAGCACACATATTAGCAACCAACCATATTAGCAACCAACAGCAAACAAATAACTGCCACCAGCAGATGAAAGAGAGGGGAAAGAAGACTCAGCAGAGAGGTGGGGCTCTTTTTGAATTCAAAGGTTGAAAAGAATGATTGGTTAGTGCTGAACAGACACACAATCTCTCGAGCCTAGAAAAGTCCTTCTTAGTCATTCAAACCACAGATAGCATGTGAGGTTGCAAATAAAACACCAACACATATATGGGAATTCAGTTTTATTCAGAGATAGGAAATATTACTTTTTGAACATGCAACTTGCAGAATATCAGAGACAACATGTTCAGTGGCGAAGTTCACTAGGATATTCTGGGAGTTCTAGTCCAGAAAGTGATTTCCCCCTCTCTGTTTTTGCCCCAGAAGAGGTCTACATGATTGTTGCAGCATGAGCAAGAGACAGTATTCTATTCCCCAAGGCTCCATTTCACCTGAGCCATTCAACAGGCAGATACCTCTGGGTGAGGAGCAGCTTCTGAAGGAGAGTCATCAGGCCATGCTGTCTCCCCACTTCTGAGAACTTCATCCTGTGATTCCAAATAAAAGCTTTTGCAAATTAATCACCTCACAACGCCTCCCCCAGGTTGAACTCTTTTGGTGCCCTCATGGAAGATTTTGCAGACATTTGTGAAATTGCATAGGTTTCCTTTTTCCTTCGCTAATGCGCTCGGTAGCCTGATGATCAATCTTCTTGACATGCCTTTCTATTTCTATTTTATCTCTTTTGGAGATGATGTGCATAGAATGGTAGTCAATACTGGTACAGCACAGCACCTAAACTTGCAGTCCTAAAATCGCTTTGTAGCTGAGTTTAAGAAATTTTCTAAGGTGTGTTAACTAAGAAGCAAGCCTCATCAAAATGTGTGAGATCTACTTCTGAGTATGCATTCAGAGGCATGTGTGGAACCCATGATTCATTCCCAAATAGAGATGGTCACGAAATGAGCCGTGAAAAAAAAAAGGGGGGGGTTGTTGTTTTGGGGAGCTTCAGGGAAACATGCCTGCCCAGAACAAAATGAAATGGAAAACTACTATCAGCACTGGCAATTTGTATGCTTCATGGTTCATGTGGTTCAGGACTTCTGGGAGTGGTAGATTCATTCAAAGTCCATAAATCAGACATCCTTCCACAATCACACACACATCGAGCCTCCTGGTGTAATAAGTAAACTCTAGAAAACTAGGCTAAGAACAAAGTTGGGATGGCTGGGTTAAAATATTCTAGAATACAAAGATTAATCTGTACAACAATAAAACTCTCTCATTTGGTGCTGCAGTCTTGCAAACTGGGTGGCCCAACAGCTACAAGAAGATATATGTACTATAAAGTTCATATGCCCTCAATCCAAACCCTTCCTAGTGCCTCAGTGGTTGGACCATCCAGGGGAGATCAAGGTCTTTACTGGGGGATTCAAGTTCAGTCTATCCCATAGGTTCTTAACCTGTGGTCTGTGGACCCCTGGGGGGCCATGATGTCCTCACAGGGGGTCTGTGAAAGCTTGAATAAATGTTACGATCTTTTGCAGTTAAAATGGAATGGAATGGAATGGAAGGAAGGAATGAATGAATGAATGAATGAATGAATGAATGAATGAATGCAAGCAAGCAAGCAAGCAAGCAAGCAAGCAAGCAAGCAAGCAAGCAAGCAAAGGAAACATAGAACAAAATATTCTATCAGGAAATCACTTCATCCCAGACTCAAAGCAGAATAGCCCTGCTGCTGGACCAATACTGGGGTCAGGCTGGAGCACTGTTGCCAGTACATTGTGTGATTACTGGCAAATATTTTGTGCTGGACTACTCCACATCCAAAATGCAAGCTACATGCCCGTCTGATGGCAACCGAAGCTTCTCTCAAAGCTGTTTAGCTCCATGAATGCCAGATGGAAAAGAAAGGATTTATAGGTGTATTTCTCTGTTGAGAGTGACCAGAAGCTCTTTGCTCCACCCTGTAGCTCCCCCAGAATGGCACAGATACCCCTGGTTCCGTCTGCTTTGGCACATTTGCCAAAGGCGGTCAGCATCCCTAACATGTAGCATTGCTCTACATGAATCATAGCTATGATTCAGGACAATCCTTTCCGTGGCTCTTGGGCTGAGCTCATACGGCATTTCTCAGCCTCAGCCATCCACTTCAACACAGATATTAACACTAGCCCACCTTACAGGGTTTCTGAAAAGATTGTAGTTAAAAGAAAAAGAAAAAGAAGCATGGGTGTTCTTTGAACACTCAACACACGTACAAATGTATACCAGGTCTAAATGCTAAGTATCATTTAATGTCCACCACTGAGGTAATTTCCAAGGTGAAGCAACAGGGACCACAGCCTTGTGATATAGAGAACAGAAATTTTTGCACTCTTACCTTTGGAACCCTCATCAGAGCGCTCGTCCACTCAGGATGCAGATGGCTAGAACAAAGTGCATGCCATGCTGAATTTTTGCTCTGCCTGTGTAAATTACTCCAGTGACTTGGAGCCTATAAATTCAATATTTTAAAACAACAACACAGAGAAGTGCCCTCTTAAAATAATCCCAACTCTGATCCGCATGTATTCAAATAAACCACTTTCCTGTGATGATGTGGTAGGTGAAGTGTAGGTGAGTGCGGGGGGGGGGGGGAGATTAAATGTAACAGCTGGAAAACAGCTGTTTGCCTCCTTCTCCAATCTTATTACTGGTTTTAGCTTAAATTATACATATTAGCAGCAATTACAGTGTCTGCCTGGTGTCAAAAACAGAAGGCAAAAATATATCCCAGGATAACAATCAAGAACTGATTTTTAAAGAAATTTGCTTGATTGCAGACCTTCTCTTTGCCTTCTCTCCTTCCAGCTGTTCAGTGCATAACTCAAAACTATGAGACTGTCTCAAATCCATTATCTACATGCCAGACTGATGATATGAGATAATAGTATTGGATATTCAAAGAAGTTTGGAGGCAAAGCTAAAACATTTGGATCATGAGAGGGTGCTAGTGGAAGGGATTTTCCAGATTCATTTATTCATCTATGGTCAAACTTTACATTAGAGACTACACGCCATTAGAAAGAGAATTCCTTGTGTGCTGGAAATTTCTGATTATTATAGCAGAATCTTTTTACACCTTCTGTAGTTTCCAAATTTGCTTGCTATGTTTTAACATCAGTCTTTAGGGATCTAATCAAGTGTTTCATTTGCAAATCTGATACCTCAGACTTGTCTCTGGAACTGTCGAATGTGAGGAAAAATAACATGATTTCAGTTTATAACAACACATGATCTGATCATTAGAATTGTTGGATATGCTATAGAAGTCTTATTTCCAGCGCATAAACAGCTCAGTGGTTTAGATATCTGGCTGCCGAGCCAGAGGTTGGGAGTTCGATTCCTCACTGTGCCTCTTTGACAGGGGCTGGACTTAATGATCTATAGGGTCCCTTCCAGCTCTGCAGTTCTAAGATTATTATTATGTTATATAACTTTAACATATCTTTACAGGTTAGTTGGTCCAGTGATGCTCTGATTCCACACAACCCAGTTTCACACATGCATTTCGTGTATGTGGGAAAGCCAGATCGAAGTGTCTGCTGGGATCTGGCTAGACGGTGGTCTTGCACATGGACTTTCCTGTCATTCTACCTGTCATATCATCCTAAACACAGTCAATCTTGTCAGAAGCTAAACAGGGTCGAGTCTGATTAGTACTTGACTAGGAGACCCGCCAGAAAATACCAGGGATCTCCAGAATCAGGCCTGAGAGCCAGAAGCAGCACTGCTTCCAGTCAGGGCTCATAAAGTTGAGTTAGATGGACCTGAAGGGTCTGATTATGGATAAGGTTGCTTCCAGTTACATCACAGAGTTATTATTTGAGGCTAAAGTAACATTCTGGGATCATTTGAAAAAGGGCAAGTGCATTTAAAATGGGAACATTCAGGGGAATGAGTATAGCTTGAAACATGTCTCTGGGCTGAGAGGACTGGAAATCATTTGCCCTAAGTGTGGAATTGCTGAGTCCCTTGTATATACTAAGTAGGGTCACAGGCAACGTCAGCAGAAACCCCAAGCTTTGTCCTTGACACATCCGTCCATCCCAATGGGGCCAGTGTGAGAGAACTGTCAAATGGAATGGATCAGTAGTAGATTCTATGAATATTTAGAGGGAATACAAATACAGTACAGATATGGATCTGTTAGGAAAGCAAGGCACGGAAAATTGAGTTGCCAGGTAGGGAACATCAGTGGTGTGCCTTTGCGGCCATAGCTTTAGTCCCCCTACTGCTCAGGTGCCCAAAGTCATGTTTTAAGAAAACAGAGAGGCAAACTGGAAACTGAAATGTAAAGTTCCCTTGTGCTATATCCCGCCCCCCCTACAACATTTGGCTTGAATGAATAATGTATATATGCATCTGCAGGATATTTATGGTACTCAAAGAGCCTCCCCAGGGTGTCTCTATTTTATTCCACAGCAGTTCATAAATCTGGTAATTACTAACAAACGCTATTCTGTTGCAGGTAAATAATATTTGAAATATAATCTCCATAAAAGTCCTTACTCTAACCATTAATTTTATAGATCATTGAAGCAATTAACAGTACATATAAAATGGAGTTCCTCCACAGTAAGTGTATGTATGTATGTATGTATGTATGTATGTATGTATGTATGTATGTATGTATGTATGTATGTATGTAGGACTGAGCAAGAATCTCTTGAAATTCCAGAGAAGAGAATCTAATTCATTTTCTGTATTGATACAATGCGGGGGACGCAAAGAATGGCTCAATCCGAGAATTACATTAACTGGATGGGACGGGTTTGTCCTTTTGCACAGTGAAGAACAAAATGTTCTGCCTGCTCGCACAGTGAAATCATGCCAGCAGACTGCTATGCAAGCATAACCCCAGGATTTCATGTATTCTAGAGCAGTGGTCCCCAAAGTTGGGCCTCCAGATGTTCTTGGACTACAACTCCCAGAAGCCTTCACCACCACCTCTACTGGCCAGGATTTCTGGGAGTTGAAGTCCAAGAACATCTGGAGGCCCAAGGTTGGAGACCACTGTTCTAGAAGTCTTGGCCACTCCTGTTTGAAAGGTCAAGGATGCTGTCAAAGGTTTAAATTTTGTGTCTATGATATGAATTGTCCTTGCTTGTAATACACATGTTTATTATATGTTGTGTGATCTTGCCCCAAACTCTTATTCTCTTCAGAAGGAGTAAGAAGGCATGTTTCATGCTGATGCTTTGTTTTAGGCTTGGTGAGCTTTTATCAGATCAAGCTAGAGAGCCTGGTAGATACAGCTAGCATCTGCTTAAAACCAGAGTTTGGAAAAGTATTCATTGGTCAAAATCCTGTTGCTTAGTGTAGTAAATCACATGTAGGTTTACTGAGCACAATAAGCTGCAGTTAGAGTAGGCTCGTTTGAATCAGTGGAACTTTTGAAGGAGTTGACTCACTAAATTTCCATTAATTCAGTTGATCTACTGTAGTAGAATTACTAAGCTAGGCAACAGGATTTTGGCCATTACTTAGGGCTATGTTTGCAGGCAGTTCTGGAAGGAACAGTATTCCCACAATTGCTGTTAAGTCACTTCCAGGTTATGGCAATCCTATGAATCAGTGACCTCCAAGAGGTCTTTAGCAGCTGTGCTGAGGTCTTGTGAACTAAAAGCCATGGCTTCCTTTATTGAGTCAATCCATCTTATGTTAGGTCTTCTTTTTCCCCTCCTGCCTTCCAATTATCTTTTTTTGAGTATGGTGCCCTTAGTTGAGTCATTTTCATTTCTAGAAAAAGTTCAGGCTTGATTTGATTTGATTTAGCACCCATTTCACTTTTTTTTTGGTGCCCTAGGGTATCCATAAAAACCTCTTCCAATGCCACATTTTGAATGAATCATTATATTTCCTTCCAGTCTCTTAATGTAATTCCCTTTTTTCTACAATAGCCACCTTGAAGTTCATAAGAAAGTATCCTTGGGAGGCTGAAATGTTCAGAAAATGATTTCTCTGTGCCCAATGTCAGTGACACATTGGCTGAAATCTTGTTGCAGAACTTACATTGTGTAAGTATGGTGACACCATCAGCTTTATGCAACAAAGCAGGATTTCAGCCATTGTGACTTTGCATATTGTCTGTATGCTCACCTGGTTATGGCCCCTCATGATAATTATGTATAAGCAGAGAAGCCACAGCATGAGAATTCCATGTGTTTGAAGAACAGGATTTTGATCCATAAAAGCTTTTACTGAAACAAATTTGTTAGTCTTTAAGATGCCAGACTATCTCGTTCTTGTACCCACCCCCTTTCCCTTTAACTTTGCCAACAATATTTTTCTTTTAAAAGAGGTGGCTGTTGTAGTCTGTGCTAGCATATTAGACCAAAAACAAAAGAAAACAAGACAAAACAAGAAGACAAAAATGCTGTGGCATCTTAAAGACTAGCTGCTATATTTTAATGTGAGTTTGTGCATCTGAGGTAGTGGACTAGTCCACAAAATCAGCTTTCTTTGCATTTCAGCTTTCACATCTGTATAATCTGTGGTTTATACATCTGTTAGCTAATGTTAATCTGTGGATGGCTTCCTTCATTGACAATCCACACAGAAAAACTTGTTTCTTACAAAATAATTGGATAAAACTGTGACTGCATGCTGTAATTCGTATCTCACGTTCTACAAGGGCTAGATACTTGCTTTTAAAAAGAAAGCTTAGAATTTGAGTCAGCTGGTGGGCTAAACATTCATCAGGTAGCATACCTAAAATCTGAGCAAACCTCAGCCAACCAGGCTATATGGCAACCATATGTATAAATCAGTCTGTCTATATCATCAACATCAATTCCTGTGATGGCAGTAGCTGTAAAAATCGGCCTTCCAGTAACAAGAACTGATGCTGATGATATCTGTTGGTTCACACATTGCGTTTCTCCCCACATAGACATACCTGAAGTAGGTTAGTAAGGAGGAAATATTGCTTGAGCCAGCCCCCGGGAGCTTCTTTCTGTTTAGAAAGAATGTAGACATTTAATCTACAATGTGTGGAAAGTCTCGGACTCAGAAAATAAAAAGCAGATGTGTCTTATTCTTTCTGTTTTGAAAAGCTGATGTTCATTTTGGTGACTTAACTCACTGTAGGATGTGAAGGAGAGCAGAATGGTGTAAGAGAAAGTCACCACAGATTTCACACATGGACTAAAATATTTTATCTCAGTATTTATGCCCCACTTTCTGAGGCAAATGGCTTCCACAAAGCAGCTTACAGTACAACTAAACTAATACACTTTTTAAAAATTATCCTAATAATCACAAGAAAACAATTTAAAATAATAATATGGAATGCATAAAAAAGGAAGAACATTTAAAACATTGCATGCCCATACCAGCAAAAATAAAGCATAGAACAATATCCTCTTAAAAATCTTATCAGATAAAGCACTCTCCTTACTCTGGAGTGATATTTTCTTCAAATGTATCTTGGCAACAACACCAAGATAGTATTTTGTGCAAAGCAAAAGGGCTGACATAAGTAACAGTTAAATTTGACAACATGAAGGAAGGTTGTTATGTTCCAGGAGCTTTATGAGCATTTAACACAAAAGTAATTCTGGTGATTTAAAATGGTATCGGAGTATGGATAACTGGGATTTTAGAGAAACTTGATCACCCCCTCTCTTCCTTCTTAAGGAGGGTAATGGATATCCCACAATGTGTAATGCATGTTGTTTTACGGACAGAGTTTGCTCAGCCTTGCAACAAAGGGAAAACATGGAAACAGGCCTTTGAGTTAATGCTGAGAGTTGTCTTTTCAGAGGATCGTTTTCTTGCCCTACTACGGGAAGATCCTTTTATAGCCTTCTGACAGAAATTAATAGATAGCAAGCTAGAAATCCTCGGGGTTATCACAAGAATTATTTATGAACATGGACAAAAGATAATTAAAATTATATATAAGGAAAAGAGCCTTGAGAAGAGAAGACAGAGGAAAGATATTATAACACTTTTCAAATACTTGAAAGGTAGTCATACAGAGGAGTGGCAGGATCTGTTCTCGATCCTCTCAGAGTGCCGGACATGTAACAGTGGGCTCAAGCTACAGGAAGCCAGGCTGAATATCAGGAAAAACATCATAACTGTTAGAGCAGTACAACAATGGAACCAGTTGCCTTGGGAGATCATGAGTGCTCCAATGCTGGAGGCATTCAAGAGAAAACTGGACAGCCATCTGTCAGATCTGCTTTGATTTGGATTCCTGCATTGAGTAGGGGGTTGGACTTGATGGTCTCATAGGCCCTTTCCAACTCAATTATCCTATGATTCTATGAAACAGATTTGCCAACTAGATCTGGCTAGTACTCTTATGAGAACTCTATGAGTATGTTCTCCCTCCTTCTTTGATGTCTTTGTTCCTAAGTCAGTCCCATCATATTTTTTCCATCTAACTATGCAACTGTGTGAGAGCATTTTATTACAACTTTATTTGATTTACTGAAAATACCATTCACTGAAGACCTTGTTATATAAGAAGATTAAAAATCCTTGTTTCTCTGTAGAAGTTGCTAAATTTGTTGCTGCTGTTCAGTCCTCCAAGATTATTGAATCACCTTATAGTATTTAAATATTTTGCTTCTCAAGAGTTTTTCATGAGCTTCTAAGGGAGGAAAGGAAGGAAATGTTAGCAGTTAAAGCAGATTGGACTAAAGAAGTCTTAAATGCCCATTTAAAAGCAACCAGTGAAGGCATCATCCTGTGGGAGGAAGTTGCATATGTAGAAGGCCACTACTGAAAAGGCTGTGTCTATTGTACTCGCTGTTCTAACTGACCTTGATGGCAAAAATTGATGAGGGCTTCTGTAATACATCTCAGGTCCTAGGCTGGTTCATACAGAGATGTAGGTGGTTGTTCAGTTCAGCTGGTCAGAAAATATGTACGTCTTTAAAGTTAATGCCAGTACTTCAAATTAGGCCAAAATTAGACCATCAATCAGTATCTCTGGCACAAAATGGGTGTTGTAACTTATTTGGACTACTCAAGCAGCCAGGCAGATGTGTGCTCCACGGGTAGGAAAGTTCCTTTTAAGAAAACATATAATGACATGTTGAAGCCACCCGTAGCCCAGCAAAGGTAACACCATCTGCCCAGGCCTCTTCTGGCTAGATGGCTTTGAAGGATACTATGGTACTGAAGACTTACAGGAGGCTCTGTAGACCTAAAAGGGTCATACTTAGACATGGGGACGAATAAAAAACAGATTGCGATATTCGTCAGAAATCGCTGATTTGTTAAATATTCGTCCCTTCATATTTGTGGGTTCCAGAGACCCCCACAAATATGAAGGTATGAATATTTCCCCATTTTTATTCATCCCCCATATGAAGAGAGGGAAGGCTAGCCCTACCTTAGCCGCCCCCCCGCTGATGCACCACCACCCCCGCCGACACCCCCCCACCGTAATTGGCAGGCTAAGGGAATCCAGGCTGCCCTTTGCAAAGATGGCCGCTGCAGCTTCCCTACCCTAAACAAAGCTGCAGTGGCCATCTTTGCAAAGGGCAGCCAGTGTCCCTTTCTACAGGCCATGGCTGCGGAAGCCAGCTGGAGACGGCGGCAGTGACGGCGATTACGGTGGAGGTGCATCGGTGGGGGTGACGGGGGTGGCGGTGTTGGCATGGGGGGTGCGGGGGGCAACGGGGGGGGGGTTTCAGGGTTTTTTTTGTAACCCCCACGAATCGACAAATAAATTCGTGCTTCGTGTTTTCATGGGGGGAACTTTGTGCTTCGTCAACTTTTGACGAATCACGAAGCAGGACAACTCGCCAAAATGGTGAGTCATCCCCATCTCTAGTCATACTACATACCCTCCACATTTATTCCAAAGCACCTACTAGAAAGTGCAAGACTCAGGAAGATGAATGTACCTTCCTGCTGCCTGCTGTCTCATATTTTGTGGCACCGAGAAAGTCTGAAATTTCAGTAAAATAGAAAAAGGATTCACTGAACAGAGTCCAACAGAAATGCCATAATGGCCAGTATTTTGTTCAGTATTTATCGCTTGCAGAACTGTGATTGTGGAAGCTATCATAGCGGTTGGACGACTTGCTGTTCACACACAGCCAGGCACAAGACCAGCACCTTGTCACTTTGGCATTGTAGCTTCTGCAACTGAACAGGATAGGAATGTACTGTTGCTTCATGCAGGGGTAGTGAACTTTATAATTCCTTTATAGCCCTTTATTATTGGCAATACAGGCTGTGGATTCAGGGATTTGTAGTCCAAAACAACTGGAGTGCCAAAAGTCTTGCAGCCCTGATAGAACTCCCAGAAACAATTCTCTATGGAGGGAAGAAGGAATGGATTGAGAGAGAATGTTCATGAGATACTGAATTTTTTTTTAAAAAAGGAATTTGCTACAGAAGAGTTAAAAGCATAAGTACTTCAGGTGATGGATTTGGGCATATAAAACTCGTCTAGCCCTATGGGCATTGGTTCTTTGCCCAGATAAGTTGTCTATGGTTCAGAGGTCCCAGTTACAGCTGTTTTTGTCACAAGCAATGCAGAAGGAGAAGGAGAAGAAGAAGGAGAAGAGGTCTTTCCCTCCAAAAATATCACTTGCAAATATTAGCTGCTGCAGCTCCTCAGAGAGACCTACTTGCTGAAACAGAGCAGAGCAGCTCACAGCATAGGGATAAAGCAACTGACTGATAAACAGAAATAGTTGCTCAGCGTTCTCTTTGGAGTTCTTTCAGCCACCATCACTCTACGTTTTGATGGAATGGCCTGTTTTACAGTATTTTTATGTTGCTGTATTTATTGATGGGTGCTTTATTGGGCCTGGGATTTCAATTTGTTTAAAACTGTGTGTCAGGATAAAGTGAGGCTCTGTTATTCAACTCTGAATTAACTGAATAAGCAAATAAAGACATAGGTGGGTGGAACAGAAGAAACATCATTTTAAGCAAAATGGCAACTTTTGCCGTGAATTCTTGAAACTGTAGAAAATTCAACAAAGTGCTTATTATTATATATTTGTGACTCCAGCCATCTCAACATTTAATTTTTCTTGATTCTTAAGAGATACAAATGACTGCACTGGACAGCAAAAGAAACAGACTGTCTACATGATCTACCAAAGGTCACAACAGAAGTGATCTATGAGCATTTTTAACCAGCTGTTTCTTCTTCCCAGGATATATGCCTCAATTATGCTATTTGTCTTTCCCATGACTTAACATGTAAACTGTTTTGCTTTGACCAATTTAACACTGATACATACTTGCAGTGTATGAAGAATTTTCAGGCAGGCCAGCATAAATTATTGTTCCACTTAATTAAAAGAATTTTTGGATCTACTGTATTCCATTATGCAAAAAAGGAAAACTGTATTCTCTGATATTTTAGTAAGAATCAACCGTTTCCTACTCGTTATGCACAAATGACTTCAACCCTTGTGTTGTCAGGGGAGATGGAGGAGACCATTGCCTTACTGGCAAAAATCATAGATCTTATTACAGCCAACAGAGTTGCAGAAATCACAGATCCTTGCAGGAAGTGCTGCGGTTTGTGGCTGGTATCAAAACAGTTCACCTGACAACAAAATGGAGATAAGAAAGGAAGATGTGATCAGAAATATTCCTGCTTTTTTCTAACCACGATGATCTGAACTATGTTTTACCTGTGAGATTGTTTGTTTCATCCTACAAATGCATGACTTTAGGTGGTTTTTTGATGACCTCGCAAGTTGGGGCATGATGATTTGGGAGAGCAGGAACACTGATCTCATGATCTTTCCCCCTAGTTGCCCCACCATATATATATATATTTAACAAATAATTGCTGCATTCATTTGATGCTAGATCACCTCTGCACGGACAAAAAAAGAGAGATAAAATAAATTCAAAAGCAAAACAACTCCAACAAACTCCAGGAGACAACAAGATTTCCATGGTGTGTGTGCATGTTTGAATGTGTATGGAGAACTTTAGAAAACAGTCTCTTCCCCCTATCACCTTGCAGCCCTTTAAATAGTCCCCCGTGGCTTGATGGTAGACCATAAAAGGAAAGCTGGGAGTCAGCAGGAGGGTGGTTTCAAAGGAAAGAGGGCTGTGGGTGTGGATTGAACTGCATTGGATTGAGGGGCCAGTGTGGATGTGGTCACCTAAACTGAACACAGTCACAAAAGAGAATGCAAAGGAAGCCAATGCAAAGCTGAATCAGTCTGATTTGGCATGCCAAGGTAGTCCTACCCTAAGATGGTACATATCTGCTTTAGGCCCAAACTAGACATTGCAGAGCACGAGAGCCTGTCATTTTCCTGGAATGTGAAATGTAACATTATAAATGGCAGCCAATGTGAAATCTGCCATATATTTGAACAGTGGTTTCCAACCATGTGCCCCCAGATGTTCTTGGATTACAATTCCCAGAAATTCTGGCCAGCACGACTAGTGGTGAAGGCTTCTGGGAGTTTTAGTCCAAGAACATTTGGGGACCCAAGGTTGGAAACCAATGTATTAGAGGGTGATGGTTGGGGAGCTCTTAGTTTGGCTAAACCCTCTCATGTGCCACAGTGCCTAGCTGATGTTGGAGAAGACACGGATGAAACAGTGGGCTGCTGTTTTTAGTGGTAGTAGCACATTCTGTAGTATCTAATTATAACTGTATATACTGATACACCTTGCATTTATATATTACTCACACATACATTTAGTGTAATAAATCACATTGGAGAAGTCTCATTTGAATCAATGGAACTTCTGGAGAATTGACTCACAAAATCCTCATTGATACTTTAGTATGATTCACTATGCTAAGCAACAGGATGTGGGCTACTGTTGGTTGAAAATAATATTGGAAATCAAATAATATTGGGGACCAAATGCACTGCCAGCTTCTAATTGTGGACTGAATTTTTCCATGTAGTTTGGTTCTCAAGTAGCCTTGAAGCCAACTTGTTTGGAAAATACATCCCATTGCCATCCAGAAGCATTGGACTACAACTCCCATCAAGGCATCTGGAAGGTGTTAGATTGGGAAAGCCTGTTTGAGTCTGTTTTTACGGTGCTTAGCTTTCAAAAGTAATGCATAGCACCCTAAAACTCATTTCCTCCAGCTGGGCTGCAAGGATTTAAAAGATGGGTGATAGTGATAACTTACCCAACATAACATGTTTTCATGAGCTGTCTTGCCAAGGTTCCCCACCCCAAATTAATGCGGTTGCTCTGCCAACCCACGGATTAGCTTGTGCAATGTTATTTTATAAAGGGCACTTGCAAGGTTATTTATACAGATGTCAAATCTCCACTTATAACGTATACAGTTGGACAACAAATCCATGCCAGTATTCTAGCATCATTTAGTAAAACTGAATTACAGGATTCCAGGAAAACTTCACACAATGTCCAGATGGACTGCCAAACAATTTACTGAAGTTAAGCTGTTTTGTGGAGTCCTTGAAGTTAGTGAACTGACCAGTATTCTGGGCATCTTTCACCATTGTAAATGGGATAAACAATGTTAGATAGATATCATTGATACCATATCATTGATATCATAGATAGATAACTGAGATTTGCCCTAATATCAAAGTGTTTAAACTGGTTAGCACAGTGTGAGGCCTGGTGAAATCTTTAAGACTAAAGGGCCAATCCTATCGTCTGCACATCAAAGAAAAAGAAAATAGGCTCTAATGAATGTTTGGGCTTGAACAGCTGCAGTTGAACTGTATGAGTTACTGTGTTGTACCAATTCAGCAACATACAGAATCAATTTAGGAATTCGTAGCCACAATTGCATGGCATTGGTCAAGTTGGATGTTGACAGAGTACCCAAGCAGGCAAGTGAGTGAAAGAGTGCAAGCCAATACTAAGGCCATCCTCATGTACATATTTTCACAGTACATATGACAAGTATTTCTTTTTCAAGGACAAAAATGGGCCACTGTGAGAAGACAGTTCCATGTTTATGTCACAGCTGCTGGAACATGACCATCATCTGTTAGAGGATGGTGGAATTACAATTTGGAATTAAAAGCCCACTGAGACACCTCCATCCAAAAATACTCACAACACAGGTTGGAAGAGATATCATCCGTGAGTATCTCTATGCAGATGTTGCTGCTTCTTGGCAAATGATGGAAAGTTACTTTTTAAAAAGGATTCTTTATAGTACCAGCACACTGTAACACAATACAGTTATACCAGTAAGCCCCACTAAGTAGTTGTTCCTGTTACAGTTAACACCCAAGATCTTGTTAAACTGTAGGAAAGGCAATGACATAAATCATGGTGGCATGTTACCCAGAACTAGCAAGTCATGACACTGGTGTTTGATGAAGAAGCTAGATGGCAACTAGTGAATTGAAAGCAATTTGTCACTGTGAGTTATGCTATTGCCTTTGGTGGATGTAGGTTTGCAACAGGATGTTTTTTAAAAAATTTGTTTTCCTTTCCCTCAAAGATGTCTTAAACTGGTACTTTTCAGTTGTTGTTTTTTTTAAAATCTGAATACTTTTTGAATCTCACTGGCATTTCAACACCCACAATGGAAATTGAGACATCACAAGCCAGCACCTGATACTCTGGCATGTATAAATAAAAATAAATAAAGGAGGTGACATCCTTTATTTATTTATATTTATTTAGTATCATTTGTAGCCATCTTTCTCTCAATGAGGGGACTCATCTCTGTAACAATAAAAGCCAATTTAAAAGTTACACCACAGAAGGAGTGAAGCTATCTCTTGTTAAATGTATTCTCGAAGGCTTGCACGGCCAGGATCCGATGGTTGTTGTAGGTTTTTCGGGCTGTTTGGCCGTGTTCTGAAGGTTTTTCTTCCTAACATTTCAACTATCCCACACATTACACCAGAACACAGACAGAGGTCTAACTCCTGTCCTCTGAAGATGCCAGCCACAGAGACTGGCAAAATGTTAGGAAGAAAAACCTTCAGAACACGACCAAACAGCCTGAAAAACCTACAACAACTATCTCTTGTTAAGTTGGAATTGTAATGTAATGTAGTTATACCTAAGTTATTGAGCAAAGGAACTAATTACAAGTAACTAGGTATTTTGTAACTAGTGACTTTCCTTGCTCTGCCAAACTTTGTCATGATGCAAATAATACACTTAGGGTATGGTCACACCGGCATACAGCATGCATTTTGGACTGCTTGTAGTACAGTCTGGATCAAACTGTTTCCCAACAATCACACAACATACAGGCAATAGGGCACCAGCCCAGCCCTAATCCATGCTCAAGCTGGACCTTTTTGGTCCAGCAGTAGGACTACTTCTTTTGGGGGCTGGGCTGGAATAATTGCCTAATGGATGGAAGGGTCACTTTAAGGGGAACGCTCCCAGCAAAGTACCAGTGCAATCAGATGCACACCTTTCCAGCTGTTTGATTGCACCCTTACTTAACCACTAAAACTCTAGACTTTGCAGGGAATAAGCAGGGAATAAGTCTTGTTCCAGTAGAAAATGAAATACCCAAATGAGGGTTGCTAGTAGAGATGGGGGTATTCGTATTTGTATACGAATACAAATATCCCCACGCAGCTGGAATTAATGAGGGTCCGGCCCCTGGGGCTGGACTGTCCACTCATGTGTCCGGCAGCAGCCCCTCTCTTCCTTCTGATTGCTCCGGAGCACTGCTTAGCAAGCCACTCGGCAGCCTTGCAGGGAGGCTCGTCCTCCCTCCCTCTGCCAGGAGTGGCTAGCCAACTGGGAAGAGAACGGCGCTCAGGAGCGATTGGAAGGATGAGCAGGGCCGCTGGCGCTGGTGGACGTGTGTGGACGGTCTGGCCCCAGGGGTCGGACCCTCATTAACTCCAGCTGCACGGGGATATTCGTATTTGTATACAAATATGAATATCCCCATCTCTAGTTGCTAGTTATCTCCCCAAAACAGTAGTTGTCCCCCAGGTATGATTCCATCTGTTTTTCATTATTTGTGATTATGTGTTTCCAGTATATATGGAGACTGCAAGCTACACAGTTCAGTGAGTTGGAGTACCTGGCTGCAGAGCCAGGGATTTGGAGTTCAATTTCCCAGTGAGCTTCCTGGGAGAAGAACCAGCCTGTGTAGCCTCAGACAAGCTGCACAGTCTCAGAGTGCATCCAGAAGAAGGACATGGTATGCCACTTCTGGGTACTTTCTGCCTAAGGAAAACTCTATAAGGGTCACCGTAAGTCAAAATTGACTTGACACCACACAGTATGGAGGCTGGGCACTGCTTAATGACGTTGGATGATCTCATTTCCCATTGCTGTCTGAGAGACTTGACACAATTGTTCATGCAAGTTGAGTTCAAGCAACTAGCGCAGACGTTGTATTCTTGAAATTCTAATGCATCTCCCTGCCTCCCATCATATATTTATCTCCCCCCCCCCCCCCGTGTGTACATGACCTTCTGTACGGGGATAAATTATACCTAGAACTTGCAACAGCTACTTTTCTTGACTACCCCTCCAATAATTTCCCTTACTGACTGGGAGATTTTGCCAACTGCAGTCTAAAAAGATAACTTTTCTGGTCATAGCTTAGTGGTAGATCATGTGCTTTTCATTAGAAGGCTCCAAACATTTGCTTACAGTGCTGGTTAAAATATATCAAAATATTAAGTCTGGGAAGACCTCTGTAAGAGAACTTAGATCTCAGAGACCTACAGACAACACCAGACAAGAGAGATGAACAGCCTGATATTATATAAAACAGTGTGAGATGTTCTGTCTGTGGATTTGATGGATTGCAGCCTTATTTATGAAAGCTCGTGGTTAAAGGAACCTCTAACCTCTTTGTCTTTTATGTTTATTAGTTTGATTTGAGATGGATAGTGTTTGTGCTGAAAAACAGGCATGTTTTTATGTCGTTTCTTAGATGTCAAGATGCATCACGAACAAGTTATTTTCAACAGCATATAAAAATGTTTCCTTGCCCGCCCTCCACTAGGGGGAGCACATGCAGACAGGAGAAGCTGTCTGAGCCATGTGCGGAGCTCATTTCCCTACCTGTAAATGTCTGCAGTATTGATGTTTTCTTGCACACTTAGCTGTAAATCTCATTCCACTTTGAAATTCTTTGTAACACAAGTAATCTAACAGATCTGCAGTACATTGAAACAGCTGCCAAGTTAGAGAATATGAGAATGAGAGGCTTGGCAGTGTTGTGAAGAGGCTGGGGCATAGGATTTGTTCCTCAAACTGTAATAAATCAGCAAAGTTGCAAGGCAGCAATGATCTTTCATTGTGACTTGGAGTTCATTGTATAACTGGACACAAATTTTCTGGATACACACTTTAAACAGATGGGTGGGTAGCAGATATTCAAACAGTTCTTCCTTTAGCTATGGGCAGGCAGAACAAAAGTGTTTGTTTAATGTTGCACACCAAAAAGAATAGAAGAAGAGGGAGTAGGAATGATGGTTTGTGTAGTACATTGGGGCTGCTCGATTAGCCTCCAGTGGCCAAAATCCAGTTGCACAGCACTGTGTGTACAACAGTGATGACATCAGTAGCACTGACAAATTGCTCCTGACTAAATGCTTCCTTTGGGGATTTCAGGGTTCACATGATTTCATTGCATTGCGTCACATGCATCCTGAATGAGTCACATGCATCCTGAAATCGCTTTTAATCAACAGCAATTTGTCATTGACAATAGCATCATCTCTGATGTGCATGCACAGCTGTACAACAGGATTTGAACCAATGAAATGTCTATCTTTCTCTGATTAGAGAGAGACAACCATGTTAGTTTATTTCAACAAAAACAAAAGCAGAACAAAAACAAAGGTCTTGTGACACCTTTAATCATCAATAATCATGTGCTGTCAAGTCAGTTCTGACTGATGGATTGGTGACTCTTTCCAGAGTTTCCTAGGCAGAGAGTGCTGAGAAGTGGTTTACCTTCCTCTGTGGCCACCCTGGGACTGTGCAGCTTGCTCAAGGCCACACAGGCTGGCTGTACCTGCAGGAGGCACAGTGAGGAATCAAACTCCCAACCTCTGGCTCCTCAGCCAGATACCTAAACCACTGAGTAATCCAGCCAGCCTGTGATGCCTTTAAGACAAGCAAATTTAATCTATTTTTTTGCAGACAACAAAGAAGGACTGTGCTCCTTACTAGCACATACTGAAATAAATTTGTTAAGTCTTAAAGGTGCCACAATATTTTTGTGTTTTCCTTTATTTTGTCTCAGATAATCTGCAGTCAAGCTCTGTACTTTCAGTTTTACAGAGAGGCCTTGTGTGCAGTTTCCTGCTGTTCAGTCTGTTGTCAAGGCCAGTCCTATCATTAGGCAGGGACAACCAGCAGATCTGAAGTTCCATAAAAGAGTAGCCAACTGTTAGTTATTGTTGTTGTTTAGTTGTTAAGTTGTGTCCGACTCTTCATGACCCCATGGACCAGAGCATGCCAAGCCCTCCTGTCTTCCACTGCCTCCCGGAGTTTGGTCAAATTCATGTTGGTAGCTTCGATGACACTGTCCATCCATCTCGTCCTCTGTCGTCCCCTTCTCCTCTTGCTTTCACACTTTCCCAACATCAGGGTCTTTTCCAGGGAGTCTTCTCTTCTCATGAGATGGCCAAAGTATTGAAGCCTCAGCTTCAGGATCTGTCCTTCCAGTGAGCACTCAGGGTTGATTTCCTTCAGAATGGATAGGTTTGTTCTCCTTGCAGTCCAGGGGACTCTCAAGAGTCTCCTCCAGCACCACAATTCAAAAGCATCAATTCTTTGGTGGTCAGCCTTCTTTATGGTCCAGCTCTCACTTCCATACATCACTACTGGAAAAACTATAGCTTTGACTATGCGGACCTTTGTCGGCAAGGTGATGTTTCTGCTTTTTAAGATGCTATCTAGGTTTGTCATCGCTTTCCTCCAAAGAAGCAGGCATCTTTTAATTTCGTGGCTGCTGTCACCATCTGCAGTGATCATGGAGCCCAAGAAGGTAAAATCTGTCACTGCCTCCATATCTTCCCCTTCTATTTGCCAGGAGGTGATGGGACCAGTGGCCATGATCTTAGTTTTTTGATGTTGAGCTTCAGACCATTTTTGCACTCTCCTCTTTCACCCTCATTAAGAGGTTCTTTAATTCCTCCTCACTTTCTGCCATCAGAGTGGTATCATCTGCATTTGTACGGTAGTTGGAGCATTCTTTGGCACTGCCCTTCTTTGGGATTGGGATGTAGACTGATCTTTTCCAATCCTCTGGCCACTGCTGAGTTTTCCAAACTTGCTGGCATATTGAGTGTAGCACCAAAACTCTATTAGCCTTTGCCCTGCTTCGTTTTGAACTCCAAGGCCAAATTTACCTGTTGTTCCTTTTATCTCTTGACTCCCTACTTTAGCATTCCAATCCCCTATAATGAGAAGAACATCTTTCTTTGGTGTCAGTTCTAGAAGGTGTTGTAAGTCTTCATAGAACTGGTCAATTTCAGCCTCTTCAGCATCGGTGGTTGGTGCATACTTGGATTACTGTGATGTTGAAAGGTCTGCCTTGGATTCGTATTGAAATCATTCTATCATTTTTGAGATTGTATCCCAATACAGTTTTTCCCACTCTTTTGTTGACTATGAGGGCTACTCCATTTCTTCTATAGGATTCTTGCCCACAATAGTAGATATGGTAATCGTCTGAATTGAATTCGCCCATTCCCGTCCATTTTAGTTCACTGACGCCCAGAATGTAAATGTTTATTGTTTAGTTATTAAGTTTGTTTAGTTATTAAGTTTGTTAGTTATTAAGTTTGTTATTACTATATACTGCCAGGGATGTCAAAAGGTGCTTGAAGGATTTTCTGCCTCATGTAGCAAAATAATGTGCTGGCTTGAGTACTGTGTACCTTCACTTGGTGGTGTATGTTCAAGGTAGGGAAATGCCATCTGCTGCTTCCTCTCAGGCAGCAAAGTATTTTGGGGATATTTCTGTCTATTCCAGTAAACGTCTGTTACCGAATCTGTTACTGTCCTATATCCTTTGTATGGTTGTCTCTATGCGCTCTGCAAATGTTTCTTACTGCTGTTAAGTGTTTTATTTGTTACTATAACCTGGACTAGGGATGTAAATCTTTGCTTGTGTCATTCTCACATACAAGCAGGAGGAACCACAAACTATTTCCTTTACTCCATTTTTGTATGTGGCATTGTCAACAAATGAGTGGAATTCCTCCCCCTTTTTTGTTTAAACTGAGCAAAATTGTGCAAGCAACACAATAACCTAAATTCTGCAGAATGATGACATGGAATGTTAGGGACTACACACATTGGGGGGGTTGTTGGCCTCTTTTAAAATCAATTGTTCAATCATTCTGCACATGTTTTTTGTGCACCCTTTACTTTGCAAAGAGATAGGATACTATTTTTGTGAGTTCGAGTTTATACAGATCATGGAGACCTTGTTGAAAAACAGGACTCCTTGTCTCACTCTTGCCTACAAGCAAGGAATCTCACTTGGTGTCAAAGTTCTTCACGAAGATTCAGGATGAGACCACCCAGATTGGCTAGAAAGAAGAATCATTCAATATTCTTTATATCCCTAACCTGATCAGGGTTATTTATCTGCAGCTGTGTCACTATAACATGTCCACTGGCGGTAGAGAAGCCACACTTAACTACCCTTCTGGTTCATGACAGGACTTTAACATCTCATTTAAAGAATGTCCCATGTGGACTCTGCTCTATGGTTTCTCTCATATTTTCCTTGTAGTTCCTTGCAGGTTGGTTCAATAATGTGAAACAAGTTCCCGCTAGCAGCAATGGGAAGCAGATATATTGTAAATAGTGGGTACATTCCCTATTCAGTTTGGGATCGCAGCAGGGTGTAAAACAGGGTCAAACCCATGTGATAGTCTCTATTTATCTTGCTTCCCTTCCCACACTATTTATTTAAAAAAAACCAACAACCCACAGGTACATAACTGTAAGGCTGCTGAATTGGTTAGAGTGCTGGGTGGGGCTTTGGGTGTTCCATCTTCAAGGCTTCACTGAGCCATGATTCTTACTGGATGATCTTAAGTCAATTGCTGTCTTTCTGGCCTGACCTGGGTGTTGTGAGGATAAATGGGGAGAAGGAGAGCCATGTATGCTGTCTTGAGCTTGCTGAAGGAAAGATGGGATACAAATTTACGTAATCAATAAAACAGCTAGCTGGAGAGCTCAGTGAATAAGTTGTGTGGCTGCAAAGCCAGAGGTTGGGAGTTTGATTCCCCCATTGTGCCTCCTGGGAGAAGTGTCAGTCTGTGTGGCCTTGGGCAAGCTGCGCAGTCCCAGGGTGTCCCCAGAAGAAGGGAATGGGAAACCACCTCTGAGTATTTTCTATCTGAGTATTTTCTAGCCTGAAAAGAGTTGCCATACCTCAGAATTGACTTGACAGCACACAATTATTAATCAATAATACATCAATAATATAACATCTAGGTTGGCCCTGAGAGGTAGAGTTTGCATATTGCAAATCATTTTTTAAGGATTTAGTAAGTTTTCTGCCGGAAGAGAACCACAGATAAATCTTGGAACCATGTGTGAACACTGACTTCTCATTCTGTCTCTTCTAGCAACACAAGTTAATATGTACCTTCTGTGGAAAAATACAAACAGAAGATACTGTCTGTTCTTCTCTTAAAGTGATTTTTTGTATGTTAGCATTGCAGGAAACTCCTCATGCTTAGAAAATTGCTTTAAAAGGCAACACAATGAAAGATAACTTTGTTTAATAATGCTGAACCAATTTTTATTTTTCCAAAGGAAGGAAGGGTATATAACTAAATCCAGTTTCTGCATCCCTCAGAATTATCCTTCAGAGTCTGCCAGCACCATCTGTGGTTTTCTGACTGGAGATCTGTGCATGCAGTCCTCAGTAGTAGCCTGAACTAATACCACACCTGCATCTCCGGTTTCCTCACACAGTCCATCATCTAGCTTGAGATATACGCTCTGAAGCCTTTTTCATTTGCTTCCTAGCTGGACAAGAATGAAATTATATTAACTATCAAGAAGTCATTTGGTACATGGTGAAAGTCTGGGGTTTCCTATTATAGCAGAAAAGTCTACTTTTTCTATATCCATCCCATGGGACCAGGGATTATTATGGACAGAAGCTGTCTTTCACCATCTGTTATTCTCTTTAGCTGAGAATGGGGAAGGGCCATGCTTACAATAAATTGGTTGCTTTCCTTATTCCTTTAAGGCATAAAGAGATGGCTCTACACCTTCTTTCATTACACCTTTTGCTTGCGTTTTCCTCCTGCCCTTTGTGCTCCCCATGACAGTAACAGCAATCTGGTATCCCAGGTTTTATCAGTTTTGATCCCGTCCATGTATCATTTTGTATCCTTTGCCATTCAGCAATAGAAATCATTTCATAAAATTAGGCCACTGAAGTCTTCCGTGGTCTTCCTTAAAAATTGTTCTTTTGACCATTGTGAAGGAAAACTGACAATGAATGGAAGCTATAATTGGGTAATATTGAGTTGAAAAACTGTTTAGGATGGGAAATGCACATGCATTGTGATGCCATGAATTGGATTCTCTTGATTTCTGTGAATGGATCTATCTCTCAGAAATTTGCTTTATGTGTTGCCTGAGGGGGTTAGGCAGACAGTTTTCAAAAGACCTTAACATGGTTCTCATTGACTGAGAATGCCTTTCCCACAGTGGAAAAAACACCAAGTTATTGCATTATATGACATCAAGTCACATCCAACTTAGAGCAATCCTAAAATGACTTGCAAGAAAAATGAGATGTTTAACAAGTAGTTTTACCAGTTCTGCACCCAATGAGTTTCCATGGCCACACTGGAATTCAAACCCAGGTCTCCTAAATCCTAGTCCATCTCTGTATCCACCACATAATGCTGGGTATGATAAATGGTAAGTTTGGAGTGGAGAAAGCAAAGAGTCTAGCTGGGATTAATTAAACTGTAATATAACATGAGATTGTGAAATGGAAAATGGGAATTTTAGTTCAGCACCAATGTAATGACTGAAGGAACCAAATAATGTATAGGTTTAATATTTACTCAAGGCACTGGAATAGGCCATCATCTAAGGAAGGGGCATTTTACAACAAAATGGTGGGTCAAACTTATCTCCCTGCTTTCTCTTGGACCAAAAAACGATTGGTAGACATTCAAAACTATCCGTAGACAAAGTGCTGGTGAAGTCTATGCATCTAAAAACCCATGGCTTCATTTGTCCAAAGTCATAAAAGCTTTATTTGCTTTTTATCTCCAATAACTGTTAAAACAGTTGGCAAGGCACACTTATTTCAAAACCTTTTTCTTTCTGAAAGAGGCTGAAATTGCTCATAGTTTTATTTGGTTTGAATCTTTTCATTAGAAAAAAAGTACTTAAAGCTTTGAAGATCACTATAGATCGTATCTTCAGATTATGTGTGATCATTTATTATGTCTTCTATGGGCCGCAGAAATCTGGGTGGGTGAAGGCCAACAAGGAAATGCATTTGCCAGGGCTCTTTAAGCTACCTGTTTTCTGTGGATGCCCAGCAGAAATATTGGATCATGGGTTCTTTGTTTTCAAAATAATAAGGAAGAAGGGATGGAGAAAAAGTGTCTTGTTTTTTTTGACTTTTGGGTACAAGAAGAGCCTTGCCAGTAGGGAATGGTGCTTTGAGTGTCTTTTGCAACTAGAATTGCCGTATTCTTCATGTCACAGTTGCAAACCAACAGATGTATATCAGTGACTGAGACAATGTGGCTCTCCTGCATTACCTAAATTAATATTATGTGTGCGAGACATGAAATGTGTGCTGAGCCAATGAGCCCTTGGTACTGGTTGGTAGTGAGGAAGAGATGGGAACTTATGCATTAAGTCCACCACACACAATAAAATGAAACTTTATCTTGCTCCAGCACGACCCAAGTTGACATTTGTCTCTGGAAACTTGGAGAAGCATGATAATCCATCATACGTAGCACTGGGGTCTTCAAGATTCATGGGGATCTTCTGCTGCCTCTCCGTCCCTCCCTCTGGGAAAACTTTTCTTTGTTTGTGTGGAAAGACCAAAGGAAAGAAAGACTGACAATGGTGGAGGTGGGATAAGAGCCCCAGTTCAGTTCTGACTTTGCTTAAAAGCCAGTGTGCAAGTGTGTATCAAGCTCACTGGGAATTCTCTGTAATGTGCACATGTGAGGGGTATTATTTTGTTTTATGTCCTTGTAATTGTGCAATCCCTAAACAAAAGACGTTTCTGACCAAATGCTGATGGGTAAGACTTCAGGATAAATAAATATGGAATGGAAAAGTGGAGCCCAGA
The DNA here is from genome assembly GCA_037013535.1 of Intellagama lesueurii. Classification (NCBI taxonomy): domain Eukaryota; kingdom Metazoa; phylum Chordata; class Lepidosauria; order Squamata; family Agamidae; genus Intellagama; species Intellagama lesueurii. The sequence goes on along the minus strand of JBAJHW010000004.1, from coordinate 172,222,798 downwards.
ACAAGACTATACTTGAAATATAATTCATGTGAACATCTTTCTTGGACAATAGTAGCCACGATTAAAATTTTTTTTGAATCTGTACCATATTAAAATAATCAATAATCCTATGCCGTCGAGTCAGTTCTGACTCGTGGTGTCCCTTTCCAGGGTTTTTCAGGTGGGGAATACTAAACACAGGCTGGCTCTACTTGCAGGAGGCAGTGGGGAATCTAACTGCTGACCACTGACTCTGCAGATGGATACATAAACCACTGAGCTATCCAACCTATACTATATTAGTATTATTGAATTCAGTCCTCTGAGTACCAATCTGTGTATAGCCAAAATGGTACAATTCTTGCAGAAATGAGAAGTATTGGGAGGCTCAGGCAAGCCCAAAGTCTGAATACTAAAAGTCGTAAAGAGAAAACACACTACAGAACATGCTCAGTGGTTACAGACTGCTGACGGACTGCTTGAAAGGAAATTGTGAACCATAGAGGGGGCAGAGGGAGATGGCCTTGCCTGTGACATATGGTGTATGAGAGTTCTATAACTCTGCTCCCTGCCCCCTTTCCCAGTAGAATATATTTTGCCCTCTCCTCTGAACCTATAGGTGAAAGGCTACTAGGGTGAATGGGCAGTGAAGGCTGCAATTAGAGATGGACATCACTTAAATTGTGCTACATAGTGAAGGTGGGACTTGTACGACTTGTGCCATGTGGTGCCACAGCTGCTGTGTGTTCCCTCCAACCACACCTCAGCTGGCTCCCCACTCATAAGCCTCTGCACACTGCTCGGATTGTCCTTTGTTGCCGGCTGCCCAGTTTGGGAAGGAGTTTGGGCTGCCCTTCTCCACCTCCTCCAGCAGCTGACAACTCAACAACTATGTAGGGAGAATCCCCATCCTGCCTGAGTGGTTGGCTGCTGGAGGAGACAGCGAAGGGCAGCCCGAACTCCTCTCCGAACTGAGCAGTCACTGATGGAGGATGACCCGGGCAGTGGGTGGAGGCTTGTGAGTGGAACAGCCAGCTAGGGGGGTGGTTGGAGGGAACTCATGGCAGCTGTGGTGCCACACGGTGCAAGCCATACAATGCGGCATAGCTTAAGTCATGCCCACCTCTAGCTGCAATCATTGAAGAAGTCTTACTGAACATTTGAGTGATTTGCTTCTAAGTGAACATGGCAGGATTGTGCCAGAGAATCCTAATTGTGCAAGACCTCCTGTTAAAAAAGAATGTCAAAATGGCAGTTTAAAAGTAGACGGTAGAAAACAAGCCAGCACATGACATCAGGGAAGAATTCAAAAGAGCATATTTCTAAACACGTATGCATATGTATCAGTCCTTGGACCCTTTTTACTTGAAGGGCTCAGCACCTTTCTAGCTTGCAAAAAGACTCTGAAATTTGGCAGGGAGTGGAGTTTTGAGCTCAGGGAAGTGTTTTCTGCTGGCCCTGATTAGAGCTGTATGGATTTAGCTGAGTTATGATCTGTTGGGCACATATATGCATAACTTGACTGGGTCAGCTAGTGCTCACAGAAACTGATTTCAGCGCTGTTATGTCTGATAGCAGAATGCTGGCAAGCAACTTTTCATTGCTGCTAATAATTTAATTTGGCAATCCCAATAACGGTTAATAATATTTGCCTGGCATTTTTACAGACACATACTTCATTTCAAACATTAAAAGCTTCCAATACTGTTCTGTTAAAATAAAATGAAAATGTTGGAATATGGGATTTCTACCTAAACAAAAAACACCCACACCACTTTTTTTAAAATAATGCATTTTACTGCTCTTGATTCCTGAGGAGGTAACAACAAAATAAAAGGGAAACTTTGAACAAACCTCATGTTGACAAATAGATAGCATTCCAAAAGATTTTGCTCTCCCTCTTGGCATGAAACACACAATAAAGCTAGGAGTTGTTTCAGGTATTTACGGTTTCTTGGGGTTTCTTACACTGGTGATACAAAACTGCCTTATGCTGTGCCAGACCCTTGACTCAGCTACATCAGTATTATTTGCCAAAGAGTGGGGAAGCTTAGGGCCTAATCACACAGACCATTTGAATAGTTCCCCCCCTTTTTAAAATATATATTGATATATTGTATGTATATGTATACAAATATTGATATATTTGTATGTATAGTCATGTGACATATATACCGCTGGGCCTGATCACATCGCTGTTAGTTCAATTGGCACATTTCTTGCTATTTGTACCAGTTCTGTAGGCCAGCGATCCCCAACCCTTCTTTGGTCCGCGGAACGGCTGGGGAAGGCGGGGCACCCCCTGCTCGCGCACATATGCGAACAAGCGAGCGCTCTCTCTCTCACTAGCATGCTTGCGCTCATGCGCATGCACAAACGGCGGTGCGGCACTTGTCTGGGCGCGCTTGCGCTCATGCGCATGTGCAAACGGCAGCGCGGTGCTCGCATGGGCGTGTTGGAGCGCGCACACAGGCGCAAATGGGCTGTGCAGGGGTGAGTGTGTGCGGGGGGTGGGGCGGGAGGTCTGTCTCGGTGGCCCGGTCCGGCTCAGGCCACGGACCGGGGGTTGGGGACCTCTGCTGTAGGCTACACATGCCATCTCCTATAAATAATTTTTTAAAAAATGTCCTGTTTCTGGGTGCCTGCAGCCCTATCATTTTCTTATTCTTATTATTTTTTAAATTTGTTAAGTGATATATAACTACAATGACATATACATGCCACTTTCTTGTCCCTTCCTACTGTTAGTTGATGTACCACCTGGTGGGATATATTATTAGATAAATGTAAGGCAGCATTAAAAGGAGCTTGAACTGTTGTTGAAAAGCTAGGAGAAAAAATTAACTAAAAACTACACAAAAGTGGGGATGACAGTTACAATAGAGAAGACATTGACTACGTGGAGAAAAAATATAAAAGAAAAAGTAAGTGACTTATCACTAAGCATTTCCCAAAAGAGAGGGTGCAAGTGCAGTGGTCATGCAGTGGCCACGGCAACCAAAACCCAACCTGTTCACAAAGTAAAAAAAATCAATAGCAATGTTCACACATGCCACAGTGATAAGGATTGAGGTGATAAAGGGATTGGATCATTTTAAAAAGACTATGTCAGTGAGGTGGAAAAAAACTGATTGGCTGGCCAAATGAATTGATGTTATCTATGTGTCATATGAACAGAACTTTTGAAATGATTTAAATAACAGCAGAATCTCTATAACTTGAGTTCTTTTGGCACATATGACTGCACCCTTAGGCCCACTTGGTCATTTGTCTTCAATTTCCACTAGTCCTATCTGACATGACCACTGGTAAGGGATTATGGGGCTTGAAGTCCAAAAAACCCTGGAATGCTACAGTCTCTCCATCCCTGGACAGGTCTGTTTTCACACTCCTTAGATTATTTGACCAGAGACTGGACCTGGGAACATCTGTACACAAAGTGAGAAGTAAGCCACAGTCCTCTCTTATCTCTCCTGTTTGTAGGAATTGGCAAATCTATGGATTACTTGTGACAGTTTTGTGTGCAGGAGAAAGGGGGAAAGGAGTACACAGTCCAGTGACTCAAGTCCTCCATTTTCAATCTGACTTGGCTTTTGATAGCCTTGTTGGAAAGCTGAATGAATCTCACAAAACTGTAATGGCAGCTGCGGTTGGTCATGTAAAGGGCAGAAAAACTGCACAAGTTGAAATTCTTTCTGCTACACCAGTGGATCCTAACCTTGGATCTAAGTATGTTCTTGGATGAAAACTCCCAGAAGCCTCCACTACTAGTTGTGTTGGCCAGGATTTCTGGGAGTTCTAGTCCAAGAACATCTGGGGACCCAAGGTACCACTGTAAGACACAACCATTGAAGAAACAGGAATCTCTTTGAACGTAACATTTACACCTTCAGAGAACAAGCAGGAAAGTTCTTTATTTGTGAGTAGAGCTGTCAGGTGTTTTTTGTTATCTGCTAATTCACTTCAGCTAGGAGGTTTGCTGCAAGATTTCTTGGAGTGGGTGGGTGAGAGGTGGAGTCTGCAAGTTTAAATGCCACACTTCCTTCTCTTGTTTGAAAGGAAAGTCTTCCCCAACTGGCAGATGCACAAAAGCTGTGCTCCTTCTGCCAGTTGGAAAGGACAATTTTAAATGGGAGGCTCATCCAATTGCAGCCATGCAACATGTGTTCACTTCACTAATGTTCAAGGGCGAAGCCTTTTTCTGCATCCAATCTGGAAGAGGAGGAGAGACCTTTCTCCAGATCAGATGATCACAAAATACTTCAGAAACAAACTGTGGTATGATCTTGGACTTTTGCAGCTGGTCCAAGCTATATGATTGGATGGTGAAGCTTGGATTTGACCTTGACTGTATTTACTCTTAAGCTCCACCAAATTCCACTCGCTCACCCAACCCACATGAATCCTGCAATATAATTTGATTTGCTGGGCTGCTTGGCCCATGCAGTCTATATTTCAAAACACTGCAGCTGCTTATCAAAAATCTCTCAGAAGTTCCTTTTCATTTGAAGTGGTTTTGTGTTTTTGAATCAAACCTGCAGAAGAAAACTGCGGTGTAAGCATTCTTACCTAGCTTGCTTGAGATATCAAAAAATAAACACTTCTGGTGACCTTGTAGAAGCACTTGTTCTACTAACACATCTCAGAAAAGCTTGGATCATATGCTACACAGGCACAGTTGTATTCTTGTTTTTCCTCCAAATTCACTTTCCAAGAATGTCTCATAGGATAGAGTTACTCATAGAGGAGGGAAATCAGAAAAACCAAGTCAGACATTTGCAGGGCAGGGTGAGGTGAAGAAAAATGGAAACATAACAAGTTGTGCCAGCTCAGCGCAGAATTATTCAAGCAAGCATTTCCTAGTTTATATTTGCAAACTTTTACTCACACAGAACACACATGACTGCTCCACTGCGTAATTCACATATGCTTCAACAAAACAAAATCTGAGAAACCATCCGGATGCTCTAAGTCACCTCTGAGTGCAATTCTATTTTGCATTTGTAATGAGCAAATGTAAAGACAAAAGTAAAGCTTCTGGAGATGGTGGGTGATTCCAGGGGTGTCTTTTACTGCACGATGGACCTGTCTTATTCCCAGAGTAGGTCCACATTAGGTTGTTTTCCATTTGTGACCCTCCCATGTTTTCTCAAAACATCTATATTTTTTCTTCCCAGAACAGGAGACGTAATAACTCCTCAATATATTTTTATTTGCAGCACCAAGAAGCCAGCTGTCTGGATTGGACAACCCTATTCTTAATGTCAGGTGTGGCTTCCCAGATGTTTTGACCTACAAGTCCCCACCCTGGATGGTCAGTGGCAAATGATAGTGGGAGTTAAATGTCTAAAACATCTGGAGAACTAAAGGTTCCCTCCCCCTGATTTCCATACTCCCAGGCACCCACTGAGACTTTATTTCAGTGGTCCCCAAACCTTTTTGACTCACAGCATCTTTATTTTACTGGCCACTGGCTGTGGCTCCCCAATATGATACTCTGGGTGAGGGAGGAGAAGAGAGGAGGGAAGCCTGGCCTGAGTACGAAGGATGAGAAGACTCTGTGGTGCCCCTGGCTGGGTTTGGAAGGGCCCCAGGACACCAGGGCACACAGTTTGGGAACCATTGCTCTATTTCCTTGCTGCTGTTTGGGCACTGGTGTCTGGCTAGCATAGATCCATTCTTATGGCAAAAGAGGAGGGAACATTATTCAGCAGTGGTGTATGTGCTCTGACTTGCAGAAAATTCCAGGTCCAATCCCTGGTGTCGTCTGTTAGAAGGATCCACAATAGTGATGCCAATCAGGGTAGACATTACGAGGCTATGTAGAGAAATTACCTGACCTGATATAACGAGCTTCTTGTACTCCTAAGGTTTGACGAAATGGGCAACTGTAATTCTATTAGGTACGTCACATTCTGGAATCCAGTTTCTCCCTGTTTGGGAAACCCATTCAATACAAGATTGGTCAGTTTGGAGGTTTTAGCTTGATTGCAATAGGAAAAAGAGTCAAACTGAATGTCCCAGAGTGTTTGCTTGCATATTGAACTGGCCTTTTTATTCTCAGTATGGAATTTGGCAGAGGCAATAACTGCAAAGCTTTATGGCTAAGAAACTGGCTAGCATCCATCTTTAGCAGTTTTGGTGAGTGCAAAGCTCAGCCAGATATTATTATTATTATTATTATTATTTTGAACTACACCCTCCAAAGTCCCCCACCCATTGTGGCAAGCAGACCTAAAGCCATTCTAGTATTGCAGGGCCTAATTTGGGCCCATCAACCAGCCTGCAGCTGGTATGACAAAGAAAAACAAAAGCACCAAGACTCTTTCCTAATTATACTATAAATGATCAATATTTCTTAATATTTGAAAATAATTGTGCGTGATAAGAAATAACTTTGCTGGTATTGCTTTGTCAAAGCCTTGCTCATACCTTGCTTTGCATTGTTTGCTTATGAAATATTATAAAATAGTTATGTATGAATAATTATTGCAAATATTTATGCAGTATTTACATATTAATAATAATGTTGGCCAAAATCCTATTAGTTACTCCTGTTGGCATAATTCAGGTCACCATCCATTTCGGCAGTGAATTGCCACAACTTAAGTCAGTGTAAGTATTTGCTGTTGCATACTAAGTTGCACAACAGCAGATGCTTACCATAACTTCTTAGCTTGTGACAATTCACTCTGTGATTGCATAACGACATAACAGGATTCTGGCCAATACTGAAACAATAACAACAACAGAAGCAACAACAATAAAAAATGTTTGCTTTCTGCCCTGGATGGTATACGGTATGGAATGAAGAGTACAACCCACCACTCTTCTTCTTCCCAGTCCTGCTTGGGATGACTTTGTTCCTTTTCCAGTCAGTCCTGTGGTGGATCTTTATGGTCCCATTCATAATTGCAATTATCCAAAAAGAGATCTTCCAGTGTCTTGAAGCCACAAGAAGTTAGAATTTACAAGAAATCATTAAAGAAAATACCTGTGGAGAGCTGTTCATTGTTTCAACATAAACAGTCAACAGGACTGTACAGTAACATTGGGATCATGACGAGACACTAGGAATGCAGCAACTTCATGTCTCTATCACAAAAAACTGAAAATGCATACAGATGATTTTAATGAGGACTGAGATGCATTGATAGGTTATCTCAGGCACACTCCTCTCTTGACGTATTGCTAAAGCTCAAGGGTGACTCTGGTCGGATGTCCCATCCTCATGTAATTTCATGGCTATTGCAGTATAATTCTATTTCCCCTCCTGCTTCCTGGGTCTCAATAACTTCTCTTGCTGTATTTGTTTTTTTGTTGTTGTCTCTTTTCCCCTTTTGTCTCCTCTCTCCCCTTTGGTGTCTCTTCTTCTCCCTCTATGTTTGTAGGATTTTAAACATCCTTCTCTCTCTTACTGTCGTTACTGGGTTGTTGTTTTTTTAAATCGTGTATAGAACAAGAAAAAAAATGACAGGATATGAACATGCTTTTAAAAAAAGGAGACATTAATTATCAGTTTTCTAACTAATGTTGCTGGGAGAAAGATAGCACTGCCTTTTGAAAAGAGGCAGAAGAAATATAACCTTTCTGTGAACCCATCAGCCCTACTTGAGACATAAATTAAAAACCTCTTAACCAGGAGGCCTTTTTTGGCACAGGGCTGGTGTCTCCAGTCAGAACCCCGTCTGTAGGTATGAATGCACAAAATCTCTCGGCTTCATGGAACTTTGAGCCCCAGGGGGCTTCTTATGTTTTGGTTTGATTTGCTGTAGCCTATGTCAGAAAGCTTCTGTGGTCTTCAGCAACTAGCGGGGAGGGGGCACGCTTTTTGGTCCTGAGAGCCTTCCCAACTTCCTCTCTATCCTGGTAGGAAAATTCCTTGGAAGGCTGATAAAAAAGGCCATGGTAACTGACGTAGAACAGAGAAGTGCATTCTTTAGTACCACTCTCTCTGGTGATATATAACTGTTGTCTGTTTCCACAATTTTGTTAATCATGAAAAGGGCCTGTAATGCCTTTACACTAATTAATAGGTAACCCCCTTTCCACAGTAAAGAGATCTAACTGAATAAGAGACTGCAAGAAGTGGGAACAAGAGCTGATGTTTTTGATATCATCATAGACCATATTTTCTCTTTAGTGGAGTCAACCCATTCTGACTTGGAGTAGTCAGTGGTTCCATTTTTGGCTCTTCGGTGCTCAGACATCAAATGATATCTGAAAGGAGTCCTGGCCGTGTCAGCACATTGTCCGCCAATGTGCTTTGGAGATATGAGGTGAGGTGGGCAGCAAAGAAGACATGCCCAAAGGTGATTGTGGTGGAGGGACTGAAGTGAAGCAGGATCACCTGCAGAGAAGCTACTTTCCTGTAATATATCTAAGTTCAGCTGCAATTCTCATAATGACTGGGGAGCAGGGAGACTAGATTTTCCCAGCATCAATATATGGTTGTGAGATACCCTGTTGTGATAGCCAGTGTGGTGTAGTGGATGTAGAATCATATTAAGACTTGGGAGACCTGGGTTCCAATCTCTGCTTTTCTGTGGAACTAGGGATGGGATTTTCAGATTTTTCTGGACTTCAAATACCAAAATTCTCCATTCTGGAGGTTCTATCCACCTGGCTGGCCCATGACAATCTTCTCACTGTGATAACCTTTGAAGACGGTTCAGAAACTTCAGCTGATGCAAAACTCTGCAGCCAGACTACTGACTAGGGCCAGCTACAGGGAGCATATAACGCACCTGTTACAAGAACTGCACTGGCTACCAGTATGTTTCCAGGCCCAATTCAAAGTGCTGGTCATTACCTATAAAGCCCTATACAGCTTGGGTCCAGGCTACCTGAAGGACTGTATCTCCCTATATGCACCTTCTTGGCGATTAAGATCAGCAGAGGAGGCCCTCCTCTCGGTCCCATTGCCAGCACAAGCACAGCTGATGGGGACACGGGAGAGGGCCTTCTCGGTGGCAGCTCCCAGGCTATGAAACGCTCTCCCTTGGGAGATCAGGATCGCCCCTTCCCTTTTATCCTTCCGAAAAAAGCTAAAGACCCATCTCTTCAGGGAGGCTTTTAATAATTACAACTGAAGCCCTGAAGCCCATTTTAGCAAATAATTTTAATCTTTTCCATGTTTTCATGTTTTAATCTTTTAATTGTATTTTAAATCATATGTTTAATTTATCTTTTAATATTTAACTTATTGTGTTTTTAAATTGTGTGAATTTTAATGTTGTGAGCCACTTTGGGTCCCTTGTTGGGAGAAATGTGGCATATGAATAAAACTAATAAACAAACAAACAAACAAACAAACAAACAAACAAACCTGGGACAGTGGATTCTAAATTTTTGACACCAGGGACCGGTTTAGTTGAAGACCATTCTCCCAAGGACCAGGGGTGGTGGTGGGTGTCCGTCTGTGTGTGCGTGTGGGGGGCGTGCGTGCATGCATGCGTCTGTGTGTGTGTGTGGGAGTGCGTGCGTGCGTGCATGTGGGAGGGAGGCAGGCATCAGTGCATGTGTGCGGGGGCCATGTGTGTGTGTGTGCATGCATGCTTACGGGCATGTGTATGCGCGTGTTCCTTCACCCCTCGAAAATCTGTCTCAGCGGCCTGGTTCTTCCAAGGCCCGAGGGTTGGGGACTCCTGACTTAGAAGACTTTGAGACTTAACTAGGCCTAGCTCTACCCAAGCGCCCTGTTCCTTTCCCAGTGCTAGTTGTGAGCTTTCTTTCTGAGCAGGACACTTGGGCAGATCTTGGCCTAGCCCATCCTCAAAGCCTTCTAATTTAGGCCTTTCTCGAAGATATATCACATTGGGGTGTTTGTCAGGTACCTGCAAAATATGTAGAATTCCTGGGATTGGGTGATATTTGTGGTCTTGAAAATCCAAAAATCTTATCCCTAGTGGCAACAATAACCCACTCCTTGAATTTCTCACATATCCTGAAAACCCTATTAGAGTTGCTGTAAATTGGTGAATTAATGGCACATGACAACAAACCTTGTTGTAATGTAAAATGTTTCATGTGGCAACTAAGAACCCTTGGATTTGCACAGTACGTTTGAATTTGGTTGAATGAACAGTAGAAATGTAACCACATAATGAAAATCAGAACAGAGATGGTCTGAAGCAACTTTCTTAAGATGAAGAATGTCACATTAAACAAAAATTTAAAGTTGACTTCGACAGTGCTGATTGTATGGTGCCATATATTCATGGACTTTAACATAGATTAAATGCCTTGATTTACGAACTTAATCCGTCCCAGAAGATGTTTGTAAGTCGATTCAGCATTTCCCATTGAAATGCATTGAAACCCGATTAATCCGTTCCAGCTGTTTTTTGGTTGTATGTAGAGGCGCCAGTTGTAAGTCAAAGCATTCGTTCCCATAGGAACTAATGCAAAACCGGTTAATCCGCCCTCTACCACTAGGGGGAGAATTTTTTTTTTTTTAACCTAAGAGGACTTAGGTTAAAAAAAGAGCAGGAAAGGAGGGAGGGAGGGAACAATGGGGAAAAGAGGAAAGAAAGAAGGTCATCACTGGGGCACACAGACCCCCTCAGACAAAGGTTTGTGCTTTTAAGCACAAAAAGAGAGAAGACAGAGAGAGAGAAGACAATGGGGGGGGGGGGGAGAGAGTTTGGAGTCTAAAACACATTTTAAACCCACACATGCTAAACCCACACATTTTAAACCCACACATTTTACACCAACACATTTTAAACCAAACCAAGCAACTTTTAAACAAAACACATTTTAAACCAAACCAAGAACCTTTTAAACCCACCCACCAAAATTTTTCTGATTTTAAAACCAAAAGACTAAACTCCATTTTAAAGCACACCAGCCAGCACAGACCCTTGCAAAAAATTTTCTGATTTTAAAACCAAAAGACTAAAATCCATTTTAAAGCACACCAGCCAGCACAGACCCTTGCAGAAAGGGTCTGCAAGACCCATCAAAGCACAGAAACATAACCCCCCCACCTAGCCCAAACCCAAGCTGCAAAACCCCTGTACAGTAAATACAGTGTACTCACCCAGAACAGGCAGTCTCTCTGTTTTAAAAAAGAAAGTCAAAAATCCAAAAATCAAAAATTAAAAAAAGCCAAAAAAAATACAGTACGTACAGTACAGTACCAGGCAGTACAGTACCAGGCAGTACCAGGCAGTCTGAAGTCTCTCTCCGTATCCACACTCTCTAACCGCTGGGGCGAGCGAGGTAGCAGACAAGCAGCCTCTTCGCTGGCCAACGGTTAACTGAAAGTTCAAATTTCCCGCTTTCCCCACTTTTTTTTTCCTGTTCGTAAGTCGAAGCTCCGGTCACAAGTCGAAGCAAAATTTTGTGACCGGAGCTCTTCGTAAGTTGAAATGTTCATAGGTAGGGACGTTCGTAAGTCGAGGCACCACTGTACTATGTAGAAGATATTGCAAGGTAGATTTGTACCTGCATGCTAAGAGCTTCTCAGATTGAGATGGTGACCAACAAAGAAATATTAACCACAGAGAAATGCTAACAGAAATTAAAGAAGACCCAAGAAAGCATGAAATACTTAACAATTCAGAGACCTAGAATGCCTTGATCATGTTATGAGAAATGGAAAAGTACAGGTTGTTACAGTTCATCATTCAATGTAAAATAAATGGGAGAAGACATGCAGGAAGGAAAGGAAGATACTGACTGCAGAACTTTTATAAGCAGCAGAGTATCTTTGTTTGAAGCTGTTGTCCCTGAAGTCAACATAGCCATCATGTAGGAGAGGAGAAACAAGAAGCAGCAGCTTTACGAAAGTCTTGCTCCTGATGGGGATGAAAATAGCAAGAACTGGTTTTTTGATATGAGGCAAAATGGCTGCTAATATTTTGGGCCTCCTTTGGAGGAATGGTTATGGGGATTGTCTGCATTTTAAAATCTACTCGGTAAATTTTTTTCAATTAAATGAAAAAGTGAAATTAAATGAAAAAATATATTTTGGCCTCCGTTTTCCACATATGAAATAAGAAGATATACCAATGTTGATATATTGGGCTAAGAGAAAACAAAAGTAAGACCTTTGGAGGGACTTCTGATCTTACTACCATTGACTTTTAATCAAATGTTCATACATTTTGGGAACATATGAAAGAAATGACAGACACAAACCACAAGGGAGCTCTTCCCCCTCAGTACTGTAGGCTTCATTCCCACAACCAGTGGAGGCCAAAAGAGGAGGGGGGAGGCAAGCAAAACTTGGAAAAGCTTTTTTCCCCTCCGCTGCAATTCCCCAAAGCGCCACTCAACATGTTTAGCATCCCAGAATCCCTTAGACCAGGGGTCCCAAACCCCCGCGGAGACAAATCTCCTGCCCCTCCCATGCATGCACAGCCCCTCCCACACACACAGCCCCTCCCATGCACAGACGCCCCCTCCCCACCTGCATGCTAAACCGGTACATGGAGGCAAAAAGATTGGGGACCACTGCCTTAAACAGACTCCTCCAGGCTGTAATTCTGAGCGCTCTAGTCCGAAACAGTAACTATTCTGAATTCTAGAAAAGACGTTCTCAGATGCAGGGGCCTTCACAGTTTAAATGGCTTTCCAAAGTCCACCGTTCATTGGCTAGTCTGCAGGACACAGGGTAGGCAAAGCCAACACCAATGCAACAGGTGGACACCACTTGCCACTATCCATGTATTTAGCAATGGGTTTTATTTATTCATCTATTTATTTTATTTATGTAACTGTTATGTAATTATAGCGATTTCAATTGCCATTTTAAACAACAGATTTGGACAGCAATAGACGGCAGACAAATCTAAGATTACTTTAATTATTTTCAGTAAAAAAGGGAGACTGGCTGTTTCTGGATGTTTTGGGGGATGGGGGATATGGTACTTCTTTTGTTAAAATCCTAAGGGGGCCGAGGGAGTAGGAAATTGGCTCCTGCAACCCTAGAGAATCCCCAACCCTGCTTCAATAGCATGGGTAGCTACTACTGCTGTGGTGCCAAAACAAAAAACAAAACCCTGAAAATTTAGTGTGTGGTTTTCATTGGGATCATGGCACACAGAGAAGGGAGAGTTAACCCTTATCAGCCACAATTCTGACAACACCCCACCCCCCGGCAGCTATTAGGCTTAGGAAAAAAGCTCACCCTTGTGAAGATGGAAGTGTTTTTCCTAAGAATAATTTCAGTGTGCAGAGTGGGGGGGGGGGGGATTTCTTTTCAGGATCTCTGCTGGGGAGGAAAGGTTTAAACCCTCATGTGCTGCAGGCCTAGTGAGATCACACACACCCTGCACCTAGTATTATTATTATTATTTAAATGCTTACTAACCACACAATTAAAATAATGGTTATTATGACCTTCAGTTTCAAATTTGAAATCTTGACAAATTTCACAGGTTCAATTGTAAAATATTTTCTTTGCAGCCACACGGGCTATGTCCTCTGAATGTTATCTGTTATTAACATACAAGTGGTTGGCTGATTGAACTCTGGAGCTGGTGAAACCATTTGGTTATGCATTTGATCTTGGATATCCATTATGAGAAATGTTCTTCTTCTTTTTTTCCAAGCAAGACAGGAAGATCTGTCAGATGTTTTGCTGCTCCAGAGTTCACATTTTGGTTTCATATGTGATTTTCCTGGATGGCAGTTTTATGGGCAAATGGCTGTGTGTTAAAAGCAATGCATGCTGGCGATATCATCAATATGCCGCATAGTGTATGGTGTCTCCCGGTGACAACAGATTTATAGCTTTTCTCCTCTCATAAAAATCCAGTGTTTTGCCCAACAAAGTCCAACTGGGTTTGTGAAATCAGGAAATACAAGGAGACCATGTTGGAGTAAAAACAAAAAAACAAAAGAAAACAAACAAACAAAACCCACGTGATTTTTCAATAAATGTTAGTCTAACATGTGGAAGAATGTGGAATGAGAAGTTTAGCTCCTGAATGGAGATTTTTTTTTGGTAACAGCATTAGATATGACAAGGACACGTAGCATGGAACAATATTATAATTTCAGTGTATGCTTACTTTAAAGATTTAAAAATTCCTTCTTTGAGCTTTTCTTTCTTTCTTTCTTTCTTTCTTTTTTAAAAAAGAGTAAATCTCCAATCAAACCTGAACATAATGAAACGGCAATAAAAACAGTAATAAAAATAATGACAAATTCAACATTAACTATTTAAACTGCATAGCACCATATACACTGTGGCAGCCAATAAAATCCTAATTTGTACAGGCCAAAGTAAACAGGTCAGCTTAAGGACCTACTTAAAGGACTGCAATGATTTGGCCTGGTGGGCATCCACTGGAAAAGAGTTGTACATGCTAGGTGATGATTCCAGGAAGACTCTATGCCTCACCCCTCATGCCTGTCACATTTGATGTGACAAGAGTTCCGTTCAAGGGCCAACCAAGGAAAGCTCCTTGTTACATCCTCTAGTGAAAACGTCTGAAATATGAAATGTTCAAGGGAGGAAGTGAGAAGATACTAGTGAACAGATCTCACATAGATGAAAACTAGTCCAGGTTGACTTGGCATGGTACGTAGGCATTATGTTGCAACTCACTATCTTTCTATGGCAGGGATTATCACTAACACACACACAAGTTGAGAACCCTACCTCCAGGCTTACCTCATCTTTCTTAAGAGAGAATTGAGAAGAAAGGTAGAACAAATTTTTAACTGTTAGAGCAGTACAACAATGGAACCAATTACTTTGGGAGGTGGTGAGTGCTCCAACACTGGAGGCATTCAAGAGAAAATTGGACAACCATCTGTCAGATCTGCTTTGATTTGGATTCCTGCACTGAGCAGGGGGTTGGACTCGATGGCCTTATAAACCCCTTCCAACTCATTTTTTTAATGATTCTGTAAACTTCATATAGGCATTCACTGTTGCACATCAGTCAAGTGACTTGATGCATGACAACAAATGTCTATGCTAACTTCTTAAACTGAGTCAATTTGCAATGGAGATTTGTGCTGATGAACTGAATGCCACTGTGGTTTTTCCACTGGATTCCACTCAATATCTAGAAATCATTTAAAAGCAGCCAGTAAATATAAATAGAACAGGTACAGCTTCCTTCCTCAGTGTAGTCCATGACAGGAAATTCAGCACACAGCTAATAAGTACAAGAGGTCTGCTAAAATACTGGGGAACGTATGAGTCACAGTCTGGTTTAGAAGGTCATTGTGCAAAATATTAGAATGTTACACATTCTTGGTTCTCAGCAGTTTTACAAGCATGGAAGCCCAGTTGGTTTGTAAACTTCTGTTCAACTGTGAGGTTGCATGGAAGGCAACTTTTTTCAGGCAGTGAGAGGGGGTGGGGTCCCAGTGTGCTTGGACTTCTGGTTTCCATTGGGTCCCTATTGGGTACAAGGAACCTCTAGGTGAAACCTGATGGTCTGTTGAGCAATCCACAATGTGCAGTTGTGTTTGTTGTTCCAAAGGGAGAATTTATGGTTTTCTAGAGAGCGGTGTAGATGCTTATGCAGCGTAGCTATTTGGGAATAAGTGTCATAATGTGCTTGGAAGTTAAATTTTCCTCATTAAAATAACAAAAGAAATTATGATTTATTACTGTAAACAAAGAATGAGAGTATGATGGATAAAAAAAGCTAATTTGAAAACAAGAAAATGTGTTCTCTTTAGTCATCAGGGCTTTAGATTGAATTTTCACAGAAGGTCTGTTTTCTATCACCTCAAGCAGAAAGCTTTGTTTCTATCATATACACTGACATTCCGATAGGTGTCATTTTGAACCGTAATTTGTCTTTATATTATTTCCACGGTGTTATTTGTATGTTTATGGCTTTTGGCAGTAGGGCTCTTGCATTGTCAGCTTTTTAGGGAGGAGGGCTATTTGTCATCCAATCAAGTCTTGATTAATCAAAGTCACCTTTTAACATCAAGGCCCCTTCTTGCTGTGTTGAGCAAAATTCTCAACAATTAAGCATGAAAAAGGTTGCCAATGCCAAACACTTGCCCTGGCACAGCCTCGTCTTTTAGGTACATACCTCGGCTACAGAAAGAAATCTTTTGACAGAGTTTTGTGATGAAATCTTGGAACCTTTTGCAACCCAAAGAAGGATGTGGTATATCCTTTTCAAACAGGCAAATACTTCACATGTTTATTTTGGCTCCTCTCAATCAAAGCCTGCTGTGATTTTGCTATACTTAAAATTAACAATCTGTGTTATTGCCCCCTGTCTTAAATTACTCTGATATTTCTTCTTTAGGTCTTTGCCAGAGAAAAGTAAAAAGAGGAAGGTACCAAAATCTTTGCAGTGTTATTTGCCACAATAACTGCCTGATACCAATTTCAGTGATCAGCTCAAATACATATAAAATTTTATTCCAGCTTGTGAATTACATGCTGCTTACTGACTAAATGGCTTAACTTCCATTATGTTGGAATTACTAGATATGTCCTCGTAAAGGTACTGGCAAGAAGAAGAGGAAGGAATTTCTAGAAATCTGACTTTTTGCAGGGTAAAGCATGAAGGAAGGAGAATGTGAGGGAGGTGAACTCAATCTATACCAAGCAAAGACCTCCCTCTCCTCCTTGCTGTTGGTATACCCAACAATCTCAAATTTTACTTTTTTGAGCTATAACTCTCAGAATCCTCAGTCAGAAGGGCCTGCAATCTTGTTAACTGGGGGTTTCTGAGAATTGTAGTCCATTTCCCCTCCCCCCAGATCGCACCCTTGCCCATACAAGAAACATCCACAACCTTTAATATTTACTATGTGAGGTTCTAGACTGGCAACTGCCAAGTCCACGATTCATGTTTTGGCAGGGGCTAATGAAAGCTACAGGTACCACCTCGGTGGGAAGGTAACGGCGTTCCGTGTCTAGTTGCACTGGCCACGTGACCACGGAAACTGTCTTCGGACAAACGCTGGCTCTATGGCTTGGAAACGGGGATGAGCACCGTGCCCTAGAGTTGGACACGACTGGACTAAATGTCAAGGGGAACCTTTACCTTTACCTAATGAAAGCTATACCAGCCTGTAGACTGATGCCCTTCCTTCCATGAAATCCAAATCTGCCTTTGTCAATTGCTTGAATTGGGTTTTTCCCCCTCCTGCCACATTAAATTGTGTTTAATCTGAATAGCTTTCTGTTGAATTTATGAAGAAATTTGTTAATCTTGTGACATTCTTGTAAAAATAATTAATGAAACAACATTCTCAACTAGCAGAAGATGTCAAACCCAATAGGCATAGTTTTTCCCAGGATGGAGAGGATCATGTTGTACCTGACTGCCATGCAGCTGTTAAAAATGAGGAGCCTCTTGCAAAAATGACATGGTAACCCTAATTCAGCAGTGTAATCCAACTGTAGGCTGAATAAATATGCCTGTGTTCAATAATGTCATTGTATTACAGCAAAAGATAGTAGTTGTGTATTCTCAGAATTAGTGCAAGGGTGATAGCCGATGGATTTTTTTTTTAATTGTTTGTTTTTTGTTCTGGCAGTTGCACAAGAAGTTGCAAAGGCTATTGTCTTTATCAATTTGAAATATTTGCTAACCAGTTGCAAAATAGCTGGCCCAACTGCACAGTGGTGAAATCCAGTGTCACTATGTGAGAGCTTTAAAGTCAAAGCAGTAAGGGCTCAGCTTGGATGGTTTTGCCATTTTCATTCTCCTATGTCCAGTTTTTAGAAACAAAATTTCATATTCTTGCTAGACATTCTTTCAAATTGACAAAGACATTTGCAATGTTTAGATGGTTTTTGTTAGAAAACAACCAAAATACATATCTGACCCATTCCCCGTTTCAAGGTGTGTAACAGGAGAACTGCTTGAGGCAGTCATGTCAGCACTTGGAAGATGGCCTCCTCCCATCTTTTTGACTTATTATCTCCCTTCAAAGAGTCCAAGTTGAGTCACCAGTGCGGCTTAAGTCTGACTTGATAGCAAGTTAAATAAATAAATAAATAAATAAATAAATAAATAAATAAGTCCCATAACTTGAGTCCCCATCCCTGCCCACCACAAGCTATCTGCCACTCTAGTCTGCCTGCAAGTGCTGCCCAGGGTATTTGCCCACTCCCTGGTGCATTCTGTCCCCAGTGCTGCTGGCATTTCCTGCTGGCATTCCCACTGTTCAGGGTTCAATCACTATGCCATTGCAGTCATTTCCTAATATCTAGATGCTGTTGGCGGTTGGTATGTACTCTTTTTGTTTGACATAATTACTGGGAAGGAGTCAGAGGACACAGCAAAATCCTTCAAAATGTTTTGTCTGTTTGTGTGCGTTTTTTAAGGGGGAAATAATGGCTATGTAGTATTTTTATTGGCTGTAACAGAGTTCTGGACATCTGGAAATTCTGAAGTTTTAAAATTCTGAATTCCAGTTCTGAAGGGATGCAATTCAGAATTCTGAATCTGAATTCTGAATCTGAATTCTGAATCTGAATGTTGGTTCTAGTGCACACCCCTAGTTTCAGTGACTAAGATAAAGTAAATTATAGAAGGATAACCCTGATCATGTATCCATCCTGCAAAAAAGTATCATACTTTTTCTTCCTCCATGAAGATTACTGGAGAATTTTCTCAAAAAAGAAACCAATAAAGATAGATCTTTGATAAGTTAGGAGATTTAGATAACAAGAATCTTCAGAGTCTTGAGAATCCAGTAAAGAGCAGGAATGTATTCCTGGTCATGCTGACTGGGTTATTCTGATAGCTGTTGTACAAAGAAGGCCATTCTCCCCATCTCTTGGAAAGACTGAGCCAGTTTTTATATGCTGCATTCTCTGATCCTCAGATACATCTCTGACTGATTTCAGAGGGTCCATTTGTTCTACTATATGGACTGGGTTGGTCTTATTTGAAATTTCCCTTAACATCCAGACAATAGTCTTTTCTCACTTTTTACTGCTTTTCCCCAAGTGATTCTTGTTACTGCCAAAAGAAAAGGTTAAATTTACTGCTTTATATTGAGGGGTTTAGTGCTATGGTGCTTCCCAAGTTATTTAACACTGGGTTCCACCCTCTAAACTCCCTGGGTGAATGTGATGGTTCTGCAAAGTGCTAATGCTGCTTTTGTAGGTGCTGCTACATCTCTTGGTGTAAGGCAGGATCCTTGCATAGTCATTGATAGCAGGAGCCTGAGTGGCAGTGAAGGAAGTACTCAGCTGTAACTCAAAGGTGGCAAAAATCCGGACAGAAAAGACAAGAGAAAGAGAAGGAAAGTAGGAATTTGCTGGACACTGGGAAATGAAAGTAGAGTGCTAAAGCAGTGAAGTACTTCAGCACTAGCAAGTTAAGAGGCAGGAGGCAAATCATAGTATATCCCATGATCTTCCAGCACTGAGTGAGAAAAATAGAGTGAAACAAGGTGAACAAATGCTGCACTTGGATGACAGCTTTGCTACATATCTTCTTGAAAGATCAATGCTTTTGGTTATTGAGGAACTCTTTTTTGTATGAGATAAGTTGAATGGAAGAATTAAATACAGGGTTCTAAGCAGCATTTTGGATGTTTTCAGATGGGAAGTCCTAACATTATAGATCAAAAGGTGTTGTATCCCATCTTACTTCCTTAACAGATGTTTCCTGGTAGCAAAAAAGGTAGAAGAAACAGTGAGGAAGAACAATAGGTTTATATGTTGATGCCATTTGGAAACATCCACCCCAATATTTAAGGTAGAGTGATTGCAGGATAAAATGTCACTTGGAAGCAACCTTACATTTTAAGTAGAAATGTGGTCTTCAGTTCTTATAGAACCTAGTTTAAAAAAAGACTGAAGATTTTTATAACTGAGCTCTCTCGCACACACCCAAATTAATCACAAACATCCAGAAACAAGGGGGAAGTTGAAGACCTAATGCAATACCTCAATTTTTCTAATTTAAAATCATGGATTAATGTTAGATACCCCTAACTGAAGAGGCTTTTGCCTTGGCGGAGATCAAGTCATTCTGAGCTCCCAATAACTGAAAATGAACATATTAAAATCAGGAAACAGGAAACTCATAGATTTTTCCAGTGCTTGTTGATATTCTTTGCAATCTACGATACCAGCTAGTAAAATTTTCCATCAAGCGTATGTTAAAGTCACCACAGCCTTAAAAAAAAAAAAATACTTTATTATGGTCAAAGACCAGTAAAACCAAATCAATATAAAATACATACATAGTCACCACAGCCTTGTTAGAAAAGGATTCTCAGTCCTACCTTAACATTAAACAATGGTTTATTCTGAGTGGAACTCAGGTATTGAGACGTTGTTGTTGACACAAAATGGTTTTCAAATATTGGTGTTTAGCACTGGGCCCATGAAACCATGTGCAAAAATTCATGGGAATTAAATTTACGAAGGTGCTGACAACCTTTTATCTTCAACATAAATGGCCAAATGGTGAGCAGCAGTGAATTCTCACACTGAACAACTTTGGCTTAGCTTTTTAAAATATATATATTTTTCTTCTGTAAAATAAAATGTTTCTTGACATGGAAGCAAGAACTCCCACACACAAAGTTCAGGACACACATATGCCTCCTCCCCCAAACCCCACCAGTATTAGATATCCCAGAGCAGCCTGTAATGCCAAAATAATTATGAGTCTCTATCAAATTTTAGTGTTCAAATATGGCTTCGTGGAGTATTTTTCAGAGATATACATAGCTTTTGAAGTAAAACTCTCATTGGCTTTACATATTCCCTTGAGAGCAACAGCCTTTATGATGGAAATGCTTTTTGAGCTGAACTGGCAATACAAAATATTATTGCTAAACCCCCAAGTTTATAAAATACATAATGAAATTTAAGTCTGCAACCCAGGTGGTTTCATGAATGTTAATAATGGAGCATTTGCTTCTATGCTTCTATGCGAAGTATGGTTTCTCCCACTATGTCTTTGCTGTATCCCTGATGGGTTGTAGACTATACAATAAAACAACCACAAATGATCACAACTAGCTCAAGGCTAAATCATTGTTTTTTCTCCCAATAGGGATTTTTTTCTCCAGTTAGGATAAGAGACAGGTTAGGGTAACTTGGAATGGTGTGAGGGAAAACATGTCTGTGCCCATCATATGCACATGGTGTTTGGCACATCCCTGGGTGTTATTGTTTAAACAGGAACAGGGACAACATGTAGGATGGTGCAATCCCCAGAGATGATGGCAGCACCAAACTATTAATCACTACACCTTTGGTCTAGATGGACGGGGTAGAAATCTAATTAAATAAATAAATAAATAAAATACACTAACTGAATAGAAAGAGAATAAAATAAAAACTCACAAGAGAATACCACATTATCCCACTTTCTCCTCACCCCCCGATAAAAAGTGAAAAACCAAATAAAAACTTTGCTAGCTTATCCGTGGAGCAGTTCTGTATTAGGTCTTAACCAGTTTTTTTTTTTAAATAATGCATAAAGAAATTCATGGTTTGGGATTCCATTGGGATGTACTCTAGGAGGTCTGTGAATAAGAAAACATGCTTTCTTTACATTTTTTCTATGAAGGTGAAGGGCATTCTAGGAAGTATGCTTTTCTAGATATTTAGTATACTGCAAATTGAGAATGCCTGTTATTTTATTATCACCATGGTTCAGTTCTTTTTTTAATTTTTAATTTAATTTAATTTTATCTTTTCTTATTTATTTTATTATTTTATTTTATTTTATTGGTCTGTGACTTCCAGAATGCCACAGCCAGCATGTGAATTATAGTTTTTTTTAAAAAAATCCTACCTTTGGCTATAGTTGTCTGTGAGGAAAGGAGGTGAAGGATGAGTGTGAAAATACAGAAGGCAAGACTGTTCAGAACAAAGATGATTGTTAGTCTTCCCCACTTTCAAAATACAAGCATGAATTGGAAAGGATTAGACTTCTGCTTATGAGTGTTTTAAAGTATGAACAAATTGTGACTTAAATAAGTGTTATTTAATATTTATTGAATAACCATAATACTATAAACCATAATACTGTAAAGCCTATTTTAAAAATTAAGAAAAACACTTTCTTGTCATTGACATATTCATTATCTGTTTTTTTTCTCCTTTTTCAACTTACACTTCAGATCCCAAACAAATCTTTAACTTCATTAGTTAACAGAACAAGTTTTTAAAATATTTTTTTGAGTTTTAAAAATATTCATATTTTTCTTTGACATTCAGGTGTAAATATTTAAATTATTAAACACTTAGAACCAGTTTTTTTTTCCTCAAAAAAGGAAAGAGCTGTTCGAATTTTAGCCCAGATGAACTGAATTGTCTGCTTCCCCACTCGTGACTGTTATCTCATGCCAATAGGTGTGGATGAAAGATAGTGGGGTAAAATATATATGAAAAGTGCAAGATGCCTGATATTGTGGAATTTCAAATTCTAACTTCTCTTAAAGAAACTGGAATTGTTCCCTCTTTCAGTGAGGCATTTACAGTCTGTGAAACGAGATGAGCATTTTCTAACTGCTAGAGTTAATAAGCTGAAAAGAATGAGAATAAGACAAAAAAGAGCTGAGTATACAAGTGGCGTGCCAGGCTCAAAACATCCGGTTCATCTCTTCAGCCTTTGATGACTGAAAGTCATTCAATAAAACTGGGTGGGATAGTGCTCTGGACTCAATCACTAAGAATGCTGCATTAACTCTGAAGTCCAAGTCACGATGAAAATGTAATACTCAGAATGTCTTACAAAACTTCATAACATGGTACAGAGCGAGCTCCAACTTCATTCCTAGCCTCAGACACTGATTCAGAACAAAAACAGTTCCGTTGGGTTTGGATACAAATATAGAGCTGGGTATCATCAGCCTACAGACCCCAGAATTCAGGGAAATTGTTGTCAGCTGTTTCATTGCTTGTATTAATCAGCATGGGGGATAAAACAGAACCCTGAGGGATCCCACAGCTTAATGGTCATGGCATCAAATAAGAATTTTCTCACACCACCCTCTCAATTTGTACAGCCCTGGAGAACTAGAGCAAATGCATAATCTTCAAGCTCTACCCTAGAGAGCTGAGACATCCAAGTCCCATCCCAAAGAGGTGGCTCAGAAGAATTTCCTGGTCAATGGTATTGAAGGCTGCTGATAGGCCCAGCAGAAGTTGCATGCTCTCCCTTGCTAGCTCCATGTGCAGACTGCATGGCATGGTTAAGAAATGGCGTCCGTCCTGTAATCAGCCTTGAAACCAAATTGAAATAGACCCAGAACTCATCTCATCCACAAATCCATGGAACCTGAGATGTTAACACATGCTTCAGCACCTTGCCCAAGAAGGGGAAATATCGAAGCTCGTTGTTCTGTGCTGTCAAGTCACTCATGGCAACCCTATGAATGAGTGCTCTTAAAGTGCTCAGTTCTTGCAGACCCAAGCCCATGGGCTCTTTTAGGGAGCCAGTCCATCTTATTTGTTTGTATTCCTCTTTTCCTGCTGCCTTCCACCTTTCCCAGCATTATTGTCTTCTTCAGAGAATCTTGCTTTTTCATGATGTGCTCAAAATAGGACAGTCTTGGTTTCAACATTTTGGCTTCCAGAGATAGTTCAGTCTTGATTTGTTTTAGGACTCACTTCTTCATCTTTCTGGCAATCCAGGGTATCTGCAAAGCTCTCTTCCAGCATCACATTTCAGACGAATCTTTTTTTTTTCCTGTCAGCTTTCTTAACTGTCCAGCTTTCACACCAGTATATGGTGACTGGAAATACAAGAGTGTGGATGATCTTGGTCTGGTCTCTAATGACACATCCTTGCACTTGATGATCTTTTCTAGATCCTTTATTGCTGCCGTTCCTAATCCCAGTCTTCTGATTTCTTGGCTGCAGTCTCCATTAAGATTGAGGATAGAATCAAGGTATAAAAAGTCTCTAACTATTTCAATTTCTTCATTGTTAACATTAAAGTTGTGTAGTTCTTCTGTAGTCATGATATTTGTCTTAACATTCATCTGCAATCCTTCTTTAGCACTTTTTTCTTTCACTTTCCCTAAAAGTTGTTTCACGTCAATTATTCAATTCAATGAAATTCAGGGAGATACTTTTCAGCAAACCTAAAGTGAATGGCATGCTAAACCTGGGTGAATTAGCCCTTCATAAATGCTGAATAGAGTCCATGAAAAATATATAAGAATAAATCTTATTGTTATCTAATCTCTCTTTCTTTCCCAGCTCTCTGTTATATACCCAGTGCAATAAGCTTCATATCAAGTCAATGGGTTGTACTGAAAATTGTGACGTTTTAAACCTTCAAGCAGGTAAAGATGGCCTCTTTCATTATAGGGCATAATTTTTCTGCTTAAAGGTTTGCTGTACTAGGCATACTCTGAAATAGTTGGCATGCCACACTTACTCACTGAAGGTGGAATGCAGCCTGCACCAGGGGTTTTCTTGCTGGGGGGGGGAAGGGGTGGATGTTGCTATGCCAGGAGACATATTTGTGTTTATTGCCTAGAGCAAATGTAGCCAACCAGCTCTAATTAACAAATATTTCTTTGCCACAAAGGGCCCAGTATTCCAACCACACAAGGATGATAGTCATATTCGTTGCCCTCCTCCACAGCTGGAGATGATATTATTTTAGTTGGATCGAAAGGGCACAGATGGTGCCACCTGCTCTACTTCTCTTGAAGCTTAAATTTTCCTGAAAGACTTGGGTGACTAAGAGGCTTTGGCCACTTTGCAGTTTTTTCAGGTTCATCCGTTTCCCTTTACCACTAGACTGGTGAATGCTGATTAAATGTTCTAGAGTTTCAATCTTCAGTAAGAAGAAGGTATATGTCATTCTCAAGAATTTTCTACAGAGTATTGCTGGTCCGCTAATTCCATTATTATTAAAGCAAAACAAAGCAAAGCAAACAGGAAACTGAAGCTAGAGATGCCCTAGCTAGGGTTGTTTCTGAATGTGAGAAGGGTTAGTTTTTCATGTGTAAGTAGCATCACATTTAGAAATATTTTGTGTATAGACGATCTGTGAGAAAGGAGCACTTCAGTGCCAATCTTATGCACATTTATCTGGCATTATATTTTATTGACTTTAATAGGACTTATATCTAAGTTGAGAATTGTCCTTGGGTTACTGTGTAACCCAAGCTACTCTGCACTACATTGTGCTACTCTGCACTTAACTGCACTACACTAAACAGAAAACAAACAGAAAACTGAAGCTATGAAGGTTTTGATATTCCAGAGATGCTATGGAACTGTTTTTTTAATCTGAGAACAGAGACATAGGATTTCACTGTTAGTAAAACCAGATGATGACAGTGTTGCAATGTGGGTGATATGAACTTGGTGGCTGGCCATATTCAGCCCTTATGTGACCTTTAGTGGTGTATGGACTACAATAGGGTGAAATTAGAGGACATGTTTAGTACATATTTACAAGTGATGCTCCCTCAAGTGGTGAAAAATATCTGTTTGTCATAGCATGTGCTCCGTCTCACTTTTGTGCTTAGCATTCCAGCAAGCTTTGTTTTGTTGAGCTTGATTTGGGAATCATATTACTGAGGAATGGATCTCTGAGGAAATTCTGTGGTGGGGTTAAAATTAGGCTAATTGTGGGTAGTCCTCTTTAGGGTTTTTTTTAAAACCCCAAGCAAATCTAGTTTTACATACTTGTATCTCCCTCCCTCCTTCCTGACTCCAAAACGATGGGAAATTGGAAAGAAAGAGAAATAGCAAATTCAAATGAGAAAATGTCCATGTTTGAATCCTATGAAAGCAAGTGCTTTAAAAGACATTACCAATCACTTTCCATTCCCTCAGCAGCAGCACCAGAATCCTTGAATGATTGGTTAGTCACAGCTGACCCTCATATCTTTTCCTCTTTCATTCTTTCTTTCTTTCTTTCTTTCTTTCTTTCTTTCTTTCTTTCTTTCTTTCTTTCTTTCTTTCTTTCTTTCTTTCTTTCTTTATTTATTTATTTATTTATTTATTTAAGGTTGCATACCACCCCATCATAGTTCATGCACTCTCTAGGAGGTTCTGGAACATACTGATATCACCCAACTGTTTTCATGTTGATGACATTTGTTAACATAATAGCTTGGTTATTGGAAAGGGTTTTCATGAAGGCCTACAAAAGGTTCATTTAATTGTGGAAGAACAGTATGTTCTCCAGCGAATGGAAATCGAAGCAATCACCATATGAATTGGGCAATACACAACTGCTTTCTCCCCTTGATCTGAAAGGGAGACCATACAGTTTGCTCCAGATGCAGAGAGGAACTTCTGGGTCTTCTTCCTGGAGAGTGTCATACCCTACTTGACAATCCACAGTTCATTGGCAAAGAGATGTCCAGCAACTGAAAAACTCCATGATGTGGATGGAAGGGTATCTCTGCTTTACAAAGTCACCTGAAGATGCAGCTGTGTCATGCTGTGTCACACTGTTGACTGCTATGGGCTAGCTGAAAATATATTTATTTGTGGACGCTTTGGGGGTATAAACTATTTCACCTTTTTTGTCTATACAGGGTACAATGGTTTTAAGGCTGAAACACTATGGGAACCCATAATTAGAAAAAAGCAAATTGCATTTTATTGCATCTGCAAATTCATTCATAGATTTCAGAGAGAGATTTTTAAAAAGGTGAGAGAAAGAAACCTAACTTAGTTTACATAAACCCCTCACATTGCATTTCATGACTATGGGATGTGCTGGTGGGCATTGTAAAGGTTTCTGATGGCCTTTTCTATGAAAACAGATAACAACTAGTTTGTAGAAGATGCAGGAGGGAAGTAAAGCTTAAGAACCGGAATCTATGTATCAACATGTAGTTACTTAGCAAAGCAAGAGAAAGACAGAAGCATTTATCTACTTGTCCTTCTGTCTGTATGCCTTCCCCTTTAGTTATGTGTAGTCAAGTTGCTTCCAACTTATGGCAACCCCCCTCCTAAAGGTCCATAGTATGGTGGCGTAAATACAGTTTTAGACTAGGACTCAGGACACCTAAGTACAAATTTCTGCTTGGCCATGGAAGCTTGTGGGGTGTGTGTGATGACAATGATAAAACACTCCTTGGTCATTTTACATGCTTCAAAAACTCTACTAGGGTCACCAAATGTAAGAAGTGACCTGACCACACATAACAACAAAAAGTCTATCCTGTTTAGACAAAAGGTTGTGACTTTCTTTACAGACTTTATTCATTTCATATTTGGTCTTCCTCTTTTCTTATTTCTGTCTCCTTTTCCCTCAAATTATTGTCTTCTCCAGAAGACATTAATACAGGTATTTAATACAAGTGTTGATACTTTGATTTCAGCAGAAGCAAGTGCTCTATTTGTTTATCTATTGACTTTTGTTAATGATGTCATTGCATATTAATTATTTATTTTTATTGTCAGATTTTGGTATGTTGTCTTCCACTTTCTGTACAGTGTTAACTGTCAGATTTGCACTATTAACTTACTGATGAGCACAAAACTCTTCTTCAGAAAGTCTGGATTATCTTTCTGAGGGTTGCAGCTCATGTAGAAGTTCTGCATTACTGGAAAGTCTCTGATGATTCCTGAGATGTGATGGTATTCCATGAGAATACAAGGTAAGGTAAAGGTAAAGGTTCCCCTTGACATTTAGTCCAGTCGTGTCCGACTCTAGGGGGCGGTGCTCATCCCCGTCTCCAAGCCGTAGAGCCAGCGTTTGTCCGAAGACAGTTTCCGTGGTCACGTGGCCAGCGCGACTAGACACGGAACGCCGTTACCTTCCCACCGAGGTGGTACCTATTTATCTACTTGCATTTGCATGCTTTCGAACTGCTAGGTTGGCAGGAGCTGGGAGAAGCGATGGGAGCTCACTCCGTCGCGTGGATTCGATCTTATGACTGCTGGTCTTCTGACCCTGCAGCACAGAGGCTTCTTACTAAAAAAAAAAAAAAAAAAAGGGCACAAAAATCAAATTTGTTAAGCAATGCAGCCAAGTCTAATGACATCTGTACAATATAATATTCCTTTAACCCCACATGATTCCCGTGTTGTAGATTCCCTGAAACTCTGGATTTAGATACATCGAAATGTGGGTTTTATTATGCAATCACATTGCCTCTAATTTCATTGAGCAGAGAATTCTTCACACCATCTGTTAAGACTGATCTTCGAGTCTTGTTCCCATCAAACTATCTGGATGTCAGGGAGGGCAAATTTCGTTATAGGAAGGTGAACCAATGTACGTGGCTTGTAGGTCACAATTAACGGTGTGCAAAGCCTATTTTTAGTTCAGAAAAGAAAATAACCCTTTCCTTCCTTGGCTTTGCATTAAATTGATCTTCCTCACAGCAGAATTTTCTCCATACCCAGAAAGTATTTTGCTTCTACTTATGACTTCATTGTATTTATCTCCCCTGCACCGCTCTCTACTAATGTAGAACTCTGTGGCAGACAGTTTAAAGAAGAGTGTCATTATGTAGCAATGTGAAACAATTTAATTTCTGCTAATATCATCAGTGCTTTAGGTCAGGCATAGTTTGTAGTTGTGTGTATATATGTGTCAAAATTTAACATTAGCTGGAGTAAACCTACTGAACTACCTACAGTACACCCATGCAAACCAATGGGATTTAAATGGAGATGAAGACATGCCAGTCACTTTAAGGAACTGATATATGTAGGATTACTGTTGGATTTAGCCCATTGTTTCAATGTGTGTGGATACATATGTGTGTGTGTGCTCTCTCACACAGAGACATACACATATGCACACATGCCTCCAATTTCTACATTTTTATATACAGTATATTTTATTTGAATGATAGCATCCTTGTATCAAAATCTCTGTTCACCTGTGTATTTTTCATGAATATATTCCAAGTTAAAAGAATTTATATCTGCTATGTACTACGGACAATTGACTGCCTGTCTTCATGTTCTTATTTCAGTTCCTGGCTTGTTAAGATACCATAAAAGTAGTATGCATTTCTGAGCAATATGCACTAAGGAAGAGGAAACAGAAATGTGAGTACTGTATGTGGGTTTTCTACCCCATTCACTGCAAATGCTGGGTATGTTGGGGGCTGTTTCTCTCAGCATCATGGCAGCTGGTAACCTCTCCTCCTGTGTCATGAATCTCCTACATTTGCTCTGTTAATGTTTAACGCTAGAAGATACCAGTTCTTCAAAACCAGAAGTGGACTTCCAGAAACTACCAGGGTGTTTCTTAAAATAAACCTTTGGTGATCTGTTCAGCCCATACAAAGTCTCAGAAGCAGAAAATTGGCCCACATGATACTCACCCCTGCCATGTGTCCACCTTTAAGGGCACTAAGCAGTTAACTGGATGGTTTTTAACAGGCATATGGAGAGGTAGATAAGCTTTGATATAGATCCTGATTATTGCAGATTTTGTAAATTGAATAAATCTCTAAGTCTTTAATCTCAATTACTGTGTCATATCTTTATTGTGTCGTGGGGGAAATTCTGCACCCAAGGACTATTAAAAGTAACAAGTATCTTTCATATTACACTCTGCCATCAAAGAACACATTTAATAATAAATGTTCAAATGTTATGTCTTCCAACAAAATACAAAAGTAGAATTATGGTAAAGCTGCAATCTTAAATACTTTTTCTTGGAAGGAAGTCATGCTGGGGACAACATTGATGCAAAATGTTTTCAGGATTGTAGCCTCAAATCCTGTGTAATCCCTTGCTGCCTTCATTATTGTTGCTATAAGCTTATTCCTTTGTGTCATATTCACTCTCCCACAAGAACTTCCCAGAAACACTGGTGCTCATGTTATTCTGTTGAGCCATCTGCCCAAAACTTTCATCTCTGCTTCATCATCCGGTATAACTTTCCTTCCCAGTATGGGAGTGAGATTCCTTAGTTACTGTATTGTCTCCTCAGGGGTTGGTCTTTGTTCTTGTGTTTTTATGCACACCTAGGGAGTGACCTTCTGGCGTTTTGGAGCCAAATCTTCCTGACTGATTCATTTGCTTCTCAGAATCGAATCTCTGAAGAATCATGACTAAAATTAAAAGAAAAAACTTCAAACCCATATCCCATTCTCTTAATTTATACCCCCCCCCCCCTTTCCCCTGATTCCCGGGGAAAGAGTGGCAAGAACTTGAGGCGTGGATAACAAAACATTTAATTTTTCCCCTTTCCCTAGACCTTTTTTATTTATTTAGTTTAACATAATCCTTCTGATTTTTAGTCTTCCTATTAGAGAGTAACACAACCTGCAAGGTAACCTTACACCTATTTAGCTAATTACACTTTGAATCTGAGCTTTCAGGACATTTATTTTTCTTTCTATAGTCTTAAGAAGGTGGAGAACCCTGGTTTATGCTGGGGTCACATTTTTTTAACACATGGGTCTTAAAACATCCTGGGGTGGCTTTATAAGCTTCATGGACAACCACAGAGGGTGAGGGCAGTCCTCTGAACTGTGGCTTTCAGAAAGTCTGTGCCATTTGCAGCCACCTGCTCTCAACTGGAAATAAGCTTAAGTCTGAATTAACATTTCTCCTGATCTATGAAGACTACTTCATGCTCTTTGGTAGGGTGCCCAGTTCTCAGGGCACCAGCTGATGTCTCAAGACATAGCTAGGCTTCTCCAAGTCTGCAGGTGAGGAAACACATCTCAGAGTGAAAGGTGATGAAGAAAATGAAAGTTTGATATTACTGAGCATTGTGACCAGAGTGAGGGGGTTGTTCATCATACTGTAGTATAATAAATCATTTAGTTTGGAAAACAGCAATGATATATAATAGTGACTTGGAACTCATTGTATACTTGAATGCAAATCTTGGTTGGCTGGAATACACTCAATGCAGTTGAAGAACATTTATACAGATGGGCTAGTAGATATTGAAACTGTTCATAGCACTTAGTGTCAAACAGAAGAACAAAATCAAGGTTACGAAACAACAACAACAATGGCTCCTGTAGTATATTGGCCCTCTGGCTAGGTTACCAGATCTCAGGGAGACAGCTGAAAGTTTGGTTTTTATTGTATGTGGTGGCTTTGATGCATGGGTGCTCATTTCCTCCCCCCTTCCCAACTGGCATCAGAGTCTGCTAGCTCAGGAGGAAAGAGTGTTTGCATGCATATTGTACATATAGAAAGTGTTAGGCAGTAATGTCAGGAATCCACATACTCTCTCTTTCTCTTTCAGACATTTTGTTTTGCAATTGCTACACAAGGGCCCACTTTGCAAGGACCTCTTCCTGTGTCAACCCAAGGGCCTTCATTGTGCTCTCAGGATTTGACCTAAAATCTCAGGGAATGGGAGGCTGCTGCCCAGACAAGTCTCCCTGTTGGTCTTCTGAAGATTGCCATACATGGGAAGTTGTGCTAGGGAGCTAGTTGACAGCATCAAAGGAAATAATAGACTTCACAGAAGGCCTGCCTCCCTGAAAGCACTGAAAGATACCCTAGAAGCAGACATCTCTCATGTATTGTACAGTTTAGGCCAAGCCCAACTGTGCTATGAGGAAAGATGGCAAGGCATACCTTGCGTTGCCATTGAGCAAATCTTACGCATATTATTGGTATCAAGTTACTTCTAATAACGGTAAGATTTTGCCACAGATAACTCATGACCAGAGGAGGGAGGGCACTTCAGTCTCAATTTGGGGGCATGGTGACCTCCCTGCTTAGTCTATACAGCAGTCTATACAGCACACATTATCTTGTATTCAGCATATGAACTACCCACCATCAAGTGTTCTGAGTTTTAGACCCCTGTTGTCCAGAGAAGCATGTGCCTGTCTGAAAGGAGGGACCAATCCTCCTGCTGTTTGTCGATCTTATATTTATGATGGCTTCATCTCCGTTCAAATGTATGTTGTGCAAATGGGGATAAACTCATTGGGCTGGACTCTGACCTGCCTCATTCATGGGAAATACCAAGATTTAGCAGCAGCTCTCCAACAGAGGAAGATGTGGTTTCTGCTGATTCTTTGATAAATCGCTCATACTTTTTCTTGAATTCATCTAACCCTCAGTAACAGAAAGAAAATGAGAATTAGCAAAAAAAATGCCTGCCCCCTTTTCCTTCAATCCAGTCTGTGAGGAATTCTGCTCACAGTCTGTATCCAAGCTGCTCTTTTTGGGGAGTGGGGTGAGTGACGCAACTTTGCACCAGGGGAAGATCACAAAATCTCTTACTCACAGCTCTTCTGAGCTATTACAAAGGCTGCTCAAACAGCAAGAAATGATTAGAAAACCGTGGGGGTCCTATTCTGGAACCAAGCAAACAATTGGGAGTTAGACCTACAAGTCCATTATGATTCCACCATGGCTTTAATTCAAGATCTAATATGATTTGATATCTCATATTTTCCCATGCCCTTTCCATGTTTGCTCACTTGGCCTAAATGTGTTGCTACAGGGCTCTGCTGACAACAAGGGTGCGTTTGGATAAGTCTGCTGCCAAATCCCCTCTCATAAAAATCTAAAGAATGACAAATGGAACAGTGTGAAAAATATTCAAACATAACAACAGAAGGTTAAGACAGCTGAGAGGTTCTGGAAGCATAACAGAGACACCATGGAAAGATCCATGCTTGCTTTTAGTGAGAATATAAATGTGTAGTTCATAAGAGAACCTCCTTTCTTCCTTTTTGTCTTCCTGTTTTTCAATATCTAAACTTTAGGGGAAATATTATTTAATTCAATTGACAAATAAGCTTCAGTTCAACTTGTTAAGAGCTGTCCATTTAAGCTCCACAATGTCAAGCAATTGCAACTGTTAACGACCATGGCCCAAACTGATGTATTATTTATGGAATGTCTGCACTGGCAGAATAGCTTGCTATTTGGATCATTTTTTGTGCCGTTTGGTTTATGTGTTTTGACTTAATGTACAGTTGACCATGGTATCCTCCTGGGCAGGCTCTCTGAGGTTGGGAGTAGGGGCTTAGCATTGAGCTGGCTCTGATCCTTCCTCGGGGACTGTGTCCACAGAGATTAGCTAGGGGAGGAGGTGTCGGCACCTTGGACCCTTTGGTGTGGGGTTCCTCAGGGATCGGCACTATCCCCAATGCTGTTTAATATCTATGTTAAGCCATTGGGGGGAGGTCCTCAGGAGTTTTGGAGTAAGGTGTCATCAGTATGCTGTCTCTCCATTACCGCCTTTGTAGTGGATGCCATCCAGACGTTGGGGCGTTGCCTAGTTGCAGTATTAGAATGGGCCAGGGCTCACAGGCTCAAACTGAACCCGGACAAAACAGAAATTTTGCTCCCGGGGGGGGGAACTCTGATAGGTTAGGGGGGATGGTTCCTAGGCTGGATGCCACTCCCCTCCAGTTTAGGGACCAAGTGCGTAATTTGGGTGTTCTTCTGGACCCTGCTCTTTCTTGGGAGTCCCAGATTGCAGCCATGTCCAGATAAGCCTTTAACCAGTTTAGGCTTAATGCCCAACTTTGCCCCTACCTAGACGAGGACTCCCTCAGGACTTTGGTGCAGGCCATGGTCATCTCCAAGATCGACTACTGTAATGCTGTCTACATGGGGTTCCCTTTGAACCTGATCCAGAGACTTCAGTGGGTCCAGAATGCGGCAACTGGTGGTTGGTGCAAGTAAATTTGACCACATCGCTCCAGTTCTGGCTCACCTCCACTGGCTGCCTGTGGCATCCTGGATAAGATTCAAGGTTTTGACACTCACATACAAAGCCCTCCACGGTTTGGGCCCATGTTACTTGTCAGACCGTCTCTCCTTAATGTCATCTGCCTGGCCCACAAGATCATCCTAGTCAAGGCTCCTCCAGGTGGCGACCCCGAGGGAGGTTCATAAATCCTCTACAAGAGGTAGGGCCTTCTTTGCAGTGGCTCCCACTTTATGGAACCAGCTTCCAGAGGAGCTCCGCCTAGCCTCCCTGTGGACTTTTAGGAAGCAATTAAAGACATTGCTTTTCAGGGAGGCTTTCCATGCTGACCCCAACTGACCACCTTCCCTCCATTTTTCTTCCCTCTCCTCTTCTTCCTTCCCCTCTTTCCCTCCAGCTGCTCTGGGATTAGTCGGTGCCATCTGTTTGTTTTTTTTTTGTTTTTTTGAGGTTTATTGCTATTGGTTTTAATATTTCAATTTTTATTTTTGTTTTCTATTTTACAAGTTGTAACCCACCCAGAGTAGTGCTGTGACACTAATGGGAGCAGGATGCAAAATAAATAAATAAATAAATAAATAAATAAATAAATAAATAAATAATGGGTTCATGCCTCAGATCCTACCACAGCTGGGTTCAAGGACTCTGTTTTGGTACCTGGGTTGAGGGTCCAGGGGCAACCTCCTCACAATGTCACAGATAGTGTGTAATTAGAAGCTGAAACCACATTAGATGTCAGTCTAGCAGACTTTCATTTCTGAGTTTACTTGCAAAAGAAGCATGTTTTACTTTCCCAGTGACCAACCAGAGCAAGCTCATTTGCAAACTCAGAGAGGTGTGAAAAGCTCCTGCTATGCAATCAGATGGTTGCAGTATTCATGGAATTCCTTTTTCTAATGAGGGGCTGTCAGTAACGTATAGTTTGGCTCTGAGCTTTCATCTGGAGGAAAAGCTCCCAGTGCTGCCAATGAAAAGTCCTTTTGCAGCTATTTTATTTTTTTTTCCTTAATAGATGTTTATTTTCATTTTGTGTGTGTGGAAAAAAGATAGGAAAAAAATGTTGCAAAAAGGATGCAGAAGACAACAGTGTTTCAACAACCTCTCCTTGTAATTTCCATAAACAGGGTATTGTGATGGAACAACAACAGCCTTCTGAGAAGATGTCTTTTTTGGTGCAGATCATTTCTCAGACATATTTTTCCATGTATAAAACAACACTTTTTCCTAAAATAATTAGAGGAAAAATTGAGGGTTGTTTTATACACAGAAGTAAGGAGGGGGAGAGGGATCAAAGCGTTTTGATCCCTGCTTTCCCCCTCCACTTTTTGCAAAGAAAGTGGACGGGGACAGCACCCCCTCTACTTTCTTTGCAAAAAGTGGAGGGGGAAAGCAGCTTTTTGCAAAGGAAGTGGAGGGGGGGAAGCACTTTCCTCGCAAGAAAGTGGAGGGGGAAAGCGATTCCTTCTTTCCCCCTCCACTTTCTTGAGAGGAAAGTGCTTTCCCCCTCCATTTTCTTTGCAAAAAGCTGCTTTCCCCCTCCACTTTCTTGTGAGGAAAGTGCTTTTCCCCTCCACTTTCTTTGCAAAAAGCTGCTTTCCCCCCTCGCAAAAAGTGCAGAGGGAAAGCAGCTTTTTGCAAAGAAAGTGGAGGGGGAAAACAAGCTGCTTTTCCCCTCCACTTTTTGTGAGGGAGAAAGCAGCTTTTTGCAAAGAAAGAAATTTTGGGTTAGAAAAGTGGGGGGGCATCTTATACATGGGAGCGTCTTGTACACGGAAAAATACGGTAGCTCCTGCCCCTGTGCTATAGCAGTAATTTTGGCTGGGCAGTCCATTAACTAGTAATTCATGTGCCATAATCTATCAAAAAAGAAAGTGGACACATTTTTAAAGAGTAGAGATGGCTCTAGTCCCCAGGCAGAACTGAGGCAAACTCAAATCTAACTATATTTTTAAAGTATTGTATCACTTTTCTTTTTGGGCTGGTTTCAAAATGGCTGGCCATGCCGCCAACAGAAGTGACTTGGGTTCCCCCTCCCCCCAGTATTGTTTATACTTTAGCTTAGCTCTAATGTCTTTTACATGTGATCTCCTTAAAAGAGCTACTATTATTTTTCCGACCCTTTACAAATGGAACAGGCCTCAGCGAAAGAGAGAGGCCCATATATAGGCTGGTGATCAGCAATACACAGTCAGTCAGACTTGTTCAAATCTTCCAAATATTGCAGTTTGAACTATTGCACTTCAGTGGCATCTCCCTATAAAAGATTTGTTTTCTGACAAATCTTTGGTTGATGCTAGATACTGAATATAGAAGAGGCAACAATGTTGAAAATAAGATGGGAAGAAAATAGGAATGTCATTCCCAATGTTTGGCCATTGGCTACATAACTATGAAATGAATGGGGACAAGGGATCTTAGTAGATGTCTCTTACACATGCCTTTTTTATTATTATTATTATTATTATTATTATTATTATTATTATTATTATTATTATTATTATTATTATTATTATTATTATTATTATTATTATTATTATTATACAGTAGTAGAATGTTGTGGTTGCACAGAGGGCTTTCTTCCCTAAACCCCTGTGAGCTAAATCCACTTGATAGTCACAAGCAGAGACGACCCATTAAGTGAATGGAATTTGTTAAATGAACACTTATATAAGTCCCATTGATTCTAGTGGTCTCTTCTAGGAGAAACATTTGGATTTACTCTATTGTTTGCAACTACCTTTAGTTCTTGAAAGCATGCAGATGAAGTAATTTGTTGTGAAATATATATATTAGCCTTTAAATTCATCACAGAGTGTCTACGTCATCACATACACTCCATTTTGCAATTGTTGCTGCACCTGTAACATCACAAAGGTGTGAGGCATCATAAGGGTCTGCCTCCCATCTCCTGTGCTGGCTCTAGAATTGCATGGATGGAATGCTACTGATCTGGCAACCCTAAAAAAATGAGGGTGTGGCTACCCCCTGCTTTCACTACCTGCTCATACTAACAGTCAAACCAGATTTTGGGGGAAATGCATGTGCTCTACAATGAACATGTAGAGGTTTTTCTTCTAGTAAGTAAAACCAAAGCAAAGCATAGCTAAATGCAAGATAAACGAATAAGGAAAGCACACACTAGGAGAAACAGATGTCTTTTACCACTTAAGGAAGCACCATTGCTAAATGCATGCTGAGTGTATTGTCTAGTTTGATCCTAAGCTGAAAAAAAGGGCCTCAGCACAGTCTGAATCCAAGAAAAGAAAATTATGAATGAATTCTTAAATGACAAAATCTCATGAGAATTCAACATGCCCTCTTGTTCTAAAACAAAAACAGTAACATCTCCCTGAGTGGGTAAAAATGAAAGAGGGTAAGCCGTGTGTGTGTCCAGAGGCAAGGGGAGACGGATGTAACCATAATTAATATGATTTTAACATTTCAAAATGTTAGCTTTCAAGGTTGACTGATGTGTTCCTTTCCCCTAGTTTTATAGACTTTGGTAAGGAGGGATAATAACAACCATTTTAATCACTTACAGAGTACAAACTATTCTTCCAACGTGTCTCATTGCTTCTGCTACAGAGGAAAATCAGCCAAGGGGCTTCAGCTGTTTTTGCTTTAAGTGTAAGATTGAAGGTAAGTGTAATGGTTCTACGTTTGCTTCACTCTACGAGAGACAAGCAGGAAAATTTAATCAATATTTTCTTTCTTTCTTTCTTTCTTTCTTGCTTTCTTGCTTTCTTGCTTTCTTGCTTTCTTTGAATTTCAAGTTGCTCCCTGCCCCTTACTACCATTCTTTTGTGTTTATAAGTTTGGCAGGGGGTCTAGAGAGTAAAATGAAAAGCACATGGCTCTGTTTCTTTATGAGAAATATAATACGGCAGAAGTGTGTTGTTTATGAAGTTATGGATTTCACTGAAGGACATACTTGCTGATTCATAATTAAACTACTAAAAGAAGTTCTGCATTTCTTCTGTAGAGATCAGAAAGATACAAAGGGGACAGTTTCACTAGATTCTGGTGAAGCTAATTACCATAGCCATAAGTACAGTAGCACCCTGATGTTAAGAAAACAAGCTGATTATGAAAGTTGCTTCTGCCTGTGCCACCGAGTTGAAGAATAAGAGACCAGATTTCTCACAATACAGAATCGTGCTGCCCAACAATGCATTCTTTTTGCAACTTGCTTAAAAGAGGTCATTTCAGGGTAAAAGGTAGGGTAGGAAATTTGTAAATACATACAAGGCCCATGCACACTTTCTCAACGCATGGCTGTTTTACATGCAAACAGGGGAGCAAGCATAGGCATGCTAAATCTGTCTTCTTTCTCTTTGCTCTCCATTGGCAAAAGGCAACAGGTTAGTTTCTCATCATTATGTGCAAGGAGGCTGTTGTCTCAGGAGGCAGGATGCCAAGGGTGGCAAATGCTGCCATAATGCCCCAGAGGCAGCCTCTGGCAGTGGTGGGAACTACCACTGGCTATGGCGTCCACATCCTTCTTTGGAGGAGGAAGTCTTCCTTTTTAATGGTTTTTGGAATGCTCTCCCAAACGACATCCGACTGGTGCCGACGTTACTGACATTTCGGCGCCAGGTAAAAACCTTCCTGTTCCGGAGGTTTTTTAATTGAAGTTTTTAATTGAAGGTTTTTAATTTTAATTGATAGAGTCATGGATCTAGACTGTTTTTGTAGGTTGTTTTTGTTTTTTTATAAATAAATAATGACCCCTCCCCCCTTGTGTTCTTTCTAGCAGAGACATGGGTGCCATCCCTGCTCTCGTCTTCTATCAGCAGCCCGGCATGCGTGTTTTGTTACTGAAGCTGTCTAAGATGTCACATGCATCTTGGACAGCAGCCAGACAGTTGTGGGCACGAGTACCATGTCTTTTTCAGTTTGGGCAATGGGTGTGAGCACCACTGTTGTCTTTTTAGGAAGTTGCAGTATTGTGGGGACTGCTCCAGGTGCCTAATTCTACACTTTTTTGTGGGGGGTGTGTGAGTTCAATGTACTGCACACTGGTACTTTGCTCCTGCTCACATATGAATGACTCACAAAGATGCCCATGGAAGATACCTCTCTAGAATTTCTGGAGCCTCACCAGTGCATGGCTTACCTTTTTGTTATTTTTAACCAGATGTAGTGCCAACAGAGTGTTTGGTCAAGATCAGATTCAACTTTCCAAGACAAGACAAATTGGAAACTTCACAGGTCAGAACAGGGAAGGCAGGAGAAGGAATTCTAGTCAATGCCACAGAGCCCTTTATGAGTGATAAACAAAACTGGAGAGGAGCCACGTTGAAGCACAAGGAATTTAAAGCAAAGATGTCCCAAACTGGTTGCAAATGAAGAATTCTTCTTGTTTCCAGGAAAGCAGCTCTGACTGGGAAAGCTTTTTATAGTTATTGGCTGGAGCTCCTCTCTGTTTCAGCTGCATCCACAGATGTTGGGTTTTTTTTCCTGATGGTGCCTGGTGACTCTCTGTTTGTTTTCCAGCACCTTAAGTCGCCTGTGTTCTCTGGGGCAGAGGGATGTTCCATCAACCCTCCTCCTCCTCCTCCTCTTCTAGCTGAGCATCTGCCCCTGGCTCCTCCAGTTGGTCTGGATCCTCCTGGTCCCCTTCTTCTTCTTCTGAGGACTCATCCCAGTAAGGCACAGTATCTTTGGGCTCAGGTGGAACATGGACACCTCTGTGCAATTTAGATCCCTAATTTTCCAAATCACAGAGTGGGTCTCTACTGATGTCATGCCAACAAACTGCAGCATGTCATAACAGAATGGACAGTGTGGGCCATCTCTTTGTGCTCCCATTTGCCTCCATTGTTCATTTCACTCACCACAGGCAGAAGGAGATCTGCATGCTCATGAAACATCTTGAAGTTCTCTTCATGCTCGTATTCAGGTACTTCATGGCATCTTACCACATTATTTGCATCTGCCCTGTGATGTCCTCTGACACCTCCTGGAAGAAAGCAGATAGAATGCAAGACCTGAAGCTGGTATACCTATTAGACATGTGCCATTCAGAGTTTCCCAGCAAGCACTGGGGTAGCTTCCTTTTTGAACAGGAAGCTAGGCCATGAAGACTTCCAGCTAGGCTTCTGTTTGGGTGAGCCACACGTAGGTGTCTGTAGCCATTGGGCTGTCAGGTGGAACTCTCAATGGAAACTACTGGGAGATGAAGTCCAAAAAATTTGAATGGCACATCCCTAGTCCCTATTTTCCTCTAGTTTTCCCTCCCTACCCCTCACCCAGCTTCTACCTTGCCTAGTGTGGTTTTTTAACTAACACTTTCTAAATCCTGGGTTCTGTTCCTCACACCACCTTCAGATTTCTCTCAAAGTCTGACCTCCTAAAGAGCCTTAACTCATGAATAAGCCAGGCTGAACACAACATAACTTGGCTGGTACTAAACCTGCCCAGGACTGTGCTGTACAGTGTCTTCAGATGAACTAAGTCTTAACATAGGCATGGCTAATAGAGATGGAAACGAACCTTGGTTTGGAGGTTTGTGTTGGTTCATTGTTCCCTTCCCCTGCCCCCTGGCTGGCTCCTCCACTCACCAGCTGGCATGTGCTGCTCTTCACCTGCTTTTCCTGCGATCGTCCAGTTGCAGGAGGAGGTTTGGACGTTTGTGCCAGTTCATTGGCATGGCACCACAGGTATCGTGCATTCCCTTCCTCCACCCCCTTGGATGACTCCTCTGCTTTGCCTCCACCAGTAGCCACCCACTCAAAGGCAATGCTGCAGAAATCCCTGGCCTGGCTCTTCGTCTGAGTGGGCAGCTGCCAGAAGAGAAAAGTGCAAGCTCCTGCTGTGACTGGACAATCATATGAAGAGGAGGAGGAGAGTAGTGCGTGCCCGCTGGTGCGTTGGGGAGCCAGCCAATGAACTGACACGAACCTCTGAACTGAGGTTCATGCTCATCTCTACTAGAAAATAAATGTGGATCTATTATTTGGCTTTTTCTGTGGTCCTCTTTTCTTTCTTTTTTTCTGCATTTTTCATTGTATAACAATAAGTTACAGGTCATAGTAAAAACACCATGTGACACTCAGAAGCATATTTGAAAAAAAAAAAAGAACATTGGTGCATTCAGACAAATTCTGATTGAACCTAAACACTACAGATTTTATTTTTATGTGATTCCTGATCTCCACAGTGTGTTTTCCTGAGCAAAATATTTTACAGTTTTTTCACTCAAATGTTACTTATCTAAGGCTTACATACATTCAACAGTGTTTGGAGAGTTAGTTTTTAAAAGTAACCGGTTACACTTATAATTTCAAAGCTCCAAAATCAATAGTTACCTTTATAGTTACATTTTACAAAATACCTCTTTGCTTTGCTTTTTTCAAAAGTCATAAAATGTTTACCTTTTTAGTTAAATTACACAGATTGCTGGACTATGATACAAAATATGCTTTCCTTCCTTCCTTCCTTCCTTCCTTCCTTCCTTCCTTCCTTCCTTCCTTCCTTCCTTCCTTCCTTCCTTCCTTCCTTCCTTCCATCCATCCATCCATCCATCCATCCATCCATCCATCCATCCATCCATCCATCTATCTATCTATCTAATCCTAGCTTTGACACCTACAAAAAAGTACAAGGTAGATGCATGACAGTCGTTGAACAATGTGATATTTCTCCACCACCATATAGTGATACCAGCCCCCATTTATAGAAGTAACTAAAGGTTAATCTGTTACAGGATGTTGTAGGGGCAGCTGGTGGATCCAAAGGGGATGTGCCTCCCCCAAGCTTTGCAGCAGGGACCACCACCACCACCCAGTCCTGATTGCCATTTGTCTATAGAGTGACGCTATCCTTTGTTAATTTACAATAATAAGTTAATATAGATATATTTTGATTATTGGGAAACGGAACTAATTATAAGTAACAAGTTTTCATAACTACTTCCAAGCTCTGGCATTCAATAATGTATTTTATATCATCCAAATCGTTCTTCTATTCAGAAATCAATTCAGCATAACCATTCTGTGGCACAAGGGAAGACATAGAAAAAAAATCTTTAGCGAAAGTTGATTTTCAATTGAGGTTTCTTTTTCTTTCCTTTTTAAAAAAATCTTTACTGAGTCATAATAAATATTTAGTATATTACTCAGTCAAATTTCTGAAGCTACTAAGAGGAAATCTATATTCTCTGAAAGTCTGGTTAGTATCTACCAAAAAGAACTGTATTTTGTTTTATTTTTCGCAAATGAGAGAGGGGGAACTTTTGTTGGTTTGCTTCGTTTCTACATTTTCGAAGCACATCCTCGCTTTCGAATAAAGTGGCCCATTGAAGTTCAAGAGACAAAACCAGCCAAATAAAAAATTAGCACACAAAATTAATGATTGCTGAAATTGGCAGAGCTTGTTGGAAAGCTGAGGTTCTTCTGGCATCTGCATTTGGAACAGCATCAAAGCTACGGCCTCCATTAAGTCTGAGAGCTGAAAAAAGTAAAGAGAGGGGTGGGTGGGGGGAAGAGAGGAAAACATCTCTAGAATATCAGGTGCAAAGACAAACTGAAAGGTTAGTGGTAGAGATCATTCTTCTGGCTGTGTTCGTAGTTCAATGAAGTAATTTTTTTTAATGTAACTGGAAAATTTTTGCCTCTGAGATTCAATAGGTTATGTTTCCATTTTCCCTCCTCTTGTGCTAAATTGGAAGTGAAGGCAAGATTTCTAAGGAGTAGAGTAGGAGAAATCCAGGAAAAATGGACCTAACCATCTGAGTTGGCAAGTTGAACTTAGCACAAGTGTAGACCTTTATGAATGCCTAAATTGTGTTAGGAAGACATAGTTACTTTTGGCCCAAGCCTAACTTGGAACCCAAATGTGATTATTTCTTTGAGGTGGTGTGTATTTGGTTTCATGCTTTTAAGACAATCCCTTGAAGCCTGATCTTTCCTTGTATTATTTTATTCTGCAACCTCTTTGAACTGTGAGCCTTGTACTCTAGCATACATAAGAGCAAATTTCAGCCTTCACGAGTGAGGAAAAAACCCACAACTTTTTACCCTTGACATTAGAAGCGCCCTTGACATGAAGGGAAGAGAATCAAACAAGGGCTGAGATGGGAGAGCAGCTGCCAACAGATTCTCTCGTTGAACAGACTACTGTATAAAGTGAAGATGTAGAGACGGTACTGTTGTAATCAGGGTATTAAGCATACAGACAACCTAAGCAATCTTCATCTCATTAGGGGTAAAACAGCATATTATGTCACTGTTTTTATAGTACTCCAGTTGCAAGCTATCATTTTGGAGGAAGAAAAACAGAAAGTAAAAGAAGAAATAGAGGAAGTGATGCTCTTTTGCTTTTACTATTAGCCCTTTAACAGCTACAAGGAAACTGTGTTGGGATGGGTTTTCTCTACTAGCTTGAGCTTTGGCAATGGATTTGTTTTATGTCATGTTTTTGACCATTTCTTCCAAATGACTGCACAACTAATTTGTGGCACCATGGTAAGGATAAAATCTCCATCGTTCCTGTGCAAATTAGAACCCTGATTTTGCTGGACTTTAAATGCCATGGAGAGCTCTTATGGATACAAAATGGCTTGGGTCCAAGAACTGTCTCCCTTTATGAACCTGCTTGGGTGTTAAGATAACCAGGGGAGGCCTTTCTCTCAGTCCCACCACCTTTACAGGTACATTTGGTGGGGACACAGGAGATGGCCTGTTGCTGTTGCTGCTCCTAGATTTTAGTACTCCCTCCCAGAAGAGGCCAGACTGGCCCCATCTTTGCTGTCCTTCTGCAAACAAGCAAAGACTTTTCTCTTCAGGCAAGCTTTTCCTGAGTGACTGGCTGCCTGGGTGAGGTTTTTAAATGGATTGTTGTACCATACTGCTTGAATATATTTTAGTGCCGCTTTTGTTTACTGTTTTTAGTATGGTATTTGTTTGATCCTTTTTGGTATTTGTATACTCACTCTTGTCAGCTTTAAATAAGTCTTTTGATATTGTAAGCCATCTTGGGTCCTTTTTAAGGGGAAAGGCAGGGTAAAATATTTTAAATAAAACAAACAAATAAAAATACATACAGTTCTCCTTTTCAGACTTGTCAATCTCCAGACCTCTGAGGAGAGTGATGACAGAGGATGTGAGGGCTAGCACATTTGCCCTCCTCATATTTTTTAAATATTTTTTATTTTTTATTTTTTTTGCTGTTCAGTTTCTAATATCTGGTCTGGGCTTCTGAGGGAAGTTCATTCAACAGTCTTGGAGCAACACAGGGGAGAAACTTTTGCATCTCCTGGAGATTTCAATATCCAGAAACATTTACAATGAGACAGGTGATGCC
Source organism: Intellagama lesueurii (assembly GCA_037013535.1). NCBI lineage: Eukaryota > Metazoa > Chordata > Lepidosauria > Squamata > Agamidae > Intellagama > Intellagama lesueurii. The sequence continues at coordinate 172,178,996 of JBAJHW010000004.1, read as the reverse complement.
TTACGTAGCCACGGCCCAAATTATTTGTGTTCTCCTCTCTCTCCAAAAATGCCGGTCTCCTAAGATGGCCAATGCCCCATCACCAAATTGGACAACAGGTGTCACCAAACAGGAGGACACGGAGCGCAATAATCATCTAAAAAGAAAATATTCATCACTGAAAGGGACAGTTTTGCTTCAATTTTTCCTATGCATGCTCAGCAGTTTTCTTTGTGTCTTTAAGCAAGCCTGCTGCTGTCAGGAGAGGACACTATATGGAATGATGGTGTTGTCGGTGGAAGCATCCTGTTTTTTCCTCAAGCAGCAAAAGGGTCTTGAGACAGCTCTGCTGTGCGATAAGTGGCCTTCCTAGACCACCCATTCTGCATTTCCCTCCCCTCTACAGTTATACTGGCCACTGTTTCCCTACTCCTCAAAACAGAGTTGGGGTGTGTTCCCAAAAGCTTAGTCAATTCTGTATTGCACATTACAGGAGAAGATCAGTACTGGTATCAAACTTGATGAGGTCTGTGATCTGATAAGCATCTTTGGGTAATTGCAGGATTGCAGTAGTAAGCGGCTGAAGTTCTAAAGCTGGGCATGATGCACAGTGTGGAGGTCACTCAGTGGATAAAAAAGCAAAATAAATATCTTAATAACAGTAAACTAGCGGTCTGCTCACCAAGGGTTCTTGCTAATAAGACTTCTTGAGTAAACGGCAATGAAGAAGAAAGAAACGATGTGTGTAAACCTCTTGAACTGGGAATATGATCTGTGAGTCACACAACACGACTCAGGAACATTCAGTGTTCAAATGTGTGCATTTTAAAAAATCACTTCTGTATAGCCTGTTACCAGCAGGAGTGTCGAGTATAGCTATTAAATCCTGAGACTTTCTTTGCTGTGTACAGCTTTACAGCTTCACAGCATTTTCTTCTTCTGACAATACATGCTTCTTAACTTCTGTCTATATAGCAACTGATTGTTTTTTGAGACTAGTAAACAAATACATTTAATTCCAATTGCTGGATTGTTATGGCTTCTGTTTGGGGAAAAGGAATTCTGATCAGGAGCAATAAGGCAAGGGGGAAAGGTTCATAATACAGAGGTGTTTAACAATGAAGATCTGAACTCCAGTTCACCAACGGATTCAAACAGTCACACTGCAAGGTGGGTCATAGCAATAATATCCTTCTTGGGCATTGGAAGAGTGGATACAACACTAAAAGATTAACCTCTTTACCTTGAGTTGGAAAGAATAAGGAAAAAATGGCTCTAGCCAGGGAGGTAGAAACTTCAACCATTTTTGGTTATTATTTTATGCATGCATGCATGTATATACATACATACGTATGTATGTATGCATGTACCGTGTTTCCCCGAAAATAAGATAGGGTCTTATATTAATTTTTGCTCCAAAAAACACATTAGGGCTTATTTTCAGGGGATGTTTTATTTTTTTCATGTACAACAATCTACATTTATTCAAATACAGTCATGTCATCTTCTTCTGGTTGCTGCACAATGGTGGAGGGCGGGGTTTCACTTAACTAAGGCTTATTTTTGGGGTAGGGCTTATATTACGAGCATCCTGAAAAATCATACTAGGGCTTATTTTCAGGTTAGGTCTTATTTTCAGGGAAACAGGGTAGTTTCATTTGTAGGCTGCCATTCTCACAATGAGGGGATTCAAGGTGGCTCACAATGTTAAAACAAGTAAAATTATAAACACAATAAATTAACATTAAAAAGCAAATAATAATAATAATAATAATAATAATAATAATAATAATAATAATAATAATAATAATAATAATAATAATAATTGCATTAAGTGATTTAAAACATTTAAAACGTTAAAAACAAATTTACTTAGCTAGGGACTCAGTTATGGTTGTTAAAAGCCTGCCTGAAGAGGTGGGTCTTCAATAGTTTGAGCAAATAGTGTCTGCAACAGCCCCCCCCCCTTTTTTTCCTTCGTGGGTTTTGTTGTATTTCTTTATTGATTCCTCTTCTCTCCATTCCCTTCTGTGAGGGACAACTAGAAATTTTGGGAGCTGAGTAAAACAGCAGAAAATGTGCTCCAAATCAAAGTTATAATTTATAATATGCAAATAAAGCAAAAAGTAATTACAACAGTGAACATTTGGGTAGATGGTACTCCATCTAACCATGATGATCCAGGCAGATAAGATGTCCATCTGGATACCACCTCTGTTTCCATCTTTATCAGACTTTGGGTGCAAATGCCCTCTGCTGCTTCGGTAAGGAAATGTCTGCCAATCATCTGTACCTCTTGGCAGCCTGCCTAAAATCTCTCCTGGAGGCCTGGTCTATCTTGTCTGTTTCTTCTGGATTAGACTAAGACAATGTCAGAAGTCACAAGAATGGAGTAGGCACAAAAGGGGCTATGAAATGAATGCAATGCAAATGCTGATAATCACAGCTCAGCATAAACCCTCTTCTCTCTCAGTGATGCTGCAGAAGAGTTCTTTTGCTGCTACCACAGTTTGGTCCAATGGCTTGGTTAACTTGTAAACTGTTAATTAAGGATCATTCTTAAAATCCCAGGCTTCAGGCTGTCTCTGTGTTAATATTCTCCTGCTGGCTGGTTGATTTGCTGACCCCGTCCTGGCTAAAGCATGATAAGGCAGAATGGAAAAATGAGAGAACAGCGCACAAAGGATTCCTTAACTGTGTATATAACTAGCTTACTGTGTACAGACCTAGTACTTGGTATGAGCAGACAATATGAGCTCTGTTCAGATACTCAGGAAAGCATTACTCTGAACTTATGAGAAGGGGGAGGAGTTCTAGCTTCACACCCCTCCATTGTTATTCTTTGCATGTTGACACTCGGAAGAGGAGACAATCCACTACAGGTGGAGACTGTACATGAAAAATAAGGGCCCCTGATCCCCCAGAGCGGTGGTCCTTCTTCTACCTTCTTCAGACTGTTTCTTGCCTCACTAGAAGAATGACACCTGAGGAGACTAACCTTCTCTCTCTTCTCATCTGTTGAGATTAATGTCCTCAATTTGGGGAAATAGCTGTATTCTGGAAAAAGGTGAATTTTATAAAACTTATTCGGCTGCATTCCATACAGGTATGGACCTCTTCTTCTACAACGGAGGTTCCCTTCCTACTTCTCCTTCATGCATCTCATTGTGCCCTTCAGATCTGCTCCAGAGGGTCTCTCCATGCTGAAGAGCAGACATGGGAGACCGCAGAAGAAATTCTATGCCACCACTGAGGTCTGCTTTGCTGACAGATAAACACTGCGAGGTATATCCCAGCATATCTGTTTTGACCCAATATAGAACCACCACCATCATCAATGTTTGAATACTTTTCCTTGCTTTAAAATACCAACCAACCAACCCACCCACCCAAATGATCCTATTCGATGCAAGATCTACATGACTTGTGATTTTCGGTGCAATCTTTTCTATGCCTTTTTGAATTCCATGGGCCTCACTCCCAAAATAAGTGTGCACAGCACTGTAATGTGAGACACAAAACACTGTCTTATTTTTGTAGCTGATTGTCAGTACTATGACCTATCTTAGAGCATTTTCTGTATGTACAGCATGACATGTCCATGTATGGACACAAATACCTTCCCTAGGTTAATGCTTGCCCTCAGTTTAGTAGGCTGAGTTGAGCCAACAAGATGGAAGACTTATTTTCTTTCTTTCTTTCTTTTGCAGCTTCCAAAATCCTGTAACACAGAGGATCCTTTTTAAATGAAAGGACTGGGGGGGGGGGGAAGAACCCCTCTCTCTCTATCATGCTTTAGCATGGATACTGTCTTCTTGACTTTTTCACTCCCTCACAGCACAGGGGAACCTATATAAAGAAACTTGGCCAGGCTATGAAAGGCATAAATTAGGGAAGGAAGGGCCCAGGGAAGTCCCATTAGAGCCCAAGCAGAAAGAGTTCAAATGCCAGAGCTTTCAGCTGTTGAAGATAAAAGTTCCAGCGCTTTCAATTCTTGCTTTCTGCTTCTGCCAGTATTTGGTGGGGAGGGCTTTTCCTTGGCAGTTTACTGCTGAAAAAATAACAAAGATAAATTAAACAAAATAAATACATACTGGATTGAATAGATAATAATTTCACTGAATATCAAAATATCAAAGCATTATAAACACACACACACATACACACAGTTGAACTTTGATGTTTGGTAAAGTCCTGTTGCACCCATATGGTGGCTAGTATTTTTTTTTTTAAAAAAAATAGAACGATAATTTTCCACTGTAATGGTAGGTTCGGAATCTTGAAGGGAATTAAAACAAGAGGTTAGATTTATCCTTTATACGTCCAGCCCATAGTACAAGTTCTCCAGGAAGCTCACAAACAGAAGAATGAAAGTGCAGGGTTGACTCTAATTGGTAGTCCCATCTAAAGTAGACTCACTGAATTAATGCAATTTGTGTAAGTGTTGGCTCACCATTCAGCAGTTAATTCAATGGGCTACTCTCGGTAGTGCTTCCAATGGCATATCAAACAATAAAAACTAAATGACAATAAAATTATGGAATACCTTAAGCACATTGACTTTGTTGGGTCTTTTTGGAGTATAATTAAGTCTGTATCCAATCTAAGGTATATGTGATTATAATTATTTATCTTCTTTTATGGAAACACCATAGTTCAGTAATCAAGTGGATGGGGTCAGTCTCTGGCATCTCCAGGTAGGATTAAAAAGTCTGCAATCTAAAATTTTGGAGATGTGTTTCTTGTTCATTTAGATGGGTGGTATAAAAATTTAATAAACAAACAAACCAATAAATAAACACCTACAGATGTTATAGATTAGAATTGAGAGCACATTGGTGTTGGAGAAACATGAAGGAGACAGTCTTTTGTGTTTGAGAAATCAGACATCAAAGGAATGCCACGCTTAAGTCCTAAAGACAAATTAAAGAACAAAGCAAAGCAAAGCAATCAACTCAGCATGTTTCTGGAGATAAAGATGTTTCTCTTGTGTCAATCCCATACAACCAGTCCAGTTAAAGTCTGTTTCTGTCCTTGGACAATACTGACCAGCATTACTATTTTTACTCATTATAAAGCAACCTCTGATTCTTCTATTTTGCCTCTGGTAAACAGAATCATTCTATTTGGCTGACTGCTATAACTGAATTTTCATTGTTATGTGATACTAAGTCATTTCTGTGAATTAATGACTTTGAAGAGATCCTATCATTAACAGCCCTGCTCGCATCTTGCACACTCAGGACCATGACTTCCTTTATTGAATCAATCCACCTTAGGTCAGGTGAGCCCAAGTGCCCAAACTGAAAAAACAAAACAAAAAACAACCCAGTGGGCAGCAGGCCGCGGCGGAAGCGGAAGTGGCAGTGGAAGGGGGAATCCCGGGCGCAGAGGTGCCTCCAGACCCCACTCCGGATCTGCCTCCAGTCGGGCCCAACCCTTGCCAGTGCCAGCTGCTCCGGATCCTGGCCCGACGCCTGTCGGGGCGCTAGCACCGCAGCTGCAGCCGCCTCCTCAGGTTTGGCTGCCGGGGGTAGCGATCCAATATGGTTTGCATGCCCGCAGAGAGGGCTCTGCGTGCCATAGGTTCACCATTGCTGTCCTACTGCATTCCACTTTTCCTAGTACTATTGTATTTTCCATTGAACTTTGTTTTCTGATGGTATGTCTTTACTATGATGGTGAAGATACTTATGTGCTGTTGATTCTGACTTGTGGCAACTTTTGACAAGGTTTCCTAAATATAAAGTGCTCAGAAGTGGTTTACCAGTCCCTTCTACTGATGGCACTGTAGGACTGCGCAGCTTGTCCAAAGCAACAAATTCCTGACTAGAGATGGGCACAAACTGGTTCATCCCACTTCATCCCAGTTTGTCGAGGGGGCAACACAGGTGCTGCTGCTCCCCTCCCCCCTGCCAATCAGACACCCACCAGAGCCAGCTTGCTTGCTTTCCGCACCTCCTTGGCTAATCTCCCAGTCATGAGCAAGAGCACAGACTTCTGTGTCCCGCTACTTTATTGGAGGGGGAGATCAGCCAAGAAGGTGGGGCAGAGAAGCCTGAGCTGTTGCCAGGACAGGAAGATCAGTTGAGGAGGTGCAGGAAGCTAGCACACTGGTGAGTCAATGATTGAGCCATAGGAAGTTGGGGAGGGGAGCAGCAGCACCTGTGCTGCCACCTTTATGAACTGGGATGAACTGGGATGAACCAACTCATGCCCATCTCTACTCCTGACTCCTGGCTCCTCCTACTCACTGAATGATCCAGCCAGCATCCCAAGTATGATAGCCTCAGTTTAGTCATTTTTGAATCTTCAGATTTCGTTTAATTTAAAATTGATTTTCTGGCAGTTCATTGCATCTGTAAAGCTCTCTCTGGCACCGTACTGTATTTGTTGCAATATTTTGACTGAATTGATTTCTCCCCCAGCTATCTTCATTGTCCAGCTTTCTCATCTGTACATCATAATTCAGAATACATAGGAGATTTTCTCAGTTTGTAGATCAATTTGCCCATGTGACAGGTTATCTGCAATGCATGGTTTGAGGGAGTACATGAAGTTGAGCAGTCAGCCAACATCATGTACTCCCTCCCAACATCAGCCCTCAAAAAAACCCTCTCTTTTGAAAAATCTTGGAATTTTTTTTTAAAGAAAAGGTAAACTGAAATGAAAAAAAAATCTCTGACTTTTAATCCATTGAAGGGAGGCAGGTCTTTTGAAAGACTATTAATAATCACTTATTCCACATCCACCGAAATCTTAGCTGTTGTCTAATAGCTGATATTTAGTGGATTTTTCTCACAAAAGGAAAACAATAAATCACCTTCAGCTTTTTTTGGGGAAAACAAAAAAACACAAAGTTTGTGGATCAAACTACTTCTAGCATAAGCACCTTCTGCTAAAGCCATTAGTCCTTTTTTGTTGTTGGCGGGATGAATGTGAAGGTTTCTCAGATGGAATGGTGACAGGAGTTCTGACTGGCCATTTTGAGGGAAAAGGCTTCGGCCTTTACGGGTGTGTAAGGACTTTCAGGGTTGGAGGAAATGAAGATTACTTTTGGGGAAAAACAATTTTAGAAGTCTACTCAATATATTTCTTTGTAATGTTTCCTACAGAGACTAGAATGAAAAAAAAGCCTGCTTTTAATACTGCTATAAAATGTTATAATTGACTATGAAGCCATATTAATCATAATAACAGCCCTGTATAGGTGTGCCCTTCTCTTGACTGATACAATCTTTTTCATTCACTTTAATTTAAACTGTCTTCAAGCAGATTTTTGTTCATTCTAAGGCTATGACCTATTTTACACAAGGAACCTGTTTGTAGAAGAGCAAAGATATTACCTGGTTCTAAAGTCAACAGTTATGACTATAATCTCAGAAGACCTTTAAAGCCCTAAGCTTCATGCTGAGGACTTTGAATATCACTTAAAATATAAACCAAGTCCTTGGAATGAGTTTATGAGAGTGTGAGGGCAGGAAAAACCCCAAAGGAGGCTGTAGCAGGCAGTAGTTAAGTTACTGTTCCATGCTGTCTTTTCTAGCTTTTTCGAACATAACTGTGGGTCTCCTCCCATGACTAAAGTTAAAAAAAAAAAAAGATAAAAAAAATCAGAAAACCAAATATTATTTCAATATTTAAAAATAAACCATCTCATTAAATTGTGATGGCTGATATGCTGCATGCCACATCACACTTAGAAAGAAGTTTTCCTCTTTCTATTTTTTAATTTTCTTCTTAAAATAATATCCCACCTTTTGAATACAAAGAGTAGTATTCAGCTGATATGAAAATTACAGATAAAATACAAATTGACACTTGAAACAGAAAAACAGATATGTAGAAATGGAATTAAATGTGTAAATTAAAAGCAGATGAACAATATAAGCAATATCCATCATACTGAAATCTATGTCAGGAAGTGTGAATTACAGAATAAAAACCGTGTTTGTCTGCCAGTAGGAGGACAACAGAGGTGGACCTAGTTTGGTCTTCCCTTAACGGAGTTGCAGAGCTTGGAAGCAGCCACTGAGAAGTCTCTCTCTTGTATTCTGCCAAATGTGCTTCTGATGATAATAAGACGACAGCACTAACAGCTGGAATTTTAATATCTGGGTACCTATTGCGAACAATTTTAGTTTACCAAATAAAACTGGACAGTGGGATTAGAGCTGTCAGTAGAAGTCAGAAGAGAGGTGGCCCAGAACATCTTCCTAAGCATGAAGAACGTAATCTGCAACACAAACTTTAAACTGGCTTTGAGAATGCTCATTGGATGATGCTGTGTAGTCTCAGTTCTACTGTATAGCATGAAATCATGCATTAACTCAGGTGGTTATATTAAAAAAAGGAAACATTTGACATGTGGATTTATCCTAGGACACCAATAATTTCCTGGGTTGAGAAGGTGACCAATGAAGAAGAACTAAGATGAATGAATAAAAACCAAGAAATTGTAACACACATAAAATGCAGAAAGCTAGAATACTTTGACCATGAAGAAAGAAATGAAAAATACAAACTATTACAGCTCACCATTCCAAGTAAAATAAATGGGGGAAGTGCTGGAAGAAGAACTTCATGGATGAAAAACCTGCAAGGGTGGTTTAGATGCAATACAACATCAGTGCGTAGAGCTGCCACATCTGAAGTAAAAGGAGCCATGATGATGACCAGCCTCCAGTAGGAGAGGAACGAGAAGAAAAAAGGCAAAGTTGTTTCTTGGAAGGGATTGTCACTCTCGTATTGGCCTTCTCAGCCACACTAGACGCTGTTCCCTCTATTCAGAGCACGTTACCATAGTCTCTTGAGACTGAAGGATGCCTACCAAAATGTGTGATGGGGTGCCTACTAAAATGAGAAAACACACTATTGCGTTTCTGCTCCAAAGAGGAGATCTAACTAATGTAACTAACAAATAGATAACCCTTTTATAAGAGTAAGAACACAGTTCTTAGGGTCTACTTCAGCATACATCTGCATTGTTCTACACTGTTAAGGAACTGCAACCCTATGAACCCTTTTTCTGGGAGTAAGCCTCACTGAACCCTGAAGATAGATAGTACTTTGTTACACATGCAGAGTTCAGAACTTAAAACGCATGCATGCAAAGCTGGTAATCTTCATCACTTCATTAGCCATACAGTATAAAGTTAAAAGATTTTAAAACCGCAGTTAATAAGGATGGCTTGGACAGCTGGTGTACTTCATCACATCAGGAGAGTGGTCCTTTCATATTTTATGCACTAGATGCCATAGAGAGGCTCTTTGTGGGTCCCAGGAAGCCGGATTTTGACACCCTGGGATCAGAATGTTCAAAGGGAGATGGTAAGATTATAAAGGAGAGGGAAAGCAAGAAAAAAGGTACAATGGAGGGGGGGAATAGTTTCTTTCCCTCCCAAATTTCATGTAGTTGTTTCCTTCTGCCCAGAGTTTGAAGCAGGGAGCCTGAGGAGAAGAGTAGAACCAGAAGTTGTATCTTTAAAAACTTTGGGTTGAATGGGTGTGTGAGGGGGTAAGGCTTTATTATAGTCACCTAACTTAAACAGCCATTGATCATCAACTTAATTGAATTAGATGTTGGGGCTCTGTAAGAGCAACCTGAACTGCTCACCCTGTTCTAGCCCATCTCTGACCTGTCCATTAGCTGTAACATCAAACAACACTACTGTGAAGTGAAACAGCTGATAAAACACAGGGAATAAAACATAGCAAAGAGAAGTAGAAAACACAGATTTCATGGTGGCTTGAAAAAGATATAAAAGACTGAGAAATGCTTTTGGTGCCCCTTTCATTCGGAAAGCAGCAGGGTGAAAGAAGGAAAAAGCTGGCTGGTGTTCGAAGCAAGTCTTAATTTAATTTCCAAGTGGAATATGGGGGAAGGGAGCAGACATTTATATTAGGCTCTGCTACAGGCATAAGAAAGCTTTGGTCTCTAAGATGTTGATAAACATCACATTTTTTCTTAAAGCAGGCCTAAATTCTATAGCCTGATTTGAGCATTATTCAGTTTTATCCAATACGACCATTAACCAGCACATGAGCAGAGACATGGCCCCCTTTATCATTGCTTTCTTCTCTTGGAAAGCAATGAATCTAAAGAAAAGAGGTTCTTGTTCACAGAGCTCAGTGATTTCGGTCTCTGGATGTGGAGCCAGGGGTTGGGAATTCGATTCACCACTGTGCCTCCTTGACAGGGGTTGGAATCAATGATCCATAATGTCCCTCACAGCTCTAAGATTTATTGTTGTTGTTGTTGTTCAAAAATACTGGGCACAGTCAATCAAAATTATAAAAATATTGACTGGTATTATATAACAGATACAAGTTTTAACCAAAAACCTAAGTATCTGTTAAATATTGACATAGTATATATGCTGTTCCTAATGGCAATATGCTGTCGCCATTTTTGTAGCTCTGATGGTGTATCATCATCATCCTCATCCTCATGTTCCATGAGAAGGAGAATCCCACTTCTTCAGCATGCTTGCTTCCATGAAGAAGAATGGCCTTCTTTTTTTTTTTTCAGAATTGCTACTTGCCATGTGAAGGAAGCAAGGACAAAGGGAATAGGGCAAAGATGTCTACTCTGACCAGCCTTTTGGAAGTTGAGGACCAGTACATTAGTAATACCACTGTCACTTTTGGTATCTCATTTCATTGTCTCCCACCCCCATAACCAGAACCAGTGTGCATATAAATGTATGGCTGGAACCTGCAGATGTATGATCCTCATTAGAGATGGGGGTTGTTGTTGTTGTTGTTGTTTAGTCGTTAAGTCGTGTCCGACTCTTCGTGACCCCATGGACCAGAGCACGCCAGGCCCTCCTGTCTTCCACTGCCTCCCGGAATTGGGTCAAATTCATGTTGGTAGCTTTGATGACACTGTTCAACCATCTCATCCTGTGTCGTCCCCTTCTCCTCTTGCCTTCACACTTTCCCAACATCAGGGTCTTTTCCAGGGAGTCTTCTCTTCTCATGAGATGGCCAAAGTATTGGAGCCTCAGCTTCAGGATCTGTCCTTCCAGTGAGCACTCAGGGTTGATTTCCTTCAAAATGGATAGGTTTGTTCTCTTTGCAGTCCAGGGGACTCTCAAGAGTCTCCTCCAGCACCACAATTCAAAAGCATCAATTCTTCGGCGGTCAGCCTTCTTTATGGTCCAGCTCTCACTTCCATACATTGCTACTGGAAAAACCATAGCTTTGACTATGCGGACCTTTGTCGGCAAGGTGATGTTTCTGCTTTTTAAGATGCTATCTAGGTTTGTCATCGCTTTCCTCCCAAGAAGCAGGCGTCTTTTAATTTCGTGGCTGCTGTCACCATCTGCAGTGATCATGGAGCCCAAGAAAGTAAAATCTGTCACTGCCTCCATATCTTCCCCTTCTATTTGCCAGGAGGTGATGGGACCAGTGGCCATGATCTTAGTTTTTTTGATGTTGAGCTTCAGACCATTTTTTGCGCTCTCCTCTTTCACCCTCATTAAGAGGTTCTTTAGTTCCTCCTCACTTTCTGCCATCAGAGTGGTATCATCTGCATATCTGAGGTTGTTGATATTTCTTCCGGCAATCTTAATTCGGTCTTGGGATTCCTCCAGTCCTGCCTTTCGCATGATGTATTCTGCATATAAATTAAATAAGCAGGGGGACAATATACAGTCTTGTCGTACTCCTTTCCCAATTTTGAACCAATCAGTTGTTCCATATCCAGTTCTAACTGTTGCTTCCTGCCCCACATATAGATTTCTCAGGAGATAGATAAGGTGGTCAGGCACTCCCATTTCTTTAAGAACTTGCCATAGTTTGTTGTGGTCCACACAGTCAAAGGCTTTTGCGTAGTCAATGAAGCAGAAGTAGATGTTTTTCTGGAACTCTCTGGCTTTCTCTATAATCCAGCGCATGTTAGCAATTTGGTCTCTAGTTCCTCTGCCCCTTCAAAATCCAGCTTGTACTTCTGGGAGTTCTCGGTCCACATACTGCTGAAGCCTACCTTGTAGGATTTTGAGCATAACCTTGCTAGCGTGTGAAATGAGTGCAATTGTACGGTAGTTGGAGCATTCTTTGGCACTTCCCTTCTTTGGGATTGGGATGTAGACTGATCTTTTCCAATCCTCTGGCCACTGCTGAGTTTTCCAAACTTGTTGGCATATTGAGTGTAGCACCTTAACAGCATCATCTTTTAAGATTTTAAATAGTTCCACTGGAGTGTCATCACCTCCACTGGCCTTGTTGTTAGCCATGTTTTCTAAGGCCCACTTGACTTCACTCTCCAGGATGTCTGGCTCAAGGTCAGCAACCACACTATCTGGGTTGTCCGGGACATCCAGATCTTTCTTGTATAATTCCTCTGTGTATTCTTGCCACCTCTTCTTGATGTCTTCTGCGAGGTCCCTACCATTTTTGTCCTTTATCATGTCCATCTTTGCACAAAATGTTCCTTTAATATCTCCAATTTTCTTGAACAGATCTCTGGTTTTTCCCTTTCTATTATTTTCCTCTATATCTTTGCACTGTTCATTTAAGAAGGCCCTCTTGTCTCTCCTTGCTATTCTTTGGAAATCTGCATTCAATTTTCTGTAGCTTTCCCTATCTCCCTTGCATTTTGTTTCCCTTCTCTTCTCTGCTACTTGTAAGGCCTCGTTGGACAGCCACTTTGCTTTCTTGCATTTCTTTTTCTTTGGGATGGTTTTTGTTGCTGCTTCCTGTACAATGTTACGAGCCTCCATCCATAGTTCTTCAGGCACTCTGTCCACCAAATCTAGTTCCTTAAATCTGTTCTTCACTTCCACTGTGTATTCATAAGGGATTTGGTTTAGATTATACCTGACTAGCCCAGTGGTTTTTCCTACTTTCTTCAGTTTAAGATTGAATTTTGCTATAAGAAGCTGATGATCAGAGCCACAATCAGCTCCAGGTCTTGTTTTTGCTCACTGTATAGAGCTTCTCCATCTTTGGCTGCAGAGAACATAATCAATCTGATTTTGGTATTGCCCATCTGGTGATGTCCATGTGTAGAGTCGCCTCTTGTGTTGTTGGAAAGAGTGTTTGTGATGACCAGCTTGTTCTCTTGACAAAGCCTTTGCCCTGCTTCGTTTTGAACTCCACAACCAAACTTACCTGTTGTTCCTTTTATCTCTTGACTCCCTACTTTAGCATTCCAGTTCCCTATAATGACAAGAACATCTTTCTTTGGTGTCAGTTCTAGAAGGTGTTGTAAGTCTTCATAGATTTGGTCAATTTCAGCCTCTTCAGCATCAGTGGTTGGTGCATAAACATGGATTACTGTGATGTTGAGAGGTCTGCCTTGGATTTGTATTGAAATCATTCTATCATTTTTGAGATTGTATCCCAGTACAGCTTTTCCCACTCTTTTGTTGACTATGAGGGCTACTCCATTTCTTCTACGGGATTCTTGCCCACAATAGTAGATATGATAATCGTCTGAATTGAATTCGCCCATTCCCATCCATTTTAGTTCACTGACGCCCAGGATGTCAATGTTGATTCTTACCATCTCCTGTTTGACCACATCCAGCTTGCCAAGGTTCATAGATCTTACATTCCAGGTTCCTATGCAGTATTTTTCTTTGCAGCATCGAACTTTCCTTTCACTTCCAGGCACGTCCACAGCTGAGCGTCCTTTCGGCTCTGGCCCAACCACGTCATTAGCTCTGGAGCTACTTGTACTTGTCCTCCACTCTTCCTCAGTAGCATGTTGGACGCCTTCCGACCTGAGGGGCTCATCTTCCAGCGTCATATCTTTTAGCCTTTTGTTTCTGTTCATGGGGTTTTCTTGGCAAAGTTACTGGAGTGGCTTGCCAGTTCCTGCTCCAGGTGGATCGCGTTTAGTCAGAACTCTCCGCTATGACCTGTCCGTCTTGGGTGTCCCTGCATGGCATATCACATAGCTTCTCTGAATTACTCAAGCCCCTTCGCCACGAGAAGGCAGCAATCCGTGAAGGGGAGAGATGGGGGTATTCGTATACAAATACGAATATCCCCCCACAGGTGGAGATAACGAGGGTCCACTCACGATTCTGCCGCTGATGCGAGCTCGATGGAGCCTTCCTGTCACTCCATTGTCTGCAGTGGATTAGCTACTCTGCGACCTGGCAGAGAGGCTTGTCATCCCGCCTTCTGCCAGGACTGGCTAATCCATTGCGGACAATGGAGCGACAGGAAGGCTCCGCCAAGCTCGCGTCAGTGGCGGAATCGTGAGTGGACAGTCCGGCCCAGACTCTCGTTATCTCCACCTGTGGGGGGATATTTGTATTCGTATACGAATACCCCCATCTCTAATCCTCATTCCTCTGCAGAAGTGGGCTACATCCATGGAAGTTTATGCCAAACAAAATTTGCTACCCTTAAAGGGGCCACATGACACTTTGTTGGTTTTGCTGCAACAGACTAACACAGCTACCTCTTCGGACATTTTTGCAGAATCTAGTTTTGGATTATATTTGGGAGCTGGTGGTATGGGGGATGAGGGGACCAGTCCAGCTGATTGTACAAGTAATAGCAGGCCTGATGTCAGGGAACCACAAACACAAATGCACTGCTGCTTGTGCAACTGGAAAAACAAATGGAACTTTGCTGGAGTTGTGCAGCAAGTTGTGCAGTCAGATGCACAAGCAGTAGCATGCCAAGGGTTTCTTAAAGGTGAGTTCCAAAATGCAGGCTGCAAACCCAAGTCAGGGATGTAAGTCAGGGATGTAGGTTTCAAATTCCACCCCGTGGTCCTTTGGTTGGATTTTTCTCTCCCAACTCATCGAACAAAGGGCTGCCAGGATTTTGCATTTCCTCCTCCCCAATCGGCTTCTTTGGAAACACAATGTTCCAGGGAGGAGTTACAGAAATGTGGCAAACCTCCACCACTTATGCACTAGGTGAAGCTAGTTGAAGCCAAATTAATAGTATTACCTAGTAGTTGGATGCAGATGTGCCTCCCCCCCCAGTTTGCAGTCCTGCTTGGCTGATGTTAAATGTTCATCTTGTCTTCTTAATGATGTTCTGGGCAGCTATTCAGGTTAGCTTCTATAGTTCTGAAAAATGTTTGGTTGTGTTTTTTTCCCTGAACCATGGAGGATACCATGCTTAGGATTGTAGCCTTAGGACAGGTGCAGTGCAGTCCCAAGCATGTTTATTCAAAAGAGAAGTCCCACTTTTCTACCCAGCAAATTGGTTGAAAAATGCACCGTTAAATGATGTGAAGAGCCAGCTTTCAGCCACATTCTTGGCAAGTAGTGGTCATTAAACATCTGATTAGCTCTTCTGTGAAAGCAGATCCAAGTGAATCCCAGCTGATATTTAATTGTGAGAATTTACCTTTCATGCCAAAATCCCAGCCATATTTTCCATTGGACATGGTACTCTCTATTGCCTTTGGTTGCTAAGAGACTGCAAGTGTAAATTGTTGTTCGGTGGTGTGTTTTTTTAAAAGAACTGCACAAGTCTACTCTCAGTGTGAAGCAAACCTTTCTTTATTTATCTAGACTGCCTCTGTTTTTGTTTTTCTAAATACGAAATGTTAGTTTGTCATTGTGGAGCTTGCTTGTAGATATTTTCACAGACATGGTCCTATTTCATGGAAAGCCTCAGAATACAGCAGTTCTGCTACTACATAACCTTAGAAAAAGGAAAAAAGGAAGCACAACGTATAGCTCAATAATAATAATGTGCTGTCAAGTCAATTCTGACTTATACGAGCAATACTTTTCAGGGTTTTCTAGGTAGAGAATACTCAGAAGTGGTTGACCATTCCCTTCTTTTAGGGACATCCTGGGAATGAGCAGTTTGCCCAAGGCTACACAGGCTGGCTCTTCTCTCCAGGAGGCACAGTGTGCAATCAAACTCCCAACCTCTGGCTCAGCAGCCAGATACCTAACTCAATGAGTTATCAACCAGCTTAAGTTCTTGTTTATTGCCTCTTAAAAAATTGCTTCTTTGTCACCATTATTTGGTCCTACCCCTTTACTCTCTCTCTCTTCCCTCCCCTTCATAAGCATATGAATGAAGTTTGGGTCAAAATAGAATCAGACCAATGGAAGTTTCTCTTCCAGGAAAATGGCAGGTGTAAGGGTTTTTTTTTTGTGTGTGTGTGTGTGTGTGTTTTGTAGTTTGCCCCTGACAAGTGCAAGAAAAGGAAAATAGAGTTACTGAATTGTATTTCGAAAGTGTTGTCTTCCTGCAAGAGTGGCCCAAACTCTCCTGCCTCTTTAAGTAGGAAAGGAAGCACTACTAATCCCATTTGCTGGTTGTAATTTCACATTGTCATACCTCTGACTAGCTGGTTGGATAGCACAGTGAGTTAGGCATCTGGTTGTGAGTTCAATTCCCCACTGTGCATACCAGAAGGGCCAGCCTGTGTGGCCTTGGACAAGCTGCACAGTCCCAGGGCACCCCCAGAAGAAGAGAATATCAATCCACTCTTTACCTAGAAATCCCTGAAGATGGTCCCCAGAAATCAGAATTGACATGATAGCACATGATGATGACGGTTATCTCTCAGACTCTGGACAGGTGGCCTGTAGTTCAAGCAAGATAGTGATGCATTGAGGAAAGACTGAAAGAATTGGACATGTTTAGCGTTGAGAAAAGAAGACAGAGGGGTGATATGATAACACTTTTCAAATCCTTGAAAGGCTGTCTTACAGAGGAGGGGCAGGATCAGTTCTCGATCGTTCCAGAGTGCAAGACACACAACAACGGGCTCAAGTTACAGGAAGCCAGATTTTGGTTGAATGTCAGGAAAAACTTCCTAACTGTTAGAGCAATAAGACAGTGGAACCAATTACCCCGAGAGGTGGGTGAGTGCTCCAACACTGGAGGCATTCAAGAGAAATTTAGACAACCACATGGCAGATATCTTTTGATTTGTATTCCTGCATCAAGCAGGGGGTTGGACTTGATGGCCTTATAGGCCCCTTCCAACTTCACTATTCTATGATTCTGTGACCCAGGATTTGAGTCTGAGTATGCTTTTTGCGTGTGCCACAAAAACCTTCCTTACACTCCCTCTACCAGTTCTAACCATAGTTTCTTTTCTTGTTGGACACCCTTCTGCTATCTGTGGCATAGACTGAAAAGCTACCATCACCTGTGCCTCCTAAATTTATGCATTCTTCTGAGAGGCACTTATTTCAAGAAAGCTGAAAGGTTTGCTTTGCCTTTACCTACTCTATCTATATGCAAAAAGCAGAGATGTGAATCTTGTAACCTTTCACTCTCTGAGAGAAACTGAGGGAGGGTAGGAATGACTTTTTACTCCACACAGCAAGCCTTGTTTGTTTGCATCCCCCCTCCCCCAAGAAATCATGTTGGAAATCTTGAAGAACTTCTGGAGGTTTCATGGTCATTTTATCTGGAAAAAAAAATGCCAACTTACACAGAATTATTTCAATTTCTGCACAGAATGGCATCTTAAAAGGCAATCAGTTCCCACATTATTTCAACCTATCAGTCTACAGCAGGGCTTTTTTCCTGCCTCACCTTCCAGTTTATTTTTCAAGAGAAGTTGAGCATTAAAGTTAAGTTTCAGCAAACAGGTGTGAAGGATGCCTGGACAGAAATTGTCCCAAACAGTGGAAGTGACAGACACTTCCTGCTTCCTCAGCACTGACAATTTCCCAAAACAGCCCACCAGTCCAAGGCTCTGAGGAACAGGCTTCTGAAAAACAGACAGTTCCAGAGGGCTGAGAAAAGCAGTGGCACATCTCCAAAAAAGAAGGTGAGCAGTGAATGTAGCCTCTTGGCTGTCTGCCACCCTAAGGCAGCTGCTTCACTTTGTCTAATGGAAAGGCCAGTGAAGCCTTCTGGGAATATTTTAAGAAAAGTTTAGATTTTTTTTTTGTTAACCTCAGGAATTCACAGACTGCTGAACAAAGTGAATTTTTAAAAACTCCTTACATCCTTGCCATCAAAACCATTGTCCTGCCAACCCACCCAACCTAACCTGATGTTTTAATTTGGTTGGGGAGCTAATCTAATGTTTAAATTGGCTTGAGGACATCTGACTGTACATGAAACAGTGATAGCCTATGACCAGTACTTTTCTCATAGGCTAGAAGGTAAGGGCTGGAACTATATCAGTGGGATAAACCAGGGAAAATATATTTGCTGTAGGTTACCTGCAAATACATGTGGTCCTACTTGTAAGACACAGCCAAGTTGCAATGGGTTTTGTGTGTGTTTTAACCTGGTGTACCTTCATGTGGCTGGGGGTGCACAGTGTTGCTGTGGGCCTCTCAGGGGCTGAGCATAACACAACATGATGGAAATGCCAGCCCCACTTTTTTGTTTTGGTTGCAAAAGTGCTTTTGTATATCTGAATTGGTCCTCTCCATTTATGATTGGGTGCCATTTTGAACTGCTGTATGGCTTGGCCTCATGCTATGACAGGAGTTGCTGTGGATTTGATCCGGTTTTCCTGGAGAGTGTAGCTTCTGTCAAGGTTTATTGATCCACAGTGGAGACGCTTAAAAGAAAGGAAATTTACTGAATCTGAGGTGGTGAAGTATATTCAAATAGACTGTTTGATCTGAAGCAGCAAAAGAAGGTAAAATAGGTGAGAATAATGCTTTTGTAAAATATCAGCACAGCAGCTAT
This sequence comes from Intellagama lesueurii, assembly GCA_037013535.1. Classification (NCBI taxonomy): domain Eukaryota; kingdom Metazoa; phylum Chordata; class Lepidosauria; order Squamata; family Agamidae; genus Intellagama; species Intellagama lesueurii. The sequence continues at coordinate 172,160,414 of JBAJHW010000004.1, read as the reverse complement.
AATATTATGGCTGCATCATAAAATTAGGAAAAGAAAAATGGGTGGAAGTGCATTCAGTTCAGTGTGTAAGATTAAAATCATTACTTTTGCATTAAACTCTTAAAGACAGGTGCAAAAAGTAAGGTGCAACCGATACATCTGATCTCTTAACAATAATGTTTTGAAACTAGTATTTATTTTTGGAGGACTAGTATCTTTTCTTCCTATGTGAGGCAAAAGCAACGATTTAGACGTTAATCCATTAATTCCAGTATGCTATTTTAACGCTCTGTAAAAACTTTACGAAGACTGTATGAAAAAGGGAGGATATTGGATTATACTCAATCATATTGTGACAGCATACACTGGATCACGTGTAATTAATGGTAAAAACTGTATGTAAAACGATTTATGGTGTCAGCAAGGAAGCCCAACATGCAATATAAACATATGTATATGAAATGGTCACAATGACTGCATCAAATGGAGATCTTATTTTTTCTTATTTTTGCCTGAGCAGTGCCTAAATTAGAAGCACGACAGAAGTGTCATTTGCTATGTACAGTGTCAGTGCCTGTCTCATATTTCATTTTAAGATCCAGCCAGAACTCTAGATGATGAAAAAGTGGTGTACAATTGTGCTGGAAACTCCTTCCCAATTATTTAATGCTAACTGTTGGCTGACCTGTCCATTGGGACTCTGATCACCTGGAACAGATTTCATCCTGGCTCAATTTCACTCCAACCCATTTCTCATTTGTTTCAATTTGTTTTCACTTTTACTCAGGGCAAGATGACTGTTCAAGTAGCAATGAGTAGAGCATCGGGCTTTGTGGCCTCCCCTCTTCCCAGTAAATGAAATAATTTTATTTTAGCCAGCCTGGGCCTTTGAGAAGTCCAGCTGGTAGCCGGGACTTGGAGATATTATTTTGGGGATGTACAGTTCTCAGAATTCTTAATGTATGGTGGAAGGCAAGCCATTCCAGAGATCTGTGAGCGACTGTCATTCTTGTTCTCCTCAGAGATGATATTCTTGGATGAATGAACACATGGACGGGCTGAATGTCCTATAAGCCACAGGTGCATAGGCTCTGTTTGCACAATGCCATGTTTTTGCAGGACATTGTAAAGGCAGATGAGCAATCATTTACACTGTGCACAGATGGTACAAATATCAGTGGGTGCATGCACAGAGAGTCTATGTGTGCTCAATGTGTAAATTTATAGTTCTGCTCAGATGAATGGATGGAAACTAGAAAAGGGCATTTCAACAAGAAACAAAAGAAAAGCAAAAAGCAAAACAAAAGAAGGCATTTTGGCATCTTAAAGGCTAACTGCTATATGTTCATGCAACATGTCCAGTTCAGACATAAGAGTTAGAATACAGAGACTACATGTTAAAGCATTCATGTAAGGTTCTGACATAAAGGGATAGGGGTGTTTAGTTGCATTTCACACCTAGTAATGATTTATAACCCCTGTTTGGTATTCATTTCTTTTGAAGCTTAGTTCTGTAAACAGCAGCAATGATTAAAGGAAACAAAACGAGGAATAACATGTGGTAATGTAGAGAATGACAGACTTTACCATTGAGCCTTGTTCTGAAAAGTTGAGTCTGGTTAGTTGAGGAGGAAAATAACAATAGATAACAACATAATTATTACATTTGGTAATGGCTTAAAAACATTGGCTAATATTTAATCCATTGAGATGGGTGCCCAACATGCATGTTTATTTTATCTCAGTTGTTTCTCTCTGGATTCTTATTCTGTATTTTTTCTTCTCTAGAATAGGAACTTTCATATCTTGTGAAGAGTGTCCTGGTAGATTGAAGTGGTTTGAGATAGATTTCTGTGTATTGCAATTTTTGATGTCCAATTCATGTCCATTAATTCTTTTGCGTAGATATTGTCCAGTTAGTCCTATGTATTATTTATTTACTGGATTTATACCCCTCACCAACCAAGCCACTCTGGGTGGCTAACAACAATATAAACAGCACAATATCAAAACACGATAAAAAATATAAAATAATACATACATTCAACAAATATAATAACCAGCAGGATAAATTAAAACAGATGGCAATGAGGGTGGTAAAAAGGATGATGAAAAGGATGGCAAAAAGGATGGTAAAAGGGAGGCCGAGATCTCAAAAACCTAATGCTCAGGGAAAGCCTGGTGGAAGAGCCAAGTCTTCAATGCTCATTTGAACCCATCCAGTGAGGTTGCCAGGCGGATCTCAATGTGCAGGTTGTTCCACAGGCGGGGGGCGACCGCCGAGAAGGCCCGGTTTCTTGTTCTTTCCCTCTGGGTCTCCTTTGGGGTCAAGGACCTCAACCGCCCTGCCTGTGAAGAATAGGTATTATGGACAGATCTGTCTGGCAGCAGGCATTCTGATAGGTACCAAGGTTCTAAACTGTTTAGGACTTTGAATGTTATCATCATAACCTTGAAGTCAATGCGGAAACGTAACCGGTAGCCAATGAAGGGTGGCCAGAGTGGGGGAGATATGCTGGAAATTCTTCACCCCAGTTATTAATCTGGCCGCCAAATTCTGGACCAGTTGAAGTCTCCGCAACAACCTCAGGGGTAGCTCCACGTAGAGAGCACTGTAGTAATCTAATCTTGAGATTACGAGTGCTTGAATCAGCGTCGTGAGTGCCCCCGTGTCTAGATAGGGATGCAGCTGGGCAATCCTCCGAAGATGGAAATGGGCTGCCACCTGGGTTTCCATGGTGAGATCCGGATCCAGGCAGATGCCCAAGCTGCAAACCTCATTCTTCATGGAAAGAGTCACCCCCCCAAAGGAGTTTCATGGGAGTTTCCCAACCCACTGACGCCAGGGCCGCCCACGTGCAAGATTTCCGTCTTGTCCAGATTCAACCTCAATCCATTTGCCCTCATCCACCCCAGGACAGTCCACAAGCAGTGTTCAAGGGTCGGAACAGCATCCACTGCAGTTGGAAAAAAGGAGAGGTAGAGCTGGGTGTCATCAGTGTACTGATGGCACTGGGCCCCACAACTCCGGATGACCTCACCCAGCGGTCTCATATAGATATTAAATAGCATTGGCAAGATGATCGACCCCTGCGGAACCCCACAATTGAGGATCCACGGGGTGGAAGTCATCTCACCAAGCTGCACTCTCTGGGGATGGTCCTCCAAGAAGGAACAGAGCCACGCCAAAGCGAGGCCACTGATCCCCAGCTTGGAGACTCGCCCCAGGAGGATACCGTGGTCGACGGTATCAAAGGCCGCTGAGATATCGAGGAGGACCAACAAGGACATATTGCCCCTGTCGGCCTCCCTCACGATCCTGCAGGGCGACCAATGCTGTTTCCGTACCATGCCGTGGCCTGAAACCCAACTGGAATTGGTGTCGTTAGCACCCATCAATCACAGTGACAGATCATCTCTCCCCCTTATCACAACAATACACCCACAACAAAAAACACGCTGATCACCATAATCACCCAATCTCCTGAAAAGGACAAAAAGCTATAAATACTCAACTATCCCACAAACTGCACCAGAGCACAGAGTTCTGACTCCTGTCCTCTGAAGATGCCGGCCACAGAGACTGGCGAAACGTTAGGAAGAAAAACCTTAAGAATATGGCCAAACAGCCCAAAAAACCTACAACAGCCATCGGATCCTGGCCGTGAAAGCCTTCGAGAATACAGTTGCTAGAGGCATTTGAGTTGTCTATAAGCAAATACAGTGGTGCCTCGCAGACGATTGCCTTGCCGGACGAAAAACTCGCTAGACGAATGGGTCCGGCGAGGTTTTTGGTGCCTCACAAGACAATTGTTCCTATGGTGGTTTTCCGCAAGACGAATGTTGCCGTTCAGAGGCTAGCCGAGCACCATTTTTGAAGATCCCGCCCCTTTCCCCTGCCTTCAGCAAGCCTCCGAATGGAAAAAGGAAAAAAAAAAAAAAGAAAGCCTTTTTACGTTCCGAGGCTTGCCGAAGGCAGGGGAAAAGGGCGCGATCTTCAAAAATGGTGCTTGGCAAGCCTCTGCAAGCGCCCATCGCCGTGTGGAGGGACCCCCGCGAGTCCTCGTATGCTGCAGGGAAAGCCTCCGAAGGGCTCCGAAGCCAGCACGCGCGGTTGCGGGGGACCTCCACCAGTCCTCCGATGGTGCTTCCCCAGCTCCCTACCTGGTAAGTGACTTTTTTTTTAAAAAAAAATCCCCATAGGAACGCATTAATTAAATTTCAATGCATTCCTATGGGAAAACGCATTTTGCAAGACGAATTTTTCGCAATACGGCATTGACCGCGGAACGAATTAAATTCGTCTTGCAAGGCACCACTGTATAGGATGCGGATGTGATTTAAGTCCCCTTGCCTTCTTCCATGGGCTATGTTCTTCCTGTAGTATTATCTGCACAGAGCTTAAGAATTTAATCTCTCTCTCTCTCTCTCTCTCTCTCTCTCACTCACACACACACACACACACACACACACACACACGGAAACCTAGAGCCCTCAAATGAACTCACATAGCATTTTTTGGGCTCTTATTTTGAACTCAAAATAGTTTGAGATAACCAGTTAGCTTCCTTACCAGTTGTAGCAATCACTAACTATGTGCTGTATACAGATCAAATTCTTACACTATATAAAGAATCTGACAGCTATAGCACTATAGAGTTTTTTGACTGCAGTGCTTTTTTTTTTAACACCGAGGTCATTAGTGTGCCAGCTTTAAATATCCCGTTCAGGCAGCTGTGTTCAGTGTAATGTGGCTTTTTAAGACAAAGAAAGAAAAGGGCCCCTGCCGAGCTTGGAAATCTTCATGCTACTTGGAGATCAGCTTGGAACAGGTTATTTATTGCTGTTCTTGGCATGGGGGTTCCTCGCAGGCCTGCAGGGCTGAGTTTGGCTGCTCTCTTCTCCGTTCTCCAGCACAGCTGATGATTCTTCCTTTGGAGCATGGGGTGCCTGACAGGCCATGCAAAGCAAAGAGCCTGCTTTGCTCCAGATTTCTTCTAAGCTGATTTCCAGTTACATCAACAAAAGGGATGAGTTAACAAACAGATGCTCCACAGTGTTCAGCAAAGAAGAGCCATCAAATTGCAAGTCTTTCACATTAGCAAACTAATCTGAAGGACTTGGTGGATATGGTAGTTCCATAATAATGACATAAACAGATACAAGCACAGCTTTAATGTACCACCACCGCAGTAAAATGGGTATAGTAAAAGCTCAGTTACCAGTGCCTTACTGTGAGTTTTCATTCAGTTTAGGCAAATACGTGTCCCCCCCCTTTCTCAGTGTTTATTTTGCCATCTCCCTAAATCTCTGCATCCAGAGACAGGGAGAATTAACCCTTCCCTCAGTGCTTGCTAATATGTAGGGAGTGCTAGGCCTGTGTAGGTAGGTGAAAACCTCAGCTGCTGCTACACCTTTTGGCTCTGCCAAGCAATCTTTGTGGTTTGTCTACTATCGTTATAAGTAGGAAAAAAGTGATGCTGCTCAGAGCTTGGAAGTAACTAATAACAAAAAGCAAAGCAAAATGTGCTGCTTATATACCGCTCCAAAGTGCTTAAAGGGCAGTTTACAATTTAATTATGCAGGCTATACATTTCCCCCACAGTGAGCTGGGTACTCATTTTACCAACTTCGGAAGCATAGAAGGCTGAGTCAACCTTGAACCAGCTACCTGGGATTGAACACAGTTTTGGGTTTAAGGTATAATTACCTAGAAATACTTTTTAAAGGTCATTTTAATGCATTTTAGAGACCTTTTTTGACAGGAATGTCTCAGATGTTGCGGCATTCTCTTATTAACATGAATGGAAAAGGGATGTATTGTTTGGTTATGTGTTTTTCTGAATATTTGCAAGATGCAACAACAAAGTTGGCCACCAGGGGGAACCTGAAAGTTTTTTTCCTGTATTTTTCTCTCCTACAGGTAGGACAAAGCAGTGCATTAATAACTTGTAATGCAACAAATTATTTGTGCAATCAAAACAAAAGCAAGTATAACAACTTGGATGTCAAAAGGTAATGAGTAATGCAGCCAGGTTCTTTTAAAAAGTAATGCTCCAAGCTGTGATCTTGCCATGGGACAGCCTTCTGTTTTTCACTTCTCCTATTCCCAAGGAATCACCACTGAAAATACTAATGGCTCTTTTCACCACTTCTGCCACACATACCTGCGGCTAAGGCTACCTGAAGCCATGGGATCACAGGTTGTGCAACCCCTTTATAAACAAGTCAGTGGTCCTATAGAGTAGCTCCAGAGCCTCAAAATGCAAAGCCTTTATTAGTGGGGGGAGGACCCCAGGTAGACACACCAATGTGGTCAGCTGTTATGCTGATGTGAAAAATAGGACAAAAGGTATAAAAGTTTTAAGAGATAAAAAAGAGAAAAGCATTAAAATATTTGAAGGCATTGCTTTTCCTGACTTACAAAACCATCCCTATGAACATCGCAAGAGCTACACCCAGTTATCTCAACTAGAGCAGAACCACTGAATGACTGAGACTTGTTATGTCAACTCTTATGTAAATCCATTTGATTCAATGGGTCTAATCTGTTAGGGACTAACGGCTGTATTTAGCATTAAGGTCACACTCTGATGTTGAAATTATATTATTGGAAGTGTGTATGTCTCACTAAATTCAATGGGCTCTACTCCCAGATAAGATAACACAGGATAATGGCCTCAATTATGGATATATCCCAAAATGATTGTTCAAGCCTTAATTGAGCTATTCTATGTTGTGGATACATTTCAGCACTTTGGATAGTTCCAGTAAAGTTTGGACTTAGGGTCAAAGTGGATTCACTCCCCCCCCCCCCATGACACTGGGTCATCAGCGTCTTTGATACTGTCTGGATCGCCTTCTCTCTCTCCCTCCCCAGCTTTAATATGAAAAAAAAATCTTTTGTGCATATTTGGTGCATTGATCAGATGGAGGCATCAGTGGACTCCCGACATCATCGACTCACATTTGTTTGTGTACATTTTAGAAATGTATGCAACATTGTTGTTGCTCTTGGGTTTTTGCATGGTTCACTTTTCAGATGCGGGCATTTTTTTCTCTTTTGTTCAATGCATTGCAAATCTGAAAGTGAATAATGCTTACCTTACTGGAGACTGCATCTGTTTCTGTACGCAGCCAGAAGAGTGCAAATCCAGTAAATCTGTTTGAGAAATTCCTCTACTGAGTGAATTTTTCATGCATCCCAGCCCACAGTACTGAGTGCCTCCAAGTGCACATAGGAAAAATATGGTTCATGCCACTTCGTACACATGGTGCCACAGGTGCTATGCATTCTCTTCCCCTCCCTCCCCAGCCAGATCCTCCACTGATGAGCTGGCATGTACTCTCCTCCTCCTCTTCTTAGGCTGTTTGACTATTCACTGGCAGGAGCATGGGTTTGCCTGTCCTGCCTCCTTGTCCGAGTGGGTGATCAGCTAAGGAGGCGGGGCAGGGAACCCTGTGCTCCTGCCAGAGACTGGTTGAACAGGAGTGCGCGCCAGCTAGTGAGTGAGCATCCAGTAGCTTTGGTGCTATGTCGACAAATCAGCACAAATCTCTGAACCAAGGTTTGTGCCCATCTATACTTCCCAGATTCTTAAGATCAGAAAAAAGGTTTGTAGATAGTTATCACTGTAAAATAAATTGTCATGTTGCACAACATGCACAAGACTGAAACCATTGGAGAAACATTTCACAAACAAAAAATGATATCCTTTACTACAAAAATCATGAAATATTTTCAGACTAGCTCTAATTTAGTCCCTATAAAGTTTCTTCACACTTCACAATGGCCCTCTTTGTCTTCCACATCTACATGATCTTTTAATCCAGTGCTGCAGCTACACAGAGGATGCAAACAGTGACATTTTCTCATAATGCTTCATGCTTTCCAATTCTCCTCTTCTGCCAATTTCTTCACCAAGTTCTCTGCCATTTTCACTCCCCCGCCTATTCATCTACTACCCTTCTCCATCCCTGTCTTTCACACCCTAGCCCCAAAGTCCTTCCAAACCACAATTTTGAAAGAACTCACTATAGTGCCACTTTTTATTGTGCTGGCACCAATTATCCCCATTTTTAAAGCACTTTAAAAAAAACACCTATGAGTCTAGCATTAACATAACTTCATTCCTTGAAGTCTACTAGGCAAGTGTTAAACTCAGTCGCAAAAAGTTGAGGCAATGAAGTCTGTGCAAGGCCACAGCTTTGTGTGGAACCACACTGGGGAATTATCTCAGGCTCTGTATTTGGACTCCAGCTTGGTCTTCCTGGCGATTGATGGGAAAAGGAACACAGACATCTTCCTGAGCATTGTCTGAAGGCCAGCTGTGAGTTTCTCTGGAAGATGGCTGTCTCCTTTTCCTCTTGCACCTCCCAGGTTGTATTTTCATCCTCCTCCAGACAGGCAAATGGAGGAGAAGGCAGGTTTATGTTGTTCACTCAGGAAAGAGAGAGAGAGCCAGCATTACCTCCACATCCTCCAAGTTGACACTGCTGCTCCTGGAAGTGGGGAGGAACCCAGAGGTGAGCTGGAGCTTCTGAAAGAGACAGGGATAGAAAGGAAGTGGCAGAGGAAGTGTAAGAAATGGAATGAGCAAAAGACATTGAAGTTGCAGCTCGGCTGAAGGGTCCCTCTTGGTTGGGCAGTGCAGCCCATACACATTGTACCTCTGTTTAGCGCTAAGTCGTTGTAGCTCGGAATTCAGTAAAATATTCATTTTTAAACAATAAAAAATTTAAAATGGATATTGTTAGTGGTGAGAGGTAAGCATGGTAAGAAAACTTAGAGTTCATCTTTACATTCACTGGGGATGTCATACATTGTCATCTTTTTTAAAAAGCCCATCAAAGGTCTAAAACATTCCAATATATTCAACTGCATCATACAATATAGGTAGAACATTGTGTGAAATGTACAGCACAAAACAGTCTGCTCTTATGCACAAACCAGGTTGAACAAAAAGAACCAGAAATTCACAGGAAAATGTCAGCTGTGCTCAGTAAAAGCAAAATGCCAGCTGCACACAGGAAAAAATGGTGCTGTGACCTGTGTTGGACCCATCCTGGATGGCAGTCTGTATGAGCTCTCAAGACTGTATAAGAGACCAGATTTGATTACATACATATCCCTAATACACAGGCAAAATAAAAGCAGGGAAACACTGCCAGTACATATTGTTGGATTATCACTTGTCTATCATATTGCTTTTAAAAAGAGAAATAGGAAAAACAACAACCTAAACACAGTTTAATTGATGATCAAAGTGATCTTACTTATCAGATATACAGTGTATGATATAAGTGATGTATGATGTATAAAGGTAAAGGTTCCCCTTGACATTTACTTCAGTCATGTCTGACTATAGGGGGTGGTGCTCATCCCTGTTTCCAAGCCGTAGAGCCAGCGTTTGTCCGTAGACAGTTTCTGTGGTCACGTGGCCAGCGCGACTAGACACGGAACACTGTTACCTTCCCACCGAGGTGGTACCTATTTATCTACTCGCATTTGCATGCTTTCGAACTGCTAGGTTGGCAGGAGCTGGGACAAGCGACGGGAGCTCACTCCGTCGCATGGATTCAATCTTACGACTGCTGGTCTTCTGACCTTGCAGCACAGAGGCTTCTGCAGTTTAACCCGCAGCGCCACCACGTCCCTCTGTATGATGTATACCCAACGGAAATTCAGGATTGTCTTTTTTTTCTTTAATATAACATATTAGAGTTGATTTCATCTTGTTTTGGAAAGGTTACTCCAGTATAAACATTTTTATAGCAACATATGTAACATTATAAGCATTTGCATGACCATGATGGAGGAAAAGTCTTCAAAGCAAATGTTGACTTTAGAATGTTCTGTTGTTTGGTACACTTCCCTTGGCTGTCAAAAGAGATGCCCTCTATGAGTAAACAAGGGTTTCACTGTAACAGACTCAGATTACAGGCCAATGTCATTCTCAAGGTCTGGATCTGCACTTTTTAATGGTTGGGATCTTAGCTAGTGTATACAGTTTTGGACTATTTGATGCTCACAGCTGTAGAATAAAGATGTTTACAAGAAGGAATTCACCAGTATCTGTTCAAGACAGGCCTCACTCAAGTGCATTCCTAGAATCTCTTTTTTTTATGCTGGGAACGAATGTAGAAATGAGGATTGCCTCCTCCATGTATGGATATGCATTAGGTTCACAGCCTGAGCTTTACGTGCTCAATGAGTGAACAAAGGGCCAGCCCTACTATTAGGCAAAGTTAGGCAGGTAACTGATTCTAGAAAGTGCAGCCAATGCATACACAGTTGATTGTATTACATTTTTATTGCCAGGAAGAGGATGAAGCACTTGTAGAATGTTCTGCCTCAGGCCATTTTGGAATATTTGATCTGTGCAATTTGATTTAGGAGGGGTTACTGTTTGATATTCTGCCTTTCTCAGGCAGTAACATTTCCTGATTATTTGATTTGATTTGATTTTTGGTACGGTGGGTGTGCATTGGAATTTTTTTTCTGCTTTTCTTTTAAGCATCAGCAGATCTCATTTCGTATTACATTTTAGAATCCAATCAATAGAGTCCCTGTGTGTGTAAACGTGCAAGGGATATCTGAATCTCTTGTGTGGGATTTGAGCAGGGTAGATTATATAAGAATAGGATTTATCTAATTGGCTTCTCTATCAGAAAAGGAGAAAAATTTTTGTCTTTTGCCTCAAACATTCCCTGGTGTGGTGTAGTGGACAGAATAATGGATTAGGACTCAGCCATGGAAAATTACTGGCTGTGGATTGGCACTGTAAAATCACTCCTTAAATATCTCACTTACCTTGTAAACTCTAATAGGGTTGCTGTAAGTCAGATGCAACTTGACAGTACATAAAACATACAAATATCTTGTTTGGTGGTATTTGTCATGTTCTCATTAAATCATATAAATATAGAGCTGCAGCCTATTTACATATCTAAAAACTATTGACATTCTTTTCACGTTATCCTTTAATTTGCTCATGAGCTGGAGAATCCTGAGTAAACACATCTAGGGAAAAATGTGAATTCTTCACCCTTCAAATAGGAGCTTAGGCAGTCCTATGCGCCATGATGATTCATATTCTTTCCTAATCACCATTGATTATATGTGAAAAACATGGAGAGCTCATCCCTGTGGCTTTAAGAGTAATGTGTAAGTTGGTTCCAAAACTACCATATGGACTATGACTCATATGTTGTGCTCAGCACATAAAATATCTATTATATGGTCATTTTGGCATCTAAAATGAATCCCTTTTAAAAAACAACAACAAACCTTTGGTCATTTGTTTCCTAATAATTTTTAAAGCTGTGAAAGCATCATAAAACAGTAACAAATTAGATAATACTTTTGGCATCAGACATGTCATATGTATCCTAATACAGTTCCTGCATTCATGGATATGCTAAAACAGCTGGCGGGGAAAAGATGTGCAAAACATCTGGAGGAGGATGGAGAGTATGGCTTATAGCAAATGAGAATTAGTTCCTGGCTGATCCTTTGACTTTGTTCTCACAGTCAACTAAATCAGCTAAACTTCTCAGCCTCCATAGTGAAGAGCTGTGGATTACATGTTTTTTGAGCCATTCCACTGATTTTCACAGGGCCTAACAGCATTTTAAAAAATGGTAGACTGCAGCCTCAGACAAAAAAAAATGAAGGGACCGGTTTTCAGAGAATGAGATACATGTACAGTGGAAGCCTTGGAAACATCTGGACAAGCCTAGAAGTTGATCAAAGTGGACCCTTCTGCCATAAGTAACCCTCAAGGCTCCCACTGTGGCCCCCACCTCCGAAGATACTACAATATCTTCATGTACCTCAATTTTTTTCTAAAACCCCCCAAAAAACAAAAACCTAAGGGGTTGAATGACCAGTCAAGGAGGTACAGTTGGCCATGATGTGCCATTTTCAGACACAACCTGCTCTGGGCATGGGGGGGGGGGGACGCATTTGCTTTTTTTGAAATTAGATTTGACTAGACTGGGAATTTCACTGCTCCCTGATGCCCTGGTACCTAAAACAAGTCGGTGGGATGATGGCCAAGAATGGCCAACCTTTCTTTATATATGAAATATAGGTTAAATTAAAACAAATTAAAATGTTAAGATAATTTTTATAATTTCTATATCTTAATCATTTATATATAATTTATATATCATATATATATATATATTACCAGAAGCAGGCTGCTTCAATAGTGCTATTTTGGTCATTTGCTAGATCTTCTTTTGTACATAAGTTGGGGCATAAATTGCATGCACCTAAGTGCTGCATTGATTGAATTTCTCTATAGTCACAGGAAATTTGTCCTGTATCCAAGTAGCCCCACTTTACTTGATTATTTTTTTAATCTTCCTTCTTCACTTTGAAATCTCTCAAGTAACGTCCAGATGGTCTAGCCAAAGTCTTGTTTTGATGGAATACACTCTACAGCATTCATCTATTTGGCATGTTGTGTTGTTTTTGTTCTCTGTAGGTTTAGCCTCACCTCTTCCGGTTTAATATTTAGAGCTTGAGATGAGTGTAGAAAACTTTTTCTCTATTTTAGCCGTCATCTGGAGAGTTGGTGTCCATGAAGTTGATGGATTTGGTGTTGTGTTACCTCATTTCATTCATTAGTTGTTAGCACCTCTCGATGTACTTCTGGATAGGCAGTGTTAGCCAAAGAGTAGGCTTTTTCAATGGCCAACTGCACCAACTAGAGTCCCCTAGATGAACTGATTCCTCATCATCCATGTAGGCTGCAATTGTTGGCAATCACTATGGAAAAAAGTGACTTTCTGCTGGCCTGGCACCTATAAGACTATTCTGTTTGTTAGTTTTAGGGATTAACAGTGGTATGGTGGTAAATTTGGAAGTGTTAGTGCTCATTACAACAGACTCTATAGCTGGCTCCCCCAAGGAGAGTAGGAAAATGTATGTAGTTAGATTGATATTTACCAATAAATATGGGCAGGAATCAGAAAAATGGTGATTAATTTTGATTTATGATTTGTCAAGGTTGTCAAATCATGAATTACGAATTTATGATTTTTTCTGATGAATCAATTTGTCAATTCATTTTTTACTTTAAACCGCTATAAAATGGATCCCCAAGCACCTTGAGAACTAAATTCACAGGGAAGCTTCCCCCTGACTCCTTTACAAGCCCTGCAAATTTGGAGAAGATTGGGTTTTGGATGTCCAAGTTATACACCCACAAGAAGCCCCCCTGGAAAGTTATTCCCAAGGCACCTAGAGACACCAAAATCACAAAGCTTCCCCTGACTCTCTTCTACAATTCCTCCAGGTTTGGTGAAGACTGGGTTTCAGACATCCAAGTTATACACCCACAAAGTGGGTCATGCCAGGAAAGTGCCCTTTAGCAGCTGGCTTGGGGAAACCCAATCTTCACCAAACTTGGGGGGATTATAGAGGAGTCAGTAGAAGCATCTCTGTAATTTTGGTGTCTCTAGGTTCCTTGGGGGCCATTTTATAGCCAAACAAATCAATGAACCAAAAATCACTAAAAATTCATTGATTCGTGATTCGTTAAGGAAATTGATTCATACTAATACAAATTGACAAATTAGTGATTTTTGAATGAATTTGGTGATTCATTTTTTTAATTCGTGGCCATCTCTACTTGCCAACAGTTGATCTCCACCAGTTTTTATTTCCACTAGGTCTTCTGTAAAGCTAATGGTTCTTAATTGCTCATTAAATATCAAATAACTCTCAAAAACTTTGCATTATATCTTCTAGTAATATACTCTTCCTAGGAGAATTGGTTTCTTTCCTAGTTACTGAGAAGACTGAACCCTTGAGGAGGGGGATGATGTCATAGTCCTTAATACTCATAAAGTCCTAGGGCTTTGACCCTTTTAGTCTTGGTTCCACTATACTACTGGGGATAAGGACAATGGATATGAAGAAATCTTGACATTACCTGTTTTGTGGCTGAGACAGCATGTCTTGACAAGCAAGACAACCTTTCAAGAATTTCAACTCCTAAAGGAGTTCTTATCTCTAGCATGAGGGCAAGACCCCAAGGAGTCTGTACCCCATCATGGTTTGTGTCATTTGTGAAAAATGTCATCCTGGCATCCTTTCCCTTTCTGAAACCAAGTACACTCACAAAGCAAACACAGAAGTATAAGCTGATTGGTCATAAAGATGAAAGTTGCCCATCTAATGTTTCTGCTTTTAAAAAGCCCATACAGTCAGCAACATGACAACAGATATTAAGTGTTGCACAATTGTATAACTGTGGAAAAGTATTGGTCTCAAATTATCTCTGAGATCAGCAACAACTAGTACAAAACTGGTGCCTGTAAATGTCTAGGGCTGGATGATCTCCATCCAAGAATATTGAAGGAACTGGCCAAAGAACTCTCAGAACCACTGTCCATTATTTTCTTGAAACCGTGGGAAATGGGTGAGGTGCCAGATGACTGGAGGAGGGCTAATGTTGTCCCTATCTACAAAAAGGGCAAAAAGGAGGAACCTGGGAACTACATACTAGTCAGCCTGACGTCAATCCCAGGGAAATTTCTGGAACAGATTATAAAGTGGTCACTTTGCAAGCAGCTAGAAAATAATACACTAATAACTAGAAGCCAACATGAATTTGTCAAGAACAAATCCTGCCAGACTAATCTGATCTCATTTTTTTAAAATCAGGTAACCTCCCTGATAGACAGAGGGAATGCTGTAGACATAGTTTATCTTGACTTCAGCAAAGCTTTTGACAAAGTGCCCCATGATATCCTGATTAGCAAGCTAACTAGGTGTGGGCTGGATAGATCAAGTGTCAGGTGGATACACAGTTGGTTAGAGAATCATACTCAGAGGGTGATGATGAATGTCTCCTTCTCAAACTGAGAGGAAGTAACAAGTGGGGGTACCCCAAGGCTCAGTCCTAGGCTCAGTGCTCTTCAACATTTTTATTAATTACCTGGATCAGGGGATGCAGGGAATGCTAATCAGATTTGCTGATGATACAAAATTGGGTGGTATAGCTAATACTCTGGAAGACAGAAACAAAATTCGAAATGATCTAGATAGGCTTGAGCACTGGGCTGAAAACAACAAAATCAAATTCAAAGGGATAAGTGCACCTACTGCACCTAGGAAGAAGAAACCAAACACAGAGTTACAAGATGGGGGATACTTGGTTCAGCAATACTTCGAGTGAGAAGGATCTTGAAATTGCATAGATCACAAGCAGAATATGTGCCAACAGTGTGATGTGGCTACAAAAAAGGCAAATGCTATTTTAGGCTGCATTAACAGAAGTATAGTTTCCAAATCCTGTGAAGTACTAGTCCCCCTCTATTCAGTATTGGTTAGGTCTCATCTTGAGTACTGTGTCCAGTTCTGGACACCGCACTTCAAGAAGTATGCTGGCAAACTGGAACAAGTTTAGAGGAGGGCAACAAGAATGATCAGAGGACTGGAAACCAAGCCCTATGATGAAGGGCTGCAAGAACTGGTCATGTTTAGCCTTGAGAAAAGAAGACTGAGGGGAGATATAATAGCACTTTTCAAATACTTGAAAGGCTATCATACAGAGGAGAGGCAGGATCTGTTCTCAATCAGGGTGCAGGACATGCAACAATGGGCTCAAGTTACAAGAAGCCAGATTTTGGTTGAATATCAGAAAAAAATTCCTGTTAGAGCATTACGGCAATGGAATGAATTACATCAAGAGGTGGTGAGTGCTCCAACACTGCAAACATTTAAGAGAAATTTAGACAACCACCTGGAAGATATTCTTTGATTTGTATTCCTGCATCGAGGAGGGTGTTGGACTTGATGACCTTATAGCTCCCTTCCAACTTCACTATTCTATGATTCAATAGATTTCAAGAAATTACTAAAAACTCTTGTTATTTTGGCAGGCTTTCCAAAACATTTCATCTGAGGAGACCACTGACTCTATTAGCCACTAACTTGTTTTAAATACCGCCTACTTTTAAAGCTTATTTTAAAATGTATTGTCAATTTTGTTTTCATTTTGAATTTCTAGTTATGTTGTTGTTTTGTTATTATTGCTATTATTGTTATTTTCAATGTTGTATACTGACCTGGCCTTTGGTCAGGTGGTATACAAGTCACACAAACAACAAGCAAGTTCATAATTCAGTAATAGCCATCATATTAGGGTCTGGGTCTCCCAGGTCTAGGTGAGTGCTATGCTATGTGAAAACACCCACTTGAGCACATTTTACTTCCCTGCAGAAGACCTTGTGGTATTTATTTCAGTATTTCATGAATCACAATGGTTTGCTTCCTTAGTTTTCATAAAGAATATATAGTGACACTGATACACTACATCTGATCATATTTGCCCTGCATAAACACCTTCCGATAGTAATGGCTGCAATTTTTCCCACTTGTTTTCTTAAGCATTTTGACATAATTTCCTTTTTGGCCAAGTTCAGATCTTTGAAATATTGCTGCTCTGGTTACTGATCTTATCTTCTGAAAACATGTAGGCACAATTCAAATTTTGTCAGCATATGATTTTAATTGCAGATGTAGTTGGATTCTAAATGGTGATTTTACAGGGGTTGTAAAGATGCCATCACTCACTAATTGTCATCCATCCATCCATCCATCCATCCATCCATCCATCCAGCTTTTCGCTTGTATTTCCTTCCACCCCATCAGGAAGATGCACAGTTGGGAAAATTAACTTTTTCTTTTTAACAACTCCCTGACGGTGGAATTTCTAGTCCAAAGGAGTAACTTTTTCCAAACTTTGGGGAGAAGGATATTGTGGTTCCTTCAAAAGCCTTTCTGATAATTGTGATCCAAGGAGCACAATAGACATCTACACCAGAATGAAAGGAGTGGTGAAGAGACAAAGGTGTCATTTCATTACAGTTTGACACTGGTACTGTGTCATGTCTCCTTAATAAAAGTTTGACCAGAAGGGCGGAGAACAGAGGAAACCATCATGATTTTAATGCCAAGGCTTATAGATGCAACTTTGGAGGGCAGTAGAAGACTGTGGGCAATGCAAAAAAAGAAAAGAAAAAAAAGGAGAGAGTGAGAAGGCTTGTGGCCAATAACCCACAAATTGTGGCTTATGGTAAACTTAAAACAGAATATTTTGTACACCTCTATGTGAGCTCCAAGTAACAACTTCCACAGGGTAAGTCCTAGCGAACTATTTGTCTGTCCCCCCTTATCTGGTATTCTAGCTTCTCAAAAAGGGCTCAGGGACAGACTGGTAATGAATTCTGCCAGGAAGGCAGCTTTTCTGGTTTGCAAAGAGGTGGCATTTCTCTATATGAGTTTTGTATTCAGTCTGATAGGTGGTTCAGGATAAAGGGTCAGGGACAGTGCAAAACAGACAACGGCAGGTCTATCCTGCAGCCAACACTGGGAGCTGGGAGGGTGTCACTGCTAACAGGCATTACGTCTGGCTCTCAGAGCACAGACAGGTATACTCTTTTATTTCCTTCTAAATAATGGAATGGCTGCAATTCACCAATATAGAAGGAAGTACTGCACTTGGAAAAAATATTGGGACAGTAATACTGGATTGTTGAAATGTTATCAAAGACAAGTCCTTTGTGCAGCACCTGCATGACCCTGTTTCGGGGAGCCTGGTGATAAAGCCACCCTCTTCTGTCTTTTATCTTTCTTTCTTTTAAAAAAAATTTATTTGAGTTTTGCCTGATCTTCTGCCTAGGTTCACCAAATGCCTTGTGTATCTGTCTGGATGGCTTTAATGTTATCAGGAGCTAACCTTTCATCCTGACTTTCCCTTAGCTGACTTCTGTACAGCAATTATTACAGAAGCTGGATGAGGAAGCCAGCATCTTTTCTTTTTCATGGTCAGTGGCAACTCAAGTCACAGTAGTCATAGTGGCAAGTATTTCAGCAGTCATATTGAATGTACAGCTGAGTTGTGCCCCATGGTTTTGTTCTCCTGTTTTCCATTTTCTTCTTTGTCTAGTGCTGCACTCCAGGAAGCTCAAGACAACTGCCCCTTTGCCATCTCTAAAACTTGCCCTTGTCCCGCTAGCAGCTGTGTCAACATTTTTGTAAGATCCCAGGGAGGAGGGGGATTTAGCAGCAGATTTGTGGGAACTGCACTGCCACTGAGACATACAGGCCATTCCAAAACTAGCATGGAATGATGGATGCTTTGGAAAGACCCCAGGTTTCAAGCAAAGTGGTCCCCTCATACATCACGGTAGACCTTGTGAATTCTACCTTGAATGCCACATTCATTGAAGGAGGAAGCCTTCGACATCTTCATCTCCCTCTCTTAGGGACAGAAAAGAAGCTTGCTAGGTTCACATTTCTCAATGGAAACAGCCACTTTGCACCTTCTGCAGCTGGCACATCTTGCGTTGAAAATCCACACGTTCCTGAGACTTGCGATGCTGTTCAGTAAGGAACGAAATGCATTCAGAATCATCACAAGCAGGTGAAGACCTTTCTCTTCAGGCAAGCTTTCCCTCAGTGACTGGCTGTCTGAGTGGAGTTTTTAAAGTGATGGTTGTGCCTTACTGCTTTGAATGCGTTTTGGTGTCGCTTATGCTTTTTAGTTCGGTATTTGTGTGATCCTTTTTAGTATCTGTATACCCACTGTTGTAAACTTCAATATTGTCTTTTTATGATGTAAACTGCCTTGGTTCCTTTTTAAAGAGAAAGGTGGGGTAAAATCAATCAATCAATCAATCAATCAATCAATCAATCAATCAATCAATCCACTTGAAAAATAGTCATGACCCAAAATGTGTACGTTTTAAAAAGGTATAGCCAAACATTTAGTCATTAGGGGAAAATGCATACAGAAACATGCACATTCTGTAAAACATACACTTCAGATTAGACACAGATCTCTATCTGGGAAGGAAAGAAAGTCTTGTGATCTGATATGGAACTAGGACAAGATTTTCTGAGATGGTAGGATTCTGAAATTGCAACAGAACCAAGACTGATGGACTCAATTTAGAAGAGGTGGCAGTGTTAGTCTGTGCTAGTATATCAGGCAAAACCAAAAGAAAAATGAAAAAAAAATGTGGCACCTTGAAGACTAACTGCTATATTTTAATATGAGCTTTCTCAGGGAGTGGACTTGTCCATGAAAGCTTACATTAAAATATAGCAGTTAATCTTTAAGGTGCCACAATGTTTTTGTCTCCTTTTATTTTTTATTTTTCTGTTGTTTTTTGCCTGATAAGACTGATGGACTTTCAGATCCCTATCCTCCTTTCCCAGATAAACTTTTCAGCTGCCATGCTCTTTTCCTTGTCTTGCTTACCCTAAGTAAAATATGTTGATGCAGCCCAGTGCAGATGAGAACAGTTATGACTGGTGCCCAGGAAAGCGGTCCAGGCAGAAGCAGGGTCCTCTGAGGTGGAGCCAGAGGGTCATCAGAAGAGGGGCAAATGATATCCATTAGAGGTGATTTTAGAATTACCCAGACAGCCTGGGGGGGAGGGGGAGTCATAGTCCAAAAATGCAAATCTGCACACCTCTAATATCTACACTACCACCAACACTCCTTTAGTCAACATGTGAAGGACCCCAGTAATACATGACAAGTATTTGACATGCAACCAAACTGGAGAAGGGAATCCTACCTTAACCTTGGAGTGGCTACATACTTTTCTACTTGATATTCTATCATGGTGGGATAAAACGTGTGAGGCCTCCACTTACTCTTACAGCTACACCTATCCCTCATTTACAAATGTTGCTCCAGGAACCAGGAAGGTGACCTCTGAACTGAAACTTATTGGCACCTGTGGTTTTGGAGAGGCTGGCAAAGCTAAGGCAAGGACACTTAAGCAATGTTTTACATGTATTTGACATGGGCGTAATCTGGAGAACAGCGGCAACATATTTGACTCAACAGGGCCAAATCCTTAAGAACCCAGTGGCAAACTGAATTGGGAACGTGGTCAAGCCATAACATCACACGGCATCGGAGATCTGCATGAAACCAATTTGGGATGCTGCAGCTAAAGAATGATCCACCAGTGTCCTCTAGTTCTTTAGGATCCCAGTAGAAAACTTAATTGGGAATTGATCAGAGGAAAACAAGAGTCGGAGGAAAAACTTCATTTAGCCAATCCCCCCATTTCCAGAGCAAGAAAAGTTATTTCATGCCCCTTTTGATTATCCATTGCAGTGACACAAAGTTTAAATATGTATACACATTTCTTTCTTTCACTATGTTTTCAATCACATGTTAATTTTTTAAAAAAAGTTAAAATAGACTCCCTACAGCACCAAAATAGGCTATGAGCAGGAGGAAGAGGAGCATCACTGTTAAGATATTGTGGCTGCTCTCTTCTAGGCTCTGGTGGGGAAAAAAGGCAACCAGAGAGAGAAACACTATAGTGCATTAGTAACTGGAAAATAACCTTCTGTTTAAGTGTGAGTTTTGAGTAGTCCTGTCAAAGCACAGTGGCCCCAGGACATTGCAGACTTACTCCTTTCACCACTCTGTCTACTTTACTGATGTGCCTGCTATAGTATATACATTCTTAGTTTTTGTGGAGACACCGTAAGAGCATTCACTAATCCCCTTGCTATCCTTTATGCTGATGGTTAATTTTTGAGCATGCCCACCTAGTCTGAAACTGCTAAACTGATTTCTGATCCCAAGTTAGAGAACAGTGACACACTTCCTGTAGCTTTTGACCACGAGGCAAGAAATATGACAAGCAAGCCTAGCCGTGGCATCAAAATGGAGAACAAACATTTTCAGATACACCCTGGAGTTGCCACAATTAACAAAGGTATGACTGATAAGAAATTATTTGGAATTGCTAACACATCATGCAAGAGGAATATACATGTTTTTACTGAGGATTTGATTTCACATTTAGATCTGACAGAAGAGGTGGTCTCTTCTCAACCTGCTGCTTATACACATTCCCTTAGTACAGGATATATAACTACAGAAGTGATGACAGAAACTGGCCTTTAGGATGGAACTACTCTATCTCTGGTCCAGATCTTGCAAAGGTCCCAGAGGGAGAAGCAACAGACCCACCATGATCTAGACAAGAACCTGCACAATTCTGGAGATTTAACAACTAGAAGTAGTCCTATAGTGATTTAATTAGCACCAGCCTTCCATCAAGGGATACTTACAATGGTGCCGGTTGGGTATTCTCACATAGCAATATTCCAAAATTAGGCTATCATCCTGGAATATTGTGGGGTTGTTTACAAAAATAAGAGATACCTCATCTGTAGATTATGCTGCTAAATTTGATATTCTTTTGTTTCAAGAGATATGGACCCAGGAAGAGGTGATAATAAATGGTATTGGTTATGCGTCTCATATACTTTTTTAAAAATGGGAGACTGAGCTTTTGTTCACTTCATTTGTGGGGATCAGGGGCTTTTCAGCTACCGGATGACTTGCTGGGCTTAGTCGAACACAAGCTGCCACTGAATGAAAAATGGTATTTGTGCTTCCACAAGGTCAACAATACTTTGCCTGCCACAAAGGTAATGGAGATCTAATATGCAAGATGATGAATGATGCTTATTGATTGGCCTGGACTGAAACAGCATCTGCTTCAAGCTTGCAGAAGCCAAAGGGAGGAAATCATCAAAGATAGGGAAATGTGTGACATTTCTGGCAGAGGCCAGAGGAAGGCTTCACCCTGTAGGAGCAGAGAGTCAAAACAGTCTAATAAAAGGAGAGGATGTTTATGGTGAGAAATCAGGAAGCGCTTTCAGGAAGTTGGTAGGAAAATTCAGATGAGGCAAGGGAAGGGAAAACAGAATACATACATACAGAGAGCAGTTGTTCACTTACATTTATAGAAAATGGGACAGCTGTCAACTTTTTGATCTCAAGCTTCCCGTAGCAACTCTCCAAATCATCCTCCAGCCCACTCATTCATATTTAAGAAGTGGAGATGTTTCATGGGCATTTGTCACTAGTCTCCTCCTTATTGATTTAAAGATTCTATTTTGAATGCAGGCAGGAAATATGTGTCCTGGTGTGAACTTTACACTTAAATGAAATTGCACTTCAAGTGATTTTGATTTGCAAAATAGGCATCATACTTTTTTTAAAAAATGCAACCAATATAGTGATATTATAAGACATGGATTGGTGCAGATAATTAATTCCCTGGCACCTTCCAGCTGTTCTGCAGCATCCTGCTTAATACCATGCACCCATCTCCCCCCCCCCCCCCGCAGTGATGTAATTCAGTTAGTTCTTTCCAGAAGGGGCACACACAACTTGCTGCTTAGCATTACCTTTTCAGTAACAAGAGGGACTTTAGCAGAGGTCTCTCTGTGAGTCAGCCTAGGGAGACAAATGGTAGTCAGCAGCTATGATGGCTCAGAAGAGGACTCCGCTTCCTGCTCATGCTAGCACACAGAATATTACAGCTTTTTTGCAGTAGTGTAAACAAATTGTTAGTTTGGGACTGAATTATTTTAGCGAGTTCCTCTGTTTAGGTGGTAATGTCCATTATTTCCTTTACTTCAAGATGCGTTACACCAAACCTACTAAGTTTGGGGAACCTTCTCTTTTGCTGCTGAAAAACATCTACCCCTCTCCCCCAGAACATTTCACCCTTTGCTTATAACCTTATTCAGGGGTTCAAAAAGAGTTAAATTGAAAGCACGAGCGGGAAAGTCTTCTAGCCCCACCCCTAGCCTGTTGCCATCTCCATGTGGAAAAGGATAGTCTAAAGAGGAGACAATCTGTTGTACGTGAAACCTCTCCATGCAATGAGCAACCCTGGTTTTTCAGGATCCCCAGTCTCATGTAGTGACTGCACATGTAGCAGAATCTCCCCATTTCAGATAGCCCTGCTTCCCATGAAGATAGTGACAGAATGCTCATGCTTTCCTTGTGGACATTAATATTGGGCAGCCATGTTTGAGCAGCCAAAATTCAAAAGGAAAGCCATGTTTAGGCTCTGAAGACGAATCGCCAAGCAAAGAAAGCTAATTTCCAAACCTTGGGAGGCATGAGAAATTCAGCAGTGATACTAACACATAATTATCCTGTAAGGATTTTCCTCTTCACATAACAATTATTTTGGCCCTGAAAAACAATTTCTCATGTGTCCTGAGGTAAAACCTTTGGACTGTAAGGCAAAAACAGGGAGCCTGTCAGATGTCTGCAAATGACCCAGATACCATCCCACTGCTGTAACAGAACAATCTTTTGCTGTGAGATGTCACAGCCTTAAAATCAAATTCCTTACAACAAAATAAAAGCAAACTACTGCCTCTTAATTGGCATAATTTGAACAAGGGGAATGATTATCATTTAAACATCCCTCTTCCTGTAAATCCATTTCACAAGTCTTTTCATTACAGATCAAAAGCAGGGAAATAAGGAGGCTAGAAAATTGATGACTTGACACTTTGCCAACTCTGTGGTATTCATATTGTTCAGGAAAAAGTATGGGCTAGCAGACAGGTTTTTTTAAAGTGTCATTTTACTTTAAATGCTGAATGTGGTCACTTTCCTCCAGGGCTAGCCATTTCAAACCCTGTTGAATGATGTATAGTTCTTTAAAGGGTTATTCTGTGCTTTATATTTTTCTTTTAAAAAAAGTTATGGTCTAGTAAGATTTAGAAAAATCCCACCCACATATTTCTACTTAAGTATCTGTTGAGCAGACTAGACTGGAAGTTTAAGAGAACACGTGTTTCCTCAGAGGTAAGACTTGTGTTCAGTTGGTCCCAGTCTGAGCCACCCTGGACAAGATACCCCGCAGTGCCTACCCAATGTGCTGTTAGAAAATACAACCTTTCATGCTTTTCTTTTTAACACTGGGTGTCAATAGGGAGCATTTGCTGGACCTGCTACTAATATAGAGGTTTTCCCCCCATGGCTCAGAGTCCTTGAGACCACCCCTTCCTTCCTGTTTCCTTCCTTTGCTTGATACCTTTCCTCCCATCTCCATGTTCAGCTCTCCAAAGAAGACAGAGGTGTGGAGATACAGCTATATGTATAAAAGAATAACTACATGAACTGTTGGTAAAAAGTTTTTTTTCCTTTTAAAGAAGTACCCAGATTAGTACTTTTTCCTTTTCTAAGGGAAGGGATGAGAGTCTGCAGATTTCTACAGAGTTTTTTTTTCTGCTCTAAAAAGGGAATAAGCACATTCTAACTCGGAGAGGGATAGTGGCACTGAAAGCCATACAGATCCATTTGTCCATCTCTTGGTATTGATTGTGTTGTAGGATCCAGGGCTATGAAAAGTAGCTACTCCTATTCCCCTTCATTATCCCCAGTGTTTCAGGGCCCTTTATTATCAGGCCACATTTCCGGTGGGAGTGGAGGCTTTGATTGAGACAGTATAGTTTCTTCTACACTTAAGAAGCTATGTAGTAGTTGGAGTTTTATTGAAGAAGCTATTTTGGAGAACAGAGTTCAAATCCCCAGTTGGCCATGGAAACTCATGATGGGGTGATGGTGGAACAGGTAAAACCACTCCTTAAATATCTTACTTACCTTGCAAGTCCTATTAGGGTCACTAAAAGTTAGTTCCGGCTTGACATCACAGAATACACAGATTTGTGCCAGATTATAGCTGATTTACAGAAAGAGCAAATGTAAACTTTCTGGCATAAGAAAAAAAAATCAAAAATCCACAGTAGAGTTTTGCAAAACCCTACATGCCTTTTTGTGAGCATCATCTTGATCTAATAAAGAGATTTTACTTACTAATAACAAAGGTATTATGTAATAATAATTATGGGCTGTCAAGGCAATTCCAACTTTCAGTCACTCTTTCCAAGATTTTCTAGGTATGGAGTCCTCAGAAATAGTTTACCATTCCCTTCTGGGGGTGCCCTGCAACTGTGCAGTTTATCCAAGGATACACAGACTGGCTCCTCTCCTTTGAAGGACAGTGAGGAATTGAACTCCTGATTCCTGGCTCCACACGAGCTACCAAATTCACTGGGTTATCCAACCAGCCCAATATATTATATGGACTTTAGTTAATGGAATTATACTGTCAAAGGGCATATGTGTAAATATGGACCAAATCAGGGCCATTTGTATATTTCTGAGGTGACCATAATGTGGAGCAGTATTGCCCCGCAAAATTCATCATGTTAAATCCAGCTTTAAAATGTTAAAATAAAAAAGGCACCATTATGATTAAACATGGTGGAAGGGAAAAGAAAATAGCAACACCTTATAAGGAAAACACTGAGGCAACTCCAAAAGAGGAAACAGACAGACAATCTTGAATGTTGATTATAAGATATATACAACCATTTGGGCAACAAGACTAAAGGAGGTACTTACGGAAATTATATACAAAGATCAAACAGGCTTCATCCCTAAAAAGAAACTATCATCAAACATAAGGTCAATAATAAACATTTTGGAATATTATGAAACACATCCAGAAAAACAAATGATGTCAATCTTTTTAGATGCAGAAAAGGCCTTTGATAATGTCAACTGGGAGTTTATGTTGCTGCAATTAAAGAAGATGGGAGCAGAAGGAATTTTTCTACAAACAATTAAAGCAATATATACTAAACAGAAGGCCAAGATTAAAATCAATGGTCAAGTAACTGAAAACATCCAAATTGAACAAGGCACAAGGCAGGGTTGTCCACTCTCTCCGTTATTATTTGTTCTAACATTAGAGATTTTAAACAGACAAATAAGAGGGAATGCTGGAATTAAGGGTCTTAGAATCAGGGGAGAAGAATTTAAGCTGCAAGCATATTCCGATGATTTAGCAATAATATTAGAAAAAAACCCTGGACAGTTTGGAAGAATTAGTGAGAACTATAGAAGAATTCGGAGCTGTAGCAGGTCTCAAAATAAACTATCAAAAAACAAAAATCATGACTAAAAATATAAAGAAAGAAGACGTGGAAAGACTGCTAATGAAAACTAACTTCGTTGAGGTACAAAAAGTGAAGTATCTAGTAGTTATTATTACAAAAAAAAACACAAGTAATTTGATGAAAGAAAATTATCTTAAACACAGAAGGAAATACAGAGAGACTTGGAAGAATGAAATAAGCTACAAAACTCAATGATGGGAAGAATCTTGATAATAAAGATGATGATATTACCAAAACTGTTATTTTTATTTCAAAACTTACCAATTTTATTAAATTATAAATAATTCAAGGACCTGGACAGCCTGACTTCAAAATTTGTATAGAAGGCCAAGAAACCAAGAATAAAACTTAGAATACTGCAAGACTTAAAAGAAAGAGGTGGTTCAGGATTACCGAATTGGCTATTATATTATAAGGCATGTGCTATGGTCTGGATAAAAGAATGAATAACATTAGAAAATCAAAGATTATTGAAATTGGAGGGTCATGATTTAAAAATGGGCTGGCATGCATATGTGTGGTATGGGAAATGCAAAGAACAATTACATTTTGCAGAACATATTCTGAGGAAGGCGCTCTACTTAGTATGGCAAAAATTTCAAATACAAACCTATAAGAAAATTCCAATATAGGTAGCACCAATAGAAGCATTCACATTGAAAGTATTGAATCAGAAGGGAGTGTTACTCATGTATAAAGACTTATTAACTAAAGACAAGAATATGAACGATAAACAAGATCTAGAGAAATTGGGTCTAGCTACAGATTGGTGGTCAATGTTGAAATTAGAATCGAGATACAAAAAGGACAAAAGTATGGGCTTTTTTGAGGGGAAAGTCCAGGTGGATTTACACTAATGAGAAAATAATTTTAAAAATGTATACATACTTATTAGAATATGATTTAAGGATGAGAGAGTGAAGGAGGTGATGGTAAAATGGGCATAAAACTTTGGGTACAATATTGATATTGATGAATGGACAAAAATGTGGAAAGAGAATCATAAAATGATTAAGCCAGTGAATCTTAGAGAAAATATCCTTAAAATGTTTCATAGATGGCATTTTACTCCTGTAAGATTGGCAAAACTGTCAGAAGGGATCAGCAATGTTTGTTGGAAATGTAAAAAAAAAAAAAAAATCCAGCGACTTATTATCATATGTGGTGGCAATTTCCTTGTGTGATTTGGGACTTCTCCTTTTCTGTTGCTTGTTTGTAGCACTACTGCCCTTGCAGTGACAATGTTTGTTTATGCAACAGCAACAACAAAAGCAAAAAAAAATCTGGATACAGGTTTGGGAAATGGCAAAAGAGATTGTTCAACAAAAATTAAGTTTTAAACCTGAAATGTTATTATTGAATATAATGCCAGAAATTATTGATAAGAAAATAAAATATAGTCTACTGTATATATTTACAGCAGCTAGGTTACTCTGGGCCCAAAAATGGAAGAATGTAGAGACACCAACGATGGATGAGCTATTAAAGAAGCTATTGGACATTGCAGAACTAGACATGCTTTCAGAGGCACTACGGGATCAACCAAGAGATTTTGTAAAGCAAAGCTGGAAGCTGATATATAATTGGGCCCAGGAAAAGACAGGAACTTAGGGGGAAAATTAGTTTATAGTGAACCAGTGCTCACTGGAATCCTTTGAAGATACTCAGATGACCAGACGACGGTGAAATCTCTGATCCACAGGGGAAGGATGGATGTTTAGTTGTAATGTTTTTTGTTTATTATTGTTAGATTTTTAGTGTTTATAAGTTTGTATGTTTAGATATGCATGAATAAAATGATGGGGGGAAAAAAGAAAGATATTCTGTCATTGTAAGGCCCCCACATTGCTTTTTATACAATGATTCCTTGTGTGATTTGGGATTTCTCCTTTTCTGTTGCTTGTTTGTAGCACTACTGCCCTTGCAGTGACAATGTTTGTTTATGGAACAGCAACAACAACAAAAATGCCATGAATGGCACTTTTAAATATCCCCATTAAGCTGCAGACTTAGATATGTTAAAAACCCAACTTAAAAATACTGTTAAACACACTGTGATCCTATCCATAAATCTGATTAGGATCCTTTAAAACAATTATTTTGTTTTTAGAAAAATAAATAAATCAATAGAGAGTTAAAATTTAAACAAATGTGCCTCAGTGGAAAACTGTAGTGGAATTATTCTCTTGATATTTCTGTTCTGTTTTTGAAATCTCAGTTTTGTTGGAATGTTTGGCCACGTATAATGGGCAAGTTAATCAAATGTGCTGGACCTTTAATAGTGCTTGGCAAAATATCACAGGATCAGAAAGTGGAAGATGTGGCAGAAGTGTGAAGTATTTGTTTGATTCATCATCTGTTGGTTGTATTAATGTTAAGATGTCAGAACACAGGTTGTCTACAAAAGGAGAAAAATGATGAGGACCCTCTCTTACAGCAATCCTTGTTTTATACGTGGCCGTATCAGATTTATGCTTTGTGGATATTGAGCTGCTGAAATCATCTGAAAACTCTTTGGCCAAACCACAGAAATCCAACCATTCTGGCATAGTAAAGACATTATGATTTCCATAAAATCAATCAATTGGACATAAATGAGCATATTTTCCCCACTGGATCTCACAATGTCAAATGATTTGCAATATCTCATATTCTAGAGACAAATATGTTTTGTTTGAACAAATCTCTATTTCAAAACACTCACTTGAAAACAAAACATCAGATTTCCACTTCTAATATCAATATATGTGAAAACTTGATTGTTGATAATATGCTGCTTAATAATTCTAGAGTTCAAAAAGAGGAAGTAAGACTCTCTCTCTCTCTCTCTCTCTCTCTCTCTCTCTCTCTCACTCATTCTAGTGATACTGGATAATGTAAATTCTCAAATAGTAGCCATGCTTATCTGTTTGAGGATGCTAGCAAAATTAAAAGAGAACGAGGAAAGAAATGGTGAAAAGGAAAAGAAAAACAATCAAAGTACTGTGGTACTTTAAAGATGAACCAGTTTAACAACACTGTGTGAAGTCAGTCTGTACCCCAATTCTGAATATGCAGCACCAGTCGATAATGTGACAACTTATGGTGGCAGTCCATCCATCAACATTACTATTCCACATGAGGTATCATTTTTTAAAAGCTGGTTGGCAGAAGTTCAGTACCGCACTGGGTGGAATTATATTGAACATTTGTCTGGCCCTGGAGGTCTATGACTTGGCTGTCCATGCCCTAAGCATGTAGAACCAACTACCTCCAAGGCCTAACATTGGAAATAACCACCAAAAGGAATAACAAGTATTTTTCACAATTTGAGAAGAATTCCTTGTGCAATGAAACCATTTTGAATGGGCAACAATTAATTTATCCTGTCTCAGAAATTAAGAGAAAATTTTAAAAAAACTTATAGAAGAGAAAAACATGTCAAGAAACAATCAAGGCCTGGAGATTAATAAAGCAGCTTAACAATGATCCAATTAACAGCTCTACTCATGCAAACATTTCAGCAAATCAGATTGCTCACCAACTTCTCATTAATGGCAGATCTGAATGTCAGAATGCAATCTTTAAAGAAATGATAAACTGGAGACCAATAACCTTACAAGGTTATTTGTTTTATGTGAATTGGTAAAAGCTATTTGTAGCTGCAAAAATGGCAAGGCAGCAGGCCTGGATGACCTCCATGTAGAACAGACAAAACATTTAGGCACAGTAACAAAAAGTGGCTCCTTATTTTCTTTAATAATTGTCTTGATATTCTCAGGATCCCAAAAATTTGAAGAAAATCATGAGTGATCACTACCTGGTTAAGATCTCACAGAGACAAAAAATTGTGTCAGGCTAATCTCATTACTTCATTGCCTTTAACAAAGTCCTGGAAGAGTTATTCTTAAACATCTAATGGAAGTTGTGGAACCACTCCTCCTCCTGCAATGGCTGGCATTAAACCTGGGAAGAACTGTACAGAACAAATCTTACATTTAAAGCAATATATTGAGGATCTCTTTGGAAACAGGAAGGGCATGGAGATAGCGTTTATTGACCCCTCAGCCACCTATGACATGATTCATCCTCAGATTTTACTGAAAACTGTCTAATCAAGGATTAAAAGATCACTAAAGTAATAGAACCCTTCTGCAAAATCACAGATGGTTTGGTTAATTATCAAGGACTATGCAACTGATAGAGGACTCAAAAGAACGGTCTACCCAAAAATAGTAGTTCTATTTTGCTTAATATCTATACTGGTGATCTGCCACTTCCTTATGGTACCAAAAGGTTTATTTATGTTGACAATTTCACACTTGCTGTTGAGTCTGACAGTTTTCAGATGATTGAACATATCCTAATAGATGCATTGGAAGAACTTGGTGCATATTATGGTAGAAACCAACTCAAACCCAATCCTGCTAAGACTCAAATATGCGCCTTTCACTTGAGAAACAAGCAGACATTGTGGAAAACTCAGGTTACCTGCAGGGGCATTCAACTAGATAATTGCTTTGCCCCCAAATACCTAGGTGTTACTTGGATCATATACTGACCTATAAGAAACACTGCCAAAACACATGGCAAAAGGCTTTCAGAAGGAATAACATTCTTTGAAAACTATCAGGAATCAGCTAGACCACAGAACAACAAATAATAAGAGCTACAGCCTTGGCTATATGTTACTCTGTAGGTGAATATATCAGTTTGCTGTGGTATAATTCAGCTAATGCAAAACAGGTAGACACAGCACTAAGTGCCTGATATCCTATTGTTTAGTATAGTAAGTAACAACTAGAGTAGGCCATTGAATCAGTGGAACTTATGCAAGAGGTGACTCACCAAATCCCCACTGATTCAATGGTCTTAGTCTAGTTGCTACTTACTACATTAAGCAAAAGGTTTTCAGCCAAAGAAACCTGTAGAATCTTTACCAGATTACTGAAACCATCTCCATTAATAAAATCATTACCTAGCAAGCATTGTACCCAGTGACATATGGAAATAGGTAGCAACTAATAGTGAAAGACTCAAAGCACCTACATCAAAAGCACATCCACTCCTCAGCTACTATGCCTCCATTCCTATGTTAAAATTAAGGAAAAGGTTTTTCAGAGCAATTGTGAATCTTGAAGAAACAACAGAGAATAACTAGTTGATAATATAGGCATAAAAACTACCCACCTTTTTAAAAGGATGGAACCCCAGGAAAGTCTAGCCTCCACTTACATGGAGAACTGGGTTACCTGGAAGTCACTTAATAGGCTACATACTGAATTTGGCAGAACCAAAAATCATGACTGCAGAAGAATTACATAACTTTAATGCTGAAAATGAAGAACTGAAACTGCTGAAGTTTTTCTATACCTCAGTTCAGTCATCAGTCCAAATGGAAACTGCAGCCAAGAAATCTGATGACTGAGATTTGGCAGAGGAGCTGTGAAGAAACTGTGTGGCTAGATCCTTAAGTGTAAGGTTGTGTCATTGGATTCCAAGGTCAACATCATTCATACTATGATATTCTGGATTACTATGTACAGGTGTGAAAGGTGAGCAATGAGGAAAACTGACAGGACCACCGTTGATTAATGCCCAAAGTGGTACTGAGGGTGCAACTACATTAGAAAGCCAAATTGGAGCAATTTAGCTTTGGATCAACTTGATTCACAGTCTCTTTTGCCACTACATTCAGTTTAGGTGATCACATGAAGACCCTGATTTCTGTTGGTGCCAGTGTCCACACTGGTGCCTCAGTTGGCTGTGGTTCAGTCCATGCCCAAAGCCTCCTTTCCTTTGCTACTGTCCTCTTCCTGGGCCCCCAGTGGTAGAGGAAAAAAGTCTGGGTTGGAAGGAGAAAAGGATGAGCTAATTCACCTTTATGTTGTGTGATCATTGAAAAATTCATTGAATTCACCTGTGTTAACTCTGGAGCAAATTATGAAGTATTTTCCAATGTAATTGTATGCTGAGTAGAGCTTCATAGATACCCAGAAAGTCAAATAAGTGTGTTTTAAACCAAATCAATCCTGAACTCTCTCTGGAAACTAAAATGACTAAACTGAGACTGTTACACATTGAGTATGTTGTCCAAAGACAAGATTCACTGAAAAAATTCCTAGTATTAGAGGGGAAGACAGTAGGAAAAGAAGAAGACATAAAATGGGGTGGTTTGACTCAATAAAGGAAGCCATAGCCTTTGGTTTGCAAGACATGAGCAATGCTTATAATGATGGGATAGTCTGAGGTCAAAGGGACTCCGTAAGTTGGAAGTGACTTGACAGCAGATAACAATCACATTTGATTTTCATCTAGAGTAGAGATGAGAACTGGGTCAAAAGTGCTTAGCTGGCTGAGAATGATATAGTTGTGCAATAGCATAGCAATGTGCCTAGAAAGAACCACGTTCCCCAGTCCAACGCTTTAAATGTAAACCACATGCCAGATGTAAACCATTCATGCAGATGGTTGTCCAGGTCCTCCAGAGAAAGATTCCACAAATTCTCTAAGCAACTTATCTAATTCAGTGCTTTGCCAGCTGTTCTTAGGCTTAGGGAAGTTTAGCAATATTATTCAGTTGAAAATGCACAATTAAAACCCACTGCTGCTTATTCTCCTCCCAAGTCTGTGGAGAGAACAGTTATTTTACACCTTCTTCATGGCATTTATTACATGTTTGAAAACAGATCTCACTTCCACCCCCCTTCATCTTTTTCCCCTCAGTGACAGACATTCTCACTTTCACAAACTCTCTTCAGCTATTATTATGTATGGAACTTAACACGTCATGTAAAGGCTACTTTAATCCACTTTCTTCAACCATTTTTTCTTGAACAAAACACGAGAATGGGATATCAGCATAACCCTTTGTTCTGTTCCAGTTTCCTTTAAATGTATTTATTTTATTCCATTTTTATCTTGCATTTCTTCCAAAGAGCGTAATGTGGTGCACAGGGGTCTCTGTTTATACATCCCTTCCCTATTTATTATGCATTCATTTCTTTGATATGTAAGTGACAGTTAATGAGAAAGGGTGGACTATTTGGGAAACTTGTAGTTATTCTCCTCTGTGAGTCTCTGTACTTCTACTGCATAGCAAAAGAAATTTTACCAGAATTTCAAAACTCTGCAACATATTCGTCCTTTCTCCAACAATTAAAGCAGCTTCCAACGAGACTAACTAAAATAGATACAAATATTGGAATTTTTGTGTGAAGAACTTAATTTGTTAAGATATTAGTTAGAGGATCCCAAAAAGTCATTTCGTTTAGAAAACATTAGTGGGGAAAGTTTTCAATTTATTAAGTAAAATACAAAATTATTAGTCTGTTTTAATGAAAATCTTCAGAGAAAATGGAAGCTATGGCTGTGGCCGACACTGCATCCCCAGTGGCATCTTGTTTCCACCTTCAAACCAACTCTTTTTGTAGTTTAAATCATTTCCCCAATCTGGCTCTTTCAAGATGCCTTGGACTGCAAATCCCATACTTAATTCATAACTGGGGATTGGTCATCCAACACACTTGCAAAATGGTGTTGCAGTATGGATTTGACAACCTGTTCAGTTAAGCCTTTGTGTGGATCTGCATCTATCTTCCTTTCTTCTCTCTGATGCGTGTGGTTCACTCATCCTTCAAACACCCTGAATGTCAAACAAAAAAGTGATGGAAGAACTGTGGTTTTATTCCGGTTAGAGGACACTGGTCTAGTGCAATACTGAAGTGCAGCAGTAAGTGGCTATAAAGATAAATTGGACTATCAAAGTTGGAGAATTCTTAACAAGGGCTTCAGAACACATGCAGAACAGACCTCATTAAATCAGACACCTGTGTTAATGGCATTTGGTCTTTCACAGGCAAAAAGTTACTGGCTGAAATCTAGTAGAAGTCACAACTAGAGTAGGCCCATTGACTCCATGGAACTTATGGACAAGATGACTCACCAAATCTCTACTGATTTAATGGTCCTACGCTAGTTGCAACTTACTACTAGATTTCAGCCAGTAATTATTTAAGAAATAATGACCACAATGATTGTGTGATCATGAAAGGGCAGTTGTGCAAGTGTTTGCCCATGCACTGGTTGTGAAATTGGGTGTGTAAACAACAGTGGAACAGATCATGTGAAGAACAACCCACTAGAGGGGGAAAACTGCTCCACCACTGCCCTTGCACATGTGGTTTTCGTTAGCAGGATTTTGGCCAAATAGTTTATTTCAAGCTCTTATTAAATCAAAATTAAATAACAATAATATTATAACAGAATTCTGTTAAAAGCAATTAAAACAATTAAAACTCAGTTTTAGAATAACTACAATAAAGGTTCCCCTTGACAATTTGTCCAGTCGTGTCCGACTCTAGGAGGCGGTGCTGTGAAGGAAGACATGTTAGTGAGCCGTCCTCGGGAGAAAACATGCAAAAAGAGAGTTGTGAATGTGTGGAAGGAGTACTTATAAAAATAGAAGAAGAACCAGTAATAGAAAGGAGAGCAACAGAAGTATGTCTGGTGGAAGAATTAGGGGAGGAGAAAGGGGAGGAGCTGGATTTGATAGTGTGGGAGGGGGTGATAAAAGACGGAGAAATTGCGCGGGAGAGGAGATTGGAAACAGAGGAGAGGAAAAGAGAATGGAGAGATTGCGCGGTGCAAACAGAAAGGTAGGAAGAAGCCTCTCCTAAGGTCTGTAACCTACTAAAGGACTTCCCAAACCTAAAGACAGGTGGCAGGTTGTTACCTGATCCCAATTCGCCTAGAAGTGAAAAGGAAAAGCTAAAACCATTGGAATGGACGGTAGTGGTTTTCCCACGCAACCATGGTGGGGGCAGGAAGGTGATCCGCCCCAATCCTTCTCACAACCTCCCCCCAACAGAAGGGGACTGGGCGAGACATTCTTGCTGTGGGACGGTGTGCGCAGTAAGGAGTGCTCCTCTGCGAGGGATGACCGATCGCGAGCGGTTTGGACCAGCCCCAATGTGAGGAGTGATTGGATTACTCCCAAAATGAAAATTGTTAGTTACAAGACATTACCAGAGTTGAGTTGTTTAGATCCGTTGAAGTTATTTAAAAATGATGTAGAAAACAATAAAGTAGAGACTGTTGATTTTTTGAATTCTCCTCCGTCTCTTATTCCCGCCAAAATGAGGGAACCGTCCGAAAATCCAGATGAACCTAATCACAGTGGCGCCCAACGTGGGGCGGTCCCTCAGGCGGGAAAGGAAGAAATTTCAAAACTTCAAAGAACTATAGAGAGACAGGAGAAATTGATAGAGAATTTAGCAGAACAACAAACTTTATTGACTAAGAGAATGATGAAGCAAGAAGCTGAGGAAGATAAATTCCAGAAGAATGGTGTTTGGAACCGAGGTGGGCTCGTAGCAGGACCAGCTCCAATTAGGATACAGAAAATGAGTTCTACAGATGACCCAGAGGCTTATTTGCATACGTTTGAGAGAGTGGCTGTGGCAGCAGGATGGCCAAAGGAGCAATGGACATTGATCCTGATCCCGTGTCTGACCGGATTGTTGCAAGAGGTGATAGACACCTTGAGTCCTAACGAAGTGGCTCGGTATGAGGTGGTAAAGGCAGCGATTTTACGAACACTGAATTTAACGGAAGAAGCTTATAGGAAAAGGTTCAGGGATTTGAGGTTAAAAACGGGAGTGCATCCACGAACTCTTGCTCAAAGGATGAGGGCCAACTTAGTACGCTGGTTAAAACCGGAAGAAAGATCGAAGGAACAGTTAATGGAAATGATTATCATGGAGCAGTTAATTAATACGCTGAGTACAAATGTAAAGAGTTGGGTACAGAAGAACAACCCCAAAACCTTAGAAAGCACTCTCCACCTAGTGGAAGACTATTGCATGGCAGAGGAAGTCAATAAGGAAAGCTCCACCCCATGGGGGGAGCGAGGGAGACCATGTGAGAAGACGATGACGCCAAACACAGTAGCCAGTTCGCGAAGAGCCCCAGAGACGTACGGAGCTGCGAAAAATCGCGGGCGCTTCTCCAAACCCATGGCTTTGAAACCAGAGTGGCCCATTACGGTGGACCAACGCATGTATGCGCCTGGCACCGGCCTGAAGGAAGGCAAAGACGGGCATCCTGTGTGTTTCAGTTGCGGTCTACCGGGACACGTGAGAATGGATTGCCCAGGGACCGATTGTTCCTGGGTAGGGCAGCAATCGAAACCGATAACTAAGACTGGGCTAGAACATGTAGGTTGGGAGGTAGAAGCGTGGGTGAATGGCGAAAAGAAGCAGGCACTGATTGACACTGGATGTGGCAAGACCTTGGTACGAGACTTGAAGGGGGAGAAACAGGAGGAAAAAATGGTAGTGAAATGTATTCATGGCGATGTTAAAACGTACCAAACTACATGGGCCGAAGTGAAAGTAGGAGAAGAAACACGACGGATGAAGGTTGGGGTGGTACCTGAACTATCGCGGGAAATGTTACTGGGGAGAGACTGGGTAGGAACTCGCCACATGTATGGAACTAAGGATGGATTGCAGGGGGTCTGTTTAGAAACTGAAGATGAAAGCGATTTTTTTCAGGAAACATCACGCGAGCAAACAAGAGTTTGGCAACAAGACGACCCTACACTCCAGGAGTCTCTTCGCAGAGCTCAAGAGGCGGGAACTATAGTAAGGGGACAGAAGGGGTTGGAAATGTGTGAAGGATTATTATACTGGGTGGATGAGGAAGGAGGACATAAATTAGCAGTACCTCAAAAATGGAGAAAGAAGGTTTTGGGACTAGCCCATGATATTCTGATGGCCGGACATTTGGCAGAGGGAAAGATGAAACCGCGGGTAAAACAAAGGTTCTGGTGGCCTGGAATGGACAAAGACATTAGTGGATATTGTCTGACTTGTCCTGAGTGTCAAAAAACACAAGTTAAGCCTGGTCCAGGTGCAGAATTAATTCCTATGCCCTTGGTAGACCAACCCTTTCAAAGAGTAGGGATAGACATTGTGGGACCTTTAATACGATCAGCAGAAGGGCATACTAACATATTGGTTATCATAGATTATGCCACTCGCTACCCAGAAGCCATCCCATTAAGGTCTACAACTGCTAAAGTGTTAGCGAGGGAATTGATGCAGGTGTTTTCACGCCTTGCGTTTCCAAAGGAGGTGTTGACTGATCAAGGTGCAAATTTCATGAGTCAAACCTTGAAAGAAATGTGGCGCCTGTTGGAAGTAAAGCCGGTCCATACAGCAGTGTATCATCCTCAGACTAATGGACTGGTAGAAAGATTTAATAAGACATTAAAAAGTATGTTACGGAAGTTAGTAATGGAAAAGCCGCGTAGGTGGCATCTATTGATAGCTCCATTAATGTTTGCAATTAGAGAAGTACCACAAGCCTCTACTGGCTTCTCGCCATTTGAAATGATGTATGGATGGAACCCGAGAGGGATTCTAGATTTGGTAAAAGAGAAGTGGGAAAGTGGGAAAGATGAGTCACAAATAGTGGTGCAACAAGTAATCGAGATGCGGGAACATTTGCGGAAAGTGGCTGGAATAGCTAGAGAAAATATGCTGAAAGTACAACAAGGACAGAAAAAGAGATACAACACTAAGGTTAAACCTAGGCAGTTCGCCCCAGGACAAAAGGTGTTACTATTGATGCCAGCTGAGAATGCTAAATTATTTGCTAAGTGGCAAGGACCTTATGAAGTTCTTCAAAAAATAGGTCCAGTAGATTATGAGATATCGATGCCTGACAAAACAA
The DNA here is from genome assembly GCA_037013535.1 of Intellagama lesueurii. Lineage (NCBI taxonomy): Eukaryota > Metazoa > Chordata > Lepidosauria > Squamata > Agamidae > Intellagama > Intellagama lesueurii. The sequence continues at coordinate 172,122,877 of JBAJHW010000004.1, read as the reverse complement.
AGAAAAGGGGCATCTTTCAAGTAAACTTGTTGAAAGAATGGAAAGAAAGGGAAGCCCTATGGGGAGAAGTAGGAGAGGAAAGTTTTGGGCCAGAAGCAAAGGGGTGTTTACAAAAAGATCTCAAGCTTACTCTTGAGGAGGAGTTAGAAACAGAACAGCAGCAACAAATGAAAGAGCTGGAACAAGAGTTCCAACATGTTTTTTCAGGATTACCAGGATATACCAATTTGATCAAACACCCTATCAAAACTCTGCCACAGGTTGTAGTGAGGACGGGGGGAAGAAATTGGCCACACCATTTGAAAGAAACAATAAATAAGGAGGTTGAGGAGATGTTAGAACTGGGAGTTATAGAACCCTTGTGTAGTCCGTGGAGGAGCTATCCGGTGGTTGTGCCCAAACCGGATGGTAGCGTGAGGTTGTGTATAGACTTTCGAAGGTTGAACGAAGTCTCAAAGTTTGATGCCTATCCAATGCCTAAAATAGAAGACCTTTTGGAAAGATTGGGAAAAGCGGAATATTTGAGTTCCTTAGACCTCACGAAGGGTTATTGGCAAATTCCCTTGAGGGAAGAGGATAAGGAGAAGACGGCCTTTGTAACACCCAAAGGACTGTTCCATTTCTCAAGAATGCCATTCGGGTTGCATGGCGCAGCAGCGACCTTCCAGAGGTTAATGGATAAGGTGTTAGAGCCGGTGAAGGATTTTGCGGGAGCTTACATAGATGATATTTTGATTTATAGTAACAGCTGGGAAGAACATCTGATTCATCTTCGCAAAGTATTAACTGAATTAGGAAAGGCAGGATTACACGTCAACCCTTCTAAGTGTAAGATAGCTAGAAAAGGAGTAAAATTCTTGGGGTTTCAAGTTGAGCAAGGAAAAATACAACCCGTGTCGGATAAAGTAGACAAGGTGACAGCTTGGGCGGTACCTCAAACTAAGAAAGAGGTACAAAGGTTTCTAGGCTTGGCAGGATACTATCGCCAGTTCGTACCTAACTTCGCCGAGATAGCGGCACCCTTGACTGACCTAACTAGGAAAAGAAAAGCCCACAAGGTGTTTTGGGGTCCACAGGAACAACAAGCATTTGAGAAGTTGAAGAAAATTTTAGCAGAACTACCTAGTAGATATGCTCCTGACTTTGATCTACCTTTTATTATGCAGACAGATGTTTCAGATAGAGGGATAGGGGCAGTGTTGTCCCAGAGAAAAGGTGAAGTGGAATATCCGGTGATGTACCTTAGTAAAAAGTTGAGTGTTAGAGAACAAAAATATGCAACCATTGAGAAAGAAGCTTTGGCAGCCAAATGGGCTATACAAACTCTCAGGTACTACTTATTAGGGGCCCCTTTTATACTAGTTACTGATCACGCTCCGTTACAGTGGTTGAATAGAATGAAAGATACTAATCCTTGACTGACTCGCTGGTATCTGAGTCTTCAACCATATACATTTGAGATACAGTATAAAAAGGGGAGTGCCCACGCTAATGCGGATTATTTTTCCCGACAGGGAGACAGGGACGTGGAAACCGAAGAGAGGACGGCCCACTCATCAGGGGGGGCGTGTGAAGGAAGACATGTTAGTGAGCCGTCCTCGGGAGAAAACATGCAAAAAGAGAGTTGTGAATGTGTGGAAGGAGTACTTATAAAAATAGAAGAAGAACCAGTAATAGAAAGGAGAGCAACAGAAGTATGTCTGGTGGAAGAATTAGGGGAGGAGAAAGGGGAGGAGCTGGATTTGATAGTGTGGGAGGGGGTGATAAAAGACGGAGAAATTGTGCGGGAGAGGAGATTGGAAACAGAGGAGAGGAAAAGAGAATGGAGAGATTGCGCGGTGCAAACAGAAAGGGAGGAAGAAGCCTCTCCTAAGGTCTGTAACCTACTAAAGGACTTCCCAAACCTAAAGACAGGTGGCGGGTTGTTACCTGATCCCAATTCGCCTAGAAGTGAAAAGGAAAAGCTAAAACCATTGGAATGGACGGTAGTGGTTTTCCCACGCAACCATGGTGGGGGCAGGAAGGTGATCCGCCCCAATCCTTCTCACAACCTCCCCCCAACAGAAGGGGACTGGGCGAGACATCCTTGCTGTGGGACGGTGTGCGCAGTAAGGAGTGCTCCTCTGCGAGGGATGACCGATCGCGAGCGGTTTGGACCAGCCCCAATGTGAGGAGTGATTGGATTACTCCCGAAACGAAAATTGTTAGTTACAAGACGTTACCAGAGTTGAGTTGTTTAGATCCGTTGAAGTTATTTAAAAATGATGTAGAAAACAATAAAGTAGAGACTGTTGATTTTTTGAATTCGCCTCCGTCTCTTATTCCCGCCAAAATGAGGGAACCGTCCGAAAATCCAGATGAACCTAATCACAGGTGCTCATCTCCATTTCCAACCCATAGAGCTAGCGTTTGTCCGCAGACTATCCTCCGTGGTCACGTGGCCAGTGTGACTAGACACGGAACGCCGTTTACCTTCCCACTGAGGTGGTACCTATTTATCTACTCGCATTTTTGCATTTTGCATGCTTTCAAACCGCTAGGTTGGCGGGAGCTGGGACAAGCGACGGGGGCTCACTCCATCGCATGGATTCGATCTTACGACTGCAGGTCTTCTGACCTTGCAGCACAGAGGCTTCAGCGGTTTAACCCGCAGCGCCACCACATCCATTAAAAGTCTTTCTCAGCAACCAGTCGGCTGCCCAAAATCCACCTAACAAAATGTCCCATTAACCTCACAACAAGCCTATCAGGTAGGTTAGGCGCCTAGTGAACTCCATAGCTGAATGGATACAGAAAAGGGCTATTCAGGAACTGATAAAGCATAATTCAGGGATAAATAGTTCTAATGCAAAGCAGGGTTGAATTCATCATCGTTTAAAAAATGCTATCCTTTTTGGCAGTTGATGTTCCTCTTCTGTTTTCTCCTTGGGGAACACAGAAATATGTATTAAGCTACGAGGGAGCAACCCTTGGCCTGCAGATCGTTGGAAATCAGCTTTTGTTCTTGCAGGAGGCCAAGATGAGAGAAGATCATCAATGAGGAATTTTGCATAGCGAGATTCTGCCAGGCCAAGGATTGCAGCTTGTAAGATTTTGAAAGGATATTTTTACAGCATCATTCTTTCACTTTAGCTAAATTAACACTGGTTCAGTGGGGAATTCAGCAGGCACATGTTAATACATCCAATCTTTTTTTTTAAAAAAAAAAACCCTTTTCAATGCCAAAGAAATATCAAGTCATAACCTTAATACAGATGAGTAATATATTAAAAGCATACTCCAAGAAAAATCGCCGTTCTAATGCACAAGATGCTTACATGTATCGATTCTTTACAGCTGTAGGCTGATAGTTAAGTTATACGAAGGCACCTCACTGAGGAACAGCTTGAAATGTATTTTTCATGTCACTTTATGATATATATTTCACAAATATTTCTTTTTCATTTCATGTAGGGTTTCTTTCTTTTTTTCAAAACCTGATGATAAACACAAGGTAAGGAAAAAACTGCAATAACATTAGAATTCCTACATGAATTTGGGACACATCAGAGACTACTCACTGCAGGTCCTCTGATTTCTCCCCTGAATTTAGGGAATCAAAGTTCAACTTCAATATTTGAGTTTATAGAATGATAAAGTTATTTGGGCACATTTGCAGATATTCACAGGCTCTGAAATCTAGATACAGGCATACCTAAAAAAAACCCCAACCCCAGGTTTGTCTATAGATCCTTCACTGACTTTTCTCATCTCTCTGTGTACAAATTATATAGGTTTTTAGTCCAAAAACATCATACTTTCAAAAATCCCAAATCCAGCCATGGAACCATCAAGTTCTACACTAGCTGTTTGTGTCCAGTAGTCTATTTATCCATGCCAGCAGATCTGGGGCAACTGAGACCATCAAGACATATCTCTATTGGTAGAGTTCCTAATTAGGAACTACTTCCTAGCTTTCCTGCAAGAATGTTGCCCCACAGTGTTTCTCACAATTCTTGTAGTGAGAAACATTGTTTCCTGCAAGCTTGTGGCTTGAAATGGACAGTTGGACACTTCTTTAATGTGTGGAACTTCACCATAGCCTGCCACAACAAGGCATATGCTGGAATATCACCTGGTTGATTGGAGATAAGCTAATTGACTGTAAAGAAATGAACAAGAAGGCATGAGAAAAATGAGCACTCTGAAAGAGGAAGAGTAAAGAAAATACATGGCTAAATCCAATTATTTGTCCCAACTAGAGTGGACTCATTGGATGCATGGAACTTATTAGGCCTACCTTTCTGTAAGTCCTGTTGATTCAATGGATCTGCTCTAGTTGGGCCTATTAGACTAACCACTGGATTTACCAAAGTGTGCAAGTTTGAGCATGTACATAGGCTGAAATCCTGTTGCTTATAACTAGAGTAGGCCCATCGGATCGGGGAATTTGGCGAATCAACTTCTTCCTAAGTTTTGTTGATTCAATGGATCTACTCTAGTTGTGGATTACTGCACTAAGCAACAGGATTTCAGCCTTAGTTTCAGAAGCACTACATATCTGAGGTATTTCTCAAAATATAATCACCATGTTCTAAAATGATTTGGATCCATTAAGAATAAGAATGCGGGGGCAGGGGGATATTCAAGAAGGGTATCTCCAATTTGAGCCAAGTAAAACCTTTTGAAATGTGTCTCTAACTAGGACTTGCACTCCACCTCTACCATTTGAAGTCAGTGTGATATGCCTCCATCATATTTAAAGATGGTACAAGATCACTCGATGATACCTTCAAATGACTCACATTTTCAGTTAATTTGTAGGCACTTATCATCAGATATCCCACTCAAATTCCCCACTATCTAGTCACAAATGGAAACAATGGTCTGCACAGACAAATTTATCTAGAGAAGACTCCCATTAGTTGCACAGAGTGTCTTTTGCTTCACAGGCCACAACTTTAAGCTGCACCTCACTTGCGGTCTCATGTTATCCAGGGGGAAGTGGAGGCATGCACATTGAACAGGGAGCATGATCCAAGCTTGTCTCTTTAAGTCACAGTCCACCAGCTCCATATATTTTTGTGAGGTGAGACATATTCCTGTTTTGGAAAGCAGACTCATGTTATTGCCTTCTGAAGCCTATTTTCAACAATAAACTTAACCGTCTCCCACAACTCCATCCATGAAGACTTTGTCATGGAAATTTATATCCATAGTATTAAAATAAGTGGAAGTTCCTCAGTCTTTATTTGTAGTCTTAACTGCTGGGGTCCTGCTGTGGATGTTGGAACCCTATTGTTAGCCTACTACTAATGTCACAAGAAATTTCCAATATCCACAGATTTCTTCATCATTTCAGCCCAAAGAGCTTTAGATTTAGATTTAGAAACTTGGAATGTGAGATATTTCACCATCAGGCAGTGAGCTTTGAATGTTTCACACTTAAACATCTCTCTTTGATTCCATGTATGTTCAATTCACTCACGTTTGTGAGACTGAATTCTGGCTGCTGCATCTTTTTGCTGACAGGCTGTTCAGGTACAGTAAAGCAGGCATGTCCAATATGATTCCTCTGTATATCTGGAAAGGGTTGTCTCTATTGAATTTAACCAGTGAAGATGTTGACAATTTTATTAGATTTTTTTTTCAGAACTCTCTAAACCTGCACACTTCATAAATTCGACAGAAAGAATTTGAGACTGGGGAAGGAAGCACCACAAATACTAGAAAACTGACAGGTTTGTCCCTCCCTAGTTACAATATCTACAAGAGCAATGTACAAAACTGGACTTGCTCATTTTTGTTGGCATGACATGATTTTCAATAATTTCTAAAATGGTGAAGGAAAAGATGTGTTATTTCTGGAGATTTTTCCTTTTGGCAACCTTACATATGGATTTAACTGTTTATATTTTTCAGCCAGAAGGATTATTCATGGATTATTCATGGCAGCCATATTTCATTTGGACTGAGACCTGGGAAAAGCAGCACCAGGCTGCAATGTTCAGTAAACATGGCTGTGAATGATATAATGCAAACACTGTGCATATAGTAAGAACTGGCAAAAATACATGCAGGCATGCAATCTTTTTCCATGTTCTTCCAAAATGGAGCTTTTGTTTAGTCATTAAGTCATGTCTGACTCTTCGTGACCCCATGGACCAGAGCACGCCAGGCCCTCCTGTCTTCCACTGCCTCCCGGAGTTGGGTCAAATTCATGTTGGTCGCTTCGATGACACTGTCCAACCATCTCGTCCTCTGTCGTCCCCTTCTCCTCTTGCCTTCACACTTTCCCAACATCAGGGTCTTTTCCAGGGAGTCTTCTCTTCTCATGAGATGGCCAAAGTATTGCAGCCTCAGCTTCAGGATCTGTCCTTCCAGTGAGCACTCAGGGTTGATTTCCTTCAAAATGGATAGGTTTGTTCTCTTTGCAGTCCAGGAGACTCTCAAGAGTCTCCTCCAGCACCACAATTCAAAAGCATCAATTCTTCGGCGGCCAGCCCTCTTTATGGTCCAGCTCTCACTTCCATACATCGCTACTGGAAAAACCATAGCTTTGACTATGCGGACCTTTGTCAGCAAGGTGATGTCTCTGCTAAGATGCTGTCTAGGTTTGTCATCGCTTTCCTCCCAAGAAGCAGGCGTCTTTTAATTTCGTGGCTGCTGTCACCATCTGCAGTGATCATGGAGCCCAAGAAAGTAAAATCTGTCACTGCCTCCATATCTTCCCCTTCTATTTGCCAGGAGGCGAAGGAGCTAGTCTCCTTTAAAACATTGATGATGTGCCTCCTCCACTGAAAATGAGTTGCCTTTCCTGAAATATTTCTATCACCAGCCTTACTTTGAGCATTCGGAGCTCACACAAATTGAGGGGAGCATGCCCTGTCCCTCTGTCTTCTGACTACCAAAATACAACTGTCTGAAGGGGAAAAAAATTGCTCAGGTTCTGGCTGATGTGAAGTGGCCAGCCAGATCCAGCAGCATCTCCTTTTCAGTATGTTACACTTACCTGACTAAAGAGATGAAGGAAGGGACTAGCATTTTGTCCTCAAGGCATGTAAGCTCCCATGGTTTAAAATACATTTGAACTGGGCTGTCGAAAAGAGTGGATATCCCCCTGCAACTGACCAAATTTAATTGGAACACCTTTTCCCAACATGAAAAGAACCATCTTGTGCCTCCCTGTTGTAAAAATGAGAAACCTTTTGTAAATTATGTCAAATCATGAGCAAGAAATAAACGGAAATGTGATCCTTACCTGCCTCTAGTTTGGATTAACAAACTCTGACTTTAAAAAAAAACCCTATGTAAAATATGAAATATTGGTTGTTTTCAAATATGTAGCCAGGTATCCTGGATGTAGAGCAAGGTTATGTGAGGTCTGAGGGCTTGGGGTGGGGAAATTTGAGCCCCCCAATCTCCCAGGGTGCATCAGACCAGGAAGTGCCTGAAAATAGACAAATATCTCCAGCTGAGAGTCTTCTGGGACCCAACAGCCCAAATCCCAGAGCTCTAAGGTTTTTAGAACCTTATTTTGACCAAAAGAGAACTTTTTTGTTTATTTTTTAATTTTTACTTGTGATGCTTTGAAGACCCCAGTGTGTGTGTGTGTGTGTGTGTGTGTGTGTGTGTGTGTGTGTGTGTGTGTGTGTGTGTGTGTGTGTGTAAAAAATGCTTTAAGGAGCTGCACACTTTGTGGGCCACACTTTGCCAACTACGGTGTAGGTGCAAGACTAGCTGTGGTTCTCTATCTGTATTGTCTTGAACTCTAATCTGCCCCAAGATCACTGATCATATCTTTTGATGTGACGAGGTATATAGATCACTTAGTTATGGATTAATCACAGGCTTCAGGCAAAAAAACCTGAAAATTTGTCACAAGACGGACAGAGCAAAGGATTTAATAATTACTTTCTTCTACTGAGCACATTTTATGACATACTGTATGAGGTCTGATTATTCCATTCAGTTTTATGTACGTACTGGCTGAAATTTAGTAGTGAGTCATAACTGGATCCATTGAATCCATGGGGATTTGATGAGTCAACTCCTCCTTCAATCCATTGATTCAATGGGCCTACTTGAGTTGTGATTTACTGCTGCATTTCAGACAATATGATTTGCATCTTGCATTTTCCTGGGAAGATTCTCTTTATTTATGTTCTGCATTTTCATGCCACCTTTCTCTGGTGATAGGAATAAAGATATAGCTAGATTCTACATATATACAGTATATAACTATGAGCATTCAGAATATAGTTGTGATGCAATGAACTTCTTCTGGTGAAGTCCATGAAAGCTTACATGAAATAAAATTTGTTAATCCTTAAGATGCCATAAGATTCTTTGTTGACTTTCCTGCAGTAGCTTACAGACTAACATGGCTGTCTTTCTGGAACATTCAGAGAGCTCACCTCATGAGGGGTCCTTCACTTTAGAGGGCAAATAAATATGAAGATTTCACAATTGTTTACATTGTGTTGTTCTTACCGTATAAGGTAGAAACAGGGCTGTGTTGACTGTTTCCATTTTGATGCGCAGGTCAGTCATCAACTGTTAGAGAAAAATCTTCCTTACAGGAATATTAACCTTTGAAAACATGCAAACAACCCCTACTTGCTGACATAATTTGCCCTATCTGTATCTCCTTCAGCATTTTCCATGGGCAGTTCCCAGCTCTTTTTCTGTTGGTGGACACTTCTGCAGCAAATTCCAGCAGAATCTGGTACAGCATATTCCCACCCCCTCTGCACCCCTAAAATCGGCACTAGTCGGTTGGTAAAATCTCTGGAGTGGGGTTTCAAGCGGTACAGAGGGCTGGGCCAAGGGAAATAAATGTTACACTGAATAGCAAAATGGCAAATTCAGTCCTGTGTGGAAAATACTTCCCAAATAGGTCAACTCCTTCTACTTTCTACTACTACTTTGTGAGTAGATATTTGTTTCTATGAGTGCTCCTTAAAATATTCCTGAACATCATGAGGGTACCTGTGAGTTACTCCTAAACAGGAGTGTAAGAATGATACAAACTGTGATTTCGAACAGTATTTCAAATGTGCCTCATAAAAATACCACTGCATCTCATGGACAAATTGACCTTTAAGTGAAAGGTACAATTGCTTTTGATATGTTTTGGCTCATTTCAAAGTTTTCTCATCCTTATGGCAGACTCTTAAATACTCTATGAATACCAAGAAGTGGCATATTTTTCCAAGGAGCCGTGATGCTACATTGCACAACAAGCAGGAGGAGTGACGCCTTTTTTGTTTTCGTCTAAATTATCTCCTAATGAAAACTTGGGCCAAAGTTTAGTGAAACTGATTCACCTCTGGGTATTTGTCAGAGTGTCCAGGAACATTTTGTTCTTTAATCCAGTGAATTTACCAAAGACCTCACTGGCAGCTTGCTTTTAGTTTTTGCAAAAACAGTGTTACAAGATGTCTTGCAAATTTATGTTAAATTGTAGCAAAACAATCCTCTTTCCCCGCTCTAACAATTACTACTCCCAGTGATCCAAACCATAATCCCAGCTGATGTTAACCATTTCTATGTCGAAAGACTGCTAAATCATGACCCACTCATCCCAGCAAGCAAGCAACTCTATAAGCAGCTCTGGAACATCTAACACAATTAAAGGACCTCATGGTGCAGTGGTTAAACTACAGTACTGCAATCAAGACTCTGCTCACGACCTGAGTTCAATCCTGATAGGTTTAGGAAGCCAGCTCAAGGTTGATTTAGCTTTCCATCCTTCTAAGGTTGGTAAACTGAGTACCCAGCTCACTGGGGGGGAGGGCAATGTGTAGCCTACATAATTAAAATGTAAAACACCAAGAGAGTGCTATATGGGGTGGTATTTAAGCAGTATACTTTGCTTTAACACTGAATGTACATCAGTCTAGTTTCCATTTGGGCATGTTTCTAGATATAGCTGTACACCAGTGGCTGTTTGCGGACAAAGAAATTTGTGGGACCATTTCACCAGATTTTTACAGAGGAGGGAAAAAGCCTCCAAAAATTTTGCAGAGGGGGAGCTCGTCATTAGCTGCATTTGCAGCACAGCTGTATTCTTCCTTCCCAGTTATGTTGGCAGCTTGGCTGCCATCTTACATCCTCAGACAAGCCCCTTAGGTACCTAGTGTCACTTGAGGGCATTGTTTGTAGAGGCAAATACTCAACGTGGATGCAAATGTTGAGGAGATATTCTGCAAAGTAGCTTTCTGTTTTGCAGGGATTTACAAACAAAAAAGGAAGATATCAAAACGTTTCTTAGGAAAACACATTCGGAGAAATCTTTCCTCAGCAATGCTTGCCATTCCTCAGGATTCAGTACCATCTCTAAGGCCTCCCCAAAGTTACATTTTGAAGGGCTCACATTTTGCCTCTCCTGCAGATGCTTATAGCACAGCTCCTTCCCCAGCAGGTAAGGGGGGGGGGGAGCAGTGTTGTGTCCATCTCCTGAAAAATGGTACTGTGACTTCATTTGTCACCTAATTTTCCAAAAGTCTGATTTCCAAATGAAAAAGGCTTCCAATTTTCCTGCCTCAGGGTGCACTCAGATGGCAAGAAAGGATGTTGTCTGATCATACTGGAAAGGACTGCTGCACTGGGAACAATCTTCAAGTGACCTTTCTGTCCATCCAGGAATTGCACCACCCAGCCCCCTCTCAAAAAGTAGCCCCCAAAAAGGTCCAGCTTGAGCATGGAGCAGGGTCGAGTTGGTTTGTGGTCTCGTGGGTGTCATGTGATTGTGGAAAACAGCTCGCACTCAGCTGTGCCGCAAGTGCTTCAAAATGCATGCTATTTCTCCTTCTGATTGCACCCAGTCTCAGATCCCCTTCAGGTTTCTTTCTATGGTATTTTTGAACTTGTAACAGTACAAGGTGGCTGAGGTTGCTACTTCTTTTTCTTTCTGTCATCCTTCTCTTTGTTATGGTGGTTTTCCTGGCTGCCCAGAATTCCTGATCATATGACAACTCCTGGGATTTCATTGAATTAGGTGAAGTGGGGGGGGGGGGTTTGCACGTGCATGCGTGTGTGCGTGCTTGCACTTGTGCACATATGCCAGCTGCTGTGGAGATGATTCTACGATGGAAGGCAAGACATTCACAAACACTTTTCAGCCACCTCAAAAGTAAGGAGGATGACAGGGTAAAAATATTTTAAATAAATAAAATAAACTAAAATGAGCTCACATCTGATGAGGATTTCTCCAAAAAATATTTCCACTTTTGTCATTCTTTTCAAAGGGAATTTCTTTTCAATTAATCTGAATGAGACTGATGAGAAATGTTCAACACAACACTATTTGTAACAGTGTAAAATAGAACGCTTATGATAGTGTAAAATACAGGTCTTTTGTCTGGCAGTATTCCCATATTTTTTCCTGTCCCATATCGCAGAAAGATTATTAAGGGATAACTTCGGAGTCATGAACAAGCTAAACAGAATAAAATAGGGGGGAAATAGAATGCAACTAAATTATATGAACCTGCAACTGTCCAGATGTTCTCTGGGATGAGAGGGCAAAAAACAACTCATCTATTAGCATATTACATTATTTAATTTTTCTTTGAAATTAATCTGTGCTTCCTTTGTTAAATTATGTCATTTGAATTAGTGTATCCTCTTTCTTAGCAAAGTTCAGTAGTTCATGAACTTGGTTTCATTACTTTCCCTTTCAACTCACCATTCCTGCTGCTGAATCTCGCCAGGAAGGGTGTTTGTGTGGTTCATTAAGAACACCCTTGGAACGAGGAGGTGGGCGTGAGGGGAATTCAGCCACTGGCTTCAGCTGTGAGCAGAAGAAAACCATTTCAGGTCACTTGCAGTGGAGTTACTTTTGAATCTGAGTGGCGGAGGACCTTACCCAGGAGGGCACATTAAAAATACATAGGCCAAAAGGATTGGAAGGGCAAAGGTTGCTAGTTGAGTCAGAGTTAACATGTGGCGTTTTGCCATGGGACTGCATTCAGAGTGCTAGGCCAGCAGAAAACATGGCTCCCAGGAGACACAGATGCTTTTGTTTAGCTTATCCTGAATGTAATGGGCAGGGGACAATTGATTCCTACTTCTCTGAAAGGGAGTGACAAGGAATAAACCCACCCATTTAAACCCCTTTCTCCTGCATACAGCAATATGACATGGTCATGAGACTTTTTATTCTTAAAGTGTTTTTTCCCGGTGGGATGGCAGTTTTAAAGAATTTACAATAGTATTAGCAAGCGTAGAAGTTAGTTGCTATATATCAGGTCAGATAAATGTCATACTTCGCACAGTTGGATTTGTAGTATCCCTTATTTTCCCCAAAAGTTCAAAAACTAGAACCAAAATTTCTGGAATTCTCTGTTTTCCAGCTGAGAATGGTATGAAGAGTGTTTTTGACAGAAGATAGAATTACTGTGTTTTTAAAAAAGGATTGTTTTTATTATCAAGTCTTTTCTTTTGGGCTCCCTACCTTTTCTCCATCATCTTTATTTATGAATGTTATAGATTTGTCCATGACAGGAATGATTTCCCCGTTGGTGAAAATCATGGGTCATGATGGGCTGTGCTTGTTTGAATAAATAGACATTAGTATATAAATTCATTGCCACAATTTTGTAATTCTCCTTTGGGAAGATTAAAATAAGCCAGTGCAGAAGGAAAGCAGGAAAACAGATGAGTTTATTTTGGGAGGTGCTGGCTGGAGTTAGTAGAAGAAGAAGAGAAGAAGAAAACAAATTTCATCTTCTAACATAAAGCCACGTGGCATTTGCTCTGTGAATGGCAAGGTTCTGGAGCAGTGGTTCCCAACCTTGGGTCCCCGGTTCTTCTTGGACTACAACTCCCAGAAATCCTGGCCAGCACAGCTAGTGGTGAAGGTTTCTAGGACTTGTGGTCCAAGAACATCTGGGGACCCAAGGTTGGGAATCACTTTTCTAGAGATAGTCTAAAACACAGACTACAGCATTTCTCTCGTTCTTCTTTTCCTTTCCCCTCTTCCTTCTTTCCCCTCTGCTCTACTCAAACTGCATAGTTTGTAGGAGCTACCATAGAAATGACATCCATGACACGTATGTTGAACTAGCTAGACATATCTAGCTAGCAAATGTCATCATCATGAACAAATGCAGTAAGCATAAGAAAATATCAGAAAATATAGTGGTACAAGTGGATAGCTGACCCTTCTAGGTGAGGCAGTGCAGGAAACACACTCAACTGAGAACTACGTCCCAATGGGAACAGGTGTGTTATAGTGGATAAAGTGATGGAGACATGGGTTCAAATCCCCGTTCAACCATGGAAACTCACTGGGGAGTTGCACTGGTAAAACCACTCCTTAATTATCTCACTTACCTTGAAAACCCTATTTGAATCACCATAAGTTGGATGCTACTTAAGACAAATACCATTAGATATACTAAAAATGATAAATAAGTGTAAGATTGTCTGTAAACTGTAGAAATGACAGCAGGTTGTAGACACATGTCCTGTCGTAAATCCTCCTTGTGGACTTGAGCAGAAAACAAAGAAGAAGAAGCTACTTGAGTCAAGAACAAAAGCTACTTTAGTCAGCAACAAAAATAGCAATCATAATAAACCTGTAAAATATGCTTATTTGTTCTAGGAAAGTTCTGCTTCACAATTTGCTCAGTATTTTCATTTTATGACTTGGATTTAACCCAGGAAGACCTTAAGACCTTACTGTATGTATGTATGTATGTATGTATGTATGTATGTATGTATGTATGTATGTATGTATGTATGTATGTATGTATGTATGTATGTATGTATGTATGTATGTATGTATGTATGTATGCATGGTAACATAAATCCTGCTCGAAATGTGGTCACACAAGAACTTGCTCCAATGTTTCATGGATGGGAGGGATCAATCTTGGATGGATAATGTGTCCTCACTAGAGATGGGGACAAATTTAAAAAATGGCAATTCGTTTTGATCCGTTATTCGTCAAGGTTAACGGATCAATGAATACGAATATACGAATATTATTTGATGAATTTATGAATCAATCTGTTGATTTGTCTGCACTTTAAATGGCTATAGCACTAACCCCGATGACCTAAAGACATCATATTTGCAGTGCAGCTTCCTCAGACCCTTTTCTACAAATCCTGAAAGTTTGGTGAACATTGGATCATGGACCCCTGAGTTATATAGTCACAAAGAGGACCCCCCCAGGAAAGCTCTCCCAGGTACTTAGAGACTCCAGAATCACAACAGAGCTTCCTATGTCTTTCCCCAACATGCCTGCCAACTTTGGTGAAGATTGGATATTGGACATCTGAGTTATTCACATACAAATTGGGTCCCCCAGGAGAGTTTACCACAGGGCACAGAAGCCCATTCTGCCTACCGGCCGCCGATCAACTGATCAGAAGCCGATAGGCAGCCACCCCCCCCCCCCACACACACAGGCAGCCACCCCAAGAGCCTATCCCCACACCCCCTTCCTTTCCCTACCTTAGCCCCCACCCACTCCCACCGACACCCCCTTACCTTAATAGCTGCTGCCAAGGTCTCCATCAGGCCTTCGCAGCAACGGCGTGTAAAAAGGGAGACTGGCTGCCCTTTGCAAAGATGGTGGCTGTGGCTTCATTTAGGGTAGGGAAGCTGCAGCTGCCATCTTTGCAAAGGGCAGCCTGGATTCCCTTAAGGCAGGCTAAGGGAATCCAGGCTGCCCTTTGCAAAGATGGCAGCTGCAGCTCCCCTACCCTAAATGAAGCCACAGCCGCCATCTTTGCAAAGGGCAGCCAGTCTCCATTTTTACATGCGTGGCTCCGAGACCAGAAGACCTCGGCAGCAGCGATTAAGGTAAGAGGGTGTCGGTGGGAGTGGGGTGGGGTTGCGGTGACGTGGGGCCTAAGATAGGGAAAGGAAGGGGGTGGGGTAGGCTGTGGTATTGGGTGGCTGTGTGGGGTGGTGGCTGCCTTTCTGCTGCTGATCAGGTGATCGGCGGCCGGTAGGCAGAATGGTTTTTTGTTGTTTTGTTTTTTAATATGAAGGACAAATAAAAACTGGTACATATTCGTTCTTTCATATTCGTGGGGGTCTCTGGAACCCACAAATATGGATCAACGAATATTTAATGAATCGGCTATATTCGTCGGAAAAAGCGATCCGTTTTTATACTCGTCCCCATCTCTAGTTCTCACATTATGATTCCTATGGGGAAAATAATGAGAAGAGAGTATTCATCTGGTAACACCCAGGAACTGACAAGCTGGCATTTAAAACAGCATTTAAATGGGAACTCTTTAAATTTAGATTTTAAAAACAACGCACAGTGTGGACATATACAGTTTTGGTGACAAGGTAAACATCTCTTAGGCCCATGCTGTTGGATTTTCCTAACATCTGCATGACAAAGAGTCTGGAGATGTTACTTTTTTGCCTACAACTCACAGGATCCCTAAAATGGCATAACAAGCACATTTTCCAAGCTCTGGATTATCAATGGTATACTCTATTTTAGACTTTTTTATATTTGGTTAAATCCAAGATTGTACAATATTTTGGCCAACTGCCAGAAGACCTGCTGTTCTTTTGACCTCCGAGTCAGCTGTCCTCTTGAGACAGTTGAGAGATGGAAAGAGATCTGAAAGTACAAATCCTTCCTATAGATCACACAACCATTACTTAAGGTTTGCTTCAAAGGTTCTTCTCTGTGTGTTTTATGTACCTGAGAGAGAGTACATTGGTAGGAAGAGGGGACAAGGCCTTATCTATGGCGGCACCCCAATTGTTTGATATAGACTCATTAGGAATTCTCTCTTTCTTTCTTTCTTTCTTTCTTTCTTTCTTTCTTTCTTTCTTTCTTTCTTTCTTCTTTCTTTCTTTCTTTCTTTCTTTCTTGTTCTGCATGCCTTTTGAATGACATTACACGTATTAACTTCACTGTCTGTTTTTGTTATCTCTTCTTCTTCTTCCTGGCTCTTTCTAGCTGAAAAGGCAGCACAGAAACAATTTTATAAATAAATAAACAGGTTCATGAATGAGACCTTTGAAAGTCAAGCTTCCCGTTTCATGTTTTATTGATCTATCACCCTCTTATGTGCATAATAATCCCCTCCCCTCCATTTATATTGATGTCCAGGGAAAAGTAGCGGTATTCTTTCTGAGTAGTGAATAAAGGAACCAACAAATTGGGAGAGCTCCCCGTGCCCCCCCCCCCGCTCTTTGCAAGGACTGCTTGTCGGCTATTCCTTGTTCATCCCTGTAAAGGCTTCATCGTCTTCTGATTTGCTTTGTCAGCTGCAAGTACACCGCTTCCCCCCTCTTTCCCTCTGACAACTCTTTATGAAGGGACAGACCTGCTTGTACAAAGCACTTGCTAGTTTCCCGCCAAACACTACTGGTCTTGGTCTAAGAAAGTAACAGTTTTCTTACAAAGTCCCAAGTTACCATTGACGTCCCAAAAGTCAATAAGGAAACAATAAGTAGAATTGCCTCTTATTGAAAAATGCCCAGAGCCACCCTTCAGTTTTCCTTTAAGAAACAGCTGATTTTCCCCCAAACAAAAGTCTATGTTTTTTAAGAGTTCGTTATTATGTACACAGTCATTTATTTAGGCTCTATTTCATTTTCAGATATAAAATAGCAAATTCACTGAAGCATGGCATGAAGCAAAAAGAGAAAAGAGAAATGACAGAAGGCTTGGGCAAGGGTTTCTCCATTTTTGTGAAGGCCCAACTGCTTTCTTAATCTTCCACATAGGCCTGAAAAGATATGGTTTAAGCTATCCCAAAATACTCATGGATTTAGGAAGATCTTTTGTAAAGGGTCCTTCCTCCTTTCCAAAATAACACGATTCACAGCTGTGGAAGCTGGATGCCAGTGGAAGGTTGAACTGAAGACCTTCCTCAGCAAGGGACAACTTTTAATTAGAACTGAAAATAGCATTTAGCTTCCTTCATGTTTCAAGTACAAGGAAATGAAAATAGATGCCTGCAGGTATTGGAATAAGCTTTGTTGCCCCCCTACATTACCACTTCCATGCCCTGTTGTAACTACTTGTCAGATTCTGGGCCACTACTTGCTCTTTCTTTATTATCCACAGTTAATGAGACTACAGTGGTGCCTCGACTTACGACCATAATCCGTTCCAGAAGATGGATATAACTCGAAATGGTCGTAAGTCGAAGCACCATTTCCCATTGAAATGCATTGGAACGCGATTAATCCGTTCCAGCATTTTAAAAAAATACCAAAAAAAAAAAAAAATCACTGCAAGACTCATTGGAAATGCGATTAATCCCTTCCAGCCGAAGGGGGAAAAAAGAAAAGCAATCAAGCGTGCAAGAGATGCACAGAAAATAGAAAAAGCAATCAAGCGTGCAAGAAATGCACAGAGAACAAAGGAAAAAGCAAGGGAAGCATGCAAGACCCATCGGAAATGGGGGAAAAAAACCCCAAAAAGCAACCAAACCCCCCAAGACCCATCGGAAATGGGGGGGAAGCCAAAAAACAAACAAACCCCCCAAGACCCATTGGAAATGGGGAAAAAACCCCAAAAAGCAACCAAACCCCCCCAAGACCCATCGGAAATGGGGGAAAAAAACAAAAAAAACAAACAACCCCCCAAGACCCATCGGAAATGGGAAAAAACAATCCAAAAAGCAACCAAAGCCCCCCCCCCCCAAGACTCATCACAGCACAGAAACATAACCCCCCAGCCCAAAACCACGCTGCAAAAATATCCAGAACAGTTTTTAAAAAGCAGAAAACAGCACCTTACCTTACCAGGCAGCCCAAAGCCTCCCTGCAAACACACACATGCTCACTCCGAAGCAGAAGCCAGGCAGTCCCAAGCACTCACTCTAACCGTCAGGGCGAAAGAGCTACAAAGAAGCAGCCTCGTCGCCACCCTACAGTTAGAAATTTGAATTTCCCGCCTTTTTCCCCTGCCTTTTTCTGTTCATAAGTGGAAGCTCTGGTCGCAAGTAGAAGCCAAATTTTGCGGCTGGAGCTGGTCGTAACTCCAAATGGTTGTAAGTAGGGACGTTTGTAAGTCGAGGCACCACTGTATTTATATTCCATTTCAGCATGACATCTCTTTACACAGCTGAAGACAGCTATCCACACGTATCATCTCTCAATCTTGTTGTGTTGACGTAAACATCCTCACCTCCCTCAAGGTTGTCAAAAACAAAAAGGTGACAGGAAATAAGCCATAGTGACATGATTGCTTCTTCTGCAGCAATTTTGTCTGAGTTGTGTCTGGTCCTTTTCATGGTAACTGTTCTGTTGGCCCATAAAGATGTGAATCTTTACCCTGCCGTTTGAAGTGGATGAAGAATGAGATTTTGTTTCCTCTCTGTTTTAAAGCTGTGTACTGTAATACTGTTTTTGAGTTTCTGGTGGAAGGGTTTTCATTGTTTTATATTAGTTCACTGATCTTTATGTACTCTGTCCTCACTCCATGAGTATCTTAAGGATAGCTTCACCCATACCATTTCAGGCCTATGTGGAATGTTAAGAAATAAGTTGGTCCTGGACAAAAATTGAGAAACCCTTGCCCCCTACCCCCGAGCTCCCATGACTGAGTGGATACTTGATCCTATGTCTCCTTGTTTGATACTCTATCTGCTATCTTACCAGAACCTTTACAACAATCCACATTAAAACAGTGAAAACAATTTGTTTTATTTGAGGAAGAAAGAGAATTTTGGATGGGAAACCTACTATCAACGTTGCAGACATGTGCAGATAAGCAGCTAGATATGGGGAATGTAAATTGGTTTAATCTCTTCCAGGAAACAAGTATTTTAATCACCTGGTGCACTTCAGTTGCTACAAATGTTTCCAGGAGTCTTGGCTTTAGCTACCAAGGAATTCAACTGCTAATCATACATGTAGCCATTCTAAAACTGAATGGAGTTTGGGGTATGGTCTAAGGCCTCATGAACTGCATTCCAGTTCTTAATTTTGCTCTATGAGACAAACAAGTAATTAAATGGACTTGAAAGAATTAAATCTCCATGTCCATTCAGATCTCAGTCAGGTTGCCAGGAGGGCAATAATTCTAGCTGTAGTTCTGTGAAGTGGACATCTGTGCCCTATAAACCAGTCTGGAAATATTTTTATTGCCGTTCCTTCACGCTGTAACTACATAATGTCCATTAAGCTGTGTTGATACATATACTTTTTAAAATTAAATTTTATAGACTTAAAATGGACGACAAGGTATTTTTATAACATCACCAAGTCTCTTTCCTATTAAGGATATAGATGGCTTTCCATGTACCTTCCATGAATCCTTCATCAATGAAAGATTTAATTTGTTTTTAATGGACTATAGCGTTAAGACTGTAAATAATTCATGTATGCATAATACATGGGCTTCTTTACTTTACACATTACGAGATTGTGTTTAGATACATTTAAGAAGTCTGCCCCATCTAGATGCATTGTGTTATGTTAGACATGGAATGGAAAATCCCAGAAACCATTTATGCAGCTTCATGTTGGAAATATAAAGACTTAACGAAAGAACAATACATTTAATTTATTTTATCATATTGATTACAGTTCATACCACCTAAGCATTGTGAGGAAACAACTGTGTGCTATCAAATCAGGTTGCTCTGCATTACCTAAGTTACTGTGTTACTTTTGTGTATTGTAGAAACTGGTGTCACATACATGCTGAACAAATATTCAACTGCCATTCCACTAGGCTTTGATATGTGGAATGGGTGGGATTGTTTTCTTCTTTCTTGGTTTTGACAGCAACATGTTTTGGATTGGCCCTTAAGATAAATGGTTGGCAGAGCAGCTAGACTTAGCAATGAATTACAAGCAAACCTAGAGCAGTTGTTCCCAAACATGGATGGCCAGAAATCCTGGCCAACACAGGTAGTGGTGAAGGCTTCTGGGAGTTTTAGTCCAAAAAACATTATAGAATCATGGAATATTTTCTGATATTTTGCCTAAATCTAGCTTCCTGTAGCTTGAACACTATTATTATAGATCTTCTACTCTGGGATGATCAAGAAAAGATCCTTCCCCTCCTCTGTATGACAGCCTTTCAAGTATTTGAAAAGAGCTATCATAGCTCTCTCTCTCCCCCCTCCCCCAGTTTTCTTTTCTCAAGGCTAAACATGCCCGGTTCTTTCAGACTTTCCTCATGGGGCTTGGTTTCCAGTCCCCTGATCATCCTTGAACATGCTCATTTGTTGATATCCTTCTTATAGTGTGGTGTCCAGAATTGGACACCATAATCTAGATGAGACCTACCCGGTGCCGAATAGAGTGGAACTAGTCCCTGTGAGGGAGACTAGTCCTCACAGGGACTAGTTCCTCACAGGATTTGTAGACTATACTTCTGTTAATGCATTCTAAAATAGCATTTGCCTTCTTTGCAGCCATATGGCACTGTTGGCTCATATTCAGTTTGCGATCTACAAAAATTCCAAGATCCTTCTCACTTGTAGTATTACTGAGCCAAGTATCCCCCCTTTCCCCCCCACTAGGTGTAGAACTTTACACTTCTCCCTGTTTTCAGCCCAGTGCTCAAGCCTGTCAAAATCCTTTTGAATTTAGTTCCTATCTTCCAAGGTATTGACCATTTCAACCAGTCCATCTGGGGACCCAAGATTGAGAACCACTGGTCTAGAGACTAATCCAGAGGTCTGGACAGCACGACTGCAGCTATAGACATGTATCAGCCAACTGCTAGTGATTTGAGCCCCTTGTCAAGCTTATGCTCTGGCTGACAACCCCTTCTCATTTCAACAGCGTGGGACACAATCATTGAATCACTAATGACCAGCTGCTGGAGCCTTCTGATGCTATCAGTCTAATACCCTTATATTTACATAAGTGTGGTACAGTGTCTCTTTTAAAAGCAAGGCTAGGAAGCCTCAGTGCCAACTGACCATGTGGTGGAAATAATAGGGAATGCCTTCACTCTGGGCAGAAGCCAGTAATGAGCAGTTGGGGCTTGCATCACCTGGTCAAAGGCCTGTATGGCTGTGCCAGCAACAAGAGTACAATTATTCAGTTCAGTTCTTTCTGAAGAGGTTAAAAATCAAATATGGTCAGTGTGTATTTCAATAGATTAGAATAAATTGTGCTGGAGTTAGAAGACATCTGGTATGTGCCGCTGTTTCCCATATTTGAACAACTGGGTGTCTGGATTGTGGGAAGTTGGACGATGCTAATGATTGGAGCCATGCCCCTTCAGAAACGGCTGTTCATGAACAATGGCTTTGAGGGACGGAGAACCAAGAGGAAGGGAGTGAGCTTGAGGTTGCAAGATCATCTCTCAGTGATATTGTGCACTAGGCCTGGGTTAAATAACAAGCTGTGGTTTTGTGGCTTCTTTCCAGACTTCGAAGGAGGGAAATTAAGCTTCTTTAGTGTGACCACTGTGACCTTGGTTTCAAGTCCTATTACCTGATGAGAAGTCTTGGTTTTAGCTTCATGTTTTCAGACCTAATGGCAACTGTCCCATTTCACTTAAAATAAGGACTTGTTTTTTCAGGAAAAAGGAAGCGATTGGTCTCTTCGTGCCAGAAATAGTTGTCATTTTTAGGGGCACTTGGAATATACCATTGTTCTGTTGGAAAGTTGAGAGTTTAAATCAGCCTGAGCAAGGAAGGAGTCAGAGGCTATCCTTCCATTAGTCAAGAAAGGTGAATGGATGATAATACAGGCATGGGTCTCTGAACGGGCCATAACCTAACCCATAAGGTTATCTAAATAGGCTGTAAATCAAGGTTGGCAATCAGTTTCCTCTGAAGGGCCAGTGCAAGTCATTAATAAGATGAAAACAGGAACATTGTGTGGGGTGGGTGTGAGTGGGGTTATCAAGGGGATAATGCCTTTGTTATAACTTCATTCTTCTTGCAACACACTTCTATTAAGTGATGTGAATCAGAGACATTTGCCTCCATCTTACCTGCTGCCTTGGAGAAGATGAAATTGATATATCATGTCATTTCCAGATCAGGTGTTTATGAGATCAGCTGCAGCTCATCAAACTGAGAATATTTTTGCATTGTTTTGTTTTGACAGCCTTGAGCCACTAATAACAAGTGATTGACACTGGGCAGTATCATTCATAGCTGCTGTTTAAAAACTATTATAAAAGGATGCTAGGAATGCAGATGCAAAACTACAGTGGCTTCGGACTAAATGCCATTGCCATTTAGAACAGAGAAGCATGGACCCAGACTGCATTTCCCCTTGAATGCTTCCTCTGGTAAACCTGTAACTTAGAATCAGATTAACAGAAGGGCAAGTGTATGAGTTGTGTGATCCTTATGTTTCAAGAGGCTGGAACACATGTAATATCCTTCCGGTTTATTGAGATTCACAGCCTCCAACCAGAAATAAAAACTCTCTAATGAATGATTTAGGTAGTCCAAAGAAACATGTACATTTCTCACTGTGCCATGTTCATGTATGTGTAAAGATATGTGTGTGTGTGGGGGGGGGGGGAGTCATTTTCTATGAGAATTTACCAGCATTCACAAAACTCTTTATGAAGGAATTTGAGTTTTGTGTTCTCGAAGGCTTTCACGGCCAGGATCCAATGGTTGTTGTGGGTTTTTCAGGCTGTTTGCCCATGTTCTGGAAGGGTTTCTTCCTAACGTTTCGCCAGTCTCTGTGGCTGGCATCTTCAGAGGACAGGAGCTAGAATTCTGTCTGTGTTCTGGTGTAGTGTGTGGGATTGCTGAGTATTTGTAGCTGTGGGATCAGGGTTTTTTGTTCTTTTCAGGAGATTGGGTGTTTCCTGTGATCAGGGTATTTTTTGTTATGGGTGTTTTGTTGTGATAAGAGGGGGGATGATCTGTCACTGTGATTGATGGGTGTCATTGGCTATTCTTTTGTGTGCAGTGATCACTGGTCCATTTCGCTGGGTGATCAAATAGCCCCGAAAAACCCAAAACAACCACTTTGAGTTTTGTTTTGTTTTCTTTTTTAAAAAAGCTGAATGGTAGAAAAAGCAAAACTGAGAGAATCATTCATCCAGGCTGTAAGGTTTTTGGTGGTTGGCTCTTGGCTTTGAATCTCTGTGTTATATCAAAAGGACATTGATGATTAACCCATGGCACATGGGTCAATAGGAAATAGCTTACCTTACTTGCATGGAGAAGAAATGTGGGACAGTCACAGAAGAAAGCTGAATGCTTGTTTTGAAAACCTTTGTGCCACTTATGCTATAGCTTTGTACCACTGACTGAAACCACTAATTTAAAAATGTAAGTGGAGACATGGGATATTTTTTCCATTCAGAAGGGCAGGAGAATCTTCAGTCCCCATGCCTTCAAACAGTTCTGGTTGTGCCATTAGACAGTGGATCATGTCCTGTTCATAGTGCAAGCTAAAATGTAACTTTCAGTCTGTTCCTCCCTGGGAAACCAAGGGTCCTTGCTGCAATTTGTGTGCGTGTGTGCATGCGAGTGCACGCGTGCGTGTGCACATGCACAAAAACACACACACACACATGCACGCACCAAACCATTGTGTGCATGCATCCTTGAGTATTGTGACAGGGACACTTTGTTTACGGTTTGGCTTATGCTACAAACAGGATTTCAGCAGGATCTAACATGCCAACTGCAAAACTAGATGCACCAGGATCACAAGTTGATGTATTCTTTAGGAAGGCATCTCTCTTCTCTCCTTTAACAGTTCTCAGTTTGGGGGGCAAATTGTTTGTGAGTTTAATCTGGTACACAGGTAGTCCAGGAATGCTGGATACAATATCTGCCCTTGTTCTTGTGAGGGAAGAATGTGTGGTCTACAGAAGGGGTACTTTCTGGCAAGTTTTAAAATCTGTCACTTTGCTGGCTGTATTTGGCTGTTTCTTTCTGGCAATATGCCATCCTGATGCATTTTAAATATATTTATATTAATTTGGAATGCAGAAATAAAACATTGGGGTGTGTCAGTGTGTAATGGCTGCAACCCTGGAGGCCAACATTTTAATTTAAAGCTTGAAAGGGCAGTGCGCTGTACTTAGCAAGTTAATCTACAAGAATTTCCTTATTTTCTTTTCTCACAGGACTTGACTTTTGAAATTCAGTCCAAAAATCTGAGAGCTCCCAGGACTCAGTGGTGAGCAACGAGTTCCAAGGATTTAATACCATGCTTTCTCCGATGCTTCTTTTGATAATCCAGAAGGATATATAAATAGGAAAAGTAGTGGGTAACAGCTCCAGGCAGCCAAATTTTATTCCCTTTGCTTCACCTAAACTGTTTCTAAAATGCAATCTCAATTTGATAATGAATCTTATGAGATCATTTTAAAGGAATCACGGGCAAATTCATATTATGCATATATCTGCTCTTTCCTTGATACAACAAATGGAGTGTCACAAGGCATATACATCACAGATTCATTCATCTGGGTGAACAGGAAGAAATACATTGCACTGGGGTTCTTCCACTTCTGTGCTGTTGTCTGAAAAATATTGTAGTTCTTGAATCTGTAATGCTGGTTTTGTAAATGACTCTACCAGATTTTTTTGTGATATATGGCATGAGAGCTCTGCCTTCTATAAATATATGGAATACAAGCTATCCATCGAGCCACACAATACCCATGCATTCACTGCAGAACTTGCAGTGGTAACTTGTGCTTGGTGTGATCCTGTCTCTGTCCTCAATAAACTAGATATTCTACCCAGCTCCCATGTGTCACACATCAAGTACAAATTCACAGATGGATAAAAGGATGGCTGACTAGCTAGCTAGCTAGCTAGATGAAGAATACAGTACTTGATAAATTCTTCATTCTCATCAGAGTAGACTATCTTGATAGAACAAGATGACATGACTAGGTGTTTTTAAAGTCTCATGGAATTTCTTGCCTCTAGCGCATTGGTTCCCAAGCTGTGGGTCGGGACCCCACAAAGGGTCACAAAGTGTTTTCTGGGGGGTTGCCAGGCTTAAGCAAACCAAGGATTTCTATCCATATGCCTATGATGAAGCTAACAGGTTACTAGTTGCTTTGCTTTATTATAGTCCTTTCCAGGGAAGGAAAGTTTACGATAGTTTACCCCATCAAAAATATATTTTAATGCAAATTTGGTGGAGTTGCAGGTTATTTGACTAATTTCAAGCTCACAACTTGAAAATGATTGGGACACACTGCTCTAGAGTAAGAGTGATACAAGAAGCTGGGTGGTGTTTTTTTTTGTGGGGGGACACAACACACACAGGGAAAGAAATAGCAAAATTAAACACACACATGGAGTCCCCTCTTCCAACAATCAAAAAGAGCAAGCAAGCAAGCAAATAAAGACAAGAGGAAAACAAAGCCAAAGACCCATAAACAAAAATGACTAGAATATGGGGTGCCTTTTCTCCCTACTACCTGATGTCATCCTTCTCTTTTTATTAAATCCGGTGCATAGCAGTTAACAAAAATAATACCAGAGAGGAAAAGACTAAAAAGCCCCCCCGCCAATCCACAAAGAGATTGGGGAAGGGAATCTAAAGAATAAGCCTAAGGAGGCAAGGAAAATGGAAAGGATTAAAGACAGAGTGAGGCGCAAGCAAGCAGGCAGCACTCAGTGGAGAACACTGGGGGCTTACACACCATAAGAAAAAAGTGAAACAAAGGAAGAACATTTCCACTGGGTTCCAACCAATCCAGGCCCTTTTACAGATACTAAATTAGCAAAATCACTTTCCCCTCCAGAATATACTGATTGGCTGCTGACAGCAGTCTTCATGATGCTAATGGATGAAAAATTCCCAAGGTAATTGACAGAAAAGGGATGAGAGAAAAGATAAATGAAAGAGAGAAACATGAAAAGTACCTACACTTTCATGTCCCTCTCGTTAGCATGAAACATTTGTGTTTAAGAGGCTCTCTTTCAGATATCAATGAAAGAACATGAAAGCAAAGTAAGAACCTCTTTTGTGTTTTGGACATCCATGTTAACATGACAGCCCCATCCCTAGTTTTCAGTCTTAGGTACATGGCAATGCCACCAGTACTCCACTACTTCTTCTGACTGAATGGTTTGATTTTAATAAAAAGTAGCTTCCTTATGAATGAAGGAATTGTTGTTACACCTATTTTGTTTCTGATCAATCTGATAGGGCAGTCAGATTACACTTTTGCAGAGGTGCTATCCCCAACATGTTGCTGTGTTGAACTTCCCCCACAATGTACGAATGAACTTTGTAAGGAACATGGGCTGGTGGGCTGGCTGCGCTCATTATCAATTGGTGCACTGATCAGCATCAAAGATTATTCAGAACATGGTGACCTGCCAGATTTAACCAA
Organism: Intellagama lesueurii; assembly: GCA_037013535.1. NCBI lineage: Eukaryota > Metazoa > Chordata > Lepidosauria > Squamata > Agamidae > Intellagama > Intellagama lesueurii. The sequence goes on along the minus strand of JBAJHW010000004.1, from coordinate 172,096,640 downwards.
CCTGAAGATAAGATTTAAGTCAGAGAAGGAGAACAATAGGTTTGAAACGCCCTGCTGAGAAGCTTGAAGTATTTGGACGGGCCTGGTGGTATGGAAAGCTAAACAATATCCATATGCAATGATTTTCTTGATTCACAATGTCGAAACTGAAAACCTCTTGGCTTTAAACTTTAAGCCTGTGTGTCCATTCCCCTGAGTATAAGAGTTTCTGGCAAACTATCAGTTCTTAAATATCACTTCTCCAATTACGTTCTCACAGGTTAGTATTTATGCAGACCAAGCTTTTCAAATCCTTGTAGCTGGTACAGGGCTGCAACTTAATGCATTACAGGTGGCTTTTGGCGCTTTGGGCTCACAGGCCAAACTGATTCCAGATGGTCACACGGTATGAGTAATAACATCAGCTCATTAAGTTGCAAAGTTTCAACTACAGTTCCAGAATTATCAATGAAATAAAAGCTAAAGAAATATCAGCTGTACTCAAAGTCATAAATAGGATATTTCATAACTTTGAACTTAGGATTTGTCATTTGTTTCAGGGTTATTAATGGGAGGGGTCTCTAGAAAAATACAAAATGTCCTGAACAGAGCTACATTTTCTAAATTTTAAAAAGAAAGGTTGAGATGGTATTTAGTGATGTACAAGGATGCTCATTTTACGTTCTGAAATGTCTGAGACGTTTCCTTTACAGGGCAGCCTTTGTAGGTACCAGAGGCTGGGAAAAGTTACTTTTTAAAATTACTACAACCAATGTATGGTTGTTCGCCATGCTGGTTGGGAAACTCTGGGAGCTGTTGTCTAAATAAGTAACTTTTTCAAGCTCTGGTGGACAGAGCTATCTTGGCTCTTCACCAATTTTAGAACCCCAGACACATGAGGTTGTATTTTTGTTGTACTTTGGCTGCCAGGAAAGGAGAGAGGCTCTTGGGGTTTTTCCATCTTAGGTGACAAACTTGGCTACCTGGGATGCTATGCAGGTTGACTTAGTGTTGGGGCAGTGCACATTTGCTATTCAGTCTCAAGTATGACATTTCTTTTTATTTGTAGAAATATAGTTGTCTTTTCTGGGAAATTTTGGGGCAAAGTTGAGCCTGTCCACTCCATGTAAGGTGTACCAACTCATACCTCAAAAGCAGAGCATGGAAGAGTTAATTTTTTGAATTACATTGTCCAAGAACCCCCATGGTACTCTGGGAGCTATTTTTTTTTTAAAACTAACTTCTGCTACTTCAGAAACCTCTAGAGCAGTGGTTCCCAACCTTGAGCCTCCAGATGTTCTTGGACTACAACTTCCAGAAATCCTGGCCAGCATAGCTAGTGGTGAAGGCTCCTGGGAGTATTAGTCCAAGAACACCTGGAGACCCAAGGTTGGGAACCACTGCTCTAGAAGTTGCAAGAGACAGTGGAGAGCTTTAATTCAAGTAATGGTTGCAAGAGGAAGACCTATTTCCTTCACACTGGGCAAGTCTGACTGGGAAGTGGAAATCCTTAAAGATGATTAATGGCCATTACCTAGGCCTGCTGGAGTGGGGGAGAGACCCCTGACCTGTGGCACTTAATCTGATCTGCAGATATCTAGTGTCCTCCTACACCCTGTCTTCAAACTGTCTATGCCACATTTCTCCCAGCATATGGACCTAGAGTGGTTCACAAATGATTAAAGTAAATAAAACTAAGAATGGTATAAATTATAACATCAAAATCTCTTAAAACTCTTTAAAAGTCATAAAAAGCAGTAAAATATGAGGCACCAGTAAAACATGAGGGGTATTAAAACCCCTACCATAGCTGGTTCAGTACTTAAAATCCAACCTAAAAGGAAAATTCTTTGCACGCAACTGGAGTTATAGTAGGCAAGGGGCAATCTGGCTTGCTGGGGGAGGGAGCAACCACTGAAAAGGCCTTCTCTTGTGTCCTCAATGAAAGATCTTAAAAGCTGGGGAGGCTCAAATGCAGACCTGACATTCTTCAGATAGCCTGGACCCACTTTATAGGGCTTTATATGTCATAGCCAGCATGTTCAATTGGGTCTGGAAATGAACCAACAGTCAGTGGATCTGTTGTAAGAAGAGACTTAATGCTTCATGTAAATAGCCCTACTCAGCAGTCTGATGCAGCAGTTTGGACCAGCTGAAGGTTTCAAACACTGTTCAAAGGCCACTCCCCACAGAGTGAATTGCAGTAATCTAAATGGAATGTAACTAAGGAACAGGAGTAGCTGGTGCAATAGCTTTACTATACTCCTGGCAACCACTGAAACTGGAACATCAGGGCTGAATCTAGACGTAAAGACAGGCTGTAAACCTGACTTTTCAGAAGGCTGCAAGCCCATCCAATATAGGCCAAACACATATTCCATTATCTGTCTTTCAACTGGCCAAGATCCCTCTATCTTGTCTGGATTAAGCTTCTCATCCCATCCATTACTAATGTCAGACACCTGTTTAGATCTGGTGATAGCTTTCCAGGCTTTGGATGGAAAGCAAATATTGAGTTGGGTGTTATAAGCATATTAGTGGTAAGAAACACGCAAATTCTAGACATCCTCTCCCAGCAATTCCACATTACATAGCATGAGAGACAATATAGAACCATGAGAGACCCACAGGCCAATAGCCAGGATGTCAAAGAGGAATGCCCAAACAACACTTTCTGAGCTCGCTGCTCCAGAAAGGACTGGAGCCACTGTAAAACAATACCTCCAAGTCCTAATCCAGAAAGATAGCCCAGAAGGCTATTATAGTCTGATGTACGTATCAAAACCCACCAGAGGTCAGCAAAACTGACACAGACACATGCACCTTATTCATTTCTCATAAAAGTCATCTGCCAAGGTGATCAAAGTCATCTCGATTCCATAACCAGGCTTGAAATGGATCTATACCAGTTCGTCTGAGCACTCTTAGAGCTGAGAAGCTATTACATCTTTCAACACCTCGCCCAAGAATGAATTATTGGAGATTGGCTGGTGGTTACCCAGTGGGATTAAAGAAGGGCTCTCTTTTTGCAACAGTCTTATTACTGCCTCCTTTAGGTATGCTGGACCTCTACCATAAGGAAGCATTCACTGCTCTTTTTACCTACATGGCCAGTCCTCTCTGGGTACTTTTATGAGCTAGAAAAAGCAAAAGTCTACTTTGATGAGCTAGGAAGAACAAGATCACTCAATTCTCACTGTTCACATCCTTAGATTTTACAAATTGAACAGTATCCTTTCTCTCTGGACAAAAAGGAGCCAAAATTGTATTGACAGGCTCTGCGTCAACTACAGTATCCAAATCTGAGGGGATCTGAGCATCTTTGTCTTTAAAGTGTTGCACAAAGTCTTCACAGTGGGCTGTTGACTCATTTGCCCACTGGTCATTCGGTGCAAGGAGAACGAAAGTGATGGAATCCAAATTGTCAAAGTCCCTAACATTTCAATAACACTCACCCCAGTCATGAAATATTCCTGCACTCAGGGCCAGGCTAACTGGGGCAGTTGGCTCAGATGGTGAGGCACTAGCCACAGCAAAGTCATGACCATTGCTACAGGTCTTGCAGCTTCCTTCTTCTACTCCATATTCCATGGGGCCTTCCAGAAGTGAACTAACTACTAATAATGCCTGGTTACAAGGGGTCCGGGAAACCAATGCTCTGTGGAAGAGGTGCCCAAAATAAAAAGGAAGGAAGGAAGGAAGGAAGGAAGGAAGGAAGGAAGGAAGGAAGGAAGGAAGGAAGGAAGGAAGGAAGGAAGGAAACTCCTGAAGGACTTTTTCTTTGGGCTTCTTCTCTCATGATATCTTGGCTTTAAGGATCCCTCACAATGGAATGGTAGAGCATTGACTTGGAGCAGTTGCTCCTCCTCCTCCTCCTCTTCACTCTTTTAGTTCTTTGGATAGCCTGTGGGAGCTGTTGTTGCCACTGCTGGATCTGGTTCTGCATGCAGCAGGGATGAAGGTGCAGTACAATTCCCAGCCTCAGCCTCTGTGCAATGTGAGGGGCAGTGCACTCTTTCCTGCCTTGAGGGGTGGGAGACCTTGTGCCGCCCTTGCCTGCCCTATATACTTGTTTCAACTAATTTCAGTTTTCATAATTAACACCTAACAAATGCACTCAGATCCTGTTTTTGAAGGACCAAGTGCCTTGGAGGTACTATAATCTTGAGAAACTGCTATAACTCAGTACTTGTTTAACTATGGTTTATTTCTTGATGTTTTTCACCACCATTGGACTCAGGGGCTCACTAATTACATGCTGTGACTTTTCAGCAATTACCTTGTGTTGTTTTTTTTTTAAAAAAAACCCTAATCATAGAGTAATGGAAAGTCTGTTTGCCTACTATGTTTAGGGGTGCTTCTACCACCCATTTCCCCTGGTATTGACATTTGCTTTCTCTCTTTTCTTTGTGAGGTAACTACTCCAAACAGCAACTATTTTCCATTCTGCAATGAAGTGTTTTGCTAACAGTCCCACTTCAGCAAGGTTGAGCAGCTTCTGTTGTATCAGAAGCTATATTGCTCTCCCTGGCCTGAACGTACCAGGAGACATCACCAAATTTGCTTCCACAGCACCAGATTTTAGCATGGGCAGTGCACACCTGGGTTTTAAATTGCACTTCTGCACAAATGGGAATACCGCTTGGCCCATGCTATATTTTTCCTAGGTGAGAGCAGCATGGGAAGAACTTTGCAATTATCAGTCTCTCTAGCTTTGTTTTCTTCACTGGGCATGACCATTTACTTGTTTACTATTTATTTAAAATATTTTTTTACCTCACCTTTCTCCTTAAATAGGACCCAAGGCCACTTACATCATTAAAAGACAATATTCAAAGCTAAAATCAGTAAATATACAAATACAAAAAGGATCAAACAAATACTACTCTAAGAAGAGGTAAACCAATGCAATACCAACAACAGATTTAAAGCAGTAAGGCACAACAATGCATTTAAAGCCCCATTCAGGCAGCCAGTCATTAAGGGAATGCTTTCCCGAAGAGAAAGGCTTTTCTCTGCTTGTGGAAGGACAGCAAGGATGGGGCCAGTCTAGCCTCCTGTGGGAGGGAGTTCCAAAGTCTGGGAGCAGCAACAGCGAAGGCCCTCTCCTGTGTCCCCATCAGACGCACCTGTGAGGGTGGTGGGACTGAGAAGGCATTTCCTGATCATCTTAATACCCGAGCAGGCTCATAATGGGAGATGAGGTCCTTGAAATAGCTTGAACCCAAGCCATTTAGGGCTTTATAGGTTAGAACCAGCACTTTGAATTATGCCTGGAAACTGATTGGCAGCCAGTGGAGCTTCTATAACAGGGGTTATGTGATCTCTGTAACCTGCCCCAGTCAACAATCTGGCTGCTGCATTTTGGACCCGCTGAAGTTTCTAGATACTATCCAGAGGCAGCTCCACATTGAGTGTGTTACAGTAATCCAGCTGGGATGTAACTAATACATGTATCATAGTGGCCAGATCAGATCTCTCTCAAGAAATAGATGTAGCTCGAGCACTAGTCTAGAGCCTAAGCAGCTTCCTTGGGTTTAGATGGCAAGGAGAGATAGAGTTGGTGACACCGAACCTCAAAACTCTGGACAATCTCTCCCAGTGGTTTCATGTAGAAGTTAAATAGCATATGGGACAAAACAGAACCTTGAGGGACACCACAGGCCAAGAGCTAGGGTGTTGAACAGGAATCCCCCAGCATCATCTTCTGAGTTCTCTCCTCCAGGAAGGCCTGGGGCCACTGTAAAACAGTGCCCCCAAGTCCTATCCCAGAGAGACAGGTCAGAAAGACACCATGGTAGATGGTACTGAAACCCACTGAGAGGTCCAGCATAACCAGCAGGGACACACTCCCCCTATCCAGTTCCTAGCGTAGGTCATACACCAAGGCAACCAAAGCAGTCTCCATCCCATAACCAAGCCTGAAGCCAGATTGAAATGGATCTAGATAATCCATTTTAACCAGCAACCCTGGAGCTGAGAAGCCATGACCCGCTCCAGCACCTTGCTCAATAATGGACCATGCCCACACCTGGACTGCCTGTTCTCCAAAGTAATGTTTCATTCTCCAGTGGACCAGTTCTCTAGCTTCAATCTTGACCTGTCCTTTCTTAAGGTCTTCTTATTCTGCATAGGTCTGTGGATGACAATCTTGCTTAGCCTGTTGACCTGAGGTTCCAAAATCCATGATGTGAAGATAAGCTCCACTCTGGGAACTATCAAATTTTCATTTAATGGCATAGGTGTTTAGCTTCAATGTTTTGCTTTTATATCATAGCTTCTGTAATTTACATAATAATAATAATAACAATAATAATAATAATAATAATAACAATAATGTGCCATCAAGTCAATTCTGACTGATGGCAACTTTTCTGGGTTTTCCAGGTAGAGAATACTCAAAAGTGTTTTACTTCAGAAGCACCCTGGGAGTATGCAGCTTGCCCAGGGCCACACAGGCTGGCTCTACTTGTAGGAAGCACAGTGGAGAATCAAACTCCCAACCTCTGGCTCCACAGCCACATACCTAAACCATTGAGTTATCTAGCCAGCTATGATTTAGATAGTCTTCTAAATTATTTTAAATAACTAAATATTGCTTGAGCTGGCTAGATACCTCAGTGAGTTGGGTTATGGAGACAGGAACTGGGAATTTGATTCCCCATTGGGCCTTGCAGGACAAGAGCCAATTTGTGTGACCTTGGACAAGTTACATAGTCCCAGAGTGCCCCCAAAAGAAAGGATCTGTAAACCACTTCTAAATGCTCTGTATGTGGGAACCCTGGAAAGGATCTCCATAATTTGGAATCAGCTTGAGGGCATATAATTATTATTATTGAATATTGTTCAAAGTCATGTACTCCACTGGAAACATTTAGCACCAGATGTGCAGAATGTAATTCCCAGCGTAACCTTGCCCTTGTTTACTTGTAAGCCTCACTGTGTTCAGGAGGGCTTGCTCCCAAGTAAGTGTGCTTCAAACTGGATTTATAAAATGTGCTAAGAATGTGGATTTTCTTTTTTTGATTCCTGAACTTGCTTTCCTTTGTGGACAACAATGCCTGCTTGAACACATTTTAATAGCATTTTCTATCACTTTGAGACTTTAAAAAAAGGAAAGGATATTAAGGTGCATTACATTGCCATACCACACATTTTTTGTTGTAAATCTGAAGAGGATCCTACTTGGCTACGCACCGTGCAAATCCATTAAAATGCTTGAATGCGAAATCCTCACATCAAATTTGCTTTGGCTCTAATCAACAGCAAGCCGCATGCAGTGCGCAATGTAGCAAAGTATAATTTATAAGAGATAAGGAGAGGCATATGTACCGAATGTTCTGCTATTTGAAATTTAATTAGCCACATCGATTATTACGTAGGTAGTTCTTCCTCCCTCCCATGTTTCTGGAGATTTTGCAGATGGGCTGCCACTGCTTCCAGATGTTATAGCCGTCCGCCCCAATGTCCTGGACCATGGCCCAGAAGGGGATTTTAGTACTGGAAAATGCTGGCATAGAGAGCAATTCCAGCCGTACATGCTCTGCTATGACAGAATGATTGCATGTGAGGCTATCATTGTGGTGTTCAAGGGCAACCATGAGTGAGGAAGAGGCAACACTTTTGCAATATCTCAAGCCAATCTGGATCAAAGCACTGCTGCCCCGGTCTTCATTTGCAACTCTAACTCAGCCTGAGGCGAGCCTAAATTACATTTTCAGAAATAAGCTTAAGCTGATCCAGGCAGAAAATCGTGTGGCTGCAGGTTACCCAAGTGCAGCCTGAAACTTATTACCATATACTGTATTTCCAGCATGGAGAAATCATAAATAATATCTCAAACCACTGCAAGCAAAGTGACAAAACAGATTTCTTAGTTAAAGGAAGCAGGGATGTTAATTTAACAGCACAGGTCCGACGTCACGCTAGTCTGACCACAGTCTTCTCTGCAGAGTGTTAGACCTAAAGCTATGACTGGCCGGGTAGATAGATGTACCACCTACGTCAAGAAGCAAAGACATTCTGGGCCCAAGAGAGAGAAGAGGGCAATTTCAGATGCTAAGGAGATACTCAAAGGGAATTGCCAGAGCCTGGAAAACAACACATTCTTGGACTCCTCCAAGCCAGCATGGCCTCTGGGAATTGTCCAAAAAGCAGAGCAGAGCATGCTGGCTGAAGGATTCTGGGAATCGTAGTCCAAAAAGAAAAGAAAAACCCTTTCTAAGTTCTGTGACTCTTTTACTCAAAGAGTAAGGTTTTTTTTATTTGTACATGAGATGAGTTATTATGTTTTGCTTTAACTGAGAGACCCTGAAGGTTAATGGTTAAAAAAGGAAAAAGACAAGGCATTTATGAAACTTGGTGGTGGTGGTGGTAGGCTTACAAAACAGTCAGTGCTGAGAAGTTATATAGACTCAGGGAGGTCAGTGGTCTGGACTGTTAGGAACTAAGACAATAAACCAGGCCAATAAAAGTGATATGCACCTCCTTAACAATGTCTATGAAAGCCAATGGCAGAGCTCTCTTAAAGGCATAGAAGTGGGGCATGGGGGATGGGTACCATGTGCAATAGATTACAGAAAACCCATATAAAAAGTAAGGAGTGGAGATAACAAATGCTGGAGCGAGCCTTCTATCGCATATGGAACTCTGGGACTTGTATACTGCCTGAGAGTCATTACCATTAACAGCTAGCAAAACTTGAGCATGCACTGATAACCAGCAACTGAAAAGTTATGGGTTGTTATTGGTGGGTTTAGAGGATATTTTGTGGGCTACTGTTCCTTTGAGCTACAATTAAAATTGAGGATATGCTGCAAAAGAAAGCAAAGAGAAGGCTAGCACTTAGAGATGTGAATTTTGACTTGTGTTTTTCACACCTTGGGCTTGCTAGTCTTGACACATAGCATATATATTTGAATATGCATTACAGCCCAACTTTCTGTAAGTTTGTTTGAGACCAAGATCCCCAGGAGACAGACTCTCACACTTGTGTTTAATGGCATGTCTTGTTTGGCACGAAGTATGCATGAAAAGGATTTCAGCCTTTAACCTGAGCAGACTATTTCTACATTGAACAGATAGTTGTTCTGCTGAAGTGTTTAATTAAAGCATTGGACTGAACTGGCCCAACTTCTATCCTAACTCTTGCACGTAGAGAGCAAACTCTGAACGGGAGAGTCATCCTTAACTCTGAGGACTCTCCATATGATTGCAAGTCTGGGGGAAAAATCAGGATTCCTGAGCATAGGGAGATGCTCCATGTGTAGAAACCATTTCCTCTTCAGATTTAGTTCTCTATACATGAGAGTGGGGAGGGAATAGAGGGGGCAAGCAAGCCCGTTCCCCCTGTTCATGGATTCAAATCAATTCTTTTATTGTATGCTTGAATAGGACTAGTTAAATTGGCTTATCCAGATATAAAGGTAGACACTAGGTTTGTTCTCGATTACGGATGAAATTAAAAGTACCATCAGATGGGATTTCAGATCACATTTTGAACTGCTGAAAGCATGGTCTGGTTTGTTCTATTTGCTGGCAACCAGACAACATACTGCAGATCGTGAACCAGCCCAGCCCTACTCTGTGCCCTGTCCAGACCCTTTTTGATCCAGTGGCAGGCTGGACCCACTGTCTTTTTGGAGTGAGCTAGTGCAATTGGGACTGGATGGAAGAGGCAATTTAAAGGGTCCCTTTTAAGAGTGACCCTTTCAATCATGAGCCAGTGTGATCTTTATATCCTCGTCTGATCATACCTTAAGGGTTTTTTTTAGGGTGGAAATGATCACTCTCAGGAGAAACTGATTCACAGGATTAAAATGAGTGGAAAACTAGGGGTGTAAAATTCAAATTCCTTTGGTTATTATTCCAGACATACCTCTTTCTTCTCCTTCCCCCCAATTTTGACAGTCTCAGTTCTTTCCTGTAAAAGTTCCAGTAGTTCTGGCAGTCTGAATGCCATGGTTACTTCTCTTACTTTTGCATATTGTTATTATGACTCAGGAACTGCTAGAATGTCAAAGTCAGTTTCATCTGTCATCCTGGTTCCCTGCTGGAAGCCCCTTTGAAGGCCAGAAGCTTGGGTTGCCATTCCATCCCTTTGTGGAGGTCCAAAGAAAGAGACAAAGGACAAATTGTTTGCTGGTCACTTTCATCTCAGTGCATTATCACTCTATTAAAAACAAGGGAAGAACTCTTCAGCAAAATAGGCCCTGCCACCAAAAGACAGGAAGGAAGGAACAAAGGAAGGGAAGGAAGGAAGGAAGCAGAGAAAGTAAGAATAAAGTAGATTCGGCAAAGTGTAAACACCATGATAGAGGTTGTCTCATGCAATAAAAGCTAAAAATATAAGTGAATGCTGCAGGCCTGCAGACAGATACAGGCAAAGGAGTCTACAAGTTACTGAATTCTCATTTTAAAAATCCACAGTGTTTCTCTCCATTCCTCTTACAACTGCAGAATATGGTGTACTGGGAATTGATTCTCGTACATAGATGCCCCTTTATACAAACTGAAAGTTGGAGGATTCAAATGTGACTCAGGACCTGTCCATATAGAGCATTTGTTCAACTTTCCTTGCATTGACCATACTGGTACTGCATCCTGTTGTCTATATGACACAAGGCTGAAACTAGTATCATAAGAGTCAACACAGGACAAAAAAACCTTATTTTTTTGTTTAAATGCCATCCCCAGGTGGTGTTGCATTTTTGTTCTGCTTAGCTCTGATTTGCTCTAGTGCGTGATCTGCTCATGTGGGCCCCAGCAGCACATGGACACATGCTGATGCATGCAAAAATGAAACAAACATAAACCACTCCACACAGCACCCTATGCCACCTCATACCATAAGGTAAACTCAGGAACATCAACTTTTAAAAAATTCCTGAAGCCCCCTGAGAAAGGAGCAGAACAATGGGTGCCTCTCGCTCGGCAAGGAAACTTTTCAGAAAACGGAGTAGGGCAGAATGTGGCACAACAGTCAGCAGTGCACTTTGCCGTTTGGCAGCATTTGACCTTAATCTGCTGTAATAATGAAGGCCATGCATTTCCTCTGTGGCATCTAAAATGACTCTGACCCTATTTGGCCTCTAAAACTGGCAGCACAAAAACATTTTTGTTCTTGACTTGTCTTCCTGATATTGGAAGAGACACGTTTAGTAAAATGAACAGGAGAATCACTATGGGAACAAAATGGGGAACAAAAAGGAGAGGTGGGGCATGCTCTGTGGAAAATAAAATAAAAGATGAATAAGTGGTCCATACTGTACAAAGGTCTTCTGTACAGTGTGAGAGGCTTCCTGTTTGTTATATAGGCCTGCTAAAATGAAAACCAATCAGCTGACCTTTAAGTCAAATTTCTGTCAGCAGTCCCAAATAGTTTACAGCCCTGTGTCCAATTAAGTAGTTATTTCATCTAACATCACCACACATAGCAGGTCAATGGATTACACAATGTGTTTTTTTTAATGATTTCCCACTTAATGACCCACAGAGTTCTTACTCATCATAGGGATGGTCAAATGAGATATTCTCCTGGCTAGCCAGAGTTATTATTATGCCCTTTTCAGTGAGCCAAATGTTTGCAAAATCTCAAGAAAAAAAATCAGCTGTCATTTATTACTAATATTTTATTTTTAATACGGGTGTGCCAAAATTGGCACAGTGGTAAGGACATTTCTTGGTGTTATGAGGGTAATCCTCCCAGTTAGCTGTTTGACTTTGGAATTCATGCAGCATTATCGAATGCAATCCTCTGATATGGGTGGTTCAGGCATCTTGCAGTTAATCCTTTTGTGTTTTGGGTACAGGATGATGTAAATGAATGTGCGGTGCCAAATAGAATTAAAACATTACAGCTAGTAATACTGTATCATTTAATTTGGTGTGCCATTTAATATTCTGAATTCAGTTCAAACTTCAGGGAAGAATCTATGCAGATTGGTCTTTACTGAAAGTAGAGATGGGCCTGAACCTTGACTCAGAGGTTCATGCCAGTTCGTATGCACAGCACCTCCCTTCCCCCACCTTCCTCGCCAATGACCCACTCACCAGCTGGCGCATGTTCCTCTCCACCTCCTCTTTGGCTGTTTGACCAGTCCCTACAGGAGCACAGGTTTGCCTGTCCTGTTTCCTTGTCTGAGTGGGTGATCAGGTTCATGCCCATCTCTAATTGAAAGTATGCAATAATTTAGATGAATTTGAGTGTAAGTATACGTATCCTTCTGTTGTCTATATGACACAAGGCTCATATAGACAACAAATCCTCATAGTCAACAAAAGAGTGGGGAAAGCTGTACTGGGATACAATCTCAAAAATGATAGAATGATTTCAATACGAATCCAAGGCAGACCTCTCAACATCACAGTAATCCAAGTTTATGCACCAACCACCGATGCTGAAGAGGCTGAAATTGACCAATTCTATGAAGACCTACAACACCTTCTAGAACTGACACCAAAGAAAGATGTTCTTCTCATTCTAGGGGACTGGAATGCTAAAGTAGGGAGTCAAGAGATAAAAGGAACAACAGGTAAGTTTGGCCTTGGAGTTCAGAACGAAGCAGGGCAAAGGCTAATAGAGTTCTGTCAAGAGAACAAGCTGGTCATCACAAACACTCTTTTCCAACAACACAAGAGGCGACTCTACACATGGACATCACCAAATGGGCAATACCGAAATCAGATTTATTATATTCTCTGCAGCCAAAGATGGAGAAGCTCTATACAGTCAGCAAAAACAAGACCTGGAGCTGATTGTGGCTCTGACCATCAGCTTCTTATAGCAAAATTCAAGCTTAAACTGAAGAAAGTAGGAAAAACCACTGGGCTAGCCAGGTATAATCTAAACCAAATCCCTTATGAGTACACAGTGGAAGTGAAGAACAGATTTAAGGAACTAGATTTGGTGGACAGAGTGCCTGAAGAACTATGGATGGAGGCTCGTAACATTGTAGAGGAGGCAGCAACAAAAACCATCCCAAAGAAAAGGAAATGCAAGAAAGCAAAGTGGCTGTCCAACGAGGCCTTACAAATAGCAGAGAAGAGAAGGGAAACAAAATGCAAGGGAGATAGGGAAAGTTACAGAAAATTGAATGCGGACTTCCAAAGAATAGCAAGGAGAGACAAGAGGGCCTTCTTAAATGGACAATGCAAAGATATAGAGGAAAACAATAGAAAGGGAAAAACCAGAGATCTGTTCAAGAAAATTGGAGATATTAAAGGAACATTTTGTGCAAAGATGGACATGATAAAGGACAAAAATGGTAGGGACCTTACAGAAGCAGAAGACATCAAGAAGAGGTGGCAAGAATACACAGAGGAATTATACCAGAAAGATCTGGATGTCCCGGACAACCCAGATAGTGTGGTTGCTGACCTTGAGCCAGACATCCTGGAGAGCGAAGTCAAGTGGGCCTTAGAAAGCATGGCTAACAACAAGGCCAGTGGAGGAGATGGCATTCCAGTGGAACTATTTAAAATCTTAAAAGATGACGCTGTTAAGGTGCTACACTCAATATGCCAGCAAGTTTGGAAAACTCAGCAGTGGCCAGAGGATTGGAAAAGATCAGTCTACATCCCAATCCCAAAGAAGGGAAGTGCTAAAGAATGCTCCAACTACCGTACAATTGCACTCATTTCACACGCTAGCAAGGTTATGCTCAAAATCCTCCAAGGCAGGCTTCAGCAGTATGTGGACCGAGAACTCCCAGAAGTACAAGCTGGATTTCGAAGGGGCAGAGGAACTAGAGACCAAATTGCTAACATGCGCTGGATTATGGAGAAAGCCAGAGAGTTCCAGAAAAACATCTACTTCTGCTTCATTGACTATGCAAAAGCCTTTGACTGTGTGGACCACAGCAAACTATGGCAAGTTCTTAAAGAAATGGGAGTGCCTGACCACCTTATCCATCTCCTGAGAAATCTATATGTGGGACAGGAAGCAACAGTTAGAACTGGATATGGAACAACTGATTGGTTCAAAATTGGGAAAGGGGTACGACAAGGCTGTATATTGTCTCCCTGCTTATTTAATTTATATGCAGAATACATCATGCGGAAGGCTGGACTGGATGAATCCCAAAATGGAATTAAGATTGCCGGAAGAAATATCAACAACCTCAGATATGCAGATGATACCACTCTGATGGCAGAAAGTGAGGAGGAATTAAAGAACCTCTTAATGAGAGTGAAAGAGGAGAGCGCCAAAAATGGTCTGAAGCTCAACATCAAAAAAAACTAAGATCATGGCCACGGGCCCCATCACCTCCTGGCAAATAGAAGGGGAAGATATGGAGGCAGTGACAGAGTTTACCTTCCTGGGCTCCACGATCACTGCAGATGGTGACAGCAGCCACGATATTAAAAGACGCCTGCTTCTTGGGAGGAAAGCGATGAGAAACCTAGACAGCATCTTAAAAAGCAGAGATATCACATTGCCGACAAAGGTCCGCATAGTCAAAGCGATGGTTTTTCCAGTAGTGATGAATGGAAGTGAGAGCTGGACCATAAAGAAGGCTGACCGCCAAAGAATTGATGCTTTTGAATTGTGGTGCTGGAGGAGACTCTTGAGAGTCCCCTGGACTGCAAGGAGAACAAACCTATCCATTTTGAAGGAAATCAACCCTGAGTGTTCACTGGAAGGACAGATCCTGAAGCTGAGGCTCCAATACTTTGGCCATCTCATGAGAAGAGAAGACTCCCTGGAAAAGACCCTGATGTTGAGAAAGTGTGAAGGCAAGAGGAGAAGGGGACGACAGAGGATGAGATGGTTGGACAGTGTCATCGAAGCAACCAACATGAATTTGACCCAACTTCGGGAGGCAGTGGAAGACAGGAGGGCCTGGCATGCTCTGGTCCATGGGGTCACGAAGAGTCGGACACGACTAAACGACTAAACAACAACAACAACAATATGTATCCTTCGCAATGAGTACATAATACACAAAAGCAAAAACAGTTAAAAATATCTATATTAGCAAGCCATTCCTATGTTTCTGCAGAGAATAAGAAGTGAAGGCTCCAGCGCTAATTAAAGAAAGTAATTTATCATTTAAAATAGTTTCCTGAGTTTCACTGCTTGAAGATTGTTTATTGGCATTAAATGGTTACATTTGTAACCATGTAAAGAAACAAGCAATGAAACCATAGCCAACAAAGTCTGATATCATAAGAAGGTGGCTCCTAGATCATTGGTTCTTATGGTCTATTATTGTACACAGCAGTGGTTCCCAGATTTTTTTGGACTACAACTCCCAGAAATCCTGGCCAGCACAGCTAGTGGTGAAGACTTCTGGGAGTTTTACTTCAAGAACATCTGGGGACCCAAGGTTGGGAACCACTGGTCTACAGTGTAGCCTTTACAGACATTGACACATGAAAACCAAACTGGTATTGCACTGCTTTTCTATGAATGCTTCCAGATCTATCATAGCAGCATAAGAAGACTCCTGCGGTACCAAACCAAAGATGTATTAGTTCCTACATCCTGCTCTCCTGATCATTCAGACATTTACCTTCTGCTACTGTCCTCAGCCACTGGTATTCAGCAGAAGCATCTGATCCTGAAGATGGTATATATATTTATAAGGACTGTGAGCCAATGAATTTTCCATGAATTTGTCCAAAATGCTTTTAAGGCCATCTCTGTCATTCACACTATACATAATTACAGAAAGCTGTATTATATCCCTGACTTCTTTTCTGAAATACACTAAAAAGCCCCAACTATTGCAATCTTTATTCATATGGGAGCTTCTCCAGCTTCTTGATCATTTTGGCTTCAGACATTTCTCTGGCTACTTGCTCTACTGGACATGGGAACTGGCCCCTCTTCCTAAATCCCCACACCAGGAAATCCTAAGGCAACCCATTATGTGTTATTCTGGTTTCCCTGAAATGTTTTACAACTGCCAAATCTTTAAAAGCTAAAATCTTACAAGGTCTCATTTGTATTTTCCTTCAAGAGCTTAATTCATGGAGTCAGGTACTTGTGAAAGTTATTTTTCCTCTTTCAACCACTCTTCATAATGAGTCCAAGATCCAATGAACTGTATAGTTAGTTCTTAACATCCTAAGTAGGATTTCAACTTGTTGGGCCCATACAAAGTGTTATTTGCCCATACATTTTGGGCATATAACCATTTGAGACCAAGAGAACTTAAAAAGCAATGTGTGATAAGGTGGGAATCTGTGTTTCAAAGAAAGGAAAATTCTGATAAACTTGTCCTGGCCTCAGGATGCCCTGAGTTACTATCTTACACACACTTTTGTGGTAATACATCCCACTCAGTATAATTAAGGGGCTGAGTCCAGGCAAATTCATGCTTAGGGCTTATCTGCATGTCTCCTATTTCTCCTATTTAAGAAGTGCATCTGTTGCCAATTGGACTGGGTTCATTTTATGGATCTACATGACCTTACTGGAGACTTGAATCAATTCCTTCCACTCTTCTTTCACTTCAGAGTTTTTACCTCGCATGAGAACTGGAATTTGTTTGTTGTTTGTTTGTCTGCATCCTGATTTGTTCTGGGATGTGTTAGTCTTTAGAATGCAGAAAAGCCCCTTGATGGTAGAGTTATACCAAGGCTATGGAAGCCAACATCAAAGGAGAGAAAGACACAAGCGGTGAAGATAGGGCAGAGAACGCGGAGGCCATGAAAGGGAAGGAGGGGGAGAGATGGGAGGAGGAAGATGGCATAATAATAATAATGGTAATCTTAGAACTGAAGAGTTGAAAAGGACCTTACGTATCATCAAATCCAGCCCTGTCAAGGAGGCACAGTGGGGAATCGAACTCCCAACCTGTGGTGTGGAAGTTGAAAGAATAAGAATCTGGATTACACTGAAGGAAAACTAACTAACAGATATGGAAGCTCAGAGTGAGTGATTCTGGATCTATGGGGGAAAGAGCCGATGGTTCCAACCCATATGACTCTGAGCCACACACCTTATGTGGACAAGCTCTTAGAGTAGACTCACTGAAGTCATTGGGACTTAAGCTAACCAAATGGGTCTGCTCCAAGTATAACCAAATAATGTATTGACACTGGACAGTTATATCAGCTTCACATCACTTTAATGGCCATGGCTCCATCCTACAGCATTCGATGCAGAATTCTCTGATCAAATTCAGGGGAGTACGCTAGCGCTTATCTCTCTACCAGAGAGTTCTAAGTACCTCACCAAGCTACATAGGATGCAGCCAGGACAGTAAAAGTGGTATCAAACCATTGCAACTATGTGGTCCAGTCTAGATTCTGTTCGTCTGGATCCAATATAAGTGCATGCTGAAATTTATCCAAATTATTGCATCAGTCTTGGTGTTCTGAATCATCAAGTTTTGTTTCTGAAATGGAACCAATTCATTAGGAGTCCTCAGTTGTTCACTTCTTTTTAATGTCTATATTTTTTAAAAACAGGGCCTCATGCTCTGTGCACTTTGCCACAGATTTCCATTCCTTCTGGACTTTCCGCTGCTATATGAATAATTTGTGTGCGCAGATAAATAAATGTACCACAAGAAGACAGGGCTTATTAGCCATCTTGATGTGGTTGTCCAGATGGTTTCAGCAGCGATCTTTTTGTGTACTTTTAAAAACCAATGCATACATCTAGTTAATGAGTAATGGTTAAAAAGCAGAAATAGGATTGTGTGATTGGCTGTATGAAGAGTCATTTGAGTGTGGCATTTTCTCAGTCCACAGGAATGCATAAGTGCATAAGTCAAATGCTACATATTAAGAGCCTTGATGTGGTCATCTCAATGTGCACTTGTACATCATTATGGGGGGGGGGGGATCCAGATGAAGTGAAAGGGCTGCAACAAACTGTTCATGTTTTAATTCTAAATTTGGTAAATTCTCCTTGTCAAGTGGGAATTCAGGAAGAACAAGTAGGAGATGCAATACAGTGGTGCAGAGTGGAGTGTTCCTGCTTCCTGTTCAGGGTATCAATCAGTCAGTCAGTCAGTCTTGCCTTTTTCTAGAATCTTTTTCTAGAGTTCCATCCCTTCCCTGATTCTATCTTCCATTCTCTTTCTCAACAATCATCGGTCAAACTAGACAATTCCATTAACATATGAATAGAAATTATCCTATCATGAGCTTTTTTTCACCTCTACATATTGCAAATTTAATTGGCTTTTTGGGGGGGGGGGTTGTGAATGTCTGACAGGTAGACACAGGGTTCATTGAGAATTCTGTCAGGTGTGAAGCTTTGAAGGAATTATATCCCTGGAGGGAAAACATTATATCAGTTTCTAACTGGGAAGCTGGCATCATGTATAATTCAACCCTCTGTCAGCACACACAGTATCCAATGGACTGTTTGGTGCTCCCATTAGGTTTGTTTGTTTAAATAAAGGTGTTCTGTAATTCTGCAAACTCTGATGTTTCCTTCTTTGGTGTGGACATTAGGGATGTGCATTTCAGATTTTGGGGGGCTATAAATCCCATAATGCTTCTTTCTGGGAATTGCACCTGTGGGACCCAGATCTTACAAACACCTAAAGTGTGCTCACCTGGATAGAAGACTCAGCTGGCAGGTTTCATGACTTGGATGGATGAACTTCCTGTTTGTAAAGGAACTCAGGCCTAACCAAGGCATGAAGTCTGTCAGTTGGGCTTTGCCTTCAGGTGAGCACAATTGAGGGATCTAAAAGGTCTGTATCATGCAGATGAGATTCTTAAAAAGAAGAATTATGGGACTGTAATCCAAAATGCACATCTTTAGTGGATACTGTGGGTTTGGCTGTATGCAGAATGGCAACCACCTCTGAACACTGATAGTAAAAGGAATAATTTGAGACAAGACAAAACAAGCAGATAGAATCCTTTGCAGATGGAACAGGATAAATATGCTGAGCCCTAAATATAGTGAGACTTACTTTTGAGTAAATACAGAAGAAAGATTGGGTTTTCACTGTACCCTTCTGGCTCTTATTGAGCCTTAGGTTTTACTTACACAGACACAACCTATTTTGCCAAAAAATAATAAGCCCAGCTTCCAGCATGTCTTATTTTGTCAGTATGCCAACCATGAGTCTGTAGGGTTCAAAGTCTTTGGCACCCGGTTACATGCTTGTTTGTTACTAGTAAGATATGTTTCCACATCTGTATAAAACATTTATTTTTACAGTGATAAAGCAACCCTTGGAGCTCAGTTCCCAAATGCATTTAGTCACTTTTCCCATTTGGATGGTACGCAAGTAGGTGGCATATTTTAATCTGCATTCCAGTCAAAAGTCAGGAAAACAAAGAAAATGGCATGGATTGTTGAGTGCTGTCAACAGAAACATTCATTCATTGTTATTCTTTTTTAATATATATATATTCCCTTTGTAAGTTATCTTTTGGCAGATAATAAATATCAAACCCTTCCTGGTCCCCATTTAAAGTAACATCTTTGAATGTTTACAATGGCCACCATTTGAGGACATGCGCCACTTGGTTGGAATCACTCGTGTCTCACGGGGCTTCTCTCACAGACCAACAAATGACCGGGAGATTCTCTCAGCCACCAGAAACTTTGGCTCATAGGAGTTCTAATCCATAGGATGCTGATTCTATTCAGGACTGGCTGTTTTTGACCGGCATTCTTTGGGAGAAAGGCTGCTTCTACATCCAATAATAAAGACATATGAACAGTTCTTCTTTTTTTAGAAGAAGTTAACTAGAACAAAGTGCAAACTACTCTTATTTTTTCATGAATAAATTCAACATTATAAATAGTGCCCCTCTTTTTCAGCATTCCCTGACTGCCAGCCTTCCATCTGAAATTATCCTGAGGAAGTCATGTTATCACAGTGATTCTTCTGTGTTCTAGAGTGGGAAATGTTTTTTGCTGTTGCGTCCTACTTTATGTTGGATGGTTCCTAACATATGGTTCCTAACATATGGTGGTGGATTTTGGAATTAATGATGTGTGAAACCATAGCAGAAAGTGGGTGGGGTTACTCCCTTTTCTTTCCCTCCTTCTCCTTTTCCATCCATTGGACTGCTAGGAGAATGACATATCACTCTTCCTAGAGATCTGAATTAATTTTATTTATTTATTTATTCATTAGTTTTATTTATATGCCACATTTCTCCCAACAAGGGACCCAAAGCGGCTCACAACATTAAAATTCACACAATTTAAAAACACAATAAGTTAAATATTGAAAGATAAATTAAACAATATATGATTTAAAATACAATTAAAAGATTAAAACATGAAAACATGGAAAAGATTAAAATTATTTGCTAAAATGGGGTTCAGGGATTCGGTTGTAATTATTAAAAACCTCCCTGAAGAGATGGGTCTTTAGCTTTTTTTGGAAGGATAAAAGGGAAGGGGCCATCCTGATCTCCCGAGGGAGAGCGTTCCATAGCCTGAGAGCTGCCACAGAGAAGGCCCTCTCCCGTGGGACGGAGAGGAGGGCCTCCTCTGCTGATCTTAATCACCGAGAAGGCACATATAGGGAGATACGGTCCTTTAGGTAGCCTGGACCCAAGCTGTATAGGGCTTTATAGGTAATGACCAGCACTTCAAATTGGGCCCGGAAACGGACTGGTAGCCAGTGCAGTTCTTGTAACAGGTGCGCTATATGCTCCCTGTAGCTGGCCTCAGTCAGTAGTCTGGCTGCAGAGTTTTGCACCAGCTGAAGTTTCTGAACCGTCTTCAAAGGCAGCCCCACATAGAGTGTGTTACAGTAATCCAAACGGGATGTAACTAAGGCATGTGTCACTGTAGTCAGATCCGACATCTCAAGGAACGGGTGCAGCTGGCGCACCAGCTCTAGCTGTAAAAATGCACTCCTGGGCATCCAAGCTTAGGGATGAGTCCAGGAGTACACCCAATTAATGACTGGATGAGGCCTGAAATTTGGACAAACAGCACAGGTTGCCTGTCCCTAACACAGGAAAATGGGCTTGTGTGTGTAATGAAATCATTTAGCTCACTGTAACCCTTTTCAGACATTCTGTATATGTCTGTGGGAAAGTGAAATCTGGGGAGTCTGCATAGAGCCTATGCACACAAAAGTCAATGCATACAGCTGTCTCTCAGGAAACTTGAAAAGGCAGATGTGCACTTCTACAATGAATGCACAGAGGCTGGCACATCACGAAACAGATGCTCACTGAGCATCTGAAATGGTCTTCTGTGATCCTTCAATGGGCATGGTTGCTAAGTCTCACAATAAGAAAGACTAGAAGCTCCCAGAAGACTTGGGTTTAAAAAGAGCCGCTGCTATGGGAGTATTTGAACAACTTAATGGGTAGGATGCACATTTTGATTTTTTGTCTGCTTATTTCATTCAGTTGGATACCTTATCTTTCTTCGGTAATCTAGGTTTTATTGTATGATAAGGCAGAATTTATCAATGAAAGAAAAGGCAAGTTTGGAGTAGAAAAATATACTTTCATAGAATTCTGAAATTCTTCTATAGAGCCTTCTAACAGGATCATATACAAAAGAAAACTATTTGTAGTTCCTTTTCTTCTTTTACCTCCACTACTTTATTTTTAAGAAAATGTCTTCTCTTTTTAAATTGAACTGAAATGAAACAAATCTAATAGCAAGCTGCAGTTTAAATATTCAGGTAAAGAAATGCAATAATAGTATTATACTTGGACCTATTTACATATTGGATAGTGGTATTCAGAAGCCCCTGATCCACTGTGTACTCCAATAAAGAGCATAAAGATTGGGGCCAATTTGCCCTGTGCCCATTAGGAGATATTCTGACCTGTTCTGTTCTCAGGGATGTGACATTGTCTGTCCTTTTCTGGATCTTTGTTTTTTTGTTTTAATCTATGAATGTGTGAAGCACTACTTTGTCTTTAAGAAAAAGCATAAGCAAAGCCCATATAGCAATCATCCTTCCATAATCACACACACAGAGAGAAAATTCTGATAGTATAATAATATTTCAATAAATGTTAGTAAACTAAGCTGAGTGACAGAAGAAAGAAAAAGAGTATTTCAGAATGCAAAAAAAAAAAAAAAAAGCAAAGCTATCTAAACAGAACAAATGTTTCTCTCCATTCTATAGCTCTGCAAAATGGCTGCCAGGGCATATGCAAGCAGATATATTTCCTGCCCGGTGACTTCAGTCTGAGCCCTTCGTTGTCCCTCTGTGATTGGAATGTCCAAGGCAGACCTTAGGCTTTATTGGAGTGGTGTTCAGCTAGCTTTTGCCTTCTCCTTTGGACTCAACAGTTATGTTTCCTGCATTATTTTTCATTTGCTCTTTCCTTAGCTGAAATTGATTGCCATCTTTTTAACCCTGATGCCAAACAGGACATGAAGAATCCACTGTGGTGTTGCTCCACTCTGGAAAAACAGCTGTTCCTTGCTACACCCACAATCACCCTGGAATCACATAAATACTTTAAATTCAATCTATTTTGTACATTTGTCTGAGGACAGTGCATATGTGTGGTATTGGAATAAGGTGACACATGCTTACATTTGCATTTTGATATTTTGGTTGTTGACACAGTGGCTGAAATCCTGTTGATTAGTAATTTACACTAGAGTAGGCCCACTGATTCAGTGGGGATTTGGTAAATCAGTTCCTCCGTAAGTTCCATTGATTCAAAGTTCCATTGATTCATTAATTCATGTGTTGATCACACCGGCTGAAATCCTATCACTTAGCATAGCAAGTAGTACAGTTCCTTGTACATCGAGTAACATACAACCCAAAGAAATGCACAGCTAATGTCAGAACCTGGAAGAATTAGGTCACAAATGGTGAGATTTCATGCTGTGCTGGAGGCCCATTAGTTCTTAGTTCAATAGGATCAGGGGAGATAATATGGTCCAAGATCATCGATGGCAGTTTCTGTAAACAGGAGTCAAACACCAGGGAATTAAGGTGTGAAAGTAATCGAGAATAGGTGGGAAGCTGAGGGCCAAACTAGGCATGAAGGAGAATGCTTAGTTTCCCTAGGCATTCTCAGGGTTTATCATTTTCCACCTCCCACAATAGGGTATCCTCAGGGACAGGTGCTTTGGTGATCAGAGCTGAAAAGTAAAGCTGTGCTCACCTTCCAAGTACCAATCAGTAGTTTCTAGAGAGGCACCCTTACTGACCCGAACAAGAAAAGAGACTACTGGTCCCTTAATCTCTTGCAGCTCTCACAGAACTTGGTCCATCCCATCCATTTCTTCTGTCTTCTTTACAGAAATAAATGGCTGACAGAGTCACAATTCCTCAGCTTTAAGTAACCAAAAATTCATGTGAGAATATTAATTTTCATGGCTAAAGCTGCCAGAATTCTGACTGAAGGGATTCTGGGAGCTGAAGTCCATGAAATCCACAGCCTTACCAATCCCTAGGTCTCCCTTGTCGGGAGTCCTGGACCCTTGCATTCCATCTGAGGGGCTCATGCCTAGTCTGGGTCTTTATTCTCCTTCATTTTCTGGGTGGGGAGCCTTGTCATCTGCCTGAGCCCTCTCAGGAGAATTGTTGTCCCGCACTGCAGAAGGTCCATGAGAGCTAAGGTGTTCAAAGGGTCTTCCTCTGACATTTCACCTTGTCCTCACTAGAGGATTCCGCTCTGTGGCAGAGCTAATACTGCAGCCTGTGCGATGAAGAAAAGAACTCAGGCTACAACGCTTGTGGCAGGAACATGGACCCAAGGCATCCATATTGGATCACTGCAATGTGCTATTGTCATGATTCCACGTGGCCCCTGATTGTTTCACCAAACTAAGAGCTCATGCTATGTGCCCCTCAGCTGCCACCAGTTGACTTCATCAACAATACATATTATTAATAATAGATGTCCAGACCATATGTCATTTTAAAAGAACCAAATATAAATTGTTTATTGATACAGGTGTTGACAGAACAAGCAATGTTGTTAACTCTTAAACAAACATTCTTCTTTATCCACCCTCAACCACCATTCTCCCGCCCAAACTCCAAAACTCTCTCAACTTTCTAACTCTCTCTATCTCAAAAACTCTATCTATGTCTATCTCCTCTCCTCCTCCTCCTGTGAGTCTCTTATACCTCATGACTCCGCCCCTCCAGCACTCCCACTGGTCTATGCAAATAGCATATGAATATTCATGACCTGGGCGAATGCCACAGCTATATATGCAACTTCTCTTGAAAAGTGTTCAGAAAATAGTACTAGAGTAAAATGCAGTGGCTACACTTAGTGTCTGAGTGCCCTTGTGGATGACATTAAAGTGATCTTGGATCAATTTCCTTTGTTCCCAGTTTGTTTTTGTGCACAATGCAAATGCTTCTTTTGACTAAAGATTTGAAAATATCCAGACATTCCTGAAATTTTGGTTAAGACAGACCATCTCAGTATTGCAAAACAGGCAAGCAGGGTATTTCCAATTTTCTCAAAAGATCTTGGTTCCGAAATAGCATGGGTTTGCACACAATGTGTGTGCTATGCAAAATTAGTGTCTTTGCCCTTTGTGGAACTAATCATACACACAGAGCATGCACAAAAAAGCATTTAATGAATGAATTGTAATAAATCAATGCCATTTGTGTGTGCTGGTCCAGTATGCATGAATAGGAACAGTCAGTCTTTCTTTCCAGGATGCAACCTGTTTAGCTCCATCCATCAGATGTGCTTGTATTATCACTGTGAACCTAAGGCAGACAAAAGGCTTGGGGAAAATGAAGATCACCATTGCTACAATAGCTCCCATGCCTTGTTGTGTACTTCACAATGGATTAGATCCAGACTTAGGTTGGTACCTCTGGGCTTATGAAAAACAGACTTTTCAATCTTTCATTCACACCGTATGTATAGTCTTCTGAAAATGCTACACAGAGGATTGAGGGATCCTGCTGATTCGGGTAAATTGTGGAGTAAATTGAGTATCCTCCCCTCCCCCGGGATGGGCTACCCATGATTGGAGCCCTTTTTCTTGTGGAAGGCAGATCTTGGACCCAACTCAACACATGCAAGTAATAACCATGGCCACCTTCTGGGAGATATTGAGTCCAGAAGGTGGCAAAGAGTTCTCTGATGCCAAAAACATGTATGAAATATAACTGTATCTTCCTTGAATTCTTCATTCTGTGAGTTCTTTGGCCATCTGAAGTTAATGAGAGAACAGTTTTCACATGGAAGACTCCACCATCTGTCCCTTAAATTGACTGAACTCGCACGAAGCTCTTAGGAAAAAAAAGCATCATCTTATAGAGACTGTTTTCATGCCAGATTGATAATAAATGTCAAAAAGTCAAACGATAATAAAAACATTTATTAGTCAGATGTTGGCTTCATTTTCTATTTGCTGAGTGTAACAGAATGCAAAGCAGATCACTTTCTCTTGGTTGTATGTATTTAGTGGGTCAAAAGATATAGAAGTGCAACTATATTATGAAGATATTGTTTCTGATGTAGCTATTTTTCCACCCAGAGGCATATCTTTTCTTTTCTTTTTTTAAAAAGGGAAAGCAATAAGCTTTGAGTGTCAGCTTGGGTACTCTGAGGACTTAAGTTAATACAACATTAATGTCTGTGCAAACGTAAGCATATGATAGATCTGATTACTGTATAATACTTTATTCAGTACTTGGGAGAAGGAACAAACCATCAACTCATAAAGTAAATAAAGACAAATGTAGCTGCTTTTTAAAGAAGATTGCAGTGAAACGTGATACCTGCAATGTGGTTAAGTATGAAATGGTCAAATCGCATACACATGGGCGGTGAGCATCTGGATTATTTTAGCAATCAGTGAAAACGGAAGCAGGGCACGTGACTTCTTCGGCAGGCAAAAGGGCAAAACTGGATACGATTATCCAGTAAATCAGACAAAATGGTGACCATGGTTCCTTTTGATTCTTCGATGGATGAATTCAGTGTTGCTGTTTTAAAAAGATTTAATTATTTGCCTATGATTGACCGTATAGTACATCCCAGCTTTCTCCAAACTCTGGGAACCAAGGCAGCTCGCAATATGATTCCAAAATATAACTAAAAACACAATGAACTATTAAACCAGATATCAAATAAAAAGAATTACTGAATTAAAAGCAATTTAAAAGCACATCCATTCTTAAAAAGGAGTTTGAAACCCTCAGGTACGATAGCAGTCCACATGGAAAGTTCCTTTGTCAGCAACTAGACAGAAGTCAGTAGAGCCTCCCTTGGAAGGACGTTCCACTGCCTAGGAGCAGCCACCAAGAAGGTCCTGTAAAAGAGTCAAGGCTTACCTGAAGACATAAAAATTACATTGGTAATTCTTCTGTATGCTTGTTTTATCTGTATCTGACACCTTAACAGAAACATTTAGATACGGTAATCAGATAGGATTGATACATCATCTAGGAGTTTCTTGTGCCTTTATTCCATTTGTCTGGGATCTCTAAGATCATAAGAAAATAAAAGGCACAACTTTCTAGTCTGTCATTCTGTTCTTGTAGTGGCCAACCAGATGGTTATGAGAAGCCCATAAATCGGACACGAATGCAATAGCATCTTCCTATTTGGTATTCCATAGAAACTAGTGTTTGTTTGCTTGCTTGTTTCATTTGTAGGCCACCTCTCTCCCAGTGAGAAAGGTGGCTTACAGTAGAGACATATTGTGTCTGAGGCTGGAGGTAGTACACCTCTGTCATGACTTGTAGCCACTGCCAGTGCTATCCACCAAAACCTAATCTATCTCCCTTTCCAAATTGTCCAAGATCATGGCTACCACAGCATCTTATAGTAGCAAAATTCCACAGTTGAACTGTGCCCAATACTTGGTCTGCAGTTGCTGTGATCTGGAATTTAGCCTCTAAGAAAAGCAGCTATGGGACATCCCATGGGACTCTCTTTTTCAAGGATTCCTGGAGTGGTGTAAAATTCAGCCATGGGGGAAGTGGCAAATATACCACTGAGGGAATGACAAAAATATCAAAAGGAGAATTTAACTTTTTCCTCTGGATCAAGCACATATGAAGTGGAGAGTTATAATTCTCTTTAATGAACCCGGTAAGCAATTACAATAATAATATAGCAAACTAAGAGCACCGTTACACATTTAAAAAAAACACCCTGTTTTAAAATTGGGCTTAGCATGTTTGAAATCGTTCTTAAAAATTCCGACTACACAACACACAGGGAAGCATTGATTTTTTTTGCCCAAGCAGCACAGTTTCTTTTCTTGGAAAGCAAGATATTTTACTCAGTTGTGAGAAGTTTGTTTATTTAAAATTTCTTGTAAAATTGCATGTACAATTGCTTTATTTTAAATCATTTTGCCATATGTGAACACCTCTGTTGGTGTAAATTGTATCTGTGGGCTTTGTCAAATAATGGTTGCTGGGACATGGATTTCGGGTTGCAGGGAAAGCCTGCAGTTCAATCTGGTTTTAATTCGGGCCCATCTCTCTCTATATATTAGAGATGGGCACGAATTAAAAAACAAAAGAGAGCCAGCAGAGAGATAAAGGTTGGATAGGGAAAAGTGCTCCTTTCTTTGCAAGCTTAGACGCAGCCAATCTTGTCAGTTCCTCTGTTCAGTTTCTTTTTGACACTCACTGGTGTGCCTACCCTCTCCCCTGGCTGCCATTTCTGTAGCACTCTCTCTTTCTCTACCATCCCCCTTCCTCTCTCTTTCTCTGTGCCTATATGTTGGGCTGCAGATAAATCTTGCAGTCCAATCTGTTTTATTTCCCCCTGATCTCTAATACTGATCTAGTGCTATCCCACTTTGAAAGAAATAAAAAACATAATATTTAAAAATATTAAAAAAAATAATGCCTCCGATCCATCTCCCAATCCATTTTCAGAGTGTAAGCACTCTCTAAAGTACATTATATTGAATTCTACTTAGCAGCAGTATGTTCCTTTTTGCCTACACAATGTAAAGCAAACACTTGCTCTAGACTCTGCTTATCTTCTTGCTCTCTCCTGCCAATCCATTGAAGAGTAATTCATGTTTTTGTTCCCCCCTTTGTGGCAGAATGTCAACAAATATTTCAGAAGCAAACTCAGCTCCTGTAGCCATTTTGAGCCTAGAGTGCCATTTTATAGTTCTGCAATAAACGGTCTTCTAAAACTAACAATGTTTATAATGGTACTAATTGTGGCCACTTAACAATAGCTTTGCTTTGGGGCTTGCTCTTCAAACTCTCCAGCAAATCACTGGAATAATTAGTGTTTCCTATGGCTATTTGAAAGGACTCGATATGTCTCATCTCCTCTCTGCTTGCTTTTGCAAAATATGATTTTTAATAAACTACTTTGGGCATCGTGCCTTTTACAAGACAACATAGGCTATGGTTCTTTCAGGCACAGTGCTTCACGGAAAGTTCTTGTTCTGAGGAAGTACTGTATATTCTGCTGTATAGACATCTTGTTACATGCTAGGCCTGATGAGTGTTTTTCTCATGATTGTAAGCAATACCATTTTTCTAGCAGATGAACTCTGAAGAACAGGATAGGTTTTGCAGAGTGATTAAAGGAAAGTGCAGTGAAACTTTAAACTTACGCTGAAGCATAAATCACCAATCAGTGCTCATTTTTTCAGTATAGGTCAGATTCCTTGAGATTCCACAGATGTTCTTCAAGTTAAGCAGTTATAAGGAGTGAGAATCAAAACAAAGATCTCTACATACTGTCTCCCTTTCTACTTCCATTCTACATCCAAACATATTGATTGCCACAGAGTGTCTTTAAAGTAGTGGTTTACAACCTTGGGTAACCCAAGTGTTCTTGGACTGCAATTCCCAGAAACCCCAGCCAACACAACTGATGGTGAAGGCTTCTGGGAGCTGCAATCCTATAACAGCTGGGTCGCCCAAGGTTGGGAACCAGTATTTTAAAGAATACCAACATTTTGAGGAAGGGAAAAGTTATTAAGAACAATAACTAATTTACTTTATAGAATATGTGATATATTGATGAGATTGTGCGATATGCAGATGATACCACTCTGATGGCAGAAAGTGAGGAGGAATTAAAGAACCTCTTAATGAGGGTGAAAGAGGAGAGCGCCAAAAATGGTCTGAAGCTCAACATCAAAAAAACTAAGATCATGGCCACGGGCCCCATCACCTCCTGGCAAATAGAAGGGGAAGATACGGAGGCAGTGACAGATTTTACTTTCTTGGGCTCCATGATCACTGCAGATGGTGACAGCAGCCACGAAATTAAAAGACACCTGCTTCTTGGGAGGAAAGTGATGAGAAACCTAGATAGCATCTTAAAAAGCAGAGACATCACCTTGCCAACAAAGGTCAGCATAGTCTAAGCTATGGTTTTTCCAGTAGCGATGTATGGAAGTGAGAGCTGGACCATAAAGAAGGCTGACCGCCGAAGAATTGATGCTTTTGAATTGTGGTGCTGGAGGAGACTCTTGAGAGTCCCCTGGACTGCAAAGAGAACAAACCTATCCATTTTGAAGGAAATCAACCCGGAGTGCTCACTGGAAGGACAGATCCTGAAGCTGAGGCTCCAATACTTTGGCCATCTCATGAGAAGAGAAGGCTCCCTGGAAAAGACCCTGATGTTGGGAAAGTGTGAAGGCAAGAGGAGAAGGGGACGACAGAGGACGAGATGGTTGGACAGTGTCATCGAAGCGACCAACATGAATTTGACCCAACTCCGGGAGGCAGTGGAAGACAGGAAGGCCTGGTGTGCTCTGGTCCATGGGGTCACGAAGAGTCGGACACGACTTAATGACTAAACAAGAACAACTGGTTTGAAACTTGGGAAGTTCATGAAACTCATTGGGGCAATCAATCGTTTTCAATCTGACTCATCTCACTGAACTATCTATCTATTTTCTATCTATGAATTGTGATTCCATGTTCCACATAACATGTAGTTTGGGCCCTGTATACCAAGTTTTCCATATTTATTACAAGTGTTCCAGAACACAAATAAGTCCAAGACACAAACATTAAGCTCCAAATAATTATAACCAAAATATATCACTAAGTAAAAGTGATATTACCTGTAAAATACACAAAGTTAAACAACAACAACCCTCCAGTCCAAACACATGAGTACAGTGTGAAAATCTACTATTTGCTAAAAAGCACAGATAATTTCCCAACTGTGTCAATATCCAAGGGCAAAATGGAGTCTGAAACAGCAATGGGCAATATAGAAAAACAGGGTGTAACCATTGCTAATTAAAAGTAAATATTCTTAAAAGGAAAAAATAGCAAACCCACCCTTGCCAACCACCTGGCTTCTCTTTGACAAAATTTTGAGATCTTTTCCTTGTGCTCCATTAGAAGCCACAGCCTGTAAGTGTATCACCTGGTTGGAATTCTTCACGGAGCTTGAATTTATTACAAAACATCCCCAGTCAGGCAGAACTGTGCAAATTAAATTGGATTTACGTTACAAAATAGGTACCAAGTTCAGGCATCTAGGAAATGCCTGGGGGAAGGAAAAAAATCCTCTTGAAAATGGGGAAATAACCGAGCCTGAGTCTAGGTAAATATACATTAAAAGGCGGGTTTGACTACATGTACAGCCCATTTCTTTAGTATGCCTCCTCCGGGCAACTGGCTGTTCTCTGTTGGAAGCTGCATGCTGTGTTAGATGGTCTCTTGGTCTGAGCCAGCAGGGGTCTTAAAGTTCTTAATTTTAAATTCTGTCTTCCTCTGTCCTGAGGGTACCTGACTGAGACACAGAAGAATGGATTAAATGTCAGAGGAAATAAATAGATTTTGGTACACAAGAAGAAAGGGGCTGTGCCATTATGATGGGATAAAGTGTTCAGCATCACAGTGACCTGACCCTTCTGTTTAACCTCCCCCCGCCCTTTACTGTAAAGGAAAATGAGAAACTTATTTCAATATCCCTTCACATCAGGATCTAGTCATGGGTGAATAGGATACAATTGGCTAATTTCATTTTCCAGGAATAGTTGAATCTTTTTTGACTTGTTGCAGGTTGTGTTATCAAAATACAAGTTCTCTACCTCTTGCAACACAGACGTGTAGGCATTAGGCTCTGTAAATAGGGAATTGCTTCCATATGCTTTCAAGATTGTATCTACTTTGGGAATGTCATTACAGTACAACATAATCTTGTATAAGCCATAATGTAAACTGAAATCTTATTGCAATTTATTAACAATTGGAAAAGAATCCAGGCTTTTAATGTTGGAAATGTAGAGAAGCTAAAATGAACTTCATATATCCTCTCTGGTAAGTTATAACTTGCTGCCCTCAGAATCAAATAAAGTTGAATCACAAAGTGTAGGGACCCACCACATCCATTTCCTTATCTCAACGTAAGCTCTGGTCACACAGATCCATCTGCAATGTCCAGACAGCTATGCGACATAAGACTGCAGGAGGTCCCCAAACTTTCAAAAGGAGCAGAAGACTACTTATGACTCAAGCAAGCCTTCTGACAGTTCACAAATACACAGTAACATAACAACCTTACTGAATTGTATACATAGTCCCATCAATATGGTGTGTCATGAATGAGTGTTAAAAATTTCCAGAGGAATAGTTATGTTACTTTGTAACCTGTTACAGCACAACCAATGAAGAGTCTGGTAGTACCTTCAAGACCATTCTCATTCTTTCATCATTAATCAGCATCTCCAGTGTTTCCCCTGTGGTTTCCAGCAACTATTCAGGCACCAGGTGGCATCTCCTAGACACTCAATTTATTGATGTATCACTTTTTTGGGAGGGGAAAAATAAAATCAAAATCTTTAAGAACTGTGTGCTCCTAAAACAGAAAGGAAATGGATCGATTTCAGCAGTGTAGATGGCAAAACCAGTTTAAATAATCAGAAATAAATTGATTTCCATTAGTGCATGTGAACACGGACAAGTTTAAACACTATGTGACTTGGACCTGGTTTTTAAACAGTCTGAACAGAAATCGATTCAAATTGCCAATGTGACCATAGCCTATGCATGGCTTTCTTAGCGCTGGGGAATTTTTCCCCTTTGCTTTTTATTGACAGTCGATACTCTAACGTGATATCTAGCTTCAAGTTCAGAAATGATATGCGTGTGAGTCAGTAGCCCAATGTGACTTTCCATTCTCTGTCGAGCATGCAGTAAATGGATTACCATTTTATTGGAAACAAATACATTCACTGCTGCTGATGTTGGCATAGAGATCAAGTTAAG
The DNA here is from genome assembly GCA_037013535.1 of Intellagama lesueurii. Classification (NCBI taxonomy): domain Eukaryota; kingdom Metazoa; phylum Chordata; class Lepidosauria; order Squamata; family Agamidae; genus Intellagama; species Intellagama lesueurii. Next base: position 172,064,583 of record JBAJHW010000004.1, on the reverse strand, counting down.
AACAAGGGAGAAGCTTATCTGCAAGGAAATGTAGGGCAAGAGCAAGCAGATGTGTCACTGCCTGCTACGGTCTTTTCTAGTCTCTACTTGTCTGTTCAAAAGTAACCCCCACCACAACACAGGAAGATATTTGTATAATTGTAACCTCAATGTGGTTTCCCCTGAAAGAGAAAATACATAATTTCTAGGTAAATTCTGAATTTCCTATCTTTTCCTCCCCTTTCTTGGTTTAGGAGTTTTTCACCCATACATCATGTTTCCATAACTTTCTTGAAATTTGCACAATAAATTCTGCTGCTAAAACCTGACATGTTAAGACAGAGTTAAGAAAATGGTGGCCTTCCATAGGTTGTTGGAGTGCAACTCCCCTCAATCCTCACCATTGGATGAGCTGGCCAGGAATCCCAGGAATTGCAGTCCAGCAACTTCTGGAGAATCACAACTTGCCCATCCTTGCATTTAAGCTTACGTTCTGCACAGTTCCAAGGGCTGGATGCTGGTGGTCTTTCTGTTGTTCTCTAAAACTAATTCTCCTTGATGAGACCTTAAAGTTTTAAAGCATAAAAAAAGTGTTCTCAAACATATGAAATTCTGGATGGAATACATCTTACAGCATAGTGCTAGTAAATACACAGAGAGAGAAATAGGGAGGGGGGGCGGGAGGGAGAGAGTTGCAGATCTGCCAAGGGTTCTCTGATAATAATATTCTCCTTTTACTCTTCAGAAACACCATAAGACTGGGCTTTCAACTGGCAACATATTCCTGTGGTATTTCTACTAAGGAGAAAGTTCTTATGAAAAATGATCCTAGCAAAACAATCATCGTAGAAGAGAACATGTCCCTCTTTGCCATGTAGGGGCTAAAGATAACAAACTTCTCAGGAAATAAGAGAGAGTGTGTGTGCAATCAGACAAGCATTTGGCCTGCTATTTGGTCTGCAGCAGGGATGGGTTGGTTTGCTCCTTTTTCTGGTGATCACATGATGTAATCACCGGAGCAAACCAGCCCATGCTCAGAGCATTCCTACCTACACCTTTCTAGGTCCCCATCAGGGACTTCTACTTTTTTTGTGCAGGTAGGATCCCTCCATTTCCGTTCATTTCCCACACTTGTGATCACTGGAAATGAACCAAAATGAGCCTTTGGCAGTCAAGACTCCTTCCACTGTCAATTTGCTATATCATGAAGTGGCTTAAGAAGAGAGCTGCTTCATTATATTGGCAAATTAAACACTTCCTCTGCTCCTCCATGGGGGAGCAGGAGTCACCATTTGGATGTGAGGATTGTGCTGAATGGCGTACCAGTTCTCTACCTAACCCCAAGCAACTCTCTTTAGTCCACATCAGCCAGCACCAAAACAGTCCATGTAGATGACAGAGAGAGAGAGAGAGAGAGAGAGAGAGAGAGAGAGAGAGAATTCTGTGCTAATGTGGTTGAATCCAGAGGGACATAAAGCCAAACTTTAGAGATTTAAGCACTCTTTGCCTGCATGAACAATGTTTGATTTCCACATTCACCCCCAAGTGCTCTCTACCACAAATAGGAAGATTCATGAATTTTGTTAAACGCTTATCAAAAATATGCCCCCCCCCCCCATTTCTCATCCATCTCCAGGGATACTGAATCAGATTTGCCTGGGTGTGTGTCCTTTTTGTTTAGAAAGGGTTTTCGGACTATTGCAATAAAGCAGGACCTGGTCTTACAGGAAAACAGAGCTATGATGAATTCCAAAGCTGTCCTGCTGGCCTGCAACACCTATACACATACTTATTTTTCCTTAAAGACGAATGATGGAGGGGAGGGAGAGCATTCATTTTCTGGTCAGGAGAACAGGGAAGGCTATTCTGGTGGTTATTTAAAGAACGTTTGGAGTAATTTTATGCAGACTCTCTTGGGACCCGAGTGATGAAAATGCCTGCATGTTTTAACACAGCTTCTTGCATGTTTCTCTTCAAAAGGGAAATGCAAGATTACTGGAACAAAACCTGGACTAAAGATCCAAGGTGTGATGCCCTGCTGGGCATAAGACTTGGAACCAGCAGAACAAATTTGCTCACAGTGGAAACCTGAGGACTTCTCAGGTTCTTTTAGACTCCTCCAGGCCTTCTTGGTTACCATGGCAATTCTTGAATCATCATAACTTTTTATTAGGAGGTATCCTTCACTGTTCTTGCAGTGCCCCCCACCCACTTCTCATTTTGTATTTCTGCTCTCAATTAGAGATGGATGTAAACTGAACTATGAACCAGAAAAACCCACAAACCATGCTGGTTTGGTTCGTGCGACCCATTTTGCCAAAATGAAATGAAGAGCCAAACTTTTTTCTACTAGGTGCTTCATTTTGCCTCAGCAAAACGATGCCCCCCCCTCATGCTGCTCCCTTTGTTTCCCTACCTGCTCCTGCCACCTCTTCCTCTTCCTCCTTTGCTGCTGTCATCGTCAGAGACAGCAACCTGGCTTCCCTTCTGGGAGCTGGGCCTGCTGTCTCTGCCCATGCGCACACCTTTGGCAGGTGAGGCAGCATGACCAGGTAGGGAGGCAATGGGGCAGTGGGAAGGAGGTGGCAGAGCGGGTGGAGGTGTTAGGTTCGCCCCCCCCCCCCCCGGCATGAAGCAGGAAAATGAACCGTAAACCAGTTCGTTTTCCCAGGGTTCGGGGAGTGGGTCATAGTTTGTGATTCGTGGATAGCCACAAACCATCCCGATTCATCGTTTTTCAATCCACATTGTCTGTCTACATGCACACACATGCACACACATTATTTTACAATTGTGTTCATCTCTAGTCTCAATCTGTTTGCAACCCTGTCTAATGGTTACAGCCTATGCATGGCAGCAGAAGTAACCAGAGATCCACATTTGTAGCTATCCTGCATGAATTTGCAGAAGACTTACAATTAACATTGAATTATTTAAATACTTTGAAAACAACACAAAACAAAATACATAAATAATTAGGATAGGAATTCACATGTGCTGTGCTGGCCAGATTTCTGGGAGTTGGAAACCATTGATCTACAGTAACTCAAACACAATTTATGGACTTTCTAAGACTGTCCCATGTGGAAAGGCTAGAGAGCATATCACTCTTCTACCATTTACTGTCACTACTAGTGAGTAACATGCCTATGTCTGTGCATGTTTCACTGGACTAGATGTAACTGTAGTGCTAGAGAGAGTAAGCCATCCCTCTTTTTAAAAAGGAAGGAAGTAGAAAGGCTAGACTTCTTAACAGAGCTCTCATTTTCTAAGACTGAAATCATAAGCATGTCTGCTAAGAAACAAGTCTCTTTGAAATCCTGGTGCTCAGCATAGTAAATTGCAACTAGAATAAGCCTATTGAATCAGTGGGGATTTGATGACTCAGTTCCTCCATAATTTTTATTGATTTAATGGGCTTACTCTAGTAAGCAACAGAATTTTAGCCAATGGGATTTACTCACAGGTAGGTGTGTGCAGCATCACAGCCTACTAGTCTGTAAAATATTTCTCTGGGCAATCCTGTCCATCTGTTAGAAGAGCCCTTAAAGCCTGAGCCTCCGAGTAATCCCAAATCCTGCTGGTATAAATATGTTTTCCAGTATATCTGAAGTGTACCCTCTGGAAAATTTGTTATGTTAGTTCTAGGTCGCAGTTCTTCCTTTATTCTGGAGACATGTCTGAAGAACGAAGATGGGGGATCATAGGTTCCATGGACCCTAAGCCTCTCTGGCCTGCCTTAGGAATGCTTCCTGGTCCTCCTAATTTCCTCCAACTCCAATGTCGGAGACCTAATTTTGGAGAAGTAAGGGCTTTGACTGTTTCTTTTGGGGGCTGGAAACTGTTGTTCTAAAACCATATCTCCCCCTCTGAGATGAGACCCTTTCTCTAGTCAGATTGCCAGATCACAGGGCACCCAGCTGAAGTCTCAAGGTGGGAAGACAAAGCTCAGGGCAAGCAATGGTGGAGAAGCACACGGGGGTCTGATTTCAGTTGTATGGAAGCCTAATCGCCTGGATGCCCATGTCCCCCTCATTCCCAACTGTCACCAAATTCCTGTTGGCTCACTATGAAAATGTGTGCATGCATGTTGCACATATAGGTTCTGTAGAAGTCAATACCTGAAATCTACATTGTCTGTCTACATGCACACACATTATTTTGCAATTGTTACACAAGGGACTGCCCTTTGTGATACCAAAAAAGGGCCACCCCACTGGCAGCAGAAGAGTCTGCCACCTCCTTTTCTGGCCTGGAAATCTGCTGACTTGAGAGACCGAATCTCCACCCTGAGAAGAAAAGACCAACCCATATTTGCAGCGCTCTGCCACAGAGTTGCCCCATGGAGCAATAATGTAGGAGCTAAACATAGAATGCATGTTGAATGCTCTGAATGTTTAGAAATGCTTTGATGCACAGAAAATTCAACATCCCTGCAAGAGAAGGCTTGCTATTTTAAAGACAGTGACAGGGATTGCGTTGAACAGTAGCTGAGCAAAATGCTTCACCAGCATAGTTCTGCTTCAACTCCTAGCTTGCCATGTTGCAAGGAGAGACTGTAGAGACTGCCTGTAGGAAGTAATGGGGCTTCCATTTCCATAAAGAAGCATTGGATATATCCTTAAGGAAACTCCTAAAATCTTGAACGGCTGGCATAACAGAGCATAGCACATGCAGTTTTGGCTGAACATGATCTTAATAACCAACGTGTCTGGATTCTGTGTGACAAATGAGAGGCAACACTTGTGTATGTATTGCATGAAAAATGAGTATTGAGTAAAAAAAAAAGGAGAGGTAATTTCTAGCAATGAGGAACTGAGCAAAATCCACTTCCCCACATGCGGAAAAACCCCTCTATAAACTGAAGTTGAAAGAAAGGAGGGCTTTATATTGAGTTTGAAAAAACATATACCCATGTAAAATACACTATTTTGCAGGCACTATATATATGGGCATGTGAATTGACCCTTAGCAAAAACCGCAGAGATAACTCAAAACAATAGTTCTATAAGCTTGTAAAAGGTTGTGCTGATGTTGTTTCTTAATAAATATCCGTCTGGTTTACAAGCTGCATCTTGGAATTCTCAATATGACATCTAATAAACATAACGAATCCCAGCCACGTCCCCACAGCATGTGTTTTAAATTAGCATCAGAGCTGAGAGTCCAGTTCAGGGGTGTTTGTATTCTTTATGCATAAAATCTGCCTTGGTTCAAATAAAAGATGCAGCAAATCAGTTAAATCACCCCACAAAACTTTGTCAAATGAATGAATGTCATTGTTTTTAAGAGGCTCCAGTGTCACCTAAGGAGCGCTGCCTGCAGGGAGATTTGTAGTGAGATTTCCATTTACTGATGAAGAAGGATGTCTTTGATTAAGGGGGGTGGGATAGAGGCCCCCATAAACTCCCCCAACTCTGCTTTGAATTAACATTGCTTCTAGTAGTAGTTCAAATATCTACATTATTTTTGTAACAGGGCATTATTTGATTGACAGAAAAGAGATTACTAATACATGATCGAAACTATGCACTCAGGTCCTCTCTAAATTCTGTGAAGACTCTTTTTATATATGTGATACCAACTGGGAAATGTAGGAGACTAAACGTTCTTAGTGAGCTGTTATAAAGTATTCATCTATTCTAAAGTTATAGGAGAGGTGTTGTTGGTGTCTATGTATACAGTTTGATACATAGTCAACACTGACTTATATCATGAATTGACATTAAGGTACTTTAACCGTCATGTACCAGACTTAAGAAAATTAGTACTGAGTGCATTGTGGGGTATTTTTTTCACTCCTGTGAGAATTCCAGTCTATTGAGGGTCAGAGTTAGGATTGTGGCTAGTATTAAGGTTTGACCCAACTGAATATTCCAACCTGCCCATTTTGGGGGCCAACCCACTGACAACCAGAATGTGTTATCTCCCATTTCTCACCATCATGGCTTGCAGTAATAATAATAATATTCCAGGGGATGCCAGAGTTGAAGATAAAGAATTGGAAGAATTAACAAAATACAGAGACCTGGCAATAGAAATAACCCGCTTGTGGATGAAATCAACTTCATTGGTCCCTGTAGTCATCAGGGCTTTGGGAACAATATCAAGAAATTTCACACAGTATTAGTTGCAGATCTCAGAAATAACACCATCAGAGCTACAAAAAATGGCAATATTAGGAACAGCATACATATTACACTGATATATAAAACCAGTCAAAGACTATGTCTTGTATTTTTGGATAACAAGAAGAAGAAGAACAAGAACAACATACATAGGACTGTTTATTACATTTGCTAGGATAAAAGTACCACAATGGCAATTGATTTTGGGGGGACAATTTTTGACCTTGATGTTTTTGGTCTGGAAGAAAACAACCATACATGGCCAGTGGTTGGACCTCAGAGATCCCTCACAAATCTTCAGAAAAAACAACACTGTGCTTTTATTGTAGATTCTGGGTGGATTTGTGCAACAAAAGGAAGGCTAAAATGCCATTCTGCTACCCAAGAATTAAATATAGGATCAGTGGAAATGTGACCGTCCCTCCTTCGCCTTGTCTTGCACACTACCTCTGGTAACTGGTAACATTTGGAGATGATTTTAGTATCTGTATAGCTCTATCTTCTTGCAGATTCTAAAATGCATGCACAGGTGTCAAAATCGCTGCTCTGCATAAGTAAACTCTGACCCAAGTGCAGTACTGAGTTTAAATGCAGGGTCATAAGTGTCTGGTGGAAATTTAAATTGCGGAGAGTAACGGGGTATTTATATCTGTATGGAGAGTGTGGTGTATATTTTAATTTTTTTTTTTTTTTGTAGTGGTGTTGTCCAGTTTTTACCTTGGGAAGAGCACCTCATTTCGTTGCACCCACTTGTGAGTGTAATGACAAATAAATTTCTTATCTTATCTTATCTTAAACATTTTGACACTGCCTGTAGCAAGAGCAGCATATGGCAGTGAGTTCCACTGTCTCCATTTATGCTGTCATGTGAAATACAAACAAACATAATAGCACAGAGAAGATCCCCGTAATAGCTCCTCTGCAGGACTGAAATGCATTAAGAATGTTAGTTGTTGTTGTTTTCCAAGGACAGAACCGATCCTTGCTGGTAAGGATGGACCTCAGCTCAGAATTCCTTGAACTGTAAAACAGTGTCTTAATGAGGTTAAGAATTTTGCTTCCTTGGAGAAAAGGCCTACAATCAACACACTTTCAACAATACTGAACATTTTAATACTTTTAATGGGTAATCCCTCTATCCTATGCCCCAAGCATTCTATTCCTTGAAAAGTTTTTTTTAAATCAGACTTTGCAAATTTATACTTACACTTTGCAGAATGTTTTCAATCATAGTCTAAACACTGAGCAGTCTTTTAAACAGATGTAGGCCATCAACTTCTCTAAACACTGTAATTGTTTGGCTGCCATATAGCTTACATTTAAAGATACAAGACATGCAAGGGTATGTATAGATATCATACACACCCTTTCTCCTATTCTCCCCCCAGCAGAATTTATTTCATGTCAGAGGCTCCTAATTGTCTTCTTATAAAAAACCCTTTAATACAAAAGAATAAAAAAAACTGGCATGGGGTATTATTTCAGATCTTTAAATAGCATGAAACTACAGGCTTTGCCATTTTAGAATATTTGGTTTTCTGAGTTTGATAGAAGGAAGTGGCTTGAGGTCTGACCTTAGCTCTTTGTTCCCATTAGGCCATGTAAAACAGGTATGATGAGGTTATCAACTGGCACTCTCAGGCTCTTGCATGAAGCAACAAATGGATTATCGAAGAGATGGGGAGACACCTAAGAACGAATGAACAAAGGAGAGAGAGAGAGAGAGAGAGAGAGGTTTGGTCATGCAATTCTTTTAAAACACCTTTTAGCTTTCCCCGGTATGTTTGGTCTAGATATAAACTTTGATCTACTGTCTTAATGGCCAGCAGGACTAAGGTGAACATTTGCATTTCATTTGCAGAAGAATAAGAGATGGAGAATGGAACAAACCATTCTCCTTATCCTATAGGACAGCAGGCCTGAGGAAGATTTTCAGAGCTTGGAAATCACATATTAATTTTAACATGTTAACATTAAATTCACTTCCCCCACCCCATGGGTCAGAATGCCACCAATAAATATAATGTTTAAAAACTAATGTTTTGAAGGTAACCTTAACTAAACATTTAGCCATTAAACATCAATATTTATTTCTATACTTTCTCAGGAGAAGGTATGCATAGGCACACTCCTTTCCTTAAAGGTGGAAGCATCCACAAAGCCCACACTGAGAAACCAGGTGTTTTGGACCACAACTCCCAGAAACCCAGGTCAGCCTAGGCAATGCTCAGGCTTTCATGGAGGTACAAGGACCACACCTTGTAAACCATTGCTGTATGGCAGAGCCAGAGCTTTTGACCTCTTTTACACAGACTCTTGTAAATACACCACTACATAAACTCTTTCAAAAAGGAGGGCAAGCGAGTGTTAAGAAGTTGACTTGTCTGAAGAAGTTGACTTGTCCATGAAAGTTCACATTAAAATATTGCAGTTAGTCCTTAAGTTGTTTTTGTCTTCGTTTTAAAAATGTTTATTAGTTTTTGCCTGAGTGTTAAGAGTAACCTTAGCTCCTTCTCCTGCAAGGCTATTTCAGGTCCCAGAGACTAATTGTCCATTATATCCAGCACCTTGATGGGGCTACCATACAAAAGAAAGCTACTGGTCCCCAGTCTTCCATGGATAAAGTAATGTGAGAAATGCTCTTAAAAAATTGGATTTGAAGCAAAATCAGCAACTTGAGAAATTGAGAAACACCCATGGTCATTGTACTTCCTTCAGTTGTTTCTTTAGCAATGTAGTTAAGGACTCTGTGTAAAGTTGATGGAAGAATGATTAGTTTCATGGAAAGCCAGTGCTGCTGGTGGTACATTTGGATGCCCCGTGTAGAGGAAATCCCTTGTTTTTGGTTAAGCAACCCCATCTTAGCTTTGGAGCATTGCAGCATCTTTGTCTCCTATGAAATCTTTCCTTTTCCCTATTTCAACAGTTAGTCAATACAATCTGCAAAACTGGATAAAGCATTCTCCCATTGAGAGTGAGGGTGGTAAAGATAAGTCCTTGCTCAGCTTTGGCTTGTGATGTGATCATAAAGCCAAACTACAGAATAGGGACAATGCTTCAACCAGGCCATTATGAAATCAAATCAAAATACACAAGACTTGACACACTATCAGCATATATTTATATGTTTTTGGACTACCATTCCCAGAATCCCACAGCCAGTTGACTGAGAGGTTCTTTGAGATGTAGGCTAAAAAAGTAACATCACCATACTCTGGCTTCAACACGTCTCACCTTGGCACATAAATGAGCTCTTTTTTGTTTGTTTTAATGGTGCTCAAGCTGCAGGTCTGAGAAATAACCAACCATATGCAAACATTATTTTGGCTTCGGTTCATGTTTTTCCCAGTGAGTGAGTAGGATTTGTAATTTTGGCTAGACCTTATTTATTTATCTAAAACCGGGATACCCCACAATTGCTTAAACAAGGCTTAGAAGATTAATTAAAACAATTTATAAGCTATTCTACAAAACAAAACAAATAACATTAAAGCCACAAAGTAAACATTCAAATTCAGATTGGCGATTGTGGCTGTGGCTTATACATGTGGTTATAGATGTTGACCTATGATCTTCACATTGAAGAGAACACCTATAAATATGTCAGGCATATTTAGCTGTTTTCTAGCTCCTGGTGTCAGTAGGTTTAAGATGTACCCCAACGGAATTAAGCTTCCATTTGTTTTAACTATTTTGAATGACTACTTTTATTGACTAATTTGGCTTTGTTAATTTATTTGAATATAGTCATATTCAAATTTACATTTGCCTCCTATTTCAAATTTACATTTAAATTGCCTGAAAAGGAAAACAGTAATAATTGGATGTGGCAAATTGTGTATTTGTAAGGCAGTGGCCAATGGGACCAACACTATAATTAGGTATAGTGAGGCAGCTGCATTAGGCAGTTGTCTGGAAGTTGAGTCATGGCAACTGGACTTCTTCTTGTTAGGTTGAAACGTTTCGCTACTCATCCAAGTAGCTTCTTCAGTCTGTGCCACTTTTCTTGCTGTAATTTCATATTCCCACACCAACTTCAGGGTATCTGCCCCAAAATGTGTAGCAAGATATCTGTGAAGATTCTCAGTCATCCACCACAGGATATGTACAGTTGGATCTGAGTACAGTTCTGGAGATTCCATAAAAAAAGAGAGTTATGCATCTTGAACTCATCATCATCTTAGAATTGCAGAGCTGGAAGAGACCCTATGGATTATTGAGTCAAACTTCTGTCAAAGAAGTACAATGGGGAGTCGAACTCCAAACATCTGACTCCACAGCCAGAGACCTAAACCACTGGGCTATCCAGCAGTTCTTGGTGATAGTCTTAGCACACCTGGGAGCAGAGTTAGAGAATGGTTTTGTTGTTGTGTTATTGTTGTGGTGGTGGTCATGTTGTTGTTTGAATAGCAACTCCCCAAGTATACCAGCTGGCGTGGATTGTTGTCCAAAAAAAATAATATTTCCGCTCTTTGCTGTAGAGTGCCATTTCCCATCAAGGAAAACCAGAAATTTTCCTCCTGTCTCTAGCAAGGTCTCCTCATTCTCCTTCAGATGTGACAAAACAAACAAAATATTTGGGAAGGAAAGAGAACTGGCAGAGGAGGGAGATGTCTGCTTTTGCTGTTTGTTTTTAAAGTTTTCATCAAAACCATCTGAAAAGTTCAAGGTTGTTGTGTTTTTTTGTGTAGTATGCTTAAAAATAAATAATTCCCCCCCCCCCCCCGAGAAACCAAGTCGTTCATTACTGAAGAGTCTTAGATCTCTTGCACTGCCTTAGTGTAGTACTGCTCTGATTTACATGACTTGACCTGGCCAAAATGAACTTCATTAACGACTAGCTGTTCTTGGCCAGCTGCTTAAGTGATGGAGGACACCTCTCTCAGTAAAATCAGGCATCACCTCCCACAAGTTATGATTCTTCGGCTAAAACATGCCTCACATGAACCAACAAGCTTTCAGTTTTCATTGTGTTCTTATTCATGTGGTTAAAAAGATATCAGGTTTCTTCACAGTGTTAGGTTAAGAGCTGGTAGCTTAGCAGTGAACATGGGTGCTTCTCATATTTAGGCACAATTAAATATTCTGTGGTGTAAGTATGCACCCACTACATGGCACTATGTTTTCCTCTACTTCAATGTTTTCCAACTTTTTTAAAGTCATGACTCTTTTTTATAATAGCCAAATAACTTGCAACCCCCACCACATTTGCATAAAAAGGCATTTTAATGGGGTAAAGAAAACACCATTAATCACCATTAATTGACCCCCTACCTCCAAATATTGTTAAACAAGTCCGAATAAGGAAGGCTTCACTGCCACTGCAGTTTACTTTTCCTCAGCTGCACGCTGCTTACCTGCCCTCATCCAGGAAGTCCAACTTTTTGTAACCCCTGCTGAAATTTCCTTACCGTGAAAACCCTATGATGAGACAGACCAAAATGAAGCAAGGCATAGGGCTGGAGGACAAGACTCCTAAGTCATGAGCAAGGCTGTTGAGGACAGGCCATTTTGCATATCACTCATTCATAGGGTCACCATAGGTCAACAACGACTTGATGGCACATAACAACAACAAGCTTCAGACTAAAACATCTCAGTATTTTGAATTACCCCCTTATAAGTTATGTAATTCTTCTGTAATAATGTCTTCAACTATAATCTTGCTTTTGGCTTTTGTTTTTTAACCTTCCATTGTAGTCAAATAGGCCAACTTTAACTGTGACTTACTATGCTAAAGTAAGTTGCAGTTAAAGTAGGCCCATTAAATCAATGGAACTTACGCAGCAGATGGCTCACCAAATTCCCATTGGTTCAATGGGCCTACTCTAGTGCAATTTACTACACTAAGCAACAGGATTTTGGCCATTCACAACTGACCTAGTAGGCAGGGGAAGAGCTGCATCACATTTGTACAACACTAGCTTTCTGAAAGTGCCAGGTTCACTTCCTGATCTCTCCAGGTAAGTTTTGAAAAAAACTGAAACACAAAAGCCTCATAAGCCACAGCCACTTAAAACAAACAGTATTAAGGTAGATAGACTAATGTTCTGACTTGATGTAGGATAGCTTCCTAGCTGATTCAGCCTTCTCGTAGGGCAATGATATACATAAGCAGAAATAGAGAGCATAAAGTGAGTGGGAAAGCCATTTCCCGGTCCAGTTAATTATTTTTAATGAAGCAGGGTAATGACAACTGTGGTTCCTTTTCGCCCTGCAGCTTGTTAGTTTGGAAAACAGTGCAAATATTTGGCATCCCTCTCTGACCATCACAGAAACCGCTTTGTGCCTCCCGTTCCCCACTTTTCCCTCATGGTTTTGCTAGGCTCTCATATCTCTACTGTCTGCCGCTGATTGATTGTGTTAATATAATTGTAAATGTTGCATAATCTCATTTTTATAATACTAGGGGCTATGGCAGGATGAATGGATGAGATTTATTGTTTGATGGCTCTTAAGGCTAGGAAAAAAAACCCTAACTCATTCCTTATATTACATTGGCTTGTAAATTCTTGTGCTTATACTAATTGATCAATCTCTGTTGGACCAACTGATGCTGGCTAGTTCGAAAAGTATTCAAAAGCCATGGACAAAACTCCTAAGAATGGAATAAAAGTTGGATCAGGCCAAGGGCCGATCAAATGGTGGCCAGCCATGAAAACCCCACAAGTTGGTCATGAGTGAAAGAGTGTGTGTGTTTGCACACACTTTGTGTTTCCCAGAAACTGACATATCCATCAAATATATGGATATATATATAAGTGAATAGTGCTATTAGATGTGATATTCTATAATTCAGCCTTCCTCCAACCCTCCAGAAGTGTTAATCTACTACTATTTCCCCAGCCAGCATGGGTGAGGATCATGCTGGATGTGACCAAAGGGAGCTCAGCATAAATAGAGGGCATTGGGGAAATTTGCTGTAGGTTCTCCTATAATCACTTGGCAGTGAACAGATTTATGAATCATCATGAGAGAGAGCCATAAAATAGAGTTAGGTAATGTTTTACACATCCATAGGATGGGGCTACATGGTTTTATTTTTTTTTTTCATCCATAGTACCCTCTTTTGTATCCTCAGAAGATCCTTCCCACTAGAGTTATGCTGGCCAATAAGCATTAAGAGTCATAAATGCTGCTGCTTATTTAAAGGAGTGTTTAAATGGGATTTGTGTGCATAGGGTAATCTGAACCATGCATCCAACATTGTGTAGGCTATTACAAATGACTGCTGAAGCTTTGAAGAGATAGGGCATGGCTAGACAGGCAAAATGTCTTGCATTGGATTGAGCTAAAAAAGTTCAAATCCAAATGTGCTCTGAAATTTACCTTGATACTTCTGTTTACACATTCAGTTCAGCATTGTTGACAGTCCTGTGAAATGTGCTGATTTTAGACCCCGATTTCCTGATTGGCCTGCACCTCATTCTTCTAATGCCCCTGCCTTTCCCTAATTGATGTGTGTGCAAGAGGAGGGGGGGAAAGCCAGTCAATTACTTTCAGCCTCTCTTGTTGCCACCCCCACCACTCACAAACACTTCCCTGAAATGTTCACCACCTCGCTGCCAGACAGTACCTTTGTCCCTCAATAAGTAACCTTTCGAAGTGTCTCTAAGCAGCCACTTGCACAGAACCTTCTCTCTTTCTCAGTCACCCTCTCCCCCCTTAGTCTCTCTCTGTCTCTCTTTCTCCCTCTCTCTCTCTCTCTCACATGACTTCCTCCTCTCCTATCCAACTCGGCAGCCAAAACTGAATGCCTTGTGGCCAGGCAGGGATCTTTGCAGTTTATTAAGAAATGGGAAACAAAGGGAGGCTGGGAATGGACTTCTATACCCTGCTCCCCCTACCTTTTAAAGTTACAGAGTTGAATTAGCTATATGTGTATTCGTTAACATCTTTTTGAAGAAAAGCAAACAAAAGCTTCTGGGAGGAAGCGTTCTGATTGTTTTTATTTTTTGTGTTGTTTTTTTTGCAAGTGATGCAGTGAATATTCATTGCCCAATACACACTACCCCCCCTTCTTCTGCCCCTCCACAGAGCTGAGGAAGTCATTAATTTGCTAACATCCTGAAGTGGCTGCTTTATTAAGCCACTTCACAATCCTGGCAAATTGGAGGAAGGATCATTTTTGGTCCATTTCCAGTGGTCATATACACACACTGGAAATGGACCAAAAGAGAACAATTTTAAAAAGTAGAAGCTCCTGACAGGGGTCAGAAAGGTGTGAGTAGAACTGCTCTGGGGATGGGCTGGTTCACTCCAACAAATATAATATTTTCTGATCCTCATCTTTAAGAGCAAACCAGTCTGTCCCTGCAGTGGACCAAACAGTGGGTCAAATGCCTGTATAGTCAGACTCTTACTTTTCGGAAGTGCACCTCGCAGAATCCCCCTGTCAGCATGACAAGATTTTCTGGAAATAATTTGGGAGGAAGATGAGGAGGAGGGAAAACACAAAACTCTCAGATTCACCCAAGGGCTGTGAGTCCTCTTAAGAAGACTGGTCTACACTCAACTCAATTTTGTGCTGTTGGATAGCACAGCTGCCACCTCTATTTTCCTAATCGCTCACCTTTAGCAGCTACATAGCAGAGAGGGTAACATGAACCTGGGAATAGGTGCATTTGAGGCAATGCAGATGCTTGAGCATTTTGTTTGGTTTATTTAAAGAAATGTTCATCAAAATCTGCCTATTTCTTTATTAATCTTATAGAAAGAATTTGGCCAAAATCCATGTTAATCCCAACTAGAGTAAACCCACTGAATCAATGAAATGTAGACAGATGTTGACTTCCTTAGTTTGCATTAATTTAAGAGATTCACTCTTGTTGGGACTAACAGTTGGATTTAGGCCTTTAAGATCTAACTGTCTGCCTGCCTAGATTTGTAGCATTAAACAAAATGGACAGATTCTTCCATTCTTAAAAGCAAAGTAAACTCAGCTTGCATCACAACCTAGGAGACAGAGCCATTCTGTGAGTTGCAGAATGGAAAACAGAACAGTAGCTTCCCCCCTGGGGAGCTCTGACACATTTGAAGGGGGCTACAGACTGGAAATAATTCTTCACACTCCACCTTATAAGGTTTGTTATGCACCTTATACAATCCTGATTTCGCCTATATTTCTTTCATATTGTGTTTATGGCTGTGCCAAAAAAAGATTGAGAATGGCTGCTCTAAGGCTCCAAGATTCTGCATAGAGTGTTCTAGGACTAGAGTGATGAAAGCGATACCTTTTCTGGAGATTTTTGGTTTAGGAATGACTTTCTAAAAGCTTTGTTTACTGTTTGCTCATATTTGGTAATTGTGTTTGTGACTCTGAACAAAATCCCTCTTACTTGCTCTGCGTTGAAGGAGTGGCACTGATACAACGCCCAAGAGGAAAACAAATATTTTTTTCATTACAATGGGGGCAATTTCATTTTTTTAAATAAGAGTTTCCCAGAAGTCACAAGTTTCTTCACATTTAGAATGGAAACTAATTGACTGGTGGGTTTTTTTTTTAAATCAAACACAGGACAAAGTGAAACGGACATATTCCATTTGCGTCTAGGCCTTCAGTGCTCAGTTGTTTAAAGTCTGCATTTGAATCCATGTGTATTCAGCCACAGTCTGACTCTTGAGCTAAGACTGCACTTTCTCCCCACCAAGAGACGCCTAACGTCAAACCTATACATGGCAAGCAGGTAGAACATAGTTATCCATATGCTGCAAATAGATGCACCTACTGAAGTTGGTGTAAATGTGCAATAATTCTGTTTCACTTTATTTTTTTTTATTAATTTGACAAATCTAACAAAATCCTAATTTCTCACTGTTCATGTTGGACAGACCCTGAGTTTAAAAAGAAAAAAAATCTGAATGAAGGAGGAAGCAAAACTGACCAATTTCCCCATTTCTACCCATGTATAAGCGATTGAAAACGATAATGCAAACAGAGATTCTAATCTAAGGTAGAAGGGGACAAGCATCTGCTTCTCATTACATTTGCAACACTTGAATGGTATTTCTAATGTGGTGAAATGTTTTTAAAAGGAGAGGCCTGAGCTTCCCAGGACTGCAAGGAACAATGGTGATTGTTGTGGTACCTTTGGGGATCATTTGCATTTGAATAATTATTCATCTGCATTCAGGGGAGAGGGGAAAATGCACCTCTCTGGTTTGAGAGGAGAAGGTATATTGGTTACAATTCTTTTGCTTGAAAATATAGAAAGTATTCAGTGACTAAGGGTGGAGAAGTTGTTTAGTGGACATTCTAAAACAAACCCATCTAATTTATATTTCCTGGCCTAATACACCGATCAGAACCCCTTCAGTGCACTTCTCTGAATTTTACAGTTCAGGTAAAAATTCAAAAATTACATTAAAAGTGTATTTTTGGGAACATTTAATACATGTCAGCTTTCCAACTGATACAAACATCTTAGAACTGCAGACCTGGAAGGGACTCTATGGATTATCAAATCCAGTCCCTGTCAAGAAGGCATAGTGGGGAATCGAACTCTCAACCGGATGCCTAAACCACTGAGCTGTCCAGCAGTTCAAATGGATATTAATTCTCCTCTGACACCGATGGGCTTGTTCATTTCCTATCCACTTCAGCAATCAGGTCAGTAGACTCTGTACTGCAGATTTGATCTACACTGCACAGTTACATCATTTTGGTACCATTTCAGGTGTCATGCCTCCACCCTACATGTGAATTGCAGTTTGCTGAGGTACTTAGAATTCTGTGTCAGAGAACTCTAATGCGCCCTCTGAATTACAGCAGAGAATTCTAAGACCCGCAAGTGGTATTAACTGCTACACAGAGAAAAACACTGCATTTCTGAAAGTGTCTCAGACAAAGGCAGAGATCACAAAACTCAGTCTGTAATCTATGGCCAAAATTCTGTTCCTTTTTACTACACATCCTTTTTCTGATGTTTACAGTATTCACATCTACCTAAGACAGAAAGACAACCCATTGCTTTCATTGGGCCAATCCCTTGCTTAGGTAGGTGGGGATCATGAGGCATGCCCTGAAAATCCGAAAGGGATTCTGACCGATGAATATAGGTTTCTACACTACAGAGCATAACATATTTACCCTCACAGGCCTCAAAATGGGATTTCTGGCTTCTGCCTATGCCAGAGGGATTGTACTTTCTGAGGCAAAAGGTTTTCTATGACTTTCTTCCTGCAGTGGGAAAAGAGCTGAACCATGTCTTTAGAGAAGTCAGGAACATGTGGTGCTCCAGATGTTGGTCAGGCCTAGTCAGCAAACTCCCATGGGCATGGATGATGGGTGCTGTAGTCAAATAAGGACCACAGCTTCCTCACCACCTCTGACCACACATGATGTTGATTGATGACTAATGATCATGTAGCTGTTTTTCAAAAATTAACTAACAGCCATAGAGAGGACAGATATCAGAGTCACAGTAGCACAGAAAGGAGAAACTCAAACCTCCCCTATTAAGTCAGAATCTCAGCATCTGCCCTGCCCTGTGCAGCAATTTAAACTAGTAAAAAGCCTGTCAGTGTTGCCACATGAGTGTGTGTGGAAAACAAAGCTAATTAAACAGTTATGATGAAAATATTTTATAGAGCATGATCCAAACAATGTTAAATGTTTAAAGCCCGCTTAATTCAACAAGGGGCAGTTAAGTGTGTGATTGTCTTTTGCTTTGAAATCAGTGAGATTTAAAAGGCTTAATTTTGGATGGATTTTGTCCCCAGTGTTTTCTATTCCTTATATGGTGTGGTAATTTGCACTCTTTACAAACAATAACACTGAATAGCAGATTATCAGCCAGATGTGTTCTCCTGTTATTCACAGATAAGGATCTTGATAAATAACCTTAGTACCATTTTGCCAAAAAAGAGAGGGAAAAAAATAAATGCTTTGACCCTAAAATCATCAACAGTAGCTGAACTTTATGTGCTTTTTACAAATCATAAAATAACATTGTTATCACATTCCTATGACCCCAACTGTGAAAACAAGAAACTGAATAAGAAAATGAAACTAGACAGTGCAAGGAATGTATTGATTTTCTAATCTGATGTTAACTTTTTTCTAGTGCTGTTGTGGACTATCAGACACAGTATACCTGTCTTCCTTCCACCCCCTGTGTTTCTTTTCATAAAACATTATAAAAAGTTCTGGCTTCTGCCTGTGCCAGAGGGATCGTATTTTCTGAGACAAAATGTTCCTGCACTTAATGTTTCAGTGACTCCACTTGTGAAAAGCTCTATGGCCAGGATTTGATTGGAATTACCACGTGTGCAAGAAAAACTGCAGAAGTGGCTCCACCTACATAGGGAGATCTCATTTTATGCCTAATCACATGACCAGATACATGACCAGACCTTGCCACCTAGCCACAGCCACTTCTTGGCCATATGTGGAAAAAGGATACTAGCCTAAGCTAAAGACAAATATCAACCCTTCCATCTCCCAGAATTGGTGTAAACCCTTGCTTGTCTCATGAAGTGTCAATGTTTTCCTCCTCCCCTGTGAAATGGGAAGAGTTTCTCTACCACTTTTGATGACAGCGTTTGCATTTGGAAAACTGAATTTTGCGCAAATTGTGAGGTGGATTTTTGTGCAAAGTATCATAAAAGTTGCATTGGATAGGTTCTTTTTATGCTTCTGATCAATCCGCAAATTTTTCTGGATTCATTTTGTATGTGCACATAGCTTCAAATGGGGGAAGGCACAATTGTGCCCAAGTGCTGTTTGTGAGCTTCCCATAGGCAATTGGCTGGCCGCTATGTAAATGGAATGCTTGAGTACAAAGTCTTTGATTTCATCATGTAGAATTCATCTTGTCTATTTATTTAGGATGACCATGTTGATTGGGGATTCAGATAGTAAAAAAAAACAAAAAAAACCAACCTTTTTCTCTGGCACAGAGCTTGGAAGTAATTAGTTACATGTTGCCTGTAACTAATTCATTTGTGGTAATCAGTAATGTAACTAGTGGTCACAAAGTTAATGTTTACTATATAATGGGGAACACCCATGTTACTTAGGTGTAATGAATTACATCCAGTTACTTTCAAGAGTTACTTTTGCCAGGAGTTTTTCAGCTTTATTGCCCTACTCTTATATATCCTCCATAGTGTAGGAAGTATTTGTTTCTGTCCTTTGAACTTTTTAGGTGCAATATCAGAAGTCGTCACTAGAAGGAATTAAAGATTTTCCTTGCATTTTTCTGGCCTGTAAGTACGGAGCTGGTTGTAATGTGCAACATAACAAATTACTTGCTCAATTGCACACCTTTTTAAAAAATCATGTTATTAGATAGGAAAGGCATCTATAAATAGCCCTGATGAACATGCATAGGTATGGTAAACCTGAGACAAAACTCCTCCTTACTTTGCCTAGCAGCAATAGACTGTAATTCACTGCTAATCTCCAGATGGTCGTTCTATGCATGCTGTTTAATTGGGGCCCCTACCACTTTAGGGACCCTTGTTCTCTGCCTAGATTCCTCCAGTGTGAATAAATGACACATGGTATTACCAAAGTATTATCTCTACAATCTGAACCAGGACTTTCCCACAATACCTTGCAATTTGAGTTTGCCATATGCCCTCCATCCTCTCTCATTCATCCAAGCTTCACATTAGCCAGGTGTTTGGCCTGCCCCAATTAAGCTGAACTGTAGTCTTGAAGTGCTTGTGATTTATCAAGCTATGCAAATCTTTCCCAGCATATTTGTCCAATTGGAAGATAGGTAGGGATAGTTTTCAATAGCATGAGAAACGACTTGGCCCACTGCATAAGTGCTTTAGCAGATGGTGACCGGAGAGCTGTTTTGCTGAAATAAATCACCTATTGGGCGGGGGGGGGGGGAATCTGGAAAGCCGCAGACGGTGGAAACATGACAAAGGCTTTATTGGCAATATTTGGAGATGGCCTGAAGAATGAGTCAACTGTTTTCCTATCATTTTCAACACCTCACCTATAAAAACCCGAGATCCCTGAAGCCTCCATGCCTTAGAAGCTTTCTGGGAGAGGGCCACCATCAAACTCTGTAACTCCTTGCCACCTCTGAGCAAATAAATATGGTGTCAGACTCAAGAGGTTTTGAAGATGTGTGTACTTTTTGGATCAATTAAAGGGAAAGCTACTTGACACACATGAGAATTTTCCATGAAGTTATAGGTCAATGTGTTCCAACCGCCTACAAAAGACCACCATTAAAATAGGATATGTATTATGCCCATCTTGGATGTCAAAAGTGACTGTTACCATGCACAGTTGTATTTTTAGAAAGCAAGTCCCAGTTCCTGGTGTGAAAAGAGGAGGTGGAACGGAGAGCTCTTGATTCTCCTACCTGATTCCTAGAGAACCTGATCTCTGATGGTCAGGGCTGGCCCAAAATAACTTGGTGTTCCAAGCGAAACATCTAGTGTCCTACACACACTCCTAGCCCCTCACCTATATCTTTGCCAAAACACCGGGAGATGTTTGGCTGCTGACTGAACCAGTCTAGGAAGGGAAGGAAATAATCCCAACCAAAGCAGACCCATGGAATCCATGGGATTTATGTTCAGTGTTGAGTCCAGCTGATTCAATCTACCCTAGTTGGGCTTAGTGACTGAATTTAGGTCACAGTAAGTGATTTCAGTGGACCTGGGGATAAAATGAGCTGTTCCCAGTGGTGTATCACATGCTTCACAGGCCTAAAAGTGTCCTTTAAAAAACAAAGCAAGCAAGCAAACAAACTGGAAGGGCTCAAATATGCCCCTGGCAATGCCTCCAAGGCCCCAAAGCCTACTGTTCCTGTAGGCTTCCAGGAATGGAAATGGGTGGGTGGGGGTGGAGAGGTGTCTGTTTTTAAAACTGGGGGCTCTGAGACAATAGAAATAATGCTTCTGGTGGGTTCTGCATAAGGTCCACTGAATGCATGATGCCCGTTCTTGATCTGTTTCACCTCTCAGTGTTACACCTGAAGCAGCATAGAGCATCAGTATTAGAAATCTTAATTGTGATACGGAAGTAGTGGAAACAAGCAAATTAATAAAACAACAGCAGCTTAACACCCCCTCCCCATGAAGAACACCAGGAGAGAGAAGCACAAACATGACAGTGAAACAACAATTGTAAACAGAAATAAAGGCAGCAGATGGCAAAGCAATGCAACAGTCAAAGAAGTTCAAACATTGTGTTGTAAAGCATCCTAAGTAAGCACCATTAAAATGTTGTGGAAATACCCATTGATATTAAAAGGACCCATGCCTTTTAAGGAGAAAGGTGGGGTAAAAACAAGCAAATTTATTTATTTATTTATTTTTATTTATTTATTCGATTTCTATCCCGCCCTTTTAGACAAAGTCTACTCCGGGCGGGTAAAATAAACAAACACCATTGAAATGTCATTTGTCTGGATACTGAGTGAATGGAGAATGGGGAGGGGCCTTCCAAGCAGGGACTGTGAAGGAAGTAATAATAATTGGGCAAAGCTGCATGGGAGACTTCTTTCATCAGCAAAATCTTTGCAAGATAGGAATCTAGACAAATGCAAGTGGGCTAAAACAAGTCCAACTGTTCATAGTTCAGCCTCACCTCTGTATTTGACCTTGAGGTTAGAATACATTCTAACATTTGGCTAGAATGTTGCTCTAGCTTTACTATCCTTCTCAGGGTACTGTTAGGGCTTGGTCACAAGTACAGTCAACCCTCGACTTACGAACTTAATCCGTTCCGGAAGGACGTTCTTAAGTCGAAAAGTTCGTAAGTCGAATCAGCATTTCCCATAGGAATGCATTGAAAACCAATTAATCCGTTCCGGCTGTTTTTGGTTCTTAGGTCGAGGGGCGGTTTGTAAGTCGAAGCATTAGTTCCCATAGGAACTAATGCAAAGCCGGTTAATCCGTTCCTACCACTAGGGGCAGAATTTTTTTCTTTTTTTTCCTTTTAACCTAAGATGACTTTTTCGGTTCGTAACTCGAAGCAAAGTTCGCAAGTCGTGGCTATATTTTTCTATCAGAGCGGTTCGTAAGTCGAAATGTTCGTAACTAGGGCCGTTCGTAAGTCGAGGGTTGACTGTAGTGCCATTGTCAAGAAGTGCTGGAAAATGCAACTTTTCATGCTTCTTTTATCACTAGCTGTCAGTGAAGAGCATGCTCTGAACCTGCTGCTCGTACCATAGTTTTCCCCTATGCCTTTGAGTCCTCAAGACCATCCTTTACTTCCTGTTGCTTCCTTTTGGTAACTGTCCTCTTTTCTCCATTTTCTGTCCTCTGAAGAAGATAAACATGTGGAGATGCAGCTTCACAAAGCCATGACCTATAAGTAAGTGTTGTTGTTGTTTCCTTTAACCAAGAAGCATCCAGATTAATTATTTTTTCCTTTTCCAAGGGAGGGGGTTAGACTTGGCAAGTCTGTCCATGTCTTTCTCTGCACTAAAAAGGAAATAATGACATTCCACATCCTTCCAATAAGACATTTCCCCAGGATCGCTCTCCAGTTGTCTCACTGGGGGAACGACAAGGTTGTGTGGTGACCTGGGAATATAGAATGCAGCCTTATACCGATACTGGTAATTGGCCCATCTAGTCCGACCCTATCAACTCTAAATGGCAGCAACTCTCCAGGGACTTGGAAAGGATTCCTTCCTGGCCGTCTTCTATTAAAGTACCAACCAAGCCAAACCTTTATTAGCTTCCAAAATCAGACAAGAGTGGGTATGTTCAGGATGGAACACTGTTTATCATCTATATGGGAATATTGACTACTCACATGAAGTCACAATAGCCTGAAAGAAACCATAGGAAACAATTGTCCTTACCGTGTGTTCCCTAAAGAGATTGCATTTCACTGACTGATTGTTCTGAAATGTATTAGTCCAGGAAAACGAGCCTTTTCCTAACATTGTGTTTTCTTCCTTCTCCCAGAAAAATAACAAGAGGACCTAAACAACAACAGTGTGTTTGTCTATTATGTTCACACAGCACTTGGTATGCATACACTAAGCATTTTTTTCTATTAATGTAGTATGCTTTAGAATCTGCAATACAAGATGGAAAAAAATACATGGCGTTTTTCTTATTAATACACTCTTTGGCAGTGCATTATTTCCAAACAGTCTGATTTAGGACAGACAGCTGTTAGAAAAATTAACATTTTCCTCCAGTTACAGTGTTCCATTTTATATCTGATGCTTCAAGTAACAATGTCCTGTTTAAAAGACAAAGGAAAAGAGCAGAGAAGAAGAGGTAAATCCCGGAACCCAAGATCTACGTAAGATCTTTCTTGGGTCCCTGTCACAGTATTGAACAGAAATCAAACTATGAAGGGGACAATCCTCCAGGGTCCATTTCCCCATTTGTCTACATTCTCAGATAGACTTACGAATAAAGCAAACTGTGTGTATGGATATTTTTCCTATTGTTTAAAACAATATTCCTTTCCATCTTCCTGGGAACTCTCAACCTACAGTAAAAGACACCAATTTCCCCTTCAGTAAAAGACATATTTTTCTCTAATCGAAGCCTTGCAAAGTTCTTAAGTTTTGCAAGTCAAAAGCTACACCTAGCTATGCAAACACAGATCCAGATAGCAAGGTGGGACTGAACTGAGCAGGCAGCTGCTGAGGAGAAACAACATTCAGAAAGATCTTGATAGGCTCCAGCACTAGGCTGAAAACAACAGAATAAAATTTAAGAGGGAGAAGTGCAAAGTTCTACACCTAGCAGGAAAAAAACCCAAATGCACAGTTACAAGATGAGGGATACTTGGCTCAGCAGTACTATGAACGAGAGGGGACTTGGAATTGTTGTAGATCACAAGCAGAATATGAACCAACAGTGTAATGTGGCTGCAAAAAAGGCAAATGTTATTTTAGGCTGCATTAATCCCATGAAGTACTAGTTTCCCTCTATTTGGTACTGGTTAGGCCTCATCTTGAGTATTTTGTCCAGTTCTGGACACCGCACTTTAAAAAAGGATGCTGACAGACTGGAACAAATTTAGAAGAGAGCAACAAGGATTAATGGGGGACTGGAAACCTGGGCATGCTTGGCCTTGAAGAAGAAAAAGAAGATTGAGGGGAGATATGATAGATGTGTGCTGCTTATATATCACCCCATAGCACTTAAAGCACTCTCTGGGCAGTCTGCAATGTAATTATGCAGGTTTTGCACTGATTGCCCCACCACCTCCCTGTGAGCTGAGTACTCAATTTACCGACATAGGAAGGTTGGAAGGCTGAGTCAACCTTGAGCCAGCTACCTGAATCCACTGGGAGTGAACGCAGGTCCTGAGCAGAGTTTTTGGCTGCAGTACTGCCATTTAACCACTGTGCCGTGATTTTTTCCTCATCTTCTCTCCCTGAACCTTCAGCACCACCCAAAATCTTCAGGGTGGCTGGTGAACCAACCCTTCCTTATTTCTCCTGAGAGACACCATTCCATCATTAACATAACTAGATCCTTGCTTTTAAATGTACATAGAGGTAAACTCAATTGTGGATCCGAGCTACAAAACAGTGGGTCTGTTCTCTTTGGGACCAACAATTGGACATTGCCCACACATTTTTAAAAAGGAGATTTAAGTCTTCTGTGAAATTAGATAACTGTAGATAAAATTCCCACTGCTATATAAAAATCTGAGTGTAGTTGTAATCTAACAACAACTTTGAAAAGACAAAAATATGAAATATGATCTGCTATTTCAAGAATAAGCCAAATTGCACAACTTTTTAAACCTGACTTGCAGCCAGAGGATTAACAAACCATTTTAACACTCTTTAAATATCCATTCTGTCACTAAATCATCAAATGCATACTTTTTGATCTTCAAACATTTATTGTCTACTTAGGCCACAATCCAATACAAAATTGAGTATCTTGTTGAAAAGAATGAGCTTAAGTATACTAAGTGCTGGACTGTGATCTCACTTTCCATTGAGAGGTCACTGCAAATGAAAGGCAAAGGAAAAAGTAAGCAACAGCATTATATAAAACAACCAATTGATCATATGCTTTTTGGCAGCAGGGTCCAATTACATGGGTGGGAAGGTCAAATGCCAACTTGTTCTTCGATATACAAGTATCATTGGTTTCAGAACACATGGACTATATGTACAGCTGCTTGTCTTGTACAGGTCAGAATCCTATTGATGACTGTATAAGGTTTTCATAACTTGCTGCAGCTAGTTGACAAGGTGCCAGATCACATCTTGGTCACATATCTGGTCACACACTCAATTTTGCAATTTCAGCATCTGATCAATTAGCTCATCTGAGCTATGGCAAGTTACACAAATTTTACATGAACTCCATCTGCTGTATTCAATGCTGTTAATAATTTTTACAGTTTGTTTTGTTTTTATTAGCTAATTAGTAATATTACCTTCCCAAAAACTTTTTTTTTTTTTTTTAGAAATCAGAGAATCTATATTTAGATAGTCATTAATAGAGAGAGGGGAAAAATCACTTATAGGAAGACCCAAATGGAAATCAGACCAACGTCTGATCTTTGAGAGGAAAAAGTCCAACATAGAGAAGTAACTTCTCCTAAATAGCACATGGCCTATGGGCATGTGAATCTTTGGGATCTTCCATTTTGGAGAAAAGTTCTGCCTTTCTTCTCCCATTTACTTACAAAGGATCATGGTGCTTACTGGAATTTGTGTCCAAACTGTAAAAAGTCCATTTCCCTTCTGGAGCAATTTCTAAAAAGAGTTTGTAGCTAATCAGAGGCTAATTGAAAACTTCCAGTCAGCATAACATTCAGTCACTTATACCTGGCAATTAGCAAATTGCTGGTGGGATTCTCAGCAATGTGTTAGTTACATTCACTTGCTTGCTGAACGCTCAATAATCCAAGTGAGGACTCATTAATTGGGAGTTAAAATTGACTGAATGTTACATTGTTTGCCTTCTGCATGTGTAATTAAGTAAGAGGATTTCCATCTCTGTTTGCAAATAAAATGAAAGGATACCACACAGCGACAAATACATTTCTTTTACATTCTCCTCATTTTATTTGTCCTTTTCCTGCTGTTATTTAATACAACAATTTCTCCAGTGGACCAGATCTTGTTGAGTCCATTGTGGACACATGAGTCTTCTAATGTTCTCCAGTGTCTACCAGTTTTGAGACACATAGAGTCAGTAGAAGGAAGATCAAATCTTTGTGGAGCAGTTTGTCACTGTAGCCAGAAAAGATGGGATAATGTTAACCAATCATTACAGCATTATATTGTTTCACCTGTCATCAATGTGTGTACACTGTGAATTCTTTTCCTGCTTTTTTCTTGCTACTCTTGTTGAGAATTTCTGTAGCATCACTAATGCAGAGGTGAGGGATATCACTTTTTTGGCTTACAAATCCTGGAATATCTAAACCAGAAGAATCACTGGCCATGGTGGCTGGCATATTCTGGGATTTGTAGGTCAATATAGTAAGTTTTTGAACCTCTGCTTTAATATTACAAAAGGATAGGAATGAGAATGCTTTCAATGCTCTTTGTACACCATCAGGCAGCATCCACAAGGGGTATTAAATAAACCAAGATATAATAAAATAGGACCACAAAATATTCCAGTCAAAATAAATCACAAATATAACAATAGCAGAGAGGCAAAATGTAAACCATAGTGTAATGTTGAAAGTTGTCTGAAAAAATAATTGAATGTTAACTTGCTGCTAAAAACATAATACTGTAGCGTCAGTGTCAATATCAGTGTCAGTCAAGCTTCAATAGAGAGGTAATTCCAAAAATGAGGAGCCACCACCAAAAAAGGTGTCTGCCTAGTTCTTACACAACAGGCTTCTCTAGGCCAAGAAAGGAATATAACTTGAAAGATCCACCCTTCTCTCATTCTTAGCTGCTGTATAGTCATCTGCTTGTTGCCCAGAGAACTGAAATGAAATATGTATATATTAAAGATTTGGGGCCTGTATTGGTCTACTGCAGCTGCCATTATCCTTGACATTTGGGCACTTGGGCTGGAGCTCATAGGAATTAGAATCCAACAACAGCCAGAGGTCCATGAGTTTCCCTTCCCTGGTTTGTGTTTACATACGTGTTCAAAGTCGCATGCACATGTGTTCAAACTCTGCAAATTGGATGTTATGATGCAGATAAGCGTACTCAGATTTTAAAATATGAACATTTTGCTTGAGAATTTTCCTATGTCTGTTTCCATACTAGTTAGATCCCAACATGAGTTCCCAGATGTATTTCCTGGAAATGTATGGTAAGGAAGATAAGAACAACAGCAAGCCTAATATCTTTTGAGAGCTCTAATTTAATATTTGAAGACCCTCATTTACACAAAATGCACTGGTTTCAAAACTCTGGGCAACCAGAAACACCTGAGAATCATGATCTGCCTGGCCCTTGTTTTTGTGCAACTATCATACCTATACCTGTAACTAGACACGGGGGGAGGAGGGAGGAGGAGAGGAAGGGAGGGAGGGAGAGAATGGATGAGGAAAGATACCAGATTGCCAAGGAACGTCAGGCTCCACCAACACATGGGAGGAATTAGAAGTAAAGAATGCAACAGCATTTGCACATAAATATATGTTAACATCAAACTATATCATAAACACTTCCAAACCTTGAATTAGGAGATTGCCAGGAAAAACAGAATAACTCAAAGAATCACTCTGCAGCATGCCACACAATCCATATCTCTGATATTCATGGAAAGCCTCCCACAGATTTCCTTAGAGCTGGCCAAACCCCAGGGAGAACAAACTATGCCTATCTCTGAAAGACGTAAGATGTTCTGGTGGTTGGTGAGCTTTTAAGAATGGCATTCAAAGCAACTTGATTGCATATGCCAGCCATCCCCAACCTGGTAACTTCCAGAGGAAGTTGGAAATGCCACTAGCATATCCATCATCCCCAGAAAGCACAGGTTGTTGGAGTTGTACCTCTGATGTATACCAAGCTGAGGAAGTCTTGTGCTATTTTGGCAAAAGGCTTCCAAGCCAAGTGGCAAAATCATCACAAAGAACAAGCAAGCAGTTGTTTTAAAAAATTACAAACACACATACCCATTGTATTCTCAATTCTCTGCTCAAACAAAATCTGGCTGGAGAAGTTGTGCTGTAAATTGTTGCATGAAGGAGAAGCCAGTTCAAAAGAGAATTAGTTATCAGGTCAAAGAACCAACCTAGATATTTGTTAAAATAGTGGGGTATAAAAATAAAGGGATAGAGGAGAATACTTTGGCAAAGGAAGTGTGTCAGCCTCAGCTGAAAGATGTTTAATAAGTAGAGGTGGGTGTTTTGTGCTTTATACGAAGCATGAAATATGGCACCCCAGGTACAGCAAAGCCCCATTCCCCACCATCCTGGCTGACCGGGCCTCTTACCAGACTCTGTGTGCCGCTGGCATCCTTCTGCAGTGGTGGTGCTCCAGTCCAGGCAGGATTCTGGCTGGTCGTTCCCCACCTCCACAGGCAGCTGACTATTCATCGGCTCTGTGGGGAGACTCCCTGTCCCACCTCCTTGTCAGAGTGGTCGGCTGCATGGGAAGATGGGGAAGGACTGGCTGGCCTCCTCCCTGGATTGGAGTGCCCCAGCAGCGCATGAAAGCCGGTAAGTGGCCTGGTTGGCCTGGGGAGTGGGTTATGAGGCTCTCCCACACCTGGGGTGCTGCACTTTGCACTTCATACAAAGCATGAAGCGCGCACCTCTAATATTAAGGCATATGCAAAACTGTTCATCTGTCTGAAAATTAATATTAAGGAGTCATTTGGATATTCCTAGAGCTACTTTAGTGGCCACAAATTGATTGGCCAGAGCTTCGAATTGGCGCCAGCAAGCTCAGAGAGGCTCCCAAAAGGGGTAACGAATATAGACGAATATGAACGGATCGATGAATAAAACCGAGGAAATATTCGTCAAGCCATATTCGTCCTGATTTAAAATTTTACAAATATGGATCGATGAATATATGATGAATCGGCTATATTCGTCAGAAAAACTGATCCGTTCTTATATTCGTCCCCATCTCTAGTCTGGACTGGTTGGTTGGAAGTCAGTGGGAGTGTTTTTCTTTGTTTCAGTGGTTCCCTGTGGATGTGTGGGCTCCTAGCACCCTGGAGAAGGGAATGGGGGGGGGGAGTTTCCCATTTTGGAGGAGATCACTTTTGCTGCTTCCTGCTGTTTTGCTTGGTGGTCAGTTTTGGCTGTACTATTGCCCACTTTTGGAGTAGATTGATATTTTTCATGTTCTTTAGGGCTTTCAGATGAATGCCAGAAAGAATACAAATGAGGAGAAATGAAATGAAGGAAGACAAAAGAACCAGTCCCTTTCATTTTTAAAGAAAGGATTGATACATGAAAGACACAAAAGAACCTGACATGAAACAAAGATGTAAATTTTTACCATTATTTATCATAATAGCTCAATGGCTAAGGAATCCCCATATCAAAGAAAAGCTCAAAAATAGTTCTTATTAGGATTCAGGTCCAAATAGTACATCATCAACTATATTACACTGCACAACATTTTTATTTTGCTTTTAGATTTCACATGGCAAACATAGCACAATTTGCAGTCATATGCTCCCTTTAGTTACTCTTCCATACTCGTGATGAGAGCCTAATAGGTTTTGCAATCAGAAAGAATTTGCAAGAAATTATTCTGCCAGAATTTGGGATAAACATACTTAAATTGCCATTAGTCATGCCAAGGTTTTTTTTCTGAGCAGCTTTTAATATCAAGAAATAATATGCGAGGAGAAAGATGAGAAAAGCAACCTAGGAAATGGCTAGTATATTACAGTCAGAGGAAGCTAAGGATAAAAAAGCAGTAGACAGGCAAAGAGACAAGATTCAAGTTAGGATTCCAGCCAGCCAGCAATTTCTTCCTGGTTTCCTTTATGAGAGCTTCTGTAAAGTTTGGTTCAAGGGACTGGGGTGACACTCTGTTACATGGCGTGGTAGAACTGAGGAGTGATTTCTGACAGAAACTGGCACAGGTCCCATTATTCAAGAACAGAGAGCGCAGTGAACTGGGAATTCCAGATTTTAGAGTACCTTAAATGTCCATTTGGATGCCCATTGTAATGTAGTGGCTGAACTTTAGAGCCCTAGGTTCAAATTTCTGCTCAGCCATGGAAAATCACTGCAACTGTTAAAACCACTCCTTAAATATCTCCTTACATGAAAGCCATGTAAGGGTTACTATAAGTCGCTCCAACATGAAGGCACAAATGAAGGCAGAAAAACAGAGCTCTTTCTGTTAAGTTACTTTTTGGCCTACAGATTCCTGGATGCCCCAGCTAGCATGGGCTTTGGTGCTGTAGTCTCCCAAAGTACTTCTTTGTACCTTTTTCAAGCTGTATATCTTTGATCCTAAGAGGAGTGGAATTGGGGTCAAACTCAATGTATTGAGTTTGTAGTAGTCCTGTCTTCGCACTCCCAAATCAGTACTGGCAGATCAGTTGTCTAGGTGTAAAATTATATATTAAGAAGAATACATATCCTTCTGCAATTAGCCAGTTTTCTCTCTGACAAGAAGAGTTCCTCAGAGATGTGTATATTAGTAACTAAACTTGTAAATAAAGCCCATATTTACCTCCCAATGATCAATTACAAAACAAAGCACACTAAATACACAATACATGGTTGAGGGAAATCACATGCTATGTCAAACAGACAACTGTCACCTGAGGGGGCACGTCAGCTAAGTATTTGTTTACTGTATAGCTGGACCCATTTCTTTTTATTCTGTAGGCAGGGGCAGCTTATTTTGCAGCTGACATCACTTTTCTCCATTTTCTGGTGTGTGTGACTGCCCATCTCAATCCAAACGGGCAATTACAAGTGTGTCCTATGGTGACACCTTAGTGAGTTATGGTGTTCAAGCAGGCTAATTCTTCTCATCTGAGCTCCTGTTGTTTCCATTCCTCTGAATGTTTTTTCTATATTTTAAATATTTTTTCTATATTTTAAAATTATTATTCCTGTTAAATATAGCGCCATATCAGATAAGTATTGTGTCACTTCCATTTTTAAAAAATTAAAAAGAGGACAAAAGCAGTGGTAGGGAAGAAGGTGGTGTTAAGGGCATGGGGCTGTGTTCCCAGTGGAAGTTGAACCAACTGGGAAGTGTATGTGGACTCTTGCAATGGGATAAGTGATCATATTAGTATGGACAAGTGCAGTGATTTCACCAATAGGGAGCCAGATTAGAAAACTTCAAAGCAAACTGGATGCTATCCCTGTGTAGTTGCACTCTGAAACTGATGGATTTTTCCCAGCTCAATTTTTGTTTGTAGCTAAAAGGCAACTTTAGAGGACAATTATCACAGGGGAAAGCAGCATCGTTTTCAGTGGGGAAAATGCTTTTCTTCCCTCTGCTGAAGCCATAATTGATATTTAAGTATTCAGAAAATTGCTAATTTGAAAGTGTGAGCTAGAAGGGTTCTAGCTTTGCCCCTGCCTGTTGCTGCTTCTGGAAGGAGAGGGATTGCCTGAGGATAAAGTGTGCCACAATGATGGACTTTATAGGTATTCCCCTTTCCCCCAATATCTGCACATAGCTCACAGCACGTCTGACACAAATGTCATATCAAACTCTTATGCTAAATGTTGATGGTTTAGGTTTTGTTATTTTCTTCTACTTGTACTCCAGCAACATCAGTTCTGCTTTGTTAATGGAACCTCTGTAAATATTTACAGTAAATAGTCCGATGTTGCAACTTTGCACATCATATCTCATAAACAGGATGTACTATCTCATTTGGGGAAAATGCTCGGGAGTGCATTTGCACAATTAACTGGTGTGGCGGCAGCACCTGACCCTTGAAATATTGTATTTGGCTAGGGTGACACATGCCTTAGTTACATCCCGCTTGTGTATTTTTAAAGATTTTAAAAATGTTTTAATATGATTATTTATATACTATTCTATGTTTCATTGTTTTCTAATTGAATAATTTATTTTGCTTTGTAACTTTATTGTATTTTAATTAGTGTGAGCTGCCTTGAGTCACTTTATGGGAGAAAGCCAGTATAGAAATTAAACAAACAACAAACAAGCAAACAAACAAATATGAGGACAAAAGAGAAGCAGAAGCCTATGTTGATCCATCCTGCCCACAATGTGGTGTAATTTGAATTCGGGTCTTGTTCTAGTTAACAATGGCTAGTGGAACTGTGGAGGTCATTGCTCTGTCATCAGCCTTCTTTTGTAACATTGGAAGAAGGAGATCGTAAGGAAGGTTTCTTTTGAACTACAGCTCCCAGAATCCCTATTTGACATGTTGTTGTTTTTTTGTATTGTATTCATTGATCCTTTTAATATTGTTACTAACTTAAATGTTGTCTTTGAATTATTGTGAGTCACCTTGGGTCCTTTTTAAAGGAGAAAGGTGGGTTAAAAATGAATGAATAAATAAATAAATATGTTATATGATGAACCAAACAATTGTAATTTTCAACGTTACTTGAGATATTTCATTTAGGTTATACAAGGCAATCAATTATTTTGAGAAAGATGACTTTAAATGTATCCACTTTCATATGTCCAGTGGAGCAGCACAGTCTGCACTTTTTGTGAACAAATCAGCCATTATTTTCCCAAGGGACGTGTCATTTATCCACCCGGTGGCATGGTACATTTCACTGAAATGTGTCTCTCCCTCCCCAGAGACCGACAAAGTAGGAAATACAATACCTTCTTGTTGGATTAACTATTAGGGAACCACCCGTCTCTCTCTCTCTCTCTCTCTCTCTCTCTCATTACAGTTCATTAGTGGATGATTCCCGCAGCTTGTCCTATTCTATTATTTTAAAATCCTTGCAATTATTAAAAAGAAATGCAAAAGGCTTTTTTCAAAATGAATTATAAAATAAATAAATAAATATCTTAAAGTACAGAAGTATTCCCATTCAATGGCTCTTAATCTTATATTATCTCTTTGCTTAACTGGATAGATATTTTATTGCACTTCAAATTTGTGCATTGTGTCCACAAGTACAGAAATCTTTGAAATCTTTGTGATGAATAGAAACAACTTCTTCTGGTAAAGGGCACTGAGCAGGGGGCATGGGAACCAGGATGGGCAGGCAGCACCCCTGAATTTACCCATTATTCCAAGTTCTAGTTATTTAACTTCCTCTTGCTTTGCATTTATTGAAATGATTTGCTTGAAGGATGAAATGTAATCTCTTCCACTCCCTCCACCAAAGAGAACATATAAATATGACATATAAAATAGAACATAAACTTTATAAATCAGTTTAAAAAAAAACAACAACAAGGGCAAACCTCATCCACTTTGCACACGAAGCTGACTGAGATTAAGGAAAGACAAAATCATTTTCATGCCTTTAAACAACACTCATCTTTGCAATTAAGATTACTTTGTGGAAACTTTAATGACAGGCAACGTTCTAATTGGTACACCCTATACACAGTGACATGGCAGTAAGTTCACTGAACCATTGGGCCTTGCTTCTGAGTTAACATACTTAGGATTGTTCTGTAACATTGGATCTTGTGAGGGAAACATTTGTCCTTCAAGGATGAGGATGATCTTGAGGAGTTGGTGGTTCAGAAGTAGTTGCTTAAACTTTCCCTTCCCACAATTTGCCCCTCATGCAAAGAGACCAAACCTAGATTCTTAACCTTTCCCCCATCCACTAATTTTCTCCTGCAAATGACCCGGTCAGCCATTTTTTGAAGCCTGGAATTCAAAGGGAGCCAATTTGGGGGTGGGGATTTGCAAATAAAAATTAATGAGCAGGGGAAAAGCTAAGCACTGACCACACAAAAGAAACTTTTATTAATCTTTCCTTGCACTTATCGTGTCTCCCCATTCCTTATACTGCAGCTGTGAGGCTTGGGACCACACAGCTGCCAGAATGTGAACAATTTGAACTGTTGGATGGCTCAGTGGTTTAGGTACCTGGCTGTAGAGCCAGAGGTGGAGAGTTCAATTCCTTACTGTGCCTCCTTGATAAGGGCTGGACCCAATAATCCATAAGGTTCCTTCTAACTCTGCAGATCTAAGATTATAATTTGCTGTTTGAACTACAGTACCCATTATCCCCCAGTCGGTGTGATGATTGAGTGTCTGGGAGCTGCTCCCTTCCCGCACCCCCAAAAGTGATTTCCTAATGACTGGCAATGGCCAATACCATGTCTTATTCTCCTCTGAGCCATAGAGTATAATGGAAAAGTAGACAAAAACCTCTCAAGCTTGAATGCTTTTTTTCAAAAAAAGAAGTTAAGAATTCCAAATGTTTATTTACACGATTAAAGCATGCCAAATATTTAAACTTTTTAAAAAAGAGGCAACTTATAACCTAGTGCTTAGAGAGGGTGTGGGTCTGGGCGTTGTGCTGAGGCTGATAGAGGCCAAATGCCAAAATTTGAACTATACATTCCCCATGTTTTTGAATGTGTCTCTGTTCTATAAAGGGAGTGGAAGGAAGGATATTTAATTTGGAACAAGGGAGAATTCTAATGAAATTATGTGATTAAATGAAGATGGATGAAAAGATGGGATCTCCCCCACTCTCCCCTTGGCCAAAAGCTAACACATGTCAATATTTACATCATTACACCTGGCATTCATTTCCCACTTGCAACTGATCTGGAGCTGGAATGGTTTTCCTTCCATTTTCTGTACCCTTTTTTAAAGCCTCCAGGTGGCAAGATCCATTGTCTTGTTACATGAGAAATGAAGGCAAAAGCTGATTATTGCCTTATGACCATAACATGGACAGTGCGCAGTACAGGTACACACACACATCGACGCCATAGGTTCGGATTACTACGGAATTACAGGAGAAAAAAATTTAAACTCGTCTGGGAAAAGGATATTTTAGATGTAAAAAATGTATCTTTGATGCCTTTTTTAAAAAAATAGCCTTGTCAGTATACTCCGGTGAAAACAACCAAGAGTTTTGTTGAATCTGAAAAACTTAGAAAAACCCCAGACAAATAAACAATTAAACAATGCATAAGGATTCTAGGAAGGAATCTGAAAGTGCCTGTCCCTTCATGACTGTTCAGGAAATAAATAAATATCCACAAATCCCTTTCCATCTCCAACCTTGGCGAAACTAAGAGAGAATGATTAGTAATATAATAAATATGGGACCCAGCAGGAGGCGCCATTATAACTTTATCTCACATTTCTGAAAGCTTTAAAAATATGGAATATGCTGTGTTTAATCTTCCCTCAGCTTATATGAGAATATCCATGTACCTAACAGCTTCCAAACCTTCCCTTGGTTTAATACTGCATTTAAATAAATCTCACTAGCTATTGGGAAGATGAATGAGATAAAAATGTTAAGCTCTTGACATACAACACATTCCAAAGAATACTAGCAGGGCTGCTCTGGGTATTCTGTCCTTTTACGTTTTGGTGTTGATATGAGAAAAGTGGTGGATGGGAAATGTCTCCCAAAAATGACAAACTCTCTATGGGATCAAAAATACCCCCACAAGTTTAATGGCGCTCACTCCACTGTGAACATGTAGAGGCTTGAAGCCTTAGCTTGCGAATAATGGCCCTTGACATGATTGCGAAGACTATTTCCCTGGTTTGTCTCAGGAATTAATCATGGAGATGATCCCACCCAACCAGGGATCATGGAATAAATAGGATGATGTCATAATGTCAGGCAGTCCATCAAATACACATAGCCAATTACATGTGATTTCTGTGGAATATGAGCGAAATCAAGAGTATTTTACTTAAATATGCCTCCAAGGAATGATGAAAATATGTAAAGAAATAGAAGGTGTGATCACATAGGAAAACAGATCACAATTGGGACCATTTGTGGAGCAGTCTGGTGTGACATTTCCTGGCAATCACATGAGACGTAGGGAAATACATTCCAACCTGATCCTGATCTATCCAAAGCTGGAGCTTTTTGGTTCAGCTGTAGGACTACTACTGTGTGGGGCCAGGCTGAAACAGTTCCCCAGCAGATGGAAGGGTTGCTTTAATGGAGATCGCACCTGTGAGGGTCCTGCCACCCTCGTAGGTGTGCTTGGTGGGGACATGGGAGAGGGCCTTCTCTGTTGCTGCTCCCAGACTCTGGAACTCCCTCCCACTTGAGGCCAGGCTGGTCCCATCTTTGCTGTCCTTCCACAAGCAGGCAAAGACCTTTCTCTTCAGGCAGGCTTTCCCTTAATAACTGGTGGTCTGAGAGGGGTTTTTAAATGGATTGTTGTGCTCTGTTATTTTAAATGAGTTTTAGTATTGATTTTATTACGGTTTTTAATGTAATACTTGTTTAATTTAAAATATTTGTATACCTACTATTTTTAGCTTTTAAATATTGTCTTTTTAATTATGTAAGCTGCCTTGCGTTTTTTTAAAGGACAAACATGGGATAAAAATATTTTAAATAAATAATAATTAAATTCCATTCAAGCAACAGTTTCCTGTGCAGTCAGGTGTGCATTTATGCTACTGTATGATCACACTCAGAAGTTGGTTGGTCTGTTATTTTTAGCACCACCACATATAATTTCAAAAAAAGGGAGCAGTCTCAGTTCAGCATTATATACAATGGCTAAAACCCCAATAGTTACACCTGCTGGTATAATGCAATTGGTGTAAACCTCATTGGCCACATGCCAAAAGGTAAGAAATGAGTGCAGGCATTTGCTGTTGCGCTCTGGGTTGGATGGTATAGCAAATGCCTGTCCTAATCTCTTAATTTTTGGTAATTCGGCAACAAGATTTACAGCAATTACGTTGCACTGATGTAAAAGGTCAACCGGATTTTGGCCAATAGTTTGTAATTATAATCAGTGCTTGCCCCCATGTAATGCCTTGGTCTGCTCTCTTCTTTCTTTTCAGCAATAATTGAAAACTTTTTTGTTACAACAGGCTTTTAGTATTTAACATCTAAATTAACATCTAAAATTAGCTAGTTGCCCTACACTTGCTGCCAGTATATCCTTTTTAATATATTTTTAAAATGCTTTTGTACTTCTTAATTTGTATTCCTTCACAGTGTGTTTGGGAGAACAACAACAAAAAGCTAAAATCCTGTTCTGAAACTTGTGCCATGTAAGGCTGACAAAGTCGTCCACTCCGGGTGATTTTCTGAAAATAAAACTTTCTGGATTTGGGTCCCCAAAGGACTTGAGGATCGCATGGAATTCCTTCACCATGAGGAAACTATTAGGGTCTGTGGGAGATGGGGAGGGGAAAGTCTTTGATTTCTGAAAGCCGCCATTGCTGTGAGGATTTTAATTTATTTTTCAGAAAATAAAGATTTCCCCATTACTGTGGTCCCCAGCAGCTTCCTCTTTACCGTAGGAATTCCATGAGAGCCTTGGGATCTCTAGAGGGGGAGAAATTGGTAATGTTTTATTTTTTGCAAAGTCACTGCTGCTGCTGATGTCATCAGCATTCCATGGGGTAGCTGTGGAAACAGGATTTCAGTCACAGATTCCCAAATATAAATGAACAAATAGCCAGCTGCAGTAGAATTGGCAACTGTAGATGGCTCAGCCTCTGAGGTGGTTGTTGAGAGGCTCTGCTGGCTGCTCTTCAGCTGTTCTGTTTACCCCTTCGCTTCTGCATGCTGCTTCAGCTTTGTTTCTCACATTTCAAGGGATACCGTCAGTGCAGTCTGACCTCACTTTAGGACATATGTACGATCCCAGCAGTTTATACAGCAAACACTGTTTTCTTAACCAGTGTCAGCCACATAACTAAACACATGGTCAGGGAATGAGCTGTAATTTGGAGAGATGTTTGCCAAAGGGACTCAGGGCTCATTAGATTTGTTTCCAGTGCTTATGGTACGCTTGCTGCTGCAGGAAGCTACTCTATGCTTGAAAATGTCATGGCTCTTCTCAGTTGGCTTAATCAATTCTCAGGGGCACAGTTCCCTACCTAACATAACAGGTTCCCTTCTTTTGAAAGGATAGGCAGTGCATCCTGGCAGTGCTGTCTGATAAATCGGAGTGAGATGCAGAGTTTGGTAAGGCTCTGTTTTGGGACTTATAGCTCTCAAAATCGCTTAGCCAACATTGGGATTCTTGGAGGGGTAGTCGAACCTTAGAACTTTTTCAGACTCTAGTCCAGTACATCTCAACTCTAATGTGCTTTATAGGTTCATGTCTCTTTTTATTGTGACAAATTCAAATAATAGACATCCTTCTTAGCCCATATTTACACAGTACAGTGAACAGCATAAATCCCCAAATGTAACAATATAATATTATACTGTAACTTGAAAATGCGGGAAGTAATGAAAACCTGCAGTATATTAAAGTATAATGCAGCTAAAATAGACTTACTTCCCCAAACAACAGCATATCCAACAAAACACATAAATTAAAAGCCATTTCAACCAGCAGGGGGTTTTCACAGCCATTTCAAATGCCATTTAACAGAAATTAAAGTCTGATGCTGCACAACACATACATGGAGCATGGACCACGGAATGTGAAAAGTGTGAAACAAGGTAATTTGGAAACCATAAAGTAAGAAATGGAATATATAAACATTGCAGGAGATGGAGTACCTGTATTCTGTCTACCAGAATAAGACTTAGACTGGATTATGGTACTGATCATGAACTCCAAATATCCAACATTTGAGTGTGTTTAAAGAAACCGAAGATGTAAGTTGTTTTTCACTGAGACAGCCTCTCTCAATACAGGAAGACAGCCTGTTGTGGATACTCAAGAAATCTCACCTGCAGCGTGAGAACAAGACACAAAATACTTTCTCCACATTGCGCCTTATGCAGTTTATGCAAAATGTCCCTAATATCCTCTCCCTTTGTGAAGCTAAGCACACATACACATATGTACCTGTATACAGACAAACCAGCCCTAAAGACTGACTGATTGCTTATAAATAATACATCTTGATGTGTTTGCTTTTTAATATTCCATACTACCTGCAGAACATACAGTAGGACTTCCGTATCCACAGGGGAATCGGTTCCAAGTCGTTCCCACCCTGATGCTAAAAAATGTGGATTATAGCAAACACTCTTACTAGTGAACACTATATATAGCATGGTCTCTAGCCCCTTCTAGTGGTCAGTTCTGGTAATTTCATCTTTAGAAATATATATATATATATATCTAGGATTTTTCTTTTAATATTTTTTATATTTTCATACTATGGATAAGTTAATCAGCAGACACTCATCATCAGATTAGGGGGCCCTACTGTATTGTATTTTTTCCAGGTTATTCATTTATGTAAAGGCACACACACACAAAACCAGTCCTGCAAACTGCCAAATTCTTTCAGGACTTTTTTTTTCCTTTGCACTTTCCTATGCAGGGCACAAGGCTGAACCAGATTATGCTTTACACGCCTGTCTTATACTGGATGACATAATTATTGAATAGGGCTAATATGTTCTTATGGAACAAGCAGCTCTGGCTCAGGCAAAGAAACCTCAATAGCAGAAATTACTATAGCACCTAAATGGAGACATCCCTCCCCACCTCCACCCCACAGCTTCCAGTTGCAATGTAAATGAAGGATAGTCCTCTCCATGGATTACATCTTTGCCTTCATCAGTAGGTTTTGAAATTGCTGGGGGCAAGCAAGAAGGAAAAAAGATGTCTGGGCAATAAAACCTGTAAATCAGGACGATGTATTTGAGAAACCAAGGCTGTTTGGCGTTTGCAGCCATGAACTGAAACCAGCTGTTCCTAGAAATCCTAGGAGGGGCACCCCCCTTCTTCTTGTCAGATGATACTCTATTTTAAAGTACTCCGTATTTCTTGCCCTTTTACAAGATGAGAGATTTACCTTCTGCTGCGGTTCAAAGGCGTTTGCTTTATTTTTAAAACTGCAATTGTTCCAGTGGGTGTTGAAAAGCCATCTTATGAAAACCAGGGAAGATGTTTGTCTCCGTAATGCTGGCTAAATAATGCGTCTGCCTTAAGGCCAGAAAAGCTTGGTTTTCAGATTGAAGATTGTTCTGGTATATGAGTCTCTCTCTCTCTCTCTCTCTCTCTCTGTGTGTGTGTGTGGTTAAACTCTTCAATAAGTTTAGCAGCAACTGAAGATAGCTGCAATCAACTGAAAACACATGGCTTTAAACACACATACACACACACATGCAGCGACAACAACCACCCATCCAAACTAAATGTGAAAAGAGTGTGTGGATTTGCCACAGTAGGCACAAGAAGCAGTCTGTCATTTATGTTGGATCTGAACTTTATAAAAGGATTAACATGTGTTCCTGTATGTGCACACAAGTAGATTATCTTACCATTTCTCCACTGGGATATATATATTTTTTCCTACTTTGTCCATTTGCATTGTATTCTGAGAAAAATGCTCACAGGCCATGCAGGCTAGAATTGCAAGTGAACTTCTGGATTTAGGGAACTAGGGATTTTCAGACCTATTTTGGACATCTGTTGAAAACTACGGGATGCCAGAATAGGTCCCGAAAGATAAATAAAAAGCACAGGTCTTACTAGAGGACCAGGTTTTTCCTAAACCAGGGCTCCCCCCTCCTCAACATGATGTCCTCCAGATGTTTTGTATGATACTTCTCATCAACCCCAGAGAGCATGGCAGAGTCAGCAGTTATGGGAGTTGTAGTAAAAAAAAAATTGGGAAAGTTTACATTAAAAGCAGTTATTAATGCAGAACATCTTATAGTAGTATCAGTTCATGACTTGGGGTGTGACTCCACAGTGAGGGGTATGCACATTCACTCACTCTGAAGTTGCACCAGAGAATCTGGGTCAGTGTGATTTAAGTGGCCATGCTTAAATCCAACTGCTTGCAGTTCAACTTACAGCCCAGCAGGTGTTCAAAGAATGGCATTAATAGGCAACGGAACAGGCTCTTTCCTGTTTCAATTGTCAGCTTCCTATGCAGGGTGTTGAATTGTGGAGCTGCTGAAAAAATAAAAATAAATAAGAGTCTTGGGAGAGAGCCTTTGCTGGACAGCGAGTGTGTGTGGGCTTGAACCTTAACGAGGTAAAAGGTGAGAGAGAGGGTGGGAAGGTGCTTTGATTGTGTGTGCACACACACTTCTTCCTTCCTTTCCACATCAGTTCAGGTGATCACATGCTTGAATCGATCTGAAAGGATTCCAAATTTTAAAAAATAAAAGGTTCCCTGTTGGAGAGGAAAAGCTATGCATTGGAAAAGAGGGGACTCTGGATAGATTTGTATTTCCTGTTGTGACAGCTGATCAACAACAAAAGCAAACCAGACTGCCCCAAACCTGTAGTATTTTCTGCAGTTTTTGGTAATGTGGTAGCTCCCTTACTATCTTGCCACATCCCTTTAGGAATTAATCAAGTGATGTAATTAACCTTGTGTTGCGTGTGAGAGTATGTGTATGTGTGTGCATGTGTGTGTGAGAGAGACAACAAACTCATTTAATGATATGCCTGTAAACAAAGCCTGATATAAATCATCTGATATAATTCAGCTCCAATAAGGATGCCTTCGGTCACTGAGGGAATGCATGAGAACGCATCTGCCTTCCATTAGTTATTCACTTATGAAGAGAATGAGTTGAACATGCATGTTTGGGGAAAGCATGCGAGCAATTGCAAACCTGCCCCTTTCCATTCCCCTCAGAGTTGTTGTTCTCCTACACAAATAGTGCCTGAAGTAGCTGAAATACTCCTCAGCCTACGTTCTGTCCATTCAGTGTGAACTGGGTCTTCACTACAGACTTTGATTTGCAGTTTCACAGAACAGAGCCTCTGAGGGGCAAGAAGGCAGAAATAACACCCCAGCTTGGCAGCTCCTGCTGCCCAGGGCATAAGGTGTGTTTGGAGGATTTTACCAATTCCCCCTCCCCCAGTTTCTTAGATCCTTGTATAAGTACAGTTTCCTCTTCTGTCTAGAGCTTGGAGAGGTTACACATTTTTGGAGTAAAACTCCCAGAATCCCTAGGGGGATTCTGAAAGTTCAAGTCAAACAAGTAACTTCCCCAAGGATTTGCTATGCCAGCTCCTCGGATGGCATATCTAATGAATCTTTATTGGGTCCTTCTTGGGGAACAAAGTGGTTTTGGCTCTGGCAGGTCAGCTCCAGTAGCATCCCACTCGCTTGGGCACTGGGGCAGGGAGTCTCCATGGAGACGCCACTATCAGGAGACATCAGTGATGAGGCACCAACATGCCATCACATTCCCTTCCATATCTCTGCCTCTCCCTCCCTCTCCCTCTCTTCCCCCGCCCCCTCTCTCTGGGTTAATCTCTCTGAGATTAGACATTTTAACCTAGGACAAGGTAAAACAAAGAGAGAGAGAGAGGTTGAAGGACAGAAAGCCTTTAGCCTTGGTGTTGCTTCTGTCTAGCAATAACTGAAAAGAGTGAAAAACAGAAGCGGTGGGGGCAACTGACCAGACTGATTTATTGTATGCATGTATTTAGTATGAAAAATTTATTATAACCGTTAGCCTCAAGCCAAGTCGGAATTCTGAGTCAGAACCTCCTTCTAGACCTGGAAACATGTGAAGTACCGGCAGAGAGCCTCAGATCACATACGAAGTCCCTTTTCCTTGAACACTCTAAGAAACAACCATTTTTGAGCAGTGGATGGGGCAGAGGGTTCAGATGAAGCCACTGAGCCAAGAAAAAGAAACCAAAGGAGTAACATTCAGAAGGCCATGGTAAATAGTCTGCACTGCTAGATGCTGAATATTCCCCTCACCCCACCTGCCTGGCACCATCTCTCTGGCTTTGCATATTCGTTGCATTTCCAATAGATTGCTTCACTTGCATTCATGAGGCCACACTACCTTTTTTAAAAACCTTTATATCCGCCACATGTTTTCGCAGCACTGAAGAATTGTGTAATCATGCAAAAGCGCATGTGGCAACTGTTATGACATGCCAAATACTGGTTATAAGAGAGGAGATACAGCTTCAGGCAACTGTCCAGTCGTCAGTGGTCCTCAGTGTCGTAAGAAATCAGATGTTGCAATGTTTGTGCATGTTTATTCAATTCTTAATTAAAAGCTGGCCTAGAGCTAACCTCCAAATGTTGCTTGCTTTCTAAATGTTTGTCTAGCCTCCCACCCCTCAGACTCTGTCTCTCTATTAATCTTTTCCTGCTTCTGGTCAAAATGGTGTTGGGCAGATTTCAGAGAGCATCTCTCTCAGAGAGATTTACCTAACAATTCATCCTCAGATCCTCAGCTACAGTATCTATAGGTAGTAGTAAATTGGGTTCAGGTTGAAACAGGCTGTATTCCAAATCACTGAATTGGGATCTGCTCTGAATCTGTTGATGATGTACATCCCTAGTCCTAATAATGCATTTCAACTCATCTCTGCTTTTACTGCTTATGGATGGCCAGAACCATATTTAGGATGGACCCCGGTCACAAAATTTAGAGGGCGCCAAAATCTAGAGTGGAATCTACTGGTGATTAATAGGGGAGGGGGGAAGCTTTACTTCTTGGCTTTATTCACAAACACTCTTTTTTGAAAACACAAAGTTTCTCTTTCTTCTTTGGTGGGGAGGGGGTTCATGTTCTTATCCTCCTTCTCTATGGGAGGGCTTGCATCCATGCCCCATGGGTGAGAGATGATGCTGGCTTGCCTCATGTGCCAAAATGGTTAGTTACAGCCCTGTCCAAGGTGGTCTGTGATAACAGAAAACAGACAACAGTCAGTCTTAAAGTATGTTGGTCCTCCATCCATGATGAGGGGAGCATGCTAGCCCTGCTCCCTCGTCTGATACTTTCGTCATGTAGAAGGGAAAGTATGAAGAGGAGAAGCTTGTTCGATCCATGTAGCCTCTCCATGTAAGTCAGAAGAACCCCTCTTTTTCTGTGTCACGTAGGGAACTTACATGGGTAAGCTTCTCCAACTTGAGACTGTTGCTTTTGTCACATGTGGAGGACTTTAAAATGACAAATGAGGACTAAAGAAACCAAAGCATCTGTTTCTGTTTCAAACACATTCAGGTTTACAAGGCTCCTGCTTATAAAATGAACATAGAAATATGGGATATATTCATCTTGACTAAGTATTGCCTCTACTCTGGCTGGCAGAGGTTCTCAACTGCAGTCGGGCCAAAGCAGCTTTTTTTGTGGTGGTGGCGGTGGTGGCGGCGGGTGTCCTCTTTCCCATTGAACTTGGAAAAGTTATTTTGCGGGCTGTGATTCTTACTGTTCCTCAGTGGTCATGCTGGATGCAGGTACTGGAGAGTTCCTTTCCAAAATCCTGCTCCTCCTGCAAACAGCCTTGCAGCCTGTCTCTCTGCCTGCTTACTGGGTGGAAAGAACATACATGCCCTGGTGATGCTGTGGTGTGAAGGAGGCTCTCTGTTTATGCTCAGTGGTGTTCTAGTTTTACTCTAGAGGTTCCAGGCTTGATTCACACTGGCAATTTAGTAGATGTGGGAATGAAGTAGAGGGAATGCTGTGCTAATGCCTGGCAGAAATTAAGCCCTGGAAATTTATTTTCAGAACTTTAAAATTA
The DNA here is from genome assembly GCA_037013535.1 of Intellagama lesueurii. Lineage (NCBI taxonomy): Eukaryota > Metazoa > Chordata > Lepidosauria > Squamata > Agamidae > Intellagama > Intellagama lesueurii. The sequence continues at coordinate 172,020,074 of JBAJHW010000004.1, read as the reverse complement.
GTAAGATAACACACATTAGCTGTGCATAATACTTCTCTACTGCCCTGAGAGCTCTAATTTCATATTTGCATTGTTTCAATGTGTAACTATTTCTGTTATCCTAGCCTTGCATTTATAGTTTAAATGTGCTCTGCCTCTAGCCACTTGGGAGTTTATGAATGTGCTGGCAAGAGCCAACAAGAACGAGGTCTCGTTTATGAAAAGTTGCTTGTGCAATAAGTGGGTGGTCTGCCGATCAGTGTCAGAATTTTGCTGAGATGGCTGGTCATTGTATAAGCTTCACTGCATGCACAGGCAACAAAGCGATATCATATCAGCCTCTTTGTACATGACTTGATGTTTCACAAGCGACACCACCCATCATCCTACAACATGTTGCCATGAAGAACTGAAACTTTGCTTGAAAGATAGTCCTCTCCCTGCCAAACTGCCTTACTTGTTTATTCACAAAGGCATTCAAAGAAGGAAATGAATGCGTAAGCCCTATTCACAGTAGAGATGGGCACAAACCATTGAAGCAGCAGTTCGTGCCGGTTTGTTTTTCTGTCAAACAGGTGTTTGGTGCTTCCCAGCTCCATCTCCTCTGGTGGGTGCCCATTCAGAGGCAACACCTGGAGAAGGCACAGCAGGGAAACCAGGGTGCGGCCTCTGAGTGGCCGTCTGCTGGAGGAGGCGGGGCTGGGAAGCACCAAACACCCGTTTGGCTGAAAAATGAACCAGCACAAACTCTCAGTTCGGTGGTTCGTGCCCATCTCTAATTCACAGTATATATTGTGAATTGAGGCAGACAAGGGCCAATTAAGTTGTATGCTAGAAGATGACAGGATCATGGGCAAAGTAGTCAGGTCTCAAGGTGTTAGCTAATGTTTCAAGGAATAGCTATGCTTCTTTGGGTCTCCAGGCAGGGAGAAGAATCTGCAGGAAAATGGCCACTGGAGTAATAGAACATGTTCTCTCTCTCTCTCTCTCTCTCTGAACCTGATCCCACTAGCCCTGCTTCCCTGTTTATATCAAGCTTAGTATGTTTTGATTCAATGTAAATTTTGGTAAGTACATGACATATTTGCAAGCACAGATTAATTTGACAAGGAATTTTTTTTTCCCCACCAGAGGTTCATTTATTTTATGACGGATGTGGCTGGCTGGCTCTCCCGGCCATTTGTTCCCTGTTAGTGTTGTGTTATAATTTTTTTTAACCATGTTGCTATCTGGTACAGCACTATACCGGATAGCAACAATTAAAAAATAAAAATAGTGCTTTGTTTTTGTGCAGTGCTGGAAAGCCAGGAGAAGAGGCGATGCCAAATCCCCCAGCTGGGAGGCAGTCCCCTCTACAACCCCTCCGACAACAGGCTAGCCACTGGGCTGTTGGGAAGAGGACGAAGAGAGGAGATGGGGCAGCCAGGTGTCCCTGGGGAGGGGATGGACCTGCCCTCATTACCCTTGCATTGCCACTTCCTCTGCCATGTGATTGGGGTGCAGGGCTTCCAGATGCTGTGCAAACCAGCTGACGGATGCCTGGCCGATGCCCAGTTGTTGCAGCGATCAGAGTAGGCTGCCTCAACAGTTGGGGGAACTTGGCATTGTGGCTTTTTACCACACAATATGCTGTGCTCTAAAGGAGTGCATTCATACACCACGTGGCCATCTTGTGATTATAACTCGTTTTGTTACACAGCTTATTGTGGGGCTATTGTGAAGTGTGTGTGTGTGTGTGTGTGTTTGTTGCTTTTAAAGCCTGAGTATCAATCACTTCCTCACTCCAAATGGCACCAGGACTCACTGGCTCAGCGCAAAGGCTTGCATACATGTTGTCCTTACAATATGTTGTACATGTTTGTTTAGGAAATGGTGCAGAAATTCCACACTGTTTGTTACAGTCACAGGCACAATTCATCAGTTGTTACCCAAGAAACATGACCTTGTGACACCTATCTCCTGGAACATCAGAAGAACCCATTCCCTGGTCTCAGGAGGTTTTGTTTTACTTGGTTATTTGGCCATTATCCAGTAACCAGAATCATAGGGGGAAAGGTCTGGGCAGATACTTGGAAAAGATACCTTTATAACTCTGAGAATTCTCTAACCAACAATACAAAGCTGGCTCAGAGACCTCAAGAGCTCTAGTCTAAACGAATAAATAACTTATTTTTGTCAGAAAGCTGTGCCCGATCTCTATTTGCAATATATATATGTTTTTATTATTAGTACAACATTACTAGCCATAATAATATATATATATTATTAGTACAACATTACTAGCCATGACACCTGACCTCAGTGTATCTATGAGTGAAATCCTCCAGTTTTGATTTTGGCATTACTGTGGAAGGATGTTTACAGACACGCAGATTAATGCCCCTAAGGCTTCTCCACAGAAGTGAGAATCACGAGGTTGTTCTTTGGTTTGGTTTGTTTGGTTTTGGTTTTTTTTAACAACATCCACGGTGTCCATGTGTGCCTGGGCAGCAGTTGTGTAGATCTTGGAGGCAGCAATTAGAAAAATGACCTGTTTTGGGCTACAGCTCCTAGAATTTCACAGCCAGCATGGTTAGTGGCCCCCAGAGCAGCAGCATCCTGTAATCCAAATATATAGCTTTTGTTCTCTCTGTTGGCAAATGTGCAGAGACAGCCACTGTCTTTGAACTTGCCACAGGCTTAAATGGCTCCTATGGTGAAGTCTGACAGTCATTCTGAATGGTGTGGTGGTGGTGTGAGCCGATATCATTGAAAGTAGAAACAAACAGCTCAGAATCCAGCCTGCCTGTGCCCAGAGTCAGATCACTGCCTGCATGTTGTTTCAAGCAATTCCTACAAATGCCTCTCCCCACATGCCAGCAGCCACATATTTAGAGTTTGGGTACACATTGAGGGAAGCACCTTGTGTTCTTCCATATGATCAAGGTTGCTGCCTATATGGAGCAGGCCTGGGACAGAGCTTGGAACAGTTGCTCTTTTGGACAATTATGTCCCAGAATATCCACGTCCATGTGGCCACCTCCCCCACCCCTGATGGCTGGGGGAATCTGGCATATGTAGTTCTAAAAATAATTTTCCCAACCTCTGGACAATAGACATCTATCTGTAACACATGGCTTCCCCTTTCACACTAATGCCGAACTTAAGGCATGTTGGTGAATCACAGGGCAGGGTGTAATCCTGCTTTTCCCCTCACAAATTCCCTGGAAAATGCAAGTTTTGGCAAATGCAAGCTTTTATTTGGAGGTTGTCCACACAGCGATTTTGCCACACTTCACCTTTGGTTAACTCACTCGTCCTTGCTTCTAGGAACTGCAGCTCTTTCCATTTGTTGACATTCAGTATGCAAGAACTAACAGTGTGTGCTAATGAGGAAGAGAACCCCATTGCCCTGCTTAAGGAGGCAGTTAAAAAATCACAGCCAATTGGGGGAAGGAGAATGTCAAAGGCCTGAGAAAGAGCAACAAACAACATCACAGTCAGGTGTGTATGGTGTTCGTGGAAGCCTCAACGCATTTTTCCAGCAAATCAGTAGCTGCAAAAAAGCTCCAGGAGCTGTCCTACTGGCTGAAGGAACAGAAGACTGTTCTGGCCACCACTGGCTGCTTTCTGAAAATATAAACACAGTGGCTGCTCCGTGAGTGCCCCCCTCTACACACAATATTGCAAGGATGAGGAATTAGCAGCTCCTTTTGGGTCACCCAGCCTATGCTAATCCTTATTACTGAGTACATCCAGCAAAGTATATAGGGTCTTTGTCCACCAAGACTGCTAAACTGTGTGTGCCCAGAGTCTCGGCAAAACTGATTCCTCACAAAACTTGGCCCAAGATATTTTGCTGCCTGAGCCAAGGGTTGGGTGGCAACCCCCCCTCCCCAATCCATTTTCCCAGAAGCTGGCAGCTGAATTTTACTTCAGATTTGGCAATGATGGACAGAAAAGTCCATCACATCTGAGGGCAGCAGGCTAATTTAAGGGGTTCCAGGAAGGCAGTATGCCATATACAGCCTTGTCCCCCAGCAGAGAAGAATAACTGGAAAGTTCACAAAGAACAACTGGGAACCTATTAACTGTTGCCTCTGGTGCCTGTTCATGTAATGGAAGATTGACCATGTACTTTATTCTCTCTCCTCTTGCAAGGTATTTATCGCTTTTCCTAAACCTAGAGCCCAAATCAGATTGTGTTGCATTCATCAGTGGAAAACCATTAATCTTTTTACATCATTTGTGAGCATAACAGAAGTTTGCTCTCCCCAGGCTCTTTCTGCCCCCTTTATGTTTTCTCATCTCTGAGATCCAGGTACCGCTGCACAAAATGTTGTCACATCATTATTATGTCATGTTTAAAGAAAGTCTAATAAGCCATTAGAGCTAAGAAATTAATCTTGACCAGGGTGTTTTTCTTGCTTGATGAAGTTTGGATTTGTCTGAGTTTGACAGTTGCCATTCCAACCGCTTCCTAGCTTTGATGCAACATTGCCATGGCAAGTTTTCACAAGTCATCATTATTTGCATTATGGGCAAATGCCATTGCTATCTACACTTGTTGCAGGTGACCTCAACATTACATAGCAAACAATGCTGAGAATGTAATATTACCTTACCAAACCTAGAGCCCAAATCAGATTGTGTTGCATTCATCAGTGGAAAACCATTAATCTTTTTACATCATTTGTGAGCATAACAGAAGTTTGCTCTCCCCAGGCTCTTTCTGCCCCCTTTATGTTTTACCATCTCTGAGATCCAGGTACCGCTGCACAAAATGTTGTCACATCATTATTATGTCATGTTTAAAGAAAGTCTAATAAGCCATTAGAGCTAAGAAATTAATCTTGACCAGGGTGTTTTTCTTGCTTGATGAAGTTTGGATTTGTCTGAGTTTGACAGTTGCCATTCCAACCGCTTCCTAGCTTTGATGCAACATTGCCATGGCAAGTTTTCACAAGTCATCATTATTTGCATTATGGGCAAATGCCATTGCTATCTACACTTGTTGCAGGTGACCTCAACACATAGCAAACAATGCTGAGAATGTAATATTACCTTACCAAGAAACACTGTAGGTTTCAGATTCAGGCTTCTGATCCTGCCTACACAAGACCCATGAGCTGTTGCTCATGACAGTCAGCATCATTCATAATCCTGCAGTCATTTGGGAAGTTGACTAAGAGGCATATTCACTGTGGTTTTATACAATTTCAGCTCCAATCTGGAGTGGGAAAGCAGGCTGGAGATGCTGCAGAAGTTTACTCAATTCCCATTTTGAATTAAATTTTTAATATATGAAATGTGTTGAAAAAGACCATTTTCTCTCTTGTTACCTCATAGATTCAGACATAATTTTTCCCATATTTCAAAACAAGATCCCTTTCCTGCTTCACTTTACATAGATCATTTATATCATTTACTGTATATTAGGTAGAGTTTTTTTCTCTGTGTCAGTAAAATATCTGTAACTTAAGTTAAAATATATCTTCAGGGTGGTCCTTTGGAAAGTTATGATCCACTTTTGGTCTCCCATTCAGTTGTAACTCTTTAATCAATAATCGTGTAAGGTGATCCATCAACAATCCAGGCAAATTGCTTGGAATGATGCCAATCCCAAGGGGACTAAAGGGAAGATTACATGAGCTCTCTTTTTTTGGCACTGCAGCTGATTGAATGTAAGTGTCTCAACCAAGGCTGACTGTTTTGCCCAAGGGGAAGGACAAGATGATGCCCCTTCCTATTCTTTGTATAGAAGCCAACAGCATTGACTGTGAATGGCATCTTCCTTTCAATGGAAAATCCAGAATAGGCCCTAAAACATATGAATAGGGTTTCTGGTTTTTCCTGGATTCTAGATGTGCTATCCAATACCAGCAAATCATGGATACTTTTAGGTTTCAGAGCAAATCTGAAGAGAGGCAAGGAAGCCCAAAGTGGTACTCAAATTAAATCAGAACTGTCTGAAGCACCAAATATTACTTTGCTCTTGGGTTGGGGTGTGTGTGTGTTAAAAAGCTGATTTAATACACAGACACACACACACACAGAGAAAATGAAAGTAATAGTGTAATAGAACCAGAAGCCCAAGCAAAAGGCTATTGACAGTACAAGCACTAATAAAATAATAATAATAATAATAATAAAAAGACTGAAACCTCAATCATGCAGTCTCTGGAAACCAGGAAGCTCAAAGCAGAAGGAGATTCACAGCTCACATGCCCATGAAAAGTCCAAGGTCACCTGGACACTGATCACAGAACTCCTGGGAGAGAATTCTCAGATCCTGTGATCAGCAGCTATTTTATGAGAAATGAATGTTAGACAGGATAGAGAAAGATCACTATTTTGTATTGCCTTGATTGTAAGTGTGGATTCAATTTTTTAAATTCTTTTTTTAGGTAGCTGCAGATCTCAATCCAATTGGTTGAATGCCTGTCTGTGTGTGAAATTTGTGCCATTATGTGGGATGTGAGTGGGGTGCATTATGGATGGGACCTAAGAGCATGACTCCCAGTAGGGGTGGGGAGATGAAGGAAGAAGAGAAGAACAAAGGAATAAAGGAAACTGGTTGGAGTTTCGCCTGCATACTAGAGGTCAAGCAGTAGTTGGTAGCACTGAGTTTCACACACTCCAAATTCAGGTCAGAGCCTTAATTTTTTCAATTTTCACTTTTTTCCTCATTATTTGGACAAATATAGATATGCACCATTGCTTTAAAATATTCAGATATTCAAATCAGATGGGCTACAAATCACTTAAAAGCAAATTGCTTGTGATTTATGAGACAAACAGTTTGGGCAGCATAGAAGCAGATGGTATTCACACAGCCCTGGTTTGCACAGTTGGATGGATTGGATTCTCAGTTGTTGTTGTTTTAAAGCAAGTTTGAAAAAAAAAACCACAGAACTTAAAGCACTGTCTTGTATATACCTATTCAGCCATATACTGCTGAGTTCAGTGGAAAGGAGGGAGAGAAAGAGTGCACCCTGATGTGCATAGACTTGGTTCTATCATTCACAGTCCCTTCCGTTCTCTCCAAAACAAAAACAGGCATTTCTGCAGCTATACACATGGCAGAAATGCCTTGCAAAAGAATCTCTTTCATGGCTGACAACAAAGCATGAAAGTAAACAAAGGGTGGGGGAAGCCTCCTCGAGTCCTGAAGAATGGATAGCGTAAATTGGTACCTGATCAGGTTAGTCCACCAGCACTTTAGGCCCATAGCATTTTGCCTACCTGGTAAAATAGGACCCAAACAAATTAAGTCCAGTGCAACCGGCTTCCCTTACATATGAATTCATCAGTTAGTAAAAATGAGAGTTTTCCAGTGTCCGTTATTTGCCTCACTCATACTTTACTGAAGTTGTATTTTGCCATCCCAGTAAAAGCAATAGAGATGTTCATTATAATTTTTTGACCATATACTAAGCCCCAGTAAGTTACTACATCGGCAAAAGCCAGTTATTTACAGTTGAAGGGAAACATAAACATCTGAGAGATACAAAAATATAGGGAGGCAAGAGACACATACATGCAACTCCACATGCCACCATGCCACACACACTGGTTATCAACAACACAGATACTATCAAAGCATCAAATATCATGTAGCAGCAGCAGCAATGGCAGCAGATGAGAACTACATGGATTTTCCTCCATAGACTTAAACTGGCTTGACTGAGCATTTAGACTAATTTTCTGTCTGTCATTATAATATGTTTAAAGATTGTTCAAAGTTATAATGCTTTATACTTTTTAATGATGTATTTTAGAGTTGTATTCTCTGTATTTGTTGTATTTTCCAATGTGGTTTTTAGGCTTTAGGTCCTGCATTTTTAATTAAAACATTTTTGGTGGTATTTTATCAAACTTTTTATGCTCCTGTATTTTGGATTGAATTCTGACTTAAGTATTTTCCTTCAACTTAAACTTACTTTTCATATATTTTAAATCATTTGTGCCTATAAATTTGACCATAACTGTAAGACTTTGAAGTATTTTTGTGTACATGGAACATAGAAGCACTGTAGACCAATAAAGCTTGCAGAATTAGACAAGCTGATGTTTCCTGGAATCATTGCAACAATGAAAAGACTTGATACCCAGATGAATTTCAATATGATTGGAAATGGTTGTCTGGTTCATCCTGAACTTAACCCTTTTGGGATAAATGCCAACTGTGATGAACACAGGCTTCTGATTTTTCCCTAGAGGTCTATAAAGTTTTGTAGGGCAATTAGGGAAATGCTTAGGCGTCAGACTCTCTGACCTGACAGAAGCATATGAATTTTATACAATAAAACAAAACACTTAATTAATGTAATATTTTATGAGTACTCCCCCAATGTACAAAATAAAATTAGAAATACAGTAAGCCAAGTACCATTAGAGACTTCAAAATTCTTTTGATTCAAAACACAAACCCAGTTAGCAAAATATTTGGATAAAAATGTGCTTTCTTTACTGAAAAGCAACGTTTTGGTTCATAAAATGCAATTGTCCATAAAATAATTACATGGAAAAGGAGGGCAAGAAAAACTTTGGGCTCCTAATATGATTTTGTTACAGAAATGAGCCATAATGGAAGACCAAACTTTAATGTATTTTTAGCATTTCAAGGCTCTCATTAGAAAATGAGGAGTGGAGAGGAAGTCCTTGCCTGTGAGGCTCATTTAGTAACTGTAATTTGCTCAGTCGTTTGGAAACAAAGGGCAAAGGACTTGCCAAACTTTCATGGCTGACACCTTCATCCAATATGCTCAGTTGTTTCTTGACTTCATTAATGCTGCCCTAGGATACTATTTTTCTCCAGAATGCAATGGATAAATGTTACCTTATGTGTGCAACAGAGAACTGTCTTTGGAGTTTTGCCATTCACAATAGGGAGGACACATGCATTGGAAATCTGGGCAGACCGACAGCGGTTCTTTGCCTTTGCACGTTAGGTATTGTGGAAATCCATCATCCTTTGGTTCTGAATTATAGCAACTGCAGAGGTCATTTTTAGACTCAGTGGAGCTTCTTTCAGAAATGGGATTGCTCACATGTTGTTGCTCATATCCAGACTCCCCGGAGAGCTATGGCAATCCATATGGATGCCTGAAGTCTGACAGACAGAGATACTCAGACATCCCATAATTATGATCTTCACAGGATCTTTGCTTTTAAAGAAACAAACCTTGTTTCTACAGGATGTTCTTCAGAAATCTTATCATAGGCATCCTTCACTCTCGAGAGACTATGGTAACGTGCTCTGTATGGAGGACTTGGAACAGCGTCTAGTGTTTTGACGCTGTACGCGAAGCTGGAGTGTCCTCTCCAGGGCACGAAGCCTGGGTAAAATAATATGGAGGATAGGCTGTTACCCAAGCAGCAAATCCCCCCTCTCCACGTCGCTGAAATAGTCCAATGGAAAGGCAAGAGCCAATACAACTGGTTCCAGCGACGTCGCAGGAGTTGACAGAATGACACGAACTGCCTCCGGGACTCCGGCTCCGGATTTTGCCTCGAGGTTAACTCCTGAAGCCTTTTCCATCGGTGGATATAGCCACAAGGCAGTGGAGGTTTGAAGGCAGAGTTTTCCTTCTCCTAGATGGGCTGCCTTCCAGGGCTGAACAAGTCCCACCTACCCGGCCTGTTCCCTCATGGCATGGAGGACGATGGTGGCGCCTCAGTGGGGGTTTGAAATCAGAGTTTTCCTTCTCCTAGATGGGCTGCCTTCCAGGGCTGAACGAGTCCCACCTACCCGGCCTGTTCCCTCATGGCATGGAGGATGATGGCGGCGCCTGTATGCATGTATTCCTTTGATCTATTTGGGACAATGCTATGCCATCTTCAACTTTCTTGAAAACCAATTGTGTTTTCACTTTGGGACCTTCTTAAAGGAGAACCTCCCCATATGATCTCAAGGCAACTATCATCCGACTGCAAGTCTATCCATTTACACAGGAAGTGGGCAAATTCAGCCAAAGCGTTTCTCCCCGAATAAGGGAGTCTCCCTGGTTTTTCTTGTAATCTGAACACACATGTTTCTATAAAGGAATACTCTTTTTTATAACTGTGGTTCTGAAAATCAGCTTCCATCTCCTTAGTTAGATCCTATGAAAATCTTAGCAGAGTCAGTGGGTCCATTTCACTGTAGGCAGAACCCCACCACCATCCTCCCAACTGATTAGATGCCAAGTCTGCTGATTTTCCAGCCTTCCCACATATTGAACATGACTTGAGGTTTTTACATAGTTGGGAGAGAACAGAAGGAAGAGATATGAAGCAAAATAATAGTATTCTGTGATAATCTGGAACTGATTATAGTACAGCTCTGTAGATTCTGAAAGTCGTGCCAGGGGACCACCCCTAAAATAATTTAACTTCCCTCTTACTAGTGTTTCTTTAATTTTGTACTTATTTTTAGTGGCAGAGTCAGTGGGGAATCTGGAAAACAAAGCTGCGAAATAAGCATTTGAAAGGGGGCTCTGCCAAACTAGTGATGCCAATGTGGGTAAGCACACTGTAAACATTGGAGATTTTAGCTTAAACAAAGGAACCAACATGAGTTCTTCTCCTGAGGTAAAAATGACTTGAACTGCAATATTCACTCTCTCTCCAAAACAGTGCTTCTCTTAAATTTGGATCCTAGTTAATCCTGGCACTGCCACACACATCAAGATTTGAGCCTCAATCTGGGAGATCAGGGAAGAGATTAACACATGGCAGTTCATCTCTGTGGAACTGCAGTTAGTCATGACTTTCCACATTGATTTCAATGGGAGAGAGTTAAGGACAGCTAGACAGCAGAGCAAACCTAAATAGGGAAGGGAAGAAATGAAGCAGCAGATTGTCTTCTACTTCCATAACTGTACCTTGTGTCAGTTGGGTAAGATGGCAGGAGTAACTTGTTCCGTCACTACTGCCAGGTGATGGCCTTTCTTTAGTAGCAGATTTGTGCCTACAGAGCTTTCCATAAACATAAACAGAGTGCTTGGTGTGGATGTGGCCCAGCACTAAAACTCCCAGAATTGTCAGCCTCCATGACATGTGTGTGTGTGTGGGGGGGGGGGGGGGTGGTGGTGGTGGTGGTTCTGGGAACTACTTTTTTTAAAATAGCTCCCAAGCTCTGTTTGGGAGGTATGTGGGAATTATCTTCTGAACCTTCCAGATTTCTCCACTCCTCCATAAAGTAATTAAGGCTGCTTCTACTCCAAATCTAATTTAACTTTGTGCAGGCAGTCAAGCAGGCCTTTGCCTCACTCCAACCCCACCCCACAAAGAGGTTGCTTCCAGACATAGCAGTCATCATAGATTGGTTGGATGAGCTCTTGATACCTAGGTGCTCCATTGCTACATACAACAGAGCTGTATATACAAGCCAACCCTTGCTGAGGATGCAGGAAAAGGGCATTGTTGAACAGGACTCTGCCTCTTGTTTTCCTGTCTGCAGGTTTGGTGATTTGAAGCAAAGGGGGAAATTCCTTTTTGCAATTATAGCTCTCCGAATACCTCAACCAGCATGACTAGTGGCCAATGGCTATGCTGCCCAAGCTCTTCTGGAAGTCAGTAAAGTACCTTTCCTGGTCTCTGACAATTACAATAAAAAATTGATACCATGAGTGTTCATTTTTAAATTCTGTGCATGTGCATGTGATACTTGTAGGTAATACTTGAACAAAAACATCCTTTATGATGGCTTTCTTTCATATTTATGATATGACCATATTCATCAGATCCATATTATACTGGATACCATCATGAACTGTTTGTGGGGCTATGTTGCTTACCACAGTTCTTTTGTTTCATATCTATATTTGACTTCATTACTTATAAGTCTTTCATTCTGAATGCTTAATTATATTAGGCAAATGGATCATATATGTTTACTCAAAGTAAGTCACAATTAGGTGCCTAATCCCAGGTAACCAGCTTTACTTTCCTTCTCTTTTCTGTTTTCCTCACAATCCTGATAAATTTTGCTTTTTCTACCAGGACACAATAATTCCTGTAAAAAGACCAGAAACCATGGGCAGAGAAAGATATTCTTCTGCTTCTTAATAACCATGGAAAAATTGCATTGAAAGTATTACAAGCAGTTGAGAAAATCTGTTTTTATCCATTGCAGTCAATTATCACCAAAACCACATGCATTATATAGAACAACCATAGTATATCTGTAAAACACACACACACATCCCCTCCACAGCCCTCTTCTCTTGAGCTTTCCTGCTGCTGGTCCATATGCATTAATAGTTTTTTTCACTGCTGGCCTTACAGAGATCTAATTGTTTCCAATTTCCTGTCAATAAATGGTACAAGCTGTGGAATAGCTGCACTCATGTCAAAACTTTGGCCATTTGTCTACATTAATGGACATTAATGACTTTTACAAATGTTAAGTCCTTAACATCTTGTAGGTTCTGTATGTTTTAAGTGCCTATTGTGTGAGAGCAGATTCATTATTCATTTATTCAATTAATCCTATGATACTGTCTAGGTATTCAGCTTTAGCAGAGTCAGTGGCACAGAACTTGGGCTACCTGACCCTTTTCTTCAATATCCATTACTATATTCCAGTCAGTGAATATTTGACAAGGCAGATGAATAGTTTACTCACTCACCAAATACGTATCAGGGCTTGGATTTTTTTCAAGAGAAAACTAATTGTGTTACTCAGTACTCTGAGACAGGCAGGTTGGCATCATTGTGATTGGTAGTCCACACTCAAAGGTAATTTGTTTCATTGTGCTTTTGTTTCATTGTTCTTACCAGCAAGCCAGGAAAGTGCAGGACAATACTCTCTGCTTACCTCTAGTGGCCAATCCTGATGCTGAACTTTGAACACACACACACACACACACACACACACACACCCCGATAACCAAAACCATACTTTCTTAAGTACTAGCAAAAGGATTTATTTATTTATTTATTTATTTATTTATTTATATCCCACCCATCTAGACCGAAGTCTACTCTGGGCGGCTAACAACATACAAGAATAATAAAATAAAATAAACAACAACATTTAAACCATAAGGATAACAATAAATTAAGTATTGACAGGAGGGAAGGCCTGCCTAAAGAGCCAGGTCTTGAGTTGAACAGATATATTGAGTAGGTGCTGAGGTCATGGTCATGATTGAATTTAAAACAAATACAGTAGCTCTTAGCTAGGGATAGTGTCGTATGCAGATGAAATGAGGTGAAGTGAGCAGAAAACTGGGCTTCAAATAAACGAAGAATAGGCTGTATGTATGGTGATCCATGCACTGCATAATTACAGATCAATTAATGCTCTGGCTTATCACAATAACTTGTCCAATGTGCAGCCCTCTTTGTACTGCATATGCAACATGCTTTTGTCATTGATGTATAAAATAACAGAAATGGACTAATATGTTAGCTTTCCTGTCTCCTTCATTTGAATGTTTAAAAATCAAGTTGCTTCTGCCAGATTTATGTAGAAATGTGTCGGTTTGGGAAAGTTCTGGTCAAAAATGAGTCAAACAAAATTCTGGCGCATCTGTGTATATTCAAACAGTTGCAACTATTTTCACTACAGACAGAATTGTATTCAACCTAATATGTGAGTTAAAGGCAAGGTACAAATGTGTCAGCCCTAATTCAGCACCACAAATGTGGTGGAACACATAGGGATTAAATGCCCAGCTTTAATAGCTAAATATTCAAAGCCTTCTTCATTGACTGGTCAAATCTGCCAATTTTGGTCTCTCACTCATTCACATTTATTAAAATCCAAGTTCTTCCTGTTGAATGTATATGAAATTTGCACACTTTTGAAAGTGATTATTTTAAAAACTCAAGAAAATGACATATCTATAAATCCATGGTTTTCCATGGAACAGATACACAAATACACAGCTGTGGAGAAAAGGACATACTCCACCAAGTGGTGGGAGTAAAAAGTGCAGGGCCTAGTGTCATAACCCAGTATACCATGCTTATTTGCACATTGCACAGAAGTCTAATGTTTAATGGCTGGGAAAAGTTAAGAACAAGATAGGGTTAGGTGATTTGTGTCTTTGTGTTAGCAGGCTTGCCCTGTAAAGGTATGGCTGGGTTCACCATAAATGAAGTGACCTCTTGAGCACAGAAGTCATGTAGATGGATAGACAGGAATTGCAGTTGAAAGAGTGAAGACTTTTCCCCATTATTTTGAACAGAGGAGCTGAAATAAAGGATTGCTTTCTTATAAGCTGAAATCATTCTGCTGAACTCATTTTCCTCTGAGATCACCCCTGGTAAGGCAACTTTTTCTGGCTGAGACCAAAAAAGCCATCTCCAAGCTCTGATCACTGTATCCTTCCTGGTGTACCTTCCTGGTGTACCCTCTTCTGTGGTCCACCTGGAGTCTGCTAAGACCTGCACACCCAGCTGTGTGCCCTTGCTACTGCCTACTGAGCCAAGAGCCTGCTGCCTCCTGGAGATGATTGTGTGTAAGCACTGAGGATGCAGAGCTTCCTCATTCTAACTGGATTGTGAGACAAGGTCCTGTGTATTGGAATGTTGCTGTGTGTGTGTTAAAGGAAGATGACTGCTCAAACACCTTAACTGGGGAGCTTGGGCATGGACCCAAGAGTTACACAAATATTGACTCAATTGTTGTTGTTGTTGTTTTTAACCATCTCTTCCATTTCAGGTTACCATATAGGTCATTGTAAGTTGGTCACCTCCAACTTGAGTTTGTGAAATTAGTTTCCAGTTGGGAAAGGAAGCTCTCTTAGTGCCCCAGTGTCAGCAAATGAAAAATAGGTTACCCTGTTTTCTTGCCCATTCTTCTAAGATACCAACCAGGAGCATAATCAAACATGTAGAATACAATAGTTTGCTATGTCAGCACAAAGTACGGCCAGCAGAGCTAAGTAATTTCCAACATCCCTAAAATGGGATGTGTTTGGATTCAGCACATCCTCATCTGACTTAAGGTCAGCTCAGCCTGTCCTCAGCCACCTTGACTAGTTAGGATTACACCCTGATTTGTCTTTCTGAAGTTCTAGGCCTCAAGAGGTCTCTTTCTACATTTATAAATGGCTGAAAATGACCTCCATTATCAATAGATACATTTTACATTTTTATTTGGAGTTACTCAGTTGAAAATTAACTACAACTGCATTTCTTTCTTTAAGAAAACAATACATTTTTTAAATTTAAAAAATAAGTGTTAGCTGTTTTCAGGACCTCTTCTTCAGAAATCTGTTTCATATCTCCCTCCAACACTGTCTTTGGAGACTGAAAAAATGTCTTATGTGATGTTTAACTATCCCCTGCAACTTGTTAATATAGCAGAACCATTTTGCAAAGATAAAAACCTTAACCAGCAAGAAATGCATGCTTTCTATTAGAAAGAACAGCGGAAGGGCCTTGAACAGGATCATTGAAATGAAAAGCAAAGTATGTTGGGAGAAGGGATAAAAAAAAAAATCTAGGTCACAGCTTTTCTCAATTTTTGTAATTTAATACAGCCCTGAATAATTACTACACACATTCTTTCAAAATCAAGTTTTATAATATTCCTGCTCTTCTATGTCTATTTTCAGATGTTCTTGGTACCGTACTTAGTTTTGTTTTCCAAACAATTATGCAGTAAAAATGCTTGAAAAGCAAGTTGAAGCAAAGTTTATCTAAATATTGAAAGGAAATCTAGCCTTTCGGGCAGGGCAGCTCGATACTGGATTGGGTAGGCAGAATTCATTTCAGTGCTAAAGGAATTCTGTAACCTTGCTGACTCTCTTGATCAGAGAATTAGGCTCCTATTAGTATCAAAGATTGACTTCCCCTCCCAATAAGGAATGTGCTTGTGTCATCATTTAAGACGTAGAAGAGCCTTGTATGAATTGTGATCGTCCCTTCACAGAAATCTTAGCTCTGATTGTACTTGCTCTATTTTCTGGGTCACCTCCTTAAGCAAGGAGGAAAGAGAACTAACTGTCCATATTTACACCACGTGTAAGAAAACAGAACAGGACAGTCTTGCAGGTTCAGGAAGCCTTTGGTAGGGAAGGGACAAGCACAATGGTAGTGCATGTTTGTGAGGCAGAAGGTCTCATGTCCATTGTCTCCTGTGGCCATGTAAGAAGAAGGTGGAAAGTCCTCTATCAGAGCTTCTGCAAGTAAAGACAGAGCATAACAAACTAGATATATCAATAGTTTGGACAGTATAAAGTAAATTTAGATGGCAGCCAGACTTCAAATGCTGTTGAATGTTTTTGAACAAGAAATTGTCCAAGCAGATGACAGCAAAAGCAAAAACAAAAGCAAAGCAAAGCGTGTTATTTATATATCACCCGATATATAAATAAATGCTCTCTGGGCAATTTACAATTTAATTGTGCATGCTACATATTGCCACCCCCTGCAAGTGGGGTACTCAATTTACCAACCATAGAAGGATGGAAGGCTGAGTGAACTTTGAGCTGGCTACCTGGGACTGAACTTGAGTTGTGAGCAGAGTTTTAGCTGTAGTACTGCAGTTTAACCACTGCACTAGGAGGCTCTCATACAGCCACTAGAACAGCATTTTGAGGTTACTCTAGAGTCTAGACTAGGGACATACACATCTTTGAGCTCTGCATTTGAGGACTTCTTTTTCCCACTCTCATGTCCAGTTGATCCGGATTACATCAGGTTTTATTTTTTAAGAGAAGCCCTATTTGTTCAAATTTACATTTTAAGAAAGGTGTGCTGCTTATATACCATCCCATAGTGCTTAAAGCACCCTCTAGGCAGTTTACAAGTCAATTATGCAGGCTACACATTGCCCCCCACCCCAGCAAGCTGGGTACTCAATTTACCAACCTGAAAAGGGTGGAAAGTTAAGTCAACCTTGAGCCAGCTACCTGAATCTGTTGGGATCGAATGCAGGGTGTGAGTCAAGTTTTAACAGTTTTAACTACTGCACCACAAGGCTCCTATAAAAAAAGCTGTACCCATTGCATGAAGGAATTCACCCATTAACTAAAGTGAGTTTAAGCAGTGTTTTTCTGTGTCCATTTTCTATGCACACTTTTCAGATATGCATAGTTTTTGCAAATGTGACTGTTGGGATCAGTGTGTTTTTTTCAAAGTATCAACTGTGTCTACCGGAGATAGTCTATGATTCCACAAAAAATGACTACCTGAGCAGATTCATTGCACATGGACCTACACTGGACTTGCTTTTAACCCAGTGTCTCCAGCTGCTTCATCTATGTTGTTGCTTGTGATATTTTCTTAAATAGGATTTTTTAAAATGACTCCAGAAGAAATGGAAGGGAGTTTCTATCTGATTTCAATCTATGTAACTACAACGTAAATAAGATCAGTTATGTGCACAGCTACCTCAAATCCTGCAGTTCTCAAACTATCCTCCTCAAATGTACCAAGCTTCCACTTGCTTCCAAGAATGACCAAAATTTTTATTACACTGGAATTTGGAACAATTCTCCCAAATATGAGGTCTTTGGAAGATAATCTTGGAATTAATCCCATATCATTTACACGGAATTAGTCAGCATTTCCTGTACACAAAGTAACTCACACATTGATCTTTATCGTTCCATTTTTAATCAACATCCAATTGAAAAAATCATTCCAGTGACTATTAGCAGGAAGTGCAGGAACAGAAGCCAACAGCCCCAGTATGACTCGCTGACAGGATTTGAAGTCTGCCAAACACATTCTTGAGATATGACATATCAGGAAAGAAGGTATCAAGGACTCTTTCAGGGGTAGGAACTGGGTGGTGGGTTGTCAACCAACCAGAAAAAACAACCGAACCCAACCAGAAAACGAATGGATTTTTAAGGGGAAGGGAGAACATGACTACAGCGTAAACAGCAGTCTTTGGGCACCATAAAGTCTAGCAGGTTCTACTTGGGATAAGCTTCTGTGCATTATCACCCTCTTCTTCAGGTGCAGACATTTATCCATACCCGGAGAGGGGAACAGGGAATATTAAATGTGACAGAAACACAAAAGGTACCAGCATGGTTGTTAAGACTTGTTTAATGGTCATTGGGAAGTGAAAAATTGATACCTGAAATTCAGACTAAACAATGTCTTTCAATCCATGTTTATGCCTCAAGCCAAACCTCTACTGAATACACTGGCTTTCACAAATCAACCGAGATCAATTTTAGTCATTTACAAAATGAAGACAGCTCTGTGCAATCAATACTGGAGAAAAGGAGACAATGTATGCGAAAACACAAAAGCAAAGGGGAAAAAATCCAACCACAAAGCATGAAAACTTTCCTAATCTGTCTCAAACCCCAGGCCTAATGAGAAAAATAAATGATAGTTTACTAAGAGTTAGTATTATACAATACAAGTAACAGCCAATTATACAGTTATCAAAAGCATGCCACATTTACCCCCAGATGCTACTCAATAAAGGGCATTATTCTCTAACCAAAACAAAGCTGTATATGTGAAAATATTATGCAGCTCTATGTTACTTCTGTAAATTGTTTATTCACCATATATACAATGGGCATACTGCGATTACAAGCTCAGAATCTGATAATTTTCCCCATAGGATCAGCAAGAAACAATAGAGTGTCAGTAATAAAATAACAGACAAATTATTAGTGATAAGAATGTAAAGTATATGGGCCACTATCCTCTTGCGTTATATGACTGGAGAAGGGCAGTCACACAAAGGTTTCACCTGCTCCGACAGGGCTCCTCTTTGCATCCCGGATCTCACACTGTTTGCATGATGGGTTGTGCAATCAGTTCCAACCATCAGTCATGCAACAGGGAGTCTACTTATGATTGCGTAAGTATTTTATTCACCCTTACTATGTGAATAAAATACTGGTCTTGGTAATGATTTTGAAGCACATGGGGGTCAGACCACATAATGTTTTTCCTGCAGGCACACAAACCTTTCAAAGCCAAATGCCTGAGAAATTAGACCTGCGAAAGAAAGAAAGAAAGAAAGAAAGAAAGAAAGAAAGAAAGAAAGAAAGAAAGAAAGAAAGAAAGAAAGAAAGAAAGAAAGAAAGAAAGAAAGAAAAACAAAGTTGAGTTAGCTCCAGGTGACCAATTACTGAGCAAAAGGAAACTGATTTTAAGTAGGCAGAGTGAGGCAAATGAGTGTTAAATTAAACAAATAAAATACTACGTTTTTCTTGTAAAAGAGCTCTGCTAGAGATGCATTAACTGTATCATCTAGTTGGCCCTGTGACAAACTGACCAGTGTGTTCAGGTAGCACCTAGTGGATCTTCTCTGATTCTTCAGAGTTACTGCATGGCAATAATACTAGTATTATACCAACTTTAATCTTCCAGTTGTAAAGCATAACATTATAAGTACACTACATTATTAGTCTACGTACTTGGGCTGGCGGCTTATCTCTAAGGTCTGAGATAGTGGTCTTTTTCAGAAATTGTTATCAGAAATCCTTTAATCTTCTACGTGTAAAGCATGTGCTTTCCAACTGAAGAGCAATCCACAGTCCAATACATGGCCACAAAGGAAGAGAAAAGATACATCTAGCAAATCCCACATGTTTTCACAGGATAACCATAAGGTTAGCAGCTTACTACTTTTAAAGTAGGGAAAACAAAGATGAGATTTGTAAGGCTCGACATTCTTCATCAGATACACACAACTACTGAGTTGTATGTTGAAGGTTAAAAGTTGTCTAGGTGCAGTTCTCATTAAAAAGGTCCTCATGAAGGAGGAATGGTACTTAGCAATTTGGAACAATCACGTGGCAACCACCTTGAGTGGCTTCTTTAATAACATACTTTCCCCCTCAATACCATGATTGGGTCTGAAACAGCATTTTGCTCACAAACACTACAACATAGGGATGTTTTTCTGGACATTTTTAGTCAGCGTGTATCAGTTTCTAACTGGCTAACAATATGCATTGTCATAGGTTTGTCATAGGTCCACATTTTGATAGCTAGCCCTCCAAATATCAAAAGCAACCTTTTTTTCCTTATTCATGGTTTATCTTGCTTTGTCTCATGACATACGGTACATGGAAACATGGAAATGACATCAAATCCCTTGTTTTGAATTTCAAGGAACCCAAAGGACAGATTTTTATATGGATATAAATAACCATCAGATAGAGATATAGAGACAGGGGCTTCATTATGTTTTCCACACGTATCTGTCAAATGCGGAGCCAGCTGTATTAGTAAGACAGTGGCTGAAATCTAGCAGTGTAACTAAATGTATGTTAATTTCCATTTCCCGGTTCCAGGTTCAAGGCTTGCTTGAGCAGCTTTGCATCATGGCATTAATGTTGGGGGCTGTAGGACATGAGGGAGTGTTGGATTTCCAAAAACTGCCATGACCCATAAAATCATCCCAGCAGTGACAATTTTTGGATATCAACGGTTCCTACTCCCCATTCTGTGGCCACTAATCGCTTCATCACAACAAAAGGGATCCCAGGCAAGCTCAGGACATGTTTAATTACTGAAAAACCTCCACAGCTGATGATACCATCTGCTTTGCATGCCATAAATTATACTGCTGGACTTCCACCACTGTATGAAAAGGTTTATTTCATAAGCATTTACAGTTATTATTAAGAACCAGTTATACTATAAGCACATATTTCAGAGTGATATCCTTTGTTACAATAATTATATCTGTGTCACGGCTGTCTCCTGTAAATATAGTAGTGTAACTCACATTATTGGTGGCACTTTACACCCCATGCCCTTAACCTGCGTCTCTTGCATATGTACAATCTCAGCCTTAGATGCCCCGAGTCGCCATATACTTCTTCTTTGTCGGAAATCTGACCCAAAGGAAAGGGTTTCAAAGGGAGATGGAAAAGAAATGGGTGCTCAGCAGACTTTGGGCACAGCAGGTTCTTATAGAGGTAGGATTCTGAGAAATGCTGGGAAAGGTAAACTGGCTGGTTTTTCATATTTCTAGGTTTGAACTTCCTGCCACGTGGGAGAGCACAAACAAAAAAACGATGTGGTATAGTGGGCTAGAACATTTGTTTTTACATGTGAGAAAACTCTGTTAAAAATGCTTAGTCAATCAGCTCCCTGGACAGAGTGGATAAAGCATTTTCCCTTGGCATCATCTTTACCTCATCCTTGCAGTGAAGATTGGTTTCAAGGGCAGAAATCCTGTGGTTTAGGATAGTAAGTCACAATCAGAGTCGGCCCATTGAATCAATGGAACTTTTGGAGGTGCTGACTCACCAAATTCCCACTTATTCAATGTGTCTACTCTAGGTGCAACTTATTACGGTAAGTGACAGAATTTCCACTAGTATGTCACATAGATGAAGCAATTAAATAATTATTAAATTAAATAATTTCTTAGGGCTGTAAATGGTACCTGGAAAGCTGCATCTTACAGGTTGCACTTCTCCAGGATGACAGATAAAGGGAAATATGAATGTGTTTGGCTTTTACAACTGCTGAATTTTTAAAACACACAATTTAGTCTGTTTCTGCATCACCTTACAAATTTATCACTGTAAAAAAATATGCAAACGTTCATATGTATCATGTGTTTCATGCTTCTCTCAGTGTCTGGAATTCTGTATACATTTTTGCTGTTATATTCATTTAAATCCTTTTCTCATTGTCTGCTCACATTTGTATGCATTTCTTATAATGCATGCAATGGGAAAATTACAAATGAAAAGAAATAGAAAACACACAATACACATATTTGCACATATTTTCCCTAATGGATGCATTTCTCCTGAAGGATGAACGCATTGATGTGCACATGTTTTGACTGAAGAACCGCATTACAAAATTTGGAGAAGTGGAAAAACAGATGGATAATCGTTTTCCAGTTTGGGTATTAATTCAGGAAGGGAGAATTAAGTTGGTTCATATTAAAATGTGAAACAAATGGGTTTCCACCCATTTTGTAACCCTAAGCAGAGGCCTTTTCTAGTCTTGTTACTTGACATTCTTTCAACCAGAGAGTCTAAACAATGAAGCTTGCTTTTTTTTTCATGCAAAGCAGATGCACCCCCGCTGGGATACAGTCTCTCCCAAATGCAGAACAGGCATCACCATGTAACCAGCTGACTTTTTCCAGCGCAGAAGGAAGTGCAATAAAAATACAAGTCTGGAAAAATATATACTCTCCCCATTTCTTCATAAGCATTTTGAATAGACAAAAAATGGACACTTAAGCCAAAGGATATGATTGTTGTTTAGAAAATGCCCTTTTAAAACAATGGCTGAGTACGTTCCAACCCAGTGGGGTAAGCAGAAACAAAAGACATTATTAATCACAAATGAGACTAAAAAGAGCCTTCTTACTGGGTGTTCACTTAATTTCTCGTCTGTCTTTAATGTCATCTCATATTCACCTAACAGAAGTCTTACTCCTGGCTTTCCCAAGCAGAAACAAAGAATGAGTTATGGGCTTCTGTAAATATTTCTTTTTTTGGCTGTAGCTAAGCTAAAGTTTTGTTCCACTCTTGGTTGTATTTCATGGTTTCAATCAATGGCAGAGGAAGACAAGATCTTCTCTATTGTGTGCTTTCTTTTCCTCATGAATGTGAAATGGTTGTGGAATAAACTATGGGAGGACTCAGAGGAAGTGACTTGATAGCTCATGACAAGAGCAGTAGCAGAGACACCAGGAATATGCAACACCCATGGGCTCCAGTGTGTATGTTCTAACACATGGAACAGGGGAAAGAAACAAGATAAAGAAACAAAATTGGAACACAGGAGAACGGCTATAATTAGATAGGTGGGGAACACAGGAGGAGCCTCATTGAAGAATGCGAGGACTGTAAACACGTTTAGACATTCCCTGGGTAATGATAGCTCCCTGTTGATTTATCCTTCCAATCCAGAAGCACCATTGGATTGCTTCTGAGTCTGCCACAAAAAACAGTGACAATTTCATAAGTATCCCTAAGATTTGGTTGGATGACTGGATGCATGTCTAATGACTGTAACATAGTAAATGTTCAAGATAAAAGTGCAAGGGAGGGGAAATAGGTTTATTTATTTAAAAACAACTACTAAAATGTGTACAGAAATCTATGTTTCTGAGAAAGAAAGCCCAGCTGAAAGCATTTGCACCAAGCCCAATTGAAAATAGTCAAAAGTAGATGCATAAAGAGAGACATAGGGAAGGAGAAACAAAAATGTCATTGTCTTAGCCATATACTACAGACTGTCCAGTGAATAAGGACATATGGATGGTGGTCTCAAGGAACAAAATACCCGTTTTCATAGATGACAACCATGTTGTGGGATTTCAACTATCCTAGCATCTTCTGAAAGGCTAACTCTGCTGGGAATGGAAGGACCAAGGCATTTCTGACTCATCTTTCTGACAACTTGATCCCTAAGCAGGTGGAAGAAGGAAGGCGGTTATCTGCTAACCTCTTTTTGACCTTAATGAAACTTTTACTGAGACTTGACTCTAACAAAATTCTTTTATTTTCTGTCACTAGGCCCAGCTGATAAAGCTGGGTCTGTTTCACTAGGAGAAGAACAGAGTAAAAACAGACCTGACAGTGGTCTCCAAATACTGGAAAGCTGTCGTGTAGAATATGGAGCTAATATATTCTCTGGTGCTTCAGTGAGCTAGGGATGCAACCCAAGGCTAAATGTTAGGAGAAACATCCTAGCAATAAGGGTCATTTGCCAGTTCAACAGACTGCTTTGGAAGATGATGGATTCTTCTTTGCTGGAGATATTTAAGCAGAAGCTGGATGACTGTCATTGTACCCTGCTTTGCCAACATTGCATCAGGCAACGACTGTACTAGAACTCCAGGATGCATGTAAAATGTGAATTAATGATTCTATAAGGGGTGTGTGTATTTGGCTGATCCCATGACTTGCCTTTTGCAATAAATGCAGACAGCCTTCAATTGTGGACAAGCTTAGTGGAGGCAATTGATCTTCAAACACAAAACATTTTCTTGGCCCATTGAAGTAAATGTTTGTTCCAGATGTTCCACCTCTATGTTCTGGTGCCTAAAAGGTGTGTTTGGATTAGAGAGAGGGAGAGAGAGAGAAAGAGAGGGAGTGGTTTGCAGTTGTAACAACCCATTACAAAACAACAACAACACACAAACCCATAAATGGCAAGGTATCTCAACCACATGTTTAATTAAGGAACAACTTTGAATTCAGATAATTGCAAAAATAATATTTTCGTTCACAGAAAATTGGCTGGGAAACAGAAGCCCCCACTTCTTCCTCCAAAATTCATGGGTTTGTGGCATGATTACAACAGGGTTTCACACAGTGATTTGTTGTGTTTACAAACGGAGGAGGAAGTTTTGCAACCAAGTCATGGCCATGAAATATGGCATTTTAGCCTGAGCTATTGAAATTATGTTTTGTCTTTGGCTTTCTGGCTCCAGAATAGTCACATCTAACCCATCATTTTAGGTCATAGATATCATAGTGGGTCTATTTGGACTCATTAGCATTTGTTCTGCTGAAACAACAAGAGGGACACTGGAGATGGCATACAAGACAGTGTCTGTACAAAACATAGCTAGAGAGATTCCTGCTTGAGAAACAAGGCTCAAATAGAATTTTTTAAATATAGAAGAACATCAATTGAAAATTGATTTTAAAAATTCGGAGGTATTATTTGCAGTGTCCTTAGGTTCATTATATTTGAGGAACATCTCTGTTACTCTTGTACATGGCGTGAAACCACATGTTGCCCCTGCCACACGAGTATAGTTGATTCTAAAGCCATGTTTTCCAAATCATCATGAGTGCAGAAGCTGGTTCCATTGCAGGTAAAAATCAGGGACCTTATCTCTACCTTCAGGCTTTTTCTTACTCTCAGAAGCCTATGAGGGGAGAAATTGGTGAAAAATAGCCTAGGAAAGCAGTGAGAGTCAGAGTGTTAAGCTGTCTCCTTCCACACACCAATTATACACTGAAAGTATTCCTCAGCAATAGCGTCATGAAGCAAAATCGCATGTGGAGGTCTCTGTGTGTTTCATAACAGGGTGTAAAATGGCATAAGAAGATCTAAAAGTTGTCTTAATATATGAAATTTCATTCAGTCTATGATTAGAAGTTGCAATCCATATGGACTACTAGGTATTTACAAAATGTAGATAAAATTGTCAGAAGACACATCTACTACCTCTTTATATATGTGCATTTGTTTTTAAACTCTCGTGGGTATGACCTCTTGGAGCTGAGAGGGCAAATGCAAAACAAAAGTGTAACCTGACAGCCAGGTTGACAAGAAGAGGGAACATTGGTACATTGATACATTTTAAGCTCCTCCCCATTGTGCTCCTGGTAGGCTCCATAAAAGCAGTCAATGTGTTAATTATGTGTTAATGTGAAAAGTAATTTCATTCATTTAATTTCAACCATTTCCAATCACCCGCAACAAACAAAGATGTGATGGGGATAAAATGTGATTTGAGCAAGATGTGCAATTCAGTACAGCTTGGTGAGTTTAGGGCAAAAAACGGGTAAATGAATCGTCAACATATGCGCTTATAGGAGTACAGTGGTGCCTCGACTTACAGACGTCCCTACTTACGAAAATTTTGACTTACGGAAAGCTCTGGCCGCAAAATTTTGGTTCGACCGGAGCTTCAACTTATGAAAGGAAAAGGGCAGGGGGAAAGGGTGGGAAATCCAAACTGCCGCGCTGGGTGCTGGTGCTTTGGAAGCCCGGGAAGCCAGCACCCGGCACGGTGGTCGGGGCGGCTTTTGGCTTCCCGCGCTTCCAAAGCCGCCCCGACCGCTGCGCCGGGTGCTGGTGCTTTGGAAGCACAGGAAGCCAGTGGCGGTCGGGGCGGCTTTGGAAGCGCGGGAAGCCAGCACCCGGCGCGGCGGTCAGGGCGGCTTTCCAGGTGGCCACCAGTCCCTGGCGCGCAGCGGTAGCTTCTTTTCCCGGCCCCGACGCCTCGCTTGTCTGCACACTCACATGGGCCCCTCTCGGCCCCGCGGGCAAAAGGGGGAAGCTGCCTCTTGCGTCCGTGAAAGCTAGAGGGGGGGCATCTTCTTCTTCCTCCTCCCCTCCTCCTCCTCTCGCCACCCCCCCCCAGTGCCGGCTTTTCTCCACCTGCCAGCTGGTGCCATCTCAATTTAAGAGCGTGGGAGCATGGGGGGAAGCGCAGAACCGAGACTCCGCCAAGTAGCCCGCAGTTTCAGAGAGGCGACCAGTTGTCTCCCTCTCTCTCGCTCAATCCTCCCCCCCTCCGCTTTTTCTACGTCGCATCTGCTCCCAAAACCCGGATCTCAGCAGTTGGGGACTGACCATCAGCGCTTCTGTTTGGAAGTGCGGGAAGCCAGCACCCGGCGCGGCGGTCGGGGTGGCTTTGGAAGCCCGGGAAGCCTCCGCAGAGGCGGCTGGAGCTCTGGCCCGGCAGCGGCAGTTAGAGTCCAGGAGGCCTCCTGGCGGCAGCGGTGGAGGTAAGGTGCTGCTTTTTGCTTTTTTAAAACTGTTTTTGTGGCTTTTGCAGGGTGGGATTGGGCTGGTGGGGTTATGTTTACGTTTATTTTTGGATTTGTTTTGTTTTTTTGCAGGCCCAGGGGTTTGCAGTGTTTTATTTTTATTTTTTGGGGGGGTATTTTTTTCTTCGGCTGCAACGGATTAATCGGTTTTCAATGCATTCCTATGGGAAATGGTGCTTCGACTTACGGAAATTTCGACCTACAGCCACCGTTCCAATACGGATTAATTCTGTAAGTCAAGGCACCACTGTATTACCATTTGAACACACAACCCATACTTAGTCAAATATGGGTGACAAATGTATTTTTTCCCCAAAGTTTAAAGTACAAAACATCTAGCCAAAAACAATAGCAGAGCAAGGCAACTAGCCAACTAAACCAGGATGGAGAGCTTTAGTGGGTCTAGAGGCCCTTTTTCTGCTCTTGGGATCCTCTGCGGGGGGCCACATGAACCACTAAAATACTTCCCCCCCCCCCGAGAAGCAAAAAAATAAGCAAACTTATAAGAGGCCAATGTCTACTTCTAGTTTTGAAAGTTGGCATTTTAGGGGATGTTAAACGGTGCAGGGGAGCTATTTAAAAAGGTGGATTGCTACTCTTGGAAGCCTCCCAGAATACCAATTCACTTTTTTTGCTAAAGATTTGGAGGAGGGATCCAGGTGAATCAGAGGGCAACAAGGATTGTCTTGGAAAAAGAGCCCTGTGGCACCAGGGCAGTTCTTTGCCCACCCTTGAACTAGGCACATGAAGCTATTTCTCAACTGGAAGAGAAAAGCAAACAAAAATCCCCCTTATTGCTTCCTCTGGTCTCCTCCCACTTCCGGAAAGAAGTTTTCCATTTGATTTTTCTTTTTCTTTTAAGAAACACGGCATATACACTGCCCCAATACAGTTTTTTTTAAAATTCACTTCCTCAGACCCTCCATGGAAAAGAGGAAGCATTTAATTTGCCAGTATTCTGAAGTGGCTGTTTTCTTATTTGCCACAATATTGGCAATTGATAGGAAGAGTGACTTTTGGTTGATTTCCAGTGATTGTGTGCTCTGGAAACAAACCAAAAGAGAGTGATCCTAAGGGCATCAAAAGAAGTAGATGGCAGAAAGGTGTGAGTAGGACCGCTCTGGGGGCAGGCTGGTTTGCTCCAGCAAGGATATAATCTGATTGCTGTCTTTTAGGAGCAAACCAGACCATCCCTGAAGTGGACCAAACAACAGGCTAAACACCCATTTTATCAGCCTCTAAGTCTGCTGTCCATTCAGCCCAATATACACTGACAGGCAGTGGCTCCTGCAAGTTTTCCAGCAGCTCTTTCCCACTGTTTCTTTAAATAAAAAAAGCAAAAGGCTGTTCCCAAAACTTTATGCATATAAAACACTTCTGCTGCCAGTGGAATCTAGGAGTTGCCCACATAATTGTGTGCCATCAAGTTAATTCCAACTTTTTTGTGGGTTTCCAATGTATACGGAGTACCTATGTATACTGAGTACAGAAATGGCTCACCATTCCCTTCTTCTAGCCCAAGGCTACACAGGTTGGTTCTTCTCCCAAGAGACACAGTGGGAAATCAAACTCCCAACCTCTGGCTCCACAGCCAGAAAACCATCTCGCTGAGCTACTAAGGTATTTTCCATCTGGTTCCCAAGATGACTTTTTACCTTTCTGCATACACTTTTAACAATTGAATAACTGACAGCTCTCACTGGACAGGGAATTAAATAACATCCTATCTAAAACCAGTAAGTTCTCATTATATAATCAGGAATATTGCCTCTAATTGGGATTTCTGATGAGGAACCCAAAGAAAATGGGAACCAGAACTTGTCATAATAATTACCTGAGAGGAGACAAGAGACATCCATTTGTAAAGTTCAGTGTGTGTCAGCCAAGTTTTTACAGGGAACAGGGATAAGATTTCTAGTGATTAGCCCTTCCTTGATCCCATAAATTCCTGTTCAATTCTTGCGACAGTGGAGTGTGTATAGGGGGGAGGGGAGAGCTGTTCAAGGTACGATTTCAGAATTGCCTTAAAATGGATGCAGCAAAAACCCACTGTTGTCCCCTAATTTGTTACCAAAAATTCTGCCAATACTCTACCTCCCTGAAGAATTGTGCACATCTACATCTTGCTGAGTTTGTTTTCAGTCTACATGAAAAGCCAGAAGTCCATATATAAAAAGATTACACATTAAGGAGTGAACCACAACTGATGCAAATTAATCTTGAAGGGTCCCCAAAACTGACAAACCTCTTAAGGGAATATGACTCTTGGCATCAATTGAACACAGTTGTATGGGTCTGAGAAGCTAAGGAATTTGGAAGGCAAGTCACAATGATGTTCTTTAACTGTGGGTTGGGGATTAAAATAAAAGGGGGAAATCTCATTTTTCCACATGACTTCATTATGTGTATTCATCAGGTTTTGGATGAACATCAGTGTGCATTTGGAATGGTTTCATGTGTCATTAGACTAACCATTCATCTGCACCCAAACTTTTTCCTGCTATGTTTAAGGTGTCCTAAAACAAGTTAAAGACCATCACATCTATCTGAAGCTGTCTCTTCTTCTTAGACTCACAAGAACCACAGGAGTTACCTACGCTTACATTCTGTTCAGAGACCGGAAACAATCTTATGTTAAGAGACTCCTCTAACATCTGCCTTCCCTCACAGCCTTCAGCTTTCCTTCAGACTTCCTTCTTCTAACAACATGCTACCTGTAATGTATAGCTTGGCTCTTTGTTCCAACTAGTGATGAGAAAATTGGCTGCTTTAATTTTCTCCTGCCTTCAAATTTTTAAGCTTCAGATTCTTTGTGTCCTGAATCTGTGAGCTGCAAATTTTGGTGAAAGCTTCAGCTACAGACTGAAATGAATTTCTCAATCATTTGTACTAGGCAAGCAATGAAGAGGACATATACATGCCTGTGAAGCAACCAGACATACAACCAAAACATGCCTTGCATTTGTCACTAAAATATTTTCAGTATAAAATACTTGTCTAACTGACGCTAATGTAAGAGGGTAGTTCAATAGAGAATGCGATCATATGGCAGTATTGCTTGCATTTTGGATTGTTTGTGGCATGGTCGAGTTCCAGCTATTTTCTGGTGGCTACATAATGTACAGGAAATCATGAACCAGCCCACCCTACTCTGTTCCCAATTCTAGTAGCAGATCAGATCTACTCATTTTTTGGAGCTTGGGTGGAGTGATAGGACCTGATTGCAGGTGCAGAGAAGGGTTGTTTCAAAGGAGATCACACCCCATGAGTGTGTGATCCAACATGATCTTATAGTGCTGTCTGATCACACTCTTAAGTTTAACAAGGTGTTTTGTTGATCAGATGGGCTGCTCTCTGGATGGTCCCTAGTAAGGTGGGTGGGGGGAGGGAGATGTAGCTGTGCTCTAGCTGTGCCTTCTGGAAATCTGGGCAGTCAGAGCAAAGCTACTTTTGAACTTCCTCCTCTCTCCCTCTCTCTCTCTCTCTGCTGATAGAAGAGCAATCCTTTAAAAGAAGGAAGCAGGGAAAGAAATGAAGAGGGAAGGGAGAAACAAGCAGATCTAGGCACCAAGTATGGAGAAAAGAAGATTCAAAAGGTTAACAATCTGCAAACAAGGCTGATTTCCTCCCATTGCTCTATTGACTTCTGTGTGATTGGCTGAAGCAAGTTATCCCAGGAAAATTCAGTTGCCTGCCTGCAACTTTACAGTGGATCTATTTGCATTTTCCCCTGCTGTGTAGTCACATCCTTAAACACTTGTAAAAGAGGGGAGACAATTTTACTTGTAAAAGAGAGGAGACATTCCACTCATAATTTGGTGATGTGATGGTAATAATTTTTTCTTACTGTTTAAATCAAATAGAATGCTGTGGAATTCATGTGTACAGTATATTTAGTAACCTGCGGACTTCAAATAGGACATTACGAGCAGGAGCAATTCATGGTGCAAGTGGGAAGGTCTCAGCCTAAAATTTCAGGATGCCTGTTCCCTGCTTCAGTTAGAAGCTACCAATGATGATGCTTGACAGTGCAATCTCAAAGTCCAAGGAGCAGAAAATTTTGGAAGTGAAAAGGTAGACTGTGTTGTTTTGATTCACACAATATCAGTTTTGCAAGTGACTGTGTTGCTTTTTGTGTCTTTACTTCCATAACAAGTGAATTTAATAATTCAATGTTCAGCTATCTTGCTTTCAGCTGTTACAATTCAGTCTGTGGTGATCTATCTCAACTGATTTAATGCAACAGAGAGTTCTCCAGGGCATGTGCTACATAAGATATTGGAAGCAAAAGAGGGGCCACAATCAATCTCCTATTCATTTAAACAAGGACTGCAGCAGAAGAACTCCTAGACTGATTGTGTCCCTGCTGACGTCAATGAAGTTGACACAAAAGAAGAAGAAGTCAATGAACTGTGTCCAGGGATGATTCATGCTGTAGGAATATGGCTGAACGATACAGCTTTCACTACATTTAAAATATTTAGAAGAGTAAAAAATAGGTCAAATAGGTCAAGACATACGCACTAATACATTGTGATCACAGTGATACTCGAACATATTCCCTGTCGTCTACTCAGAAAAAAACATGGCTGAGAACATTTTCTGAGTTCCTCGTTTACATTCTTCTTCATGAAGCAAAACACATTCATGACCACTTTACATGTTTTGGTTGGACACTTTATTGAAATAGAGTTATCCGTAAAAGTTCAAGTTAGGGCAAGAGAACATGATGTTTGAAATGTCATGATGATCGTTGGTCTAAACTTAGCATATGAGCAAGTGCTTATGGTGTTGACCTTCAGAGTACAGCCTCCTGGGATACATTTTTATTGGAACACTTGTCCTGAGCATTAGCACATAACCAGGGCGCAATCCACCCTTTGGTTCCAGAGCTCCTGTGGAAGACCTGGCTGAAAAAGCAAAAGAAGGAAAGCACACAGAGTTACATACATATTTCCCTTCATGCTCTCTCGCTTCCCTTTTGATTTGGAGCCCTGATTGAAAGCCATTTGAAATAAAACAGATGAGATTACTTCAGCTTTCTCTGTCAGAATGGAAGGAGTAAATAAGTTTTATTGCTGAAGCCTCAGAGTTTCCAGAACCCTAGCAAATGACATATATTTCCAGTTTTTCAAATGTTCATTAATATGAAACACTGCCCTATTTCTAGCCTCCCTTTTAGTTTACTCTCCTTACTCGCCAACTTCTCATGCCCTGCCACTTATCAGGAGGCTACTTGGCAGTCTTCAGTGGGTTTCCAATAGGCACACCATTCTGAATGAGTCCATTGGGATAGCTCTAGGTCAGGGAGAGCTATTCTTCAGCCCTCAGGTCTAACCTGACTTGTGGTAACCAATCTGCCAAAGGCTGTCTGCCAATCCTGACCCTTCCTCAGTTCTCGTCTTCCCTCCCATTGAAGTCAGTGAAGACCTTATGTTTTTCTCACAGCCGATATGTCCTGAAGCCAAATGAATACCAACCTGGCATTCAGGCAGTTCTTTGGAATTTCTGCTGAGTACAGAACTCTCCCACTACCTTTTCTCTGCACAGGGAAAGAGTAAAGGTAGTGATTTGGTTGCATGTTAGCCAGCCTTCCTAGCTAGCACTGTCAGCAGGCACTCCCATATTGCAAAAGATGAGGAAGGGCAATCTGGCTACCTCTTTCCTGGAGCTCCCAGAAACCAATGTGAGTACCTGCTAAGAGTAGATTGCTCCCCCCATCTGTTTCCCCCATACTACGTCAAGAAATTGGCAAAGATTACCCCGCTTCCTTTAAAAATGAAGATTCTCATTGGAAGCTAATAGGCATGTGATTCTTCAATATCTCATGATTCTAGAATTCACAATGCTGAACGCTACCATGACCATCATGTTCATGAGGTAGCCAAAGTGACCAAATGTCAAAGTTCAATACACAAGAGAAATGCAGGCTGGTATCCACAATTGTATTTTTGTGCCTTTCACCAGAATTATTCCTTTCTTGCTTACTTCTATCCCTATTGCCGTGTGGTCCAGTTTTATTGTATTACTAGCTTCCTGCTTTTAGACTATTTCCCCTTCCCTTACCTCAGAGGAAATTTTTTATTCTGTGAAATGCGGCAGAGGTTGTCATTTTGAAAAGGGATATAAAAATCTTTGTCGGAGAATGCCCTTGATAAATACTGTGGGCTTGCTAATAAACCTGCAGGGGCTTCTGAACTCCAGCACTCAGCCTTAAGGGGCCTAGCAGTAAAGGTTTCAGCTAAGCATATAAATAATACTCCCTGACTTCATTTTTCTTTAAGAAGAGACAAGCAGAATTCAAACAGTTTCCTGGTGCCATCTCTTCTCTAAATGCTTTTCAGAAAGTTGGAAGAGTCTCAAAGGGAAAGAGAAGAGCCTGTAACATGTTGCTGACTGAAATTTTGAAATTGCCCCTAGGAAAAGGCAGATGTACATTTTCTCAAAATCCTGCCCTTTGCTGATAATGAGCTGTATGGCTGGTCCTCTCATCCACAGTATGGTGATAAAGGTCCTATTTAGAAGTTTGCCTGAACAAGTATATAGATCAGTATTTGAATCACCATTAATATTGTTTGGTTCGAACCAAATTGCATTGCCCACTTGTGTTTCTACCTAGATCGACCCATCCTGTCCCTTTGAGAGCTGTCCTGTTCCATTCTTTTGCAGGACTGGGGGCTTCTCTCTGGCATGATTCGGTGTGCTCCTAATTATCCTGTTGTAATAACATGCCAATGGCTAGTTATTTT
This sequence comes from Intellagama lesueurii, assembly GCA_037013535.1. Classification (NCBI taxonomy): domain Eukaryota; kingdom Metazoa; phylum Chordata; class Lepidosauria; order Squamata; family Agamidae; genus Intellagama; species Intellagama lesueurii. The sequence goes on along the minus strand of JBAJHW010000004.1, from coordinate 171,986,944 downwards.
AAATTAATAATTAATTAATTAATTAATTAATTAATTAAATAGTTTGCACCCACATGGAGCTGTGGGCAGTCTTAACTGCAGTGACAACCCTGCAATGTATTAGGTGGGTTCTGACATTAAAAGGGAGGGTGGCGAACCTCGTCCTCTGTTTTTGTCTTTATTAATAAAATATTTATTCTAACCAGCACAGCAGTATTATAGTACTATGCTAGGTTGATGCATTGCTGTTTTAATATGCCACTTACTTTATTTAACAACAAGAACAACAAAAAGGAATACAAATGCAGAAACAGGTGATACCTTTATTGGACCACTAAAAATTATAATGAAAGAAGAAGAAAAACAAAGAGCAAACTTTCAATGATAATTCATCTTCCTCAGGCTGTGCACCAAGTTCTCGTGGGTAGCTCCAAAATTATATTTTTTTATTAAAATCCCAAAGTCTCATGGCTGCTGTTGAGGGCCAGGTGTAGCTTTTTAGATGGAAACAGCTATAGTCTGCAGCCTGCAAGAGGCCTCTGTGTGGGTGGGTGGGTGGGTGGGTGAGTGAGGGGGCTGGCTTCAGTCACTCTTCAGCTAGTGGTTTGGAATTTATCACCCATCTCTCTAAACAAATGGCAGCCAAGCATTCTGATGTCCCTCCTTTCCCCCTTCTACCTCTTTTGAAATTCAAGGGAAGAACCTTTTAAGTGTGAACCAGACCACACCAAATTCCCTGGTCTGGACAGGCCCTAAGACTGTAACTGGATGGAATCACTTAACCCCCCCCCCCCCAAGTCTCCACCACCTTCAAGTTAGTTTGTCCTTTGCTTGTTCAAGAAAAAAAGTCTTAAAAGGAGTTACATATTTGCAAGAGTGGTGACAGCAGATGTTATCGGGCAGGGCAACTCTACTGGTTTCAATAATGGTGACAAAACCAATTCCATAAAACAATATATTCTTTTGTCTTGTTTGCTTCTACTTGCACTCTATAATCAAAGGAAATTAGAACAGCTCCTGATCACATATGGTTATATCCTGCTACTATTATGTAACTGGATCATGATTCAAAAAGCCAGAAGTCCTTTAATTCAAGCAGCCCAAGATGCAAAACCAAGGGAGCAAAGTCCTTGGGTCAGTTTAAGAGCAATGTGTATTTCCTCCTTTGACAGTGTTTTACCTGGAGCCACACGAATCTTTCAAATCTACCTACCTGAAAAATCCAAAATACAGATGGGTCCCTTATTTATCTCCAGATGACCAAAACAAAAGCAAGCTAATTTTCAGGATGAGTATCAAGGAAAGTCTGCTTCTGATGATGTGTTATTGTTTTGTTTGGTCCCTTGATGAGGCAGAACAAATAGAAGTACTATAGAGAAAGGAGCAAAAGAGACAACTCTTGGGAAAGTTACTTTTCTGAACTGTAACTCTCTGAAGCTCCCAGCTACCATGGGCAGTTGTACAGGATTCTGGCTGATGCAACTTCACTGCTCATTCTTGCAACATAGATAAACAGGGAGTATGAGCATAGTTACATCTAAACTAGTAGGCATCCTTCAGTCTCGAGAGACTATGGTAACATGATCTACATCTAAACTAAACTAAACTAAACTAAACTAAACTAAACTAAGGGCTCAGTCAGATGGTCATTTGTCCCACTGTCTGGTCCACTGCGGAGGCAGGATAGTATGCACTTCTTTTCTGGTGATCACACGATGTAATTGCTGGAGCAAACTATACTGTCCACAGAGCAGTCCTCCTTGCACCTTTCTGAGCCCCTGACAGGGGCTTCTACTTTTCTGGTGTGGGTAGGATCACTCCGTGTGTGTGATTACTGGGAATAGATCAAAAGCAAGCCTTCCTGGCTGTCAAAGCTCCTTCCAGTTTGAATTTTTGATATTGTGAAGCGGCTTAATAAGCTAACCACTTCATGATATTGGCAAATCGAACACTTTCTTTTCCTCTCTTAAAACACTGGTTGAGAAACCATGAGTAATTTTTCAACAAGTCCTTCAGATAAACTAGAGAAAATATTATCTCTCTTTTCTTAAAAAAAAAAAAAAACTTATATAGTGTCTCAGTGATAGACTACCAGGGACTTAAAATAAATTTCACTTCCCCTGGTCCTCCACTGAGGAGCAGAGGAAGTTTTCAATTTGCCAATATCATAAAGTGGCTCATTTATTAAGCCACGTCACAGTTTTGGATGGAGCCAAACGAAACAGTGTTGCTTGAACTCCAATATGCCATTTGGACATGAAGATTGCACTAAATAGCATATCACACCTCCAACTGACCCCAAGTGACCCTATTCAGCCTGCACCAGCCCACTCTGAAAGAGCTAGTGTAAATGAGTTCTAAACTAAACTAAACTAAACTGTTTCCAGATGAATGCAGTTCTCTTAGCTCCCTAATTTAAAATATATCCTACAGAGTTACAAGTAGAAGGACAGGCATTTCAGCCTGTTGCGGATCTAATCCACGTTTAAAACAACAAAGCCCCTGTTGCATCTTTACCCCTGTAGCGCCCAACCCAATGAAGAATCCTGCAGAACTCAACATCTAGTACTTGTTTGTGAGATTTTAATAGTCTAACAAAGTATCACCTACCTTGTTTTGGGATTGTGCACAAAGACCACACAGCTTTTTCGCTCTTTTTTTTGTTGGAATATATTGTTCTATTAGTTTTAACTATTCTTTTATAAGATCCAGCAACTAGTTTCCAATTAATCAAATGGCTGCAAAACAAACAGCCAGAAAGATAAGGCCTTTTGGCCCAGCTGTAGGCCAAGGTGACTTTATTTAACATAAACAGTGACACATACATAAATAACTTAAACGAAAGCCCAGTTGGAAGCAGGGAACTTTTTTTTTTTTTTACTAAAACAAGAAAAAGATCGATTTCTCTACTTTTGCATTACTGAACTTGGCAGAAAGTCATATTCAAAGCGGAATGATGTCATCCGGTTGGCCTTTTCCCACTGCAAACAGTAAATCTTGAATCTGGAGAGATCTTTTATTTGGTTATTCATATTGTACTGCAGCAAAGGGTTACAACACATGTGCCTGGGCTTATTAAAATCATCTGGAAGAGAAGAGTGTATTGTTTAAAAGCAAGTCCTTGAAACCGAAGGTGGGGAGGGTTCTTCCCTGAATGAACCTTACATCATCTACTCTAACTTCTCACTTTACTTGCTTTGACAGTCACATGCCCATTGCTGAGACTCTGCTATGGAACATTTTCAGATAGCTATTTCATTCTTTCTCACCCAATGACACTTATCATTTTGACTTTGGGCAAGTGAACCACAAATGCTGGCTCATGGGATAAAGCCACAGTCTATACAAACTCCTCCTTTGGTGCCAACACAACCTATTGCACAACTGAACACCAGCCCCTTTGCTCTGTAGAAATTCTTCAACTCTATGCAAAAGATGGCTCCTTGCATCTTGTGGTCTCTTTCAGCTGTTGTTGATTCAATGTTTTCCCAGACCTTCAGTGCTTATTGTCCAAGAGCTAACTATATAATAATTTATATTGCTGAGGTTGACAATGCTCAGAGTCAGGTGTTGTTTGTCTATCAGCTGCTTTTCTTGGACAAAGTTTCCACTAGACGATTCCTTCTTTAAATGCTTCTTCGTTGTTGAGACACACTGGGAATTCTGCAGAATAGTTTTTTAGCATGAGTCTACAGTCAGCTTTAGAGGTGTAGATCTTTCCTTCCTTTCTCATGCCAGCTCTAGTTGCTAGGAAATAAACATTTTCTCATCTCTGTTTGGATGCTGAAGTGGAGACATGATTTTATCCCACAGATTTGTGCAAATCTCTTCTTTCTCTGTGTTGGCTTGTTTATAGAGTACTGTATACTTTGCCATTTCTTTGGCTTTTAAGATGTCCCAGAGGACCCATTTGTGACACTTTGGAAAGCTGCTGCTAGTGCTGAGTTACAAGCCATGTTTAGGATAAGACAATCCCTTACACCCTTTATTGGATAATGGAGTGCTGTCCTAATGGGTGAGGTGGATGAAACGTCAAAAGTAATGTAAGAATCTCTGTTCCATAAATGAATCACTAACTTCCAAAGACCAAGACCAAGATCCTATCCAACATTTATATAGTATAAATCTCCACTGACAGAATTGGTCTAGTTGTACAAATGAATGCATAAATGGGATGGCAATAAAGGAAATTTCTCTTTTTTACCAAACTAGATTTTTCCACTTTTGGATATAGAGCAGGTGTGCTTTCGTAGCCAGAGAAATGGCATTTAGGTACACATAAGGAAAAAGAAAGAGGAGAAAGAAGTACTTTAGCTCACCAATGGTTCACATTACAGAGACCATGGTTTTGTTCATTGGATTTGACATGTTACATCTGAACTCAGCATCTATGTGGGTTTTAGCTGATCACTGCCTTTGAATTTTAGTTCTGCAAATATATGAGTAACATCATCATCATCATCTAAGATGACGTGCTAGATGTTGAATTCCGCAGGATCCTTCATTGGGTTGGGCGCTACAGGGGTAAAGATGCAACAGGGGCTTCATCTTAGAACTGCAGAGCTGGAAGGGACTATATGGATCATCGAGTCCAGCCCCTCTTAAGAAGGCACAGTGGGGAATTGAAATCCCAGCCTCTAAACCACTATCCAGCAATTGTTCCGTTTATTGCACATTTGTTCCAGATGCAGTATAGTATTTTCTTCCTGCCACCCCACCCCAATCTTGACAACAATGTATGGAATTGGTTAGCATAAGAGATCAGTGGTGCAAGGTTGCACCTTAGTAAGTTCATGCAACCTTTCAGGTGGGAATTTTCGCCCTGACGCCTGTAGTCCAAATCCAGCACTCCGTGACCATTACACTGACACTGAGTTATTCTCAGTGATCCTGCCCATCTAAAAGTAGATCTAGAAAACATATTAAATGCTACTGGCATGCTTCGAGAGTACTGGCTCCAACAAGAAAAACCTTTAATTTTAATGAAAAATCCAACTGTTTTTATGGTCTTTTTCATATAAACAAACATGTAAGCTGCTATATCACATCCCTTTCCCCCCCCCCAAAAAAAGGCTTTCACATTATGTGTGTCTGATATAGTACATAAAGCTGCAAGAGCTGCATTTTAAAAAATAGAAAGGAAATAATATTTCTGCAAACATTACTGGAAGCAACAACACAACATATCAGGAAATTTCATTTTGAAAAACCAATTGCTTTTTGCGGTTGATGAATCAGTATGAAGTGGGGAAAACCATAAAATAGTCCAGTCTTCCCATTCTATTTACACACAAACTCATTGTATCAAACTTCTGCACTCAGGCTTCTCTCCATGAGAGAAGATGCTTTAACAAGCCAAGCGGTAACCAATTCTGAGTCTCATCTTTTTTGTGCTAGGGTAGTATATGTTCTGGAGATAGCTGACATCTCAGAATGAAACATCTGCCCCCTTCAATTCTTCATACACAAAAATCGCTTCTAGGTACGGCACAGTGCAAAAACTAGAGCTTAGAAACATCTTTCAGATTCTAGGAACCATCGTCTGAAATAGAAACTTTTTCAAACTCAGAAAAATTCTCATGGAGATCACTGTGGTCAGCAACTACGCATGTGTCTGCTTTGTTGTCTGCACATTTGGATTTCAGTTGCTACTATAAGATTCTCCACATTAGTTTCTGAGTTCAATTTTAAAAAAAAATCAAAATAAAGGATCAAGGGAATAACACACACACACACCACACAAAGACCATACAGTAAAATTTGAAAATAGCATTCAAATCAAAATTAGGAAGCAGCAGAATATTAAACATCATCAGAAATCCAGCAGAACAAAATATTTGTCAGGAGGCAGTTTCACACCTGTGATGCTGCTACTGAAAAGGCCTTGTCTTGGGTTCTCAGCAACCTAGCATTTCTAGGCTATGGAACATATAAAGAGTCTCCCATAATGACAGTAAATCACGAGTGAATAGCTTGCGAAAATGGCTAAATAGTTCTTCCATCACAGGAGACAGCCTTCACTGTGCTGGCAGGGTTTGCAGAGGTTGCACCCATGGATTTTGAGTACCATCAGTTAGTGAGGCTTACTCCTTAAACACTGGAACAGCACAGAGATAATCTCTGTGTGTAGAACATGCCATGGGTGACATAGTCCCAGACAATCAAACTCTGTACCTGGATCTGTTTGCCTGCTGAAACCCAAACTGGGCTACCAAAGCAACTTCTTCCAAAATTTCTCTTTGGACAACCCTTCGGTGCAGAAATTAGCATGAAATGTGGCAACCACAGATATACCTGTTACATCTCTCTGGGGTGGAACAGGTCACTACTGCCAGTATACACGGTGAAATACACAGGAATAGAATTGCAACAGACGATACCTTTTCTTATGTTGCTTCTCTGTCTTAACCTCAGCTCTAATTCAATAAGTGCTTCACCAATCAAACTTGAAGGTAGTTAAGAAGAAGGCAAAACTATTGATGGGGTACTGACTTTTAACACATGGCAATAATTAATGATGGAAATGTTCCTCTGCAGTCTTGTCTTTGCAAGGGGGGGGGTGTCCTCTCACTAGAAGTGTTGGTCCTAGAGGCCAAAATCCTCTTTAGACACTTGTACATCCTAAGGAAGAACTTCCTAGCTTGGATCCTGAGAATCTCTCATCACTAAAAGGTGCTCAGTGGATGGTTGAAATGTTCACAGCAACTGGTCTTAAAGTTGTTTATTTCTAAAAGGAAGAATACAGCCCTTCCTCATCAACATATCCAAACAGTTCATGTACCTGTTTATATATATAAAGCAAGTGCAGGAAAATATATATATATTTTCCTGCACTTGCTTTAGTGCCATCTGCTTTTTCCTTCTCCAGCTTCACCACTCAAATAAATGTACTAATGTCAAACTGCCACATAGCAAATCGCCATGTAATGATGTAATGAAGCCCTCTCAAGATTGTGGAGAGAAATGATTCTCCACATTCTGAGTGGGCTTTGTTACATCATTACACGGCCTCTCAGAGTGTGGGCAATGATTTCTGTCCACACTCTGAATGGACTTAATCTTTTTGTTCCTGTTTGAAATTCTCCTCATTAGAAAAGGCAAAAGGGCCCCCAGTTCTCACAACCAACAACAGCTTCAGAAAAAAAGCATTATCTACACTGTAGACTCCACACCTGTGTCATCATTACATGGAAGGAGTCTCCATGAAGAATGTGGGGACTGCGAATACATTCAGATGTCCACTGGGCAACAACAACACCCTGATGGCTGATCCTTTCACCCCAGAAGCACCATTGGATTCCTTCTGACACAAATGAAGAACATGATTCTGTGTTCAGAAGGCATAATCACTACAGTGCAGATGAAGCTGCCTAGTGTTGAGTGAGCTCATGAATGCACTGGGTCTAGTATAGTCTGCATATCTCAGTAGGATCTCTCCAAGGTTTCAGGCAGAGGTCTTCAAAACCTTCTACCTAAGGTCGTCTGCCCAAGATTCTTTGGATTTAATTTGGGATCTTCTTTGTGCAAAGAAAGCTCTTCACCACTCTTTTCACAGAACTTATTTCCATGTAGACATTTTGTCATTTTAAAGTAGATCTGTAATTCCTAAATTACGTTTCCCCTGAAAACAAATGGTACTGGTCCTCTTTGGCATCTTTTGTATTCAATTGATCATTTCCATACCTGCATTGTCTGCAGCCCATAAGAAGAGGAATGACTGGTAACCGCCAGCAAATCACTTTCATGATATCACACCTGCTTAGTCAAAAGGAGCATGGTTCCAATTCATATCAACCTTGCACTCAGATATAAATGTGTAACTCATTATCGGCTGGTATTTCAGGTTTTGAATTTAAATTCGTCCCCGTGGAAGTGCATAGAAATGTTCCATGTCAGCCACATAAATCAGGAGACAAGTAGTTTATTGTCCCCCGACCCCCACCCCACCGGCCCCTTGTGATGGATGCTACAGTGTTTAAGAAGGAGTATGGGCCATGTGCCCATTCCTCTGCCAATGAAGTCTCATGCTTCTTCATTACAATTTCCAGTTTACCAGATGTAGAATTTCATGATGAAAGATAGATAAACAGCTAATTGCATGGCATTCCTAAAGGGAAAAAAATGTATGTGCCCCCTAACTTCTTCTTGCAGTACCTAGACAAAATTCAGCATTTCCACAAAGTTGCTAGCGTATACGTTTAATTTTCATCCTCACCATTAACTATGACTGAAAGACCCCATTTCCATTTATGAGTCTGCCTGGGTTTTAAATCATCAGGGGAGGCCTTTCTCTCCATCCTGCCACCCTCACAGGTATGTCTGGCCTTTTCTGTCGCTGCTCCCAAACTATGGAACTCCTTCCCATGGGAGGTCAGGTTGGCCCCTTCTTTGTTGTCCTTTCCCAGGCAGGCAAAGACTTTTCTCTTCAGGCAGGCTTTTTCTCATTGACTAGCTCTTTACAGCTGGGCTGCTGTTTTGTTTGTTTGGTTGGTTACTTTCGCTTTGTTGTTGTTTTTTCCCCTCCCCCCTTCCAGTTTTTATATTGTTTGGTTTTAATGCTGTAAGGCACCTTGGGTCCTCCTGAGGAGAAAGGTGGGTTACAAATATTTTATATTAATAACGACTACCAGATCATCAGGGTGTAGTCTAGAGTGAAATTGCTGTGCTTCTCCAGACAGGGAACTAAATGTCAAGGTAAGCATCACTGGAGGAGGAGAATGCTTAATTTTTGGGTTAAAGAACTGCTGGATATCTGGCTGCAGAGTCAGAGGTTGGGAGTTTGACAAGGCCTCCTTGACAGGGTCTGGACTTTATGATCTTTAACGTCCCTTCCACCTCTACAGTTCTGAGATCATTATTAAAGCTGAGGCACCACATCGCCACACATTCCCACCTGGTGCCAGGTCTCACTGCCTTAGTGCATGAGTGTTTGCATATGCGTTGTGCTTGCTTTCTTCCAAACTCTTACCTGCCCTTCCTTTGTTCCAGCTTGTTTTTCTTGCACTCCTGTCATTGTCTTCAAAATTTACACTGTAAACTCCTTGGAGCAGGGAGCTACATTCATTCATTCATTCATTCATTCATTCATTCATTCATTCATTCATTCATTCATTCTACTTAAGTCACTACAATTACACTGTTTAAGAAGTATGCTGGTTGCTAAACAGGTGCTGAAGCTGCTGCTACAAAGCTGAAAATACATTTTCAAGTCTAAAAGGAGGTAGCTATAAGGGCTTTTATTGCTTTTTTTCATCTAGGAAAGTTTATGTATACAAATGTACTCATTTTCTGTTTTACATAAGTTCTAGCAAAAATTCTGCCCCACATTTTTTTTTAAAAATCATTAACAGAAATACCAGAATTATTCTGTTCACACAACCCATTGTCCTAGTCTTATTCCATGTGGTTGCAGAATAAATGAACAGGAGATCCATTCAAGATTTTATAATTTGATACATCATCCACATTTAATAGACTGTTTTTCCTCTGTGTCCCCCTAAACAGTTTCCCTTGCCGATGCTTCATGCTTCAAAACATTTCAACTGTCTTTGTTCTTCTCATGGAAAAAAACTGTTCTTCTAACTTATTTTTAATGCACCATGTCAATAAATAACAAGATGAGGACAAATATAAGAAATAAAGGTTTCCGTAACTGACTGTGAATGGAGCGTTGACATACACATCTTGGCTGTTTCCACACCTCCCTGGTGGAAAGGTTTTTAAAAAAGGCATGCGAAGACCACATTCTCTCCAGTTTATACTGGCACAGCATCGTTGGCTTGCAATACCAAAGATATGGTATGTGACAGTGTGGAGGACCAATGGAGGCTTTGCAACACAGACAGCAACAGAGCACTAAATACTTGGCAGAGACAGAAACAGCAAAAGAAAAACAAAAAGAAGCACGGGGGTAGGGAAGGAAATTCCTGGACAAGCTCTGCCGATTTGCTACAGAGTTTGTTTTTGGCTGTCAGATGAAGGATGCTACAAAGGCATTTGTAGAACTGAAATACTTTTCCATGCTTGGTTAAGGTTCTGGCATGCATGCCTGGCTTTGGAGTGACTTTTGCTATCCTTTAAATCCCCAAGGATCTTTATTTTGGTCTAACCTTGATTATGTGTTAGCAGACAGAGAAAGAGAGGAGAACTATTAAGACTTTTCTTCCGTTCTTTATCTTTCTGTCGCCAAAGATATAGTTTAACAATAATAATAGTTGTGTACCGTCAAGCTGATTCTGACTTATGGGGACCCTTTCCAGGGTTTTCTACATAGACGGTACTCAGAAGTGGTTTATCGTTCCCTTTTTCTGGGGGTGTCCTGGGACTGTGCAGTTTACCCAAGGCCACACAAGATACAGTTTAGAGAACATTATAAAACATTGCTGTTGCTGATGAAATTACTGTTTTTAAAGTCAAGGGCTGGATTGTGTAGTCACACTTGGATGGTAGCTGGAGGTTTAAGGACTAAAACAGCTGGTCCTGTTATGAAATCTGATGGATGGGCTGGAGTGAGCAAACATAGCTCTACTGTTGTGAGATTAGAATCAGATGAACACTTCACACTGAAAAGCCTACCAGGTAGAGACATATGTGTGGCACAAAGCACAGGGCAGCTGCACATAGCGTAGTTTTTGGGTTTATATATAAGTCTACTTTGTAGTCAAAGAAGGGTTAGTCCATAAGTCACATGAGAACCCCCGAGTATTTTTCCATGCCAACATTGCTTCGCTTGGGTGAGGGAAAACAGCATATTAGTGCAGTGCTATGCATGTATTAGGGCAGAAACAGACTAGATGGAAGCTTGAAGTAGAGAGATCTTAAGAAGTAAACATTGTCTAATCATTATTTTGCAGCTTTGTAAGGTGCAAGTGAGTCTGGTTCTCATTGATCAGTGGGTGATACCCACTGATCAATGTTGGTTATGCAAACATGGCAGTTGTGAAGAACATTTCTCTAAAGCAATAATGTTTTCTCACTTCCTATTTGTGAAGCTGCTGCCTCATCTCTCTGTGTTTTCTGTTTTTCATCTGTTTTCTTATAATTTTCTTAAGTAAAGTCCCACTGAGTTCAACATGACGTATTCCACATGCAAGGCTCAAAACCTGTATACACTTACTTTTGGTTGTGTATTGCAGGTAGTAATCCTCACAGCCACTCCTCACAAAGAATCTCAAAATGCAAGTACTCTGTGCTGGTCTGTATCTATAAATGTATATGCATTCAGAGTGGAGGTTTACAGACACAGCTTGTAGTGACATGCTCTTCCTGGCAAAATTTACTGCAGGTATTTTGAGGACCATGGTTAAGCTTAGAAGGAACAGGGAAGGTCATCATCCTTGTTCACCAAAAAATCCTCATGTCTCAGTGCTGTGAGCCCTGGTGCCACTCCCACCTGTAAATCCCACCAAACTTAGTGGAGCACACCGAATATTTCTACACATAATTGGACTGCACAATAATTTAAGTATGAACCTAAACAGGTAAAATGTGCCTGTGAAAAAAATTAAGTTTCTTCCAGGTATCCTTGTCACTTGTCTCATATACTCATGAGCTGTCCATGGCTGCTCCCTGTTCTCACGTGGGAGAACATTGTGGTTTGCTTCTGCAGAAAAAATGAAATGGTTTACAGCCCAGGTTTAGTGACCTTATATGCTTTCCAGATGGGTTAATTACATTGTGCATACAACCGTATGCAATAAATGCCATTTATCTGAAATGAAGGACAGCTTCAGTTGAGAAAATGTTAACATGGGCAAATGGCAGGATATGTATGTGAATACTGTTCCCATTCACAATTTCTCCACTCCAAATTATCTCATAAAGTGCTAAGACCAGAGTTTGGAAAAGTTACTTTCTGGACTACCATACCTAATAATCCCCAGCCAGTGTGGCCAGTAGCTTTTCTAAGCAGACCCATCTGAATATGTACAGAAGAGGCCAAACTACTGTGGGGACAATTTGGTGAATCACTTCCTCCGGTGGCAACTGGTACCCGTTGTGATGGAGGGGACAGAAGGCACAGGAGCCAATGATACACACAGAGAGATAGGGAAGTGAACAAACATGTACATTTACACACAGACACACACAGAGAGAGAGAGAGGTAAGGAAGCAGGCAGGAATGCTATGGCTGGTGATAGTCTGGAGGGGCAGTTTCCAGACTGTCCTACCAGATGTGACACCACTACTTCTTCCTGCTTTTTGTCTCCCAAGCTGCTTTTTATTTAAAATAAAAACCAAAGAGAATTAAAAATCGGTTACACACAACTATGTGCATGTGATGCTGAGTGATCTCCAGGGAATAAAACATACCCAGGGAAGCATATCAAACAACCCCATGCTCTCATCCTTCCCATAAATGGATTAGCTGTGTAGGCTTGGCTTTGGGGCCTGAATATCCTACTGAGCATTCATGTGACTATTCCCCAGCACCAACAGACACCTTAATTTTTAGTGTGCATCTTAACCTTGGCTGAAGGACTTCACTGTGTTAAAAGTATTTAATGAATATTCAAAGTATTTCCTTAACAGCTCGTGCAGTAAAAGGTCTCCCTCTGTGTTTATGTTACTTTCTGTGTGTGAGAGCCAAAACACATCTACTGAAGTAATACAACTAGAAGTCGCATAGCAAGGAAAGAATTCTAAAATAGGAGTCAATGAATCCTTCAGTTTCACTTCCACCCACACTCAGAATTTAAATCTCAGATTTGATTTTAAAGGTATAGACATGGACCATGGAAAGGGAAGACTTGTCCCACCATTTTGGGGCAAACTGCCTCTAGATTGGTCCATGAGCTATGAAATCTAAATGGAGGGATCTGTCAGTTTCTCCCACATTCTATTTCTTTTTTAATCGTAAGCTTTATGTATTGAATTTATGAAGACATTTGAAAAAAATTGGGAAGTTTGTATCAAAAATTGAATCAAACTGAATTCTCACTCATCCCTTCTGTGAATTTGGCTGTTTTGAGAAAGGACACACTATGTGTAGGACACAGGTGTATCTCTGTGTGTGTGTGTGTGTGTGTGTGTGTGTGGGGATGACTCATGAATCAAAGTTGTCATAAAATCAGAGTTGTCAGCTTCACTGAACATTGGTGACTTTTGTACAAAATATTATCTTTTTATTTCACATGTGAATATTGACCCATGGGTTCCTAGATCACTCCATTTCAGATCTCATTCTGGATAGATATTCAAGGGGGAAAAAACCTATTGGACAATCAATCAAACTGTGAAAGTTGTAAATGTGATGTAGTAGTTGTATAATTATGTATTATTAACTGTGGTGTATTATTGGCTCTCAGCAATTTCTCCCTTTGTTTATTATTTTTTATTTTTGTCACAGTTGTACAACTTTAATAAATATATGTTACCGAAAAAGCAGCAAAACTAGCTGGTGGGAGTCGTTGGTATACTGGCTGTATTGTGGATAACTAGACAAGAAAGCAGACATTTGTAATTCTGACCATATGCTAAACATGGAACTTTGCGTTCTCCATTTTCCATTAACATATTGCACCACTGGCACATGCTAATATTTCATTCCTCATCAGCCTTTGGTTCATACTGAGTCAAAATACAGCCTTGTTTAATGAAAACATTGACCCATGAAGAGAAACATAAGGTGAACATTATGACTGAATGCTAGTGGTCTATGCATTCTAAGTAATAGTTGTGGGGACACACACACTTATCTTAGTTATGGCTCCTTCTGTAGAAATGGCAGACATAACTTTGGACCATTCTTTGTCCCATTTATTTCATATTCTTCATAGTTGCCTAGTATCACATCAGACCATTGATCAATGTGACCCAGTGCTGTGTATTAAGATTGATAGCAGTTTCATAGCATCTTAAAAAGATATCCTGCAGCTGGAGACAGCAAGGATGTCACCTGGGACCTTCTACATTCAATGCAGTCACTAAGCTATGGCATGTATTCTAAACCTCAATTATCTGCATGGGGTACTAATGTTTTTAAACTTTTATTCCTTCATTACCCAACCAGGTGATATGAACCAAGGCCAGCTTGAAGAATTTGCTTTTAGAACAACTCCCAAAATTCCACAGCAACCATCCCAGGGGGAGGAATTCTCAGAGTTGTAGTCCAAGAAAGGAACTTTTTTTGAGCTGCAACAGATGGGGATGTTGACTCAGACCTAGAACATTATTCTCTGCTCTTTGGGTGAGAGCTCCTGAATCTCAGGCAGGAGACTTTTGCAGCATGGTTTCGTCAACACTTCTGATCAGAGGGATTGAACCCCAAAATTTCTACATGTGACACGTGTATGTGCAATAGACATGGGAGCTTCATATTTGTATACCAGGGGATACAAATACAAAGCTCAGCACCACAGGTACCACACCGGTCCATTCCCACCCACCCCCATAACCAACGTGGTCCACTCACTGGGCTCCTCACAGTGTGCTCGTCTGATGGCAGCTACATCACACGAATCACGGATGTAGTCCCACTGGCCTCTCCCCACAATCAACTGCTCTGGCAAGGAGGCAGGAAAATGAGTCTCCCCACTCAGCTCCTGAGTGGTTGGCTGAGGGGAGAGGCAGGGCAGTGCCAGGGGAACTACATTTGCGATTGGTGTGATGTTGCCGCCATCAGATGCGCCACTGCAAGGAGCCCAATGAGTGGACCAGGCTGGTTCTGGGGGGGCGGTGAAATGGACTTCCATGGTGCTGAGCTTTGTATTCGTATCCCCCTGGGATACAAATACGAAGCTCCCATGTCTAATATGCAACAGAACTATGGTCAGGTCCGGTCCAATACATTTTGCTGCATGAAATGGAACACCAAATGCCCCCTTCCAGTTCTAAGTAGATAATACCTGAAGCTAGACAAGTGATATGAAACAGAAAACTCCATCAACATCCCTCCTTCACAATAACAATGAAATAATATCAAAATACCTAACAAATTGCTGCCTTTCAGGACACCTACAATCTTTTACCCAAGAAGAACACTTTGTGTGTGTGTGTGTGTGTGTGTGTGTGTGTGTGTGTGTGTGTTTTCAGAAGAACATCTGGTTATTGCATTAGAACCACTCTCATTCAGTCGCCAAAGACCCTGTAGCAAAATGAGTTCAGAAGGTAGAGTACGTATTTTGAACTTCAGCAGTACTCAACACTAGAAATGTTAGCAGTACAAATGATGCATGAGAAATGCACAATGTTTTCAAGATGAGACACACTTCTAAGAAATGGTAACAGTCAGAGACACCGCCCTCCCCTCCTCTCCCCACTTTTTGTGGTTACTTTTACTGTGTGACAAATGTAATAGGCACTTCCTCTGTTTAAAAATGTAACGAAAACCTGTTGATTAGCTCCATATTAGCATGCTGAATCCCAGTGCAAACATCTGTGTATTTACAAAGCTGAAAGCCAGGTTTGCTCATCTACCTGGAAGATATTTAAACAGTCTTTCTTTAACATCCAGTACAACATCGATCTCTGGTGTGAAGTTTGCCAGCCCCTTGTTAAAGCACATTTCCTAAGGCTAAAAGACTACAGCACACTATTTGAACAGCAAAGAGCCTTGGTGATTCTGAAAAGGGTCGTTCACACAGATCAATGATATCTCACATTTACAATAATTTTTGCTACCTACAGTGGGCAATTCATCAGAACTAAATTTTCTCCCTATAGCAAGCAAGATTTATCTATTCTGCACTTTTTATTCCTGATGTTATCGCCTCAGTTTAGTTACTTTCCTCCCAAGTTCAGGCTTGACTGGATCTAGAACCCACTTTCTGGTGGTCCATGGTATCCATACATCTCCTTCAGCACCATATTTTAAATGAGTTGATTTTTTTGTATGTCAACTTTCTTCACTATCCAGGTTTCACATCTGTACACAGTAATTGGGATTACCAACTGTATGAATGATCTCAGCCTTGCTCTCCAGAAACACATCCTTACACTGAAATATCGTTCCTGTTTCTTCATAGCTGCCCTTCTGAGTCTCATTATTCTTCTGATTTCTTAGCTGCAATTTCTATTTGGACTGATGATTAGAGATGGGCACAAACCAAAAAAAGAAGATAAATTGGGCTGGTTTGTGATTTGTGGCAAACAACTGGTTGGTTTTTTCTGGTTCGGATAGGATAGATAGATAGATAGATAGATAGATAGATAGATAGATAGATAGATAGAGAGAGAGAGAGAGAGAGAGAGAGAGAGAGAGAGAGAGAGAGAGAGAGATGTAGCTGCTTGTCCAGAAAATAATAATGAGACATCTTAAGGGGACTCTTGAGATGACTTATAGCTGTACTCACCCCCATAACTTTATTTACACACATCACCATCACTTACCCTTATCATGATTAGACATGGGCTATTCGTATTTGTATCCCTGGGGATACAAATGCCAATAACAGCACCACAGGTGCCATCAGCTGAGTAGTCAGCTATGTGGGGAGGCTGGGAAGTGCCAACCAGGCTCCTTCCCAGATTGGCGCAGTGATGACAGTGAAGGACACCAGCCCTACATGGCTACCGGTGAGTGGACTGGCCAGTTCTCAGGGAAGAGAATGGACCTCCATGGCACCTGTGGCACTGCTATTCATATTCATATCCCCAGGGATACGAATACAAATAGCCCATGCCTAATCCTGATAAGAAGTCTTGGCTAAAATCCAGTAGTAACTAGGGTAGGGCCATTGAATCAATGGAACTTGTAGAAGTGTTGCTTCACCAAATCCCTACTGACTCAATTGGCCTACACTAGATGTGATTTACTACTGGATTTCAGTCATTGTGAACTGATGAAATGCTGACTGGAAGTAAATTTAACCCCCAAACTTGTTATTTCAAACTAGCTTGCAACTCTCTCTCTCTTTCTAATTCAACCTCCAAGCTGGGCAATGACCAATTTTAAACATGCTTACATCAAAATGAATATATAACTGAAAAGAAAAGATTTTTAGTCTGTCTTCTTTTGAGATGCAGCTCTGTAGCAAAACTTGGAGTGCCTTTTAGCTGAGCCGTATGGATTTTGTCCAGAGCAGGTCCCCTCTCCCATTTTGCAATATGGTGTCCCCTCCTCCCCGATCCACAGGCCACCTCTAATTGAATGCCATTTCTGTATAAAGCTGACAAAACACAGTCACTGTGACTTATCTCTGTAGCAAAAAAAAATGACAGGGTGCAAGGCACATGACCTGCAGGTTGCAAGTGGCTCTCCTTGTCATGTTTGAGATTCCCAACCCCCTCCCCCAGCACACCTACACCCCATGACACAACATTTTGGCCCCACTACATTGCACCACCAATTTCAGCAGCAACTGAGAGAGGTATCCCAGTAAAAGTAAACATTTTGCCCTTTGATTTAGCTGTATAGCAATGGTTTGCCACCCAAATTTTGTGGGAGACAGAAAAAGGCCATTTAAAGCAAGCAAGTGTTCACGTAATTGACTTGTAGTGGTTTGCCACAAAATTTCAGTGACAGAATGCTACAGTGCAGTTACAAAATGCTTGCTTTAAATGGTGTTGTCAAATTTTGACAACAGGCATGAGGTCCATCATGGGAGTTGCCCTGTCCCAACGCACGAGAATGCATGTCTTACATTCCACTTAAAATAATCTGCGAAGGGCCCAATCTGCTTTATTCCATTTCATTGTCCTCCATATTTCCAGCTCCTGATATTTTAATTATCTCCCATTGTTCTTTTACTTTCACTGTGAGGCATTTTATCTAACCAGCAAAGATTTAAGCGCTCAACAGGAGATAGGTGGAGTCATCATAAAGCTTGAAATATTTGCCCAACTCTGTTGCATGCGTAGCTATGGCAACAGTGATATGGTGGTAAATTTGGAATTGCAGGTGCTCATCATGGCAGTTCATGTAGCCAAGCCTCTCCAGGGAGAGTTCAAAAATGCAGACAACTGGTTCAGCCCATATCATCTAAGGAGGAGCAGTTCTTTGGTAAAGTTAACAGCTCTTAATTGCCCAATCAGGACTAAAGAACCATCAAATCCTTTGCATTACAATAGGGAAAATTTGGAATAATACTGTTCCTGGAAGAATAAATACCTTTCCAAAGTACTGTGAGGATAGCAGCTAAACTCAGGGGGAACCCTGAAGAGGGTAATGAGTGATATTATAATCTCTATTATTTGAAAGTCCTAAGGCTTTCACTGTATGAGACCTGTCTCCATTACACCACTGTGTGGTAAGAGTGAAGATGGTCATGCAAAGACCATCTTTTACAACATCATTTTACACACATTCATAATATGAGGTTATGAAAATACACCTTGAGTCTCATTTCTTACTGGGAGGAAACTTATGTTTACCTACACCCTTTTCTCTCTCTCTTTCCCCCTCTACAGTTTTTTCGTCATACTTTTTTTTTGGGGGGGGGGGGGGGGAAGGCCATGGATTCTCCAGATAAGCCTTAAAGAGGAATTTCCTGCAGCTTCAGCTGAAAACTGAACATGTGTGGATGTGAAAATATTCATACGTCACAGGACTCCTTGAAATAACTCTGAAGAACGCATGGCTGAAGAAACAGTACAGCTGTACAGTCCTTACTGCTAAGCACAGGGAACAGTGTTTATAATTTTTCTTCAGGAGATTTCTCTCTCTCCAAAAATTCACTTCAGACTTACGTCAAGGCTATTTGCTTACAGAGATAAAGGGTGCAAGAGTGAAATGGCAGAACATCTGCTGCTTATGGGAGATGGAGAAGAGAGTTTTTCTGGTGGCATTTTTCTCCCTCCACTTCCCCTACAGGGAGGAAATTCCCTTCTTTAGTCTGGCCAGTGATAGCTCTATGCATATGAAATTGCTCCAGGCAGGCATCCCCCACAGTCAGTTGAGGGCCATATTTATGGCATTCTAGCTCCTTCCACCCAGGCGATCTAGGATATAAATATGGGCTAGCATGTTATTGCTGGTCTCAACCAGAGAAGATCTGCTGACCCAATGGGATTTACATAGTTGTTGCTCAGCAGTTGATTCAATTAAAGCCCTTAATTGGGATTAACAATGGGATACCAATCATGGTATATAAATATAATACATAAACAAATAAATAAAATTTTAAAAGAGGGAGAAATGAACCAAGAAATAGGAGAACATGCTATCTTGAGAATGGCTTATTAGACCTTGTACACTGAAATGAATACACATGTACTTCACAGATACTTCTTCTGGTGGAAGCAAATTTGGTACAATTTCGGGGAGAAAATAGTCCTGTATGCTTGTACACTAATTTTGTTTTCATGTGGTTGTATCTCCGCCCCCACCCCAAGCAATCAGCATGGGGCCACCTGAATTCAGCATGAGAAGGAGTGGTCCTTATGGCAGAATTTTGCTCTTATACTGCATACCTCAGATATAGGACTGATGTGTTCTACACAATATTCACCTGGAGATTTATTTCTTTTGTAAAGTCTAGTGATTATCTATGTAATGAATTACTGTAGAACAAAGCAGTCATTACCCTCTTGTTCTAAGTGGAATGGAAATTCTTTTCCCGTTAAAAGCTGCATGGAAGTGGCTTGGTTTTTATCCCAAAAACTGGGACTCAAGGCAGCTCACAAGATTAACTAAACAGAGACAAGTAAAACTATAAAAAGTTACAGTATTAAAACTATGAAAACACAATTGAATTAAAAGCAATTTAAGCAATTTAAAAGCACATCATTTTTTTCATTTTAAAAGCACAGCACCTCTCTCATAAAATCCTCTTCCTCAAGATTTTTTAAAAATAAAGGCAGCCATATTTTAAAAAAAAAACACAACACACACACCCTCACAACACACTTAGAGTGGGGGAAGAACAAAATGATGGCTATTCCAATTCTTCCTTCTTTTTACCTTGCCCCCCAAATATCACTGAAACAATATAGTCAATTTAAAGGTGGCTAGGAAATAGTACAGCCCTAAGGCTTGTATGGAGTACTGGAAAAATAATCTGGGATATTTATAATAATGCATAATAATAATTTGTAATCTTAGAAGGGAAAGTAGCCATCCCTTGATGCACTGCCCATGCTGAGCTGTATCATATATTTTCCATACAGCTACAGCAGGATCTTACTCAATTTTCCATGGTTAATTCTAAATCCACAGACCAGTTCTTGCTTAGAACAGCATGGTGAATTGAGAACTAAGCCCTGGTGAGAAAAATTGAATAAGATTCTACTTCAGTTCCACTCAAAACATATGGCAGTTCTGTTTTGAAATCTGCACCCAGAAGGCCTTGAACACTACAGGAGAGAGAGAGAGAAATGTGATGCAGGGATACAGTAAACGGATGAGTTCAGAATGAGAAATACTGGTCCATGGATTCTCATTTGGAACCCTGCCATGGGAAGTCAAGAGAGGAAATAAATCAATGATTAGTACGTTTGCTCTGGATCAGTTGCCTGGGCTTTTTGCATAATTGCCATCTGAGTGATTGTCAAGGTTTAAGGATTCAGTGCATCAATGGCAACAGTGGAAACAAGGAGCCCGAATGTTACAATGGAGGCTATTGAGAAACCTAAGTGTGTAGCCTCAAAGGAGAGACTGTGTGCAGCACAGGGAATCCTCAGTACACTGCAGCTGCAAATATATTGTCTCACTTTGCTCCAAAAACCTGGGGAGAATTACATGTAGGTTAGGTCTCTTTTTTATATGAAGCCACTTCCTGCAGGAAACACTCTTTAGCTCCAAGACTTTATAAGACCTCATCAATGATATAATGCTATTTTTGTTTCCTTTTCCCACATCCACTGTGCTCAACCTTCTGCTGCAGCTTCTCTTTTTTGGCTTAAGTTAGAAGCAATGGACTGGTTAAATTTGAAAATGGAAGATGTCATTGCTCAAGCTGGTTTACAATGTTACCCTTAATCCCAGAAGCACACGTCCCATCAGCAGGAGGCAAGGAGGTACTTCCCACCATCCTAAATTATTTATCATTTTAATTCCTGCAGACAGATCCACTGTATTGTAGTGGAGAGCACTACAAGCACAACTTACACTAGCATGCTATTATGCAGATTTGACCCCTCCTGTGGACACACTTGTGCAGAAGCACCTAAGATGTTTATAAATCAGTGTTGAAGAGACAACATTACGTATAGACTGATCCCCTCTCCAGGAAACATTGTATTACATGATGTTCCAAATCTGAGTCCTAGCCAAACAACCTGGAGCTGAATCCCGTATAAGTCTTAATGAAACCTTGGTTTGCAGTTAAGGAGAACAGATGTTCCCAAAGCTGGTTGGTTACAAATAATACATGTGCACTGTCTTTGGACAAATGTGCAAAAATGGACTGAATCTGGCATATGCATGTGGTTCTGGGTGACTATGGGGTGGAGCAAGAAGCTATTGTTTTGCTCTGGGGGAAAGGAACACTGCAACAGGTCCTTCATGACCCATTTTTTATTTGCAACCAGCTGCATTGGATATCTGCAACTACTTCCAGCATGCAATGGACCATGTGATAACTACCTGCTGTTAAAGATGAGAAGTGGCAATCCTAATTTAGTGCTAACATTCTCTAGGTTCAAATACTAATTTTTAAGTGTTGACTATTTGAAGCCCTAGATCCAGGTGGACAAATTGGACAGTTTCAGTTTCTCCCACATTTAAAGTTTTGGGAAGCCTCACTTCCATCTGGAAGAAATTTGCAAATGAATAAGTTGGGGTGGGGGTGGGACTCTGAGCCAAGTTGTATTTGCTTTTCGTAGTGTGCTCAATCGGGGAAAAATGTGAATCAGACTGTCCCAATCCTGTAGTATTTCCTGCATTTTTTGTCTATGTAGTCACTGTGCAATCTTTTTTAACTCATTACTCATCCTTGAAGGTAGAACAAAGAGCTATTTTGCATCTCAATGAATCATCCCAAAAAGATTGCATGCCCTAGACCTGTGCCAGAAAGATACGGGCCAGCTCTTAAAGGGGAAGGATGGAACATTTTAAATAGAAACACAAGCAGATGAGGTCTCCCCCCCCCCCATGCCAAACGGTGCTATCAAGGAACCATATACCATAACTATATGCTAGTGTGGACAGGCTACTTCAGAATCCCATACTGTTTACAGTGCCAACAGCAAAGTCACTCATATCCCTGGCTTCTCTTTTGTTTTCCTCTACTAGGAATCTTATAGTCATATTACTTGCCTTGGCTTTACATCCAGACTGTTGAACAGTGTTCACATTTATCTCCTAGCATAAATCCTTTCCATCTAGTCATTGAGCAAAGCCCTTTTGGCCGGTTTCCACAGGATTGCCAATTTAGACCATTTTATGATGGTTTGGGTGAAGGGGATTTTTATGAGAGCTACAGACAAAGTGTACCCAAGTGCACGTGCCATGTCTTGTTGAAATGTGTTTCCTCTCATGAGCATCTACCCATCTGCATGTTCTACCAGCATGCTAACAACACCATGCCCTCTTGGGCCACTAATTCCTGGAGTAATGATGTGACATATGCATGACTATATTGGCATTCACAGTTTTAGCAGGAGGGCGTGTGCATGGAACATTTTATTAGAGCATTCACAACATCTCCTTTGGCCCTTAAAAATATACAGCTATGAAGTAAAACAAACTTAAAATGCCAAAGGTTTCTGTTGCTGCTGCTGTTGTTACTTGATGGGGGGGGGGGGCAGCACACAAAATGTTTCTGTAACCAGCTGTTGTCAATTATTTTCCCTCTCCCATCGACAGGAACATTTTTAAATGCTCATATGGCTTTTAAGATGAATAGTCATCATGATGCATGTAATCTCTTGAGTGCTTCCTATATTTTAAGGATTGTAGCAGAAAGAATTCCTTACTCTCTCATTTAAAAGCTAGGAAACCTTTGGTTTTGTCCTGAATAGAAACAACACTGAATTTTACTAAGATGTGAGCATATTAAAAAATGCTTCTCCTTCTATGACCAACGAGAAAAAGCACCCCCTTTCCTTCCCTGTTTTACCTCAGTTGGTGTGTGCCCTTCTTCAGAGGACTGTATCTGTCAGGAATTCAGGACAGCTGACTTGTGTCTTTATATTATTTGATATTACATAAGGTTTGTCAAATACTGGCACTCACACTTCACAAAGTCCCTGTGTTCCTTCTGATTTATTCACAACAATGAATGATAGTAAAATCTGATAGCCATTACTTTAGCACCTCTAAATGCGAGTAACTAGATCGGCCACCACATGATAAACTGACAACAGCAGCTATGAACATGACGATGGTGTGATGTGGAATATTTCATTGGAGGAACTACACATAGAAATGAAAGCACAGATCTTCATATTATTTGCTGATGGAGAAACTGGGGTGGGGATTTCACCGTGTTTCTTCAGGGAGAAGAAAATTTCTCTGACACACTTTCTTGGGAATGGGCATCCTCATTAACAGTAATAGTAGGTTAGCGTCTTAAGAAGTTTAAGAGCTATCCTATCCAGTGCCCTGATCACTTCTCCCTTCCAGATGTTTACCAGGGTTTCCACAGAACAGGCTGCCAAGGCAACAGGAGCCTCCTCAAAAGCCACCGTTTAGCTCCATCAGACTCTTAAGGCAGGTCATCTTAATGGGCTGCAAGTTCCACTGAGTCTTAACTCCTCCAGGCAGTGATCTGTCCATTACAATTGAATTCCAGAGAGCTCCTCTATACCCAGATCAGCATCATCCCATCCAGAAGTGAAAACCAGGTCCAGAACCTTCCTGCAGCACGACTGGACCTAATACTACTAGTGAAAGATGCGTGGTTAGCATGGGGGACATGAAGTTCTGAACCATTCATGACCAAGTGGTCTGAACATGGACATTGAAGTCCACCAGGACAACCAGGAAACTAGACTGTTGAGCAGCAGGATGTGTGGTACACTACCAGAGTTCCTTCACAGAGTCCCACATACCTCCCCCCCTTTTAGCTGTAACACTCACACAGGGCATGCTAGAAAACAGGGCACCTGGCAAGGGAGATTGAATCATGGTAGACCACTGCAACTCTGTCGCCCGACTCCCCAGGTCTTAACTCCTGAGAGAGAGAAAAATCCCTAGGCACCACCTTCATGCAGCCAGGTCTCTATAATACAGCCAGGGTCGGCATTCTCACACAAGATCAAATCTTGAATGCCTGCTGTTTTCCTGTTCACCAGTCTGGCATTCCACACGAACAACTTCATTGGGGTGGGGGCATTAATGCCAAAGCTATCCAGGCTATTTGAAGTGAGGGACAGCCTGAGGGCAAGGGAAACCTGTTTGCATCCCATCCCTCATAGTACTGACACTGTTGCCCCCTCTCCTGTATTGTTCAAAATTGCTCCAGCCAGTTTTGTCTCCGCTTCCTTCCTCTTGTGGTAACACAACCCTCCTTCAGTAAACAGCAGCCACCAACTGAAGTAGCTCTTAAAAGGCATGCTGTCAGGCAGCAGAAGAATCCTTGTTTTTTCCCTCCTGGGTGGGTGGGGCCTGGCCCTTGCTTTAGTTTCCCCTGAAGGGTTGACACACACACCCTTTAGCCATAACCCCACAGGTGGCAGGCCTAGCCCTGCAGGAGCTTGCTTTCTATTTACCTCTCTCCCCTAAAAGGATCATGCAAGCTAGGGACAGGAGTGGGTTGGCTCCTCCTGGCTAGGATGAGTCCCACAACCCAGGGCCCTGGTCCTGAATTGAGGCACTGCTTCTGAGGTTCACAGCAGCTTCAAAAGCTGGATGTCACATTTGCTTTGCAGATGTTCCTACAGAGCTTTCTCTCTTTCAAGGGATGTGCTTTGGTAGGCTAAAGAGTTGGCTTTCCTTGAGTTCTTGGGTGCTGTTCACTTATTCAACTGTTGCCCTTCCTCACGTCTCCCATTGTCTCTCAGCGATATTCTCTGCTGCATTTTGGTTTTCATTTGTTTTTTTGGGATGAAAAGAAGTTTCTGTTTGTGTATTCTTGATTTATGTACCTGTCTGCACTTTTAGCCTGCTGGTTTGTTCATTTGTTCGTTTGTTCATTTGTTCGTTCGTTCGTTCGTTCGTTCGTTCTTTCTTTCTTTCTTTCTTTCTTTCTTTCTTTCTTTCTTTCTTTCTTTCTTTCTTTCTTTCTTTCCAGAAATAACCAGACACTGGCTTAAGTGGATCTGTGCATCTTTTCTTTTTCTTACAAGGTAAATTTTCATAGCCAGCTGGATACATTTTGGAGATTTATGCAATGCAATTTTTAATATAATCATATTTTACTATTGGGAATGCCCCCATTCTCAAATACTTCTGCTACGAGAAACTGAGAGGAAAGAACAGATGAGGATTCAGGAAAAAAAAGTCCTAAAATGAAATTGCACCCCCACCCCCACCCTGAGCCTAGGCAAGCAAGCGATGCAAAGGAAATGGGAGCATCAGGCAGGAGTACTTCATTTTTTTGTGAAGTATGGGGCAGTTCTTTACATCACGCCAGAAGCAGCTGCATGCATCTGTTGCAGGCCAGTTTGCCAAAATGTTGTCCTTTTCCCTCTACAGTACTTGGGAGATGCTTGGAAACTGATTTGGGAGAGTTTCTCAGTCTTCCAGAGAAGCTTATGCAGTCTACTAGGACCTGCTATGGGAAAGAGAAATCATCTCCTCCCAATTCTTCTGAATTCTGCCACTGGCTCCTGTCCAGGATCAGAAATGGAAAAATGCATGATTCCAGATGTTGCTGGACTGAAACTCCCAGAATTCCTCACCATCAATTTTGCTGGCTAGGGCTGATTCAGGTTGTCATCCAAGAGCATTCAGAGAGTGGTACTTGACTCCTGCTTTAGAAGGTGTTACTTCATTTGCTTAAAAATAGAGGAAGACTGCTTTCCTACACTGGGTGTTGTTTGGGAGCTTTCTGCTGAGCAGAGCAGTGGACCGCTGCCCCAAAGTCCTGCCTGGACAGCACCACTGATGAGTGCAGTGGAAACATATGATGGTGAAACCAGGCAGGTGACAGAAGGAAAATCAATGAAGCATGTAGCAAAGCAATCATCACATGGACAGTGCAATTCTGTGCAAACACCCTAGGACAGAACAGCAGAAGCATATATTATCTGTAGTTGTTTGATTATTCTTTTAAGAGACTTTCTGTTTATTTCTTTTGCAGACTGCAGCTGCTAAGCCTGTAATCTCAGTAAGTGCAGTACACAGTTTGAGTTGGTCTTGTCCCCATGGTGAGCTGGAATCCCTGCATAATGGCTGTTGATGCTACATTTATTTATTCTTTGTTCCAGCTCGCAGTTTTATTGAGGATGAAGAATCTGTTCTCAGTTATATGACTGTGGCTTCGATATCTCTGTTTCCTTTCTTTATCTTGCCTTAGGCACTAGCTAAACAAGCCCAGATATCAAGATGGCCAAGATTGCAGCTCAACACAATCATAGTGCGCAACATTATATTATTTGCACAGCTGCTGCTAAAAGTTGTTATGGGCCAGTCTTCCTCATGCTGTGAGTCTGTATTACATACTGGGAAAAGACAAATGAAAAGTGTATATATGCATGCAAAGCTGTTTTATGTTTTCTTTTATATATTTTTTTCAACTCCAAAGAAATATGAAGTTTAGTAAAAAGAAAACTTTGTAAAGGTTAATAATGGAAAGCAATATGAAAAAAAAGTGGGGCACACATAGGAAATAAGTGTGGATACTTTTTACAGGTATAAACTGCTTTTACCTTTTTTATTTCTTCTTATGTTATCTGGCTGAACCCCATTACTAAATGCCTCATATAAAATATTATAGGGGAAAACAAAATTATAGTAAAAAGTAAAAAAGGACAAAAGTGTGGGGACACCTTAAAGACTAACTTTTACATTATCTGATATGCACTTTCGTGGACAAGTCCACTTCATCAGACGTAAGAAGAAGAGAAAAGAAGACATCAAGTGGTAAGGGAGAGAGAAATCTCCCTATATTCTAATAGTTTTGACTATATTTGCTTTTGCTTCCTTGATTTTCTTGTGTTTGGTAGATAAGCTGAATGCATGTGTTTTATTATGCTACTTTCCCCCCCTGTGTGTGTGTGATACATTCCCTATTTGGCTGAATTTTTAAAAATTGTTATTTGGTGAGGGGTTTGGGAACTGTTTTATTGTCTCTGCTTTTTTTGGAGTAGTCTTTAAGAGGTTGTATTTAGAGCTTTTAAAGTGCCAGAAAACATGAATGTGCCAGGAGACCTGAAATAAATGACCCGAAAGAGGATTTCTTTTTTGGGTAAAATGAAAGGACAAGTGTATGGAAAAAATACAAACACGATAGGCACCCTCTGAAAGAACCCAAAACAAATGTTTTTGAACAGAAACTAAAAAGAAAATAATCCCTCTTTCTCCTTGCAGACGGATTTCTCTGTCCATGCCCCCCCCCCCACTCTGATAACATCTCATTGGATTTCTCAGGTGTTTTGTGGTCATTTTTTGTCTTGAAGAAACATCATTCTGCAAAAATGTATTAAAATTCATGAACAAAATGGTATCTTTTCTGTACATGAAAATGCCATTGAGCTGCACAGAATTTGGCAATTTCTTGTGTGAAAGGCCAAGCGAAAACAAAAATGCAGTTTACCAACCTGGCTTGTGATCAGAGTTTTGGCTGCAGTACTGCAATTTAACCACTGCCCCCTGAGAACTAAACATAGTGAAACTTAGAAAATTGCTAAGGAAGAAAATTTGAGGTGTTCCCCACATCCCTATCACCATTGTACAAGCCACCATGGCTGCTGCTGCTGGAACAGCTACTGTTGTTGGCTTCTCTTTCTCCCTCCTCCTTCTGCTGTGCCTCAGTTGGATGGAGGGATGCCTTCACAAATGTGTTTTCTTATTACTTGGATGGGTGGACAGGGAAGTGTACACCTCTCTACTGGGGCACGGCACAGCATGGCTCCACACAGGAGGACCCACATATCTGCGGGGGATTGGTTCCAAGCTCCTCCCGCAGAAGCTAAAAAATGCATAACCCTATTTTATTAGTGAACACTACACATAGCATGGTCTCACGTTCCCTCTAGTGGCCAGTTCTGGTAACTTCATTGTTAAAAAGGTACAAACATTGGGATTTTTCTTTTAATATTTTCAGACTGTGGATAAGTGAATCAGTAGATACTGATCCCATGGATAAGGGGGTCCTACTGTATTTATCTTCAGCTGCTACCTTCAGGGAGTGAGGTGGGGAAGCACTTTGTTTTCTGCCTCAGGTGACAGGTTAAGTGGAGTTAAAACAGAGTTAAACAGTGACTCTCACAGCAACTAAATCCTGTTGCATCTTAAAGATTACTCAGTTCACCATGGTGCACAGTTTTGTGGACCAAAGTTCATTTCATGAAATGCACTTATATGAAGTAAACTGAGAGAGAGAAAGAAGGACAAACAAATGTTACCCAGGGAGATTAGAGAAAAATAAGAACATACAGAACGCAGAAGGCAATACTATGTGTGTTAAAAATGCTGGATAGAAATATACTTGTTGTTGACAACCTCATGGAAACCAGGAATTAGTTTGCAATAATAATATTTGCTTGTGGAAATATTTTCCACTAAATGGACTCGGTTATGACTGAGCAGCATTCTTTCCTCCATGTTTCCAACAAGCAGGGCATCCTGATTGTCAACCAACCTCACTGTTGCTTTAAATGTCCAAAAGGGGTGCTCTGGGTCCACCTTCCAGTCCCTCCTCTGTTGCCACTGGGATTTTCTTCTCAAATAACAAGGTGAAGGAGCTCTTCAAAGGACCAGGCTTTCCACATTTTATTTCAGCAATCTGTCATTGGGAAAAGTCAGATTTCTAAACAGACCGTCAAGCCTCACATGCCTTCCTGAAGTTTATTGGCAGTTCACAGGCCTGGACAGAAGCTGTTTGACTTAATTGGCTGCTGGGAGGCGGGAGGAGGGCAGTGGTTCATGCCAATAAACAAACGACTTTGGAGTACCAGCCTCCTCCTAGCATCCTAGAGGATTTTCTTTTTTCTTTCTCTTTTTTAAAAATCAGAGCTTGTCTAAGCTTGTGAAGCATTCTGTATCAATTTCAAATTTATTTGGGAGCAAAACCTACTATATTATATGCAGAATGCATCTAGGGCATTTCTCCAAAGAACAATCCAACAGGTTATCTTTAGATCGGTTATATATGAACATATAAACTGTGATCAGTGACTAGCTTAGTTTCCAGCTGTACCCATTTAACAGAATCTGGTTCTGTAATGTTTACTAGGCACTGATGCACAGTGAATATATATTCTATACTGGAGCAAAATCCCCTGGTCCGTTTGGCAGTACATACTCTTAACAAGTTCTGACTGAAGTAAAACTGGCTGACACAATTCATTGCTAAGCTCCTAAGACAACTCCTTTCCTCCAGTCACTGTTAGACTCTGTTAATCATCCAGATCCTCCCCACCCTTAGCTTACTCATTGTATTCCAGTATACATTCACCAGCAGCGTGGTCCTGTGCAGCATGTACAATTTCATGCATTTTTGTGTGTTTAAGGGAAGAGGAATAATTTACTGTAAAGGATGTGTTTTATCTGTACAAGGTCCCAGATCTAATACTTGGTACTTCCAGTTAATGAGAGCATTGCCAAAACCCCTGCTCATCCCTAATTAGGGATGTAAAGGCTACTCAAAAAACATCTTGTCCACCGAGTGTTTTACTCTGGAAATGACACTGAGAGGTGGGAACTGTGCAGAGGCCCCCTGGTGGGCTGACAAACTAGCTAACAAAAAAATTAATAATAAACACTAATTTTTTATTTATTTAGCCAGCCTGTTAGCCAGCCAGGCCATTTCTGCACATGTCCCCGCCTATGGGCTGAGATGTGTGTAAAGGCTGACAGCCTGTGGGGTCCTCTCAAAATGGCAGTGGCAGCAGAAGTGGAAGGAGAAAAAGGTAGGGAGCCAGTGGGGCAGTGGGTGGGGGGCAGGCGGTGGGGGCAGGGAGGTATCTGGACTTTATTAATTTTTTTAAGACAACTACTGGGCTGTCTTAAAAAAATCCCTTCTCAAATGAACCAATGACTTGATTTGTGGTTCGTTCAGGAATAATTCCTAAATTAGTGGTTCATGGTTCGTGGATGTCCACATGCTTCAATCAACCAAACAGATGAATGTACACATGGATGTCACCAGATGGCCAATACAGAAATCAAACAGACTATATAATTGGAATCAGAAGATGGAGGAGCTCTCTCCTTTGTTCCAAAAGAAGACCAAGGATGGACTGTGGCACAGACAATGAAATGTCAACTTTTAACTCTTTAAAGAAAACCAAAGAAGAACACTAGAACAATCCACAGTGTCCAAATATAATTTAAATAATATATTCAGTTAATTTAAACTGAAATTCATTTTTAAACTGGAATTAATTTAAATATATAAGAATAAATCTTCACTACTAAGCTCAATTGACTGCAAGTCACAAGAAGTGTGCATTAAAACTAGAGATATAATCGGAGGAAAGTAACAAGACCGTTTCTATAATCAAATGAAAAGAAAGGCCTGGATGGATGAATGAGGAAACATTTAAACTTGTTAATAGTAGGCAAGAAACTAAAGTAGAAGGTGACAGAAACAGGGTCAGAATCCTTAGTGCAACTTTTCAGCTTTTGTCACATAGTGGCAAAGAAGCATTACAATTATTAGTGCAAAGGAACAGAAGAGAACAAGAAGCAAGGAAAACACAAGGTCTCATCCATAAGATCCAAGAAAGAAACAGAAAATGTAAACCAATGTTAAGGATGCTGAAAGATCAGTGAGGGGGTGGGGCGGCGGGTGTCATTACTGATGAGAATAAAATAAAGGGAAGGATAAAAAATTATTCCAGAGAAGAATCCTTTGATGGAGAATCTGCAACTTTAGGAAGTGGTGAAATGGTGAAATGAAAGTGGTGAAATGAAAGTGGTAGTTTCTACCAGGAAAATGGGAAGAAATAAATCACCAGAAGTAGATGGAATATTAATGGAAGTATTTCAATCTACTGAAAATGAATCTGTCACATTCCAAACAAGAATATCACAACATATATGGAAAATGGATTGGAAACATGCAGTATACATTGCAATCCGGAAGAAACAAGATACCAAAGAGTATAGTAACTATTAGGCGAATTGAATTAATTTTACATGCAAGTCAAGTGATTCTGTTTTGCAACAGAAACTTCCTGAAGCCAGAAATGTTGCATGTCCAAGATCGAATTAGATTCAGAAAAAGAATAGGCAATAGAAATCATGTTGCAAATACACGTTGAACTCTAGAAGAAAGTCAGCCTGTACTTTATAGATAACAGCAAAAGCTTTTGACTGAGTATATCATGAACAGCTATGAATTGCTCTAAAAGCAAAGGGTTACCACATTTGACTGTTCTGATGTATAGTCTATTATCTGGACAAGAAAATACTGTTAAAGGCTGATGGGATGATGATCGGACTGGCAGAGGGGTGATTGGGAAGCTAGAGGGTGAGTAAGGGGGCAGGACCAAGAAGGCTGGTGGAGGGGGTGATCAGGCTGGGGGGGGCAGTCGGATAGGCTGGTGTGGGGGCAGGCTGGTGGGAACGTTCTGGCTTGTGGGAGGGTGATCAGGCTGATGTGTGGCTGATCACACTGGCAGGGGGTAATCAGGTTGGTAAGCAAGGGGGCAGGCGAGTGAGAATGAGTTTTTCTCCATCTCTCAGAGGCATTCACAGATGTAGAATCAATTCTAATTAATCGATTTCACATCTGCCTCAAAATAAATGTGTCTCTGGCAGAGGCGCAGAAAAGGTTGCTCCCCTGGCAAGCCTACCCTCAGTAACCACCAAAAATGTGATTTTTAGATAGATTGCTATGCATTACTGCTTTGAATGGATTTTTAGTACTCTTTGTGGTTTCCATTTTAGTGTTTCTCAGAGTGGCATTTGGTTGTTGTTTTTAATATTTGTATACTCATTGGTTTTAGCTTTGAATACTATCTTTTAATGAAGTTAACCACCATTGTATACTCCTTGTTTCAAACTTTAAATATTGTCTTTCAATTTAGTAAGCTGCCTTGGGTCCTTTTCAAGAAGAAAGACGGAGTAAAATATTTTTAATACATAAATAAACAATGCTCATAAGAACATAAGAAGAGCCCTGCTGGATCAGGCCAAGGGCCCATCTAATCCACCTTCTTGTATCTCACAGTGGCCCCACCAGATGCCTCTGGGAGCACACGAGACAACTAGATACCTGTCTCCTGATACCCCTCCCCTGTATCTGGCATTTTGCGGTACCTTCCTTTCAAGCCTGGAGATTATACATCCCCATCATGGCTTGTAACTTGTGATGGACTTTTCCTCCAGAAATCTGTCCAATCCCCTTTTAAAGGCATCTAAGCCAGATGCCATCACCACATCCTGTGGCAAGGAGTTCTACAGACTAACAACATGCTGGGTAAAGAAATATTTTCTTATGTCTGTTCTCACTCTTTCAACACTCAATTTGAGTGGGTGTCCCCTGGTTCTGGTATTGCGTGAGAGGGAAAAGAGCTTCCCTCTATCCACTTTATCCATACCCTGCATAATTTTATACATCTCAATCATGTCCCCCCCAAGCGCCTTTTCTCTAGACTAAAGAGCCCCAAATGCTGTAGCCTTTCCTCATAAGGGAGGTGCCCCAGTCCAGTCATAATTTTAGTCACTCTCTTCTGCACCTTTTCCAGTTCCACTATGTCTTTTTTGAGGTGCGGCGAACAGAACTCTACGCAATACTGCAGATGTGGCCTTACCAGTGTTTTGTACAATGGCATTATAATGTTGGCTGTTTTATTTTCAATCCCCCTTTTTAATGACACCTAGCATGGAATTGGCCTTCTTCACTGCCGCTACACACTGGGTTGACAGTTTTATTGAGCTGTCCACCAGCACACCAAGATCTCTTTCCTGATCCGTCACAGACAGCTCACAACCCAACAGCTGATAACTAAAGTTTTGAATTTTTTGCCCCAATGTGCATTACTTTACATTTTCTTATATTGAAACACATTTGCCATTTTGCTGCCCATTCTCCCAGTTTGGAGAGATCCTTCTGGAGCTCTTCACAATCCCTTCTGGCCTTCACCAGCCGGAAAAGTTTTGTGTCATCTGCAAACCTGGCCACCTCACTGCTTATCCCTGTCTCAAGGTCATTGATGAGCAGGTTGAAAAGCACTGATCCCAGGACAGATCCCTGAGGCACACCGCTTTTCACCTCTCTCCATTGTGAAAATTGCCCATAAGAGGACCTGCCCTCTTATCCTCTGGCTGTGGAGTTTTCTTAGCAGCCTTTGTTGAGGGACTGCATCAAACGCCTTCTGAAAATCCAGATAGACAATATCCACTGGTTCGCCCGCATCCACAAAGAATTCTAAAAGGTTTGTGAGGCAGGACTTACCCTTCCAGAAGCCATGCTGATTTTCCCTCAGCAAGGCTTGCTCTTCTATGTGTTTTAAGATTTTATCTTGCATGAGGCTTTCCACCATCTTCTCTGGAACAGACGTTAGGCTAACCAGCCTGTAGTTTCACGAGTCCGCCCTCCTTCCCTTTTTAAAGATTGGCGTGACATGTGCTATCCTCCAGTCCTCTGGCACTGTGGCCATTTTAAGGGACAAGTTGCATATTTTAGTTAAGAGATGAGCAACTTCATTCCTTAGTTCCTTAATAACTCTTGGGTGGATGCCATCTGGGCCTGGTGACTTATTGATCTTCAATTTATCAATTAGGTCTAAAACATCCTCTCTTTTAACCTGTATCTGATTTAATTCATTAGTCAGGAGGGGCCATTCGGGCAGCGGAATCTGCCCAGGGTCTTCTGTCGTGAAGACAGATGCAAAGAACTCATTTAATTTCTCTCCTAGAATGTTGCTTTTAAAAGTAGCTAGCTGCTACTTTTAAAAATAATGAATAACAATTAACAAATTACTTTTTAAAAAATCAGAGTCCCAAGCTCTTTGTTTGAAAACTCCAGTGATTAATCGAGTAATTTCATCCAATATTTGACCATTTATAGAAACTATCATTCTACAAACTTTCAAAAATATTGTGATTTCTAGGTATCCAATCATTTTGTGCTTGTAATATTGAGGTGAAAGAAATTAAACACTGCAGCTAAGTTTGTTAAAGAGTTGTTCCTTCAATCTTTCATGGTTTTTCTGTATCATTCCCTATGTGTCTGATAGATTTTTCTGGATTTGAGAGGTCTTGCATAGGCCGTGGTGTGGATGTTTTTCCCTCATCCTCCATAGTGAGTGTCAGTTTTCTATAAAATCTTGAAGAGTGAGGTATGGTGTGAAAAGAGCTTTGTTTTAACCACGATTTAAGTTTCATCCCATGTCATACATAGCCAAGAATTTGTTTTGTGTTTCCACAAGAATCCCAAGTCACTTGTGGAAAACTTTGATCAACTTTAGGGGTGACACCTCTGGCCATTTTAGTGATTTTTAAGAGATTAATATTAAAAGGACCTATTATAATCATCACCTGGAAAGCTGAGAGATTTGAAACTACCCTGAAATATTCACAAAGAGTTTAATATATTTTGCTGAGAATTGGGGAACGGGAGACTAAGAAGGAATTCTGCCTGGTTGCTTTTCTAGCCTCAGATTTCTTTTGGTCTCTCTCTTCAGAGATTTTTGAATTCAGTGAGCAGGGCAGATAAGATCAGCAATTGCTCCGTCTGAATTTTCCTACATTGATAGTCTTGTTTTGAAAGGAATATAATCCATGGTGTATTTTAGTTGACCCATATTTAATACTGAATAAATGAAATACATATGATATTCATATTCCTAAATATTAAGCATTGTCAATTAGCTAATACAAGATCTTAAGGAAAGAATGATTGGTAGCAACTTCGTATGCTATATGTTGAAACTGGAGGGCCATTTTGGGGACAGAAAATCAACATTTTGATTTGCTTTTGATAATATCTGTAAATGCCTGCTGGCTTGGCTCATTACTTAATATACTCTGTAGAAGTATTAAAACAGGTATAATCTACCACACTTGTGCAAAATACCAATGTATAACTTGAATGTGCAAGTTAATAGCAAACAAACGTTCTAGTCATGGAAAATTCTAAGATTCAGTTATTTAAATAATTCTTAATTGTTAACAGTGCAGTTACACGTATGTTTACTTCAAAGTACTGGGTTCAATGGGACTTAATTCCAGGCAAATGTGTATAGGATTGCAGTCTAATCTTTTCTATCCGTTTCTGCAATTTAGGGTGCTTACCGGAGAGCACATCTCACTGAACCAAGTGGGACAAACTTTTGTATAGATTTGCGCTGGACTGTGATGGTTGGCTGCACCTGGGACTGAATCCTATTGAATTTAAAGGGGCCCACTTCT
Organism: Intellagama lesueurii; assembly: GCA_037013535.1. Taxonomy (NCBI): domain Eukaryota; kingdom Metazoa; phylum Chordata; class Lepidosauria; order Squamata; family Agamidae; genus Intellagama; species Intellagama lesueurii. Next base: position 171,951,678 of record JBAJHW010000004.1, on the reverse strand, counting down.
CAGAAGCCATGTATGAGGTCAAACTGTTACCTATGTAGCTTTAAAGAATGTTTCTTTGAATTTTTTGCCTCGCTGGAGTCCTGGGAAAACATACACACCTCAGGCCACACTTTGGTCCTCCTTCCTATATAATGTATGCTGGTGGCTACCTGTGGGTGGGGGGAAGATTGGAAATTCTTTCTCCGTATGGTATAGGAAAACAAACTCATTTGTTAAGCTTGTACTTGAGGATCTAATGGGACTTGCTACTGGACGAATAATGGTGGCTAAATATTGCTTTCCTATATGACGGATCATTTTAACTGCTATAGAATATTACAGTTTACATGTTCAAGGCCAATCTGTTTCTGCAGCTGTTTAAGCAATGTGAGTAGCAAATGCTACTCAGTTTCATTTTGACAATCAACCGATAAACCGACATGAGACTACCACAGATTTCATGAACGGTGGGATCACTGCTTCAAAACTGTCCCAATGACTGTGCGCAGCATGTCTGCAGAATTTGAATGCATGCTGAAGTAACTGTTTCTACTTTTCTCAGAGCTGTGGTAGAATAACACTTTGCTCTGCTCTCTGTCACTGCACCCACAAAAAGGGAAGTTCTTAAAGAACAACCACACAATGTGGTTAAGCTATTTGCACCTTCTGTAAATGTGGCTATTGAATTATTATATCTGTATTCTGAAGCAGTGCAAAGGGTTTCTATGAAACCAAGATAGCAGAAATTTTTCTGGGGGTGGGGAATGGAGGGAAGGAGAAAAAACAGGCAACCCCCATACTAAGGCAAGAAAGTAGCCTCATAATAAATAGCTGATGATGATAAATAATTGCTAACATATTCTGTTACAGTCACTCTCCCACTCATGAGGTTCAGTTTTAAGATCAACCATCTACTCTTTCGCTTTTGGGTGTAGCTGCTCTTTCCCTAGTCTGCTTCTTAATCCCAGGGAGTCAGGGATTACATAGATGACCTCACAGTGTCATGGATATGAGAGGTGAAAGTCCTCTTATTGCCTTTACTACAAATGTGACAAGAGGAGGAATTATTTTCCCATTGGTCAGGGGGCTTTGGGCCAAAGGAAGATGGGGATGTGACTCCACAGATATATCCTCTTGAAAACAATGCCATTAAAATGGGCATCATTCAGAGGTGCATCCCCATTAGGGATGAGAAAATATCATCCCTTTACAAATTTAACACAAAAGTCTGCAATGGAGTCTGTGACTGTGTTTAGCTGAATGTTCTTACAGTGCTCCTGTCTTCAGAAGCCCTGATACAGCAGAGCTCCCATCCCGGCCATCGAAATACTTTAACAGACTTAGACAACATTGCAGACATTTGTGTTAAATGTCTACCTTACTTTTGTGTGGAATGGTGATTTAAGGGGCAAGACGTATATGCCTTCCCACTCACCCCACATTCCCACTTCCCATTTAGCCCTACACAGATTCAGGCATAACACCCAGACAGGCCTTTGGCTTTAATTTCAGCAGGTTTCTCCACATCCCATCTGCTATTTCTTCCTGTCCTTATCTTTGTCATTGGTTGTTTACATGGAAATTCATGCCTAGTTTGGTACATACTTTTCCTAATGTATATACTTTCTTGCACATATTTCATAATGTACTCATTTTGTACTGATTTTCCCCACTGACAAAAACATGTTTGTGTGTATCTTTGGAAAACATTCATCTACGTTTGGGCACATTTATTTGCATAAGATTTGGAAAGGAGAAAATAAGAAGACAATCTGTTCTTTGTAGGGTTTTTTCCTGATGAACGGAAACTGAATGATACGTGCACACTTTCATTAACAGTCCTGCAGACCGCAGATTTAATATATACATTGAAAGAACTGGTTAATATAACTTCTTCGTCCTCCTTAATCTCTACCCATGTTCAACTATTGTACATGTAACCAGCCTGAAGTGAGGGCATTTCTCATTATGGGGGGGGGGGGGGGACATAAAATACATGTCCTGTTTTGTCCTAGCACTAGCTCTCATCCCTATTGCAACAACATCCTATTGCTTTCTAATCAAGAGTCAAAAAGGGTTTTGCATTAATTTGGCCCAAAATTATGAAGAACAAGGTCATACACTATGTTGTTGGGTTGATCAGCCCCATTACTGTTGGACAATACAAGCAGGCAACTGGGAAAGCATAGATAAAAGAATAATGCAAAGGTCCAATTGGGGAATGGAGAGATTAGTAACTATAGTAATTCTGGTAAAACCTGTTAAGTTGTTCTTTTTTGTTATCTTTTTATTCTAGTAGAATCGTATAAGTGGATGTAAAAGTACCATCTCACTTTCTGGAATTTTACCCTTCCCCTACCCATGTCCACTTCCCCAGCCCCCTATCCCCAATCCTATCCCTATTGAAAATGAATAAAAATTAAATTTAAAAAAAAGACAATACAAGCAGGCAACTTTGGCAGGGTCAAAGGCCAATCCCCAATCCTTCAGGGGGCTACATAGACAACCAAAAAATGCCAAAACCAACAAAAGCCAACAAATTGCTAAAAATCTAGCTCCAGTTTTGAAGAGAGAGTATCACATAGAGAAATGGTGAGGGAAGAGGGATCATGCCCTTTTTAAAAGATGAATCACCACTCCTGGAAGTTTCCTGGAATGACAGTTCACTTTCCAAAAAAGTCAAAAAGAGGCAGCTGAAGGGGGGGGGGTGGCGAAAAACATCCTTTTTCCGGGCTTGGGGGGGAATGCATGTAGCCCCAAGGCCACCCTTTCCCCACCCTCCTGTAGAAAGACCGTCAACTTGATAGCAGGGAAATAATGATAAACATCTTGTTTCTGTTTATGCTTCTTGCATCTGCCCATTTCTTCTCAGGGCCACAAAACCTTGTTTTTGAGAAGGGCAAGAAAAGGAGGGAGAGAGAAAGAAAGAAAGAGCCAGAATGAGAGAGATTTGAGGGTGCTAGTTACAGCTAATAAATTTTATGGTTTGTTCGCAACCACATTAAATGGAAATGTCAGCTTATAGATCAACATAGCAAAAGTCTGGTGAAGGAAGCAGTCGTGGCAGTTTATTTACTTTTTTGCCTGGTGAAGTACATGAAGAGTGTTGGTTATATTAGAAGCAATATTTCATATAGAGTATTGTGTATATATTAAAAACTGCACCAGATACTTTTCCTTCCTTCCTTCCTTCCTTCCTTCCTTCCTTCCTTCCTTCCCTTCCTTCCTTCCTTCCTTCCTTCGAGCTTTTGTCCCCTGAGACAAAAAAAAAAGTCATTGCACTGTATAGGGGTCAGGGGGACATTTAGTAGTTAGGTTTCATCACTGTACCCCCTATGGCTCTGATGTCAGGAAACTGGATATCTGGGCTTGTAACATGAAATTATCCCTTGAAGAGATGGAAAATGTTTTGTTTTTGTTTTTTTACTACAGCTCCCAGAATCCCACAGCCAGTATGGATTGGGATGGCAGAACAGGTTCTGGAAAAGCTGACTGGTATGCCAACAGCATATACATACAGCATGGGTATATGAACACCTTTAAACCAAGCCAGTAAGCCCCGGCATCAGCTAGGAATGGGTGGAGATGGACATTCAGGCTTTAATCCCACCTGTCATCTTCTCTGTCAGCACTGCTCAGCTTGAGAGCTGTCTCCTTGCCTGGAGACCCAACGAACAACAGCAACTGTCTGAGACCTGGCAACCCAGATGGAGCCTGTAAGGGTATCTTCATAAACTATGTTGACCAGGAGCAATTGGGGAGAGGTCAAGCATGGCTTGGGCTGGCTCAAGATATTTGGCTGCTTGAGAAACATACAATGGTACCCCTTCTATATACAAGAAATGTCTGGATTGGCAGGTGAAGCTTCCTTCAGTACTGGTGGTGGGATAAATGTTGTCCATCATGGTGAAGTGCAAAAGGGTCGCAGAACACACATTGTGTCCTGGGTAGAGAACAGAGAACAAGAGAAACAGCCAACTTGTCTAGGAGGAATACATGGGAGACTGACATAAATGCTCCACCCCTCCACCCAGTGTCAGATGGTAGCAACGTGGCTCACCATTCTGTAAATTGTCTTGTACCTACCTGTACAGATAAATAGGCACCGATGCAAGGGAAAGGCCTCTTCACTTAACCTGTCAGATTAGATCCACTTAGTCATACTTATGGAAGACCTACTGAAATCAGCATGACTCAGCTTTGTTTTACTGGGTCTATGTAAGGAGCCAGCTCTGCATGTTTGAATCAGTGCACAAAGGAAATGGAGGTATTATTAATAACTTAATACCAGATCTCTGGAAACAAGGTTATTCTTGTTACATGGCATGTGATTTGTCTTCCTTTTACAAAAGACTTTTCAAGGAAATGGCTGGGGCATCTACCATGATATAATAGTTCATTTCCAGTTCAGTATTTTCTATTCTTTTCTGCTAAGATCATAGACTAGAGATAAAATCTCATGTGTTCTCACAACTTGCCTCTCAGGCAAAAGGAAGAAAAGGGTCAATGAGTATCTGGAGCTGACGCACAGGATAGAGCAGTATTCGTCACACTTGATATTGCCACCTTGAACCTGTCCACTTATGGAAATATGGTTGGTTGTAAGTTTGCAAAGAGGTGGTATTTTCAATTTCATGTAACTATAGGGTATACTGTATTAACAATCACTTTGTGAATTACTGCTAGCCATGTGCATGTGTGGACCAAAGCAGGGGTAATTGTGCAATTCTGGAGCAACGACAGGGTTAAAGCAAGGAGCTGCTTTTCATCTCTAGGGTGGAGTAAGGTTGCAATGGATCCCTCATATCCTACTCAGCATTTGTAAAGTTTAAAACATGGTCAGTGATTTGAACTGAGAAAAGGGGAACTTGAAAGTGATACAGTGGATTGACTCCTGGTATCAAAGGAAAAGGCAAGTGACAGGGACCCCTCAAAGAGGTCCAAGACAATCTAACCACTGGGTGCTAGGGAAGGCTCAGACTGAGATCACATGTAGTATCCTTATATCCACTTGAAGCCACCTTGCTAGACATTACACCAGTGGTTCCCAACCTTTTTTTGAGTCAAAACCCCTTTTTATAATAGCCAAGTAACCTACAATCCCCACCATATTTGCATAAAAAAGCATTTGTAATGGAGTATAGTCATCCCTTCTCAGAACGTTTTCCCCCAAAGGGCCTGTTTCTCATACATACACATGCACGCTAACTTTAATATCCCACTCTGAAAGGTCAAGGAAGAAATTATTTAACAAGGGCAACAACATGTACAAGGCAACCTGTGACTCCTCAGAAATTACTTTGGGAACCTCTTAGGGGTCACAATCCCCAGGTTAGGAAGCACTGCATTACATGGAGCTGCTGGACAAAGAGACAAATTTGTGTTACTCTTTAGATAATCTTTTTGCCTTCAGGGATACTTGTCTTGTTCTTTGTTCTCCAGCTTGGTTCAGTTCAATTTACTGTACTTTACTGAAATGTTATTACTATATCAGGATAGAGTGAGTGTATGATTGCAGGAGGAATATTGTTTAATGCACTTTGAGTGGATATGTCACACAGTCAGGGTGCTGTGTAGCCCCCTAGGTCACAGCTATTTGTGTCCTCCCCCTTGTCCCACGACAGGGACGTGGTGGCGCTGCGGGTTAAACCGCTGAAGCCTCTGTGCTGCAAGGTCAGAAGACCTGCAGTCGTAAGATCGAATCCACACAACGGAGTGAGCCCCCGTCGCTTGTCCCAGCTCCCACCAACCTAGCGGTTCGAAAGCATGCAAAATGCAAAAAAATGCGAGTAGATAAATAGGTACCACCTCGGTGGGAAGGTAAACGGTGTTCCGTGTCTAGTCACGCTGGCGACGTGACCACGGAGGATTGTCTGCGGACAAACGCTAGCTCTATGGGTTGGAAACGGAGATGAGCACCGCCGCCTAGAGTCGGACACGACTGGACAAATTGTCAAGGGGAACCTTTACCTTTACCTTTTACCAATTCACAGGATTTTGTTTTAAAACCAGAAATCAAGAAATGTACAGAAAATGTCAAGGACAGAGTGGTTCAGAATGTCTCCTAAAGGCTATAAGGCAGGTGAGCTCCAATCTACAGTATATGCCTTTTGTTTGGGTCCAAAGTGGGGCTGATAGCTTATGGACACCCCTAATTGCTACAGTTGTGTAGAAGCTGTTCTTCCAGTGCTAATCTGGCAACGTCTTGCAATTCATCTGGAAAATATCAGAGCTCAGAAAGCTCACCTTTTTTTGGACTACAACTCCCAGAATTCTCCAGCCTGGCTGGCTGGTGCCTTTTGAGATGTGTACTCTAAAAATCTGAACTCTGGGGAACTATATGAAATAGGTAGATTGGTAATATAGATTATATAGATTGGGTGGAAAAATTAAGCTTCAATGGTATAGCTCTTTCACTGACAGGAGGCAGATTTTAGATCCAGCTATATGTCTGCATATTTTATACTACTGATTGGTTGATCTTTTACTGCTGATTGATTTCTAGTGAAGTATCAGTCATGACATTAGATGACTCTTACAGCAGTGAAGCTTCATATATGTGGTCAAGTTTAGCGGTTAACAGTTGTAATAGGCGTTATTAAATACTTAAACATAGACATCCATTTTCCAGTCATAGCTTATCTTCTAAAGCTTTTGTTTGTTTCCATGATGATTTCAATTTAATTGAAAGCTTCCTGCTGTGAGCCAGGAGGTGAGACGGAGGCACCTCTCGCTGGAGCACCATCCATTCCCACAAAGGAGAGAGAGAGAGAAGGAGAATATGGACTGTCAGCTCCCTCAAGGAATACTTCAGAAGATCCCCTCAAGGGGGCCAAGAGAGGAGGATTGTTCCAGGGTCTAGGGGTAATGGGAGAGTTCCAAGGGAAGAAGCAGACCATAGGAGAAGAGCAGTGATTCTCCCAAAACCTTCCTACTGGGGAGAAACGGAGGTGAAGGAGTGGAGAAGGAGATTAAGAGAAGAGAGAAAGAAAGGAGAACGGGAAAGATGAGAAAGGATAGAATAGTGAGCATGGGAGATGAGGAGGCAGCCAGGACTGGGAGAACCTGGGAAATCATGGAACCCAGGGAGAGAACAAAATGAGAGGAATTTCTGGGAGAAGTGTCCGTGCGTCTGTTACCCGTATCGATGGGGACGACAATAAAAGACTGGATACCGACGGAGCAACCGGTCCCTTGGAATTTGAGTTTTGGGAACCTTTCTATTCAAGAGTGGAAACCCTTTCCAGCCCAGTTGGAAGGAAAGGAGAAAGACTATGTTCCAATTGAAGTAAATTGTTTATTTGATAGTTTTAAAATAAATGTTCAACCATTGCAACCAAGATCAGTGTCCATGTTTGGAGATGCGGGAATATGAGAGGAAGGGAGACAAAATGAGATTCAACCTGAACCCTCACACCTGCCAGGAATCTTTTGATCAATGAAATTAATTTTGAGAAAAAGCACTATAGCACTGATCTTTGCCTCTGGAACAAATCACAGAACAAAATAAACCATGCCTTGAGGGGGGGATAAAAAGAAGCACCAGAAGGCACAGAGTTTGTCACTGTTATTTTCAAGCCAAGGCTTACATCATATGGATGGTGGAAAAAATACTGGAAGCATCAGCACTAATTCAGGTATACAATGGAGGACACAGGGTCCATTTGGAAGAATCCTTAATTGCAGAACTGGGAAACGCTCTTTCCCAGTTTTGGGACAACCCCCCCCCCCCAAAAAAAAAGTCATATCACATATTGCCTTGGAAATTCTGGAAGTTGAAGTTTAAAAAGTAACATTTCAAAGCTCTGCTAGTCCCATTGTTTCAGACAGTGACCACCAACCAGCTGCCTTTGGGAAGTTACAAGCACAATCTTCCACTGTTGTTTCAGGTACTCACAAGTATGTTGTTGTTGTTTAGTCATTAAGTTGTGTCTGACTCTTTGTGACCCCATGGACCAGAGCACGCCAGGCCCTCCTGTCTTCCACTGCCTCCCGGAGTTTGGTCAAATTCATTTTGGTAGCTTCGATGACACTGTCCAACCATCTCATCCTCTGTCGTCCCCTTCTCCTCTTGCCCTCACACTTTCCCAACATCAGGGGCTTTTCCAGGGAGTCTTCTCTTCTCACGAGATGGCCAAAGTATTGGAGCCTCAACTTCAGGATCTGTCCTTCCAGTGAGCACTCAGGGTTGATTTCCTTCAAAATGGATAGGTTTGTTCTCTTTGCAGTCCAGGGGACTCTCCTCCAACACCACAATTCAAAAGCATCAATTCTTCGGCGGTCAGCCTTCTTTATGGTCCAGCTCTCACTTCCATACATCGCTAATGGAAAAACCATAGCTTTGACTATGCGGACCTTTGTTGGCAAGGTGATGTCTCTGCTTTTTAAGATGCTGTCTAGGTTTCTCATCGCTTTCCTCCGAAGAAGCAGGTGTCTTTTAATTTCATGGCTGCTGTCACCATCTGCAGTGATCATGGAGCCCAAGAAAGTAAAATCTGTCACTACCTCCATATCTTCCCCTTCTATTTGCCAGGAGGTGATGGGACCAGTGGCCATGATCTTAGTTTTTTTGATGTTGAGCTTCAGACCATTTTTGGCGCTCTCCTCTTTCACCCTCATTAAGAGGTTCTTTAATTCCTCCTCACTTTCTGCCATCAGAGTGGTATCATCTGTATATCTGAGGTTGTTGATATTTCTTCCAGCAATCTTAATTCTGGCTTGGGATTCATCCAGTCCTGCCTTTCGCATGATGTATTCTGCATATAAGTTAAGTAAGCAGGGAGACAATATACAGCCTTGTTGTACTCCTTTCCCAATTTTGAACCAATCAGTTGTTCCATATCCAGTTCTAACTGTTGCTTCCTGTCCTGCATATAGATTTCTCAGGAGATAGATAAGGTGGTCAGGCACTCACATGTATACTAGTTCTAAACATTGATGGGGGAGCTGGAACAGAAGAGAGGCAGTCACATGAGCAGTTCTTGTTTTCTTCTGGAAATAGCTGTGAATTAAATCTGCTGACCCAAACGTCCTGCTTCATATCAGTTTCTTCAGCACACCACCCCTAAGGATTGTACCACATCTGTTTAAGGCATGAAATATGAGACCGTGCAGCTGAGCCATTCCTTTTCAAACTTTAAACTGGTAGTTTATTGCATTAATAATTAGGCAGGAGGCTCTGGATAACCTGACAAATGGAACCTCTGTGTTTTTCTACAATTGTTGATAGTTTGCCCTTTCCATTGTGTGGTGACTCTGATGGTTAACAGCCACAGAGCATTTTCTCTATAGTCCAACACTGGATCTTTACTTGCTAAAGTAATCTGCCACAGATATACCAAATATCACAACCACATGGTTTACAGGGAAAATATGTTCCAAATGGCAAGATTAAGAATTAAAGAAAGCATAATTTCAAACTGAGGCCTGGTTCACATTTACAGCAACTAAGAGGGGGAAAGTTGCTGCCTCTGAGCACTTATGTAGAAACATCACTGGTGAAGATGAAGCCTGACTGCAAATCATTGTAGTGATGCTTCATGTGGAATCACTGGTTCTCACATGGGGTAACTCTGCATGCATTCTGCTTATTGAGATCTTACATGCTTTTCCATGCTTTCATCATACCAAACATTCAGAGCCAAGCAAGGTTGGCCCTTGTACTTGGATGGAAGACCATTGTCAGGGTTTGAAACTCAGATGTTGGGGTCTATCACCTGGGTCTCAGACTTTGGCCTTCAGATGTAGCTTTGGCAGCAGCTGGGGATGGGGCAGGACCGGTCACTCCCAAGGCCTCAGCATATGCCATGTAGCTTCTTTCAGAAGCTTCTTTCATTTCCTTGCATGCCGCGGAGCTGCTTCAGTTGCTGGAACTGACAGTTTAATAACTTTGCTATTTCTTGGCCCGCTTTTATTGCAAACATCCACGATGAACGATCCTAGAGGGGCACTCATTTGGCAATCTGACTGCCATGGCCTAGAACCTGCAAATATTGCCCAATGGACTTCCCTGGCCTGTTGGTGTTTGCAGTACCAAGCTAAATGGGTGAATGTTCTGAGAAAGTATAAGGAGAAAGCTTTGCCATAGGTGACAACACAAGTGTGAAGCTTCCATTAGATTTCCCACTCCACCTGCTTCCCTTTTAGCCAGCTGCTTGTGTCTCCACAGAAGCTAATGATGTGATCACATCAAACACAGTCAGGTTAATTACAAATAAGGACAGTCATCCCGTGTACATTCTACTCCTTCCAGGCCAAGCTGACTCAGAACTGAAATCCTTGCCTCACCATGCCACAGCCTTGCTAGCACTGCATGACCACAAACCACACAAATCCAATCTCTAGTCTGAAACCAACCCTCTGCTTCGAAATAACTACATGACTACATAAAGCACAGGTTTATTGCAAAAAATGTAGCTCTCATTCAATTTGTGTGACTTATTCATAAGAAGGTTACAGATAATAGCACTCATAAATGCACTGTAAAACAACAGCACCTTTAAAAATCTGCAGTCTCCCACAAGTGAGCAATGTCTTATTCTTTTTCTATCCCCAAATCAGTAGAGCCTGTCCTCGAATCAACTTCCCCTATACTTCTGTGATTCAGATCACTTTTTCCCCTCTTGAGAAGTGGCTGTATAATCTACGGTTACACCCCTCCTTCCTGTTTATTAGGGCAGAATGCCATAATTGCCTTGGCTGTAATCCCTGTGCTTTTAACCCAAAGTTCTAAAATATTGTAAAGGTATTTACCCTACAACGGGGAGCAAAACAAAAATAGACTGAAATATGTGAGAATCTGGTCTTTCAAAGACTGTCCTGTGTAGGAGAGTGGTGGGTGTTCTCAAATTAGTATGGCTATTTGGTCCACTTCACACACAGGCAATTCATAGATTCCTACAACTAACATGGCCACTCTGGAAAGAAGCATAGGCTCATGAAATCCAATTCTCTGTAGTGCTTTCCCATGTAAGGTTGTGGTATGCACATGGGTGTGGCAATACTCTGAGTGATACCTATCGTACCTTTTCTACCTTTCGGAGCATTGCTAGCTTCTACCAGGGATCTGTTCCACTCACATGGCTGCCTTCTTTACACACCACAGTTAATGCGGAAGCCGCCAATATTGGTGCATGAAAGGGGCTATTTGTCTTGTCTTGAAAGGTTGGGAGGATAATTTTAATACACAACAGGTATAGCACAAAGTAATGGTATTGTTGAATTGTAAGAGGATGTCTTTCTAAAGCACTGAAGATAGAGATTTATGATGTACCCACATATATATGCACACATTGGTAGAAATCCAATGGTAAGTCATAACTTGAGTAGACTCACTGAATGAGTGGGGATTTGTTGAATCCACATCTGTGTAAGTTTCATTGAGTCTAATTGTGACTTACTACTGGATTTCAGCCATTATAGCATATACTCTTTATATGCCTCTATATCCTCAATGCCTTACAGGGGCAGCCACTAATTGTGCATGCATATCTCGTTGTGTTGGAACAATATCTGAGATGACATAGTCAGGGGAAGTGAGTGTGTAACTGAGCTAGTGCCGAAGCAAAGCCAGACTTCCAGAGCCTTCTCAGGGCTTGACTTGTCTGACATGGACTTCCTCTTCCGTCTCCTGCTTAAGGGTATTTGAACAGGTGTGTATGTTTGCCTGTCTGTCTCTCTGAACTACGAAATAGAAAGATCACCACTAGTCAGACTCTAAAAGTTACCTAATGGTAGCAGTAGGTCTCTGTAATTCCATTCTGTCTTTCCAGCTTGTTTCATAGCATAAGGCTTAATTTTACCATGGCTCATTTAACTCATTTGTGAAGTTAGCATATAGCGTATATGCATAGCAAACACCCAAGTGCAGTATAATCAAACCCCAATGTATGATGTCACTGGTAATTCCAGTGCCTAGAATTAATGGGGCCAAACTTTTACTTCTTTCAGTAAATCCCTGAAGCAGGAATTAAAAGTACTTAAAACCTCAGTAGCCCCTTCTGTTAGTTATAAATCATGTGCTCCTGGCTGAGTGGCCTGTATAGCAGATATGCCTTTTCCCCCAAACTCCTTGTGAATGGCACAGTTTGCTGACTTTGAGGAAATACATATATATCTTTTAGGCCCCAAATCTATGTTGATTTTTGCACCCACATGTGTAGTGTTTGACATACAATGTAAATCTACTTTTACAGCTTTAGACAGGCCAGCTACTGCATACGCTGTCTCCAACACATATTCCTTAAAAATACAGTGGAGTTGTTTTCAGGAGACTCCAGTCGGTTAAACAAAATGTGCAGGATTCATAAAATATAAGAACACATTTTGACCTAAAATGTTTCCATTCAATCTTTCTATTTTACAGACTCTGCTATGGGGAATTTTAGATTTTGCTAGCTTCATTAATTAGGTTGTATTTCTTGGATTTTTTTTTTAAAGGGTTTTCAGAACAGAGCCGGTCCTATCATTTGAGCAAAGCAAGGTGGCTGCCTCAGGAACCAGATTTTGGGTGTTATGAAAAGGCAGCTGATTGCCATTATATTTTGTTGTTATTTTATATTGATGTCTTTCCAGGGATAGGGAGAGGTGCTTGAGAGGCTGTCTACCTCATTTGGCTGGCTTTAAATCCATAGACATTGATGCCCGCAGACAGCAGAGCATCATTTACTGTTGTACATCACAGAGAAAGACATTTTGGACCTATCTCAGGATAAATAAGTAGGCCCATAGACTCAGAATAAATAATACAGCTGCAATCCAATGGTAGATTCCCTTAAAATGGAAATATACCTTCAGAAAGGAGATTTTTATGTGGACCATAGCTAGGGGGAAATAAGCTAAACATGCCCTACCCCATGCTCCAGCCTTCTGTTTAACAAGGAAAACCATCATATTTATAGCATTCACAAAAGGTCATAACGATTTGACCTGAGTCAAAACACTTCAGGCTTTTGAAATTTTTTTCACATATACACATTAAACTCTTCCTTCCTTCCTTCCTTCCTTCCTTCCTTCCTTCCTTCCTTCCTTCCTTCCTTCCTTCCTTCGATTTAGGATAATTTTTCCTGTTGCTTTTCTTATTTGTATCAATTTTGGATGTCTCTCAAGGACAGGAATAACTGGACATCACAGTCACAGATGTCAGAACTAGAAATTATGTTTAATATACTTGAAGATTTTACACTGGCATTGTCCATGGAAATACAGAAGTTACAACTACAGTTTTGGTGTTTTGACTATTACTGGGTGATATATTAAAAATAATCAGGGGGAACCAAGGTTTTTAATATATTTTTGTTATACACATGACCTTTCAAGTAGATACTATACAAGTGTATAGCCAGAGAAATAAGTCTGCAGCTATCCATAGCTTTGGGCCAAAAGTTTGCAATGCAACAAACAGTTTTATGTCTTGGCCCTAGAGTCTTAAGTCTTGCAAAATAAATCTTAGAGTGGGTGGCACAAACTGACAGTTAAGATAAATTAAAGATAGTTCTTAAAGCCTTTTAACTCTTAGCAATGCTCTTTAAATGTGTTCAGTATAAAACTCTGAAGTAGTCAATCAGCAGAGGTATCCAAACCACTGCATACAAAGTTAAATGTTATAGATAAGTTTGAAAGGAGAAAGTTTGTTCTGGGAGGCCACCAAAATGTTCTTGGAAGCCACATATGACCTGCATGACTTCAACTCCTAGTCAGGGATTATGAGAGTTGTAATACATTGTGCACTTTCTAGCCCATGGTTCTCCCAGCCCTGGTTTGAACCATTTAAGCAATGACAACTCATTGCTGAATTTGTGGGTTGCATTTGTGGGTCTAGGCTCTTCTCTGTCCTGGTTCATGAGCACCCGTAGTGTTCATGAGCACCACATCTCACTCACTCACACATACACACACTTGGGCTGCATCATACAAGTGTAAGATCAGTGGTTCCAGGTTGCTCTGTTGATTTGTTCTACTGTTTCATTTGACTCATATTTAACTGCCCAATGTTTTAATGCCAAATTTGTATTTTTGTGGCTTAATTTTACTCTATGGTTTCTAAACGTCCCTGAGCATTAGGTGGCATATAAATATACTGTAGCTGATTTATAAATTAGAAAATGGAGAAAGTTTTTAAAACCTGACATGAATTTAAAAATGAGTTTAAAGCAAGTCTATCTGAGGCAGAATGATTAGAGAATGCCCCAAGCACTCAAAATCCCTGATCTTGACTTTAATGGAAAGTTAGTTCAGAATTAGAATGCACAACTGACATATAGAGAGAGTTCTGACAGCTTTACCTCTTGAATAAAATCACATTCATTTTCAGATACAGCAGGTGCTCTTGGGCTGAACCTTCCCCCTGAAATGTTGTGGTACAGGTGCGCATCACACATTATGGCATGTGGCATAAAACCAAATCTATGCATAATTATCTGTTTTGTTATCATGCTGGAATATCTGGCACCATTTGCCACAGCCATTTCAAACTACCCTCAAACCCATTAGGGTAGCTCTTATTTACGTATGATCCAGTCCACGAACACAAGCCCCACTAAAACAGTTCTGCACTTCACAGTTGTGAGAACTTGCTAGATTCTAGTCATAGTCCAGACTGAGTATTGAGCAAATGTTGTCTGCCTTTTAGGATCTGTAAGTGGAGTTCTAAGCATTTAAAATGGGCTCTCCTACCTGCTCCTTCCTACTGTATCACCTAAGTCATTCCCTCCATTTCCTGAGAATTGGGTGGGTCTCTGGAATTTGCATGTAGTCAACACACAGGGTGTGGGGGGGGCAGGGAGCTATTACCACAGGAGGAAGGATTTATGAAAATCAGATATCATTCTCTGGCAAGTTGGAACTACATTATTTTGGAAAAGAAATATGGTGGTGCAAGTAGAAATATGCCTGAAATACAGTTTTCCTTGAATTTATAATGGAAGATAAAAGTCCTATGAGTTTCCCAGTAAAAAGAAAACTGTATCAGCTGGGCAGTTTCTTCTTGCCCTGATTGGCCATTCTCATAGGGTGCAACCTGTCTGAATCATTTATTAGTGTATATAAAACAGAATTTTGCATGCCACTGTAAATCTTCTTGATGCAGGATGCACAGTTAGGGCAATCTGAATTCATGATTAGACAATAGACATCTTTTTACCCTTAACACGATCTGATTCAAGCAATAAAAGAGCAACTGATTGCACGAGTGGTTATGTGATTTAGCGCACTAGTCCTAAGAGCACTAGTCCTGTCCACACAATTTTATCAGGAACAACTGTACCATTTATTTCAACTAAGCACCCGAAACAGCACTGAGTTGAAGCCAGAGACCTTACCTAATAGAGAATCCCAGTTCCTTCAGGCTGCTTCTAATATTTATCTAGCTGAACTAATTGTACTGCTTGCAAAGTTATTAACAGAAAATTAGTAAGAATTAATTTAAAAATTTGCTATTCCATTGACCATGCATGCACATGGAATATGTTTTTCTTAAAATAGTAATCATTCACATAATGTCAGCCAGGGAGTAGGTTTCACTTAATGATTTTATTTAGAAATATATTAAAGGGCAAAGGTTGCTTTGCTACAGCCTTAATTTCCTGTTTGAGTGCCAAATGCTGGTTATAGAAATTGCTTGGAGCACCAGACAACTCCATTTGTCTCCAAGATTAGCTCCCCTAAAGCCAAGGATATCAGTGTTTTAGCTCTGGGGCTGATTTCAAGCAAGCAACATCAAAACAGCATATTATAGTATGAGTGGTGAAAAGTCCTACAGTCCTATTATGGAGTATCATTTCCCACTTTCCCCAATTATGTGGATTAGTTTGGTTTCCTTCAAATGAGAAAGCATACAGGTGCTTTTGTAAAATATCTGTCTGTTTACATATAGAGAAGCAGAGCATAAAGGAAGGAAGCAGATCTTGCTTCCTTTATGTCTGCATGAGAATTCAGTAATTTTAGTCAACTAAAAATTCACAGTCCTATGTCTGTCCCTAGATCTTCCAGATTTCACCTGCTCTCTCCCTCTCCCTCTCCCTCTCCCTCTCCCTCTCTCTCTCTCTCTCTCTCTCTCTCTCTCACACACACACACACACTTGGGTTGCATCTTACAAGTACATTCCTGGTGATAAAGGGGGTCAGGATCTGATTTTGATTGCTGATCCATATAAGAAGCTTTTGCATTTGATCATCTGTCAAACAGAACTGATGTAACGAACACCCTCTGAAAACTAACACAATGTATCATACAACCAATGCAAAAACGGGTGGTAAATCAGCATTCAAATTCATAATCTGAATTAAAATTTAGAAGACCGTGATACTACCTCTAATGGCTACGGTTGAGAGGGACACTTTGTGCCAATTTTTATGCTTCAGTTACGGCCACATAGCTACTCAGGTTTGGGTATTTGAATATGAGCAGGGAAAACCTGTTCCCAAATATTTTGTTGAAAATGTCCAACTGTAGACAACCACGTATTTTGAATGGTCAGGACATGTTTTGACAATAAAACACTGTAGTGCTAGATCAGATGATCAAATGCACACATGATATCAGATTTGACTCTTAGCTAGACTTGCCAGGTCAGCAGCATCTCATTCCAAGAGCTGCCACGGCCGAAATCTGAGACTTGAACTTGGGACCTTGTGATCTTCTGAGGAAGTCAGGGCTGGCAAGTATTTGGAAAGTATCTGCTACCAGGCTTTCTGCAACAAAATGTTTCAGGAGTTGTGATGCTGATGTTCCATGCCCTGCTATGCTGCAAACACTGTAATAGGCCCAAGGCTCCCATCCCAAATGGCCAGTAGCAAGGGGAGAGGATTAAAGAGAGAGCCAACAGGTGCATGCCTTCAAACTCATCATGCCACTTGGAACAACACATACATAAACACCTTCATACTAAGCCCATGAACCCTGGACCAACTGGGGATATGTGGAGGGCTGACGGTTTTGGTAAAAAGGCTTCTGTGAATTTAGTTATTCCTTTAGTTAGCAAAGTGTTAGGCAGAAAAAACACAGAAACATGGAGAGATCAGCTTGATTTGCACTCAAAACTAGCTGTTCCTGAAGTAAAAGTCACTCTGATAATAACCATGTGCCATCAAGTCAATTCTGATTTATAGCAAACCTTTTCAGGGTATTCCAGATAGAGAATACTCATAGGTGGCTTACCATTTGGAACATTTTAAGGTAGAAAAGGTATCTTTACTCACAGTTGCATCTGTAGTTACAGTAAGAAGGGAAAAATGGCTAATAGTGGAGTCTCCAGGCATGAACAGAATACCCATTCCTGTTTCTCTAAGCATGGTCAGAGGCAGCAGAAAGGGCAATCACTATTATAATGGAAACAAACAAACAGGAATGGGCTCATCTCAAATGCCAGAGGTAGAAAAATCTTTACTAATGAGGTTAGTGGCAAAGAACAATCACCTTAGGCTTTAAAGCCCCCTTCCACTGATACGCAGTGCTAGTGCATGCATGATTGCTATTTCTCTGGCGTGGACATGGGTGGTCATGTATGTGGATTCATTTCACACCCAAAGATCAACCTATTTCCCTCTCCAGTACTGATTGCTTGGAGTGCTATCGCCTTGTCTAGACATCTGGAATAGCATATCACTTCCCCAAGACTTCAGCTAATATCCTGCTACCTGGCAACTCTGCTCATAAGAGGGATTCATGACAGGGAATCTCAATCTCCTCCCTTACAATCCCATTCTTGGATCCTCTTTGCTTCCCCACATGACTGGTCTGTATTATGATCCTATTATATACGCAGCCTGTTGTTAGCTTTTATCCCACTGCTTATTCAGCCGGACTAATGCTGAGGCTTCTTTGTTTTCAGGACTTACATGGTGTGTAAGTGGCAGATGTTTCCCATCTTTTGACTCTTGATGAAATAAACAAGAGCTCCAGTACCCTTCACCTTTCAACTGCTACGTTACCTATTTCTAAACTTTAAGAGAGAGAGAGAGAGAGAGAGATATTTATATTTACACAATTTGGCTTGGAAGCACTATTAAGGTTTATGTCAGAAGTCCTTTCTCCGAGTACAAAACAGCAAAGAGTAGGAAATATCTGTGCCATTAAAAAAACTGGCCTTCCTGATTAAGCAAGAAGCTGATTTCTAAATTAAGTAGGAAATATTGGGTATTTTGGGTCATTCACAAGGTCTGACATTCTTCACTAAAGAGCAAGTGGGTTATTAAAGTCATAATCATAACTTCTGATAAGTTAGGGCAAAAACTTATTGCTGGCTCTGAAAAGCATCCCTGGCTTATTGCGGTTGATCAAGCTCCCGTTAAAGGCAAAGGGCCAGGCCTGTTGTTGTTTTTTGATTTAGTAGTCCTGTTGATTGTAAGGAAGCTGCTCTGGGAACCATTTTGGCTGGAGGAGAAGTAAAAATTCTTAAAACAAAATAAAATATTTTGATAAGAGAAATGCAGCTTGCCTGAAAGGCCAGGGTTGTTGATTCTTTCCTCAGGATTATTATTTTCTTTTTCATTTGTCCCACCAGGAACACTACCACCCTTCTGCTCTCCTTTTCCAGTCTGCATTTCTGTTATCATCCCCAGGTCGGCAGCTGTAACTCTCACAGACTTTACCAGTGCTATTAACCTTTTAAAAGCACAGGGAACGAGTCCTCTTAGTCATTTCCAGGTGCATCTAGGAATAGCTGCTATTCTTATATCTGTTTTAAATATTTGTGACTTGCACTCCTCCCCCTGTGTTGCTCTGGTTCTTTATGGGGCTTGGATTTTTCTAGAGAGTTGGCCTCAGAAATTAACCTGAACAGCAGTCCCAAGAAGTATGGAACTTTAAGTACTCCCAAAAAGGGTGCTTTTCCTCCTATGGCATTAGCTGAGGATAGGTTTATGAGGGAGATACAATGACTTGGGCCCCTCAGGTACTGCTGTGTGGCTGCACTCCATGCCAGGAGTGGAATGAGGGAAACGACTTGGGTTTGATTTCCAGCTTGCCCCTGCCCCCCACCCACCGCTTCTTTCCAAACACATTTCCTTCTTACCTCTCCTAACTCCCACTATAGGCTTTGCTTGTGGTCACTTGTATGACACAGGCCAAAAGGTGGCAACGTTCCTTTCATGGACTAGAACTTTCAGAACTGCTTGGGTGTTCTAAGCCAAGTATACGTTTTTGGCCTGCCATCAGGCTAGCTGGGTCAGGTCTTCTCACTTGTGCTGCACCTAATGGCTGGGTACACTTTGAGGTCGGTGGGTCTCAGACAGGTTAATTTGGATATCATTGGATGATGGGTATGGAAGGATGCAGTGGTAGGGTCAAAGAATGCTGATTTAATAAATTTGACTGGTAAATTTGGCCACAGTTTATACAGCAAATGAGTACAGATCAGTCATGGGCTTTGGGGATTGGTGAGCATCCTAAAAAGCACCTTTATGCATCTGGAGAAAGTCATTGTCTTTGGTGGCTATTTAATCAGAGTTGAGGGCTTCTGTCCAGGATTTTTCTGTTTCAAGTCAGTGTATACCTGGAAGACGACTAGCATCCAACCTGTCTAGTGCTCAAGGCTACCAGAGCCCTCACAATGCCATAGGTTGTGGATAAAGAATGGAGTGGCTTTTAGAGAAAGACGAGAGATTGTTGTTGAAGGTTGAGAAAGAGAGCGAATTGGAGAGAATGAAGGGGGTTGCGTGGTATAAAGATGAAGGGTAAAGTTGGCAAAGTTCACTGAAAAGTTAGAAGAGTTATAGTTGAAAAAAAAAAACCTGAGTGAGAGACTCCTTTTTGCTACTCCCGTCACTGCTGTTGCACAGTTAAAGAGATAGGATTGAAAGGGGGAGACATTATTTTGATTGTAGATGGGGCTAAACTGTGGGAATGGCTTTTGAGGGTGGGGATGAAGGAGAAAAGTGGGTTGTGGCCCAACTAGGGGAACTATCCCCTGCTTGAACAACAATCCATCTATGGAGGCTGAGATGAGGAACAATGGTGTAAAGTTATTCTGAGTCCTTGCATTGGCTTACAGAATCCCTCTGGCCATGGTGGCTGGAGAAAGCTGAGAGGTGTAATCCATAAAAGTAACTTTGCCAAGCTCTGGCTTGGGCCTTATTTGGGGCTGTTTCTCTCCACAGGACCAATATCCTTATCTTCTCCTATTCTAGAGATGAAGCTAGTCTTATATTTATTGCTGATCATATCTGACATTAAATAATGATCATTCATAGATTTGACTCGATAATTGCCAAAACATAATAGACATTTTGTTTTCATTTCATTTAAAACATTTATATCTCATCATTTTATTTAAGTCTCATCATTTAAAACATTTATATCTCAATGATTACCAACTCATTTGCATCTTTCATACTTCTGAGCTGTAAAGTGAAAAGCAAGAGAGACACAACGTTGATATTATTGATTTTTTTTAAAAAAAGAGATACTGTTTATGAGTAGATGGAGGTACATTTTAAAAAAATTAAATACTGTCTACTTCCTTTCATTTTCCACAACTATTCAAAGAACCAAGGTTTTTTTGCCTGCTTCTGTATAGCATAGTATAACCTTTGCCCATCAGCTGCATTGCTTTAGGATGCTGTGCCAATAAACAGTGAGCTACAAATTATGCAGGCCCTCCAGTAATGTGCTGAGACAACAACAGAAATGTTGGTTGTAAAATAAACATTCATTATGATTTTTTTCTTTATTGCTCTTGACTACTGTAAACCGTGGAAGAACAGAGCTGCAAAGCCAGCCATTAAACTGTCTACTCTTTCCTGTTTAATCAAGGCCCCTCCTGGGGTTTTTAGCTGCCTGAACCACTGTAGTTTAACATTCAGGAAGGAAGACGTTTCTACAATAACCACTGATGGGAGACTTCCATGAAGGTGGCTCCTTCAAAGTGTTGTAGTGGTGAGAGTGACAAAAAGCAGTTCATAGGATAATATTATTATATATTGATGTATTCAGACATCAAGTCCTTTTAAATAGGTAAGTTTTTCTACTTTACCAAATTCTTATTTATTTATTTTTTGCCCCACCCTTTCAAGGCACCATTTACCTCAGCAGGACATAAATACTGCATAGGTCTGGCTGTACCAGCCCATCCATTCTTTTTGTGTTCTGTTTCACTCTGGCTGCTCATATCCATGCCCACCAAAATCCTCTGTAGAAAGCAACACTGCAAGAAGCCAAGGAATGCTCTTTGGCGAAAGCTCAGACTACAGCTGTGAAGACCTTACAGATGCAGCTCAACCCTAAACATGTAAGGGCAGCACACCACTTGGTCAAACCATTCATGCAGTGGCTGCAGCTCAAGTGGTTTGAGTTTTATGGAGGTTGCATAAGGAAATATCTAGGACTTCCTTGCACAGGCTGGCATAACTTAGCTATTTGTAACAAGGATCTCTACTTGCATGAAAATCCTGCATTTCTCCACTGGAGTGGTTTTATACTGTTCTGATGTCAAGAAGGATCCCACTCTGAATTTAACTGGTCTTACTCTACACCATAGTAACTGATCAGTGGTTCACAACCAGTGGTATGACTAACACTGATTATATGTAGAAGTAGTCTGGGTGGGGACAGGATTTCCATAAGATGAAATTATGTCATTATTTTTTCTTTGACTGCTTGCAGTATTTATTTATTATCTTTGTAGTTTATATTTTTTTTGAGAGCTGATGGTCACATAGACCTTCAAGGAGATGTACCCAAAGACTTAAGTTATGTTGCTATGCAGTGGGAGCCAGATACATGAATGCAGTGTAGCCAGTCTATGTATGTATGTATGTATGTATGTATGTATGTATGTATGTATGTATGTATGTATGTATGTATGTATGTATGTATGCATTCATTCATTCATTTATTTATTTATTTATTTATTTATTTATTTATTTTATTTCTATCCCACCCATCTAGTCATTTCGACTACTCTGGGCGACATACATCATATATAACAAAAACAATTAAAATAACATCAACATCCCAAAATAAAAATAAATAATCGTTCAAGATGGAGAACAAAAATAAATCAAATAATGCCCGGAGGGAAGGCCTGCCTAAACAGCCATGTTTTTAATTGGCTTTTAAAGACACCCAGCGAGGGAGCCATACGGATCTCTGAAGGTAAGTTGTTCCATAACCGTACATAGAAGGTATGTCAAACACAATTCCTAGCACATGCCCACAATACATGGCAATAATTCTAAGATTATTACAAGCTGTGCAATTGGCTTGGATGATTTTCCATTCTTGATGCAAGCTGAGAGTGGAGTTTCAGTGTAAAAAGTCACCTGTCTTTGTAAGGCCACATCCTCTAAGCTGTAGTGTATAATACCAGAATTTCTCTCTAATGAGCTTTAAAACGGATCAGACAGATCAAATGAGGCTATATCTTGAAGGCACTGTTATCTCTCATTGTTAGGAATGGAACTTCCTTAATATCTGGAGGCAGTATGCCAGATGCTTGAGTCAAATATGCAATAGTTTAGGGCCAGATTTTCTTGCTAGAGAGATAGTGGCCATGGGACCTACATTTCATGGGAATGTCCTTTACCTAAATTACTTTATGAGGACAGTCCTCTTTCTGAAAACACTCTCCACCTGAAAGGCTGCCTGGCCCAAAGGTTCCTCCCGAGAGAGCATTTTTTGTTAAAGGGATATCTTATTGTGCATTAATCATGTTAGTATTTTTCCCACCATCCACCTGATGTTTTGCCCTTTCTCAGTGATGGAAGTAACATATTTTTAGCCTTTCTGTGTCTGTGTCTGTTTTTCCCCTCCTACAAAGCATGGTTTATTTCTTGCCTTACTTTGTTCTTGAAGCTCCTGTCCCATAATGTCCAGAGGAACCACCCGCTCCGCTACCACCTCTGCCTCAGGGACTTCTCCCTGCTGTCCCCCCACCCCCCTTAAAGATCCTAGTGCTATCCTGTCTGTCTCCATGGAAGCAAGTAGTGCTAAACCATAAAAAAGAAGGAACCCCTGAACTTGGTTCTAGGCTAGGCCAGTCATAGGCTATGGTAGTTCATTTTTTGATTCCTTCCCTCTGCTCTCACTCAGCTGGGAAAGAACCAGGTAAATGTGAGGGGAAGTCACTTGTATGCCAGATATGGGAAGCGATGCTTCCTTATCTTTGCATAAAGGGCACGAGAGCTGGATGTGGGGCACTGTAGTGAGGGAGGTGAGCACATCGTCAGTGACCTTCCTGTAATTTAGTGTTTTGTCAGTCCACTTTTAAAAAGTAGAGGTGGGAGTGGAGGAAAAGAATGTAGTTTTACTTTTATCTCAACTTTCTGTGCTTCTGCTTTGCACTTCTGCTTTTGCCTCAGCTCAGTTTGGTGGGAGTGAGGGGGAGGCAATTAAACAGGAGCTGGGGAGTAGTACTCTCTCACCTGACTTCTGCTTTCCCTTGATCATTTTGCTTCCTGTTAAATAACCATTGGATACAATGGGAGCAGGGAGCAGGTCCCTCTCCTTGCTGTAATTGTTTTGTTTCCATTGCTCCAGCATGGGTGAGGGGAATCAACTTGTGGACACAGATCCCAGGAAATCCAGGGGGGCAGGGAAGAGCCAGTTTGCAGGGCAACATGGAACAAAGAGGGAGCAGTACAAATGAACCCCATCTGGTTGAATTCCAAATCTAGTTTAAAGATAAAATACTGGAAGGAGGGAGAACAGGAGGCTTCAAGTTGCCCAAGTTCACACCTGGACAGCAAACAGAGCAGGCAGATGGGTGATCCGGTCACAGTCTTGCACACTAAGCTAAGATGTATTTGGTTTCTATTTAAATTACAGTAAAAAGGGAGAAAGGGAGAACTAGAAATGCCTGTGGGACAGGGTTTTTAATTTCTTTGGTAACAGAAACAGGAACTGAGGGTTAATCACAATCAGCCCCACATATTTTTCTGACTAAAGAAGAGTAGCAAACTGTATTTTTCACCCATCTAAATCATGGTGCTTAGTAGCCAAAGCTAGCCAAGTAGTTTTTGCTGACGAGGCAGAAAATTCCACAAGTGCTTCTCCTCATCTCTGGCAATGCACATAGAATAATAACAATGTGAATAATTCAGTTTACTGCCCCTTCATGATATTAAATATCTGCTGTCAGAGGTAGCTGCCTTGCTCTGCCTCATTGTAGCGTTTAATGCATAAAGCACTGAAAACAGTGCAGCAAAAGAAATACTGTACAGTGTCAGTGGATTGGAGAAATGGAGCCAGGGGTCCATTGTGCCTTTCAAGGGAGGGTCCAGCCAAAATCACATGGAGCATGTGTGACTGAGAGGGTTATGAACTGCTAGATAGCTCAGTCTGTGAGTTTGATTCTCTACTGTATCTCCTTGACAGGGGTTGGAGTTCATGATCCATAGAGTCCCTTCCAGCTCTGCAGTTCTAGGATGATGATGGTGATTTGCCCTTCTACCTGTGTGGCTTTGGGAAAGCTACACCATCCCAGAGTTTCACCAGAAGAAAGGAGAGGTAAAGCACTGCTGAATACATAACAAATCCTAGGAGGGTTGCAATAAGCTGGAAATGGTTTAATGGAACCTAATTATTATTACTATTACACAAGGAAGGTGTAGCCCAAGTATCAGATTCTCAAGTGCCTGCAAAAACCATCCAACAAAAGAGGGTAAAACTGAACCAAATGTAAAACAAAGTTCAGATCTAGGACATTAATAAGGGCACAACAGAAAGCTTGAGGTACATACACAGTACAAGAATTATTAGCTCTGAAATGCCATCAGCCAACACTCCTTTGCTGCTGCTCAAGATAAAAATAACAGGTCATCTGTCAAACTGTGGGTCTGTCAGGGCAAACGTCTAATTTTTAGGCTCCAGGGGTTGGTGTGGGTTCAAAGGTCACGTAGCAATATCAGTCAGCGAATTAAGCTGAAGCCCATTTTCACTCCAAACAGAGGCCACAGAGCCGAGCCCTGTACTAAGTCAAGTGTGTGCAGTGGGTATCTGGAGAATCTCATCTGTGAACACTTCTATAGGAGAGTATTTCTGGGGATGCAGCAGATACACAATGCCATTCCTCCAAGATTGGAGCCTTTGAGAAGAATTTATATTTAAAAGAAAAAAGAATAAGAAATGCCAGGGGACAACCATGCTTTTTCTGTTAGTGTTTTTGAAATAAGATTGCCAGTGAACTCTGTTCAGGATAAGGGAAATATAGCTCAGTGCCAGCATTACCATTAGGCAGTGTGAGACATTTGCTACATGGAGCACATATTGGCTGAAATCCTGTTGTGTAAATTTATGCCCATGCAAGCTGCTGCTTTTATTGCAACCTTTTGACCCAGGGAAGCCTTTAGGGGCCTTCGTATGACAGGGGGAAAACTCCTGATGGCTGAAAATCATGACTGCTGGTCCCAGCGACAACCTGTCCATAATATACAGTTTGACCCTCAGTAAATGTTCCTGTAAAGTAAAGCATGGTTCCCCTTTTTTCTCTGTAGTGCTGGGGACTATCAGCCGACTGTATCTAAAACAAAGTACTGTAATAACAACCCTACTATGGGTGAGATAAAAGAAGGGACAAGGAAATTTGGCCACCCAAAGAACTCACTAAGCTTAAACACATAACAAAGGAGAGCATTTCGCTATAGATAAAACTCTACCAGAAATGCTAGCAATTATTTTAAAACAGCCATTTCTGCTGGAAAGTAGGTGGGAGGTGGACTATTAGTAGGGCAACCTTAGTGCACGTTTCACTGGGCAAGCATTCTGAGACTATCAATCATGTTATGTCTGTGAGATAAGTTATTTCTCAGTATTTTGACAAATCTACACCCTTGTGGAGTCATATCACTCTTGAGAGACAACCATCACAGCCTGGAGTTCTTTCACTTGGGACTATTTTTATTATAAAATGTATAAGACTGAATCCCTAAGTATATTAGAAGAGGGTAAGGCTGTATAGCTAAGATGCGTACATGCTTTGTACGCAGTGGGTTTCAGGTTCAATTGCTGGCATTTGCAATTAAAAAGATCAGGCAGGCAGGTCATGTGGAAAATCTCTGCAAGAAATTTCAGGAATATGTTACCAGAAGTGACGCAATGGGAAAATAAGCCTGGCTTATTCTTTCCAAAACTGTTCTTCATCACTAGGCACGCTGGGCAGAGGGGAGGCACCCTAGAGTCATGTCACTCGGGATTTCAGATGTACAGCTTTGCACACAGAGAGAAAGGAGGGAGAAGGGAGAACCCAACCTTTGGTGAGGGGGTAGATTAGATGACTAGGTGACTCCTCTGTGGTGTTGTGGCACCATATCAGTGGCTTGTCCCTGCCAAACCTGACACTTCCCATGAAGTATATACATGGTAATGGGTGACTCAAGCACAACCTCAAAGGCCCTAGATGGTTGGATATTGATGCTAAAAGTTGATAGGATTCTGGCAGATATGTGCTCCCTCTCTTCCATGGTTGTATGCATATTTATTGCTACGTTACAGTAAAGCTGTGGCTATGCTGTTAATCTACTCTGTGATGTCTGGCCTCTCCTCCCTGGACAAAATTAGAATGAATTGGAGCCAATTAGAAATTAATCAGATGCTTTCAACTAGGAAAGTGATGTGTTTGATCTCTCCCTAGACCCCCAAGAGCTTTTGCTTCTTCCCATCCCTCTCTGCTCTCTTCAAGCATCCCTAAAACCACCCTGTGTCTTTCTAAGGCCTCCAACAAAACCTAGCCATTGAAGCATCTGTCCTGGATAACAAAACCCATTCAGCTGTTTTGCCAGAGCCAAATGGATTTGCTCTACCAGAATGAAGTCTACCCTCCTCTGTGTGAAACAAAGGGGTGGTCTGACCCCACAGCTGATTTCAGGAGAGACAGTACAGTTAATTCAGTAAAGAACACAGAGCTGTGCAACCTCACTTTGCAACCATAATGGAGAGCTTAGGCCAAGCTGTTATATACTTACTTGGGGCTTATTTCAAACCCCACTTAAGTCTTCTGTGGGTGCCTTTTCATTGGCCTTTGTATCATGCATGTTATTATTGCTGAGGCATTTTGCCAAAAATATTCTCTGTTGCTTTTGTTTTAGCAAAGCAGAGGTAAAGCAGGGATATAGGAGAAAGTGAGAGCCACCTGGGGAAATAACACAGAACTCCCAACCTTTTAGGGGCAGTTAAGAAAGAACACAACACATTAATTATCTCTACTTATTTGTCTAGTATAAACAAGCAAGCAAGCAAGCAAACAAACAATTTTCTTAAATATTATTAAAGACCTCTTTTCTAGATTCAAGATCACTGAACAATCAAGGAAAAGTTTTGCTGCAGTTATCAGCATCTCTCAACACCTAATTAATATAAGTGTCAGTCAAACATTTTTTGAAACCCACTTACCTTCCCTGAGCATCTTTAGCCTCTCCAGTTATTCTACAATTTTCCTCAATGATTGGCAGTCATTTAAAGTGAGCAAGATACAAGTCAGATGAAAGTGATCATAACGGGGTCATGTTTTTCTCTCCAGATTTTGTACATGGGCTGTGTTTCCCAAAAGTAGACATAATAGTTAGGCTATTAAAAGCTTTGAGGTTGTGAAGGTTAGAAACAAGGTCAGACGTCTTTATGGAACTAGGTGGTTTCAAGTCTACCAGAGATCCCTTTTGCTAATTAAATGATCAAAATGAAGTGTGTTAAAGCTATCGTACTGAAACTGAGGAAGTAAAACTCACTGTTCGGCATTAGCAAGACAATGGAGAGTCTGTTATTTGTTCAACTGTTCAGTAGAGTTAAAAACCTTGCCAATCCAGATTTAATGGAATCTCTAACATTAATTATACTTTCAGGCAAATTTCTGCCCTAGGAAATAGATCTCCTCTGTCAATATTGCTATTGGCACCAGGAAAGGCCTAATCTAAGCTGCTACCTTCCTGAACTCAGCCTCAGAACTTATTCCATGAAATATCAATACATCTGTGAGGTGGTCACCTGCTCGGGTGGGGATGGCCTCTTACCTCCTGCTGTCATCTGTCAGAGAAGGAATGGACAAACCTTTTCCACAGTTTATTTTGAATCCAGACTGACACCATCCAGTACTGGAATCTGAACCTGTCATTCTATGCCTCCACTTAGATCATTATTACAGTAATTTTTTTGCACACAAAGGCTGGTTGCAAGAAAACAATATTCTAACAACATGCCAAGTGCCCTTTCATTAGCCCCTTCATCCAGTGACACATTGCCCCAGTTTGCAGATGGCAGGTACAGAAATAAGCTTGAGACTCATGCATCTATTCTTTCCATGTTCACAATGTGAACTGCATGCTCTGTCTGTGATAAGGCTATCAATTATGCAGTTGATCCACTGTGGAAAATGAATGGATGAATGGGTGACCTGAGCATAGGCAACAATTCACAGTACATATATATGTACACAACAGTGACAGTGATGGATTTGTGGGTCCCAGATTTCTACCGCAGTCCTATCACATGTACATCAGACTTACTGGGGCTATGCATGGTACTTTGAGCTTTGTTCTGCTTATCCAGGCTGTGGAAAGTCAACTGCAGCAGAAGTGCAAAGACTGGGTAATGTTAGAAGCTGCCAATATGACTGCACCCTGGTAGGGTATATTTAGCACATATATTACCACAACTTGTACTACCATATTACTAGAACTTCTACTACTGGCACTGCTGCTGCTAGTGCTACCATATTACTATTGTCATTGCTGTGGTAAGTTTTTAACAGGTGATACAAAGAAGAAAAAGAGAAATGAAAAGTATGTGGGGATGCATAAGATATATTCATGAGCTGTGTTGATTCTGCCTCCTCTGGGGAGTGTCACACCAAAATCCAGTACTTCCATCCTCATGTATGGGGATGGCCAAGTATGAACAAATCAAACAACCCACCCGCATTTAATTTGTAGGAGGCAAATTCCGGGTATGGACCCATTTCTGTTCAATGTGGTCAGGCTCTGACATGGGCAGCTTCCACATGGACATGAAGGTACTGGTAGGCAATTGACCTTCTCCTTCATGCTTGCTGCCCAGACTTGCTGCTCATGGTTTGCAGGTACCTGAATAGGTCCTGTCACCAGGGAAGTATCTGCCAAAACGTATCCCAGAAAGATAAGTTTGGACAGGGCCCCGTCCAGTCAGGACAAACAGCTTCTACAGTACAGAGCTTGCAGTAAAGGATTTTACATCTGTGGTTTCAAGCTGGGACAGACTAGCCTTGCAGCATGCATGGGCCACCAGAGAACAAGTGTTGGGTGCTGGGCTTCTCTGATCCACAGCAAAGCCATCCTGCCACGGGGGTGCCAAGGTCTCTATGCCCCTCAAGGGTCTCCACAAGGTCAAAGTCCTGGGAGAAGGGCTGGTACAAGCCTTGCAGGACTCCAAGAGGGAGCCCCTGGTTGCCATGGGTAGTGGACCCTGCAGCACCTCCCTCATAGTACCAGCGGGTGATTTTACGCAATTTTGGCTCACTTGTGCACCATATTTGGTGAGCCATACGTCCTTCAGTAGTATGCAGTCATCCAACACTAGGGATAACGAAACAAATGCATTTTCTTGAACAAGCACATCAAAAATCTGATAGGGACTCAACATTGGCCTTGATAGGATATGAGATAGCTCTACGATAAAATGAAATCCATTGTGAAAATCCTTCCTTTTTTTTTCCTTTTCAAGTGTAACTTTAAGGACTAAAACAGATTTTTTTTGTAATTAATAAAAAGTCTGGCAAGGCCTTTTGTTCAGTTCAGGGCCAGCTGATAACTGTTTGGGTTCTACAGGAAAGAAATAGAGAAAGAAATGTTACAAATGCAAAATAGTTGAACCCAACCCCCCCCCCCCCCAAAAAAAAAACACAGCTATGGCACACTAGGCTGGTGGATGTTTCCAGCCACCATGTTAATTATTATTACCAGCCCTGCCTGAAACAACATGTAACTGAGAAGCATCAGCATCTGGCCTGTTTAGTCACCAAGCTGCCTGTACCCTGGGGGCTATGGGGGCGAGTGTGGATGGTTCATCTATCCTTTTCATGTGGACCTTCCACATTTATTTCCACATTAAGTCAGCTGTTTGCAACCACTATTGCAGCAGAACCCAGATGGTAAATGCTGTTCTGTCTCAGCAGCAGCATCTGGATCAGTGGCTTCCTTAGCTAATAGCTTTGCTGGCAAAGAGAACTAAACAGGTATAGAATTATATGGTTGTTATGAGGTTTCCTGGCTTGCCTCTCCTCCTCATTGTGACTCTACACACACACACACACACACACACACACACACACACACACACACACACACACACACCTTTTCTAGAAACATCTGGATTATGAGCCTGTCAGTCTAAAGGCCTTTCCAGATGGGTGTGTTGCTGCATAGGGAATGTTGCATTGTTATTCATATAGCTGATTAAATTATCTTTCCTCAAACCAGCATGCGAGTGTGTGAGGGATCCGGATATCTTTAATCTAGCTAGCACCTTCCTGTCATTTAGTCTGCAATCTGCTGTGGAAGGTAAAATGCCATTCCTCACTTTCACCCCTCATTAATGCATTCACTGGATTTTGACAAGTAGAGTGCAAGGCGTTCATAGAAACATATGGCTGTAATGAGGTTCAATGAGTTCATACTCATTCAAGGAAAGGTCAACATTCACAAAAGTCACTGTTTGGGACTACAAATCCCCCATTGACCATGCAGGGCTAGTGATTCTTGGAGTTGTAATTTAGAGTAACATGTTCAAGCTCTGAGAAAGATACTGTGTGAGTACTGAGAGAGCAGGCACATCCATCCTTCCTGCCATACCTTCAAGGTGCCATTATGATGGCACACACATTTGAAGATACAAAGTTGTTCATGTTTGTAAAGGAGCAAGATAGCCACATTGATAAAGATGAATGATTCTGCGAGGGAGACCATGGTGCTATAGGGATAGTAAATAACACCTTCGAAGGTTGAAGAAAAGAGATCTGAGAGTGAAGAATGGGGTTGACCCTTGCAAGAGGAAGTCTAATCCTGAACCCCATTCTGGGCTTTCACAGAGGATTACACGGTAGCTTCCTCCAACCTTGGAAAACACATGGGGGGAATTCTGACCGAGAGAGGGCAAGTGTATCAGGATGGAATGAGCTGGTTTATGGGAGAAAAGCTTCTGGAAGCAGCCTAGCTTCCATCTTTTCTCCTTGTTTGGCTCCTTCCCTCTTGTCGTTCTATCATTAGGCAAAGACTCTCTTTTTCAGGCACAATTTTAAGTAATATGTGTGTGGGGAGGGGATGGAGGAATGCTGTATCTCTTGAATTTAGAGCACTTTAAATGTTCCTAAAATGTTTTTTAAAGTGTTTTTAATTGTAC
This sequence comes from Intellagama lesueurii, assembly GCA_037013535.1. Lineage (NCBI taxonomy): Eukaryota > Metazoa > Chordata > Lepidosauria > Squamata > Agamidae > Intellagama > Intellagama lesueurii. The sequence goes on along the minus strand of JBAJHW010000004.1, from coordinate 171,920,405 downwards.
TGCCAATAGGTAAAGAAATGCCAATGCATAGAAAGATACTTACATTTTTAATTGATTTTTAAATATTCTATCTTATGGTGCATTTAATAGTGGTCATTGTATAATTTTAATCAAGTGTGAGCCACCTTGAGTCCCCTATGGGGGAAAAGGAAGCATATTTATTTATTTATTTATTTATTTATTTATTTAATCCACATGTTCAGTAGCAGTGCAGATCTGTAAATCTTAGCCTCAACATCTCGGTATGGTGATTAAATCAATACTGGATTTGATCTAAAAATGAATTACTTCTGATTGCTTGTAATGGAAGGGAGTCATTAAAATTATAATTGGTGGGGAACATAAAAGAGAGGGGGGCCTAGGAAGATTGGAGTCTGTGTCTGAAAACAAAAATTGCTCTCTTAGAGATCTAGACCTCTAAATATATATAGGAACATACACACTACACATTGCACTACACGTATCTGTTAATCTGTCACATTTATAGCCCTCTTCTCCTCCAATGAGCGAATGGATGCATACGAAGTTCTCCTCCTCCCTATTGTGGTTGTTATGTAGTGTCAATTTGGAACCAACTTATAGTGACCCTGATGCAGCTTTCAAGGTAAGTGAGATATTTAAAGAGTGGTTTGACCTGTTTCCTCTCCCCAATGAGTCTCCATGGCAGAGTCAAGATTCAAACCTACGTCTCTGAGTCTTGGTCCATCTACAACATGGCACTGGGTTTCCTCCTCACCATATTATCCTCAGAAACAACCTGAGTTGTCTCAGTCTGAGATTGGAGGTGAGTGGTCAAAGGTCAGTCACAGACTATACCTGAATCTCCTATGTCCTAGTCCATCACACTGCCTGTACATTCACATTGTGGACGAAAATCCTGATCCTGCCATTAAAGGGCCAAAATATTTAGATTTAGGAGTTAGTGTTTTATAAATAGAAGTGTGCTGGCTTCACTGCTTTACTTTCTATGCTGCTATAAAGAAGCTTTCATGAGATTCCTTTGCCTGCATTGTATGTTTCTGTCCTTGGAGGCTTGAAGAAGCTGAGTCTGTCGGACAGGGCTTATTGTACTATCCAGTTCATACAGAAATCTGTCTGAAATTATTACCAGATTTAAGAACATGGCAATTCTGTTTCAGTGAAGTAATGGGATCTCTTGTTTCTACAGAATAACTGATATAGTGAAGTGTATACAAAAGGAAATGTAAATACAATAGTAACAATAGTAGAGAAATGCAGAATTAATATTTTAAATATTGCTTTCAGTTGTGCTTTATGTAGGTCTATGGCCATACTTAACATTGACTTGATAGCTAAAGCAGGTGTTCTGATATAATTCTCATGTCACAGTTCCATTTGGATATGCTTTGGGGGAAGGGAATTATATCTCCATTTTGCGATTGTTCACACCAGTGGACATGGTATTACTAATGGGTGGGGCAGGCATCCCATTACTCAAGCAGCTCTTCCCTGGGAGCTGTTCCTTTTCCTGTGTATCAGCTGCTCACAAAGGCTGCGTGTGCGATATCGTAAGGAAACACGTGGGCTAGGACTGGAATTCTGGCAGCCATCCCTGCGAGCAGCACACAATGCAGTGGTCAAGGGGCAGCGTTGATGGAAGTGGACAAGAGCTTGCCGAATTGTTGGGAGAGTCACACTGGAACTGGTGTGGCCTTAAGGTCACTGGTTCGTAGGAGGGTGTGCCAAGTAAAGAAAACATTGACTTCCAACCAACCCTAGTTGATCTATTTCTTCTTCGTAAATTGAAATAGCTGACTGTACCACACATTTGGTATAATTCTCCTTGGAAGAGGGCTAGCATTAAAAGGCAAAGAAATACCAAATTACTTTTAAAAATAATTAGTTGAGGACCAAGATGTTTTGCAGCCTAAGGAAAAGTGGTAAATGGCATCCCCACAATCATGCAGCTTAAGGTACTTTGTGTCCTAAGCCAGCCAAGGTGCTTTTTTGTTTTGTGTAAAGTATAAAATCTCGTAACCACTTGCCCCTAGTATAAGTGCAGTAAGTATAATAAAAACAAATTAAATAACTAATCATTTGACACTCTTTCATGACACTCAAGATCTGCTGCCCAAGGCAGCTGCCTTACTCTGCTTTTGGGGTTGGACTGGTCCTGACGAGTTATAATGATTGTTCCCAGGCATAATTACCAGAACACTTGTTGTTGTTTTCAAAAAGTAACTTTGCTATTCAGTGGCTGAAATCCTGTTGCTGGGTGTAAGCCAAATCACAGCTTTTGGTCTGTTTCTTCCTGGTAATCAAACTGTCCCTGATACGATTCTCAGGGATGTGCAAGCATGGTAGCATGCTGGGTCTTTAAAGTAGCTAATAAAGTTACTTTTATTCCCTTTTTTAGAAAAATAATCTGAATGACAGAAGCCACTGTGCAGGGCACACTCACCCCACTCACTGTCACCTCAAAACCCATGGCAAAGCATGGGGTGGCAACACAAGACATCACATGAACCAGCACTTGAACCAGGCAATAGTCATTCACGTAACTATAAAAGAAACTAATACGTTAGTTACATTGTCCTTTGTTGGGTTACATTTGTACCAGAATGAGTTTATATTCTCTTTACTGGGAAAAAGCAATTCATTTCAAGGAACTGTTGCTTGGTAACAAGTTCTTTCCAAGCCCTGAAAAACACAAACCAGCAGAAGCACCTGTTGCACAGTGCCTTGAGTGGGTGGCAGTTACCACCTGTTGTGGTTCTTTTGCCGTGGCAACCCAGCTGCTCTGTGATGCAGACCACACAGAGTTACACGCATCAAAGGCTGCATCAAAGGCTGGAGAGAGTCGTTCACTAAACAACAAACAACACCATATGGCATTTTAATTTATGCGTTTCACAAGGGCTGAACAAAGGATGTTGTGCTGATTTGCTCCTCAGCCAAGGCATCCAGACAAAAGAAGCTGCTCCAGACAACAGAAAGCTTTTGTGACACAGAAATATGTGTGTGTGTGTGTGTGTGTGTGTGTGTGTGTGTGTGTGTGTGTGTGTGTGTGTGTGTGTGTGCTACTTATTAGCCTGAGGCCGTCAAATTAATTTCTTTGTTACTGAAGCTCTTAATGGAAGTCTACTGGGGCATTGCTTAACTATTAACTATTAACATACTTAACTAACTCATACAAGGCACAACCTAATGATTGTATATTTCCTTTAATCCTGTCTCAGATATATTTTTCCTCTGAAATCACTTCACAACAAGTACCTTTACTATTGCTCTGTCCATGATGTGATGGATCAATGTCTGGCCCAGCAACCCGCAAAGCAGATGCAACCTCAGCTCCAGTAAAATTAAAGAGTCTGTAAATCACAACTTTTCTTTTAGGGACAACAGATGGAATATTATTGAACCCCCAAGCATATGTGAATAATTTAGGAAAGGAGATTCCACAAAACGGCCAAGTATGGCATGAATGGTGCAGAAAATATGAACTCAGCTCTTGGAAAATAATATATCTCTATTCATTGACCTGTTGCTGACAGAGAATATTTTTCACCATTACTTGAATTGCAATAAATAGGAAGGTTCCCCCAAACCCCCACTCCCCTGAAGTTGAACTAAAGCTGGTTGAAAGAAGCCGACAATAGACAAACGGTATGCATTCAGATCTTGCTTTCTTTTGCTTAATGGCCATTTTTTCGTCCCTCCACATTTATCAGTGGCATTGGTATTAAAAACATATTTCCTACATGACTTTTTTTTATCTCTGTGAACAGAATATAGAAACAAATCTGTCCTTAAGGAACTGTTTGTATATTCAGAGCAAGGCTGAGCCACAAAGCACGGGCCATAAGCAATTTGTATGGCCCTTGGGATCTTCTTAAGATTTTAAGTCTTTCTTTCTTTCTTTCTTTCTTTCTTTCTTTCTTTCTTTCTTTCTTTCTTTCTTTCTTTCTTTCTTTCTTTCTTTCTTGAGAATTTATGCTTGCATAAAGAAGCCATTTAAGTTGCAATGGCAAATAGCCACTTATTAATAAGGTGCTGCTTGAATTCCTAGGTGCATGCCTTGTCATATGATTGGGTGTATGCTCAGGAATGCAGCTGGCACCACATTAATGTGTTTTTTTCAAATCTTTGTTTTTCTAAGAATACGTCTGTCTAATCTACTGAAAGTTAGCCATGAGTGAATTGCATTGCAAAGAGTGGAACTGAGTCATGAATGTGGTTTCATTGATTCAGTGGATATTAGCTACTGACTTCACAACTGATTTTATTGATATCAGTGGATCTTAGCATATACCTGATTGATCCAGGCCAAACGTTCTAAAGAATTTGAAGGAAGGCAGCCTGTGAAAAACTGATTCTCATAAAATGCTTTGCACCTAGAGTATAAATCACTCTCAATCTGGTTTGCATGCTTTTTGTCCTACAAAAATATGATGTCTACAGGCAACTGTTGTCCCTCACTGAAGCTGAAACTTGATATGCATAGATTGAGGAAGACCTACTTGAGATACTGCTTGCTTGTAAAAAAATTAATCAATATACAGTATTTGTGGACCATGACAGTAATAATAGTTCATCACTTTATTCAGCAAACCACTGAATGACCATGCATTATGGATCCAGTGAATGATGCTCAGACCACAAAGATGTGGTTTGGTGGACTTGCACGCTAGGAATTTTTTTGCTTACTGCAGATCTGTTGTCTGCTACTACCATACCAGGAAAAAATACTTTGGAGGCAGAAATGCAAGCATTATGTGAATATGCTCATTGCTTCTTTTTCCAGTGTCAAATGCAATATTATCCTTGATCATAGAGGAATCTGGCAATGATCCAGCACTGTAGATCTTGAAACAAGTAGTAACTAGTGGGTCATCTGCTCTTGTAATCTGAGTATCAGAGACGAATGGAATTATAGATGTGAATGCACAGTGTGATACCTGGTTTTCAACGGGAGCAAGATGCTGACCCCAGGAGCTTCCATAGGGAAATGTTGCAGAAAATCCATAAAAGATATCAAGGTATTGAGAAATTAAGCAGGAGTGGTGGTGGGGGCTTCGTTAATTGATTTGGTCAATGGTGTATTGGCCTAGGTTTAAGCAGGATATAGCAGCTATGGTAGAAGATTATTTGAACTACTGAAAAAACAACAAGGGCCAATGAAACTACATCCAAATCCCCAAAGGGCTTGTAAAAAAGTAGATGCTGACCTCTTCACATGGCATTCCAAGGACTATTTAATAGTCACAAGCTATGATTTTCACTATCCAGAAATGTACACACCACAAGGTACCAGCAGTAAATCAATAAACTGGAAAAGGATCTTTGACATGCATGTTATTCAAGGTGAAATATTCAGTAACAGTGCCCATCATTTTTATGTGAACAACTCAGACAGGTTGCCAACAATTAGAATTTTCACCACACTGCATGTAATCCCAGTTTCCTCAGCCTTGTAGAAAGGTCTGTCCAGTCTGTCAAAAACCTTATGACAACAGCCATTGATAGCAATAGCAATCTTTACAAGTCTCTGCTGATTAACCGAAGCACCACACTGGAGAATGGTTGGTATCCTGCCCAACCCTTAATGGGATGGTAGATTAGAACCAATTCACATATCACGGAAGACTTACTATAGCCTCAAACCTCTGACAGTCCAGCGAGGAGGAAAGAAATCCAGAAGCTGAAATAAAAATATTATTTCAAGAAGACAGACCATGTCCCTGCAGAATTTGGAATGGGAGGCAAGGTTCACCTGAAAAATTCCTCTCTTAAGACATGGGCCCAAAGCAGTACAGTTACGGAACGGCCATGTCCTGTCAGCTAGCACCCAACTCTAAAAGGACTGGTGTCTGAAGACACTGATTTATGATTCCCACACATGAAGCATACTCACTCATGTTCTTGCTCTCGCTTTTTGTTTCTTATACTTGCACATATCCAGATTCTTACTCTTATCCTTCCTGAGGTTTTTCCCCAAGTTTAACTGCCTTCTGGTCACTGTCAGGGAGATGCCAGCCTACAGGGAAGGCCCTCCTCAGTTATGATCCTCACAAAGTCCCCACCTCGCACCTTGAACATTAAGCCTTGTTCCAAGGGGAAGTGCCACATGAAGATAATTTTCAAGTGGGTTGGCCCGTCCCAAATCCCTTCCATGAAAAACTGGGTATGTTTCTTTTGTTTTTTTAAGTTTTGATTGATACTAGAGATGGGGACAAATAAAAATGGTGATTCGTTTTGATCCGTTATTCGTCAAGGTTAATGGATCAACGAATACGAATATACGAATATTCTTTGATGAATCGATGGATCAATCTGTCAATTTGTCTGCACTTTAAATGGCTATAACACTGGCTTCCAACTACCTAAAGTCACCATATTTGCAGGACAGCTTCCTCGGATGCTTTTCTACAACTCCTTAAAGTTTAGTGAACATTGGATCATGGGGCCCCCGAGTTATATAGTCACAAAGAGGACCCCACCAGGAAAGCTCCCCCCAGGTACTTAGAGAATCCAGGATCACAACAGAGCTTCCTATGTCTTTCCCCAACACGCCTGCCAACTTTGGTGAAGATTGGATATCAGACATCCGAGTTATTCACCCACAAATTGGGTCCCCCCCAGGAGAGTTTACCACACGTCACAGAAGCCCATTCTGCTTACCGGCCGCCGATCAATTGATCAGAAGCCAATAGGCAGCCACCCCCACACACAGCCAGCTACCCCAACAGCCTACTCCCACACCCCCTTCCTTTCCCTACCTTAGCCCCCACCCCACTCCCACCGACTCCCTCTTACCTTAATAGCTGCTGTCAAGGTCTCCATCAGGCCTCCACAGCCATGGCGTGTAAAAAGGGAGACTGGCTGCCCTTTGCAAAGATGGCAGCTGCAGCTTCCCTACCCTAAATGAAGCTGCAGCCACCATCTTTGCAAAGGACAGTCAGTCTCCATTTTTACATGCGTGGCTGCGAGGCCAGAAGACCTCAGCAGCAGCGATTAAGGTAAGAGGGTGTCGGTGGGGGTGGGGGGTGGGGTGGCGTGGGGCCTTAGGGAAAGGAAGGGGGTGGGGGTAGGCTGTGGTATTGGGTGGCTGTGTGGGGGGGGGTGGCTGCCTTTCTGCTGCCGATCAGGTGATCGGCGGCTAGTAGTGTTATGAAAGAAATAACTGATGAACAAATTCCACCTAAAAGATCAATAAAAAAATCAATAGGCTAGAGATGCTTTGCTGCTGCTAGGAAAATAATTATGCTGACACTAAACAAACGTACGACAAATGGTCTATAGGAAGTGAGACATCTGTTGAGCTATAATTTTGGAAAGCGATTGTGCAAAATGAGGAAGGAGGAGGAAGATGTCTAGGTCATGATGACCCAGAGCATCTCCAAAACCATATGGCCTAAAATATAATTGCTGATTACTGCTATACGCTCATTATTATTAATCATGCTCAGTTACATTAATCGAAACTATAAGATAAGAAATCAGGAAAACAAAAAGGGGAAGCAGGGAAAAAAGGGTAACTGGGTGGGACAACGGGGTTGGCCTAGACCAGATTGTGTGCCTATTGGCTAATCGGCTGATAGGACAGTTAGGGATCAAAAAGTATATAAGATTATGTTATCGTATGCAATATTCGAAGTCCCAGGTGGTTCTTGAACTGCCTGGACGGACTTCCCGCTGCTATAGCCGTGTGCAATAAAGCTTCTTTTTGCATCTACCTCAGAATTTGTGAGAGTGAGTTTACTCTATGTGGATATTTCCATAACAGTAGGCAGAATGGTTTTTTTTGTTTTTGTTTTTTTAATACGAAGGACGAATAAAAACGGGTAAATATTCGTCCCTTCGTATTCGTGGGGGTCTCTGGAACCCACAAATACGGATTGATGAATATTTAACGAATCGGCTATATTTGTTGGAAAAACCGATCCGTTTTTATATTCGTCCCCATCTCTAATTGATACCGGCGGAAGCCTCTTTTAAAGCAAGAAGGGAGAGAAGGGAGGAGGTCATGTGAAGAGGTAAGTGTGAGAGAGTTAGAGACTCTACCATGGTGCTTTGTGTCTATTCCATCAACCAGTTTCCTCATCCATGCTCTTGTACTTTAAGAGACAGAAAGGGAGAATCCAGCCAAGTAAGACCAAGGTCCCACCTGCTCCACTGTCTCTTGTGTTCCACAGAGGGCCAACGGGATGCTTCTGGGAAGCAAGTCCTCAATTCAACAGCTATCTCTGGTTGTTGCAGCAGCAGCTAGTATTGTGGCACAGCCTCTCTGTACCTGGGTGGCCATCATGACTAGTAGTCATTGACAGAATTCTCCTTCCTGAGCTTGTCTTATCACCTTTTAAAGCCAACAAAGCTGGTGGTTCTGGCCACCCCATTTTGTGGCAGCAAAATCCACAAAAGAATGAAGGATTCTGTGAAGAAATTAGTCTTCATCTCCTGGCACTTCACTTCACTGAAGGATCATAAGATCTCAAATAGTTAGGGAGAGAAAGATGGGCACTTCTGATTCTTACATTTGTGCAGCATTGAATTTGAGAGAAATGGTGAAGTACTGTGTTAGAATCATAGAACCACGGAGTTGGAAGAGGCCTGTAGGGCATTGAGTCCAACCACCTGCTCAATGCTGGAATCCAGATCCAAGTACATCTGACAGATGATTGTGTTCCATGCCCACATTTCAAATTCAGTTCTCCAATCCCCCATCTCCTCCTATATTTATTTTTTTAAATACAAATAGTTCAGCTGAAATTCTGTTAATTTGTTTAAACAAGTGTCGTTATCTCTTTTCTAGCATGCCCATTAGCAAAGAGGAATTATGTGTTAGGCTATCGTTCCTGTTCCGAAAAATGTTTCATATCCAAATAGGCATGAAATGGACTAGAAAACATGTCAAGTGCTTTTAAAGAAAGGTTGAGTCATGTGGGAAAACAAAATGAGTATAAGAGAGAACAGATAGCAATGTTCTCTCCTGATGAGAAAAAATGCATTAAAGCAGTTGAATTGTATGGCAAATAAATAAATAAATAAATATTAAAAATATTTTGCTGTATAAGGAAAAAAAAACCTAAATACCAGGAATGCTGCACTGACTTGTCTACTAAAATCAATCTAAATCTTCCTGAGTTCAAACTAAGTTTTTCTTTATGGTAGGTATAAATTCCTCCCTTGTCATTTCTGCTCTCTGCAAAAAAGATGCAACTACAGTGTCTGTAAACAAATGGGGCAATAGGACGTCCTCTGCCAAATATACCTACCACAAGCAGTGGAAAAGCAGATAATAAGGAAACCCAATAATAACATACATGAGAGCTTGGTACAGCTCAGTTGTGTTGAGTATTTTGTGTTGAACTGCTAATCCCCTCAGCCCTAACTAGCATAGTCAATTATGTGAGGGGATGGGCTTTGCAGTCCAAGAAAATGCAGAGGCCTACATGTTCCCTGTCCCTGTTACAGCCATTTGTTAGGACCTGTAAATCACTCTGTTAGAAACCATCAAGGGAACCTACTACACTGTATTTGTGCCTGCTGCTTTGGTGTATTTAGCTCTGCCGCATAATTATCTTCAGCTAGAAGTAGATAAACAGATAACCCATGAAGCTGCCTACTTCTTTCTGAACTGGTTTCCATAATAAGCTCCACATGCTAATAGTACATATACAGAAGTCTTGGAAGTTGAAGAAAACCCACACGTAAAACAGTCCATAAGAAACATACCATACCTTTATGTAAGAATCTTCTTTTATTAGTCTCATCTGACAATCTCCCTCCCTCTCCAATGTATAATCTTAGAACTGGAGAGCTGGAAGGGACCCTGTGGATAATTGAGTCCAGCCCCTGTCAAGGAGGCACCGTGGGGAATCAAACTCCCAGCCCCTGGCTCCACAGTCAGATAAACCACTGAGTCATCCAGCAGTTCTAACTTGATTCAGTTTTGGAATTTCCTAAAGAATAAAAGTTTATGCAATTTTTTTTTTAGTTGAAAAAGTTGCTACATTTATTCATATCCTGAGATTATTTATCCAAACCAAGAGGGACAAATCTTGATGTCTATAAATGGCACAAAATTCCACCATTTTCCTATTGTATGACCATATAATTGTTGTGGAAAACTCAGTGTACTATCTTGCTTTGAGAGAGCGAGTGATTTCCAATATATATATTTAAAAATACAATATTGTCTATAATATTCCACATCTTTGGCCATGAAGATATTTTGGCTTACAGTTCTCATTTCCAAAGCAAGATGGTTTGGATTTATTTATTTATTTTGTTTCTTGTTTTTTGTTTGTTTGTTTGTTTTAGTCACTGACGGGTCTTGAACATTTACAAGACCGATTTTTAGACATTTCTACAAAGTGTGCATCACTCAAAAATATAGTAAGACTTGCCTTCTGCCCCAAACTGGGCAACACAGTGGCACTGGATTGTTTGTTTCTGTCTTTCTGATCAGTCTCACTATCTTTTTGTGCTTGCTATATGTCAGTCCTTAGGGAAAAAGCACTAAAATACAATTTAAAAAGGGGACTCGTAGTTCTGCTTTCACACTAGAGGCAACACTGGCTTCTTTCCTTCCACCATCTGTGAGTGACACATTCCATATGCATGGCATAGTGACGCCGTATCAAGAGGTGAGGAAGCATCCTTTCAAAATCATCAAAAGAAGTAAAACTGAACTTGTGCTGAGGAGATTTAAATGAACCGAAAACTGAAGGGAATGAAAGTTTTAGCAAAGGGCATCCTCCATCATGAGAAAAATATATATAAAAATCTTCATCACTGAATTAGAATTTAACAAAAACAGAATGCAGGGGAAAGCATAAATCAGAAGTTACCTAAAACTGAATCAGACCACCTGGTACAATATTATCTACAATATTTCAAACTTTTGGCCCTGCAGATATTTTGACCTACAATTCTTATGTTCCCCCACCATGGCCAGTAGTAAGGGATTATGGGAGTCATAGTCCCAGACATCTGGAGATCAAAGATTCCCGGGCTCTGGTCTGCAACTTGCAGTAGGTCTCCTGTGTCTGAACTTTGGACCTTCTGTGAGCAAAACATGTGTTCTATCCCATTGAGTGATGACTTTCCTCATCATTTCACCTTTCCTGTTAATAAAGGAAAGGGCAGGAGGGGGCATTTGCTTATCCCCATTTTAAAATGTTCTGTGTGGACTTGTGTTGGATTATACTGTTGTTTTAACTATGTTATTGTATTTTACGATGATACATGCTGTACTTCTGTGCTTTTATGTAAGCTGTTTTGTGAGGGCTGTGAGCTATTTTTTACCTTAAAAGGCAGCCTAAAGCTATTTAAATACAATTCAGTACACTTCTTAAGAGGAAACTTTGAACTAATTCAGTGAAAATGTCCTGAGGTTTCCACATTTTTAGCATCATCTCAAAACTGAAAAAGACATAAAGACTGTTAATCTGGAAGCCAGGCAGCTCCCCTTCATTGCAGTGGAAGGAAACACAGTAATTTTGCACCTGAACATCCAGGATGATTTTTCAAAGCAAATAAATGGTGGCTAAAGGTCAATGGAAAACCTACTAGCAGAGGAAGGGTTGGATTACATGTGAGGGAATGCTGAAAAGCCTTTGCCCATGTTAAAAATCACTTGCTATTATCAATTATTCACAATACAAACAATAATACAGAGATTTTGTATGCATTATGGAACTGTGTTCAGGCAGATATGTTTCCATAAATCCTCATATTTTCAACTATTTGACATGCTGCTTATATTATGATTTATTTATTTTTTTGGTTAGCATTTTTCCAGGGATAGCTGTGTTAGGGCTCATTATTTATTGCCCTAAACATATCCACTTGTGTGCTGATGATACTAATATTTTTCCCACTGTCAAGACATCCATACGATGCCACAGGACTTTTTGTCCTTTGCATTCTGTGATCACTGAGGAGAATCCTTCTATCTCTTGTTATATCCAGTAGCTTCAGGATAAAAATAATACCACAGTATTTTATTTCTGCACACACACACAAGTGAAATATGCAGAGACTCATTCAATAACACTTGTAAAAGTAGAGGTGCCCAGCAGCAGAGACCAAAAGCTGTGTCTACATGTTGCAGGATTTGCTGTGGGTATAAAAAGGATGAATTCACTTTTTTAAAAAAGTGCTCACATGATGCAAGGGCCAATTCGAATCAGTCTGGCCCCTTGTGATCCTGACATGGATTTTGGTCTCTGCTGCTGGGCACCTCTACTTTTACAAGTTGGGACAATTTGTAAATTCAAATGGACACACACACGCGCGCGCATGCACACACAGGTGATCAATTGTTTTATTGTATTCTCTAAGGCTTTCACGGCCAGGATCTGATGGTTGTTGTGGTTTTATTGGTGATGATGTGCGAGGTGTCTAGTGTAGGTTTCGGTTGGCTTGTTTGGCATTTGTTGAATTTCTGTTTTTGTCTGGCTGTGTGGTTCACCATTTCTTTTTCCATCTTTCTGTTGGAGAGGGTATCGATCTTGTCCCAATCTTGACTTCTCATATTTTGGCTGATATTGATGTGTAGGAATAGTAGTTCTTTGTCTGTGGAGTCCAGTTTTTTGCGGGTTGTGTGGATTCTTTCCCATAGGAGGGCATGTTCCAGGTGGTCATAGATGCGGCTAGCCTGTGGGGAAATGAAGGTCCTTTTTGTCCTGAGGAAGGCTGGTATGGTTTTTGTGTCTCTGCAGCATAGTAGAAATGTTAAGGAACATAGTAGGTGTGCTCTTTTGCTTCGGAGTGTTTCCAGTCTCTGCGTCTGTCTGACCGTTTCCTCCCCGTAGAGGCGTTCAATGTATTCTCAAAGGCTTTCACGGCCAGGATCTGATGGTTGTTGTGGGTTTTCTCTAACACTGTCCAGAGCACAGACAGAGTTCTGACTCCTGTCCTCTGAAGATGCCAGCCACGGAGACTGGCGAAACGTTAGGAAGAACAACCTTCAGGACATGGCCAAAGAGCCTGAAAAACCCACAACAATTGTTTTATTCTCCAAAAGGACAGGGTGTGTGACTGTGGGTGGCATTCTGGTGATTTACTAAGCTGTATATGATGCTTTGGACAGTGGGAACACCCACCCCCACACAATCTTTCTCCCTAATTGCCTCATTTTAAAAAAGAGAGACTACCAAGTATATCATTAGATTACCTTATCACTGCTGTATATTAATATACTGCTTTAGTGCTAGATCACCTCTGCATGGACTAAAAAAAAAGAGAGAGATAAAAATCAATACGAAATAGAAACAACGTTGATGAACTACACCAGACTACTACGTATCCGTAGTATATGTGTATGCATTTCTATGTCGTGGAGAACTTTGGCAAACTGTCACTTTTCTCTAACACTGTGCAACACTTTAAACAGCCCACTGACTTTACAATAAAAGGAGAACCAGGGATCAGCAGAGGGCAGGGTCAGGGTGGGTGGGTTTCTGTGGGCTCTGGCATGGATCAAACCCCATCAAACTGAGCAGTCAGTGTAGACACTGCCCCTAAATAATCTTCAGTCTCTATTTGATCACCTTACCCGAAGTGTAAAATAGTCTGCGAATCAAGCTACAATGTAGTTGCAGCCTTAGTTAAATGCATGTACTTGCATCTGAAGTCTTCACATGCATCTGATTATCCCACTGGAAAACATTTATCATTGTTCTTAACCAGTTCTCATCTTTACCCCAAACAGTATCTGTAAATTAAGTATATGAGATGTCTCCATCCCCAACTGTTAGTTGTAACATTGGGAATCAGCAGGCTCATCCCTTCAATATTTCCAGATTTAACCTTTGAATCTGTGAGGCATATATAGTAGAACCAATCCTGAATATTTGCTTCTAAGAACTAAGAGGAAATTCTCTTGCATCATGGATAAAGTAAAGGGCATGTGGTTCAAATGTTGTCAATCCCACATCTGTCTTAGCAGCTTTTGGGGGGGAAGTACTGGAGACCTGACTTGTTCAATGGAAATCACTCTTTATACAAAGTTAAATCAGAAAGAAAGACAAGAAGAGAGAGATAACAGAACTGTGGAATGCTTTTGATTCCTTAAGACAAAGGGTTAAAGGGAAGCAAGGTATTTTACAAGAATGTTAACACAGCCCTGTTGAACTATCAGTCAGTAAAAGGAGATGCAATGCTTACACTGAAAATAGACACAGGAAAGGGGGGGGGGGAGTCTGTTTCACATGTCCACAGCTCCACAGCATTTTTGTATCAATTCAATTTTCTGGTGTAATGAAACACAACTGAATATCAGCAAATACAATAAATAGAAATTGTGTCTTTATTGAGACAGAGGTGTAGTTCTGTCATTAAGCCAGTAAGCAAATTGGTCGGCAATCCATTTGTTCTAGATCTACACAGGTTGTTTTGCTGGGTGTCATCTTCAACCAAATAATAAAAGCAACATGATTGTAACAGTTTTAAGTCCAATTAATGACACTTTCATAACCGTCTGTAAAGATCAGATAAGGTTCATTAATTGTCCTTAAATTGCCAGATCTTCTCCAAAGTCTCCAAACCCTTGGTATGTTCCCCAGCCAGGAAGTGCTCCTCGTGCAGCACAGTGATGGCATTGACAAACATCAGCACAGCCTGCAGCAATGAGTACAGGGTGAAGGCCATCACTGCCCAACCAGCATTCTGAATTCCCCCTTGGAAGATGCAAAAGCAACAGCGTGAGGGCTGCCGCGGCAACACCAACGGCCCCAACCCAAATGCGCCTGGACAGACCTTCCTACACAGGAAAGTGGCTCAACCCATCATTTGGAAAATGTTACCTTTTTGGAGTCCAGGTACCAGTATCTTCCCGGCCAGCCTGGTCAATGGACAGTGGCTGCAGATACTGGGAGATGTAGTCCAACTCCCCCCCCCCCCCCGAGCAAGGTCTCAATTTCTTGGCATGTTAAATACATGCCAAAACTTGTGAACTGACAGACATTGGTGAATGAATAGAGAAAACGTTAATGTATTCTGGCTATGTGATTTTTACTCTATACCGTACTTCTTAAGGAAAATAAATTAGTGTGCATGAGGCTCTCTAATCAACAGCAGTGCCAACATCAGCTGCAAGTCAAGGGGAAAATCATTCCTCTCCCAAGTCAACCACAATGTGTCTTTTGGTTTGTAGGGATTTGCGCTGAATAATAGTGCCACATTGATAATCAAGGACAGACTGAAAGAAGGAAGGAGACAGACGTCAAACCTGCCTGTTTGTGAAATCTCATTTCTGACATACAGTACTTGCAATGGAACCTGTCAACTATCAGGCAAGAATGCAAAGCCTTTGATTCAGTTTTTACAAGCTTATTCATCATTGCATAAGTGGACACTTAAGCTCATACCTGACCACCCAGCACCTAAGACAGATTGCATAAAAACCACACAGATAATAGTGAAGAGGCATTGCTTCTCTTATGATGACAGATTGTAATCCATCCTTGGAGTCAAAGTTGTAAGGGTTCTGGAGATTTTGATGCACCTCCTCAAGGATGCGCTTACAAAATCTTTGATCTCGGTGTCCTTCCAGTAACATTGTCAGCTGTAAGCACTTCCATTTGTTCTAACATTATTTCATAGCATTCCAAATGAAATAAATTTAATCTAAAATAAAATTACAAAGCCATTTTTATCCTGCAGTAATCATTGTTATTCACTTTTAAGAAAATGAGATAATAATATATAGCATTGTAACAATTTCTAATTCTGTTACCTCTTCATTTATTGTTTCTATGAATACTTTTTAATTGCAATCTGGTACGAGTACAAATACCCATATTGATGTTTTTAATACACATTCTGAGCATCTAGCTGAATGGAGATTTAGAATCATTTTCAATACATGAACTGTGCCACTAATTTTCCCTCTTTCATTGGGCTGATTCTCTGCAACAGGAAATGTACAATGCAATCAGAAAGAATTGCAAGCTTTAGCTGAGGAGATAGCTTCTCCAGAAGCTACAGATGAAACAGTCTAACAGGGTGGAGGTACTATTCACAAAGCACTTCCACATGGAGGCTGCATAATACTCATGTAGTCAAACTGTGCAATGCTGGTGGTATAATGCCCAGCACGCTTCCACAGGTATAGCTTTATGTTGCACCAGACTGAACAGGATTTCAACCATTATTTTATAGTTACATATATAAACAAATCTTTTTTGGCTAAAGGCTTTCACAGCAATAGTTCTAAGAACCAGCATGGTACATGGATGAAAATACAGGATAAGAACTCAGGAGAACTGGGTTCAAGTCCTCACCTGGCCACAAAGTCATGGGCGTATCACACCCTCTCTCGGCTTGAGTGGGGAGAAGAGCCATGTTATCTCACATTCTTACTTGAAGGAAAGACTGACTATAAATATAACAAGCAAAACAAACAAGGCAGTGTTTTGTAAAAACATATGAAAATTTCAGCATGAAAGAAAAGAAGAGCTAAACAGCAGCATCAACTGTACAAAAATCCAATTTTTCAAAACAATTTACAAATTTTTTATCTCAGAATTCAGTTCTGTTGGATTTGCACCTGGTGAGTGTTTTGGTTTGAGCGGGAATCACTTCTGCATGCAGAACAGACCATACCAGTGGATTACATTCAGATGAATATGTGAACATTGGTGGAAGAAACATCTGTAATTTAAGATATGAAAATGAAACCATATTATTAGCAGAAAGCAGCAGTGACTTGAAACAACGACCTGAAAAGGCAGTCATGCTAAGAAAGGTGGAAGGCAACAGGAAAAGAGGAAGACTAGATATGATATGGATTGACTGAATAATGGAAACCACAGCCTTGAGTTTCATAGGGTCCCGGTGAGTTGAAGGCAACATGATGGCGCATAACAATAACACATTGTATCATTTAAGGCAGAGAAATGTTTAGTGGTATGTGGAATAGAGATCTCCCATGATCTTTCTCCCTGATGTTTGGGATTATGCAAAAAAGGGTAAACTTCACTGATGCAAACATGGCATGAACCATTGCACTTTATCCCCACAAGGTTGTTAATATATAATATAAATACACCATATTTTACAAATAAAAGAATGAAAGATTCAGCTTCTCAAACTATTCCAATGTGTATATATGAGTCTGCTGTTATAATCAGACTTCGGGGGGGGGGGGGGAAGCATTATTTTTAAAGCAAAACTTAGGAAGCAGTAACATCTATTAACAATGCCAAGCACAAACATGCAAGTAATGATTTTGTTTTCTTGTTGCTTATATTTAGCTTTGCATAGAGCTTTGATTCTTTTCCACAGAAATGTGGTGAATAAACCTGTCATTCTTAAGGACAAACCCAGCATTCTTAAGGATTATTCCATGCTCCTTCTTTATGTGGTCACTCAACTGGCCGTACATTTCAGGTGTAAAAAAGAAGCTTAAAGAAAGTGCTAAGTCGCCTTGCCATTCATGTGGGATACAGTATCTGGAAAAGCTTCAGAACGTGTGTCATCAGTTGCAACAAGAACAGCTATTAATTTTGCTGTTGCCAATTTCATGGAAATGAGATACACTTTTCATGTTATGCTCCAGGCAAATCATAACTGGCCTTTTTGCCCCTTTGTTTGGGTGGTGGCATCTGGGTAGTTTTTCTCACATCTTTAAGCAGTAGGCTACACGTGTACCAACACCACTTTGCATCATTTGAGTGGAAACAGAGAACCATCAGCAGAACTTCCAGACATCACAATCCCTCCTTTTCCACGTGGTTTTAATTGCCTTCTAAAGACAAGGGAAACAGTTATGAATAATCTAATAACGATCAGCAAGCACCTGGGAAACTCTGGCCCACAGCTGCATGGAATCAAGTTTACAGAGCCAATCAGAGAGTATGAGGCAGGGGGAGGGCAACCTGTATGTGGATTATTATCCACACATCGTTTGAAAGCCACACCAAAGGGAATGCATTAATACCAATTTGGGGGCTTAGAGGTGGATGCCACTCTGGAAAAGGACCTTGCATGAGTGTTTGCTTAGAGAATATAAAATAAGAACTATAAAATAAAATAAGAAATATTCCTGCTCCATTTTCAAATAAGAAAATAAGCTGGAATAGCAACATGTTGGGCAATATTTTAAATAAACATGGGACATTCATCCTGAAAACCGAAGACTGGAACCTTTAGATGGTTTTCTTTCTTTCTCCCTCTCCCCCAAACAGACATAGAGGGAGATTTTTCTCCTGAAGACCACACTTCCTCAGGAGTAACATGATACTGGTAATGGTGATGAGGATGTATTGATTGAGACACTTTTGTATAGCATACTACTATCTATGTAAAAAGACACCTTATGAAGAACAGGGGTGACAGGTTTCAATGAAAAGGGGCCAGTCACCAAAAGCAGACAAAAGGAAGCACCTAGAAGGAGGTGGAAATGGAATAAAGGGTAAACAGAGGAAGAGGATATCATTATTAGCAGTACAAATGCCTCAGCTGTACAGGGACTCAAATAGGGGTCCCAAAACCTTCCAGGAGAGCTGGATTTTGAGGAAACCTGCTCAGTGCCAGCAAAACACAAACAAGCATGATTGCTTTTGAAAGACACAGAATGGAAAGCAGTACTTGCTCCCTTCCCCCCCCCTCTAACCCTCCTCCTGCTCCTCTTTACCTCCCTTCTTAGTTGACCTATTGTCTGTCATTACAGAGAATCATAGAATAATGGAGTTAGAAGGGGCCAATAAGGCCATCAAGTCAAACCCCCTGCTCAATGCAGGAATCCAAAGCAAAGCAGATCTGACAGATGGCTGTCCAGTTTTCTTTTGGATGCCTTTAGCATTGAAGAGAAAATTGGACAACAATTTCTTTAATTAAAACCCCCTCTTTTTGGAAAAAAAGCTATTTTTCTTTTTTAAAGTTGCTCTTTTCAAAGAGGCTCTTAGCAGAAGGCAGACTAGAGAATGGCATTGGGGGTAGCAGAGGATGCCACACAAGACCATAATACAGGGGCTGTGCTTGTTACTCCCTACAGTCAGCCCTCCAGGTGTAGTTGGCAGAATGTCTTCTAGAAGACATTGGTGATCCCACACAGAGGAGCATGCCAGCTCTTTAGTGGCTCCAGTAAAATCGTTGGGTTAGATTTTGGAAATATTCCCTGGGGGCAAGGCTACAACTACCAGAATTCCCTTGCTCTTCACTAGCTGCTGGGAGGATCTAATCAACTATGGCGGCCCTAAAGATACACTGATTGCTCCCTCTGCAAGGTGCTGGAGAGAATATGCAATGAGGGAAAATCTCAGAAGGCAGCTGGAACACTGAAAAGGCCTCAGGAAGCTACATGTCACAGACTACACGTTGCCTATGGACAGCCCAGGCATGTAAAATACAGACTTACCTGGGAGTAACTGTCACTGAGCAGAGTATCCATAAGTTCTAAGCAGTTTGAGGGTACAAGACTATGCATCATTTCATGGTAATAAGTGCAGCTGAACTGAAAAGAGGTTATTTCCGTGTTAATATGGACATGCCTGGGCCGTGAATGTTTTATTTGCTATAGGTACAAGAAGACACTGGCTTTTGTGTACTGAAAAAAAGATGTTAAGTTCTTTTGCCACAGGGTGCAGCTTTGTACATGTGGAGGAATTTGTGACAGGAAATATGCAACACCTTTGGATTTCTGAAGAAAAAATAAGTCATCTGTGTTTTCAGTGCCCTGTACGCATTTTGCTTCCATCCAGAACCTTCAAAAAACAATTTCTTAACAAATCAGATGATCCATAAAGATTTTTTCCCCTTACAAATAATATTGAGTAAGAAAAAGAGGTTCAGGGGGAAAGTTAACATCTGGTGAAGAAACAGATTTGTTTAGATAGTTCTGAATCACTGGTGTTCAGAGCATATTACGGGGCATGTATGGAGAAAAAATGGTTTTAACTTGAAATAGCCACATCAAACTGGCTTCATTAAACTGGGCTGTGATATGTAGGGGGGGGGGGGAAACAGGGAATATTTGAGAGATATTAAAAGAAACATTTCTGCAGGTTTTGCCAAAACAAAGATATTTGGGGATACACACCAGACAAGCTGTTTAGAAAGAAACATTAGCCAGAATAATCAGGCCTTATAAGAAATCATAAAGGTGTTATAATCTTGCAACATTTATACACTACATAGTTTGTCTTTTGCTGTAAATTGCCTATTAGATTTTATGTAGGAGAAATACATGATGAATATTTTCATTTCAGAAATAGTGTTCTTCTATAATAATGAGCAACACTGTGCAGTATAAGCCATATCCCTGCTCCTTTTTGTTAATTTTGTCTGACCCGTAAGTAAGCTCTCAAGACTGAACTCCTCACCTGGAATCCTTGGATAGCTGTTGGAAATCCAACATCTTGGCATGCCCCTTGTGATGTCTAACCCTCATCTCCTTTAAAAAAAACAAAAAACACTAAGCAATTAACTAATTAACTAACTCTGGCCTGGTGCTGCACAGCTAGTTGCCATTTAAATTGCCCTTGACATTGCCAACAGAGCAACACTGGCATACTGTGGAAAATCACCCTTCATGCACTAGAATGGGACATTTTTATCTCCTGTGTGTACTCTGTCGTAAAGAAGGTACACAGAAGTAGATGTTCAATGTAGGTCATTGTATGACATTACCATTTTGCATCAGTAAATAATTTCTCCAAATCAAAGCTACTTGTCTGTCATGTATAGATTTTTCTATAAGGAAAAAAATAACTGGAAGAAACAACAATAACAAATCTGAACAAATTATCCACTTTTGCCTTTAGGCCAGCCAATGTAACATGTTGGGAGAAACTGGCTCAATAATACTACACTTGGCTCAATAATATTACTTGCAAGAAGAATCCTGCAGTTGTTGTAGACCACAAGCTGAATATGAGCCAACAGTGTGATGTGGCTGCAAAAAAGGCCAGTGCTATTTTAGGCTGCATTAACAGAAGTATAGTCTCCAAATCCTGTGAGGTACTAGTCCCACCCTATTCAGCACTTGTTAGGCCCCACCTTGAGTACTGTGTCCAGTTCTGGACACCACACTATAAGAAGGACACCAACAAACTGGAACAAATTCAGAGGAGGGCAACAAGGATGATTAGGGAACAGGAAACCAAGCCCTACAAGGAAAGACTGGGCATGCTTAGGCTTGAGAAAAGAAGACTGAGAGGAGATATGAAATGTTAGGAGGAAATACTTGAAATCTTGTCATACAGAGAAGGAGCAGGATCTGTTCTCAATCATTCCAGAGTTGTGGACATGTAATTGTGGGCTCAAGTACAGAAAGTCAGATTTTGGTTGAATAGCAGGAAGAACTTCTTAGCTTTTTGAGCAGTATGGCAATGGAACCAATTACCTTAGGATGTGATGAGCACTCTGACACTGGAGGCATTAAAGAAAATGTTAGACAACCGCCTGTCAGATATACTTTGACTTAGATTCCTACGTTGAGAAGGGGATTGGACTCAATGGCTTTATAGGTCTCTTCCAGCTCCATTATTCTCTGATTCAAAGTGGAATGAAATCCACAAACATTGTGATACTAAAAATAACTAATGTATAATTGTGACAGTCCTTGGAACCCAGAGATGATTTCTTTAAAGAAAAATTGAGCTGAAATATACATGAAATTCACAAGGTGAGAAATGCATGATAGTCATAGCAATTTCAACCCCCTTGCCATTGCAGAAGTATAAGGAATGTTCCCATGTTGTCTAAATAAGACCACCTAGAAGTCGGAATGGAGGTTTGCACTGACTTTGCAAAACATCAATTTCTTTAAAATTCCATTGAGATTTCTGGACCTTTAATGAAAGTGAGTCCTCCTTCATAAAGGTGTACAACCAGAAAAGGCTCTCTCAAATTTCAGAGGCGTATCCAGTGACAGCCTATCCATTATTCCAGACTGCTTCCTATGGCCAAGGTCCTTTGGTTGCACATTTTCCCTTGAAGGCAAAACTGCACAACGGGAGTACCTGCCGTAATCCCTCCCAGAGGGGTAGCTGTGCTAGTCTGTTGCAGTAAGAACAACAATCCCTGTGCTTTTGAGGAATTATGGGCTGCTTTGTTCTTCTTCCAGATAAGAAGCACTTGACAGCTATGGGACGCAAATGGCTTGTGCAGCCAGCCAACTCTAATGCAGCATGCCAACATCAACACCTCTTTCTTTTCAGTTGCATGGATCACTAAAGATACACGTGCAGCCCAATCCTATGCATGTTTAGGCAGAAATAATTTCCAGGTAAGTGAGTTCAAATTTGCAGGCTTAATGGGGAGCAGTAAGATTTTTTTTAAAGATCCTTCTGCTATTATTTAAAACCAAAGTGCCTGCATAGCTCTTAACATTTTCCAGATCACATTCCTACCTCCCCTAGTTTCTAAGCTCTGTGAAATGAAGGCGGCCTATATATTTTGTTTTATCTGATGCTTTCAAAAATTATGCCTCGTTAGTTACTTGCAACCTGCCACATGTACTAACATGAAAATCATATGGAAGCAAATTTATTCTCCCCTTCCCCCCACCTCACCCCTGCCTCGCTGTGACTTCAAACAGTTGATCATGGTAGCATAAGGAAGCGTTTTAATGACAGGTCTAAGAGTTGCTAAGTAACTGCCTGGAGAATGTTGAATATAAAGTTTGTTACAGGATGAGATTAGTAGATAAAATGAAGGAGCGGGAGGTTGCGAGTATCTCTTTAAAATGAAAATGTTAACTAAGAAGAAAATGATGCTGAACTAGCCTCTTGGCTTAGTATTTTACAGAGTTTATGAACTTGTGGAAGACTTGTCACTGCCCTTGCAATTTCTAGTTATAATGCTGGAATGTGATTCATTTGACCCAGCTTTACTGTAGGGCTATAACTGTAGTTTTATAGCTAGTTTTGGTTCCTCAGTAGAAAAGGAAGAATACGAGCATGATTACAGCTGCTTGAAAAAATTCACTTGTACGGAGTGGTCTATAGACTGCAGCTCTATCCAGATCAACTTAAGTTCTTTGCTCAGCCAGTGTTTGGCACTATAA
Source organism: Intellagama lesueurii (assembly GCA_037013535.1). NCBI lineage: Eukaryota > Metazoa > Chordata > Lepidosauria > Squamata > Agamidae > Intellagama > Intellagama lesueurii. Next base: position 171,897,424 of record JBAJHW010000004.1, on the reverse strand, counting down.
ATTTACTGAGACCAAAGAGGAAGTAGCAGAGGGGAACAATCGTATCATTGATGGCAAAATGTCATCTAGAAATAAAAGACACTTGAAGCCTTCTCTCTGCTGACAAGGAGGCATCCAACCCTACGTCCCAGCTGCTTTGACTCACTCAGTGGCAATTAAGTTTACAATGGCCATGTTAGTAATACCAATCTCTGAGACTCTGCTAATCCAGTTGTGGAAAGAAAATGTGTCTTTCTACTAGAAACTAAGAATACAGGAATTATGACACTGCTGATTCTGTATCATTTTCTTAGATTAGGCCTTTATTCTTAGGCACTTAAGACTTCTGTGTGCCCACAAAAGTTGTACTTTTTTTTTTCAATGACCAAATAGCACATGTTGGTAGATTTACTGTACTTTAGCATCAAGGTTTGGGATAAAGAAGCCACTGAAGGCCTGTCCAGATGGGGGAATGTGGAGCAGTCTAGTTCCAATTTCAAAGGTTTTTATCTTCTGTGTGATCCATTTTATCTCTCACTTGAGCCATCCTTCCATTCACACTGGAGATGCTTATTCTCAATGAGAAAGGTCCATATAAACGTTTGGATTACTGATTTACTCATGAGCAAGATTTAGCTGGCTTACTCAAGAGTAGGTTTACCCAGTTAACTTGTGAGTAACCAGGCAAGCTGACAGCTGTGGTACTAACCAAGGGGAAAACATTCTGTCCATGACAATTTAGCATCATAGGCAAAGCTGGAATTCTGAATCATCTCACTAGTAGCAGAAAACATCTTAGTTTCTCATAGGCAGGGAGAAACATTCTACAGCTCCCTGTCCTCACACATAGAGATGAGACAAGCCAGAGTATGTTGGAGTTTTATTTGCAAGCTTGCATGCTGTCTGTAGTTTGAGTGACTGGGAGGAACTTTTCTGAGCTGGGGTGAGTGTCTGTCTATCCAGCACTAAACAAAAGTGTGTTCCAACCTTTGAATTCAAAGAGAGCCCCACCTCTCTGTCAAGTGTTTTTCCCCCTCTCTTTTACCTGCTGGTGGCAGTTGTTTGTTTCCTATTGATCAGTTGGTTGCTAATATGTGTTTAGTAAAGAAAGCAGCATACAAAGATCTGTAGTTTCAAGCAAACTGTAAGTAAATACGTTTTTTTTATTTTTATTTTTTTTTTATTTATTTTATTTATTTATTATTAGATTTTTACCCCGCCCCCCTAGACAAAGTCTACTCGGGGCGGCTTACATACATAATAAAAACATCATAACATTAAAACATCATAACATTTAAAAACAGCATAATTTTAACATTTATATTAAATTAAATCAGTACCAAGATGATAAGAGTAAAAATCAGTTATTGACTGGAGGGAAGGCCTGCCTGAAAAACCAGGTTTTCAAATGAGTTTTAAAAACGCCCAGCGAGGGTGCCAGACGAATTTCAGTAGGGAGGCTGTTCCATAGCCGAGGGGCCACTGCCGAGAAGGCCCGGTTTCTTGTTCTTTCTTTCCGGGCCTCTCTCGGCGTTAGGCCCCTCAGCCGTCCCTGCTGGCTATTCCGGGTGGTTCGGGTAGATCTAGGTGGGAGAAGACGATCTGCCAAGTATCGAGGTCCCAAACCGTTTAGGGCTTTATACGTCATCATTAACACTTTGAAGTCAATGCGGAAACGAATGGGCAGCCAATGCAAGGCAGCCAGAGTGGGAGAGATATGCTGATATTTCCTCACCCCACTAAGGAGCCTGGCTGCCGCATTCTGCACCATTTGAAGTTTCCGCATTTTTACCACAACAAATGTCTCAGATTGAGTTACTGCAACTTTAACCGCCAGTGAATGAGAAAGGGAACTTGCAGCTATTCTCCTCTGTGAATCTCTGTACTTCTACTGCACAGCAAAAAAAGAATTTTACCAGAAATTTAAAAACTCTGCAACAGAGTGCTGAGTTCATCATGACATCATGATAAGCGAAGCAGTTGTGTCCATGGCATCTTTATCTGCTTGTGCAAGCAGAGTGCACCAGCTCATTGCACCATCTGAATGCATCATGTACCCAATTAACTTCTAGCGGGTTTTGCATAAAATTCAGAACAGTTGGGATCTCTGTATCTGTATCTTAGTGAACACAAGGAGAATAAAGCACAGGCATTGGAAGTATGCTATCTATTGCTGCAGGAATAAATTAGCAGCCATTGTGTGGTGTGTGTTTCTTCCCCATCATCATCATCATCATCATCATCATTGCTTGGTGTTTTGCTTTTTTACTTCTATATTTTGGGAGGTTGGATGGAATAAGGATAAAAAGAGCTGCTGGTCTTTTAAACCTATGGCTTCTGCACTATATGTGCAAACCAAAGAAATAACAGACACTATTAAAATTGTCCTAAAGTGTATTTTCATGAATATAATGTGTGCATTATATGTTTTTTTTCAAGCTGTGGGACCTGCTGTGTGTTATATTCATAGGGGGCACCATCATCTTTTCAGTGCTTAGGGCCTCTAAAGCTCTTAATCTGACCCTGGTCTTGGAACAAGTGAAGTCATCACTTAAAGAAGCAGTAACTCTCCCTCTATACTGTAGATATCATCAAGGCCAGCCCTGTCATTAGGCAGAGGGAGGTGGCTGCTCCAGGACCAGTCACTAAAACTCAGAAAGCAAATAGATCATAAAAGCATAGAAAAACTGAAGTTTTTCCATGAAGTTTTCTATGAAGAAGCCCATCTGTGTATGTAGCATGGCCTCCAGTGAGCCCTTGAGCTGGGGCAAAGTTCTCATGCTCGGTGAAGACTGCTGTTTTGTTATCAGTGCTGTAGCAATATTCAGTGATGAGTCCTGTTGGTTTTTGTACATTGAGAGGGGAGATATATATTTGCCTCCAGCAGCAAGCCCTCAATGTTCTATAACACACACCCTAAAGAAAAGAAGGTAATAGTTCTGTAAGCACATAGAGAGTTTTGCTTAGTGACAATTTAGCTTGTCTCTGCTTTAGAAGATCCAACACAACTAGGCTAGACAAGTCAAGAATCTTGGTTAAACAGTTGAAAGTTATTTCTTTCTGAAGGCAGAGTGGCCTTCTCTTAGAGGTGTGGAATAGCTTTCTATGCTCGTAGAACTTCTCTGTTATTGGGGGTGTGAGGAGTCTACTAAGTTTGTTGATTGGATGACTTTGTGATGGGGAGAAAAACAGCTGTGACTATGCATACAGATGTGTGTGTTGGCTTGTGCCTATGTGTGTGGGATTTCTGATTTGTCATATGTAAAGGGGTGAAGATCCTATTCCTCTCTAGACATGGTGAGGGGCCTTTGGAGAGCACTCCTTCTTCCCAAAAGCTTCTTTGAGGTCAATGCATTGTTGACTTCTCATGAATGAAGACAGAAGGTTTCTCACTTCTTTGATCTCCTATATTTTGTCCCTGAATGTTGTCTTGAATTTGGTGGATTGTTCAAACTGAAGATTTGGTGGAATCTTCTCATGGACTAAGGGGATACCAGATTGGCTTTTCTGCTATTATGATCATGCAAATTTGCTCAAAGGTGCCTGTTAAGCATACCATGTTGGATATTATTTGGCATCGTATTGCCCTTATCGTAATATTGACAACACCAAATGGATTGGCTATGGACAGACTTTCCATATTCTGGAATTATGTCCATCTCTGAAAATAACAGTGCATACTCTGTGGATAATACCAGTGGAGTCTGCCAAATGGGCACAGTTGTGTTCACTAGTTTTAATTGTGCAAATGCACTCCTGGCCACTGCTGAAACCTGGGCATCCAAGCTCAGAGACAAATCCAGGAGCACCCCCTGAGTCTAATACAAGTTTAGAACAATCTGAGATTTTGTCCTGCGCTATCTTTTAGAACTGTATTTTCTGTTCCTAGCTGCACATATTTTGTCTAGTTGGGCATTTAAAAAAAAACCCACACTTAAAGGTGGCAATTCACTAATGGTACAGGAGAATTACCAAGAAACTCAGAACAATAATGTGTTGCACAGTCTGTATATGAGACCCTTATAGAAATTGTTGTTGTTGTTGTTGTTGTTGATGATGATGATGTTGTTGGCACCTTGCTTAGATCTTACTGGTATGCACTCAGTGGTTCCAATTCTTACAAAAACAGGCAGGAAAGTCCCACTACAAATGCCAACAGAGATAAGCTGAAACAACATATCCTCTGAGCAAAGTGCAAGATGCAGAATGAGAGTTCATGATCTGCATGTGCTCTTCACCATGTTCTGTTTATTTATAGATTGGCTCTGATGTGTTCCATCACAGCCTAGTTCATTGCAGCAAGCTGCGAAATAATGAGAAGAAACTCTGGTGTACATCGAGTGTCAGATGTTTTTATAAGGAGACTTCAGATGGCTTCAGAGGACTGCTTCCTTATTCACCAAACTGTGACCTACAGCTGCAGATTCAAATGATAAATTAGGAGAAGACAGATAGAAATGAAAATAAAGCTATATTTTATGTTTGTATTCAGTCAACTAGGATCCACTCAGTACCTGCTTAAAATCTAACTCTGTGGAGCCCATTCTCATGCACAAACTAGTTATCTGTAACCTCTTCATTATGAGTCCACTTCCTAAACTTAACACATGGCATCAAAAAGATAATGAAATGGGCTTCATTGAGTAGTTGGAGACTACAGATGACCTTTTTCTCCAACAATGCAGGTCTTAATACCATACATGGCTGATGGAACAGCAGCAATGAACATCACAACCAGAATGTACCTACTGGTTAGTTCTTTTATCTTTGTTTTAAAGTTGGGGAATATCTCCTGTTATCAAGGTTGTTTTTTCTTTTCCATTTGAGAGGAATCAAGCTTGAAGCATGGATCATCAGAACCAGAGGGATGGAAGAGGACCACAGATCAGAAATTGGCTTGCCAGATCTCAGAGGTGACAAATGAAGTCTTAGGGAATTGCTGTGCTTTCCCTGGATCATCCAGGCAGCGAGACAACTCTCAGAGAAAGTGGCCCTGGCGAAGAAGAAAGTTTGTTTGTTTTTATCTGAGAGAGCAACTGGATTGGTATTTGTCCCACGCTTTGTGCCTTGTTTGTCATTGTTTCTTTGAATGTTTATTCCCTCAATTACACAATGCCAACACTAATAATGAGTGGATCTGATCTTTTAGCATGAGTATATTTTGTTTGGCTTGCAAGGCTTGTGTTTGTGTTATTTTGTAGTGTTTCCACCTCCATTATTTTATCTTGGTTGTGACTTGTGTGACTGCCTGTATTGGTCCTTTAGGGACATTGTTGGGCATGTCCGGATGATATCACTGATGAGGCACAGAGTGTGGCATAGTATGGGAGTGAACCCTGCTCTCTTTGTTTGCCTTCTGCTTGCACTTTTTGTTGTTTAGTCGTTTAGTCGTGTCCGACTCTTCGTGACCCCATGGACCAGAGCACGCCAGGCCCTCCTGTCTTCCACTGCCTCCCGGAGTTTGGTCAGATTCATGTTCATAGCTTTGATGACACTGTCCAGCCATCTCGTCCTCTGTCGTCCCCTTCTCCTCTTGCCTTCACACTTTCCCAACATCAGGGTCTTTTCCAGGGAGTCTTCTCTTCTCATGAGATGGCCAAAGTATTGGAGCCTCAGTTTCAGGATCTGTCCTTCCAGTGAGCACTCAGGGTTGATTTCCTTTAGAATGGATAGGTTTGTTCTCCTTGCAGTCCAGGGAACTCTCAAGAGCCTCCTCCAGCACCACAATTCAAAAGCATCAATTCTTCGGCGTTTTATAAATTGTAGTTTAAAAACGATACAGCACTGAACTGATAGACCATTAATTCAAATTCTTATTGTGTCTTGTCGGTTCAGTGCTATTTTACTTGCTAAACCTTTTTTTTTTTTTAAAAAAAAGAGAGAGAAAGGATTTGAATAGAGGTAAAAAGGGTGGGTGATAATGGCAGAAAAGAGTGAGAGAGGAGGGGCTGTATGATGTGTAGACACTTGAAAGACACCTTCCCAGGATAATTAAACACTTCTGTGTGAGCTGCAGCAGAGATTTAACTCCCATGGTGCAGTGAAAAGAAGTTTGCATCAACCCACGACAAACTTCTGTGTGGTCATACCTGTAGGTGGCTTCAGATTCTGGATATCCACATCCCCTCATTCTCAGCTGGCACTGACTCATGCAATATCTAAGCAACGGTAAGAGACTGAAGAGAGAGTCGGGAGATGCATGCTTGGGTTTATCATGCAGTTTGGAGAAAGGCAGGGAGTGGGAAGACATGGGAAGACATGTGCCTATTTCTACAGACTGCTGGCTGAAAAGCAACTCTAATTACCCCTCCCAGTCTTGCCTGCACCATGCCAGTGACATCACAAGGACATGTCCCTAATTCTCAGGTTTTGACCTTGAAATCTCAGACAACGGAATACTGTTGATCTGGCAATGGCATCTATAACCAACTGTAGATGCAACGCAGATAAAATTCCAACAGGAGTATGATGAAAACATGGATCAAATATATATATATGGTGAAACATGATGTCACGCACTCTTTGGGCCAGGACTTTGGGCAGTTCCAGTTGGATTAGCTCTGGGTGGTCAAAAACTCCCACTCCATTCCTAAAATACTAAAGTCAAGACACTGAGCTCCTACCACATCTCTGTGATTTCCTTATTGCAAAAGCATTTGATCAGACATCCATTGATTACTGTAGTAATCAGGTCAGCAGATCAGCTGAAACAGGTTTAATGTTATATATAGAATACTTTCCCCCAGGGTTGAAGAAGTCAAGCATCAAATGGGAAGAGAAGCAGCTGCTGTCCCCAGAAGTATCTTCCCTCTCAGGACATGTAGCAGCTTCGAGGTGGTGATTTTGTGGGTAAGGCTAAATTTAAATGGAAGGGAAAGGGATAATTTGACATCTACCTGTGCCACTGTCCCAATCCTGATTGCGCCATATTGTGGACTGTCATTAAAAAAGAAGGAAATACACAGAAAAGTCATGGTTAAATGTAGTTACCTGAAACCTCAGAAACCAGAGATCATCAGTGTGAGTAACAGGGATTTGCTGTACCCCTTACAATGCCAAAATCAGAACAAGTTGTGCAATAAAGCAAAACTTGCAGAATATGTGGTTCAGAATCATTTTTGCATAATTTCTCAATTTGCAAGGTTTTTGCAGATTAACTATATATGTATCCTTGATAAAATATTTGGGCTAGTTAGGTGAAAATATTGATTTTATTAGTTGATTTTTTTTAAAAAAAATGGAGGAATACACACATATTAGACTTTAAAGCCCATCTGAATTCTGGTATATATATATTAAACAAAACTAACTAGTTTGCACATCTGTGGAATGTTATACATAAATGTTGTTCTGGAAATTCTGAAGCTTGCTTCTGAGAATCAGGCCTTTTGTTTTCCAAATTTGAACCTTTAGAGAAAATTTCCTAAATGCAACCAGGAGAGTTTATACAGATGCAGTAGTATAAGTCAAAGAAGCATTCCTGGGAAAAACAACATTCTTGATAAAATATTTTTCCTTGCAGTTCAGCCGCTGCAGGACAAGGCACGATGAGGTTGGCATTTGACTTCAGAGTATCTGTTAAATAGCATTCAATTTATGCAGTGGAGTTCAATGATCTTCACTGTGAAGTTGTAATCCAGCTGTTCAATTAAGCAAGCAGAAGCTGGTTTTCCAACATCAGTAAGATAGCACATGCTGTGCATGGCAAGAGGTCCCAGGTTCAATCTCTGTGTCTCTGATTTATTAAAAAAAGGCATCAGGGCTGAGATAGACTTTCATAAAGCACCTTGGAGAACTATTGTCAATAATGGTCTGAGCAGACCTATCCTTTAACTTGGCGTACTTTACACCAGTGCTTGGAAAGGTACATAATACCTTCCAGAATCCCCCTGTCAGCTTTTAGGAATTGTTCCAAAGCTCTGAATTCTACCTACGTGTGTTCCACAGAGCCTAAACTCTGTGCCACAGTGCACTGGTTTGTTGCTTTAAAAAGGTGTTCTCTCTCTCTCTCTCTCTCTCTCTCTCTCTCTCTCTCTGTGTGTGTGTGTGTGTGTGTGTGTGTGTTTTGTTGGGGCAGTCAGCTGTTAAGAGTCTCACTTATGGGTCTATAAAGATGTCAGCTTTGAAGGCCAGCCATTGCTACCTTAATCAGTCAAGAATATGGACCTCATCTGTGATGTAGATTTGAAAACAAAAGGTAGTAGTCCCATGGGGAATATATTCCTGAAAGCCAGGAAGATGTCAGGCAAATCAGTGGACATTATTTTTGGTGTGCTAAAAATTATGTCTTGTTGTTTCCCCTCTCTAAAAACAGTTGTTCAAAGTAGAAACAAAATAAGAAAACACATATAAAAATAAAAACCATCCATCATAAGTCTGTCAACAAAACTTTTTTTAAAAAAAGAAAAAAGCAAGCTAAAAGCAGGGTCAAGGGCAATAAAAAAATAAAATACACAGATCCAAGACTAACATTAAGTTATAATAATAAAGAAGCAACAACAGAAAAAGAATGCTTGAAAGAAAATGTTTTCAGTTATGGCAGGACACAAAAAGAGGAGATAAAGGCAACCTAACCTCTTGGGGCAGGGAGTTCCACACATTGGGGGATGGGGGGCGGCGGGAACTCTCAGGTGGTGCCACTAATCAGGTTCAGTCCAAGGCTTTCTGCTACCTAAGAGGAAGGACACAATCGTCCCATTCCCCCTCTCACATGCAGAAACTGACTAGATTGCTAGCCAAGATTGTCATCAATACTCTTGATCGGATAGTATCCTTCTCCAAACCATTAGCAAGTGCTTTGTGGTATATTGTTTTCTTTTGCATTTGGTAGGTGTGGAAAGACCAGCTAACATCTTTCTTTATTTTAAAGGATCTTCCCTTATTCCTGGACATGGAGCTTGGAAAAGGTGCTACTTTAATTGCAGTTTCCACTTTTCTAAACTATGTCTCCTGCCAAACTCACTGAGGATTGTCCTGTCAGTAACTCTTTAGTCACATGCCTGAATGGAAGCCTTGAAGTTGATTGCTAAGGAGTGATAGTGGGGGAACCAGGGCAGTCTCAAGAGACTTAGCTGCCTGAGGTAAAGGACAATATGTTGCCTCCTTCTCCCGTTACACATATAGAATCTGACTGCATTTCCAGGGGAATCCTAGTCCAATATGGGTGATGGAACAGCATTCACCACCACACCTGAGAGCAGCAACCCTATTTAAGATTACAGGACAGGATGTGTGACATACACTGTTGTCTTCCAACAGAGGGGAATGGCAAAGTGGTTGAGGCAGAACACACAAAGGGGATTGTTTTTGCTGCTCCCCAGTATCTCTCTCTTGAGACAGTTGTTTTATTCTGCCAGAAGCCAATGGTTCACACAAGATGGCCATGGGGCTTAGTTTATACAACAAGTTAATTTACATGTAAGGAGAGCCACTTTCAGGTAGGCTCACCACCTATTAATTAAAATTAGCATTTAATGATGAGTAGCTGTGATAATTAGATGCACCTTAGATTAATCTGAACATACACAAAGATGGTGGATGGAGAAAACAATTCGCTTATCGGTTGCAAAAGTAAATCTAACAGCTTTTTCATCTGTTTGGCTTACAAGAGGGTCTCAAGTTCAAACACAGCCATCTCCAACTACAGCTAGCCAAAATCTCCGCTTCAGACTTTGAAGAGAAGCTGGCAATCAGTGTAGATGAAACTGAACAGTGTTTACCTTATAAATAACTTGCTATGCTACTTGCTATTTTGGGACTGCCAGCAAATCAGGGCTGTTCCTCTTGCTATACTGGGAAAGTGAGGGATCACATTATGCGAGGAAGGAGGTGGAGACTGGGATTAGCAGGTGACTGGCAGGAATAAAGGAAGGGAAGGTAGAGGAGGTGGTCTGACAGAGAAGGAGTCAACCAAGACCACTGAGTCAGAGGAGCAGGAGGTATGGGGTAAGACAGCCAAGGAGATGAACCCCTTTTTTTTTTTTTTTTTTTGCACACCAGGGAGCATGGAGTTCATGTATGTAGAATACCCCTGGATTAGGGTTCTGGTAGAGGACTTAGTCACTAAAGGAAGTGGCAGCAGAAGAGGAGTGACCATCATGAGTTCACTGTTGTTGCCTCCTTGTTGCACCAACCAGTGGAGGCCTTGGTATTTGAAAGGGCATCCAACCCGCACCCAAACCCAGAGAAGACACTGGAGATGCAAGACGCAAAAGGAGCAGCAGTGGTGTCTCCAAAAAGTAATGGGGGTTACATAGACATTGACCAGCAGCAAACAATACAAACCATCCTTGTGGGATGTCAGATGACTGTGGACTGTGTTAAAGCCCCAATGCTACCAACAGACTGGGGGCACCTTGGCCCTGGTGATGGCAACCTGTGTTCAGATAGAGACTGAGGTGCCTGGGAGGCTAGTAAAGGCAACTCAACCCCCAGAAGAACTGGAGAGATGGGATGAACCTGGCATCACTTCTTTCTTTGTACCTCTTTCCCCACTAAAATCAAGTTCAAGTAGCTCAAGGAGTCTTGAGTTTATGAAGATGATGGTCAAGGAGATCTTGCCTGCTGCCCCCATGTTTGGTGAGGATAGCAACACTCACACCCTCATTTTTTGGAAAATAATAAGTAATTATGACAATGTTACTCTTTAGCAAGCTATAGCCAGAGCTCTGACATTTGATGGATCAGAAGTTCTTAACCTGATGGGTTTCAGGGTTCTGTGAACTGGGCCCAAAAATTGTACGTGTTTGTGTGTGTGTGTGTGTCTGTATGTGATTTGTATTCCTGCATTGAGCAGGGGGTTGGCCTTATAAGCCCCTTCAACTACATGATTCTATTATAGTTCTGGGGAGGGGTCCATAAGTTTTCATCGTATTTTCAAAGGGGTTTGTGAGACTAACAGCCACTCGCTAACCTAGATGAACCAATGATCTGACTAATATGAGGCAAGTTCTTGGATAAACGAGCTGCATGCCTGTAGAGGAAGTTCATGATGGAGTCCTGGTGGTAATGGCTGGGAATAAAAGACTGCCCTGGCCATTCTTCAACTTTGGTTCCAAGAACACAGTTCCTGAACCATGCATACATTGACCTCCAATCCCTCTCACAATGAGTGAGAAGATGCTTATGTTCAGGTACTCTGAGGGCTAGGTACTCTTCTTGACTCCCCATCTCTATAATTCCAAGATAACTAACAATCAGAATGGAGGCAAGGCAACACAACGCTGTTTTTATTTTGTTTTGCTTTATTTTTTCAATGAAAACAAATTTCATTTAAAACAATAGACTATGAATTATATTCTGATAATCCAACCCCTAACCAATTAGAAATGTCAGTCATGTTGTTAACACTCAGATTGTCATTAAGTTAGCAGCAGCTTTATGTCTTTTTCTAAATCCAATTTAGACTCAAAATATGTTTTATTAGCTGCAGACAAGAATATTTAAATTCAAAATATTTTTTCAAAAAGTTTCATCTTTGAAATGGCAAATGGCCATATTCAAGACACATGTTGGCTACTTGTTTCTTTTTCTTCTTTCTCCTTTTTCTTCTTTCAAAGCCTGTTCACAAAAAAGGGAGAAAGTTGACACGTCTCAGTACAAACCTTTCTCTGTTGCTTGAGAAAACAACAATAAAACACCCTTTGCCTTTTATCCACATCTGGCTGCAGCAAAAACAGTGACCCGTAGAATTCAAAATTTCATACTTGGCTGCTGCAGGCTAGCATCTAGAGGTTACTTTTGCCCATGTTTATGAAAGATCGAGTCCTGTCAGGAGGAGAAGTGCTTATTGAGAAAACACATGGAGTTCCTGTTTCCAAAAATCATGGAATTAGGCAGTGATAAGAGGTTCCCTCTCCCTAGCTGTCCCCAGTGGATGCTTGTAGGATTTAATGAGGAATAACTGTGTACTTAAATGCCAAACAAGAGTAAATAGTATTAACCTACATTTCTAGGCACCTTTTTTCCTAGGAATAAAACCAAATAAATTATAGAACTTACTTCTGAGTAGGCAATTTTAACATTGACAATGAAGAAATTGAAATAGAGATTTTTTTTTATACCTTATTTCAGTCATCATTCCAAATGGAGACTACAGAAATCAGGAGAAGACTGAGACTAAGAAGGGCAGCAATGAAGGAATTAGAAAAGATCATCAATTGTAAGGATGTGTCATTGGAGATCAAGACCATGATCATCTGCACTCTTGTATTTCCAATCACCATATATGGGCATGAAAGCTGGACAGTAAAGAAAGCTGACAAAAATTGATTTGTTGGAAATTTGGTGCTGGAGGAGAACTTTGTGGATACCCTGGACTGTCAGAAAGACAAACAAGTGGGTCCTTGAGCAAATCAAGCCTGAACTATCTCTGGAGGCAAAAATTTTGAAGCTGTGGCTGTCCTACTTCAGGCACATAATGAGAAGGCAGGATTATCCGGAAAAGACAATAATAATTGGAAAGGCTGAAGGCAGCAAGAAAAGAGGAAGACCAAATACAAGATGGACTGACTCCCTAAAGGAAGTCACAGGCTTGAGTCTACAAGAGCTGAGCAGGGCAGTTGAGGACAGAACATTCTGGAGATCGCTCTTTCATAGGGTCACAATAGTTGGAGGCGACTTGATGGCACATAACAACAATGTCCTCCTCCTCCCTCCCCACCACTCGGGAGATCTTCTTCCTTTCCATATTCCTTCTGCAGCTCAACAACAAATGACAAAGAGATGATCTTCAGTTATTAAGCCCAAAATGGGGATGAGAGGAAGAAGGGAGGCTTTTGTTCAAAGATGCAATTGTACACTGGGAGTAGTAAGTCATACTCCCAGTAAGTTCAGTGGGATTAATAAATAAATGCTATTAATATTATTAATATGATATTTGTAGATATAGGGTGCCTGAGGGAGTTTCTTGGAGGAATCAGACCGCATTTTCCTGCATTTCTCAGTGGTGTAATAGTAACACCAGCGATAATGCATTCCTCACAAACACAATGAAGTATTTTCCCTGGGCTGCAGTAGCAATAAAAGCCTAGTGTCCAAGTGGGGTAATGAGTAGAACAATACGTTCCTTTTAATAAGTAAAACTCCAGGCTCTAGACGATATGATTAAGACATCATTAGAAGCAAAGTTCTTTTAAAAGAAAAATACTGTTTATTCTAAGATAAACGTGCCTCAGTCTACATTTGGCAAATTAGCTGGCTTTTGTTTCAAAACTGGTCATTGGGAGATAAGCATGACCTTTTCTGCATGTCTGATTTTTCAAGCATGTAACTCTGAAAGGAGGGATCGCATTGTAAGAGGAGGAAATACGCATTTGCCTTAACGTGTGATCTAAACCTTAGTTCTGCAAACATTTCTTTGAGTTTGACCCTGTGCTTTCAGCAGTTCATAACAGATTGAAAAATAAGATGTCTGGGATTGTTGTTGTGTGCAGCTGAGTCGCTTTTTAAATCTGGCAATTCTGATATGTGAGAAATGGATTACTGTTGCCACCCTGCCCTCTGAGTTTCCATGACTGACCAGAGATATGAACCCAAAGCTTCTGAGTTCTCTAGATTCTCCAGCCACTACACCACTCTGCCTCAAGACTTCTAGATGGAACTAGAATCAGAGAATCAGAGAATAATTGTGTTGAAAGGGACCTGTTGAGTCCAATGCCCTTCTCAATGCAGGAATCCAAGTCAAAGCAGATCTGACAGATGGTGGTCCAATTTTCTCTTGAATGTCTCCAATGTTTGAGCACTCACCACCTCCTGAAGTAATTGGTTCCATTGTGGTACTGTTCTAACAGTTAAGAAACTTTTTTCTGACATTCAGCCTAAATCTGGCTTCCTGTAGCTTGAGCCCATTATAAGCACCCTGCTCTTTGGGATGATCAAGAACAGAGCCTGTCCCTCCTCTGCATGACAGTATTTGAAAAGTGCTATTGTATCTCCCCTCAGTCTTCTTTTCTCAAGGCTAAACATTTATTTATTATTTATTTCATTTAAAATATTTTTACCCTACCTTTCTCCTTGAAAAGGACCAAAGGCTGCTTACAACAATGAGAGACAATATTTAAAGTTGAAAACAATGAGTATAAAATGGTGGTTAACACCATCAAAAGACAATATTTAAAACTAAAAACAATGAATAAAGAGGCATCTTACATCAATAACAGGCAATATTAAGGCAAAAATCAGTAAGTATACCAAAAAACAAAACAAAACATGATCAGTTCCTTCAGTCTTTCCTCTAAATATACACAGTGTATTTATAGATAATTTTCACTCCAAATTTATAAACACACTTTATCAAAAAACATAAAGGTTTGTATGAAGGAGAGAGCAATCTTTTGGGGAAAGAGAACCCAAGGCAGAGGAACTGGCTTTTCTAGTGCCCTGGTGAGCTCACAGCAGCAGGACAAAAGATATAAAGAAACATTCCCCCCCCATCCCCATTTTGGGACCTTGGGGGGGGGGGAAATCCCTTCCCAAAGATTCCAACAGAAGAAGAAGGAAAAACAAGGTAGTTCTCAGGCTGATGTAAACCCTATTCAACTATTAAGCCTGAAATTGTATTGAGCTCAAAGGACGGTAGGGATGCAGGTCAGCTGCCCATTCCATGGCCCCATCCCAAGGTCTGCATAGGCTCTGTAAGCATGTGAACAGTGTTTCCGTGATCAATAGCCATAATAAAGAAGACCTTCCTTGGTCTTTTCAGATACAAATATCTGAAAGGGAGAGAGGGAGAATTGATAAACAGTTTTGAAGAAATGCAGAAGAATTTCTAAACTTGACTTGAGGCAGAAAGATGGAAACCTCTTTTATGGGGGAAGAAAATTTTGGGAAAACCAGAGGAAAGGTTTTGGCTGAAATCTGTTGGTAGAGTCACCATTGCCATACTCAGGGGCACATGCACATGCTGGCTTGGTGTATGCTTGAGAATCCAAATGGAGACTCGTCAATTGCTGGCAAAAACTGAGTGAATGCTATGCCATTTGCCTTCCACCTGCATAACAGAGCAACAAGATTTTAGCGAAGAGAAAGAGCAGGATTATAAATATTTGCATGAGAAATGATAAGTATCCATGGTCACTCATGAAATTGGCACATCTGAGGAAATGTGCTAAACTTCAGATAATCACAGCTACAGCTAAGCCAAAGTTGCTTGCAAGAAATTTTTGTCTGAGAAAAGTTCTGAACTGTAAAGCTGAATTATATACCTTTAAAAAAAAAACACACACCAAGAAACAATCCAGTCCTCTTCACTTTTCCTCTCTCTCTTTTTTAAAGCAACAGTTCTCTTTCTTTTGGGAGGACACCATATTCTCTTTTTCCCTTCCCATGGGAGGAGCAGGTGGGAGAGGATGCAGCTTGCACCAGCTGCCAAAATTGATAGTTATGGCTCTGTCAATCCCCTCCTACCCTAGGTTTGCTTGAAATTATTTAGGACCTCCCTCCCCTTAGCCTAATTTTGTGCTGGCATAATGGCTATGAGTCTGACTGGAGGAGGTTTGGATCTAGCACAATCCACCTCCCCCTCATCCTACCTTTTCTCTAACCCCCTTTCTTTTTATATATATCATCTTTTGCTGGCAGATCTCTGAGATCAACCAGTGTGGAGGCTTCTGCCCATTGCAAGTCCACTATAGTCAGCACACCTTTCTGTTAAGATTGCACAGCCTATGAACAAAATATAGAATCTTTTGTTCTTTCCATTTCAGTCCTCATGAATCCCAGTCACCCTTTCCCAGATAATTAATCCTTATTTACCATTCTCCTTAATAAGCTGCTCATCAGTAGCAAAAAGAATTCCCTTCCAGAGCAGGTTCCTCCCCTCCACAAGCCCCCATGTATATGGATTATATGAATGATAGTCCTGTACACAGAAGCTCCATTCTTCCTCCATAATTTGAATATGTTCCTTAGTGAGCCAAACTGGCTGCCCCAAACAATGGGAGCAAGTGAGCTTCACTAATACTCCCTAGGAAATTATTCAGACAGCCCCACAATTCATTTAAAGTAGAGAGTGAGGCAAAGATGCAGAAAAGACCGTTTCTTTTCAGTTTCTTCCTGCATTCCTGCATTACATTTGTTATTGAGTCAGTTCACCATTTGCTGAGAAGGTTCCTGTTTATGATGTGTATTTTCAAAAAGGAGTGATTCCTCAAGTTTCTGTAAGGATTGGCTCTCTTAAAACTTATTTTTTTCATTCCACAGTAGTACTACAAAGCAATGCAATGAATGTAATGGGAGAAACTTGAATGGCTTGATTGTGTTTTGTAATTAATAGTCACTTTTCAGCTTGAGTTTGAAACATCTGACATTCACATTTTGATTTTTTTTTGCATGCTGTTTGTCTAGATTTCCTTTAAAAATTGCATACATTTTATTACATAGTTAAGCAGAAAACTATATCCATGTCTGTATGTCAAGACACTTGCAGTTTCTTCCCGTCCTATTGCACAAGTTGGAAGAGACACTACACTAATTTCTCTTTTAATTGATTAGTATGCCACCAAGCCAGTTCCAATTTATGGTGAACATTTCCAGAGTTTTCTAGATAGAAACTACTCAGAAGTACTTTAGCATTCCCATTTTCTAAGCATGCTGTGGGACCATGTAGCTTGCCCAAGGCCACACCGACTAACTTTTTTCCTACAAGGCACAGCGGGGAATTGAATTCCCAACCTCTGGCTCTACAGCCAGATATCCAACTCACTGAGCTATCAAACCACTTTGTTACTGTCAGTAGTAGAAACTTCTCTTAGATGGCTGCAAATGGTATATGCTGTAATTTTACACTTCTGACTATACCTATTCTGAAAAAAATTACAATTATATTTTGCAGTCGAAAGACTCTTGGAAGATTAAAGATACAGATGACTTTTCTCCCTTACAGACAGGCGTTATGGCATCCCAAATATAACCACATTTGGTTTGCATCAGCTTAGCTGGAATGACCCATACATTGTGTCTCTCAAAATGCTGCATTCCAAAATGTCGACATCCTCTTCACAGGAATTTTGTTAAAAATATCTCTCCCCCAAATGAAAACCACTTCATCTTCAATTACCACTATATTTCCTGGAAAAATTGCTAATGAATGATCTTTTTTCTTTTCTCAATCATTTTTACTGTTGTAGCTCAGATATGTATCTGGCTAACAACACGAGCTATCACTACTCTAACTGTCCTGCTCGAGGGAACAAAATAAAGACAAAAATACATATGAGACACTATGAATTGATTACATATGTATCTGCTAGCCTCTAATTTAACACAGACAGGCTCTATTTTAGGGGATTCAATCTGGTAAATCAGCAGTGATTTTTTTTTGTCTTCTGGAAGATTAAGAAGTTGCTTTTCAAAAACAGAGGTTTACATAGAATATATTCAGATACTCCTGTCCCGTACCTACCTATGAGAATGGGAAGCATTTCAAAATATGTTGTTGTTGTTGTCATCGTTGTAACTTTTTTTATCATAAACCTAACCTGATCCTGGAATCCTGTAGCATAAAGTTACATCACATATTTAACCATTTAAGTTGCACGATTTAACTTTATGCTACTGGATTTCAGTCACTTTAAGATTAAATGTTCTAAAGCATTAACAGAAGGAATCTGCTATGGTGGGTTCCTAACACCACCAGGCTTCACAAGTTCATAAAGAACAGCATGTGGCATAGAACATTAATAGATCATATGGCAGGCAGAAACCCTCGTCTGTGTTATAAGAGATGGGGAAACACTGTTTGATTTAATAGCAAGGACATACATTCTCTAGAATGTATCCATTCTCCTCATCTATGAAATATTGGTGATATGCAAGCTTCTGACCATACACTACTTGCACAGTGTTCTCCAAACTAGCATGCATCCAGCGAGTCTGTACGCAACAGACTGACAGCGGATTACATAAGAATCTGGCACAAAGGAGATTCAGACTGATTTGTCCCTCCCTCCCTTGACCAATTTTCAATAAAACTGGTCATTAATTGTCTATTCCTCACCCACATCAAGTAGCAAAGACGTGGTACGAAGGGTTTCTGGGAATATGAATTCCCTCCTAATTCTTTCCCTACCCAGGCCTGGGCCACAGTTTTTTCTCAGACATAATTCCCCAACTGCATTTCAACATTACTTCCTTAGCCGACGTCCAAATTACTCATTTCAGATAGGAAAGTTTGCTAGGTTGGCAGCATACCCTTCCTGCAGATTTAAAGGCCAAAACCTGAAACCAGGAGGTGGGTTCTTGTGATCTGAAATATGTTCTCAGTAGCTGCAGTGTTTGCCAGCATTCCTGACAGTGCTTGCACCCTGCAGGCCTGATGAACAGCAGAGGTGATAGAAGAGAGGAGTTATGCCAGTCCTATACTGCTGCTGGGATATGTGGAAGGCTTACCACTAGCCAATGGGGGAATATTTTTCCTCCCAGATGATGTGCTGTTGCTGCCAGTTGTCTGCAACAGGAAGGCGTATGAGTTGTAGCCTCTGCACTCTGTAGCCTGTCTTGCTCTGAATGTCACAATGGACCCAAGTGCACACACTCAACAGCTCTCTCCTCAGTCCTTCCTGACCCTTCGGAATGCCAATATTGTGTGAATGCCCTGGTGCCAGCTGGGAATGGATGGAAAGGGTTTTAAAGCTACCTTGTACACAAAACCCAAACTTCCTCCTTCTCTGGCATCCTTCGCTCAGGTTTCCACTCTGCATATAGTAGATGGTAGAGATGACATTACACAATTATGGAACAGGATTTCAGCCTCTGTGAATGAAGAGTAGGCAGCCTACTATTAGGAATGAGGAGTTGGCTGTGCCTCCACTGTGATGGCTCCTGCAAGTAAATGGCTTTATTCTTTTTAACAACAGAAATAATTCAGAGGATAACTTTGCAGTTAGAAATGGAAGTGCTTTAAGAAGTGAAAGATATTTGATGTTTCTGTTGAGGTTCCACATCCAGATCACTGGGAGGTAAACAACAAGTTTCATTTGTATGCTGATTGTAAGCATGACAACTTTGACAAATGGGCCTGTGGACTGAAAACGTATTATCACCTTCTAACTGTGAAACTGCCTTCTAATGGTGAAGCTGTCATTTCATTTGGCTCAGCTCTGACAGGACTAAACTTACCCTCTGCCCCCAGAAATGTTTCCTTTTCATTGAATCCTGTTGCCTTTTCAGGAACTGCTGGATAGCTCAGTGGTTCAGGTATCTGGCTGAGGAGCCAGAGGTTGGGAGTTCAAATCCGCACTGTTCCATCCTGATGGGCTGGATCTATAGGTGATGATGATGACGACAATGACTTCCCATTGAATTCTGCAGAAAAAAAGCAAGAACCCAGTTTCATTTTAGCCCACTTTTAACAGCATCCCACATTGTAGCATGCCATTATCAATATCTGGAGGGCTGGAAAGAATTATGGCCCATTTGCCAGTTCCTGGTTGGCCACGGTGCTTTGTTACCACAGTGGCCAAGAGACCAGATAGTCATGTGGTTCTCAGACTGTAGTCATTCCCAAGCTAGCAAACTCCACACAAGACTGTGGTTAGATGTGTCGATCAAAGGACCCAACCCTCCCAGATGAAAGATTAATAGGCCTCTGTTTATTGACATGCATTATACAGTCCGTGTTTCACACTTAAATTCATAGGAACAAAAACAAATACTTGAAAATGATGCCAGCTGGTTCACATAAGAACCCAATATCCTTCCCACTCTGTGCAGATTGAAAAGAATGGGAATATCTCCCCCTTAAAAAAGAAAAGAATTGCAACTCACTGAGATGCTCCAAATTCCTCAGCTTTCCAGGGATTTGTGGTGTTCTTTTGTTGTTGTTGTTGTTGTTGTTGTTTTGTTTCAACATTCTTGCTTTTTATTTTCTTTCAGGGACACTCTGTGCTTAGGAAAGCTTCTGCTGTGACCCTGCAAGCGATTGCTGTTTGCCTTCCTCCTCAGACACACGTATTCTTTAGCTCTTAATGGCAGGGCGGCCACTTGTACCTTGCCAACAAGAGGAGGACATACATAATCAGAAAAGAAGGCACCAATTTGCATAAAATTGCACACGGTAGTTTATGTGAACAGATGCAGAACTAGGAATGATTTTGATCATTTTGAACAGAACTACAACACATCGTATCTCATTTGAACGGGGAAGATTTGTGGCTATGTGATGAGTGTTTGTTTTCCAAGTACCACCTGTGGAGAAGCAGCTTCAGGGTTTCATCTTTAAATCAGACATTTGACAGGATCTGACAGCCTTTCAGACAGAGGGTACCTTCAAACAGATCACTGTCATCAGAAAAATAGGGCACATGGTAACTTTTTAACACTGTGATTTCCCTGCCACATTGAGGTAATAGAGAATGTCCAGCAAAGTACTTTTGGGGTGGGGGAAGAAATGTCTACTCCCTTGCTCCCCTTCCCAACTATTTCCCTTCCATTGAATTTCAGATGTCTTAATTACTTCCTGTAGGTTGTGACTGCATTTAGCATGCTTATTGAAAGCATCTGATTTAAAATCAGTTGCCAATGTGGAATCAACATGTGATCTTTACAAAGTTTGTATTAGCTTGACACCATTTTGTTATGTCATTACATAGTTCCATTCCATAGTTTTAGCCCAGTCTTATAATAATCATAATAATGTATTAAGTCAATTCTAACTCATGGCAATCCTTTTCAGAGTTTTCCAGGTAGGGAGTACTCAGAAATGGTTTACCATTCCCTTCTTCTGGGGCTGCCCTGGAACTGTATAGTTTGCCCAATAGCTGCCATTCATAGCCATTGGTGGTGCCAAGCATTTTCCAAACAGGGCTACTATTATTTTATTGCCATGTTTATCCATGCCCATTGATAAATGGATAAATGTACCAAATAATATTGTCCTGTTGCACTTCTCCATGTGCTCAATGGGAATTATCATCAGCAGTGACAAATCACCACTGATTAAAGGCTTTAGCAATTTCAGGGTCCATGTGACTTTGTTGCATTGTGTATGAGTTGCATGCACCCTGAAATTGCCAAAGGGAGTATTTAATCCATGGCAATTTGTCGCAGTTGATGACATGATTCCCACTGAACACATGGAGAAGCGCAACAGGATTTCAACAAATGTAAGAGTTGTGTCTTCTCTGCCTGCCAGCCATGCCACATCCTCTGACAACAAATGAGTTTTAATCTCACTTGTCAGTCATCTGTCTCTCTCTCTCTCTTTGGCATAGACCATGTTTTGATTCTATTTCTATGGAGAGAAGCATAGGGAAAACACTACATAAGAAACACAGAGACTGTTCAAAAATGTTCTGACAGATGTTTCTTCATAATGATAGCATCTTGTTTGCTTTCATATTCAGAGACGAGTGGTAAACATGTGGTTTTAAAGTGATATCTGGGTGGCCAATGCCTTTTTGTGTTTGCTTATTGAAAAGAAATTAATTTGAAGGTAACAGACTGCTGGCACTTATTTTACTAAAGCTGAAAAAGTACATATGCCACTGGCTGACCATAAAAGCACTGGTTTCCTTTCCCCCCCAATCATTCCTAAGTTTCAAGGATGTAAATCCTTGTATTCTCAAAGGCTTTCATGGCTGGGATCCGATGGTTGTTGTAGATTTTCGGGCTGATTGACCGTGTTCTGGAGGTTTTTCTTCCTAACATTTCGCCAGTCTCTGTGGCCGGCATCTTCAGAGGACAGGAGTTAGAACTAACTGAAGAAAAACCTCCAGAACACGGCCAAACAGCCTGAAAAAACGACAACCATCAATGTAAATCCTTGCTTGTTTTGTTCTTGTATGTGTAAATGAGAATCTGCTCAAATATTCTCCTTGCCTGTGAGACAGTAATATATTTTATATTGCTCTTGACAAGAGACTTTGTATTTATATAAAAGAGACAAAGTTAAAAGCCAAATAAATTATTACAATATTTAAAAAGCATTAAACGAATATCATATTAAAACTCATAATACGAATAGTATTAAAAATACAATTAAAACACAGAATAAAATGCTCCTTTTAAAAAATCCTCTCGATCCGCAAATCATTTACAGGAATGCCTGAAGGAAGAGAAAGGTCTTCATTAGCTTGAGGAAGGACAGTAAAGATGAGGCCAGCCTGCAAGAATATTTTTTGTACAAATTGCCCACATTGCCTAACCAATAAACTGTGATCATTGCTGCTTTTTTGCATGGGCTTGTAAAAATAAAACATATCACATGGGTTGCTTGTATCTAGCTGATGAATCAGCCAGTCTTTCTGTGCTTGCTTTGCTCTGCTTCATAAGGAGAAAAGACACAAGTTTTGCACAGAGACATTTTGTGCAAACCTCATTAGAAAAGAGAAAGCACTTCATGGCTAAAATCCTGTTGTGTAAGTTACATGGCATAAAGCTGATGATGTCATTAGCTGCAGAGATGTTTTTGAAAATAAAACATTTTCACTTTCACCCCTGGAGATCCTGAGGCTCATCAAGAAGCCATTGGAGGTGACAGGCAGAAGTGTGAAGTCATTAATTGTTGAAAATCATTGCTACAGGTGAAGTCATTCCAGCAGGGGTGATGTTTGCTGATTAAAGATTGCCTTCTACTGTCCTGCAGCCCCCAATGGATTCTCAACAATGAAAGACTTTCTACAGAAGTTTATCCAACTTCTATCTTGGGAACTTTGTGGCTGAAATAGGAAATGTTGTATTTTTAAAAAATCACTATCAACAGCACGGGAAAAGATTTGTGCAATTCCACTTGCACTTCACATTTCCCCATCAGGATTCTTACCAGTACCTAATAACATATTTATAACAAATACAGAGCTTAGCCCAATTGTTAGTCCCAACTAGAGTAGACCCATTGAATCAAAAGACTTTGGTAAATCAGCACTGGAACAAATCCTATTGATTTGATCAATTTACTCTAGTTGTGACTAACAATTTATTTTAGTCCCTATAAATGTACTAAAAGTGTCCAACCAAAAGATCCCCCTAAAACCAACCCCTGTCTATTAAAGCAAAACAGAAATGCTACAATGTTAAAACTATTAAATAGTTGGGGGGGGGGATCTTTCTCTGATATTGAAAACAAGTCATTACTAGGGAATACTGAACTCAGGAAGATATACTTCTCATTATCCATGAAACATGCTTAGGCTGTCATTGTAGCTTTCACAATCACCATGCCTTCTAGAAAAATAACCACAAGCAAACTGTTGTACCTATTCATCCTTTTATTGAAATGTTGGCATGTTATTGTCTTTCACTTGTACTTTAGAAGATTCATTATTCAGAATACATGCACATACTCTACTCACACTGACCACTGTATAACAGAAGTTGGGAGCTGTTCATAGCTCTTCATACATATCATTTTGGACTCTGTGTCATGACCCATTTTTGAACAATGGAGCTACACAGTAGCAGTTTTGCACGTATTTGCTTTCCTTATCCTGCTCTAATTTATTGCCATTTGTTATTCAGTCTGCTTAACTTAAATCATTTTGTTTCTGATATTCTTGTGATTCAAAATTTATTTCATAATAACCATCCACAGACAAACACACAGCTTTTTTATTTCTTTTGACAGGTGTAAATGAGAAACAGGGCACATGTGTGGTACATACTCATCCATGTGCAGGCAGTGTTTGTATAAGAATAGGCATTGTTAGCAACACTTCAATATGAACTCTTCAGATTTAATTGTTTCTCCCATTTATCACAGGCACCAGTTCACACTTGTAAGTTAATATTTTTGATTTTTGCTGTTTTGTTTCCTTGTGTGAAATACCAGGAAGAGTGAGATTTGATTTGTAACATATTTTCTTTCAGAGCGTCTGTTTATGAGGTGGGACATGAAACCCTGAAAGGTAGCCAGTGGCTTTCATGGTCAGGTTCTTCACATGGTTTATGAGTGATTATTACCTCCCACCGTATTTCTCGGCTCTCTCCATTTCTTCTGGGAAATTATATTTTTCTTTCCGTTCCTTGTGGCATGGAGTATCTTCACAGTTCAGCAGACTCCTTCCATCCACCCCCACCCCAACCGTCTTTAACATTTTGAGCCAAAAGCAATGAAGGAGCTATGCTTGTTTTGCATTTGGCACCACCAAACAGAACTTACTCTGAAGCCTGGTTCAAGTATAAGGGACTTGGGATGGGATAAAACACTTGTTTTAAGTGGAATTATGTATGTCCTGTGGTGACGAATTGCGAAGATTTGTTAAAAGGCAAATGAAGTAGTACAATGCAGATTTTATTTAACATTTTCCAACGTGAATATCTTGGTGCTGTGCTATATATAACCTCCAGGAGGCAAAGATGGAATACTGTGAGGCGAAATATATCACTAGCACTTTGTAAAATATGGATATTGCCTAAAAATACATTCTTTGTAAATGCAGAGCCAGGCATAAATTGACATAGACCACCAAGAAGAAGAAAACATAATAACCTCTGCTTGTATTACGTTTCCTAGCTAAATCCTGAGTTGCCACCTAATTCCATTGCCTCAGTCAATTATGTATCCACGCCAGCCACCCTGTAAGCATTTAAGATGGTGGAGGCAGGTGCCACTCCTTATATCTTACCCAGGTGTCTCTTTATGGATCAAAGAGGTCTGAAATGACATCATAATCCTTCCCTGGCATTATCATTAAACTCTGATGCATACGTATCCCTCAACTCTTGCACTATGCTAAAAATAAAATAAGATATGAGAAACATCTTGTTCGGACTACAACTCCCAGAATCCCACCATTAGCATGACCACATTTTCCATTTCTGGTTGGCATAGATCAAGTACCGGACTGTTTTCTCTAAATTCAGAGCTCATTCCTAATTTTGCATTAAGTTTGCAATATATCTTGTTGTGTGAAAACAAACTCTAATCCAAAATGATCAAAGTTTCACAAATACATCCAATTTCTAATTGCAAGGGACTTTTTTTAATTAAATGCAAAATGTATTATAAAAATATGATATAGACATATAGCCCGCAGATAAGATTAAGAATAGTAGGGAAGGAGAATGGTTTGGAGGTTCATGCTGGTTCATAAGTATGACACCACAGGTGCCACGAGTTCCCTGCCCCCACCTCCCCGACCAATGACCCACTCACTAGCCAATGTGCACTCTTCTCTTCTTCTTCTTTGGCTGTTTGACCCCTTCCCTGCCCCACCTTCTTGATTGATCACCCACTCAGACAAGGGGGCAGGACAAGCAAACCCGTGCTCTTGCTGGAGACTGGTTGAATATCTGAAGAGGAAGAGGAGAGGGGCATGTGCCGGCTGGTGAGTGGGTCATCAGCCGGGGAGGGGGGAAAGGGAATGCATGGCACATGTGGTGCCGTGAATACGAACCAGTGCAAACCTCCAAACTGAGGTCCATGCCCATCTCTAATCAGTAGAAGTGATTCTTCTTTCCATACAGATTTTAGAAATCACTAATTAAGTAAGTAGCCAGAAAAAAAATTATATGTATATATAACTATATATATATATATAGTTTTGAATTTATCGGGGAGAGGAGGCCCACTTTCAGCCTTGCTTTACTAACCCTTGTGCAGGCTTAATACAGAGGAGGTTATTGTGCGCCTTGTATGACTGCGTGAATGACATCAGAGTTCAAGTTTTTCATTCTGGATTGGAAACTGCACTGTGATGAATGAGAGAAAAATATTCTTTTACTACCATGTCAAGATTTTTATCAGCAGGCATGCCACAGTATGTTTTGGTTTGGAACCTTAGATTTTTGGTTAGGGATAAAACAGGCTCTGTGGTAAAGTGTTACATTTGAGAAAAATGTGATAAATGGAAGGGTTAAGTGTGCCCCTCCAGAATACTCATTTTTGCTTTAAATTCCAACACTATTTCATGGTCAGAAAAGAAGTAATGTCTCAGATTTGTGAATCCCTCTGAACATCTTTTTTTTTGGGGGGGGGGGAGGAAACACTAGCCTACAAAGAATGCACTCAGATGGTGAGAAAAGTGCATGTCTGATCACACTAGAAAGGACCATTTTGCCACGACTGATCTCCTTTAAAGAGACCTTTCCATCCATCAGGGAATTGCTCCAGTCTGGACCCAAAAAAGTAGCCTTACTGCTGGTCTAGCAGTAAGGGATCAGGCTGGAGTGCTATTCCCCATATGTCATGTAACCACCAGGAAATAGCTTGCACGAGACCTCACTATAAGTGGTCCAAAATGGAAGTGATATGCCTATTTGATCATACCCAAACTCACTGGAATAGAATTAGGCAGGTCAACCAAGATTAATACCTTCCACAAACCTGCACTGCCAAAATGTATCCTTTCATGGCATCTTTTAAAACCTATGGAACAGATTGTTTTCAAAACTTGTTATGATGTTCTTTATTTCTGGCACTCTTATCAATCAAAACAGTGCTAGGAAATACAGCTGAAAGCACCATGCTCAAAGTCATCAAGAGCAGCATCACTCCCATTCCTCAGAGGAAGTCGCTCATCTGCTATTGTTTAACCTATTCTCTCAGGTCAGCAAGAAGCAGACGTGGGTCAACTCAAAGGAGAATTCTTTGAGTAATAAAGCTCAAGCATTTCATGAGGCAGTGGAGGAACAGGACAAAGTGGGCCATCTTTACTAGTCTCAGTCACACCTTCCACTGAATCTCAATTTGGGTCTGAAGAACAACAGCAGAGTGTGGGTGAGTGGAAGGTAGGATGACCACTTACATATTGTTGAAAATTTCGCAGAAGAGAATTGCTGATTTGTCCCAAATTGACATGTGGATAAATTCCTATTGCCATAACTTATGCCACATAAGGCTGATGATGACATTATCAGCAGTGATTTTTCAGAAACTAAACTTCTTCCTCTTTTGTCCTGATGCTCCAGAGATACCTGTATAATCCCTGTCATTGTCAGGAACCCTTAGAGGTTGGAGGAGGGGAGGGGAAAGTGTTTAATTACTGAAAATCACCACCACTGAGATGACTTTCTCAGTTACCGTTATTTTCAGTAAGTAAAGACTTCTCACTCTCATCCTGCAGCTTCTAAGGCTTTCTGATGTTGCAAGAATTACACAGGAGCTTTGGGACAGACGTCAGAAAGGTTTAATTTCTTTAAAAAAAAGCATCACTGCTGGTGACATCATCAGCCCTAGGTGGCACAAGTTATAGCAACAGAATTTCAGCTGCTAATTTCTATATATAGATGTAAAATCAGGAATGATTTTTATCATTAAAATAGTGAACCTCATTCAATTGGCAAGGCCTGTGGCTAGGTGAATTCTGTTCCTGGTGAATATGCCCTTGGGCCCCTCATGGTGGATGGGCAAATTTAAGGTCCCTGATCTCCCTCTTTCAGCTTCTTTGTCTTTAAATCAAATTTGGAAAGTGCATCCCTTCAAATGGAAGAAACTCTCAAAAGGAGAGTTATCTGGAAAATGCCACCCTAATGGAATATAAGTTGTAAACAAGCACAGTTTTGCAGTTTTGTAACATTGCATAACATCATTCTTGATCACAGAACACATCTGTTAAGGCATCATACTTAGCTTCCAAACACCCAGCCTTTTGGAATATGAGCCAGCTTTTACTTAAATTTTCAGATTTTTTTCACCATTAGTTAGATTTTCTGTTTCAAAATTTTTTTGTAGCTGAATGGAATAAGTCCAAAATTCTCAGTGAGTGTGGATCATTACGATATAGAAAAAACACCCAATTACATCAGTCTGGAAAGGAGGAGCCAGCATACACCAATGGCTCATTTAATAGGTGCAACTTTACATAAAACACTGCTTACACTGTCCAACATTGTGAAAGAGGGAGATAGAAGAATCCAGCTGCCCTTGTCCAATTATATGCACCTAGGCAGAATACAATTTGGGTCAGCCACATTGTCCCTTGAGGCTCTTCTCCAAGTTGCTTCTACTAATACCATCTATGTAGGCACTGTTTGTTAAATTTTGACATGGTACCATGGGAGCTGCCCAAATCTAGAAGGTAGACATCCCCATATCATGTTTTACCTTGGCAATTCCCTCCCATTCCCCACCCCCACTTCAGGTTACAGCTATCTAGGGCACCAAGGAGGACAAAACTGAGATGTACTACAAGCTGCCTATCATAACCAGACGATAACATTCTGAATCATCAGAAAGGAACAGTATGAAATATAGTGTGTGCTATATATACTTGAAAGAAAATAATTCACAGAAAACAAAAACATAAACACACCATTCCACTGTTGTGGTAATTCCATTCTGGCCTCTCTGGAGTAACCCTAATACTTAGGGAGGGAAGGTGGGTCATGCAAGTGACCCAGACAAAACGGCTGAGAACACATGGAAGGCCTTAAATAAATGATAAATTATTGTTTTGTGAGGTTTATAATAACCTTAGAACTGCAGAGCTGGAAGGGACCCTATGGATCATCAAGTCCAGCCTCTGTCAAGGAGGCACAGTGGGGAATCGAACTCTGACTTCGCAGCCAGAGACCTAAACCACTGAGCAAGCCATCCCACGATTTTGGCCTGAAATGTCAGGATTTCTGGGATTACCAGTCATTGCAAGATCAAAATCCATTTGACATGAGCTCGGCTTGGTACCATGAGGTGGAGGGCTTTTGAAGCTAAAATATGAGTATTAGATTTGGAAGCTAAAATATGGCAAACAGTGTGCAGAAAATTCTGGAAAAATTAAAAAGTTAGATTACTTTTTTTAAAAAAAATTTGGATGCAAAAGCACAAAGTATATACTATTCTCTATATATTTTTTGTGGGATCAGTTTTATAATTATTTATCTCTTTGATCTTTGAAGATGGTCTTCACCTTGTTACTTCTGGTTTGAAGCTCTTGAATTACAGTCTGTAAAAAGAATAGATTACACTAGACTGACTTTCTGATTTTATTAAACACATTCATTCAATCATTCAATGAATTCCCCTCAATATATAACAATTTCAGGATATGTACTGACTGGTATTTCAGTCATCAAAAGTCCTCAATGAACTGAATATGTTGTCTTTTCCTATAGAGACTTACTCAACTGAGAATGTCAGTTCCTCCAAAAGACCTTTTTAATGTTCATTGTAGCTTGAATCAGACACTCTTCTAAGTGGTCTGTTTTGACAGACTGACACATTCTACATGCTGGCTTTTCTTCATTTCCTATGGACTATCATTGTCAATGCTAACCTCCATTAATTTAACAGAACCCGAATAGGCAAAAAGAAGAAAGAGAATCCTTTCCATCTGCACTGAAGGATGTTCATATTTCACATCATACAAAAAGATACGAAGGAAGCATAAAATGTTAACCACAACCATTTGGTATCCTGTAGTTGCCAAACCACTTCCACATCCTGGTATGAACATTGCCACCTCAAAGTCAGCAAGGAATACAAAGAGATCAAAAGGGTTCTTTGTGCCCATATCCATGCTGTGACTTTGGAACCTTTTAGCTGGATCTTGCTGGCTGCAAAGGTCTGGTAGTCATCATCCCAAAAAGGTAACTTTTCCAAGTGTTTTTACCCATTCAAGTGGCACAACACCGCTTTCAATCTCTATATGTTACATCCCCCTTGTGTTGAAAACCGTCTTGGTCCTGATCCAATTACTGTACTTTCCACCCATTTGCTAATACAAATGAATAAAACTTCTCTCTGGTTATCCATGCCAACTCTATTTTACAACCCTTCTTTCTTCCTTTTTTAACTGAAAACTGATGGCCCCTTTTACAAACCAACCAAGAAGTTGCTTCAGAATTTTATTATCTGTATCTGGTCTTTGTAAATATTTGATTCTGCATGAGAACGTCCCCACTCTGCCTCTGGTAAACATATTCAATTGACTACAACGAACAAATAATATCACCATTCAGGGAGATGTTCTTCCTGGTTTTTCAAAGAAAATTCCATTAATTTTGTAATAGATGAGTTAAATTTTC
Organism: Intellagama lesueurii; assembly: GCA_037013535.1. Classification (NCBI taxonomy): domain Eukaryota; kingdom Metazoa; phylum Chordata; class Lepidosauria; order Squamata; family Agamidae; genus Intellagama; species Intellagama lesueurii. The sequence continues at coordinate 171,867,547 of JBAJHW010000004.1, read as the reverse complement.
TACAAAATCCAGCCCCCTTGCAGACATGATGGGCAGCCATGTTGTTTCCTGTCTAACCTTTACCACTCATGATTTACAAAACACTCAAGACTTTTATTAATGCTAGATCCCATGGGGCAGTTATGTAGTGATTAACTTTTAGAGTATTTTAAAAGATTAATCCTCTAAGGAACTTAGATGACCGTCAAAACAGTCTACTAGCAGGGAATTAAACAAGATTTAAATATATTGAGTGCACACTCCAGCCAAGTTAAGCAGTAGCTCATAATGGCTCTTTCCCTTGAAATCAATGTAGCCTAAATTTCATCTGGAATTTCCCTTTGATTTTTACATGGAGAATTAGGCAAGACAAGGAGATCTGTGTGTACATGTGCCAGGAAATACTTGACTCTGAGTTCCAGCTTTGAATTTGGGGGTTTATGCTTCACAGGGTTTAATGCAGTAGACCAGCTGTTGCTGCTACTGTCTTTTATTACATGGCATCATCCTGAGGCTGCTGCTTATGTATTTGCTGTACAGGCAAGATATCAGAATGGCTGATATGTGAAGCTTTTAATTTATGTTGCTGACTGCAGCTATTCTGATACCAGTACATACAGTAGGGATGTGATGAGTACTTGAAAAATGTCTTGTCCTCTGTGGTCTTCTGAGTCTTGTCATGCCAAGTCTCCCTGCTGAGACGTCCTCCTTCATTGGCAAGCTTTCCCTGATACTCACAAAAACAAAACCCTCATTTAGTTTTCCCTGTTACTTTCCTTTCATCCATTGTTCCATACAGGAAACTACCAAATTTTGGGTAGCTTCATACTCCTTCCAGGTGAATCCTGCACAAGGACAATCCCATTCTCTGCAGGTATTCTAACAATCCTATACAGCTTGGTGTTTTCTCTGCCCCTTCCAGATGAATATTGTGCAGGAAAGATACCATTCTACACTGGAAGTGTACCTGTCAGAACGTCTTCTTCCAGGTTCTGCTGTCTGTCTTACTTGGTCCCCTCAAGCCTCATGCCTGCGGATGTTGAGACCAAGAGAAGTTTGTAAGACATCAACAAAGAACAGTGACCCTCTCTCTTTGGAATGCCCTCCCACAGGAAATTCACCAAGCGCCCTCCCTTCAGACTTTTAAGAAGCTCCTAAAAATGGAACTTTTTAGAGAAGCATTTGGGAAGCCCCTCCTTAGTTAAAGGCGAGAGGAAGAAAGAAGGAAAAGAAAGAATAAAAATTAGAATGCCTTATTGCCAATCCTATTGCTGCCTGTTCTGCTATGTATTAGTTATAGTTATTTATAGTATTTGGCTGTAGTTGGCCAATTTTATAATATATTTTGTCTGGTGTATTGTAAACTGCCCAGAAGCTTTGCTAGATGGGTGACATAAAAACCAAATAAACAAACACACACACACAGACAGAGGAATTATAATAGTGTTACACAGGTTGCAATTTCTTTCTTCTTCTTTTTTTAAAAGACCATGAAACTCTCAAGAAATCCCATTACATTTTCCATGAGATTCCTTGGAGGGGCAGGATCTAACATGAAAAAATCTCTCTGCAAAGATAAAAAAAAGAGTGATCCCCTTCCCTTACTTTCTTTCCAAGAATGGCCAGAAGCAAGCTGCACCTCTCTAACACAGAGAGCTGGCCCTACCATGAAGTAAAGTGAGGCAACTTCCCCAGGCAGCAGAGGGTGGGCACAGCAGTTGCTAACCATGGCAGTTTCTTGTAAGACTCAGGCCATTCTCTCCTCTTGGAGGACGGAGCACCACATGTGACCCTACTGCTCTCAGGTAGGGTGGATGGCCTTATTGCATAGCCAATATTGAAATAAGATTCAACTGCCAGTTCACTTCTGTCCTTTGCTGCAAACACCAGGCTTTACATAGGATCTGGAACGTCTATCCCTTCCTGGTCCTCAGAGAGGTCCTGATCCGGACAGGTGCTTCCATATGTTTCCTCCTTTTCTCTAGGAAACTGATGGACAGACAGCTCCTGCCTTGCACACTTTCTTCCCTGTCCCTAACATCTTGGGAGTGATTAAAACAGCTAAGGCATCCCCCTGCCTGCTACTTAAACCATGAGGAACTTGTGTCAGGCGGCCAAGATTCCCCACCTATATAAAAGTCCATTTGTTGTGGGAAAGGTGAGAATTCCTTTCTGCTGCCATTTTCAATTCAGAAGAAAAGACATAGAAGCATAAAATAATTGAGTTGGAAGGAGGCTATAAAGCCATTGAATCCAACCCCCTGCTCAATGCAGGAATCCAAGTCAAACTAGATCTGACAGATGGCTGTCCAATTTCCTCTTCAGTGTCTCCAGCAGTGGAACACTCATCACTTGCCGAGGTAATTGGTTCCATTGCCGTACAGCTCTAACAATTAAGCCATTTCCCCCTTATATTCAAACTAAATCTGGCTTCCTGTAGCTTGAGCCCACTGTTACATGTCCTTCACTCTGGGATGATCAAGAACAGATCCTGCCCCTCCTCTGTATGTCTACCTTTCAAGTATTTGAAAAATGCTAGCATATCTCCCCTCAGTCTTCTTTTCTCAAGGTTAATCATGCCCAGTTCTTTCCGTCTTTCCTCATCCTTACCACATAATTCAGCTAGAAGGTGGGAGAAATGATATAACTTTCTCCATTCCTGAAGCTGAACCATGGCGCCCGCCTCTGAGTTAAGAGTTAAATGGATGTTGAATCTGCCTCTTCTAAATCTACCATTTTGAAATGGAAGTAGACAGTGATCCAGGCCATTGACACCCTCCAGCCCTCTTTTTTAAGCGAAGCATTGCTTTCTTTCAAGAGTCAGGAACAAACCTTTGAGAGCTTGGGGGGTGATCTTGACTTATTTGTGTGAGTTCACAGCTTTGGACTGTTCTCCCACCCTACCCCACTCACCCCATCATTGTAAATTGGGAGAGTGCCAAGTTTTCATTAAACCTCTTATAAACTCAAGGCTCCTACGAGGCTCCATATGGCAAGGAAGCCATCTGTGATTCGTATAGTCTTGCTCCAGCAAAACGACAACAGTGTGAAAAACTCTTTTCTCTGGTTGGCAGTGAACTGTAAAAGTAATGTTAGTAATAGCTTCTGCAGGCTCAGGAATGACATAATTGACATTGGCTTACGGCGCAAGCATTAACTGCGAACTTCTGCCAGAAGTTCTGGATTGATTAATATCTTCATTTAAAAACAGAGACCGTAATGGTCAGGGGCCTCCTTAAGAGTCAGCTTTCCACTGGAACATGGGGTTTCCAAATTTCTCAAGCAAGATGGTTTCATAATCACTCCCCATGATGCTGTTCCCTTTCACAAAAGGAACCCATTTGCTTTAACCATGAGCAGAGTTTGTATTTCTAATTGTTTCAAAACCTTAGTGCCGCCTGAGCTGCTTCTCAATCATATCTACAGCAACTTGACCCAGTGTCTGCTATTTAACACAGAGCTGGAGTGAGGAGACTGGGCTCTAAGCCATGCACACATATGTTTCTTGAAAGCCTGATATTTTCATTTTGTTTCAGATGACCTGAACTGTGAAAAGCATCCATTTACGGTATCCAGGGGTGTTCCAGAATGTGTTGTTTCCATCCTCATCCCATCTTTCTTCTCCCCGTCACAACCTCAAAAATATAGAATTCAGTATATGCCTGTCTTTAATTTTTGCAAATGAATTAAAAATCCTTATTTTTTCATAATACAAGTTTCTTCTTCGTGGCCTCTGTGAATGCACACAAATTGGTTTAGACTGCGCCTGCGCAGGACTCCTCGGAATATTCTAGAGCTTAAAACATGTGATTAGTAGTACGTTTCCCCGTGGTGTGCATGCTCCGCCCGCCCGTAATACCTCAGTTCCTTTTTGCCGCCGATGCGATCGGACGTCTTCGTGCCTAGAGCTGTTCCCCCCCCCCCCCCGTTATCTGGTATTGATTCTGGTCTGGCTTGAAGAGGTCTCAGGCTCCTTCGATACCGTTGTCCTCCGTATCTCAGCCGAGGACTTCGCACGCTTGGTCTGCTCATCAGGCTGCATCCTCAAAGATCCGCCATCCTCCTAAGACAGACGCTTCAGCATCGTCCCTTTGAGCCCCAGCCCAAGTGTCGAGAAGTCACCATCTCTCACCTTCTCCACCTCTTTCTATTGTGAGGGGTTCTTCTGTGTCATCAGTTTCGGAACGCAACTTACCTTCAGAGGCTTCAGATGAATCTCCATCTAACTTACCAACTCCCGATTCAGATGTGGCTGACCTCCATCCTCCTTCTCCATCTGAGGACTTTACCTCGTATTCTCAGATGATTCTACACATGGCTAAATCTCTTGAGCTGGACATAGAACAACCACCTCCTCCCAAACAAGACCTTGTCTTTGATGACATTAACCAAGATAAGTCCCCCCCCCCCCATTAAGCTTGGTGTTAATTCCAGCAATGCTGGATCTCATTAAGGAATCGTGGAATCAACTGTCCACGTCCCTTCAGATTCCTAGGCGTGTGGAAAACCACTACAGAATGCACGGAAATGACACCGCTTTCCTCACCAAGCATCCTGCACCTAATTCCATAATCGTGCAATCCAACCAATCTCATGCTGGAAACCGGTCAAAAGTTACACCTACCAACAGGGAAGGACGGGAACTGGACGTTCTGGGCCGTAGGCTTTATTCTCTGGCCTCATTTGTCATGAGGGTGTCAAATTATCAGGCAGCTATGGGGGCGTATCAGAGGCAGTTGTGGAGCAAGATTTTGCCAATTCTCCAGGCTGCTCCTGAGGAGACTAGGGCTGCTGTCCTCAATGCTCACCTAGAGGCAATGACGTTGGCAAAGCAACAGCGTTTAGCATCCCACCACACAGCGGATGCTGCGTCTAAGGCCATGACATCAGCCATTGCGCTCAGAAGGCATGCGTGGCTGCATTCAGCAGGGATCACAGATGATGCGAGGTCCCACATTGAGGGCCTTCCATTTGATGGAGTTGGCCTGTTTAATGAAAAGACAGATGAGGTGATGGAGAACTTACATAAAATCAGGAAGACGGCTCGCTCTTATTCTGTGCAACAACCGCAATACCAAAGGTATCAGTGGCGCAAACCCTTCAGTAACCAACAATCATATCAACAACCTTCCCATCAGGCCTACCGTTCTTACAGACCTCCTGCTCAAGAAAGATCCAACCTTCCTCCGGCTTCTTCTGTTAACACTGCTTTCAGATCACAGACTCCTGTTCAGCGTCGCCAAACCTTCCGCCGACTTGCAAAGAAAGGCAAACAGTACCTTTGACTGTCCTATTCTGAACCATCCACCCAACCTTTCTCTTCATCCCCGGCTAGCCCCCTTCTTCGACAAGTGGTCTCTCATCACCAAAGACACTTGGGTGCTTGCCATCATACGTTCTGGTTACCTCTTAGAGTTCACGGATCTTCCTCCTATCGGCCAACTCAAACCCACAACTTACGCACCTGCTCTAGAGGACGAGATATCTATTCTTCTCCAGAAGCAAGCTGGAGTTCTCCCTCAAGAGGTTCCAGACGGTTTCTACTTCTGCTATTTCGCGGTTCCCAAGAAAGATGGCGGTCTCCGGCCGATCCTAGACCTCAGACTACTGAATACTTACCTCCATTCAAGGCGTTTTCGTATGGTCATCCTGGATTCTGTCATCCCTCTTCTTTGTCCAAACGATTGGTTCGTCATTATGGACCTGCAGGACGGCTATTTTCATATTTCTATCCATCAGCGTCACTGCAGATATCTTTATTTCTACTTCATGGATACGGCTTATCAGTTCTGCGCTCTCCCCTTCAGGCTTTCCACCGCCAAAGGAACTTTCACGAAATGCATGGCTCCGGTGGCAGCCTACCTTCGTCTACACAACATCATGGTCTTCCCATATATAGACGACTGGTTGATCGTGGCTGCTTCCTCCCGCAAGGCGTTACAAGATACCAACTTTGTTCTTCAGACGCTGGCAGACCATGGCCTGTGGGTCAACTTTGCGAAATCCCGCCTCCAGCCGTCTCAGGTCATGGACTACATTGGTGCGTGCCTGGACTCAGTCAACGCAAGAGTCTTCCTTCCACCCGAACGAATTCTAAAATTGAGCCGAGTGATACAACCTTTCCACCCCTACGCCAAAGTCTCTGCCCACCACACGCAGCATCTTCTAGGTCTCATGGCCTCAACCACGTCTGTTCTTCCCCATGCGAGATTGAAAATGCGCTCTCTACAGGCTTGGCACCTGTCCCAATTTGATCCCTTGACGGACAGCCCTACCAAGCGCCTGTGTGTAACTCCAGAGCTTGCGAGTCAACTAACGTGGTGGATGTTCATGCCTCACCTTCTGGTAGGTCGTCCCTACCCATTCGTTGTCACTCCTGTATTTGGCAATTCATCTTTGGGAATGGTGTTACGAACACCATATTTTTCCAATCGCCATTCATGTGTCAACAGAGGACAACGATATCGCTGACTGTTTGAGCCGCATGACAGTTCAAACCCACGAATGGGAGCTCGACAACTCCGTTTTCTCTCTGATTTGCAATTGATGGGGAACCCCAATCATAGACATGTTCGCAACCCAGTACAACACCAAATGCAACATTTTTTACTCTCGAGTGGGGAGATGCAGGCCCTCACTGGGAGACGCCTTCATGGTGAATTGGAAGGAGTGTCTCCTTTATCTGTTCCCTCCCATTCCATTAATTCAGCGGACATTGGTCAGGACCTGCCAGCTACATGCCAATGCTATTCTAGTGGCCCAATGGTGGCCTCAGCAACCTTGGTTTACAGCGCTCGAGACCATGGCTTCCGAGTTCCTGAGACTGCCTCCCCATCCGTTTCTTCTGACCCAAGACGCTGGCAGGGTCTGCCATCCCGATCTGGAGTCACTCCACCTTACAGCTTGGAGGATTCTCCCAATATTGCAGAGGTTTTGGACAAAGCCAGAAAGTCTTCCACCAAGCTGTTATATTCTTACAAGTGGAATAATTTTTCTAAATCTGCTGCTTCTAGAGGACTGTTACCTGTTCCAGTTTTGTTGAATACTCTTCTTGTCTTTCTGCGCTACTTATTTGATCAGGGCCTGGCCCTTTCTACACTTAAGGTTTATATATCTGCTATTGTCTCTTACCAACCTGCGGGTTCGGAAGCCTCCCGACTATTCTCACATCCGACCTTGAAAATGTTCTTAAGGGGCTTACGTAATATTCGCCCACCTGCCCAACCTCCATTGCCACAATGGTCCCTTCAAGTCGTCTTGCGAGCTCTTACTCGTCCGCCGTTTGAACCAATGGCTTCTTCAGATCTCCGACTCCTTTCTTTCAAGATGCTATTTCTTGTAGCAATAATTTCTGCAAGACGAGCTAGTGAATTGGCTGCCCTTCGGGCCGATGCTCCCTACATACAATTCCACCTGACAAGGTAGTGTTATATCCGGATGTCTCTTTCCTTCCCAAAGTTGTATCAAGTTTTCACGTTAATCAACTGTTGATTCTTTCGACGTTATTCCCTAATCCTTCTTCGGAGGTTGAGCGCATGCTCCATTCCTTGGATGTTCAACGTGCTTTAGTGTTTTACACTTCTAGGACTAAGGACTTCCACACTTCCTTTAGATTGTTTGTATGCTTCCATGGTCCACGTAAAGGCTCTCCTGCCTCCTCACAGACGATTTCTAGATGGATCGTGTCTACTTTAACTTTGGCCTATGAACTGGCTGGCAAAGCTCCACCAGAGGCATTAAAGGCACATTCTATGAGAGCTATGGCTACTTCAACTGCCTTATTGCGTGGCGTTGATGTTTCGGACATTTGCCGAGCAGCCACTTGGTCCACACCATCGTCCTTTGTGATGCACTACCATCTGGACCTCAGGGCCAAGAAGAAAGCAAATTTTGGAAGGGCTGTGCTGACGTCTTTGTTATCGTGACGGCCCTCCTTCCGGTAAGTGAGCTTGCTAGTCACCCGTTTGTGTGCATTCACAGAGGCCACGAAGAAGAAAGAAAGGTTACTTACCTGTAACCATAGTTCTTCGAGTGGTCCTCCGTGAATCCACACATCCCGCCCATCCTCCCCACTGTCCGTCACTTGGTTCTTGAATCTTTTTACAGTCAGAGCCTTGACAGCGGTAGACATTTCAGAACTGAGGTATTATGGGCGGGCAGAGCATGCGCACCATGGGGAAACGTACAACTAATCACATGTTTTAAGCTCTAGAATATTCCGAGGAGTCCTGCGCAGGCACAGTCTAAACCCATTTGTGTGGATTCACAGAGGACCACTCGAAGAACCATGGTTACAGTTAAGTAACCTTTCTATATGCTAGACAAGGGTGGGGGAGAAGAGAGAGGGAGGGAGAAAGAAGGAAGGAAACCTTTTTCAGTTTCTTTGAATCTGAAAGCTGGAGGACCTTTGTTTTAAACCACCCTTCCTCAAGCCAGCTTCTGGGCTTAGAACTGAGAAAAATTACAGTTTGGGTTTATTGCTCCAAACATTCCCCAGCTAGCATGGCTGGCTGGAAATAAGGAGTTTGCAAAAAGTGACAAAAGCAACAACGAAACCTCGTGGCACCTTTAAGACAAGTAAGTTTCCTTTGGCATAAGCTTTCCACCAACACCCCGCCCCCATAACAGGAATGTTTAAAAGCTCTAAACTCACATCATCATCACCAAGGGAAAGCTGTCTTAAGAGAACTTCTTGCAGTACAATTAAAGACCTCAGTGGGGCCTTGCATCATTCAAAGACTGTTTGCTTACTAGGAAAACAACACCTAAGATCAGCAAGGCTTCCATTCCCACCTCACCTAGTCTACTGTTTTTATAGATAGGCTGAGGTAAAGTGGCAGAAGCATTTCATAGTTTACTTAAATAAGTGGCAAAACAAATTGGAGACTTTTACCCACCTTTCTTTCTTTCTTTCTTTCTTTCTTTCTTTCTTTCTTTCTTTCTTTCTTTCCCTTTTTCCTTCCTGCCTCCCTTCCTTCCTAACTCCCTCCCACGCCCATATGCTATTGTGAGTTTCTCCAAATAAATGTAAAAGGAAAGTGTGACACTGGAGTACAGGTTGACAGATTTCCATTTATGGGAGGCTCACAGCACAACTGATTGGTTCAAAATTGGGAAAGGAGTACGACAAGGCTGTATATTGTCCCCCGGCTTATTTAACTTATATGCAGAATACATCATGCGAAAGGCTGGACTGGAGGAATCCCAAGACAGAATTAAGATTGCCGGAAGAAATATCAACAACCTCAGATATGCAGATGATACCACTCTGATGGCAGAAAGTGAGGAGGAATTAAAGAACCTCTTAATGAGGGTGAAAGAGGAGAGCGCAAAAAATGGTCTGAAGCTCAACATCAAAAAAACTAAGATCATGGCCACTGGTCCCATCACCTCCTGGCAAATAGAAGGGGAAGATATGGAGGCAGTGACAGATTTTACTTTCCTGGGCTTCATGATCACTGCAGATGGTGACAGCAGCCACGAAATTAAAAGACGCCTGCTTCTTGGGAGGAAAGCAATGACAAACCTAGACAACATCTTAAAAAGCAGAGACATCACCTTGCCGACAAAAGTCCGCATAGTCAAAGCTATGGTTTTTCCTGTAGTGATGTATGGAAGTGAGAGCTGGACCATAAAGAAGGCTGACCGCTGAAGAATTGATGCTTTTGAATTGTGGTGCTGGAGGAGGCTCTTGAGAGTCCCCTGGACTGCAAGGAGAACAAACCTATCCATTCTAAAGGAAATCAACCCTGAGTGCTCACTGGAAGGACAGATCCTGAAGCTGAGGCTCCAATACTTTGGCCATCTCATGAGAAGAGAAGACTCCCTGGAAAAGACCCTGATGTTGGGAAAGTGTGAGGGCAAGAGGAGAAGGGGACGACAGAGGATGAGATGGTTGGACAGCTACCATTTTTACTTAGTTAACATTCGTAAGAGTTATCACTTTATGAAAATGGCAAGGCGTGCATTGAAATTACCTTGATCTGATTCTGGCTCCAAGCTGCTCTTTACATTTGCAATGATCCACACGCTTTAGATCAGAGGTCGTCAACCTTTTTCTTACCGCGGACTGGCTGAGCCTCTGAGGGAGGTGGGGCGGCCCCTCGCACTCACGCTCTTGGACGCATGCGCGAAGCGGTGGGGGAATCACGTGCGCCTCTGGTGCCCTCGCGTGCTCCCCCACCCCGCGTGCTCCCCCACCCCTTTGCGCATGTGCAGGAGCGCCTGCCCACCCCCGCGCCCACCCCTGCACGCGGGCGCATGCGTGAAGGGGTGAGGGAGCGCGTGCCAGCACCAGCGGTGGCGGCAGAAGCCTGGGAGTCTGAGCATGGCTGGGGTGCTCCCTCCGACCGACCGCCTCCCGACGGGCTCCAACGAGGCCGGGGGTGGGGCTCCTCGCCACCCTCCGCAGCGGGAAATTCAAATGGTGGAGGGCGATGAGGAGCGCCGAGGACCGACGCAGCCGCCCCAGCGAGCAGCCGCTGGTGCCAGTTACAGTCAGCCTCCCAGCTCTGGGCCATCCCCGCCGCCGCCGCCGCCGCCGGGCCGTGAAGACAGACCTCCCGCCCCCGCCCCCTGCACGCACTCCCCTCCCCACAGCTGCTTTGCGCACGTGGGCGCATGCGTGAAGGGGTGAGGGAGCGCTCATGCTGGCGCTGGCATGCACGTGTGTGTGCAAAGCAGCTGTGGGGAGGGGAGTGTGTGCGGGGGGCGGGAGGTCTGTCTCCACGGCCCGGTCTGGCTCATGCCAGGGACCGGCACTGGGCCGCGGATCAGGGGTTGACGACCTCTGCTTTAGATGACATTTCATTCTGTCTTTAGTTTTCAAAAAAATCCATCTTCCTACACATGGGTCTCTGCTGGAACTTCAAATGACTAGTAAATGTTGAGAAAATAGCACTGAGCTTATACACGAGTGCTGAATAGTCTCCAGATTGTTTATGATTCTGGATTCATGGTTAGTTGCTTTGATCCACACAGATCAACACTTTGGTCAAGTTGTGTAACGCGGCAGCGTTCACTTTGGTTCTTTGACCAGCCTTGTTTGCACTCAGCTGACATGGGGCTGAAAAACATAATAAATGTAAAGTTAGAAAATCAGCAGAACAAATACCAGAGAGGAAAATAAAAAGTGGCAGAACACCAGAGACATAAAAATCTCAGTAGGAGAGCCCATCAAAATATGAGACTTTTTACCCCCTTCATTGACACAAAATGTTCACACTTTACATTTTGCCAGATTTTCTCAGCCTCTCTAGGCTCAGGGGCAACCTCACGCTGGTGGCAATCTCCACCTTTGATGCTGCTCCATTGAAAACAACAGAACGGTGCCAGAAGTGGCCAGACGTTCTGTGCCCTTTTCCCCAGGGTGTTTCTTAGAGGTGTGTGTAAGAAGTGCTATTTCTCCAGCCGGGGCAAGTGGCTTATGATTGGTGCCTCATCTTGGTTGGGGGGGAACAGCTCAGGAAGGAGGGAGGATGGTGTAGAAAATCTAGCCACTACTTTTCTATGAAGCAGTTGTTGCAAAAATCCTGGAGGGCTATGCAAATAAAATAATGCAGGCTGTCATTCTTCAGGGGTTGAGAGTGGGAATCAACACCCAGACTTGTTCAATAGTCTTAGGTTTTTCCACACCAACATGACTAACTGGATTCCCACAGTGCGATCCTAAGCATGTCTACCTGGCTGTAAGTCTCACTGAAGTCGATGATAACTTACTCCCATCAAATATATGTGGGATTATGATTCTTTTTCTAGGGATGAGGGTGATAAGGATGAAGACAATGATCACAAGTTTATTTTCGTTAAAAAGAATCCATCACTGCTCTTTCCTTCTTGGCAGCTCAGTGTGCAAGCATCTTCACTAGGGCTGCTTGCTTCTTGGAAGGAAGACAAACAAGGGTAAGTGCACCAGACCATTTCCTCCTCCTCCCCCTTTCAAGGAAGAACACTGGGTGCAGGGACCATTCATGGTCCTTTTCAAGTGGCTGCAGAGACATGGCGGCAGCTCCTAAGGCCTAATATCTGTCTTCTTAAAACGGCAGACTGTTAAAATCCCAGAATACAGTAGAACCAAGAAAGCACAGCACACTCTAATGTGCATTCTCAAACCCAATTCTATTTTTTTGTTTCATATTATACTTTTTACCTCCTCCAGGGCACTTCTGTCCTGACTATTGTTGCACTGCTATGACCCCAGTATTCATTCAACTAAATTTCACAGTTCTTATATTTGTCAACACACTCCACAGTTACATTTTGGATTTTTAACTATATCAATTTTTATTGATCATCATGAACTCAGTTTTCTTAACTTTCATTTTCAGGCTGTTCTTTACTTACTTCATTGATTTTATTGAGGAACCTTTATAGCATCTTATATTGTCTGCATATCAGATGTTCTTGATGACCTCTCTGTTGATAATCATTCCATAATTTGATTCAGCAAGTGCTTCTCTGAATATGTTGAATATTTACCATCAAACTGCCAAGAAGAATTTATTCACGCTACATCTACTGGCATCTGAATTAGTCAGCTAAAGAAAAATGCAATCCAGTGATAGCATCCTCTTAGGACATGGGCTGAAGTCTCAGGGAGTCACTGTGTTTCTCCAGGTCTTTGGGGGGGGGGGGGGGAAGCAAATCTAAGAGCAAGTGGTGTTTGAGAAAGTGAAAGTTTGAACATTTTGAATCCTAGGTTCTCATCTCCAACCATTTCCAGGTAGTACTAGAACTCATTAATTTCATGTTAAGGTATTTTGATGTGTGTTGAACTTGCAGAAAGCTGGAATATCAGGAAATCAGGAACAAGGAGAAAGGATTATGGAGAGAGTGGGCCCATACATTTGGGAGCGTCATGCTACGTAGAGCAAGGCAGGGAGGAAAACTCAAACAAAATGACATTTGAGCCCTGTTGCACAAGGCCGGATAGCAGGGGCAGGAGGCATAGGGAGCAACAGATCCCCAGTGTTCCCCAGCAGCAGCACTGGATCTGGAAAACTCCCCATGTGTCGTGTTTGCTGTAGGTAAGGCCATGCAGAATGCAAGCCCTAGTGGGAACTGCAGCAACTGCTGTAGCTGCTTGGCACATTTTGCACCTGTGAAGCTACAAAAAATTATGCACACACATACACATGTACACAAACATGTGCACACACAGAGAGAGGTTCTGGATTACAATATTACACACATCAATGTTTTTAATCTGGATTCTGGGCACATTTACTTGGTTTGCCAAGAAGGCAGGATTCTCTGGAAAAGACAATAAGGCTAGGAAAGGTGGAAGGCAGCAGGAAAAGGGTCCCATTGTTGGGAGAAAGGTGGCCTATAAATAAAAATCATCATCATCATTTGGGGGAGAATTTCTATGACATGTCATATTTTTCTGCAGCCTATGTTTGAATTTATAAGTGGGTTTGAACATCTGGTGAGAAAGGTCATATTATTCATAAACATGCCTAAACTTGCTTGTGGGTTCAAGTATAGTTTGCAGAGAAAATACGAAATGTCACAGAAATCCTTCCCCTAGGAAAACCAAATGTGAGATGGACTGACTTCCTAAAGGAATCCACAGGCTTGAGTCTGCAAGAGCTGAGCAGGGCAGCTGAGGACAGGACATTTTGGAGATCGCTTATTCATAGAGTGGGCCAAACCTGGAGGTGATTGGAGGGCACATAACAACAACAACAATGTTCCCATAGTCTCTTCCCAGTCCTTGTCTGCCCCATCCCTTGTTTTTAGATTTTGACCCAGAAATCTGAAGGAATGGGGCCCTCCTGACTTGACAACTTTAGAGACAACCCATTCAGGCAGCCTTTTATATTATTTTTGCTCTTATTTGGAAACGTGTTCTCCTTTTCCTAGTTAAACAGTGGGGCAGTTCATTTAAAAGTCAGCCTGCATAAGATTTGTGTTCTTATTATTTCACTCAAGACGACATGCTAACCCTATTCCGCTTTAAGGGTGGAGATTCAGTTTAAGGGAAGTAAGAACCAAGTCAACTCCAGCTCTACTTAAAAGCTATTTTGTTTCTAGGGATTTTTCAACCTTGCCAAATTCTTGGCCTGGAAAGCCATAACCAGCCCACCGCCTATGGATTACTGGAGAGCCCTGCCAATCAATTACTGGAACAAGAGAATTAAAAAATGCTTTCACCTGCTGGGGGGCCATTCTTTTGGCCTTATCCTTTGCAGAGACCTGTTGGTTGCAATATTGTTCTGCAAAATTATTAACAAGCTTCGAATTTTAACTGTGGCAGATGTTTCACTTTCAGAATTGACATTTCATTTACAAAGTGTGACCAATGAAAGACATGGAATCAGGATGAAGAAAAAGCACATCATGCCTACCTCTCAGTATCTAGAAGAATAACTATCTACTGAGCCACAGGAAGAGTTTTTAGTGCTAAATGGGATGTGGAAACTCACACAAACTGGCATTCCTAAAGAAGTGGAGACCTTTCTTAATCAAAAGTTTATCTACCTGTTTATCTCTCTTTGAATCTCTCAATCTAATCCATCCACCCATCAACATTACGAAACGGAATGCTGTGAGATTCAGTACAGGTGAAGGGAATTACTCCTTCATACACGGCATTGCTAAATTATAGAATTTACAGCCATAAATGCAATGATGTTAACCAACTGGACAGCTTTAAAACAGGATTAGAGAAATTCACGATGGATGTCTATCCATGGCTGCTAGTTATCACTTCCAGTAATCAGAGGAAGAAGACTTCTTTCTGAGTACCAACTGCTAAATCAGAGAGTGGTCTTCTGCTTGTGGCCTCCTTGTGGGCATCTGGCTAACCACTGTGGGAACAGAAGGGATTGGCTTGATCCCATAGGGTTCCTGATGCTTACATATATGAACAAATTTTGGAAGTCAAATAAAGGTAATGTTGAATTTCTTAAAGCAAGCTGCTATATAACAGATCAGACCATTTATTCATCTAGACCAGCACTAGCTCCCCAATGTTCTCAGCCAGAGATTCTTCCCAACAACTTCTACCTAAACAATATTGCATGTGTGAAGAAAATTCAGAACCATTCTAACCCTCTTCATATGTCAAAGTGGGTACAGTGGAAATTGTAGTTCAATGTTTTCCTCACTCCCACCACCACATGACTCATTCATTCCCACCATGCTATCAGTAACCTTGGAAAAAGTATATAAAACTGTACATTGCCTATATGTGTACTGATGGTCTTCATCCATGCTCATTCATTTTATATGCATTTGGTTTCAATTTATTTTATAAGATATGTTTTATTTATTTATTTATTTATTATTGGATTTATATCCCACCCTTCTAGACAGGAGTCTACTCAGGGCGGCAAACAAATAAAAACAACAATTAAAATCTACAATAATAATGTTGGGCTTCCACATGAGGTAAAATGGAATAGAAATAAAGTGAGATATAGATTATTGGAGACATCATGAGAAGGCAAGATTCTCTGAAAAGTCAATAATGCTGGGAAAGGCTGAAGACAGCAGGAAAAGAGGAAGACTAAATATGAGATGGATGGACTCCATCAAGGAAGCAGGTGCTTTAAGTTTACAAGAGTTGAGCAGGAGAGCTGAGGACAGGACATTTTGGAAATCACTCATTCATTGGGTCACCATGAGTCGGAGGCCAATGCGGCACATGTAACAACAACAAACACACTTTTAATATAACTTCATTGTAACATGGTTTGAGCCTTATCAGCTTCAGCATGAGCTCCTTCTTCCACCTTCAACTCCATGGATGACACTAAAGGTAATTTAACACCAACAGGATTTATTTTAATTTGGACAGGGTAAACAAACAAGCAACTAGGCAATTCCCTTGGGTCAGTTCCCTTCAGGTACTTTACTGAGTCTGAGAGCTTCCCAGTTAGGATCCCTGGTCTATTCTCAGTCCCAGTCACCCCTAATGGTGTTCTCCATGGTGGCCAGTTTCTCAAGGTCCACAGTAAAGAGGGATTATATGCCTACACTGAGGGCAACAATGACAGTGCCAAGTCTGGCAGGCCAACTGTCCTCTTTTGGTTGGGCTCCTTCTTCCTCTGTCTCCTCTAGCACTGTCTCCTTGGGGTTTGCTAGGTTGGGCTTCACCTTGCCGCTGCCTCCACTCCCAGTGATCTCACCCTCTCCAATAACTGGGCCAAGGAGAGGGTTTGGGATTTCAGTACCTTTCAGCTTCCTCCCAGGACACCCTTAATTGCACTAAGATGCCTGCCCAAGGGTCTTCTTTATATACGTTTCCAGTTAGCCAGGGGCTCAGATTCTTCTGGGTGATCTACCTCCATGTGGTAGCCTCCTGGAGATCTTCCAGAGCATCTCCCCAGGCCCTTCCCTCTTCTACCTCTTCCAATATCAATCTGGTAAGGGGTCCTCTTATATATCTGCATGCCCCTTTCTACCTTCCTCTTCTCTTCCTCCGCAGATTCTTCCTCCCCCCCTGCCACCAAAGCCTTCCTTATATCTCCCAGTTCCTTAGGGCCTTCTACCCCCCTGTCCCTCTAGGGAACATTCTTCTTTGCTCAAGTTTGCTGATGGTGCCTCTTCTCCTGGGACTTCCATCAGGGTTCCAGACTCCCTGGCCTTGGGTTCTTTGTTCTGTCTGGCCTAAAGACTGGCCTACCAGGGAACTGCTTGTCACAAATTCCCAAGTCGCAGAGAAAAGAGAGGATGACTTGCCCACCAGGGCACCAATGCTGGCCTCCTCATCCTCACACATAAAAAAGGACATTTTTTTAACTTTTCAAGTCAATCTTTGCTTTAACCAAATATAGATTGCATCACTTTCACATCTGTTGTTGTTGTTTTCCATAAAAACAGTCTGTCCTATTTCTGCATTAAATTAATCAACATGAAGACTTTAATCCACATGAAATTTGCATTCAGATCTGAGCATACTTTCAAAATACACATTTATGGATATAAAAATAGGCCCTTTAAAATGTATTATGGAATATCTGCGGATAAACAATTGCTTACAATATTGAGGGAAATCCAAAGAATAACTGCATTCAGATCCACACATTAATCCAGTAGATGCTGACCCACCCAAGATTCTTTTGTTTTACAGAAATGGATAAAATCTGGTACCTCTTTTTCAAAATTAATCCAGGCTACTGGGTCATTTCCCCAAATGTCCACAGAATATCCAGAACAGATGTGGACAAATCTGCTCGTCTTGCCCTCTTCCAGAGGGCAGGCATTTGTAACATATTGTAAAAATGATCAGAAATGAAATTTTCACCCATCCCTAGCAGCAATGAGCAAATCTGTCACTTTCACCTTCTATCACATTTGAATTGTGTGCATTTTGGTAACTTTTCAATTAAAAAAACGAACAATAAAGCAATTATTGTCTATCTGTAGTAACAAGATAGAATCTTAGCTACTCTGATAAAAATAGTCAAAGAGGCCAGTTACATTATACGGGAATCCTCCTCCAAATCAGTGAGAGCTGAGTCATGAATCCACTATGAGAATTTCATGGTTTGGTTTGGTTTGGTTTGGGCAACATTCCTACTTTTACATTCTTATCCCAGGGTTTAGAAATGCAGGATGTGATTGAAATATGCAGAAAAACACTTAGAATCGTAGGGCTGGAAGTTGCTCAGAGGTGATTTCCCCCCCCCCCCCAAGACCCTGATTATAGATGAGGACCTCTTCATCCATTAAAGTGTATCCAAAGGGAATCTCAGCTTCTGCTCCACATTGTCACAATGCCAAATGGTTCTGTAGACAGTGCAGGAAGTTACTATACAGTAAAGAGCCAACATTATTCCTTCTCATGGTACAGTGCAAGTGATCTTCACTCCCTCAAATGCAAAAGGAGGTCAGTGCTTGTGCATCCCTTCCAAGATACTACATGACCTAAACGTGTGAGTCCCCAAAGCACCAATGTCCATAAACATTATTCTTATTTGCTGAAGCTTCCCTTTAATTTTCAGGGGAAAGGATGATCTTTAAAACCTAGACAACAGAGTGAGAAACTGTGTTGCGGAGGCCAAGACATAACTCATATATCCAGAGCTTTGAAGAGCTTAGGTTTCGGACTGTGTCTTCGAGAACCTTCCCAGCAGCCTGGCCACCAGCCCTGCTGAACGGAGGATTTGTAGAGCTGTGTAGTCCACAAAAAGTAACTTTTCAAAGTACTGCACCGATTGTTCCATCACTTTAATCTGACTACAAGCCATAATGCTTCTGGCACAAGAGGACGGGGACAATTACAACCAAGCATATTTGAGGAAAATGATCTGTCCCGCGGTGTTGTGTCAGTTCACCAACTGACAAGGTCTTCCTAACATTGTGAAGTGTTAAGAATATGAATGATGTTCTCGGTCTATTTGGAATTCTCTTTGTTTTTCAGGGAGCTTTTCTGAGTGGGTGGGGTTGTTTGAAGAAAGAACAAGGGCTTGTCTTGTATTCAGAGCCAGAAGAACTGACTCTCTCGGCAGAGAAAACACCTGCTTACCATTTTAATGAATTTGACACTCTTCAGATAGATTCCCATACAGTCAATTGCTCAACAAAAGAAAGGCTGTTTTGTTTTCTCTCCCTCCCCACATCAAGAAAATGAAGTGCAAGATTTGGGTCAATTTTCTTGATGAAACTATGAGAAAAGAATAACCAAACCAGAGGCATTTAATTAGTTTCATTAATATGCATTGGGTTCTCTGAAAGCGCTTTGGAACAAAATCTGCTTTCAGGCAAACAGAGATAGATGGCACAGTTGCCCATTCCTGTGAGTTGGATGACTCCACTGACAAGCTCGTCATCTTTCTATATTTCAAGGAATCCTCTCTTTGTTTGTATTAGCTTTTCATTTTCTCTTCATGCACATTTGAAGCCATGTCTGTTTCTTGCTGCTCATAGTTAAACTCATATGAAAAAGAACATCCAGTGCAACAAAACCTTTCTCCTTTTCCAGACTTCAGATCAGGTCTTGGAAAAGTTACTTCTTTAGACAACAGATTCAATGCTGGCTGGCATATTCACCAAATTAAATGTTCTGCACTCTGATGTGTGTGCGGGCTCTCGTCCATGTTAACCTGTCCCACAACAAAAGCTGCAATTCTGTTTATACTCACTTATGAGTAAACCCCACTGAAAATAGCAAGCCTTACTCCAGAGTCATCTGTTTAGCAGAAGTGGGCAATAGTAGCCTTCCAGAAATTACTGGACAGCAACTCCCAAAAATTCTGGTCAAGGGGTCTAGCCAATTTGGAAGGCCTTAGTTTCATACCCTTGACTTATAAAGATGTCAGGGATGTAAGTCCTTACTTGTCCTTGCAAGTAAGGATGAAGAACTGCAAGTATTTTCTCCTTGCACTCTGAGAACATCAAATAATTTCTGACAGTATCAACTCAAAATTTGCACAGTTTGCATAAATTGCTCAAAGGTACAAACACTGCTGTCTTGTACAGTATCAGAAGCATTAGGTGGCTTGTTTGTATTTTTTCTTTAACAAACAGCTAGCCTCTGTGTTTACTGTATATGTCTGAGTGTCCTTTGCTTCTGAAAGAAAAGGACACTATACTTATGCAGACTGCAGCAGAAATCTGCAGATATGCTGAAGGGAAAAAAAAGCTGTGTTTGGCTGTCTCTTACTGTGGAAACAAGGAATCCCTGGACCTTTCTCACCAAGGTGTCTTATACGTAGTGTCAAGACATCCTGCATCGACTAGAAAAAAGAATTTAGTGAGTATTCTTCACATCCCAAAAGCATGAACTGTAAATAATATATTAGTTTTTAAGTTGCCAGAAAAGTTTCCATTTCATCCTCGAACAGACCAACAGAAGTGCCTCTCTTAGATGAACCAGCGGAACTAAAATGGACACAGATTGGATGAATGGAAAACTCTTGCTTATAACTCGTAGTCTGCCAAACAACGTCTTGCATGACAACAGTTATTAGCATATGAAAAAGCATCAAACATCTAGCTAATTAAAACACAAGGATACATATTGCAAATTTAAAAAAAAATCTATTGGGCATGAAGATTTGAAGCTCCTTATTCTGGGTCAGGCCACTGCTCTGTTCATCATAATTATAACTATCTCTTCTTTAAGTTGTATTAGCTGGCTAGATATCTCAGTAGTTTAGGGATCTGGCTGCAGGAGTTTGATTCCCCACTGTCCTCCTAGAAGAAGAACCATCCTGAGTAGCCTTGGGAAAGCTGCACAGTCCCAGGATGCCCCCATAAGAAGGGAATGCTAAACCTGTGTATTGTCTACCTGGAAAACCCTGAAAAGGGTCATCACCATAAGTCAGAATTTACTCAATGGCACACAGTGATGACGATCACGATAATGATGTATTGGTTTTCCATAGTTTCTCCTGGGTATACTTTCAACTGGAAGTTAGGTGAATTGAATCCTATGCATAAAACAGGTGAATTGGGTCCACTCCCCAATCTAGGTAATAGCCTTAATAAGCAATGATAATCAGATGAAGTATTTACTAATTCATGCATAGAAGTGACTGCCTCAAGGAACTCAAGGACCAGACCTACAATATAATGTAAATGTTAAAAAAAATCAATCAGAGTGGTCCAATTAATAATGTAGATAGACTTGCAGTCATCTTAAGAGCCAAATATGTCTTCTATTGTTTCCAAGAATCCTCAAATGAATCTGAATGGCTTGGCTTTCACACTCATATATAATGTTTTTCTATGTGGTTAACACGGTGGTGAGAATAAACTGTTTTGCTTTGCCCTTTGGGAAAGCTCTGGCCTGCAGAGTATCCTTTGTTTTTGCTTCTCCATTATGCTTGTTTTCAGAAATTGTTAAAATACAACACACTGTATGTGGTGGTGCATCTGCCTCATTAGTTCATTGCATAGAGTAAAGGCCACAACAGACATATTACATGAACACTGGAGATGACCCAGCTGATTGACACATTTTGAATGCATGTGATTAACATGCATTAATTTGCATGACATTTTAACCTAGATTGTGGATGCCAGACTATAATTGGTTGGCATTTATTTTATTTACTTAGTTTTGCTAACTTCTAATACCGTATTTTTCTGTGTATAAGACGCCCCATGTATAAGACGCCCCCCACTTTTCTAATCCGAAATTAAGAAATCTAAGTGGGGCTTAGCAAGGGTGGGGGGAAAGGGATCAAAGCGCTGCAGGATAGCTTTGATCCCTGCTTTCCCCTCCACTTGTTTTTGTTCTCTCCTCAGCTTACTTCCGTGTATAAGACAGCCCTCAATTTTTAGTTTAAAGATTTTAGACAAAAGTATAGTCTTATACACGGAAAAATATGGTATATATGTTTGTGGATACTATTTTTCCTAATACTTGTATCCTTTACATAACTTCCCCTAACATACACATTTGCTTTGGGGGGTTTTGCTTCCTGGAGAACTGCACTGCAGAAAATTTTGCATTACAAAATTCAAACAAATGCAAGAGCCAAAGAATAATAGCATTCCTGAAGGGTGAATTAATGTCAGCTTGAATTAAAATTCAAACCGAACAAATGTTTGTTCCATCCCTACCTTGGGAAGGTTTACATCCCATCTTTGCCTTGCTTTATTTTTAACTTTTATGGCAATCTCCATTTTCCTGAGAAGCATTTCAACAGAACCTGTAATACATAATCTTCCCTTTCTTTGTGTTGGCTGTGGGAGTTCACATCCTCTGCCTCTTCCTTCTCACAAGTCTGTTCCCTGAAAATGCCAAGGCATATGAAAATAACATTAAAACAAGAGAACAAAGGCATCTTCAAGTCTTGAAGGGAGTTTTTAAAAAATGTTTGGGGGTGGGGGAGAGTCCACAAGGTCCAAGTCTATTACATGTACACGTTTATTTCACAAATTACTGGGAAAATTTAGCATAAACTAAGTTCTGTACACCCACCTTTATAAAATGCTACTAACTGATTTGCTGCAACACCATCTGAAGCTGAATGCCAATGAAACAATCATAGTCCCTCCTGAATCTTCTGTGGCCATCTCAGATATGTTTGGTTTAAATTATTTTATTTACTTATTAGCTCTTGTCACCAGAAGGTTAGTCACTGGGCGATGAAAGAGCCACAGTGACTATGAAAACAATGTCAGAATTGTGATTAGAGATGGGACCTGAATTAATTGCGTTTCTTCAGATGAATATCTCCGCATGGCACCATAGGTGCCGTGCAGAACCTAATCCCACCCACCCCCAGCCAGCTGGCTCACTCACATTTCCTCACACGTTGCCAGGGTCCTTCTACTCTGGCGGTGTACCAATCTGGGCTGCCCATTCCTATCTCCCCGGGCAGTTGACCACTCTGATGAGGAGACAGGACGGGATTCTTGCCACACAGCTTTCAAGTGCTGGGATGAGGTTCAGCACGGCATCACAGGTGCCGTGTGGAGATATTCATCTGAAATTAATTCAGGTTCCATCTTTAGTTGTGATCTATATCACTGAATGGCTGTCTACTCTGGTGAAATCACAGATCTTCAGAATCATTCATTGCCATTTATAACTTTCCTTTCCTTCAGTGAACTTAAATAGTGAACACGGCTATCCTCCTCTACAGTTGATCACAACAACCCTCAGAGGTGGGTCAGGCTGAGAAAAACTGACCCATGGCCACCCAGCAAGCTTCATGGCTCAGTACTTACCTGGATCCTGGTCTCTGAAGTTACAGTGCAATACTATACACCACAGTGACCTTTCTCTCTACACTTTATCCACTGCTTTGGTTATGGGGACCAAATGCTCCACACACAAAAGATCAAAGGGCAGATGGGATGGGAGGACCAGCTGATTTGACTGGGGAAGCTCCACTAGAAAGTTAAGTAGTTCCTCCCCACGTTTTGCCAACTGGAATTCCTCTCCCCGATGTTTTTATTACCCAAACTGATGAGATCCTGAATAGGGCTGATTCACCTCCCTTTTCCTCTCTGCTTTCTTCCTGTGGCGTCCATCGTCCTCTACACTTTGCTCATGTTAATCCTTGTTTTAGCCTTCTTTCCAGCTCAACAGAATTTCTTCACATTTCTTTCCCTTTCCCTGGTCTCCCATTCACACTTGCTTGGAATATTTTCATAGAATCATGGTATAATTGAGTTGGAAGGGGCCTATAAGGCCATCGAGTCCAACCCCCTGCTCAATGCAGGAATCCAAATCAAAGCAGATCTGGCAGATGGTTGTCCAGTTTTCTCTTGAATTTTATTTATTTATTTATTTATTTATTTATTTATTTATTTATTTATTTATTTATTTATTTATTTATTTAACTTATATGCCGCCCACACTACCCAAAGGTCTCTGGATGGCTTACAACAATTAAAATACAATAAAAAGATAAGACAATTAAAATACAATTAAAATATATACTCTGAAAATTGCCATCAGGACCCACAGTTGATATTATTTCAATTAAAAGCCTTCTGGAACAGGAAAGTTTTGACCTGGCGCCGAAATGTCATCAGCGTCGGCGCCAGACGAATCTCAATTGGGATGGCGTTCCATAGTCTGGGGGCAGCTGCCGAAAAGCCCCTTTGCCTACAAGCCATCCCTCTTACCTCCTTGAGGGACGGCTCTTTCAAAAGGGCACCCTGGCTAGATCTTAACTGCCATTAACTGAATTTTGCCTTGTCTTTTCTTTTTTCTTCTTCTCTTTTCTTCATAATATTTGCCTGTTACATACTGCATTTCCTCTCATGGTGCTTAACCAATCAGTAGTCTGATCCTTTATTTACAATACATGTTTAGTTACAGTCATTTCTGCCTCAATTGTTAAAACTCACTAGCCATAAATGGGGCATTATGCTGTCTTTGAGCAAGCAGACACCTACCTCTAGGCATTCCCAAAAACTCAACTCTTCCATTATCTCAAGGTAAACAAAAACACGTAGTAGTCTGCATTTTTTCCTGAATACACAAAAAAGGTTGTGGGTGCTATATTAGTCTAAGCCCTGGCAGAGAAGAAATGACACCTTTTCTGCCCTCCAGTCTCTCCTGGTTAGTGATAAGTATCCTTAGCAGCCTGTCTCCAAAGTTTTCAGTACAGATGATGCTTGCTGATAAACCCTTATAGTCTGAACTCCAGAACTTACTGTTTCTAAGATCACAGATCGCTCCTGCCCACGTGCCTAGCCATTTTGGATTCACACCACATGCTGAAAAGGAGTTATAAAAGGAATTGCAAAACAGATTTTGGAAGTTTGCAAAAAGTTATTTTCTGTGGCAAACAATCCCAAGCACAAGCAATCATGAAAGCATGATTAGAGAACTCATTGTATCAAATTGTCCGCTGGCTGAGAATTCTGTGGAACAATCCACAGACACGGCTTTTTACCTATTGGGTTTGAAACTGAGTATTAACACTGTGAAACTATTCCCACCACTCCCTTTTAAAATATGGCTTTCCAACAGCTGTTTTACTCAATGAGAAATGGGAAGAGTTAAAATATGCTCCGTGTGTTTTCTGAAGTTTCCACTACAATTTCATGAGCATTTTTACTTCAGATATGTAAGCCTCGTCCATTACAGCTCGTGTCTGTCAATAGCTCCTAGCTCAGTGGAGGACAGCATTGGGCAGATAGTAGGGAATAGGGATGCAAATTCCTCTCCCCAACTTCTTGTTGTTGTTGTTGCTGTTGCTGTTGTTGTCAGCTCACATTTGCCAAGGCAGAATATCTCCTATCAGCCAGGCAAGCATATTTGTGAACACGAGGACTGGGTAACACAAGGCGTTAGTATCTGAAGAAGACAGGGGATTCCTCATAATTGGTCACATTCTGTTATCTGTGACTTCTCACATCCCAGACAACTGGGAACATCTTGTGGTGCTGCTAGGGTGGAGTCTGGGGCCAAATCCAGGGGCCCAGAGATCTTGGAGGGGAGGGGACATCTGACAACACAGAGCATGGCTGGTAATGAGGATAGCTGCAAACAGCTCCACTGGGTCACTCTTCACAGTGTGAGAGTGACAAACCCCCAGTGACTCACCTGTTTCACTGTAACAACCTTTTCTTCACACTTCTTTACTGGATGATCACTCATGCATGTCCTTGGTTACAGATGCTTACATAATGACATTTACTTTTAAAATAGACTATCCCAATTTTTGAAAATCCAATAAATAAATAAAATGGGCCTATTCCCAAGAGAAGTATGATAAATTCTGTGCTTCACAAATGAGACAGTAAACATGGACATCTAAAGGGGTCACACTGTAGGACCATTAAGTCCAGGGCCCAAAATTAACCAGATGAATTATTTGGTGCCTCTGAGGAATGCCTTTAAGTCATTTAGGTTTACCCTGTTGCTTGCCAGAACGCCATTCGGAACAGGCCAGATCCACAGGGGCTCAGAGGGTAGAGAAATGCCTGTTCAGCAGCTTCAGATGTGCCTTTAAAAAAAAAAAAAAAAGCAGTTGTATACTTTGCAAATTCAAGAGACTTGCCAGGAGCAAGATTCCCCCCCCCCCCCAGCTGTAATCAGGCTAGACAGGCAAGGCGGAGCCTTCAGTTGGAGCCAACAGTGCTGGTATAAATCACCTTACACCCGCTCTTAGAAACTCCTGCAAGGGGTTTCTTTAGCTCTTTTTTTTTGCCAGGGCTTCTTGTCAGAACAACCTGCTTCACAGCACTTGACCTTGATGCAGTGCTTCCTCTGCCTGCCCAGGCTCCCAACATGGTGCATGGATTCTGCTTCTGGTGTACTATTATTTTGTATTAATCTAGACGAATTTGACTAATGGAGCAGGTGTTTAAGAGGTAGAGAATTTCCTGGCGGTAGAGAGGAACTTCTCATTCAGTCTAAGGCCTTTTCATTCCTGTGGTACTCTTAAAAGGTTGGTCTCATAGAATGTTATATCTACTAATCCTACTTAAGGGAAGGAGGTTTTCAATAGAAAACAACAAATAGAAAAGAATCACCATTACATTACATTAACATTCTTCAAAAACCCAAGAACTTGGAAATAACTAGTTACAAATAATTAGTTAGAGACTACTCACAAAAATGAACTACTCATTAAATTACATTGTGACTGTAACAACTGACAACTGACTTTTATGAAGGATGCAAAAACATATATTTGATTGGCATATATTTCACCTGCCCTCCTCCATTGTTTTAAACTTTATTCTTCATTGATTTTAACAGTTTTGATTCAATAATTAATTTGTTGATTTCAATGGGTTGGGTTTTACTTGATTTTTTAAAATTTTCAGTTACATTTGTTTTTACTTGTTTTTATTTTTATTTTATGGAGTTTGCAAGTCACTTTGAGTGCTACATAGTAACATAGCATAACATAGCACAACATACTATTGTACAGCACAGCAAATCAACATTCTACAGGGCAATTCTAAGAATGGAGGAAGCCCAAACAAAACATTATAATTTTCAAACTGGATTTCAGATCAGCACCAGATTTGGCGCATTTCTAGAAAACAGTCTTCTCTTTCTCTGTGTCAAATTTGGGGGAAGTTTGGACAACAGGTTTTGAGGGTTTTTTTGTTGAAACTCTTTCCCTCATTCTGAAATAGATGACCCCAAATTGCATATATTAATATATGCATTCTATATTAAATACATTGAAACAATTGAACTTGCTTATCTTGGGGAAAAAATTAGTTTGCCTCATTCACTTTTTAATATGCAAAGAGTCCAGGCTGCAGGGGCTGAAATATTGATCCTCAAAAAAGGCCTTTCAAAAGAGAAAAACAGTGACTTTGTTATAAA
This sequence comes from Intellagama lesueurii, assembly GCA_037013535.1. Classification (NCBI taxonomy): domain Eukaryota; kingdom Metazoa; phylum Chordata; class Lepidosauria; order Squamata; family Agamidae; genus Intellagama; species Intellagama lesueurii. The sequence continues at coordinate 171,840,858 of JBAJHW010000004.1, read as the reverse complement.
CCCCAGCATGCCTGGTACAACTTATCAGCAAGAGCTTTGTGATATGATACATTGTATACATTTGTAGGCAGGGGAAGAAGATATTTGGAAAGCTGCAGGACAACTAAAAGTCACAACAGAATCAAAAGACAGGTTTTCATTAAAGAGTAAAAAAAAACACCCATAGATTTACTTTAAAGAATACAATGGAGTGATAGTCTTCCACAAAGGGGAACATTTTGCCATGTATTTTCAGGAAATTAGCTTACAATTTTGCAAGACATATTCAAAGTATTTCCCTTACTTTGGAAAAAAAGATAGCAATTGTGTTTTGTTCTAGGATTTTCAGTAAACATTCTCTCAGAATTTCTAAGACCAAACAATCTCTTCTCATAAGTTTTCATAGTGGAAGTCAGCACCACATCTAGGGCAATCTGAACTTTTGACCCTGTTAATCAGGACCTTATTATCTGTCTGTTAGCTAACTTTTTAACTCCTGTTTAGCCTAAACAGGTTTATGAGATTCATGCTTGCAAGGAGCTTCTGTTTCTGATTCTAAAAAACAGACACAAAAAGAATACAAAAATTGAAAACATAAAAATATTATATATATTTAAAAGATATGGAACAATTATTCAGAAGCTCACTTGATTAAGCTGTGAAATTACTGTTTTTCTGCTTTGTGGCTGGGCATAGTCTTATTTGATGTTAGGAGAGCATTGATTATTATATCCCGTCATAGTCACAACCATTCCATCTGTTTTGTCGCTATACAATTGCTTGGTAATATTTTTTAAAAAAAACCTTCCAAAGATGTTATGTGTCATCAAGTCACTTCTGATATGTGGTGACTATATGCATTTATGACTTCCAAAATGCTCTATGATTAACAGCTCTGCTCAGATCTTGCAGACTAACAGCATCTTATGTTAGGCTGATCTCTCTTCCTACCAACCCTCTTTCCTATCTCTATTGTCCTTTCCAGTAAGTTCTGCTTGGGTCTTGCAAACTAACCGCTGTGAATTCCTTCATTAAGCCAATTTGTCTCATATTCAATCTTCCTCTTTTCCTCCTCCCCCCACCCACTTTCACCAGAAATATATTTTCTTGTCAGTTCTGTGTTCTCATTATATGTGGGATTTCCCCCCAGCTCGGTGCCTTTTTGTGAATGGTAATGAGCACAAGAGGGTATCTTGTAGACCATCTTGTCTGCTGCCATGGGTGTTGTTAGCATTCAGGCTGCCTTTTGTTATGTAAAGTTTGGCATCCTTTTTCCTGCTGGCTACATCAGCAACATATTGTGCAGCAATAATTTCAGGCCATTTCCTGGTGTTTGGGATCATGGATACAGAAGCACAATATCCTACATTCATAAACTGGAGGTTTTTTAAAATAATTAAATAATTCAGGTGCTGGCTTATGCTAAAATAATACTGCATTTTTGAGAAATATGAAACTAACAGCCTTTTTTTTTTTAAAGGTAACTACAATTGTAACTACTTGGGGAGGTCCTGTAACTATAACTAACCAGTTATGTTTTAGGAGACTCTTTCTAAGATCTGACAAGAGCATTCAAATTCAAATCGTTGAAAGCATGGCTCCTGTCAAGCTGAATATCTCCTGTTTTAAAGGGAGTTGGAATTCCACACAGAGTTCAAAAGGGGCCAAAGAACTGTGCAATTATGGAAAGAATTCTACATCGTGCTTTTGCCCTTGTGTATGAGCCAAAGTTTCTATTGTTTTTGACTTCATTTTGAGAAGCCTGCTCCTCTCAAGACAACTAAAAGTGCAAATCTGTTATTCGTTAATGCATCCTCAAGGGATGAGTGCCTAAGCATGCAGCAAAATAAAAATGTAAACGTTACAGCTCTCGTTTGGTCATTCTGCTACATTATAGGCCTTCCTTCAAAATGAACAGTTTGCACAACAGCCTCCTTCAAGCTAGCACCCTCCAGATATACTGAGCTACTGTCCTGGCTAGGGCCAATGGGAGTTGTAGTGAAACCCATTTGGAGATCCCCAGGATGGTCAAGGTTGATCTTCAGGCTCCAGAAAAGGGAATATGTCCAAAGTGCTATCAATATACATGGCTGTTTGGGAAAGGGGGAGGTTGATCTCTCTACGCGACATGATTTTTCAAGACCTACAGTGTTAATTGATGCCCATGAAAACGTGAGCAGAAGTGACTCAGAGTCTTTGTGGTTTGCTGTGCTGCCACAGCCTAATGGAAGTTGAGAAGCCATGAAAGCTGGCACAGCAATAGTCATTGCCATCCGATTATATTGATGGCACTGGCATGAAACACAGTTCAGGAGCTTGTTGGGAGTCCAGCCAGGAAAAAGAATAAATTGCCTGTGTGGGGACTCTTCATTAAGTGCTAGCTGAGCCCTGTATCCAAAACATCACCACAATACTGTCAGAGGCTGCAGGATTCAGGACTTTTCCCTACGGCTAGAAGGAGTGTTAATCTGCCCTGGGCAAAAAGGCATGCAGGACAAAATAAGAGGACTGCGCCAGACAATTTTAGAACCTGATGTGGGAAGGGACCTTCTTGAACTAAGCTGAGAAAAGTTCCTTTTTTGGACTACAACTCCCAGAGTCTACTTGACAAGTTCTGTTGCTGAATCAGCATACCATCATCATCATCATTGAACTGCAGAGCTGGAAGGAAACCTGTGGATCCTAATCTATCACTTGATTTCAGGAATTAACAGATGTAACCACTGGCTACATCTGTTTGCAGTGTCAGGATTTCTTAATTAGCAGGGATGATCATACCATCTGCTACCCGCTTCAGATGTTTCTGTGCCCTCTGAGCATAGCTGTGAAATAATCATAGTAGCTGAGATGGCTTCTTTCACCAAGACTATGTACTGTATGCAAAAGATCTTGTGGTTATTTCGTTTTGAACAGACATTTAAGATATATTCGTTTTATACATCTGCTGCTAGTGGAGATTGAAAACTGATATAGTTTGTTTGTTGATATGGATCAACACAGCTGCCTGGACGTTTGCACCTTCCCTTGGAGACATGGCTATGGGAACTGCTATGATTGCCTATCTTTCCATAATTACCACAACACTACTGCATGTAGCCTCCCACTGGTTCAATAGTGCTATCTCTTGTTCTGACTAGTCTCAGCTTTGGAGAGCTGATGCCTGATGCCCTCACATATTTCCATCTCCCCAACCACCCTATAATTGAACTAGGTGTTAAGGGAAATGTGCATTCCCTACAATTAGCCCATTTTGCCTCTCACGGTGGAATTTCTTCAGAGGTATGTGCCTCAGCAATCAGACTTGCAAATGAAACCTATGTTTACCTTAAAATGATCAACCACAAAGCAAATCATGCTAAATACAAAATACATCCTTCATGAACATCACATGTTATGCCAAACAGGTGCCTTTCACCACTTGAAGGAGCTTCATCTCTACATACATGCTAAGGCTATAATCTAAGTTGACCTTCAGCTTCTTACACAGTGAATTACTTTGTTTACTCCCTAATCTGTTGCCACCTTGGAATAGTTCATTCCTTGGGACATCTTCTGTGCATTCCAGAGCTTGATGCTGTCTCCTAGCTGACGTCAGATGCAGTTGGCAACAACTGTCATAAGCTCCCATGGGCTGGTCCACTAAAGCTTGTAAACAACCTTGCTCCCACCACCCAGGCTGCTAGCTTATAAAAATCCCAGACTTGCAAAAGGTGTTTGTTTTGACTCAGAGAGGACAAATCCCCAAGAATAAAACTAATGCAGCCTACCAATTCTGAATTTAATTTCTCCTTCCACTGTGAAACAGCTGAGAATAACCTCCATTTCCTGATAAAGAAGGAAACTGCTTTCCTTGACTGTTATAAATATTATTTCCTTGCTTATATATTTCCCAGTAATGGAAACAGGAGAAGAGGTATTCCCACCCGTAATGTTCATTGGTTAAAAAAAAAAGCTAAACTACACCCAGCTTTCTTTGGTCTTTCTGGGATTGTTTACATGAGATGTTATCATCTTCTGTCTTTATGTTCATTTGAACAACTAGCACAAGCTCTCCCACCACCTGAAGTGGGAAACAAAGTACTGCCCCCCCCCCCCACATTGTGTATGCCTGTATGTAGCTGCACTGCATGCTGCCCTATAGACAGCAGTGTGACTGGACTGTCTGCTTACAGAAGACAGGGGCAATGTCAGCAATAGTTGGGACAGCTGGAACAAGGCAAGGAGAAGCAGTGTTGTGATGACACCACCCTCCATACACTGCCAGTGGAAAATGGTGAGAAGGAAGACCAACCGCAGGCCCAAGATGGCTCTAGCTGGTCCATTCCATTCCCCAGTGGCTGGCCGCTTTTAGAAGTTGACTTACTCCCCACTGTGCTTTGGCATTAATGAAATAACTAGATAGCTATTGAAGGTGGTCCAGAGCCACTGTTGTGGTGATCGCAACAGCTTGTCTGTGTGCAGGGCTTTTGCTGATGACCTCACTTCAGTTAGAGGTAGGGCTGGCCCTGTCTATGTGTGTGGCCAAGCAGTGCTGCTGTCCCTACTATTTGGCAGTGGAGGCAACAGTGTCAGGGACCAGATGCTGGGAGGGATGGAGATGTGCAATCACATCCCACCAGCTTTCCCTCCTGAACTCCCTGGTCTTTCCTTTCTCTGGGAAGACATTCCACCCTGCATCACAGGGTCCCTAGGTATGATGGTTGTCCTTATTCCATTATAAGTGTGGAAGCAAGCTCAGCTGTGACTTCAGTCAGCTTCTGTACATGGAATGGGAGGGACAATAGTGTGTCTTTTGCCTCAGGCAGAAAAAATAATCTTAGCGCTGCAGAGCAGGAAAGGACCCAATGTCTTGGGCTAATCCTGTGAAGCACAGAACATATGAGGAGCAGAACACTGCTGGTGTTAGAACATTATCATTGGAGTTATTACTAGCTGCAGGTATACCTTACTTCATTTCAGAGCGCTGTAGCTAAATGTATGCTCAGACTGGGGCTAAAGAGGTGTACAACCAAGCAAACCCTTCAGTCCCTACTGCGGTAATGTCTTTATTAGGACAACCAAAAAGTGAGAAACCATTCATGGTCACCAGATCTCTTTATCATGCAAAAGGACAGGGTTGGCAGTGGGAAAGCTTTGTGTACATTGAGCCAGAATGCCCATATAGGAAAATGGGTTGCTCCGTTGACTCTGAATGAAGTCTGCAAGTTATCATACACAACTGGTTCACCATAGTTGACAGCCCCCATCTGAGTCATTAGGAGGAGCACAAGAGAACTGGGAAGGCTTCCACCAAAAATGTTGCTTTGATGAATCAGTGCCTCCATGTTCATGTGGTTGCTATGCACATGATTATGGTGCACTGTTATGCTGCCTTGCAAATGGACAGAAATAATGACAGCTGCTCACATAGGCTCTGCAAGTGTCGAAGCGCTAGTAGATAAACTGATAGTTTTGCATGGGCATTTCCTAGTAATGACTCTGCCATGAGATTCTGAGGCTTTTAAGAGTGGGGGTATTTCCAAGTCAAATTAACCCACTGATTATTCCTAGCTTACCTTAATGAATTTCACACACTCTGCTGTCCTTCTACTGACAGGCAAAGCCATTTTATTCAGGCAGGCCTTTAGCATATAAGCCAATTTGCTGTTGAAGCGACTTACTGGCTACATCTTTTGTTGTGGTGGGTTTTTAAAATCTGTTCATGTTACATTTTCATCAGCATTTTGCTCTGATTTTTATTCTGTTACTCTTAGCTCCTGGAGAGCTTTCTCCAGCAGAAAGAGGGCATAAATAACTAGGTAGGTAGCTAATTAGCAAATGTACTTATTTTACCAAAAAACCTGAAGAGACAAAACACTGAGTTTTCACTTACCATAACACATATGGAAGGAAGAAATACAAGAAGATGATCTTTCTAAAGGACAAGTGGTCTTGTCTTCAGGGGCAGTCTTGCCAAAGATGGGAAGTGTTAATTTTTTTTTGGACCACTACTCCCAGATTAACTCCATCTCTTATCTCATACACAGGTATGTAAATATCTGGACAAAATACCTGGATAAATGCCAGGTACCCCATCACCATCCTTCCTTCTCTCCTGTTTTTGTCCTCTCTCTGAAGATACATTTAAAAATAAATTCCCATGGAAATACTGTATACAGGTGTTCTCTTTCTCTCTCTCTTTTTACATGCACTTCAATGTATTTTCTTCAGACAGGGATTTCCGCTTGGTATGCATTTTAGCTACCCTGAGTTTCCTGGCATCCCTGGGCAAGATTCCAGGCAGAGGATGGATGGAGTGCCATGAATTTATAGAACAAAGCCATGTTCTATAAAGAAAAGAAGCTGGAGCAGAGATGCATCTGCCTCAAATTGAGTAGGGCTGCCATCCTATTTGAGTTTCTGGGCAAGGAAGCTGAAGACTTGGTGTGGTAGCAATGACAGCTTTGAAATGTATCCAGGACAAACGTCAAATCTTGGTGATTCTTCCCCAAAATGATTTATCTTCCAAATAGCCCAGGCAAAGGTACATTATGTTCCGAGCATTAAAAAACACACCAAAAAAACAAAAAAACAAAAAAAAAAAACCACCACCCTAATATATCTTACATCATTTTAGATTACTCCAAGAAAAGACTCTGTTTACAACATTACCTCACTTGACAGCAGAACCTTTCCCAGCCCTTTAAAATGAGGTTTCTTCATGGCATTTGGAACCTTTCCATCCTTGTTATGATCCTGTTTGTTTTTCACTGTAAAACCATGCCAGCACTTTTCCTCTACAATTCCCTGCTCTTCTCTCAGAAGACAGCAAATTAGATGACACTTAGCAAGTTTCAAGGTGCATTTGTGTTAAAACTGCAATCACGCTTGACTTGAATGAATGTCGTTCAGATTCTATAGAAAAAATATATTGGGTTTTAATCCCATTTCCATCTGCACTGTAGGGTCTAATATCAGAGTTTGGCATGGTGAAGCACAGAGCTGTATGCATCCCCCAAGTGTGGCTTGTAGTCCAGTTCTCAGTTCCCCTTTTTCAGGCAAAGGAAAGGAAAGGAAAGGAAAGGAAAAAAACCCTGAATATTCTTAATGGTTGTTTGCTCCTTTCCTTCAGTAGTCTCTATAGCCCTCAGGGAGTCATGGCACCAGAAAATTGACCCTCAGACCTACTGAAGCTATCTATCTCTGTTTTTAATTGTTGAGAGTGAGAGCAATTTGTGAACCAACCAATCATGGTCACCTTTTTCATGAGGCAGAGTGACACAGTCAGCTCAGGCTATCAATGCTAGGAGGAGACCCTAAGGGAGGATGTTGTATAGTCAATGCCCAGTTGCCATTCATACATAAACCTCACAGAGGGACAACATGGCACATGATATGATATGTGACACAGAGCTTTTTCTCTCTATCTCAATGTCTTACATACTTAAAGCTCAAAGGAGGGAACTCTGGTCATGGAAAATTATGGGGAAAGGGTATTTACACCCAAGGAGAATATTCTACACACAAACAAAAAGGGAGAGGATTTGTTGTTTTTTAAAAAGACAAAACAAAATCTTACTGTGCTCATTTGTTCAGGAAATGTCTGTGTGCAAACACTAACCCAAGACAATGTAATAGGGAAGATGCAAATCCCGGTAAGTCCTGTGCTGATTTCTAGCAAACTTGGATGAAGTGGGAAAAGAGGGGGAGAAATTCCCTCCTCTAGAATACCTAAAAATGCAAATCAGAAAATAAAAGCTTGAGACACACAGCTTGTGATACCATTCAGTTACAGTGATAAAATAATAAATTATTTCAGAGCAAAATGCTGCATAATTTTCTATTATTAGTGAAATCTTGGAGTAATATGAGCTAATGAGAAAATTTCCTCGAAACATAAAGTTCAGTTTCACAACATCCTCAATTAAAATTATGCTTGCTTCTTCTTTGTGTGTATATGTTTTTACTTACTAATTAGAGTGATATACTGTCACAAGAATATAAATATTTAGACTGTCTAGGTATACTAGTGACCTATATGCTATTTCAGGGTAATATGAGCTGGACCATAGTGAGACTTTCCAAGTTATTCATTGCATCAGTCTAATGGTTTCTAAACTTGAATGGCATATTTATCAGGCCTTCCATTACAGTTAAGTGCTTTTAAGAGGAACTGCACTACAGAACAAATGAGGATTCAACCATAAATCCTGCTAAACAAGATTTGGGGCTTAAGAACAACTTACATAGAATGTCGTTGTAGTTGTAGTAGTTGTTGTTTAGGAAACAGGGATTCATCTGCTATCAATGAGGCATGTTTGCAAAAAATGATTTGCCAAAAGAATCTTGGGGACATGAAAGGGAATCTCAAAACCTTATAGAAATAGGGCTGATACAGATCCAATTATATCATGGTTTAGGGGTCAGCAATTTAGTAGTTTTGAGGCAGACTCATCTCCCCTAGCTGCCACCACAGCTGCAGTCATGGCAGAAACTACAGAAGCTCCATGATCAAGGTAGTGACTCTGCTCCAGCCCCCGTGCACTACCATTAGATTGGAGAAGAAACCATTTCATAGGGACTTTCTCACTAAAAGAATGTCTGAAGTCACAGGATGGAAATTGCACCAGAGGTGTAGGAAGCTTTGGTTGCAGTGGGCCAAATCCAGTTGTCAGTCTCAACCACAATAAATCCACTTAGTTAATGGGACTTGTGTAACTGTTGACATAACAAGTTCCACTCACTCAGCTGAACTTGTCTGAGACTAACTAATGCATTTAATAATAATAATAATGTGTTATCAAGTCAATTCTGACTTATGGGGACCCTTTTCAGGGTTTTTCAGATAGACAATACTTAAAAATGGTTTGCCATTCCTTTCTTCTGGGGGCACACTGGGAGTGTGCAGTTTGCCCAAGGCCATACAGGTTGGCTTTACTCACAGGAGGCACTGTGGGGAATAGAACTCCCAACCATACCTAAGCAACTGAGCTATCCAGTCAACTAACAAATGTATTTAGAACAGTGACATTAAGGAGGCATTAGTAATAGGGATTTCCATTATCAAAACTCCTGTGCCTGAGACTATAGCCATATATTGTTAGCATTCACACAACTAACTTAACAGACTGTGACATTGCTAAACAATTAATAAGTACAATTAATAGATAATTCCCTGAGTCTTTTCTTACCTTGCCCTGTTCTTTAAGCTGTAACTGAGAATAGGCACAGCACCCTTCTTACCCTTTAATATTTCCTCTGTACGTGGCAAGCTATCAAAATAGCATCCTTCTTTTGTACTTGTGTACTTCCTTTAGAATTCTGATATGGAACATCTAGGGAACTTCTAGGTCTTTCCCTCCACTGAACAGTCTAAAGATATTAGAAGTCTTTTAGCACTTCCTCTCCTCCCACGAAGGTATATCTGATAGCTAGGATGTGCCCGTCCTGTTTGCAAAAATAAACAATTTGTTAAACTTAGCAATAACAACATCATCTGTCATGTGTCTCCAGACTGGTCTCCAAGTAGACCCGCTGACTCCATGTCAGTTTCCTTCATAAGCATTTTAAAAACATCTTAATGTTCAACGTTATTTCCTTTATTTTTTGTGGTCTTATCATCACATTTCTCATTCTCACTTCTTTAGTCGTCATAAATACACAGCTCATTTTCAAGGTTATCAATAAGGAAGGAAATCAACAAGGAGCCATTCCATAGTAAGAGTAAAGACAGACAGTTCTTCAAATACAGAACCAGTGACAACTATTGCAACTGTGCCCCCACCAGCAGCCATACTCTTAATTCACTGCAAAGAAAGAAAGAAAGAAAGAAAGAAAGAAAGAAAGAAAGAAGTTTGCACCAATGTCTTGCTCTTTCACATCACTGGTTGGCTTAATTATTTGTGTTTCACTGTCTTCGCAGGTCACTTGCTCTTCCCACTACATGGAACCTCAAGTTAAACAACTAAATTCACTTATTTTATCTTTGCTTTTGTGAAGTGGTATTATGACGATGCAATCTGGAGCAAAGGAGTGAGTGGTGTGTGTGATGCGCCCCTACGTGTCCCCAGGTTATTCCACTAGCCTGAGGCCCACAACGCGTTCCCTCCTTTACACTGCCACCAGTTGACCTCTGTCAACAACCTTTAATTAGAAAGACTGAGGTCCAAGCTGAGAGTAACGTTGAACAAAACAGGTTTATTGGTTACAGATCACATAACCAGGTTCTTCAAAGACTTAAAGTATTCAGTACAGTGGACCCTCGACTTACGCACGGCTCCACTTACGGACTTTTCGAGTTACGGACTTCTCCAGCCGGAAAATGTCACTTTGACTTCCGGCCGGAGAATCGACATAAGAACAGAAATAGGCAGGGGGAAAAGGCGGGCAATTCAACTTTCTAACTATAGGTGGCACGGAGGCTGCTTCTTTGTGCTGTAGGTCTGTCGGCCATTACTGTGTGTAGGGTGTGTCGCAGTTGAGAGAGCTCCTGCTTTCCAAGTGCACTTAAAATTGTAAAGGACAGATGAGAACCTTTGAACCTGAAGGCGCGGGTCTACTCGCGAGTAAGCGCCGCCAAAGGCGCGGATCTACTCGCGAGTAAGTGCCACCAAAGGCGCGGGTCTACTCGCGAGTAAGCGCCACCAAAGGCGCGGGTCTACTCGCGAGTAAGCGCCACTAAAGGTGCGGGTCTACTCGCGAGTAAGCACGGCTTTGCAAGCGCGGGAGGCTTCGGAGGCTTCAGACTGGTAAGGTGCTGCTGTTTTTTCTTTTTAAAAAGTTGTTCTGGGTGGGTTTTGGAGGGTAGATTTGGGCTGGGGGGTATGTTTCTGTGTTGTTTTGTTTTTTGGTGATTTTTTTTTTGCCGTCCCAGCGTGGGACTTGCTCCACTGTTGCTGTTATTTTAATTTTTTTGGAGGGGGGTATTTTTTCCTTCTGCCGGAACGGATTAATAGGTTTTCAATGCATTCCTATGGGAAATGGACCCTCGACCTACAGACTTTTCGACCTGCGGCCACTGTTCCAATACGGATTAATTCTGTAAGTCGAGGGTCCACTGTAGTTTAATAATAACTTGTTTCACTCTTAACTCTCTTTAACTCTTAACTCTGCCACTTTCTCTAACTCTCACAGGCAAACTTCACTTTCCTGGCTCTTGTTTTCTCACACAAAACCAGAAAAGGATTGCAGAGGCGGGACCATAGGAAAGAAGGGAAGAAGAGGAGGCTGTGGGCTGGAATTCGACTCTTATTGTAACAAGTATGAATGGTGAACTCCCGAATCAATCTGCAGCCCCTGTGTGAGCACTGATTGTGATTTCAGATTTAATACAGGCTACAAATCAAATTGCAGCAAAGACAAAATGTTCCGATTCAGCTCTCCAATGTAGTCGTACCCCCTGTCCCATGCGTACTGCCTCTACTGCCAGACTTGGGGGGCTGCAGCCCTCCAGGTATTGCTGAACAGCAGTTCCCATCCATTCCAGATAGGCTGGCACCCAGAGTTGATGAGAGTAATAGCTCACAGCCACATTATTACCTACCATGTTCTGCTGTCATCTTTGTGGGAGAAAATATGCAGCCCAACATAGTTTTTCTGTGCAGTTTAAAAAGAAAGAAAACAAATTTTAGAGAGCTTTACATATTGAAACAAACTCATTGTATTTATTTGAAGGGGTAAAAGATCCATTTACTGTCTGCCACTGACGTATTTCATTGTGTGTCTTTTTTCCAATCTTCAGTCTTTCCAGATGGAAAAGGAATCGGGAAAAATGGGTATTTTTTAATATTCAGTGGAACACTTTGGCATGCCAACCTTTGTAAATCATATTCTACCCATTTATATTAATGTCTTGAAGAAGTCAAAATAATGGGAATCATAAAAGGGTTTTATAAAAACCGTTTGATTTTGCAATCACACTTATTTCATATTTCAATCAAACTGGTAGATACCATCTTATTACAGTTTTTAATACAGTACTCAGCAAAAACCTAGGAAGACAAATCAAGCTTTCCTGCATGGTAGCTTTTGGAAACTATCTTTCAAAATCCTCAGTCAATTTCTAGTCTACAGTTTCCACGTCTGTGTGTTCCATGTAGTATATTAAGAAAGGGCATGTTGATGGAAGAGGCCACCCATGTGTATAGCTGCATGCCAGGACCAGGAAACAGGAAACCTAGAGTTTAAAATCTGATTTTTATATAGTAAGCTTTCCTAGATGCCATTTTTTGTCTCTGCCTGAGGTTGCGGGGATTAGATACGGAGATGTTTGCAAGACAATCTGAAAGAGCAAAGAGGATTCACCACATTTGAATGCCTGCCACATTTAGAACTCCAGGTTCCATGCATTTTGTTTAATGCTACTGCCCAATATTTTCCTCTAGTGCGGAACTGGAGCAGCTGTGGCCCTCCAGACATAGTTGACCTGCGGTTCCTATCAGCTCCCACTAAGCTGGCCAGCAGTTAAAGTTGATGGGAGTAATAGTACATTGACATCTGGAGGGCTACATGTCCCTCCACGTGTACTTAATTATTGTATCTTGAAACCTTGGTGCTTGGTTAATGGTGATAATGGAAAGCATGGATGGGGGGTCTTTGGCCTGCAATGTTTTGGACAACATTGGCAGTCCTGTTAGCCGTGCTGGGTGGGCCTGACTGGAGTTGTAGGCGTAGAAGAAGAAGAAGAAGGAGAAGGAGAAATGTGCTGTCAGTTCTAACATGGCAACCCTTTCCAGGGTTTTCTAATTAGAGAGTTCAGAAGTGGTTTACCATTCCCTTCTTCTGGGGGCACCCTGGGACTGTGCAGCTTGCCCGTGGTTACACAGGCTGGCCCAGAAGGCACAGTGAGGAACTCTCAACCTGTAGCTCCACAGCCAGATACCAAAACCAGTGAGCTTTCCAGCCAATTAATTATATTTTATTCAACTATAATCATATGTTGCTAAACACTGGACAAAAAAAAGGACATTAGGAAAAAACTCACTTTAGCCAGTATGATCCAGCATATGTATAAAACAATCTGCAAACGACTCCCTTGTATGAAGCTTACATTAGTTTTCACATTAATAAAGACATTAATTTCTAAAGGAAGGAACATACAGCTCACAACATCCAAGTAAAATGAGCAAAGACATGGAATCATTGGGTCCAAGCCTTTTTGAAAGGGCTTTACAGCCCATAAAAGTGCCACCAGTCCAAGGCTCTTTTGTCACTGTGCTTTTGCTCTACCTAAAAAATAGAGGATGTAGCTGGAAGCTCATAGTAAATATGTACAGTGAACATCAGGAATGAGCAAACTCCTGGAGCCATTTTCCCTAGACCTGTCATGGGCTTTGGCAGCCCCTCACAACAAAACATGAAGTCCATTTAAGTCCTGTTTTTAAACAAACAAAAAAAAGCCCCCTCCTTCTGACCAGGAGCAGCAATCTGTTTTTCCTCCTTACAAGGATGCAGGGACCACATAGAATGGTTGAGGACAGGGCATGATTCCCACCACTAGTATATATGGTTGGTTATTCCAACAGGTTATACCTGTAATTTTCATGCTTCCTTAGAATCAGCATCAGAAAGGTGGAGACAGCTCAAGAAATGTTGTTGCTAAAAGTGAAGGACATGATGGCATCTCTTTCCTAATTCATGTATAGAAGCTGACTGGAAAGGCAGTTAAATTGTACATCAAGTATATTGATGTCTTCGCATGCCTTTATGCAACACACTAAGGGTACGAACAGAAAGCCCAATTATCCCAGCCTGGATTGGTCTAGATTATACTAAACAGGGTCACTTCAAAGTGTATTATTCTGTCTGGGGCAACCTTGCATCGTGTTTTGCAACCTGGGTGTCATGTCCCCCAGGGGGTCGCAAAGTGTATTCTGGAGTGTTGTGGGTCACCTTACTCTATATCAGAGCAGGATATTGAAGTTAGTGTGTATGTGTATAAATGAGAAATATGCCCTTTGTGAGGCAGAAAGAAGCTTTTGCTTTCTGAGATTTGACTTTACTCCATTAAAACTGCCTTTTAATGCAAAGGTGGTGGATGTTGCAGGTTACTAGGCTATTATAAAAAGGAGTTGCTAATCGAAAAAGGTTGGGAACCACTGCTTTAAAGGGGGAAAAAAATCCCCCTCCTGTCTTCTCCTCCATGCTTTGCCTAAGTCACTTAACACTCTAGAGAAGTGGGAAACATCCTTTCTGCTCACCAATAGAGTAAAATGGAAAGCATTCCAGTTGTTTTTAATTATTGCTAACCAACACAGTGCATCAGTGATGCTTTCAAATGGCTTTTTTAACAGTAATTAAAAAGAAATGGAACACTTCATCTCCCTTCCCCTTTGCAGGCAAATGGCTTGGAAGCTTCCCATTTCTCAAGATCATTGAGTGGCTTCAGCAAAGGGACAGTCAGGCAGCCACTTTGGTTCGATCCCAGCAACCACACACACTGGAACCAAATCAAAATAGAGCTATCCTAACCACAAAACAAAACACTAGTAGTCCAGGATAGGGACCCAAAAAGGTGTAGGTAGGCATCAATCATGTTGGGTTAGTTCATGATATGTATGTCATGTGGTCAGTGGAAAAAGGAGTCAACCAGCCCATCCCTAACCCAGACCAAACTGTGGGGCAAATGCCCATCTGATCATATCCTAAGTTAGGGACTCAGGAAGGGTACAGCTCTGTTCTCCAATCACATCAAACAGATGGAAGGTGAGGCGGAGCTTTGTCGCGGTGAAGCCAGCAGCTGCCGGGAACAGCTCTCGGGAAAAGCTGGAACCGCCTGGTCTGGGGTCCCTCTAGAAATGGGGGGATCGAAGGGGAGACCAGGAGAGGTCTCTCTGAAGCAGTTGGTGAGCCCCAGAAGGAAGAAGATTGGGCGGCAACCTGATTTTTTTCCCTCCGAGCACAGATCGGAGACGGGAGCCATTTTGGGCAGAATAGCTGTGAGTAACTCCACCCCCACCTCCCGAGGAGAGGAGAACAAGAAATACGGCTGAAAATATACAATAACAAAGTAAGTTGAAGCCTTTGATTTATGAATAACCTCATTAAGATGAAAAAGAAATTAGAGTGAAAATACTTGACCGAAAGAAGATAAGGAGCGGCGAGTCTGGCTTGCCAGCCTGCTTCTTCAAAGCGAATCTGACTCTTAAACAGCAGGCTGGCTCAAGGTCGAACAGAGAGACAGTGAGACGGAAAAATCTTGTGTTTCTGGAAAAAATCCCAGAGAAAATACTACGGGACAGGCTTTAAGGGACTGAAATTTTGTGAATGCGGTTTAGTCTGGATCTTTCTCCCTAGACTGTGGGACTCTGATAATAAAATCTTGCTTTCGGAGGAGGAATAAGCTTTTGGAAGTAAGAAAACAGACTGTGAACCATCAGTGTGACGACACAATCGGATAGATTGAGGAGCGGGGAAAATCAGGACTACAGTTTGATGAATGGGACTTTGATAACAGAAACTTGCTGGGGTTTAGAAGGAGGAATAAACCTTTGGAAGCAAGAAAACAGACTGTGAATCATCAGCGAGACGAACGCAACCGAATAGACTGAGGAGCTAGGAAAATCAGGACTGGAGTTTGACGGATTATAACGATATCTATTGGAGAGACTGACTTTCTGTGTCCGCTGTTTAGTCTGGACTTTTTCTTGGCTGGACTGTGTGGGACTCTGATAATACTGCCACGGTTGTAATTCAAATTGTTGGGCTAAAAGTTGAGCTATATATTATAATATCTGGGTAAGGAGGGGAGGAAATACTTAGGGGAGGTCTATGACGATGGGTTTGTTTTGTTGATAAAATAGTGGAAACTAAAGAGTATTATTTATACAGACCATACTCATTGGAAAGATGGAAATGGCCTCCTAAAAATGTAAATATCAACTGTTGGGGATTTTGCCAGATAAAGAATGGCAGGTTACCATGCAAATGATAATAATAACAGGATTTCAGCAGGTAAATGAGCGTCTCAGCCAGATGGAAGATGTGATGAAAGAGAAATCATCAGATGTTAAACAACAGTTAAAGGAAACTGTACTAACTCCAGAACTGTTTTTATTGAGTGCGATGCCAGGTAACATAGATGGGATTAAGAGTTACCCTGTGAGCTATTTAGCTACAACAGTCAGAAAATGTGATGTTAAAAATCGGATTACTGTCCTGGATTCATCCCTACCTTCCAAAAACTGGAAGAAAACAGAGTCACGGAAACAAGAGAAGTGTACTGGGAAAATATGGGAAGTGATATAAATGGATACTTTTTCAGGCGTGCTGAATGTATGTCCAAGACAGAAGGAAATTGAAAAAGGGGGTGTATTTTACAATTGGTCTTGGTTTCCTGATAGTGTTGGAGTAACTTAAACTAAAACATAAATGTAAGCTGATAGTTAGAGGGTAATTAAACAGTTAAAAAAAAGTAGTAGATGCTTGTATACTTAATATGAATAGGTTGGATGATTGTATATTCTGTGCTCTCCTATCCTTAAAACCCTTTTCCCATCCCTTCCACTTCCTTTTACCTTTTGTATTCCCTACCCTATTCCTAGTAGTTTAAAAATAAAATATTATTAAAAAACAAACAAACAGATGGAAGGTTATCACCGCTGTTACCTTATGTCTATTAATGGTGGGGCCAGTCCTGCATGAATGTAATAGTCATGTTACTGTAAAGATAGGTTAGCCATTCTGGTAGTTAAGAACAACTTATAATTAAATACTGTTTAGTCATACAGATTTCTCTCTCGCTGAAGTCCACAGGATTTAAGAATATCTAACTGTAGCTGGATTATGCCTAGGA
The DNA here is from genome assembly GCA_037013535.1 of Intellagama lesueurii. NCBI lineage: Eukaryota > Metazoa > Chordata > Lepidosauria > Squamata > Agamidae > Intellagama > Intellagama lesueurii. Next base: position 171,824,108 of record JBAJHW010000004.1, on the reverse strand, counting down.
AAGTTTTGTTACAGGTTGACCTCTTTTTATCACAGATCATATGGTATGTGATGGTTCAATCCCAAGGGGCTGTGAACTGGGGCTCATGCTGCAGCCCAATCAATGCAAAACCGAAAAGAACTGTGAAATTAAAAACTTACTCCTCAGATAGTTTGGAGCTCAACTGAGGTCTATTACACCTCTTGGACAAGGCTCCTCCTCCCAGGTTCTACCCCTTCCACAAAAATAGAAAGCCTTCAGGTGGTTGATCTTTGGCTTGTCATTTGGCACAGTGGTCCTAGGGATTGTGGAACATCGTTCCAGGGACTGCCAATGTACAAGCACCTCCGTCTCAGCCAAAGAGGTTGAGAGGTCTCAAGACCTTCAGGTTCAGGAGTTCTCGGTTCTCCAGATATGCACAGCCCTGGTGTCTCCTCACTGGTTCCTCAGCCTCTGATTCCATGTTCAAGTTATGGGTTATGAAAGAAATCTGTGCTAAATTCTTCTAATTTACTTCTGCAGCCCTTGGAGGTCTCCCAAGAAGGGGAGAAAGGATGTGAGAAACTCAGTCTCAGTTTTGTTGCACTTCTCTCAGTTCTGTTTGTGTTATTATCCCTTATGAGACTTTATTTCTTCTTCCTGCATTGATATTTGTATTTGTTTTCTATGCATATTTTCTGCAATGTATGCCGTTTTGTATAGTTTCCCCATTGACTGACACATGTTAGTATAACACTTTTCCTACTGAGTAAAACATTGTGTTGTCTCAGTAGGAAGATTTGAAAATCTCAGCTGCAAATCCACCCACCCATTTATCCATCTACCTCAGTTATAGCTCCTGCTTGTGTGGTATATGCAGTGCTGTTTTGGCCCCCAAAGCAACATTGTTCCAGGCCTAAACATTAGAAAACTGAGGAACAATTATAAAATGAGCAAATGGGCTGATCCACTGGGCCAATCCTATAAATATTTTAAGATGGTAGTAAAATGGCCAGCATGTATATACTAGCTGTGCTGTATGCACATATCTGATAAGCGGATGGAAATTTTACTGAGCAAAATTAACAAGAACAGTACGATCTTTCATTTCTTTAGGGTTGATCTTTAAGGCTGACCCAAAGAATAGCTAAAATAGAGTATATGAACACACTGAGTTAATTGTGCTTAGAACATTTATTTATAAAGCACATTTATACAGCAATATTTTTGCAAATACAAATTTTAATTCTGTACTCTACAAAACGTCTTGCATATTCCTCTTTTTACAAAAAAAGAAACATTACAAAAATACAGACAATTTAATATGATTTTTATACAATTGTCTTTAGTTGTTATTTTCATTAAAATATTGCTACCACAGAACTACAATATTTTAGTCGACTATAAAAAAATTAAGTCAATGCTTTTTTTTAAGCAGCAACATGTAAATAACACAGGTCAAAACACAGTTTATAATCATAGTGGATATATCTAAAATTGTTTCAGAAATAATATTTTACATAGTTAATTTTTAATGTTTTATACATTATTTATATAATATTTATATATATATTTATATATTTATAAAAATCATAGCTTGCTAGAATTGAAATGATAGGACGGATTTTGCATGACACGATGTGCAAAGGCCAGTCTGCTTGGTTAGCAAGATGGGTTCATCTCTTGAAGTTATTTAAAAAGAGCGGGATGTAGATCTGTGCTTTTGAACTACAACTCCCATAATTCCAAAGCAGCAGAGCTGCCTGAGGAATTCTGGCATTTGTAGTCCAAAAACACAAATCTGTCTGCCTCTGTTTAAAAACTTTTTTTTTTTTTTGCAGTTCTATTTGAATGCCTAGAACTAGGTTTGCTCTCATCAGCTTTCTTCAGATGCTCCTGGTATTCCTGAAAACAGAATTAAGTCTATTGTCTAAAGCAGCCTTCTCTAACCCATGTCCCTCCAGATATTTTTCACAAGGACTTAATCATCCCAAACCAGAATGACCATTGATTCTGCTGGACGGGCATGATGGAAGTCTCATTTCTACATACCCACAGTGGGCTGGAAGACTGGACTCTACTGAATACTTAAGAATGATCCCTTTTCATCAGGCCATGAAAAATACATGAAGGATTTGAATGAATATCAGGCCAGGGCAGTCCTGCCCAGCAGTCTGCCTCTTACTTGAAGGAGTCATGTTCTGAGTTTCAACCTCAGAACCTGTAGTGCTAACATATAAGAAGACTGACCACAAACAAGACAATATATTGTGAGCCCAAAATGTGGTGACCATTAAGAAAATAGTTTTTTGATTTGTTTGGGTCAATGGAATCAAAGGGGATGATTGTACTAGGCCATCAAGCAAATTTGATGCAGGCTGAACATTTAACACAACACTGTATACAACACATAAGGGAGGCACAAGGGTTCCACACCTCATGAGTGCCCCTTATTTGACAATTCTGACTTACTCTCCAAAGTATGAGAATGAAAAGATCATGAGCATACCACACAGTTTATGAGGAAAATTAGATAGATTGAAATAAATATGGAATAACTTTTACAGTTAGGAGTACTGTGAAATAAGTTGAATTCAGTTTTATAAGTAGGTTCAGTTATGCATTATTGGGTATAGAAAGGTATGTATTTCAGGGTTTCTGAAGTGGAAAAATACATCTTTCCACCATTTTAGTTGGTATGTGTCTCCTGAACCAAAAGTAAGTCACAGCATGGAACAGAGCCATAGACAACCGGGGGTGGGGGTAGTTTAGAAAGTGATCACAATTCATGAATCAGTGCTTATTTCTTATAGACATCGCTATAACCTAGTCAGTCAGCGCTATTTTCCCTTATCCCTGCCTGCTGGAATTGGAAATCTTCATAGTTAAAAAAATATAATTAAAAAGCACAGATGGCCTGTTTCCTAGTAATCATTTAGTGTTCAATAAGCTATGAACAATTTCACATTCACTACAACATGAACACTCAGCCAATTGCACATATAGAATTCCTGCATTGTGTTTTGATTCATTTTGTAATTGTTGCCTTTGACTTACACTTAGCCGAACAACATCCATTTTATGCAAATGTTGTAAGAATGAAAAAGGCCACAGAATAAGATCTCACTGGTCAGGCAAGAGTCTCTCCCTACATTCTACTGTCTGATGAGATTTTGAGCAGCAGGTAGTTGCTGTCAGCAGTCATTTTGCAAAACAAAACAAAAAACAAAGCCCCAAACAATTCATCCCCCCACCCAATGTCTACACCATGTTGTGATGGTTGTTCCGGTCAATAATGTCCACAGGTGAAAGTATCTCCCTCCGGATTGGAGGGGGAGGAGAAGTCTTTATTTTCTGCTTGAAGAGGTCCGAGACGTAAAACACCTGTAAAGGAAATAGAATACATGAATCCAGAATAAATGTTCAGAAATTTTAATTCCCACACCATTTTTCTTTCCAAATTGTACAAGATCTATAGCTGCACAAAGCAAATTATTCAGCAGTTCAGAAGTTATAATCTGCATCTATAACTGAGAACTGTATCAGAGGCCTCCCAGTTCTATCCATTACAGAACATGTTATACATCATAGAAAAGGCAGTCCTTAAAAGTTTAAATAGCAAACCTCATTGAATGTAATTTGACTATTATTGTCATGGGAAGTATCTATAAACTGCTTAGGACCATTCTACCCGAAAGTGCACCTCCTCCTATGTATTCCTCTCCAATCATTAAGGTCATCCTTTGAGGGTCTTCCCTTGGTGCCACTGACAAGTGGCTATAAGATATTATCTTCTCAGCACTGCCCCCTCCATATATGCAAAATGCCTTGCATACTTATGGGTAGCATTTAGAGGTCAAGATAAGATCTTCCTCTTCCAGCAGGCATTCAGTCCTTGATTTCACTCTTGGTGCTATTGTTTAGATTGTCTTGCTGGCTCATAACATAATTTTAATATCTTTACATTATAATATTTTAACTTTATTGTGTTTCATCTATTTTACTTGTTTTTGTGGTAATTTGTGATCTTGTAAACTGGCCCAAGAGCACTGCCAACTGGCAGCATGTAACACTTTAAAATACAATATGATATAATACAACTCCTCTTCTCCACCTGTCTTGTTGACTTTTGATATATATTTTTAGAACTGAATTGAGCTTTCTTCACCATTTGAACATTCTCTGGGAAGGCTTGGGAAGGGGAATTTATCTTAAAAAGGACAGATCAACTTTTCTATTTATTTTCTTCTTCTTCTAATGCTTATGCTATTTAAAATGTTCTCTTTACCACAATCAATAAAGTGTGAACCTGACAACAAAGTTCACATAGCTACACTTCCTCTGGCAATTTAAACTGTGCTATTGTTAAACTTCCCTTAAAAGACCGAGCTGTGCAAATATTAGTCAAGGCGGTTTGATATTTCCAAACTTTCCCACTCCCCTCACCCTTCCTCACTACTAGTAAATGAAAACTTAGTCAGGATGACTACTGAGTAGTTTCTACAGGAACTGCCTCAAGGAAGAGATATTTCCATCTTCTTTTCCCTGAAATAGCCAATGACATATCCACTCTTACGGATGTGAAAAGACCAGCACTTGATAAATCACAGAGGCAGCCACACAATGAGAACGCCCTAAGAGGAAATTCTGACATCCTCCTTCAGTTGCAAGAGTCTAAAGCCTTAGCAAGCCAGCATGACTGATGTACTCTCTGAGGGGCAAGAAAGGAAAACAATCAGACTGCACTTGGGCTTTGTAGACAACAGAATTAGCCTCACACCCCATATCCAGCACCAGAGGTTTCTCACACAGAAATCCCAGTCATTAAGCGCAGTCATAAAATGTATCTACACATATAGCCACGTGCTCAATTAACACTAGCTGGATGAAGACTGGATTGCTGGGAAATGTCCTGTTACAGCAAGCTCAACAAGCAGTGGCATGGGGACATCATTATATGGTTGAAAACTTGTTGGTATGAGTGCTGTGTCAGCCTTCTACAACCTAGTGCCCTCTAGATATATTGAAGTTGCAACCTCCACGTCACCTGGCTAGTATTGTGTTGTCTAGGGATAATGGGAGCTGTAGTCTGATGCAATCTGGACAAGTAAACATGAGAGAATGTGTGAGGACTGTCCACTTTAGCTCAGATTGTCTCTTGCAGGCTTGTTATTATAAAATTAAACTGGAAAAAAACTTGTAAACAATGTTACATTCACAGGACTCAACAGAAACTCCAATAAAAACTGCCTCCCACATTTCCCACAGCCATACTGAGCCCAAATAATAGAAAGCTAACTAACGTGGGAGCCATTTATGAACACATAAGCACCCATTGCCCTGAAAGGGAATTAGATTGCATATTGGAAGATACACTATAGATGACAACATCATTCTGATCTGTGTTTACAGAGCTGTGGCCTTACAAATAGGACTCTGATAATGGAGGGCTTTGTTCGGCATATCCCATCCTGAAACAAATACCACAAAGAACACTGCTAGGAATACAAACTCCTCAACTTCTGCCTCTCACCAGAAAGGAAAACTGAATCCACCATGACTGAAAGCAAGAACTCTGCACTTCCTTGTTCACAACCATCATGCCTCCTGGCTTGGGAATACACAATACCCATCTACCTATAGGCACGTAGGTACGTAATTCGCCTTACTGTAGTAGCAGCATCCCTCCTACAGAGACATGTACAGGGCAAACATATACGGTGAGAGAGGGCTGTGATGAACACTCAAGCACTTACAACATTCCTCATTCTCCACTGTTCTCCGAGTCTCACCATGCCAAGACTCCCCACCAAGATCCCCTACATCAGTAAGATTTCCCAGTTTTTTTGGAAAATGAGGCCCCAGACTAATTTTCTCTTTTATATATTCCCCCCCCCCCCCATTTTCTCTCATTGTTCTGGACAGGAAATCAACCAATTCTGTAAGGCTTAATGCCTTTTCTAGTGAATCTTGCACAGGACAGATGTCATTCTATTTAGGAATTGTAACAAACCCCTCCCCCCACCCCCAGCTTGGTGTTTCTTCTATTTTTTTCCTGGCCAATCACGCTCAGGAAATCATGCCATTCTCCACAGAAATTGTAACAATCCTCTACAACTTTGCATTGCCAGAAAAAAAAAAAGTGTCCACAAACCTTCTCAGACATCCTGGAAGATTTTCCATGAGATTTACTGGAGGAAAAATCTTATCCAGAGAGAAATCTCATTGCAAAGAGTAAAGAGTGATATTTTTTTTCCCCTCCTAGTTTCTTTCTGGTAGTAAGACACTGTGAGATTCGCATACCTACTCTGAGATATAGGAGATAATGTTAATTTCACCCCCCCCCCCCAAAAAAAAAGCCCCTGGGAACTCCTACCAAGGACAGGCAACAGTAATTGTAGAACATTTATTTTTGCTTGTCAACATCAAGCAGAGTCCAGGTATTGCCATTACAGGCCAAACACCTATAACACACATTTCCTTGCATTATGAGAGTCATAATTTAGGGTTCTTGCTCTATGGGTGATTGTGTTCAGGAGCAGTATTCTTGTTCACATGTTATAACTTAATGCCCGTAGTTTTGATACTATTTTGAAGATGAAAACTGCAGGAAGATAAAGTTGCATTTCTAGGTTCAGTTTTCCCAGCATTCTGTTAGCCTGAACAGTCTTTTCAGAGTGCAAAACCACAAAGCGTATGATTGTTAAGAGAGGTTGCTTGCTTTACTGGATACAGATGTTTGCAGTCAGGCTTCCAATTGTCTTGCTAAGTTCCCAGATCAGTTAGTTTGACATCTAAATATTGGCACTGAAGCATATACTTAATTCAGTGAGGAAACAAAACTCTACTCAGAAAAATAGATAGTCGGCTGAGACCAAAGAAAAACAAACAGCAGCCACTGCTTCCGTAGGCTTATTTAAATGTTAAGTTCTCTTTGAACCCCAGGTTCAATAGCAGTGTTAGGGTTGCTGAACTAAATCAACAGCTCCATTTTATCCCTCATCATTGGCATGCAACTCCCTTCTTTTCAGCAAGAGTACATTAGAAATTGGTGGGCAATCCAGATTCTCATTTGGTTCTTAAAAATCATATTGTATTATTTACTCTGTCCCATTAAATATTATACTTTGATGCAGTGGTCTTGGCTAAGTTTTGATTAAGACCAGTGGAAACTAATGCTCAGATCTATTCCTGGCTCCATCTGCATTTTTCACTTTTGTTAGAGTTTGCATTTAAAAGAACTGCATATGTACCAATGAAGCTCCTTGAAATTGTTTAATATGAACTGGGATAAATTCAGGTGCCCATTAGAGGCCAAGCATGACTGAGATAATTTCCAAAGGGTGTTTAAGTTGCACAGAGATGAATGGATAATTAAGTCTTTCAGTATCCTATTGGCCAAAATCATGTTCCTTAGCAAAATTAATCACACTAGAGTTGGTCCATTGAAGCAATGGAAATTTAGTGCAGCAATTCCTCCATAATTTACATTGATTTAAATGGGCCTACTCTAACTGACTTACTTTAAGTATAGTCACAGTTAGAGTAGGCCCATTTGAATCAATGGAACTTACAGAGAGGTTAATTTATTAAATCCTCAATGATTCAATGGGCCTACTCTAGTGTGATTTACTACAGTAAACAACAGGATTTTGGACAATGATTAGGCATATTTAATTTTCACTGGATCACTTGTAGAATTAAATTTAAATGCTAAAACTTCATTGAATTGAACACACTTCTATTGCTATTCATTACTCATTCGTTCATTTATTTCTATGAGTTTTATGGAGCAGAGGGTTGAAAGATAATTCCAAATGCTTTGCTTCTCACTTATCACTTCTGAAGACTGGATTCAATCACAACTATATCCACATTCTATACTGAGATCTCCATGACAAATCAATTTGTGGCAGGAGCAAGTGGCGGTTGCGCAGTGCAAGTGGCAGATGAGGGGATTAGGTTCAATCTGGCCCAAATTTTCCAAATGAGTAAGTTATGGATGGTGTGTCATCTTGGCTTTTCTTAGCCTTTGCTCTGTAGTTCATGGTGTGTGTGGCTTTAAATCAGATATTTGGTAGGAGCAGTAGCGTTAATTCCCCTTTAAACTGTATTTCACTTGAGCAGAGGCTTGAGGTTATAAAAACACTTAGAGAAATCATGAAACATGATCTTCTAAAGTTAGAAAAGTGTGTTAAACCCTCCTAATGCTTCAGCTGCTTAACACAAAAACAAAGGGTAAATGTATGGAGTGTTTTTGCTTGGATTTATTCCATTTCCCGTGGAAGGTGCTCTCCACCCATAAAGAAAACTCAGCAGCAGACAACTGGGAATGTGCTATTCAACCACTGTAACTGATCAAGGTATTTTTAAACATTAATGATTTTTAAAGGATTCATTGGATCCAGAACATTTTAGCAAAGAGCTGACATGAGATTAAGGTGAACAGGAGAAGAAAGTGGCCTCACAAATTCTTACCTACCCACATTTCACAGCTATTTCTTTGGAATTGGTTGCTTAAAGATATCTAAAAGATATTTTATTTTCACCAATTCTTAATGCATTTAAAACTTCGAATAAAACACAACTATTTCATCAGCTTGCCTGAAATAAATGTTTTGCATGTATCTTTCCAGGCTATAGTCCTGATTACCCTTGAAAATGGAACTTCTCATGGTTTCTGTTGAGTATTTCAGGCTAAATGTGCCATCAGGGCTGTGACAAAATCTGGAGTGTTGTGGCTTCCTTTTAAAGAGGAGTTAACATTGCTTTGAAGGAATTACTGAGGTGATAAAACCTCAAATGTGGCAAAGAAAGGAAGCCTCTGAAACCATAGAAGCAAAAGGCCAGATCTATTTTATTATATTTGTTCACTCAGCAATGTAACAGAAAAAAATGGCCAGTATACTGATATGATATGCAATCAGAGAAAATACAGAGCAAAAACCTCTTTTCCTAAATATAGCAGGCCTTTAAAAGGATAAAGATGAGACACAGCTATGGTGGTAGCAGCACTTACTGTTGTGCCCCAGAAAATAATAGATACAGTACTTGGTTCAGATTCAAACTGCTATGATTTTCTCAGCTTTCCATGCTAAAAACTGCTGGGTTTCAGGGTTGCAGCAACTGGTTTATAAATTTTTGGAAAGAAGGATGTACAGTTGCAAATTCTAATGGTTGCCCTGTTTAGAGATAATGTGGCCTGAGTTTTTAAACTCAATAGCTGTAAAACCTCTTCCCAGCAAGTAATTAATCCCCCCACTCCGCCCAACTGAGAGCACCCACAGGCACGAGGGAGTTGCCTGGTTTGCAAATCTTCTCTCCCAAGCACTGAGTGCTTGGGACCAGGGCAGGAGGCAGTTCTGAAATGTTGAGGAAATGGACACCCCCGTCCCAGCCTGAAAAACTCCCAGTTCTTGCTTCCAAAGATTTCTGTATATATATGCTTCTAACTGTGGCTATGGGGGAAATATGCAGCTGAAGCACCTGACAGTCCACCCCACACTACTTGGTTGACAGGAAGTGTTTGTATTTGACTTGATTATACAGAGCAGTACAACCTGTTTCTGTATGGAAACAGCTGAAGAGAGCTTGTTTCATATGGAATAAACATTGCAGCAGCAAAAGCAGTTGTCTGCCCCTTTAGCAACTCTTGCTGCTGCACAGGAGCACCAAACCGTACAAACCTGTCGGAGCAAAAGTATAGGCTAGATACTGGAAATCTATAATTTTAGGAACAAGAAAAAATACAAAAGCACAGCAAAAGAGATGGCACTAGGTCTTTTCTATGTATACAGTTTTACAAACAGGCTTGAGGCTACGACTGAACATTTTAGCTACTCCTGGTGAACAGGAAATCATGGGAAGGCAAAGGAAATCACTAGCCATCTCTCTCTCAACTTCCTTTTCTAGGGCCCTGTCTGTCTCTACCCAGAAGGGCTTCTGGAAGGGCAGGGCAAATCATGCCCTGTGCCCTGTCTGTATCCTGGTGGAGGACTGAGGTTTACCAAAGGGCAGCAGACAGGGTGGGAAAGCTCAGGGTTGAAAAGGAAGGCCCGCACATGTGTCTGGCATTGCTCAGGCAGCTGTTTCCTCAGCAGCTTCACCTCGTCACAGGAAAGTCAGCCTATAGCAGCCAAATGCTCACCCCAGTAAAACACACCATCTGTTTACAGGTCAGGGAACGAGTGCCAGCTTTGCAACTTGTCATTCAACAGGAAGCAGTGAAACCATTCATTTCTTGTATTAGTGCCTCTATTGTCTGTCAGAAGCTTTTTGCTCTGATACACTGAGTTCATCATCATCCTACTACCAACAACCCTTCCTGATCTCTCTGCCCCATCCCACCATCACTTGCCAAACTCAAATAATGAAATAACTCCATATGACCAGTTCTGACAACAGGCTGTAATAATGACAAAACCACTTAACCCAACGTGAGTAAGAAGAAACTTCCAAAGTTGTTCAAAGTTAAACCCTGGGGCCCATTTCTTCTTCTTACTTCCACTACCTCATGACAGCATGATGCACTTTTTATTTGACCATCAGCAGGGATAATAAAAAAAGGTCAGCAAACCACTGAAGATTACTGTTTTCTGCATTGTGTGTGTGTGTGTGTGTGTGTGTGTGTGTGTGTGTGTGTGTGTGTGAGTGAAAGAGAGAGAGAGAGAAAGAGAGGAGATCATAGAATCATAAAAAAACGGAGTTGAAAGGTGCCTGTAAGGCCACTGAATGCCATTGAATTCAACCCCCTGCTCAATGTAGAAATCCAAATCAAACTATATCTGATAGATGGTTGTCTAATTCTCTCTTGAATGCCCCATCCTGTAACTGTGCATTTGGTTTCCTTTTCATAGGTCAAGATAAATTAAAACTACAGCATTCCCACTGGCTACCATGGAATAAAAAATGATCAAAAAATGAGATTAGTCTGGCAGAATTTGTTCTTGACAAATCCATGTGGCCTTCTAGTTATGACTGCATTGTTTTCAAGGTGCTTGTGGAGTGACTGCATTATAATCTACTTCAGAATTTTCCCTGGGATTGATGTCAGGGTGACGGGTCTGTAGTTCCCAGGTTACTCCTTTTTGATGATAGGGACAATGCTAGCCCTGTCCCAATCATCCAGAACATCACCATGATTTCCAGAAAACAATAGAGAGTTCTTCAGCCAGTTCCTTCAATATTCTTGAATGTACTTCATCTGGCCTAGAGATTTGATTTTGTTCAAAACAATACAGTATATATGTTGTATTCCACCCAGATGGGCGGTATAAAAATTCAATCAATCAATCAATCAATCAATCTTCCTTAACTATTTGTTTATCAATCTCACCTTGAAATCCTGTTCCCTCAACTTGTTCTTCACATTTGCCTGGAGGATTATACACTGTCTTTTGCAAAAAGACTGAGCTAAAGTAGGAACTAAGCACTTCTGCCTTTTTTAAAACATCTATTATCCCTCTTTCATCTCCACTGAGCAGCCGACCTACTACTTCTCAGATACCTGAAGAATGCTTTTTTGTTGTTCCTGCTTTTAACCTCTCCCTAACCTCAGCTCATTTTCAGCTTTTGCCTTTCTAACACCATCCCTGGAATTCTTTCCTTCTTGTCTGTACTCTTACTTCATGGCCTGGCCTTCTTTCCACTTCTTATACGTGTCCTTTTTTGTTTTCAGATCCTCTCCGAGCTTTCTGTGAAGCCACATTGGGTTTTTTTTGTTTGTTTGTTTTTTGCAGCCTTTGACCTTTTCTCCTTGTTGGAATTGTTTGTAGTTGTGCCTTTAGGACTTCCCTTTTTAGAAGCTCCCACCCATCCTGGACTTTCTATTAGGATCTCCTGCTATGGGACCTTACCTATAATTGCACTGAGTTTATTAAAATTGACTTTCCTAAAATTCAGCATATACGTGTGGTTATATTACCTTTGGAGTCAAGAACTCAAGTAGAACATGGTCACTCCCCCCCGCCCCCCAAGTTCCTCTTACTGCTGCTTCTTCGACCAAGTCATCACTATTGGTTAGAATCAAGTCCAGGATATCTAATCCTCTAGTTTCTTCCTATAGTTTTTGCAGGAGAAACATTTCAGCAGCACAAGCCAGAAATTTTTTGAAAGGGCCATAATTGGCAGAATTTGCCTTCCTACATACAACAAAACATTTGAAATCTTCTATTAGTCCTATATCACGTCTCTTCAAAATTCTTGCAATTTGTTTCTCAAAGGCTTCATATGGATCTTCTCCTTGATTAGCTGGTTGGTAATAAACTCCAACTACCACGTTCCTTTTTTCACCCCACTTATATTAATCCAGATGGGACAATGGGACAACCAAGCTCATTCTCCTGTATTTCTGTGCAGGAATATGTATTTTTGACATATGCTGCAACTCTATCTGTCTTTCTATTATTTCTGAACAATTTATATCCTTCGTTTGCCATATTCCTGTCATGGGAGTCATCCTACCAAGTTTTAGTTATCCCTCTCAAGTCGTATTTACCCTTCTGAATTAAGAGTTCCAGTTCTTCTTGTTTATTTCCTATACTTCTGACATTTGTATATAAACACTGGAGATTGTGTGATTTGTGAACCGATTTCCTTTTATAAAGATTATTATTGGGCTCCATTAGACCTGCTTAGTCTGTTTCTCTTACTGTGCACAAGCCTTCATCTATGTTTACCTCTGAGCTCGTGTCTTCCTCCTGCTTCCAATTAAGTTTTGTGCTTATAATTCTTGAGTTTCCTTCCCAGAGTTTCAAAGTCTGATGTGATTTATTTGTAGTTCCTCTTGGCTGTGTCATTTGTTCCCGTGTGGATGAGAAGAAGGGTATATGTATCTGTGTGTTTTGTGAGCAACAGCAATCCTTCTGTCATATTCCTAATCCAGTATCCAGAGAGACAGCGTGCCTGGAAGGTTGATGGGCCTTCCTGGCAAATTTCAGTTTCAATTCCACACAAGATAATGGATAATTATACCATTTCCCCTACTAACAAGTTATCCCTCATTCAGTGGTTTTCAGTTTTTTCCTCACTGCTACGCTCTGAAACTGGAAGGAAGCAGAAGCAGAAGACTTGTAGGCCAGAATTAACGGGCATGGGATGGATTATACACCAATTTGCTTTTCTGTGCAAGTGTTCTCAAATTGTACTATCTCATGGTCAAACTACATTTTAAAGTAGAGTTCAAACATGTGAACTTCCCACATATTTTACTTCACAAAATGTTGCAGGAGCACCTGACCTGGAGGGCTGGATACTGGGGTACTAAAAGCTCTCATCCTTTGAACTTGACCTGTGAAGCTTTGATTAAATCATCACCTCTTGAAGCAACTATTGTTTCAAAGGGGAAATGTTCTTTATAGGCGGAAAGAACATAACTCTTCTTAGGCTAACAATGGTTTCGGGGAGACCTTCCTCAGTCTTTCTCTCTCCCTCTCTCAAATTGGCATCACCCTCCTCAGTTTTTTTTTTCTGCACATATTCTTATTTGCACAAATTCTAAAAGAATTTAAAATATTACTATAACACAAATCCAGCAAACACACATTCATGCATCGTGGGGGTGGAGTTGCAGCTTGTTGGGGGTCTAAGATTAAAGACAGGATGTCAAGAAGTGCCAAAATCATGTCAGGATTGTCACCTGACATCGTGGAGCAAGGAGATCGTTTCAAGGGATGGATGCCATTTCAAAAATGCTTTGAGGACAGGATTTGATATTTAAAGGTTGTTTTAGCCCTTTCCCATCATTTTATGTCCAAAGTATCCTCTCTTTAGGAACAGAAAGTAACATTGCTTCTTGGGGTTTGATTTTGAGCACACATATAATACTGTCTTGTTGGAGTTGGTTTGTCTTTTTAATTAAAACAAAAAACAAAAACAAAAAGAACCCAGTTACCAAACCAGAGTTTAAAGTGGCAGCACAGGGAAGAGAGTGCTTGCAGTGTAAACGTCACAGGAGTATTTAGAGACTACACTTCTGCCATAGATAAACATGATAAACAAGGAAGTGGATTCCACTGTTTCCTGATTGCTGCTTCTCTGTTCATTATAAACAATCACACCATTCAAATATTTTTTTAAAATCAATATATGGGGGAAAAATACAAAATCTATGAGCCAACCAACATATAAACATTTTACTTGATGTCCAACCTGTGCAAATGCATTAAAAAGTCAGCCTTGTAATCTCTCTCTCTCTCTCTCTCTCTCTCTCTCTCTCTCTCTCTCTCTCTGCATAAATTAACCCTTTTGTTTCCTGCTGAAGACAGCTAAGGCAAATTTCAGAAAGGCTCTTATACCAGAAACTTATATATGTATTGCAGTATGTATAACTTGGGATATGTATCAGGTTAAAAGGAATGAATAATCTGGTTTCATTTGAAATGAATTGTAAAACAAACCAGACAGTTGAAGACAAGTAATTGTTGCTTTAGCAGACTATTTATGCAAAAAATGCTTCTCACTGTATTATAAAACAAAACATACACAGCAATAGATCGCCATGCTTCCAATGAAACTAAGAGATGCAAGTTTCAAGTTACTGAGCTTTCTGATTTAACTCAAAGGCAAACATTGATCTGTGCACGTTTCCTCAAGCATCAAGCACTTTTGATTGGATTTCCAGTCCGTTTATGGGAAATGAGACTGCATTGCTCACAGAATGTTGACAGTATTTTGGCTAACACTGATACCTGTCTCTCTCTCTCTTCCCCCACCCCTGTGTGTGTGTGTGTGTGTGTGTGTGTGTGTGTGTGTGTGTGAGAGAGAGAGAGAGAGAGAGAGAGAGAGAGAGAGAGAGAGATGGAAGGGAGGGCTTCAGCTGCCTTTGAAAGTGTTTAGTCTTTCAAAGAAAAACAAGCCAGTGCTGTAACCATTTATGCATTCACCTAGGTGAATTATCCTGGTAATTTTCCCAGTCTGACACATGTTCAAGTATAGCTTCTTTCCATACACTAAACGTACTGAACCTAATATGCAGAAAACAACTGTTTCACATAAGGCTAATTTTATGCATACTACACCTGAGAGTTAAGAGTGCACTTGGCATTTATTATTCTAGCTTTCAGTATATGAGGACATCACATTTTGTTTTCTTTCTTTAAGGCTACCCCTTTTTTTCCCCTTCATGGTTTTAGAAAACCTAACCAGGACCCCCAGATCGGTCAACCTTCTCTTCCCCCAGCACTTCTCATATTGAAACAGACTCAGCAAATGCAAGTCATTATGACTGCAATGTTTATCACTGTCTCAAGCAGAACCCAGGAACCCTGCAGTGGACTAATACCCCTCTTGCATTATCCCTCTTGCAGATACGATACATATGGTTATTTGGTGAAACAAGGCACCAGCGATGTAGTCCACTTACCACGCAATAAGCCACCAGGGCTCCCTGTGTGAAGCCTGCCAGTACATCTGTTGGATGGTGTTTGTGGTCAGACACACGAGAAAGTCCTGTGTAAAATGCCATCATGATCAATGTAAACTGTAGCAGAGGACGCAGCAGGCGGGCTCCTCTCCAAGTAAATCTGGCTTGCAGGTACAGCTGTAAAAGGAAAAGCAAAACAAAACAGGGGGAAAAAGACATTATAATGCCTTCCCTTCACAGGAGTTTGCACCACCATTAATTTTCATATGGAGCTTCTAAGGATCTAGTTCAGTGCCACACTGACGGTAAAGTCTCTGCCAACCACCAGGCAGACCTTCTTTGGGCTGTCAGCTTCCACTGAATGGAAGCCAGTGTCAAACACCAGAATGCCAACTTCATGTTGCAATTTGTTAACCTCCCTTCCCTGAACTAACAGTCAGGTTGCCTTCTGAGTGCACCTATCCCTATAGAGAAAGATGAACAAGTCAGTCACAAACACCATTTTTGATGATACAACAAAGCCGGTTTTCTTTTTTTATTTTCTTATCCATTTTATTTATTTATTTATTTATTTATTGTATTTATATCCCGCCCATCTGGTCAGTTGACCACTCTGGGCGGCTAACAGCACTTAAAACAAAACAATTTAATATATCAACAATATACAACATCAATAATCAATAGATCAAGATGGGAAAAAAAAATCAATCAAATAGTGGCTGGAGGGAAGGCCTGCTTAAACAGCCAAGTTTTCAATTGGCTTTTGAAAATGCCCAGCGAAGGGGCCATACGGGTCTCAGGAGGGAGCTTATTCCAAAGGCGAGGAGCCACTGCCGAGAAGGCCCGGTTTCTTGTTTTTTCCTTCCGGGCCTCCCTTGGCATTAGGCTCCTCAACCTCACCTCCTGGCTAGATCGAGTGATACGGGTAGATTTTGGTGGGAGTAGGCGTTCCGCCAAATATCGAGGCCCTAAACCGTTTAGGGCTTTGTACGTAAGCATTAAAACTTTGAAATCAATGCGGAACCGAACGGGCAGCCAATGCAAAGCGGCCAGAGTGGGAGATATATGATGGTATTTTCTCACCCCACTAAGGAGTCTGGCCGCCGCATTCTGCACCATTTGGAGCTTCCGCATCAACCTCAAAGGTAGCCCCACGTAGAGCGCATTACAGTGGTCTAATCTCGAGATTACAAGCACGTGTACCAAAGTGGTGAGCGCCCCAATATCAAGATAGGGATGCAGCTGGGCAATCTGCCAAAGATGAAAATAGGCGGAACGGACCACTGACGCCACCTGCTTTTCCATGGTGAGCGCCGGGTCCAGATGGATCCCCAAGCTGCGAACCTCACTCTTCGCGGTGAGAGTCACCCCCACAAATGAGAGGGAGTTTCCCAAACCACTGATGGTGGGGCCACCCACCCTCAGGACCTCCGTCTTGTCCGGGTTCAACCTCAGCCCATTTTCCTGCATCCATTGCAGTACAGCCTCCAAGCAGCGCTGAAGGGACAGAACGGCATCCTCTGCAGTTGGAGAAAAGGAGATGTAGAGCTGGGTGTCATCAGCGTACTGATGGCACGATGCTCCACACCCCCTGATGACCCCACCCAGTGGCCTCATATAGATATTAAACAGCATTTTTAATATCTACATGAGGATATTCAGACACTGTAGACAGGATAGACACCTGGCTTGTGTCTCTTTCCATACTAGACAAACTAGAGAAGAAACCCTAAGAAATGGATCCTTGATTATTAGTGTAGAAAGGAATGGAGGAGCTTCCCTTTAATACTTTATCATATTAGTTCCAAGTCTGAAGGTTTTATAGCATAAAATCACTATAAAATAATTTTCCTACAAAGGCACATGAAGCATAGAACAAGGGTGGGAAATTTCAGATTTTGTTGGATTCCAAACCACATCAGCATCAGCTGGCAGGACCAATGAAAAAGGAGAATGGGAGATGTGGTCCAATGACATCTAGAGAGCAACTTGTTCCCCACTTTTGATACAGCATGATGGAACACCATAATAACTTGAGACTTTGAGTCATGGAAGATACAGACTCTCCTTGGTGAATTCTCAGGAGAATAAGCACAGGCTCATATCTGCGTATGTATATTATGAGCAGATCCAGCGCAGCAGGAAGAAAGGAAAAAAGCTAAACCCCAAAGCAACCCAGTATTCCTACTGTGTGATCTGACAGCTTTCTGAACCTAAGTACAATTGGCCATTCATTTTACACATCATTATCACCTTGAATTTTCAATTAAAACAAAGCAAAAAGCAAACTGTGCTACTTATATACCATCCCACAGGGCTCAAAGCTCTATCTGGGCAGTTTACATTATGGGATTATGCCCATTTTACCGACCTCAGAAGGTTGGAAAGGAGAGTCAAGCTGGTTACCTGAGACAGGGATCAAACTCAGGTCACGAACAGCATCTTGACTGCAGTTTAACTACTGTGCCACAAAGCTTCTTAATGGCACTATATGGCAGAGGATGTACTCAGAGGAGAATTGAGGAGAAAACAAAATGGAGAGGTTGAGTTTTGCTGTGCCTCCCACCACTTTTCATGCTAGCTGGAGGATTCTGGGAGTAGTTGTTCAAAAAAGTTGACTCCCAACACCATCAGCAGGGGCGTAATGGGGGCGGGGAGAGATCCCTCTATCAAAACACTGTTCATAATTTATATACTTGGTCATGTCTTACCTCTGCTATTTTTTTCTCCTAAATACAAAAGCCTAGATTTTTAAGATATTGTTGCCCTAATCTTTTTATGATTTTCCTTCCCCATTTTATTTAGTTGAGATAAAGTCTTAAGAGAAAGCACACCCAATACATCCACACAGCACAGATGATGGCATTACAATACTGGCTGTTTTATTTTTAATGCCTTTCCTAATCTGCCTTGAATCCTCATATTGTTTAACACCTTTGTGAAGTAAACTATAAAGCTCCTTGGCTGTGAAGTACGTGAAATACGGACTGAAAAGTGGAATTTTTGTTTCAACAGGGGAAGAAAACAACAACAAAGCAACATGCATAGACCTGAAAATGAAGCAGCTGAAATGATGTCAAATGGGCCGTTTCCTTGCCTCACCCCTTTCCATTTATCCTGATCTGGTTTCCTCTCAAAAGCCCTGGGCACAGCCTATTCCTCAGGTTCCTGTGGGAACTAGGAAAGCCAAAAAGGGAAGGGTCTACAGGAAAAGTACAAATTTTGTTGTTGTTGTTTAGTTGTTAAGTCGTGTCCGACTCTTCATGACCCCATGGACCAGAGCACACCAGGCCCTCCTGTCTTCCACTGCTTCCCGGAGTTTGGTCAAAAAAGCACAAATATCTACCCCCAAATCAAAGAAGCTGGAGGCCGACCTAACCCCAAAAGTAGGGTGAGGGGAGTGTGAGCATTACAGAATCCTCTGTCAACTGCTGCCTTCCTGTGCTGCGGAGTAAAATAGGGTAGAGCCTATGAATGCTACAAGTTCATAGAAATGTTTGCAGTACATAATCTTCTACGCAGAAAACAGCCAAAATAGACAGGAGATTGAAGTACTGTAGCTCTTACATTATAGCCACTACAACTAGGACTGCATACAAATGTACCAGCCACATATTTTTCAAGAAGGGGCATGTGCCTTCATATTATTCTTCAATCCCGCCTCTTTAAGAAAAAAACAAACCAAACAACACAATGAGACTTTCCAGTTCTCTGAATAAATGACATGCAATCAGATTCTTTGCCAGGACTTAATTACTAGAATACTGGGTCTCAAATTCACCCTCAAGACTGCACTTGCCCTTTGTGACTAGGAAGTCCTTGGCTTCAACCCAGGCATGTGGACAACGGTTCTGTGAAATCAATAGCCGCGAGAAAGGCGCGACATGCCCTCCGCGCAAGGGTGACACGCCCACCGCGCAAGTGCGGGGGTGCCCCCGCCCCCCCGGGCATGGAGCTCGCTCCCCCCAGCTGGTCCGCGGCACCAAAAAGGTTTGGGACCACTGATATATGGTATACAACTGATGTGCCTCCAGTAAGTGAAGGCACCTGCCGTGGAATCTCTATTATATTGTTCAGAAGTCTCCTGCAACTTCCAGAGTAGACATGGGGGGGAGGGGTAGTGGCACACATAAAAAATGGCCCTCTTCCTACTTTACCGACAAATGTCTTCAATTAATAGAGGGACAACCAACTGCACCCTATGGGTGCAACACTCCCCACAATTAAATAACATTCTTAGATGAGTCCTGATTAAATTAAATCCCTGTTCTTCTTCAATGACTTCATTTATATCATCTCTGTTTATCCTACCATTACTTGCTTGCATCTTTCAGCAGACAGAAAGATTAGGTGGAGAACCAATTTAGAAAGAAACCGGCTGACTTTCCATTACATTGGTGGAATCCCTCGTGTAATTAATGATTAATTGTAATATTTTGAAGATCGCAGAATGAGATGGCTGTCCTGTATTCATCTACCTGAGATTATGTCTAAATGAATTCAATGGGGTTTACTTTTGAGTAGACTTGTATAGGATGGCACAATAAGAAAACCATACTGGAAAGAAAAACTTCATTGTTTTTCTCATTATGTCATAAAGCCAACATTTGTTTCTGGTTTTTTGGGATGTGGCTATTACAATTTGAAATTATTCTAGATTCTAAGGCAGGGGTCTCAAACATGCGGCCCGCGGGCCATTTGCGGCCCGCCGGACGATAGTTTGTGGCCCCCGCCTTGCCTGCCCCCCCCGAAGCGCCCACGCGTCCTCTGCTGTCAAGAGTAAAAAAAAGCCTCGCCTCGCTCGCCGGCTCTCTCCCAAGACAGCGCCTCTTGCACCCTCCATCCGGAACTGCAGCCTGCCAGCCAGCCTGCCGGCTGGCAGGCTGCAGTTCCGGATGGAGGGTGCAAGAGGCGCTGTCTTGGGGGAGAGCCAGCAAGCAAGGCGCGCTGCCGGCCCTTTTCCCCGAGCGCCCGAGCCAAGCCGCCAACAGCAGCTGCCGCCGCCGCCGCCTCTTCCGGGGAAGCAGCTCTCTGGCTCTCTTTCTCTCTCGGCACCCCCAGCACCAGCCCGGCCAGCGGCCGTCTCAGCACCCGGCGGTGCTTCCTCCTCCTCCTCTTCGTCCTGCTTCAGCTGCCTCGGCTCTGGAGGCTGCCTGGGCTCACCTCGCAAAGTTTGCTCCTCTGTCGTGGTGGGGGTAGCTGCTGCTGCTGAGTGTGCCTTTTTTTGAGGGGGCCCTCAGAGGAAGGTTGCCGGACCTCCGTGTGTGTGTGTGTGTGTGTTTGTGTGCATGCGCGTGCACCTGTGGGGCCCCCCACCCCATTCTGTTTAATTTCGCGGGTACCAGTGGGGGCTTTTCTCCTTTGGCAAGGCGAATTCTGTGAGGGTTTTTTTTAAATTTTATGTCGTGCCCTCCTCCCCCCGGCTAGGCGGTTGCTGGCACTCCCTCCCTTCTCCGCTTCTTCGTCCTGCTGCTGCTGGTGGAGGTGGTGGTGAAGAAGGAGCCGGAGGGGGTTGTGGCCAGGCGACGAGGGCTCGCGCACCCCCTCCTCCTCCTTGGAGCCCCAGCCAGGCTAAGGAAACTCCCGGGCGGCTTCCTTGGGCTCTTGCTCCACTTGGCGGAAAATCTGATGCGGCCCAGCCTCACCCAGACTCTGCCTCCAGCGGCCCCCAGGTAAATTTTTGAGACCCCTGTTCTAAGGTATGTTTGCAAGATTAAAATAATCTGATTTTGTGGTGCCAACAATGAAATTATACTGTTACCAGCAAGCTAACCTATTGTCCTGTCAGACCAAAGGGATGCAGGTCTGTAGAGATAAGTATTAGAGCAGCGATCCCCAACCCCCGGTCCCCGGCCCGGTGCCGGTCCCTGGCCTGGGCCAGACCGGGCCGGCGAGAGAGACCTCCCCATGCGCACTCACCCCCGCGCTGCCCGTTTGCGCCTGCGCGTGCGCTCCGGCATGCCCGCACGAGCGCCGCGCCGCCATTTCCGCATGCGCACGGGCCCGCACAAGCGCGCGCTGCCGTTTGTGCCTGCGCACGAGCGGTCGTGCACCTGCGCAAAATGGCGGCATGCGTTCGTGCGGGCCTGCGCAAAATGGTGGTGTGCGCTCATGCGGGCGCCCCCCCCGTGCAAGAGCGCGCACACACTTGTTCGCGCATGCGCACGAGCGCGGGGGGTACCCCGCCTTCCCCAGCCGGTCCGTGGACCGGAAAAGGTTGGGGAACACTGTATTAGAGGGCACAACCTAATGAAGATTCTGTACAGTTAAATGCTGTGTAGCAGGCAGAATATCACTAGGTACAGCTCTCCCTAGCATGACATTTCAGTCAGAAAGCAGATCTTATTTGATCGATCTTTTTTCTTTTTTGGTCCTGGAGCTTCTTTAGTTTTTAAAATGCATGGAGTCACCTTCAGATTTTTTTTTTTTTAAAAAAAGACAATTCTCCTAGAAATCACAATACTTGGTGACCAAGTTTTGTTACATCATAGGAAGAGTTAACAAAACTACCCGTGAGGTAAAATCCACCCAGTGATTCATCCATGATCCAGCTGTGACATTGGTACTATAGTTTTCTGCTCGCCTTACATCCTACAGGCTTTCATTATAAAGTGAAACCAAGCTAAAGAAAACAAACATTTAATGTAGAAAAAAATTGAATAGAATTGAAGTTGTTTTTGCAGCAGACAGTGAACGAATTACAAGTGGTTTTTTGCTAAAGTCTGCTAACTCAGTCATAGGAGGTTTACAGGCGCCTGTGTGGTGTTTATATAGTAACATAAAATGAGCAACTACTACTGCAGACCAATACACAGCAGTGGGAAAAGTTCTAACCAATAGCATGCAGGAGGTATGCATGAAAAAAAACAAAAACAAAAGGGGAGGGAAGAATGCTGTGACCTGGTGACCATGTGTAGCAGGAGTTGTTGGGAAACCTTTCAACTATGAGAACTCTGGCAGTGGCAGCTTCACCACAGAACGGGCAGCACATGCAAGGATTCCACTGCCAGGGAACTTCCACTGATGTCAGAGAGAACAAGCTGTGGCCAGTCAGTGCTCTTAGGCAAACAAAAAGGAGCTGATCCTGTTTGTTCAACAAGTTATGGGAAAGTAAGAGAAAATGATTAGCTGTTGCTCACATTTTTACTTTCAGGGGTTTGTAAACACACACACACATAATACTGTATAGATAATAGCCTATATCTAGTGTCATGCTGGTAGTCACAGTAGGATTTTCTCATCTTCTTTTTCCCCCAGCAGCCTTTTGCTTTGCCTGAAAACTAGTTTCAAAGTGTTTCCAGCCCTGTGGACAGGTTTTGGGATACAAAGAGAGCTTCGGGATGAAAGAATAATTGCTTTCCTTCCAGTTCTGTTGCTCTAAGCAGTTACATTAAGTGGAACCACCCATCTTTTAATTTCTCTGTGAATCTATCTACTAAACCCATTCTGCCTCTCTCTTCTCTGTCTCTCTATCACACACATACACATATAGTGTAGGTTTTATTCCATTTCAAAAAGTGGCTCAAAGAAGGATGCACAAACCTACCATTTCCTTCCCCCCCTCCCCAGTCTATATTGGAAATTTTAGAATGTGTACAGTAGATTTAAAAAAGTAAATGCAAAAAAAAAGGACAGGAAAAATTACAATAAAAACAGTTTAAAAAGTGAGTAATATTTATTTATCAGGCAGTGTGTCAACAGGAAGGAAAGTCTTCAACAACAACAACAACAACCTGGTTTATTAATGTGGGATATTGTGCTTCTGTACCCACAATTCCAAGAGCCAATAAATGGCCCAATATTGCTACACAATATTGTGACTGTGTTGCCAGCAGGAAAAATGTTGCCAGGCTTTACATAGCAAAGGGCAGCCCGAATGATGACAATACCAATGGCAGCCATCAAGATGGTCTACAAGCTACCCTCTTGTGCTCACTAGCATTCCCACTTGTTAAAAAACAGCCCTGACAATTACTTTGTGTTTGGGAGAAGTGGTGAACTGATGAAAAAAGGAGGCAAATTCTGGGATTTTTCTTTTCATGGGGCCACTTTGTGAATATTTTGGGGCACCGGACACAAAGCCCAGATTCAAATCATAGTTTTCAAATAGAATTGATAGGCATGGCCTAACCTGCATCATAACATTGTTGTAGAGATGATTAAAAGAAGTATCTGTAAAAAACACACACCCTAATTCATAATTTCTAAAGCAATTGAAATTAGCACTTTTCAAATAAATGGAAACCTGCCTCTGGCTTCATTAAAGTAGATAGGTTAGAAACACACAAGAGAGAAGAAGACAAAAAGTCTTTCCCTTTGTTGAGACTGGGCTTTGAAATCAGTCACTGATGTTTATCTAATGACTAACTGATTGGCCATGATCCCAGAGAAATATAGTCAAACATTCGCTATTTGGCATCTCTAGAAAAATGAACACATTGTTCATTTGGCAGAAAATAAGTATAATGCAACACTGGGAACTCGAACAAGCATCATTAAAGGCAGCCACCTCAGGAGGTTATTTCCTGATCCTGCATGGCCCAACTGGATCTGTAAATTTATACAAGAAATTAATCCAGCAGCTGTCTTCAAATTTGGTTGGCACATGCAAAAGCCCATGGGCAACAATATCCTCTGGAACTTGATGGAAAACAAAGTATTACCCAAATAGTAGCTGATGTTCTTCTACATAAGGAAAACTATGGCATGACACTTTGTGGGCAACAGCCTACTTTGTCGGCTTGATGCTTTAAACTGCTTTTTAATTCAGAACACAACCATTCCATCATGAGATGAAAATCCAGAAACCACGTGCTCAGTTGTAGTAAAGTGTAGAAGATGTCAATGCAAAGAGCATGTGGTGCTCCAGTTTCACTAGGACAAATATTCAAGAGTTGCTGCTTTTCCTACTAAGAGATTTAGTGTAAACATGGCAGAGGCCCAGTTCTACATTTACAGAGAATAAAAGTGAGTTTCTCAGTAAGTGAATATGGTAAAAAACTGTGTTTGGGACATTGTTTTCTGAAAAATATTCCAGAGATTAAAACCCAGAAAAGAAGTGAAACCATTAATAGGAGATAAAAGTTATTTTTAAAAAACCAAGAATGTTTCCTGAGGGGAGATGAAAATGTGTGTGCTAATCTTTACTTATTTCATTCTCACAGACAAGAATGGAACATTTTCAGAAGTTTTATCCTGCTGAATGCAATTATGAGAGCTTTTTTGCATTCAGCACTTTTTTGCAAGAAATTCACAGAGCACATGAGTGCTGCACATAAAACCTTGCATTTTTGTACACAAGTTCTTAATGCAATGTACAAGTCTTCTGGACAGAGAGGGTTTCTATGAAAAAAAGCAGTGGTCTTTTTATTCTTGTGTAGGAGTGAAAAAATCGCTCAGTGGTTTCCTCTTTTTTTTCAACAAGGTGTTTCTTTTCAATGAGATGAAACCTTTTTCATCAAGTTAAAGAAAATTTGTATTTTTCACATCCTTAATATAGGCTTCCTGATGCAACTAACCACTATTTATTTATTTTATTTATTTATTAAACTTATACACCTCCCATCTAGAACGTGTCTACTCTGGGCAGTTAAGGTTAGGGTTAGGCTTAACCACTATCCCTCAACACTGGGTAAACTAGGGTGGTAGAAGTTACAGTGTAACCATAACTGGAGGATCATATGGCCATCTCATCATGGTTTGGCTCTACAGAGTCCCCCTACAAATCCACTATAAGTACAGTATGTAAAGCACACACACGTGTTTTCTTAAGTCATACATGCAAAGCCTGAGTGGAGAAGCAGAGGCATATAGTTGTCTCAAGCAAATACACAATTTTTAAAAAATGTGCATTTATTTTCCAGTATTCCAGTGGAAACAAAACGTGAGTTTATATCATGTAAACCTGTTCAAATTTGAATTCATTGTCTGGGAAAGATAATGCTGAACTAGCAGGAACCAAGAAATGCAGACCTGGCAGATTTCATCCTGACTCACTCCCTACAGGGCTTTGCCTTCAGGCAAAGCTGGCTGAACAGTGACAGCTTCCTGCACCTGAAGTCAAATGAGAAGAGAGGGAAACTGGCACCTTGTGGGAATGTTCGACATTAGTCAGCACTTAAATATTTTTTGTATTCTAAAAGATGAAAGCAGCAGAGCTGGTTTTTTTTCTTCTTATCATGGGATTAGTCGGGACCATAAACCTTGCTAATTGCTTCTCTGTGGGTTCAGAGTCAAAAATTGCCTGAGTGGGTGCATGTGGGGCAGCAGGAGATGGGAGAGGAAAAGAATCCATTGACAACACCTTTTCCATGGGATGAAACCCATAATGACACCACCCAGTTTCAGAGAAATTATATGCTTGTTTCAACAACCCAAGTTTTTTTTTTAAGAATGAACTCCAAACTTAAAAAAAAGAGAGTAATTTAAACTAAAGTTGACTTCCCCGAATGTCAATTCCGAAGCATGATAATGCTGAAGCCAAGCCAGGGAAAGGGGTGGGGGCAGGTATCTCACAAACAAATGCAGCTCCTATGAAATGTGTTTTCCTTTGCTGGTTGGACAGTGGGAGGGGATAGAAAAAAGTAAAGCTGGTGGCTCAGATTCCCGACACATTCAGACAGCAATGCTTTCCATCAGATTCTGACATCGTGAAATGAAAATATCCTTTTTGCAAGTACCATCTGGGCAGTTATGCTGGCACTTTCATCATCTTAGGTCCAAGACCTCCCTCACTCCAACCCCGCCCCCAACAAACAGAAAAAAACCCACAGACAACCCCCCTAAAAACACAGTTCTTCAGAACCATCTTTGCTTGGACCAAGTTCTTTTAACAGTGTTTTCTTCTTCAGCTACCTGTACAGCTAGGTAGCCAGATGATAGCCTCAGTGTCAAATACAGCTAATTAACATGAGTTATATTAGTATTTCCTCATTGTTTGTCAGACTATTTGTTTGTTCTCAGTGCCCTCACCATGTAGCAATATTTCATTGGTTCCATGAGAATGTGATTGTTCCAGAAAAACATGATTTGAAGATATGAGGTAAAAAAAAATCAATCAATTGGTTCTGGGAACACCAACAAAATTATGAGACAGGTACAAAAAATGAAAGCATTGGTAGTGTTTCAGTGCTTATTTTGTTCCCGTGCTCCAAAGTCCTGTTTATGGCTAAAATGCTAGCTACAGAATATATGTAGCTTAAAATGGAAGTGATGGTAGTTTAGAACAAAACATTTATTCCAAAGTCCTAGAGACATGCCCCATTGCTACAACCAGCTGCTAGACACATACACTCTTCATCTATGAGTTCTTAGAGACGGGGAGATCAAAAACAGAGTTTTAAACTCTTTCATGTTGCATATCCCTCCCTCCAGTTCACTGGCAATGTTATTTTAGCATTGCAGAGAGGAAATGGTGTAAATGTTTACGGAATAACTTTGAAACATTTAAAAAGAAGTGAGAGAAAAATATGAGGAAATAAATCCATGCAGACCACGAAACAGTCTGAAAGGTATGGTAATTAAATTACTTTAAAAAGCTGAAAGGAAAAGGGGAAAAAACCAGGAGGGAGTTGTGTCTTCATTTATCTTTCAGATAGCAAAGAGAAGGAATTGTGGTGGTGAAGGCCTATTCATAGATATAAGTTTATGTGTAATGTTTTTATAAAGCTGGGTCTGCCCAAACCCCATCCGTTTTCTCATTTCATATCCAAAGTTACAGGAGATATGGGGCCCACAGGTCTTTTGAAAGTCTCTAAAAGGGGGGGGGAGGAGCTTTCCCTTAATTACATTTACCACAAATCACTCCCTAAATTTCTTCCCCCCACCCCCAAATTGCTCAGAGAAGTTGCACCCATAATTGACCTGCACCGGGTTCTTTGAAAAGCTCTATCAAAAATACTTCCAGCAACTTTAGTCAGGAAGCACTCTGGCATAATAAGCTGAGGAAAGGAAGGGCAGAGCCATTTTTCATTGACAAAGAAAAACAAGACCAACCCCATACTTTGGGTGAAACTACGTGGGCAAGCAAGTCCACCTGCCCTGCTCCCTGGAATGCTACCCAGAAAGTAGATTTTTTTCTGTAATCTAATGAAGCACATAATTACGATTTTGACTTGACGTATGTAAATACCAGATAAGTAGCCTGGGATTATCTCAATTATATTCCATGGTGAAATGAAGTACATGCAGGCTTACATTCCTTGTGCTTTTCATGCCTCTGCTTTTTCCAGATACTGGAGCAAGTAATGTGGGCATGCTGTTTCAGGCAGATTAAATCACTCTATTACCTTAGCATCAAAATATCTCTATATGCACAAATTTACAGTGGACCTGTTTTGTAGATCAAAATCCTCAACTCTCTGATGAGGAACAAAATTAGGTGATGTCTGCCCATACTCTCTGGCCCAACCATCAAGTACCTTTCTAGCTTAATGAACCATATTTTATGATTAATATCAGTAGTAAATTATAGTTTATAGGTAATACAGGTTAACTAACCATGGGTTATGGTTTATTTTATGTATTTACTTATTTGAAAAAACTTATATCCTGATCTTCTGGTGCTTACAGAAGGTCAGAATATAAGTTAACCGCAGCTAACAACAATTAAATCCAGTATTCAACTACTATAGAATTACAAACCAGCTAAATAAATAGATGGTTAAGGGAAAAAAACAAATCTTGTTATTAACCCAGTTGGGGAGAACTGAGCAATCTAGTTAAAAACAAACTAGTATCTGTATGCTGAGGTGCATGAGGTCAGGATGGTTGGAGTTAGGAAAGTGTGAAGCCCCAATACTCCTTCCTGAATTCAGAACCCTTAGCACAAATGGGGGTAGCACAAATAGATTGTTGGACTGCACCTATCTATAATCCTTTACCAGTTCTTGAGCTGGCTAGGGCTATTGTGCTCCTTGTCTTCATACATTTCTTCCCCAGGTATCAGAAATTCTAATGTACAAAGAGGAATATTCCTGGTGCCATCCCACAGAAACTATTGGAGCATTGTGATACATTATTTCAAAAGGAAATCTTGATAAGAAGTCAACTTTTCCCACAGGTAACTTGACCTGCACTACTGAACTTACCAGTGTATTTAAGACAGCTGCCTTTCCATTGATGGATAATCATATCAAAGCTGACAGCTGAGAATAATTCATACATGTATCTGATGACCACAATATAAATCCAGGATCTACCTTTTACCCATGTAAGGTCCCTCTGCCTGATTTGGGAGGATCCTCCCCTTTTCTTCACACCCAGCTTGCCGCCTTCAACATTCAGACTCTCTATGCAGCATTTCCAGGGAGCCAAAAAGGATCTTTGTGGGAAGCATGGAGCTGCATGGTTACAAGCACCTGTCTCTGGAAATAACCTGGTATCTAAACACAATTTACTGTGCCTTTGCTTACAGAAGTAAATAAACCCATTTTCCCCCGCAAAAAGCTCATTGTAAAGGTTACTCCACACTAATTAATTCCTTCAACCTATTTTTACGCTGCTGCCTTAGCCTACGGACTACTCTGAACCAGTACTGTGAATCATAGGCAACTTGAAATCTTGTGGCTGCTCTTCCTACTGCCCAGTTCAAGCAATATTCTGCTCACGTACTGGTGCACATCATTGTATAGAGGAACTTGGCAGTATGAACTATCTTTAAGATATACTGTCTAACACTCTAAAGGGTGAATGCCAGAACTATTGGCCAAAGGTTTTAGGATAGGGCAGGCATTTGCTAGAGGTCTGAGGGCTGCATCCTGGACTACATATACTCCCAACACCTCATGTACACCCAAATAATTTATTTTAAAAATGCCTTTTTAAAGAATTTAAACAGTGGCCACATACCCTCTAGTGCATTTTTTAAAAAAAATACTTGTTGAAAGCAGGGGAAATGGGTGCTAGTGACACCCCCCCCCACTACACATTTTAAAATTTCCCTCCACACCCCAGAGCGTACAGAGGGACTTCCTATGTCAGTAATAATAAAAAAGACTGAAGTGTGTGCGGGGTGGAGTTGCCCCTCGAGGGTTCTGCGTAATGCACTTAGGCCCAGGGACGACCCATGAGGCCCATAGGCTGAACTTTTCTCACCCCTATTTGGGTGTATATAACTACAGACTACATAAACTTGGCTAGATGTGTACTAATGATTCTTCTTTTCACCCAAATATTCCCTGCATAAACATTTAGCCTATTACTCCTCGTTATCCTCAAAAAGAGAGAAAAGAGATCCTACATGATTTATTAGGGGTAAAATGATCTTATACTTACCACCAAATAAAGCATGGTGTACAGAGAAAAGGAGGCATGGCCAGAGAAAAACGATTTTCTGGGGGGAAAAAAGAAGGAAAATATGATGCCCATGTTGTTATTTTCAAAAATTGGCAAATTCTTTGGTTTTCCTCACAACATCTTTGTGGGGTAGTAGAGACAGTAAGGCGGCCATAAGAATATATATTCTTTTAAATTAAAACCATAAGGATAGTTTCCAACAAAAGCTAGCTAAAATGAGTACTCACTGCTTATCTATATTAATTTTTTGCTGATCTCCAAAATGCATCTCTGATCGATGGACCCATCAGCCATCACGGTGACAATTTTATATACAATTCTGGAGGGAAGCCACATGGCCCAGCTTATTTACACAGGTTCTGCAATCTGGTGTTGTACAAACAGTTGGTTCCTCAAGCAGATGGGGTGGATTTTTTTAAAGAAAAGTTATTCATCTGCAGCAGAATTTTATGCACCAGTGCTCAGAAGTTACTCTAGCAAGTTCAGTGGCACTTACTAGCAAATAAAAGGGTTTAGGATTGCAACCTTAATTAATTAATATAATTCATTCACCTGAGCTGCAAACTTCTAGAATATTTCTGAAACTCCTTTGCAGTTTTGCTGTTACCAGTGACACAGTTGTTTTTTTTACAAGTAAAAGCTGATCTTTGTTAGAATTTTTATCTAAATTTGCCATCAATCCACTTATTTTAACAGACATGAAATATTCTTTTTTCAAAAAACACATCTTATGTAAGGAATTTTTTTATAATGTTAGATATATCAGATTGATCCAGATTCTTTTTTATTTCTAAAAGTTTTTTATTATCTCCCTTAAGTTTTCTTTGCTTTGGCAATAAACGTTTCTGTTTATTTGCTTATTTGTTTAAAAGAAGATACTTAAGGAAAACATTGTGCCTTTAGATTTTACTCTTCAGAAAGTTAAAACACATGTGTTAATTCAGATTCATCTGAACGGCAGAACAGTTAAGGAGAAACATATATTATGTTTTGAAAGTTCAAAGCCTCACTGCTTATACACTGGATAAGATCCTACTATAAGATACTGTGCATGTAACAGCAACTGCATTAGCAATTTTTGCATTATGCTAGGTTGTTAGATGTTGGGTGTGTGATCAGTTGTTTGACCAGGGCCCATTCAAGCATGCAACAGTTCATGACAAGTTCATGCACGCTGCTTCTATGATTGCCAGTTTATGCTCCATAATTTCAACAGAATTCTAGTCATTATTATCCTGGAATCCTTAAAGCAATCTTCCAAGTCGAGTCAGTATTAGCACAACACGCTCCAAGAAAATGGAGACTAGGCTACAATAATGGACTTAAATTAAAAGCATTTGCACAATTACTTCAGAACAAGCTGAAAAACAGACAATGGCAGTTTGATTAAATAATCATAGAACTGTTCAAGGGAGCATCACGGGCTCATGGCAAATGTGATATCTGTACTGTGAACTTTCTGACTCATAGTTCAGAAATACATCAAAACAGCCTTGCTCGGTCATACTAAAGATGCCTCTACTTCCAGCATCCCGATTCCCACAGTGGCCAGACACAAACAGCCATGAGGGTCAATCTTCTCCCATTCCATTTCTTCATCAATTGGTTACTCAGAAGCACACTGTCTTTTCCAAAGGTACTATGTAGCTATCATGATGACTAACGACAGCCTCAGCCTCCATGAATTTGTTAGTCCTCCTTTAATGACATATACTGTATGGTGGTGGTTATCACTACATCTCATGGTAGAATACCTGACAGTTTAATTGTGCACTCTGTGAAGAACTACTTCCTTTTGTCTATCCCAACATTCATCTTTGGTGATCTTGGCTTCTGGTATCATAAGGGGGGTGAGCAGAGTTTCTTCTCCCTATCAAGTTTATCCAGTTTACACCATTCATAATTTTATACACCTCTATAGCATCCCCACCTTAGATATCCTTTTCTCTTCAACATTCTTCAGTTTCCTTGCCGTCTTTCAAAATGATAACTATTTTGGATACACTGTTCACTCCCAAAATGTGTATGCATATAAGGGCACCATTTTACTTCAAATTAAACCAAACCATTTCTGTTGTAAAGAAAATTCTTCTCACCTTGCTTCCTGGACTTTGCTTTCATCAGGGTTAAGGCATTCATAGTCTTGGATATATCCTTTGGAACAGTTGATTAGTGTAAAATTCGGGTTGCAAACTGCAATGAAATTGGGCCTCAGGCGTCCAATAGACACTTTGGCAATATCTGTGAAGGACTGGCTGATGGCACAACCAAAGGCAAAACATCCCACTTGTTTGTACAAAGCTGCCACATATGGATTTTGGATAAAAGATCGGGACTTCTCCTTCAAGCAATGGATCCGATAGAACTCTCCTATGATAATCTGCAAGAACAAAGATATATTTTTAGACTGTCAATTATAAGAAAATGAGCCCCCTCCATGATCAGAAAACATGATAGTACAATTTCACCAAAAGAGGAAATAACAGGAAAATTTATCATTGTTCAGCAAATATTGTACAGAAATATTTCTTCCACTCTTACATATTCTTGAGATCATTTCATAAGGTATATGTTAACACTGCCAGCAAAAGTGATGTTTAGGAGTCACTTGAAGCTTCCATTCAATGGCAGCTATACACATAACAATGAAAAGTTGTCAACAGAAAGAAAGTCCCCAAGTGCACATGAAGAAATTATTACCAAATCAAGGCTTCTGAACTGATCGTGCAAAGGTTGGCAGTGCATACAATACTGCAGTAGAGCCAAGACTTGCTGAGACAAAGTGCTGGGACCTTTTATTAGCAGGTATGATGGCATTCTCTGCCAGTCTCTCAGACTGCCCTCCTTCCCTTGACATAACAAATCCTGACATAACTAATAAGCCTTACACTAGTTGTGGGGGAATTACTTTTTCTTATTGGCATGAATGACACCTGTTATGACGCTGTAGCTGAAATCTTGTACCACTCCATGTGTACAACAGTGATGGCATCAGCAGCTGCAAATTGCTGCTGATTAGAGGCTTCTTTTGGTGATGTTGGAATGTGTGCAACTTTGTTGCACTGATTACAAGTCATATGCACCCTGAAATTGCCTTCAATCAGTGGCAATTTGGTTTTAATCAATGGCAATTTGCCACTGATGATAACTTTACCCCTGTTGTGCACATGCAGCCGACATATTTTAGCTTACCGTTTTTTTCCGTTTATAACACGCCCCCGTTTATAAGATGCCCCCCCTTTTCTAACCCCAAAATTAAGAAAACGTAGCTTTGAGGATTCAGCCTCTGGGCTCAGAACGTGTAAAAGATGCCCCTCAATTTTTAGTGTAATGGTTTTAGGAAAAACTAGTGTCTTATACAAGGAAAAATATGGTAGTTTGTTTCTGAATGGAAGATGCATCCACTCCTTGTGAAGATGAAAACTTCCAGAACTTAATAGCTGATACAGATCAACACCACTGCCTGGGACTACTTCTGTTATGACTACTATGATAAATGCCTGGGCTTCACAATTTTTCATTATATCACTAAATATATTGTTCTGGTTGATGTGCTCTTTGTTCTTGTCATTGTTTTAAATTTTAAAAGCGTTGTAACTCAAGTAGAGCTCAACAAAGAAACATGACCTAGTTTCAATTTTCCCCACAATTCCAGACTGCGGGCAGCTTGACAGTTCTTCTTTCCAGGTGAGTCCTGCACAGGAAAGACACAATTCTGTGCAGGAACTGTAATAATCCTGCACAACTTGACATTTGTTTCAGGAAAATGACCACAACATTTCTAAGCAACTCTACAAGATTTCTAAGGAACCCTCACACAGAGAAATCTTGCTATAAGTAGAAAAGAAGGATTTCTCTTCCAAAGAAAGAGGCAGCGTTATTCACATCCCATTAGGTGTTTTGTTTGTGTGTTTCTTTAAGGAATAAGAACTAAATGAATTCAGAAGGCTTTCTGTGAAACTTCTTACAGTTGCTAGGGTTCTGAAATGAGAATTATGGCTTACACCATACCTTGTACTACAGACATGACGACAGCCCCAGACACAGCATTAGGAAAACTGGTCTAGCTGCTTTCACATGAAGATCCTATCTATCAAAAGTTACCTTAAGTACAAAAGCAACACAATCAAATCTAAAACATGTGGGTGTTTTTGGTATGCATCAAGCAATTGCTACTAGGATACAGAGGATGCAAGCTTCAGGTGAAACCAAAAATAGTAACTGATTGCACAGGCTCAACAAGTTCCATCGTTGATCCACTAGGTCCCAAGTCTAGCTCCTGGATGGAGATTTTTCTGAAACTGCTATTCCTGTAATTGCAGAAATGGAATGAGTCCAGTTCAGATATTTTTCAAAGGGAAGAGTCACAACAGAGGTCTACTCAGTATTCAGGGAGCAAAATGGTCTTACGTTGCTGCCACCACTGGACTGGTGACACAATCCCATGTTATGGTATTCTGCAAAATTCTGCATGTCTTTTATATGTCACACTGCAGTCAGAATGGTGGTAAATTGGCCTCAATAGCCAATTAAGTAGCTGGTCATAAAGGCTCCCTGCAACACACACAAAGATTCTTTACTTGATTCAGCCAGACCTTTAGATCTGTTAAATTACAGTTCTCATTGCCCAATTTTCTGGCTGGAGAAAAAGAACTTATCTAACACATTTAGAAGTGCCAGGTTGTGGAAGGGTGAAACCTGTTTAGGTTTCACAGTTCACAGGCATATGAAAGAGAACTTGGTCACCACAAGAAGTCCCTGTTCTTTGTTATGTGTGCTTTTGGCACATGTATTGTATGCAAGTGCAAAATATATGGGTGTGAATAGGAGATAGGCACTAGGCAAAGAAGAAACCGAACAGACAATATTTTTTTCCCAAGTTGTGGACAGGGCTTTGAAATATTACTCTGTTGGACTAAACTCCCAGGATTTGTCAACTAGCATGATCATTGGTCAAAATATTACCTTCCCTTATAGTGTAGCTTAGGACAAGAAACCTCAAATTGGCTATTTCAGACACTGCGTTGTAGAGGCAATCCTGAGATATTTTAACTGTAAACCTAAAAATGTAATATACGAGTGCAGTAAACTCATGTGCATTTGACAAGGATCCAGGGCATGCTGTCATCTTGTTGAGTGTACAGATACATAATGTGTAAAATGTACCTTGTTATGATGTTATACATTTTAAGTCCATACTTTTCTTTTGCTGCTCCTAAACTATAATGCATTTTTCGTAGCGCAATGCAAAACACCTTGAACCATACACTTTTAAATATTTCCTGCACCACTTCTAGAGGGAGGGTTCTAGACTTGACAGTAACACTATCAATCATTATTATGAACTTGGTTGCCTGGCTTTCTTATAATCTCAAGTCTTAAAACACAGTTTAATGAAAATCAGGCTGTGAAATCAATTCCAAATGTCACACTTCCCCGAGAGGCCAAAAGCTTAAATTGTTCTTTGTCACGTTACCCATGTAGATTTCTTGAGCTCCAGTTTTACAATTTTAGGATTTTATTAATTACCTCACTGTTTTCATACATAAGTAATAAAACAGGTTACCTTTCACCCTCCCCTTCACAACCTTTTTATTCTGGTTAGTAGCACTGGAATGTATGCATGCAATGGACAGCAAAAGGCTTCCATGCAAATCAATTTCAGAAACAGCGAGGGGTATTACTTTTGACATGGCAGCAAGCCAAATACACGGAACATATATATCCTTTTTTTGTGTGTGTACCCAGTCTCTCTCCCCTTGTATGACCCTTGCACAGCAAATACAACTAAGATAAAATGAAAGCATTGTTTCAACTGTTGGGTATCCTAATTCAGCAAAACAAGAATGTAATCTTCAACGACTAAAACAGCAGCCAAGGCTGCTTTACTAGAGTAAAAAAACTGATTATTCTTAGATGACAATACTTCTAGGGTAATACGTTTTCTTTTCGATGAGTGATATCCAACACCGAGAGATCCAACATTTATTTTATATATATTTTTGTTTTGTTTTTTAAAAATCAAAAGTGCCCTTCGTTGTAATGGATTCCAGCATAGCATATAAAAATAAAAGTAGAATGCAAGAAAAACAATGCAGTATGGTACATCAGCCTTCAAACACTATTAAAGTTAACAGCCAACAAGACCATGAAATTATGAAGCAGAAAAGAAGCAGTAAAACCAACGTGAAATATGTGGTCAAAAAGGAATCTTTTGGCCTGGTACTAAAAAGATTTTTGTGCTGGAGCCTGTTGAACTTCCTTAGGGAGTCTGTTACAGATTTTGTCTCCACCTCAGAAAAAGACCTCTATAGAATTTTTTTGAGGTATATATGAAACATATATAAAACATACCTCATTATTTGACAATACTGAGAGATCTTGAGTGCCTCATCTTTGCTAAATTTTCAGAACTATATCTAAAGCACTACATAAATAGTCAGAAAACAAGGTTGCACAAAAGATTCAGAATATGGAATGTCTTTAGGTGACCTCTACCTATACATAGCTGAATAGCTCACTGAATTAGGTATCTGGGTGCAGAACTAGAGATAAGGGGTTTGATTCCTCATCATGGCTTGTGGGGGAAGAGCCAGCCTGTGTAACCTTGGGCAAGCTGCACAGTCTCAGGGCATCCCTAGAAAAAGGAAATGGTAAAACACTTCTGGGTACCCTCTAGTCAGAGAGCCCTGGAAAGAGTTTGCCATAAGTTGGAATCAACTGGACTGCATACAATTATATATAATTACATACCTATCAGGTCTTTTGTGGGTTTATAAAGAGGAAGAAAAAGAGAAAAACAGGCAGATCTCTTAAGACAGCGGTCCCCAACCTTTTTGGGACCACGGACCGGTTGGGGGGTGTGGGCTCCGTGCGTAGGGGTGGCGGGGCCACCCCTGCGCTTGCGGAGGGGCGTGTCACGCTCACGGAGGGGCATGCGACACGCCCCTCCGCAAGCACGACACGCCCACCATGTGTGCGGGGGGGGGGTGGAGATCCATGTCTGCAGCCCAGTTCAAGGAAGTCCACGGACTGGCACAGGGCCGCGGACCGGGGGTTGGGGACCCCTGTCTTAAGAGATGTTTAAAGGGCATATGTCTTAGAGATGTTTCAAGAAAAGAGGATTGTATTTAAGTGGGTGGTCTATGTCGCTAGTTCTCAATCAGCTGCTCATGTATCACAGAGGCAGACTTGGTGGAATACAAGGCTTTTACTATCTATTCAGTAGTATTAGAAGATGTATCCATGTTAGTCTCTGCTAGCACATCAAGCAAAAACAAAAGAAAAATAAAGAATAAAGAAAAAAATGTTGTGGCACCTTAAAGACTAACTGCTATATTTTAATGTGAGCTTTCGTGGACAGACCACTTCCTCAGTCCAATGAAAATTAAAATTAAAATACAGTGGTGCCTCACTAGACGATTGCCTCGCAGGATGAGGAATTCGCTAGACGATGGCTTTTTGCGATCGCTACTGCGCTTCGCAAAACGATGGTGTCCTATGGGCGATTTTCGCTAGACGACGAGTTTTCCCCATTGAAATGCATTGACTAGCGGTCAATAGCTGTCAGTGCATTCCAACGGGGACCCGCGCTCGCTAGACGATGTTTCCCTATGGACGATCTTCGCAAGACGACGAGTTTTCCGTTGGAACGCATTGAAGAGATTTCAATGCATTCCAATGGGGAAACGTGCTTCGCTAGACGATGTTTTCGCAAGACAGCGATTTTCGCGGAATGGATTAACATCGTCTAGCGAGGCACCACTGTATAGCATTATAAGTAAAAATAAAAATAAAATAACAAATAAATAAGACAAAAACATGGTGGCACCTTAAAGACTAACTATAACTACAGTGGTGCCTTGACTTATGAACTTAATTGGTTCCGGAACTCCGGTCGTAACTCGAAATGGTCGTAAGTCGAAGCACCATTTCCCATAGGAATGCATTGAAATGCAATTAATCCATTCCAGCCGAAGAAAAAAATCACCAAAAAACAAACAAACACTGCAAGACCCATCGGAAACGCGATTAATCCGTTCTGGCCGAAGGGGGGGGGGGGAAGCAAACAAACCGTGCAAGACCCTTCAGAAATGCAAAAAAAGCTGTAACTGTAAGTTGAAACCTGGAGGGCAATCAAATTGTAGAAAGGCGAATAGTCGACTTGATATCGCAACATGAACAGATTGGATGACAGTACATTTTGTGTTCTCCTTTCCCCTCTTTTTTCCCCCATATCCTCCTCTACCTTTCGTACTCCTTACCTTATCCCTAGTTGTTAAAAATAAAAAAATGAATTAAAAAAAAAGAAATGCAAAAAAAGCAAAGCAAAAAGCAAGCAAACTGTGCAAGACCCATCGGAAATGCAAAAAAAGCAAAGCAGAAAGCAAGCAAACCGTGCAAGACCCATCGGAAATGCAAAAAAAGCAAAGCAGAAAGCAAGCAAACCGTGCAAGACCCATCGGAAATGCAAAAAAAGCAAAGCAAAAAGCAAACAAACCCCGCAAGACCCATCGGAAATGGGGGAAAAAACCCCAAAAGCAAACAAACCCCGCAAGACCCATCGGAAATGGGGGAAAAACCCCCAAAAGCAAACAAACCCCGCAAGACCCATCGGAAATGGGGGAAAAAACCCCAAAAGCAAACAAACCCTGCAAGACCCATCGGAAATGGGGGGGAAAAAACCCAAAACGCAAACAAACCCCCCAAGACTCATCGGAAATGGAAAAAAAAACCCAAAAAAACAAACAAACCCTGCAAGACCCATCACAGCATAGAAACATAATCCCACCACCCAGTCCAAAACCACGCTGCAAAACCCACCCAGAACAGTTTTTAAAAAGCAGAAAGCAGCACTTTGCCTTACCAGGCAGTCCGAAGCCTCCTCCGATCGCACTCACTCTAACCGCTGGGGCGAAAGAGCTACAAAGAAGCAGCCTCTTCGCCTACCAACGGTTAGCAATTTGAATTCCCCGCCTTTTCCCCCTGCCTTTTTCTGTTCATAACTGGAAGCTCCGGCCGCAAGTCAAAGCAAAATTTTGCGGCCGGGGCTGGTTGTAACTCGAAATGGTCGTATGTCGGGATGTTCGTAAGTCGAGGCACCACTGTACTATGTTTTAATGTGAGCTTTCGTGGACTCTGAGTAACTGGACGTCAACGAAAGTTCACATTAAAATATAACATTTAAGGTGCCACCAAGTTTTTCTCTTTATTTATTTATTTATTTATTTATTTATTTATTTATTTATTTATTTATTTTACTTATAATGCTTACACAGCCTAACACAGCTACCTCTTCTACAACTATATAATATAGTAGTTAGTCTTTAAGGTTCCACAACTTCTTTTGTCTTCTTTACTTTTTCATTTTCTTTTCTTTTCTTTTTGCCTGAAATACCATCTATTCAGTCTCTCAGTCTATGTGTCCTCTTTCAAGTGTGACATGTCATTTCTTACTGAATATAATTGTGTCTTCATTCATTTGCCACAGATTATGCATTTGTGACCTTCTAGCATGCCAGTAATAACTTTTCTTACTTTGTGTTTCTCCTACCTTAATGTACCGAATCTTGCCAAGCATTAAGCACTATGTTTCTGTCCCTCCCCTCCTTTATGGTGTAATTGATAACAATAATGACAAAATGCCTGAAAATATATCAGTGTCCTTTAAAAAGTTGAGCTTTTTGTTTCTGTCATGGATCTTAAATAGAGCCATAGATGAGACATAAGATATTAAATGAGAACCACTGGCCCAGGTGATGTCTCTGAGGCTATTTTTCAGATAATCACACATAGAACAAACAGTATGAATTCGTAGCAATGTCCAACAAGCTGTTTTAGGTTAAAGAGATACTAGAAATTCTCCTAGAACTTCACAAGCCAAAGCAAGGAGAGATACTAATGAGCAGGGGACATTTAATATGATTATGAACAATTCTATATGTACAATTCATAGTAAGCAATTCTATTCTGAAAATCAAGTTCTGAAGACAAAACATACAAATGTGTTAAGGTTGTAGACTGAAGGCATGCTGGACTTACAGTGCAAGGCAAAATAAAAAACCCGGAATGGATATGAAAAGAGGAGAAGGCATCAGGAGGCAGACTAAGCTGGATGATGATGCAACAAGAGAGCAAAGGAAGCTGATTTGATGAAGTTACAATCATTCATGGCTGTTTCAGAGTACCAAATACAGCAAAAGCTCAGGCTCATGTGATTTTGTCACTGGTGGAACAGCTGCATATTCTCTTTGCACTGAAAACATGCCATGTTCTTCTAAGCGGAAATTAATATCAAGGTCTGCAGGTTTCTCCAAGACTGTCTAGGATTAGAAGCTAACCTGTTTCAAGGTTGTATGCAAGCTCCAGAGAATACAAGTGCCGCCCAGCTGATGGTTAATCTAGTTGTTGGAACATCTTCAAATGAAGACAGTGAGCCAGGGTCTATGTCTGCATGTGGGTTGAATGAAACCATCTGAATCTCAGTATCTCCTTCTTTAGCAGAATGCAATTAATTTGCCAGATGGCCCCTCACTGTTATTTACAGACCAGGCCTGGCCTTGACAACTTGGAGCATCATTCTCTTTTCGGTATCGCTCATTGACTAGAGAATGAATTTCTTACAAATCTCCTGTGGCTTTTGTGGGTGCTTGGGAATGCATTTCCACCACATATGCAAAGGCAAAAGAGGCCTCTGGAACAATGATTTTCAAGAACAATTAAGCACAAGGAAGATGCACAAGGCTTTTAAATTGGTCCAGATGAGTTCAACGGCTCTTCAGGTGTCTTGGAGTATACATTATAAATCAGGGGTGAGGAATGTTGCCTCTCTAGATGTTTTGGACTATCAGCCAGCATGGCCAACAATATGGGACCATGGGTGTTGATATTAAAACATCTGGAGCGCAAAACCTTTCTTACCCCTGTTGTAAATGGACAGAGTAAAAAACCAAAAAACAAAACCAGAAATCTGCATCTGACAGAGAATGAGACTTTCAGCCAATATGATCAGGAAAATGGGAACAA
Organism: Intellagama lesueurii; assembly: GCA_037013535.1. NCBI lineage: Eukaryota > Metazoa > Chordata > Lepidosauria > Squamata > Agamidae > Intellagama > Intellagama lesueurii. The sequence goes on along the minus strand of JBAJHW010000004.1, from coordinate 171,783,469 downwards.
ATACCATAAGAGGTGCACTGCCATTCAATCAGTCCTCTGAATCTGCATACACATGGAGCCTCTGAAAACCAAGGATGACTAGCCTGAGATAGACATATGAGTACTTTAACCAGGGCCAACAGAGCCTTGGGATTAATATTTTCTCTCACTACTGGTGGTCCTGGTAATTGTACAGATGTAGCAGACTGTAAATTGGAGACTTCAGCCCCCCACCAGCACACCACTGTGCAGTCATGACCTGTCCTGCTTCAGCTGAAAATCGTGGCCGAACTCTTAATGAGAAGCTGAAGTAGGATAAACTTGTACTTTTGGCAATGCTGTCTCTGATTTAAAAAAAAAAGACAAAAAAAAAAAAAAAACCAGGGCAGGGGGAGAAAAAGAAAGAATGAAACCTCAGGCAACTAATTCAGCACAGATGTGCAAAAGCTGAAACTTCATCCTGAATAAACAAGTCTTAAAGATATTAAGCTCCTCTTCTGACTTGCGTCTCCAGCTAGTGGTGTGCATGTGGTGTGAACGGCTGGAAGTGCTTAAAGGGGAGCAAAGCTGGGAAGAAACAAAGTGCAAAATACTGCAGTATCTCCAAAAATATGTCTGAAAAACTGTTTTTATCAAATCCTTGGAAAGCCTCTATGCAATTATTTTCTATTAGTTACCCTTGTGCTTGCTTCCCCACCCCCACCACACAACTCCATAAGGCTGTTTCATTTTGGAATTATAGTTCTTTCCAGCAGTCAATTAGATGGAGAAAAGAAAGGTTTCAATCTAAGATGCACAGATTTCCCCTCTCCCCCACTTTTTTTTTTGTTCCATTAATTTTGCCTATTCTAATCAAAATAGTTTTATTTTTAAAAAGACATCATGTTGTGTCTGGTCTAAAGGCTGAAGATGAACACTGTTAATCAGAATGTCAAAAAGTTACTTTTTAGAACTCTGGCTGACAGACTCCAAGAGCTGCAGTCCAAAAAATGTTTCCACATTTTGCTGTCAATAACCAAGGTCTCTGGTTCAAATCCCTGATGCTTAGAAGTGCTCCTTTCCTCACCAAAAGAAGACCCTCATGCAATTCAACTATTCTGGAAGACAGAAAGCACCCACTACAGCTCAAATTTTATTTAGAAGATGTGTAGCAGAATCCTATGCATGTTTTACTCAGAAATAATTTACTTCCACTATGCAGGTGAGCGTAGTTTATGCAACCTTAAATGGAAATTGGTTACGAATTATGTCTTTCGTACAAGATGAATTTTGTGGCAAATACACAAAAGTTTACAAAGTAAACATGATGAGCAGAGATGTCAAGCAATGAAAAAGCATTAGTTACTTTCGCAAACACACCGAGAAAAAGGTTCCATCAATTACAAGTGCAAGACTTACTGGTTAGCCAATAAAGCAAAGTTTTTATAGTTGCAGCCCTGATCTGGGGAGAAAATGAGTTCTTGAAGGTCAAAGAAGTCATATTTTCTAAGGCCTAAAGCAGGCACTGTGGGATAAATATAGGGAATATTTAGGGGAGGTCTGAAAAGCGTAGTCCCTCAGGCAATAGGTATCTCAAGGGTCTTGTGCACTCATATCCTCCTATCCACTGATGGAGAAAAGGGTCATAGCCTCTTATGTTTACTTGACAAGAACTCTGTGGGCCCTGGAAACCTATAAAACATGACCTAGACCTTTCACTGTAGACAAGAGCCTCTGTTGATGCCAGTGAAAATACAAGGTTTGCAGCGTGAAAATGACTGTCTTGCTTCACATCCCTCGATGCCCCTACTGCAGCCTTGTGTTTGAAAAGTAAGGTCATCAAACAGAAAAGGAAGAATTACTATGCCTCAAAATTGTGACAGATTCATATTATGCTACAGTAACCCTGGTTAACTGGGTTACATCCTTTGAAAAATAGGTACATTTTGATTGTGGGAAGATTACATGTATTTGGAAACTTGAAATTAAAGTCTCACTTGGTGGAAAACTGCAAATGGAACATTTTTTTTAATACAGCATTGAAGGCCGTTCAAGCAGGGAAGGCCACAGGAGAACAGGTCTACAATGGTAACAAAGTGAAGAAAAGGAAAGAACAAATTTTCCACTGGGGGTATGAGAAGAAAATGCTCAGCAGAGAAATCCCAAAACTTTGTCACTCTAGTGGTGGATGAAACTGAGGGTTTTTTGCTCAGGGATGCTCTCACATGTGCAGTGGAGGGTGTGGGTGGGGTTCCTGCCTGAACAGCACAGTTCTAGAAGATTCCAAGACAGACTTCATGCAAGCACAGTATCAATTGCATAAGCCACAGAGGTCACAAAGAACAACTGAAAGCTGTTTGCTGCTGGTGATATGGAAAGGAGAAGGCTGATAAATACTTCATGCATGATGATCATGTGTGTTTTGTCTGTCTTTAGGTTTCCATGTAAAAAAGATTTTGGAAAAAGGTTATAGATACCATCTTTCAGATTATAGGAGTTAAAGGTGCTCTACATCCATTACTTCATGGTTATTTTGAGGAGATTGTTACCACCAGTGAGAAAGAGTTTAAACACAAAGTGCTACTGTCAGAATTATTGTGCAAAGTTACAACAAAGAAGGTGGCAATAATTTTAATTTTTCTGAAGTGGACAGAGTATTTCTAACATGCAGTTTGGGAAAGGGCCCAGTTAGAAATTAACCTAAATCATTTGCTGCACAGTTGTAATTTTTTGCATGTAGCAATTTGTATAGATCCTTAGTGGTATAATATGTGTGTATTTTCCATATGTTTTGCCACAGTAAATAATTAGTTTGTTATGGGACTACTTCTCGACAATTAAAAGAAAAATCCATCTTGTTTTGTATTTTCCATTAAAGGTAAATTTTATTTTAAATACCACAAAACCCAACACAGAAGCATGTATTTTGTAACATTTATTGGATTTTTCTTACTCCCTCCTTCTCCTCCCCACAGTTTCTAATGAGCCTGCCATTTTGTATTACAAGGTTGATGAATTATGTAGTCAGCCGATTATGTTTCCAGTCACATTTGCTACACTAATGCACATCACCAGCTTGCCCTGATCAGAAGCAGATTCTGCAAGGAGCCGAAATGACGGCCTGTTAGGCAGTAATGTGAAAATGGAAAGTTTTTCCATTTTAATGTATAACTTTTCCATAATGGGGAAGTTCCTTTGAAAGATAGAATTCCTCCTTGTTTTCTGGTTTATTCATCTGCTTGAAGAATGCAAGTCCATTTCATTGATAATACACTTATCAAAATTATTATTTGTTTACAAATAATGTTCTTTTTTTTTTTCATCAAAGAGCTCCATTCTTGCATTTCAGACATGAGAAAATGCTAAAAGAAACCCATGGAACAAAGCTAGTCTGAAAAAGGTTACCTATCTGTTGAGCAGATTTAATATAATGATTGGCTAACCGAAACACACAAAACTCTCAGTCACACAAGCATGGGTTCTTTTCTACAGATTGCTCCCTGATTTGAATCATTATTTAATTTAGTCTCAATATTATATAAGTTATGGAGCTATTTAAAAGAAGAAGAAAAAAACCAATGAAAAATGGTGGGGAATATTTATAATCAAATCTTTATGAACTATGTCTCCCAAGTGTATGTAATTAATGGGATACAATTTCTGAATGGTATCTATAGACATACTGTATAAACCAAAACCTTACTGCAGAGAACCATGCATGTATCAGCAATCTTACAAGCAGTATACTATCCCTTCCACCGCCAACTGCATGTCCTAATTAATAGTCAACTGAACAATGGGGGTAGGGATTAGTTGTGTGATGGACAGTCCAGATAACACCTCCCATCATTTGTTGTACAAGTCAGCTGAGTGGTAAGTTGCATTAGAGTAGACCTACTGAATCTGTGGAGATTTGGTATGTCAACTCCTCTGTAAGTTCTATTGATTCAAATGGAATAGAGGAGTTGACTCACCAAATCCCCACTGATTCAATGGGCCTACTATAGTGTGACTTAGTAAGCTAAGCAACAGGGTTTCAGCCAATATGTCTGCAAAAAGAAAGGGAAGGGTGGAAGAAGGGAGAGAACACATAAGCAGAATTATCTGTCTTAGTGCAAAGATCTTGAACACAGACACACTACTCTTTCTGCTCAATCCTCCAAGTTTCCAATTTCACCTCAAAATATGTCTGCTTACTATATTTCAGAATCCAATCCTGTCTTGCAAAACATTTCCAGAAAGTAGCTGGCTGTAAGGCAGAACGTACTTCATAACACTGTATGAAATACAGGATATGTAAATACCACAAAAATTATCAGTGTGCAGACTCAGATACACCAAATCCTTTAGGATTCTAAATTCTATTTTGTTTAAAGACCAAACAGCATTTAATCATGCTGTTTGATCCAATGTATCAGATTTGGCCTGTTTGTATGGTTTGAAATGGCCTCTCTGCCCTGAACCACAAGTTCACTATTTTTAAGTTAGATACTCAATGGCACTATTTTTGCACAACAGACTTCCAACTTATCACCTGACATTGCCACCAAATTTGGATAATGATACAGGTGCATCTACCAAGATTATTCCGATTGGCAGTGTGATTTAAAAGATGATTATAGTCAGAACCTCTAACGATGACCCCAGGTAGATACATGTAAAATCTAATCCACTTTCTTTCAAAGGGTGTTAATTGCAGTATTTCAGTACATGGCACCTTACAAAGTAATAAATAGCAGACCCTTGCTCCAACAGGATTAAAATCCTGTTTTATAATATAGGAGTGGACAGGTGCTCAAGGTCTGGGACTATCTAGTGACCAAACACTATTTAGTGACCAAACACTGATAGTTACTATTGGTTTTGATAAGAGGCCATTTGGGGCCTTTAAAAAGATTTATGTGGATAAGGGCATTAAAATGAACAATCAGATTCTCTAGAGACTTCCAAGGGATCAACTATCCATTTTGGAAGCCAACATCTTTTTTGCTGACTGTGGGGCTGGAGTTCAGAATAGGGCTGTCAGTGGACCACATGCAAACGATTTCCATGTCTCCTGCAGTAAGTCATCTGATTATTTAAGTCCCAGTGAAGGACTACTTAAATGTGCAATCCAATTTGGGACGATTTCATTAAGAACATCACAAGTACTTAAAAGCACTAAAGTTGATTAGCCAGTATCTATATTCTATTTATTAAGGGTTAGAAAAGAACAGGACTGCTATTTGCTAGCAAATATATATTTTTTAAAGTAAAGATCACTTTTCTATTGAAATCTGGTCAGGACAGGCTTAGAAACCACAACCGTGTTGTCCTACTTACGGCAAGTATGGTTATAAGAATGCCTGCAGCACAAAGGACAGCATCATTGATGGTCTCTCCACTTTTCAGCGGGTAGCGGATGCTTTCATCGTTACAGTAAAATCCCCGTTTATAGGGTGCGATTGTGCTTGTTTCGATGATCAGAAATGGCAGACCAGCTAGTAGGAGAAAGACAAGGCAAAGAAAAGAAAAGCACAGTTAGAAATATAGATAAGCATCAAACAACTTGCCTTACCAATCAAAAGAAATCCCTGTGGACTCCTGGAAAGAACCCAGGCAGGATTTGAGGATCAACTTTTCCCAATAGTAGAGATGCACATTGATAGAACTTCCACTCTAAACAATGTAACTGTATGCCTAATCAATATCATAAACACAAAGCACTAATGAGGCAAAAAGGTTGTTTGATTCTTGTTCTCTCTCTCTCTCTCCAGCAAGACCAGTGAGCCTAGACATACTATACATTTATAAATCATGAAAATGATCTTCCATTTGGGTTCAAAGGACTCAAATGAGAAGGGGAGTGGAGTAGGTAAAAGAAAAAATCCATTACATCATACAAAATATTGCAATAAAAGTAAAATGTCTAAAGAACCTTGCAAACATAAAGATGGTTTCTATTACTCAGCCTGCCATTATAATTGTATCTACTTCATTAAAGAATAAGTCTGAAAAGAGGTAATCTCCTTTGGGTTTCTTGCCTTGATGAAAGAAAACACTGTGCTTTAGAACTGTGGCCTCAGTAGGAAGGGGTGTGGGCACAAATCTCAATGAGATTTGGTAGCCAGCCAGAATGTGTGGCTGCCACTGATCCTAACCCTCTAAGTAGTGAGATTTACTATGTCACAGGATTCTTGCAGAAGGTTGAAAGAATACATATATATATATATATATATATCGCTCTCAGAGATGGGAAAAGTTAGTTTTAGGGCTTCAATACTCCCAGCATGCTCCATAGCTCTTTTCTCCAGGGTATCCTGGATGTTGTAATCCAAAAAACAAAAAAACCCACATACTTTTCCAAGTTCTGGTATTCCTTAGTGGAAGATGAGGTTTTGCTTCTAAAATTAATTGTGTAACATTATTTTCCTATACTCAGTTGTGCAAGGTTATTCCAAAGTAATACACATGAATAATGTACCCATGATCAATGTACTCAATTTGCAACACCTTCAGTAAGGGGTGTGTGTGGTAGGTGTGCTGACCTGTAGTGATGGGCTAAACAACAGTTTAAACCCAGATCTTCTCAGTTCTGATCTAGCATTCTACCTGCTATATCACCCTGGTTTTCTTTATATTACATACATGAAGATCCTATTTGGATCATAGCCATTTGTCAAGACATGCCAAGCATTTAAATGTTCTTTTTAAAAAATCAGATTGTGTTTCCCTCAAAGGAAGGGTCGTATGCATTCCTCAGAAGCTGTCTCAATTCTAAACTGGTGTCTGGGGTCAATAATGGACTGGATGAGGGTGAATAAATTAAAAAGTAATCTGAGCATGACAGAGGTACTCTTGGTCAATCAAATGTCAGATCAGGCAACAGGAATTCAACCTGTGCTAAATAGAGTTACAATCCCCCCTAAAACTCCCAGCTTGAGTGTGTATGCCCGGATTCAGCCTTGATCTCAGATGTCCAAGGCTCATTGGGGGTTAGGAGTGTGTTTGCACAGTTAAAACTAGCTTCTTGTTGTACCTGTTCCTGGAAGAGTCCAATCTGGCTATGGTAATGCATGTCTTAGTTAACCTCCTGTTTGGATCACTGTAATTTGTTCTACATGGGGCTGCCTTTGGAAGGCCTTCTGAATCTCCAGCAGTTTCACAATGCTGTGGCCAGCTTACTGACTGGACCCAGTTATAGTGACAGTAGAAGCTCTTGCAACAGCTTCCCAGGCTACCAGTCTTTTTGAGGTGCTGGCAATGACCCTATAAAGGTCTATATGTCTTGGGTCCAGGTTATCTGCAGGATGTTGGATTTAAACAGGCTTTTGGTCAATGATCAGGACATTTTAATGGTCGGTATTTTGTTGTTGTTCTTTTCTTTCTAAATGGTTTAACTGATTTCACACAGTTTTTAACTTTATTAACTGTGTTACTTTACATAATATTGTCTTAATATTGTAATTTATTATGTTTTTTTAGATTTCTGTTTTTTAAACATATACTATCAGTTGCCTGGGGTTCCCAGAAGGGAGGAAGATGGGATATAAATAAATAAAATAAATAAATGTGCATTGAGGCACTGTGGTTATATCCTCGTCCTGAACATTCCTTCTGACATTCCTATTTGACACAGAGTGGAATGGGTAGAGTATTTTGACAGCAGTAATGCTACAAGGTTGAATCTTGTCCCCGGCATAAAATAACCATTACTAATCACAGATGCAGGGTAAATCTAGAACCGTTGCTCTGTTTCATTTTATTTGGTTCTAAAAATAAAATATAGAGATTTCCCACTGAAGCTATTTGGAGGTAGAAGTAGAGACACCTTTGTCTTAAAATACTCCTGTTGCTTCATTGTTAGTGCACCAACAAAGCTAATATACAGTGGCTTGGATCTGGACACCCCATATTCACCTAGGGATAAATGTGATCTACAACTAAGCCTGACGACTAATAATTTAGTCCAGGCAATTGTTCCCCAATTCAACCTTAGGCTTTGGCTCTGCTATACTGTATGTCTGACACTCACTAGATACAGAGTTCAAATATTTTAGTTTCACAGGTACTGCTAATCCAGATGATTTCCATTCTTACCAGAGTAAGCACTTCTAAATTAAATCCACAAACATTCCTTCATTATCAGAGACAATAGACAATTACAAATTATCTAATACGGAATGCCTTCTTAAAAAAATATAGGGAATTAATACATTGCTACCTTTGTAGCATGAGCTTCTGCACATGGAGAGGTGTCTCATAACACAATGAACACAATGTTGTAAGAAGCATGACACTTATTAAACAACTGCTATCATGCAACTCCAAACTTAGTGTATTATGTGGATCTAGCCCATTTTTCTTCTACTATCTAAAATGTGATGGAAAATAGCCAAGTTGGACAAAGAATCTCTGTCCCAAGCCAACAAAATACGGTATTAATAGCTTTAAAAAAAAAAGAAAGAAAAACCCTTAGCATCCCAATGAAAAATTGCTGCTGAAAAGTTAACACTGCATGAAGTTATCTGATTTCACATCCTCTAGAAGCAGCACTTTAATAGTCAAACGTTGGGGATTAACTATACTATGGTTACGTGGCTTACTGTTATTGCGCTAGTTCCTTTTTAAAATAGCTTTCACATGACAAGTCTGTAAAACACATGTTCCCTTAAACAATAAAACATATCTGAGATCTAAATCGGGCGTTTAAAAAAAGAAAGAAAGAAAGAAAAAGAGAGAAGGTGTGGGGGGTAGCAGACAATAGTGTTCTTATATATTATGTGAACTCTGGAATAATAAAAATTTGTTTTCCTTCATTCACTGAACAGCGTGAGAGTATTATTTCCACATTTCAATTATTTTCAGGACTGCCACCATCATAACATGAGCATGACTTGACCTAGATTGTATATATTTTCTTTAAAAGCCTACAGACATGGTTTTGAATATCTGAGGGTTTTGTTTTTTTCTCCTACAAACTTGTGGTTTAGTGGGATATTGCCAATTGAATCTTGACATTTTTCCAACACAACAGTAACCTCAGATTCCCTATTTTCATATGAGAAACATAAACATGCCCACAGGGGCTAAACGGATATTGTTCACAAAACCCACAAAATGCCTAGACTCCAGCGGCTACGGCTCAGAAGGGTTATCATCTTGGCCAGGGTACACACACTACCCGCATAATGAATGTTGTGGGATCGTTGAGGGCCCTTGCTTATTTCCAAGGTGTATCTCTTGAAGGATAGATCATGTGAGGAATTGTGTCACCACCCACAACGTCTGGCACCAGCCCCATCTTCTGGGAATGTTTAGCACTGAGGTTCCAAGATGGACGGATGCCAATGGCCACCCTGAAAATTGGGTTTACAGAAGATAGGTGGAGAATGCCACATATGAAAACTGAGCACAACGGGGAGGAGAGGAATACAACAATGGAAACTAGCACTGGCTGTGTGATTGTTTACAGAAAAGGCTCCAGGTCCACTTGATTTGCACCAAATGTTAAGTGGTATTATGAAGTACACAACGAGATTGTGGCACTTCTCTGTCCCATTCTACTATCCCAAACTGGCCACAGATTACTGCAGTCAAAGTCAAGAGATAGGGTACTCCTGAAGCAGAGATTTTTTGCTCAGTATCAAACCTATCTCCAAATTACTAAAATAAACTTCAATCAGAGATTACTATTTCAGTAATTGTTAAAAATTTCTGGTATCAGCATAAATTCATCAGAACTGGAGAACATCAACTTTCTAGATGTACAAGTTGTAATGCATAGGTCTAGGTGAAAGAGAATGCAAACAAACAAGAGAGATGGGATGCAGTGGGAAAAGGGAGCTAGCTGCCAGCCCTGCCCACTGCAAGCTGAGGCTATGCCCACTACCGGCTCTGTCTATGGGCACTGGCTCACTGCAGCTCGCAGGGAAGAAGGAGGAGGAGGAGGAGAAGAAGAAGTTGATGCAGTGGTGCCTCGACTTACGAACGTCCCGACATACGACCATTTTGAGTTGCGACCAGCTCCGGCCGCATAATTTTGCTTCGACTTGCAGCCGGAGCTTCGAGTTGCGACCAGAAAAAGGCAGGGGGAAAAGGCGGGGAATTCAAATTTGCTAACCGTTGGTAGGCGAAGAGGCTGCTTCTTTGTAGCTCTTTCGACCCAACGGTTAGAGTGAGTGCGTCGGAGGAGGCTTCGGACTGCCTGGAGCTGCTTTCTGCTCCTGAGTAACTACATTTACTTTGTTTTGCAGGGTGGGTTTGGGTTTTGGGGGGGTTATGTTTCTGTGCTGTGATGTTTTTTGTGTTTCCCCCCCCCCAGCCCCATTGCATTCCGATAGGGCTGGCTGTGTGTGGGGGGGGGGGGTTGTTTTTGTGTGTTTTTTCCCAGCCCCATCGTGTTCTGATGGGGCTGGCTGTGTTTTTTTGGTTTTGGTAATTTTTTTTCGGCCCCAACGCATTCTGACGGGGCTTGCATTGTTTTGTGTTTTTTTGGTAATTTTTTTCCCGGCCCCGACGCGTTCCTATGGGGCTTGCAGTGGGTTTTTTTTGTGTGTGTTTTGGTGTGTTTGTTTTTCGGCCCCAGTGCGTTCCTATGGGGCTTGCAGTGTTTTATTTTTATTTTTTGTATTTTTTTTCTTCTGAAACGGATTAATCACGTTCCAATGCATTCCTATGGGAAATGGTGCTTCGACTTACGACCATTTCGAGTTACGCCCATCTTCTGGAACAGATTATGGTCGTAAATCGAGGCACCACTGTATTTAACAGATACTTGGGTTTTTGGTTAAAATTTGTATCTGTTATATAATACCAGTCAATGTTTTATAATTTTGATTAACTGTGCCTGGTGTTTTTAAACAACAACAACAACAACAATAAATCTTGCTTGTGGATGAAACACACTTCAGTGGTCCCCGTAGTTATTGGGGCTTTGAGAACAATATCAAGAAATTTCACACAGTATTATAAGCAGTTGCAGATCTCAGAAATAACACTATCAGAGCTACAAAAGCCGGCAATATTAGGAACAGCATACATACTGCGCCGATATTTAAAAGATACTTAGGTTTTTGGTTAAAACTTGTATCTGTTATACAATACCAGTCAATGTTTTTATAATTTTGATTGGCTGTGCCTGGTATTTTTGAATAATAATAGTAATATAACTGGAGGAGGTGGAGAAGGGGAAGCCAGGGTGCTGCCTCTGAGTGGGTGCCTGCTGGAGGAGGTAGGGCTGGGAAGCACTGAACACCTGTTATGCTGCAAAACAAACCGTCAAGAATCACCGAACTGGCGGTTTGTGCCCAACTTCATTTCTTAATCTTTTCCTATGTTCTGCACAACAACAATAACAGAAATAAATCTGCATTTGTTCTACAAGTCTTACTATACAAAAACAGAGGACTAATCATCATCATCAACTTAGAACTGCAGAGTTTGATGCTTAAAATAATAAATTGTTGTCAAGTCAATTCTCACTTAGGGCAACCCATTCCTGGTTTTTCTAGGTATAGAATTCTCAGACATGTTTTACTATTCCCTTCTTCTAGGGTGTCTTCAGACTGGGCAGCTTGCCCAAGGCTACGCAAGCTAACTCTTCTCCTGTGACAACAAAGTGGGGAATCAAATGAATCAAATTTCCAAATACCTAACCCACTGAGTTATCTAGTTTACGTTGCTCACAACTGGATGTAACAGGTGCAGGCATTAAATGAATTCAGCTAGACCCTGCAGGGTTTTTTTGCTGCCACATACAGGACAGGCACAAGGGGAAGAAAGAAAAATCTTGTTACATTTGTTTGGAGGAAGTCAGTGTGACTTTCTGACTCTTTGCTGCTGATGCCCTGTGCAAAGCTGCTTCCATGAAATGTTGACATGGCTTTTTATTTCACATTTTAATAAAGAATGCTACCGCTGAGCTGAGTGTTAGCAAGTTCTGAACTTTCATGCAAAGAAAGATTGTTTTATCAACTTTTTCCCTCAACAATCAATTAATTTTTCTGTACCTTGTGGGAAGGCTAACAACCTCAGAGACACAGGAGGTGATTAAAAAACCCGGAGACAGTGCATTTATAGAGCAGGTTGCAATGGACAGGGCTGGGGGGGGGGGAGGAATCAAAGGACTCTTGTGTTGGATTCAGTGCTTTGAAACACTGAACTTTTGAAAACCTAACACTTGGGCAGATTTAGGAGGGGCAGAAAAAGGGGGCCTAAGACAGGATAAGCTTTCATTGACCACCCATTGACAAATCCATGTGGGATGTGTTACTGTGGTGACCCAGCCAGGCATCTCTGATCTTCCCAGCTGAGGTTTCACCTTTGCACTAACCAAAATGCAATTCTTTCCCCCTACCTTCAAGTTATTTCTTTTTGTTTTGTTTTAAGCCATGGAAGAACCATCCTCTTCAGCTTCTTGTATGCACTCTAGGATGGAAAGAATTATATACCAGCAAAAGCACCTCAGCTAATTTTCAGTAAGTGCTACATGACACCACTCTGTGATGTATTTCTTTTATGGTCCATGGGCTTTGTTTATTCAAGCATTTAGTCTAAACTAAAGAATTATTAAACTGCTTTACATCTCCTTTATAAAGGGAAGACTATGAGGTAAATGCTAGAAAACGTCTCACTGGAAAATTTTGATGGGGATATGTGTGTCTTAGGTGATTAACTAGAATAGGTCAGATGTGAATAATACACAAAAATCAGAGCCTACGAAGTCATGCAAAGCTAGCATGCCATTCAATTGGCTGCAATCAGACTGATATTCATATTTATTTATTTATTTTTATTTATTTATTAGATTTCTATCCCTGAGGTGCTGTCCAACAGGGGTAAGAAGCACATGTAATAAATCCCTGAATCCCTGAAGTATTTATCATATACATGTAGGGAGCTGGAAGTGTCATCTTCACTTGTGGCCCTTCCTCACTGACCTTCCAGTGTAAGACCTCTCTGTAGAGCCAAATGCAGCTGAAAACATATACAGGAACCAGGAACACTGCCTTATCAAGGTTCCTGATATTGTTCAACAACCCCTTCTGAGAGGCCAGGGTTAATTTTTGCACTCCTTCAGACCTCAGTAGCCAGTAGCACCTTCCAACCTCCTCAATCCCTAACATTTGAGGAAAAAATGCCCCCCCCCCAAAAAAAACTGAACCAAAGTAAGGGCAGATGCAATTTATTTCAGACCAAAAACAAAAACAGTTTTTTAAAAAATAAATAAATCAGGAAATATAATCACAATGCTGGGCCTAAAATATGCTTGGGGGTAAGGTGGCCACTACTCCATTGCCAAAAAGGAGGAAAGGCATCATCAAAAACGGAGGACATGAAGGACAAGTGACACCAAAAAGGACATTCTTCACACACAAAAAGAGAGAACATTTTTGCGCTAAAGTTGCATATGCTAATCTAAACTAATATATGTAAATATCATCACAATCAGGCATTACTATTATAGTTTAAGTAGAAATGCCACTACAGATCATCGTACCGCACAAAATTATTACTAACCACTTTGGGAAACATCTAGCTATGCAGCAATCAGTTATTTCAGAGGAATGGTCTGAGCAGAGGTTTTCAGAATGTCCACTCTGGGGACTGACTTCACACCTGAAGTTCATGCAGAATTGATCTGCCATACCATATCCTTCCTGCCATTCATCAGTAGTTATATCAGTGTGTGTGATTTGTACCTTTTCTTACAAAATTACCCCCCTTCAAAAAAACAAAACAAAAAAACCCACACCCATTTTAATTAAGGAATGAGATAGGGTTGGTTAGATATATTTACCAATCAAAGCCTCTACCTTCCCTGCTTGGCCAGGGAAACTCAACCGGGGTAAGGTGGCTGCTTACATATCACCAAAAAGGAGAGCACATCTTCAAAAATATCACCATCCTCCTTAAAAGAGGACACATGGCCACCCTATGGACCTGGAGAAGTCTTTACTTGGCAAGTCAAACTATGTAGCTTCTGAGGGTGTAGTTTGCTACCTTGGAGCCAAAATAATTTCTGGGTAGGGTGTGCAGAAGGGCTCAAGGGTCAGGGGACACAGAAGGCCCCTGCAGGCTACATCTAGTCCACAGGCCACACTTTGCCTATCCTTGTGGTAGAACAATGTGAGCACATGTAGCTGAATACATAGTACTTTTGAAGGCCTTCCCTGTCAACACAAGGAATTCAGAGAGTGAAGCTAGAACTCACTTCCCTGGCTCTCTCTGAGGTTTACGGTAAAGACCTTCAGGGGGAAAAAAGTGTAAATAGGGATAATTTCACAGCTAGCTGGCTCCCTGGCACTCTTTCCCAACACTAGGTTGGTTCCTCCTTTTAAATGCAAATCCAGAAGGGAGCAAGAAGAATTTCCACAGTGTATTTTCACTTCAGATGGAACAAGCATAAGGCCCAAAACATCTCTGGATAACTTCGACCTGAAATGTAACCCAGAATCTCCTGTGATGCAGGAGAGCTTTGTACAAAACAAGCTAGGATTAATTTGTAGACTAGTAAATCTATAGACAAGCCCCTAGGGAGAGAGAGAAGTTACTTCAATATTCGATGTATTATTTGGCTAATTATTTTGGGCTGCTTAAACTGTAGAAGTCCCCAAGATGACATACAAAATGAAAGGAACAATGCAATAAACTTAAACATCTGTAAAAGCAGCTATTGTAAATTAAAACAGTTACTTAAATACAGCATTTTTTAAAAAGCCAATGAGAATAAGTAATACCTTCAGAGCTTTCCTTGAGGGCCTGATGGAAGTGCATTCTCAAAGTGTGGGGTTACTATCAAAACAAGCCCTATTCCTTAGCAACAAAGGAGATGAGTTGCTCTTGATGGCCACATACAGGACCTCCAAGAGCTCTGATGAGGCCTGGGATATTTCACAATTTGGGGAGAGGGCTAAAAAAAATACTTTAATGTAAACTTGGCATGTAAAAATTGTTTTTATTCATATTATACATTGCAGCAGTATTGTATTTACCTTTATCTTTAGGGTGAGGTGAGGACTTCCATGAGATGAAGTCCCAACCCAATTATGACCATGCTGGGGCCCCCCTCACATACGACTTGGCTGCACAATAAAATATATCCTAAGAAATCAGATTAAATTGAATCTCAAGCAATATACTCGTGTAATATAGTAAAAAAAAGTGTGCTGCTTATATACCACCCCATAGCAGTTCAAGTGCTCTCTGGGTGGTTTACAAGTTAATTATGCAGGCTACACATTCCCCCCCCCCCCCGCAAGCTGGGTACTCATTTTACTGACCTCGGAACAACAGAAGATTGAGTGAACCTTGAGCCGGCTACCTGGGACTGATCTCTAGGTCATGAACACAGTTTTGGCTGCAGTGCAGCAGTTTAACCACTGTACCATGAAGCTCCTAGTATTCGGGCTCTGTGCGTGCTAAAAATGTTAGTTTTCATATCTAAGCAGAAATATATATATTCTACCAGTTAAACAGAAACCATGATTATCATACTTCTCCATTAAACTATATCTCCAATCGGCATATGGGATGAAAAACAGCTGCACCACTTCAGCTGAGGTTCCAGAACCTTTCACTGACTGTCTTTCCAGGCTCCTAAAATAACAAATGTGCCACCAATACCTTCCCGTCCTGTTTGAAAAAATTTTCAGTGTTGACTTCTAAAATGTGATGCTGACTGCTAGGACTCAAACAGCTTCCCAGTTATGACTGGAAAGTATCCTGTAAAAATCTGAACCAACATTTAAAAAAAATATGATTATTTGTTTTGGTAGGCTTAAGCACCATAGCACAATTTTTCTTCCCAGGTACTCAATGCAAATATTTCAGTGATGTGTAATTTGCTGCATAGCTAGAGGCCTTAGAAATCCCCAAGCCTTATTTGTTTTGCTGTATTTTCTTTGGAGTCTTCCTGCTTGGATATAATCCAATTTTAAGTAAATTGGGTTTTTATTGTGGCATTTCCTTCTCTTTCCCCAGTTCTTTCCTCTAAAAAGAGGACTGCCACCTTTGAACAAGAAAACTAATAGCAATGACAACCATTTATGCAAAATATTGTCCAAGTGGGTAATTTAGTTCAGTCCCTGCCACTTGTGTCACGAAATCCTATGGCTAGATTTCAGATTCCTCCAAAGGAGATATTAATAATATACCAAGAACTAAAGTCTTGATACCAGAGCTTGGAAAGGTTACTTTTTTGCACAAGTCCCAAAATCCCTCAACCAGCATGGACTTGGGGGAGGGGGGTTGTCTGGAAAATGTAGTTCCAAAAAATGACTTTTCCAAACTTTGCTTGATATCCAAAGCAGCAGTGTTCCTTTGCAAGAAGCCAATGTAATTTTTTCCCTTACTCAAGGGATGCCCACTGTAATTATACAGCCAACAAATTCCATTGCTCCAGTGATTAACTATTGTGCTAGCAGGAATGAAGGTCAAGCTACACAGGTGACAATAAAATTTACACTTTTGTGCAATAAATACATCAAGGCTCAACCAGAAAAATCACTCAGCAGCTTAGAGAATACATTAACAGTAAAGAAGGAAGCCCAGAAGCAGTCGGACAGGAATCAAATGAAAAGAGATAATCTTCAACAGGTTAAAATAGGGAGATGTAAAGACCTTGTACTCCACAAAACACCACTCCTGTTTCACTATGTATTATATGTTTAAACATTTGGAAAGTTCCAGAAGGAGATAATATGTGATCGACCCTAGCTGAACTTGGTGGGATAGCAAACTTGTACGTCTGTGAAATTCAGGCTAGTTGTGGGTTACAGAAAGGTTGATCACAGACAATGAACCTGTGGATGAAAATCCTGGTTTGCATTAAACCAGCTTTCCTGGTTACATCTGAACTCAGAACTCTGCTTCATGTCACTTTATAAAAGAGGCAAATAAGCCAGGATATAAGCAGGGGCTATATGATATCATACATAAGTTTGGGAATGAATTTCCCGAGCATGTGCTGACAGATTTTTCACATTTGCCTGTAACACAGGAAGTGGATTGTTTGAAATGTATTTAAAACAGATTTCTGTCTCTGAATAAGTCTCTGACAGAGTACATCCTGCTATATACATTTGCCCTGTGGGAGAGACTACTGTTGTGATGGTCGTATCATCCACAGTGGAGGCACAGTTATTTGCTATTTTTAGAAGAAAATGAACATTGCCTTAGCGGAAAAGCAATCACAAATAAACTAAAACAGAGAAGAATATATATACTTTTGCTGCCATGTGGTTTTAATTATTTTATTTATCAATTAAGACTTGCAGAACCATAAACCACCCCCACCCCCAATCTATTACATTAAATTCTGGAGAGACTTCCTCTGACCAATAGAATATACTTCAATTAAACAAACTAAAATATGTGTTAACAAATTTAAATGTATTATTATTCAATCTGGATGCCTTAATTTCACTTTGCCAACAAAATATAATTTCCCCATCCAGATAACTCATAGTCCCATCCTCTGGAAAAATGGGAATGTTTCTGCTTATCCTTGCTATGTGTATAATCAGTTTGCTACTATTTTAGATCCTTAAAAATAAATGGTGTGATAATTTTATATAAAAAAAGTTATTTGTCCTTGTCCTTCATCTGAACTGCAGCTAAAGTCTGAAAAGAGCTTGGAAAAATTAGGTTTTTGGACTAGTTTCCAGAAACCCTGAGGCAGTATGGCCAAAATGCTCTTCTAATTCTGCAATGAAAAGCATGTAACCCAGATCCAATAGTCACAAACTAGGTCCTGGAAAGCAGTCTGTGGTGGGTTCTGGTAGTCTGAAGTTCCATCTGCATGAACCAAGATTGTCTTCTTCTTCCAGCGATTAATATTCTAGGACTCAGCCCCGGCGTAAGGTTTTAAGAGAGGACAGTATTAATGTCAGGTCTGAACATAAGCCTAAGAGTCATATAGAACTTTATAAAGCTCTAGGGAAAAATCAGATTCCTGTGTCCATCACAGCTGGCATTTATCCCAAAGAAATGTTAACTCCAGAGTGAAACCAGACAATCATATCAAAATTTATTTGAGTATCATGATATAAGTTTTTTTTTTCATTGTTGCAGTGATTCCAGGCAATATCAGTTTATCTAATTCTACAAGCTTTATTTATCCACATTGCTTTTATGTTCCATAAACACAAAATACTTCAGATTTCTTGTAAAAATACAAAAGTCTTGCAGTTCTGAAGAAAACTTCAGGCACAAATGCTTAAACAGAAATCCATCCAAAATACAGGAACATATTGTTTAAGAGTAAAAAAAAAACAATGAGAATGTTTCAATTACATTAAAAAAATACAAGAGTTTATAGCCTAAAAAGGCACATTTAAGAGCTCGGAATACATTTCTTAAAACATTAAAGTTCTTGAATGTAAAAATATGTTAAAGAAAATAACTTCCTTAGCCTCTAAGCATATTATGAACACATATAGAAAAATTATATTAAGTCATGACCCAGTTAAGCCAGCCTTGTGCTGGTTTACGTCTTTGGAGGGAAATCCATAATTATTGTTGTTCTTTGATGCCTGGTGTCCAAAGTAGCATGGGGTTGTGATGGTGTGTTGAATTCTGAATTTGTGTCTCTGTGTGTCTTATCTCCCTATATTTATAATTCATTAAGTTGTTTACCTTTCCTTTCTAAGTATAAACAATTTTTTTCTGCAGGGCTTGGAGGACCTGGTACTCCAGGAATAATTTTTCAATAGAAAATGGT
Organism: Intellagama lesueurii; assembly: GCA_037013535.1. Classification (NCBI taxonomy): domain Eukaryota; kingdom Metazoa; phylum Chordata; class Lepidosauria; order Squamata; family Agamidae; genus Intellagama; species Intellagama lesueurii. Next base: position 171,764,808 of record JBAJHW010000004.1, on the reverse strand, counting down.
ATTGTTCATCTTTGGAATTTCAGGGGTCTGTAACTTAATATCTGGGAAGCTGACACTATGCTGATAACATTACTGTTGTGACTAAAATTTTTGCAGCACCTGGAAGAAATAAAGCTCTGTAGCATAAAACATTTGATGCGCTAGGATACTGTCACCATAAAATCCTGAAATGCTTCCCTACTGTGAACGTAAAATATTATAATCACTGAAAGGGAGAACTGTAGCACTTACAAATACTGCTTCACGTTTCACATTGAAAAATAAACAAGTTCATTATGGTATAAACATGTTCAACTGTCAGGATTGTTATTGTTCAATGACCTTGCTTGGCTGGAGATCTGGCTACTTGTTTTGAAATGACTATGGTAAACTATTATTCAAGCCTCAATTTTAAAAGCATTTTCATTTTAAGGGCTATTTTTTTCTATATCACTCTTAATTACACACACAGAATTTCAAACTTTTCCATTAGGGTCTTACTAAATCCTAACTCAAACCACATGGACAGCTGTGATGGGGCATGGGGCTCTTTCCTCCAGTTACTCTTTCCTCATAAGAGACCGTTCATGCTCCTGTGGCCAAAAATGTCACTGGTGAACCTGGAAAACTTACACAATACACCCCACCAGCCCTTTGTTTTCCTTTGTAAAACTCAGGGGCCAGTATCCTACTGCCTAAACATAGGTGAGAAGGTCTATCATGTTATGTGCTCTGTCCTATGGTCTCCCATTGCGAGACCTGTTGTGTGACTCATCTCACAACCACAGCAAGAATGGACATATGACAGGATGCCTGCCAGAATAGTGTGGACACCTATGTGATTCCCTTCTTTGGGATTTATTCAATAGGGTACTGCCCAATGTTGAGATGAACCCTGAGAAAAGATATGTCATGTATAGCACCGTAAACTTTTAAGCAGCAGCCCCCGCCCCCCCATGCACGGAGCCCGCCCCCGAACCAGTCCGCGGTCCCAAAAAGGTTGGGGACTGCTGCTTTAAAGGGCTAAGTCCCTTTCTAAGAAACATGGCAATGCCTGCTGGAAAACCACTATCTTTTTCTATGCCAACTCCATGTTCCTGTTCCAAGTTATAGTTCATTTTAATGTTTTCTTTCAACCACCTGTACAAATAATGTGTGATCTGAAAACAGAGACTTAGAAAGAAAGAAAAAGTCCAAATGTTTCATTAGCCAGGAAAAAAAATTAAGCTTTCAATTTCAAAGTTCTTTTACTGATCTGTCAATTGTGACATACATCTTTTATATTTGCATTTTCTTTCTAGGATGGGAAGAACTACTCAACCATTGTCACAACTTCTGCCTGGACCTTTAAATGAATGTCACTTTCAGACAGTGCCAAATTTGGGGTCATTTTTGGCTCATGCTTAAAGACAATGCTGTAAGATACATGCAGATCTTATCACTAAACAGGAGAATGGCCATGCAGAGGAGGGGCAAAGGCCCAGGATCACAATCATCAGTGTTCCTTCATTTGAAGGACAAAGGACACTCATTTGATGACCAAGATGTACTCATTCTGGACTGAGAAGATATGTAGTTTGAGAGAGGGTTCAGTGAGGCCATACATGTGCATGTAGAAAATCCCTCTCAACAGGGGTGGAGGCCTTAAAATACAATCTGTCTCCTATTTATCTTGCTGCCCTTTCATCCCACCCCAGAAAGATCACGACCACACCCACCAGAAAGACCACTGATAATGACTGTTAATGACCCATAACAATGGGTGGAGAAGGACTGCAGAAGTGGGATTTTCACTCACCCCCCCACCCATCCTTTGTCCATCTAACAAGCCTATTCAGACCAGGGGAAAAGTGAAACCAACATGGAGGATATATCAAGGGTCTCCTACCAACTCTCCTCAGACTGAATAAGCTACTTGGATGAGTAGCAAAATGTATCAACCTAATAAGAAAGAAGTCCAGTTGCCATGACTCAACTTCCAGATGCAGATCTTATTTATGCAGGATGTTAAAAGAGAATGGTATATTAGTGTATTTTCCACAAAACATTTGAGTAATGCACAAGGATGAAGGGGCTCCGTTATGCTTGGTAAGACGGATGAAGAAGCCTGCACATCACTCTTGTAGGCTATTGATCTGTCTTCCTTTTTTGTCTTCTATGAAATGAAGAAGTGGGATATGAGAAAATATTAAGGCAATCAAAAAAGCAGTACAGGCAGGGAATATTAAGTTCTTCTTTCTGTAGACCACACTCTTTTCACTCAAGAAGTCTCAGGTAGTACTTTTGTCCCACAGCCTGGGAAACACGGCTTTTCTGGACTACAACTAACAGAATAAGCCAGCTGGCATGGCTGCTGACTAGGCTGGCCGGAGTATTGTTTTGGTCAAAGTCCAGAAAAATAACTTTTCTAAATTCTATTCTATCTATCCCTGTGAGTCTTAAAGCCTAGTGAAAGAAGCAGGACTTACTTAAAGGTAAAGGTACATTGGATTAAACTTTTAAAAATTGCTATAGATAATTTAGTTCAAGACAAAACAAATTTCTTCTTTGATTTCATACTTACTGTTCCAGTTCCCAGCAGGACCACGATTTTGCACTATTCCGTTAAGTCTATTTATGTACACTTCAAGAACTGCTCACCTAGATCAGGAATGGGAAAGCATTGGCCCTCCAGATCTTTCAGACCACCATCCCAGAAACTGCACCAGGAGCAGCCAAGAGTAAGGAACTAATGGAAACTACAATAAAAAAATATTTAGAGGGCAAGAATCCCTCACCCTTGATTAAGATGCTGTACTTTTCAAAATATTTTTGACTCATCTATCTAGAATCCTTTACCATTTCCCATGATGTTCTTGTTCATGCACAGTGACCTTCCTGCTTCATCATGCTACTGGTAATTTAGCAACATTTATAGCCCTGTTAGCCTCTGCCATAAAAAACTATGAAGACTCCTGTCGCACCTTGAAGAATAACATGTTTACAGCATGGACTTCTGTGGAATAGAGCCCACGTGATCAAATGTGTAGAATAATAATAGCAGCATTTTCTCTTAAAATGTTTTGACTACACCTCAGTCCCAGTAGTGGGAACTGCAATTCAAAACATATGGACATCAGCATATGGCAGAAAGCTGAAATGTAAATGGTGCAGCCTCTCTCCTACCTGACTGTACTTTACCTATGCCTTCCAGATTATTATGAGGACCCTATTAATAAATTCCCAATGGAGTAAGCAGTATTAGAGCGAACAGTTCACTTACTCTTTGGGGGCACAATGTGTAGAGTGTTCTTTCACAAATAAAAAATGGAGAAGGCCCAACTTTCCTTTTCAGGATCTTGTAACAATGCAGTGCCCTGCTGTCAGGCAATGTGTGAATAAATTGGTGGAAAAAAGGTTAGAGAAGCCTAAAGGAATAGCTGCCTTTTTTCCTCACTTTCCTTTCCTCTCTCTTTTTTTTTCTTTTTCGCTTTATTGCGGCAAAGTTTGGACAAAGGCACCCCTGTTCTCTGCACTTTTCCCCCCTTATGGGCTCCATGCCAAATAACGTTATTCCTCTCGTTCACCATGGTACTGCCATGAGAGCAGGCTGGTATGTTTGCCTGAAAACTCTAGTTTTTTCATGGAAATTGCTTTCAGTCAACAACAATTCCCTTTGTCAAATTAAACATGAAAAAGGAGAAGTGCTGAGATGAAATTTAATCAACAGAATCAGGAAGAAAGCACCAAAGCAAATGCCACAGAGAGAGAGAGAGAGAGAGAGAGAGAGAGGAAGAAGAAATTGTCCAAGCAGCAGCTGAATTTGGTGGATAGTATCATTCTCAGAGTTCATTAAAGTGTATGTTTCCCTCTGTAGACAGTAACATTTCAAGACTACATACCACCCACCTTATAAAAATGAGATTATTATCAACATATCAGATTCAGAACAGGGACTGTAAATAATGTTTTCCACAGATGTTTTACCTCCAGCAACTGAGAGCTGAATCAAAGCACATTTCCCTCTTTGCCAAGTGAGTTATTTCCACCGTTTCTGATCTGGAAACGTCAGCACACTTTTTTCTCTTACAGACACTCACCATCTCGGGGTCCCATGAAAGATGCTGGGCTTTTGAAAAACATCAAGTCGTGACAGCCCTTTTTGGGGGGAGGGGGGGATAAAAGCTTCCCAGCTTTGAAATGTGCCTCACTTAGGAAACAGCAAAGTCTTGGTTTAGATCTCATATTGCAACTTGGGTAGGCTGATTATTGAGAAAGTGAGACTCTTTTTAATCCTTGCCAAAAGGATTTTTTCCCCTGTTATTGCCACTTTTCAATACTGTATTGCTTCCTATACATTTTTTTGAAAGTGCTGTCAAACTTCCTAAACGAAGTAGGGGTCTGGTTCTGACAGGAGTGTTATTAGCTGCCTGGATCTTTCTGTGGGTGGCTTATAAAGCACAGACCTGCTGGCAGATCCTAATCTACAAAGGGACGCCAATTAAAATAGCTGCTCATAGATTCACAGGTAGATTAGGTTTAAAATTTATGGAACCAGCCAACCCAGCACCAAATATGTTTAAAATAACAGTAGTGAATTGCATGCGCTCCAAAGGGATATATTTTAGGATGAGATTGTGAGACAGCTGAGAAAGCAGTTTTCTTCCCTCTCCCTTCATATGCAAGAAATCTTCAGATGTGATCCATCAATGGTAAAGTCATTTTGACTTGATAGCTAATATAAATGAGGATAATCGATACATTTTAAAACAAACTTTCTACAAACTAGATTAAGAAGGAAGAACATAAACTCCTAGAAGCATGGCTGATGGTTATGGATGCTGGAAGGGGCAAAATATAAAGTAACATGAGTAGTTCTCCCTACAGGGACATCTAGACCTGAGAACCATGGCAATTTTGAATTTGAAGAAGAACATCATCTCCATCAACTTCACTGCCTCTCTTAGAGAAATAGAGAAAGAAATATTGAAATTCTACACCTTCAGGCCCATAGAGAATACAGGAAATTGTAACATGATCAAGTTGGCTTTTTTCACAAGTTCAAACAAACTTTTTTTCCCCAAATAAAGACTGTCAGCCAATTTATTTATTTAATACCTCATTAATTTCCTAGTGCTTAATTGTCACAATTGTCACAGATAATGCAGCAGATGGCCTTCCAATCACTAGCATTCCTTTCTTTTCTTCTTCTTCAGTGAACAGTGATTTGTGGGACACAACTTAAATTCATTACCAAGTTGTGTTTTCAACACTAGGAAATATATGCTTCTCAGTACCAAAGCAGGATATACAAACCTCAGAGGCAGGAACCCAAATTGGATAATACGGTATTTGCATGCTGTTCTTCTGCAGCACAACATGTCCAGATGAAAGTAGGCTGACAGGATGAGCAATGTAAGATTGCAGAAGATGGTTGGATTTTAATCGGGAAGAGAACACAGGCACTAACGAAAGAGTTGATTGGCATAATAGGTGGGAGTTGAATCCCATGATCCTCTGAAGGATTATCCCTTGGTAATCCCAGATTTAAACTGAACGGTTTTGTCAGTGTTATGCACTCATCACCATTTCTAGCCCAAGACATTTTTGTTCATCCTAAACTATGTCTTCTCTCACACCCCCAAATTCCATGTACAGAAACCAACAGGCAGGTGAATTTCATTTCATTTCTGGAACCAAGATAAAATACTCTGATCTACCTGGTGACAGTAGGTTAAATTATGGGTATAAATCAAGGATAGGCATGGCTGGGAGCTCTGCAGGAATGGCTGGGGAGGCTCTAATTACTGCCCCCAATATCTGCTACCTGAGGTAGGTGTTCCCAGGGTCAACAAGGAGCATTTTTAATTTATCCCAGTCTCTTTCAAATACATGCAGAGAAACTGTGCAAAATGACAAAAAAAGTTCTTTTATATCCAATATTGTGCTCCCATTTTCACATGCACACATACAGACACAGAATGAAGTGTCTACTCCTGGAAGCCTTCATAAGCAGTTAAAACAAAACATGAAAACCAGAAACAGACATCAAGTCACTTCCTGCCTTCATTTGGGTGTGTGAGGCATTTTCAATATGATGCAGCCTACAGTCAGTAGCAGAATATTCAACCCCAGACTGTCAGGACAGTTGCACCCTTGCCTAAGAACTGCATCTGCTTTCTATTTATTATGAATGAAGAGACTGCTCGGTATTTAGAGCTAAATTGTGAGGGTTGTCACCGAGAACCGGGCCAGGTCTAAGGATATATGACACACCAATCTCAATGAAACGAAGGTGGTCTGGATCTCATCAGTGTGTGACCACCTAGAAACCCCAAGTACACACTTGGGGAATTTGCAGGAACTTCTAGGTCCTTGGCAAATGTGTTTGTTTGATATTTCTGGTTCTGAACATAGTAGTGATATATATGCATCACACTCCTAGGTATTACACATCAAACTTACTTCTGTATGAAGCAGTATTCAGTGACCTGGAGAAGCTACAGTGCATAATCTGCAAGGTTTCATGGCAAATTAAGAATACTTACACCTTTCCTTATTGAAATTTATGAAGGTTAACGAACTAAGGGTTTCATGGCACTCAATGTAGCAAGTTTACCATGTAAAATGTATTGTTGGCCACCTAGATTACGTCATAGAAAGCTACACACAACAGTGATTCCGGGTATAGAGTTGGAAAACCAAAGGATTTTTCCCTAAGTATGACCAAATATATGAATGCTTGAAAGATCTAAGTGGAATTTCCAGAGTATGGAAGCAATGCAATCAATCAGAGTATGGAAGTTCACAGCCACTTCTATATAAACTTGTTTGGTGGCTGTATTTGAGAGGGTATGCACAAACAGCACTGTTTATCAGAATGATGCATTTTCAAGGAAACCTTCGAGGGAGAAGTCACATGTGCTCCCTTATCCAAAGTCATGCTCTCTAATCAACTATGAAGTGTAGTACTTCTGCAGCTGCCGCAGATCAGATGCATTCTTCTGGTAGCCAATACCCATCTGTGTGCTACATTAGCAAACTGTTTCAACAAACACCATCACTGATGTAAATGAAATGCAACCAGGGAAATCTGTTATCTGTTCTGAGAGAGCTATGTCATAAGGCTAAGTTTGCTGATAGGTCACGTTGCCAGTTTTTTTCAAAGGTACTCCAGTGCTCCTGGCTTTTAAATTGCCTAACAATTTTCACTGCTATCGTGGAGTAAATCCAGCCTGAAACTGAAGAGAGAGAGAGAAAGGAAAAGAGGAGGGGGGGGGGGGAAGAAAGAGAAAATATTCTCCAAGCACGTAAGCAAAATTACCTTGGAAAACAGGGAGCAAGAGAATGGAAGTAGTGATAACATGTATTTGACTACTGGCTAAGGTTGCCAAGTCAAGGATAAGACCTTGATTCTTGTGGTGGGTGTAATGTTGTATGATGTGTTTCAGGGTTAAAGAAAGGCTCCACATGGGTAGCACATTTTTTTTAGACTTAATATTAAGAAAGTAGCTCAAAACAACGTCAGATGCTTCAGCAGAAAAAGGGACAGTTGTATGTACTTGACAAGGGGGGAGTAGATATGGAGGAATCTTCCCAAAGTCGCTGATTAAAATCCAATAGAGAAAAACTATGCATGTAAGAGCAATTGTGCAGCGGTTTTTTATCCTCCAACAAGCTGTCCTTTGCGTGACTGGTTGTGTGCCCAATTCTGCAACCAATGCAAAGCTGATCATACAAAGGAAAGCCTTGGGGCAACATGATTGCCCTGTGTGATTCCATAAGCAAATATGATTCTGGCCACTACATCTTTATTTGTTAAATATATACTCTGCCTTTCTAAAGCAAAGATAATTCTTAGAGGGGCATTTTACATACTTGAGGATCGATCATCTTTCTTCTATCTGTCCTCATAACATTTTATTGATTGGTTGGTTGGTTGGGAAAGAAGAAAGAAAAAATGTGCCCATTTATTATATTTGTACCCTGTCTCCCCTTTTCTGCACTTCTCTGTTGCACTGAAACGCCAGTAATGTGTTCAGTCATTAGTGGATTTAGGCTTTCAATGAAGTGTAAGGAAGACTTGACTCAGCTGAGTTGGAAGGATCTGAAAAACTGTGGGGAACCTTATTGTTGTCAAAGCTGTTAATTGTGTGGTACAGCAGAACTTTGAAAACTGTGAGAACATAAGGAGCTACCTTATGGTAAATTCAACCATTGGTACAGTAATTAGTTCATTGCTTGCTACACCAGCTTTCCCCATTCTGGGTCCCTTGAGGATGTTTCAGCTTGTCATCCTGGCCTGAGGGACCTGATGAGAGCTGTTGTCCAAGACATCTGGAGGGACCTACAATGGAGGCATCTAGACTATACTGGCTGACTGGCAATGGTTTATCAAGGTTTCAGACCAAAAATGTTTCCTCACTTTACCTGGAGGCGCCAGGGATTGAATTTGGGACTTTTTGCATGTGCTCTAATGTTTAGCTCCTCCAGTGCAAGCTCTGTTTCTCTGGGTAAGTCATATAAACAGTGGCCTTGTTAGCCAGATGGGTGATATAGAAGTTGAACAAACAAATAGATGGACAGACGAATGGACAGATAAACAGACAAACAAACAAACAGGTGGAGGAATCCCTCTACGCTGGCCTTTGGACTGCTCTTCAGGATAGTTAGGAATTTTGTTGTTTTGCAAATGCCTCCAGCTCAGCCAGGCACTGCATGCTGTACAATGGCACCTACTAGACTCTTCCCAAAGCAGAAGTGATTAAACAAGTAGCTAATCTGGAAACCAAAGAGTATTGTTAGAATGGTGTCTTGTTCTTAGACAAGCTCAGGAATGAGAAGCCAACAACAAATGGTGCCTTCAACATTTGCTCTGAGTGGAGTGAGTGACAAACCAAGACAGTAAGCACATGCACGTAATGGTAAGCATTTGCTTACTGTTTGGAATTTTTGCTTAGCTCACTTGCTACTACTGGATGTAGGAGCAATGGGCCAAGGCACAGCTGCTGATAAACAGTAAGATGAAAGACTCTATAGACCTGGGTAATCATTACATACAAACACAATCAATGAGTTCTCCAAAGCATAAACTTTGTTTCCAGGGTTTTTAGCAAAATTATAAATTTGGATCCCTGCTCAAGATGTAAGATCTATGGGAATATGTAAAGAAAGCAGTGTTTTCACAACATTAATTAATAACATTCCATCAAGTCTATTCCAATGTACTGGAATGCTTTCTAGGGTTTTCTGCATGCAGAGTACTCAGAAGTGGTTTACTGCTCCTTTCCTTTAGGGGTGCTCAAAGACCTTCTACCTTGTCCATGACCACACAAGCTGGGTGTTCTCTTACAAGGCACAGTGGGGAATTGGACTCACAACCTCAGGCTCTGCATCCAGGAGCTCCATCTGACTGAGCTACCCAGTCAGCTTTCTGCAATGTTACTGGTCGATTAATCTCTGGTTCAATCTACAACTTTATCTATGCCTACGATATACAGAATACCAAATAAGCATGAATAGCTTCACAAATGTTTTGTTTTTATGGGGGGGAAAAACAAAGCACAAAACTTCTCTGCATGTCCCACTCTCATGACTTTTTAATGCTTTCCCATGTTTTCCACGGCGGGGGGGGGGGGGAGGAAAGCGGCAATAAAGCATACCTAATCTTTAGATCTGCAAGTCTTCTTAAAATCTTTCTTAACTGTGTAGAAAGAGTTTAGCCTGCATGGTTTGTTTATCTCATAACACCTTCAGAATGACCCACCCATCTTTTTTTTTCTTTTTTGCATAAATATTTTTGCATGCTTGAAAGGCAAGTCTTAACGAGCCCTGAAAGCTATTTCTGCTCACTTTTAGGATTTTGCTAATATAAACTAGAAAGAAATGTAGAAAATGCAAACCACACGTTTTACTGCCAGACTTTTTATTCTTTATTTATTTATTTTTAGACAGGTTGTTGGAGGAGGAGTATAGCCAATTGAGAGCCCTGATAATCTTTTTACTGGAATTGTTAAGCTCCTCTAATGCCAGGTGTCACACTATGGAAAATTTAAGGGAAGTCAATTACAAAGAGAAAAATGGATGGGTTGTGTCATATGGACAGTTGGAATGTGGAATGTTCTGCAAAGCATCTTGCCATAGATACAAAACTTCAGACAATAGGAACCATCAATGAATAACAAACACAAAACAGGAATCGGCTTATTCACATAATCACTTACTGCAGTCCAGATACTTGCTTCTCTCAAACACAACTGAATCCCACCCCTGCCTACTTTCTTAAGCCTATATTCTGATTAGAGAGATACACAAATAGAATGAACATAATCCAGAAGAAATTAGGGAAACTAAGTCTTTCTGCAGGCAACCAGACAGACTTTAAAATGTAGATCAAACCATGTTTGCTCAGAAGAAAGTCTTGCTGCATCCCTAGTAAGCATCTTTAGGAGAAATGTTCATTGTATAGCTTCCAGAGTTCACAGCACAGACAAAATTTCAGGAAAATGATCACAGAGCTGTTGCAACTAACAAAGAAACAGCAACAAAACATAAGAATAAACTGTAACGCAGAGAAAAGTGATTCTAAAGCCTCCCCCTCTCTCTCACACACACACGCACACACTCATGCACAAGCAGGCTTTCCAACAAAACCAAGCTACATGGGCTACTTTTCTGCTTCACTGCCTATACTCAACCTATTTCTGATCCTTTCCAAGATCCTTGGATGCTTCTCTGACCCAAAATTTGTCTCGAGCAAAGCCAAATCTCAGCTTTGCCAATGAAAAGGTTCTTTGTTTGCCCTTTTCCCCAAAATCAATGTATTCTGTGATTTCACCTCACACTACTGCAAAATGCTCATAGGTCTTGGCAGTTGTAGGATCTGACTACCAGCAGGTCTATGGTTCCCGGTAACAGCTTTGTAAACTTCAATGCTAGGACATGTTTATTATTAAGGAACTGTTTCCATTACAAAAATGGGAAAGAAGAAAAGGAAATCAACTGAGCAGGAGAAAAGAAAGAATGTTACAGAATGACTTCAAATAAAACTCTTATCCTTAATTACTACCAGATTGCTGAAGCTATCACATCACAGGTTAAAATGATAAGGAGTAGCTGGTTCCCAACAACATTTGTTGAAGATGTACCACAAAGCTTGACACAGTTTGTTTTGCTTCTTTAAGGCTGTAGTATTGTAAAGTGAAGTTGAAATAATGCCACTTCCTTGACTTTTTTGGCAGTAGACACGTTTGAATCAATAAGCTTATGTTCCTGGTCTGAATAATCCCTTACAAACATCATAGAAATATAACCTACAATAGGGATGGCCTGTAATCCTCCAGAGGTTATTGAACCATAACTTTCATCATTCCTCACCAATAGCTATGATAATTAGGGCTCCAGCAACATCTGAACAAGCCAGGGATTCCCCTGCTCTGAACAACAAGGTTCCACAGCCAAATGTGTACGAAGAAACCCACATTTCCTACTACAGTGGTGCCTTGACTTACTTTTTATTTATTTATTTATTTATTTATTGGATTTTTACCCCGCCCCCCTAGACAAAGTCTACTTGGGGCGGCTTACAAATATTATAAAAACATCATTATACAATAAATATATTTTAAAAATCATTAAAACATCACAATTTTAAACAATTAAATTAAATCGATACCAAGATGGGAATAATTAATACAAACTTAATCCGTCCCAGAAGATGTTCGTAAGTCAAATCAGCATTTCCCATAGGAATGCATTGAAAACCGATTAATCCGTTCCGGTTGTTTTTTGTTCTTATGTCGAGGCGCCATTTGTAAGTCAAAGCATTAGTTCCCATAGGAACTAATGCAAAACTGGTTAATCCGTCCTCTACCACAGAGGTCGTCAACCCCTGGTCCGCGGCCCGCTGCCGGTCCGTGGCCTGAGCCGGACCGGGCCGTGAAGACAGACCTCCCACCCCCCCCGCATGCACTCCCCTCCCCACAGCTGCTTTGCGCACACCCGCGCATGCCAGCGCCGGCGTGAGCGCTCCCTCACCCCTTCACGCATGTGCCCGCGCGCACAAAGCAGCTGTGGGGAGGGGAGTGCCTGCGGGGGGGAGGTCTGTCTTCGTGGCCTGGCGGCAGCGGCGCAAGTGGCCCAGATCCGGGAGGCTGAGCATGGCCGGGTGCTCCGGCTGCTCGCCTCCTGGCAGGCTCCAATGAGGCCGGGGTCGGCACTCCTCGCCGTCCTCCGCGATTTGAATTTCCTGCCATCGGCCCACGGAGGGCGGCAAGGAGCGCCGACTCCAGCCTCGTTGGAGCCCGTCGGGAGGGGAGCGGCCGGAGGGAGTACCCCGGCCATGCTCAGACTCCCAGGCTTCCGCCGGCGCCGGCACGCACTCCCTCACCCCTTCACGCATGCGCCCGCACGCAGGGGTGGGCAGGCGCTCCTGTGCATGCGTGAAGCGGTGGGGGAGCGCGCGTGTGCCTCTGGCGCGCGTGCTCCCCCACTTCGCACATGCGTCTGAGAGCGCTAGGGGTGCCCCGCCTCCCTCAGAGGCTCAGCCGGTCCGCAGTACGAAAAAGGTTGATGACCTCTGCTCTATCACTAGGGGGAGAATTTTTTTTAAAAAAAACCTAAGATTACTTAGGTTAAAAAAAGGGCAGGAAAGGAGGGAGGGAATGAACACCTTTTAAACAAAACACCTTTAAAACCAAGCAACTTTAAACCAAACCAAGCACCTTTTAAACTAATTTTTACATTTTAAAATTACAGTACCAGGCAGTCCAAAGTCCATTTCCCGCTTTCCCTGCGTTTTTTTTCTTCGTAAGTCAAAGCTCCGTTCGCAAGTCAAAGCAAAATTTTGCGAACGGAGCTGTTTGTAAGTCAAAATGTTCGTACGTCGGGGAGTTCATAAGTCAAGGCACCACTGTATTTCCATAGTAATTTATATTATTTAATTAAGATATTTTATATCAGATAATTACCATGTCACAGAGTGAATGTATCATGGTATCTTGGGTCAGCAATGTTCAGAAATATATACACAAGATGTGATTTCTTCAATATCAAACACAACATACATATGTTGCACCAGCTACATCAGTTTGAGACTCTATCTTCATTTAAGAAGTTTGCTTGTTTCCACATTGGAACACTGCTTCTGCTTGATCAAGCTCTACATGGAAATGTGATTGCCCATTTCTCAGATAAATGAAAAACCTCACCAATTCTCAGTAGCACCAATAATTTGGGTTGGAAGCCTCAGATTTTAGCAAGCTACATGTTAACTTCAGCTCAGTCATTCTGGCCTTAAGTATAGTTATAGTCTCTCTACACACACATACACGGGAAGAGAGAGAGATTCTATCCAATCCTTTGCTCCTGTTACAATTGTGGTACATATCTACAATTTCCATAGCAAAAAAAGGTGCCACTGAAATAACAGATTTTATTCATTCATTTATTTATTTGGCAAGGTGTGTTACAGATATGCCCCCACTGTCCAGATCAGGATAACAAGAGTAGACTTCGGTCTAGATGGGTGGGGAATTAATTAACTCATTCTAAATCCTGGTTTGTTAGGCCCTCTGTTTGTTAATTTAATTAATTAATTAATTAAATAACAGGAAACAGAGCATGTGGTTTCCAACCTTAGGTCCCCAGATGTTCTTGGGACTCAAACTCCCAGTAATCCTGGCTAGCACAGCTAGTGGTGAAGGCTTCTGGAAATTTTAGTCCAAGAACATCTCAGGACCCAAGGTTGGGAACCAGTGATTTATGGGACAGCTAGGCAACAAAAGAAGGACTGAAATAACTTCTAGTAAGTAAAAGTAAAAGAAAAAAAAAGAGAGAAATGTATCAAAGATGCACAAGTTTCTTAGGATACACTTACTAAGTTAACACCCGCTATTAGTCTAAGCACAAGATCCTCTCTATTTCTTCGGCTCATGCAATAATTCATTGTGCAAGCAGCTGCACTCTTTCAGGGATTGTGCAAGGTGTTTTTCACTTCCATCTGCAAACCACCACCACCTCACTTGGAATGGAATGAATGTCATTGGCTTTCAGAGCAAATCAGAGCTCTCCAGGGTGCTCCGTAGGCTAAGCGTTATGCTCTGCCCATAACACTGCCTTGAGACAGGGATGGAAAATGATGCTCTTGGACTACAACCCTCACCATCCCATGCCATGGGACACACCACCTATGGTTGATGGATAATGTAGTCCAATAACATTTGGATGGGCACCTTTGATTAAAAGTAAAGTGGGTGGCTTCTGTTACCATGTTGAACTCACAAACTTCCCACTATGCCATTCAAGCTGGGGGAGCTCTTCTTAAATACTGTACAGCCAGATGTGATGAACTGGCTCATCAGTATACCCCCGCTTCCCAAACATCTTGTCATCCCATTGTACTACACTGTCAGCTGATGCAAAGCCATATAAATCTATTTATGGCACACACCAGATCATACAGAAAAAATACACCTGACTCTTAATCCTCCCATTTAGGCTAAGTGCCGAATACCTGTTTTCCTCTCTAATCAGGTCCAATAGCTTTAAAAACATCCTTGGTACCCACCACATGCTGCTGGGGAAAACTAACTCTGCTGCTGGTATATAGTAGCCTTAAAAACCTGAGCATTAACATCACACATAGTTCAGTCCCAAACTGAACCACAACATTCCTGCAGTAGGAGGGCCTCCTCACCTGTTTGGAAAAACTCAATTAATGTCACTTAAAGTTTGGCGTTTGATTTGTTCACCTTTGAAGCCTCAGCCATATGAATTAGCAGAAGCCTACGGGTAACTGGTATACAGCCTGTTGCGTGATGCCAGAAAAAGAAAAGCCTGGGTTTTGAAATACGTTCCCAAGAAATGTACAGAGCCACGTCTTCAGAAAGCTACTTTGTAACCTAAAACGTGGGAGGATATTTCCTCTTCTCCTTAAGCAGGCCCTCTCTAAAACTCTGTTTTATTTTTCCATGGATTTCTGTTAGGGAAAGCTTCATGCCAAGTAAGTGGAAGACAAAACAATAACCCCTTCCCCCTCAAAAAATACCATCAAAAGAAAATCAAAATATCATAAAACTTGTATTTAAAAGAAAAGAAGGTGAGCAAAACTATTCTTTTTTTAGCTCATCACATGGTTATCTAATCATGAATGATGTTTCAACAAAGGCCCATAAATACAGAAAACCATGGGCAGGTTTACACAGAAACAAATCCCAAAAAGATCACCATTCTGTCTCTGGAAGAACTGTTCCAAACATGTTCACAGTCAATAAATGTGTGTTTCCAGAAGAACACTCATGTTCCTATGCATTCTTTGGAGAGAATGGTGTACACCTTTTGTACAGATTTTTGCTTTCTGTGCAGCAGACATACAGAACCGAGTGCCTTTCATATTGGTCAGATCATCACTCCTATCACTTCTTAAAAGCAGGATAATGAAAGTTCCAGTTCAGCACCCATGAAGGGTACTGTGTTGTGAGGGGAAAAATTGTGTTAGTCTGTTACAGCAAAAGCAACATGAGTTTTGCATTATCTTTAAGACTAACTTCAAAACCCTCTCCTGGCTTGTTAGGCCCTCTGTTTGTTAGCTCTTTTGTATGTTAGCCCTTTTGAAAAACCTATTAACAAATGAAACCAAAGCTTTGTAAGTTACTTTTTAAAAAGCAATCAATTCCTCTTGAACATTAAGATATATGAAAAATAACCACTGTTATCTGTTATAATTTTGAAAAAAAACTAACTTGTTATGTTACTTATTCTGTTGCTCATCTGCTTTTAACTGTGTTTCATTCCTTTTATAAGAGGTAAGAAAAAACATTGGTTTTTAAAAATGGCTTGAAATGGAAAAACAAAATGCTCAAAATGCTCAAAAATTACCATTAAATGTAACTTTGGAAAATAACTAGAAAATGTTGCTCACTCTATCAATAAACTAACTTCATTTCTATTCATTAGATTGTTTTTCATGTATAACTTTGTTAAATATTTGTTGACAGAAAAAGTAACTATCTACATGTAACTTTGTTACTACAAGCTCCCTGCTTCCAGTCTCTAAATGAAACTTTTTATTGAAGATAAGCACTTTACATTTAAACACACAGAAGCAATGCCATCCTGGCTAATTTGACCTTCAGTAGCTAGTTCCTAGATTTCAAGTGACAGTCCTTAATGACCAAAAGATTAACTTAGTGTCTTAAGGCATCTTCTCCTGTTTGGAGAAGTAGAAATATCATAATGAGATAAAATTGAACCTCTAAACTTGAGAGGTTTATCTAATTAGGTATCAGCTCTTCCAGCATTTGAGAAGTGCTATCTCTTTGGTAATAGCACAAAACCTTTGAGAAAAATCAGTGCTAATAGGTTATCCATGTAGTCATAAGAGCCTTAAGGAGTGTCAAAGCAAAAGAGGCCTTCCACCTGTTTCAGACTGTTCTTTGTCATATTCAAGTTCTTAACAAGTAATCTGCATAAAGCTAAAGTTCCTAGCATTGACAACAGAGCCTCTTGCCTTAAGGGAATACAAACTATGTGGCAGTCAAGTGACTTGTTTAATCATCAGCAAGAGACACAACCATTTCAACCTGAATTCCTTGACCGAATAATTTGCCTCATTTAGTCAAGAAATTCAGGTTGAAATGGGAGACAAAACAAGAATATCCTTGTGTCACCAGCTACTCTTACCCAGGAAAAATCCTGTATAAACCTGTAGGACAATTCACTAGAATAAAAGCATGTAATCAGAGCCCAGGAAGATCCATGATAATCCCCTGATCTATCATCCCTTTCTTCTCAGGCCTAAAATCTCTCCTCTATTGTTTCAAAGAAAAGAAGAACAGAAAACAAATTCCAATCTAGGGGGTTGGGGGAGCCCAGACACTAAAAGATTTAGAAGCTTGAGAAGATTGAAGAGGCTTCTGTACCTCAGTTATCCTTTAGTGACATGGGGGTGGAGGATAAATAATTTGCTTATCTGCCTTGTTAAATGGTAGTATCTGAAGATATGAAAAAAGAGCAAGCTTCTTAAGAAGAGGCATACAAAAATTTATGCATGATGGGAAAAGTGCAGAAGAATATGACCAAATTTTCTTGCCTCAATACCTGAAATGAACCAGGAGTAGAGAAAAGTAGTTGGAGCAATGGGCTGAGAGGAGGTAAGACAGAGGAAGAACAAGCAATTTAGTGAGATAGACCAATAATTTGTGGATATTTTCAGAGGGATAGCTATCTTAGCCTGTGCTCTGCTGCAGCAAAAACCACAAAGAATTTTGGATACCTTGACAAGTAATACATTTTATTTGTGCTTTTGTTCACTGTAGGCCCCATCTTCACACATATGGAGTACAGCCTAAGTGGACAGGCATATATATGTGGGGAGGAGGAATCTGAAATGTAAAAGCAACGGAAAACGTCCAGCATGAGCCATCAGGTCACTATCATGCCAGATGGTACACAAAAGCCTCATAGCAAATAAAACTAATGGCCGCCAGATTCTGTTGTGTTGACTGCATCAATGTGCAATAACTTAAAATAGTAAGCAGGGTGGAACTTTTGTAGGGGAGAAACAAACAATCATCAAGGGACACACTGGGGCTGCTTCAGTGAGAAATATAGTGAACTGCATTAAAATTACCAGTTTACCAAGAACTTCTGGGATTATGTTACTCTTTTCTTAGTGCTTTCCGCAAAACCATGGAGACAAGAATCTCTTTTGCTAGAAGATTTTAGCTTGGCGTTCCTAGCCAGTTTCCATGGAGACCAGGCTTCTACAATGCGAACACTGAAAGCAACAGTGGGAAGGACAGGGAGCTCAGGCTTCTGTGCAAATTATATAGAGCAAGAGCTGACCTCTGTCTAGCAGCTTGAGAGGTGGGGAAAGGTAGGAGGAAAGCCTCGCCATCTGAAAACACCCCCCCCACACACACACACACATCCCTCAAAGGACTGGAACAGCTTTCAAAGATTTCAAAGAGCTGCAGCACACACATACTTCACGTTCCCTCCATCCTCTGCCCTTCTGAATTAAATGCTAAAACAAATGCTGTAAAAGAAAGGAGAAGTTACCCCAATTGTGTCTACCCTGTGAATAAGTCTTTTATGAAGACCCTGGAAACTGAATTAATATGTGTTCCATGGATCTTATTACAGAATAAGGATGAGAAGATCTGTGAGCGACTTTTTTTAAAAAATAAATACTTTGCAAAATCACTGCAGTTTAGCCCAGCTCACAGCAAAAGCATTTGGGTGAAGTGTGATTTTGCTACTTTTTCTGAATGCAAGCTGTGCTGGCTATCCAAAGTGTGTGCAGAAGTGATTTGTCAAAAAAGCAAGTACCTAATAAGGCAAAGTTTCTTAAAAGCGTCTTCTAGAAGGCCTAAGCTTTGTGGTTAACCAAAGAACAGCTGTCTGGCCAGCTGGGTTTAGTGGCAATGCACAATTAGCTTCTGCCATTGCTACTCTTTTTGCTCAAAGCAGGTGCTAACATTGCATTAAAGAGAATCACATAATGGAAGATTAGAGGGACAACAATGCTAATCTAGTTCAACCTTTACAGGCACAGGATCATTGATATTAGTGTTTTGAAGACAGCTGGAGCATCATCAACCTGTTCCAACAACATCAGCCTCTTGCAGAGCAAAGCAGACAGAAATATTTGCAGAGCTACAACTAAGACAGGGTGATTTGGCCTTTGAACCAAGGTGCTGAAATTTAGGGAGCACAAGAAATTGCTGCATCTGCCTATTGTTAACTGCTGATGTCCTAAGTGCTTATACCCCCTTCCTGATACTTCTGAGACAGAAGAAAACCCAAAATGGTTGGGCTTAACCTGGAATACGGCCATTGCATTCTCACATCCAGGCATTTCTCCCTGTTCATCTATTCTGTCCCTATGTGTGCCAGTCTCATGTGACTCAAATTTTAACCAACAGAGAAGTGAAGCCTAGGGTGCCAACACTGCTAGTTATGGCTCTGGATCTTTGCACACATACACCTGCACAGGTAGACTTGCCCACATGCTACGATCTGCACCCTAGAGCACCACTGATTTATTGCAGTGATACATTCATATTCTGCATCTTTCACAAATTCACAAATCCAATATATATCCAATGCAATCATTGGGTAGAAAGCATTCAACTCATCAAGTCTTGACTGGGAATGAGAGAGAACAATTTAATCTGTCTCTGAATTCTGTTCCTCCCTAAACCTCAACTTTCTCCTTTCCAGAAGTTCTCTGTCTCCAGACTTAAAGAACCACTTAATGAAACACAACTGTCTACCACCAGAAATGGTACCACTTATGTGTATACTGTATAGCGCTAGAAAAAAAGAACAAACTTAGGTGACTCAAAAAAGAATAGAAAGGATTGAGCCATGATAACAGGCCAAGGTTAAAGAAAAACCTAAAGGCATGTTACTTCACAACAACACATCAGCAAAAGTAGAGACAACATGGCTTCTTTCCCAAAGAAGAAGTCCAACTTGTAAGCAAAATCTTCCTCTAGCTTATAACCAAACCATTTTCTCCCTAGCTTTCCATTCATTGAAATGACGAGCCAGCAGGTAAATACAAGCGACAGCAGGTACCAAGTTATGGTACCTGAGGACAACTGAAATTGTAGTCCAACATATCTGGAGAACTCCAGGCTGGACAAGGTTGCTATAGCATGAGAGTAAATCCCATGTGGGGAGGAGAAATCTGTCAGGCATATCCAAATTCATGCAGCAAGTAGCATTTTTTAAAAAACTGGTCCAGAACTCCTGCCCTTCATTTTCCTTTGAACACTTATTTTTGGCCCTCAAGATTTTTATGGGCTACAACTGACAAATCTGTCAAAATACAGGGAATGCCAGTGGACAGTGCCCCATAGAGGTCTTTACTCTTTCCTGCAGCTGTTCTTTTCTATCCTTCCAGTCAATTCTCCCACCCAACCACACATCTCTTTACTGACTCATTACTGATGTTACCCTCCACAAGACTGTGTCATGTTGCTAATCTGCACCACAGATTTTGGAATGACTGTAACACCAAAAAATAGGGGTGTGTTGGCAGGGAAGGTTATCTCTCGGTAGGCTCTGATCTGATCATTTTAGAAGCATTTGATCAGTTTAGGACCACTCCTCAGCAAATTTTTATGCAATGGAAACACAATCAGGTCATTGGTTTATTTTGTCAGATGTTGGTAGTAGCATGTTGCCTACAAAAACTGGTAACAGAAAGAGGAACAAACTATTCTAAGAGCTGTCACTGATGAAATCCTCTTGCTAAGCGAGTGCATGGAAAGATTAAGTCACATACATGCAACTTGTGGTTTTGACAACTCATGTTTCGATTAGCAAATTAAGAAAACACAGACTTTGCCAACTGGGTCAGATCAATAGGCCACAGATCTAACTGTTCTTCAGTTGTCAAAGACCAAGCAAATGTCAGAAGTACATCTGCAATCCAGGCAGGCTAATAATACACATTCTTAGTTGCTAATCTCCAGTCCCTGCAAATCAAAACTCTAAGACTGGAAAGTTTGTAAATGTTGAGGTTGTGTGTTTAGCCTTTGTGGCTAATTTCCACTGACATGGCAAATAGAATATCTATCAGGTCAAATAATTTTTAAATTATTCTGGACAATATAGGGAGTAATGTTTCATAGCACGGAACAGTGGGAAAGTGACTGACCCACCTGATCTCTTCCTGTTCGTTTTCTTGTTAATTCCCAAATGTCATTAGTGATTTGTTCCTAACCACAGGCATGAACCTACCAAACAAATTTGTGCAAAGCTGGATGGACTCTCCATTTTGTCTGCTTTTTTCAAAACAAGGACGACTTCTTGTGATTGCACAAGCCTCTTCCACCTATTAGAGACCTTACACATGTAACTAGCTGAATCACCCACCAATCAAGTGAAAGCTATACTTTTCCAATATCTTTTGACAGCTGTCAAAACAAAAGATTCATAAAAGAGCCTGGTGCAGGGGCTTAGTTTCCCATCAGCAAATGAATCTACATATTGTGGGAATATATAAACTCTGGTATGCTGAAAGCTACAAGATGGACAAGGTATGATTCTTTCACTTCCACTGTATCTGATCCAGAATTCAGCACTCAGATGTCCAAAGCAATGTATTTCTAGGTCTAATGTTTGCAAAGCAGGTGGCAGTGGAGACACTGAAAGGGTAGATGAACATATATAGTCTTAAGGCCTAGGAAGCTTTGTATGGGTGCAGGCTGTTCTTTCAAAAAACCTAGTGCCAGTTCAGAGTCTTAAAGGTTGATGCCAGCATTTTAAACTGAGGTCTGAAATGAATTGGCAGTCAGTACACACTCAATTGCACTCATTTCACATGCTAGCAAGGTTATGCTCAAAATCCTCCAAGGCAGGCTTCAGCAGTATGTGGACCGAGAACTCCCAGAAGTACAAGCTGGATTTCGAAGGGGCAGAGGAACTAGAGACCAAATTGCTAACATGTGATGGATTATGGAGAAAGCCAGAGAGATCTAGAAAAACATCTACTTCTGCTTCATTGACTACGCAAAAGCCTTTGACTGTGTGGACCACAGCAAACTATGGCAAGTTCTTAAAGAAATGGGAGTGCCTGACCACCTTATCTATCTCCTGAGAAATCTCTATGTGGGACAGGAAGCAACAGTTAGAACTGGATATGGAACAAGTGACTGGTTCAAAATTGGGAAAGGAGTACGACAAGGCTGTATATTGTCTCCCTGCTTATTTAACTTATATGCAGAATACATCATGCGAAAGGCAGGACTGGAGGAATCCCAAGCCGGAATTAAGATTGCCGGAAGAAATAGCAACAACCTCAGATATGCAGATGATACCACTCTGATGGCAGAAAGTGAGGAGGAATTAAAGAACCTCTTAATGAGGGTGAAAGAGGAGAGCCCAAAAAATGGTCTGAAGCTCAACATAAAAAAAACTAAGATCATGGCCACTGGTCCCATCACCTCCTGGCAAATAGAAGGAGAAGATATGGAGGTAGTGACAGATTTTACTTTCCTGGGTTCCATGATCACTGCAGATGGTGAAAGCAGCAACGAAATCAAAAGACGCCTGCTTCTTGGGAGGAAAGCGATGACAAACCTAGACAACATCTTAAAAAGCAGAGACATCACTTTGCTGACAAAGGTCCGCATAGTAAAAGCTATGGTTTTTCCAGTAGCGATGTATGGAAGTGAGAGCTGGACCATAAAGAAGGCTGACCGCCGAAGAATTGATGCTTTTGAATTGTGGTGCTCTAGGAGACTCTTGAGAGTTCCCTGGACTGCAAGGAGAACAAACCTATCCATTTTGAAGGAAATCAACCCTGAGTGCTCACTGGAAGGACAGATCCTGAAGCTGAGGCTCCAATACTTTGGCCATCTCATGAGAAGACTCCCTAGAAAAGACCCTGATGTTGGGAAAATGTGAAGGCAAGAGGAGAAGGGGACGACAGAGGATGAAATGGTTGGACAGTGTCATCGAAGCTACCAACATGAATTTGACCCAACTCCGGGAGGCAGTGGAAGACAGGAGGGCCTGGTGTGCTCTGGTCCACGGGGTCACGAAGAGTTGGACACGACTTAACGACTAAACAACAACACATTATCACTGTTATATGCTATGAAAGCTGTCCCCCTCCCGCCCAAATATCCAAGTTACGTCACTGCATTATGAACCATCCTTAAAGATAGTCTAGTTGAGCACATTACAGTAATTTGGCCCTAACAGAATCAGAAAATGTGTGATGAAGACAAAAGTCTAAATCCAATTGCTAGTCCTAGCTAGAGTAGATTCAATGACCTCAAGGTGGAACAGATGTCCACATCACTCTGAGTTTATTCCTCCAAAAATTACAGCATTCAACATAGTACCATATCTCCCTGTCCCAGTCTAGAGAGGAGGCTTAGAATATGATGGTTTCTAGCTGTCTTCTCTAACCTACTGCTTTTCAGACTACAATCTTGATCATTCCCGATCATTGACCAAAATATCTGGAGAGCACCAGCCTAGAGAAGGCTAGCATTAAAAGTTGCTGGGAGATTCAGGAGAGCTGAGACAATATAACCTGTGCTGTTTAACTTGCAGTGCAAGGAACACTTTTGCTGATAACACATTTTTACCCTTCCAGCTCTCTAATTCTCTGGGCTCCAGCCTGACTATGTCTAGGACTAAGAGTTGCCAAAGAGTTGGCAAAAGGAGGAGATATAAATGATTATGAACATAGATAAGAGTTATCCAAGATGTGATAGAAGCTAATTACAGACAAATAAGTGCCAGTTACACAGCAATCAGTATCCACAACTCTACCTTGCTCTCCTGTGCATTGAAGTCTCTTCTGCAGTTTTCAAAGCAACTGCCTGCTTCTTCTTCAGAAGCAGATTCTTGTAAAACTTATTTTATCTTACCAGTAGAACCTAACAGTAGTGTTTTTAGCCCCTGAGACTTTTAATACTCATTGGAAAAAATGCACAGAAGTGATCTGGATCAAATTGCTTACCTGTTTTCAGGGAGGGGATGACAACCTCAAGAGAGAATGCAACCTCTGCATGCAGAAGTCCTTTATGTTTACTACCCACACACCAACAGCCCCTTCATCTCTGATTAAAGTTCAGCCTGCAGTGATAGAAACAACCTTGTTCTCAGTCAAACCTGGGCCAGGAAAGTGGAACTTCCAGTCTGTGCACCTGATAAGTCCTGCAAGGGTTCCCTATCCAGTTCCCTATCTGGTCTCAGATCCTTCCCCTATCCCTAGCTCTGCTCTCTTTCCCTATGCCTCAGTACCAACAGAGAGGAAGGAGTTGATATCTGAACTGCAACAGATTACACATGCCTTTTCCTGTCCTGTGCTAAAATATATTTACTAAATGCCTCACCAGATTGCCCACTTGATTATCCTGGAATCTACAGGACCAAGATGGACATCACAGGACAATGCAAACCAAGATGGCCAAAGATAAATGTCAAGATATTTCTCATTTCTTGAGGTGAGACACAATTAATGACAGAATGTGAAAGCATCTTTGTAGAATGATTCATTCTTCATACGCTCTGAGACAGTGGAAGATTGTTACACTTGTTTTTCATTACCTGAACAGTGAATTCATTGCGTGATATAGGGTAAACCAGAAGGTTCGATTTGATGACACTTAGGATGGCAACACTAATGATTTATTTGTTGGCAATCAAATCAGTTCAGTAGTCAGAAACGTTAAGGTCGGTCAATGTTTTTATTTTAAAAGAATGTCCTTCATTTCAGAGCATCTCCATGTAGTGTAATGGGTGTGTCTTGTTTAAGCAAGAATGCCATTTATTTTAAAATATCCATTCATTTCATCAGAGCTCATACAAGTTGAAGAGACAGGATACACATTTATAACTTATCACCTCCTGCTTGTACTTGTTAAGCAATTAATTGGCTGATGCGACAGGAAGATCCCCAACAGCTGAACCAGATTCCAATTATCATGAACATACTAACGTGCTCCCACTTGCCAGTTCAAATACTGTCTCTCAAAGATGAGCAAATATTGAAAGTGCTTCCACATGTCTTAGACATAATCAAGCCATTTGTATGAATAAGAGCTGACGGATAACCTGTGTCATCATTAATACCTGAAGTCACTCTGGCTAGGAATAAAAAGGCACTGAAAGATGAAAGTTAACCCTAACTGACCGACAAATAGACCACACCTCTAACACAACTTCTAAACAGGATCTTAATATTCTCACAAGGATATAAACAATCCGAATATAAATAGGCAAACAGGTCATATAGCAAAGTCTATTTAAAGGATAACCCTGGTAGGAGACAATGGATTCAAAAACAAAGACAATTCTACCTGTAAACAATAGGAAATAAAACAATTCCTTGCCTGAGAATTTATCCTCACTCATTCTTAACCCAAATCTCATCTTTTGTCGCTGAACTCAGGTTCTGAGCAGATACAGTATGTATATAAACACAAGAAAAGGAGCACAGAGGGACACCATCCACAAAATTCTGGATGAGGCACTCCACAGTTCGATCCACAAGCCATCCACATATAAAACTGATCTGTTTTTTCTCTCTGACTCTTCCACCATTAAAAGAAAGACTTTACTTAATGACTGGGAAAAAGTGAGGGAAAAAAAAAACAGAATTATTCACACTGGGTGGAAAGGGAAGCCTGTAGGTACTAATTAACCTATTTCTTGCTGACATCTAATCATATGAAATTCAAGAGAACATTTTTCCTGCTGTTAGCTGGCTCCAGGTAGTCTATATAAAACAATAGCCCAACACAAGTTTTGTTTTTATAACTTTCTTTTTTAAAAAAATCTGCTTCTGTAAAGAATAAAATGGAGCATTCGGGTGGTTTCATGATGCACAGAAAAGAGATTATTGCCAAAACAGTGTAAGAAAAACAGACTAAATTATCATTCAAATCGATCCACATATTAATATGATTGCAAGGCATGTTTACTCATAAGCAAGCCCCTCTGAGTTCAATGCAACTTGCATCCAGGTATAGGACTCTTAATATACATGTACAAGATTTGTTGAATTTAAGGAACTCACAGCTCAATCAAATGTCTTCAAATAATCAAGACTGTAAAATAGTCATTTTGGGTTCTATTGTCTTGGGTTCTATCATGTGTTGGGTTTCATCATTGTGGAAATGAAATATTTCCCAGAGAAGTAATAAAAGAACAGGCGGGATAGTCAAAGCATTTCACAATCTTTACCTCACATGCCCTAACCACATCATTATGTCTGCTTTACAGATTGGGAGAATTAAGATTGAGAAATAGTAGCCTGCCCAAGGCCACCCTCTCTGTGACTCAGCTGTCAAGAACCTTCTCCCACTGTCCATGAAATCTAAACAAAGCTCTTATACAGTAGTATTTCTTTTCCCAGCAGATGAAAGTATATTTTCCTTAGCTTTTCTTTAGCTGCAAAGCAGTGAGGCTTTGAAAATCATGTGAAAACGAGTGCTAGGGTAGGACTGGATCAGATCCAAGTACCTTTAAAATCCAACAGCACTATGTCCAAAGTTTCTTCATGTATGTAGCTTTCACTAGAGAGAAACAGCATTTTTGCCACATTTAATTTATGCATTTCAGATTAGTTCACTGTTCCATGCATATTGCACAAGCTATACATTTCTGCATTTAGCAATAGTTGCTCCCACTCTTACGTTATTTTTGCTGTAGTTCATATTCAAATAGTGCTTACAAAATTTGGCCTACAAGAATATGCACTAAAGAAAATACGACTGTTATCTGTAGAACTTGGAAATCTTATTTTTGGACTAGAATGACAGCCATGAGTATATTGGTTGAGAGAATCTGGACTATTTTTGTTCCAAAAAAGTAAGTTTCCAAAGATCTGATGTCTGTAATCAACATATCATCAATTAGGGGTTTTTTTTTAATCCTATCATTCTCACTTTTAATAATAGCACATATTGGGCAAATCCTCCCTTGGTGGCAGCTTGTGATTTATAAATAATTCAAACAAATGGTGGGAAAATAGTCATAACGCTCCTAGAATCGTACAATTCACTGGCAAGCTGAATCTATATACTTGATAAAGGAGAAGAGGGGAAAGGCTACATATATTCTACACTCCCTTCTATTGTCCTTTCATTCAGTGAAAGAATACTGGCAAACTGCCAGCACATGGATAGCAGATGCATCTCTGGGAAGATGAGTAAGTGTCCACTTAAAGTGTTAATAGGATGCTCACAGGAAATGTAATTCGCTTGTGCATTTTATATTCACACACATCATTGGTAACTAGAATACCACTGGAGTTTTATTGACCAATCCTTGCCATGCATATGGAAGCAGTAAGTTCCCACTGTGGTCAATAAGATTTGCATCCAAATAAATGTGCACACAACTTAGAAGTCCCACTGAAATCAATGTGATTTCTCTTTTAGTCAACTGAGTTAGGTTTAAGATGCAGGTCTTTCATTCTGATCAATAATTATAATCAAAAGGAACAAAGGCAACAGCTGTCACTGAAATTAACACAGAACGAGTCGTTCTAGATGAGACCAGAGGCATCTTTAGTTACCCCATTCCGTGACACAGCTGGCTGTGTCATTATGTCATTGATTATATGCCATTGAGCCTTTCAAACATCTTTCAAGTGATCATCATAGCCAACACATAAACAGTACAATCCTATACAGGCCTGCTCATAAGCAGGCCACAATTTTGTCCTAGGCAGATATAAGAAAGAGGCCAAATTTCTCAAGGAATGTGTTTTCAAGATCTAGTTCTAAGGGATGAGAATGGAATTTGCATGATACTCACAGCAACAAAATGCACATTAACACAGATGTGAATTGTGTTCCACGGGTTTTATTCCCTACTAAGGACAGAAGTTCTAAAGAAAATTCAAATCAGAGTTGGATTTGTCTCAGCCAACACACAAAGCAAGATATCTACCCAGAAAAAGGGATTGGTGAAATAAGGTAAGATGGTTATATGCTTCTACTTATCAGTTTTATGTAGTGTATTTCAAGTAGTCTTCTTCCAGATCCTTGAAGAAGGCACTTTCTACACAATCCCATATTAATCGTGAGTTTATAAAGCAGGAGCAATTCTCTCTCCCTAATATATTAGAGCCTGACAACAGGGACCACACCAACTGTAAACCGTACAAAAATTAAACAAACCTGACAGTAGAAGAAAAATGCAGTAGAAATAGTCAGTTTTAAGATTGTGATGTCCGGGTTATTTATATCATGTACTATTGTGTCACTCATTTCTTTTCTGCAGTTGTTTCTGATTGCCTGTGTTTCAGAATAAAATGTTTTAACATAATCCGTTATGGATGATCATCTAGTGTTATTTTTTTGTTAACTGTTAGATTCTTATCACTTAAACAACCACAGCTTGACCCTACTAGGTCCTCTCTTAGGATCTCCCTTCTTTTAAAAAGGAGAAATAGTCACTACATCTGATTTACATGAGCCTAAGACTGAAGTCCTAGTCATGGTTACCTGAAAATAAGTCCCTGAAGAGTAGACAAGCCCAAGATTGCACCATAAAACACAAGAGCTGATCCTACATGTTGTATTTATTGATAAGCAGTTACTTCCAAGCATACAAAATTTCTGTTTTTTTATTCTGCAGAAAATGTTCATGTTTCTAAAATGAAAAGAACAGAGCAGAATGTGACTGATGAAGCACTAAAACATTCAGCTGCCACATGAATAGTTCCAGTAGTCAAGCAATCTCCTGTGTTATTTATCCTTGATTCTCACCTTCTTAATTTGGTTGGTGTGTGGTTATCAATCTACCTAACACTTTCTAAGGCACCTTAGTCATCTTAGAAACTACTGACTATAAAAAGCCTCCAGCATCAATAAACTAGTTCTTGAAATACACCTGTATAACCATATATCTATAGTTATATTTAACAGAACGGAGAAATCAAAGTCACAGACTCGCTGTATCTTTTAAGGTTGTCTCTAGACTACCCCAAATGATACATCCTTGACGCCAGCCCTAACTTAAAGCTGCCTATATATACATTTCCAATCTCCTATAGCTATATACCCCTATATAGCTTCCTTAAAACACACACATACACTTCACAAATGAGTAAGCATTGCTGTTTGCTATCTATAGCTGACATAACACATGGGTATCAAGTTGTTTCATACATGGTCTATATCTGGCAGGCACAATTGGAACTCAGATCCTTGTTTATATGGTGACTTCCACTTCATCCACAGGCCCACAGTGCCCCTAGACACAGTTCACAGCTATACCCTTTAATCTGCATTTTGCTATACTGTAGCTTGTGTTCATTTGGGGAAAGGAGTGAAACACTGAATTCAGTTCTTTTCCTTTTAAACTCAACTCAGTATTATTCATATTTGTTTAGCCCTTTAAGAAATTTACTCATGAGAAAGTCTGCATAGTTGGACATCATTGAATATATGGAGACATTCTATTTTTGCTTGAATAAGCTTGTCCCTAAGTGCTTCAAAAAGTTGTTTTTGTCAAAACTGCCCAGTTGGATACAGCTTCCCTCATATTGCACCTACTAATGCTAATAACAAAACAGCAACTTATATGAACACAGGTCATGTGGCTATGAACTAATGAAGAAGGCGGGCTTTTGTAATTACTTGACTACTACAATGGCACTGATGAACACTGATTTGCTTACCAAGCACAATGACAAGAGAAATGAATGTCAGAGATGTGTGTCTTGCCTAAGCCTCCATGAGCAAATTACACATAATAGAGTAATGGAAGATAATCCCTATTTCATACAATGATGCTTTGCATGGGGCCAATGATACTTCAATGAAACATTTCAAGTGCCAGGGACCATACCAATAATCTGTTTACAAAGGAATATTTTCTCATTTGTCTTCATACAGTGAAACAGCCTTTTGCACTTGGTTACCTTCCAGAAGTGGTTGATCCACAATTCCATAATCCCCAGCCAGCATGGCCAATACCCATGCTAGGTGAGGGAGGTAGTCAAATATGTCTGTATGACAGCTGGTTAAGAAGAGATTTGTATACAACTATTCTACTCTGAGGTTTAATTGTTTCTAAACATAGACCCACACTGTTATTATATACACATTAAATTGTGCAAATTGGAGGGAAGTAAGCAAATTACATCTCTCTCGGTGGAGCAAGATTCTTAACCAGCATAAACTACAATAAAATATATTCCAATCTGTATGAGACTGGATTCCCATCTAGTCTCTTAACACTTCTGGCTAAAATGTTTCTGATATAACATTTTAATGGGTACTAAAAATGTGAAGTATGACTGGGACAAAAAGATCTTTGAAATCACCATGGACAGTGTCCTTTTGCAACTGACAAGTAGAGAAGACCCACTGACTCAATAAGATTTGCAGAAGTTTTGACTTAGCATTCAATAACTATATCAATGGGTCTGCTTTCAGTCAGGAGCAGCAACAGGATACTGGCCTATATATATATTAAACCACCACTTATCAGAAAACCCTTACTGGATGCTCTTCTCAGCCAAATGTAGTTTGCGGCTGCTTTATATATGAAATCATCCTTATCCTGATTCTAGAGACCTGCTAGGTTTATCAGGATAAGTCTTAACTAGAGGAGTCCCACTGAAATGAACTAGACTTGTTGTTCACCACCAACTGCATAAGCCCCATTTATTTCAATGTGTTTACTCAACTTGGGACTAACTCATTATCTATAATAACTCTCTTTAAAAACATATGCACACAACCCCCATAATACATACAAAACATTAGAGTCAAGTCACCTGGGAGATAATCTTTAAAATGCTTCTAGGAATAAGACATCTCAGGATTGGGATCACATGCATTTTTGGTCCTAATTATGGAAAGCAATTTCAATGAGCAATTTAGTATGGCACCTTCACTGTCTAGATAAAGGGTGCCCTATAGAAGCTGTGATGTTTGTTTTGGACAGTTATTTGGGGAGCTAGCCATCTTAAGAAACCATCTTTTCATATTGAGAACTACATTTCTATCCCTGGTGGTTTGCAAGATTCCTACAGCAGACAGATGTTTATCAGGAATTAACAGGATTTCCAGACATTTCTTAAGTCTTCATTGTGTTAAGCTGGTTCTCTCTCCTGTATTACGACCTCAGACTAAATTTATATGCATTCACCACCTTCCCGGAGCAGTGATCAAGTGAGTGGTTGTCCACGAAAATTCAGGCCACCACGAACAAGTTATACCTTACTAGGATTGTCACCTTTTAATAATCCTTCATGGCAGAGTTCCCATGTTGTTAACAGCTGAGTGGGAGTCAGAAGTCCCAAAGGTAAAACCACAGAGAACCCAGGAGAGGGGACACCTGTCGAATTTCTGCCTGCCACACCGCTCTTACGACAAATACATGGGGAGTCCCTTACTTTGCAAGGATGTCTCTCTTGTAAAAACACATATCGCAAGGCCACATTTCCCTGGAACGTCACAACTGTCCAACAACAGTCCTAAGAAGTTCGGCAGCACAGCTTTCTCTTCTTAACACTGACAGGTTACAGGATTTCTCCTTCTTTCCCCAAAAGAGGCTACAGCCAAGCTCTTCTCTCTCTTGCACAGCTCCATTTCATCCCTTTTTTTGGGAGTGATCCAAACTGTCTTTTGGAAAACTCTGAATCTTTGAAACCTTTATAGGCCACAAACCGAGCCAACCAGTCGGCGGCGCTGCAACGGCTCTTCATCTTTTTCCTGAGGTAGTTTTCTGCCCCTTCCCCTCCGGCGACTTCCCCCACCCCCCTCCCCGCCCGGAAAGGTTCCCACACCACAGAAAACCTCCGAGGGCAGCACCTTGGAGACCTATTTACTAGCGCAGTGAAAAGGAGCAAGAAAGAAGTGGCGGGAGGGCGGGGAAGAGGGCTGGGCAGCATGCCTGCTTCGCTCCTCCCGGCTGCCCCTCAGGAGCGAGCTGGGGCGCGGAGATGCTTTGTTTACACACGAAGCTCCGCGCTCACCGCTGTGACATCCATTTTCTTTGGACTGACACCAGGGCTGCTCCGTCTTGCCCATACCTCTCGGCGGTTTCGCGGGGGGCTTTCCCAGAGTAAACGAAGACCCAACTCAATCCAACCTCTCCCCCCCCCTACCCGTTTTAAAAAGTACTTCTGGGCTTTAAACAACGCCCGGCTGCTGTTATCCCTCTTGTGTGAACGACAGGAGGGCGTGCATTTTGTTAAGTAAACGTACACGGTTACCTCGGATCTCCTTTTCAAATGGAAGGGGTCGGGACTGCATCCTCCTCCCCCCCCCCCCCACCGTCCATGCACATGATTCTCTGGCATAACATCACCCACCACGGAAAGAAAACAAGGCACACACGCTGGCACGCGCGCGCGCACACACACAAATGCACGAAAAGCTGGGGCTTGCATCTCGTGAGAGAGAGAAAATAATAATAATAATAATAATGCAACAGGTATCCCAAAGAGGCGAGCCATTCGTTTGCACCCGGGTCTTGGAAGGCAGACTGGCTGAAGGAAGTCGGTGGTGGCGCTGAGCGGCGAAGTTTGAGAGAAAAGTAGGGCAGGAGGACGAGCAGAAAAAGGAGAAGGAGGAGGAGGAGGAGAAGAAGAGTAGATCGGTTAGTTTTCTGCAGAGGGGAGACTGGAGGAGGAGGAAAGGGATAGTCGGTGCAACAGCAAAGTTGGCTGTGCGTGCATGTGCACAGAAAGTTATCCGAAGAAAGTGCATTAAACTGGAAGGGGGAAGAGGGAGGCGCCGGCTTTCAAATCTCACCCAAGAAGAGGCAGACGAGGTCGAGGCAAATGAGGAAAACTTTCTTGCTGGGGCTTTTGGTCGGATTGTTGTTCAACGCGGGGCTGCCTCCGTTCTTGCTCTCCGGAGCGATCGCCTTGTCGTACTTGTAATTCTGCATGGTTGGGGCGCGGGGGGGGGGCAATCTCCCTTCCAAGCCACACTCGTCCTCTCTCGCTTCACGGGGGGAGGGTGCGGGGGGGGGGGGAAGGACGTGGACAAGAAGGAGAATCCAGGCGATGGGACGGTGCGGCCGGCTGGGCTTCTCGAGCCGGGCTCGTCGCTTTTTCTGGGAAGTGGAGGAGGAGGAGGGAAAAGACGGTGGCTGCTGAGCCGACTCGTTGTTTTGGTTGCTTTGCTTTGCTTTGCCGCGGGCCCTTTGGGGTTTTGTAGAAAGTTGGTCGTTTAGTTTTCCCAGGTAGGTGGAGGAAGTGTCTGATCTCCCTCACCCTTGTTCATACGTCCTCGTTTGGAAAACAAAAGTTGAAGAAGTTGGAGCAACAAAAAGTTTTCTTTTTTTTAATGATATATATATATATCATGAAATATTTTTAAATTTAAAAATATTTTTAAATATATATTTTTAAAAAGTTGGAGAAGCTTTTTGCCCAGCGTGATCACGAACGCGACCAATCCCGGCTGGCCGTAGGAGCTTGGGTTTAGCTGCCTCCACAACTAGCGAGCTCCTCGCCAATGAATGGGGAAAGGGGCCAGGCAAAGCAAAGTAACTTCGCCCGCCGCCGCGTCCAACCCAAAGCCTTCGACTTGAGAAGCTGTAGCTGCCGCCTCCACCGATGCTGTGCGATCGAGCGGCTTTATTTCTGCACTTTTATTTCCTCAGATCCTTTTCCACCCCCTTGCTCTTATCCAAGTACAACCCCTTTCCTGAAACTGACATATACATAATTAACTCCACTTTTTTCCCCTCTTTTCCTTCACGGAGGATAACGCTTCAAGAAAATCTGGAGAAAGGAGCCTCTAGCGTCCGAAACGGTAAAGGCAGAACAACTTCCCATCTTTTCCTTAAATTGGACTCATCACCGCCCTCTTTCTCGTCTTGACTGGTTGGAAAGCTTGCTCGCTTTCTTCATTTGCTGTTAGCATTGCTTGGTAAAGTTACTTTTTTGCTTTTGTTTTGTTTTGTTTTGTTTACTCCCAGAATCCCCCAGCCAGTACACTAATGGAAACTGTAGTGTCACAAAGTTACTTTTCCAAGCTCTGGCTGTTTGTTCAAAGTATTTCAACACTGTTTTTTTTTCTCTACTAACGTTCCAGTCAATGAATATATTAAGACACAACACAATAACTTCAGTCACAATACATTAAAACTAAAAACAAACTGTTTTTAAAACCAGTCAGTGGAATATCAAAATTAATCAAAAAAAGGGATTGTTCTGTTTTTGACTCATACTCCTTTTGGTACACCCCCCAAAAATGTTGAAATGTTCAACTCTGTTGAATGGCCTAAATCCAATTTTAATTCCAGCTAGAGTGGACTCATTAAATCACTTGGAACTTGGTAAGTGTATGCTTATGTAAATTTCCTTAATTGAATTATTTTACTCTCATTGGGATCAATGAATGGATTTAAGTCAATGGCTTTTTTAATCACAATACTTGCAGTATTAACATAATAGTGTTTGCATACATATTGAACATCACTTCCAGACTTCAAATTCTTTCAGAATTGACCCCTATAACAGTGGCACACCAGTCACAAAGGGCACCAGCCACCACTGCTCTGTAAGCACATGTGATGATTTGAGTTAAAGCATATTCCAAAGTCGTGGGGTCTTCTCACACGTAAAAAAAATAAAATATAATCATATGATTTGTGAGTCATGTAAAGTTTTGAGCCCTATTTTTGCTCCTTGATTTTTTTTTTTAATTAGTAAAGTATTTTTTGGCTTTTGGATTTAGAACTGTAAGTTACTATTTTCCTACAAATAGGCTAATATTTAGTCATGATGACATCAAAGCCAGAATTTGGAAAAGTTGCAAAATTGATTAGACTACACCTCCATTAATTTCCCAGCTGGGGGTTGTAGTGCAAAAAAGTAAATTTTCAGAGTTCTGTAAGTCTGTTCCAGTGTGCATATAGCTGAGGTGCAGGCTGAAGGTATATCTGATTTGACTGCTAGATCCCTGAAAAACCTGGAGCAGGTTTTTTTTTTCTGATTCCCAGTTGTTTAACATTAGTAGCAATAAAATGTCTCTCTTCCAGCCTGACATTGTTCAACAGATCTCACGACTGCTTGAGGTAATCAGGAATCAACTTTTATGCAAAACAACTGTGAAACACAACATTCCTGGGCTTTTAATTCTGTATCTATGTTCTTTGCATGAGATTCGGATTGGTAAAATCTCATGGATTCTAATAAAAATTAAAGTTACTGGTATGTGCTATCACTCACTTCCCACCTACCATGACCCAATAGAGTTTTTAAAAGTTTGGGAGATGTTTAAGGAGTGGTTTAACCATTGCTACTTCCCAGCATGTTTCCATGGCTGATCAAAGATTTAAATTCATGTCCCCCCAGCCCTAATCCCATGCCCTATCTCCTGTATCTCTCTGGCTGTCATAAAAATCAGATTGGGGGTGGAGCAAAATAGCAGTTCTTCAGAAAGTGAACCAAGGATAATCCTCTCCTGGACCACCATCTGCTACAATAGGATTTAGCAGAGATTGATGGACTGCATGGCCCATCAGCCCAGCCACCTTAGTCAATAATGAGGCATCGTGGCAGTTACAATACAACAACATGTCAAGGACCACATAGTCTCCATCTCTAGTTTAGATTGTTCTAAAGAATCAATGATGTCATGAGGATAGTCTTTAGAAAATAACTGGCTGGATAGCTCAGTGAGTTAAGTATCTGGCCGTGGAGCCAGAGGTTGGGAGTTTGATTCCCCACTGGGCCTCCAGGAAGAAGAGCCAGTCTGTATGGCCTTGGGTATACTGCACAGTCCCAGGATGCTTCCAGAAGAAGGGACTGGTAAACCATTTCTGAGTACTCTCTACCTGGAAAATCCTGAAAACTGTTGCCATTGTTGGCTTTTTGTTATGATAAATAATATATGACTTCTAATTTTGCAGAGTGTGCACACAGAAGCTTGAAGCATATAGGTTAAAAAACACACTTTTGTATAGAATAAAATTTGGCGATCTCCCTTATCTTTTTTTTTTGTTCCAGCAATTGATAGTTAAATAATCACTTGTGCATTTGTTTAAAACATTGCATAACTTTTACTATTTATAAACATCTGTAAAATATAACTCATAATCCTTAGACATTTGATATGTGTCATACATGTTCTTGACTTATTGAGAGACATATTTTCTCTGGCAAATAACTAACTTTCTCACTGTTATACTATTACATTTGTAAGCCCTAACTGGCCCTATTACGTATTAGTTACATCTTTAATCCTGTCACTGAGACCATCTTTAGTCCTGTTACTGAAACATGTTTGTACATTGTTGTCTGCTGAGTTACATATTGTTGCTAGACCCTATCTGTTACATGTTAAGTTCCATCTGAGGTATTACATACAGTATTTGGTTCTGTCCCTGTCACATATTGGACCCTGTCTGACAGACCCTTATCTTGCACCTGCCTTATATAGCAGCCTGGTGGACTACAGACACATTCTGCTTGGTCAGAATCCTATGCTATGAAAATACAACATTCTGCTCTTTCATAGCAAACACATTTAAACATACAGATACACATATACACATTCTGTGTTGTATAATTATATAAACACCAACAACCATAAGACAGAATTGATTTGACTTAGTTCTCACTTAGTATCCTGAGAGAGTGTTGGGATGGGGAGGGAGAGACACTTTGTGAAACTGCAGAGACAATTGAGATTATAAATCCCTTCTCCTATAATGGCTGTATCATCCAGATCACCATTAATTTACACTCATATTTACTTGTAGGGCAAAACACTTTAAAATAATCATTACATGGAAGACATTGTAATCCTTTCCTTTGCCAACAAGGCCCCTGCTTCCATGCAGCTAGCCATTTGTGTTCACCTTGCATATCTGAAAAATGTGGTTGCTATTTTATTTGCATCATCCTTAATTTATCCATGGCAGATACCAGAGAGGAATATAAACACCTATCTAGAAATTATTGGACTGTCTACTGAATATTTAGACAGTCCCTAAACTTGTATTTAGAAGGAATGTGTATCTTCTCCGTTGTTGCCACAAATGATCACATATCCAAATTACTAAAACTCAGGATTTCAAAATGTAACACAAAAACAGAAGAGGTAAATTTCATTTCTCTGGAAAATTAAGTAAACTGCACAGTTCCCAGTGCAGTGAGTGAGAGGGAAGGAAGGAAGGAACTAGTGGAGCTTTGCCTGCACAATGGAGGTTGAGCAGTGGTTGATAGCACTGAGTTTCACTCGCTATCCAAAGTCAGAGCCCTCAAGTTTCCCCATTTCCATGTTTTTTCAATATCGAGACCCAAATATTGTACAATTTGTATAATATATTGTACAAATATTTTTTCAAAATTTAGATACAAAAAGAAGCTGATGGGCTGAAATAGGCTTGAACTGAATCAGTTACTATTTGTAAGACAAATAATTCACAGTGAATGAAAGAGGGTGATATTTGCACACCCACAATAGGAACTCCACTTGAAGAGCAAGGTTTAGAGCTCAGGCAGAGTTTGAGTACACTATATCTAGGGGAAAGGTGAAAACAGGCCCCTTTACTGAATAATCCATTTGTTCCTTAGGCAAAGTTGTATTGTTTTGCACTTATGGAACAAAATGATTGACATTCCAGAATCTGGATAAGAACAGTCCCTAAACTGTGAGCCTTCAATCACTTCTATTCATTTAAGATTATTCTTATTGCTTAAGCTTCCTTTCCTGATCATTGGAAGCTACTTAGAACTGTGGACCTTCCCCTACTAAATGCCTGGCATGAGGATAATTCCAGCATCCCTGAAAGCAGGATATAGGACTGCTACATTATTAAGATGGATTTGTCATTCATAATATCTAGGGTACTGCTTCTCATTTAATGGCTTTTAACAGACCTAGTTTTGTTTTGCCTTCTTAAAAAACTTTCATACTGGCCAAGAAAGCAGAACATGCTGTAAATAGTATATGCTTCCATAAAATATTTGCAACATTGCCATTAGCACATAGTTGCTTGGTTTGCATAGTTTGTTCTGAACCTGATTATCATCACTGGGCTCATCACCAATAGCACTGGTAATTATCTGGTACACATGTCTTTCCCCCAGTAAGCAAAAGATGGCATTCATGGCTCCTCCCCATCATATATTATCTTTACAGCAACCTTTGCTGAGAGACTATGAGAGGTCAATTGCTCAGTGCTTGAAGATTTTAAGAGCTTTAATGGTCAGTTGCATCAGCAAATAGAGATGGTCTATAGTTAAATAGGGGAGGGTGTCTCTCCAAAGTGGTTTAATGATCTGCATCCTCTGCTTGGACCACAGCATGCTGGCATCAGGAAGGGAGATACAGATTGAAGTACCAGGGCTGTAATTAGGTTGGGGAACTAGGGCCTTGCTCCAGGGCATCAACATTTTCAAGACACCAAAATCTAGAGATAAATCCTCTAGATTACCTTGATGCTCTTATAGATTTGGCAGTCTCACAGTAAACACTTGTCTCCAAAAGGATACAGCATCTGGAACTGCTTCTAGCAGCCCTTGTGGGTGGAGTTCCATGTGTGCACTGGAGCATCTGGATCTGTTAAAGAAACTGCTGTATAAGAATGACAGCATGAGTATTTTTTTAAAATGATCTCTACAACATGATGATAAGAAACTACAAAATAAATGAGGAGGGGGGGGACAGCAAAGGTAGAATTTTTAGATATTCTGAACCTAATTCCAAACATAACTGCCTATGCATGACATTAG
Organism: Intellagama lesueurii; assembly: GCA_037013535.1. Taxonomy (NCBI): domain Eukaryota; kingdom Metazoa; phylum Chordata; class Lepidosauria; order Squamata; family Agamidae; genus Intellagama; species Intellagama lesueurii. Next base: position 171,726,650 of record JBAJHW010000004.1, on the reverse strand, counting down.
TGAAGGGGGAGTTTGCATTTGGAGAAAAAATAAGAATATATTTATTTATTTTAAGAATAAATTAGATTCTATATATTGTTCTTGAGATGAAATGTGGCCCCTGGGAGCTCTCTCTTTCGCTCTCCAGTGGCTCCTCACACCAAAACATGGGATGGGGGCTGATGGCAGTAGTCTTTAGCCAGCCAACAAGCCATAATAAGCTTGTTGGTTATAAAAGCTCAGAGAAGTTTATATTCAGACAGGCTTCCTGCTAAGGCTTTCTTTCTTTTTTTCATCACTGTTATCCTAACAACTGGGAACAGAGATGGATTGTTTATACTTGAAGAGGAAAAAACAGACATTTACAAAATCTTTTTGAAAATACAGACAAGTACTTTTCTAGGCACTAAGAAGCTTGGTCATACCCAGTCAGGCTATATTGGTTCATCAAACACAGTAATGTGTGTGCCAGAATTCAGAGAAATTCCTTTCTTTTGGATGACATCTCCTAGACAGGGACCATTCTGGCTACAAGATTCTGGGAGTTGTTCAACCCTGGCAGCTGAACCTCGGAGCTTTGCTTCTGCAAAGCATGAGTGTTCCACTGTTGACCTACAGCCACCCTTTCGAATATATTGAGAAGTCCAAGAGTATAATTCTGAAGTCTTCAGAGGACAGAATCTTGCTGTCATGTTCAGTATCCCTGAGTCAATACAGGAGGAAAATCCACTTAAGTCTTAATGATATGAAAGGGAGTTGCGCAAGAAAAGAATGGCTGTGTTTATTTACTCTCTCCCTCTTATCCAATGTTATCTGTGTTGGCATCAAGTCACATGGAGCATCTTGTGTTTAAATGCCATTAATGTGAAAATGAGTTGGGCAAGACTTGTTATGTCAACATCAGCAGGATATCTTCTCTCCCACTAGAGAAAAGCCATTTTCCCCCTCAGAAAATAATCTATCAAAAATCAGATTGTTTTCAGGCTGTGTTTGCCTTTCCAGGGGCAAACCACATGGACCTGTTGGATTTTGGTTGATTGAAACAGAACATTTGCCCTATTTGTAGGAATAGTACTTCAGCATGAAAAAGGACTTTTTCCACTATGAAATACTGCCTTAAAAAATTAGGAACAGAAGGATGGGGATAGAAGAAAAGTCACTCCTCAACATAGTAACCCTTGCCAAAAATTGTTTGGAAATTATTTCATTAGACACTCTTCAGCATACTTAAAATGGCTTGGTATTTTAAGGCATGTTCATACATGAAATTCTGACTCTGTGATTAATGCCGCTGTCTCTGAGTTTCTACTCTGCTTGCATTTCTTTTGAAGTTATTGGAAGATTTGCCCTTGTCAGCAAAGCTGGGGTCCACCAGGTTAGTCTTTAAGAAAAAATAAACAAACAAGCTTTACCTAGGAGTGAAATCTACATAGGACCAAAACAATACAAAAAGTTGATGAAGCTACAAGTGACTCTGAATTTAAAGTTAGGGCTCTCTTTGTTAATATATGCTTCTTTTCCTCCCAGCATTCCTTTTACATAGAAAAGAAGAACAGAAACATGCAACACAGCCAGCAGAAGGTTCATTGAAGAGTCTAGGGTGTCCATTAGGAGATTCATAATAATTCAATCTGCTGAACACATAACACGACACATGTTTCCTTTTTCAATACCTGTAGAGGAAAAAAATGCACAGGTTGTAAATTAAATAAAACTTATAATTAACTGAAAAATATGTCCCAATTTATTGTCTTGTGCATGTGCATCTACACAAATACACGTGACAAGTTTAAAAATTACCTTGAAAAAACTCTTAGATTTAAACATTCCTCTTTCACATACAAAATAAATTCCTGTGATAAGATGATACACAGTGCAACATCTACCCCTGCAATTATAGAATCATAGTGTTGGAAGGGTCCTGTTAAGGCCATTGAGTCCAATCCCCTGCTCAATCAAAGTATATCTGATAGATGGTTGTCTAATTTTCTCTTGAATGCCTGCAGTGCTGGAGTACTCAGCACCTCCTGACATAATTGGTGCTATAGTTGCACTGCTCTAATAGGTAAAGAGTTTTTCCTGATATTCAGCCTAAATCTGGTTTCTTGTAACCTGAGACCATTATTATGTATCTTGCACTCTGGAATAATTAATAACAGATCCTGCCCCTCCTCTATGACAATCTTTCAACTATTTTAAAAGTGCTATCATATCTCCCCTCAGTCTTCCTTTCTCAAGGCTAAACATGCCCAGTTCTTTCAGTCTTTCCTTATAGGGCTCGCCTTCATCTTTGTTACTCACAGCTGAACTTGTTCCAGTTTGTCTGCATCCTTCTTACATGTAGTATTACTGAATCAAGTATGCCCCATCTTGTAACTGTGCATTTGGTTTGCTTTTCTAGGTGTAGAATTTGCACTTATCCCTGTTAAATTGCATTCTGTTGTTTTCAGCCCAGTGCTTAAGCCTATATTTTCAAAGTTTGTTTCTGTCTTCCAGGGTATTAGGACTTTTATCCAGCCCTGTGGCATCCACAAATTTAATAGGCGTTGTCAGCATCTCCTCATCCAAGTCATTAATAAAAATGTTGAAGAGCACTGGGCCCAGGACTGAGTCTTGTGGTACCTCACTTGTTAGCTCCTCCCAGTTTGAGAAGGAACCATTGGCAAACACTCCTTATGCTGTAGCAGGCTGTATATACATTTGATAGTTGTTCTACTCCAGCTCACACCTAGTTAGCTTGCTAACCAGAATGTCATAGAACACTTTGTCAAAAGCTGTGCGAAGTCAAGAGATATTACATCTACAGCATTCCCACCGTCTACCAATTTAAAAAAAAGAAAGAAAGAAAGAGAGAGAAAACAGATTTGTTCTTGACAAATCTGCGTTGGCTGCTATTACTGTGTTGTTTTCAAGGTGCTTGCAGAGTGACTGCTTTATAATCTGCTCCAAAATATTCCCTGGGATTGATGTCAAGATGACTGGTCTGTAGTTCCCCAGGTTCCTCCTTTTTTCCCTTTTTGAAGACAGAGATAACAGCAGCCCTCCCTCCTCTAATCATCTGGCACTTCTCCCATCCTCTTTGCAATAAGTACCTTGCTTCAAGAACATTGTTTTCACTCAGGCAAATACAAATAATAGTTTCATTAACTAGAACTCAAATGATTGATAAAAAAAAAAAATACCATTCTCTTAATTAGCACATGCTTCCTCTGTAGCATCTAAAAACTTTTATTGTAATGGGACAGAGATGAGGCTAAATAGGCTAAATAGAGCTGTCAACTTGCAATCTTTCTGGGAGCTAAATGTTTTGTATTTACAACATGATCCTGTAGATTTATGGCATGATCATGTCAATGTTTACAGAAAATTAAATCCCACCATGCAATGAGGCTCAATCCCTAATTAGAGGTATGTGACTGAGTAAGGTTAGATATCTAATTTGATTCCTCAGTGTGCATCCAAAAAGAAGAGCCAGCCTGTGTAGCCATGAGCAAGCTGTGCAGTTCCAGAGTGTCCCTCGAAGGAGGGATTGGTAGACCACTTCTGAGTACTCTCTGTCTAGAAAATCCTGAAAAGGGTCACCATAAGTCAGAACTGACTTGATGGTATATAATTATTAGTAGTATTAAGAAATGCAGCTGTAATTCTAACTCAGCTTGAATATGATCAAACACCTCATAGGAGGCAGAGACAAACGATCCTGATATTCTTCCAGTCTGGATTTTTTTATTTTATTTTAACAGAAGAAACAGCTACACATTCTCAAAAACTATACAACAGCCTCCCACATCTTGGAACTGTCTTCCAGGTGTGGTAGACTACAGATCACATCATCTCCAAACAGGATAACAACTGGCTAGTAGTCAGAAGAGTGCTGGGCTGGGGAAACTGAGATCAAGATTCAGATGACAGCACATTCCCCTAAACTCAATGGGTCCTACTTTGGAGTGGGACTGTATAGGATTGCACTCCAAATTTCCTCTAGACAGGCCAAAGCCACTAAAATGTGTGTATGTGGGAGTACTTTAGGGGTCCCAGAACCTGAAACCAGAAAGGCTACTGGGGCATACTGTGTGAGAGATTCTGAGAGTTTTACTCCAAAAAGTAACTTTTCCAGACTCTTAAGAAGTGACATATTTCTCTGTTCTTTCATGGAGTTTAATCTTATGAGCAGCATCCCACTGCCCATAACCCCTGTCCCTATTAAAATAGTATTTTTCTAGCTTATTTGTTTGCTTTTATTGAGCAAACAAATTTGCTGAAGTGAAGCAAAACACAGCTGGATAATCCAATTTAATTTGGGACACCAATGTGAAAGCAGGGCTCAAACATAGCTAACTAGGGGGGGGGGGAATATTATTTATCAGAGTGCCATCTGATTCTCTTCTTAACAGAGCAATTGGAACTTAAATGTGTATCTTCTGTGGAGGGTTCACTTTTTTTCAACAGTGTAATTGAGGCAGTTTAAATTTAATGGTTAACCAAGCCACCTACAAATTCATGTGTAAGGAAATACTACCATCTAGTGCCTGCAGTGGGTGATGCAAACCAAGCAAAGCTGGTTCTACAAGTTTTCAAACTCCTTTTTATTACAGGAAAAAATAAACAGTGAAAGGCTGCCAGGTCCTTCCAAATAAACAACAGAGATGCAGAAGCATCTGTGATGCCTTTTTCTTGGACCACTGAAAAAATTAAGTAGATTGTGGGCTTCCGGTGGTAACCCAGTTTCCTCAAGCCCTGTTCCAAAGTTTCATGGCATAATTGTTCATGGCAAAAATTTCTGAAGGTGAGTGGAGCAGTATGCAAACAGCTTGTGGGGGGTGGGAATGGGGTGGAAACTCCTCCCCAAGCAGCATCCTGGAGTTTATCTCACGTATCTTGAAAGAAAGACCAACCAAGCAATTTGCATCAACCTCTCTCCCCCCACAATTGCCTTTCTTTTATTACAGATCCTGAGGCCTTAACTTCTCACCAGGATGATTTTTTTAACTCAAACACAGTCCCAGAGTAGAAGAAAACACTAAACCACTTCTGAGTATGCCTAGAAACCCCTGGGAAAGGTCACCATAACTCAGAATTGACTTGATGGCAGGTTATTATTATTTGATACTGTGGTGTCTGTAGAGGATACTGTGATGTCATTTTCCCCACAAACAACCATAACAAGGTCAGGGGGGGGGGGAAGAACGTTTGTTCTATTAATTTCTTAGTTTTGAACCACTCAAAAATAATTAGGAGTTTTGCCTGACTGTGTGTGTGTCCATGTGCACATTCATATGCACCAGTCAGGACAAAAGGGAAAAGAAAAGAAAGGCCCTTAAATGATAGGCAGAATATTATATGTAGGGTGCAAGTGATTGTATAGACAAGTTGTAGTTACTGAGAAAGAAATTGTCTCTTTGTTCAGTCTTTAGATTTCACTAGAATTTTCTGGGAATTTTCTTTTTACTTCCATAGAAAGGAAGGGTTCCAGACTACAACCTGGGGCTAAACTGTACATTGAAAATGGTCTGTCTTCAGAGCTGGGATCACATTAGTGTTCAAGAAATGTGACTGCAGCAATCTTTCATGTCTGTGACAAGAAATCAAATTGGCAGACGAAGAATAATATATGTTTCCTCATCACCAGTTGCCAAACAAAGAAAGCAGATTTACAAACTATGGCTTAAGTCTTGTCAGTTACTGTAGTCAGTTGCCACTAGAGTAGGCCCATTAGATCAATGGAACTTACAGAGGAGTTGATTCATCAAATCCCCACTGATTTAATGGCCTGATCTAGGTGTGGCTTACTATTCTAAGCAACAGGTTTATGGGAGGCAGAAAAACTCTGGCTGTGACAACCACAAACTCCTTCTAGTGTCAGGTGGTCCATAATATGTATTTCAGATCCTAGAGTACTATCTTTAATGGCAAAAACAAGCAATGAAAAGGAATTAAATATAGCTTCTCCAACACCTCACCTTTCGCTGTTTCATCACTTTATTTTTCTTTTGGCTGCCTGAGATAAGATGGGACCAGTAATTACCAGATAATTTCTAATATTCCATTGTTGAGCAAGGATGTTGTGCACATGGTGGCCATCTAGCTCCAGAGATTCCTGGATGGAACAGATTACCTGGATCCATTTGAATCTGGATTCAGGCCTGGATATGAGACAGAAAAAACTTTGGTCTTTGTAGATGAACTATACCAGAAGCAAGCAGAAGAGTGTTCCCCTTGTTAGTTGTGGTTGGCATCTCAAGAGTTTTGAGCACCAGCAACCACAGTATCTCTTGGCTGCCTCTCTGGGATGGGACTTGGAGGTGCTTACAGTAGCTCCAGTTCTTCTTGGAAGGTTGGTCTCAGAAGGTGGTGCAGTGCTACCTAGTATACTGGTTACCACACAGCTATATACGTATACACATGCCTTAAATACATTCTAGCTGGATTACTGTAATGTGCTCTAATTTGGGGCTACCTGTCGAAAGTGTCAGGAAACTTCATTTGGTCCAAAATGCAGCAGCCAGCCTGCTGACTGGGGCAGGTTACAGGGATCACATACACCCTGTCCCCTGTTATAACAACTTCATTGACTGCCAGTCCATTTCCAGGCAACATTCAAAGAGCTGGTTTCAACCTATGAAGCTTTAAACAGCTTGGGCCCAAGCTTCCTCAAAGACCATGTCTCCCATTATGAACTTGCTTGAGTACTAAGATAATCAGGGGAGGCCTTTCTCGTGGTCCCACCACCTTCACAGGTGCATTTGATGGGGACACAAGAGAGGGCCTTCTCTGTCGCTGCTCCAAGACTTTGGAACTCCCTCCCACGGGAGGTCAGGATGGCCCAATCTTTGTTGTCCTTCCACAAGCAAGTGAAGACCTTTCTCTTCAGGCAAGCTTTCCTTCAATGACTGGCTGCCTGAGTGTGATCTTTTTAGATGGATTGTATGCATCACTGCTTTGACTGTGTTTTTAGTATTGCTTGTGTTTCCCATTTCTAAGAGGGGTATTTTGTTCGTTCTTTTTAAATATTTCTATACTTAGTGTTTTTAACTTTAAATATTGGCTTTTAATGATGTACACCACCTTTGTGTTCTCATTGTTTTGTTCTTAAATATTGTCTTTAAATGCTGTAAGCCACCTTGGGTCCTTTTCTAAGAGGAAAGGTGGGGTAAAAATATTTTAAATGAATAAAATAAATTAATATACCTCCTTTCCATGTAAATCTGGCAATGCCATTTTGATTCTAAACCAGTGCCTGGGATAAGTAATCAACCAGACTAGAGTAAATAGGTTGAAGATTAATTCAAACAGGAGAGAGCTGCTTTTGCTTATTTCAAGAGTAGGGCAGGGAACAGGGATTTATCCAGCGCTGGATCCCGTCCGAGATCACAGCTTGGACTGAACCTGGACCCTAGTCATCTTGAGGAATGTGTTTGCACAGTTAAATCTAGTGCACCTCTTTGTGGAAGTGCTTGACCTTTCTGTGGTGATACATACCTTAGTTACATTCCCTTTGAATTACTGTAACATTGTGTGGTGGCTTTGAAAAGTGGCCAGAAGCTTCAACTGGTCCGGAACAGTGCCACAATATTGTTGTCCAAATAAATTGTAGAGAACACATCACTCTTTTCCTACAATAGCTTCAGTGGTCCAGCATTCAAAGTGCTAGTTATGGTTGTAAGTCTTATATGACTTGGGTCAGGCTATCCGAAAGCCCTTTTTTCATATACACTTGCCCAGGCTTTGAAATCTGCAGGAGAGGCCCTTCTGTCAGTGCCACTGCCTTCGGTGGCTCGTTCGACTAGGACAGTGTTTCCCAACCTTTTTCGATTTACAACCCCCTTTTATAATAACCAAACAACCTGCGACCTATTTGCATAAAAAGGCATTTTACTGGGGTAAAGAAAACATATTAAAATAGAGTTTTCAGAATATAATTATATCCTAATATATGAACATTAATGTAATAATACATAATTATGGTGAGGGGGCTGTAAATCTGCCTCTAACAGATAAAATTTGAGAAGGAAAAAATATCAATACACTTTGAGTTTAATTACTTTTTTGGATGTGGAAACAACCCTCCCTTCGTGCTTCTTCCCTAAAAAAAAGCCCCCTCAGAGAAGAGCCCCTCCCCCTGAAGCCCAAATAAACACCTCCCCCAGGGCCCCTCCCATGCCCCACCCTGTCCCTGGTTCTCCACCCTCACTTTTTTGCCCCTCTTGCCTTTCTCCTCCATGACTCAGGCAGGGCCTGGAGGCATCTTCCTGCCCAGGTATGCTCCCCTTCATTGTGCCACCATCACCACATCCGAAAGAGGCTGGAGACTCAGGTGGAGCGAAAGGTACCACTGCTGCGGCAGCAACAACCTTTCAATCCTGCCGCCATCTTTTGGGAGTCAGCATTCCCAGCGTGCCCTGTATGCTTGTCTCATTTAGGCCTCTTTGAGCTGGGCTGATGCTCTAATCCAAAGGGCTGATGTCAGTCCTCCGAAGGTGGATGCAGAGGAACAGAGAGAAACAATCAAGGTTGGCTCTTTTGGAGGGCGCAGGACTGAGTGATGTGCATGCATAACAGGAAAATCTGTCCCAAAGGGTACAGAAATAACTAAGAACTCGTGGTTGCCTGCAATTCCAATCGAGATTAAAATTACCTATCTCTAGGCCAAGAGGATTAAAATAAACAGCATTGTGCATAGTATATTTAATATAATAAATATAAAACTAATTGCAACTAAAAATAACCATGGCGACTCCCAGAAAACAGTTCATGACCCCCTTGGGAGTTCTGCCCCCCCCCCCAGATTGGGAACCCATGGAATAGGGTATGAGAGAGGCCATTCTTGGTGGCAGCTCCCAGCCTATGGAATCAGATCTGACAGCTGTCCTTCTAACCAGCGGGCAAAGACCATTCAGGCACATCTTTGGCAACAGGCGACTTGCCATGGGTAGGGCTTTGATACTGGTATTTTTAACAGAGATGTTGTAAAACGTCTTAATTTTAAGTGTGTTTTGATTCTGTGAAGGATTTAATCGTATTTTTATTTTCATAATGTACTGTGTTTTAGTTAATACTGTCTGTTAAGGACAGGTTTGGTGTTGCAGTTTAATTAAAAAAAACCTGATGTTCATGCTTTGGAAAGGTGTTGCTCCTGAACAAGAGTTGAGCAAACATTCATTCTTCCTTACTTGATTTTCTCAGCTCAATTTCTTCAAAATCCAAAAACTCCACCCATACTAAAATATCATTAAAATATGTAGATTTGGCAGACATTTCTCTCTACTGGCACACAATAAGCCTTCCCATTTGTTTTTTTACAACTGCAACCTTAAATCTGTTTATTTATCTTGCCAAAACTTGCAAAGAATTAGTTCAAAGCTGAATCTATTAGGTTCATAATGCCCTAAAGTATAATGAGCCTGGACGTCAACTCAATGAACTTTGATAGTTTCACATTCAAGCCCAAATTTATTATTATCATGTATTACTCTAAAACCAATAAGGAACCTTATTCATGTGTTGTGTCTGAAACAGTGTAGAGAGCTATATATAGTGAGGGCTTGATTATGTATTGAAAGCCCCAGCTCAGCAGCCCCACCCCACCTGGAAGTCAGTCATACCTTTGTCTATTGACAGTGGTGTGGTGATGAATTTGGAAATGCAGGTGCTCATTGTGACTCCTCCTAGGCACCCAGAAATGTGGGCAGCAAGAACGGTGAATATCAACAAGTGAAGAACAGGTGTTTTGTAAAGCTAATAGCTCTTATTTGCCCATTTGATACTGAACCACCCTCAACTACTTTCTATTGCAATCTCTTGCAACAATATGCTGTTCCTGGAAAGATTTCTTTCTTTCTTAGTTAGTTAGTATGTGGATCGGAGCATAGCTCAAGGGAAACAGGGAAGTTGAAGGGGTGTAGCAGAAGATATCACAGTCCCTGCTACTTGGAAAGTTCTGCAGCTTTGACTTTGTGGGCCCTGACTCCCCTAAGTCATTGCCCATTGAGCTCAAAGACCTGAAGAAAAGCTTGTAATCACTTTTCAGTTGACTATATTTACATACGAGTGATCAAAAGCCCTTACTTTGTCTGTGTATGTGGGGTGGGGGAGAGTGGTTTCCTGTGGAGCAGGGCTTATATGCAAGTGCAAATTTATATCAAAATTTCCCACCACAAACATGCATTTCCCACCTCTGCATGATTTCAGGTGTAATACCTCAACAGGGAGTCTTAATAATTAATTTTACTTGGTGTAAGTGCTGTGGACTGTAGCCACCTTTGTCAGATGGAAGAAGAGTTGCATCATATTAGTGACCTCCCCCCCCCCCCTTATGCACAAGAATTCACAAATGGATGGCCATCTTAAATGAAAGGAGAACTTTGGGAAAAGTTTCTATCATTGGATCAATGAGAAGCCAATTACAGTTTCTGATGGGGTGAATCTGCCCATCGCTACTTAAACCACCTAATACTGTATATTCCCTGAGCTTCTATTTTGAAAGAAAGATGACATATGTATCTTGAAATTAATATCTTGTGGCTTCCAAGATGGTTCAACTGTCAAATATAAGTGTCTGGAGAAAATTTAGAGTAAGTATGGCAGGCTATTAAAGCCAGAAGGGGAGTCATTATTAGACATTCCAGCAGAAGTTTTCTTGTTCTATTTCAACATCACTCTCTCTGTGTGTGTATGTGTGTGTGTGTGCGCACGCACATATATATCTCAACCTCTTTTTCATGTGGTTACAGTCAACCTCATAGCGCTTGTGTGTATACTGCCCTATGTGTTTTGTACACAAAGCAGGCATTTTGGTAGTAAACTGGTAGTGAAAGAAACAGTATGTGTGCAAGAGTCTCTATAAAGGCTGATAAATTCTGACTTTGTGCTACATGTTGGCTAGCTTCCAGAAATAAGTTCAGAAAGCAAAGAAAATGGTATGCTGAGGCTGCATTTTCAGATCATTGCAAGGAAAACCTGGTTTGTAAGCGTCTTGCAGAGGAATTGGTTTCCAAACTTAGTGTCTATTTTCCTGCTCTTCTCTATCCTATTATTAAAACTGAAGGCTAGCAATCCTATCCCAAAGACTGTGAGAAACCCAAAGTGCGACTGGAGCTCCTGCAAGCTCCCCAATGCTTTGCAATGTTGCTTTTCCTGACTGTGGCTCCCACAATTCCTCAGCTGTGCGGTTCCATTCATTTCTAAAGTGTATACATGCACAGAGATTTTCTTCCATGAGAAAAGTGCTTGTGGGAGCAGATTCTATTAGCAAATCAGGCATTAGATTTTTCTTTCTCTACAAGCAGTAACTGTATAAGACTAGGCTGTATAATTGTGTGTGATTTTGTAATGTTGAACCGCTCAGTGGGTTTTTATATGGTTATTATGTGCCATCAAGTTGCATTTGACTAACAGTAACCTGAATAGGGTTCTCAAGGTATGTGAGTTTGTTAAAGAGGGGTTCTACCAGTGCCATCCTACAGTGAGTTTCCATAGCTGAACATGGATTTGAATCCGTATCTATCACTCTGTCTGCTCCACTGCAGTGGTAGCTCAGCTCAGCTCTGTCACTCTCACTCTCTCTCACACACACACACACATGTGGTGGAGCTTTGGGACTGTGCAGCTTGCCCAAAGCTGCACAGGGTGGCTCTCCTCCTGGGAACTGAACTCCCAACTTTTAGCTGTGCAGCCAGGTTGCCAACACAGTACACTATCCAGACAACTTGGCTGGGGTGGTTGGTTGAACTACAGTACCTACAAAATCTGTTGACTTTATCAGTGCAGAAAGCTGTTCCACCAATGTGGCTTCCAGTTATTTCGCAGCACAGTTCGTTATCTGGTAGCCAATCATCTAGCAACAAATCTCAGTACTAAGCTAGGCTGGACTTCAGATGGCAAGCACATTATATGATGCCAGTTGACCATAAAGTCTTATCAATATGGCAGAAGCTGGCAGCAGTGACACTCTACTGGCATAGCTTTCAATGGGCCAGGGCCACTTCTGTCTGACCATGTCCCAGAAGTTGAGTTTTGGCCTATAGATCCCAGAATTCCCTAGCCATCATGCTGACTGAGTGATCTGAGGAATAATCATCTTTAAAAGTTATGATAAAAAAAGACATTTTGATACTGAAGGGGACTATAGTAACCTCCACTGTCAATTTGTTTATTGTCAGTGTATGCAAAAAAAAAAAAAAAAAAAGTAGGCAAGTCTGACAATTCTTGAAAGAGGCTGAGCTTTAAAAGCAACTACAAACTGAAACATGTACCTTTCACTGCTCTACTCTTCTAGGCACAGTGGTACCACAAACTGAGTTTGCGGAGTTTTGTGCAATTTGTATCTTTACCAGAATGCCCATAGTACATAACAATGTAATGTGAATTACCTTGTGTGTCCTTGCAATACTTTGATTGGACAGGTCATAACATTTTAAGGATGAATGGCATTTTTAATAATAATAATTTTGTTTAACCACAGGTCATTACATGAGTGAAAATTACACACAATATAATCTTAGAGCTGAGACAGATAAAGCCGTAAAGACACTACAGAAAATAGTAGTCAGTAGTAACACAAAGAAGAAATAGCCGATCTTTGTGACAACCCGCAATTCCTTTTGTTAGAAAGATCTTTCCCAGCTTTTGTGCTGTGCCAGCAATTGGAGCTGCCATAGAAGAAATATGTTTTCCAATGGCTGCGTAAATGACTTTCTGCTTTGCTCAGAAAGTCCTTTGCTTTGTTATTCCCCCAAGAAGACCTGGCCATAAATGCATGATAGGCACTGAATAAATAGAGCAATGTAACAAACAGTGACAGATGTTCCTCAACAACATAAAAAGTTGGCTTATTAGAGCCACTCTGATAGATATTGACAAAACATTGTCTATGAATAGTGAAAGCCCTGTGTAGTGGATACCAGTATGCTAGATTGCTTTCTAAGTTTTGTTTCAAGAAATAAGATGGAAATGGCAGGAATTAGATTATCTGTACTCTGTGCCATTCCATGCCATGTATGGTATGGTATGGTATGGTATGGTATGGCTGGCTGGATAGCTCAGTGGTTTAGGTCTCTGGCTGTGAAGTCAGGGGTTTGAGATCAACACCCGATTGAAACTGCTGCCAAATTGCTGCCTCTTAAAGCTTCCAAGAGTGATGATTCACCTTTTAAATAGATTGCAGCCTGCCCCAAACATTTAACGTTGTTGTTTTCTTAAGCAGTTTCTTGAAACTGCAGTCAGATTTCTAACCATTTCCTGATTCATTTTAAAATGTGTTTTGATATTTTTTGGTGGTCTGCATGGACCCTGGAGGTTCCCAGGAGATGCCTCCAAAGACAACACAGAGGCAAATATATAGGACAATCACTCCTTCTTAGGGCCAAAACACACAAAGACTCTGCTGTTCTGGTTGAATTGCTGTTTCATCACGCCTGCATCATTCATCCCAGACAGAATAACACAAATTCCTTCAGGAAAATATACGGTATCATGAAAAACTTTTGTCTCATGTTCATGATGGAGCTCCCACATGACTTGTTTGCAGTGCAGTTTAGGCTGACAGAAGGGGAAACATGATCTTCTGATATGGCCATAAGAATTGCTATCAGGAAGCAACACTCTAAAGGTCTGTTGATTAGACCTGTTCAGATTGAACAGTGTGTTCAAACTATTTTATAACATGTAGTGTGCGCCACCTAGTGTTCATCATTCATGGCTTATGCTTCAAGATTTCTCTCTCTCTCTCTCTCTCTCTGTCTCTCTCTCTCTCTCTCTCTCTGTGTGTGTGTGTGTGTGTGTGTGTGTGTAAAATGGCTGCTACTAATCTATCAGAGCCAACATTTGTTGTGGATTTGTCTCTCTCTGTGTGTGTCTAATGCTGAAGTTACACACACACACACAAACACACAGTGGTGGCGGATGTTGGTTTATATTAATTTGTCCCTGGCATGTCAAAGCACATAAATCTTTTGCAGGGTTGTGGATGTGGAATGACACAGCTGTCCTTGAATCTGCAAGAAGACAAGCTGTTGTCTTTCAGTCCTCCTTGGTCATTCTTGTTTACCAAAAATAACTTGTCCTCTTTTTCCATTCATGTCAGCTAACACGAAGTGTCAGAGATAATAACCTCTCCTCTTTCCTATTAGGTACAATAACGACACTGTCCAAATATACTCTGTTATGATTTATGAGCTGCTGTGGAGATAGACAGCCTAGTTTAAAAATCAATATAGTCACTGTCTTTTTTCTTTTTAAGCATTGAACCAAAAAGCCTTAATCCAATATTTTTGTAACTAACTATTTCAAGTATTATGTTGAAGTGGTTCTTGCAACACAACCCTAAGCATGTCTAACCCAGCCATACATCCCACTGAATTCTATGGGGCTAGTTCCTAGGATGTTTACAGGAGTGGACTTTCATAGCAATAGTCAAGACTCAGCAACACATCAAGTAACTACTGGATATGCTAATCTGAACACCTGTATTCAAGCTACACAGCATGATAATTAGAACATGTACTGGCAGTTCCTGCCAAAAGAGTAAAAAATCTGAAAGGCAGTTTGAGAACCTGCAGTAACCATGAACTTCAATTTTCACACTTGCCCTCCTACCACTGAATTGCCCAAGGTTCTTCCTCCTTCCTTTTCCTTCCATCTGTTAACCCATGATTTTCACACACAAAAACTCGAACTCCACAAATGAAAAGGCTGTTACCCACTTTTTGTCCTGTTCAACCTGAATTTGAGGTGCCATTAATAATATCTATCCTTCCTTCCTTCCTTCCTTCCTTCCTTCCTTCCTTCCTTCCTTCCTTCCTTCCTTCCTTCCTTCCTTCCTTCCTTGTGGCTAAGGCTTTAAAAATTTAATTGCTTTAAATTACATGTTGTTTCAAAAGGATCTTTGGAGAGTGAAGGACAGAAATCACTTTCTCTCCTCTGCTCCACTACAACATCCCACAGCCACCTACCCCCTCATTCTGAGTTCCCTTAATATTGAATGCACCTCTGCCCCATTTTTTTAGTGTCTATGTGGAACGGAATGTGCTGGGACAGTGGCTGTGGAAAGCCTCATTGTTTTTAGGAACCTTTTTCTTTCTTTTCTCTCTGCTCTACTCACAGCCTTGTCCACCTGCTTTGTACTGCCAACATAGCTCTGTAATTTTCCATGGAAATTTTCCACAGGCAACTTTTCAATAAAGACTTTGCTTCTTTAAAAAAACAACCCATAAACCCCAGTGGCTACAAGATACAGAAGCAAAGAAATGCTTTATATTTTTTTCTCTCACTCCTTTAAATAAGACCAAGGCTGTGCAAAACTTTGTTTGTTTTGAAGTGCTGATATGGATGTTGTAAATAAGCATTTGATAGCATGTTCTATGGGGCAAACCAGCAGCAGAATTTGGAATCAAAGACTGCAATTATTAAAGGCTTGACTACATGTTGTAATATTCCCGCTTTTGCATCAGGTTTGGCACTTTAAAATCGAATTTAAAAATCTCCAAATAAACGATGTACAGCTAAGCATGCCTCTTTTTTTAGCTGGAAAGCAGATTTTTTTAAACACCCCCATGGGAATTGTGTATTTTGATTTGATTATGGTCATGCTTTTTTAAAAAAACTCGTTTTGGCATGCGTGATTGCCTGTGTTGGAGTAAATTGTGTCTGTGAGTTTGCCAAGTTCCTCAGGTTTTAGAGTGTAGGATCCCCTGCAATATGAACTCTTCCTTCCCCCCCCCCCCATCTATTTTACTGCTGCATTACTTAAGCATTGGAAACTGGAGGCAACTGCCTCACTTGTAGTTTAGCTTCTTGTACTTTATTGGTCCCTTCAGCCTCCAGATTATAATCAATGTGCCTTATTTTCTGACCAGACTTGGCAAAAATATCCAGCAAGACATTATTGCTTATTTTTTGTTTATTATTTATTTATGGATTTGGGACATGACGATTCTTAAAGGGATGAAGGAAAAATTGCAACCTAGAGCACCAAATTGCCAATTCATGTATAAATACAATGATTTGAAGCCAGAGCTTGTAAAATTCCACACTGAAGCCATCCATAATAAATCTGTGCTAGGATGATTCTCTGGGTCCTAGAGCATTAACCTCCCATTGCCCGATTATAAGCATACTTGTCTCCCCAATCCAAGTGCCAGAGTGGTTTATGCTTAACCCCTATTAGAATATGTTGAAATGTTCAATTGGTTGTTCAAAGCTAGGGTGGGGGCTAGACTCAGTGTCCACCTGTCCCAACCAGCCTTCTCTTTCAGCAGCATTTCCAGTCCTATCATCTTCATGAGTCTGTAGCTTGATTAAGACTGACATGTCAAGGCCTAGCAAGAAGGGCAATAAAACTATGGAGTAGTAGGCATATACGCTGCCATATAGTCTAATCCAGTATCATTTTCCTTGGACAACAATCTTGACAGCTATCAGAAACTGAACTAATAAATACTACACCACTGGATAGACCTAGTGTGACGTAGCTCTTAGAAGGCTGCACTATTGTCCAGAGACCTGGGTTCGAATCCCTTCGTGGCCATAAAACTGAGTATGTACATTTCTAACCAGGGTTAATAAAATGCTGAGTTAATTCAAACAACAAAAACATTTTTAAAAATGTGCCAGAGAGGTTTTGTCACTTTGACAGCAAAAAGCATCTGGTGCCACCCTTGAGATATTATGTCTACATCCAGAACAATGTGAGATGATATGAAACTGGGAAAGTCACACCAAGAAATAGATCTTGACATATGCTAATATCCATTGCCAAATAACTTCTGTGCTCGTTGCATACAGGAAGGGGGCAACTGATTGGTAGTTGTGGATGAGATAGAAAGAGCAGTTTGGGCATTCCTATGGCCTTCCATCTTGGAAAGTCCTCCTAAAGACTGTGGTCTTGCTCTCACGTGCATAACAAACAACATCACTTCATTATGCTGCAAAAGGGTAAGCATACAGTGGAAAGGTTTCCCTGGTACTGCTAGTGTATGCTTCTATTAGCTGTTGGGGAAAGGAGATTGGTTGTCGTCTTTTGGAGGACAATAGAAGTGGAGGTGTCTTTGTCCACAGAGGAATCAAAAAACCCAAAGCCTCTTTAAGACAGAGACAGAAAATGTTTCTTTTTAAAATTACAACTTCCAGAGTCCCACAGGCAGCATGGCATTGCCATGCTGGTAGTTGTAGTATTAACAAAGGATCCATCTGTGCTCCAAAGCTACTGCATTGCTGCCTTGCCTCCTAAGGAATGCAAAAACCTGCCCACCTTATGTGAAGGCCAGAGTAATGCATCTGCACAAGGAGCCTTGTGGCGCAGTGGTTAAACTGCAATACTGCAGTCTAGCCTCTGCTCACAACCTGAGTTTGATCCTAATGGACTCAGGTAGCCAGCTCATTGACTCAGCTTTCCATTCTTCCAAGGTCAGTAAACTGAGTACCCAGCTTGTTGGGGGGGGGGGGGCAATATGTAGCCTGCATAATTACATTGTAAACCACCCAGGGAGTACTTTAAATGCTATGGGGTGGTATATAAGCAGCACACTTTGCTTTATTGTGGTCTCGAGAAGAACTGCATTCAAAAAAGAAAAGAAAACAGACCTGAAGCTGGGGTGTGGTAGTCCCCTCATGCAGGACTTCTGGAGTGATTCTTTTTCCTTCTTTCAGGGAGCCAGCCATTCTTCCTCCTCCATCTGCTCCGAAGGTCATGGCTGACTTACTCACCAGTCCTGCATGCCTTGAAAGAGAGGTTGGTTACACTCTGTTTAGAAGAGAAGCCAGGTTCAGTCCATGACACTTCCAGCTCAGTATGAATCAGACAGAAGAGGATGTGAGGAGGAATTGCCAAAGCTAGTGCTGGTCACAGTGCTAGTGCTCATCACACCCCAAAACTGCCCCCTCAATTTCAAACCTAGAAATATTTTCTGGGGCAAGTTTGCTGACCTTGGAGGCTGTCCCTGCCTTATTCTGGGAAAAGACACAGGCTCTCCAGCCGTCTTTACAGCCATAGGAGAGTCAGTTGTATCCAGTTGCTGGACTAAGTGCTGTTATCAGATGAAGGAATACTGCCTTCGTGTGATGCTATGAGCTATGGCCTGGACTAGTGGCTCCAAAGGGCAAGCACAGAGTTTGAGTGTACAGCTTTGTCACCTTGAAAAAGCTGCACTTTTGAACTAATACTTTGAGAGGATTCTGGAAGCTGTTGCCCAAGACTTTCATCCATATGATAGTCTCAGTCAGTGAAATTTGGAAGGCTGGTGTTCATTGTGACAGTCCTCACAGTCCACCCTCCTCAGGAAAGTCTAAAAATGTGGGTGACTGTATCTGTCTTTATCATCAAATGAAGAGCAAGTCTTTTGTAGACTTAGCGGCTCATATCTGCCTATTCAAAGCAAAACCATTGTCAAATACTTTGTCTTTCCACAAGGGCAACAATATGCAGTTCCTGGGGAAATCCCTTTCTTTGTCAGCTACTGTGAGGGAAGCTGCTAAGCTCAGGGGGAACAAGGAACGGCATTCTCACTACTCAGAAGGTCCCAGAGACCTATAACCCTGTGAGCCTTGGTCTCAAATAGAGCAGACCCAATGGATCAATGGGATTTATCTAAGCATTTCCTCATCGTTCAGCAACTGAGTCAATGAGTTTACTCTCGTAGGGACTACCAATTGAATCTAAGCCCCCCAAAGTAACTTTTAAACTCTGTACTTGGTAGAAGACAACATAAATAGTTATGTACCTTGTTACAGAGAATAATATGAACATTGGCCCTCTGATCACTTGGAAAACCACTCATAATTCAAAGGATGGGTTGGAGAAAATGCAGCACGGTGTCATGACCTCACAACCTTCTATGCCCAAATTAAGAGCTTTGAATCTCTCTAAGTTGCCACTTCATTACTGCCACATTTTCAACCTTAATTGGCTTACAAATCTGGTTGCAATGAGGCCTGGGAGAGCTTGCTTTTAATTTGCAACCTTGCAGAAGTGTGTTACCATGTGCATGGACATATAGCTTTATTTGTCTGGATTTCTCTCCTCCAGTCAGGTCCATCTCTCCATGTTTGTTTTCAGTTGTCCCCACCCCACTTTGAAAACAAAGCTCTCAATCTCTTTATCTCCCTTCCCCCCCCCCATGTGTCTTTGTGTGAGAGAGAACAATTGAATGAACAATGACAATCTAGCTTTCTCCCATCTCAAGATGCTTTCATGTTCCTGCGGTATTCAGATAATTTCCAATAATCTTTCTATTTATTCTGTTGAGAATAATGTGTCCTTTTTTTAACATACAGAAAAATTGTAGATGCAAGTTTTAAAGGTTTTTTTAAACTATGATTGTCTGGAAGAGGCAAAACTGATGGAGGAAGGAGGGCTTCTGTTTCATGAAGAAGAAGAAGACATGACCAAAGACAAGATTGTCTTAAGAACAGGTCCTTTCACACCTGCTCAAGAAGAGTGGCAGGTGGACATGACAGGTGGGTTTTCCCCACCCACCTGAGGACCTTGAGTGCCTTTTTTACATAATGACTTCATTTTAAAAAAATTATCATTTGTTTCAAATGACGCAGAGGCCGTGATGTTGATAGCATTTTAGCAAAAAGGTATTGGATTTCCATTTTGGAAGCTGGGTTTTAGTTTTAGTTAGAGCATTAGTGGTTGAATTTGAGCGCCAGATTATCATTTGATGAATCAGTTGGCTAATGAAATTCAAAAGCCAGCATGATGCCAGCAAGGTTCCCCTTTTAACTGTACTCTTTTGCTATCCTATCTGGGCTGTATCTGTGACCTCTATATTATCTATGAATCATATACCTTTTAAAACAAATTAATAAATCTAAACCAAACCTCCAAGATGTACAATTACATGCTTGCTTCAGTAATTGAGAAATAATGTTGAAGTCACTAAAGAAAAATATCCATTATCCATAGCAGGCAAGGTGTGCTTATTGGTGCAGAGAGAAGAATATTACTTTATTTGGGATGCAGAATTTTCTTCCAAATACTATACAGACAGCAGGATTTTGAAAAGAACTGTCACAATTTCACCTTTCAAAGAAAGTCAGCACACGGGCACACAGTGTAAAAGTAGCTAGGAGCAACTCACTTTTAATAATGTCTTATGAAAAAATAATACTTTAATCAGTTTCCAGGTTTGTGAATGCCACTATATCCAGGCTTTTTTATTTAAAAAACATTTTAGACTGACATGTTTATTGCCTATTTTTTCTATTAATATGTGAACTTGCATGAAATATTCACTGAAGATTTAAACAGCCAATATGCTTTATATCAGATCTTACAAGAAAAGTGCAATGGGGCCTCTCCTGATACCAGAAATAATAAAAATGCATAAAATAATGCTTGCATTTCCCTGTACTTACATTATTTGAAAAAAAAAAATCACTCAAAGCAATACCCCTGTTGCAAAATACCATGCCCTAACTAAAAATAGCTCCACTATGAATGCCTCATGTAGAGCTTTCATTTTAATTAATATTTCAGAGCGGTTCCTAGCAGATGAAGAAAGCAAAGCTCCTATTCATAAAAATGCTGGCATTCTGCCACAAAAGTTGGTTTATTGAGAAAAGGGGGTGGGAATCTGAATGTGTCTTTCTCACAGGAATGCATATTATTTTTATTTAATTCATAAATCCTTTTTCACCCCATTGACTAATGTGAACCCCTTTTTTTTTTAAAAAAAGTATGGTTTATTACTGATGTCCAGAGGGCAGGAAGGACGGATACTTTAAAGAAACCATAAAAGAGACATAGGATTTTAAAGTGCTTATTACAATAAATGGCAAACACAGTATCACAGTTGTGCTGGGATAAAATGAAATAAGGCCCAAACAACTGACATCTAACAAAACACAGCTACAATCTTGAGTCTTCTAAATCGGCGTGTACTGGAAGCAAGACTGAAGCTCCCATTGCAAAATAAATGAAAGTTTTCAGTGCTACTCAAAAAGTCCCACTCTTTCTATATATCCCAGCCCATTTGTGGCAATTGTCATTTAAGCTGGTATTTCAGAACATCTAAAGACAAATAAGGAGGCCTAAGGTGCAGAATATTCAATTTAGGGCTCCCTGTTCATCTTTAGATCTGAAACAGGAGCTTAAATGATGAGCAAGGCATAGAGACAGGAACATGTGGAAGGGGGGGGGGTCTTTTAAGTAGCATTGAAAACTGTTTTACTGATTTTGTGATGTTTGTTGCTCCCACCTCATGGAATCCTCTGCCCAAAGAGATTTGGTAGACCTTGACAGTGTAGTCTTTCAGTTAGCATGTGGCTATGAGGAGACATGTTTTAATAACCCTTCTGTGTGTCTGTGTGTGAGTGTGCATTCATCTTTATGTTTTACTCTCCTTTAAACAGTTATTGATTTGTATTTTAAAGATTGTTTAAATATTGTTGAACTGACTGTTGCTTCAAGTGAAATGAGTGGGGTGCTTTCATCTTTGTCTTCTTCTGCCAAAGAGTGGACATCATTGTGGCTATTCTGACTGCAAGTGCAGCAGTGTTGTGTTGCATGCAAATCAGTCCTCCAGGTTCGTCAACCAATATGTCTCTGTTCTGCTCTTTTTTCCTCATTTATTGTACCTTGAGTGATCCATGAGCAAATGTTGGAATGATGGGTGCCTGGTGGCATTTTCCCACTGGAAATAATTTCAGATGGGCACAGAAATCAGAAAACTCCATCCAGGAGTAACAATCTCTACTTTCTGTTTCTTGTTATGTGGCTCATGTTTTCTTGCTTTCTGTATATTATAGATTTTACAGTTTCTTGGTCTTTATTTATTCAGTCAGCAATTCTTTGTTGGTCACTTTCTCGATCCAAGAAAACCTTAGCATTCTATGATAAATCCACATTTCAAATTCCTATGTTGAAGTCTGTGGTTCTATGCCACATAGCAGAACTAAGAATACATAGCACTGTACAGAGTGCAACACAGCAAACTGATGGATTTACTGGCAAAAAAAGGGGGGGGGGCTAATTTAAGAGGCATTCATATAACTGGTAATGAAAAGCTACAGAGAGAGTTGGAGAAACTTGAAGAGACATAAAGAGCAGTATGACAAGGATGTCTACTTTCATGTCTGTTTTTCCATTTGTACTCGGAGAACATTGCCAGAGAGGAGCACTTGTTGATTCAAACGGCAGTTTCATGGTCACTGGAGAGGTTATAAATAACAAGTAATGCGTAAATGATACAGCATTATCAGCTGACAATTTAAATGGCCTGTAAGCTGATTCACCCCTTCATGGATTACTGCCTTGTCATGGCGAAGAGGCTTGAGTAATTCAGAGAAGCTATGGGCTATGCCGTGCAGGGACACCCAAGATGGACAGGTCATAGTGGAGAGTTCTGACTAAACGCGATCCACCTGGAGCAGGAACTGGCAAGCCACTCCAGTATCTTTGCCAAGAAAACTCCATGGACAGAAACAAAAGGCTAAAAGATATGACGCTGGAAGATGAGCCCCTCAGGTCGGAAGGCACCCAACATGCTACTGAGGAAGAGCGGAGGACAAGTACGAGTAGCTCCAGAGCTAATGAAGTGGTTGGGCCAAAGCCGAAAGGACGCTCAGCTGCGGACGCGCCTGGAAGTGAAAGGAAAGTCCGATGCTGCAAAGAAAAATACTGCAGAGGAACCTGGAATGTAAGATCTATGAACCTTAGGAAGCTGGATGTGGTCAAACAGGAGATGGCAAGAATCAACATTGACATCCTGGGCTAAAAATGAGCTAAAATGGACGGGAATGGGCGAATTCAATTCAGACGATTATCATATCTACTACTGCGGGGAAGAATCCCGTAGAAGAAATGGAGTAGCCCTCATAGTCAACAAAAGAGTGGGAAAAGCTGTACTGGGATACAATCTCAAAAATGATAGAATGATTTCAATACAAATCCAAGGCAGACCTTTCAACATCACAGTCCCCTATAATGAGAAGAACATCTTTCTTTGGTGTCAGTTCTAGGAGGTGTTGTAAGTCTTCATAGAATTGGTCAATTTCAGCCTCTTCAGCATGGGTGGTTGGTGCATAAACTTAGATTACAGTGATGTTGAAAGGTCTGCCTTGGATTCGTATTGAAATCATTCCATCATTTTTTTTTTTTTTTTTTTAAATAATTTTTATTTTTCTAACACATATAGACCTACAAGATCAACAAAACATACAAAACAAACAAAAACACATAGGTGGGGAGGCATTTTCCTTACAATATTATCCATTATATGAATCTGACTGCATCAACCTTATTGCTCTCAAATATTTAGTTCAATATAAAGCATCCTAAAGTTATGATAATTCTGGTGATTGATTTTTTATAGATTCTTTCTCTTGCATTCTTATCTATCCAATTATATCTCAGAATATCAATGCTTTACAATCATGAGTAATCAACATTTCAAAAAACAAAAAGATATATCTATCTATCCTTAACTACATAATCATGTTATAATTCATATATACTTGATACAGTATCTCTATGTGAGTGCCTTACAATTAATATTGTGTTCACCATAATATGTGTCTATGCATACATATATTTCATATCAACATTTCAGATGTTTAATTCAATATATAGCATCCTAAATCTATAGTGATTAATTTTACTAGATTCTTTCTCTTGGATTCTTATCTATCCAACTACATATTAGAATATCCATGCTTAACAATCATCACACATCAACATTTCAGAAGACAAAAAGATATATATATCTAACCTTATTTACTTAATCATGTTACAATTCATAGTGTATTTCTCATGTTACTTTATATGTAAATATATCTCTCTCACACCAATGGTTTCTATTATTTATTCAGCAAGTAACTTTCCCCCTTTCATTTTTGCTTATCAGCTCCAGTATTATCAATCCAAGCTTGGCCTCTCGCCTCTTTTTTGCCAGTTTTAAAATGCCTTGCCAGTTTTAAAATGCCATCTATAAAATCTCTTTAAGGCATTTTCTGTCCGATTTACTAATTTCATCCCAATATAGTCAATGTCTTGATTTTGGAGCAACATAGATCTGTCCGATCTCTGATCATAAATTTCTGCCCTCAAATTCGCCCATTTCTCCCCCTTTACATCCATTCCCATCGATACAATCTCAATATGCTTTCCCCCCTCTTTCCAACCTCCCCTTTTGTCCTTTTTGAGCAATTCATCAAACTTTTTGAGAAAAACAGTCTCTCTCTCTGGCAATAGCAGTTGTTGAGTAGGTTCAATGGTTTGTTCAGACATTTCATATAGCTTTAAGACAGTCTCTCTCTCACTCTCTGACGCAGACATTTCATCCTGCTTTAAGACGCTCTCCATCTTAACATGCAATCCAAGAAGTGTCGCCTTAAATTCTGCCTTAGCTTCTAAAAATTGAGCCTTAATTTGATTGATGATATCCAGTTGGAATTCCTGAAGAGATCTCTTGAGATAAATCTCCATTGTGGGTTCCAATAAGGAGTCTCCCCCTCTATCCATGGCCATAACAGTCAGCAGGCTAATTACTCAGATTTCCCTCTTGATTTATTAGCCAGTCCACACTTAAAGACCTGCGAAGGACACTCTAATCGTAGCTCCAGCCATGTTAAGGATGTTATTTGATTTATAATCCACCTTTGTAGCTCGATATAGAGTCACATAGGTTAAGTTGTGGAGAGTTATTTAAAGTTCTTAAGTCCTGAATTTATGAAAAAGCCAGTTCTCGGGGAGGAAGGGTTAAGAGAGAAAAGACAGTTGGTTTCGTTTTTCCCAGTTCTCTCAGCTGTGACGCAGTAAGAAAGACTCCAATGTTACAGGCATTACCAAAGTTATGCCGCTTGAGATCTTTCTCCTCATCAGCTTCCAAAAGAACACATCTGATCTTTTACTTGCTGTCGCTTAGCAGCAGATCATTAATCTCTGTTCATGCAGTCAGGTAATAAATCTTCAGACCTCCCCCTCTCCGGGCAGCTAACTCACCAATCATGGCGACTACACGAGCCAGTTGCGTGCGGGAAAAGAAACTCTTCCAAAAGACAGACTGCCGTCTGAAATTCGGCGTTTCCAAGCCCCGCTTGCTGCAAGTCCACTCTCCTGTGGAAAACTTGCCCCCCCCTTCTCCTGGGGGGTCCGCTGACTCGGAGTAAACCCAGAGGAATCCAGAGCCCTGGAATTTCCCCTGTTCTCGCTGCCCGTTGCTCCACCCCTTCCTATCATTTTTGAGATTGTATCCCAGTACAGCTTTTCCCACTCTTTCGTTGACTATGAGGGCTACTCCATTTCTTCTACGGGATTCTTGCCCACAATAATAGATATGATAATCGTCTGAATTGAATTCACCCATTCCCGTCCATTTTAGTTCACTGACACCCAGGATGTCAATGTTGATTCTTGCCATCTCCTGTTTGACCACATCCAGCTTCCTAAGGTTCATAGATCTTACATTCCAGGTTCCTCTGCAGTATTTTTCTTTGCAGCATCGGACTTTCCTTTCACTTCCAGGCGCGTCCGCAGCTGAGCGTCCTTTCGGCTTTGGCCCAACCACTTCATTAGCTCTGGAGCTACTCGTACTTGTCCTCCGCTCTTCCTCAGTAGCATGTTGGACGCCTTCCGACCTGAGGGGCTCATCTTCCAGCGTCATATCTTTTAGCCTTTTGTTTCTGTCCATGGAGTTTTCTTGGCAAAGATACTGGAGTGGCTTGCCAGTTCCTGCTCCAGGTGGATCGCGTTTAGTCAGAACTCTCCACTATGACCTGTCCGTTTTGGGTGTCCCTGCACAGCATAGCCCATAGCTTCTCTGAATTACTCAAGCCCCTTCGCCACAACAAGGCAGAAATCCGTGAAGGGGTTGCTAGTTTAGATAGTCTAAAAAGTCATCTACGTATGTGGAGGTCATCTCGTATGTGGCTAAGATTGTATTCTTCCATATTTTTAAAAAGAAATAGTTGACAAGGTATAATTGTATGAGGAAAGGACAAAAACTAACATTATTTATGTCATAGGGGCCAAACACTTGATGGAGCAGGAAGAATAATCATGCCTGAAATATTTTAGGGAAAATAACTTCAAAAACATTACATTTGGTGAGGAAAACATATGTTTAAACATCCAAATCTATTTATAAGGACTGAGCAGATAGCTCTCTGTTGGTTTTTAAAATTAATTTGGATTTTTTTGCCAATTGGTGTCTGAGCATGATTGCATCTGCAGCTTAGCTCTATAGAAACAGAGGAACGAAATATTAAATACCACCCACGCCAGATAAGTATGGGATTATTGGACTGATAACATCACATCTGTACGTCACATTATAAATAGAATTTTTATTATATTTCGAGGAAAGCCATTAACCACCATTCTATCTACCCTCCCCACCATATCCCCTCATTACCTCATCCTACGATTTCTATGGTCTATCTTGGCTAAGAAATATGTGTGTTATCAAGCCCCTTAAAGACTACCATTAAGAGTCTATCTTTAAGGCCATCATCATGCTGGTAGCTATGTACAGCCATTACATTTCACTTCCATCACCATCACTCCCACATGTATATGAATGTTTACTGACGCAACACTCCATGTGTCTAAAGAAGTGGGCTGCAGACCACGGAAGCTTGTCCTAAATAAAACTAGTTAGTTTTCAGGATGCCACAAGACTTTTTGTTGCCTTTGATGATGATGATGATGTGCTGTCAAGTCAATTCTAACTCATGGTTATCCTTTTCAGGATTTTCCAGGTAGAGAATACTTATAAGTGATTTACTATTCCCTTCTTCGGGGGGTGCCTTGGGACTGTGCAGCTTGCCCAAAGCCAAACAGGATGGCTCTACTCAAGGTAGGCACAGTGGGAAATTGAACTCCCAACCTCTGGCTCCACAGCCAGATACCTAAATCACTGAGCTATCCAGCCAGACACATTTTTTTTATCTTTATTTCTTCTAATATTGAAGTGTAGGTGGTGAGCACCAACAAGTCTGGAGCCACAACGTGGGTACTGAGAAATGGGAAGGAAGGACTGGGCTTAGAGAAAACCCAAGATTAGTAGAAATACAAGAAATATAAAAGAAATACCTGTACAGGGGCACCACTTCTCCTAAAGATCCAATCAAATGAAAACTGAATATGATGGTAGTAAACTGTTGTCAACTGGAAGAGGAAAACAGGCTGGGTGTAATGGGTGGGAAGAAAAGGAACCAAAACAGGAAAACTGATGTTAGCAACTTGACATAATTTCAGGTCCCATGTTTTATTGCTAACTTACTGCTCTATTTTTACTGTACTTTGTGGTTTTAATTATTGTTCCAAATGGCCTTAAGGCTGGGAAAAGGCAAGGGACATGTTCCAACCACAGCAGCATCTCCTCGTGTTGCCCCCTTCCCTGGCTGGCTGGTTTTAGAACAGGTTCAATCAGAGAATAGTTTTTCTTCTTACACTGCTCTTGAACTAGCACCACAGTTCACAGATCTTTAGCCAGCATGAGTTTGTAGAATTCTCTGCTTCTGCCTGCTACCCGTGGATTTGGTGTGGGGGTGGGTGGGAGACAGAGTAAGTTTGGAAAGGGATGCAAAAGTTTGAGAAATCCTGCACCAGCCCTGAGATTTGCATATTTCGGAAGAATGCAATGTTTGCTTAAATCTACATCCTTCCTTTCTCCTAAAAATGAAATTCAAAGCAGCTCACAAGATTAACAAAATGCTTAAAACTTCAGAAACCTATAATATAAAACACAATTAAACAAAGCATCATATTAAAACATAAATTAATTAAAAGTAATCTACTACCCAGTGTATTGTTCTGTTTCTGGAACTATCAGGTATTAGAATAAATATAACCACATTTTCATATTCGATTTCCAGTTTGGCACTTTTGCCTGTCATTAATTTTTGTTATGCCACGAGCACAACCTCTCATGCAGCCTATGTGCATAGTATGTGCCTCTTCTAGGTGCTGCTAATTTACTTCTCTCCCAATTAGCAGATTATCAGAACGATCTTTCATACAGGCAGACACACACATGTGTGTAAACACCCCCACCCACACAGCCAGATTAGCTTTTGTCATTTCATAATTATATTTTCTTGGTACTTCTTCAAAACACCACTGCCTACACAGAAGTGTGTTGCTATCTGTTCTCTCCTCCCTGAAGTCTGGCAGTAAAGGACAAAACGGAGTAAAGAATCTTCTTCATCAGCCATCAGCCTTCCATCCTAGCGTGATGTGACTATGTAGTATCACAGAGTGTTTTCTCAAAAACTCACTTGTTCCATCAGGCGTTATTACTAAGGTGCCCCAAGTGTTACCGAAGATTGCTTCCTGCATATATTATTTTTCTGCCGGCCTGGCCTTGGTATAGCATCAAAACCACCACCCAGTGCTACCTGATACAGTTACTTCCTTGTAGCACAAAACAAGATAACTAGAGTAACTAGTCTTTGAGGATATTGCCAGACCCCCCCCCCCCCCCATCACACAGTGTGGGGTAGAGATTTGGGAAATCCTGGTTCTAATCTCTGTTTAGCCATGAGTGACACTGGATGAGTTTTTCTTGTCTACCTCTGAGGGTTGTTGTTGAGGTCAGTGTGGGGAAAAGGAGAATCACTTACACCATCTTGAGCTCACTGAAGAATGGTGGGATATAAATGTAACTAAATAATCAATAGCAATAATTCAGTGAATGGAAAAACATTCCCATTCAATATACGCAATGCTCATTTATTCCTTCCCTACTATCTAATGGTATCTCCAAGAAAATGGTCCAGCAGCCTTTCTACAAAAGCAAAATTGGAAACTTCCCGCACCCAACAGAACTGGAGGTTTTGGGTGGAAATCACTGAAATGTGCACGCTTTTAATACTCTATTCACATTAACAACTTTTCATTGTCTTCCACCCACTAAAGTTTTATTGAGATTTCTTCTATCTTTTCTTTTTTGCATATTACAGGATATCAGCAAATATAAATGTACAACTAAAGCTTGTACATTTCATTCTGGCAAAGCCCAGATTCTGAGCAATTCTAAATCCAGGAATATGTTGTAGCTTTGAAACATAACCAGCATTTGCCCTTACTCAGAAATATTCAAATGAAATATACTTTAAAAATCCTAATAATGTTAGACTTGATGTGTTTTCAGGTTTTAATTAACTCCTTGAACTTATGCTCTTTCTCCACAAGTTACTTAAATTCCCCGTAGGCACACACGACCCAAAAGCCCCATCCCTTATTTTATGCCGGTCCACGTTTTCTTTTTTCTACTTCTCGTGAAAAAAAGTACACGCTTGTGTTTTCGATGTTTGGTTAGGTCTGCGGGATCTGAGACGTGACACGTAACTGCAGCCTTAAAGTGAATACATTCTGAACAACAAAAAGAACAGAAGGTTTTCCTGAGCATAAGCAGAGTGCATGGCTGATGCATCTATTACTTGACTCCAGGGATGCCAGACGAATCCCTCGCCAAATATTGCATCCCTGGGGAGGGGGGGGGGTTGCCATCTGGCGCAACATCCCCTCACCTGTCCCCCCCTTCGTCCCTCCCTGACCGCCACGGGCTGCTGTTGCTGTGGTCGCCGCGCCGCCACCGCCGGAGCGGCCGCCCGTCTCCCTCTCCCTTTCGCCTCCCCTCCCGGCCCTGCTGCATTGTGGTCCGGCCGGGCCGGCGGCGGCGGCGGCAGCAGCAGCAGCGCTCCCAGCAGCAGCACCGGCAGCGGCAGCGCAAAGCCCGGCGAAGATGGCTGAGAAGCAGCCGCCGAAGCACGACGGGCGGGTGAAGATCGGCCACTACGTGCTGGGGGACACGCTGGGGGTCGGCACCTTCGGCAAAGTCAAGAGCTGAGTACGGGGCAGTGGAGGGGAGAGGCGGCAGGCGGGAGGGCGCGCGCGCGTGCAAGCGGGGCCGCGGGAACAAGCAGACAGAGAGGCGGGGGTGGGAAGAGACCGGGGGATGCGAGGGAGGGGCCCCTTTCCCGCCGGCGGGGGAGCGCGCGCGCGCGCACCACACGCTCGTCCGACCCAGCGCGCGGGAGGGCGCGCGAGCAGGCGCTTTCCCGCGCCGCGACCCAGACGGGGAGCAGGCAGGCGGTCTCTGCGCGCCCCCTCCCCAACGAGGCCCCTCCCCCAGGCCAGTCGTGGTCCTCTCCATCTTTCGTTCCTTCAACCCCGCCACCCCTCATTCCACCTCACAAATGCCCGGAGAGCTTCCAGAATAATCAGTGCCCCCCCCACCCCCACCCGCTGTGTTGCTGCAGGCTCTCGTAGGGCACAGGGAAAGTCTCGGCGCCCCCTCTCCCCATTCATCCATGAAGTCCGTTCAGAGACTTGCACGTGTATCCAATATATATACTGTTCCTCCCCTCCTCGTCCGCCTCTCGCCCTCTCTCCCTTCGCGCCCTTTCCACCTCCACAAGGTTGAAAAGGTAGAAAGGATGCTTCGGAGTTGTGCTAGAGTTTTGCTCTAAAGGGGAAAGAGGGGTAGAAGAGGGGGCTGGGTTCGTGGAGTTGCGAGAAGCGCCTACTGGGGTTAGGGAAGGGACCACAGCTTAGAAATAGCCTGCAGTCTAGGGATCCCCTGGGATATGAGATTGGGCTCCTCATGACTGTTTAAAGGATTTTCAAAAGGGGAGACTTAGGTTGGATGGTTGTGGAAGAGTAGATTCCTATCCTGATGAGTATACGACATATAGAACTTTGGATGATGAAAGACTGAGGGAACTGGGAGGCAAAGAGGGCAAAAATGTGTAGTTACACACTTTGGCCTTCCCTTGATGAATCATGCAGGCCTGCCTAACTCCCATCCTCCAAACTATTGTGTGTATTGTGCAGCACTTTGAGCCAGATAAACTTTCCCCCAGTGTGGGCACAGGGCCCGTCATCTCATCTAAACTTGTTCCTCAGTAATCCTGTAAATGACATTTAGAATAGCGTCTGTACCTTGAACATAAATATTCTTGTCACCAGGAAGGAGTCTGTTGCCTGAGAGAGAAGGGTGACCATGGGATTGGAGGTTGCCACTGTTAAGTATCTGTTTTCTAGAAGAAAATCCCATATTTTCCCATTTTGTTTCTGTACTGGGAAGTCCATGGAAAATATAATTTTGAGTACTTTTCCCAAGACTTTTTATCAGAATGCAATCAAATCACTTTCTCCTCATGCCTCATTATCCTTTGCCTATTTACTCAGATATAGAAATCAGTCCCATTGCACTGAGTTGTGTTCAGTCCCAAGTTACCGTATGTAGGATCACAGCTATATTTCTTAATCACGTTTTTGAGCTTGTGATTCTTGCAAGATTAGATTTTGGGTTCACAATAATCCCAGCAAAATCATAGTGGATTGATTACTTGAATCAAGGCCTCTTCAGTTTAATTCTGGTGCTGTAGCCATAACAGCCATTCTTAAATCATATGGCTGCTTCTTCCACTCAGCCCCCATCAACATTGTTGTCTCTTTCATTAATAATAATAATAATTAACTGCTGTCAAGTCAGTGGCAACCCTATCCAGGATTTTCAGGGTACATACTACTCAGAAAGTGGTTCACCAGTCTCTTAGCACTTTAAAGTCCAGGCTTATTGCTTAGCTTGCCATTTCCCAAAGCACTTAGGGCAAGGGAAAAAAAATGCCACCAGTCAAACAGTATTAGGTTTCCCAATATGTTTCCATAATGTAAAGCTGCCTATAGAGCCAGTATGGTGTAGTGAATAGAGTGATGGACTAGGACTCAAGAAGAAGAAGAAGAAGAAGAAGAAGACGTGAGTTCAAGTGTGTTCTTGGCCGTGGAAACTCACTGGGGAGAGGCAACTGTAAAACCTCTTGTTAAATATCCCACATACCTTAAAAACCTTATTAGAGTTGCTTTGTGACTTGATGGCACATAACATAAAAGGTACCAATATGTGGTTATTGAAAATAAATGTGTGTAGGCATCCTTCAGTCTCGAGAGACTATGGTAACGTGCTTTGTATGAAGGACGTGGAACAGCGTCTAGTGTGGCTGAGAAGGCCAATTCGAGAGTGACAATCCCTTCCACACTGAAGACAAATACAATCTGTCCCCTGTCCAACTCCCTGTTTTTCCTTCGATGCTGTATGCGAAGCTGGAGTGTCCTCTCCAGAGCACGAAGCCTGGGTAAAATAATATGGAGGATAGACTGTTATCCAAGCAGCAAATCCCCCCTCTCCACATCGCTGAAATAGTCCAATGGAAAGGCAAGAGCCAATACAACTGGTTCCAGCGATGTCGCAGGAGTTGCCAGAACGACACGAACTGCCTCCGGGACTCCGGCTCCGGATTTTGCCTCAAGGTTAACTCCTGAAGCCTTTTCCATCAGTGGATATAGCCACAAGGCAGTGGAGGTTTGAAATCAGAGTTTTCCTTCTCCTAGATGGGCTGCCTTCCAAGGCTGACGAGCCCCACCTACCCGGCTGAAAATAAATACCTTCTCACTAAAGTAAGAGAACTTTAATAAAGTTCTGTCTTTAATAATGTGCTGTCAAGTCAATTCCGACTTATGGCAAGCCCTTTCAGGATTTTCCAGATAGAGAATACTCAGAAGTTGTTTAAAATTCCTTTCTTCTGGGGGCGTCCCAGACTGTGCAGCTTCCCGGGTTGGCTCTCCTCATAGGAGGCACAGTGGGGAATTGAAATCCCAACCTCTACTACTGAGCTATCCAGCCAAAGTAAGGGAACCTTTAAAAAGGTAAAGGTTCCCCCTTGACATTTAGTCCAGTCATGTCCTACTCTAGGGGGCGGTGCTCATCCTCGTTTCCAAGCCATAGAGCCAGCGTTTGTCCGTAGACAGTTTCCATGGTCACGTGGCCAGCGCAACTAGACACGGAACGCCGTTACCTTACCCTTAAGGGCACCTTACCCTTAAGTAAACGGGAACCAGATTTCTGCCTTAATTTATTATTATGCTTCAGTTGAATGATTAATATGTGGGCAGACAAACTAATGCAAAATTATATGGAGTTAATATCTTTCTTGGACTTAAATACTCTTTCAGTGTCATGTAAGAGGCTAGAGCAAAGCATACAGCAGCTAACATCTAACTTTCTAAGGTTTGTTGTAATAACTGAGTTAAACTATTTCTCATAATCTTGCCAAAATCACTCAACTACTTGCTCAAGGGGAGTCTGTCCTTCAGTATACTGGTTTTATAGCATTCTATCGAAACACATAAACACATAAATACATGCAGACAGTAAATAGTTTAGGAAATCTTGTGCTTCTGCTTAGCTTTGTGGAGACAGAAATATCTGTTTGGAACCTGAGTTGCCACTGACACCAGACAACAGATAATACTTTCTCTCTTGTCTTCATCTCTCAAGACATTCAAGTAAACTTAACAAGTCCCGTGGGAGTGAAACAATAGTATCTCTGTATCTGTTGCTTACTGTAAGCAAATTATGGATTACAAAGCAGACTGTTTATTATTAATTATTAATGTGTTGGCAGTAAGAAAGCCAAATAAAGACACATAACTTTGTCTGAAACAGCGATGGACAATTATTCAATAGTGGTTTGATATATTTTTTGTATTTTTTTTTCTGGTTAATGGGAAGAGTGTTGAATGGTTAGGAAGAGTTGCTATACATAATACGAAATAAAACACAAATAATTATAAGCACAGTATGGCTATGGTGGAAGAAAAAGGCTAGTCTTTTTCTCAAAATTGAATACTTTACCCAAGGCTGTTTTCTTTTTTTTAAAGCAGGGGTACTTTTTTTTTATTTTTAAAGTCTTGTTCTGTCTGTGCAGAAGAATTTTGCTTAGTTGGCATGGGAGATACAGATGATTAAAGTGGTATGGTGGATTTACCTTCTGATGATTGACAGATATAGAAGGATAATTGGATGTAGCTGTAGAGGTCAGTTTCCCTGTTTTTTTTTAACATTCTCACTCAGCAATTTCCTGAATTGTTATTAGGTACATAGCCTTTCAATCTTGTCCATTAGTCCATGAAGTATCAGTGCAAAGGGGATGATGAGGCATATCCCCTGTTGCAACCTGTTGTAACCTGTAAAAGTAGGTGGTATATAGAGAGCTGGCATCTTTTTTGTGTCATCCTGCGAAGCAAAACATTATCAATGCAGTTGCCAGAAAAAAAATTGGCTTGGTCTACTTGTGTACCGTTTATAGCAACTTGATATGCAGGAATTAGCAGGTGAAGCCTTTCAGAGACTGGAGATAAGTATTATCACTCACTAATGTCTGCACAATGATATACTGTTAATAGACCTAAGAGCAAGGGGGTGGTACGAATTTGGCATCCATAATGACCAAACTAGGGCTATAGCTATACTAACATTGCCCATATTTTATTCCCTGTGTCACATCAGCTTGGGTGCTAGAATAAACACAATTTTAAATGGATTTATAGCATCCTGAGGTGATAGATCAAAAGTATGAAAGGGTTACTGGAATAGATGCAAAGGAGAACAATGGTACTGCATTTTTGAATATGTACATAGAAAAGGATAGTATTTTGGCAAGCAGAATACAATACGTACATACAATATTACTAGAAGTGTGTAATATTTATCTGTCAAGATTCCTTCCCATATATAATTGTTTCAAGTGAAAATAACCATATTCTACTGTACTTTACTGGTCAGTGGAATCTTTGTGACACCTTAAAGATGACCAATTTTACTACAGCACAGACTTTCAAAGACTACACCTCATGAGCTGATGCCATAAGAAATGTGTTAGATTTTAAAGACCACACAACAATCTTGCTTTTGCTGCCGCTGACTCAACACAGATACCATTCTGAAAAGTCAAGGACAGGCTGTGTAGTTCAGGCTGTTTGGGTAACAACACAGTAGTTTCAGCAGGAACTGTGGGCTGTATCATTCTAGGATCATGTCCCATTGCAATTGCCCTCTTGTTATTTCATAACAATCCTGATTTGGAACAATTGTTACTTTTTTAAAATTTTCATTCTGTGAAGAAAGGTGTTGTTCCAGCTGTAAAAGATGTATTTTCCTGCTACCCTGCAGAGTCATAGATATTTTGTTACTCTTTTAACAGGTAGCTTGTGGGTTTATTTTACACAAAAATATAAGGCATAGCATCCTTTTAAGATTCCAGAACATATAGAAAGGAACATAAAAAGTAGCAAGTCAAAAGTGTATTTATTTTGAAACATGGCAAAGCACTTTATTTTTAGGACACTCTTATTGAGGAAAGAATTTCAGACTGCTCTTATCACTGCTAAAAATAGTAACTTGCTCAACTTATACAGCTACTACATTACCACACAGCCCCGTTCATTAGTCAGGCAGCCTACATCTAGCATCACAGATGGTCTCCCGACCCTAGCTTCATGTTGTTCTAAAATCTAGACTTTAAATTTTTTTAAAAGTGTAAAATAACTAGTGTATTTTTGTCTCCTTGACCATCATAAGGCTTCTGTGAATTTCAGCATGTTTCATTTCAGTGTTGTAAATATAAAGGTTTTCTGTTGGAAAGAACCTTTCTACCCAGGATGTTATATAAAACTAGATTTTTAAGTTCACAAGATACTACCAGGGGCACAATGCACTGGGTTTTGCTTCTTTTAGTCTTTGTTTTCCAAATCAATGGCACATTTGGAGTTTGATTTTCCCATCAAAAATCAAAGCAATTATTTCTAGACTATTTGAGTTCCAAATGGGCATATGTGTAGTGTTATTATCTCTCAAAAAGAACAAGAAGGTAATCATCCATTCTAGAATTATTCCTAGAATGAAGATCCAGCAGAGTGATTCCCCAAAACCACCACCACAAAAACAATGGCATAAGAGCTCCTTAACAAATGTTGGAGTTACTGGTGATTCAGAGGTAAACCTCACTAACTCCCAAGTAAATATGGATAAAATTGACGCATGAAATTATAGTAGTATGTCTTACATATCAATTTTTTAAATGCACATGATGCTGATCTGTTTTCAAGATGGTTATTAGTTTTATGTCATAAAGTTAATTTATTTTATTGACGTACTGCCAAAAAAAATTTGATGTTATTTTAGATTTCTCTTTGAATAAATATGGTTCTCATTTTACATATAAAGCCAAGTGACTCCCAAGATTGCAATCTAATACTGCAGCGTTAGCTATGCTGCCTTTAGAACTAACTTGGAATCAATAGGACTTACTACTGACTCTGAGTAAATATGCATGGGCTTATGCTACAAGGATTTTATATATATCTTTTTGCATTTTAACTGTATAGGTATATATAATGAACTCTTCAATGATTCAGCTCAATTGATATGTTTGTGCTAAAGGCATCCATTATGGTATTGATCATTCGAAATGTATGTTTTAATAATTATCCTTAATTAGTGCTGTGCTGAAAATTTCTCCCTTGTATTGGCATTTTAAACAGTCATGTAGGATGAGATGCCTTGAGGAATAAGTCACTTCATTGGACGCATGACATTCTTCTGCTACACCAGACGGGTGTTATTCTTCTGTAATTGTCTCGTATAAGCAGCACACTTTGTACTCACAACCTCATTCAATTGTCTCGTTCTCACCCCCTGAGATTACATTCCAGTACACCAAGTAGGAATTTTGTATGTGTGTTAACAATTCTAGCACAGAAAGCCAAGAGATACTAAAATGTTGAAGACAGTGGTCAGAATCCTATTGGCGATATATGTTTACTTAAGTGAAAATATGCAGTGGCAAATTGGCACTAAAATGCCTCCAAAGTTTTGTTCCTTATACTCTGTCAGATGAGGAAAATTTAACCTGCTTACAAGAATACACCTTCAGTGATTTCTATGGTTAAGGATCTGTATAAATTGGTATTTGGATCACTGTTGGTACGGTTTGGTTCAAACCAAACTGCCATCTTCCACACATGGTTCTACTTAGATCTACCCATCCTGCGTACCTTTCTGGTTCAAGGCTAGGGGCTTCTCTCTCTTTTTTTTTAGCACAATTCAGCATGCTTCTAATTATCCCATTGTGTGGCCTATGTGGATAGCTAGTTCATACCCAAATGGAGCTGTGTGCAACATTATCAGAGGTGACAACCCTATGACATATTAGGTGGGTCATGACATTAAAAGGGAGGATTAAGAAACCCTCTCTTCTATTTTTGTCATCATCTTTTTAAAAAAATATTTCCCTGATGCAGCACAATTATAATACCATGCTAGGTTGATGCATTGCTTTTTCGACATGTCACTTACTTTGTTTAACAAAAAATGAAAAAGAAGAAGAGGAAGGAAGGAAAGAAAGCCACCGCAGCTGGCTGAACGACAGCTACAAGAAAAAGTGGGGAGTGGAACTATGTTGATGCCATGGGTTCTGCCCCCACAAGGCAGTGCAGCCCCAACAGAACTCTGGTTGAAGAGAAAAGGAACATCTCCCCAATGTTCCCCCCATGTTTCCCCCTGTGCCAGTTCCGCTACCAAGAGCTTGCACCACCTCTGTCCTCTCCTACCACCTCCTTACTCACAAATAAACCAGGTAAACTTAGTGAGAACCAGACAGCTCCAAATTCCCCCATCTGGACAGGCCCTTAGACTACTTTTAAAATGAGAAATTTGTTGTGAGAAGTTGCCATGTTTGTTTCTGTGTGTGCAGCCCAATTATATGACAGCAAATACCAAAATGGACAAAGTTTTATTAATTAATAAGAAATAGTATTGATTAATAGGAAGAAAATAAGGTCCAAAATCCACAGGATACAAAGGGCCTTGCATTTTCAGAGAAAGAGATCCACCATTTCCCCTTCATTTCTGATAGGTGATGTGTGATACCTGTATTTCTACCAGGGATTCATCAAGCTTGGGATATAGTTCAATTGCATATACTGTGTTTTGAACATCTAGCCTAGTTTTTGAACTTCCATGCCCCCTGCCCACTGACAATTATTTTTTTACCACCTAAGTTAATTAATGCTACTGGAAAACTTGAAAATTTGCACACTGTTATGGAATTCTAGTTGATCATAACAAAGGTGTTGTGCACTGCCTATAGATTTTGGACTTTGTTCCAGACTATAGCTTCTCCATGCAGTGGTTTTTCTGACTTTTTAATTAAGCTGATGAGTTCCTGGTTTCATTTGTTCCAATAGAATTGACAGCTGCTGTGATTTCCATTGGGAGCTTCCCTTGTAGATACAGCATGTATATTGGAAAAGTCCTTCAGGATCCAGTTTTATTACTTTTATTGATCCCAAAGATTCCATAGAACCAAATGGCATGTCTGAAGGCAAGACAATAGTAAGGATTTGGATTGAAATTGGTGATGTGTGTTAAATTGCACAGTGACCATTGCTGGCAAAAACATTTACCCCTTTGCTGTCTTACTGGCCCATTAGTCCCTTTTAGTGATGAATTCTGCACACCTAGACTGTTCAACCCCTTCACGGATTGCTGCCTTGTCGTGGCGAAGGGGCTTGAGTAATTCAGAGAAGCTATGGGCTATACCGTGCAGGGACACCCAAGACGGACAGGTCATAGTGGAGAGTTCTGACTAAACGCGATCCACCTGGAGCAGGAACTGGCAAGCCACTCCAGTATCTTTGTCAAGAAAACTCCATGGACAGAAACAAAAGGCTAAAATATATGACGCTGGAAGATGAGCCCCTCAGGTCGGAAGGCATCCAATATGCTACTGAGGAAGAGCGGAGGACAAGGACAAGTAGCTCCAGAGCTAATGAAGTGGTTGGGCCAAAGCCGAAAGGACGCTCAGCTGCGGACGCGCCTGGAAGTGAAAGAAAAGTCCGATGCTGCAAAGAAAAATACTGCATAGGAACCTGGAATGTAAGATCTATGAACCTTGGTAAGCTGGATGTGGTCAAACAGGAGATGGCAAGAATCAACATTGACATCCTGGGCGTCAGTGAACTAAAATGGATGGGAATGGGCGAATTCAATTCAGACGATTATCATAGCTATTATTGTGGGCAAGAATCCCGTAGAAGAAATGGAGTAGCCCTCATAGTCAACAAAAGAGTGGGAAAAGCTGTACTGGGATACAATCTCAAAAATGATAGAATGATTTCAATACGAATCCAAGGCAGACCTTTCAACATCACATTAATCCAAGTTTATGCACCAACCACCGATGCTGAAGAGGCTGAAATTGACCAATTCTATGAACACTTACAACACCTTCTAGAACTGACACCAAAGAAAGATGTTCTCGTTATAGGGGACTGGAATGCTAAAGTAGGGAGTCAAGACATAAAAGGAACAACAGGTAAGTTTGACCTTGGAGTTCAAAACGAAGCAGGGCAAAGGCTAATAGAGTTTTGTCAAGAGAACAAGCTGGTCATCACAAACACTCTTTTCCAACAACACAAGAGGCGACTCTACACATGGACATCACCAGATGGGCAATACCGAAATCAGATTGATTATATTATCTGCAGCCAAAGATGGAGAAGCTCTATACAGTCAGCAAAAACAAGATCTGGAGCTGATTGTGGCTCTGATCATCAGCTTCTTATAGCAAAACCCAAGCTTAAACTGAAGAAAGTAGGAAAAACCACTGGGCCAGTCAGGTATAATCTAAACCAAATCCCTTATGAATACACAGTGGAAGTGAATAACAGATTTAAGGAACTCGATTTGGTGGACAGAGTGCCTGAAGAACTATGGATGGAGGCTCGTAACATTGTACAGGAGGCAGCAACAAAAACCATCCCAAAGAAAAGGAAATGCAAGAAAGCAAAGTGGCTGTCCAACGAGGCCTTACAAATAGCAGAGAAGAGAAGGGAAACAAAATGCAAGGGAGATAGGGAAAGTTACAGAAAATGGAATGCAGACTTCCAAAGAATAGCAAGGAGAGACAAGAGGGCCTTCTTAAATGAACAGTGCAAAGATATAGAGGAAAAGAATAGAAAGGGAAAAACCAGAGATCAGTTCAAGAAAATTGGAGATATTAAAGGAACATTTTGTGCAAAGATGGACATGATAAAGGACAAAAATGGTAGGGACCTAACAGAAGCAGAAGACATCAAGAAGAGGTGGCAAGAATACACAGAGGAATTATACCAGAAAGATCTGGATGTCCCGGACAACCCAGATAGTGTGGTTGCTGACCTTAAGCCAGACATCCTGGGGTGCGAAGTCAAGTGGGCCTTAGAAAGCATGGCTAACAACAAGGCCAGTGGAGGAGATGGCATTCCAGTCGAACTATTTAAAATCTTAAAAGATGACGCTGTTAAGCTGCTACACTCAATATGCCAGCAAGTTTGGAAAACTCAGCAGTGGCCAGAGGATTGGAAAAGATCAGTCTACATCCCAATCCCAAAGAAGGGCAGTGCCAAAGAATGCTCCAACTACCGTACAGTTGCACTCATTTCACACGCTAGCAAGGTTATGCTCAAAATCCTACAAGGTAGGCTTCAGCAGTATGTGGACCGAGAACTCCCAGAAGTACAAGCTGGATTTCGAAGGGGCAGAGGAACTAGAGACCAAATTGCTAACATGCGCTAGATTATGGAGAAAGCCAGAGAGTTCCAGAAAAACATCTACTTCTGCTTCATTGACTATGCAAAAGCCTTTGACTGTGTGGACCACAGCAAACTATGGCAAGTTCTTAAAGAAATGGGAGTGCCTGACCACCTTATCTGTCTCCTGAGAAATCTCTATGTGGGACAGGAAGCAACAGTTAGAACTGGATATGGAACAACTGATTGGTTCAAAATTGGGAAAGGAGTACGACAAGGCTGTATATTGTCTCCCTGCTTATTTAACTTATATGCAGAATACATCATGCGAAAGGCAGGACTGGATGAATCCCAAACCAGAATTAAGATTGCCGGAAGAAATATCAGTAACCTCAGATATGCAGACGATACCACTCTGATGGCAGAAAGTGAGGAGGAATTAAAGAACCTCGTAATGAGGGTGAAAGAAGAGAGCGCAAAAAATGGTCTGAAGCTCAACATCAAAAAAACTAAGATCATGGCCACTGGTCCCATCACCTCCTGGCAAATAGAAGGGGAAGATATGGAGGTAGTGACAGATTTTACTTTCCTGGGCTCCATGATCACTGCAGATGGTGACAGCAGCCACGAAATCAAAAGACGCCTGCTTCTTGGGAGGAAAGCGATGACAAACCTAGACAGCATCTTAAAAAGCAGAGACCTCACCTTGCCGACAAAGGTCCGCATAGTCAAAGCTATGGTGTTTCCAGTAGCGATGTATGGAAGTGAGAGTTGGACCATAAAGAAGGCTGACCGCCAAAGAATTGATGCTTTTGAATTGTGGTGCTGGAGGAGACTCTTGAGAGTCCCCTGGACTGCAAAGAGATCAAACCTATCCGTTCTGAAGGAAATCAACCCTGAGTGCTCACTGGAAGGACAGATCCTGAAGCTGAGGTTCCAATACTTTGGCCATCTCATGAGAAGAGAAGACTCCCTGGAAAAGACCCTGATGTTGGGAAAATGTGAAGGCAAGAGGAGAAGGGGACGACAGAGGACGAGATGGTTGGACAGTGTCATCGAAGCTACCAAAATGAATTTGACCCAACTCCAGGAGGCAGTGGAAGACAGGAGGGCCTGGCATGCTCTGGTCCATGGGGTCACGAAGAGTTGGACACGACTTAACGACTAAACAACAACAGACTGTTCAATCATGTAAGCATTCAAAGCTGGGATTCTCCTCTCAGAGGACAGCTTTGATGTAGTAGATTTGAAGAAGTGAAGGTATTCTGGATCTGATGGGAGATATTTGACAACCCAGTGTACCATCACACAGTACTGTGTGGTCATTTCATATACCATCTATGCCTTGAATTCCATCACAGAAGAAAGTTTTGGCATTAAAGTAATATTTTAAAGAAAAAAGTTTGTATGAGAGAGACAGAGAGCAGGAAAGAGAAAGAGAGACTGAGAGAAAGAAGAAAATGATGGAAGTCCCCCTCTTTCCTCTGCCTGTCTCTGATCCTACAAGTGATGCCATTACATTCCCCATTACTGTAGGATGTAGCTCCTTATTTCCATTTTAACCACAGTAAAGGCAGAAAGTATGGGTGTGGCTTCTGAAGATCTTAAGCAGTGAGATGTCATTGGCACAGTGGCCAGTTCTTGATAATGAATGTTATCATTGCTGTTTTTATTCTTACAGTCAGTATATATTGCATATCTGTGGAAACACATGTACTTTTTTTATTTGAATGATGTAACCTACGGAAGGATTAATGGGTGAGGAATGAGCCAAAATGTTCCAAAAATGATTTCATACATTGGTGTTTCTATAGTCTTTTAGTGAATTCAGTCAAGATTCTTCCCAAGTTTTTGAGTATAGAATTGCACGGACCTAGGCTCCAGCCCTATACACGTTTATGGGGAAGTAAGACCAACTGAACACAGAGGGATCTATTTCTGAAAAGACATGCGTGAGATTGTGCTGTCTATTACATAATCAATATACATTCCATTTCTGCAATCGTAATTATGTTGACTAAGCAGTAATGTGTCCTCCAGTTAACACAGAACTTTTCTCTTTATTTAGTTGGAGAACACCAGCTCACAGGACATAAAGTAGCAGTCAAAATTTTAAATAGGCAAAGAATTCGTAGTTTGGATGTGGTTGGAAAGATCAAACGAGAAATACAAAACCTAAAGCT
This sequence comes from Intellagama lesueurii, assembly GCA_037013535.1. NCBI lineage: Eukaryota > Metazoa > Chordata > Lepidosauria > Squamata > Agamidae > Intellagama > Intellagama lesueurii. Next base: position 171,684,131 of record JBAJHW010000004.1, on the reverse strand, counting down.
TTTCCGGCACCCACATATTATAAAGTTGTAAGTATTGCTGTTACAGTTTCTTTAGGTGCACCTGATGTATATGTTTTGTGAAATATGGGTTCCATTAGGCATCTCTGTATTGTTGGTATGCTATTAAGATTTTCCAGAGTAATATTCTAAGATGCTATTAAGATTTTCCAGAGTAATATGTCTAATAAGATTTTCCAAAGTCATATTATTTTTAAGCACTTCCTTTTTGAATGAAGTTCTGCAAATCTAGTTCAGCATACTTCCTAGTACTTAGGATTTTCATTTCAATATTTCTTTACCACACTAAATAGGATCCTTAGTGGGATTCAGTTACTTGGTTGCTGCCAGATTAGTGAGAAGGGATGATAAAATAATTGTTCTCCTGGCCATTTTCAGGTTTGTGATAGTTTTTTGGGGGGAAGGCTACATTATACTCTTTGCTCACTGACTAATAGCGGAAAATATTGGCATAGATTTGTTGTGAATTTCTGGATTTTATAGGAGAATCTGCTGCATAATTCTCAGTTTGTGACCTGAGCAGGAGAGTAGATCTTCGTCCCACCACTGTGGGATGACTCTCCCCAGGTTCAGGTTACACACTTCCCGATGATTGGGCAAGTCTGGGAATTAGGTGTGATTCTTGTGTTCCTCTCACACTTTTAGAGAAAGATGGAAGTCAATTTGCTTTAGCAAGCCATTCTAGTGTTTGTATACCAGGGAATGTGCCATAGTGAAGAAATCTTTGTCCTGTACCCATTTCTTGTCCTCAGACCAGATTTACACTTGTAAATAGGAATAGTAGTTCTTACTTCACAGACTTGTGAAGATGAATGGGGTGACACTACTTGAAGTAAAGTAGCAGCTGGGTGAGAAGGAGTGTTCTCTATTCTTGTGAATAAAACATCTCTGCCTTTAGCATGGTGCTAGTACACACTCTAGAGTTTCTATAACGCTAATCTCCTTAATTAACCATTTGTGTTTTATGAGCAATAGTCCTTGTTTTCATACAAAATATTTCCACTAAAGCAGGAGTGAGCAAACTTTCAGAAGTCTGGAGAGCACATGTGCCAGTCCCTTGGATGCCAGACCAGTGATTCCCACCACTCCATTTTTTTTCCCTACCAAAATTGGAGAGGTGATTACTGGAAATGTTCCTCCATATTTTAAAAATGTAAAAGCTTTCGGATTTTTTTTTTTGCGGGGGGGGGGGGGGAGAGTTGCTGGGACCATGTTGAGCCTTTTTTAAAAAGTGTTTTTAAAAAATGTTTGGGGCTCATCATAGGAGTCCATCACTGAGGGGTGCAGACCTATGTATCAAAGTATTTTGACTCTCGTACTTGGACGTCTTTGTTTTCTTTTGTTGTTGGAAGTTTGAGAATTGTTTTTAAAATATATTTGAATGTCCTTGTCAAAGTGAGAGTTAGTCCTAGTAGAACTTGGAAAGTTACTTTAGGGAGAAATGACTATATTGACACCCTGAAACCATCTATAACTGAACTAGAGTTGATGCTCTAGGTCTCAAATTGTCATCCAATCTTTGCTCAGTGGTTTCATCATATCATTCACTGTTCTGTAAAGTAATTTCCAAAGGCTTGCTTAAATGAGGAAGGCTTATTGAGGAAGGATTCCAAAGGATAAAACAGGCTTAAGGGAGGAAAAAATTAAACAGACTTGTTTAACAAAGCCCAGGAAAAAATTATATTTGTTTGTATAATAAAAAATGAGATCACTATTTGCGCAGAAAATAACAATAATGTGCAGTCCATTTTTTTTTGTCTTTACTAATCATTTTTTGCCCCATTTTTAACAGGTATCAAGTCATCAGCACACCAACGGATTTTTTTATGGTAATGGAATATGTGTCTGGTGGGGAATTATTTGATTACATCTGTAAACATGGACGTGTAAGTGACTTTATGCAGTAGAGATAAATGCATGTAGCAGAGGGAGAATGGTATTAGAAAGTAGAATGGCTTTGCTAAGTAGGACTCTTTTAAGGTTATTAAGGCCAAAAATAGCTCTTCTCATCTGGAATAGCTTGCAGCTAGTGTAACACCATTATAGCATTGCTGCTGCTGCTATTGTTATTTGCAGCTGTTCCCAGTTTTACAATGCAAACTTTCAGCTGATATTTTGTGATTCCAATTACGTATCATTTTTTAAAAAAAAAAAATAACAGATGTAGGCACTAACCAGTAGCAATGCCTCTTGCTGGTCTATACTTATATCTTTGTACTTAAACTTTTTATTTTGGACAACAGATGAGAAAAGTTACTTTTTTGGACTGCAGGTTTCAGGACACATGGAAGCTGGCCATGTTGGATATGGCATTCTGGAAACCCTAGTCCAACAAAGTAATTTTTCTCGTGTGTGCTTCAGAGTGTTGCCACTGACTTCTGTCCAACAGAAAGAGGAAAGTAAAGAGGATTAGATGTGAGGGTGATCTGGCTGTGACATCTGTCACTCCATTGATTACCAGAGTTGATTCAGCTTATCCTAATGGCTCAATGCGTGTCCCCTTCCTCTTTCATCACTTCATGTGCATCCCTCCCCAAGCTGCATGCTCAGCAGAAGAGGATGGCCATCCCAGATAGAAGGAATGTACCGTTCTTCAGTCAAGGGTATGCAATAGCTGTGCTCCCCTGTTAAAACCTCCAAACAATAAAAGAGGATTTGGTTATAGCAATTCAGCATTAACTAGTTCCAGCATGTGTGCCTGCAATAGTAGTGCAGTGTTGCAAAGCCGGTACAATGAACATTTCAAACAATCCTGAGTATTCACTTCTTGTTGCCGTACCATTTAGTGATAATTATCAGTTTAGTCCTATTATTGCAGATGGACAATGAGTCGTTACATTTCCTTGAATTTAGGTAAGAGTTCAGGTTCAAAAAGAAGACAAAATCTTGTCTTTACAAATGTAAATTTTACAACCAGTTGGCACAATGAATGCTTGAATATGGGACATTTGTTTCTCTTGCTCATATTTTTTCTAATTTTTCTTACGTGGAACTGTATATGGATCTTTATATTTGGAATGCAAATCAGCAGTAAAAAGAAACAGTTTGATTTCCATTACTCTGTTTTGCAAATTTCATTTCTGTTTTTCCTTTGACTTTTAGAAAGCCATTGGCAAAACAGAAATGTTCCCTGCTATATGTTATGAACCTCACAAAAGCTTTGGGAATCTTGTAGATTATATCGGAGCTTGGAAGGGACACACCAAATTTTTAATATTTCTCCAAGGGCAAAAAAGTGTGCCCCTGCAAATATAAAAACTGAAGTGCATCTGGAAGAAAGGTTCTAGTCTGTTGCTTGCTAAATGAGTTGATTCTTGTAGAGAGATGCATTTTGTTTTCCTGTTTGAAATAACAATGTCCTAGAATTGCAGCCTGAAATGGTTCGGTCCATTCTACCATAGCACTCTTCCATCTTATCCTGTACCATCTATTCTGAACCATTCCAGATGACAGCTGGAGAATGCCAGTTGTGAACATTCCTGTAAGTTAGGGAACAAACTAAACTAAACCCTTCCTATAAATAGAAAAATTGTTTAGTGTGGCAAAAGAGTCAAGTCTAGGTGCTTTCAACTACCTTTTCTCCTCCACACTTGAAAGGAATACATTGAAAGCTCTCACTCTTACTTTAGGACTAATGACAGTTCTCTGTGATACATGGACTCAAGGAACCATAAATTGTTGTAAGTGTAGTTAGCTGAAACAGGCAAGCATCAAAGTGTAATTAAGTGTAACACAAGGCTTCCTTGTGTGTATGAAAGACAAGGAAAATGGAGTACAGAAGCCAGAGCTTATGAAAACTTCTTCCCATAACTTATATCTGAATACTTTGGTACATTCCCACTTGAGTCTATTGTAGATCCATCCATCCATGGAGAAGTACCTTGCCCACAACTGTCTATTTTATTTGATGGATGCTAATAAAATGGTCTCACTGGGCCTCTTCCTCCTCCTCTTCCTCACTGGCATTGCTGGTGCCTGTTCGCTTGCCTGGGAGAGACATGGCAAGTGAGCAGATGGCAGAAGCTACTGATCCTCATCTTTGCCTCCATCATCCCCCCACCCCCACCCCATCACACTAGATCAGAGACTGAGAGAGGAAGCAAAACCAGCAGTGAAGAACAGTTAAGGGCCAAGCCATTCATAGGGCCTCTCCTGGCAAGATAAGGATTTTGGCAGGTGTCCAAATATATATAAGGTTTTTTTTAAGTGTTTGGATAAAGCAGCACATTAAAATTTTTGACAAGCTTTGATTATTCGACAGCTTTAATTATAAGAAAATAGTGCCATGAATATTTCCTTGGGATGGTACTTTTCTGTTTGCTTTAGTGTTGTTTACAATAATTCTATCTCTTGTGATTCATTAAGGAAGTGCATCTTGCTTTTGTGAATGTCCTATTAGAAAAAATAACATGAGTGTTTTTTCCATTCCTTTACATTTCTGTAGGTGGAAGAGCCTGAAGCCAGGCGTCTTTTTCAGCAAATTCTGTCAGCTGTAGATTACTGTCATCGGCATATGGTGGTTCACAGAGATCTGAAACCAGAGAATGTGCTGCTGGATGCACACATGAATGCCAAGATAGCTGATTTTGGTATGTGACCCGAGCAGTATTTCAGAAATGTAACTGGCTATAAGCCACTTGCTGGACTGTACAGGGCTAACCTCCTTCAAAAGAACTCAGAGTCATTTTTTTATGGCCATTACCAGTTCTATGCCATTGCAAAAACCTTAGTGGATGAAGACATTGACCTCGTTCTCATCATCCTGTAAGCAGGAGACCACTTATGACTGAACATTCCTTCATAATTCTTCCTCACCCACCCATCCCTGTTGAAATCCTGTTGCTTGGCATAATGTGGCACACAAGTCGGCCCACTGAATCAGTGGAGATTTAATGAGCCAACTCCTCTGTAAGTTCCATTGATTCAAATGGGGCTACTCTAGTTGCAATTTTTTATGATAAAGTAGGTTACAAGAATAAGCCCTTTTGAATCAATGGAAGGAAAAAGTCAACTCACCAAATCCCCACTGATTGTGGGCCTATTCTAGTGTGAGTTATGACACCAAGCAACAGGATTTCAACCATTATTTGAAAAGCTAAATTTCAGGCTTGAGGGTCTCAGTCTAGCTATTTCCTTGACATCACATTTTTTTAGAATGTGTATGAAGGAGCATCCAATCATGTGAACTCTTATCTGCAGCTGAAAATGGTACAAAAAATTGCACAGTCCAAACAGACTTGCCCCCTCAGTGAGAACCACATTATTGGTTTTTCTAGGGTGGAGATCTTCCCAGTTAGGGTGGTCTCAGTGTCAATATATACGTATATAAAAATCATATATCAAATTTTTAAGATGTGGGCTTGCACCTGTTAGTGTTTCTTCTCAATGGTCAGTTACTTTTTGTGATTGGTTTCCTGTCATTCCAATGGTCTTCAAACAGGATGATTTCTCCATCTCACTGGCCATGATTTTGGTGCATGAAGTAGAGAGGTCAGGGTGCAGAGGGACACTGATCAGCTTCAAGCTAAATACACATCAATGTGCCGTATCAGGTATTGAAACATAAGGTCAATGAGCTCTGAAGCCTCAGGAGACTCCTTCTTTCTCAGTATCTCTGCACAGAGCTTACTCCCAGCTCCCTCTCTGAGTAACCTAGTATATAGAAGCCTGTGGAAAGATGAGACACCAGATGCTCTAAAGAGAAAAGCTGATAAGAAACTTTAGGAAGCTAGCCTTAATTTTATTTATTTTGTGCTTGCCTTAGATGTCTTACTTAAATTAAGCAAATTGTTGCTTTGTTTATTTGTTTATTTATTTATTTGTTTATTTTATGGATCATTAGTTTTGATTGCTGGTGTTTTTGGTTGCTATAAATGTGTTTTAATGATTGTTGCTTTTGTACCTTTTGTATTTTGTAAGCTGTCTGAAGGGTAAAGCAAGATGCACTCATACAAATAAGCAGTAGGTTCCAATATGGAAAAAAATGTTTACAGTGAAAAGCTTTCTGCCCCATGATAAATTATTTCTCAAGCAGATATTGTGGTGCAATTCTAGGAACTCTCCCCCCAAATATTGCTTTCCCTCTGTTTTCCTTGCTATCCCTTAGTCCTTTCCTTTAAGCTGTATCCACTGCTTGCTAACTGTAGCTTCATCTGGGGACCTCAATATGTGAAAGACTTCTTTTTTTAGGACTGTCCAACATGATGTCTGATGGTGAATTCCTGCGAACCAGCTGTGGCTCTCCAAACTATGCAGCACCAGAAGTCATATCGGGAAGGTAGAACATGAAACAAGTCAATAGCACTTTGATTAAAAAAAAATACTGAGTGGTATTAATTCTAATAGCTGAGTGGTTTGTGGTCATTTACATATTTGTTTACATGGTCATTTACATATGATAACATCCTCTCCTGTTTCTTGTACAGTTTAGCTTTGAACAAGAAACTGTGGCACAAAGAGGACTCAGGCAGAAACATTGCAATTCACTGGATCAAGACAAAAAAGGGAATGGGCATTTCTAAGAAATAAATTCTTGAAAGTGCAGGCGTGCCAAAGAATGTTGTAGGGAAATTTGGAGAATGTGGGGGAGACAGCTCAAAAGAGAGAGAGAGAGATGTTTGGTTAGTTCTAGAATGACACACAGGCTCTGCACAAGAAGGTTTAAACGATCAGGGAGAATATTATAATCAACTCTTTCAGCTACCATTCTGAGTAAAATGAAATGTTTAGCATTGTACTGCCCTTCTGCTCTGAGCAACCCAGGACATGCTTTCACTCTGCAATGCATGTATTTCCTTGAGGAATTGGTTAATGATGTATTCCTTTTGTTCAGATTGTATGCTGGTCCAGAGGTTGATATCTGGAGCTGTGGTGTTATTCTCTATGCGCTTCTTTGTGGGACTCTTCCTTTTGATGATGAACATGTCCCAACCCTTTTTAAAAAAATTCGTGGAGGCGTCTTCTACATTCCTGAATACCTCAACCGTTCAGTCGCCACCCTACTCATGCATATGCTGCAGGTTGACCCACTCAAACGAGCAACCATCAAGGACATACGGTAATTTTGATGGCAAAAATCCCATAATGCCACCTGTCAACATTTCTCTGAGGTGGGAAGAGTAGGATCATCACAGGAACTCAGCCAATATATACTTCTGATATCAATAGTATAGCTGATGTGAGGAACAGAATATGCTGAAAAATATACTACCAGACAGATTACATTATTGTGGTGACATCCATATATATATGGAGGTACTTTTTGATAAGATTAGTCTTATTAACAACTATAGCCAAGTCCTTAAGCTAAGAAATTAATATTTTTATGGCCCAGTGTTCATATGGACCAGAGTTTCATGTCACCCACCATATATCACCCACCATACCATTGCTTGCTTTTGTGTGTGTGTGTGTTTCCAGTTCTTAGGAATGCCATTTCCTGAAGCCACACTGCCTCTGTGTCATGGGTGCAATGTGTATTCAGAGTTTGTGGTTGGGATGTTGAATAAGGAGTAGGGTCAGTTGTTTTTACTGTTAATGAATCTTTATACTTGCTAGGCATAATTCTTCCTGCTTATTTTAATCTTGCAGTATTCTAGAAATCAGTAGCAGAAGTATTTCTTAAAATTCCTGGTCATATTCAGGAATTTATCATTGAACCATTGAGGCAAAATCTCATTATTTGAAATTAAAATATTTAAACAAGTATACCTCAGCAGTCATTAGCATTCAGCATTTTCTCTTTTGTGACATATCAGATTTAGGATGTTGTCAAATAATCTTATTACTTAGCAGAGTGACACTTGTTCTTCTAGTGAACATGAGTGGTTCAAAGAAGATCTGCCCAGTTACTTGTTTCCAGAAGATCCTTCTTACGATGCCAATGTCATTGACGATGATGCTGTGCGGGAGGTTTGTGAGAAGTTTGAATGCACTGAGTCCGAGGTGATGACCAGTTTGTACAGCGGAGACCCTCAAGACCAGCTCGCAGTTGCATATCACCTTATTATTGATAATCGTAGAATCATGAACCAAGCCAGTGAATTCTACCTCGCTTCCAGCCCTCCTACTGGTTCTTTTATGGATGACAGTATGCACATCCCCCCCGGAGTAAAACCTCACCCAGAACGGATGCCTCCTCTAGTAGCAGATAGTCCCAAAGCTAAGTGTCCCTTGGATGCACTGAATACCACTAAGCCAAAACCACTGACTGTGAAAAAAGCCAAGTGGCATTTAGGAATACGGAGTCAAAGCAAGCCTTATGATATCATGGCAGAAGTGTACCGTGCTATGAAACATCTGGATTTTGAATGGAAGGTGAGAAATATCAACGTTTTGTGTTGCTTTAATACTTTCTGTGAAATTCTCTATTTATTGGGAACTATTTTATTTGTGTATTTTAAGAATTTATAAATTTAATATATTTATAAATAAAACAGAGTAAACAAGAGAATGAACTGGACTCTGCTGAATCAGATCAAAGGCCTGTCTAATCTAGGGTCGCTTTTCCTGAAAGCACAAACCCCCCAAGTAGTTCAGTGGCAGTCTCCCATTTATCTTCCTAGTCAATCAGCTTCAAGAACATATTGCATCTAATGCTGGAAGTAATATACTGTTATCTTGACTAGTGGCTATCGTAGCCTTAATTTCCATACAATAAAGCGTATGGCAAACATGAGAACATTTAAAATGATGAAACCATGAGCATCATTTAATCATGTTGCGTTAAAGATCAGAAGCCCTGAAGTACTAAAACAATTTATTTCAGGAGCTTTTTCATTCATATCGAAAGTTATCCAGTGATGCTTCCAGAGTAGAAGGATCAGCCTGTAGGGTGCTGTTGCTGCCCACGGGATGCCCAAATGTGTTCACAGTCCTAATATTCTTCAGGAAGGCTTCTTTCCTGTCCCCTGTCTAGGTACTGAAAAGCAATAAATTAACCCCTGGGGAGAGAGTCAGGTGAGGTGCCACAACTGAGATGGCCCTCTCCACAGCCATGTTCACCTAGCTTGTGACAGCAGTGACACTTGGAATAGGACCTCTGATGACAAACATAGAGCATGGGCAATTAAGCATTTCTTCAGGTAACTTGGTTCCAATCTGTAAGATTTTAAAGGTAACTAAGTTATGAATCTAGAAAATTCCAGGGTGATATCAGCAGTGTAATTGTAATTACATTGGCTTATTACTTTCATATTAGCCTCTTTGCAAATATTAGAACATTGAGTTGCAATCCTCTGCATATATACCTGGGAGTAAGACACGCTGAACTAATAGGACTTAATTCTGAATAGATGTGTGTGAGGTTGCAATGTAACTGTGCTTCAATACTATCTATTTTTAATTACTGACCTATGAGAACATATCTTCTTTTTTAAGCTGCCTAAGCTTGAGGTTGTGGAGATAATTCTTCCTTGCACAGCTGTAGGGATAGTGGAGCTTTTCAGATATCTAATTTTAGTAGTTAATTCTCTTCTAGGTAACTAATCTTCCCAAAAGCTGTTAGGAAAAGAAGTTTGTCTATTATTTATGCATGGCTTCAAGGAGTCACGTGGCCAGATAAAACCTTGTAGTGCAGTTCTCTTAGATCTGTTTGAAAGAGTGTGGTGCTTTCTAGCTGACCTTTCTACAGAGTGTACTTGCCAGATTGCATACTATTGCACCACGTATAAGTAAGTCTTAGGCTGCAGTCTTTTATATACCTATCTGGTAGCCTCACAGAATGCAGTAGGGTTAGGGTTACATTCTAAAGCATATACATGTCAAGTTCCTGAAGTACTTTGTTTACTACCATATTTAAGGCTGGATATTATTTGAGCCCATTTATTAGTTTTATTTGTCAGATGCCTGTTGATCCAACAGGAGATTTCCCTGCATTTTTCTGATTCTCTTTCAGATGTTGAGTAAGAAACAGCAGTGCATATTCTTAGCTGTTATTCTGGATTTGATATATATGTTTACTGAAAATAACTAATGAAAAATTTGATTGTACGTATGTACATTTTAAAAATATAATCCAAAATTTAATCTTAAACTAGTGTATGTTTTTTGCTCATTTTATTTTAATTTTTCTGTACTGTTCCAGTAGTTTTGTGATTATGCATTTTGTTGGGGATTGTGTGTGTTTTAGTTGTTTAAATGTCACTGAAACATTCAAGAAGAGTAGGAGATTAGTCTTTTTAAAATAAATCCAGTTCATGTTTATTCAAATATAAGACCCATTATATTTATCCCTGGGTAACAGTGCATAGAATTGCAGCCAGAATTCTGCAATAAGGTATCTCAAATTCAATGCCAAAAGGATAATTCTGTGACCTGTATGCATTGTGAAACAAAGCGAATTTGTATATATTTGCATATTTGACATTATTCAATCATTTGCTCATTGAGAATAATTCTTCCGTCATAAGAAGGGGAAAGAACTGTGTAGGCTGCTCTTTAATTATAGGACATCCTGTTTTACTGTCCAAGGCCTTGTTTATCATAACCTTAAGGGCCAGACATTTGTTGCTGAAAACAGTTATTTGGATGTGTTCATATGTGTGGCCGATATCAGTTTCTTTAGTGTTGATTTACTTTTGTGCTAAAACACAATCCTGCTTATTAGACAGCCTATGAAAATGGTCACTGTTGGCCAGAATTGACTTGATGCCACATGATTATTATTATTTATAGTATAAAAATATTTTTTTAAAAAAATTGTGATACGTATATACATCTGACACCACAATCATATTGATGCACTAGATATGCCTCAATAAGAGTAGCAGTTTTCTTCATCATCTCTGTTTACCAGCATATTTATATTTCTGTTTATGTAGATATATAGATATGTAGATATATTTCAAGTAATATTTTGCATTATTGGGTACAACTGAAAACTAAACTTGGCTAGAGTTGTGGCCAATTAATCATTCAGCATAAGCTTCTATAACCATGTAAGTAAAACAGCAGAATATGACTGGCAAAGCACAAGAGATTTATTTTGAAAAAGAAGATCAGCAACTGGGGCAGTGTTGGAGATTCCATTACTGGCACATCCCACAACTGTGCCTACATGCACTTTGAGTGAGCTAGATAAACATTTCCCCCCCTACTTTATTAAATTGCCACCCTATATATGGCATAAGCAATGAAAGTGTTGATGATAAAGAAAGGGGGGGGGGGCAATTTTGTGTAGAAGGTACTTGTATAAAAAAGCATCTCTGGGAATGTGAAAAATCACATTCTGTACTTTTCTTGAATCTAGGGTTCAAGGAAGTTTGTTTGTTTTAAGATAGATGAGATGCAGTTCTATGCATTTGTACTCAGAGATCCTATAGAGTTCCCTAGGACTCATTGCCAGGTACATGTGAACAGAACTGAAGTAAACCACATTGAATTTAGTTGGGCCTACTTTTGAGAAGAAATGTACAGGATTGCACTGTTGTTTAAGCAAAAATGTTTTCTTGAAACATACACTTGCGCCAAAAATGTTGCTATCTTTCCTGCACTATCATTCTCTTTCCACTAAAAGACAAATTATATGTTTTAGGTGGTGAATGCCTATCATCTTCGAGTTCGTAGAAAGAATCCAGTGACAGGAAATTATGTGAAAATGAGTTTGCAGCTTTATCAGGTTGACAATCGGAGCTATCTTCTGGACTTCAAAAGCATTGATGGTAAGGAGGAAATGTTGTGGAATTAAATTGCAAGCGTGAATTGCAAGCTTGAAGAAAGATATCATATAAATGATATGGTCTCTTTTCCCTTCTAAGCTTTAAAAAAAAAATCCAGTCTACTTCACAGTATCTTCAACTCTGGAAAATTGTTGTTCTGGCTGTACTATCACTTCTATTAATAATAATAATAATTATGTACATCAAGTCAGTTCTGACTTACAGCAGGCCTATTCAGGTCTCTTAGGTATACCGTGCTCAGGACTGGTTTCCCAGTCCCTTCTTCAGGGGCACCCTGAGGGTGTTCAGCTTGACCAAGTCTACAGAAGCTGGATTTTCTCACAGGAAGCTCAGTGATGAATCAAACTCCTAACCTCTGACTCTACAGCCAGATACCTAAGTCACTCAGCTATCCAACCAACTAATAACTGATATTAACTGTGTTGATTTCATACAGTCTTCCCCCAACCTGATTCCCTTTATATGTGTTGGAATACAACTCCCATAATTTTAAAGTGACAGGGTCAATTGCTATACTGGCTGGGAATTATGACAATCATGGTCCAGTTTACCTGGAAAACACTAGATTGGTGGTTTAATGGCCTTAGGAAGACTTACATTCCCATAGGAGGTGGTGCTGTTGTGAAGACCATTTCTGATGATAGACAATTCCAAGTGACTCAATGTATCCAGTTTTAAAAGAAGTGCCATTTGTACCACAGAACTCAGGAAAACCACAAGACCTATACAGGCATTTGCCTGAAGAAAAAAAAAAGTTAAAGCAGGGGGGATGTGGTCTTGCACTTGAGTTCAACTCTTGTCTCTGCAATATTTCTAAGCCCCCAGCTGCAGTCAAGTTCTACATGCATCCAGGACAAAGTGCTCTGTAAGCCTCATGTGGCAAAAATTCCCTTTTGCCCTTGCTGGCTGTGAGATTCCTGGCAAAATTGTAGGAGCACAGTGAGCAAGTACAGACTCTTCAGCTGAATTCCACCAACCCCCATCGCTATTTTGTGCTTCCTCCCTTTGCAAAGGCACAGAGTTCGGTGACTAGAAATAATTGTGAGGCTCCCCTACATGCTCCTTGCTTTTCCACGGGGAGAAGCCCTTTTGTACTCGAGAGTGCAGACCTTCAGGGAGGAGGAGAAGATTTGGAGAGGGGCACCCCCCCCCCCAAAACAGGGCTATAGGCCAGAAATTCTCCTTTCCTGCTGTACCCATTTACCAGACTGTAAGCCTCATCCAACGTGATGGACATCCACTTGCTGCCAGGCAATTTAGTCCCTTTGAGTCCACTTTGGAGTGAAATATTACCACTCAGTATATTCCAAATATTTTCCAAAGAGGATATGTGTAGAGTCCCTTAAAAGTGGATGAACAAAGAGTTATCAATGCTCTCCTTTAAAGTACATTTATCACTGAGAGGCATAATGCAGGGAATTTTTACTGTGTCTCCAGTCAATGAAACTCAAGTTTCTCCAGCTAAGGTACAAAGTAAAGAGAAGAAGATTTGTTTGATTTTGGAAGATAAGAAGAACCAGGGCTGGTTACTCCTTGGACAGGACACCTCCAACTAATACCTAGGGTTTCCAGGTATGATTAAATTCTGCTTGAAGAACTATTGCTAGTCTGAGTGAACAAAACTGGGCAAGTTACACCATTGGTTTGATTCTGTGTAAGGCAACTTCCCATGGTGTTATGTAGAAATGAACATGAGGGAGCTTAAGCCTCATGTCAATTAGAACAAATACTTTAAATCAGTTTTCTATTTCTGCTTCTCAGATGACGTCATGGAGCAAAGATCAGGCTCTTCCACACCTCAGCGCTCAAGTTCTGCCGCTCGTTTGCACAGACCAAGATTGAGTTTGGATTCTGCTACTGTTGAGTGCCAGTCGCTACATGGATCTCTCACTGGGTCCCTGACTGGGAGCACACCCTGTGTTACACCACGCCTCGGCAGCCACACCATGGATTTTTTTGAAATGTGTGCCAGTCTCATCATGGCTCTTGCTCGCTGACAGGTGTCATTAAGAAGCTTGCTTTCTTTGGTCAAGTAGAGGCACAGAAGGTTCAGTTCAGGACACACAGCAAGAAAAGCCTAAGTCCGAAAGTGGAGATACCAAATTCTGCAGCCAGGCTGCATTATGTATATTAAGGGAAGTAGGCAGGTGTGCTCAGTTTATGTAATTCTAATTGCAGAATTCGGGTGTTTTTTTGTAAGGATTTTGGAGTAGTGTTATGTTGTGAGAATGGTAGAAGTGATGGAGCCGTGGAGGTAGTGATAGACAGAAGTGAGGAAGACTGCAGCCTCTGTCTGACAACTGGCAGCCATTAAGCTGTTACTGGTTGCCACTTCTACAGTTTGATTCTGTAGAAAATGCAACAACTGCCAAAATCTGAAAATGTCCATAGTTGCAGAATCTGCAGTGCCCTTGCTGTTGTGAACATATCAGTGCAATAATGCTCCTGAAGACTTGACAGTTCCTTTAAATATTAAGAAAAACGTGTTTTCAGAAAACAAAGACAATATAGTACTGGTAGGTTTCATGTGCACTTTATATACATGGAAGCTTTTTTCACATTTGCTATTTTTCCACATGCTGTACCATGCAAAACCATCCCTGAAGTAGGACTGTAGCTTAGTGAGAAGTGCGATTTATGAATGTATGAGTTCCTAGGTAGTAAGTATTTACACTGTCAATTTTACAGATTTAGTCCTAGGAATCTCCAGGTAGGAAATCTTCGGTGGCAGGCCTCTGACTGAGCTGCATTTTCTGCTGAGGAAGTGCTTTTGGAATGCTTGAGGAATCAATATAGATCTTATGTCCTGCTCAGAGATCAATGGAAAGGAGCTACAAGCTACAATATTCTCCTCCATTCCAAACACACTCCTGTAAGGATACATAAGAGTAAGAGCCCACGGGAAGACCATTTCCCAAAACAGTAGAGAATAGGGTAAAACAGCTGCTGGTGATTGTCTTCAACAGCCGTGGACTACATTGGCGGTTCTCAACTTTTCTTCCTTCACAAGCTTTGGACATCTAAGCTACAGCTCATGGTCTGGTATTCTGGGAGTTGGAAGTTCAATATATCTGGAGGGCCAAAGATTCAGAACCTATGGGCCAGATCAGTAGTTGCCAACCTTGAATCCCCATGGACTGCAGTTGCCACTAGCCCCGGCCAACATGGTGAGCGATGAAGGATTCTGGGAATTATAGTCCAACAACACCTGGGGAAAATAAAGATTGGGAATCGCTGGACCAGATAACCTGTTTATCTGAGTTATTAAAGGGTAGTCCTCTTGTCTGCCTCTTTTTGTGTTGTGGCAGAATTTTAGAAAGTAGGCATTTCTTTTATTAAATAACAGCGCACATTCAGTTACTCTTCCAAAGTAATTATTTAATGGAAGTTTTGCTACTATTAGACTCTCTCCCACCCTGGTGGGTGTTATAGATATTCAATGGTAAACCCGGATGAAATTGCTGTGCCAGTAAGTTGAACAATATAACAATAGCAATGCTGATCTAGCATGGGAGATGCTTATAGAATTGGATTCACAATAGGACACCTGCCAGTTGATTTTATGAAACCTTCTAGATGCACCCTGTGCCTGCAGTGCATGATCTGAAGTCCACTCACTCATCTCTCCCTCAGTGCCCAGAAGTAGAAGGCAGTGGGTAACTGGCAACCACTATAAATTAGCAGTACCTGAAATGCTGAACAGACATTTTTGTGGTGTGGCAGTAGCACTAGGTTGCTGCCTTGTTTTGCAAAATCTCATTTTTTACAGAAATCTAATTAAAGTTTTGAATTAGGGAGCTTCTATCTGATCCAAAGGAATTCTTTCCACTCTAGTCTTTTATAACCACTTCATGCTGACTGGTTTTCATTGTCCTGGGCTTGTTAAGCTCAGACCACCTACAGTAGACCTCAAGCAATCCACTCTTAATCACATTATTAGTCTTCCATCAATCATCTTAGGCTTTGCCTAGTATCAAATATATTGAAGTGCAAGATGTGACTATTTAAATAAGGAACAATTATTAATCCCATGGCAGCCATCGATCAAGGCTGCCATAGCTATCTATGTAAAACTTGTAAAGGTGGGATGGAGGAATATTCTTTTTTTTTTCAGGAGTAAGGTATGTTGATAACACTCTGGTTTGCAAAGAACTCTCAGCCTGTCAAAGCAAAAGAATTACAGGGAAGCCAAAGCTATTCAGAAGTATAGCTGGGGGAAAATGGGGATGGAAGGATTTAGGAATGATAAAGAAACAAAACAAAGCGGGGGTGGGGGGGGACAATCTGGCACTTGAACAGAGCTTAGAAATGTTCCTCTCTTTTTTTGGACTACAGATCCAAAAATCTTAGGAGTGGTAGTACAAAAAAGTAGCATTTTCAGGCTTCATACTTGACATAGATGTATCTCCTTTCAGGAATGAGTCTCTTTTCTTCTTCTGTGGTTTCAGACCTTTATACTCGTATAGCTGGCTGAATAGCTCAATGAGTTAGGAAGTCAAAGGTTGGGAGTTCAGTTCTCCACTGTGCTTCCTGGGAGTAGAGCCAGACTGTGTAGCCTTGGGCAAGCTTCATAATCCCAGGGCACCCCCAGAAGAAGGGAGCAGTAAACCATTGTGAGTACTGTCTATCTGAAAAATCCTGGAAAGGGTCACCATAAGTCAGAATTGACTTGACAGCACATAATTATTATTCAGTCCTTTACTACCATATTTGTCCAATTCTGATTCCAGGATTTCTTGTGGCATAGAGATCAGATTACTACTACTACTTCCTCCTCTCCTCTCTCTCTCTCTCTGTCTCTGTCTCTGTCTCTGATGCACTCCTATACACACTTATAGGGAGACTTTGAGACTAGGAAAATTTTTTAAAAATGCATTTTATTGTGTAGGCACACAGCATGTTTAGATATTTATACAGCAATCTGTATACTCATGTCTACTCGTAAGTAAGTCCCCCTGTGTTCGGTGAGATTTACTTCAAGGTAAGTAGGTATAGGATTGCAATCTAAAATCTGTACCCTCAATGGAAAATAAGTCTATTGATTTTTATACTTAACAAAAACAAATCAGTGGTTTTGTGATTACTAAAGAGTTCAGATAATTGGCTAGGGAAGTGAAATAGAAGTTGGGTTTGTGATTGTTATGAAGGCCACAGTAAACACTGCATAGTTAGCTTCTCTTGCCTGGTTGTTTTTTTAACCTGTTCATGAGTTATCTTAAAAAGAGTGACTGTGATCACAGTGGACTTACCCTTCAAGGTATGCACATTTTTCTTACTCCTCTTGGGACAGATTGTTAGGATCACCAAAAACTGAAAATTGTTGAAAATGTTTCCCATTTTGTCCCTTCTATCTCTTCAAGTCACCTCATCAGCCTCTTTCATTATTCTGTTGCATTTTGCCCCATTTCTTATAATAAGGCACACATTGTACTGTTTTTAATCCTCTATGGCCTCCTTCTCCCTGATTCACCTTTTGCATTTCTGTTGTATTCTGAGCATGTTGGCTTCAGATTTCCTTCTTCCTAAATATCCTTCCTAAAGATTTTATAGTGCCAAACCAGTCCAACAAAGAGATACACTAGGGTTGGATTGCATCCTGAATATTTTCTCACAGTGGAGTGAGTGGGGGGTGGGGTAATGGAAAAAGAGGAAGATCTAACATAAGAACATAAGAAGAGCCCTGCTGGATCAGGCCAAGGGCCCATCTAGTCCAGCTCCCTGTATCTCACAGTGGCCCCACCAGATGCCTCTGGGAGCACACGAGACAACTAGATGCCTGTCTCCTGATACCCCTCCCCTGCATCTGGCGTTTCGAGGTACCTTCCTTTTAGGTCTGGAGATTGTACATCCCCATCATGGCTTGTAACCTGCGATGGACTCCAGGAATCTGTCCAATCCCCTTTTAAAGGCATCTAGGCAAGATGCCATCACCACATCCTGTGGCAAGGAGTTCCACAGACTAACAACACGCTGGGTAAAGAAATTCTTTTGTCTGTTCTCACTCTTCCAACACTCAATTGGAGTGGATGTCCCCTGGTTCTGGTATTGCATGAGAGGGAAAAGAGCTTCCCTCTATCCACTTTATCCATCCCCTCCATAATTTTATACGTCTCAATCATGTCCCCTCCTCAGGTGCCTTTTCTCTAGACTAAAGAGCCCCAAATGCTGTAGCCTTTCCTCATAAGCGAGATGCCCCAGCCCAGTCATCCTTTTAGTCACTCTCTTCTGAGACTTTTCCAGTTCCACTATATCTTTTTTGAGATGTGGCAACCAAAACTGTACACAATACTGCAGGTGTGGCCTTACCAGTGTTTTGTACAATGGCATTAGAATGTTGGCTGTTTTATTTTCAAACCCCTTTTTAATGATACCTAGCATGGAATTAGGAGGAGGAGGCAGAGGAACTAGAGACCAAATTGCTAACATGTGCTGGATTATGGAGAAAGCCAGAGAGTTCCAGAAAAACATCTACTTCTGCTTCATTGACTACGCAAAAGCCTTTGACTGTGTGGACCACAACAAACTATGGCAAGTTCTTAAAGAAATGGGAGTGCCTGACCACCTTATCTACCTCCTGAAAAATCTATATGTGGGACAGGAAGGAACAGTTAAAACTGGATATGGAGCAACTGATTGGTTCAAAATTGGGAAAGGAGTACGACAAGGCTGTATATTGTCCTCCTGCTTATTTAACTTATATGCAGAATACATCATGCGAAAGGCAGGACTGGAGGAATCCCAAACCAGAATCAAGATTGCCGGAAGAAATATCAACAACCTCAGATATGCAGATGATACCACTCTGATGGCAGAAAGTGAGGAGGAATTAAAGAACCTCTTAATGAGGGTGAAAGAGGAGAGCGCAAAAAATGGTCTGAAGCTCAACATCAAAAAAACTAAGAGCATGGCCACTGGTCCCATCACCTCCTGGCAAATAGAAGGGGAAGATATGGAGGCAGTGACAGATTTTACTTTCTTGGACTCCATGATCACTGCAGATGGGGACAGCAGCCACGAAATTAAAAGACGCCTGCTTCTTGGGAAGAAAGCGACGAGAAACCTAGACAGCATCTTAAAAAGCAGAGACATCACCTTGCCAACAAAGGTCCGCATAGTAAAAGCTATGGTTTTTCCAGTAGCGATGTATGGAAGTGAGAGCTGGACCATAAAGAAGGCTGATCGCCAAAGAATTGATGCTTTTGAATTGTGGTGCTGGAGGAGACTCTTGAGAGTCCCCTGGACTGCAAAGAGAACAAACCTATCCATTCTAAAGGAAATCAACCCTGAGTGCTCACTGGAAGGACAGATCCTGAAGCTGAGGCTCCAATACTTTGGCCATCTCATGAGAAGAGAAGACTCCCTGGAAAAGACCCTGATGTTGGGAAAGTGTGAAGGCAAGAGGAGAAGGGGACGACAGAGGATGAGATGGTTTGACAGTGTCATTGAAGCTACCAACATGAATTTGACCCAACTCCGGGAGGCAATGGAAGACAGGAGGGCCTGGCGTGCTCTGGTCCATGGGGTCACGAAGAGTCAGACACGACTTAACGACTAAACAACAACAAAGCATGGAATTGGCCTTCTTCACTGCCACTGCACACTGGGTTGACACTTTTATCGAGCTGTCCACCAGCACACCAAAATCTCTTTCCTGATCTGTCATGGACAGCTCAGAACCCATTAGCTGGTAAGTAAAGTTTTGATTTTTTGCCCCAATGTGCATTACTTTACATTTTCTTATATTGAAACACATTTGCCATTTTGCTGCCCATTCTCCCAGTTTGGAGAGATCCTTCTGGAGCTCTTCACAATCCCTTCTGGTCTTCACCACCCGGAAAAGTTTTGTGTCATCTGCAAACTTGGCCACCTCACTGCTTATCCCTGTCTCCAGGTCATTGATGAGCATGTTGGAAAGCACCGGTCCCAGAACAGATCCCTGGGGCACACCGCTTTTCACTTCTCTCCCTTTTGAAAATTTCCCATTGACACCTACTCTCTGTTTTCTGGTTCTCAACCAATTCTCAGTCCATAAGAGGACCTGCCCTCTTATCCCCTGACTGTGGAGTTTTCTCAGCAGCCTTTGGTGAGGGACCGTGTCAAACGCCTTCTGAAAATCCCAATAGACAATGTCCACTGGTTCGCCCGCATCCAGATGCCTGTTGACCTTTTCAAAGAATTCTAAAATGTTTGTGAGGCAGGACTTACCCTTCCAGAAGCCATGCTGATTTTTCCTTAGCAAGAGTTGTTCTTCTATGTGTGTTAAGATTTTATCTTCGATGAGGCTTTCCACCATCTTCCCTGGAACAGATGTTAGGCTAACCGGCCTGTAGTTTCCTGGGTCCCCATTCCTTCCTTTTTAAAGATTGGCGTGACATGTGCTATCCTCCAGTCCTCTGGCACTGTGGCCGTTTTAAGGAACAAGTTGTATGTTTCAGTTAAGAGATCAGCAACTTCATTCCTCACTTCCTTAATAACCCTTGGGTGGATGCCATCTGGGCTCGGTGACTTATTGATCTTCAATTTATCAATTAGGTCTAAAACATCCTCTCTTTTAACCTGTATCTGATTTAATTCATTAGTCAGGAGGGGCTGTTCGGGCAGCGAATCTGCCCAAGGTCTTCTGTCGTGAAGACAGATGCGAAGTACTCATTTAATTTCTCTGCAATCTCCAAGTCCCCCTTTACCTCCCCTTTTCCTCCCTCACCATCCAGAGGGCCAGCCACTTCTCTGGCAGGTTTCCTGCTTCTAACATATTTAAAGAAGCTTTTATTATTCCCCTTTATATTGCTAGCCACACGTTCCTCAAAGTCTTTCTTTGCCTTCTATATCATCTTCTTACATTTCTTTTGCCAGAGTTTGTGTTCCTATTTATTTTTCTCATTTGGGAAGGATTTCTATTTACGGAAGGACCCCTCCTTGTCCTTTAAAGCCTCTCTAACTCCACTCGTTAACCATGCCGGCACCCTCTTGGACTTAGCTGAGCCCTTCTTTCTTTGCGGTATACACTTCTGCTGGGCCTCTACTACCGTTGTTTTAAACAGGCTCCATGCACTCTGGAGAGATTGGATTCTTTTTACCTTCCCTTTCAACTTCTTTCTAACTAGATTCCTCATTTGAGGGAAGTCCGCCCTTTGGCAATCAAGGGTCTTTGTGTCAGATTTGCTTGACACTCTCCCCGCAACATGCATGGTGAAAGAGATTGCAACATGGTCACTATTCCCTAGCAGCTCAGTGACATTCACATCCCTAACCAGGTCCTGAGTACCACACAATATTAAATCCAGAGTCATCTGTCCTCTGGTGATGAGATGGGTTGATAAAGGAAGCCACAGCTGTTAGTTTGCAAGATCTCAGCAGAACTTACAGTATTGCTAGGTGAGGGGGGCAGTAGGAAGAGAGAACAGTGTAACATTGGTATGCAAGATCTCAGCAGAGCTGCCAATGATGGGGCACTTGGGAGGTCATTAACTTATATAGTCAGCATACATCAGAAATTAATTGATGGCACATAGCATCTTTGGAGATTTTAAAATATTTTTAATATCTGTATTTGTATTTAATTTTTTAATATTTTTGTGTATGTGTATGTCTCCATTTTTACAACCAGAAACAGAATTCCCTTGAAAGCATGATTCTGATAAGCCTGTTTGACCAGGTAGGAGATAAAAAGTTAGCTAATAGTTAGCTCATTAGGTCCTGATTGAAAGCGTCAAAAATTCAGATGTCCCAGAAGTGGAGCTGATTTCCTCTTTGAAAACATGTTAGGAGATTGGTCTCAGAAGTCCTGAGAGATGTTTAATGGAAATCCTAGAACAAAACACAGCTGCTATCTGCGTTTCTAAGTTAGGTGGAAATACTTTGAATATGTCTTGTAAAATTGTATGCTGATTCTCTGAGGATACATGGCAAAATGTTCCTCTTTCTGGAGGACTTCCACTCCATTACTTTCTTTAAAGCAAACCTGTTTTGGTTGGTTGGTTTTTACTATTTAAAGAAAATCTCTCTTTTCAGTCTGTTTCTGTGAGGTTTCTCACCAAATATCTCACTCTCCTGCCTATGAATGTATACGTTTCATTTCGTTTAGCTCCTCCTGGCAAAAGCTGTACCATGCATGCACAGTCTTGTAAAAATGTGGCTGTTTTTCTCTTTTGAACGGACGATCAATATTTCAGCCCATGCAGCCTGAATTCTTTCCAAAGGGAAAAAAAGTTGGGGGAGCCAACCATTCTCTTTCAAGATAAGCAAGGTTGGTATTCTCAATTTATGTGATCTTTGACATCTGGAGTCATTTGGGTCACCTATTTCTGAACAGTTTTACTTCAAAAAATCATAACTCGAAAATCTTTTGCCTCAAATTTGGCACAGAGCAAGAGCATCCTGTCTGCTACAACTGTACAAAATGTAGTGCTGATCCACAACCCAGTTTCAAAGTTACAACATTTGTTTGGTCTGCCCCCATTTTTAGAATTACCTTGTAAAATGTTGATTTCCTCTGTTGCACAAAAACATCACTGCACTCTCATGCAACTGTAATATCTTAAAACTGAACTTCCTCCATGATTAGATACAAAAAAACAAATATCCATAATGGCTAGGCAGTATCTTTATTGGATCACTAAAAAATTACAAATAAAATAAAGAGTTCTTCAGAACTCTTAATCGGGTAAAGATGTATAAAATTTGGCATTCTGGTAGGAAGTCCAAAGCTGGCCAGACGCGATGCTGATGGTTCATGGGGCCAGATTGCCAGGAAGGCAAAAATAGAGTTTTAGATTCCACATAAAACAAGCATAACGTATGATATTGGTCTACCAGCTCTTCACCTCACTGAAGACAGAGGGTTGGCTTGCCCTGCCCCCATTTCATGTACAATCCATTTGGTTTTCCTGCCACCCTGACTTCACCAGCTGTGGTCACCACATCTTGCCCAATGCTCAGACTTTCTGCTTGGTTCACAAATGTTATGCTGTTCTTACCAGATGACGATGTGTTTAGAATATGAAAGCTTGCCTTATTTCAGTGTTCCAATAAAGGTAACCCAGAATTTTGCTTTCCCTATTGTTGTGACAGTATCAATTTACCTAAAGATCTGTCCAGTGTTCAGTCTCTTCATTCCCCCATTATTAATGCAGAACACCAATTTTGCTGGGTTGGATCAAGAAAATAGTCACCTACTTTACACATGACAGAGGTGAAGGGACTTCACACAGCAGAGCTGAACAGACTGAAACACTGACCTGATCCCTGAACAACCCTGCTCTAAGTATGGGTGCATTCAGAAACAAGACCTGTGAATGTAGATATTTCTGGGTACATAGATTTCTGGAGCAGCCTGAACATTGCCTGGTCAAGGCTCCAGTTTCCATGAAGGTCTGTGTTGAAAGTCTTTCTTGCTGTCCTTGTCCAATGTGTGAATGCTAGGGCAGGAAAGAGGAAGTGTGTTGCTTTACTTATTTATTAATCAGATTTATCCCCCGTTTTGACTCCCATAAGCTCAAAGCAGTGTATATGACTTCCTTCCCTGACCCTCGTCTTCACATCTACTCTGTGAGGCAGGCAATGTTGAAAGAGAAGGACTGGCTGAAGGTCACCCAGTAAACCTAATTACTTAGTGGAAACTTGAATCCAGACTCCCAAATTCATAGTTCAACACTGGAAATACTATCACTTCTGCCATTTTATTTCCGTTCATGAGATTAGTTGCATAAAGCAAGCTATCATTGTGTTGCATTTATATTGAAACTCAAAAAATCAGAGGTATTGTTTAGGTGGAAGTGAGGGGGGATAAAGGGGGCATCCTCTCAGTTTGCCTGTGGTATGCTGAACAAGGAGGTACAGGAGAACTAGCTCTGTTCATTTAATGTACTGTTATCAGACTCCTACCATAATTGGTATCTCGGATTTCTCTTAAACTGATAAAGGTTACAGAAGCAAGTTTCTTTATTTAGATTTTAGCCATGATCAGATGAAACTCCTTAATCTTTGTTTTAAAAGTACACCACTTCTATTGCACTCTACCTCTTTTTCAAAAGGCAATTCACTATTGTTAAAGGAAGCAAATCACAGTGAGGCCTATGAAACAAGTAGCATTTGAGAATGTCATATGTTAAGGAGAAAAGAAGGGTAGCTTTGTCAGTGGTCAGAAGCCATTTGCACTGCTGGCCCCATTTGAGAATACTGGCAGAGGTGTGACAGCATGGACATTACTTCAGCATAACAAAAGAACACACAGCAGCTTGTTATGTGCGTTGCTTATGTGAATACATCCTACTGTCATACTTTCTCTTTGGAATAGATTGTCAAGGATGCAGTATAGTTGCATCCCCATCAGGTATTTAAACATCTGCCAAATAATCGCTAATGTTGGGATGAAATGCTGTGCTGTCCACTAAAAAACCTAGGCAGACCTCTAGGGTTTTAATAGATTTAAAAGGTTCAGATATCCAGTGGCAATATATTTAAGCTAAGTTTTGTTCTAACAAGCAGAGTAGGTGCATTTAAGACAAGTGCAATTTTTAGCCCCTGCTTTATTGGCCTGTTACAGGTAGGCAATCACTAGGTTTTCGTTCATTATTCTAGAGTCGCTACAGGACTTGTAAAGGTTTAAAGTGGGACAGTGATAAATTATTTGATCATATAACAAGGCATTAATCTATAGCTTATACTACTGTAATTTTTAAACTAGATTTCATGCAAGGGTTCCATACTTGAAAAGGGGGATAATTTTCCACTGGTCATCGTTGTATCTGTAAGTTGGGGTCACACTAATTTCTTCACAACAATACATAATGAAGCATATAATTTAATTTGCAAGTGTAGCTTAGCAAATCTTGGCAATTCGTCATTGATACAAGAGGTTTTTATATTAATTTAGGGGAAAGACTGGCTTGAACTAGATGTAAGGAACAAAAGCCGTGCCTTCCAGCATCAACAGCCTTACTTGCAAATGCTTCATTTTCACGTATTTTAAAAAACTGTCTGCTGCCTTTAGTATTCTAGGCACAAATTTTCAAAATACTTGAAATGCTCTTGCTTTGATCTCATTATGCCTCAGTGGTGACATTTGCATGTGACAAAACTTTTTTGTTAGAATTGTTCTGCAGAAAAGTAGAAGATATGCCCTCATGGAAGAGCTGTCGAGCAGGTGGTTTGCATGAAGAAAGGTCAAGGTTTAATCAGTAGTATCTGAAGTTCGGGTTTCAAAAGACCCCTCTCTGAAACCCTGGACTGCCAGTCAGTAGAGTTGGCACTGAGATTGCTATACCAGTCAATGACCACCCTGGTTTAAGGCAGCTCACTGGGTTTGTATGTCTTGAGGGACATAGAAGGAATGGAATAGTACTCTGTGTTTTTCCATCCTTATTTCCTTGCTCTACTTCAAGTTACCTGTGATTGCTTTAGGCTTTAATTTTAAGTATCTTTCACATTTTTTGCCTGTCTTCTTAAGAAGCTGACATATACCCAGTGCATTGCAAGAGACATACGGAGCATATGAAGGACTTCCCATTCACTCCAGGAATGGAGCAGTTCTTCAGATGCATCTCTTTTGTACATGTGAAGTTTTCTTTCTATTGAAATGAATAAAAACATTTATAGATTTGAGAAAGCTCACTGTATATAATGAGCTCTAGTTAATGGAGCAGGCTATAGCCATGACAAGCAAGTACATGGGAACAGTTAATGATTTGAGAGCTTTGTTTGATGTTTTGTTGTGGTATCTCCCAGGCCAGGACAGTTTTAAAAGCTGCCTTGTCTTTTCTAGAGTGGAAGCTGCTTCCAAGAAACCCTCCAAAAGAAAACTCTAGTTGTAAGCTTTCTTTCCTTGCACATATTCAAGAACTGTAAACAAGAGTTGTTAATAAACTGTTTCAGAATTGCAGAACATTTTCTGGTTGTAGAAATTTGAAGTCAACAGTAGAATGTAACCTTTAAAGCAGTAGTAAATGCAGTTTGGGATGCATTTAATAGCAATATTTTGTATGTAAATTTAATGGAAAAGAAACCTGCTGAAAAGACAAAAGTCCTCTAATATTATATCACGTTGTCCGCTTTTCTGAGTAGCCTTGAATCGCCTGCTGAAACTGCCTTAACCCAATGTATCTTGTTTAGGTCATTAACGTATTTGGATGCTCTCCATGCTCATCTGTGTCTGAGTTATAAGTTGTGTGTGTAGTTGTTCTTTATCCTAATTTCACACAGCTTTCACATGAATACCAATACTACAGTGGTATGTAATTTCCTAGCTGGAATCAAACCTCATTTTTCTGTATTAAAATATACTTCTATGTATGCTTTGTAAATCTAGCAGTATTTTTTCTTTAGTATGCAAACAGAACTGCAAATCACATGACTGTGAAGCTGTGCCCTTGAACTACTGTAATTTTGGCAAATAACACTGTTGACATAGGCTCCGAAAAGCTTAAGACAATGGCGTATCATAGACCAGCTATTCCATGTGCTCTTCTTCAACTAATTAAGGTTGGGTATTAAGAGATGTGGGCGGGGGGGGGGGGAAGAGCACTTTCATGCTGGCTGGGGATTAAATCTGAAATACTCCAGAGTGCTTTTCAAAATTGCTTTTTTTCCAAGTGACTAAGGCTTAGGAAAAAAGTCACAATTCTCAAAAACACTCCCCCTCCTCTCCTTTGCCTTTTAAGTGGGGGCAGAAGCAGTAGATGTAGAAAGGAGAGGTCAGTCTGTCTTTCTTTTCCTATCCTTCCTTCTCCCTTCTTTCCAGCCAATCACCTAGACATGCTGAGCAACACTATGCCAGAACACAAGCACCAGCGGGAGATATTTTCTCCAGGACTGCCACAGCACTTGGGAAATTTGCATTCTTCCATATGGCCCAGGTTCTTCCACACTGTTAACCATCATGATTAGGCAGTGGAGAAGGAGTGGATGGAAAGGTGAGAAGAACCTTCTTTCCTTTCTCTATGTGCCACTGCTCTTCCTTCAAAGGTGTCTAAATGGGAAGTGGGAGTGGCTTTTGGGAATTGGGGGAGCTAAAGGAAAGTGCTTTTGGAAACCAGTGGGGACTGTCTTGTGAAAGATGTGAATTATTCTGGTTAACTGAATTTCATGGCATGTCATAGTTGCTTCTTCTTGAAAAGGTTCCTACAAATCCTGAAGCTCCACTCAGAGAACTTCAATGGCATCCATATCCATGTATATTTCAGGGGAAAAAATAGTTCTCAAAAATGCTTTCAAGTACTGAATCTGTTTATGAGAAAACCGTTCCGGTCATTGTCTCAG
Organism: Intellagama lesueurii; assembly: GCA_037013535.1. Taxonomy (NCBI): domain Eukaryota; kingdom Metazoa; phylum Chordata; class Lepidosauria; order Squamata; family Agamidae; genus Intellagama; species Intellagama lesueurii. The sequence continues at coordinate 171,657,180 of JBAJHW010000004.1, read as the reverse complement.
TTACATTAGCACTGGGAAAAGACAGGATCCCCACTCCTTTGAGGATTTATTATTATTCTTATTATTATTAGAGAGAAAATGGAAGACTGGACAACTGCAAACAAAGTTGCACATATCTAATGTTATGTTTGTGGGGGGAGGGGATAAAAGGTTTGTTTTATTATGCACACCACATGTAATGATGATTAGCTCCATGGTTGACATGTGCACTTTAATAAACAGAAGATCATCTTATAAAATTCTAAATGCTTAAGCTATTTTTTTCGTGATCTGATTAATCTTTTGAGCTAAAGATACCTTCACTCTACCTGCAGCAAAAAGCTAAAAGTTGTATTCAGGAACCATGGCGGTGGGGGGATGTGGAGCTTTCTCCATTGTCAGAAAACCTCTAAAGAGAAAATGCGAAATTCCAGAAAATTGCCATTGAAAGCAAAAAGCTTAATATTAATCTGTTAGTGACAAGAAAGCAGTCTAGGTCATCTTTTACATGCCAGAAATATGGGCTGGATGTTCAGTTCTATTAAGTTTTCACTCACTTTTCTACTGGGGCTTCCAAACACAACTCTAGTAGGGTCTATTACAACATTAAGTAAGTCCAGTTACTATAATTATGCAAGGAATGTATACTGTTTGCCATGACTTTCAAGGAAGCATAGAAATATATTTACCATCAAACCACTAATGGTGTTCTGACAGTTCAACTGTTTAGCAGTTTTATTTCATATAAAAAGTGACAAACCAATCTGAAGTAGCTCAAAGTAATCTTATACAGAAACCCCATCAATTAGCCAGTTTATACACATTCACCTTTTGTGTGAGTTAACAAATCCTGCCAAGATGACAAAGGTTCAATATTTTTAATTAGCATAGTTGCATTTTTGCTTACTGAACCCTTTTGAAAGTAAGTGCTCACATTAGCACACTTACATTGGAATCACATGCTGGAAAAGCAATTTTGAAAAGTACCTAGGTATAAATCTATAAGTATCTATCTAAGCCAATCCTTGGCTAGATAGTTTATCATGGTCAATGACCAATATCCAAAATACAAACATAAATACAATGATTGGCTTGGGATTTGGTTTTTATTACAAGGTTTCCCCATGCATCGTATCTGATAACTGTTACAAGTATAATTTCTAATACAACTATCAGCACTTCATGGAATAAGCAAGAACTCTAATGTGTACAACACTGCAATGGGACAGGGGTTTTCATCATCTTTGCACTCTTTGTAAGCACGTTGCCTTTTCCCCCATCTTTATTTGTTTTATCCATTTTCCCAGTGACTTCTGATTCACCATTGTGAATAGCCAACATATCTTTGGCCAACTGTGCTGCAATCCTTAAGTTGTGGATGAAACCAACCCATCAATGTCAAAATCAGAAGAGTGGTCTAGAGGACACCTATGTCATGGCCATACCCTTTAATTGGAACCTTGTTTTTTAAAAAACTGATTTTATTGGGCAAGATGGCATGAGAGAACATCCACTCATTCAGTGAGTATTTCCTCCTCCTACATCCCAATTCATTCTGTTCCAAAAAAGGCCCCCAATCCTTTGCAGCAGCTTTGAGGATGTAAGGGGGAAGAGGAATTTGTTCCCCCAGCAGTGTCCTTTCCATTATTTTTTTTCAAAGGTACTTAATAGATAAGACAAGTAACATAGCAAGCCAAGGTACATATTTCAAATTATGTGAAATTGGTCAACTATGTAAAGTGACCTACAATTTTATATTACAAAGTACAGTTAGCAAGACAGCCCTTAGAAACAAAGTGTCTACCATTAAATGTTAATTATTTACATCTAAAACTAATGTGTCAATTATAAGAGCAATATATTTAATAGGTATGAATATGTTCATGTGCTTAATACAAATTCCAAGTGTCTTGATATTGGTAGAATTCATTCTCTTTCTATCATGCACACGCACACAGACAGAGCATTTTATTTAGGACATAGAATATTTGTATGCTGTCCATGATTCAATCAAGCAAGGAGACTTCTGTACACATTAATTAAAGTTGGAAGATCTTCCAGTGTTTGAGGGGTTGGCAGCTGGAAACAAAATTTGAGGAAAATGTTTGTGCATGCAAAAGCATATTACTCCAGTACATGGTACTTTGGGGGTTACAACATTTCTCTAAATTAGTGGTTCCCAACCTTGGGTCCCCAGATGTTCTTGGACTAAAACTCACAGAAGTCTTCACCACTAGCTGTGCTGGCCAGGATTTCTGGGAGCTATAGTCCAAGAACATCTGGGGACTCAAGGTTGGGAACCAATGCTCTAGATTATCAAGGCACACACAGCATAGCATGAATCTTGAGAACCACCATTTTGAATTTACAATATTTAAAAAACGTCATACTCATTTTCATCCAAGGAACAGCAATTGTTAAAACTCAGCTATTAAAGAACTCAAGCTGTACATTGAATTTGCCATCAACTACCCAGATGTTTTCTTTCACTGGTGTTAGTTTTCAGCATGCAGATCCATCCATGCATCATTACTTCATAGGAAACATCAGTAATGTTCTAGCTGTGTAGCACTAACGCCTTGTAAGGGAGAGAACATTAAAAAATTACAAGTTTGCATATGGATAGCACTACAAATATAAACTGCACTGCATTTGGATGCTATCACAGAAACAGACTGGATTTCAGATTGGTATGGGTTCTGACTCCATCTGAAAACATGATATCACGGTAGAATTTAGTGTACAGTAAGCACTATTGTTTGTATTTTTGTGTTTGTTTTTGTTCTAAAAATAATAATAACCATTTATAAAAAAAACCAAAAAAAACCCCATGATATACCCAACCAGGTGCTGAAATAATCAAGGTTGTGGTGCACCATACAGGGTATGTGGCTCAGCAATGTTGATGGGCTCCCATCGGTACATCTAATGGTGAAGAATGGTGGCAACTGCAGTGCAGCAACATCTGAAGGCCCATATGTTTCCCCCTTCCTGGCATACATGACTCATGCTAAGAGGGAACCTACTTCAGAATGCAAGAGCTGCATTTTACCCGGTGAAGCCTCAGGTAACAGTTAAGTTAAGCCTATCATTTATGCCTGGCAATTACTGATTTGTCCAGCCCTCCTTCCATGGAAGCAGCAAAACACCTAATTTGCTTACTTATTTAATTTTTATGACACCAGTATAGGTACCTGAGGCAGTTCACAAATAGATCCAAAACATATACAAATAAAAACAATAAATTATAACAAAAAGATCAAATGTGTAATAATACTAAAAGGGCTAATGTTTTAAAACACTTTAAAAATAAAATATAACAACAATAATGCTCAATTTAATTACTAAAGACCTGCATAAAAGAGAAGGTCTTTATTACCACTGGAAAGGTATCAGAGAGGATGCCATCAATGGCTAAGCCTCCTTGCAGTCTCCCCACCATGGTACACCCCAAGGCCTTTCTTTTAGATGCTTATAGACAATGTGGTGCATCCCGTTATGGATAATCCATCTGGAGTGATGTTATCTTGTTGAATATATAACCAAAAGCTAGGAAGACCTATAGGATGGCATATATGTACAATGAGTTTCTAATCTGGGACTCAACATGAAGTGTGCCCCCATCCCATATTTTGAAACAGAATAAACACTAACACTGGATTCCTGAGCAATTATGCTTGAATTATTTTCTTATACTTTCTTGGAAGCACAGTGCCCAACCTGCTTGACTGCACACTATGCTTTTGGTGAAAGATCCCTTCATTCCCATGTTTGTTACATTCATATCTATGTATGTATGTGTGTGTGTGTGTTTATATGTATATTTTTAGTTTTTACTTTTGTTGCAGAGTTCACATCCCCACTGAACTACAAAACAGATTGTCAGTCATTCTCTACCAAGTCGATTTCACAAACTAGTTATGACAATAAAATGGAAAAGAGGGGGGATATGTATTCTGTCTTATGCTCACTGAGACAAAGGCACTATATAACAGTAATGATCAAACAAATAAGTTCAAAAATACATGCTATCCAATTGGATACAGTGATGGCCACGGGCCACGTACCCATAAAATGTAGCCTTCACCTGTTTTCCTGAGCAAGGGCCTTTTGTGACCTGGAGTAGCCACTGAAAACACTTCAAAGGCAGCCCTGCATAGACTGTGTTGCAATAATCACGATATGGTGTAAGTACGATGTTTGCCACCAAAATCAGATCAGACATTCCAGATTCATTGATTAAGTAGGATGCAGGGGATATAAAGGAGTGCCATTCTGTATGGTTTGGATAATTTCAGTCAGACTAGAATTGTAAGAGTGTTTCAAATAAACAAAGCAAGGTAAAACCCAGACCTCACATTAAAGCAAAGTAAGATTTGCCTCTTCATGGAGACATTCCTGTTTTGCTTAACTGAGTAATTTTGGTCATGGCTTCCACACCTGTTGTACCTCTAGATCCTAAGCTGCAGGCACTTAGGATCTTATTCAGCAAACAAAACAAATGAAATAAAATAGTGGACAAAATCTTGCTGTGCAGCTACAAGCGTGTAAAAGAAAGCTGCAGAAGTGGTAGGAAAAAATGTGTCAGGGTGGAAATGATATCCACAGAACACTTCTGCCAGTATATTGTGCAGTCGTTCGAACATGCACCATGTGATCAACTGCACAGCTGTGACGTGAACCATACAATTGTGGTTGCCTGGGCCCAAGGCTTGGCATACATCTGTAGATGTAACTTTACATACGCTAACTTGAACAGTATTTGAACCAATCTGTTTTATGTATCCTGGAACACCTTTTAATATTGCGATAGATTTTGTTGTGAATACTACGATACTAATTAAGTAAAGTTCTAAGTAAGTTGGATAATTGCTGGCACTGTAAGATAAACTGATGCCTGCCTTAAACATAAAACCTCACTATGCTTCTTTTTCGGAAGAGATTGTTATTTGTATGAATTTTTGTATTGGAGCAATCTTTGAACGTTGCAGAGATATTAGTGTTATCTACTAATTTATTGAGAATTAGCCAATGGTCAAGAGAAACAGATTCTCTGTCTCCTTAATTGTGGTTAAAAGACTGATTAACAGTGGAAAAATAAATATCCATCCTTCTATTTATCTGATGGTTTTAAAACATTACTTTAGACCTTCAGGCATTTGCACATGTAGCAATTAAATAGCAGCGCACTATGAATATTTATTTGATCTTTTTACTGAATTTTATTAATAGATTTTTTTCATTTTTCACTTCCATTGTATATGTGTTTTTCCTTCTGTAGAGTTAAGGTTTCTTTTGTCATTTTTCTATTCTTTTTTATTTGTATGATCTGTGCACTATAAAAATGAACTAAAAATATGCCTAAAATCATAAAATGGCATGCCAACTAACATCTCAAAAAATAAAAAAATAAAAGCCATCCCCTTTTATTAAGCTAAAACAATGTCGTGTCTTTCTCCAAAAGGTGTTCATGGAATTCTACAGAACATAAAGGTTTTGTGAATTTACCTGAAATCCAAGTGTTCTAATAGCACATAACCATCTAGGGAAAACGGAAGAAAATAGTGACAAAAATTAATTTTGGTAGCAATTTGAGTTGCATACAAACCTGGAAATCACATGCCTTAAAACTAGCATTTAAATGGAAATGTACAAAAAATTGTCAGGCAATCAATTTTCTCCATTTCAAAACATCAGATTCAAAGGTATATCCAAATAAATGATCCCCACATCATATTTGATAGCATGATTAACTATTCTAGAAATAACACTACAGCAAGAGTCTAATTTCACAACTTGAGAAGCTCAGAATTCATCTCTGAAGTATTTATTCTATATCAAGTCATTTATGTGTTCAAATCTGTATCCTGTTTTCCTACAAAGCCAGAGAGATCAACTGTGGTTTTGTAGGTTGTAACAATTGAGATTGCTAGTGTCCACTCATCTTATAACATGGCTCTCCCATAGATACAGTGCATGCTGTGAATGTGAAGGCCACAGATACAAAGTCACAGGACAGACTCCTGCTTGTACCTCTGAGCAGCCCTTGCCAGTTGGTGTTGACAGCAATAAACTACATGTACCAAAGGTCTGAATTGTTTAACACCAAGAAGAAACTTACATTTGCCTTCAGAATTCCGACATAGTAGTTGGTTTCCTTCAGTAACATCAATGACTTCAAGTTGTTCTCCAGCTGTAATCTTCAAGTCCAGCTTCCCTTTGGTCAAAGTATTTGAACAGTGTGCAACTGCAGTATTAATTACTTTGATCTCTTTATCATACTGAGAAGGAGGAGGGAAATCAGTAAATTATACACATACAAAACCAGGAGTAAGTCCTATTGAAACAATAGGCTTCGACCAGATTAAACATGGGGAGGATGAGGTTGACAGATCCAAAAAGAACTTGGGGCACATACAAGAACTTTCACATACCCTGTGTATACGCCCATCTATCTGTACATATAGATACCCCACCCATCGTTGTCATGAAGTACTTTGAAAAAGTCTCATTTTCAAAAGTTGGTTTCCACACAGCAGAAGGAAGGTTATTTGGGAAATGCAAGGCCAAACCTTGATCAGTTACTTCTTTAGATTCTAGCCTATTTCTGTACTTTCAACTGATAAAAGATCTACAGATTCTAGAAAGTCCTCCATGAACAGTGCATGTGATACTTTCCAACTGAGGTCCATGGTTGGTCGGTTTTCAAAGATGCAGTGGCCAATGCATAAGACTGCTTGAAACCCCATGAGACCACATCATTTCTGGGGAATGAGTTTCATTTAGATCCACTGGTAGATCCACTAATATATTTTCAAATGTTATAATTGCTGTGGATGCTGCTAAAATAGCAATTTATCTTTTAACCAGCACTTTGAGTGGCCATTCTTTCAGATGGAAAAAAGGTTAATCAACCCACAATTAGCATTTGCTATGCTATGGTTTGGTAAAAGGACGTCCATAACTTCACGAACTAACAAAATAAGGTTTTCAACAAGTTAATTGTGTCATCTTGTTTCGGCATGTAAAACATATTAGGTCTCAGAAAGTGGACTGAAATCCATGAAATCTCAAACGGAAATAAATCTATTAACTTCTAAGGTTCCACAAGGGTTTTTTTTATTTGTTGTTGTACATAACAAAATTAAGGTTAGAAAAAGGAGCTAATGGAGGATCAATTAATAGAAAAATGGAGGGTTTTCATTATATATTTGAGCACTGTAAAGGTATAAAGATGTAATTTAACCGTTCTGTTCTGGGCATGATTTAATACCACTTTGACTAGAAGTAAAGCAATTACCATTTTTTTACAGTGTCTAAGTTTATCTATTGTGTGTCATGCATGTATGCATATTGTTATGTCCACCATAATTTTTAAAAACTGATTGCACCGAACCCCAAAACTCTGGACAACCTCTCCTAGCAGTTTCATGTAGATGTTGAATAAGATGGTGGACAGAACTGAAGCCTCAGAACACCAACAGCCAACAGCCAGGGTTTTAAACAGGAATCTCCCAGCATCATGTTCTGAGTTCTCTCCCCCAGGAAGGACTGGAGCCACTGTAAAACAGTGCCTCCAAATCCCATCTCAGAAAGGTGCTCCAGAAGGATACCATTGTGAATGGTATTGAAAGCTGTTGAGAGGTCCAGCAGAACCAATGGGAACACACTCTTCACAGCAGACTGTTGACTGGTCATCATCCTTCTCTTGTGGTCATCTGTGTAACAGGTCCTTGACCACCTGAAAGAGCTCTGCTGGACGGCTCTGTACAGATGCAATGGTGTCAGAGAAGAATTGTGGTTTTTTGCTGCCACCACTGCCAACAAGTAGCATAAATTATAACATAATTTAAACAGAACAGTGTTCTGAAATGTTGCTATGCACAGTTCTGGCAGGAGATGACACACTGCATAGTATATTTTCATGCATCACAAATTGGGAGCTACAGGTAACCATGCTAACATCTTCCATCATCCCTTATTTTAAAGACAAACAAACCAACCAACCAACCAGAGGGTGCGTACCATGAACTTCTCTCTAAACAATTTTTCCTCTTTTGTCATCTTGTTATTCTTCTCCAAATTATATTTCTTGACCCTGAATAAGGTTCTTGGAGAAGAACTAGAAAGAAAAGATAAATATGATAATTTTTAAAAGATACATAAATTCGGTACAAACACAGGGTGCAAGTGTAATTAGTAAACTTAAGAGATGTGAAACTTGTAGGTCAAAACATACCTATCTGGGAATAAAGCACCATGAACTCAGTGAGATTTACTTCTATGCAGAGAAGCACATATTCCAACATAAATCTCACACAACACAGTGGAAATTACTTCGAAGTAAAATGCATAGGATCGCGCTAAAAGAATGAGCTATGTTAAGGACAGAACACATACTACCTTTTCTTTTATCCCCATGACAAATGTCTGCTTTTGATTTTAATATACCTACATCTTCTGGGATGAAACTTGGAGAAATCTAGTTTGCTTATGATCAGTGAGAGGTCTGGACTTATTAAGAAACATAGGCCAAAGGCTTGTGTAATTTTCTGAGACTAATTGATGGGATACCAGGGCATATCTTGGTCATATGCCTGGGTACTAGCCCAGTGGTACAACTGAGGTGTGACATGGCATCTCATTGATTAGTTTCAATTAGCTGTGGCAAGTTACACAAATCTTAGGTGAACACCAGTAGCATTCCTGCTGTAAATGTACCTCCTTCAGTCCTTCTCTTTGACAAGAGGAATTTTAACTTCCAGTTTTTATTAATATCATTCTTCCTCCAGCAAGGTAGGGGGTGGGGAAACGAGATGTTTTCCTAATGACATAGCCACAGCAAAATGCTGACTTGCCCAACAGACAATGAGTATCAGCAAGATAAAACAAGATACCATGCAACAACAGGCCTCATTTCATGCACCACTGAATCACAAAAACACTTCCAAATAGGAATCATGTAGTGACGGCAGCACACAGAATTTCAGTTCAATAGGTTGCAAACAGAACACCGAGCAGCCTCCATCCAGGCGTAAAGCTACAAGGTTATTTTTTGCTGGTTATTTGTAGTCAGTCTTAAAACAGATGCTAAAAATGGAAATTTTCTTCAAGTACCAGATGAACTTTTGCCCCGCAAAAAAGAGACATTTTTACACATTTAATAGTTATTCTCACATTGCTGAAGAACTACTTAATTGTTGCTAAGCTTTTTTTTTACTTCAGGACAAAATCATAGTTCACAATACTCTCTCTCCAGGCTTATTTTGTTATCCAAGTAGATTAGGAACAGAAGAATTTGTTTTGCTTTCTGCAATGTTCACACTTCTTTTCCACATATAAATAATTCTCTCCTGCTTTTACATCCGTTTGTGATTCTCTGCCCCCCCCCCCCGCTGATATACTCTATTATATGTATGTTACGTGAATTTTTGGCAAGTGCTCTGCCCAGATATCCTTGTCATTGGACATTCATATATGGCTTGGGTAAGCCCCACACCTATTTGCAGGTACCAGTGCATAGGATGAGAAGGAATGTTCTTTTCTCTGGGAATTAATTTTCTCATCAGAATGGGGAAAAGTTAGATGGAATAACGCAGCTCCTATGCCTCCACATATACTGGAACAGAAATTGAGACAGAAGCAGAGCCAAGCTGATATACCTCTCTGGCTCCAAGATTAAAACAGTCATACTTGCCTTGGAGTCACATCTCTTGATTAAGGGGATGGCTTGGCAATACAGGGAAAGCAGTGTATAAGGTAGAGTTTACAGAACTACAAGTCCCATGACTCCCTTATAAAAAGGGAAAGCTTCTGAACTCATTAAATCTATGGCATAAGAACATCTGAAAAAGCAGCCTGCAAAGAAATTTTAATGCCAACTCAAAATTGAGCAATAATAGATCAACCCTAACATTTCAAGATGTATGCATTTAAATTTTTTAGACCCTAATGCAACAAGGTAGCAGCTATCATAAGTTTGTACAATTTGTCCAAATTTTACCAAAATTGTTCTTGCAAGTGTGAGGACTCTCTTTCATACAGCAAGGAAATATCTCACCATCTCACCTAGTGAGAACAGCTTTTCATTTTCATGTGCGAGAACAAGAAAAGTGAATATTTACATCCTTAACACTATCAAGGATGTCTTAATAGCACCACAATCTGAAGAAGTAACTTTACTTTGGCAAAAATAAATTTTGATTTGAGAGAAAACAGCTGTTATTGTTACAATTTACCTACTTTGTATCCATTTGTTCAGCGCTGACATTATTGTACACTATGGCCTCCTTGGCTATAATATCTGTCACCAAAATCAAACAGTCATGGATTATTTATCACATATAAAGCACCTGAAGTTTCCAAAGTGCTGTACAAATATTAAAAAACAAGAAACAGTCTCCACCCATCAATCTATAATCTAACAGACACAAAATGAAAAACAAATTGTAGAGCAAGAAGAGAATAAGTCCATTCAAATATCAGCTCTTAAAAGTCACCAGTGTAGCCCCAGTTAGCTGTAGAAGGCATAACACAGACATTACATCTCCAAGCCAGCAATTCTCCCTCTGTCGATGCTAGAACAACTTATTTCAGAAGCATCCCATTCTTGGAATATTCAAGAATGTGTCAGTGTAGTCACCAAAATATTTAAAGATCAAAGACTTCCCAAGGTCTTATGTCACAGGGTGCCCACCACACAAGTCTGTGGGCTGCATGCAGCTCCCCTTGGTTCTGTAGTTTTCCAGACCAAGACTGTAATGGCTGAAATCTGGTAGCATATCATGCTGCCGAATTGCAGGCCCAAACTGTCAGCAAGCAAAAAAAGAAGGAAGGAAGAGCTTAATTTAAATCAAGTGACCACATCAAGAGGTCTGGAGACCAATTTTCTAACCACTACATCCTCCAGGAGCCAAACAGACCACAAATATTGGGGGAGTGGAAGATGTTGGAAAGGGAAAGCAAAAGGAAAAGCAAAAGCAAAAGAAAAGAAAAGAAAAGCAGAAGCGGCAGAAAGGCCACTTGCAGCTCCAGGATGCTTTGACAAATTGGTTCTATGGGATTAATGGTGGAAGGTGTGGCAACAGCTGTTGCAGGCTGCACTTACCAATAAAGAATTAACTCTAATGCAAAGTAATAAATATGAGGCAACATATTCTAAAAATGAGAGAATGCAGTTTGGACAGTTATTGAAGATAGGTAGAGGAGCACCTCAGCACTTATCTATATCAAAGCATCACAGAGGAGCTAGTCCCTCCTTTTAAGAGAGGGGAGTTTGACAATTGAATAGGTAAGCTTACCTAGGTTTGGTGCAGAACGGGATAGGTTGCTGAAATGGAAAAAGAAAAAAAGAGCATGCATCGTTCATGAATAGCAGCACTGATAGCACGCAGGTACAATTAGAGTTCAAATCGGATTTTGTGTGTGTACATACCTTTTGGAATGTACTTAAAATATCCTCCAAACTTTTAAAATACAGAAATAGGTGTTTCTTTTGTTAGAGAAAAATCACTTTGTGGAGTCAGGTGGCAGATCCATTTGCTAGTTAATAAATCAAATAATTTAATGAAAAGTCACTCTTCAACCCAAATATAAAATACGTACCGGGCATTGTCTTTCAATTGTGCATTTTTTATTTTGAATTTTCCTTTCTTGAACAATTTTCCAAACCCCTTTAGTTTTTCGACTTTAGCATCTCTAGGTTAAAAAAAAAAGAACCACCTTCAAATAAATTAAAATGCAAACACCCTTTACCATTTATTAAAGTAACATTGATAGAATGGCTAGGATTGGCAAAAGGATGTAATCCTAAATATGGTGAATAAGAACCTACAACACTTCAGTATCATGGGATATAATACTTGCAACCAGTTTAAGAGTGACAATTCATGTGCATACCATGAGAAGACAAGACTCAATGTAAAAAAAAAAAAATAGTGCAAGGAAAAGTGGAAGGCAGCAGGGAGACGTGAACACAGACCATGGAATGGATTGACTCAATAAAGGAAGCTGTGGCTTTTGGAAGACCTCAGCAGAGTTGTTAATAGGATTGTTGGGATGGCATTAATTCATTGGGTCATCATATGTTAGAAGACAATAATAGTTTAGGAAATCTTTAGAAAGGATTTGAAAACTCTGTAGTGCATAACTCCAAATGGCAAATCCATGTTCAGAGAAAGATTGTGAAAACATAGAAATGAAGCCTTATCTCAAGTTTCCCTGCAATGCGATTTGTCACTTTTGCTTCGCTGACTGAACTTGCTTTCTTTGTTGCTACTGTTGACGATGCCAGGCTAAAATTTTGGAAATCATGTGGGAAATCAGTGCTAGCTCAAATATTAATATTAAAGTGTTAAAAGATAAATCAATTCATTAATATGGACATTAAGAGAGTTTATAAAATGAACCTGTAAGTCAATTGATTAATTTATTTCATTAAAAAAATGTTAGCATGGGTGGTAATGAATCAAACTGATGAGAAATTTTAATCATTGCCAGAATCCTATTGGTTATTTGTCCCAGCGTAAGCACAATGGCATAATTGCCACTAGCTAACAGGTCACAAAACAGTTGTGTATGTGAGTGCGTGATAAGGGACACAAGCAGCAACTCAGTGACTAATGGCAATTTGCCACTGTAATTTATGCCCATGCCCATGTGCATAAGTATTAGAACTCTGATCTCTGATTAAAATGGTGTTGATGTCTAGTCCAGCAAGGCAAGTCTTACATCAAAACCGGACTGTTACATGCGCATTTACCCTGTGAAACAGGATTGACTCAGTGCCAGGCCATAAAGTATATGTGCATCACAATGGCATTGTTTAATGCCTTCATTGAACAATGAGATTCAGAACACAGGCCTAAATCTGACAGCTGGCCCCCACTAAAGTAGACTCACTGGCCAGAATCTTGTTGCAGAACAGGCAGAGTAATGCTTGCTTCACTACAAGCCAGGAGATTACCCTGTTAAAGCCAATGGAACTTGTACAAAGAAGTACTGGATACTTCCTTTTACAGGCACTGAAAAAGTGGAACCCCTCATAGGACATGAACTTTAACATGAGAGAGATGAGACACCAGGATTCTGGTCACTGAATCAATGAGATTTAGATTAAATATTGAATTATCATTCAATAGTTAACCAACAGGATCCCAGCCAGTGTCTCAACTTAGTAAGACACACTAGAGTAGGCCTATTGAATCAGTGGAACTTACAGATTCACCAAATCCCTACTGATTCAATGGTCCTACTCTAGTGTGATTTACTATGATAAGCAACAGAATTTCAGCCAATGAGTCTACTCTAGCGAGGATTAGAAATGGATGTGGGCCAGTATAAGGATCTTCTGACCAGCGCCCTGATGCAGTGAAGTCTTTCCAAAGTTTTGAGACACTTGCAAAGTTAATTTACCTCATGAATCTCTTTTGTTGCTATGTTTATAGATTTGCACTGAATTAGAGTTACACATACACACTTTATATGCCAGCAACACAGTCTGGATAAACAACGCTTCAAATAATGTGTTTTAATGCAACATATTTTATGCCTTTGAAAGGCAATGTGTCAGTGTGACAAGTACATACATAACACAGGACCTAGCATCAAGGGCAGAAGACTGGCCACACTTGCCTGCTAAGTGTGAAACGTCCAGGTTTTTACCTGGGTAATGTGTGAAAAGGTTAAGGCATACAGATAATAGAGAGGCAACTTCTTATGAGATCAAAGGGAGAGACAGAGAACTCACTCTATTTTGGATGATCCATAACCTTCATTTTGAATATCCTCATATGTTTCTTCATAGGCATCACCTGCAACTTAATAAACAGAAAGAGTTACCTTCAACTCATGGCCTGAATCTAGAGTTCTAGTGAAGAAAATTAGATGCTCAAACCTATCTCAGAAGTACCATATAGAATTTTGTATACTCAATTACCATCAAAATACTTGGAAAAAATATTCGAGTCTGGAATAGTTATTTTCTTTAGACTGATAACTTTCTGAATCTCCCTGTCTTCATGTCCCCTGTAGTCCATAAAGATAACTGTTCCAGGCTTTCAGAGGCACAGCGGTTTTGAAAGCATAAAACATCACTTCACACAATTTTATTCTGGATCCCAAAAAGACGAATGTGAACAGCTAAAGCCCAAGTGTTCCTCCCTCCTTCAGACTTGAATGTTTCTATGCTGTTAGTCATTCTGATAGATAATAAGATATAGATACAGAAAATAGGTTATGAAAGGGATTGAAGCAGTGAAGGAAGGAACGGGTAACTTTCAAATCCACAATATCTCACAAGAAGAAATGCCCAAAAATCTTACACAAATAAAAGGAAATTGCTATTGGAAGGTCACCAAGCATTGAATTATTATTCAATCTATAAATTCCGACATAAGGACATGTTAAATGAGCTATACCTATATGGTACAGTAACTAGTTTTCAAAAAAACACTAACCTATCTTAATAAGCTTTGCTAATACTATACAGTCCATATATTCTTTGTCCAAAAGTCTATAAAATTAGTGAACCAGAAGAGCAGACTAAAACCTACCACTATTCCTGCCATGAAACATCAGCATAAAATTACATTAAAAACAGTGATGACCATGACTTCAGCTATTGCACACAGAATTGCTACTATTAAGTATTATAATGGGCAAATCAGTTTCTCATAAAAGGATCACTTTTTCCAGATAGGCTGGAAAGTATCTGTGCTTAGCTATAAAGCTTACTGAGTGACCTAAGGCCAATTGCTATCTCTTAGCTTAAAATGGTGGCAGTGTAGAACCAGGTATGCAATCCTGACCTTAAATTAAAGGAGCGGTGTATTTAAAAAATCATGTCACTGAAGGTCACAGATAGATCCAGAAAGAGGAGGAGAAGAAAAAGGAGGAGGAATGTCCCAAAGGAAAGTGATAGAACATGGCATGCATCTTCTTGGAAAGGAAGGAGCATGACTTAAGCCTTGAAAGCCTACCACATCTGTCTGTCCGTCTGTCTATCTATCCCACCTGTCTCCCCAAAAGGACCCAAGGTGGCTTACGTCATTAAAACAGTATTTAAAAACTAAAAACAGCAAGTATATAAATATTTAAAAAGAATTACACAAATATTATATTAAAGTGGTAACTAAGATCAATTAGTTAAAACAACAGAGCACAACAGTCCATTTAAAACCCCTCTCAGACCACCAGTCATTAAGGAAAAGCTTGCCTAAAGAAAAAGGTCTTTGCCTGCCTGTGGAAGGACATACAACAAAGATGGAGCCATACAACGCGATACAGGATCACTGGATAGAGGAGAAATGCCCTAGAACAAGTTATTCTGCTACATAAGGAAAAGACATAGAATAGGAATTCCAGTTTCACAGATTAATTACCAACCCATTGGTTGGTACCCACGAAGTTGGTTCTTAAGAACGACATGATGCTGGATTGACAAAGGATTCCAGAACAAGAATGTGGATACCACCACACTATCCTGTATACACCAATTTTGAGTGAATTTGGAAAACGAGCATTGGGTCAGACCTGCTTAATATTTGGATGGGATACAAGAAGCTCAGTGCTTATGTCAGGTACATTAAGTACAACCATGGAAGCTGAACTCTTATTAGTAGTATGGCCATATTGCAGAGGGAGATAGGACTGCAGTTGGTAAGAGTTAAAGGTTGAACAGAGATTTGACCTAGGATGCCCTACTCATGCACTTAACCACTACTACATCTGCTTTTGAAGGAGAATTTTAGGTGGCTTTTCCAGTTAAATCCATTACAAATATGAAATGTTTGGTTGGATCATAAGACAAAAGTAAATTCAGGGTGTCTTATACAAGTCAAACATAGAGAATGCAGCGCTTGAGATACCAGAGTTACAAATTCAGCTGCAAGTGAACTGTGTTACTGTATTGGAAACTTTTTGTAAGTAGCTATGAAAAGTAACACTTGATAGTCAGTGCTCCTATTTAGGCAGACACACTAAGGGCTCAATCATACTTGCCAAAGGAGTCCCAGTTTTACCGTTTTTGCCATTATTTGAATTGTTTCAAAAAATTTAATTCACACGATGCACAGATAACATAGATTTGCCTCAGCAATTGGTTTATTTCCTCCTTGATGGGAGGGTTATTTTAAAATGTACTAATCATGTATCACTTCATTCCTTATTATTTCAGCGTGAATATTGCTGTCAATTTATTTCCTTTGTGAAGGGGTCAGGTTTTTGGATGCTGTGGCCACTTAATGGCCACTGCACTTGTACCCTTTTAAAAAATTTTAAAAAGAGATATTGATAAATCACTAGTGGCAGCTGTCGCCATGAAAACAACATGAATACATTGATCAGAAGGAGAGAACTTCCTCCCTTCCTTGCAGGTGAAAGAGGGCTTGAGCAGTGAAAGGGACATTTCCTACTTTGAATTGTAAAGAAACAGGCATTGTATTAATGTCTCCTCCCTCTCTCTCTTTTTTAAAAAAACTCTGTTCTTGTTCTTGTAAAAAAACTCTTGTTCAATGTTTTGCAAGTCTTTTAAAACCCTGCTTACTCCTCCCAACACTTCCAAAGGGAAAAGAAAAATGAAAACCAAGAACTGAAAATAGAGAGATATGCAGGGAAATAAGGAAAGGGGATGAGTGAGTAAAGGAGGGAAGGGGAATGGGGAGGAGGAGAAGGCTCAAACCACTGTATTGATATATCACTTTTGTAATAATTTTAAAAAGGACAAGAGGAGGTTTGATTGCCCCCAAGAAACAGTAGAGAAAATGAGTCGATAGAAAATTAAAAAGCAGTATAGCCTGCTATAATGGTTCAAATAGAAAGAAATGCAGCAATGCAGTTCCAAACAATGTAAACTCTCCCACCAATATATATATCGCGTGACTGCTGGAAAAAAATGTATCGGTACAAGAAAGAGATGAAAAGAATCAGTGTAATTGGGGTTCTTTTCCCATGTGTGATTGAACCCTAAATTTAGTGTTTGGGGAGTGCAGAAAGTTCCCAGGAAGCTTGGGAGACTTTTTCAAGACTAAGATTAGCTCTGAATAAGTCCTCTCTGCAGTCACATAACTGGTACATTTTGTTCATGTTATATTTATTTTAAAATGTGTTACTTTCACACTTACAGGTATCTGAAGCAAATGAGCGGTGGGCTTCACAGGCTTGCCTGCAACAGAAAAATGTTCAAAAAGAATAGTATCAAAAACATGCTTCAGATGCTAAAAGGCATATTCAATTTTTCAAAAGCTTAAACTGACACTTAGATACTCTATTCCTGCAGAGCACTCACAGGTCTCTCTGTATTCCTTCCACATCATCGTACATATCCTCCATAGGCTGCTCCAATTTGAGAGGTCTTGAGTCCAGGCCTGCTTGCTCTTCATCTATTTTCAAGGTTTCTAGGCACACATAGCCATCTGAAAATGCAGCAGAATTATACTTTACGAGCTCTCCAGAATGTATGCAAAGGGATAAAATACCTGAATAGATCGAGACTGAAGAGATAAGATTGAATTGTTAAGTAAATTCCATTGAACCTGATGGGACTTCTGAGCAAACATGTGTAAGGTTGTGTTGCAGGCCCTATTCTTTTACAAGTACAAAAGAAGTTATGAACAATATAGTGTCTTAACAAAAAATATGAATAGATGGGTGCAAATTCAATAGAGATATTTGGCATTGTATGAATCCTTAATATATTCCTGGGAAGAGGTGCATGGTAGGGACCACAGTTCTAAGATTCAAATACAGAGATGGGCATGAATGGGGAAAATGATGAGTCAGGATGGTTCGTGGCTAACAACGAACCACGAACTACCATGAACCCCTGGAAAAATGAACCGGTTCGTGGTTCATTTTTCTGGTCTATGCCCAGCAGGAGGGGAACTTACTGCCTCCACCCCCTCTTCTCCCTGCCCCCTTCCTACTGTCCTGGTTGCTTCCTGACCTGCCTCCCTGCCGCCTCCTCTGCCTTGTCCTCCCCCACTGCCACCACCATCTTCAGAGAGAGCATCCTGGCTTCCCTTCCAGGAGCCGGGTTTGTTGTCTCTGTGAATGCGCACACCTATCACCTGGAAGGGAGGCTGGGTCACTATCTCTGAAGATGGCAGCAAGAGGAGGACCAGGTAGGGAGGTGACAGGGCAGCAGGGAGGGGGAAGTGGGCATCCATTTTGCCGAAGTAAAAGGAAGCACCGAGTGGAAAAAAAATTGGTGCTACATTTTGTTTCAGCAAAATGGGTTGCATGAACCGAACCATGAAGCAGTCCAGTTCATGTTTTTTTTCCCAGTTCACAGTTCAATTTGTGCCCATCTCTATTCATGTACTTTGCATTCAGGAGGTTCCAAAAATCAGCTCCTGATGTTTCCAGTTAAAAGCACATCTTTTCATTTCCAGCTGAAACTGGAATAGAACTCCTTTTTACAAGTTCTCCTGAATGCATGCAAAGGGATATCATGCCTACTAAAAATGCAGCAGTGAATTCTGTGTATATAAGAGAAAACCACCATGACTGACAACTTCTCTGTGCATGCCTCCTAAAAAATCTGATGCTTAAATCAAGAGCCAGACAGAATTTTTAGTCATTGCTGTCCACTGTGCCTCCTGCAAGATGAAATATGGATGGCATATTTCATCGCACAGGAGCATAAGTGTGTTCCCAAAACACACTTGCAGTGATGCGTTGAAAGTCGGTCTCAGCAGAACTCAGAAGCATGCATGTTAAATCCAGGAAGAGATCTCCAAAGGGAGCACTCCTGGGGTGGCAGCAAGAGAGAAGGGCACATTTGTCACACCTAGCACTCTGCTGCCCAAAGAAACTGCATTAGCATAGCTTACCGCAGGACTAGCACTGAGGATTTGGCAACATATTCCTTGTGAAAAAAAGAGCAACTTTCAATTTACTCCATAAAAAAATAAGAAAAGCAAAACCTTGATGAAGAAAGTGTAATTACGCAAGAGGTACCTTTATTATGAACGACAACAATAACAAAAAAAAAAAAAAAAAAAAAAGATTGTGCTGGGGACATTTATTGGTTTCAATGTTTTGAAGCCAAAGCAGTTACGCTTAAAGCAATGGTACTTCAAGCAACAAATTGGAAGCTGAAATGGTTTCCTATTGTCACCCCAGAGAGGAACAAGACCCCAGCTTTGAATGCCTTTTATAAACCATTCTCTGTCCTTCAGGTAGATTCCTAGTGGGCTCTTGAGCATCCTAACCCTTCCCAACAAAGCCAAGAATCTCAGTTCCATTTTCTCACCACTCTCATAGCTTTCAGTGAGAGTCACAAATGCATCTGACAGACGAATGAGGCTTTCACATTTCAGTGTTTATACTTGAAGGAGATGTAACCACGTGAAACAAACCGAGTTCCCAACTCACAAACACTGGGAGACTCTTTTGTATTTGAAAAGCAAAACCATTAGCAAAAGAAGCTAAGGAGGTTTACCAAGAATATACACCTCTGGAAGAAGTTAAAGCCTTTTGCCAATAAAACTCCCAAATCTAAGCGATAAGGAGGAACTTTGAATGACAAGACAAGGTCAGGTCTTTTCACAGCAAGACTTTAGAATGATTTAGGAAACAATACCTTTTTCTGTTCTTATGGGATAACCTTATAGTGATCCCTTGTTTATTCTATTAAAGAAAGATAAAGTAAGATCTGGGTTCATCTCAGACTGCTCTCAAAATTAAGTAACAGGTATCTTTACTATTGTGCAGTCATGGGTCCACATTAAAACAATAGAACACTAAAACCAGAACAATAAAACAATCATTTAATATCTAAAAGAATACAGTCATTGTAAATGATAATGCCTTTTTATGAGAACTTGCAACAACAAAAAAGAACTTAGCCACAGACATTATGATTGATTGGTTTATACCCGCCAACAAATATGCCAGATACAATGCGAATGGCCTTCCAGACATTTCATCAGAATAGGACAGAGAAATCTGTTACACTCTTCTCTGTGGAGGTTTCATTCAAAAAAGACATGTGCTAATTCTCAAAAGAATATTCCTGTATCATTTCAGATTGGTCAAAGAGTTACACACATATTATCTGGGATCCTTACAACAAGTCTTTAAGGCAAGGGTGGGGAACTGGTTTTAGGAAATCCTCACTCTTCCGATCCCAGATAATGTTGGGGGTAGTGTCATTAGTCATGCCCCTGATGTCATGAACACGGACACACCACTTGACATCACAGGTGCCTCAGGTGGCATTCACAGCTGTGAAGGAGGATCTGCCTTTGCTCCTTTTGCATCTTGCTTTAAGACACAGATGTGCAAAGTGCACCCTTGCTGTCAAATGTAACCCAGCATGGCTGTGTTTGTGCCTCCTCCATCATTCCCTTCCAAAAAGTTGTATTGCTGCTCCAAGAAGCCTTAGGATTGATGGTTTGCCTTTGAAATAGATCTCAGGGCAAATCTGTGCTTTTTAAAACCTGAAGGGTCCTAGTTTTCAAAACTAGTTCCAGTTTCATTTTGTGTATGTGTATGTGTATATGTAGGTTGTTTCTGAGTTGGTTATTTGTTTATTTGTTTGGGGTTGGGTGGGAAGGGCATTTTGGGCTGAGATTCCTTCAGCAGAAAGCTGGCCCCTGAGCCAATTTTCCACTCCTACTTTAAGGCAAATCAGTATTCTCATGACTCATATCACATACAGAGGCTAAAATCCTGTCACAAAATTATGCAAACGGCATAACCTTTATATGCAAACTGCCATAATAAATCTCCATAGGCATCATCTGTTGCATGCCTATGGAAGTTTCTTACCTTACGGCAATTTGCTTCCAAAGTTCACTCTGTCTACATAACTTCACAACAGGATTTCAAGCCAGACAGTCTAAAGCCAGAACTGAATGGTTTATATTCTTCCTGCCAAAACAAGACCAGAAGCAAATTGCAGTACTTTCAGCTTTACTCTAATATCCAACATTAGAGTAAAGCTGAAAAAGAACACTAAAATGCCAAAATTTAACATAGACAACTTTCCTGATGAAGCTAAAGTTCACATAAGAAACAGATTTGCATTACTAAAACTCAAATGACCATAAACCAGAAGAACTGTGGGTTGGAATCAGAGATATTATTAGGGAAGAATGCAAAAGGACAACTCCTGTAGTAAAAAAGAAAAGAAAAATCTAGATAATGATGGAGGAAACACACTTGTAAAGGACAAGCAAGAAATAAAAGTAAAAGGTGACAGGAAAGGGGTCTGAATCCTGAATATAGCTTTTCAGTTATGGTCATGTAGCCATCCAGAGACAAAGACAACTATTATAATAACCTGTCCAAAGAAATAGAAGAAAACAATAAAAGGGGAAAAACCAACAGGGAAGCACACTATCTGACTAGGACCAAATAAAGAAAAGGTGGAAACAGTATACTGAAGACCGGTACAGAAGAAATAAAAGGATGACAGACTCGTTTGAAGAGGACTTCTATGATGAAGAACCTGCAATTCTAGAAAGTAAAGCTACTCCGAAAGCACTAGGAAGAAAAAAAAATTGGCAGGAGTAGATGAGATACTGATGGAACTACTTCAAGCCATAGAGACTGAATCTGTTAAAATCCTAACAAGAATATGCGAAAAAATATAGACAGATGGCATACAAACAATAGTGCACAGACTGAAAACGTTCAATAGACATTGCAATCCTTGAGAAAGGAGATGCTAAGGAGTGCAGTAACTATAGGACCATTCTCTAATTTCCCATGCAAGCAAAGAGATGCTCAAGATATTCAACAATACTTTGACTTTATATGTTCTATCCGGCTCACAACTAGTTAGTGTGCTAATCAGAATAACTTGGGACTCTTCATCAAAACCTTTGCTGAAGCCAAGATATATTACATCTACAGCATTCCCACCATCAAAGAAAATCTTCAACAAATATCTGGATTTCTGACTTACCAACAGAACTTAAGACTGAAGTTTTATGCACAGTTGCCTGGGTACAAGTCCCATAGGAAATTAAGAATAAGACTATAGCAAGAAGGTACTCACAATTCCCATCTTTTGCTACTCCTTCTTCAGGGAAAGATGGTGTGGTCTCCTCTTGAAGCAGGTACTTCTCACCTCTACATTCTCCATTTATTTTTGGTTTAGTGAGCACTCTATCATGGCTACTAATCTAATAGCAAACATGTTGATATTCAGGTTAGAGTCGTTTCAATATATTTCTTGCCCAATTCATGCTACAAGAAGGAATAGTTTAATGTTATTCCATCAGGAACTCTGGGAGGTTTAAGTTGGATCCCTTATGTTTTCTCATTCAGGCAGCAACTAGAAATCAAACTGCTTAACACCAGCAAAATGGCTTGATTGGTCTTTAGACCACTGCACATAATGTAACTATTTCCATATAAAAAGACATCACATTCTAGAGGCTGAGATCCTATGAACATTTCTTAAGAGAAAATTTCTGAACCTCGTCCCCAGTAACACTCATCTTATACTTAGTCCTAGGAAGGGACATGGCTCTATGATACATACACACACTTCTATGTACATGCTATATATAGAAATATTGCCTATTTTTAATGGTTTTAATGTTTTCTAAAGTTTTAATATTGTTGTACGCTGCTCAGAGACCATTGGTAATGGCGCGGCTAAAAAATCTTGCAAATAAATAAATAAATATATAGAATATATATGTACTATATATATATGTACACACACGCACACACACACACATGTACTATATATATATATATATGTACTATGTGTGTGTGTGTGTGTATGTACTATATATGTGCTATATTCTATGGTGCATATAGAAGACATTAAATTCAGTGACTTGCATGTTCAGTCAAAAGGATTAGATTATCCTGCAACATTTCTGAGAAAGCTGGCAGCCACCCTTCGGGGCCTCAAATAGAAAACACATCCTGATGCTATTAAGACTACTATTTGAAATCTAAGTCATTTTCAAGCAATTATGCATTCTCACCAGAAGATCAATGCTCATTTAGACAACATTTTTCCCTCACTCCAGATATCACCATGACTTTTGGTCCAGATGTTTATGATGTTCAACAGCATACATTTCTAATGGTACATGGCTTAGTGTAATACTGAGAAGGAAGCTGTAACAGATTGACTCCAGGATCAGTGACCCAGAAGAAGATCTGAGTAGCTTCCCACAGTGGAAGCTTTTGCTCTGCAGAATCTTATGGAGAACTTGAAGGGACCACGGATGAGCTGAGAAGCACAGTTGACTTTCTTCCCCCGCTTTCATTGTTCCCGATATAACTAGAGAGTTACATAACTCTCTGATTAAATAGTCTATCAAGCAATTGTACTTCAAATCTTTTTTAAAAATAACCACAATATAGTATTATACGTAAAAGCGAAGTAGAAATAAAAAATTTAAAAAGACAAAAAATGTGGTAGCACCTTAAAGACTAACTTATATATATAAGTCTTTAAGGTGCCGCCACGTTTTGTCTTTTTAAAAAACTTTTTATTTCTATTTTGCCTTTACCTATAATTCTTGCACAGACTAACACGGCTACCCCTTCTACAACTACCATAACATAGCAGTCCCTTATTTCCCTAATATTCCTCTATTTAAATATACCTTGACCATTTCTTTAGCTTGTTTTGTTGTTTCAGGATTCCAGAGTGGTCCTTTTGTATCCTCTGTTCCAATGCTGAAATAATAACATATATACATGCTGTTGTGCCACAGTGTTGTAATGATAATATTATGGGGGTAAATGTGGTATGTCATACCATATAGTCTATTACTCAACTAGTAAACTTTTGAAAAAATTTTAAACACATACATTGCATCCATATTATTCTATATAATTCACATTGTTTTGTGATCTGCACTGTGTAAAAATATCCTTGTACTACACCATGATAAGCATTATTGACATGCACAACCAACAGTAGGTCCTCCCCTTCCCATTTCACATTTTCAGATAAGATAAGCTTGCCAATCTCTTCTTTATGGCCCTGGTTGACATTCAGGAGACAGAAGTTACTCAAGCACTCATCTGATATAAATAAGGGGTCACTGGCAGATTACTACCATGTTACCAGAGCTAGCATACACATTGCTGAGTTAAGAGCTAAATTGAAATTACCATCATAATCCCATGTAATGACATATTTTCCAGCACCTGTTTACAGAAGGCTTAACAAATCACCATGGGCATGCTAGAAGTGAAGTTTCTAATTTTACAAAATGCCATTTTCCCAGCGTTTTGGGGATAAAATTAAGATTGGTATAGTGTACATAATGATAACAGTCTTATCAGTTATGGAAAAACACCAGAAGCTATATAAATGCACACAATTCTTGGATCTTTTGGAAGAGATCCCCCCCCCCTTTTGTTACTGTTTTATTTTGTTTTCTGTTTCTTTGCACTGATTGTTATCATAGTTTTCTTTGTCTCTATATACAAATCTCTGAAAAGTTGCATTTAGGATTCAGGCTTCGTTTCAGCAACTTTTGTTTTTGCTTCTCATTTGTCATAAACAATTTTGAGAGTTTCCTTAGCCATCCATTGAGGCTTTTCTTTCCTTTTGAGTACAGGAATAGTCTTTTTCCATTCTTCTCTGATAATATTCCTGGTGTCAATCCACCATTATTCTGGATCATGGTCAACTGAATTTAATAATGCAAACCTGTTCTTTACATGACCTTTAAATTCTTCAGGAATATTATTTAAATGTATATTCTGTCACTATGATTGTAGCGTTTTACAGTTTTACTCTTATTTGGGATATAAACAGTTCATGATTGTATCACAGTCCATTTACCTTGTTTTTGGAGACAAGACAGTTTCTCCATCTTCTGCTTCCAGCTAGACATAGGATTTTTGAGGTACAAACATCAGAAGTACTTTATCATTACCTTCTATCATTCAGTACTAACAAGAGTTATCTTGAGTGTCACTGATAATGCCTATGAAAGATCTTCCATCTTCAGCTATTGCTGTTGCCCAATAGCTGCTTTTTAAGAATTTCTCCATCCCCATCACCATGGACACCATCAATTCAATTCTGCTAAGGTGAAATCTTGAAGTGTATGAATGCATCTTAATCTGATGTCTCAGCTTTGACCAGTATGCCTTGGGTGCCCCTGCTAGAAGCTTAGACTCTTCATGGAATCTGCCTTTCTCTTGGTATTCCTCTCAGCTTCCTTGACACATAAACTCTCTCACCATGTTAAGGTGTGCATCCAAGAGGTGGTGCTAAATCACTAGAGATGGATAAAAATTTTGTGGCGGTTGTCATTACTGTTTTGTGTAAGAATGTTCCAAATTTCAGAGATTTCTTCATAAATGTTCCGGGAAGAGGTTTTCTTAAAATAGAGTCTTTTTTAAAAAAAGAGACTAACAGACCTACCTATCCAGTTGAAGTCCTCTGCGTGCTGAGCTGTTAAAAATTAGACTTTGAATCTCTCCGTGTCCAACCCTATTTGCTTTATTGAACTTGAGTTACTTCCTCTTTCTTCCTGATAGACTCCTCTAGATATCACAGCTACATGGCAGACTGGCACAGCATAAACCTTTTCATTAGATAGTGCAGACAGCTGTGAATTTTGTTCCATTCATTGTTGATGAGAACTTTCCAGAATTCATATAGAGGCAGAACTCAAAAGATAGCCTCGTCTATTCTTAATAACTATGCTATAGGTCAGATACTCTGGCACTCAATTAATAACATATTTTAGACACAGCTTCCAGTAGACCTAAAGGATAGTGTCCATTTAGGTCTACTGGAAGTTCTGTCTATCATCCTAGTATTACCTTGTAGTTTGACTAACGTAATTCATTTTAATCTTTATAACACTCCAGGTTTACACTAGATGAACTAGTTCTTTGACAGAATGAGGGTGAAATCCATGCAGTTTCAAAACAGATTCAGACACCCAGATATATCATTCTCCTTTGATCTACCTCTCTCAGTTTGGAAGGTTTGATGAGGTACTCATCAGCACATTTCCAAATCTCCCTAGCTACAAACCCAGAAGTGGAACAGGAAGTACATCATTATCTCTGGACACAACCTAGCTGGAGGTAAGCACCTATCAATTCCATTTACTTCAGTAGAGAGGATGAAACATATTCTCATTAAACTGTCCAGAGTCATAGAATTTCAGCTACTCAGATTTGGCAAGTTCACGTTACCCGTATAGTAAATGTGAGAGCAGCAGCACACTTCCACAAACTGAACTACTTATTGGTAAAATTTACTGAGAAAATGAAAGGCAGAGAAACAAATATGATTTAACTGAGAATTGTCTCTGAATACTGGTCCATATGGCCTCAGGATTTTACAGACGCTGGAGCAGACTATGCAGGCCAAATTGCTCATTCAAGTTTCTGATGTAAAAGACAAATTGTTTCTTAACTTGTATGTCTTGCTGATTTTAGCTTTTTAACTTATTTCCTAAGAGACATACCATAACAACCCCACTGTGTCATGAAGTCTTCTCATGTAAGGAGGGATTTATATATTTAAATAAAGAAATAAACAAACTTTTAGGGTTTGTTTATTTTCTTTTTATATGTTTTATATGGTTTTGATAATATTTTGTAAGCCGCCCAGAGTAGTGGAATGTTCACTAAATGGGCGGGGTATAAATCTAAATAAATAAAGTTACACACTTTTTTAAAAAAATCAGTGAATACAGATCCTGTTATCATCAGGGTGGCTTGTGATTTCAACAGGCCAGGAGCTCACCCCAAAATTTCAAGGTTCAGGATTCATATGCGCAGATTTCAGGCCACTAATAGTTCACGTGCATCCACAAGTGCCAGTTAGAATAAAAATCAGTACAGCATTTTGATGAACATTGAGGCAATGAAACAAAATCCAAAAGCTTTTGCCAGTGGTATTTTGCTCTGATTTCTAAACACAAAAATTGAACTTTAGAAAAACAACTTACCTAGGTGTGGTAATAAGGAAATATGGTTTCTAAGCAAAACACAAAGAAGAAAGCTTCAGTTTTCACATCTTTCAAACCAGGTCAATCAGAAAACAATGCAGTGTTGCTCATCATAAAGTGACTTTCTTACTTCTATCCTGGACTACATCTGTGTTGCATGCCCTGACTACAACATAATGGCTAGAACCCAAAGAGCCTACTAAGTCACTTGGGCACACAGAGATGCATGTGTGTGCCATTTTTTCCTTCTGGCCTCAGCCTCCATATTCAGAGGGTGTGCAAACTTTCAGGGATGGTTTTTCATTTGACAAATGGGAGCAGGGATTGGCAAGGATGAAATGAAAACAGCCAGCCTTGTATGTATACGCAGGCATGCAGCCAAGTCTTTGGTTAAACAAAGAATTTAAAATGATACACGTGTGTTTTTGCACAAAACGTGCTAAAGCTCAACAGAAATAAGCAAATGGACGCAATGACACTTGTATTTCTGTTTCAGCTTTGCTTAGTTTGTCTCTACACAGTCTGTCACCCTCACCCAATAGCTGAAATCCTGTTGTTCAGCTACGTGGGAATAACATGAAATTGCAGAAGCAGTAGGGGAAAAAATCACTTCATGGAGGAAGTACGAGTACCCACGATGCACTTCTACTGATGTGTCGCACAACAGTCCCAGTGTGAACAGTGTGATCAATTGCACAGCCACAGTGTGGACCATGTAACTGAGAACCTTGCCACTGTGAACCATACAACTGCACATCCCTGATGTGAACCATGCAATCGTTATGTGAACCACATGGTTATTTGTGCAGTGCTGGCTGCCTAGGTGTAAGGCCCAGCATAGTTCCACAGACATAACTTTACTATATGCCTGCTTAAACAGGATTTCAGCCAATGAAATCAACCACTTCTTGAGAGGAAGAGAGGAAAATGAGGGTGGCCCAAGTTTCAAGTGATTGGTTAGAGCTAGCAATATCAATCTGTTCAGCACTATAAAGAAGGCAAATCTAATAAGGGAAGCATTATTTTGAGTTGAGTTTAAAGGAGGTTGGCATTGGACAAAAACAAAGAAATAGCCACTGCCCATAAACTTATAATCTAAACATTCACAAAGGAATCCATTTGTTTGGGACTAATTTTTATTTGGGATGGGGGGTACAAAATCATTGCAACGCCTTGGAAGCAGTAATTTTACAGTTCCAAGAACGTTGTAGAGTGATATTTAGCCTAGTAGAGTTTTACTCAACTGAAGCAATGGATTCTTTTGACTTTTAAAGATTCAGGGCTAAACTGTACATTATAGACAGCTTGTCAACTCAAAGAGAAAATCTGCTGAAAATGTCTGGTTGTCATAGCAGGTGCTTTTCAGACCTCACATGGTTTGCAAATTAGCTTGTTTTGTTTTGTGATCAACCAGTTAGATGCTATAAGGAAATCCTAGTATGAGATAAAATAGATTTCACCTGGTGTAATGAGGCAGGTTGCACTCCTATGCACACTTGTGTAGGCATCCTTCAGTCTCGAGAGACTATGGTAATGTGCTCTGAATAGAGGTCTTGGAACAGCGTCTACTGTGGCTGAGAAGGCCAATTCGAGAGTGACAATCCCTTCCACACTGAAGACAAATACAATCTGTCCCCTGTCCAGCTCCCTGATTTTGCTGGTTTCGGGACTGCCTCTTTGCCTCGGCCTGCTGAACAAGTGTCTCTTCAAATTGGGAGAGGCCATGCTGCACCGCCTGCCTCCAGGCTGAGCGCTCAGATGTCAACATTTCCCATCTGTTGAGGTCCATTCCTAAGGCCTTCAGATCCCGCTTGCAGATATCCTTGTATCGCAGCTGTGGTCTCCCTCTGGGACACTTTCCCTGCACTAATTCTCCATACAGGAGATCTTTTGGAATTCGACCGTCAGCCATGCACTTACTTGGGTGTCAATCTCACTGAACTCAATGGACCTTACGTCTGGACAGGTGTGCACTGATGAAGTTGCAGAGCAACTATCTCCTGCTTATGAGGATTTTCAACTGAGATCTCTACAGTGTAGCTCAAAGCAATTAAGAAGGGAACGGGTGGAAGATAATTGTTGGGATATCAAGGCATCTCAACATTTCAGATTATGGTAGCCATTACACACCACCAAAGAAAGGAAATCTATTACAAAAAGAAGACCACAAAAAAAATACAGATTTACATATGCATATATGTGCACATTTAGAACTAATCGATACCATTAAACATTAAAAACACCTCACCATAGTGTGGGAAACTATGTCCAGAAGTGAGCTGCTTGTTTGCTCAGTATTGGTTGTCCAGAGACTGACTATTAACAGCCAACCTCAAGACCTCTGCTGCTTCTTAAGATTCATTGATCAAGATACTGTTCAATGGTGTCAAGGAAAAAGTCCCCCCCCCCCAGCATAGTTGCATCTACTGGGTGAAGGAGGAGGGAGGGAGGCACTGGCCAGCAGTACTGCATCTGGTGACGGCTCATGGTGGTGGTGTAGTAGTAGTGCTTTGGTGCCTGATTAGTGCCCACCGAGCAGGTCGGCCACCCCATTGCTTTGCCCAGCCACAGTGAATCTGCTGGGAACCAGTGGGGACCATTTACTTAAGGAGGTCAATGAGGCCTCCTTGTATTAGTGGAAAGAAATGGAGAACTGTTTTTAGAGCTGGCGTGTTGTGGCTCAGTAAGATCCTGACCATAATCTTTAAACCAAGTTTGGACTGAACAGCACTTCATGGAGATTCTAGAAAGTGTCTTTGAGCAGATATTTTTTCCTCTGAGACCAAATGAGTTTCCTCTGTAAATGAGAGCACAAGGACTCACTAATTCAGATTCAGCACCCATGATAAATTTTGTCTTTCATTCAAAATGCTTATACAATGACCATCATTATCAGAACTCCAGAATGGTGTGCACAATGTATTCAAGCATCTGGCAGGGTGGGGATACACCCTACACTCACATGTTCCTTACTTCTCTACCCTTCATGTACTCTGCTGTTCCCATTTTGCACCTGACATGGCTGCAAGTCACCATTTGAGAACACATACCTTGGTGTCTTCCTTTTTTCCAGCCTTGGGATCTTGAATAAAGACATTTTACAAATTAGTATATTTCCCTTGTTAGTTTCCTGTATCTATTAATATCCAGGTACGATAAAGCCAAAAATGATAATATGGAGTATTAGTTTCAAAACTCTGTTAGCCTTCATTTCTTTCCTGGGCTGCTTTCAATTAAGCAGGCATCTTGCAAAGTTTACTGTACTATTATTGTACCTTTATTATGTTTATTATATGATGCAGGATAGAAGACATAACCCTATAGATATAGTTACAGAAGATGGTGGACTCAGGGTTCTGTGCTTTACTTGTATACAGTAGGAATGCTGTATCCACAGGATCAGTAACCGTGGTTTCACTTATACACTGCCTGAAAATATTAAATTAAAACCCCCTAGAAATATGCATTTCCATAGTGTATTACCAGAACTGGCCACTAAAGGGGACCAGAGATTATGCTACATATAGCGTTTCTATTCCAATAATTTTTGGCATCCACTGGGAGGGGGGCTTTGAAGTAACCTTCTGTGGATACTGTTGTCCTGCTGTAATCAAAGTTCAATTTAGTGCCACTTGCATTCAATTATAACAATTGGTTGGCCAGATATTTGTGCAAGCAAAAACTTTGCGAGTCAACCTACACATCTTGCATACAGGTATCTAGATCAGATTTAAAACTACAAGGTTGGAGGAAGGGGACAACAGCCAGAGGGATAGGCTGATGGGTAATAAGGAAACAATAAAAAAAATTGTTACAGCAAAAGCAAGGCATAAATAATCCCATGAGCAGCAAAGAGTCCCTATGCAAAGGGTAAACTATAGGATAGACATTGACATGCTTTTGTGAAATCACTATGTAAGCAGGAAAGTGTGAGGTTAGGTGCCTTGTTAAGAAGATTCCCCACTGCTAGTGACAGAGGTGGAATTAATTCGGTTTGCACTTGATGAAAAACTAAACAAACTGAAATGCAGTGACGTCCTGGCATTTGCACTTCTGACTTTTCAGTGGAGTTCTCTGATTAACTTATCCACACACATACGGGAAAGTGTTTATTATGCATTTATTTATTTATTGAAAATATTTTTATCCTGCCTTTCTCTTTTAAAAGGACCCAAGGTAACTTACATAATTAAAAAGACAGTATTTAAAAGCTAAAAACAGTAAGCATACAAATCTTTTAAAAGAATGAAACAAATAGTATATTTAAAATGGTAAACAAAATCAGTACTAAAACACATTTAAAACAAGTGTTCATTTTGGTGTAACAAAGTTATGCCAGCATAAGCGTACCTAGTGTTACATCCAGTCAGCATTGCACGCTTTGATTGTGCAATCAGTCATATAGTTTACAGTGTGCCTGTTGCACAACAAGCATGCAGAAATGCTTTGTGAATAGCACTTCTACCTTGTTGTGATTCTTCCTACTGCTGAGGCAGCTTCATGTTATGTACTCATAGCTGCACAACAAGATTACAGCACTAGTAGAACATCTCGATACATTAGGGAGAAATGCTTATAAAATGTGTGTTGGACAAATTTGTACAAATAAGAATTAATAGAAATGTGTACAGAAATACACAACAGTGTGCATGTATTTTCGTGTGGAATTGTGGGGTAAAACTTCAGACTGAAGATATCCATTGCTACTCACTGCAGCACTAGCCAAGCTCATACTTACTACAAACTGATGTACTCTGGAAATAGTTAGATAGCTAACAATAGAATGTGTGAAGCAAGCAAGCAATTGATACAACTCACGGTATGCAAGTTCCTGATCAGAATTAATGGAACTCTCTGGCTGGGTCAGGTAAGACATTGATTCTTCATACATGTTCAAATCATCCATTCTGGTAGTAAGAGAAATGGGGAAGGAAAGCATTATTATCTAAACCATTCCTATGGAAAAGAGACACAGAGCTGATGGATCAGTCGATCTATAACATCTGAGTACTGAAAGCAAAAAGAACACATGAGAAAATGCCAAAGAAGAGGAGGTAAAGGTAAAGGTTCCCCTTGACATTTAGTCCAGTCATGTCCATCTCTAGGGCACGGTGCTCATCTCCGTTTCCAAGCCATAGAGCCAGCGTTTGTCCAAAGACAGTTTCCGTGGTCACGTGGCCAGTGCGACTAGACACGGAATGCTGTTACCTTCCCACTGAGGTGGTACCTATTTATCTACTCGCATTTTTACATGCTTTCGAACTGCTAGGTTGGCAGGAGCTGGGACAAGCGACGGGAGCTCACTCCGTCGCGTGGATTTGATCTTACAACTGCTGGTCTTCTGACCTTGCAGCAGAGAGGCTTCTGCGGTTTAACCCACAGCGCCACCACGTCCCTTTTAAAGAAGAGGAACTCAGCCTTAATTACAGTGCCTATATACTCCCCCATGCAAAAGCAGCACCAGACGGTTGGGAAGCGGTGCAGGAGGTAAGTGGAGAGCAATTCATTGTCAGGGCAGCCCTATGAGGTGGACAAGAGGGTGTACATAACTAGGGACAATTGCTGGTCTAAGGCCAGGGGGCGGTTGATGTCTTTCAATCTCTTGCCTAGAGCTGGTTTGTCAATGTACCATTAACAACCGCTAATAAAATGCCAGCATCCCATGGACCACACATAATGTACTAGCAGGTTTTTAGCAGCAGATTGTCAACCTCGGGTTTTTTTTTTTCTAATTACTCTTAAAAAATCCCCAAAGCAGGCAGGGGACTTCACCCAAATGTTATTCTATCAAGCCAGCAATGCATTTTCTGGCTGATTCCTCTGTGAAAAGGTGACGGAGTTCATTGGTCATTCAAATGCCAACAGAGATCTCATTAGACTTTGCAAACTCTCCCGAGGAAGGTCCTAGATTGAGCTTCTAGCAGACAGAAGGTGCTGACTTACTAAAATAAAGTCCATGTAATTTAGGCATTCTGAGAGTTATTCTCCCCTTTCCTCCTTTTTACCATGAATGCCTGCCAGTTTCAGTTTATCTTTGACTACACCATAAATCATTACAGAAGGTTGACCTGAGAGACGCCAAGCATGCCACAAAAACAAACCCCAACGCACATGGGTCAGCTCGTTTATCAGTGGATTAGCATTAGTCACATGTCCTGGTTGTACAGAAATTATTCTAATGTTATGTTAGCAGACACTGACCTGATCTGGAAAACAGAAAACCAAAAATTCAGCTTTGTGTGAAGCACACCTACAACATGCCCTCAAACATTTCCTGTTTTTTCTTTTTTTAAATGTACTTTTTGTTGCTCATTACAGGAACTCTTGTTGGTTGGTTGGTTGATTTGGGGAATTCTGGAAGTTGTAGTCTGAAAAAGTAACTTCGTCAAGATATGATGGGATGTTAGTTTTTTCTCTTCCCCCCTCAACTAGTTGGAACAGATTTTCAGTGATGGTGCAGACATTCTTGGGGCTTAGCTTCCTTTCCCTAGTTTACTCACTGGCTTATCCATCTTGCTGAACTGATATGGGGATTTACACAGACACGTTTATCTGCTTATCACAGAAGCAGGTAGCCAAGACATGCACATGCAAAGAGAGGGAAAGGTCCTGAAACAGAACCTGCACTCCAAAAGCTGTCTAAACAAAGACCACCAGAAAACAACTTACCTAGCTTAAACTCAAGCTTGCTGCATAAACATAAATAAATGCCATCAAAAGCCTTGCCGGCTGACAGTCAGTGATAACAATAAAAGTCACTTCTCAGCATCTGCAGATTAAGCTTGCTCAAGCCTTTGCAAGCCTCAAACTATATAACTTGAAAAGTGTCAGAGAATGAAGATGTGGGGGGAAATTCAGTGTGGGAGGGAACCTCTTTGGAGAAAGGGGTACATCATTAAATATGGACATGGTATGTTTACCGCAAGCTCAAAGGAATACCAGAGAAAAGACAGCTAGATACAAAAGGGAGTCAGGCAGAACTGGGTCTGTCGTCTTGTAACAGTAGGAGAAAAACATATGCACATGAAAAAGTCTTGCACCTGAAATCCGCATTCTCTGCTCAGTTTTGCCTGAGAAAAAAGTTGTACAAAAATATACAGACAATCTTGCTGGTTCTGACCAAAGGCCTATTTTGTCTAGCATATTATTCCCATGGTGACCAATCAGGTGCTTCTCAGAGGCTGTGATTTGAGGTTATTAAACCCATCAGGTTTAATAACATCACTCTGACTTCAAGCATCTCCAGTAGTTAGGTACTAAAGGAGGAGGTGACAGGCCAGGCTTCATGTTTCCTTGGACGTGGACATTTAATCATCTTTACATGGCATCCAGGACCCTGGATCCTTTGGACGGTGTCCTTTGCCATATGCACACCAATGAGGCAGGGTGTCCCACTGCTAATAATATTTTATTTACATCATTGCAGTTGCTATAGCCAATCTGGGAGTCTTGATCACAGCACTGATAAATAATATAAACAAATATGGATTTATAAATAAAATAAACAACATAATTGTGTGGCTGCCCTCAAGTGTTGCTTTCATATTATACCATATGTCATCGCCAGAATTTGGAAAATTGCTTTCAGAAAGTCACTTGCTGTGCAGCTCATTACAAAGCCCCCATTATGCCAAAAAAATTTTTAAATGTTGCATTACTTGTTCCATTGCTGTTAATTTTTCACTGCCTTTTTAAAAAAAGAAAATATTTAAGACTGGCAAGAGAATAGCATAGAATTTGAATTCTGTTCAAATGTCTGTGAAAGTGCCAAAAAATGACTTTTCAAACAAAAAGGACAACCAGGAAACAGTGTTCATTATATAGAAAGTAAAGTTGTTCTTATGTATTATATTATTATTATAATGTAACTTTCTGTATTCTTGCTATCCCCCAAAGCAATGGGCTACAAGTAATTTGCTGTTCCCAATATCTGACAGTAACACTTTAAAAGGAATAATGTTATCCTTCTTTAAGTTAGTGGCTTAGCTGGGAAAAGGAATTAATGAGAAGCAACTCATTATTTGCAACTACCTTCTTCTAAAGTCCAAACTGCATTTCACCCAGCTTTCACTAGAACCACATCCACTCTAAATGTCATGTATCCACCTCTCCATTTTAGGAGATCTCATAACACACATCTGAGGTAGCTATCAGCCTGGGTCTGCAAGGATGATGAGGGACAGTATGTTTCTTATATAGCTTTCTAAAAACAAGCCTCGAGACATATAAATATATTTGCATGTTATTTGGACAAGCAGATTAACAACCTTTGAGATATCCAAGAGGTGGGGATGGACCACAGAGAAGATACAGACAAGTGGTTCATCCTGTACTTCCCCAAAATTGCTTCTTTGACGGACAAGCTGATTGCTTTCCAAGAAGAAGGACAACCATTTTAATCAACATCACTTGCTACCATTTGAGAGCTCTGCTTTCCCAGCTATATGAGAGGTATACACTTACATTTCAGGAGTGATATATGCATCATCTGTAGCATCTGCAAACAAAGAAGCAAAAAAGATTGCATAAAATAAACAATGGCCACCACCATGCTCCACGCTTGAGAAGTTAAATTTAGCTACACTCTTCAGTTTTGATGGAGTAACACTCTGACTGTGGAACTAGCATATGGTCTCCATGACACCCGGAGCAAGTTCACTCGCTTACGCTAACAGGGATTCTGTTGTGTAGGGAAGTACTGGCTGCCTCCTTACACAAGTTCCATAACTGAAGAACAGCAGGAGAGGTCAACAGAATTCCATCCATAGCATTTAGATGGATCTAGATTTAATCATACTTAGAGAAGACCAGGTGAAATCAAAGGACTCTAAGCTAGCTTTGAGTAAAGCAAGTTCCACTGATTTCAATGGATCTACTCCAAATATGTCTAAATGCAACCCATAGTGTTTAAGTGGATCTATTCCTTGTTATACTCAGAAGGCTCTCATATGACCCATGTTCTACAGGTCTTCTGTTGAATAACAAGGGCAAGGACTCTCTGAAAAGACATCTCAGTAGTAATTTCATTGTATGCTTGAATGGAAACAAGGGGTGTTAAAACTAGAAGCTTGGGTCACCCAGTCAACATACTCTGAAGCCTGGTTTGCAGCCTGGCAAGTCCTGAATTTCCTTTGCTTGTGGCCTGGCATCTTCGCAGGGAGGCAGCAATTCAGTGTAAGAAAAAGGCCAGCTAGTAGGGAAGAGGCTGGCTGAGTGCGGATGGGCAGAGCCTTCCCTAGCAGACCAGAAAGTAGAGGTTTCCACTCTGATCGGCCAGGGAAGTATGAAAGGAAGACCAGGCTGCACCTCCAGCAGTCTGCTGCTCATCTTCACCTATCCTCCCTTTTCAGGTAGGCAATTGTAGTTGGGTGTGCACTGCTAGGGAGAGGGTGGGGGAATGGTAACGCTTGTCATTATAGTTTTTTTGATTCTGTCACAGCTTCACTGGTTGCAGGAAAGGTGGCAGTTTTGTGCACTCACTGGAACAGATCCCTGGTAAGGGAGACGGGCAAGAGATCCCTTACGGCAGGGAGCAAAAAGTGAGGAACTGATGGTGGCATGCTTGGCTCAGGAGGGCTGCCACAGTCCCATGAAATAGGTGGCAGTGGGTTCCCCCCTCCCCAGCAATCTTGCACCTGGGAGATGTATACCTATATCTAGTCAATCACCCTCAGCTGCCCAGTGTGGGGCTGGAAGGTTGGCATCAGCTGCCAGGCAGGCCACTTGATGCTGGGATTCTTTCCGTATGCTGTGCCGATGCTGTTCCGCTGCAACCAGTCCAACCTATGGCCTTATATTATACATATATCATTCATTCTTCAATAAAGCTGTTAAACTGTATATTAGTCTGAAGAAGTGAACTTGTCCACAGACACTCACATGAAAATATAGCTGTTAGTCTTTAAGGTGCCACAGCTTTTTTGTCTTCTGTATTTTTTCTTTTGGTTTTGCCTGATATACTAGCACAGATTAACACAGCTACCTCTTCTAAAACTACAACTGTATGTTGGAGGGGCAGCACAAAGTTAATCTTCCCCAGGTCCACAAAATGTGTGCTGATGTGTGAAAGCTTCAAGGCCTAGTGTCTTTGTAGAGGATCACAATAGAGAGAAGGATGACAGAGTAAAGGACTCTCCAAAATCATATGTAGCTCCAGAGTTTCATAGATACAGAAAAGATGGCATGATACATTTTTAGAATATATATCTGGAAAATGCAGACAAACTTTCTAATGTTTGCATCTTATTGATTAGATTTTTTTAAAAGCATAAAAAATTAATAGTGAGCAAAATAAGCTATAACAGATTTCAGATCTTTAAAGATTTCAAGTCTGATGAAATCACCAGTCTAATGATACAAATACCTTAGTGCTTCTATGCTCTATACAATGACCAATTTTAAAGTAGACTGAGGTGTCGTCGTGTTTTATGGAGAAATTCTGGCAAAATCCTGTCTGTGTATCACACTGAAGATCCCTTTCTGAAGGGAAAAATTGCCAGAGGAGAACTAAACCTGTTTTATCTGGAAGGGTGTATGTATATATGTACCAGGAACAACATTTACATCGGCTTCTGGAGGGGTCCAAACATCACACAATTCTGGCTAAAATGGCAAAGTGATCAGAACCTCTTCATGACGCTCCCATTTCCCAGGTGTGTTATGCTTCAGTTTGAACCTGCATCTCTTTATTCTTCCTAATTTATTGTTGTGCATTCTACAACTTGTTTACTGCCTCTAACCCAAACCACAGTTTCAAATCTATGAAAACCAAAACTGAGGAGTCAAATGCCTTACCTGGAAGGTTCCGACAGAAAGGACTAAGATCTACCTTGGGAGGCCTTGCTGGTTTCTTTGGTGGAGGACCAAGTGATACAATGGACGGAAGTGGCTTAGTTTTTGGAAGCTTGAGCTCTTCAGCATCATTTTGCCTTTCTATATCAGAATTAAGAAAAGGCTGTAATGTTGCAAAGGTTGGAAGGGAACAAGCAATTGTATTTTGGAATATTGTAAAGCTGAGCCCCTGAACATCATAGAGAATATAATGTTCCTCTGTACTTGGTAGATTCATGTGCCCATATTTTTAGATTACATGTTCACATATTACCATAGCTATGGAGTTGGTCTCAGGTTTGCCCTGGATGGTGACAATGATGATGCACCAGCAAGTCAATTCTGACTTAGGTGACCCTTTCCAAGATTTTCTAGGCAAGAGAGAATACTCAGAAGTGGTTTACCATTCCCCTTTCTGGGGGTGCCTAGAGACTGTGCAATTTCCCAAGGCTACACAGGCTGGCCCTTCTCCTTGGATGCACAGTGGGGAACTGAACTCCTAATCTCTGGCTCCAGCCACATACCCAACCCACTGAGCTACCGAGCCAGACCTGTCACATATACAACCAATTTTAGAAGTAGTGCCCACTCCTAACACAAATTGTACCCTGCGTGTCAGGACAGAGCATTCACCATATTAATTTCTAAAACTCTAGTGAAGGAAGGGAGAATTCAACCTACCATGAAAGGGAATCTTAGATATATGCCTGAAGCTTTTCATGGCATGTTTGGCAAAGATGGCACAAGCCTGTAGGCAAGTAAAACTGTGGTTTGTGTCATTTGCTCTCCTGTAAGTCACCAAAGCAGCAGGAATTAGTTAACTGAATGTCGGGGCACTCTTGTGTTCCAGCCACCAGAAAAGGAAACTGGTGTGCACTGGCAAATAGGTTTTCTACCACCATTCTGTCACACAGCAACATTTCAGACTAGGCTCATTAAAAATGGGAAAAGGCACAACACTTGAAAGGTCCATAGAAAGGCTAGCCAAGACAATATCCTGGAACATGCACACCATGGATTCTTATCTTATTTGTCACCTGCATTTCACTGTAAGTTGGCAAAATTGCAGGTCGATGTTAAGTTCCAGTAAAAACAGATTTTCCCCCACCCCCCAGCATGAAAAACAACAACAAAATCAGTCTATTTTCATTTTTGGCATCTGTCCCAGAATTTGTGAGGAAGGCATGCCAAACTAGAAGCTTCTTGGTTGCAGATTTCTTCTTTTGATTCTCAAAGGGCAAAGCAGGATTAGTTTCAACCACAACTTCCAAGTACCCTGTGCTAACGTGCGGAGTTATAACATTTAACCTTCACAGTAACCATGACAGCAAACAAATCTCTTACTATTTATGAAGAACGTACTTTGATTAGCAGTGAGGTGACTTCACTGCAGGGATTTAGCCAACCACTAGCAAAAACAAAACAAAACACTGAGCTTATTGTTATCTAATGTACTATCCAGTCATTTCCAACTTATGGCAACCCTAATGAGGTTTTCAAGGTATGTGCAATATTCAATGAGGGGTTTTACTGGTGCCATATCCCCCAAAGTGAGTTTCCATTGTTGAGAGGGTATCCGAACCCAAGCCTCCTGAGTTTTACTCTATCAGTTTATCCACTATATTACAATGAATTTCAGCTGAACCAGTGTGGCTCTGTTGGGATTGCTTATGATTTATTTGTTGCCTACCACTATTAGTCTCCAAGCCTTTTTCCCCTCTTTCCATGGAGAACCATGTCCTTGAGCATGCTGCCAAACAGATCCAGAAACTATTAGCTAGGTTTAGCTATCCAGCTCAACTGGAGCAGACTGCAGCAGATTAAATAGGGCCACTAAAGGTTGCATAGAGGTCCAGTATGCCACATGGCATGATTCTTGCATCCACATGGAATACACACCTCAAACACCACTATTTAACCTACCTTCCTCAAGAAAACAACAAATCCCCCTCTTTGCTCCCTTCCTCTCTCCTCCTTTTTTCTGGGAGAAAGTGTTTATTCCCCCCCCCCCCCGCCCCAAGGTATAGTGCAGAAGTGTGGTCTTAATAGGCTTAAAAAAACCTTTTGCTTCCTTTCTCTGTCCCTCTATGGAGGAGCAGAGGAGGCTTTTAATTTCCCAATATCATGAAGTGCTTAAGCAACTTAACAATATTGGGAAATCAAAGGAGGAAAGGATATTTAAAGCGGCAAACTCCACTTTGGTTTGATCACAGCAACTGGACTTGCTGGAAATGAACCAAAACAGAGCAATCCTCCTCACACCTAAAAAAACTGTAGCCCCTGATAGGGAGCCAAGGAGGTGCAAATAGGAACATTCTAGGAACATGCTGGTTTCTGTCAGCACTTATGCTGTCTGGTTGCCAGCAAAAGAAGTGAACCAGCCCACCCCCACAGTGGACCAAATAGTGGGACAAATGCCCATGTTGTCACCCCCTATGCCAAACTGAGAGTTGGCATGATAAATTCCTGTTTATTGGAGAGAATGGGAGGGGGACACCAGCACCCCTCCTGCCCTGATGGACATCTATAAACAAGTCACTCAGAAAATGGCAGTTCCTCCATCATAAACCTCCCACCATCACCACAAGATTCTTTTGATCATTCATTATAGTACAAAGCACAAGATTCCTTAGATCATTCATTATAGCACAAAGTCCCTCAGCTGTGTTCCAAATCTGCCTATTATGCAGTTCTGGGAATGCATACTGATTAAATCCAGCCTAACACCAAGCAACATCTTTATCATGCCCTACTTACTATGACAGCTGGCTGGATAGCTCAATGGTTTAGGTATCTGACTGCAGAGCCAGAGGTTGGGAGTTCAATTTCCCACTGTGTCCCCTATGAGTAGAGACAGCCTCTGTGGCCATGGGCAAGCTGCACAATCCCAGGGCACCCCCAGAAGAAGGGAATAGTAAAACACTTCTGAGTTCTCTCAAACTAGAAAACTCTGGAAAGGGTTGCCCTAAGTCAGAATTGACTTGACAGCACATGATTATTATTATTATTACTCACTGTGAACCTTCTACACAATGGTAAATGAGGATGTACAATTGTCTGAAAAATCCATCTTCAAATACTTCCCCAAGTTTTTGTTTGTTTTGAAACAACACAGCTGAGCAACTAAGCTGCTTCATTTTTCCTGCCTCACATTTTGAAAAAAACAAACAAACCCAACTTCCAAACAAAACAAGGTCGATACACATCTGAATACAGTTCATGCTCACTTCTGAAAATCTGGGAAGGATATTCAGGTCAACCAACTTTGCCTGAGGTCTGTTTCTTATCTCTCAGACAGTTCACCTATCATGTTTCACACCTATCTTCCACACACACACAAAAAAAGGGGGGGAAAACACCTATAGCTGTTCTCTGCCTTCTTAGTTCAGTAGACATAGTTTTAAAAAGGCATTAAAAGTACGAAATTTACCAGTTAAAGATTGCAGAGTCTTGCTCGGTCTGCCTGTCTTATTAGTACTGGGGGAAGAATTTATAAATTTAAGATCTCCAGGTGTCAAATTCTCTGAACCTGTATGGCCCCTCGGTGGAAGAGGTGGTGACACTGTGGGAAAAGGAGTCAGGTCCCCTTGAGAAGGCTTCTGTGGTGCAGCAAGTGTCAAGGCTTGGACATTTTCACACATTTCAGCTTTCTCCTCCACAGCGACAGAATTATTATTGCTAGTGCTTAGCTGTGCAAGAGAGGTTGTCCGTTTTGGGCATTGGGGTGGCAACATGGAAGACATCTGGTCTCTCTGCAATGCTGCAGCACTTTCCCAAATGCGCAGAGTGCTGTGGAAAGAATGATCCGCTAACCCGGCTTCTTGAGGGTAGCCACAGGACACTGGACGTTGTTTTTGAGAATGGGCCACAGGCACAGATGCTTTCCACGGAGTTCCTGGAGACTCCGTAGCTTTCTTTTCATTGTTTTTCCTTATTTCAGACAACTCACAAAGCTTGACTCTGGGCAGGACCATAGGTTTGATAGGTGTTGTCTCAGACTTCTGGGACGTGCCGCTGAGTTGTAACTCAGCTGCAGCTAAGCTGATATATGCAGGCTTTTGCTCATGATCTGGGACTTGTGACAGGTGTGAGGACCTGGGCTTGGCACAAGGGGCAGCCTTGGAATCAGGACCTTGCCGTGGGATGATTTCTGGAGGTTGTACTCGATGCAAAGTCTTGGGTTCAGGAGAGGGTGTTGAACTGGCACCAAGATGTTGCCGTGGGCTGATTTCTCCTGAGGGCTTGTTGGATTCATTTTGGAATTTTGCTCGAAGGGTCCTGAAGTCTTCAGCTCTTTCCTAAAATAACCAAGGACAGGCAACCATGAATTGCAACTTGAGCACAAAAATTATAAACCAAACAGTTAGTGAACAGAGAATAGACACAGCATTGAATAAGAATGTAATGCAACAGGGTCATGTTCAAACCAGACACGTTCTGGCTGAGGCTGACTAATATACAGAGTGGTTCTTTGCTCATTGTGACAATTTAAAGCTAAGACTGAGAGTTTGCCTACTACTAAAAAGAAACAAAGGTGGGGGCAAAAAGAAGGGGAAAAGAAACATGGAGACGACAAGGGAAACCCTTGAAATGAGGAGAAAAATAGTAATACAGTGGCTACAAAGAGTAGGGTGAGACTCCTCCTTCAAGTTCTTTGTACAGAACAGCAGAAAGGGAGAAAGAAGGGGGGGCCCAGATTGCCTGTGTCTGTTTTAAGAAATGGGACATAAATTCCAAATTGCTAGTTGAAAAAGAGCTTGAAACCAACATGCATGCTGCAGCTGTTTCCATCTAAGATGCTTACCTGGCCTCTGCACCATTGACCATGTGAATTTGGGACATTAAAAATAGCACATAAGTTTGGAACTGCCCACAAGAGCATGATGCACAGCCTTGAAGAAGATGATTTATCATCAAAAGCTCACTATTTATTTTTCATTTTTGTTTGTTTTATATTCTTAATGGTCGATTAAAGGCATCACCTGCTCCTGCATTTGTATTGTTTCCATGGCCATGTGGCCTTTTCCTGATCTTTCCAGTTGTTATCAGTTGCTTTACGTGTACAACTCTGGAGCAGTGTCTGTATTTCTGTTTCTATGATGGGAAAACTGGCACTTATATTCTCAACAATGTTAAAAACCAGGACACTGTATGTTATATGGTTGTGTGATAATTGTTGTTGACTGGGCCACTGTGGTCCAGGTACAGCAGAGACATGTACCCTTAGGTTCTGAATGCTTGAAAAATCCTGTCCTCTTGCATCAAAGGGATGGGACAAAGGCCAAAAAGAATGATATAATGTTAGTCAAAGAACGGGGGGAAGGAACCACCACATTCATCACTTGCACACAACCAAAATTCACTGTTCAGAATGTTGCTCACTGTGTTCTTATTTAGCTTCTGGTTGGCTCCAGCATATCACAAATGAGCTGGACTAGATACACGGAAATAGGTCTTCATAAATATCTCCCAGACTGAGCTGTAATCTAGCCTCTGTTTCTTCCCCTTCTAGCAATAGGACTGCAGTCTAGATACAGGCATGAATTAAAAAATAAATCATTGAATTTGTTCAAAAATCACCATTTTGTTAATTCGTATACATACAAATCAATGCCCCAACAAATCTGAATCACTTAATTTTTAGTAATTTTTGATTTATCAATTCGTTTGGCTATAAATATAAATATATATAGGGGACGTGGTGGCACTGCGGGTTAAACCGCAGAAGCCTCTGTGCTGCAAGGTCAGAAGATCAGCAGTCGTAAGATCGAATCCATGCGACGGAGTGAGCTCCCGTCGCTTGTCCCAGCTCCTGCCAACCAAGCAGTTCGAAAGCATGTAAATGTGAATAGATAAATAGGTACCACCACGGTGGGAAGGTAACGGCGTTCCATGTCTAGTCGCGCTGGCCATGTGACCACGGAAACTGTCTTTGGACAAACGCTGGCTCTACGGCTTGGAGACAGGGATGAGCACCATGCCCTAGAGTCGGACATGACTGGACTAAATGTCAAGGGGAACCTTTACCTTTACCTTGGCTATAAAACATTCTCCAAGGCACCAAGAGACACCAACATTTAAGGAAAGCTTCCTCTGACTCTCCTCTACAATCCCTCCAAGATTGATGAAGACTGGGTTTCAGATGTCCAAGTTTCCCCCAGGCACCTACAGATGCCAAAATCACAGAGAAGCTTCCCATGACTCTCCTCTACAATCCCTCCAAGTTTGGTGAAGATTGGGGTTTCTGAAGCCAGCCGCTTTCCTGGGGGGAATGCACTTTGTGGGTGTATAACCTGGATGTCTGAA
Organism: Intellagama lesueurii; assembly: GCA_037013535.1. Lineage (NCBI taxonomy): Eukaryota > Metazoa > Chordata > Lepidosauria > Squamata > Agamidae > Intellagama > Intellagama lesueurii. Next base: position 171,613,156 of record JBAJHW010000004.1, on the reverse strand, counting down.
ACCCAGTCTTCACCAAACTTGGAGATATTGTATAGGAGAGTCAGTAGAAGCTTCTCTGTGGTTCTGGTGTTTCTAGGTGCCTGGGGGAGCTTTCCTGGGAGGCCCTCCTTGTGGGTGCATAACTCAGACATCCAAGACCCAAACCTCACCAAACATGCAGGGCTTGTAGAGGAGAATCAGGGAAAGCTTCCCTGCAGATTTAGTGTCTCTAGGTGCTTTGGACGCTGTTTTATAGGGTTTAAAATTAAAAAATGAATTGACTAATTGATTCATCAGGAAAATTCGTAAATTCATAATTCATGATTTTTTCAATCTCGATGAATCACAAATCAAAATTAATTACCATTTTTCTGATTCATGCCCATCTCTACTGCAGTCTGGGCCACAGCTCCATCACAGATCTTCAGTCCCCAGTGAGATGCACTCTTCTCTCAACATCACCATGCTTGAGCAATGAAAATAAATATTACAGATAATCCTGTGCCATCAAGTTGCTCCTGATGTATGGTGAATGTAGTAAGGTTTTCAAGGTGTGAAATGTACAAGGAGTAGTTGACCACTGCCACCCTCTGGTCAGCTTTCATGGCTGAGCAAGGATTTGAGCCCAGGTCTCCTGAGTCCTAGTCTGACACACCACATTGGCTTTTAAGAAATCCTACATTGGCAAATATATTTGAGGAGAAAACACAACATTCTAAAACTATAAAATGTCTTAGGTAAGCTGTGTCCCAACATATTTTAACTAGGGACCCTAGTGGGGATTTGGAGAAGGAATTGTAATAGACCTCCCAAACTGATGCCTCAAGCCCTGTTTGTTCTACAGTAACCTTGGTACCATCTAAAATACAACAATGTACCTGGTAGTAACTTCAGGATTCAGCCCAGGGAGTCAGATTACACAAGCCAGACACTGTAAAGCATGATAGTGGAAGTGACCATTTCTGTTCTTGATGTTCCTGTGTGTCTTGACCTGCCTTATACACTATGCCCAGAGTGGCCTTGGCTGCCAGATGGGCGGTATATAAATCAAATAAATAAATAAATAAATATTATACATTTCCTTACATGTTTGTGAGAAAATGTCTGGAGAGAACCAACCATGCAGATTGGTTCTCTCCAGACAAATTGTATTACTCTGATATAGCTTTTCAGATCAGAAGACTAGAGAGAAGAGACAACTTAGGACAGAAGTCCTATTATGTTTAAAGAAAGACATGGGTACCTTTAATGAGAAGGCAACACAGATGAGCCTTGTCTTGATATTTTATTTAATTTTTTGTAATTGCATCCAGCATATTAAATCCCAAACAGTTTCTCCTGAATAGCCTCTTTTAGTCAACTCCTTTATTTACACATTATATACTGTGATGCAAAGCACCTAGGAGATATTTCATTTGCTCTGATTATACTAGAGTAGCCAGCTGTACGATCTCTAAAACCCACCATGCCAGAGTCTTGTCAAAACTGGAATGTATATGCAATTAACATTCCCACAAAGGAAAGATGAACAAAACCCTCTGATCTGCATCCAAAATATTGCCCAGAGTTATGACTACAACCAGTGGAAGCCAAGACAAAATAAACACCATTGTTTCTGAAGCATGGCCATAATACCTGTGTGTATATTTTAAAATCAGCTTTAAGTGCACAGCTCTGTTTATAGTCCTTTACTGTAAACCAGGTGCTCCTTTTATTGTGGAGTTTTTTCATTAGGGCTATGCAGGGTGAAGACACAGTGAAAGAAGACACATCTGCCAGATTACCACCACCCCCATTAGAAAGGAGAATGTTGTTGCCGCCATTGTTTTAAGGAAAGCTTTGTGATTTTATGTACTAATCCACAGCTGCAATAAAAAAAATTTGAATCCTCTGTAGACCCCTCTTCCTTTTTTCCATTGGGCACCACAAGCACTGCTGCTTCTCTGTATAGTACGTCCATTTAAAAGCTGAATATATTGAGCTCTTTGACTCTGGAATAATTTCTATAACTACAAACATGTCGCTCCTAGTGGAAACCCACAAACTGAGCACCCAACTGAGAAGTTTTTAGATCTGTGGTCTTGGGTGGAGGGGAGAGAGGATCTCCTGAGCTACACAAGAGTTATTTTATGATTCAGTGTAGTTCAGTTGTGTCAGAACTGGCAACTACTAGTTCATATACATTACATTATATAGGTTTACAAACAAAGAAACAGAAACACATCAATCAGCATTCAACAGGCACCTATTACTTACAAATGAATATCAAGATTGCCTCAATGTATTGGCTACCCCATTAATTCATATAGCTAATGTTTCCTTTTTTTCCTTAACATTTATCTGCTCTTTGGATCTTCATAAGTTATGAAGTCTGTCAGAAACCGATCTCCATCTAATGTATACATCCTTGTGAGTTCCTGGTGCCTCTGACCCTGGGCATGATAACCAATGACCATGGCGTTCCTACATAGAACAGACCCTCATGTAATAGGCTGCTCCTTCTTCAGTATGTTTTCTCCTGACTAGGCCTACAGGCCAAGCATTAAGAAATGGATACACGATCCTACATTGGTTGTTCATCAATCATTAATAACATACAGAGAAGATTTATGCAGGGAGGGGGAGCAATGCTGAATTTTATTTTGAGTTTTCCCTCCCCTAACACACCCCACGGCAGAATGAGCCATCTTGCAATTCCACTGGTAGTCGTTTAAGTGTTTGTTACTTACTGCCTTGTCAAATATATTTGCTGCTCTTTAAAATCCAATCATAGTTACGTCAGTGACATTTCATTCTTCTTGGGGTTTGCTCTGTATTTATCTGCCTCTTTGTAGCTTTGATCATTTAGACAGCCACTGTGCTGTGGAGGCTTACCTCACTGGACCCAACACTGTGTAAACATCAGGAGAGGAGTGACTAGCCACCCTCCCCCCACCTGTCACATTCTTCACAGCTACAGTTCTGGGTCTGAAGAGAAGAGGTTCTTGCTCACCTGTAGGCTTTACACACAAGCAAGAAGCCTGGAAAATCTGGGCTCTTGCTCATGTGTAGAACTTACACATGAGCAGGGCTATTTTCTTCTTCAGATCTGGCATGGTAACGGAAGGATGCAGTGAGTCAGGAGGGTCGGGCTAGAGGCTTTTCTCTATGTGTATTCACAATGCCGAGTTGAATAACCCCTGTGTAAGCACCAGAGAGATCCAGTTTGTATCTCCCACTAAGCCATGAAATTTCCCCAGTGACTGTCTCCCTCACCCTCATGAGGAAGGAAGACATCTTGAAATCATTGGAGGAAAACTGCAATATGAATGCAACAAATAAATTTCTGCCTGGCCAGAGATTAGCACTAAGAGTAGATTTGGGGTTGCGCCACTTCTGAATCTCAACCAGATTAACCCTTCAGAAACCACCGTACCATTCTGACCACAGATGATTTTGGAAGCTAACCAGGGCCATGCCTGGTTATGGAATTTTTACTGGAAATCACTAGAGAACATTCAGGATCTCCTGTTAGGGCTGGGGCTGCAAAAGAATCCTGCTTGAAACCTTGGAGAGAAGCTGCCAGTCAGAGTTGACAATACTGGACCAGATGAGGAAAGGGTCTGATGCCATATAAGACAGCCTACTGCTCCTGCAACAAGCTGCGGGCCTCATTCAGCTCCTGATACACCCAAGCACAAGTGCTGGATTCATGTTTAAGGTCTCAAAGTTTGGATAATTTGATCAGTTCTACAACATAGCCAGTTGTTGAGGGAAAGGATGAAACTAGTTGCTGGCCCAGCATCCGAATGCTACCAGAGTATAAGTTGAAATGGTAAGACCGAGCCCCATGGCACAGTAATTAAACTGCAGTACTGCAGTCAAAACTCTACTCATGCCCCAAGTTTAATCCCAACAGAGTCAGGTAGCCCGCTCAACGTTGACTCAGACTTCCATCCTTCCAAGGTTGGTAAAACGAGTAACCAGCTCAAGGTGGAGGGGAAGAGTTCCTTGCTTAAGTATGTTGTAAACTGCCCAGAGAATGCTGTAAGTACTATGGGGCAATATACAAGTCATAAGAAGGAGAAGAAGGAGAAATGTTTGGATAATTGACATTGCAATTCCAGGAGATGCCAGAGTTGAAGATAAAGAACTGGAAAAAGTAACAAAATACAGAGACTTGGCAATTGAAACATCTCACTTCTGGATGAAACATACCTCAGTGGTCCCCGTAGTCATCGGGGTTTTTGGAACAATATCAAGACATTTCACACAGTATTATAAGCAGTTGAAGATATAAGAAATAACACCCTCAGAGCCACAAAAACCAGAAATATTAGGAACAGCATACATACTGCACCGATATTTAACAGATACTTGGGGTTTTGGTCAAAACTTGTATCTGTTATGTAATGCCAGTCAATGTTTGTATAATTCTGATTGACTGTGCCTGGTATTTTTGAATAATAATTTTCATTCTAGAAATGATGCTTTGGGGACGCACATAATCTTCTTGAGATGATTGGAATAAAGGGCATAGCAGTTGGGCCTTTTGATGTGAGTCCTGCTTGATCATGGCCAGATCCTTGGTGCTATTTGTGTGTTTCTGGTTCTTTGTGAAGATCCCATTCCTATGAATGACAAGGCCAGGTCATAGACTAAATAGTGCAATGAGGACAGAAGCGCATCGGTGGCAGTCTGTAAAGCTGGTGCCCTCTTCCCCACCGCCACCACATTTTCCCTCCCACTACCAGGGAAAAGCCTCCACCAGATTCCTAACATAATAACTGGAAACTGGGTGAGTGAGGGTCTGTAAAAAACGCAATGGGCACTGTCGTCTCGGACTACTTCTTACAAAGACAATGAAGGGTGTCTGCACAGGGAGTCTGCTGTTTCTTCTTGGTTTCTTTTCCTTTCTCTTTCCCATTTCTCATTGTGACATTTGGATGTCAGTGTGCTGCTCCACCCTACTAATGCCTCTGAGCTCTTTGCCCCAACTTGTGGTCTCCTTAGAAACACACAAACACCCTTGATTCAGTTCATTTTTTTTTACATTTGTCTGAAGGCAGAACACACTGCTGTTTATTCCTCCCTACCATATCTTGTGTGAAAAGAAAGGCACCACACAGAAGTTTTGAGAAGAGCAGAAGGTTGTTATCATTGCAGCCAGTCAAGAATTAGAAGAGTGAATTCAATTCTTAATCAATTGTATATATTAATTAAAATTTCTCTCTTTCTTTATCCAAAGTTCTCAGGGTGACTCCTCCTTAAATTCCTTAAAAGCAAGTTCTATAAAGTTCAACCTAATCAAAATAAATACAGTGATCCAATACATTAAGATCAGACAACAATCGTCAGATGAAGTCAGGTTTTAGCCTGGTAGCAAAACAAAGCCACATCCTGCTGTGACCAGCCCCCGACCAGTGGTATTCCATGGTCAAGAATTTGGGGATCTGTGAGGTTAAACAAGATTTTCTGTGCCTCTTTATATGTATCTACTCAGAATTAAGCTCCATGGAATCCAGGGGACCCTGCTCTCAGGAAAGAAAGTGTAGACTTGCAGTTTAAATGTACTACCATGTGCTCATAGAATACTATTCACTTGTCAGTGAAAAAGAAATTTCTGTGGAGATCGCCAGAATTTAATATCACAGAGCAAGTCAGGAGCCCAGGCTTTTTTTCTAATGCTACATTCAAGCAGAACATCATTTAGTTATAAAGGAAAGGCTTCATAAACAAAACAGAGATATCACTTTGGTTCTAGATGGACTAAGGGATCAAACATGGAGTTCTTTCCTCTGAAGCAAATGTCCATTTTTATCATGCCTTTCCCCTGAATCATTCAGAACTACGTACATGGTTTTCTTCTCTCCTCTGTTTTATATTCAATTTAACCCTGCACAATATGTCTTGAAAATGTGACAAAGTTCACCATGAGCTCTATGATGGAGTAGGACATGTCCATTGTAGGTGACTCAGAATGTGAAAGGTGGCCAGATACCACCACCATCCTCAGCCAGCACTGGTCACTGGTTATACTACACACTCTACATGGGACTACCTCTGGAAAGTGTCAGGAAACTTCAGCAGGTCCAAAACACACCAGCCAGACTGCTAACTTGAGCTGGTCACAGGGATCACATAACTACCTTATTACAGCAGCTCCACTGGCTATCAATCCATTTCCGGGCACAATTCAAAGTGCTGGTTCTAATCCATAAAGCCCTAAATGGCTTAGGTTCAAGCTGTCTCAAGGACTGCCTCTCCCTTTAGGAGCCTGACCAGATGTTAAGATCATCAGGAGAAGCCTTTCTCTTGATCCCACCACCTTCACAAGCGCACTTGGTTGGGGGCACAGGCCTTCTCTGTTGCTGCTCCAAAACTTTGGAACTGCCTCCCACAGGGGGCCAGCCTGGCCCCATCTTTGCTGTCCTTCCGAAAGTAGGCAAAGACCTTTCTCTTCAGGCAAGCTTTCCTTTAACGACAGCCTGCCTGTGTGGGGTTTTTTTTTTAAATGATTTTTGTACTTTACTGCTTTGACTGTGTTTTGTATTGCTTTTGTTTACAATTTTTTACTGTGGTGTTTGTTTGTTCCTTTAATATTTTATACTCACTGTTAGCTTTACATACTGTCTTTTAATTATGTAAGCTGCCTTGAATCTTTATTTAAGAAGAAAGGTGGGGTAAAAATATTTTACATACATACATACATACATACATACATACATACATACATAAAATCAGTTCTCCAAGATGCAGCAGAAGCACTAGAAAGTGCAGTTCCATGAAAAAAAATAGCTTTATAGGGTGTATCTTAACAGTTTCACTTTGTTAACACAATTAGCTTTTGTGATCCTGAAGAGCAACCTGCTCCATTTATCACTTTTTTAATCAAAGCAGGACTCTGACCCCGGCCGACACAACTGAATGGAATTTTGCTACATGCGTCAGACACCAAGAGTAGAGTTTGATGACACAGGACAGCCAGGAAGTATTTACTCATGCTGGCTCCCCTGGCAAATCCACCCAAACCTTCTCCAAAAGTCAGAAAAGATGACAAGGAAAGGATTACTCCAGTAGTTTCACAGTCAAAATAAGAGCAGCTAGAAAAATCCAGGAGAGAGGGAGTAATCTACCAGAACAGTTGGATCAACACTGCAGCAACTAGATATGGGGCTACTAAGAAGTAAATCTCACTGGCCAGAATCCTTTTGGTGGTCTCTAGCCAGAGCAGTCCCATTGAAACAGTGAGATTTACTTCAGTGTTGATTCAACAATTGATTCACTGGCTCTAGGAACAGCATCAGCATATTGACCATGGTGTTCCTTAGTGCATTCAGGACTGCAGCCATTATAAATGCTGCCAGGCTGCAGGATTTACATCCCTGTTACAATCAAATGTGCCAGGTACTCAGCTCCCCCCACCCCCCACAAAAAGGTAAAGACATTAAGATGATAAGAGCTCTTCTCTTAACCATACGTATGTGCACTGCTTGTGTCTGAGAAGTCACTCTGCAGGTATGTTAAAATCATTATTCTCATTGACTTTAGAAGTCTAAAGTTTAATCCCAGTTGAACTAATAAAATCTACTTAATAGGTACCTTTCTATCTTGCCTTCCCTCTAATGAGCTCAAGGCATTGCACATGCTTCCTTTCCTCTTCATTTTATCCCCTCTGTAACAGGAGAGTCTGAGGGAAGGGGACTGAGCCTAATGAGTTTCATCACTGAGACTCTGCCTCTGATGCTCTAACCACTATACCACATAGGCTCCAGAACTAAATAGTTAAGAATATGATCCTGTTAATTTTTAACTAACTCCACATAACTACCGACTCACTTTTTTTTTAGCCCTGGAAGACGAGGAAAAACAACATTGCCAGCCCCAACATTGCATAGCACAAGTCCCCCTGAAATTAAGAAGAAGAAGCCAAAATCTTGAAAACAATGTTTTGCCTCCTAGCTGGCCAGTTCCTGAAAAGTTAAACTGGTTCCCTGCTCACTGCAGTAATTCATGAAAAGTTAAAGCTGTGTTGCAAGTGACTGGAGAAAAACTCTTTTAAACAATGAACAGGGTAAGTGCCCCACAAAGAAAACAGACACCCCCCCCAAGAGTTGTTTACCATATCCACGTCTCTGCTCCTGCTGTCATACTTCTTTACAAAATGGTTCAGAGTTCTTCCCCATCACGAGCGTTTGTTCTCAGAGCAGAGGTCCCAGGAACTTCCTCTGTCCACAAGGAGCTCAGAGAAATCCTGCAGGGAGAGGCAGTTAGGCTGACGTTGAAGAATTACACCTGAGCTCCTCCCTCACCAAACCCTCAGGGCATGAGGAAGCAGACTAGTCTCACCTGTAAATAGCTCTTCCCTGTTTTTATGGGAGAACCCAACATGAGTAAAATACACATACATACGCACAAATGGAATGTCAGCCTCTGGAAACTGTTAACACTGGAAAGGGGACACTATAGTTACACGTGAATTTGATGACTCTGCTGCCTTGGATTGGAAATAAATAAATAAAAAATAAATAAATAAATAAGAAAGTAAGTTAGTCAGAAAACTGGGCAAAAGTCTGTATATTAAAGGGGAAAAGTATATATATTTGGCTAGCAGATTCACAGCTAGGTCAATTACATACTGGGAAATAATGCTATTTCTCCTCTGAATTGACCCAGATTCTGCCACAGAATGAATTCTGAAAACACAGCAGGTGTGGATGTTTGTGGGAGATATGGAACATCACACTTTTATTGTTGAGAGAGATTTCTTATCTACTTAGTAAAGATATTATGTAAATAGATTGCCACTTTGCTATAAAACTCCAGCCCAACTACTTCAAGGTCTGTTTCCCCAGATTTCTCTTTGGCTTTTTTTTTTTTTAAAGGAGGTTAAAAAACCCTTAAGGTCACCTCGAAATTAGCAGTAGATTGAGGCAGACTAATTATATCTCACATGTACAGAGACAAAACCAGTTTAACTCCAGTCCATTTTAAAAAGTTAATGTAACAGTTAACTTTCTTCACTGAAACCCATGGAGTTTCAACGTGCTTGGTTAGGTCAACACGCCTGATGTTCCATAGCACTGGACATAGCATGAAGCACCCTCCATCCACTGTACATGGAAACAACTACCAGGATTTTCTTACTTGGTTTTCAAAAAGTTGCCTTTAAACCATGAAAAGAATAGAGTTGCCTCTCATTACATTACAATTGTGCTGTAGTTCCACTAAACTTTAACTAGACCAGTTTTAGAGATAAAAAAGTTGGTATATGGTATCCAACAGGCAGCACAGACCAGGTTTCCATTTCTCTCTGGTCTGGACAAGAATACAAAGTTGACAGTGGGAGTAAGGTATACAAGGGTTTGCCATGGTTTCCATTCTCCCCTGACATTTACAGATTTTTAGGAAAGCATGAGAAGGATCTGCTGTACCATATTGAATATGGCATCACCTGTGTTGTGATCCAAAACAGCAGATAACTAGTGATGTATTGCTGACAGTTACCACATGGAGCAATTTAAAACAGCTGCAAGATGTCCACAATGTGTAAAACAGCTCTGAGACAACACCCCATCCTTACTCTGACCCTTACATGCCATGTTTTTCCTCTTTAACAACGGTAAGCCTGAGGAGGGACAGCCATCATCTTTCATCATATTAGCGGCAATGTTTTCCCTTATAAATCTCAAGCTGCATCGAGGTCTCCTAAAGCATAAATACAAAGTAAAATATGGAAACAGTCATTTCCATAGAGCAAAAAAAATATGGCTTTTATTGCCAGACAATTTTCTTCCCAAGTAACATTTTTCACAGTAGGGTGCTATGGGCAGAGTGCAGAGTCTGAGCAGGGGAAAGCCCACCTCAAGTTCCCAACAGCTTTTGGGGCATTTTTAATTTAGTTCAGTTACTGGGCCATCACTGCAAGGTTTTAAATTTGTAGAATACTTTGTACAAGTGCTTTTAAAAGAATAAGATACTAGAGACAGAAAAGAATGTGAAGGTCTTCTATGTGACCCCTTGCTCAATGCAGGACCTCCAACACAGGGTGCTAAGGTATCTGTATTAGATGGATGTGCATCTGAAGGTTGAGGAACACTTGGTGATCCAGATTTTTTTTTCTTCAATGCTCCCAAAGTGAAACTAGCATGTGCATAAGAAAAGGGATTATGGGAGTTGTTTGTCCAAAATATTTGGAGGGTTTAAATTTATCCATGCTGATAAAATTTGTCCTTCAACACCTCTACCCAGCCTCTGCTAAATATCTGCAGGAAGCCTCTGTTCAAATATGTCTCATTCAATACCTTCCCACTCCCTCTCACGATAGTCTGTACTATCATCAAACAGTGCTTAGTATTAGGAAATTACTTCTAATGCTTAGGTAAGACCTACTTCCCTTCAATTTCTATGCAAGGAGACCAGACACATTAGGATGGTCCACCACCACCACTACCACCCCAAAGGCTACTGGATCTGATTGGTTTCCAGAATGCCTTAGTGGGGATTCCAACCAACCTGGTTGGTGCTCCCATCAAACCTCTGGTCACCAATTGGCACTCTTCAGAAACCAGGGTGCTGACCCAATTGCTCGCTGCTTTAGGACTTATCCCTCACCCTGGCTTACCAGTGAGCTACAAGCCACAAAGCAAGTGAGAAGGCTAGAGAGCAACTGGAGGAAAGCTCCCATGGTTGGTAGCCTGGCTGCGGTGAGGAAAATGTCCAACAAGGTTCTGCAAGGCCATTCAGTTGTCAAAGAAAGCTTATTACACCAAGCTCATTGATGAGGCTTCCGACCATCAAGCAACTTTCTACTAAGTGGTTTGCAGCCTGACAAATGCTGGGCAATCCAAGGGCCCTCAATATGATGTAATTGTTGATGTATTCTGTAATTGTTTTGCAGCCCATTTCCAATTCAAGATTGAGGCCACCCGAAAGGCCCTAGACTCTGCTTGTAATGCAGTTGATTGGGTTGAGATGTCCAATGCACTGTCTTGTCTAGTTTTGTTGTATCAATTTCAGTCTGTAATGCCTGAACTACTTCCTCATCAGACTCATGTGCCCTCCGGCTTGTAAAATCTACCCAAGAGGTTATGATCGAATGGGCCACTCAAATCATTAACACATCTTTACTCCTGTAAAGGTAAAGAGGGCTATATGCCCTCTTGTTTGAAGGAAGCAACTATTAGGCCTATTCTGAAAAAGACCAACTTAGTGACAGATGATGTCAACAATTACAGGCCTAGTGCTAACATCCCATTCATGGGGGAAATGATGGAGAGAGTGGAGGCATTTTGGGAAGATATTGATGGGCTAGATCCATTTCAATTGGGGTTCAGGCCCTGCCAGGGGACCAAGACAGTACTAGTAATTCTGCTCAATGACCTGATAAGGGAAGCCGACCATGGGAGTGTGACCTTGTCTCTCAGCGGCCTTCAATACTGTTAACCATGATATATTTTTGGACAGACTATTGATTTTGGGGGTTGGAGGCCTAGCTTTATACTGGCTCCTCTCCTTTCTTGAGGGTCATGTCCAAAAAGTTCAGCTTGGGGAGGCTGTTTCAACCCCTTGGGTTCTTGATTGTGGACTTCCACAAGGGTCGATCACCTCCCCAATGCTCTTTAACATCTACATGTGGCTGGCAGGGGAGGTCATCCAGAGTTTTGGAATGTGTTGTCAATATGTGGATGACACACAACTCTATCTTTCCTTTACCACTTCAGTAGTGGAAACTGTGTGGACCCTTGAGCAAGGCCTGGCCTTGACAATGGACTGGACAAGGGTTAACAAACTGAAACTGAATCTTGACAAGATGGAGATCTTGTTGTTGGGATGAGATCCAGACCAGTTAAGGGGTATTCTGCCTGGTTTGAATGGAGGACACACTCCCCCTAAAGGACCAGGTCCTCAATCTGGGAATGCTCTTGGACCTGGCGCTCTTCATGGAGAAGAAAATTTATGCCATCTACCTTTTTTCATCTTTGGCAGATTGCACAGTTGTGATCCTACCTGGGTAGGAAATCCCTGACCACACGTGTTCATGCACTGGTGGTCTTGAGAATCAAATACTGCAACACTCTCCACACAGGGCTGCCTTTGAAAGTGATATGGAAGTTAAAGCGAGTGCAATATGTGGCTGCCAGACTGATCACAGGAGTTTCTAGATTTGACCTGATCCTAGCAGATCTACATTGGCTTCCTGTCTGCTTCCATGCCAAATTCAAAGTGCTAGTGTTAACTTATAAAGCCCTAAATGGTTTGGGATCTCAGTACTTGTCGGAGCATCTCTCTGTAAGATCTACTACTGAGCCACCTGATCATCTAATTCAGTGTTGCTGCAAGAGGCCCAGAGAATGGACCTTTTCAGTGGTGACCACAACATTATGGAATTCACTGCCTGCAAATGTGCTCCCTCCCTGCTATCATTCAGGAAGCAAGTGAAAACAGTGTTATTTAAACAGACATTTTGATCCATTCTCTCCGCATGAAAGAAATTTCAAAACATTTTGTGTAAATTTCAGTTGATTTGTTGTCACCATCCTTGAGGGTTTTTACGTGTTCTTGGTTTATGCTTATGATGCTTGGCTTGTTATTCTGTTATTGTTATTTTCATCTTCTGCATTATTTTGTGTTCTGCATTGTGCATTATCTTATATCTTCTTCTCTAAGCTGCCCAGAGTAGATGGGTGGGATAAAAGTTCAATTAAAGAAACAAACAAACAAATTTATTTCCACCCTCTGGGTCTACTTCAGCCTTATGGAGGAACCAAGAACAAACCTTCCTCATCTTTGGCTTAGCAGCTCTTCAGCTATTAGAACACTGGTGTCATGTCTACCCTTTAACTCTTCCCTTCTCCTGGTCAAACGTAAGTAGCTCTTTTAGTTGTTCATAAGAGGAGTTGGTTTCCACACCCTTCTTCATTCTGGTTACACTTTGCAGGACATGAGCTGGTTTGCCAACATTCTCTAAAATCAGTCATCCAGAACTGGTCACAGTTCTTAAGACACAGTTCAAACAATGTTGCACACAGGGCACAGATCCAGATATGAGGTTGCTTGCTTGCCTTTGGATGGGCCATCCAGCCCTACCTGCTTGCTATGCCCAAACCTACAATGACAGAATATGGATGCCACCTGAGCAACTCCCCTCCCCCACTGTGTGGACCCTCTGTCATCCAAGGTATGCCAGAACTGCTGATCTAATCTGGGCAGGACCACTCAAAAACCTTTTTTCCCATGATCCCTTAAGGGGATCCTCACTATACAATGCAGGCACTTAGGCCTCATTCCCATCAAACTGCATCCAGCCCAATGTCCCTTATCATCAACCTCAATAAGGCTGTAACAAGAAGAAAAATAAAACACAGAACATTGATCTAGTTAAACCAATGGATTCTTCCTTTTCAGCAACCCCCAAATGCTAGACAAAAAAACCAAAGGATGCAGATAGCTGGTGCAGAGGAATAAGCATTGCTGCTTTCAATAGGACAAGAGACAGACTTTTTCAGCCAGGATGCATCCAATTGGCTGGCAGGGCTGCCTTCTCCTACACAGCCCAAGGGCTTCCGGGTTTCCCCAGAAGTTACCAGGAACTCTCAAAAGATGGCACTCAAGATTTCATCCATCCCTTCTAGCAACAGGACGCAAAATGGGACCTGTCAGGGGCTTATGATAAGTTTATGGGAAACTGGATACTCTGGGCCTACTGAAGCAGCTAACATATTCCATTTTGTACTCACCTCTTCTACTTAGTGAATGGTCTACACATTCTACAGATCAGAGGATGAAGTTAGCATATTCTTGACTGATTTCAACTGTTATTGGGGAAAAGTGGGCTGCAGGATCATGAGTGAACTGTAATGTGGGCTGTGTACCCCCCCCCCCTGAAATGGTACTCAAGTCTCTGATGGATGAAACCCACAGATGGGGAGTCATTTGTCAAGAAGCTTTGTGGTTTTGGACCCCAATTTATTGCCTGTTTGCAGCTGTACTTCTCTCTCAACAACAGGTCTGTTTTCTCCACTGGAAGCAGCTGTTGTTTTGTTTTTCTCACATCAGTGCTGCTGTTTTCAGAGAAAACACAGCAAGGAGACTGAGCAAGGCATCAGGGCTAGTTACCGGTGCAGCCCTATCTGACAGCTCCAACTTAACCGAGCAGAAGAATTTATTGGATCTCGTCACAACTCCACCTTCATAGTGAAGATTTTTTTAAAAAATAAAATTCTCCTCAGTCTTTCGACATTCAGGGTAAAGAACTGTGTTCACAAGTGATTTCTTTCAAAACGCCAAACCAGGAGTTCAGCAGCTACTGTGTCTCAATCCCAGTATGAGTTCAAACTAATCCAGCTTTGACATTGGAAAACTAATGAAATGGAAGGAAGGAATATGTATGTATGTATGTACAGATGGATGGATGGATCAATGGATTGATGGATCAATGTGTATTAGAGATGGGTGCTTTGTGTGCCTGACAGATTCATGCAAAGCTGTCAGCTCGGCACCATAGGTGCTGCACAGACCTTCTTCCCACCCCCTGGTCTGCTTGGACCACTTATCTGCCATCGCGTGTCGCTGGGGTCATTCTGCTCCAGCAGAGTGCCTATCTGGGTAGGAGCCTGGCCAGCGCTTGCTTGTCTCCTCAGGCAGCCAACCACTTGTCAGCTGCATGGGGAGAATCCCTGTCCCACCTCCTTGATGGAGTTGTCAGCTGCTGGAGGAGGCGGGGTGGGATGACATGAGCTCCTGCCCAGACTGGCATGCTGCCAGAGCAGAAGGACTCTGGCGACATGCGAAGAACTGTGAGTAGCCCAGGCAATGACAGGTAAGTGGCCCAACCGGCCCAGGGGATGGGGAGAAGATCCATGGAGCACCTGTGGTGCCGCTTTGTACAAAGCTGTCAGGTGCACGAAGTGCCCATCTCTAATTTTTACTGCACCCTTCTCCTTAAAAAAAAGGAACCAAGGCAGCGTATGTAATTAAAAACTATTAAAAGCTAAAAAGATTAAATTATTCAATTATTACAGAGGAATTAATAACACTATATTAAAAATGTCAGGCAAAAGCATTTCGAAAAACAGAATGAGAAGCAGAATACATTGCTTTTCTTATGTGGTGTCAAGTTCCCTCCTTTAAAGGTAGTCATTGAATATAATTCCTGAAACTCAGGTGTTTCCTAAACTGGCAACAACCCACCCAGTAGCAGTTGATGTGTGAAATGAAAATAGGTATATTTCATTCAAGCAGCTTGAGAATCTTCAGACTTAGACAAACATCACAAACTGACCTGAAGTTGTCTTTTGTAAATTGTGATCCTTTGCTAGAATGTCCATTGTCTCAACATATGGCAATCTGACCTGAACTAAAGCCACGTCTTCAATGGGTAGGAGGTTCCACATGTGTGTTATTTTTAACTGGACTTCTGTTCAGAGATTATTCTATTCTCATGGAGTCCCATGACTGCTGGTATGCACAGCAAACAGTCTTGCACTGAATGACAGTCTGAGTTATATGTGAATTCTGTTGGATCTGGTTGTAGCACCATTCTTGATTCCACATTTTAAACTGTAGAAAATGCTGACATCCTTTAGTGTTATACATAACACATTCATATGTGGGTTTCTACTCATGGTCAGTCTAGACCAGCCATTCTCAATCTTTTTTTTTTGGGGGGGGGGAGCAGGGCCATAAACACACTATAAAAGAAATATAGGCTGAATCTGGATTTATATAAATTGTATAATGAACTTTGTAAGGTGGTGTGTGAAGAATTGTTTCCAGTCTGTGCCCCCCCTCAATTGTGCCAGGGCCCCCAAGAGACCATATAGCCCCTGTTGAGAATGGCTGGTCTAGATAATACAGTTAGCATGATGCTAGAACAGAGCACCCTTAAATGCCAAAAGCTGTTTGTTTATCACAGCGTGTGTTTTCATGGTTTTACTCTTCTCTGTATCTTGCATTCTATTGAACTTTGTTTTATGATTGGTCAGGTTTCATTTGCCCATCCTGATTGACAGCCTAGTGTCTCTTCAGAAATCTTGTTGTGGGAGGGTAAAATGCTTATTACTTGTTGTGCTGGCAAGTAATAAGAATTCTTCCTGAACATCAGGTTTAACCTTCAGAGCTTTATAAGCCCTTCCCAATTCATATATACAAGTATCTCTCTCAAGGCCAGTAACTACAGGTTCTTCCTTTTTCAGAAAGCACTTCCTTGCACTTTTCATTCACACTCATAGAGACAATGTGGAAATCCATAACTTTATGAGAAAATTGGATGAGAATAGTTTGGCATGCAACCATGCTTTCTTATCAATTCATTCTCCTAGAGGTGCTAGTTAGAAGACTACTTTCTCTCCATCCTTTCTGTGATACTGTGGAGCAAGGTGTGCCAGAGCCATTAAGACACAGGGAATTTCTAGCCAAAGATACCTCACACTAGCAAACAGAATGCACTAACTGCATTGCATCTGCAAAATGCAGTGAAGAAGGCAGGCCCATTGCATGAGAAGGTTCATTCAAATCACTGTTTGCATCACAGTGCTGTCAAGTCAGTTCTAACTTTTGGTGACCCTTTCCAGGCTTTTCTAAGTATAAAGCAGTCCTTTCTTCAGTGGTGCTCTGGAACCATGCAATTTGCCCCAGACTACATAAGCAGGGATGTGGTGGCGCTGCAGGTTAAACCGCAGAAGCCTCTGTGCTGCAAGGTCAGAAGACCTGCAGTCGTAAGATCGAATCCACGCTACGGAGTGAGTCCCCGTCGCTTGTCCCAGCTCCCGCCAACCTAGCGGTTCGAAAGCATGCAAAATACAAAATGCGAGTAGATAAATAGGTACCACCACGGTGGGAAGGTAATGGCATTCCGTGTCTAGTCGCGCTGGCCACGTGACCACAGAAGATTGTCTTCGGACAAACACTAGCTCTATGGGTTGGAAACGGAGATGAGCACCGCCCCCTAGAGTCGGACACGACTGGGCTAAATTGTCAAGGGGAACCTTTACCTTTACCTTACATAAGCAGACTCTTCTCCCAGGAATCACAGTGGGGATTGGAGTTCCCAGTCTCTGGCTCCGCAGTCAGATACCCAACTCACCAAGCTGTCTAGCAGCAGCTGTATTCAAGCTCCACAAAGGCAAAGCATTTGCAAGTGTTTGATATGACCAGTTCAGATCACATTGCTGTTCGAGACTCATAACTGGCAGGCAGAGAAGGTTTTCTGCAGTTCTCCAGTAGAGGGCGAGCTAAGCCAGCTTTACCTACATCAGGTTGCATTCAGTTTGGGCAGGGTTTGGGGGTTAGGAAAATGTTTACAAGATATATTAATCCTCAAATTAAATGCAGATAGGGTAGGTAGTGACAATTTTTACTGGATTAACTTACAAATTATTTGACAGACCAATAAAATTTATTGAATATACATCCATTATTATTATTATTATTATTATTATTATTATTATTATTATTATTATTATTATTATTATTATTATTTTACCCTGAGAAATTTTTAAGAAAGTGCTATCTAAATATGAAAATGAAAAGCTAGAATGGAAGAGAGATCTCTAAACTATCAGTTATTTTAGCTTTTCACCTACTTCACCTAGTGGTTCTAATATGCCATTTCACTAAACAGGTATGGGGGTGCACTTTTGATAAGGCAAGTTACCCCCCCCCCAAAAAAAACCCCTCTATAAGCCAAGCTGTTGTCTGCAGAGCAGTGATGAATTGTGAATTGAGGTTTAACACCCCAGTCTTCTATGGAATCTGCTAAAGTCTGGTTTCAAGAGTCACAGAGATCAAATCTGGCCCAATTTTTTTATTGTTTCTCTTTACTCCAAATGTTATCCCATCTTTGTCTGATGAAAAGTTCTGGAGAACTTAGGAAGTTCAATGTATTGGTAACTTGTTGGCAATTCAACAAAGGCTTCTAGAGTCAGTGGAGTGTTGTGGATATATGGATGAAGGAGGACATTCTCATGCATTGTATTAGGTCTGCTGTGAAATTCTGAGGAGCAGTTGAATAATTATTGCAGTTGTTCTGCTTTATGGCAACAACGGCTGACAAAGTTAGGTCAGGCATGATCACAATTCAATTCTGCCAGGACACCAATATTTTCAGAAGGATTTCCTGCTTCAAGTGCAACTGTTTGTGTGATACCTTTTCCTTTCAGTATAGCAGCTCAGAGGAAAATTGATCTAACAAGCTTCAGATACTATATATGGCAATGAGGAACCAGGGCAAGGTGTGGCATTCTCGCTGATCCCAGGCACTACATTCTGCCCATTTAGGTATGGGTCAGAAAGACCAATGGATTCCTGGTTGTATTGATTGTCGGATCTGTTAAAGCATCAGACTTAGCTTCTGATTTGCTGGCTTTGTGGTGCTTGAGCCAACCGGCCTTGACCTTTTGATGACTGGACCTCTGGTCTCGATCATCTCAGAGTACAGGACACACAACAATAGGCTCAAGTTATAGGAAGCCAGATTTTGGTTGAATATCAGGAAAAAAATTATGTTAGAGCAATATGGCAATTGAACCAATTACCTCGAGAGGTGGTGAGTGCCCCAACATTGGAAGCATTCAAGAAAAAATTAGACAACACTCTGGCATATATCCTTTGATTTGTATTGCTGCATTGAGTGGAGGTAGGGGGGGTCGGATTCAATGGCCTTATAGGCCCCTTCCAACGTCATGGTTCTATGATTCTATGAATAGATTGGACCCTCCTTGAGATTGCCACATGCACTAGGTCTGCATAGGACAAACCCAACTTGCAGACCCATAGCTAACAACTTCATAACCCAGAACAAGCAGCGTAACATGTGCCCCAAAATCAACTGTGTAAATCATTCATAAGCTGTGTGTTTGTGTGTAAGTAAAACTTTTGACTTGTGTGTGTGTGTATGTGAACACACAGACATATAGAGTTTAACATATGATATATAAGCTGATTTGTTCAGTGCAGAGGCCTGGTCTACTCACATGATCAAAATATACCAGCCCTCCCTCTGCTTTTTTGCATCAGAGACCTGATCCATTTAGTTTTGGGTATATGTGTCCTTTGCTCCTTAGCACCTCAGTGGGACCTAGCACACTGACCACCTGCTTCTCCATGACAGAGGCCTGGTCTACAATGATCTTGTCCCATGGTGGTAGACCAGGCTGTTAAGCCAATCATGGAAGTCTGGGGAAAGAGAACAACCTGTAAATTCTAGGAAACAGGCCTTATTTATCAGACTTTTATATTTGTAAGACTTACCATAGCTGCAAATAGCAACTTTAATTTAATATATTACAAGGGCAATATATTACAATAAAGTGTTCCTAATGTGCCAGGATGCGTAATGCATCATTTTCCTATGGCCTCACACTGGCTGAAAACCTTTTGCTTAGCATAGTAGGTCACAACTAAAGTAGGCCCATTGAATCAATGGGACTTACTGAGGAGGTGATTCACCCCAATCCCCACTGATTCAGTGGGCTTACTGTGGTTGCAACTTGCTACACTAAGCAACAGAATTTCAGGCAATGTTTCAGAGTTTCTCAGACAGTAATTCTAAGGGTCATTAAAATGACAAATGAGATTCTGTGCAAGAAAGTGTAAACTAATTCATATCAGGGCAAGCCAGCAAGCCAACCAAGCATATATGTATATATATATGTTTTGCAAGCTCTCGGTAACTGATCAAGGCAATTAATATCTCAATGAAAGTATCAACCCAGCATGCAGCTGCTGTGAAAAAGGCAGATTCTACTGTAGGCATAATTAGAAAATAAATACAAAACGTTTAATTCTCAACACCACACCTAGAAAGGGATAGTTTAGAACTAGAGAAGATCAAGAAAGGGGCAACCAGAAAGATCAAGAGACTGGACCTTCTCCCCTAGGAGAACAGATTTTAATGTTTGGAGCTGTTCAGCTTCAGAAAAAGACAAATAACGGATGTGTAAAATTCTTCATAGAATACGTAAAGAAAACAGACAAGAAGAGGCTTCGCATCTTCTCTCACAGTATTAGCACTTGGGATCACAGAATCATAGAAAAGTGAAGTTGGAAGGGTCTTACAAGGCCATCAAGTCCAACCCCCTGCTCAATGCAGGAATACTCTCAAAGCATATCTGCCAGGTGATTATCTAAGATTTTCTTGAATGCCTCCAGTGTTGGAGCACTCACCAACTCCCAAGGTAACTGGTTCCACTGTCGTACTGCTCTAACAGTTGGGAAGTTTTTCCTGATATTCAACCAAAATCTAGCTTCCTTTAACTTGAGCCCATTGTTGCATGTCCTGCACTCTGGGATGATCGAGAACAGATCTTGCTCCTCCTCTGTATGACAGCCTTTCAAATATTTGAAAAGTGCAGTCTTCTTTTTTCATTCATCCAGTGAAACAGAATGGAAGGAGATTTCAAGACAAGTAGAAGGATTTCTTCACAGAGAACATATTGTTTTTGAATGCATTTTTCCTTTTTTTCTTTTCTTTTCTGCTGTTGTGGGCTATTGTAAGTTTTAATCTTGTGTAAACTGCCCAGTGTAGTGCTTGCATCAACGGAGCAGTATTGAATAAATAAAAATAAAAATAAATAAATAAATACTGTGGTCTGTTCTATGGAATTACCTCAGTGGCTTAGGTATCTGGCTATGGAGCCAGCAGTTGGGAGTTCAATTTCTCACTGTGCCCCCTATGAGTAGAGCCAGCCTGTGTGGACTTGGGCAAGCTGCACAATCCCAAGATGCATCCAAAAGAAGGGAATGGTAAAAGACTTCTGAGTATTCTCTGCCTGGAAAACCCTGAAAAGGGTTGCCACAAGTCAGAACTGACTTGATGGCAAATGATGATGATGATGATTAGATGTAGTGATTGTTTCAACATAAGGGGTTTCTAGGTATAAAACTGGAGGTCACAAATTCATAGGGTTGCCATAAGTTAAAAGTGGTGATACATAATAATAATAATAACAAGAGATGTTGTGATTAGGCTGCCAACATAGATAACTGTACAAGGAGGATGAGGTAAACTCATGGAGAATGGAGCCACCAAGAGCTAATAATCTGGATGGCTTTATATCACTCCACTGTGAGAGGCACAGTGTCCTTGTTGCAAGGGAACATGAGACCGTGGATGTAGTTCTAATAATCTTCTAGTAGGCTTTCCATAGGCAGCCAATTGGTTGCCTGCCCTCTGTGTGGACAGAAGAACTGAATTGACCCATGGCAGAGATGAAAAGGTTATCTTTTTTGGACTGCAATTTCCAAAGTTTCACTGTGGCTCCCAGAAACCCACTGGCCATGATTGCTGTAGGACTGTAAAAGCTACGGTCCAAAACATTAACTTTTTCTATCATTTAGTGTTCGGTTTGCTGCAGAATGGCTTCTTAACATTCTTGTCTAGCAAAGAACTGATCTGGAGATATAGTTATTACCCTGATGCAACACAGACTGCTTAAACCTTGAACAAGAAGGAAGTTGGCACCACTGCACACGTATATAAGCTAGCAGAAAAATTAGGATTTTCCATTACTCAGCTACCTATTCTTGGCATTAGTGGAGTTTTCTCACCCTGCACAAAAGAGTGATGAGAAACCTTGCTTTATTGATTCCACTATGGGTGTAATCAGAAAGAATTGGGCATGTTTAGCGTTGAAAAAAGAAGACAGAGGGGTGATATGATAACATTTTTCAAATACTTGAAAGGCAGAGGAGGGGCAGGATCTGTTCTTGATCATCCCAAAGTGCAGGACACGCAACAATGGGCTCAAGTTACAGGAAGTTGAATATCAGGGGGGAAAAAACATAAGACAGTGGAACCAATTACCTCAAGAGGTGGTGAGTGCTCCAATATTGGAGGCATTCAAGAAAAACTTAGACAACCACCTGGGAGATATCCTTTGATTTGTGCATCAAGCAGGGGGTTGGACTTGATGGCCTCATAGGCCCCTTTCAGCATCACTATTCTATGATTCTATGATTGAGTCTCCTTTGTTATTTGTAAGTTCTTTGATCTCTCTTTCCCCCCTCCACACTCTACACTAACAGTGTATCCAGGCTGGCATCTCCATTTGAGTGATGGGCTAAAATTGAGTTAGATATTGACATCAAACTTCTTAGAATCTGCAGCA
Organism: Intellagama lesueurii; assembly: GCA_037013535.1. Taxonomy (NCBI): domain Eukaryota; kingdom Metazoa; phylum Chordata; class Lepidosauria; order Squamata; family Agamidae; genus Intellagama; species Intellagama lesueurii. The sequence continues at coordinate 171,591,089 of JBAJHW010000004.1, read as the reverse complement.
GGGTTTCTGTTGACCTCAACAGATGGCTGTGTGTATGAACCTTGCAGTAAACTGTGAAGTGTGGATACCATTTCTTGGTCACACCCTGGACTGAAGTACAACCTGGGTCTTGACAGCCAAATTGTTTCTGTATACTTCAAAGTAATAACTGGCTGGATAGCCCACTGAGATGGAGTATCTAGATTACAGTTCCCCACTGTGGATCCCAGAAGAGCCAGCCTGTGTGGCCTTGGGCAAGCTCCACAGTCCCAGGATGCCCCCCACAAGAAGGTACTGGTAAACCACTTCTGAATACTTTATACCTAGAAAACTCTGAAAAGGGTTGCCATAAATTAGAATTGACTTGACAGCACACAATTAATTTTCATTCAGATTAATGCTAAGTTCTGAACTATTTTCTGATTATCTTTGAATGATTTCAGATTTTCAGGATGGCAGATGAAATGTCAGGTATGCCTGTGTAGTGCTGTAGCACATATTCTGCTGGCTGCAGAACAGTGACCATTTCAGGCCAATGAAAGTGGACGTCTCTGGAATAATCTGTTCCTGCAAATACTGTAAATGCTCTGTCAGCTGGACTCTGTGGATGCTTCTCAGAGCATCATGCAGAAGAGCTTAGGAATTTCCTCTGTGCAAGGCCCTATTTATAGATGACTTGCGGGGTCATTCTGGTGTAGAATCCAGTAGTCAATGAAGTGTTGTGTGGTCAGTGAAGAAGAGAAAGAAATTGTAGCGCCTGAGCTAAACATTAAGAAAAGCAATATTACTTTTCACACTCCAGCTGCTGGCACCTGCTATCAAGCAGAGAACAATATGGACTCTGTGGCTAAAATCCTGTTACTTAGCACTACAAATCACAACTAGGCTAAGCCCATTTGAGTCAGTAGAATTTATAGAGGAGTTGACTCACCAAATCCTCTCTAATTCAATGGGACTATTCCAGTGTTACTTGCTATGCTAAGCAACAGGATTTCAGGCTCTGTCTACATTTTCCCACTGAGGGGAGTGAGTGGCTGTATATGTGAGGACTATGCATGATAGGGAGACAATCCAGTATTCACGCTTAAGACTTGGGTATAGAGTTTCTCCTGAAGCAATGGCATGGCCCAGATCTTCTTGTTGTCTATCTGAGCTAACGTATTTGCATCGTTGTTGCTTCTGCGCTCCTCAAAACCCTATAAGCATGTCCCATTCAAACCAATGATTTGCCCTTCTTACTTAGTCTTAACAAACACATTGACTGTGTTAGCACATTTAACTTTGCAATCATTACTACCTGCCTTCTAAACCAGCTAGACCTCATTTTATGATGCACTATTCTAAAACAGGCTCAGGCAACACATGGTACAACCACAGTCATTATGCAGTGGTGGGATTAGCCCCCTTCCTTCTGAAATAATGATTGCCAGTAGAGATGGGCACTTCCTGTGGTTTGGCGGTTCACTGTGGTTCATTGGATCAGGCTCACAGGTGATGCATCCTGGATTCCGTGTCCCGCCTCCTCCCACGGTTGTCCACTCAGAGGAGACGTGGCAGGGAAGCCCACAGTGCAGCTTCTGACAAGGTGCCTGCAGGAGGAGATGGGGAGTAGAATCCAGGGTGCCTGTGCAACATCTATGGGCCCAATCTGACAAACTGCACCAAACCAACCATCAGCAGTAAGTGCCCATCTCTAATTGCCGGTGACTCTGGGGGCAATTTTTGATACGTGGCATATGTGGATTGCTTTTATTTTTAGCTGGGTGTATCAAAAACACTGAAGGAGATATTCCTTTGATGGTCATTGTACAGCCACCTATTTTATCTAGAAGAGGATCCAAAGCTTATTTCAGGCCACTTCAGTTGTTAATGTTGTTATAAGCAGAGGTATGTCTTCTAGTGAAGGCAAGAGGAGAAGGGGACGACAGAGGACGAGATGGTTGGACAGTGTCATTGAAGCTACCAACATGAATTTGACCAAACTCTGGGAGGCAGTGGAAGACAGGAGGGCCTGGCGTGCTCTGGTCCATGGGGTCACGAAGAGTCAGACACGACTTAACGACTAAACAACAACAATGCCTTCTAGCTCTCATTTTCTATGTGCAACACATTACGACATGAGTCTTGAGGTTTTTTCCACCTCCAGTTTCCTCAGCGGCTTGAATCTTTCCAGTCTTTTCCATGAAATGCATGCTGAAATGGGCCACCTCTCATTCCAAAATTGCAGATCTGCTCAATTGCGGAAATAATTGAGCAGATCTGCAATCTGAAATTGCAGATCTGCTCAATTATTTCCAGAAGATCCCCAAATGACTTTAATCATCTGTGTTACATTTTAATGCTGGCATCAGGAGGTGGAAAATAGAAATAATTCTTCTTTAATATCTCTAGATGCTGAGAAGGCTAGGATTATGACTGTAAAAAGCAACTTATTTATAGTGAAGGTTGGTGAGGACTTGGGATATCCTCAGTAGCTGTGGCTTTACACAGCATATAGATCTAAAGGGTAATTTTATATTTTAAGTTCTCTCTCTTTTTCATTCACATTGCTTTAGAAAACAAAGATTTAGATCCCAATGATGCAGTGACTGACTAGGCAAACATGACAGCCGTTACGAGCTAAGCAATAACTCACCATAGCTTGGATGCTCAAAACAGTTTTACTGAGACAGGTAGCAGGGCGGAGGGGAATGAATTGCCATTTCCTTTAGAGGTCTGCACTTTGTACATTTTTTCTTAAGCAAATCCAGCAGTACGATTCACCATTTCCCAAAGCTTTTTCCATGCAGTAGCATCTGGGTTACCATTTGTTTTGCATGGACAAGTCAGAACTGTTGTTGACTTCATGCAGGCCCAAGCAGGCCCAGACTGATTTTGTATCAGCTGGGTTCGACTGCTTGCTTCTTTCGTGGTATGATCACTTAGACCCAGCTCCCACAAACTTGCCTGTGCAGGTGTAATCTGAGCCATGCTTCAACAGAACTCATCCTAGAGTGGCAAAATTTGGACCTCCTATAATTTGTCAACTGGGTCCGGCCTTGAAATATTTGCAGAAGTAAAAATAAACCAAAGACCTTTAGATACTTGCTTATATCACAATACACTCTTGATTAAGTTAAGCAGGGTCCCAAATTTAGTAGTCTGCTGTGCACCTAGTGTGAAGCTCTGACATCTGTCTTTCTAGAAACTTACCATTATATACATGTACTGAGAGATATATTTGGTGACTCCCATTGGATGAAAACAGACAGTCCTTTGTTTATTAGTAATTCATCTCAATATTCATTTAAGCCTTTGGTAAGGGACTTCTCTATATTATCCCACCATGTCTTCAGGAGCCTTTTACCACGACATCAAGAGCAAGGATATAATAAAATGGTCTCCTTCTGTAGTACAGTCTTGTGTGGAAACTTATTGAGTTACTTTGTACAGCACAAAATGGAACAGCATGCTTAACTGCAAGCTGGCCTTCTGACCATTAAAAGGCTATCTTGCACCAGAGAAGGGTGACAAAGATGACAAATCAATTGTCTCCATTTGGAGTGATGACTGAGCCAAGGTTTACAAAATATCTAACTATTTCAATTTCTTCATTGTCAGTATTAAAGTTGGGTAGTTCTTCCATAGCCATGATTTTGGTCTTCTTAACATTCACCTGTCATCCTGTTTTGTCACTTTCTTCTCCCACTTTTGCTAAAAGTTGGTTCAAGTCATTGCTCCTTTCTGCCAGTAAGATGGCGTCATCTGCATATGTTAAATTATTGATGCTTCTTCCATCAATTTTTACTCCTCCTTCATCTGAATCTAGTTCAGCTTTCCATATGATATCTTCTGCACACAGATTGAACAGATAAGAGTATAAAACTCACCCTTTTCTGACACCTTTGCGTACTGGAAACTATTTTTCTCTCCATATTCTGTCCTAACAGTAGCTTCTTTCCACATTGCAAGTTAGGCATCAGAACAAGGCATGCCCATTTCTTTCAGAATACCCCATGGTTTCCCATGATACACACAGTCAAAGTCTTTTAGTCCATAAAGCATAGACTGATCTTCTTCTGAAACTCTTTGGTGCTTTTAAGTAGCCAGTGGATATTTACGATATGATCTTGAGTGCCTCTCCTTTTCAGAATCCATCTTGAACATCAGGTATTTCTTGCTCCATATAAGGTAAAAGCCTTTGTTGCAAGACCTATAACACAAATTACTGTAATTTTGGCTGTACTTGCATATATTAGCTAAAATTAGCACATACAACTTTATTGTAAAATCTCCTTCTTTTCAGTGATGAATTTCTTTCCCAGTGATGGCTGTCCTACTTTAGATGAGGCAGCAACAGCCACCCTAGATTGGATGTCCATTTGTCAAAAGTTCTATGGCTTTCAATTAGAGATGTGCAGGAACCGCCAAAATGATAGTTCGTCTTGGTTTGTGGAAGTCCATGAACCACAAACTGCAAATTTATGGATTTTTTCCTGAATGAACTGAGAATCAGGTTGTTGGCTCATTCGGGATTTTTTTTTTTTTTTTAGACAGCCCAACTGCCTCCCCACCCCCCAGCCTGCCCGTCAGCCCCTTCCCACTGCCCCTTTGCCTTCCTACCTTTTCCTGCCACTGCCTCCTCTTTCTCAGCTGCCACCACCATCTTGAGAGCCCTTCTGCAGGCTGGTAGCCTTTGCGTATGTTCCTGCCTCTCAGCTGGTAGGCGGGGACATGTGCAGATGGCCCCCAGCCAGCTGACAGGCCAGCTAACTTAAATAAATAAATAAATAAATAAATAAATAAATAAATAAATAAATAAATAAATAAATAAATAAATTTATTTCTTTTTCCAGTTAGATGGCCTGTCAGCCAGCCAGAGCCATCTGCACATGTCTGCACCTCTCAGCTGGGAGGTAGGGACAGTGTAGATGATCCTAGGCCAGCTGGCAGGCTGGCTAACTAAAAATAATTATAATAATGATTTTAAAAAAACAATTTTTGTTTCAGTTAGTCGGCCTTTCAGTCAGCTGGGGGCCATCTGCTCATGTCGCCACCTCCCAGCTGAGAGGCAGGGACATGGAAAAGGCCACTGGCCTGCAGCGGGACTCTCAAGATAACGGTGGCAATGGAGCAAGAAGAGGCAGTGGCAGGAAAAGGTGGGGAGGCAAAGGGGGCAGTGGGAAGGGGGGCAGGCTGGTGGCGGGCAACAAACCAGGAACTTCATAAATCGCCAAAAATTTGTTGGTTTGCTAAACTTTAGGTTCTTCAATTTGGATGAACCCGAACTGATCCAAATGAATGAATTAGTGATTTTTGATGAATTTCCTGGTTCGTTTTTAGCTCTACTCTCAATGCATCAATAGGAAGTCATACTAGATGACTCCTGAAGCCTCTCCCAAGTCTGCAATTCCATGAATGTTACTAACACATGCAGAATCTTGGCACTATTACATGATGGCTGAAATTCTGTTTGCAGAGCTCTGCTTCATAAGACTGATGACATAATTAGCCAGGGTGATTTTGTTGAAAATAAAAAATTACCATTTACCCCATCTGAAGGTTCCCAGGTTCCCATGGAATCCCTTTCATCATGGAGAAGCCATTGGGAGCTTCAGGACAAGGGGGGGGCAGGGAGTCTTTAATTTCCAAAAAATCAGGACCAGCAGGCTGACTACCAGCAGTGGCATTTTCAGAAATTTCAAAAGTTACCACCAGCTGGTAACATGGGCCCCATCAACTTCCTCATAAGGAAAGGGATTCCATAGGAACCGTGGAAGCTGCAGGACCTTGTGGAGGAGGAAGCAAAAAAAAAATCACTTCTGGAAAAATCAATACAGCTGAGCCATCAGCCTTACGCAACATAGCTCTGTGAACAGGATTTCAGCCAAAACAGAGCAATTGTTTTCAAACTTGGCATACTACAAAACTCCCAGAACATACATATTATTATATACGTTTATTTTTACATACAACATTTTCTCTAGTCAGCACTCTCTCTCTACATTGTTTAACACTAGTTCAAGAGCAATACAGCATCTATATCTGGAAGTAATGTTCGTTGGATGGATGGATGGACGGACGGACGGACCACCCCATTAGTGTGTACACTACCATGAGCCCCACATGTAACTATATCCACCAAAAAGAAGAGAAAAGAAAATCCTGTAATATTTCTCAAGTAATTTCCCCCCTGCTATCACAAAACATCCAGACTAAACAAGCAGTAACCAGACCCAGGTTCCAAAGTACTGGGTAACATGCTGGGGTTGTTAGTGCCAGCTTCTAATTGCAGAAAACCATACCTTGGATAAGAAATAAGGTTTTTGTACATTTGTGTTGATAACACATTGATGGCTTATGCTTATAAACAAACAAACAACAACCCTGTTTGCCAATGTCCCAGGTGTTTGGGATCCTATGTCAAAAAGGGTTGTACCCGGTAGAGCACAGCGGATCTTTTGTTAATAATTCACAGTGCTGTGGACACTGAGGGCAGAATATACTCTTTTTCTCCCCACAGTCGTTTCTCAAAACAAGCATCCAAAGGTTTTCCAAACCAAAACCTGAAAAGCATTTGTTTTTATGAAATGAAAATGTGGTTCTGTCTGGGTAAAATTTTTTCGCCTATGATTCTCTTGATAGCTTATCTACTATCATGTCAGGACACAGCAGCAGTGCACAGTGAGCTAACAGGATTGCCTTCCCAGAGGTAAGTCTATCTCCACATAATTTAAGATACTGCCTTACATATAGAAAGAGCTGTCTATCTGGTCAGTGCATCAATTCAGACTTGAGAATGAGGCATGTGGGTACTATTACCTTTAAGCAGCTAGCAGAAAACGATTTATACAATGGCCCCATCACAATATGGTGATAGCGCTGTTACTGGAAGCATTTGGCAGTCTTATAATTGTACCTTTTTATTATGCTTCATTCTGTGCCACCATTTTGCTTCATTTTATTCCATTCATCACTCTTTGGGGTTTTTTGGTTTTTGGTTTTTTTTGCATATTCCGTCCTAATTCGATATTTAAGTGTTATCCATGTTAAAAAAATACAGCAAGCTGGGATTCTGTATAGTGCAGATAACAAAATAGTGTAGGTAAAAGTATATAAATAAAAAGACAAAGTCTCTTCGTGTGTGTGTTCGTATGTGTAGCTTTGATTTTCAGTATCTGATTGGTTAATACTTTACACACACACACAGTTTAAAAGAAAATTCTTTTGGACCTTTCTTGTGCTACTAATTGCAAACTTGTCCAAAGGAAATATAATGTGGAAATATCAAAACATATTATCAGGAGTAAGTGGGCTATGACACAGGAAGAGGGAGAGGAAAGAGAAAATACATTTAATTATGGAGTCTTATTCCAGTAATCCTTTTGAAAGCTAAATAATGAGCAGATTTTTGATGTTTGATGAAGTTGTCAAACAAAGGAGGGTAATGCAGAGGCACATTTAAAATCTAGGTGAAGGTGAACTTATCAAATTCTTTTTAAGAAGCTGAAGGGTAGAAGCGCCACATCTTTCTGCCACCAGGAGCAAATATATACATATATATTTGGGAGTCTCTGTTTGACTGTTGGATTCTGATGTTTGTCCACAGAGACACTGTGATTTGATCTCTTGTGCACTGATGTGTATCCACAGAATCATCTCTTGAGCATTTGAGCCTTTCATTTAGCACTCTTTCTTCTGCTGCTTCTGATTAATAGAACTCTCTTCTAATTACCAGTCGTGCTCCCTACCCAGCCAACAACACATCATTTTAAGAATAAACAGTTATGTTTCTCATCTGACAAAATGGCCTATAGCCTTTGGAATGCTCACCCCACCATGGATATGCGGACATTTAAGTTGCCACAGGACCTTTGGCTGTTTTAATTCTGCTTGTCAGTCAGCCATCTTTGTTAACTGATGTTCAGTAACAATGACAGAGCTCTTGCTTAGAAATGCAATTGTAATGAGGACTTCTGAAGCTACTGCCTCCTTTCCTCATCAGAATTATACTATGGAATGTGCAGGATGGAAATTAGTGCTATTAATGTGTGCCAGCAAGTTGTCTCACAGTAGGAAAAGAGATATTTCACTGTTCTCTTTCTGTCCATTGGAAAATACACCCCAAAGGAACACACACTCACCAGATCTTCTTCATGAGTGATGGAATTTCACAACACCAAGCACAAAAGGCTACGATCCAAAAAAGCTTCTTGAGATGGGCCCAGATAAGTTTTTCCGTTCCTTGCACACTTGCTCTAGCCTCCACATGTTCACGCATGTATGTGCTGCCACATTTTTATACATCAATTATCTGACATTTTGCCCAGATTATAACCCTTTATAAATCGATTTTTCCATAAATTTCATGGTGAAAGGGGAAATCAACTGAATGCTGAAATCACCAGTTGGCTTGACTGTGTAGCACTTCCATGGCTACATAATCTTTTGTCTCCACAATAAAATGAATTATGAAGAACCCCTTGGTTTATATATCAGGAGCATCTCAAATAGCCAGCTGGATATTGTGCAAAAATTGGTTCCACCGACAAAAGCAGGGCTAAAGGTGGCATCACAGTGAACAGCCATTCTCTTATATCTTGAAGGTGCTTCTTAAATTCCCCCCGCCCTTCAGTTATGCTGTTAGCAAATGGAAGGAAACAATATTCCCTTCATGGTAATTAATCCAATCAGAAGCTGATATTAGGAATTATTTTTTACTCCAGAGGGAAAAAGATGACGTGCAGTTCCCTACCTGAAACATAAAACAGGTGTATGTGTGTGTATTAATTTCACCTGCATGTCCCAAAGCATGTGCCAAATGTGAAATCATGTTCTTTCATTCTGTTTCACTACTGTAATGCAATGCCTGGGAACTTGAAAACGCCATTATCTTGGCACTTCAGTGCTGAGAGAGAAGCCAAAACTAGATTGGATTGTAATAACCTTCTGATTTTTGGCATTTTTCCCACCCTCTTTCAGGTTGTTTTACAACTGTTTCCCCTAATACCACTGAATAATCTTTTCTTTTTCTTTTTTTACAGTGCAGTTATCCACAGCAACATCTGTATTTATTAATGTACACAATAGATGCTGATCCACTGACCGAATATTTACATACTGAAATACTGTGTGTTTACATGTGTGGCTCTCCACCACCACTTATCTCATTGCTCTTAAAGTGGTGGTGGTAGTTGTAAGAAATACCATTTCTGAAATACCCTGTATCTTTGATTTCAGATTACCTCTGAAATGCATGTTTTGAGTTGGAAGTGCATAAGCGCTGCTGATCACATTGACCTAAACCTTACATTATCATAGAGATGGGCTCAATATAGCAATATCTCTCCTGTCCATCATCATTTCAGCAGGGGAAATAGACTTTTGCTGTTTTGTGGTGATATGGCAGTTTACCAAAATCTAGGAATCCCACAAAACAGGACCAGAGAATGTGAATCCCCTGTCCCACATCAGGTGCAATCAGCATGGCCAGTGGTGGGAGTTGCAGCCCAACAATATCTGAAGACTGGTACATCCTACCCCAACTGTTATGAAATCTGCATTGAAGTGCAGTAGGACCCTGATATCTATGATCAGTATCCATGGTTTCCTTTATCCGCAGTCTGAAAATATTGAAAACATTAAAAGGAAACAGATCCAGAAAAAATTATTTTCACATATTACCGGAACAGACCACTAGGGGCAGCCAGAGACTGTGCTATGAATTCTTGTTGTTGAAGAATACATAACATGGTCTCTAGTGCTCTCTAATGGCCAGTTCTGTTAATGCATCTGAAAAAAATTCTGGAGTTTTTTTTTAACCTTGCTATGTATAGCTTTCACTATTATCCATGATTTGCAGCATCCACGAGGGGCTTGGAACCAATCCCTCATATATCCTACTGTACTTTTATCTGCCCATCTGAAGCAGGTACAACTACATCTTCCTGTAGCCCTGGTGTGTGCCAGCAAATTGTCAAACTAGGCAGTGAATGCTTACTGCTTGGTACATCCGGTGTGGATCCTACCCTGAACACTTCCACATTTGTTCAATTGTTCACACATTGCTTACATGCATGAAGACTGCACATGTTTAGGGAGTGTAGACATGGGTGCATGTGCATAGCTTGGGGCTGGACTTGCTGCCATGAACCCACTCTCCCTTCCACCACATTCACATTATGTACAGTTCAATGGCTGTGTGAAGATAGCCACTGACAAGTGACACACATCCTTGGACAGAACTGGTCTTCTATGGTCCATTTACTGCTCTCCCTTTTGTAATCTCAGTGAAAGATAGGCCTGTAGTTATGGTGGAGCAATCACCACAATTGAAGGGATGCTGAAATCTAGAAGTGAACCTGCTGATGGATTTTGAGGAAATTAACAGCACTACTTCTTTGCTTCTTCTTCTTTTGAAAAGCATACATTTGCTTTTTTCTCTCTTTTTGGGGGGGGGGGGTGTCCACATTCCTTTCCTTCTTTTTCTGAAGAGGTGGCTTGCACCCATGTGTTGAGGATGAGAGACAATGTCAGTTGCCTTGCATGCTAAAATAGCTAGCTACGTCTATGCTGAGAGGCCTAACACATGATTCAGTGTATTAGTGACAAATGTAGCAGCTGTCATTATGGTTGTGCAGAACTCTTTTGTTAAAAAAAATACCAACAAAACATACCTCTGGGCTCTTGAGCAAAGGACGAGGAGCACAGAAGGTAATGTTATCATTAAGTCATTAGTTTTTTATCCTTCTAATCTTTGACAAATCCTTTTAGCTGTGCCATTTTTATTTTTTTTCTCTCTCATTTCTGTTGTCACTGATATTTCTTATGCATATATGTGTAACTCACCTGTGGAAGGATTTACTCAAAGGTGCAATAATAATAATAATTGAAGAAGAAGAAGAAGAAGCCTTGATCAGAGTCAGAACCCTGTTATGTCAAACCTAAGGTGCAGATTATTGTACAAATGATCTGACATTTTTGCCACTTGCCCAAGGAGGCATCCGGGAAGCTGTTGCATAAGTGGAGACTGAGCTTTCTTAATGGAGATTACCAATGGTGCAATTAAGTTAAGTTATCTTACAACTGCAGAGCTGGAAGAGACCCCATGGATTGAGTCCAGCGCCTGTCAAGGAGACACCATAGGGCTTTGAACTCCCAACCTCTGGCTCCACAGCCAGATAGTTAAACCATTGAGCTGGCAGAGCTTGTGCATGCAGGGTAATCCCACCTTACTGCAGTAACAGGAGCTTCTGCTTAATGGAAGCTCAATAGGACAATTGCCCAGGTGTTTAAAAGTTGGAAGCATAGAGGGGAGGAAAGAGACCTGTTGCAGATCTGCTCCCTCGACTTCTTGCTAGAAAAGATTTCCAGCAAAAGTCCAGATTATGGTTGCATTTCCATAACAGACCTTTCTGAACAGCACAGGGAAGCCGGAAGTGGAGGGAGTGAAGCCACAGCCCATCTCTGCGGCAGGATGCCTGAATAGGGCCTGTGTATGGTCCTACACTCAAGTTGCTGAGAATGCTAAAGCTCGGGGGGAAATACTATTTATTTATTTGTTATCTTTTGGACTACAGAGGCCGGAATGGTCCCTCCAGCATGGGCCATGTTCTCCATGCTTTGCAACCGGATCTGTGCAACTAGTCCTATTTCTGTTCAGCAAGGATATACCTGAGGCAGCGTGCAGTTAAGCTGGTTGAAGAAAGGAATCCTGCTTCCAGAAACAAATGTTTATGATCAGAAAGGATTTATCCAATAAAACCCTCCTGTTCTTGTAAGGTTTTGGCTTCTGGAATGATGACCTTTTATCTGGAAAATCCCAGTTGAGGCTTTTATCTGCTAAAACGGTTTTCAATTTTATATTGCTTTGAATTTTGATATTGTTGTTTTATCGTTGGTCCTGTACTTGTTATCGTTGTTATAAGCAGCTCTGAGGAGCACAAATGCACTAACAGGGTGGGACATGCCTTTTGAAATGAACAACAGCCACACTATTTGTTCTGAAATACAGTTGCAGAACATCTATCCTTGTTTTCTTTTTTAAAAAAGATGCTTTCTCCCATTTAAAGATTTTGCAAACAGAAGTATGGGGCAGATTATCTAACTAAAATAATGATTCCTATAAATGAAAATAGAGAATTTCTGTACACTTTTATTTTTTCCGGTAGACATCAGGAATCTCCCATCTAACTAGGCTGAGGTTCCTCCTCTAAACTGTGACTGCTCTGACATGGAGTTACCAAGCAATACATCACAGTGACTCACATAGGAACAAGTCAGACTAATTTATCCCTCTAGGCCAGCTTTTTTTCTATACTGACAGATATCAGCTTTTCAGAGTTCAGGGTTCAGGCAAGAGTCTTTTCAAAACCTACCTGATGATATTGGGGCTTATTTGGGATCTTATACATGTGATACTTATGCTTTACTAGCAAACTATGGCCCAATCATATATACTCAACTGGAATCCCATCCTTTTTGTGAAATGATGATATAAAAGAAGGATAGAAAGCCATAAAAACACATATTCATAATGATTTAGAAAAGGTAGCTGTGTTAGTCTGTGCAAGCATACTAGACAAAAACAAAACAAAATAAAAAATACAGAATACAAAAATGTTGTGGCACCTTAAAGACTAACTGCTATATTTTAATGTGAGCTTTCATGGACAAGTCCACTTCCTCAGACATCATGCTGTTTATGTTGCAAAGTTTTGACTTTCTGGTAAAACTCCTTTTACGATGCAGTAGAAGGACAGAGACCCATGGAGGAGAATAGCTACAAGTTCCCCCCAGAGTCCACCCCTTTCTCATTAAATGGCAAGTAGAGTTGCAGGGCCACAGAAGACCCAGTCTGTGTAGCCTTGGGCAAGATGCACAGTCCCAGGGCACCTCCAGAAGAAGGGAATGGTAACCCCCTTCTTAGTACTCTCTACCTGGAAACCCTTGGAAAGTTTCACGATGAGTCAGAATTGACCTGACAGCACACAATTAGTATTATTATTATTTGTACATTTAGATCTATAATAAAAAAGAGAGCTCTGCATGTAAATTCAGCAGTGCCAATTGTTTTCTCTCTTTAAAAGATCAAGAAGACAAGCTGGGACACCTGTTCCTATTGACTGTCAACTAAGCCAGTGGTCAGAATGGACTGAGTGCTTTCCTTGTCAAGGCAAAAAGGTAAGGCGTTGGTCTCATAAATTGCTGTTAAGATTGCAAATCTAGTTGCTTCTCAATCCCACAGATTTCTATGGGGTTTTCTGGCTCTTTTCCTTCCCTTCCCTAGAATTTTCCCAGCTAGCAAGATGCTCTCAGTTTCTTCTCCTGAAATCTTGCATATTCTCAGTGTTCTTTATTAGGTCAATCTGTCCTGCTGCTTCCTGCTCAGGGTTAAGTTTGAGGGTCCTACACAGTTTATGCTTGTTCCTCTTGTCAATTTCAGGCTCTTATAATGGACAGTTTCAAATGCTTATGTAGGATCACTGACTAAATGCAACCATTTGAAACTGACAAGTGTTCCTGCCTGAAATTGATAAGAGCAGGACACGGATAGGCACCAGCAGTGCAAGACTGCCCCGCTGAATCTTGTGCAGGACATTGGTGAGAAGGGAGAGGAAAAAACCCAGATCAAGTTAACCAGGTAAACAAGTAAAGTGTTCATCAGTTCTCCCCACTGCGGCTCTGGGAAGTCTCCCAGTTTCCTTAGGGGTCTTGGAGCGATTTCCCCCCCAAGTCAAAATGTCAAAAATCACTAGGATTAAAAAGTGCTTGCCTAGTACTCGACATCCCTAGCTGATGTTCAAATATTCTTAGTTTCTGCCTACAGTGCAAGCAGAGACATGACTCAACATCAAATGTCGTGGCCACAACTGAGAACAGATTTAGGTTCACTTTACTTAAGCCCACTGAAATCGGTGAGCCAAAGCTGTGAGCAGGATTGCAGCCTGTAGGTCCAGCAGTACAAGAAATCACAATGGCAGCTAAGAATGTGAGAAGAATTCTGTTGGACCAGAAACAGCTTCCTGGGTACTATGCAGTGTGCACCCAGATGTGCCCCAAGTGCTGAAATGAATGGTGAAGCCCTTGCATGCACGGGAGTTCTGTATGCACACAGGGAGAAGGGGTTCCCAGGAACAGGTTGGCTGTCACTTGGCAGACCTCCTTTTAAAGGCATGGGATAATGGCAAGAGCTTGGAAAAGCCAAGTGCCCTGACCTCCCCTGCAACTGTGACTAAACCTTCATCCCTTGGTGTTTCATCATAGTGTGCTTCAAGCTGTGCTTTAAGTAATTTTTACTGTACTGATAAAGGGTTGATTTGTTTTACACTTTAAACACCTAAATAATGAACATTCCTTCTTATTAGGTTAAATTATGGTATAGATCTGTTTTATTGCCTCTTAATTTTTAATTCAGATTTTTAAAATACCATTTTGGATGTATAATTCATGAGAGCTAGCCTCTTCCTCCCTTTTGAATGCATCTTACAGTACAGACACAGAACCTTGCTCCAGCCGTCCAAATATGCAGGGCGCAGGTGTACTGGCGGTCTTTGGGATCAAATGGACTGTGCGCCAAGTGGAACATGTGCTGTGAGCCAAGACTGTGGCAATGATTTTCGGTGTGAAGAGAGTGGTGAGTACCATTATAGCATCTTGAACTAATGTGAGCAGGTGGTGACAGATGAAACCTTAAAGGCTAACACGTTTTATTTGGCATAAGCTACAGTGGCCTTCCAGCCTACTTCTTCTGTACAGCAAATAAATAAAACTTGCTAGTGTTTAAGATGCCACTAGATTCATTGTTGTTTTTGCCATGACAGACTAAAACAGCTGCCTTCTCCTCCTTTAGGAGTAACAGATAAATGAATCCTGTTCCACATCTTTAACACATTTTGGGAACATAATAGACATGGATTCACCGTTTCTTTATTGAAGTCAAATGGGAGAGTAAAGCTTTCTTTAGGGCATCTAAGACTTTGCAATGTGAAGAAGGCCGCATGTGAGCTCTGCCAGCTGACATCCTTGGTTTCGTCACCCTTTCCACCCAGAGGATGATTTTCTGAAGGGACAGTATCCTCGACCCATGAAAGTTCTGCCGGTGATTCTGATCCAAAGGGCATCAAGAGTTTCCATGGATAGATAGGATTTTGGCCACACATTTCCCTTTGGGTGTAGAAGGCAACAGAACCAAAGAGGGTTACAAAACTGGCAGCAACCGGAAGATTACTTTCAGCTTAAGAAAATGTTGTTTGGGAGCAAAACAATTTACAGGGGGTCCCGTGCAGAATTCGCATGTAGAATTCTGCTCTCGGGAGATTTCTGGAAGGACAAATGTTCGATGGACATTTGGTCAGGCTCAGGATGCAGGGCTCTAGGAATCTTCTGGTTTTGGTAGGCTGCAAATGCCTTGGTTCTAGACCTTTGGCTGGCTTTCATTGGATAAGGCCGATGGGCCCTAGGAGAAAACCCACCTTTTTTCAAGGAAGCTTTCTGGACTACTGGTACTAAGGCATCTGATCCAGAGATGTGGGAAGCAGTTAATAAGAAGAAGGTTCTTGCCTTAGAGAGCTTGGACTGGGGCAAATGTCTCAAACTCCTTCATGTCTTCTCGTTGCCCGAGCTGAACAAAGCTCATTTACCAAAAAGTAGCAGCGGAAACTCCAAATCTCCATCTGGCTGCATTGAATGGCTCTAAGCAGAGATCACAAATGCATCCTGGATACACTGACAAAGTGAACCTGACAAGAGGAAGCACCCACCATATCCCTCATCCATTATTTAGACGGGGAAGTGTGCTCTGTTAAAGCTTTTCCAGTCATGCACCTCTGGCAGTTAAGAGAGGCCATTTCAGAATTCTTGCAACTAACTTGGTTTGCTGGCTTCCAGCAAAACACTTGTATTTATTTGTAGGAAATGGTTAGAATGTGAAACCACTGTGTGTCTGAATCTGGGGATCCTGGTAGTGAAAGGAATCCAGTTGGCCAAAACATGATGTCACCTAAGCAAAGTTCAAGCAGTGCCCCCTTCAACAGGGCCAACACTTTAAAACAGGGGTTGGAACTTTTTTGTGGGTCTAACAGTCACACTAGCTCTCAGGAAGAATTAAAGCAGTGGCAGCAGAGCTGCTGCTTCAGGATCCATCTCTCCATTTGTTCCTGGTGGCCTGAAGCAACAGTTCCTGGGCAAGCCAGTCCTCCATACCATTCACCTGCCCCTTTGGGAAATGTCCAGAGCCTCAGAAGCCACCCCTTCCAGAGGCAAAATGGCCCCATCCCAGAGCAGCTGCATCCCTGTGCATCCCTCATCTTTCCCATGGGCAGGGGGCATGCCAGGCTGGTTTCCACAAGTGCTGGTGCTTGCAGATACTGCAGGCATCTTCCTTGGGAAGCTGCAGCACAGCTTTCATTTTTATACTATCTTGAAGGCAAAGGGAAGCATTGTCATGATCTTGGCTATAACCAGGGCCAGAGGATGATACACACCATAGCTTCCTGTCCAGTAGTCAGCAGGAAATGATGGGAACCAGTGGGGGTCAACCTACCAAGCACATCCCATTTCTTGGGTCCTGAGGAAGATCTTTGACTTCCAGATTCCCTTCTGGAGATATTCCTTGACAACTAACAGTGATGAGTTGCCAAACAAGATCCATTAACACTTAAGATGCTTCTGAGGTTTATATAGCCGTCTCAGAATTTTCACTGGCAATGTAGGAAGAGATGTTTCAGTTCAAATGTTGGGTATGTGGGAGAGAAACACATCCGAGCAACAGCAGGACAGATCTGCCCCAATATATCTTTGTGGATTTCTGTGAGTGACCAATAACTCCCACTTTACTGAGCCAAACCAAATATGTACTGTGAAAACAGACAGCAAAATCATTACATAAATATAAATAATGAAATAGATCTATGTCTGTGCTCCAGGCCGTTGCATTAAACGCCATCTTGTATGCAATGGAGAAGCAGACTGCCGGGATGAGTCTGACGAGGTCAATTGTGAAGATGCTGAAAGTTCATGTGATCAACTGGACCCAATCCCAGGGATTGCAAGACTAGCACAGGGGTGAGATACAATTCTTGACCTCATACTTATATGCTTCCCTTAATCATCAGGAACATTATTCATTTTTTTCCTCAGAACATCTAGTGCCATTGTGAGTAGTGCAGTGCCTAAAATGCTACTGGATATTTGCATGCACAAAAGAGCAACCACAGACGTTACTGTGGGTAATTGACAAGGTGGTGTATGTGTGCTGGATGTGCAATCAGCTGCAAGAACAGGCAGACATCCATCTTGTGTCTGGCACCTCATCAGTTAACCACAGCAACTTCCTCAATCCCTTTTGCACCTGCATAAATATCCATTATGATTCTGGACACTGTTGTTTAGAGATGGGAGGAGGGAGAAACCATTCCTTACCATAAATGCTAAAAGAACTGTTTTTTTCTCCCCTTGGTACAAATTTGCCAACAAACAAATACGTACAAGACAAAGAGGGACATACTCCTATAGGTTTATATTTATTCATCAAATGAAATTTATCAAGTGAAAAATCACAGTTTGCTGACTTGGTATGGAACTAGAGACTGGGTGTTCAACTCCCCCTGAGCTTCCAAGGGGAAAAGCCAGCCTGTGTAGCCTTGGGCAAGTTGCACGGTCCCAGGACACCCCTGAAAGAAGGGCACAGTAAACCACTTCTGAATTCTCAATCTCTAATAAACCCTGGAAAAGATCACTGTACATCAGAATTAATTTGATAGGATATTATTACTCTCACTTTGCTGGAGATTGTGGAAAGTACTTCAGATGAAAAGGTTTCTTTAAAAATGAATATTATCCCCTTCTCCTCTTGCCTTCACACTTTCCCAACATCAGGGTCTTTTCCAGGGAGATTTCTCTTCTCATGAGATGGCCAAAGTATTGAAGCCTCAGCTTCAGGATCTGTCCTTCCATATATATATATGGAAGGACAGATATGTATATATATTCCTCTGCTTACTGTGAATATTATTTTACAAAATCATGATTAGCATGATTTTGGCACATAAATGTTTCTATTACATTCTCATAATCTTCTAGACCCCTTCACGGATTGCTGCCTTGTGGCGAAGGGGCTTGAGTAATTCAGAGAAGCTATGGGCTATGCCGTGCAGGGACACCCAAGACGGACAGGTCATAGTGGAGAGTCCTGACTAAACGCGATCCACCTGGAGCAGGAACTGGCAAGCCACTCAAGTATCTTTGCCAAGAAAACCCCATGAACAGAAACAAAAGGCTAAAAGATATGATGCTGGAAGATGAGCCCCTCAGGTCGGGAGGCGTCCAACATGCTACTGAGGAAGAGTGGAGGACAAGGACAAGTAGCTCCAGAGCTAATGAAGTGGTTGGGCCAAAGCCGAAAGGACGCTCAGCTGTGGACGCGCCTGGAAGTGAAAGGAAAGTCCGATGCTGCAAAGAAAAATACTGCAGAGGAACCTGGAATGTAAGATCTATGAACCTTGGTAAGCTGGATGTGGTCAAACAGGAGATGGCAAGAATAAACATTGACATCCTGGG
Source organism: Intellagama lesueurii (assembly GCA_037013535.1). NCBI lineage: Eukaryota > Metazoa > Chordata > Lepidosauria > Squamata > Agamidae > Intellagama > Intellagama lesueurii. The sequence continues at coordinate 171,572,573 of JBAJHW010000004.1, read as the reverse complement.
CATCAGTGAACTAAAATGGACGGGAATGGGCGAATTCAATTCAGACGATTACCATATCTACTATTGTGGGCAAGAAGAAATGGAGTAGCCCTCATAGTCAACAAAAGAGTGGGGAAAGCTGTACTGGGATACAATCTCAAAAATGATGGAATGATTTCAATACGAATCCAAGGCAGACCTTTCAACATCACAGTAATCCAAGTTTATGCACCAACCACCAATGTTGAAGAGGCTGAAATTGACCAATTCTATGAAGACTTACAACACCTTCTAGAACTGACACCAAAGAAAGATGTTCTTGTCATTATAGGGGACTGGAATGCTAAAGTAGGGAGTCAAGAGATAAAAGGAACAACAGGTAAGTTTGGCCTTGGAGTTCAAAACGAAGCAGGGCAAAGGCTAATAGAGTTTTGTCAAGAGAACAAGCTGGTCATCACAAACACTCTTTTCCAACAACACAAGAGGCAACTCTACACATGGACATCACCAAATGGGCAATACCGAAATCAGATTGATTATGTTCTCTGCAGCCAAAGATGGAGAAGCTCTATACAGTCAGCAAAAACCAGACCTGGAGCTGATTGTGGCTCTGATCATCAGCTTCTTATAGCAAAATTGAAGCTTAAACTGAAGAAAGTAGGAAAAACCACTGGGCTAGTCAGGTATAATCCAAACCAAATCCCTTTTTAATACACAGTGGAAGTGAAGAACAGATTTAAGGAACTAGACTTGGTGGACAGGGTGCCTGAAGAACTATGGATGAAGGCTCGTAACATTGTACAGGAGACAGCAACAAAAACCATCCCAAAGAAAGGAAATACAAGAAAGCAAAGTGGCTGTCCAACGAGGCCTTACAAATAGCAGAGAAGAGAAGGGAAACAAAATGCAAGGGAGATAGGGAAAGTTACAGAAAATTGAATGCTGACTTCCAAAGAATAGCAAGGAGAGACAAGAGGGCCTTCTTAAATGAACAGTGCAAAGAAATAGAGGAAAATAATAGAAAGGGGAAAACCAGAGATCTGTTCAAGAAAATTGGAGATATTAAAGGAACATTTTGTGCAAAGATGGACATGATAAAGGACAAAAATGGTAGGGACCTAACAGAAGCAGAAGACATCAAGAAGAGGTGGCAAGAATACACAGAGGAATTATACCAGAAAGATCTGGATGTCCCGGACAACCCAGATAGTGTGGTTGCTGACCTTGAGCCAGACATCCTGGAGAGCGAAGTCAAGTGGGCCTTAGAAAGCATGGCTAACAACAAGGCCAGTGGAGGTGATGGCATTCCAGTGGAACTATTTAAAATCTTAAAAGATGATGCTGTTAAGGTGCTACACTCAATATGCCAGCAAGTTTGGAAAACTCAGCAGTGGCCAGAGGATTGGAAAAGATCAGTCTACATCCGAATCCCAAATAAGGACAGTGCCAAAGAATGCTCCAACTACCGTACAATTGCACTCATTTCACACGCTAGCAAGGTTATGCTCAAAATCCTCCAAGGCAGGCTTCAGCAATATGTGGACCGAGAACTCCCAGAAGTACAAGCTGGATTTCGAAGGGGCAGAGGAACTAGAGACCAAATTGCTAACATGCGCTGGAATATGGAGAAAGCCAGAGAGTTTCAGAAACTTTTATTCTTTCAGACTACTTCTGCTTCATTGACTACGCAAAAGGCAATAGAAAGCCTGCCCAGTTGCTTTCCATTTTATACTGATAAAAGGGAATGAGAGCTTTGGCCAAAATGAAAACGGTTTTGAGTTTACAGAAGGATCTTGGGTTTTCAAAATGAAGAAAATGGTGATACAAGAGTTTCTCTGACTGCCACATTTTTTTCTCTCTCTTTTTTTCCACTGACTTTCCTGGAAAAGAATTCCATGAACTTCAATAGCTAGTTTGCTCTTTTATGCCTTTCAGCTGGTTGTAATAAAGATGAGATGCCTCTACTTCTGTTTAGATCTCACTACAAAGTCTCTCCCCTGTTAATATTAAGGTCTTCCATAGAACGTTGGGTCCAAGAACTCTCTTCATGTGGCAGCTTTGTCTCTTTCTAAAAATCTGCCTATGAAACAACATACCAGAAGAGCTGAAGGTCAGAATGTATCTTTCACAGAACAAAGAAACTATACTCACATGCCTGCTCATGTCTTTCCTCTTTAAAGATACAATATCCTTACACAACAAGGAGCACAGTTAGTGTATGACACTGCCTATTACGGTGGCCAATGTGAATCTGTCTATAATGGAGAATGGCGAGAGCTGAAGTATGACGCTACATGTGAACATTTGTATTATGGGGACGATGAGAAATATTTCCGAAGGCCATACAATGTCCACTACTATCAGTTTCTAGTAAGTATTTGAAGGCTGTTACTGATTGTTAGGCTAAGTGTGAAATAACACTGGGCCCTTGCTATGAAATAACTACCTTACCTGTAGTTTAATTAATGGGAAGGTCCTCTGTACGGGAGTCACTCCAGTTCTCCACTTTCACATATTTTCAAAGGGTTCATAATCCAGGATGTGGAAACTGTTGCATAATTCATGGCACTGGTTCAACTTTGATGTCATAATTTTTTTCAGAAGGTTTTGTTTATTGAATACCATGACTTACACCCAGTGATTTTTGTGAAATAATTGCATATCTCTTTGCAGCCTTTTCCTGACTGATAAGATCATAAGTAGAATGTATAAGATGGGTGCATACTTCTTTCTTCTCCCCATGCAAACCAGGACCCCATATGCAAAGCGGTTTGCTTCCGTGTACATTCCTTATTTTGTCATGTTCAGGCCAAAAGTGAGAGCTCAAGGCAGACCAGATGTTGGAGAGCTTCAGGTGAGGGACTTGCTCCAACAAGGCCTGAAGCTCAACTGAGGACTTTTATTCTTTCAGACTACTCTCTCCAAGCATCTACCTCTTCCCCCAAAATGGTAAACCTTAAAGCAGGAGTGAGGAAGAATGGGTGGTTTGATAGTGGCTTGCTGAAACCTGAAGTGACCAGAAGTCTACCTCTGGTTTTGAAAGGCTTACGGTTTAACTGTGGTGACTTGATGTGTCCCAGGTGTAGCCCAAGTCTCTCTCAAAAGAAGTGAGCTTTGAACTGGAGCCTAGATTCCTTGGTCTCTCTAATTGTTCAAGGCAGGTACACTGCTGCTCTCACAATGCCAACTCCAAAGACTGCAGAATTCTTTAACGATGGTGTGCTGTCTTAGTGTAGCACCTGGGCTCGAGAGCAGCCAAGACTGCTTTGGACTCATAGGTCTCTGGACTTCGAGGACTGGGGTTCTCCAGTTCAGGCCAGTGTCTGTGAGGCTGGCATCCCTGGCTCCTTAGACCTAGGATCTACTTGGATTCTTGTCTCATGACAGGCTTGGACAAAGGTTAAAAGTGGGCTCATTATGTATATTTATCTCTCGCAAAGGGGTGATCTGTGCATGTATCTCTGAAAAATCCTACTGACTGGAGATAATGCAATATGTAATCAGTCAGTTTAACTAAATTATGCATAACTGATTCTTTTCTTAAATGTCGGGTAGCCCAACGTTTGTTTCTAGAAAAACCACAGCTCCATATTTTGCGGGTGGTTAGCCATATTAGTTGTCGGTTGCAGCAAAATTACCAAGGAGTCTGGCTCACAAAGAGTAAAAAGTTTCATTTATCCTAAACTTTCATGGACTCACTTCCTCTTCTTATACACAGTGCAAAATTAATACCAAATAAAGCTTGTTAGTCTTTAAGGTACAAGAACAGTCCTTACTGATTTTTCTGCAATATTTACCTGTGCAGCTATCATAGAAATACCATTAAAATGAACCAATGTGTCGAACCATGGCAACATGCATGTATATTACCCCTGCAATAGTCCGTGTTGTCAAACTAGATTTAGTTTAACCCTGGGGTGAATAGTGGGAGATGGGATTGTGCTTTGATGCAATAGGGGTGAGCCTAAACTTACCCTGCACATAAGCCTCTCTCTGCCCCACACTGACTCCTTCCCTTGTGGCAAAACATTCCCACATCATCATCATCCTTTGAGCCTTGCTCAAGCGAGAGCATATAAGTTGACCCATAAGAGTTGATTAAGATGAAACCTGACATTCCTGTTTTGCCCTCTGAACCAGCAATTGTTGCTGTCATGCTACTTCCCGAAAAGATGAGCAGGTGATCAGCAGGCTGATACTCAATAAAAGCTCTCAGTTTTGGGGAAGTGGCCCAGGCTTCTATGTCCCACTCAGGGCAAACTCCTACTAGAAATGTATTCCTGCAGTTGGGAATTAGCTCCTCCTTGTCTTTCTTTCTGGTAAGGAGAATGTTGGCAAACTTGACTTTATTAGCAATTTTATAAACAATAGGTTTATGATAGCAAAAATCTTTTTGTGCATGCCCAAGGCCCCTTGTGTCCTTTAAAATATGGTCGTTTCAGGGCTTCAATGTAAAACACTGCAATTAATAAGTTACTTATAATTCCTTTTTTGCATAATTGTTATTTTGTAATTTTTAAGTAATACGGCATTCCTTTTGTGGTGTAACTGTACATTTAGTTGTTTATAGTTTGCTTCATTGCTCAGATGTGTTTTAGACCACAGAGCAGTGCCTTGCAGAATTTTTTTTTTTAAAGTAACTCATGTAATTACTTTTGAAGAAGAAAAACAAAGTGGTGCTAATGTAATTCTAACAACAATAACTTTCTACTGGGGAGGGACTGGCATAGTAATTATAATATCTTTCGAAGATCCAGGTAATCTAAAATACTTCAGTCTAACTAATTTGTTTCCTCTTTCATTTCAGGCACATGCTGACACGGGTTTCTCTTCGGAGTATTTTGATGATGCCAAGGATTTACTGAATGCCATTAAGAGGGACACCTCTTGGAATGCTGGCTTCACATTTGGAATCAGCCCTCCTAAAGTACCCGTCTCCTTGGAAATAGGCTTTAAGCTTTCCAAGGGTAGAGGGACCCTGAAGAATATCACAGAGTACGAGTCTAAGGTAATGAAAATTGATACTCCCTCCTCCTTCTTATTCCTTTTCCACTGAAGAGGTCAAACACTCTGTGAAGAGTACTGAGTCATTTCCCTCTCCATGTCTACCCACTGAAATAATAATGATCAAACCTTAATTACTTCATGTAATTAAACTATGGGATTATTAGGAATTCTGTTTGCTTTCTGTATTGTACTGAGGCAAACAGAGGCATCCTGGTGGGAATGGAATTGCATTATGAAGCAGAACCACACATACTATTTATTTATTTATTTAAAGTATTTTTACCCCGCCTTTCTCCTTAAAATGGATCAAAGGCAGCTTACATCATTAAAAGACAGTATTTAATGCTAATAATAGTGAGCATACAAATACAAAAGGATCAGACAAATACTATCTTATTCCATCTGCTTTCACAGTGTTGTAAGAGTATAAATGATGAGTAAATGCCTGAGGGGGCAAAGAAAGTGGACAATGCAAAGAACTGTTCATTAGCAATAGTTGTCACTATGAAGAATGAATGTGGTACAGTGGTAGACAGACAGACAGACTGTGAAGGTTCTTCCGTGGAGAGAGGCTGATTTATTTCTTGTGACAGTGGCAGATTAGACTCAGGAGACATTGACGATTCTTTCAAACATCCAACATTTATTTCTGGAACCTTAAGAAAATGATTCAAGTCAACTTTATATTCAACAGCTCCTTGGAGCAACAGAAGTCCCCCCCCCCCAGAAACAGGAAAGGGGTTCTTGAAGGTGCATTCCCACAGTCTTCCTACACCTTCCATCTCTAAGCACATTAATACCAGTTCTGGTGATAGCGGCAACAGAGACAGTTGTTCTCCTGGTGGGTCGCAGCAGTATGTGGGTTCATCTCCTGGATGTGGAAAGTCCCAGGTCCTGGAGGTGAATATCTTGTTGACCCAGATCAGTTCATCTATCTTTTCTTCTCTCTCTCTCTATCTTAGCTCTCTCCTCTGTGATCTTTCTTCCCCATTGTGTTGCCTCTTTCTCTACCCAGTATGATGGTTTTTGGAGTATCTTCTCCCTCCTTCTCCTGTCAGCATCTTTCCATGGTGCCATTAGTTTCTCCCATCTGTGGGTCCAAGGGTTCTCAATCCAGATCCATTCCCACCCCGGCAGCAGGACATTTCCCTCCTTCTCCCCTTCAGCTGCTCCTGCCTCTGCCTCCCTCCTTCTCTCCCCTCTTTCCTTTTCTATCCCCCTCCTTTCTTCAAACACTCTTTTTTCTCCACCAATTATTGTCTCTTCTTTCCCCGCCTCTTCTAACAGTCTTTCTCCCTTCCCTGCCTCTTGGTTTTCCTCCTCCCCTTTCATAGAGGTCTCCTGTCTCTCACTTCTTTCTTTAGCTCCTGTCTCTTTCATTTCCTTTGGGATTCCATTTTCCCAGGGGATGGAGGGCATTCTGGTGGAGATATTCTCAGATCCGCCCCCAAGCTCACATAGACAGACAGACAGACACAGTTATCTTACATTCGTTGATGCAAATTGGATTATATGGTTATAAGAGTTGCCTTTTTAAGTGCTTAACCGAATTTGAGAATGCAGAGATGCGGTGACAGCACATGACCTGGGGGTGCCCCCCAAGTTGGTGGGTAAGGCATCCTCTGTCCTTGTCCTAGTCTTAGATCATGAGCTGCCTGTGCAGACATGTATACAAAGGTGGATTTGATGGTAGTGGTAGTGTGTGTTGTTTGTGCCTTGTTTTAAGCAGAAATCATGTGTGATGGGCAGTTACCAGTCAGGACCTATGAACAATTTTGACAGCAGAAGGAACATTTTGTCTCCTTGGTACCAATGTTAGTCAGCCTTCCTGACAGAAAAAGAAGCAATTGTGTAGAATTGCAAATAATCTAGGTTATGTGGCTAGCTTTAATAGACTCAACTCATATGGCATCTGTCCTTCCAGCCCGGGTCCCTTACTCTGCATTAGCTTTATTTGTCCTGTGGCATCATTGCATATCCCAAACTAAGCCAATGAGTTTGAGTTTCTAGGGAGGAAAAAGAAACATTTTGAGAGGAGGGGGGAACTGAGCAGGTGATCACAACTGCAAACACCATCAAGCTATCACAAAAGAGATAAGCATATGGTACTAGTGGGCTGTTTTAATGACATTTCAGTTCATTCTAGTTCAAACAAAACCATATTTTACTAGCTAGAGAAGTCTGTGAGTTGTGATTTTAAAAAAGAGAGAGAAAATGTCCAATCTGTACACGTCATGTTTGAAAGATGAAACATGGTATAGACATGTGGGACTACCAATTGACTATCTCTCTAGTAGGAATCTGCAGTGGTGCCTTCATATTGGATGTATTCCCTATGTGGAAAATTATTCTAAATACTGTACAGCAAACTATTGTAAGAATTAAAAAAAATTGCATGTTTCAGAAAAAAAAATGGTTTGTGTTCTTCCCCCACTTGCCTCACCCCCCAGAATTTAGCATTTATTAGAGTCCGTACCAAAGTACAAACAGCCCGTTTCAAGATGAGAAGAACTGATATAGTCCTGGATGAAGATATGTTCCAGTCTCTGATGGATCTTCCAGATCAATACAACTATGGAATGTATTCCCAGTTTATTAATACTTATGGCACTCATTTCATGACATCTGGGACCATGGGAGGTGTCTTTGAATACATCCTTGTGATTAACAAAGACAAAATGCTTAAAGAAGGTATGCGTATTTCATTTATTCTACCTATTTGGTGTATCAGAGGGTGTTAGACTCTAATCCCCTTACAAAGAACATAAATACACATCATCAAGCATATTGGCCAGCAGGAGGCTGCAATCTGTTGTAATGACCTAGGAACCTGAGATCAGTATTCAGTACATTTGTTCTTTGTATTCAGCAAGGTAATGAGCTTTAATTCCCAGATGTGTTCCTTGGAGCTAATATACATGTTTCTTTATGGGTATAGCTGTAATAGCAGCAATGATAACCCCAGGAATTTCTTCTTCAGTAGATAATACCCAAAGCTTTGAACACTTGCCAGAATTTGAAGCACACACCAGGCAGACCTAGATAAACTCAAAGGCATTGAGTCACTCAGAACACGGAAACAAACTATGTTTTATTGTTGGCATTACAGCTGCCATTTTACATAAAATGGCTTTTAAACTGCACCGTAGCAGAATTCTACCTGCTTTAGCTTTTAGCAGATGACGGCAAGTCAGACAGCATCATTCTACCTGTGGCAGTACCAGCCACATGATTTTTTTTAATTTTTATTTTTTGCACTGCACAGTAATATCCACGTAGCTGAAGCATAAGGGCTTTGGATCATGAATGGGAAAGGGGCCATCCTATAACTGCATAACTTTGTGCTGCTCTAATCACATTGCTCCTTTCTGCAAAGTCTTCTACCAGACACTCATCATCTTCTATATTTATTAGTTATATGAAGAGACCAATATTGCAAACTAGTAAAAGGATTTTAGTAATGACAACCATCATAGTCATAGTCATAAATAAATGGGGGAATTATTTGTATGCTCTGTTCTTGAGCATATTGTGCCATTATTGAACCAGTTCATGCACTTATTGGCCTGTAACTCCCAACTGACTAGATAGTTATGAAGGTATGTGTCCCTCTGTTTCCTCGCAAAGAAAATACAGGGGTGTTTATGATCCATAAGGATTCCTGTGCACACAGAGAACCAGTTCATCCTTGTAAGCTGATTCTTAGATGATCCGACCTCTGCAGGAAGTGCCCTTCTACCACTGTCTCATTAGATGCTTGGGGGAGAGGATGTATACCTGCCCATTTCTCCATCATATATATAGAAGTCCTGGCTCAATAAGTGTGCAAATAGGTGTTTTGTTCAGGATTTAAGGACCATGTTTGGCTTCTGTCTTCAGCCCCCAAAGAAGTGTTGCAGTCCGGACAGCTCAATTATGCTGAAAACATACTTATCTAATCATGTTGACCCTCAAGATATTTTACATTTTGCCCAATCAGTTTCTATACATTTACAACCTAAGAATCCTTATCAAATCACAACCTTAGTCACATGGCTTTTTGTTATTGTGCTGGGACATTGCACCGTTTGGATTCCAGCTTTCCTTTTTGGTATCTCCTTCTCAGAGGGAGGCTCCCATGGCGTTTATCATTGCTGTCATTGTCCCTGGCCCTCACTCTAGCCGGAAGGTGAATTAATCAAGGCTTCTGCTGTTTGCATACCGTAGTCTCACTGAGTGAAGTTCTATCTTGGGATCAAAGGTCCGTCATTAAGCTGAGATTCTTTTGGAGACAACTTGTTATGCCATTCCCTAACTGCACCACTCAATCAATATGTCCAGAACCAGTGGCATATGATGCAATACATTTTCATAATATTGCTAGCAGTTACCCCAAAAGAATATATTCTGATTTAAATTAGCATTTTAATATGCATAACATTTCCTTATGAACATTTGCTTTACAACTGACAGCTGGCAGTACCTCACTCTGTTTCCCATCTCCCAAACCCACACTTACACTCGATCTTCTTTTTGCAAGGTTCTTGTACAATGGAGATATGTGCAGTTGCAGTGTTCCTGGGTTGCTGCAGCCACGGAAATTGATGCTGCATTTTTCCTCAATAGAAAGCTACAGCTTGCAATGCTGAATGGTGGATCGGTGGATCAGGCGATTCATTTATTTGTCCTTAATCCTCATGGGAGGGTGTCTTTCCTGGACTCAAAAGCTGAACAAAAAGAGGAGATCTTGCCAAGAAAGGCTTCGGGAAGCATACTGCCAAGTAAAGAGGCAGAATGAATTAGCAACATCTAGGCAGGGCTATTATTTCATTTTATAACTTGCGTACTGTCTTTCAGAAATGGTGTGATTTATCGCAGCAGAAGCAGCTTTACTAAGGAGGAGAAAAGCTGAAGGTCTAAAACAGACCAAAATGTATCCCAGAAGAGATATAATTTTTGCTTTTATGTGGGATACTTGTATAATTTCCATCTACAGAGCAGACCATAAAAGAGAGGACACATTTATCAAGCTAGTGCTATGTTTAAGTGCCGTGTTGAGGCAGGAGAAGCAAATCTGTGGTTCAATGAATGTCAGCCCTTTGCTTCCATACTGCCAGTGTCTGAAAGCAAATGTTTTCTCTAGAATTATGGGTGTGTTTCTTCTTTTCTAAGAATACTGATGATGTAGGCAATTGCTATCTAGTCTGGATGGCCTGATGAAATGCCACAGCAAATATCATCTCAGGAGCTTGATTGCTGTGGTCTGCCTTCACAGTCTGTGCCTGATTGCCATATTAAGGCTCCAGTCCTTTCATATGCATACCTTGGAGCAAACCGAGTACTGAACTTAGTAAGACTTGCCTTTCATGGTTCATGTTAGGAGAAAGTCATCTCCCAAGTCTGCAGTGGATGTTTTCTTATGTTGAAACAGCTACAGTTGCAGGCTCTGGCAGGAGAGAACTATGGAATTTTTTTGTGTTTTATAAGATCCCAAACACTGTTACAACATTTAGTAAGGATTCCAGGTCAAGGGTTTGCAAAAGTTACTTATGTGGATGACAATCGCTGAGTCAGTGTGATCAGTGGCTATGGGAATCTGGGAGTTGTAGTCTAAAAGAGTAACTTTTAATAATCTCTGATGATGTCACAGCCCTCAAAAGCCAGAGCTCCACCTTTTTCAGGGTACCATGTCTGGAAGGAGTGAATCAGGTGAGAGGGACAGTGCAATTGGCAGCATAAGATAGACCCAAAGGAGAGGTCAAGCATTAGAGATGGGGACGAATACAAAAACGGATCGGCTTTTTTGACAAAAATAGCCGATTCCTTAAATATTCATCCCTTCATATTCGTGGGTTACAGAGGCCCCCACGAATACGAAGGGATGAATATTTACCCGTTTTTATTCATCCTTCATATATTAAAAAGAAAGAAAGAAAAACCATTCTGCCTACCGGCTGCCGATCAGCTGATCGGTGGCCGATAGGCAGGCAGCCACCCCCACAGCCTACCCCCCCACCCCCTTCCTCTCCCTACCTTCAAATGGAATAGTGAATCACCTTGGAGAACTTAGTCATGTGTCTCACAATGCTTTCATGAATACCCATTTAACATAAGATTGAGTTTTGGTGGATTTAATTATGTTCCCCCCCCCCCCATGTCTTTTGTTCAGCAAAAGTGTGAGGGCAAAGGTTGAATGATGTATTCTGATATATTCATGGGGTGTTATTTTGTAATCTGCTGTAGCAAAACTGGCTAAGAGTCTTGTGGCACCTTAAAAACGAACAATCTTTATTTGGCATAGGTTTCTGGGGGCTGTAGCCCATTTACTCAGATGCATGGAGAACAGTTTGTTTCTTTCCTCTGTCTACCAAGGCTGTACTCTGTGCATCTGAAGAACTGGGATACATTCCATAGTCTTTCTCTGGTTAAGAGAATGTTGCTGTCTTGAATTTTACTGTAATCTTCACAGTTTAAAGTTCCTGGTTATGGTTCTGCCTTCATGTGAGACAGTTAAAAGAGCAGCAAAATGGTCTGGAATGCACGATGGTACCTTTGTTTATCCTTTATTCCTTCATGCTCTCTGCTCATTTCTCAGTGTTTGTTCTGACACTCAATGCTCTCCTTCTTTTGTAGGGAGTAACAGCCAAAATTCGATTCAGTTTTTATGCTGGTGTAATACAACTGGTGTAAATCTTGTTGGCAAAAGCAAAAAAACAAAACAAAAAAACAAAAACAAAAATAAGAATTTGAGGGAGGATGACTTACATTTTGAAACAATTGGCACTAAGTTTGCTCAAGTGATGACTGATTCATTGTATTGCTAGTAAATGTTCCTCTAATGATGCTTAACATAATTTATTCTGCTAGTCATGAAGAGAGGTAAAGATTTAGAAAACCTACAGACCCTTCTTCTTCTTCTTCTTCTTCTGGCTAATGCCATTTAAGGAGACATTGCCCATACGTTTCCAAGCTCACCTTTCTAGGCTGACATGAAAAAGAGATACGATCTTTGACGGGACCAAGGTTATAATTTCTTTTTTCAAAGATAATCATTCTTGTTTTATAACTTCACTGTGAAAGAAAGCAATGCAATTGATTTGTGGTTGATTATTACATAGCAAGAGACATTTCCACACTGTGATCAACTCAAAACTAAGAGAAAAAAAAATCCATCTAATTTGTGGGCTATATTTATCTCCTTGGAATTATTTAAGATGAGAGAAGTCTTGTTTGCTGTTTCCTCAAATTGCCAATACTTTGTATAATTATCATTTTGCTGTTTCCATCACGACGGATTGATAAAGCCCCCAAACCCCTTGTGGCAATGAATAACAAATTGTATTGACAGAGCTTGCTGAAAATAATTACTTAAAAGGAACAATAAGATATCAATTAATCAGTGCATGGTTGAGCTTTAATTTTATGGCATTCCAACAGTGTGAAAAAGTAATTACTCTTTTTCCTTGTAGTAAATAAATTTTACTCAGTTGTGTTGTTAACATTTGTGGGATAGTTAAATACAAGCAATTGAATACTATGGATTTATTAATGCATTGTCAACAGGCAGCAAATGAATATAAATCTGGCAACTGGGAGAGTTTTTTCTGTTACTTTGGGAGAAGTGAAGATGAAGTTTTAACTTTATTTAAAATAGGCAGTTCAGTTAAGATCTAGAAGCCCTAACATCTGGAAATCCCATGTCTTGCCAAAGAGACTTCCCAAATACTGCATGACTTAGATCTTGGCATGTAGACATTCAGAAATGAAAAAGCCAGAACTCCAAGTTTAGTTACTTCACAGATTGAATTTGCGAAGTAACTAAAACAGCAAAATATTGGATGGCACCTCATACAGTCCGATAAGGCCAGCATACAGATGACATATTACTTCCTAAGTATAATATTGGTGGTACAGAAGGAAATCCTGAGTAGTGGTGATCATTATTCTAGCACAGTTGATAGATATGGCCAGTTCTAAGTGTTTCTGAGGTGATGCAACAACATGGCCAAAATCAACTTACAACTAAGGCTTCAAGGTATTTTTTTTAGTCAAAAGCAAAATGGGGTCTTTTCCAGACAGAATACTGAGAGACAAAGGTAGGCAGCAGTGGTTCTCAAGCTTGGGCTCCCAGATGTTGTTCAAATACAACTGCCAGAAGCTTTGACCATTGGCCATGATTACTAGGGCTTCCAAAAGTTGCAGTCTGTTGCTCCACCATTGAAATATCAGCCACTATGATTGAAGGAAGGAGAAAAGAGTTACATAAGGCTCCTGCTGTATTTCCTGGGGGGGGGGGGGGAAGCTCTGCTATTGTCTTAAAGTGATGTCAACCTATGCACTATTCAGGCATTCAATCGGAAAGCGTGTAGGGCTCAAAGGATGGGGGTGATGTGGGGATGCAGGTAGGCCCTGTCCCCACATCACCATCCCACCTGGAAGTCCTGCAGAGTTTTGTGTGTTCAGTGTGAAAGTTTGCATTGGTGCTGTAAGTGCATTCACCCTGCTCCAGCATCTGCTGCCTGACTCTGCTGTCCTACTTTGTGCAATGGAAAGACTAGCAACTTTCAGGAAATGCTATCCAAACCAAGCCATGGCATAGTGGAGCCACAGTTTGTAGAGTCAAATTCCCAGGATTTCCTTCTGAACATCAGGGTCTGTGACATCAGCTGCCACTCTATACACATTCATAAACACGATTTTCTTGTTCCCTCTGATCTTAGCAGCAAATCTCACAACAGATGGGAGAGAAATGGCTTTTCACAGGAACAGTATATGGTTGCAAACTTACCCTGTGGTGATGCTGTGTATTTGAGGGTGGTTTGATCTTGAATTGGCAATGAAGTGCTATGAACGTCACAAAAGACCTGTTTCTCAGTTGTTGACATGCACCAGTTAAACAGCAGGACTCTCCCTATGGAGTCAATGTGTGTGGCTAGAATGACTGCCTTAGGCATCTGGATTTTCAAATTTATTATCACAACAGTAAGACCAAGATTATAATTTGGTGTGGAAGAGAGTGCATAAATCCCAGTTCTTCTCACCCATTTTGCAACCATTTTGTTACCATAACTGGAGAGCTGTTCCTTCATACAGTTACCAGAAACTGGATTGTTGTTTTTCGAAAGCAAAATGGTAATTAAGTCTTTGGAGCAAAGACTTCCCAGGATTCAGCTATCAACTTCTCCTCCCACTGAACACTGACTGAGGAAAAGCAGGTCAAATGAAATTCTTCTAGTTATTGCTTGTGTATTGTTTATACACTGTTTGCAGCCATGTTGGCTGGGTGGTTCTGGGAACCATGATTCAAAACAAGTAACTTCTACAAATGTATGAAATATACGAGGAGTCTGTGTTAGGTATTTCTGGCTATAAATCTGTTATTGACATTCATGCTTCCTACTTTTCCCACAGAACTTTCAAAGGAATCAGTAAGCAGCTGTTTTGGTGCCTCAATAGGCATAGATGTTCCTCTTCAAGAGGTTCTTGAAGTAAAAACCAAAGCGTCATTTGATCACTGTTCGAAAGATGCGAGCAAAGATTTTGGTAAGAAGCAGATACATATTTCCAACCCCCCCCTCCCACACACACACACTGTTGTACATATTTTGAAATGAATCATCTTTCCTCCCATAATGTATATATTATGCTTTGGGAATGCAAGGCTGTGCCACAGCAATGCACCATAACGGGTGTCCTTTATTAATGCAAGGTTGCAGTGGCTCATCTTATCCTAGAGTTCAGGGAAAATAAAAGCTTAAAATATTATATCAAAATGTCATATTTATTTATGTATTTGAAACTATAAATTCACTGCATAGTTATGAGACCTAATTGTGTGAATGAAGAACACAATTTACTAGCAAATCCTCTTGTACGAACACTACTAAAATGAAAAAAGGATGTGCAAATGCATTCCTGTGCCACTCATAGGTAGGATTTCATCTTAGAACTGCAGAGCTGGAAGGGACCCTATGGATCATCAGGTCCAGCCCCTGTCAAAGAGGCACAGTGAGGAATCGAACTCCCAAACTCTGGCTCTGCAGCCAGTTACCTAAACCACTGAGCTATCCAGATTTTCCCATTCATGCATTATTTGCATTATTGTGTAGAGGTACATTCTGTTCAGATCAGTGGGACCTTCTTTGATGTCATGTATTTAGTGGTTAGGAATACTTAATAATGAGAATACTTAAAGTCAGATAAAGAATGTGTAGCTAGCTGGATAGCTTGGTGAGGTGGGCATGTCACTATGGAGCCAGAGGGTGGAAGTTTGTTTCCCCACTGTGCTCCTGAGGAGAAGAACCAGCCTATGTAGCCTTAGGCAAGCTAGACAGTCTAGATTACCTTGGAAGAAGGGAATGGAAAACCACTTCTCAGTACTCTATACCAAGAAAATGCTGGAAACAGCTGCCATAGGAAAAAAAAAACCAACTTGACAGCAGCTAATTATAATATTATTTGGGGATCTGTAATTCTCCAGATATTGCTGAATGGGCAGTAGGGGATGATGGGAGTTGTAGTCTAACAACCTCTGGAAGGTTACAGGTTCCCCATTCTTGCTGTAAAGTGTATGAAGTACTTCTTTCGTTTAGTCATTTAAATTCATTGCTCCTTCTGATCTAATTCATATCTTCATGATAAAGGGCTTTGTGTAGGGGAAACCTCCCCAACCATGAAACCAAAAGAGGTGTCAGCAGACTCAGGGAGATCAAGGCAGAGAAGTCATATCTTAAAAGTAACATAGTTAGTCATTATTTCTTGAGCAATGATGAATGACACACTTAATGTGAAAAGTTTTCAATGTGATAAAAGGGGGGGAAAGCTGTGTGGTTCTTGCAGACAATCCAAAGATGAGAGGGGGGGGATGTATCTCTGTTTGACCACTAGAAAAAAATCACAATCAATCATTAGCCTTTGGCTAAGAGCTAGCAATTGTTTGCGATTTTTTAGTGGTCTAATAAAGATACATTGCCCTTCTTTGCCTTTGGATTGTCTACAAGGACCATGCAGCTTGGAAGAGTTCATGAAGCCCTACATGAGGTTTCCCCTACATGAAGGAACAGCATTTGGAACACAAGTTAAGTTTCTGGCATCCTTCTTAATAATCAATCAGTCCTTCTGTGCTTCCTCTGTGTACAGTATGTCCATGTGTACATGTGCTTTGCTTTGCTTCCCAAAGAGGAAGGGCAATAGAGCCATTTTTCACAAATTACAGGGGTTTTGCTCTTTGTCTTGTTCTTGGCTGTCGGTAAGGAACCCCACAGTGCTTTAAAAGTCCTTGTTCTGGCTCCTTGTCATGTCAAGGCAGCTGAAAAAGATGAGGAAGAGGAATTCAGCAGATGTTGCCTCCAGCTTCACAATGGAGACACTTTGCAGAAACTGCAGAGAAATTAAGAAGAAAGATACAGCTCCTTAACCTTTTTACATTTGGATTACATTTGATTTTTGGAAGAGATGGTAGTAACATTTCAGTGATGTTTTTCCATTTTGTAATATTTTGCCTGACTTTTGATTCTAGATCTTTGTAGTGATGTTGCAATTGCAAATATATGCCTTGTGTATATATTCTGCAATTCAAAAAAAGTAAGTATAGATTGGATATATAATGAGGTGTAGTGGATAGAGTGACAAACTAGGATTCAGAAGGCCTGGGTTCAAATCCCTGCACAGCCATGGAAACTCATTGAGGGTGTAGAACTGGTAAAACCATTCCTTCAATATATCACCTACCTTGAGTCCTATTAGGGTCACTATAAGCCAGTTCCAGCTTAATGGCACGTAACAACAATAGATTGGATCCACCTAAGTCATACTTAAAGTACATTAGTTGAAATAATGGGACTTGAGACAGTCATGATTATTAAAAATTCCATGTATTTCAATGGGTCTACTTTATGTACATTTTAAGTATATTGCTATGTTTGGATCTAGAGATGGTCACAAACTACCAGTCTGGCAGTTCATGCTAGTACCTTAGTCAGCCGAGCAACTGTTTGGTGCCTTCCAGCCCCACCTCCTCTGGTGGGTGCCCACTCAGAGGGAGCACCTGGAGGAGGTGGGGCGGGGAAACTGAAGCAGTGCCTCTGAGTGGGCACCCACCAGAGGAGGCGGGGCTGGAATGTACCAAACACCTGTTCAGCTAACAAATAAACCAGCAGTTCATGCCCATCTCTACTTGGATCCAATCCATTCATATAAAAAAGAAAGATGGTTGTTTATGTCTGCCATAGGGTATGCTTTTCTCCACCTCCATGTCTTGCTCTTGAAATGTCTTCTTTTTGAGACTTGCCCTTCTATTGTAAATGTGGGCTTAATTTGCAAGTTTGGTTGGTGAGGCGCATGTCATGTTGAAGGAAAACTGGGTTAATTAGAGAGAACATTAGTAGTAACATTCATCCTTCTTAATGCCTATTTTGACCCTTTGTCCCTTACCTGCTGTATTACTCTGTATTTGTCTTTGTAATCCTTATGTGTCCCATCTGTTAAAAATAAAAACTTCAACAACCAATAATTTAATACAAAGGTTGACTTGTGAAGTGACTGTGGCACAGGTTGATAAGACACTTTAACAACTAGAGCTGAAAGTGCTACTCATGTGACTATATTATTATTGTTATTACCTTCATCTCCCTAAGTGGGCTCAAGCACACACATTAAACAGCATTAAAACTTCCTTGGCTGCCTTTCTGATACGAGTCTCAGTAAGGCTATATTCTTGTAATAGCTACTTGCCATGAAATGTCCTCCTCTGAGTCACCTTGGTGAACAAGTTTTAACAGTGCTAGTGAATTCATGGAGATGAACACTAATCCATTGTCCAACTTTCCAGATTCTACCAGTAGCAACTCAGCCATCGAGGATATTATTCCCCGAGTTCAAGGGGGAGACACAGCCTCAATTGGAAGGCTCATGGAAGGCTCGAGTGTGAATGCATACCGTTACTGGGGGAGGTCATTAAAACTTAATCCTGCAGTTATTGATTTTGAGGTAAGCCCTTTCTCTCAGTTGTAGAAACGCCACATCTCTAAAGGATTGAAAGTGTACTAGACCAGATCATTTTATATTTTTATTGTGATTCCATCTTAGAACAGGATTAAATGTAATGGGCCACTGATCTGCTGACCTTCTCTCTATTTCACAATGCAGGAATGCTTTTTTTTTTTTAAGCAATGCCTACAAAGCAAGAGACAGAGAAGATACAGAAGCTAGGTTTTGGCTCATCGCAACTAGTTTTTGAAAGAAAAACTTTGAACATAATGATAGCCAATGTAGTTCTAAAGTTTTTCCGCAGAAGGATTCAAATAAACAGAGCTGATATGGACATGAAATAGGGTGTATATGATGTGGAGTACCACTGATATCAATCCTACAGGGAGTGCATCTATAACCATGGAGCTTTGGTGTACTCCTTTAAGGAGATGAGAAGAACAGCCATAGTGCCTAGATATTGGAAAGAGTACAATTTAAGATCTGATGTGGGGTTGTGGTGCTTCTTTGTGTCCCACCACTGGGAGCAGTATGCTACATGTGGACATAGGAGAGGGCCTTTTTGGCTGCAGCACCTCAGCTGTGGACTATCCTCTTCTTGGAGGCCCACATGGTGCAGACATTGGCTTTCTTTCAACAGCAACCTGTTTATTTAATTGAGCATTCAAATGAGATTTTGCCTTGCCTTCTAGACTTTTGGTGTGGTGGTTTTCGTTTTCTTTCTTTCTTTCTTTCTTTCTTTCTTTCTTTCTTTCTTTCTTTCTTTCTTTCTTTCTTTCTTTCTTTTAATAATGTCTAAATTGTTTTGAAAGGTTTCAAAGTGTTTGGAGTGGATGCGCTTGCAGTACTTGAGCTTCTTCTAACCTGATTTGATTCAATGTTGTTTGTCTGTTTAAACATGTATAGCTTGCCCTATGCCTCAGGAAGGATCTCAGGGTGGGTTACAAAGCTGCTTCAAATAATTGCAAAACATAAGATATTTAAAGCAATTTAAAATCAAATAGCACAAAATAAAAAAAATTGAACATTAAAAACATTGTGCCATAACCTACATTGTGCAGGCCACAATCCTTAACCTCCAAAGGCTCTAATAAATAAGTACATCTTGGCTCGGTGCTGAAATGATACCAGAGTTGGCACCAATCAAGCCTCCAAGGCAGGGCATTCCACAGCTGCTGCATACTGCACCTACTGCAGCATCCATGTCATCTTGAAGGGTAGCCTCATGTACAGTGCATTACAGTAGGCTAACCAGGAATGTACCAGGGCATGGACTGCTGTGATCAGGTTATGGTAGTAGAATAAAGCTGAAAGTTCAGGAGCCAACTAGAACAATCCTGTTCCATACTATGAGAGCCAAAAGTCATTTCAGCCCAAATGAAAGCTAGTTTTCACTCCCCAGAAGCTGGTGGACCTGGTTAGTGGTTAAAGAGTCTGCTTGCTTCTTGCAGGCCTCTGCAGTGACTTTCTTCTTGGTAAAGCAAGCCTGTTTATAGCAGTGACTGCCAATTTATATCTTCCTGTGCTTATTTTTCCCTGCTGTCTCTTCATATGGCATAGGCCATCCTGAACAGAGATCAACACCAATTCCCTTTCAGTTGAGGCTGGACATTTTCTCATGGGTAACTCTACCACTTGTGGAGAAGCTGCAGTTCTGACTCTCAAGACTGTCAGGCCAGGGGTGTGGGGAATAGTGATGATATACCCAATGCAGTTGAAATGTGGATATCTGAGATCCTGTGCAGCCCTATTTGCTTATTTGGAAGAAAACAAGATTTCATACAACAGGCAGAGGCGTTTGAAAAAGCCTTGACAAACACACACCAACCCCACGCAAACACCTATTTCTTCATGGGCCCCTCTCATCTTATACTCACCACCTCCTGCGTCTTCCACCATTTTCTCCCCATAGTCCACCTTCACTTTGGTGGCCGGGGAAAAAGCTAGCCAACATTGGGACAAATACCAATCTAGTCAAACTCTAGAAATGCAAGAGAACGTTGCACCTTACCGTATTTCTATATTTCTATACCATATTTCTATATTTCTATACTGTATTTCTATATTTCCTACTGGGATGCTGCAGCTTTTTACAAGAAATTATTTCAGGGAGTGGTTGCAGCAGTTGGACAGTCTTTACTGTCTTTGAATGTCAGTGTCACACACACACACACACACACACACACACACACACACACACACCACCACCACCAACCAGTCCTTGAGGAAATCTTACCAGGAGTTTTTCTTGCATGGCCTTTGCGCGAAGAAAGAACGCTGTTCTTGATCATTTTACAGGCCACTCCATTTCCTCTGGCCCCTACTTAACTAGAAGTGTATCTGCTTTCTGACTTTCGCCGCCAAAAGGTAAGAAGGATCAGCTGGAAATAGAAATGTGCTGATAAAACGGCAGGAAAACAGCAGCTTGTTTGAGGAGCGTGTGTGTGTGTCAGAATGGAAGTGGGAGATTGTTTTTAATCAGTTATAATGAGAAATGACTGTCAGCAGTTCCTGGGTGCTCTCTGCACACATTTCCATTAATGTGGGATAAAACTCAGTACTGCTTGCTTGTAGCCTAGTCTATAACCTTTAAATGGCTGCTTCAGGAGCTCTTCCAGTGCATGTGCTTTTGGAGTGGATTCAAGCACCCAATAATTACTTGTGTCCACTTGAATGTCCTCTTATCTTGACACACGGTTGTTTGCTAAAGTATTTTGTGCAAATATTGTTTCAAAACCTCAGCTTTCAAGGCTGTAGAGAAGCTTTTCTGTGGCAACCGGGACTGTCCTTGTGCATTACAGGAAACAAAGCCCCTGTAAACAGACTGTCTGGTGCAATCTGTCCATGCTTCTGACAGCTCTGTGCTCTGTCCTCTATTTCTTTCTTTCTTTCTTCTCTCCAGGGCTGCCCCAATATATTTTGCTGCCTAAAGCAGAAAAGCAAACTGTGCTCACTTGCTCAAGGTACACAATATCCAAGGGCACTCGGGTTCACTTGGACTGTACACTGCCTTGTAAATTAAAAAGGACAATAATAGTAAATTAAATGTTTAGCAACTTGCTGCCTTTTCTTGAACCCACAATCATTCCCCTGAGGCACTTCAGTCACCCTGCCCATTTTTCTTCTTGAATTCCACAACCCTTTCTCCCATTCACTCCCCCAAAAGCAGAAAACTGGGATTAGCAACAGTGTCCGTCTTCATTGTTGGTCTAATGGCTGTACATAAGGGGGAAAAAAAAGTTTTCCTAGATCAAATGGGCAGCAATCTTGATTTGCTTTAGTTTGCTTTGGCTTCGCTCTGTCCTGCAATGTGTGCAACTCATGCCCATGCAGATTCCTAGCTAACAGGCTAGGAGATTATAACCAAATTTTTAAAGGAACTTGGTTTTCTCAATAGCGTCTGAGAGTATCTTCATCTGGGAAGTTAGAATGAGTGTCTCTGGGAAATGAATAACTACTTAAATTAAAGGTAGTCTCAGAAAGAACTTTAGAATGTAGAGAAAGCAATAATGCCTGATACCCATTGTGACTGGTTGGGCAGAAGAGACAACAACCAACAGAGAGAAAGGGGAACCTGGTAGGGCTGGGCTGATTGGGAGTACCTTCAGCCTCAAGTGGAGTAATGCTAATGGATGAGCCTCCACTGGCCCTCCTTCTTTATCTTTCAGGAAACCTGGAATTTTCCACAATTTTTCTCCTTATTCTAATTCTGCTAAACTGTTATTCTCCGTTTCATTGTTCTTTGCTGATTATCCAGCCTTCCCTTCCCTCTCTGCTCCCACTGGATTGTTATTTTGACCTCATGCATCCTAAACCATGGAATGCCATGTTCGTAGTTAGTGTTCAATGTGCCTTTGGTTCCCAAACTATTTACCCTACATCCACCTGTCAAATTTTAATTCTCTTTCAGACCTAGCCATCTCCAGCTACACTTGGGCCATCTACCTGGAGATGGGAAAAATTTTACCTTTTTGGACCAAAACTCCAGGAATTATGTAACTCTTCCTGTCTCTAGTTATATCTGCTGAATGTGAAGCTATCCTCCGGCTCTGCCTTCTGGCAAAAAGATAACAGGAAAGAGGCCAGCCTAGCTTCACTATCAGGGGTTCAACAGGCTGGGAGTGGCCAACTGAGCAGGTCTTTTTCATAGGGAGAGAGTGTAAAACTGGAGAGGAATTCTTTGTAAGTCAGAGGAAAGCTCTGAACCATTTATCAGCAACTCCTAACTAAGGGTCAAACCTCATATTAAAGGGGCTGGATAACTCAGTGAGTTAGGTATCTAGCTGTGGAATCAGAGGTTGGGAGTTCAAATCCCCACTGTTCAAATCCCTATCTCAGAAGAGCCAGCCTGTGTGGCCTTGGGCAAGCTGTAAAATGCCAGGGTGCCCCCAGAAAAAGAGAATGGTAAATTGCTTCTGAGTACTCTCTGCCTGGAAAACACTGAAAAGGGTCACCGCTAGAGATGGGGGTATTCGTATTCGTATATGACTATCCCCGCATAGGTGGCGTTAACGAGGGACCAGCCCCATGGGGCTGGACCGTCCACTCACCAATCCACCACGGACACGGACGGCGCGATTCTATTTATTTATTTATTTATTTATTTATTATTTATTTATTGGATTTCTATCCTGCCCATCTAGACCAAAGGTCTACTCTGGGCGGTTAACTACTGGGCGGTTAACTACTAGGCAGTCTACTCTGGTTCTACCAATGGATCTGCAGTGCGCAATCTGCTCGCCACTCCTGGCAGGAGGACAAGCCTCGCTGCAAGGTCGAAGAGTGGTGAGCGGATCACATGCTGCAGAGCCATTCATCCACGGCGGATCGGTGAGTGGACCGTCCGGCCCCATGGGGCTGGATCCTCGTTAATGCCAGATGTGCAGGGATATTCATATTTGTATATGAATATCCCCATCTCTAGTCACCACCATACATCAGAATTGAAACAATTATTATTATTATACTTCCTACAAGATAATGCATTTTCCCTTCAACAACATGGCTCCTCAAACATATATGCCTCAGCAATCAGATTTCCTAATTTGTTTTGTGTCGAATGAACAGTCTGATTACAGAGCTGAAACAGGGCATGTTAAATGCAAGATATGGGGGTGAAGAAAAAACATGCTAATGTCTTTCACCAGCAGAAGGTGAAACATACTAAATGTTATTTTCTGGAAACATGTGAAATGTATCACCTAGTTCAACCCAAGATGCAGTTTGAAAATTGTTGCTCAGTTCCAGCTTCTCCTAACTGGCTGTCCTGAAGATATGTTAGGTTACAACTGTGAACAGGGCCAGTGTCCCTTCTGTTCTCTCTAGGCATTTGTATTGTATCTTTGTCCAGTCTGCAGGTTCCTACAAAAGCAAGGATAATACCCATTAATCGATTTCGGTTTCTATTACTTCACAGTTAATGCCCATAGATGAAATACTACGCAGGACCAACCTTCAGCACATGGAAGTTAAAAGAAAAAACATGAAAAGGGCTCTGGATGAATACATGACAGAGTTCAATGCCTGCCGTTGTGGTCCATGCCGGAACAATGGTGAACCAACGATGGTGGCATCCACCTGTGTCTGTGAGTGCCAGAAAGGTGCCCAGGGCCCAGCATGTGAGAACACACCGCGGGCAGGTAAGCTGAAGCCACTGAAGGCAAATTCACTCTTGACATTGTTCATGAATGCTTCTTCAGATCCATCCATCAACAAGCACCTCCCTTCAGTACCTTGGATCACCTTAAGTGCCAGGCAGCTGAAGGGGCCTTGCATAGGAATAAAATTAACAGCTTGAGTGATTATGATAAGTAAGCCAGGTTATGCAAAGAAGGTTTTAGAGGTAGCAAATGTCTCAGCGTTGTAAATCATGCCACAGACTGCAAGGACAGAACCAACAAAAGAAGCAGCTGAATATTAATGTCAAAGATGGACAGCCTTTGCCTGTGCAGATCTTAATTGGTTTATTTCAGTGAAGTTTGGTACATGTAGCTGTACATAGGATCCAACCAATTCTTTTCACCAGTCAACAGGCCTGTTCAGAGGGGGGAATTTGGAGCAGTCTGGTTTGTGCTTTAAATATTCTTATCTTCAATGTGATCTGCAATATTTTATCTCTCACTTGAGTGATCCTTCTGTTTGCACTGGAAATGTTATTCTCCCATGAGAAGGGCCAATACAGGTCTTCGGATTGCTGGCTTACTCGTGAGCAAGATTTAACCAGTTTATTCACATGTTTATTACCTGGTTTACTCATGAGTCTGGAGGCAGCAGCAACAGCAGTCAAGAACAGCTGTGGCACTTGACGAAAACATTGGGGGTAACCTCGCATGATATTAGAACTGTGTCAGTTGGGGAAACAATTAAAAAGAAGAAGACAGTCTTCCCTTTTAATGTCCCAACCCACCTAATTCATCACAGGGCTGTTACCTCAGATAATACCACCCACAGTTCTATTTAAGTGCAAAATAACCATCTGAGAAGCTGTACAATGGTATAGTTGGGAGTGCACTGGATTGTATGAAAAAAAATAGAGAAGCCCCAAGCAGTGTGCCAGAAAGGAGTGGGACAGCTCTTAAAGGGGCAGGGTGGATCAATCTAAGGAGAAAAACATGTAGATGACATAATTTGGTTCAACCCAGACCTTATCAACAGCGATCCAAACGGCAATCTATATACCCATCTGGACAAGCTCCTAGTGTTCCATGCAATAAGTAAGATGGGAATTTACCAGGACAATGCGAAGGCATTCTTAAGAAAGCTTGCTCGTTCCTTCTCCAAAGAAGGACTTATTTATTTAAAACATGGTAATATCCTGCTTCATCATATCAATTTTCAGGGCAGTATGCAGGAGAAAACAGATTGCAAGAGAAAACAAATAAAAGTGCAAGAAACTTTAGAACAGTCTAATGCTCCTTACCATTCTGGAATTTGTTCTTGTCACATGAACAATGTTTAGCAACTGGTTGTTGTCAGAAATTCTAAAAGAAATTAAAAAGATTACAAAGCTATTATAATATGACCATAATGATTACCAGCACTTTTGGCTCCAGCTTTATCAGACTCATCTGAGCAGCGGAGTAACTTCGGTTTACCTAATTTCTTCTACTTCAGGCCTAAAAAAATCTGTCATCCAGATGCTGTTTGGCTCCGATGGCCATCAGCTCTGTCCCCTGGCCATCCTGGCCAATGGTGAGGAATAAGAAGAGTGACAGTTTGCCATCATCTAGAGAGCTGCAAGGTCACTATCCCAGAACATATTAGTGGTAGTTTCATCTCTGACTTTCTAATAATTGGCTATTGTGTTGCAGGTCGCCCAGAGCATGGTAGCTGGAGTTGTTGGGCTCCATCGACATCTTGCCAAGCTGGAACAAGAAGGCGTACCAGACAGTGTACAAACCCAGCTCCTAGTAATGGTGGACGAATGTGTGTTGGCAAGAGTGAACAAGTGGTAGCCTGTTAACAGTCTGCTAAGAGTGGAAGGAAGAGCCATGTTGCCAAACACCAACATGCGGGACAGGCCTCAGATTCAAGCATAGCAACAAAATAACATTGTGCCATAAATATATGTAATAAAGGCAGGGGATGTACCAAAATGAGTGGGGTTCAAATATAAGGATTATTATTGCAGGAGCTAGATGCATAATCATGCCAACCATAGGTGGGATCTCTGGGGATCATTTCACCGATGGAAATGCTTACAGTCACGGAGCCACAAGGGAGCATTTCCCTTCCCCCCTTAACTACCTGTGGATCTCTAAAATTTCCTCAGGAGGGTCAGGAATGCCTCCTAGCAGGTTTTTGGGTTGTACGGAGAGCTGCAAGGAGACAGGAAAGAAAGGCTTGTCATGCTTTTAGGCTTCCACTAACACCACATTGGATTTAGGCATATGCTGCGACTTGTTATGCTTAAGTTTGTAATGAAAAGGAAGACAGTCTTGCTCCAAAGGAAAACCTGAAGGTAGATCAGTATGGTGAACACTGCTGGCCTGTGGCCTCAGTGACGGACACTTAATCAGGGTTGCTCAAAAAATATCCTTCCATGTGTATCTGTATTAATAAAGTAGAAGCTGTGTTTGTGTCCATGGGTGTGTCTTTCTACCATAGCTGTGAAAACAAAGTGCTTGAAACTTGACATGCATACTAAGAGGACCCTAGGAGTTATTTGTGTGTGTGTTTTTTAATTATTATTGAATAAGTTTGGTTAATTGATTTCTTAATTTAATCAATTTCTTAATTAATCTGATTTGATTGAAAATTAGCTAATTAATGTTAATCTGTAGTACCATTCTAAGTAACTAAGTTTTAGACTTCCCCAGAACCTCTGGGTACCTCCGGCCTAAAGGCATGGTAGTGGGGTGGGGGTGGGGGAACCATGCTAAGGATAACAGCTGCCTCTCTTTGCAGGAGCCCCAAACTCATTTAAAAAATGAAGAATGGAGGAGGGGGAAGCCAGGCTGCCTGGTAGGGCAGTAAGTAGTGGAGGTAAGTTGAATAAACACTGGGAAGAGAGACAGGAAGGAAAGAGGGAAAATAGGAAAGGAAAAAGAGCACCAGGATGGGTAAGGGAGGTGTTGTATAAGAAGTGAGAAAGAACATTGACCTCTGTGAAACAGAAAGCACTGGGGTGGGCTAGTGAATGGAAAGAGGGACAGAGGGACAGGCTAGCTCAATAGATAGGTGGGCTAGAGAAAGATAAAGAGTGGGAAGTAAAGATGTTGCCAAGTGGGGGTGGGGGATAAAAATATGTCACCAGTGCAGAGCTGAGTATTTTTGTTAGCATCTTTTTTAAAAAGTAAAATCGTGCCTCCTGTCACTTCCTTGTCTTCCATTTCTGCATCTTGGATTGTGTGTGGAATCATAAGAAGGGTCTATAGCATAACAAGTGACCCCAAATAGCAGGCAGGGAGGGAGGGAATCCTAGAATTAGTCCTATGATAATTGGGTCTTCATGACATCTGTGGGCATATTATAATGTGGCATTTTCTCACCATGTTCCAATCAGGAAATATTGCAGGATCAGTAGCACAATCTGTGTCCTTGTACTGACCCCTAAATAGTCCTGTCAAAATCCTGTTGCTTAGTTACGCCTGCAGAAGGCAAATGGCACAACTTGCAGTGGCCTCTTGCTGACAATTAACAAAGCCCTGCTTATATTTTCAGGTGCATGCTCACCACATGTACACAATTTGCCTTCCACAGACATAACTAAGCAACAGGATTTTGGCCTGAAGGTTTCTACTCCCTACTCAAATGAACCCATCTATTCTTGTCTTACACAGTGTTGTCACTCTGTACAACTAAGATGGTGCTGCAATGCCTTCTTCTTCTAAATTCAATAGATTGCCCTTGACTAGACCTTCTAGGAGCTTAGACAGATATCTAAGCTCCTAAACTTAGACAGAGATTTAGTTATTCAGTCCCTGGAAGTGAACCTTAGCTTTTTAAACAGGAGTGCATTAAGACAGTTATTAAAAATAAATAAATCAGAGTCATACAAGTCAAGCATTTGGAGTAGAATCCAAAACAACTGTTTTGGCAGTTAAATCAACATACACTTCTTGTTTTTCCAGATCCAGTCATACAATTCAGACACTGAATTGTACGTAATTATGTACAAGTACGTGTGTGCTCAGATAATGCGGATTATTCCAAATACTTACCAATAATGAATAAAAATAAAAATTAAAGTAATCCTAACTTTGCCAGAACTGATCACATTTTATGTGACTGCAAAAAAGGCAAGTGAGGCTGAACATTCCAGCTCCATAAAGTTAATAGCAGAGTGGCTGATACATCCTATAAATAGGGGACATAATCCACACTTCCCTGGGTCTCACATGGAGGCAAGCAGCAGGGTGGGCTACTTGTGCTCTCTGTAGAAGTAGCCCTCATGCTGGGGTTCTGAGGGGAGATATCTACAATCCGTTATTCACCCAAGAAATGGCAACATTTAGGTTTTTTTAATGCGTTCTCTCAGAATGCCAAAATAATTGTGTGGTTTTTCAAGTGTTCAGAAGAAACACTTGATGGAGAAACAAATGGATTGTGAAGGTCGCTAATGAAGTGTTTTGGTGGAAGAGAGAAGCATGGGTTGGGAAACCCACTCTGCTTGGCCCCTCCAGTTTTCAGCAGCAATCTTTGCGATGGAGAAAGGCATAACTAGCAGCGGGAAAGGATTACAGACAGATGGGCATGACTGTCTTGAACACGATGTGTCTGAGCATGCTCCAGAATGTAGTTTCCTGCTTGGATCATGGGCTTGTCATTTTTTCTTTGCCAAGAAAGTAACAAATAACATGGTTTTGACAGGAAGTGATGTCTCCAAGCATGTTGGAGCAAGTCATTTTCAGTTCGGGTCAAGCAGACGCACATCTGTGAGATGTCACCACTTTTGTTTAGCCCCTCTCCGACTGCAGCTATGAGCAGCATTTGCTGCAAGAGGAGGGGGAAAGGCAGTGATGAGCTCGTCACTAGTGGATCAGTCTAGACAATCTAAAGAACAAAAGCTATGTCTTGAATGATAAGATGGGGAGGGAGTCACAGTCTGTAAAACGATAAGGCTGACACAGTAAAGGCACACGTTATTTTTACTCTAGCCCTGTGTAGGTGCTCTCCTCACCTGCAACCTCTGTGCATCAGAAAGGAAGTAGGGACACTTGCACTAGCTTTGCTTGCTCCTTGCATGTTCTCTCTACATGTGAAGGGCCTCATCTCTCCCTGAGATATTATCCTATTTTTCCAGGGTCAATGTAGGCTTGTCCATTAGAATAAATGGGACTCTACCCTGCCTTATATTCAAACTGCTCCCAATCAGTGCAGTCTTGTTTGCTGAGGTAGAGGGTCATGGTCCCTTTTGCTTGCTTGTATGTCTCTCTCGCTCTCTCTCTTTTTCTCCTTCTCTCACCCCTTTTGACTGTATATATAAGAAAAGCATCTTTTGCCCCTGCCTCTGCCTATTACCTTTGACTCCACCCACCTGTGCTGGGCATTTTTCCCCAACAGCCACAGGGGACATAAAGCCACTTTCCAAGGCCTGAAAAGGTCAGGGAGAGAAGAGAGTCTCCCTTACAGACGGTTGCCATCCATGTTTAGACGCCACCAAGAATGAGCAAGGGGCAGAGAGTCAACTTGCTTATCATTAAGAAAGCGGATAGAAATGCTAATACACATGCAGAGATACAGATGTAGAGATAATTACTATGATTTAAACAGAAACATAGATGGCCGGATAGCTCAGTGACTTAGGTATCTGGCTGTGGAGTCAGAGGCTGGAAGTTCAATTCCCCACTGTGCCTTTTGGGAGAAGAGCCAGCCTGTATAGTCTTGGGCAAGTTTCACAGTCCCAGGAGACCCCCAGAAGAAGGGAATGGTAAACCACTTCAAGTACTCTCTACCTAGAAAACCCTGAAAAAGGTAACCATAACTCAAAGTTTACTTGACAGCACACAATTGTTATTATAAATAGAAATATACTATATCTCACCATAGTGGATAGAAGCACCTGGTGACCTTTGTGTTGTTGTTTTTTCCAGTCATCAGTTTGGTACATAGTGTTGACAGACAATTGAATGACCCTTACTCTCCTTTCTTATGATTCTTTTTCTTTAAACTAGAGTTGCCCTTTCAAACAGAGGCACAGAGTCTTTCAAAGAGAGGACCATCCAGTGTAAAGCTGGACATAAGACCACTGGAGAGAGAGAAAGAGAGAGAATGAGAGCTTTATCACATTTATCCCTAATTCCCTCCTCCTGTATAAAGTTTATGTATGAACCAAGTCCTGTGTAAAGCTTACATATGAGCAAAACACTGGGTTAAGGCTTTTGTTTCAATATATATATATATATAGTGGAAACCCTCATAAACACTAAAATCCAATTTACTATAATTTTCACTATATACTGATCATGAATAAAAGAATCATAGCCACACGCAGCCTTTCCACTGAGGACATTGCTGCACAAATGAGGCTATTTTCCCTCTAAGACTAGCCATGAATCATCTATTAGAACACCAGCATTTTATCTCCAAGGATCCCAGAGCTGGAGATGTTAACAGTCTGGCTGATTTAAGAGCCCTTTTCTGAATGCAACACATAAATCTCTGTGCAAGAGTATGCACGTTATTGAACAGAGTCCAAAGACAGTGGGGTAAGAGTCCACAGCGGCTTGCTTCTAAAAAATTGTTGTGAACACTGGCAGAGATAAACACAGTCTTACAGTGAATGGCAACCAAGCTGTACTGCACTGGGCTGTGCTTTACATCATGAAAGGATAAAAGGACCCATG
The DNA here is from genome assembly GCA_037013535.1 of Intellagama lesueurii. Classification (NCBI taxonomy): domain Eukaryota; kingdom Metazoa; phylum Chordata; class Lepidosauria; order Squamata; family Agamidae; genus Intellagama; species Intellagama lesueurii. The sequence continues at coordinate 171,542,334 of JBAJHW010000004.1, read as the reverse complement.
ATGGCAAATTGGGAAGAATGGATTAAAGGACATGATGAAGGGCAAAATCAAGAAATCACTGTGGGGGAAGCCAGGCTTCCAGACACCTGCTTCCTCTTCTCCCCACAAAAGCTGATGCATCCCCCCCCCCTAGTTGACAGTGTTAATTCATTTGTCAAGGAAGGACAAGGAAGGAAATATAGGCTGAAATTCTGAAGTTACAACTAGAGTAGTCCCATTGGATCACAAGAAGTCAATGTGGACTCATCAAATCCCCACTGATTCAACAGGCCTCCTCCAGTTGCAACCTACTACTGGATTTCAGCCATAGATTGGTTAAAACTAGAAAGGCTGTAGGATAGAGAAAACATAGGGACAGGTCTGGTGTCTAACAGCTGTGTCAGAGAATGCTAGGTTTCAAACAGTCAAAGGTTGGAAAAACTCCGTTCTCCTTTTTTTCCTGCACAATTGTTTCCCAAATCCCTCAGTCAACATGTCCACAGGTGCAAAGACAAGTGTTTACCTAAGCAAAACACAACCCAAAATCCATTGGTGGACAGTGACCTTTTTAAGGACCAAATACAATTACAAGACAAACCTCCACAGAACTCCTCACAAGATTAGGTGGAAAAAGGAAAATACAGAAGTGCTGAAATTTGGCTAAGTGTTTCAGTCATGAGGGCAGAAGTTCAGCTCATTACCCAGGGAGAGAACACAGGCTTCCTGAGTCACCGGTAAATGTGGGAACCAGGGTACACTTAGCAATGCCTGCTCAGATTAAGTAAAAAGGAAGTGGCCTGTTTCCATCTCTGGAAACACATGGAGAGTTACTTATCAGAGGTATGCCTCTTGCCTTAAGTGAGGCCAAGTGTATGAAGAAGCATACAGTTGCCATGCTATTCTTCCTTATGGAACAAGATGGCTGCCTTTTTCTTTTTTTTCTTTTCTTTTCTCTTTTTTTGACTGAAAAATATATCCCCTGATTTTTAAATACTTAATCCAGATACAGGAATATCCAAAATTGTAAGACTTGAACCGGGATCCTTTCAGTTTGTAGCACAGCTGCTGCTCCATGTGCCAAATGCCTGGACTTTACACAGCAGCATAGGTTTTCTGCTGCCCTCAGGCTTTGGACGTCCCCTACCTACCCAGACTAAATATTTGATCCTTTGGACAGGAAGGTGGGCAGGAGATCTCCTAGTTTAACTGCTGCCATAGCCAGAACGTGGTCCTGACTTGTGGCTTAGTCCTTGATCAGGTCATGTGAACTCTTGAACAGCATTTCAGGTACAGTGAATGCAATGTCAAAATGTCTCAGTATGTGTACGTACACAAGACCTTGTGGCTATGTGGGGAAATGCCCTCTTTGGAGAAAGGAAAACTTAGGAACAAAACTTGGAAAAAACATGGATTAGTTCCTGGAAGTTTTACTGAGGTGGGGGTGGAATCCCCCAAACTGTTTAGAAGAGTAAAGGAAAGAGGGAAAAACAATTTTTCCATATAAAGTTGCTCTGATCCAAAGATCTAAAGATCATGATTTTGGCCACTATGATTCAGTCTAGCTCTAGTAATAAAGATAAATAATAAAAGAATAATGAAGCATAAAAACCCTTCCATATTTGAGTAAGCTAGGTGGTAGGAAGATGGGTAGAACTCTGGAATGGGTCCACTACAAAATAAGAATAATTGTCTTTTAATAACTGCCATCTCAAGTTGCATGTTTTCCAATACTACATTAATAGAAAATTTAGAATGTGTTATAACCTCACTAACTTAGCTACTTTACACCCCAGAGGATAAGACCTGTGCTCCATGTGACCTTTCTGGAAAGAAAAATCTCATTTTTTTAATGTTGTGTTTGTAATGCTTGCCGAAATGAAAGCAATTTTCTTTTGTTAGAAGGGATATACCATGCTGTTCTAAACACCAAGGTTTGATTTTTCTGGGGAGGCAGAAAGGCAGCTATATGACGCTTGCAAATTGATAATAATTCATGGTTTTCTACCGATGGTTCAGTATTTTGCCATTTATATAGCAAAAAGGGTCTCTATTTTCACAGAGCTCTGAAACCACATACATTATCTCCAATAATACTGTAAGGTTCTGATCTCACACCAGGCTCCAAACAATAGCTTCAGAACTTTACTGATAACTTGTAGGGGTTTTGCCATGGTGAAATGTTGAGCAAAGTGTGCGTACAGGGATATAGTATATTATACAATTTGTTATATTCTAAGATACATACAACATGGAGCTGCTAGAATAGGAAATAAGTTTCCCTTATACTCCTTGAGACCCCATATAGCTACAAGTATTGTATGTCTACATCTACTGTTCAGAAGAGTAAAGCTTCACGTGATTTTGAGACTTTGAAAACATCTATTTTTGACTCCCCTTCGGCCTGTTGGCTTTGCCATATTTATGTGTGTGTGAGATCCAGAAAGAATGGAAAGAAACCCTACCCAGACCTATAGATTCTGCAAGATGACTATCATAGAAACCTTTTCAGCTCCAAAAGAAATGTAATTATTTTCATCAGGTTGTTGGAAAGTAATGGCAATTAGAGATGGGCATGAATCATAAAAATGGTGATTCATCAGTCGTCAAGGTTGATGAATCACAAATAAAAAATTTACAATTTTTTCCTGATGAATCGACAAATTGATCAGTCAATTTGTTGTTTACTTTAAAACCCTATAAAATGGCCCCTAGGCACCTAGAGAAACCAAAATTACAGGAAAGCTTCCTCTGAGTCTCCTCTACAAATTTGGTGAAGTTTGGGTTTCAGACATCCATGTTACACACCGACAAAGTGGGTCCTCCCAGGAAATTGACCTTTAGCAACTGGCTTGGGGAAACCAGTCTTGGAGGGATTGTCATGGAAAGTTTCTCTGTGATTTTGGCCTCTCCTGGTGGGAACTTTCCTGGGGGGGGTGTCTCTTTTTGTGGGTATATAACTCAGACATCCAAAATCCAATCTTCACCAAACATGGAGGGATTGTAGAGGAGAGTCATGGGAAGTTACTCTACAATTTTGGAGTCTCTAGGTGTCTGGGGGGGGGCTGTTTTATAGCCCAACAAAATGATGAATCAAAAATCACTAAAAATTCATTGATTTGTATTCGTCAGGGGGCATTGATTCGTACGAATATGAATCGATGAATTAGTCATTTTTGAACAAATTTGGTGATTTATTTTTTAAATTCATGCCCATCTCTAATGACAAAACTTTTCACTTAAAAGCATAAGCCAGTATCCTGTTGTGTTACTTGTTTGCAAAAGGGCAATTGTGTAAGTGTTCCATCCATTCTGGTAGCCCCGACCTCATGCCCAGCCTCACTGTGTTTGTGAGACTGCTTATGCAACCAGTTGTATGTCAGTCACACAATGGAGTGAGTAAAAGCTTCTGCAATCACCCTTACCCTCTGGATAGGATACTGGCTGTATTCTTAGATGTATCAGACTTGTAGCTGACTTTTGCTGCAAAGGCTCAGGATGGCTTCCATGGCCTTTCATTTACCATCCATAAGAAACCATGAAGGCTGTAAGATAAATGATTTGCCCAGAGCTGTCTTCTCGGCTGAATGAAAATTTGAAGCTGTACCTTTTCTTCACCTTGAGGGCTAATGCCATAGGCACTGCTTCACTATCCTGTCACTCAAAGACTAGTACACGGCAGCTTCTAAAGTTTGCTTGCTTTCCCTCCTTTCTTTTTAATGCTATCATTTTAATACTATCCTTGTAAAGTGGTGAAAGTGACTAACAAACACATAGAATGTGTGTCACACCGAACAAGAAAAGCAATTTCAGCAAAACAGGAGACAGTAGGGGAAGGTGCTACAGCAGTGTGTGCAGCATCAGCACAATGGACTCCTGAGGTCTCCATGCAGGTGCCGAGGATCCTTGAACATCCTGCTTCAGTGGTTGAACAACTAGACTGTTTAGCTGTTTCTCAAAGTATGACAAGAGCAGCAGAACCCTACATACAAAACAAATGGAAGAGGAGGAGACCAAACAAAGATAGAAATACTGTATGGGTGGCAGTCCTTTAAAGAAGATCTATCAGCTCAGGCCCATTTGTGCCCTCCAGTTTTTGGTCATATTGCAGAATTGTACCCCATAACTTCAAATAAACAAGAAACAACTAGCACTGCCAACTTGTAGTTGGGTTAAATGAAGAAGTTATATAACCCAAAATTAGTTTTCCTGGCAGCACAGAGCAGCATAGGCTATGACAGAGATACAGATTTGCATGTGAAGGACAAAAAGGGGATATTGACTCCTTTTTTTGTCTCCTGATGATGAACAAACACAGCCTTCAAATTGTGCCTTGCCTGAAAATATATGCAAACAAGACAAGGTCCAACTGGAAACCTTTTTGTCTGGTATCAGAGTCGGAAAAGGCAAAGGGATTGTGAGTGAAAGCAAAATGGTTTAAACTAGATATCTAAAACTAATCTGGGATGGGAAAAATAAGCCCTGCAGCATGAGGGCACTTTCTGTCTAGTATTATTAGTAGTAGTAGCAGTTTTATTTATATGACACATTTCTCCCAACAAGGGACCCAAAACGGCTCACAACATTAAAATTCACACAATTTAAAAACACAATAAGTTTAATATTAAAAGATAAATTAAACAATATATAATTTAAAATTAAATTAAAACATTAAAACATTAAAACAAGGAAAAGATTATAATTATTTGTTGAAATGGGGTTCAGGGATTCAGTTGTAATTGTTAAAAGCCTGCCTGAAGATATGGGTCTTTAGCTTTTTTTTGGAAGGATAACAGGGAAGGAGCCATCCTGATCTCCCGAGGGAGAGCATTCCATAGCTTGGGAGCTGCCACCGAGAAGGCCCTCTCCCGTGTCCCCATCAGCTGTGCTTGTGCTGGCAATGGGACCGAGAGGAGGGTCTCCTCTGCTGATCTTAATCGCCAAGAAGGCGCATATAGGGAGATACGGTTCTTCAGGTAGCCTGGACCCAAGCTGTATACGGCTTTATAGGTAATAACCAGCATTTTGAATTGGGCTTGGAAGCGGACTGGTAGTCAGTGCAGTTCTTGTAACAGGTGCTTTATATGCTCCCTGTAGCTGGCCCCAGTCAGTAGTCTGGCTGCAGAGTTTTGCACCAGCTGAAGTTTCTGAACAGTCTTCAAAGGCAGCCCCACATAGAGCACGTTACAGTAATCCAAACGGGATGTAGCTAAGGCATGTGTCACTGTAGCCAGATCCGACATCTCAAGGAACAGGCGCAGCTGGCGCACTAGCTTTAGCTGTGCAAATGCACTTCTGGCCACAGCCAAGAGCTGGGCATCCAAGCTTAGGGATGAATCCAGGAGTATACCCAAGCTGCGGACCTGAGTTTTCAGGGGGAGTGTAACCCCATCCAGCACAGGTAGTAGCCGTATCCCCTCATCTGCCTTCCGACTAACCAGGAGCACCTCTGTCTTGTCTGGATTAAGTTTCAGTTTGTTTGCCCTCATCCAGCCCATTACTGATGCCAAGCACTGGTTTAGGGTCAAGACAGCTTCCCTGGAATTAGGTAGAAAGGAGAGATAGAGTTGGGTGTCATCCCCATACTGGTGACACCGAACCCCAAAACTCCAGACAACCTCTCCCAGTGGTTTCATGTATATGTTAAAAAGCATGGGTGACAAAGGAGAACCCTGAGGAATGCCACAGGCCAATGGCCAGGGCGTTGAGCAGGAGTCACGCACCACCACCTTCTGAGTTCTCCACTCCAGGAAGGACTGGAGCTACTGTAAAACAGTGCCTCTGAGTCCCATCCCAGAGACACGGCCCAGAAGGATACCATGGTTGATGGTATCAAAAGCTCCTGAGAGGTCCAGCAGAACCAACAGGGACACACTCCCCCTGTCCAGTTCCCGGCATAGGTCATCCACCAAGGTGACTAAAGCTGTCTCTGTCCCATAGCCAGGCCTGAAACCAGATTGAAATGGGTCTAGATAATCTGCTTCCTCCAGGAATCCCTGGATCTGAGAAACTACCACACACTCCAGTACCTTGCCCAGGAATGGGATGCTTGAGACTGGCCGGTAGTTATCCAGTACACTGGGATCCAGGGAGGGCTTCTTCAGTAGGGGTCTTATTACTGCCTCCTTTAAGCAAGCAGGGATCCTACCCTGCTGCAAGGAGACATTTACCACTCCCCGTACCCAATCGGCCATTCCTCCTCTGGCTGCTTTTATGAGCCAGAAAGGGCAAGGGTCCAGCATAGTAGCCCCATACTCTCAAGAATAAATGCTATAGAGCTATTTTGCAACATTGCTAGGTCTCTTCTCAAACCAGAGACACATGAGGAATTCTGTCTCTGATAATTCTGATGCAAATGGATGCTCTCCTTCCAAACTAAGGCTCTCACATATCTCAGCTGTTCTGACACTGTTATTGGCTGAAAGAACATGTCAAATATGCATGTACTGAAGGAAAAGTGCACATTTTGAAGAGAAAAATAAATTGAGGGTGCAAATTCTGTGATCTCTGAGAAAAGATGAAGGCAACAGGAGAAAAAGAAGACCAAATAAAAGATGGATTAACTGACTAAAAGGATGCCATGGCCTTGAGTATGCAAGAGCTGAGAGGGGCTGTTAATGACAGGATATTTTGGGGGTCACTATTTCAGAGTGTCACCGTAACTCAGAAATGATGTGATAACAACAATGTAACACCTGGGAGTGCCTCTTTGTGGTCATTGGTCATACTTTGGGTCTCTCTCTCCAAGATCACAGAAATGTCTATCTTCCGGGGATGCAGTTCCACCTCAGAACCCATCCCTCACCTCTGCCCCTGTAGAAACTTCCACAGGTATTTCCTCTCCAGTATCAAAACTTTGGATCCACAGCTGCCCCAGCCCCAAACATGTCCCACAACAATGGCAGATGCGAATCAGCCCTAGAGCTGGCACAGATTAATTCCTTCCTGCTGAAGCCAGTTGAGATCAAGAAGGAATTCTTTTTTAAAGACGTGGAATGGACACCGTCCTCATTTCCACTTGTCTGACATATTCTTGTCAGGCCTTAAAACATAGCAAAAAGAGTACACATACTTAGATGCAAAACTTCATATGGATTTTTAAAATGCTGATTAATGAAGAAGGGGGACACAGTGGATTTATGAACCAAAGTAAGCCAAAGTGACACAGAATAGGAGTTACTATTACTACAGTGATTCCTACTACATGCATTCACCCTCCAATATACTTTTCCATCAGAGACTAACAGAGAAAAGGGGAACCAATTAGCAATGGTTCAGGAAAGAAGGGAAAATGAACAATAGCAATGTACACATGAAACACAGGGCAGGACAGTCAGAAATCTGTCTGGCTGTTTAATTCTCTCAATGCAATTTCACCCCCATTTCCTTCATCCATCCTGAAGAGTAGATTATGTCTGAGCAGCAGCACAAAGACAAGGAAAGATGCAGGAGCCTGTACTCTGCTGGTCACTTAACAAATGGCAGCAAAATGCCCCTTTTGAGGCTCTCTTCAAATGTCAAAGAGAAATCTCCTCAAGCCCCAGGCTCCCCCACTTCATCCTAGCCTCACAAATCCTCAACAATGAGAAACAGGAGTTTGTGCAATGAAGCTGAAGCACAGCGAGAGAAAGGGAGCAGTGGGGAGGTGGAGGATAACCTGCCTGCCAGGCCTGTAAAAGATTATGAGCAATTACACATTTACAGTGCTAGTCAAAGAAACTAATATAAGCTGCGCTGAAGGGCCCAGCATGCGAGCCATACCAGATGAGATAAGTCAGAGCCATTTTCTGGCCCAAATTAAAAGCTCGTAATGGGAGTTCTACCAAAAAAATAAGAAAAGGAAAAAAAGAATACCACAGTTGCTCTCTGCTTGTAATAAAGCAGAATCTGTCCCCGTATACGCTGGCACATATTGGAAGGAATTGCCTCTCCTACATATTTTGCAAGAAATATCTCCCAGGAGACCTCATTTCCCCCTCTCCTGCTCAGGTGATGGATGGGTGATGCTTTGGTTGAAACGGTATCGGACACTGATATTTGTATGGATATGAACGAACAGGTTTATTAACAAAAGGAAGCAGTAGCATATAGCTTAAAATAGAGAATGATTGATGGCAAAGCACCTCAGATTTCCAAGGTGCAGAGTCAAGATAACGAGGCAACAGGGTGTTGCAACAGAGAAAGAAGGTGTCTGTTAAGCCTATATTCCCACTTTGCCTGACTTTCTGATTTCTCTTAAAGGTTACTGTTTGCTTATTGCCACAGACAAAAACAAATAAACCAGAAGACTCTTTGCTGGGGAAAAAATTGCACTTTGTCCAGCAATGTGCACCACACTTTGGAAAAACATGCCTAGAGATTGGAAGGTGTGGGTTTTGGGGTTGGGGGTGATGGTTGGTGGACCTTTATCTTATTAGCTAACCTTAACAGAAGTGGCACGTGGCCAGCTGAACCATGGGGATGGGAAACCTCTTTTCCACTTCCAGTTGGTACACAAAATAGTCATTGTCAACATTTGTGCAATGTAAGCTGGGCACGGGGTAGGTAGGTTTTGCAAGCACATACCATGATGTGTGTGCCAAAGAAAAAGATCAGCATGCAAATATTCAGACAGGCATTGAAGTGTGAATGAGACACTTTCAATATGAGAAGGATGTGTGTGAAAGCTGGCATATATGAACCTGCAATGCATGTAAGAAATCAGCACACTGCATGTATGCAATCTGTAGGTACATGCATACATATCTAATCCTTGTCTAGGGAAAAACAGTGACAAACAATGACAACTTCTGTGCCTTCCTATAGTTTTGTTCCCTCCTAAAGCATGGTAGTATTATTGAATCTTGGGTTGTTGCAGAAGTAGCAGGGTTCAGTGCTCCACAGAGGAAAATACAGGACGCGATAGGTTTCCATAGTCACAACCTCTGCTTAAAAGCATTTAACAAAGCTTTCAAACAGAAAAATAAAATTGAAAATTGACTCAAGAAAAGAAGGTGCAGCAGAGAAATCAGAGTCCCTCCCCATTTTACTTACTTTTGAGCACTGGGTTTGGTGTGGGGAAGCTGCAAAGAAGCACAGTGAAGCTGCCACTTTCTTTCAGAGCAACTACAGCAGAGCTAACAACAATTAATTATAATTAGCTCCTTCTCAGCTAGAGACAATATTTAATTAATTCCTTCCAAGTGCTAGGTGAGTTGGACAGTTGCAAAGAAGCACAGCTGAGTTAGTGCTGTGCTTTGATGTCCATAGATGGCTTTAAATTTTTCCCCATCGCCTAATGTCGATCAGCTTGCTTTCTTTTGAACATCAGCCGGGGTGGGTTGATTAACACAATGGCATTTCCAGTTAAAACTGGAGAGAGTGGAGAAGAGGATCAGATAACCCCTGATTTCAGCACTGTGTGTATGATTCTTCAACCCAACTCCACTTACCCCTAAGTTTAGAAGGAAGGCGTATGAATGCTAGTCCTGTGACATACAGGTAAATCCCGTGCTTTTCCAGTGAAAAGGGGAACAAAAGGGAACAATACAAACATTTTATCTGGATAAGCCTTCAGTCATCTTTTCAATAGATATAAACCATAACAAAAATGTCTATTAAGCCCAAACTAATATATATTTATGTAGAATGTGACACTACAAACATGGCTATCAAGTATCAATGCCAGCATTTTATGAACCAGTACTGCAAAACTGGACTGTATTATTATCCAAGAGGAGAGCTTTACTTGGTGGTATTTACCATATTTCAAGATGTCATAAAAAATATAGTTTGGCTGTATTGATCCAGTTGTCTGCAGAGACTTCTTGAAAGATCCTTATCCAGTGATATTCCCACCAAGAACTGCTGTTGACTGGGTTGTTCCTGTCAGTGCTAATATATGGCATTCTGGTCTGGGCTGTTTGTTGGAATACTAAAAGCAAATTGCGCAGAGCATCTACACACAAATCCAGACCAACGATATACTGATGGGTCATTGGAAAACATGGAAGTCAAGGAAAATACAAAGAAGTGAAAAAGAATTAAGTTGGAGTGTAGTCTGCCATTTGTGTGAGTACTTGTATTAAAACTGAGTGTGCTTGTGTGTTTACAGTATAAAATGATAGCATGGCCTGGTGTCAGACCCAAAATTCCAAGACCATGAAAACTAGACACCTGTAACTTGTTGGTGTATCTGGGAATTATTTGGTTTTTTAAAAAATGCATTAATTAATTTTAATTCCATTTAAATACACCCACATATAATTGCTTCCTGATTAACCAGCTGTGCCTTTTAGGTCATTAAAGGTGGTTTGTTACAACCAATTATTGGATAAAGTGGTGTTTAAAAGATCAACAAAGACAAGTAAGTAACAAAGTGGGGACGGGGAGGGGAAACCTACAAAGGATTTTGATTAGACTTTGGCAGTTTATTTTTCATAGAAGGACCTAATGACATAAATGCTTTACTGGGTTTTTGAAAAGTGTCTGTGCTCCACTCATTTTCTCTTGATTCCCCAACCCTGCCATCCTGTCATGAGTCCTGATTTATTTTAGCTCAGCGAACCATTCGGCATTGTGATGCAGTCTGTGTTTGAAACATCAGATGCAATTGATAGATGCAGAGCGAGCTTCCAGCCTCCCAGCAGCTTGGCTTCATATTTATGATCAGGGAAGCTGGTGATATTGACAAAGGAGAATTTACTCTTGCCCACCAAACAGCTTGGTCAACTTCTATTCTTTGCTTTCTTGAAAAATGATGAGCATTTCTGAAACACAGCCAAGATGGTGGGGAAGTACATGAAAGAATATTACAAAATTAATCAAACAGAGAGAAATCCAGGGCTAGGGTTGCTTCCAGATATAGATTTCATTGCATAGCTGTGGTTCTTATGTGCTGTCCAGTCATATTCAACTTATGGTGGTTGCAATAAGGTTTTCAAAGCATGTGATATATTTGCATGTGAGTGGTTTCACTAGTGCCACACCCCAGTATGTTTCCACAGCTGAGTGGGAATTTGAATCCAGATCTATTGAGTCCTTGCCCTTCACTCTGTCCACTGCACCATGCTGGGTCTCCATTGTGCATTCACAGAATCCAGTGCAGTCCCAGAGCTGGATAGCTCATGGTTTAGGCATCTGGGTGCGGAGCCAAAGATTGGGGGTTCAATTCCCCCTGTGCCTCCCTGACAGAAGCTGGACTCAATGATCCATAGGGTCCCTTCCAGTTCTGCAGTTATTTTTATAAGTGTGAGTGATCACGGAACAAAGGAAAGGCTAATTGCCTTAGAGAGAGAACAAAGGAGTCAACAGCGGATGTCCGAGCCAGCGGAGCCTACTGGCAATGCCCTGAGGGCTCTTTTTATTGACTTAGCATGATTACATAGTATGTTATGAGAGAAACAGATAGGATACTACTTACCTAATCGTAACTTTGTTGTTGTTGTTTAGTCGTTAAGTCGTGTCTGACACTTCGTGACCCCATGGACCAGAACATGCCAGGCCCTCCTGTCTTCCACTGCCTCCCGGAGTTGGGTCAAATTCATGTTGGTAGCTTCGGTGACACTGTCCAACCATCTCGTCCTCTGTCGTCCCCTTCTCCTCTTGCCTTCACACTTTCCCAACATCAGGGTCTTTTCCAGGGAGTCTTCTCTTCTCATGAGATGGCCAAATTATAGGAGCTTCAGCTTCAGGATCTGTCCTTCCAGTGAGCACTCAGGGTTGATTTCCTTCAAAATGGATAGGTTTGTTCTCTTTGCAGTCCAGGGGACTCTCAAGAGTCTCCTCCAGCACCACAATTCAAAAACATCAATTCTTCGGCGATCAGCCTTCTTTATGGTCCAGCTCTCACTTCCATACATCGCTACTGGAAAAACCATAGCATTCACTATGCGGACCTTTGTCGCCAAGGTGATGTCTCTGCTTTTTAAGATGCTGTCTAGGTTTGTCATTGCTTTCCTCCCAAGAAGCAGGCGTCTTTTAATTTCAGGGCTGCTGTCACCATCTGCAGTGATCATGGAGCCCAAGAAAGTAAAATCTGTCACTGCCTCCATATCTTCCCCTTCTATTTGCCAGGAGGTGATGGGACCAGTGGCCATGATCTTCGTTTTTTTGATGTTGAGCTTCAGACCATTTTTGGCGCTCTCCTCTTTCACCCTCATTACGAGGTTCTTTAATTCCTCCTCACTTTCTGCCATCAGTGTGGTATCATCTGCATATCTGAGGTTGTTGATATTTCTTCCGGCAATCTTAATCTTGGGATTCATCCAGTCCAGCCTTTCGCATGATGTATTCTGCATATAAGTTAAATAAGCAGGGAGTCAATATACAGCCTTGTCGTACTCCTTTCCCAATTTTGAACCAATCAGTTGTTCCATATCCAGTTCTAACTGTTGCTTCCTGTCCCACGTATAGATTTCTCAGGAGACAGATAAGGTGGTCAGGCACTCCCATTTCTTTAAGGACTTGCCATAGTTTGTTGTGGTCCACACAGTCAAAGGCTTTTGCGTAGTCAATGAAGCAGAAGTAGATGTTTTTCTGGAACTCTCTGGCTTTCTCCATAATCCAGCGCATGTTAGCAATTTGGTGTCTAGTTTCTCTGCCCCTTCGAAATCCAGCTTGTACTTCTGGGAGTTCTCGGTCCACATACTGCTGAAGCCTACCTTGTAGGATTTTGAGCATAACCTTGCTAGCGTGTGAAATGAGTGCAATTGTACGGTAGTTGGAGCATTCTTTGGCACTGCCCTTCTTTGGGATTGGGATGTAGACTGATCTTTTCCAATCCTCTGGCCACTGCTGAGTTTTCCAAACTTGCTGGCATATTGAGTGTAGCACCTTAACAGCGTCATCTTTTAAGATTTGAAATAGTTCAACTGGAATGCCATCACCTCCACTGGCCTTGTTGTTAGCCATGCTTTCTAAGGCCCACTTGACTTCGCTCTCCAGGATGTCTGGCTGAAGGTCAGCAGCCACACTAACTGGGTTGTCCGGGACATCCAGATCTTTCTGGTATAATTCCTCTGTGTATTCTTGCCACCTCTTCTTGATGTCTTCTGCTTCTGTTAGGTCCTTACCATTTTTGTCCTTTATCATGTCCATCTTTGCACAAAATGTTCATTTAACATCTCCAATTTTCTTGAACAGATCTCTGCTTTTTCCCTTTCTATTATTTTCCTCTATTTCTTTGCACTCTTCATTTAAGAAGGCCCTCTTGTCTCTCCTTGATATTCTTTAGAAGTCTGCATTCCATTTTCTGTAAATTTCCCTATCTCCGTTGCATTTTGTTTCCTTTCTCTTCTCTGCTATTTGTAAGGCCTCGTTGGACAGCCACTTTGCTTTCTTGCATTTCCTTTTCTTTGGGATGGTTTTTGTTGCTGCCTCCTGTACAATGTTACGAGCCTCCATCCATAGTTCTTCAGGCACTCTGTCCACCAAATCGAGTTCCTTAAATCTGTTCTTCACTTCCACTGTGTATTCATAAGGGATTTGGTTTAGATTATACCTGACTAGCCCAGTGGTTTTTCCTACTTTTTTCAGTTTAAGCTTGAATTTGGCTATAAGAAGCTGATGATCAGAGCCACAATCAGCTACAGGTCTTGTTTTTGCTGATTGTATAGAGCTTCTCCATCTTTGGCTGCAGAGAACATAATCAATCTGATTTCGGTATTGCCCTTCTGGTGATGTCCATGTGTAGAGTCGCCTCTTGTGTTGTTGGAAAAGAGTGTTTGTGATGACCAGCTTGTTCTCTTGGCAAAACTCTATTAGCCTTTGCCCTGCTTCGTTTTGAACTCCAAGGCCAAACTTACCTGTTGTTCCTTTTATCTCTTGACTCCCTTTGACTCCAATTGAATTGGTCAATTTCAGCCTCTTCAGCATCGGTGGTTGGTGCATAAACTTGGATGACTGTGATGTTGAAAGGTCTGCCTTGGATTCGTATTGAAATCATTCTATCGTTTTTGAGATTGTATCCCAGTACAGCTTTCCCCACTCTTTTGTTGACTATGAGGGCTACTCTATTTCTTCTACAGGATTCTTGCCCACAATAGTAGATATGATAATCGTCTGAATTGAATTCGCCCATTCCCGTCCATTTTAGTTCACTGATGCCCAGGATGTCAATGTTGATTCTTGCCATCTCCTGTTTGACCACATCCAGCTTACCAAGGTTCATAGATCTTACATTCCAGGTTCCTATGCAGTATTTTTCTTTGCAGCATCGGACTTTCCTTTGACTTCCAGGCGCATCTGCAGCTGAGCGTCCTTTCGGCTTTGGCCCAACCACTTCATTAGCTCTGGAGCTACTTGCACTTGTCCTCCGCTCTTCCTCAGCAACTGCTACCAGACACTTTAATATTCCAGGAAAAACCTTTACAATGTTTGAATCACTCCTTAGAGGCTGACTAAACCAATGAAGGATTGCCTTATTCAAGAAGCTTGATTAAAGTGCATTAATAATTTTCACCAGAATGGGTAGAAGTACATCTTAATTTGAAAAGTTGAGTTTAAAAAGGAAATATGTACATTTTCTGAACTATTCTGTTTGGGGTTGCTGTGACAAAAGTCACAAAACAGAAACAGGGGGATGGAGTAGGATCCCCTCTATCTGCCCTATTTTGGTAATGAATGAATAGGTCTTAGAATGAGCAGATGTAAATCAATTTCAGCAGATGTACCTCTTGACATCTAAATGATCACTTGTACCTACCAAATTCCACTCATCTATTAAAGACACATAACAGGAGCTTTGTTCTTCTCTGTGAATTGTCATGATAAACACCACTCCAGATGCAAGATACTTATTGTCAAGGAACAATATAATGGTTAATTTTTATTTGCACAGATTAAGAGTATTTCTGCTTGAACTTTATGAATTCAATTTGTTTTATCTCATCTTTACAATAAGTTCCAGAATGCTTGTGAATATATTTCTTCTACCAAGTAATCTACAGGGGGAAATCATCCAATGAATAAGCATATCATTATTATACAGCTTTGAAATTACAGGGGGTCACAGAGGTATTGCAGAGTACTTCACAATTCAGTTTTCCTCCCTTTAAGGCAATATCTAATTGGTTAAACAATTTGTGTTCAATGCAATAAATGGGAAACTGGGTATATCATCACCACATCGGATTCAAGTTTCACATTTGATGAGGCTGTGATGATTGAGATTTAAACTTTCATTTATGCTATGTTTCTCAGCAGAGTGAAGCACCCTCCAGTGACTATTAGAAAAAAGCATATTTTAAAACATTCATGGAAAAGAGTAGGTTGAAACTCAGCCAAATAATCAGCTAGATTTTACTTCATTTAACTATCTGGCAAAGGTGGGCATTTCTTAATGTTAGGATGGCAGATGATGACCTTGAATAATTCAGGGTATGTAGGATATTTAAATACGTGTATCTCCTTGATGTTATGAATAGTATCTGTTGATTATATTTTCTGCTATCATCTGTCTACTTCCTCATCCAAAGGTCATATTAAGTCAGATATGAACCCAAATCATGTGCACACAAGGGTAGCATACTACTCATGTCACATGGAATTAGCAATGAGCAGAACACCTCCGTCTGTGGACCTGAATGGGAAAATCTTATCCTCATATACACATCAGGGTCTCTGTGCTTGGGAGAAGTCCCTATTTTATATCACAGCAATTTAATACTGTCAACCAATCATCTAAATGCTTTCCAAAAATTTGCTTTAACGTTGGCTGAACAAAATTTTGTATCAGCTTTCGCCAAGCTGGTATCCTTTAGATAGGTTGTGTTACAACTCCCATCACCTCACCCAGTGTAAGGAGGATAGGGCTTGTAGTCAAAGACATCTGAAAGGCATCAGGTTGAGGAAAGTTTCTGTAGACTTGCATGATATTATGAAAATGCACTGATATGTATTCTTCCAAATATCTTTTCAAATGTTTCACTAAGTAGTTTCCACATTGAGCCCAGAGCATGGCTTGCCACCATTTTGGGCAGGAGGATTGTTGCATTCTCTTCTTCTTGTCCGTTTCCCCCCAGAAGCTGAAGACCAGCTGGACCAACAACTCCAGTTCCCATCTATTGCAATACCTGAAATAATGAGAGATAAAAGCAGGGTTACCATAGTAATAGTAAAAGTTCCAACAATGGCCAATTTCAGTCCTACTTCAGGTGGGCTTTTTTCCTAGTTCACACAGTTTAATAAACGACTGTAAAACCACAGGCGTACAATATTTCATTTGCACGAGAACAGAAGAATTCATAGGACATTTTAAAAAAGCATTGGTTTTGAACATCGCTGGACATAACTTCAAGCATGGCTTGCCTTACATAAGAAAAGCTAGCATGAAAACAGTTCTTTCGGTTATTTGAGAAGAATGCTAGCATGACTGAAACTGTGGAAAGAAAGGATCCGGCCTTTAATCTCATGACTGAATACTTCTGAATAATACACAGCTGTGCCTAATTGTTAGCCCGCTGCTCTAAACCATGAGTGAACAAGTTGTGACCCATGGCTGTTTTTCTAGCACCTCGAGGTCTGAAATGGCAGCCAAAGTGGCAGCAGAGAAAAATGCCAGTTTTTCTTTACATTTATTGGTGCAGTGCTGAATTTTGGGAGGGGGAGTAGCTTTAAAACAAGCACTTCTACTTTTTAGAGGAGGTGCCGTGGACTTCAAAACAGAGCACCCTGTTGTAGGGTGTGTGTACATGTGGTCCTCTGTGGGTGGGTGAATGGTGAGGTAACAACAAGACAGCTCCTGAACCTTCAGAGTTGCTCAGCCTGGCTCTGAACTAACACCCAACAATTAACTTAGTCCCCATGCCCATGGACTCATAGGGGGAAGCCATGAATTCAATAAGCTGATATGGAAGATGCCACTTCAGGAGAGACCAGAATTTGCAAGTTACATATCACAACGTGTACAGGGAAAGCATTAAAATGGTAGGCAGCACAGAAAACCCAGGATTATCCCACTGGCTTCTATCCACAAAGGCACATGTTCTAGGCTTGTGATGTGTTTTAAGAAAGTATTTTTAGATGTGGAACAAAAGAAGGGAAATGCTCAATATTAACTACAGCCTTTCTGCAATTGTTTTCTTTTGAAAGAGTTCTTTTTTCTTTATATCTTTTCAAGGTTTTTTTTTAAAATCATTCTTACCAGTCCTTAGTGTCTCCTCACAAGCAAGACCCCGATGTCCTAAAGGACAAATGCACTCACAGTGAGTCCCTGCAAAATATAAGAGGTAAGATGTCTTTACTTCTGCCTCCATGTTTCACTGTGTAACATAGTTGCTCTGTGTAATGATTTGAAGTATTGGATAGATTGTTTGCATCTTTCTTATTAATCAGCCAGTCCTTCTGTGCTTCCTATGTGCACACTTTGCTTCTCAACTCAGAGGATGGTAGAGATTTTGTGCAAATTCCGGACCTACGACCCATTTCCCTCATTCTTGGAGGTGAGAATCTCATAGGGTTTTCAGTTTCCTTGCTAAAGTGTCTCATTGTGTAAGGGCAAACTAAAATGACGGAAATGAGATATTCTGTTCATCTCTAATAGGCAGTGGAGATGAGATAGAACTGGACCGTACTTCACTGATCAGAGCATGTGCTTTGCATTGAGAGTGTCCTAGGTTCAACTCCAGGCATCTCTAATTAAAATTTTTAGAAGACGTGGTCATGTTAGTCTGTGCTAGCATATAAGGCAAAAACAAAGGAAAAATAAAAGCTAAAGAAGACAAAAACATTGTGGCCTCTTAAAGACCAACTGCTACATTTTAATGTGAGCTTTCATAGACAAGTCCATTTATTTCTGAGGAAGTGGAGTTGTCTGTGAAAGCTCACATAAAAATATAGCACTTGGTCTTAAAGGCACCACAATGTTTTTCTTTTCTTTATCTTTTATTTTTCTAATTAAAAGGGATCTCCTGAGGCAAGGTGAAAGACCACTGCCAAACACCTTGGAGAGACACTACTGCTCAGAGCTGACAGTGTGGAACTTGGCTATGTTCTGATATAGTAGAAGGCAGCTTATCTGACCCAGTGATTTCCAAGAGAAACTTTGGAAAGCTGCTTACGCGTTATACTGGGCTTGATGCTGCTCCTTTTTTCCCTACCTCGCCACCAATGGACCTCGCTATCTCTTTGTGACTAGCCATGTATTTGGGGTGTGTGTATCTCATTTAGATTCCATGCTTGGCAGGGTGTCCATAAGTCTCCCCAACCTATGCAAAGCATTTCTGACAAGAATTGCCATCTCTTGCTGGCAATGCTTGCCCTGCAATTAACAAAGGCAAAATCAGATACATACAGCATGATCCATATTTATAAAATGTCTCTTTTGGCCCTTCAGGCGGCTTCATAAGTTCAAGCTGCACATTTTGGTGCAATTAAAGTTTATTAACACACACACACTTACAGTTAAAGCTATGTTATTTTCAAAGCAAGAATAGCAATGGGAACAGGAAAAAGTGCCCAATGCAAGTCTCTGATGAGGACAACGATAACGATCTTTAGCAGTTGCAGATGGCATTTCATCTTCCAAGAACTAAGAGAAACACTAACGAACGGCCAGAGAGTGAGTGAGCATGCGAAGCTCAGCAAAGCTATTTCTGAAAGAGATTTTAAGCAGATTGCAATTGTGTGTTTTATGCATAATTGAGCTAGAAAAGTCTTCTTAAATGTAAATGATTAAGATTACTTTCTCCTTCCTAATGTGGCTTCGTCCCTTATCTTGCTGGGCTGCCTGTAAAGCAATGGTGACATTTAAATTACTAGCCCATTTTATTATATTTTCTTCTTAATAATATTTAATGGGAATAATCAGAAAATGAAGACAGCTGGGCAACCGACAGTCCATGGTGATCACAGATATATGACAGGATAGACCAGATCTCACCTTTCAGGAAAGGGTTTCCATTACCCTGGCAAGGAGCACAACGACAGCTGCTCGATTCTTGTTGGAACTCCTCCAGGGCACGCCTCATGTTTTGTTTCAGGATATTCGCATTGGCAAAGGTGCTTGGAGTCATTAACTCATAAAGGGGCTCTACCTGCGGAGGAGGAAAAAAAGAGGAAAACTGCTGGCAATATGCTCTGTGTGAAAGTAGAAAAACATTTCTGAACTGGGTATGTCAGATCTGGGAAACCATGCTATACTGAGGGTGCAATCAGATGGCTGTCAAGGCATGTGTCTGATTGCACTGGAAAGGATTCCTTTCATTGGAACAATCTCCCTTAAAGCAACCCATCCATTTGCAGGGGAAACACCCCAGCCCATCTCCCAAAAGTAGTATCCCCTGCATTGTGTAACCACTGGAAATAGATCACACCAGAGTGCTCCACAAGCTATCCAAATTGTGACCTGTTTCCCCATGAGATCACATGCTAAGTAAGCAAATTACTCGTTCCAATAGCTATTGTCTATGATGGCTGGAAGGGCTTCTCTGAGGCTTCAGACAGTCGTCGAGCCTGGACCACTCAGAAACCTTTCACGTGTAACATCTCTAGCACTGAGCAGTAGCTCCTTGCTTGCTTGCTTCCTTGTTTTCCCATATTAATGAGCTTCAGCTACACCCTGCCTTTCCAAGAAGTTAACACTCCACTCCTTCAGCCTTGCAAGCATCCTGCAATATAGCTCGGGCTGAGACAGCGGGAAGAGAGAGTTGTAGCACACATTCACATGCTTCTACTCCAGAACTTCACCACAAACCTGGAAGTGTGAAAAGCAGGCCAAAAAAATATTGTCAGAGGCCATTTCCCTGTACCCAGAAACCCATCACAGGTTATACCAGACCCCAAAGTGCAGCCTCTCCTAAACCAAACAGGACTTCTAGGCTTTGGGATTCTCTTTTCAAGGACTGGAGCAGGGGGTTGGAGGGTTGGGAGTGGCTTTGTCCTATTTTATAGACAAAGAAGAGAAAAGTCACTCCCAGAGACTTCTGGAAAGAGAAAGGGACCTTTTTCACAAATGGCAATGTTTCACCAGAGGAGGCATGAGAGTCAAGGGGACTTGTATTATACAGAAGCTGCAGATAATACACTGCTACTGCTCAGTGATCTCAGAGTAGAATGGGAAGTGGAGACTTTCCCACCAGTGAGAGGTGAGCAACATACCAACAGAGAGCTACATGAAGCCTCTGGAGCCCCTGTGCAGCCCTCAGGCCCAGCTCTCAAGTTATGTTCTTGAAAAAATGGCTCAAAATGTTCCCTTGCACCCTCTAATTGTGTGAAGAGCTATATTGCTGTGTGCCTAGACCTCCCACTTCCTTTGGGTCCCTCACACCCGCCTGCTGGTTTTTAAAGGCCACTGGAAGGCAGAAGAGGGCTTTTTCAATCAAATAAAAAATCTGTAAGAAATAATAGGGTAGGCGGATCACAGGAATGGGTGTGGCCCTCCAAGGCCCCTGATCTTCTGGAGGTTGTCTGTCCTGGCTGTAGATAATAGTGATGAGGAGAGAACATCATCGTCTGTGTGCAGCGTGAAAGCAGTTTGCAACAGTATTGTTTGAGTTGCAGAAATAACTATTCACATAAATTATTGGTCGGAGCAGCAAACTTGCAAGAGAGCTCAGCTGCCCTTCTATGAAATAACAAAACCCAGCATGTTAACTCAAGGTTTATCAACAAGGTTGGTTCCCAACAGTTATTCAAAATGACTTAAGATGCTGCAGCCATTGGAGCAATTTCTTTTCTTTTCTTTTTTGTGCATTGTGGCTGTTTACGAGCAGCCATCACACAAAAAGTGTAGCAAAATAACTTAACACACATGGAATGAGTTTGAAACATAGGGCAGGTCTGGTAAATTGTTTACCATGTACTTTTGTAAAGGCTGAGGCATATAACATCAACAATTTTAACACCAATGGTTGGACTAAAATTAGTTACATTTGGGGCGGATTCACTGAAATTAATGGGGGAAATCCCACTGATTTCATTGGGATCTGTTCAAAGTATGATCAAGTAACACTTAATCTTTCATGGCTCAGATCAAGATTTAGCTGTGCTTAGACTAAACCCTACTGAAACTAAGTCATAGTTAGACCAGACTCCACCATAACCACTGAGCCTTATGTCCCATTTATTTCAATGTGTTCTAACTATGACTAAAGCAGGATCAAAGCCAAACACCACTATCACAATCCTGCTAGGTGGCACCACCATTTTAGTAGTTTGACTGCATCCAGGTTACATCAAGTAACAACAGTAAAGCCAAAAACGCATCTTAACATGATCTGAATTGGTTTCCATTCTACAATATACTAGGGAATTCCTTTTATGGTTTGCTAGTTATCACAAAATTTTGAGGCCAAACACATGATTACGTCAGATTCGGATTTCAGTTACCAAATTCAAGAACTGAGTTCCAGTGTAATATTTTATTTTCATCCCTGTCCTTAGATCAGATTTTAAGAGCAATTGTTAAACAGTGAAATCCTATTGCAGAAAATCATGTGTGTAGGACTATCATGGAAGTGTTGTTTGCTTCCCTCCCAGCTGGCCATTTTTCTCAGCTGCACCACCAATCATATAATCAATTGCTCAGTCAGGAAAGGATGGGTTACATTATGACAAGCCCTAAAAATAATCTTTCCTGCTTACACAATCATGGAAGTTGGTCAGATGTTGGCCTCTCAGGGATCCCAAGACATTTCAGCATAAGGGGTCTGAGGAAACCCCAAGCTGCCTGAAAAGGAAACCCCATGCTCTTTGGAAAACCTCTCCTGAGGGCAAGAGGGATGCTTCTGAACAGGGCAGACTCTGGAATGGAAGGAGGAGTTGAGGAAAATTAAGTGGAGGAACCTTCTGATACCAAAGCTACCATTCTTGAAAGATACCTACTCCTGGTTTTCAGCCATGACCCCTTTTTTCTCTGTACCATGGCCCAGTTCTGTATGATTTCCCCCAGTTCTCAGGTGGTATTCCACAAACATTTCTGTAAAACCAAGCCTTAGAAGCTGATGCAAAATCTTCCCATTGACTTTCAGGTGGCAAGTAAAGACATTTTTCTCCATCTTGGTTGCATCCAAGTTTTTACACATAATGAAAACCAAAGAATTGTATTTTGAAATTTAACACATTTTCACAGCCTCTTTCCTACCAGCCAATTTGGCTGTTTGTTGATACAGTGTGGTATGTGCTGATTTGCTTTATATCACCTTCATTTGGATGATTTCAGGGTTGTACTGCACTGCATCTCCCCACTGTTGCATCAGCTCTGGAGTTGGCAGGCTTTTGGCAGCAAGCGTTGTAATCGGTTCACTCGCACCTCCACGGACAAGAGCAACAAAGTCATCCACAAATTTCCTTTTCAATGTGTTCTCTGTAAAAAGTTGATCAAGCCATAGTTTCAATACTTGTATGAGTTTACTTAGGCATGTTTACCCTTTGACCATCATACATCATAAAATAACCTGGATGTGTGAATGGACCACCTGCCAGTATAACACTTGAGAATCAATGTGCTGGTATAGTTGTTGGATTAGAATTGAGGCAACATAAGGCTTAGTCATTCACTAAAATATATAAACTATGGAAGAAAAATCTCAGAATGACAGTAATTGTATATATATTCTTTTTTATTATCTCATGGAGTCTGACAGATAGTGCAGAGTCAAAATATGTAATAATACAAGAAGAAACACACGGATGCATGCACATGAGCACACACACACACCCACACAATCATTGGCATTCTGAGGTTTTTCCTCCATGGTTAATCCCTATTGAATTGTGCAACTCACTGGATGACCTTTGGCCAATCAGTCTTTATCTCTCCCTGACCTTCCTCAGTTGCCAGCTTGCACTCACTGGTGGAAAAAACAGAATATATATATATATAGATATAGCTAAGAAGAACAACCACTGAGACAGCTACCACCACAACACAGAGATAATTCACTCAGACCCTCTAATAGGTGGTGTTTCTCAAGGTGTTTGAGAAAGTTAAGAAAGCATAATGAACTCTCCCCATATATTTCCTGTTTTCCGAGATGTCATTCCGTGCTATATAGTTATGGGTATGGGAGTGAGTCTGAAAGCTGATAGAGCACAGCAAATGTGGGCTGGAGGTGTGATGTGGGGGGAGCTATTGTCACTTCTCCATGGCTGAAACTTCTCCCACAATGAGGCCTGAAGTCCACTCCAGAAACTCTCTTTCAAGTTCTTTTCTACAATTATGAGCAGGAGTATAGCTCTTAGTATTGAGTATTGGGGTATTGAGATGAGGTCTCACTTCCATGGCTATCTGCAGGGAGCAGCAATTCCACCCCCCTTTCCCCAATCCTATACCTAGTATTTTTTAAATACATCAACAGGCAAAAACTACGGTTAGATCAACAATCTGTGCATGTATGTATTATATGCTGTTAAGTCGCATCCAGCTAATTGCAACCCTATAATTTGCACCCACATCTTCTGAGTCCTAGTCTGCCATTTCACCTGCTACACCACACTCTCTCTCTCAACAATCCACAGATGCCATTAATAGTCTTGACCTCCCTCCCCCATTATTTCTGTGGACACCCTTGACCATTTGTATCACCTCAAATATTAATAGGACTTAGTTCTGAGTAGGCATGAATATGTGCTAAGGCATATTCTCAGGTAAATTGGAAGAGAACCACAACCCTGGTTTTCTATGCCAGATTTCCCAAACTGGTACACTCCAGACATTTTGTACCACAGCTACAGTGCCCATCATCTATAATTCCCATGCATCCCAATAAATATTGTCATCCTGACTACTCAAAGCACAGAGCTTTTGAGATTATGCTGTAGATCTTGTTCATCTCTACAGTGGTCCATTATCAAGTCAACATTAGACATAATTTGTTTTCAACTGAGTTGTTTAGCCTGTTGATAAACCATGAATGTTCCTCCTACTGCTTTCCTTCCTGCCTTCTTTCTTTGACATCATTCTCATATTAAGCACCAACAGTTACTTTCCTACTTTTCTACTGACATAATGATCATGGAAAGATTATAGTGGTTCATCCTTACTTTCTAGAATTTAGCCCAGTGAATTTGAAAACTGCACTACACTTTATGAAACCTAACATCTGCAATTAATAGTTTATCAACATGTAAATTAATCCTTTGAACTTTTACTCTTTTTTTTACTTTTCCAGAGAAGTATTTTGTTTATTACAAAACATAACATGCAGAGGCATTGTTGATATAATTCATTTGTCACAGGCTTACCTCCAATTTCTTTTAAAAGGGCAGCACAGCTTCCCCCTGATAGTCCAGCTGACACATAAATTCCCTTAATATTTACACCAAGTTTAAGGCCAGCTTGGGTACAAGATTGGACGTCACTTAAAGAGTAACCTTTAAACACAGAACAAATATTTATTAAAAGAAATATAAGCATGGATCCAAGCTTCCCACAGCACTAGAAATGCTAATTTCTTCCAGTCACCACAGAAAATTGGGTGACGATTCTGCATGAAGGCAGGTGACCTCAACTCATGGAGGGAATATCTCTTTTCAAGTCATAATATTCAAGTCAGAGAAGTCCCCATCCAGTGCCATCAGAGCCTGAAAAATTACTCTTTTGGACAATAACTTCCATAATCCTGGCTGGGTGATTCTTGGAGCAGTGGTTCAAAAATTAGGAATTTTTCTGAACTCTGAGCAGTATGGATCATCACTAGGATTAGAGGGACAGTTGTGCTGGTCTATCTTGGAATAAGAATTAGGTGATTGTCAGGAGCTATCCATATTGCAACACTTTGTTGCAGGCTTCATTTTTCTATGAACCTGTGTCTAATACCAGAGGTACAGCTTATAGCTTTATTCTAGAGAAATGTAGACTGGAATAAAAGACCTATAGAGCTTGAGAAGGTGAGCAATGAGTTCTAAAATGTTCCTGGAGGATCTTTTAAAACCGTATTCTTCAAGTGAGAAAACACATTGGCTGACACTGGCAGATGTTCTGCACACAGACAGATTTTTCTGGTTTTTCTCTGCTCAGCAGTAACCCTTGCAGGTCCTCAAAAGTCCTCAAGCTTGGAAAGATTCTGGAAGTTGTAGTCCAAAAAAAGAGGGGGTGGGGTGGGGAAAAAAACATTCTAATTCTGAGAAGTCCCTCATGAGGAACAAGAGACTTCTAACAACAACGGCGACAAAATAGTCATCCCACCAATGTCCTGTGCTCAAAAGTGTTTTGTGTGTGCACATAATCTTACCTGGGTCCCAGTCTTTACATGTCATTCAAAGGGTCCAAAAGCCCTTCTACAGGCTGTTTGTCAACCTCCCTTCGTCAATGGGTATATGAGAAACTAAGGCTATTGATTAACAGCCCAGAGCGCTCTTTGTTCTACACAGTGAACACTAGCCCTTGTGAAAGCACCATCCATCAAACAGTAAGAGTAGTGTCAGATAGGAGAGCCATCCCAGTAAATTACTTGCTGTTGGGTGGGTTGGTTATTTATTTAATTTTTTTAAAGATTCCTACAAGCTGGATGCATACAGAAAGGAAAAGGAGATGAACTGTTGGAAGCCTTGGAGAACTTGCAGGAAATTAAGGTGCATGTTTGCTTTTTGCAATTGATTTGACCACATCATCGCCCCAGGGAAATGTTTGCAAGTCGTTCACGGGATTGTCAAAAGACTCTAAACCACCATAATCTTTAAGGATGAGCAGAAGAAATATTCATGCAAGAGAAAGAATGGATTAAATAATACAAATATTTCTCATGACTTCTTGCCCAAATAAAGCATATTGCTGCAAAATATAATCCTGTATTATCATCCAGATTCCTTCAATTAAAAAGTTGCCTGTTATTTCCCCAGACGTAGCACCATGCACAATGTTATAGGGTTTAGCTAGTTAAGGTAATACACCAGCATAACATCCTCTCATTGATCGGCAGCCACCTCTGCCCACTTACCTGCTTTCTGAAGCTCTTCGCTATTCAAGATCAAGGTATATTCATAAACTCCACCAAGAGTTGCCTCCTTGATGTAATGTGTTCCATAGTCTCTGAAGAGTTCTCGATATTCCCCATAGCTGTACTCTAAGGGCAACTGGAGAACTCTCTGAAAGAACTCATAGTGGAGCATCAGGTTCTGATTCTTCAGCTTATACTGTGCCACTTCCAGCTCAGAGCGGGCATGGATAAATTTGCTAGACTGTATTAAAATGAAAGTGTCAAAAGAAAGGCAGTGGGATCCTTGTGAAATGTTCTACTTTAAACACTCTGATATGCACTTACATATCTACATACATATCTTCAGATCTACGTTGCTGTTTGCACCAAATACACATTAGAAATACATCAATGTACATTAACCCAATTCAGGTGTTACAACTTTTGGGATGTGAGGAGAGGGATTGTAATAACTCCATCTCCTCCTTACGTTTCCATTTCCCTCTAAAAGCACATGCTGGGTGGGGTGACTTTGTCTCGTCTCTCCCCCGTGAAATGTTAATCTCTTGTTTTCCATGGTTTAAAATCATGGAAAGTCTTCAGAAACAAAGGAGGCTTTCCTCTTCATGTCACCTTCCATGAGCAGGATGTGTTGTCTACCTATTCAAACTTTATTATTATGGCCTTTTTAAAACTCTGATTTCTCATGTAATCAAGAATGTGCAGCTTATTCTCCTCATATAATTTGGGAGTTTTCAATAACTTCTAATGAGAAATGTAGTTCCAATGTTTCCATTTAAATAGGATGGTGAGGATAAAATGACTAAACAGAGGTTGTTTTACTCTGAACATATTATGAGAAGACAAGACTTCCTGGAAAAGACAATAATACTAGGAAAAATGATAGGCAACAAAGTAAAGTGGAAGACGAAAGACGAGGTGGACTGAGCTGACAAAAGACCATGGTCTTTAGTTTGCAAGATATGAGCAGGGTTGCTAAGGATAGGACCATTAATCAATGGGGTTGTCATACATGGGAAGAGACTTTATGGAACAAAAAAAAAAAAAACTGAACTGTGTTCTGAGTTAAAGGAACACCTATATTTTTATGGATAACCTGTAGAAATTATAGTAATGCTGCAAGTATTTCTTGCCATGTGCACTGCTCTCACCATAAAATAATTCAGTGGATTCTTCTGCTTTCTCAAGGCAAAATGGCCTGCTTGTGTCTTATGATAAAACCACAGAAGACCTGCGAGCAGTTTTCATTAGATATTACTGTCATGACTGCCCTGCAGTTGAACAGTTTGGTTTCTTCACTTCTGCTGCCATATCCTGAACTGACAGCACCTGTCTTGTTGCTTCACCAGTCGAACGTTAGCACAGCCCTGGATGTTCATCCTGACAACCATCTGGAGGTTCCAAGGGCAAGACGGCAGCCATAAAAGATGCTACCTTTGAAAAAGCAGATTCTTAAGCAGCCATGGCAGGCAAGACATAGGGCCTTTCCATCAAATGCCTATCCCATAATATCCACACAAAGGCACATGTAATTCACAGCAGACCTCTCCACATCTTTTGCCACACAGATCAGCTCTTTAGCCTGCTCAGATCCTGTCAGTTCTTTTACGAATTTTGGATTTCTTGCTTCAGTAGACAAAATCCAAAGAAAAAAAGAACAACAACAACAACAAAAATTAAAACTAAAAACCGCCCACAAAAACCTTGTGGCTCCTTAAAGACTATTATATTTTAATGTGAGCTTTCGTGGATCAAATCCACTTCCAGTAGGCATCACCTTACGCTCACTTGCGTTGGATCTCACTTGCCATTTAAATATCGCTTCCACCAGTTCTGACGGAGAGTTTTGAAGCTTTTTCTAATCTATCTTTGTTCTAATCTCCTAAAATAGCTTGACATCATCAGCAAAAAAGACTACCACCTTACCCCCTCTAACCTCAGTTCATGGATGAACAACATCTAAAAATTTTATTTTTTATGACTGTGAGGCTGCACAGCCCTCCCTTCTGAGAACTAATCATTTGCCCCTACCCAGAGGAATAAGCCCTCTTCAGGCATTAGAAAGAGGATAAAATACTCTACTGTAGAGGGGAGCACTCTAGCTCCATCTTCTTTGTTATCACTTTTGTTGTCCTCTTGTATATGGAGGGGGTGATGGGTTTAAATGGAAAAAGCTCTACTATCCTTGGGGGTTGTCCGCCTGAGCCAGAACTCCGATTTTTCTGGGTTCTGACTCATGTGGAGACAGCCCCAGTGGCTAGCAGAAGCTGCTGGTTTTCAGGCTCATCATCCTCTGTGGTTAGATGGGTAGCAGGAGTGACATCAAGGGGGCAGGACCCATACATTCTCCTTCGATACATGACTATCCTACAGAGTTCCTGACACCTACAAAGGGTTTTTGTCCATGTGAGTGCAACACATTTTCCTCCTTCAAATAAGTCTAGAATGAAGCAGAAGCATGTTTACCGTTGAGGAGAAACGCTTTGTCCTCTCAACAAATTTCTTGTATCTCCTGTCATCCTGACTATAACCAAATTCAAATATCCCGGGTATTTTTATTCCAATGCTGAAGCTTTGTTGTTTTGATTTGGCCTTGGAGACGTTCTCTTCAAAACGTGAATACGATTCATATTCGTTCGATGTAAATTCATATTTGCCTTTGGTCTAAACAAAAAGAAGAAGAAAAAAGAATTTTTTCCCCCTTTGCATCATAATTTCATATCAGAAACAGGTTGGGACCAAATAAATTTGAAGAGGAGAAAGAGTGCATCAATGGAACTAGCTAACTGTTGCTGATGTTAGCCCTCACCCCCACTCCTACCCCCACTGTCATCATGCTATGCATTAAACGTAGGTGAACAAGGGATAAAAAAAAGTACAAAAGACATGCTGTCAACAGCATATGTAAAACTGAACATGACCTAAACCTAGGAAATTTCACTTCTGGCTGAATTTTGATCAATTCTGACTGCTTTAAAATGTATTCAATAATATCAGTACCGTGCTTTAGAAATTGGTAAAGGCCTCAGATGTTTTTGGGCCATGTGGGTTTTGCTCATGGATGCAGGGCATCATGTTTTTGATTTTGGTGGTGTTGTTTTTTGTATTTTTAATTCTTCATAAGCACTTGTTGTCTGGCACACATTTTAGTAAGTATGCATAAGGTTAATTGTCTCAGTGACATAAATACTAGAGAACTATGTATTGCTTCTTCGTCTAAAGAAGTTAGCAGCTTCTGAGGATCCAGGGGCCATTTATATCCTTCCTTGGGCCATCTTAGGCTGCCTTCCAGATCCCTGCTAACGCTGGGTGCCTAACATGGCAAACCATTCCCTCAGAAGCTTCTAAGGAGCATGATTTGACCTCTACATATAATTTCACTGTCTGTAGGTCTCCCCTTCTCAACCCCCGTGGGCCAGAATATTTCTTTTTTAGCAACAGGAAGTGACAGATCATGTCACAAATCTCAAATGCAAATACAACTCTTTGATGCATACCTCAGCCAAATAACTTTCCACATTGAATGGTTTTCTAAAGCTAGTGTCTGCTATATACTGGGGAGCACATGATCCAGCATAATATGTATGGTCAAGAACCAATCCTTCCAGATGGTTTGTGAAAATATTTAACCTGGAAAAAAGAGACATGGGTAAAGTTACAGTGTTGACACGCTAGTTAATAATTCTGTACAAAGTAAATTATACATTTTTGCTTTTTGTTTTGGCTAACAAATTTCAGTTTTTTTAAATCGTGCATTCCATTTTCTATATGAACTAATGAAAGTCCATAAACTCATGTAAAATAAGGGATGAATAAGATAAAGAATAAGCCCATTTGAACCAATGGAGTTTATGGAGAAATTGACTTGCCAAATTCTCACTGATACAATGGGACTACTCTAGTGTGACTTATTATGCTAAGCAACATAATTTTAGCTATTAGGTTAGAGGAACCTCTAATATTGTGAATTAGTGCTGTGCCCTAATGGGGTGTTATACAAATAACAGAAATAAATAAAATGATAATAACTATTATCCCTGATGTTTCTCTATTCCTGGGCATTTGTTGGGCTACAACTGGTTGATATTTAAATATCAGTCGTATGAGAACTGATTATCCCCAAATTTGTTCTTTTGCGGTGGAGACATGTTTTATATTACATATTAGTGTTCACTTTCATCTATTTTAATTGTAAGATGCCTTGAATCTCTAGGAAAAAGCAAATAGGGAACTTTTCATAATAGTAGTAATCAGGGAGGGCTCCAAATAGTGCAATTTCTTCAATTTAGTACACAAACTATTAACATACACACACCATCAAAATGGTGAATTGATACCAAGTGAACTGAATAAGGTTGAATGTGACTATGTGTGCCCACACACATGTGCAAAATCTATATCTCAGTAACAGGGGGGAAATGTAAGCAACAATATGGAGGATCTGTGCACAAAAAGAAGGGATCACATGCCCTGATATACAGAAACTCCTCAATTGCTTTGTAGTTTAGTTCTAAGGATCATGAATGCCTATTGGAGGAGGACATGCATAATTATTATGATGCCTAATTTGAAAATGAACGAATAAGACTTTAGAGCTCTAGGAGAAACTAAACAAACATTTCATTTAGGACATGAAATTGAGAAGATGTTTGTTTGTTTGTTTGTTCATTCATTTTGTGAAGTTGATACTGTTGGCAGTGCCTTTACTTTACTTTATTACATTTTTAGCCCGCCCATCTAGTCATATAGACTACTCTGGGCGGGTAACAACATAACATATAACAATTTACAATTTAAAATGGCAATATATTACTAAAAAACACAATGATCCAAGATGGAAAGAACACAAGAAACAAAAATTCAAAAATTTTTGCAAAATTTTTTTGTGCCTTGTGCAAAAAGAAAGTATATAATATGCCAGACTCCATTATATGGGATACTGTAGGGGATATTCTCCTGGTGGTGTGGAAGTGTCACTTGGGGTAGCCCACTACTTATTTTATGGTGCATTCACATTTTGTGGGATCAAATAAATTATGTAGGCTATTCACAGAGCAACTTATAGAAAAAGGAACTAGGTATAAGTTCAACACAATGAAAAACACACCTGATAGGGATAACTGCAAAATCACTGTCCGTTTTTCAGTTACTAAAGTATACATTTGGCAAAATATCACACTTTAACCTTATTAACACAGCTGGTATCAGTTTTGGTCCCGGCTCAAGTACTATATCCCCACACTGAGTGAAAGAATGAAAGTAAAACTGAACAATGAATGAAGGAGCCTGTGGCTATGGCTGTCTCGAAGTGTAGCCATACTACACAGGTCTAATATACAATGGGATCCTGTGATTGGTAGTTTGGTAAAGAGTTCAATTTGGCAGATGATACCACTCTGATGGCAGAAAGTGAGGAGCAATTAAAGAACCTCTTAATGAGGGTGAAAGAGGAGAGCACAAAAAATGGTCTGAAGCTCAACATCAAAAAAACTAAGATCATGGCCACTGGTCCCATCACCTCCTGGCAAATAGAAGGGGAAGATATGGAGGCAGTGACAGATTTTACTTTCCTGGGCTCCATGATCACTGCAGATGGTGACAGCAGCCACGAAATTAAAAGACGCCTGCTTCTTGGGAGGAAAGCGATGACAAACCTACACAGCATCTTAAAAAGCAGAGACATCACCTTGCCGACAAAGGTCCGCATAGTCAAAGTTATGGTTTTTCCAGTAGCGATGTATGGAAGTGAGAGCTGGACCATAAAGAAGGCTGACTGCCGAAGAATTGATGTTTTTGAATTGTGGTGCTGGAGGAGACTCTTGAGAGTCCCCTGGACTGCAAAGAGAACAAACCTATCCATTTTGAAGGAAATCAACCCTGAGTGCTCACTGGAAGGACAGATCCTGAAGCTGAGGCTCCAATACTTTGGCCATCTCATGAGAAGAGAAGACTCCCTGGAAAAGACCCTGATGTTGGGAAAGTGTGAGGGGAAGAGGGGAAGGGGACGACAGAGGACGAGATGGTTGGAGAGTGTCACCAAAGCTACCAACATGAATTTGACCCAACTCTGGGAGGCAGTGGAAGACAGGAGGGCCTGGCGTGCTCTGGTCCATGGGGTCACGAAGAGTCGAACACGACTTAACGACTAAACAACAACAAAGAGTTCAATTCCCCACTGTGCATCCCAGAAGACGTAGCCTGTGTAGCCTTGGGCAAGCTGCACAGTCCCAGGGTATCCCCAGAAGAAGGGAATTGTAAACTATTTCTGAGTACTCTCTACCTGGGAAACCCTGAAAAGGATCTCCATAAGCTAGAATTGACTTGACGGCACATGATTATTATTAAAATACTTTAGAATTCTCTGCTAGACAGCTCTGAAATTTGGAGGACAGCACCAGAGCTCTCTAGAAGAAATTTCTAGGTGTTTCATCAAACTACATGTCACAGAAATCTGTAGGATACAGTCACATCAAATGGTATCACACTGCTATAGCTGTATAACATAGATGCACTCTTAGATCGTAGGGCAGCTGAGGATCTAGGCCTGGGTCAGTGATGGTAGCTCCGTAAGAATTCTGGTGAAAACTGGTTGACTTAGTGTTTGAGAAGGGCTGGTGGCTTTTGTTTTGGGGGAGTGCCTCATACCACAGCTACCCTGCTAGAAGCCTAATTGTCAAGTGTCTCAGTATCCACATATTTGTCTTGACTCATATGGTCAGAAGGCTTGGTGGTGGTGGGAGTAGGACTTTTTTCCACACTTTCCAAAGAGTCCTGCTTTGATCTCATTCGCTTCAGCACATCTAAACTGACTATCAACCTGCTTTGAGTCTCTATTGCTTCAGCGTATCTAACCTGGTTTCAGTCAAAAGACTGAATTTCAAAATCAGCCAGTAATACAATCAATAACATGACTGGAGAAAATGATGTACATGCAACCTTATAGAACCACATAAATCTCGTTCTCTGTTCTATCACTGTATTTTATGTGATCACAGGCTTAACTGTTCACTCATCACAATTTAGGATTATTATTTTTTCCTGGGATGTTAAGAACTATTACAGAAATTACTAAACATCTGTTTCAGAGCAGAATGAGAACTGTTGAGTTCTCATCCTGATCTGGAATTATATTACTGAGCAACTGTGTTTTCAAAGATATATGAAGGATAACTCTATATAATTATTCTATATTAGAATTATTCTATAGGACACTTGCAGAGCCTACTAAAGGAAGAGCAGCTTCTAAATCAACACTTCTATTACAGGGAACTCAAAGTGGCTAGTGAATGTCTGGGTGGCAGGGCTCCCTACTCCACCACCACCACCTCTCCATAGCCCTCTACACCATCTAAAAATCAGCTCTGGGTGGTTTTATAAACTTTACAAGTGAACCCAACTATCTCTTTGGAAAATGTGAAAAAAAGTCCTCATGTTGAATCAGAAGGATTGCTTACTGTTGACGTACAATTCAACATTTGCCAGCTGGAACCAGCAACTGGATTTAGATCTTAGCATTTAGGAGCAGCTCTTACGGTATGTGTGACATGCAGACCTATGTGAAACTGATGTGAAAGGAACTTGCCTTGGGATAAATCCTGCTCCATGATCACATGGAGGCACTTACCCACTTGCTAACATCTGTATCCCCCAGTATTGTTCTGTGGGCTGGCTGCACCTCCCATAAACCTTCTTACAGTTTCTTTCATCTGATTGATCTCCACAGTCATCCTCTCCATTACAAAGCAGCCTCCGATTAATGCATCTTCCTACAACATAGGATGGGAGTACAGCAATTGATTGTTAATCTGATATCAGCTTTCAGGTCAATAAATGCAATTTCATGCCCTGTCCCCTTAAAATGTGTCAATTCTACCAATTTATTTTAGCTTCCTATGGAAAGCTCTTGCCTGGCTGTTATCTTTATGCAACCACATTAGATAACTTACATATATGTGCACAGTTGATTAGAAAGAATCAGCAACATCTCATATTTTTGTAGCATCCTTCTAAGTCTGAATCACATTTATAAATTGAGGCAAATTGCATTGCACTTCTTACATGAGACTGGCCAGAAATTGTCACCAGTAAAAGAACTGAGAAATATTGTATTTGCTATCAATACAACATGTAAGAAATGCATAATCAAGTCATCCAGTTAACTATAGAGGTCTGTATATTGAAGAACTTTATTATTAGTTTGAAAGGATGATGTTACTGTGCTTGGGTGTCATACTGAAAAGCCTGAAAATGTGCTTTTCATAACAAAAGGACAGCCATGCTGGATCAGACTAAGGGCTTATGTAGTTTAGCATTCTGATCCAGAATGGCCAGCAAGATGACTTACACATCATGAATTTGTCTAATCCCCATTTAAAACTGTCCAGTCTCATCATTACATCTTAGTGTAGAAGGGTCCATAATTTAGTGATGCTGTGTTTACAGAGACACTTTGCTTTATCTGCTGTGAATCATGATCACGGTGGCCTTATTAAAATATGACAATAAATTTTATCTTAGGCTGGATAGATCCGTGAGATGGGTACCTGGCTATGGAGCCAGAGGTTGGGAGTCCAATTCCCCACAGTACCTCCACAGAGAAGAACCAGCCTGTGTGGCCTTGGGCAAGCTGCACAGTACCAGGGTGTCCCCAGAAGAAGGGGATGGTAAACCCTTTCTGAGTACTGTCTACCTAGAGGACTCTGAAAAGATTCACCATAAGTCAGAATTGACTTGATGGCACATGGTTATTATTTTAAACTATATCTCACTCTGCTACAATATTTTGATGTGGTTGCAAGGAGGAAATTGAGCCTTTTCATTTAAATCTTTTAAATTAATCTCAGTTTAGTATTATCTCCAAACATAGGGATATCCAGTAGACTGTAGTGGACAGAGTAATAGATTAGGACTCAGGAGGCCTGGGCTCAAATCCCTGATCAACCATGGAAGCTCACTAGGGGTGTGGAACTGGTAAAACGACTCCTTAAATATATCATTTACCTTAAAAGCTCTGTTAGGGTTGCCATAAGTCAGTTCCGACTTGACAGCACACAACACAACACGACATGACACAACACAACATAACATAACCAAATGCAGGCTAAAAGTCTGTAGTCTTACTCATAGTTTATTGAAAAAAGCCAATTGCAGACCTGGGGTGATGAAATTGGCTTGTTTCAATAAGCCACAGTTAAAAGACTGCTTTTTGGATGAAAAATGGAAAAGGAAGCAACAGCTTTCAAATCCTTTGAGACCATGCTAAAAGGGAATAGTGAAGAGAATGTCATATATCATTATTTACTGTTCCTAGTTCCAAAACTGCAAAACTTTGACTGGTTCTTCATATATTTTCAGGTTTTAAAAACATATCTGCTTCTTCCTTTCTTTATAAGTATGGTTACCATGCAAGGACTCCTTTTTTGTGAAACTTCTCTGTAAATTTAAATTTTGCCCCTACAGGGTGCCTTTGTTGCTGCTGAAGTAGACCCTGCCAAGGACTAAGGTCACATATCACCAGGTCTCTTTTGTTTTGATATACCACTACACTACAAACTCCAGGTTGAAAGAAAAGGAACTGAAAGGGACTACATCCACATATTCCAGCATACATCAGATTATATAAGGACCAAGGATTCTCAGCACTCTGTGTATATTACTACTACTCCAGATTTCTCCACTGTCTTTTGTACAGCTATAGCAAAATGGTTCTTCTCCTTGACTTGACTCCAATTTAGTATAGCCTTTTCCTAGGCCGGACTCAATTATTTATAGGGACCCTTTCAGCTCTGCAGTTCTAAGATTATTATTATTAGTTGATAACAGGATGTCTGTGAGATTAGCACCTTGACCAATCCTTACTAGGCCACTGCCATTCTAAAATCCCTTTTACCAAAATATTTATCATCCTCCTTTTCCCATTTTGCCTGGGCTCCATCCCTCCAGTTTTTACTCTATCTCTCAGTATTTGCCTATATATAATGTACACACACACAGAGCGAGAGAGAGAGAGAATATGTGTGTGTGTGTGTACATAGAGTAAACAGTGGAAGGGTTGCTGTACATACTTTATGTTGTACATGTTCCTTCCATACATACAGCAAGAGCAAGACAAAGCACAATTCCTCTAATAATTTTGAAAGTACTCACTGTTGCACTATCACTGAAAAGCTAGAGCTTTCTGTGTTCAAGAAATCTTGACTATGTCTTTCACACTTCTCTGTGCCTCCCTAATCTGAATGTAGAACTGAAGGCAGTTTAATAGTCCAAGCCTCAGTGGATTTGGTCTAACTTCATCCCATAAATTAAGATTCATTAGGATGGTCATATCTGACATGAGAGAAAATACATGACCTTTATTTCGATCTATCTAGACCTTTCAAAATGAACCCATAAGGAGCATTAAGAACAAGTACATTCCTTTACAAGGAAGGAAGGAAGGAAGGAAGGAAGGAAGGAAGGAAGGAAGGAAGGAAGGAAGGAAGGAAGGAAGGAAGGAAGGAAGAAAGAAAAAGAAAGAAAGAACATGGTAGTTATTATTTTTAAAAAATCCACTATGAAACAATGTAAGTTTTTTGTTGTGAGAAATCAAGTAGTGTAAATGCTGTATTTGCATACAATCAATCTGGATTCAATTGATATGGGTTTAGTCACTGGGTGCCTGGTAGGATAAATTATTCTCCTATTTACTCACCTGTGCCACATACAAAGCCTTCACATCTGACTGTGTTTCTGCAAGGTCTGTTTGGAACGCAGTCTACAGTTTCTTTGTCAGTATAATCGCACGGGTCACTGCCAAACTGAGAAGGTCGTTCCACTCTGGCAAACCTATACTGTAACAGAATAGATGTCATTAATTCCAGAATTCCTAAATGAAAAGACATGTATCACAGATTTGTATAGTTCTGTATTAATGATTGTGTCAAACAGCTATAGGAAGTATCAGATGTATAGCTCTATGCTACCCAGAGCTTAATCTTGGAATCTTGGAACTGCAGAGCTGGAAGGGACCCTATGGATCATCGAGTCCAGCCCCTGTCAAGGAGGCACCGTGGGGAACTGAGCTCTCAACCTCTGGCTCCGAAGCCAGATACCAAAGCTATGAGCTATCCAGCAGTTTTCTAAGAAAACATAGTTTTATAACAGCACACTAAACACGCATAAACTGCATGTTTAGAAGAGGTAGCCATGTTAGTCTATACTAGCATGTCAGGCAAAACCAAAACAAAACTAAAAAAAAGAAAAGAAAAAAAGCAATGTGTGCTTATGTACCGCCCTATAGCACTTAAAGCACTCTCTGGGTGGTTTACAAGTTAATTATGCAGGCTACACATTGCCCCCCACAGCAAGCTGGGTACTCATTTTACCAACCTCGGAAGGATAGAAGGCTGAGTCAACCTTGAGTCTGCTACCTGGGGTTGAACCCTGGGTCAAGAGCACAGTTTTGGCTGCAGTACAGCAGTTTAACCACTGTGCCACGAGGTTCTTTTGTATGTAATGATACCTTAAAAACTAACTGCTATATTTTAATGTGAGCTTTTAGGGACAAGTCAATTTCTTTCTTTTTGGTTTGGTTTGTCTGACATGAATGTTTAGAGAACTTGGCAGTGAGCATGGGAAGATTCTGGGATGATGTAGATGTTTTTAATGAGCCCCTGCCCAGTTGAGGCTCAGATAAAATGTCCCATAATGATCCGCACCAGTACCGACTAGCCATCTTCCTCTATTCTTGCATTGGATCAAACTGTGCACAGCTGGAGGCTCATTAAATATTTGGTTTCAGCGTGTAGCTGGTCTGGAACAGGACATGGACCAGCAGACTTAATTGTAGTTGGGAGGATGTGGTCTTTCAGGAAACTGGCACTGCTAAAGTGGCTCCTAAGGGTAAATTGTCTACGGAAGATCCTAGTCATCTTGGTGGTACATCCAGATAGTTATTACATTTCTTGGTAGGCTAGTTTGGTGATGGAATTAATCTGGGAAGCCAAGATTCCTCCAACTTCTTTCACTGGCGGCAACATCTAGTTGCTACAGACAGATTGCCAAGTCAGCAACACTCCACTAGATTGGTCTTCCGTGCTTGGTGGGTGACGTCTGTGTTTCTTCCCAGCTGTCTGTTCCTATGGCTGTTCTGTGAGTCCTATGTCATCTCTACCACTCCCTGTTCTTGCAAATGGGTTCTATTTTGGATCACCTGTTTTTTCTATGGCATTCATCTGCACCCCATCTTTTGCCTTGATCTCCAGAAGCCTTCCTGACCTGTAAAAGTCTGATCCTGCATACCTAGAGTATGAATACCAGACAAGGATACCCTCCCAAAACCTCCACTGTAAAACACTATACATGAGAAAACATGTGGCATATGGGGAAAGAATTCTCAGGCCCAAATCCTATTCATTACACTCACAACTGTCTGGAGGCAAATTGCCTCAAGTTAAGAAATCACTGCTAACATCACTGTTGCATCCTGAGTCACATGACTTCTCACACACTAAATGATGTCTAAGAGTAATTTTTTAAACTTGAAATATTTCATCTCCAAAAGACACACTGTTCGCATCATGCTGCCACAAAATCCCTATAAGATTTTAGCTACTGTGCTTCACTGAATGCCGCATCACATACAACTGTTACTTGGCTGACACACCATCTGGGACCATTTCATGTGATCCAGCATACTCATGTAACTCTTTCATATGGCTTCACCCATGCTGACCTCATACTGCTAGTAGGGTGAGTACTGGATATAGGTACAACATATTGTCAACAGCACTGATGCCACTCTTCAGGAAGACCTGACAGGGAACAATACAGTGGACCCTCGACTTATAGACGGCTCGACCTGCAGACTTTTCGAGTTACAGACTTCTCTGGCCGCAAAATTTAGGTTCGACTTGCGGCCAGAGAATCGACCTACAAACCGGAAAATCAAACAAAATGGACCAAAAACGGCCGGTTATGGATTAATTGGTTTTCAATGCATTGTAGGTCAATGGAGCCTCGACCTACAGACTTTTCGACCTGCAGCCACCGTTCCAATACGGATTAATTCCGTAAGTCGAGGGTCCACTGTATAAACCTCCTCCTGGGTGGCTTTTCTTATTTTCAGTTTCATGCAAGTTCCAAGAAGAATGGTCAGGATGCTGCATATCTTTTGATCATGGCTCAGCAAGTCTGAAGGCCAATTTCCCACCCCCAGAACTGCTACAGCCTATTTAAAGAAGAGCCACTTCATCTTTTTAAAAATAAATTTCTTTTAGTGGCAGAAGAATCTAGAGATGCCACAAACACAACATCAGGCTTGCACATGGCCTAAGGGTTCACACCCCTGCTTTAAATGCAACCATGTACAGGCAGGGTAATTGCCTCAGTTACTGGTTCTGTGCTATCTCTGCCTTCCCCAGTTCCCTGTATTCACTTTTCTCATCTTATACTATTGTTTTAGCAAGAGTAATGATGATAAATAATGATATGTAGGCTGTGCCTTTGAGCAAGGCCAAAGAATGGCTACTGCAAAAGAACTCTTCTAAGCAGAGTGACAAAAGAATATTATACTCCACTTTCCAGGATAATAGGAGTTTTGCCACAAACGTCCGTAACAATCAAGGCCTTTGTCTGAAGGCAGTTTGTAGGTGGAAAGTGCTCAAGGATGAAAAATGAACAACTGTGAGCCATAATCTCTCAGTCA
Source organism: Intellagama lesueurii (assembly GCA_037013535.1). Lineage (NCBI taxonomy): Eukaryota > Metazoa > Chordata > Lepidosauria > Squamata > Agamidae > Intellagama > Intellagama lesueurii. The sequence continues at coordinate 171,502,818 of JBAJHW010000004.1, read as the reverse complement.
AAAGCAGGGCTATTGAGGGCACTCCACGCAAATGGACTCTATATCACAAGGATTCCAGCTGAACGTCTGAAGGGCCGCAATTCCTCAGCCACATCCCACACAAAGAAGAATGCAAGGAGGGGATGTAGACCTTGTTCATGTATCCCTTCGTAACTGTTTAATATTTAGCAAACTTTAGTTCAAAGAAATCACCCATGGCCTCAAAATGTTGGGCTTGCAGTACTGAATGACAAGTGGATAAAGGCAGACCATTTCTCTAACCTTTTTTGTTCAGGAGACATGTAAGTGATTACACTCCCTGAATCCAAAACACTGGTGTACTCCACTAAATAACTATATTGACATACAAATGACTTATGACTGGGCAGGGAGCCACCTCTTTAACATTGGGGATGAGGTGCTCATCTGTCCTCATCCACAAGGCACTGTACATTGACAGCAATCTGAGAAACCAAGAAAAAGGACTGGTGAGCTTACTACATTACCAGAAAGTTAGACTTCATCATCTTACACTAGAGATGAGTCATCACTTAAAGCTATAGTTACAGCACAACAGGGTCTTGTAAAATATGTATCTTTATACTGGGATGGATGAAATATGGCTTCAGGATGTTTTTTTGCTCCTTGTTTTCTGGGAGAAAAGGCAAACTGCTGTCCCAAGAAGTAGCAAAGACTGATGTTTCTCCTTTTAAAAAGGTATCATGGCTTTCCTGCACTGTCCTTTACCCCCATAACTGGTTTTCAAAACTGGAAGTTAACTTGCAGTCATAACCGGTTTAGGGGTTTTTGTAGGGTTCCCCCCTAATTTTTCAGGGAGCTCTGGGGGCAGAAAATTGTCCCCTGGATGTACTGAAGTTGCCCACCTTTACTTTTTCACTTCTGCATCCATATTTTCAAGTGTTGCCATTAAATCCAAAGAGGGTATTAAGTGAATATGCAACTTGATGGATGATAAATACTAAACACTCAGGAAGGAAGCAGGTGGGAATGGGACAAAACACTTCGACACAAAGGTATGGGATTGGCGTATTAAGTAAAAATGTTGTGTTCTCTTGCCCTTCCCCCAGGTTCCCAACATAGTATATAATGAAAATATATATGATTACAGAAATTGACTTTGAGGGGCAACACATGTCCTATGAAACCTGAAAAAGTGTCACTCGAAATATAATGGGATCTTGATCTGAATTTCAATGTGTGTCCCACAGATTGGATTACATGGAGCTACAGAGTCACAGTACTGGAAACACAGGACCTGTATTGTACACAATATCTATACTGCATTGTGTTTGTGGCAGTGCAACCCCTGACACCAGCTGGCTCAGCTGGTGCGATGGCATGGAATGTTCATGAACTTTCCTGCTGTTCAGGGGATAAGGCTGTCAAAATACTTGTAATCCAGCTTCTAAGGGAAGGGAAAGTTGTCAGTTTGACAAGGATTAGAACATCAGACAGTTCTTAGGGATAGGAATATCTGTGTGAAAGAGGCTGAAGATTAGAAATAGGTGTCAGGAAGCAAGGAAGCCAAATGGCCTGAAGGCAATGTGTCTGACTGGAGGGTGCTATAGATAAGGCTGTCAACTAAGAAAAAGAAAGTTGGGACATAATATGCAGTGGTTCCTATTTGTTGCTTGTATTCCTAGCTACATTTCAAGATAAAATTCCCACCCTTTTTTTTTTTTTAAGGAAGAAGGTTTATTGGGAAAGGGGGGGGGGGAGAAAGAGGGGAAATTGTCTCTATGCTGCCTTTCAGCATAGAGCCCTCCCAAAGTGGCTTAAAACTATACTTTAGTTTCATTGACAGCAAGGTTAACTTATCAAATGACTTAGAGGATAATAAGCCTGCATCACTTCCACCCCAGTGACTTTCCTTTTGCCCACCTTCCTCCAATCCACTTCGCCACTCCTATCCAACAAAGTTGGTCCCCTTGCTTATGCTTCTCCATCCCACACCTAGACTTCACATCCCTTCTTGACTATCCTTCATTCTGTGAAATCTCACAGTATTTCAGCTCAGCAACACTTTGTACACTAAAGCATGTGTGTGTGTGTGTGTGTGTGTGTGTGTGATCGAGAGAGAAAGAGAGAAGAACTATGGGATACTGTTACATTCACTAGACACCACGTTGTAGAGGGATAGAGTAGCAGAAGGTAACTTGTGGCTTTCCAGATGATTTTGTTCTCCCGTTCCCATCTGTCTGAGCCAGTGTGGCTAACATTAGGGATCCAGGAACATCAGCATTAGATTTTTTAAAAGGAAGCATCGAAGAAAAAATGTGTGATAGAGCCATGGAGTGGATATTGTTTAGAGCTAGCCAGTCAATTCTTTGGAGGAAACATCTAGCTTTTTGATAGCAAATGTCCAGATTTAATAAAACTCGTCGCAAGTGGATCATAAATAAACTCACCCTTTTCTTCTGGCAAGGTTCACAACCACTCCATGACGACCAACTGGAAATGACACAATCAATAGGTTGTGGTGGGCTGTCTGAAGATCGGCGCCATCTGCCTTTAGTCACATTGACTTCAAGTCCACTTAGTTGAAAGGGTGCAGCTGTTTCTTCACTACAAGTGAACAGGGGAATGTTATTTTTCATTAGGGTACAAATCAGTAATGTGAACACTGATTTGTTTGCTTGCTTGCTTGCTTGTTTGTCCTTTGTTGTTGTCATCGCACCAATTTCGGAAGGATCTCAGCCAGCGCTTCCCTGCCTTTCCACACAGTCAGCCAATCCAGTGAGGAGGTGGGATGGGGAGTCTCCCCAATCAGCTGATGAGTGCAGGGAGGTGGGGAAGTGCTGGCCAGGCTCCTTCCCAGATTGGTACCACAACAATGATGAAGGACCCCAGCCCGGCGTAGCGACTGGTGAGTGGACCAGCTGCTTCTGGGGGGAGGGACTGGGCCTCTGTGGCACCTGTAGTGCTGCTGTTTGTATTTGTATTCCTAGGGGTACGAATATCCATGTCTATTCAGGTTAGGTTTCATCTACTGTGTCCAGTTCTGGACACAACACTTAAAAAAGAATGCCAACAATCTGGAGCAAGTTCAGAGGAGTGCAACAGGGGACTGGAAACAAAGCCGTATGAGGAAAGACTGAAATAACTGGGCATGTTTAGCCTTGAGAAAAGAAGACTGAGGGATGATATGATAGCACTTTTCAAATACTTGAAAGGTAGACATACAGAGGAAAGGCAGGATCTATTCCTGATCATTCCAGAGTGAAGGACATGTAGTAATGTGCTCAAGTTACAGGAAGCCAGATTTAGGCTGAATATCAGGAAAAACCTCTTAACTGTTAAAGCAGTATGACAATGGAACCAATTACCTCGGCAAGTGATGAGCACTCCAGTGCTGGAGGCATTCAAGAGAAAATTGCACAACCATCTGTCAGATCTGCTTTGATTTGGATTCATGCATTGAGCAGGGGGTTGGACTCAATGGCCTTATAGGCCCCTTCCAACTCAATTATTCTATGATTCAATTATTCTAAGTAACATGTGTGCGACAAAAAGAGGTCTGTAAGAAGTAAATGAAACTCAGGAAACAGATGGGGGGAATATGAAAAAAATAAATGCTGGCTGTATGTTATTGTGGAAGTCATGCATAGACATTGGCTAATCTGCCAATGAACTCCCAGAAGTACAAGCTGGATTTCGAAGGGGCAGAGGAACTAGAGACCAAATTGCTAACATGCGATGGATTATGGAGAAAGTCAGAGAGTTCCAGAAAAACTTCTACTTCTGCTTCATTGATTGACTGTGTGGACCACAGCAAACTATGGCAAGTTCTTAAACAAATGGGAGTGCCTGACCACCTTATCTACCTCCTGAGAAACCTATACGTGGGACAGGAAGCAACAGTTAGAATTGGATATGGAACAACTGATTGGTTCAAAATTGGGAAAGGTGTACGACAAGGCTGTATATTGTCTCCCTGCTTATTTAACTTATATGCAGAATACATCATGCGAAAGGCAGGACTGGAGGAATCCCAAACCGGAATTAAGATTGCCGGAAGAAATATCAACAACCTCAGATATGCAGATGATACCACTCTGATGGCAGAAAGTGAGGAGGAATTAAAGAACCTCTTAATGAGGGTGAAAGAGGAGAGCGCCAAAAATGGTCTGAAGCTCAACATCAAAAAAACGAAGATCATGGCCACTGGTCCCATCACCTCCTGGCAAATAGAAGGGGAAGATATGGAGGTAGTGACAGATTTTACTTTCCTGGGCTCCATGATCACTGCAGATGGTGACAGCAGCCCTGAAATTAAAAGACGCCTGCTTCTTGGGAGGAAAGTGATGACAAACCTAGACAGCATCTTAAAAAGCAGAGACATCACCTTGCCGACAAAGTCTGCATAGTCAAAGCTATGGTTTTTCCAGTAGCAATGTATAGAAGTGAGAGCTGGACCATAAAGAAGGCTGACCGCCGAAGAATTGATGCTTTTGAATTGTGGTGCTGGAGGAGACTCTTGAGAGTCCCCTGGACTGCAAGGAGAACAAACCTATCCATTCTAAAGGAAATCAACTCTGAGTGCTTACTGGAAGGACAGATCCTGAAGCTGAGGCTCCGATACTTTGGCCATCTCATGAGAAGAGAAGACTCCCTGGAAAAGACCCTGATGTTGGGAAAGTGTGAAGGCAAGAGGAGAAGGGGACGACAGAGGACGAGATGGTTGGACAGTGTCACCGAAGCTACCAACATGAATTTGACCCAACTCCGGGAGGCAGTGGAAGACTGGAGGGCCTGGCGTGCTCTGGTCCATGGGGTCACGAAGAGTCAGACACGACTTAACGACTAGACAACAACAATCTGCCATGATGTCACAGAGGTTTATAGCTCTCACAAAGCTTATTCACTAGGAATAGTTGTAGAGTGCCAATCTGAAAGAACAAGTCACACTGAAGCACCTGGGAAGAGATGACAGGTTAATGTGATTAGAGTCCAACAAAACCACAAGCCCTGAGATATAGATGGATGGGGATTTAAGTTCAAGGAGCAGTCTTCCTGGATAATGGCATTCTGGATGGTCCATCATCAGGCATGCACTGTTGCTATGTTGGTGATTCAAAACAGCATTAAGCCTGGATGCTGTTTAGGCAACAGAACCAGCAGCTTCCAGCTCAGTTGGCTGTTGCTTCAAATAACATCCCTGAGTAATGCTCCTGTTCATTTTCTCCCATCATAATTAAAGGTTGCTACTCACCTTTATGGAAAAAAATTATTTGCCTATGCCAATTCCAAGTCCCAGAGTAGTCTCATTGGATCAATAGAGTTTACATAAGTGTTGGCATACCATTCAGCAATTGATTCAATGGATCTGCTTTCTTTGATCTTCTCTAGCACTTAATGCTATCACATGGACTATCACAATTCTTGAGACCTCCTCACACACATATATTGTACCCAAACATGTTGTTTTTGATCGTGATTATCACAATCCCTTGTAGCTGGTGTCAATGGATGGCAGTATGTTGTTAAGTGCACTTACCATATTTCAAGAGAGCTTTTCATAAGAAGGAAAAGATAAAACAATTTGCTTATCATCACCTGGTCATGTGGGAAAGACAAGAGATAGGATACCCAAGCTCACTTGGTTATCTATCTCCTTGAGCCTATCTATGCATCCAATTTGCATTTGAAGAGGGGGTTCACTTGCCCATTTATTCGGATGTGTTTAACTTATCTATAGAATATCACTAGAATATTTTGCCTTGCTTGGGAAATTGGGTTTTTTGGCATTCCAGTTTGTTTCAGTTGTCCATGTTTCTGCCTATTATGGAGGCTTGCACAGCTAGAAATCCCCTGAGATCAGCTGGGAGGTCAAATGTGAGAGTGTGCTCCCCAGCACAGAGCAAAGGAGAACTACTCCCCTGCCTTCTTACCCTGACCTGTAAAGCTAGTCCGTTTCACCAGAAAGCAACAAGTAGTTGCTAAATGAGAAACACAGCTTCCTCTTGCCCTCTGCTTTGCCAATCAAATGTAAAGCACTCCCCCCTCTCGCAAACAAGGCTATTAACAATAAGGTCAGTGTGTGTGACGAAAGGGGTGAAACCACATAAATGCACACAGGTTGATGAACAGAAAGGAAAGAACTTCCTGCTCTTTTCCTAAAGAAGGAATAACAATACATATTTTAATACCAATCTTCAAAATTCAAGACAAATGCAGAACAGAAGCTTTAAAAGCCTATTGTATTGTTTCCTGTTTGGAGGGGGGAAATGTATACAGGGATGGGACATTGCCAAGCACTTGGCAGACAGATGTAATACTTGGTAGTCTGCTAGGTTTGGCCTGGGGCCCACAATTTGTGCAGTCTTATTTTCGAATACCCTTTAGAGTAAAGTCCTGTTTAATGAGATACCTTTAAATTAAAGGTGGGCTTTTTGAGAGACATGTTCAAGCAGATGTCTTTCTACATTAACACAAAAGAAGCTTTTAAAAATATACTCATCTATGACTCTTATTTACTTGAACAGAACGTACTTGAGAATAAGCATGTTTATCGTGGGAATTCTTACTTTCATCAAGTTTCTGAAACTCTTGAGGACCTGAACTGACTTCAGTTCTAAAGCAAATTAGTATGAAATTTATTTGTCACTAATAGTTAATGAGTTATTATCCACCTTGATTATGGCAAGCAGGATATAGGTTAACAGGCATTGCACATGTTCAAGCTCTGTGAAATGACAGGAAGACTACAGCATGGTAGAAATAGAAATGTAGGAAAAATGAAGTTTTTAGCTGTGATGAAAACAATGGACAGGTTAGGCTTGGAATGTTAGCATCTCTTCATCTATGTTTTTGCCCAGGTAAGTCTACAGACCTTAACACTGAGGTCAGGAACTGCCATGGGCAGCAACCCTGCAGGAAAACAAGTTAACTCAGCATTGGCCTGGAGAACTGCCAGATTTTATGACCTTATGAAGACAATCATTCTAAAGACCACTCTCCAAAGTGCTGTACCTAAAAGAGCCAGTAATTGTTAATGCAGTCAATGGTTTCAGTTGTGTTGCTCATCCCAACTAGAATAAACCTATTCAATCAACTACTGGATGTTGAGTCAACAGTCAACAATTTAAATCCCATTAGTTTTGCGGCTTTATTCGAGTTGAATTATCAAACTATTTTCAGGCCACTGGCTTTTTCAAGGATAGTAGACTTTCCAGACTTTGGGACTACAAGCTTCATAATCCATAAACACTGGTCATGCTGTTGAGGGCTCATGGGAAGTATAGCCCAAAACTCTTGGAAAACACAAGACTGCCTACTCCTGTTCTACAGAATGACATCTGGAGTTGTTGCAATTGAGTTTGGGAATGCACATCATTGCCTTCCTGATTGTTGGAGGAATCTTCGTGGTCTGATGGCAGGAGTCTTCTCCAAGAGGGCTGTACTGGGGAATGTCTCCAATTCCTTCTCAGAGACCCTGCTGATCAAAGAGCTGTATTCCAAAGACTCTCAGTCTGGGCCTGTGATACCCTCACCTACCAGTTGCAGAACCCACAAAACAGAATCAAGCTCACAAGAAACAGACTTGGGGAAAATACACTTTTTATATCAATACAGGTACTATTTTCCTTCCCCCTTTTTTTAAAAAAATATGTTTTACACATGTAGCATTGCTTACTATGCAATCAGATGTTGGATCTGATCTATAACGACACAGGGCACACCAACTTGACATTTTCTTGACCTTTTTTGAAATTTTGGTTGTAGAATAACAACTGGACACTGAATTTTTTGTTTATTTATTCAGCAACAAAAGAATACCTCTGTGCAGAATGGAATGTCACTATGGCCTGGTTCTTCAGACTGACTGCACTGATTTGGAAAAAAAAAGGAAAGGAGAATGTCAACTGTTCACTTTGAACAGTTTGGAAATAGGCAAACACCCTCCTTTGCTCTATTCTCTAAACAAATTCCAAATTCAAATCATATGCCTAATCTCTTCCACAAATTTATCTCATGGCACTAATGTAATGTTTAAAAGCCCACAGTCCCATAGGTGGGATTGATTGAGTGGGCCTTTTTTATAGCATCAACACTGGTGGGGTTGTCCCTGGGAAGACCCATGCAGTCATCCTGTCCCCATTGTTTGCCTGCCTTCATGTGTTACAGGACAGCAAAAGAAGAGAACTGATCTAAAAAAAAAATTCCTCCAGCAATTTGCCTGTTATATATCTGAGTCAAAAATGAAAGCAAGAGTAAAAAGAACTTATGTCTTGTGCTTTCAACACTTCCTGAAACATATTAAGAAGCTGCTGGAACCATTCATGGATGTTATTGCAGAAAAGTAGAAATATGTGAAAAAAACAAACAAACTAAAGAAGCTGAAGTAGCAAGTTGTAGAAACTGTAAATGCTGTCAAAGACATATGGACTGAAATCCATAGCTTAGCATAGTAAGTCATAACAAGAGTAGTTCTATTGAATCCATGGGACTTATGAAGGAGATGACTCACCAAACCTCCACTGATTCGGTGGGCCTATTCTAGCAGTGACCTATTACACTAGGTAACAGGATTTCAGCTATAGATTCTCATGATTCCTGTACTCTCCACATTTTTGTTCAGTTGCCATTATTCATTACAGGTTTCTTTTGCAAAACAGGGAGCTTAAAGCACTAGATGTATTTTTGTTGGGTGGTTATATTTTAAATACCTGAACAAAGTTCTTCAAACTCTTAGAAACACAAAATAAAAACAATAAAACAATAACTACACACAGACCCCATAAAACCTAGAGAAAACCAACAATTAAAAGGAAAAAAACACAATTGTCCAAAACCTGCTAGATGTTTATCTGTGTGCAAAAGGAACTGCAGACTTTGCTGTAAGTAATTGACAGGGGTGCACACCAAACCGGGCCTGTGTGCTTAACTGGGTGAGTGATAAGGCACATGACTGAAATGCAAATGCGCCTCATTAATTAGCCACAACAACTTTTGCATTTCTTCTTGCCCATGCACAAATAGAAATTGAACAGGAGCCTGAAGAATATACAACCAGGGTATAACCAGAAGCCGATCTACTGCAAAGCTCTAAAACCTCCAAAGGCAGTCTTTAACATGCCTGGGAGAATAAGGTCTTCTCCTGGAGCTGAAAAGGCTGCAAGGTCAGCACCAGGGGAGCCTTTCCGGGGAAGGCATTTCACAGACATCTGAAAGGGTCTTCTCTTTTGTAACCACCCTCCTCGCTTCATTTGGTTGAAGCACCTGGAGGAGGGCTTTGGAGTCTGGGTTTGGCAAATATTGGGAGGGGGGAGATTTTTTTAAGGTAAACTGGTCCAAGCTCTTTAGGACTATAAACGTTAAAGCCAAAACCTTAAATTGGTTTCAGAAGAGGCTGGCTGCCAGCACAGATAGTGACGTGGTGCTGTAGTAAGATCATATAGGTCAGTTCTAGCAAGCCATCTTGCCATCCTATTGTAGAGGAACAAATGTTTGTGAAGCATTTTCAAAGGCAACTCCATATATACAACACAATCATATAATCTGAATGGGATGGTGCTAGAGCAGGAATGCTATTTCTATTCAGATAGGGCTGCAGTTGGTACACCAGCTGAAACAAACAGAAAGATTAGACTAGATTGAGGCCAGTTGTGCCTCTAGTGACAACAAAGGGCCCTGGAATTAGCATCCTGGGATTAGGAACCTGATTCTTTAGGGGAAATACCTCACCCCTCACAAATTGGCTGGATGGCACTTCACTGGCTAGACAACTGACTGCAATACTTATTTCAGTCTTCTTTTCTAAATGTTATTGAAAGATCATGGAAAAAAACAAGAAAATAATAATAGTACAGGTCTTTCACTAAGAATGCATAGTCCGATGTAGTACCTTCACACCACTGCAATCTGTATCAGATTAGAACACTGGTTCCCATTTGCAGGGAAAGTAAGTACATTTTCAGGATTAGCAGCACCATCCTTTCCCTGAAAGGTTACCTTTTAAAAATGTACTGCAGAGGCATCCAAATATATTTAAAGCAATGAAGGGAAAGGTGGCACTGGCTTAATAAGATGTAAGAGACTCTACTGGAAGTGGCAACAGGAGGTAGCAGTAGTTACACAGTAGCTAAATTAACCTAGATCAGTGGTACCCAATTGGAATCCCAGAAGCCTTCACCATCAGCTGTGCTGGCTGGGGTTTCTGGGAGTTGCAGTCCTAGAACACCTGGTTACTCAAGGTTGGGAACCACTGGATTAGAATATCGTATCAAAAACTGACATGGGAGGCTGATGGAAAATAAGTCTTGTCATTCTTATTAAACATAAAGAAACACAGGTTGGGGAAAAAATCATCTTGGGAATGTGGTTATCCAAGTAGTCTAATCTGGTGAGTTAATGTTTCCATTAGGGTGATGTGCCATATTCTATTTCTCCTTGTACGTAAAGTTAAATTACAAATTCCTTTTCTGTTGCCATACAGAAAAAGGCAATCAATTGTTTATGAATTAGATGTTCATTTCAGGACCAGTTCATTGGTCCTCACATGGCCCATTACCTCACTCAAGCAATGATTTAGAGCATCAACTGACTCATCAGATGAAAATGAGAAGTTAAGGAGAGTATCACCCACATACTGATGACAACTCAGATGATAAGAAGAGTCCAGAGGAATACCATAGGGACTCTTATCCCTAGGCAGAACAGTAATAATAATCTCTTACAACTGCCTTCTGGTATGAGCCATCCAAGTAGGATGTAGAACAACCCCAATTCCAATTCTGAATGCCTCTAAGCTGTGTTTGTGCAAATACAGTAAAAATCCACCCCCACCCCATCTTCTGGACATAATCATATTTGCTTCATTGCCTTCAGATGTGCAAGGAGGGCATTTGACTGTGATCATGTCATTAACTTGGGAGGTATTCATGTTCCACACACTGCACACAAGGTCAATAGAAGCACCAGCCATGCCATGAAGAAAATTCCCTTAAATCTTTTAATATCCATTGCAATCCATTTGCCTTCTTGAAGTGGATCGTTGTAATCAATCCCCCTCCCTTGCAAAGGGAAAAAGACAGTGGAAGTGGAAGTGTCAGAAGGAAATGATTTGATTAAATCAAGGAAAGGGGTCTTAAATCCAAAAACTTCAGATCACCACTTTCATGTCCACTTTGGAAAAATGTATCCAGAGTATTTTGCTCAGCAGGACTCCTGGGAAGCCACATGCCCTGAGCCAGGGTCATGTAAGGACAGCTCTATAGCTGCAGTGAAGTCCTGAGCCCCTATGGATTCAGTGGTTTTGATATTTATGTTGAGATTCCCAAGCACAACAATGGGAGGAGGGTGATCCTCAATATCAAATTCAAGGCTGCTTCCATTAGCTTGGATGGAAAGACTGCTGGGCAATGGGATGGATGGTGTGTCAGCAGAAGGTTACCCTATCACTGTCTATAGACAATTTGAGATCATGAAGGTAGCACAGATGCTATAATTTCTCCATAGCTAAATCTTCCAGCTTGCCCCAAAGCTTCACTTGTCATGCTTGTAACCTGACTGAGACTACACATGCAGCCCAAAGTGATGACGCAAGAGTCACTTGTTCAGAGATTTTCCATTGCCTCTCCTTATTTGATATTTATCGTCAAAGTTGATTATATTGGTACAGTGCCCCCCTTCTTCTTACAATGCAGACACTTCTTGGTAAGGTAAACAGAGGAAGACATTTTACTGAAAATCTAGGAACATCTTTACCTACTTTGGTTTCTTCAAGCTCTCAGGCTTGTAAAAATGCATGTCACTTTACAACACATTCACTTCAATATGGTGGGTTATTTTGGAGGTGTATCTTTGCTCCTGATTCAGAAATAGCTCAAAAAGGCATTTCATATACCATATGAAAATAAAAACAGAAGGTTTGCATTGAACAGCATTATCTATCATGTCACTGTACAGATATATATGTGTACATATATATGCATATATTGAAAAAAACAATATTCACTTACCTTAAGCAATGCAAATTTGGGAAGCTTACAATTGCAAAGATCAGAAAAAATCTCGCCGGGCAGAAAAAAAACAGCAGAGATACTTTACTCATGGCTTTAAAGCAATGTGGATAATTTATAACAACATCCTTTTCTAATTTAGTTTGCTACTGTGTTTGAAAGCTGCTGGGTAGGCAAGGTAAATTAATAGCTAGCTCTCCCACCAGGCAAACAGAAATAAACCAGCTTCTGGCAATCTTAAAACAGATTTGACTGGTAGCACAGAGCCTTCTGCTGGGCCACAGGAGAATTGTTGAGAGGAAATCTGAGCAACGGAGGGCCAGTTGAGGAACTATTGGCTGCCTTGGTTTTAAACGATCTGGATTCCCAGGGTCCCCAAACAGAACACAAACCTAAGAATGCAACCCTACAATCAATTATTGAAACTTACTGTATGAATCCTATACCCAGTTATCTGGAGCTGAAGCCTATTGGCAAACTAGAACAGAGAAAGTAGATTTTATCCGTGAAATCTCCCATAACAATATAACTATTAGTCTTGAAGGTGCCACAATGTTTTTGTCTTTGTAATGTGTTCTTTTATTTTTTTAAATTTTTCTTTTGTAATGCTTGCACAGAGTAACCTGGCTACCTCTTCTAAAACTACAACTATGAAGAGAAGTAACCATTCCTTTACCTGGTGACAAGGCAAAAAAAGAGAAAACTTACTGGCTGAAATCCTATTGCACAGCTCCATGTGTGCAATAGTGATGATGTTGTCATCATCATCAGCTAATAACTAACTAAAGGCCTTCTTTGGGGATTTCAGGGTGTACATAACTTCATCGCATTGTATACGAGTTGCATGCACCCCTAAATCAGCGTTAATCAGCAGCAATTTGCTCCTTGATGATGACTAGAGATGGGGGTATTCATATTCGTATACGAATATCCCCGCACAGGTGGCAATAACGCAGGTCAAGCCCCATGGGGCCGGACGGTCCACTCACCGATCCGCTGCTGCGGATGCTGCAATTCTTCCAATGGCTCTGCAGATCGCAATCTGCGAGCCACTCTTCAACCTTGCAGCGAGGCTTGTCCTCCCACCTCTTGCCGGAGTGGCGAGCCGATCGTGATCTGCAAAGCCATTGGAAGAATCATGGCATCTGCAGCAGCAGCAGATCGGTGAGTGGACCGTCCGGCCCCATGGGGCTGGACCCTTGTTATCGCCACCTGTGCGGGGATATTCATATTCGTATACGAATACCCCCATCTCTCATGATGACAAAGCTGTGAAACAGGCTTTCAGCCACTTTTTCTTGTTTGAAGAAATCTGTTTAGGGATAGTGCAAAACAAAATGATCTCTAAAGTTAGTTATAAAAGCCCCTTGAGCTAAATTTCCATTTACAGTTCTGCCCCACAGTTATTATGGAGTCTGGCCTATTGAGAAGAAAAAAAGTGTTAGGCTCTATCAGGCAGAATCTTCATCAGAAGATGGTGCATATAACTCAGGTGGAGTCTTTAGGAGATGAACTCAAGGACCTAGTTGGCGGTCTTTGCTCAGACAGGCAGGAGAAGGAACGTGGCCATTCCAGACAGAATTCCTTCCCTCTTGAAAGGAAAAGAGCCTTTGAGGATGAACATGCTCCCAGACTCTGAGGACACTAGCAGCTCAAAGTACAGCTGAGTCTAAGTGAGCAGGTGTTCATTGTCTTGGCTCTTGCTGTGGGCTCATAGCCTTCCTTACTCCTTTGCTCAATAGACCTCCTGCTGACTCAACCCAGGCTGCTTCCTGACTATGGCCCTGCATACATTGAAACCACATTTTAAAAACCAGCAGGCACAATCAATAGAATAAGGAGACAGTTTAAAAGTCAAACACAAAAAGAGGGACAGCAAATATCTTATGAATCGATGCAGAGCATATGAGATTAAAATCCTGATTGCTCCAACATGTTTCTTATCTATACAATACTGTACTCAACTCTGTATAAATTGCCACATTCAGAGATAAAGCTGAAAAATAAGCCACTGCCTTTTGCTTCCTGGCAGCCTGTGGCTTAGCACCCACTGCTGAAACAGACGACAGGCACCATGTCAGCCAGCTCATTATGGGAAGTACTCCTGGAAACTGGAGTTCTGCCAAACAGCTTCTCAGTCTCCCTGATAACCTTTCCCCTTCTTCTCTATTCAAGAAAGACTAACAATACCAACAATTGCAAAAGATGGCTCGGGCTGCCACAAGGTTTTGTCTGTTTCAAATCCCACTGGCCCTGTGACTAACAAAGATGTTTCTGACGATGCCACGACCTTTGTTGTGATCGATTTCCCTGTTAATCATTAGCAGCCAGATGAACGTCATTTACTGCAAACTGTGTGGCTCACTGTTTGCACAGAAGAGGAACACAGACAGTCAAGGTTAGAGATTTAGAAAATCTCTTAAAAAATGGTATTTTATAGTTTGGCACCCAGGACTGAGTTTGAGCAGGGGTACACAAACATTTAGGCCCCATTCATGTATGTCTACATATCTACACACACACACGCACATATGCATTAAAACCCATTTCATTCCAGTTCTATGTGCTGTCCATCTTTACTGAGATCACCGTACACTTCCCACTGCTAGCATCTAGTAAAGCAGTATCTTGAAAGTCAAGAAGCAGCATTCCACTCCCCTACCCACTCAAGCTTTCCAGCTGGCCATGGACGAAGTAGGTGAGGGCCTCCTGACCTCATGCAACACACGGGGAGCTGTTGAGAGGGACATGCAGCCACAGAGGCACAAGCTGTGACTCTCTGCTCAAAGTGCTGGTAAGTCAAAAAAGCATCCTATTGCTAAATTAGAGGATATATTTATTATAAACTACTAAGCCCAAATATATTCATTTATTTATTTCATTTATCCACCAAATTAAATAGGTACATGTTAAAATGAAATGGCCACCATGACAGCCCACCACTCCATAACGAGATTCCAAAACTGCAAACAGCTGAATTGGTCCATATCAACAATTGAGGAGCAGGTCTTTTGTTACATTAATGGCTTTTAATTGCTTATTCTCAATATTCCAAACCACCCACAAAGATTGCATTACAACAAGTAGAGTGGGTAATAGTAGTTCACTCCTAGCTATCTTTGGGATTCCTGGTAAGGTCAGAGGGAACAGAGGAACCTGAGGGAGGCATGGCTGATAATGTCATGGTCTGTCTGATTCTGTGAACCTTGGTTTCACTACACTGCAGGTTCCACTTGAAACAGGTCTTCTGGCAAACAAGAACTTTAATGAAGCATTTGTGGGAATTTTTACTCCTGTGTCATGCTGGCTTACCTGCTATGGATATGATAAAATAAATATGAACATTGTACTTTCTCAACAGTTTGTGGATTAAGCTCTCCCCTCCCCCATTTAAAATTATTATTTGAAACCACTTTTAGAAATGGAAACACAAAGACATGCTGCTGGGTCTTAACAGAGCTATGAAACAGGATTATAAAGATAACAACTAATGGAAGTTTTAAAAGCTTCCACCATTGCTAATGCCTCAGACAGACACAGCTGTTGAGTCTATCATTTGTTTTAGGAGTTTTCTGATAAAACTATTTTGTGTTTGATAAATTGGCTGCAAGGTGAACATCCTCATGGAGATAAGACTGTTTGGAACTGTGGGAAGAACCCTAATTGCCGGACAGTTGTTTCATTAATGGGTCTGACATCCTTTTCCTCCAGCAGGGTAATTTCAAAAGGAGACAGATAATGTTCCTGCTAATCAAGATATCACAACAGGAAATCTCACCTTATTTCTCAGTGTCTCATGGATAAGCTATAACAGTCATACATATGCATGTTATTCAGTTTCTACACAATTGTGTTTACAAAGGAGAGAAAAATGGTACCTCATTGAACACATCTTCATTTTAATTACAGGACCCCACTGAGACAGAAATTCTGAATTTCCTAGTTACAGATCCATACATGGAGAAAAGAGTAATTATCCATTAACTTTGCCCACACCACACAACTCTAAATTTTGCAAACTATTACAGATACACAGGGATGGCTAGTGGACCAGAACAGAAGACCTCTTGCCCCTGATTTTAACACTGCTCCTTGCTCAAGTCATATGCCATCTATGTAGACACAGAATACTGTATTTGTTTTCGAACTGGAACTAGCACAGGAGGCCTAAAATGGTCCAACAGCAGTGATCAAATTAAGCTGGAACTGTCAAAAATATGTTCTCAATATTCTTAAGACTTATGAAAGATTTATGAAAGAGGTATCTCACAGGTGTTTGGATATCTTATCAATTCTACTGGAAATGTTGGATTATGCTCAGAATTGTGAGGAAATTGTAAAAAGAAAAAGGTAATGAATTATATATTGATAGCAACAATTAAATGGGTGTGTGTGTCTTTCTTTATTTGTATCAGACCATTGCACAATTCAACATTAGGGATGCACATGAAATTTAGGCAAAATCAAAAATGAATTGAAATGTCAGACAATCAGAAGTGATCAGAGCTTGAGATGTGTGCAGAAACCTTTCCTTGACTTCAGCCGTTGTGCAGGGGGGGTCGGCATCCATGAAGCGGATGGGTTCGGTGCTGTTCCAGGGCAATGCTTCTGGAAGTGAAGGATTTGCCAGCTGCACACCATTGTCCAGGGGATGCCTGAGTTTGTTCATAATGCATTTCCACTCTTCCACACACCCCCAAATGGCGGGTAACTACAAATAAGCGGCTTGCCCCAAGCTTCAGATGGTGGCATTTTAAAAAGGTACCACGTGATAGCAATGCAACCCTAGTCAGGAACAGAGTGGTGTACTTCTTGTGTATGAAGTAGATTTTGATCCACAAAAGCTCCCACTGGAATAAATCTATTAGTCTTTTAAGTGCCACAATATTTTGCTTTCTTTTCCCCCCTGTTTTTTTCAGCTTACCAAAATGCTAATCAACAACAATGTATTCTATCACATTCAACCTATGAAAGAATGGGCAGAAAGTACTCTTCTGATTTTAAATGTTTT
Source organism: Intellagama lesueurii (assembly GCA_037013535.1). Lineage (NCBI taxonomy): Eukaryota > Metazoa > Chordata > Lepidosauria > Squamata > Agamidae > Intellagama > Intellagama lesueurii. The sequence goes on along the minus strand of JBAJHW010000004.1, from coordinate 171,485,844 downwards.
ATTTGTAACGTTATTACATGGTGTGTTACAGAAATTAATGGAAAATTTCTAAAAATTTGTTGTTGCTGTTGTTTTCTGCTGAATGCATTAGACATAAAGTTAAGGGAAAAAAAGATGCTCAACATATATTAACAAATGGTTTTCCTCTGAGGTAAAGTTAAAGTGGAGCTAGAAATGTACTGCAAAACAGTCATTTTAATCTTTATCTTTTTTATTAAAAAAATATGTGTCGGAATGCAGAAATCAAAACAAACTGAAGTAGAGAGTAAACATCTTTGCAAAGAAGGTGCCCAGTACATTATTTGATCATAGGTTTCATTGGACAATTGAATGACTACGATCTATCAAAATAGTTTTATGACATGATAGGAATCGAGAGACTACTGGAGACAGTACAGGATGGTGGGTGGGTGGGATTCCCTGGTTTAAAATTTAAAGTGACAAATTTAGTGCTAGCGAAGAATGGGGAGGGAAAGGCTTCCCGGCTTCCCTGGACCTATTACTTATCTACAAAACTGGTACAGTGCAGGATACCATAGTCTCTTACTTCTAGGCAATGGGGGAAAAAAAGGATCATCTAAAGGGTAGGGTTAGGGTAGCTATGGAGTCTCATTGCAGAAAACAGTCAGTGTTTAAACCAAGCAAATGTCCTTGCGAATTCTGATTTTGAAATCCCAACTTTGTTCTTTATAATTATTGATCGTACTGTTTAGACAGACTTTTCCACATCCTGGGTAAGTCCTACAGAGCCTTATAACTATGGGTTTCTTTAATGAACCCATTCAACTGTGATTTCAATGCTTTGTTTTGAAACCGAAAAGCTAGTGACCACACTATACTAGGAAAGTTTATGAATTAAGAATCAGGACAAAAATGGTAAAGAGCTTTTCTAAGAGATAAGAACACAGGCTTTCTTATTCTTTGAATGTTTTTTTTTAAAATGAGAATGCCCTGTGGAATGTTCCTGGTCAGTCTAAAAACCTACCATCTAAATCATTTTAAATCATATGGGGAAGATTAGGTTTGGATCTTTCTTTTGATGTGAGGTTGTCACAGAGACCTTGACAATTACCAGAAAGAAGCTGTGATGGAAACAGTGCATTAGGTCTCACTGCTGCACTTGTAATAGTTCCCATCCTCACTGAGTGCATCCTTCCCATGAATAAAACACATATTTTTGTACCTGCTTCAAAATGACAGGCTAGAATTATGAAGTTTGGTTGTTTACACCATCAGATCACCATCTCATGTTAGCTATTTTGTAAAAAGCTTTATCTAAACCATCCAAATATATGGAAATATACAATTCCAGACCTACACAAATCATTGGAAAATACACAGGAAACTTTGTGTTTTAATTTAAAAACAAAAACTGCATAATCTTTAAAACAACTGGTCATTTGAGTTCATTAACTATTTTTTAGTGCTAAACCGCTATAATTCAATATATTGTAATCTGCATAGGAACATCAGGAAAACACCTTTGACCTGTATAACAATTCTCTGTAGGGCAAAAATATATAGATTCTTTATGCAAATCATGTGCTAAGCATAGGAACCAAACACTGCATTTTTCTTACATAAAGGTTAAAAAAAACCAGAGTTTTAAAAAAGTTGTTTCCTTTTTTGTGTGTAAACAGTTTGTTTTTGTTCTGAATTATGAAATGATTGTGAAATATGCTTTGTTTCCCCTTAGAAATGTAGAGCATGTAGCCATATTCATGGATAAAAGCAAGGTCATAATACCAATGTGTTCCTCACCAACTTTACTAGCTGCTGACAACCTTTTTGCTACTGGCAAATGCATTTAACCTTCAGCCCATGGGGGGAAAAACGTGATGCAAGAACCACAAAATGGGGATTTCCACGTTTCCAGAGTACTGCCATTTGCTACCTTCTCTACAGTGTCATGGCATCATGAAAAGAATTCTCGTAACATTTATATTTACAAAAAAACCTGGCAAATTCCATTCAAACTCCTTAAAGCCATTTCCCCTTAAACATTTAAAGAGTTTAACAGTAAGATTTTTTTTTAATTTCAAGTTATAAAATAAAAATCCCATTTGAATTTTTCTGATGTACAAAAAGTGGTAAAGATGAACAATTTGATCACAGAATAAGTTCATTATTTCAAAATTCATGCCATTCTCCATCCTGTTCATAAAGTTCATTCCAATCAAATCCAGAAGGATACTGAAGTATTTGGCAAACATTTTTCTCTCTTCAAAAATGGCACACAGAGAAGAAACACACTTGTCTGCATAGCATTACAGCAGCAAGATATCAAAGAAATAAAAAATATTCCTTTACTGGTCTTTGTTTCAAGAGTTCCCTAGGAAATGACACATTGTTTGTCTTTTTCCCCCATCAAAAGATCTGATGTCCTTTTATCCCCACAGCGGGAGTATTCAAAAAAGAAAAGCAGCATTTCATCTCTTTGATGTACTGGAAATTAAAAGGTCCATTTGGCAACATTTTCCAATCAAGATGGATAATCAGCAGAATGCCATTCCATGGTTTCAAGTTAAGAATTATTGTCACAGGAGGCATTTTGCTGCTAGAGTCTGTCATCAATTTTTAAGGAAAAGAAAAAAAGAAAAAAGAAACACTTTCCCCCTTTCATATATGCTATAATGGAGTGGTTTAAAGGGGGAAAAAATACAACAAGATTAGTCTGTGATGGTGTTTTTAAAGTCACCATATAATCAAAATGTGCATCCACATAACTCTACAGCTGTTGACATAATGGGGTGTTTGCCTTCTCAGTGTTCTCTAGGTCACTGAAGAAATAGTTATGATCTAGGAGATTTGAATTGCCTACTTTCATTATGCAGTGCTTTAGTAATGGCGAGGTTGACAAGGAGGAAAAAATATGCTCTGATTGCTGAAACTTGTAAGAAGAGGTCAATGGTTTTGCTTGGACAGAAAGTTTTTTTTTCTCTTTGTTTTTTTAAAAAAGTAATGTTCTGCCATAGAAAATTGCCACTGGTTGCTAAAAAGTCTTGTTTGCTGAACTAGTCCAGTGAAGTAATTATTTTTGATCAGATGGAATAAAAAAAGAAAATATGGGAGCCAAAGGCCTGTCAAGGCTGTAGTTTTCCTTTTAAGTCCTGAAGCACCACAAGCGTGTGGGTCAACGCTATTTCTTAGGTCTGTTGATCTGGGCATAGAGTGGTTCTCTCTCCTGGGGACAATGGAAAGAAAAATGAATAGAGATATTCATTTGTACATGAACAGCTGATCCAATGAAAGAAGCCGAATTAGGATAAAAATGCTAAAGAACTAGCATTTTTATTTTATTACATTTGCGGACAACACTGCAATTCAAAATAGCGATTTTCATAAAATGGAACAGTTTCACACTACAGGTATTTGTTACAAACAGAGTTGCTAATCAAGTTGAACTAACTGGAATGGAATGAAAGAGAATTCATAAAAATCTTACAGTAGAAGAGAAATCAGAGGAGCTTAACATTGCAATTAAGGATTTTAAACTTGTGGAACAGAACAACTCATCTGCCTATAAAAAAATACTCTAAATTGACAGCATTCCCCCCCTAAAATTAAGACAAATATACATTTGCACATTTTTCTGCTGACATCATCTTGCTCTTACGTTCCAAATTAATTAGGCTTACATCAAAGAAATAATTCATTAGAATGATGTCCAAACATGTAGGAACAAAGAAAGATGGTGGTGACCCATCATTAAGACCAATTCACCCCATATTACTGCTAGATTCCATAACACAGGATCAAAATCACAGGAAACATTAAGTTGGTTATGCCAGACTTCCCTTCAGAATTATCAGGGAACAAAACACACTACAAATGACTATACAAATGTCAAACAATGTGAAAAAAATTGTTCTCAGGAGAATGAAGGCACAAATTTTGAATAAATTGTCATAGTATCTTGAAATTAAGATTTGCCACACAATGAAATCTTGATGTAATATGAGTAGGTGTCCTAAGTTGCAATGTTTGGACTCTGTTTACAGGGGTCTACTAATACACATGGTTACAACTTTGTGACATTTTGGCTGTTCTTAATATGATTTCATAATACTGCAGGCTTCATGAAAAGATCTCTGTACATCCCATGCACACACACAGATAATTTGCTTCTTTTCTTTTTTTTACTGCTTGAGAATATTTTCTGATGAATATTGTACAACATATCCAAAGACTTTTTGTGTTGCACTGAACTGTATTGTGAAGTCTTACTTCACAGGCATTAATCCTGAAACCTGATGCAGGGATATATACATTTTAACTCATAATTAAAATTTATATACCCCTTTTTAGGAGGGGGATAAGCAAAGCCCATCACATTTTATTTCTATCAGTCTATGACAAGCAGACACATGGAATCTCAGCATTTTACGTCTGGCCCCATTGCACAATGCAGTAAACATTAAGTGCATCAAAGTGCTTCTTCCAGACTTTCGGTGCCAATTCTCTCTCTCTCAATTATTTTCTCCTTATAGACTGTCCTTCACCATGGACCACAGGCACTTTCAGTTTTACATGATCTGGAATGTGAAAGAAAGAGGACTTGGGCTCAATGATTCTTTAATCCTGTTGGAATCTCCCACTCTGCTTGGGCAGGGGCAATCTCTATTTTGGCCCTGGCACAAAACTCTGGAGATTCCAGAAAGAATCAAGGAAACTCTTCTTCATGCATTCATTTCAGAGATTTATCTTTAGCAGTGATTGGGAAATGCCCCAAACTTTGGATCTGAGATGAAGAAAGTAAATACATTTAAAATCATCTAGTAGGAACAATGCCTGAGAAGAAAGAAAAGGAAGAAATATAAATAGGAATGTGACCAAAGAGAAGCCCTTCTTGTATTTAAATGCATGAACAGCAAGATGAAGTTCTACACCGCGCCAGTCCTCATATTTTGCTTGATGCAAGACCAGGCAATGAAAGATTTCAGTTTGTCAAAAAGCAAACATTTTGGACCAATCTGTTCAGTAATTTTGCAAAATAGGACATGCAAAAACGTTTCTCCTAATGACCCTGGCCAAATAGTCCAAAGGATTAAATACATCTTTTACATGCAAAAAAGGATGCTCCTAATAGCTTTTACAGGAAATGAATGTCCTAACAAATTCTTTCTTCTTCAGATCACATTTCCAGGTATGGTTTTTACTATAAGCTTTTTACTAAGGCATCAGCCTAAAAATGATGATAAATGCTCTTTATCCAGCTTGGCTTTCAAAACTAATAAGGATATTTGCTCCCATTATTATTCTGAGGAAATGCAACCATTTTGGACCTTCTCTCCAACTTAAATGTACTACCAGACATTTTGCATCCATTATTCTTGTCCCTCTATTATCTATTAACTGGAAGGAGGTACATATTATTTGGCAAAGAGAAATGGAACAGACATGTGATGGGCAGAATTTTCCCTGATGATATATAGAAGGCTGCATAAAAGATGCATTATGAACTTACAGTAAAGTTGCAATACTCCCAGGGCTTTTTTGACCTCTCTGCTCTTACACAGATTTTCGGCAGAGCATTCTCCTTCTGGATGGCTGAACAGAAAGTAGAATCTCAGCTGATGCATTTCAGAAAATAAGTCTTCTGCTTCTTGATCATCCAGCCAGAAGGAAAGCTCTGCGCTGATACTCTGCTGCAGAGAAAGAAGGTCAAGGATACCCAAGAGACTTACACCTCCATCTAGCTGGCATTGTATCTTTTACACTGCATGGGTCTGTAAAGAGCTTGATTCAATAGGGTAGCAGCTCAGAGCACTAGTCCTGGTGTTAAAAGGGGTTTTTGCCTCATATACTCATTATTTAACAGAAACCATCTATAGAGGTACTTTATGTACTTACATAGATAGTTCCCATTATGTTTCAAAACAACTCCTTCATATCTGAAGTAATGTTGAACAACAAATTCCTAATTGTCACTTGCTTGAATATTCCTTCTTTACAATAAATTCTGGAAAGGGGTACTTAAGCTGGTAAAAGTGGAAGGCAGTAGAAAAAGAAGAAAATCTAATGCAAGATAGATTGACTCAACAAAGGAAGTGGTAGCCTTGAGTTTGCAAGAACTGAGCATGCCTGTTAATGACAAGATCTTTTGGAGGTCACTAACTTATAAGGTGCCACAAATCAGAAGTGACTTGATGGCACATAACGACAATAATCTGAGTCACATTTATATCACACAATGCAGGATATGGCTTTTTATAAACAACTCAAGTAGCAGCTTGAGTGGCAATGGGTATCTCATCTCAAAATTTCAAGGAGACACCACCTGGCTTGGTCCATCAAGAAGCAAATCTATACTACTGGATTTAGCAGTGTTTTCATTTGCACATTTAAATGCTATATATTATTTCAGGAGAGCTAGCATGGATAGAGTAATGGACTAAGACTCAGGAGATCTGGTTTCAAATTCCCACCTAGCTGTGGAAACTCTGGAGTGTGTCTACCAATAGTGAAACTAATTTTTCTTCTGGATATCTCATGGTTTGGGTCTCTGGCTGTGGAGTCAGAAGTGAGAGTTTGGTTCCCCACTGAACCTCCTGCAAGTAGAAGAAGCCTGTGTGGCCTTGGGCAAGCTAAAGTCCCAGAACAATCCCAGAAGAAGGGAATGGTAAACAACTTCTGAGTACTCTCTACTTGGAAAACCCTGAAAATAGGTCACAATTGACTTGATGGCACATGATTATTAGTTTCCCTTAGTCTAAAAGTTTTGTCCTGCAGGTGGCAGCCTTTAAGCAAGAGCCAATGCGAAAGTGTCAAAGGTCCCACAGTGCTTCCAGCTGCTTCCTCCTGTGGGATCAGCCCCCTTTATATAAATGATTCTAATGGGCACCATCAAAAATCTATTTGGAGAGCTCTCTTGGTCAAAAATCTTATTGCAACTTTATAGATAAGGAAATAAAACATGGCTATATTTCAAGCCAATGCTACTCTTCCTCAACTACTACTAGAAACATGTTGTCCAAGCTTCAGAAGAAATAAACAAAACTATTGTCAAGAAATGAAAGCATTATTGCTTGCTCCATTTGTTTTGTGTTCCTCAAATCTACATTATCTCATCTAGACAAAACTGAAAAGTCTACAATGCTGTCTTAAAATAACTTCATACACTTCTGTGGTTTTATTGCATGTTTTAATACAACTCTCCTGGGTTTTAGTTTAAAAACCAAAGTAAGGCAAAGATTTCACTTATCAGTAGATTGCAGATTTGACTACTAAGAGAGTGGCTGTCATTTCTTTAAAGGTTAGTTGTGAGATCCAAGCCTGAAAGCTTCAATTTGAGATTGCAGGTAGACGAGAAAAGTAACACATCTCTGGATATAGCAACTGATAAGGCACCCAGTTATTCAAATACAAAGACTTTAAGATACTGTTGAAAAGAAGTGCTTAACAACAGAGGAAGTAAAATGACATTAAGGAATATCAGGTGGGAGTGTATGCTTGAATATACAGAGACAGCATAAACCACATCATTCTAAGCACAGACAGAAAAGATAACAAAAGGAATAGATTGACTTTCAAATCCATCACTGAGTACCACAGAATACAGTGCTCATGCTTAGTCTATTGTATTCCTTTCACAATTCTAAAAGCCTCTATAAGTATGAAAACTAACCTCTCTCTCATAACTGAAATAAGGTAATTATAATCAATAAAGTATGACCATAGATATTAGGCTTGAAGTCAAAGTCTGAACCACTGCTTTGCTCATTCTTTGTGAGGAAGGAATAGAGATATTTTCCCTCAAATTAATGCTGAAGTATTGAGGAATAAGAAGAGACATATTCCAATTATTTGTTGTCTGAACATAACTGTTCTTCAGTTAGAGTGTTTGTGAGGCAAACACAGAACAATAAAATTAAATGGGGGGGGGCAGCTGCTCATTCTTAGTTTCATGTTATTGTAAAGCTGATATGATAAAATGAAAGCCAGGATTAGAGTTCCATCTGTGAGTGGCTCCAGAAGTTCTTCCTGGAGTAGAGAAGGGTTTTTTGCCTATCCCTCTCTCCCCAGTAGAGCCCCCATGACACTTCTACTATTCTGGAGGATCCCCAATGCTATAGAGCAGCTGTTTTATGGAGCTCATGAGATTACTGGGGTTAAGGAAAGGAGAATGTTACAAAATTACTTCCTACAATCTTCAGTGGAAGCAACCTGACTTATGTTTCAGTCACAGATGGGAATCCTGGACGTGAAAAGATCAGAAGTTTGAAAAGTAACTTTTTGAACTACAATCACCAACACCCCTCAATTTTCATTACCTCTTGAAGGTACTGCCTGAAAGGAAAAATTTTGCAAGCTCTGAGAAATGCAGGAAGGGGGTAAAGTTATGTGAAAAGATTAAGAAGCAAAGGACTTTATTAGTTTGTCTCAAAAAATAAAACAAAAGGACAGGGAGAATATGGCAGACATGCAGTTTAAAATAGAAATCACTTATTTCTTTGGCATGTCCTTTCCTCTGCACCTTCATAACCACTAATAAAAACAAAGCAAAGAAGAAGCACAGCATTCAAACTTACTTTTTGAAAATACCATAACTTGTTTTAAAAATGGAAGGGAAACTCTCTTCTAGTTGCAATCAAGGTCAGAATCAAAGATTGGGAAAAGAATGTTTCTGACATGATGTCTTCTCTTAGATTGCATGACTGCAGGGCAGGAACAGGTGTCTAAGTTTGCAAACGTTCAGGTATTTCAGTAGCATAGGCAAAGGGGGTAACTTGAAGCCACTGGTATAGGAATCATGGAGAAAGAGGTCCAAGTAGTTGACCTAGTTGAATATTTATGGCTACCTGAAACTAGGAAAGAAGTGATTTGCTGATGGCGGTGTTGGGACTGGCTAAGCAAACCATGTGGGGCTGCGTCGGCTTCGGTGATGGCAGTAGTTTAAAGTGTGGGGAGAAAGGGGGTTGAGCCCATGTGAAAGGAATAATGGGTCAGGAAGGCAGGTGCATTCAAATATTTGGTGTTGGTGGAGCACATTAGCAAAAAGTGCACATTCGTAGAAGCCAGGAAGCCACTGTGCATTATGCACTAAAAATAAATCCACAATTTTTTTTAATTTGCTTCAGATGTTCCATACACAGAGAGAAGAGCAATAAATCACATAGTGCTCAAAGTATTTCAAATCACAATGAAGTGTAACAAGGGAAACATTTTTCATATGGCAGCACTGGAATAGATTGAGATGAGATGGGGATGTTCAACAATCACAAGCACTGTAGCATCACAATCTTTTTGACAAAACACATATGCCAGAATAAAAATAGCCATAGTCACCTTCATAAAACATCGATCGACATCCACAACATGCAGCGTGCACAGTTAATGATTAAAGCAATTGTGTTGCCTTAACATTTTGTCATGGAATGAGCACGTCTATATATCTACATATAACTATAGATATATAGATTATATATATATGAGAATGATAGGGGCTGACATCTGAAGTAACAATCCACACTATTTTTGTATTTTATTAGACCTTTCAATAATAGGTTTTTGAACTGACCACTGATGGAGGCACAGCATGAGAAGGCATGTCTTAATTTCTTGATTAGAAAAGACAGGTAGCAATGTTATTTCACCCCAGAAGGTCCTGCCACTTTGTAGTTCGTATCAAAAATAGAAGAAATGCTTACATACACTCATATCTGAAAACTAATATCAGAAATTGGAAAGTGGCAAGAACAAAGTTATTATTTTTCTGGTGAATGCTGATTTCACAGTGTATTCACTGTTATGATATCTTTCTTAGGACTGCATTGTTATTTCAAAACAGGCCTGTATTTTGACAATACAGTGTGAGAAATAGTGAAGTGAGAATATGAAATACTGCATATACATATTGCATCAATGTAAATGAAGGCAGGCAATGGTGAAAATGAATAGCTCAAAAGTGTGAGAGAGAAAAGGACAGATACCTACCCCAACCTGCGCTATCTAGCTATCGCCCTGTGGACTTACAGTATCACCAATGGTCTCGCCAAATGGATCACTGTTGGATGAGGCCTGAGATCCATCAGGCTAGAATACAAGAACATAACACCTTTTTTTTCTCAACAACAGAAACAAAAGCAAAATCAGAAGTTATTTTCATGCTATGGATGCATTTCATCATGGATGCTTACTGCAGATGAAAATAGAAAGCTGGGACAAATATCATATTGCCCCTCACAAAAGTGCTTTTAGAATGTAAAATTCCATGGATTTGAGAAGGGAGTGCTGGATGAATCCTGGGACAGCCATTTTCTATCCCACCTCTGTCCCCTAGGAATAGGGTAGTGATGCAGAATTGGCCTCCATTGCTGCACCAGCAATGGGGCAAGACTAGTTGCACTAGAAGAAAATCCCTAAAATGCATGGCAACCTCATAGTCAAGGTATCCCCTTTGCCAACTTTTTAGTATTCATCTACTTGTTCATTGCTGATTATTCCACTCTTTGGGGATACTTTTTCCCCTGGTCTACATCATGACACATGCAACTACTGATGGCCCAACACTATTTTCTTTTGGAGTGTTGCCAACAGGATGTGACATTATAATACAGATGAATGACTTGTGTGTGGCTTCTGTTTTATACGTGGCTGCCAAGTAGTCCCTGTTTGTGGTGAGCCATTTATGTGAAGCATTTGTCATGCCTACTTGCTATTTGTGTGAAGCCACTTGCGAGATGCAGTTGTTGTGGCCAGTATCTGTATTACAACACAAATAGTAGCCACAACATATCTGTATTCCAGCCAAATATGAGGTTGCAGAAATGTGTGGAGCACTCTGGATCTGTGAATGAGACCCAACAATAAGCACACATCATATGGTCATGAGAAACCTGGAACTAACTTGCCACACAGCTTGAGATGATTCTGCTGTTTCCTTTGTCAGTGGGGCAGACAGGAAGCCAGGCTGCTGCCATAGTTTTCTTCACTTCTGCTATTCAGCTTATCAAACTGACTCCACAGCACTATATTTCTTCACCCACCCCAAGCCAGTACTGTTGTAGGTGTTGCTGTTAGGACACTGCTCAGTATATGAATTTCTTTTCATGGCACTCCATCTGATGATGCTTAATATTTGCTTGTAAACATTGTAAATGTGAGCTGAAAGAGGTACTGGGGGAGGAGCCAACAAGAGTAATATGTCAGTTCCTCCACCCCCTCCACTCCTCTGTCTTATGTTGAAAACTGTTTGAGTATTGACAATGCCCCGTCAAATGGCAAGAAAGTCTCTCAGTGGAAATAAGGTTCTCATCTTCTCTGCCATTTCCTCTCCCTGTCTTGTGTTATTGCATAATGGCTTGTCTTAGAGAAAGAAGAGAGAGTAACAGGCACAAAGGATTGCTCACTGCCATGCATGAATCCCACAAAGCTTTCCTGCAGTGCTTTCTTCCTTTTTTCTTTTTGGCTTAAGATAAGGGAACTGGTGGCAGGGAGGCCTGGCTAGTGGCATGGCTTCAGATGTGAAGCGGGCTTAGAAGGGTGCAGTATCTAACTCATGGGACTTAAGAATTTGGGACAATGGGTCCCTTCTTGCCCTCTGATTGGTAACAGCTCTCCAGGGATCCAGACAAGATATTTCCTAGCTCTACCTAGAGATCTCTGGCATTCTCAGGTAGTCTCTCTAATAAGAACCACTCAGGTTCTGAAACCTGATGAGATCAGGTGTATTCAGGTGGTATCGTAACAAAAAATATGGCCAGATTCTTTAAATTTATATACCTGCACAGGTATTTGAGTTGAAGGATTGCATTTTGAGTTCTCAGTCTCTATGCACACTATTTCACACCACCTCTAACCAACTGTGCATTTTCTGCCGCTAATGTCTTCCTAAAACTCTAAGGTAGAGCTACATAGTTAAAGATGCTACAATGTTATCATCATAACTCCTTTAAGTATGTCTCACTGTTCTGGTATTTGTAATCTACTTCGTAACTGCTCCTTCTGAATTCTGTCTTAAGTGTTTTGGCAGGGGAAGACATTTACGAGCAAATGGACCAAGAGAGAACAATTCAGTAAAAATTTGTAACAAGAATTGAAACTAAAATAAGTTGTGTAAGCTGACATGTAGATACAAACTTTAATTAACCTGTGCAGTATTTTAACTAACTTTAACATTCCAACATTACACACAAGAGTGGTGATGGAGAAACTGCTCTCTGTAATTTTACATCAGTTGTGAGCACTAAAGAAGAAATACAGAGGGTTTATGGTAGGGAGGACTAGGTTGTTTATCTAGCTTTCCATTTCATGAAATGGTGCCGCACGCTACTGAAGGAGAAAGGTGAGGATACATATAACTTTATATCTCAAGTCCGTCCTTCCTTCCTTCCTTCCTTCCTTCCTTCCTTCCTTCCTTCCTTCCTTCCTTCCTTCCTTCCTTCCGCACAAGGGCACTCCATTGTACAAGCAAGCCCTTTAAATCCCTGAAACCAATAGTATCAGAGGACTTGGAAACTCTCTTCTATACCAGGAACTGGGAACCTCTGTTCTATGGGCCAGATACAGCCCACTAACATTTGGGCTACCAGCAACAGCGACTGTGGTTGTCGCTGACCTTTCAATGGAGATAAGAAGATATATAAATGCAACTGAAATTTAAGAGCCAACATAGAACTGAGTTGTGATTACTTCTTAGTAGAAATCCTGCCCCTTCCATCTTTGCTTTGGCTTGGCTTCATTCACTCTATCCTTGGCCTCATTCTTTGTCCTTTGCTCCAGCCACTGCTGGAATATGTTCTACAACTAGAATTTGTCCCAGAAAGGCTATCCACTCTTGCCCTTTACCTCTTGCAAACTGGTGCTGTTAAAACTGCTTTTAAACTGATGTACAGAAAATGTTTCTGTAGTTGTAAACTTTATCTCATGAGACTTTCCTTTGGAATATGTGTACTGTGTTAATGCTAATGCTGAAATGAAAAACAAGAACATCACACAGTTGCACCAGTGATGAGGTTATGATTGAGAGTGGTGCCCTTACCGCTTCCTGTTCTTCGCTTTTGCTTGGACTCTCAAAGCCCTCTTCAAATAGGTCATCTGCAGCAGGATCACTGGTATGAGATGCTGAGGATTTAGATGGAGAACTTTGTCTAGGAGCAGGAGTTGGAGCTAAAGAAAGATAACAGTAAGAATCTGCCTTAATGGGGTTGCTGAAATCTATATATCAAATGAGAACCTGTTTTAGGTGCAATGTGGGTAGGCTGTAAGGCTGGTACCACTTTGTGAATTCCTCTTAGCATCATGTCTGGGAACCATTCAGTTTGATAAGTTTTAGGAGAGGCAGCTATGTTAGTCTGTGCTAACATATCAGGCAAAGACACAAGAAAAATAATGAAAAAAATAAGACAAAAACATTGTGGCACCTTAAAGATTAACTGCTATATTTTAATGTGAGCTTTTGTGGACAGTCACTTGCTCAGACATAAGAGTGGAACTGCATGGCAAATATTTGTACATTGTCCCAAACCAGACACAATTTTGGGGCACAAGTTATTGACCTGGTAATGACCTTTAAGACCCCTGTTGATACTCAGTTCCCCTCCCCTCAGTATGACCATTCAAGGCCAATAAGATCCCACTCCGTTATTTTAACGGTCTTTTGCAAAACTCATCAACCTCTTTATCATTTTATGACAAGCATTTCAACTAAGTAGGATCCTGACTGGTTTTAATTTATGCTGCAGTGTTAATATATTCATCTTTAAAACCTTTAAAATGCAACAAACAAATATGAATATATATGTATCTCTGAATGTAATCTTGACAATGTTCTATGGTTTGAAGACGATCTTTAAACATTGCTGCTGCTCCCTTAAGACATTTCTTCAAACTACTGTGAAACAAATCAGGTCTAGCATTTGCAGTAGCATATTGGTTGCAGAACAATGATTGCAGAACTATCAGAAATATACACTAAGCATAAGCTGCATCAGTGTGGTGATGACCTGGTACAAATAATCATATCTGCTTGCATCGAACCCCTCTATGTGAACATATTATATGCTGAAGTCTGCTAAATACTTTTCTCTTGACTGAAAATCCTCTCATAAGCAGTTCTTAATTTAGGGTTGATTCGCACAAAATGTTTTTGCAGCAATGTAATCACAATGATCAAGTAAGGCTAATAATTATTAATTCAAAATTAGAAAGCCACCATTGCATCAAGTGCAGGTTCCAATGGGAGGAGAAATCTTGCTGGATTTTTGAGTTTCCCTAAGCCATGAAAATAGTGAACAGAATTAACAGCTTTAGCAGCCCAGAAAGTCATTCATACAAACCAGTTTTTATGCCTATTTAAATTGACATTATACTGACTTTCAAACATTAAGTTCATTGAAATAATGTTAATAATTAATTACAAACTTACATGGATGTTACGTATTTATCTTTAATTTCACGTTTCCCCAACTTATGAGACACTTGATTTATTTACTTTTAATGGTATACATGGATACTTTCAGTGGCTCCCTTTTAGACATGGGGAACAATTTGGTGGAAGGTTGCAGGAGAAAAAGGGGGGGTACTTACGTGAATTCGTCGATGGTGTTGTAGAAGTCACAGGAGTCAAATTTAACTGAGAGATGTCAAAGTCATCACAATCATCTGCTTCCTGTGCCATCCCAACTTTGTTAAAGTAACTGGAGAAGGCCTCTGAGGTACAACTGAGGGAAGGCTGATCTGGTTTTCGTGATGGCACTGGCGGAGGCTGAGCCATCTGGAAATCTTTAAACATTTCTTTTCCTGCTTGCTGCCTAGGCCTATCTGTCTGTGGACTTGATCGGGTGGAACCGCTTGTAGGTGGAACAGTAGCAATGGGAGCAACGGTACCTTGAAACATGGCTGCTTGTAAAGGCAAAACAGTTTGTGTTGGCATGAAGGCAGCAGCAGGCGGAAACTGACCAGCTACAGATGGCCATGGTTGCTGGGTGGGAGAAAATATCCCCGGTTGTCCCCATGCAATTGACTGTCCTGCCTGCATCACCTGAGCAACTGGAGGCTGAGCACCCATGGCCAGTTGTTGTTGAACAAGTGGTTGTTGTCCCCAGAAGGAGGGCAGGACAGCTCCCATTGCAACATAACCTTCGGGGGGAAAGAGAGTGGGGACAATTTCAGAACAGGAAGAGCAAAAACAGGGCAGCCAAGGAAGAAAAGTTGATCAGATATATAAATCAGGAATCACAGGGTGTGTTTTTTTTTAAAAAAAACTTTTCTTTACTGACCATATGCCTTAACAGCTCCCTTAAGAGTAGTACTGTTTCGATAGGCAAAATTTACAGAGGCACAGAGAGGTTGAGAAGGTATTGAACTCCATGCAAAGTTCGATGTTTCTTAAGGAGACTCTATTCTCTAGTAAAGAACTAGAAGAAGATAACTGCTTCTCATCATGTTTTCTAGGTTCCAGCCCCTCAAACTCCACACTTTTGTTTCAGAGTATTTAGTATGCTCACTCACTTACTCAGTCTGGCACTGACTGGTACCACTTGTACTTTGCTCCCTGTATTTTTAGCTTGACAAGCAGCTGTATAAAGCACAGAAGCTTCTTTTATCTTGCATTTTCAGCTAGTTGGTTAACAAAGGGGACTGCTTT
The DNA here is from genome assembly GCA_037013535.1 of Intellagama lesueurii. Classification (NCBI taxonomy): domain Eukaryota; kingdom Metazoa; phylum Chordata; class Lepidosauria; order Squamata; family Agamidae; genus Intellagama; species Intellagama lesueurii. Next base: position 171,470,255 of record JBAJHW010000004.1, on the reverse strand, counting down.
TACCTGGTCTGCATGCACCTTTGCTTTCTAAGTCATCTTTAACACATTTGTTATCCACAAACAACAAAGGGCGTGTGTTTGTATGTGAGTGTTTTAAATAATCCCATCCGCCTGAGGGGCGATTTTATCACTGAAAGAACCATTTGTGTAGGCTTCTGCCATTTTTTCCTGATATATACCAGAGAGTAGCTCCTTCTTCCTTTGACTTGAGCAGCTGCAGTTATCACAAAAAAGCAGAAAAGATCTCCTTGCCTGGAAAAATGCCAATTATATATCCAAGACTTTGAATAACACTGGAAGCCTGTGACATTTTTCAGATGGTTGCAGGTGTTATGACACAGTAATCATTTCCCAAGGAGTACTGTTACAGTGTGAGAATACTGAAGAAGCTGAAATGCTGGATCTGTAATATTTTCTCCTGGAAATTCAGAAGTGGCCCAGGGACTAAGGCTTTCTCCTTGTTTCCCATGCCATGGTAGTGAGAGCTGCATTTGGTAGGTAAATAATGAAGGCAAAATGGGAGGGAAAAGAACAGTTAGGTGAGCTCTCTGAATCAAGCTCTGAAGATGAAGGGGGCAGACTGAGCCACTGAGGCTGAGAGGCTTGTGGGATGGTTACAGCTATGAAAGGCTTCTCCATCACCTCTGCTTAAAGTAATCATGCCGCATTATATCGATATGTGATCTGATCAGAGTGCCTTCAGCAAATCAAAGAAGAAGCCATGAGCAGGGAGACAATTGTTCTGAAGCTTCCAGCCAGAGAACCTTGCACAAAAGTTTTATTCACTGGACCTTATGCTCTAATATATCAGGTAACTGGGGACTATACTCCTGAATGGGAACTTAGTAACTAGTATTAAAGTTGCATATCCAAGAGGCTACCTAATGAAAATCCAAACGAGGTATCTTTTCACAAGTGCAGGTGTCTGAGTACAATTACAGTTTTATATCACTCTCTATTCTTTGGAGGACAAAAAAAAATCCCAAGATCTAATCTGTTTCTGCTTTTTGTTTTAAAAAAATCCATATAACTGGCATGACTAGATCTTGAGAACAGGAAACACCAGCCATGTGTGTTTAATCTTAGGTTTGATGAAGACAATAAAACTGAATGTTTGTGGTGAAGACTGCAATGTGTATTGTTTCTTTGTTTAGGATTTTTTTTTTCAAATTATAGCCAACAGATCCATTAGCTTGCAAAAACATTTTGTATGAAGGACTAGTTTCAATATTTTATAGACATTACTTCTTGTGTTCTGTGCTTTCATCTAACTTACTTTTCATTCATCAAATACAACTGAGAGGAGGCTGATCATTAAGATGGATTCTCTCCCTCCCCCCAGTTTCAGATATAGCTAATTCTAATACTGCCCCCCCCCACGACCAGTTGGCCAAATATGCTAACATAGCATCAACCGTTTAAAATATCTTTCCCCTCTTTTTTAATGTATACCTTTCTAGATTTTGATCTTCTTTGCTCTAGGAAGATTAAACCATTTTTACTGATACAACTAGGTACATAACAAGGTTAGTTATTCATACTATGGAACAATTTGTTTTCCAATGGAAACACATGCTTTTCTAGCTTTACTTCCCAAGCCCAGCTTTTAGCTTTGAGTAGCAAAAAACAAAGTAATTCAGATTTCTTGTATTAGTCCTCCAAAATTTCATCCCACTTCATATTAAAGGTGTTATAATGCCTGACTTAAATGGCTTGGCATTAGGGAATCTGAAAGATCACTTCCTTTCACATGAACCTGAATTCATTGCCTGAAGTTACATGTTACATGCTTTTCCTCCTACACAGGCAAGGTTGTTGAGGTCTTGCGACAGGATCTTCTGTATGGTAGCATTCAAGTTGTGGAACTTCATTCCCAGACAGCTTAGTTTGGCTCCTTCGTGACTATTCCTAGACAGCTGCTAAAGTGTAACTTGTTCTGCCAAGTTGTCACTGACTAATTCCTTCTGGCTGAATAGCTCAGTGAATTGAGTACCTGGCAGAGAAGTTCAATTCTCCACTGTACCTCCTAGGAGAAAAGCCATCCTGTATAGCCTTGGGTAAACTACATAGTCCCAGAGCACCCACAGAAGAAGGGAGTGGTAAACCACTTCTGAGTATTCTATACCTGGAAAATGCTGAAATGGATTATCATAAGTCAAATTGACTTTCCTGCACATAATTAATTATTGGTTTTGAAAGATCTTGTTTCTTTGAAATGTGACATATTTTTTGTATGTTTTGTCTTTATTTTTATTTTATTCCTTTTATGGTTTTATTGCAAATCACCTTGAACATTCAGTGAGTAAATAAATAATTTGCAAATACATTAAGTAAAATAAACTAATTAATAAATAAAAAATAGGGGTAGTTAGTCTTGTGCATTACAAATAAATAAGAATATGGTCTTTTTCTATCAGACTAGAAATTCATCCATAATCTGGTAAAAAAAGAGAAGAATACAGGAAGTTCTTATTCCTATAAAGATAATCTTGCAAATATACAGATGCGACCTACCAGAATCTCAAAAGCCCTCTAATGGGCATGTTTCAGGACTCCTAGAAGTCAGGGGATAAATCTCTGAAAGCTTTTTAAGAAACCTAAATGTTTCCTTTATCCTCCCTAATTCATAAAGAGACATATAATATATGCATCCATGTATTTATTTTATGCAAGTTATTCAGTTTCCAAAATTCAGTGTAGCTGAAAGCAGGAACTGGAAATCTGATGCAGACTACATACAGTTCTGCCTCATTTGCATTTAGCATTACAGTGAAATTCTGGTAATTGAAAACATATTTTTTTTTAAAAAGCACATGCACATGCATTTCCTTGCATGCATGGAAGCAACTGTTGCACAATCAAAAAGTACCCATGGAGAGCAAGTGTACTGGGCAGGACCTGATGCTGACTTTCTGCTCCTAAAAGATGCACTCCCCAACAACTTCCACAAGTGGGAGCTATTGCAGGGAGTGAATAGAATCAGACTGTGCCACACCAGAGATTCTCCTTTTTGTGGGCCCTTTAAAAGAGCCAGCCTCAAGACCACTTGCCTGTTCCAGGCTGGCAGGCAGTGCAACACTCCCTTCCTTGGTCTTGGGGTGCCCTAGTCATAAGCCAGTCATCCTATGGATGGTGGGAAGAATTTTTTCCAGGCAGACCAGATAGATCTAGGGGCCAGAATGGTTTTCAACTTCCCTGGGACACATACCGTACAGTTTCTTAGGCAAGTGAGCTCAATTTTAAAGGAGTCACATATACTCAGCTGTTACGATGTCTTCATGTGTATGCTTGTATCATACACATGAAGACATCAAAATGTTAAAACTAACATCACTAGTATTTTAGACCCTGAACACTGTATACCAGTCCTCTGATTTTTCTAGCTACTGAAACTTCAGGATAGTAAAAAAAGAGAGAAACTACATTGACCTTTAACACCAAAAAAATTGAGAAAGAGGTTTTCCTGATGCATTCTCATTAATACAAAAAGATCTCAGTGCTTCTCAACAAATGTGTGGCAAACAGATTATCAGTCAAATTCCTAATGGCTCTCCAAATACAGAAATCGTTTCCAACTTTAAAAAAAAGTATGCATAAAGCAATGTGAACAGCCTAACTTATCCTCTGCAATTACGAATTGGTACTTAGTTGCTAATATTATAAACTGAACTGGATTTGTTCTCCAAGGTTACAGGTACTCTGATATGTAGCAGAATAGAATTGTTTGTTCCCATTAAAGTCCGATAGGCCTAGATGGATTTTTCAAGTTCTCAGTTAAATAGCTTGATGTGGATAACTCACCTGAGGGTACAGCAGCAGTGCTGTAAGGTACAGAACTAAATACCTCTGCACCAGCAGGAAGTGATTGGGATGAAGATGGGATAAAGGCATCACCTGGAGTTGCAGGGGTCTGTAAAACAAGGCAAAATTAGAAAGTACTGATCTACATTAGTTGGCAATGTCTTAGTCGCTGCTTTCACTGCCAAGAACTGGCACCACATCCTCTTTCCTAATTAAAAGAGCTAGCATGAGAAACAGAGAAAGAGAAAGCATGGGGAGGATGATCTGTGGGGTAAGAAGAGAGAAGATGTAGATGTGAGAAAGCAGCAGGAGAAAGCAGCAGCAGCAAGAAAAAGGATGAGCAATTGTATAAGAAAAATCACACGTAATTTGTAATGTATTCAGTGAATTGAAAGGGTTTTTTCCCCCCAACTCCTAAAACATATGCAAATCATGACAGCACCTGTTTCTTCATAAAGGTCCAAGGTTGTGTAATTTTAATAGCTTCACAGGGGATCAGTGTAAGCAATTAGTGCTGAAAAAGTAGTCAGGTAATGAGCAATTTTACAGAGGGAAAAATTCATACTGTGTAATATGATTGCAAACCTTTCAGAAATTCTTTCCGCTTCAGTATGGGGCATTGTTCTTCATGGATATCTACATGCATTATAGTGCTACAATAAGTCTGCTATGAACAGTGTATAAGAGGCAGAACATTTAACACCTGTACTTACAGGGGGAGAGGTTACATCAGGAGGAGTGGACATGTCCCCAAATAGCTCTAGTTGGGGAACAGCCTGCAAAGAATTCCAGAAAAGAGACACGTCAGATGTAGATCCTCTCTTATCCAGAATACAACTGTGTAATGGAAAAGAAGTGCAACTTCTCAAAATATTTTTTTACTCAAAGGTACATTATTCAGACCATGTCAACTATTTAAAACCTAGTTCTATGAGGCAAACCTTACCGATCTGTCATTCTTAAAACTTTACTAGCCTGAAAAAAAGAGGGGGGAGAGGGTACACACACAAAAAATGCTAGGATGTGCCCTCAGAAAAACTGGGAAATGATGACATTACTGATAACTCCTTGCACAAAGATTGAGGCTCTTACTTCAAAGACTGTGGGATCTGCTGCAGTTACAATACAGGTTGCTTTCAAGTATTTTTTTTTTTTTTTTTCTGATTACATGATGCAAGGGCTGATTCAGATCGGTCCAGCCCGTTTTGCTCTCATCACTGCCTTTTTTCTCTGCTGCTAGAGGCTTCTTTTTTCAAATCATAATGATTGAGATTTTCTTTTTCCCATGTGATGAGTTGATTTGTTCTCGTAAAGACAGGGGGCATGTCTGTGGGTGGAGTTTCATAGGCAGTTGGTGTGTGATGTTCAGGACCAAGGAACACTCATTCTCACATTTATTCCCAATTGTCCTCTTGCTTTTTTTGTTTGTTTGTTATTTTTAACATATATGAGATTAGCACTAGATCACCATATCACAAGTACTGATGATATATTAGTTTAGTGCTAGATCACCTCCAGATGAGATTTTTTAAAAAAAAGCAATTTAAGAACAAGACCAAAACAAAACAACCCAGATGAAATAAAAGTACGTGGTATTTCTGTACACATTAGGAAGACCTCTGGAATGCTGCCATGTTTCCTAGAACAATGTACAACCCTTTCAAAACTAAGTGGTTTGACCGTGAACCATAAACTGATTGTCAAAGGTAGGACCAGAGAAAAGAAGGAAGGGGCTGTGGACTGAAATGCGAATTGCATCGCATCAAGTGTGAACAGTGAATTTTTAAATCAATTCACAGCCACTGTGTGATCATTGATTGTAGATTCAGCCTTAATACAGGCTGCAGATGAAATCACAGCAAGCTCTAATTTGGCTTGCCAGTTTAGTCACAGCCTAAATTGACCAAGGACATCATCTAAGAAGAAAAAAAGCTATTATTCTTAACTTCAGATTTGTTTATTGTATGCTATGTCTGCCACACCATTTAACCAAGGTTTTGTATAAGCAGGCCTTCCAAGATTTTCTACTAGAAGAAGAGTAACCAGGACCTACTCTGAGTATCACAGTTTGTGGCCATTGCTGGTCTGAGACTAGATTATGTGTTTTAACAGAACCGTCTGCAGATACTGTGATTGTACATGTCTTCTTGCCCTTAAAAAGGCTCACAGAACTCTAACGACACAGATGGCAGGAAGATACTATGTTACCTGTATGACATTTAGACTTTATGTATTTTTTTTCAAATGTTCAGAATGCTTTATGTGTATGTTCCCCACAACAATAATGTAAGTCAGTAGCCCAAATGCGGCCAGAGTAGACTCACTGAACTGACTGCTGAGTGGTGAGTCAACATTAAGCTAAAAACCCACTAATTCACTGGATCTACTTCGGTTGGTACTGTCACCTTAATTCAGGCCAGTATTATTTACATATTGCAGATACAGAGGGAGCAGTCAGAAAAAATATGCCTCAGCCATAAAAATTGCCTGCCCCAATTCAGGTCCATCAGGCAACCACACATGGATGTCTTATCTACATAGGAATCACACACAAAATATCCAGTATGTAGTCAAAGTCATCCCATCATTGCAAGCTAATTACTTTTAAAATATTTATGACATACCACCCTGTTATTTCATTCCTGGGTCTCTCTTGTCCTTCACAGGGCCATACATTCTAATCAATATTCAAAGACCAAAATAGAGCTTTAAAGTTGAACATGGATCTGATCACAGGGCAGAAAGTACAGGACAAAAATGTGCAAGGAAGTCTACACTGTGCCTTCCACGTCTGGAGATCTCCGTGTCATTATACACTGATTGTAGAGAACAGATGTACTTTATATTGAAAAAACTTCAGTTAAAGATACTCAAAATGAAAAATGAATTAGGCTCTTTTTAATAAATAAAGTCCTTAAAAGGAAGAAAAAAAATATCATGGTAATAGTTTTGAGCAAAAGTGGTTAGTTATTCCGTGTACAAAAGCCAGACAAGAGAGACAAGGAAGATTTTCAGATGTTTGATTTGAAAGGTGGTGCTTGGTCCTATAAATCTCCTCACTTAATTACATGCCACCCATTTTAAGGGCTCAATTTCTAATGCATCCAGGAAGTGTTACAAATCCACTTTTAAAAAGATACAGCATGGAGGAAATTTCTTCCCTTAATGTCACGGAAGAGATTATTTTTCATCCTCTGAAAGCCAAGGGTGCTCTGATGAAGCTGTGCTTCTCATTAATCTTTTTTTTTTTTTAAATTTCAAGAGAATTCAGCAGTTACAAAATGATTCCGTGATGGGCAAACACAATCATGCAAGCACACATACATCCTTACAATCCAAGTATGTTACCATTAAAAATTGGATCTTCAGTGGTAAATATCCAATTGTATGGCTTAGGTCTGAAATGCAGTACAGATTTCAAGTGACATTCAATTAATCTTGGCTACGACAACAACATCCAGCAATAATGTGTAAGCCAAGCAATTTGGCACAGTGAGGTTTAAGTGTGTATCTTTCTGTTTTTAGTACGAAACTGTACAATTCTCAGAATCCCAGCATTTTAACTTTGAACTAGATTTACAATGGTGGTGCTTCTGATTAAACAATCATTGTAACAGCATAGTAAATCACTGACTAGAATCTTATTTGCGATCACATAAGGTTTGTGTTACTCGCCATAGCTAACTTTGATGCTGTGGTGCATCTCCATTGTGTGTGTGGTCACATGCCTGATTGTGCAAACACGATGTGCATCAGCACCTTGTCAATTAGTCACAATTAGCAGTGACAAATTATGCAAAATGTACATGCACACCACTGCAATTCCATCTGTTAGATACTTAATGGAACAAAGCAGAAAAAACATGATGATATGATAAGCTGATGAGCAATTTGAAGAGTTGCATTACCATGCATGAAAGAAACCTGATACAATTAAGTTGGCTAATATAAATGAATTGGCATTTTAGAAATTAATAATTTTATTGACCAAAGCATATATTATCTGACGCAAGTGTATGTTGAAGGAAATGTATATTAATGTATGTATAAATGTATATTAAAATGTTGTGTATTCAAACTAGATTTAATGGAAAATATTTCAGTGATAGCTGCAGATATCTCTGAATTCAAAGGAATTAGACAATTGCACCAGAAAAAAAGCCTTTATGTGATTTTGTACAGTCTTTCAGCCCAGGAGGTACTACCTACCTGATTTTGGAGGTGACATATTGCATATATGAACAGGGTAACACAAACCTATTCCTTTAAGTGATCCTTCCCTTTTAAATGCACTATAAAAGTTTCACAATGGCTACACATTTCTTTGGTTTTCTTCCCCCTCAGATGACCATCTCTAGGTCTTTTGCCTGTATCTTCTTGATACACCACAGCAGAACTAGTACTGGATGCTGTTTAGAATGTAAAAATTATATTACAATCATCACTTTAGTTTTAGCCTATTAAACCACAGTGGGGCTCCCTTCCTCCAGTGTAAGCAGTCTTCCTCAGATAGAGATCTGCTATTTTTGTTCATGTCACAAACAGAGTGCCCTTACAACAGTACAGAAGCATGAAGAAATATTAGGTGATGGATTTTTCTGTATCTCATATCATATTAAATGGCCAAAATCCTCTTGCACAACTATGCAAATGCTGTAACTTTTGGAGGCAATTTGCACCAAGTTAAGAAACTCAGTATGCAACTGATAAAAGTGTATGGCAATTTTGTAAGTTGAGGCAATTCACCTCCAGAAATTACTCTGTTTGTGCTATACACTTTGCACACAATCCCTGTGGCGGTGTCAAAGGAGTGTAAATGTTTTACATGCTGTCTATACAATCTATGCTTTAACAAGTAAGCCAACAGCCTTAGAGTGTTTCTTTTACTGACACTATAAACCATTTATTACAGTTTGTAATCCAGCTTGGAAGCAACATTAAACACATTGCCTCGACTCCCAGTGTTAGCATAAGCTTTGAACAATTTGCTGTGGCTAATTGCTGAGGTGCTAGGATGCATCTGAACTGAGCACTTGGACACATGATCAAGCATGTGACCAAGACAAGTCCCAGCAGTAGTCAATTTGCTATAATTAGCCACAACAGATTATGCAAACTTTACACAAACATGAGCAGGATCCTGGCCATTAAAGCAGACAATGCCACCTGTAAGACTTTTTTTTTTTTTAGGGTTAACAAGTGGTAGCAAAAAAGCAGTGTAACGGTTGTTAAACATATTTGAGTGTAATGAGTAATATATATTACTCCTAAAGTGTTACTTCCATGGGGTTATTTTGAGAGATTTCTAGCTTTTTGTTTTGTTAAGGATTAGTTCATGTTAATCACATTTTTGATTGGATACCTTCACTACAGCTTTGACTTTTGCCTTTTTTTGTCTTTGGGCTAGGTGATCTAGGATTTCCCACCAATTGTGAGCATGACTTGGAAATGGGTTTGTCTGTTTTCTTCCATCACATGTTTTTGAACTACAGTTCAGAATTCAGCAACCCCTTCCCAGGATTTTCAAACTTTAATTTCTGTTGAAAAGTAGTTTGAGTGGTAAGTACTCAGGTCTTAGGACAATAAATGAAGGTGTGTATATTCTAAAAACATTATGGAGCTTGTACCAACTGAGCTGATATCTATTCAGCCAGTTTATACACTAACTAATCCCCCCCCCCCCCCCGCTTTTTGGTCAGTTCATCTATATCTACATGGAATTAGCTTACCTGGTTGACTTTATCAAGATTTTCATCTATGTCCAACAATAGGCTTCCATTCTCCAGCTGTAATGCATGATTGATGAAAATGAAAGTGAATGATTTATGAAAATGGGATGTACTGCTGAGCACAACAATGATGACTTCAACAATTATTGATTTTACTTCTGGAAAAGAACTATTCTGTAGTTTCTTAGTAAGATGTTTTTGCTTACCTTGGTGATAATCTAATCATGCTGGACGTATGGGATTGCTTCAATGCCAAGATACAAGACAAGTGAATCTAAATTCTAATTCATCAATTTGTATCTAAACAACCATTCCTTAGGTTCTTTCACAACAAAAAGCTTGTGTATGGGAAATGAAGATGAACAGGGAGAGCGGGGGACAGGGGGAGGAAAGAGTACAGTTCTCAATGGTTTCTCTTGAGTTGTATGGGTTGCGTAAATGGATTGCAAACTGTGGTGAAGGTGTGGGAATAGACCTTTATGGCTACCTGGGAAGATTTACCCCCCTCCAATTTATCTTGGTTCAGGTATGTGGATGACACCTGGGTGAAGATCAAAATTCAGGAAGCATAGGCCTTCACAGACCACATAAACACAGTGGACCCAAATATCAGGTTCACCAGGTAAGACACCAAAGACAACTCGTTGGCTTTCCTGGACTGTGCAGTCATCATAGGATCCAACAACAGTTTAGGAATAGAAATCTACAGAAAACCTACACAGACTGATCAATACCTGATGTTTGACTCTCATCACCCATTGCAACACAAACTAGGGGTCATTGGGAAGTTAAACCACAGAGCAAGAAACATCCCCATCTCCACAGAAGCCAAGAAGAAGGAAGACAGACATCTGAAGACAGCCCTTAAACCCTGTGAATATCCAAAATGGGCCTTTAACAAGGCAATGTCCTGACCCAGGAGGACAATGGAACAGTTTGAGACCCAGAGTTGATGGAACATGGTGGGTTCAAAAAGTTCAAAAAGCTCAAAAGGATTTTTGGTAAACACCACATACCGTGCACTTGAAACCCACAAACACACCAAGGCAGAGATTCATCCCCCCAAAAGACTGGACACCAAAACACAACAGGAACAATATAGTATATGCAGTCCAATGCAAAGAGGAGTGTTCAGAGCTCTATATTGGAGAAACCAAACAGCCACTAAACAGGAGGATGGCCCAGCACAGGAGGAGCAATGGGTCAGGACCACAATCAGCAGAGTTCCTTCATTTGAAAAGCAAAGGACAATCATTTGATGACCAAAATGTACTCATTTTGGACCAAGAAGATAGGTGGTTTGAGAGAGGGGTCAGGAAGGCCATACATGTGCATATAGAAAATCCTTCACTCAACAAGTGTGGAGGCCTTAGATGCAATCTGTCTCCTATTTATCATGCTGCCCTTTCAACCCTCCTCAGAAAGATCAGGACCACACACCAGAAAGACCACTGTTAACTACTGTTAACGACCCATGACAATGGGTGGAGAAGGACTGCAGAAGTGGAATTTTCACTCATCCACCATCCTTTGCCCATTTAACAAGCCTATTCAGACCAGGGGGAAGTGAAACCAACATATCAGGGGCCTTCTACCAACTCTCCTCAGACTGAAGAAGCTACTTGGATGAGTAGCGAAATGTTTCAAGAAACTTTCAACCTAATAAGAAAGAAGTCCAGTTGCCATGACTCAACTTCCAGACCCCCTTCAATTTGTGTCCCTCAAATACAACAATTTGTATAAAAGAAATATATAAATAAAGTGCACCATATAAGGGAATCCTTCTACCTAGTGATGGTTGGTGAGAGTTTGGATGAAAGATATTCAATGGTGGTGGCACTGTGCATTTATGCAGCATTCAAAGCAATACACTGGATCCTTCAGAGCACGGTAATATGCAGGGCTCCCCTCTCCATACTTTCTACCTTTGAAGATCTACTTGGTGGACGATAAATCATTCCATCAGCATGGGGCTGGCTATACATAGCTCTATAGAAGTTATTACAGAACCATCCATCAAGAGCAATCCAGTTTGAAATGCAACATCTTTAACCATATCTCATCTTCATTCCTATTCTAAGGGAGCATAATATCCCACATTCACAAACTTTAGGTTTTTTTAAGAATTGAATTTCCTGACTTTTAAAAAATGAAGTTTACATATACATACACTATGCACAAATTCCAACAAAAACTTATCTCATGTAAAATTAGCCAGTGCCAGAGGATCCCAGAAGGTGAGCCCATGATCTGTACTGTGGCTGCTGGGAGAGGACAGTAGCAAGAACAGCTGGGATGTGTAGTCCTTCTGTGCCAAAATATTTTGAAGGGTTGTTTTTTAACTTAATGAAATGGTGAAGCAAAGGTCTGAGTAAGTGCAACACAAACAATGGAAAAACATACACACCCTTTAACCTCTCAGGTAAACTAATGCTGCCATGCCCACTCTGCACAATGCAGACTAGAAAGCTATTTTCCAATTTCCAAATCCTTTCCTTGGAGTAAGCAACCTGAGAAAGAAAAGCTATATTAGACCAAAAGCTCTATGAATGCATTGTGTGCATATTTTCCAAAACATGTCTCCTGGCCTTTAGAAATACTAAAAAAATTTAGACTGGAAGTTAGAAATATTGTCACTGGAGACCAAGATCAAAATTACCCATACTATGGGAAAGACAGTGAGGAAAGACATGGATAGTGCTGGTTTTGACCTGTAAAGCCCCAAATGGTTTGGGACTTCAGTACATGGCGGAGTGCCTCTTTCTATGAATAGCTGCCCTTCCTACCGGTGCATTGCAGGCTGGGTGGTTGAGATTACTTACCCCAAGGGAGTCTCAGAAGGAGAAAACAAGAAACCATGCCATCTCGGTAGTTGCTCCCTCATTTTGGAACAAACTAGATCTCTCTAGCCCTCTCTCTGGAGATTTTCAAAAAACCCTTTAAAACTTTCCCTCCCCCAGCACGCCTTTTAAATCATGCCACTGCTGAATGCTCTGCTTTGTGTTTGAGTTTAATATTCTGTGGCCATCCAATTAGTTTTAGTCTTATTGTATTTTCTATGTTGTTTAGTGAATTTTTTTATCTATATATGTTTTGTGCTACTGCTTTTATTGTTGTACACTTCCCAGAGTAACTATCTAGCCAAATGGGCAGTCTAGAAGTCTTCAATCAATCAGTCAATCAAATCAATCAATCAATCAATCAATCCTTTGAAATGTGGCATTGAAGGAGAGCCTTACAGATACCACAGACAGCCGGTAAGGCAGAAAAGTGGGTGCTCAATCAAGTCAAGCCTGAATTCTCACTACAGCAAAAATGAATAAACTGAAGCTATCCTACCATACACATATGGTCAGAGACCACTGGTAATGGCGTGGCTAAAAAATCTTGTAAATAAATAAAATATAATGAAAATACAGAACTGACCAGAAAAGACAATGTTGCTGGGGGAAATGGTTTGGGAGTGCAGTAGGAACAGATGAGATGTGTTTACTCAACAAAGGGATCCACAGCTTAGTTTGGAAGACCTGAGCAGAACTTACTGCAAAAGGCAATTTTGGTAGGAAGGAAAAGCAGTAAAAAGAGAGAACAACTAACATGAAATGCTATTGGTCTGCAATATGTGAGCAGAGATGTTGATGACAGGACATTTTGGAGGTCATTAACTCATATAGTCACCACACATCAAAAGTGTGTGGTGACTATATGAGTTATATCAAAACACTTCTTTGGAGGTTTTTTCCCTTAATTACTAGACAATTGTAGAGTGACAAGACCAGTGGAATGTTTGAGACTATGACAGGATATAGACACCAAATTCTGCCAACATTGAGTAAGACCATCCCCAGCAACAAAGCAAAAAACCCTAGCAATTTCACAGCTTAAATGAGTCAGCTTCTGAATATTTGTTCTCTATTCTTTTAAAAATATCTTTTAAAATATTTTTGCAACCAGACACAGAATCCCTTTGCCAGCACGAATACCTGTATGGCCAGGGAGGAGTTAAAAAGTTATCTTCCTGAGAGTCAACTAAATGGTTCCTGACTGAAAGGGTCAAAAGTTCATATTATCCCAGACCTGGAGCAGATTTCCCCTTTGAAGACTTGTGTTAGGAGCCATTATCTCAGAAATCCTAAGATAATGTTTATGGAAAGTATTCAGGGCTGTGACAAACACAACTGCTCTATGCTTTTGTAATGCAAAAGCAAACTTTTGGCTCTTCACAGAAAACCCGTCTTTTGACTGTTTCTTTGACCTTTCATTGCTTCCCAACATCTTCCTTCCTGGCCACAAAGCTGCAATAATGTATCTTCTTTGTAATGCTGTTGCTGGGAAGCCTGTTCTATTTATGCTCAGTCTTATAACAAAACAATTGGGTTTTTTTCTTTGTGAAAGGCCTTTTTTAAGGATCAATTTTTCAGCCTCTGCAGCCTGGATTCCTTCTAAATAAAAAAGTGGGTGGGGCCAAACATTTTCTTTCAAGGTAAGCAAGATTGGTCTTTTCAATTTGTTTGATCTGTTTTAAATCCGGGGATGTTTAAGATCACTTGTTTCCACATGGGAGGTAAAACAGTTCTCCTTTAAAAAATCATAACCTGAATACACTTTGCCCAAACTTTCCTGAATTTGGTACAGAGCAAGAGTAGACAGTATGCTATATCAGTGTCAAATCTGGTGTTGATCTGTAGTCCAATTAGTTTTTTGTTTGGGTGGCCCACATTTTTTAATTGTCTTGCAGAATGTTAATTTGTCGTGCTGCACACTCTTGTGCAGTGATAGCATAATAAAGGAAAACTAGTTCTTGATTTCAAGGAAATATGAAATCAGACAATCACTATTAAATTAATTTGCCATAAGTCATGGACATTCCCCAAATCCAAAAAATACTATTTTCATTTATAAGATTTTACTCCTTTTTCCATCAGAGGATCACTTCAGTTGTCCACTTCAGTTCTTTGCCATTGTCACATCAAGTCACAGTGCACTCTCAGCTGTCTCACTGAAACAGTACTGATTGCTTTTATGAAGCTGTCTGGAGCAATAGCAACAACCTAACATGGTGAAAGCATGAGTGTGGCATTCAGCAGACCATTAGTAGCAACATGACTATACAACAGCAGGACCTTCCAGAAAACAGCTTCCTACTACAATGTCGCTGCATGTCCCAAGTGTCCAATTATCATGGAGCACATCAGCTGTATCCTTCATCAGTTCTTGTTCCGCATCACTTGCTGCTGAGGAGATGCTTCCTAAGGGTGAACCATTAGTGTCTATTAGACTGTGGAAAAGTCTTCAACAGAGACTTCACAGGACTGCATGGCACTAACTGGGAGCAAATATTTGGCCCCATATGTCTGCCTTTTCTTAGACATTTCAATACAAAAGACTTCTTCAGTTATTAGAGCTAAAATCCCTCATCCCCTTTCCCCTGTGTGCTACATGAAACAACCAGAAGTTTGCTTGAGCCTTCTGTAGAATTGCAGTCTTTGTGATTTCTCTGTGTGAAATTGTAAAGGTTGCATTTAATTACCTGAAAGACTGGTCACATCTTAGATTAAAATACATGCACACTGCACAGCATAGTCAATGGAAACCCCAAAAGCAACTACTTGAAGTGAGGAGTAGTAAGGGCATTTATCCTCCTATTAGGAAGGTATTAATTCTTGCCACAAAAGTTATACATCCCTATCTTGGCATATAAAGGACATTTAAAGCCCAAGACCAGGATCCTGCTGGTAACTTACATACATGTATACTAAACTGAGTAACTCACAATAACAAATTGCCACTGACAAACAAATATCACAACCAAGGAGTTTGTACATCTGCTCATGTTCCAGTCTTATATTCTGTCTATTGATCACATTGCCCCACAGCATTTTATACTAGAAAAATGGGCCAATCTCTACACAAAAGAATAAATGGACAAAAATGACATTAGAAACAACATTCAGATACCGCTGGAAAGACACTTCAAGATCCTTGGACACTCTGTTTCTGACCTGAAGGTTAAACATCCATGCACAAAAGAACTTCAAAGACAGATTCTCAAGGAAAGAGGTGAACAAGAGTATGTCAGGAGTTTCAACTCTTCCTCTCTTGGCTTAAATAAACATAGGGGCTTCTTATCTCATATATATTAATCACATATTTCACACAACTTTGTATGTGTTACAACTCTACTGTTGAATTTTATTTCATTTTGTTCTAACCACATAACTGAACCAGTGCACATAGGAACCCACTAAATTGTGGACCATACATCTCTATTATACAGAAAAGTCAAGACTTTCTCCCGCCTTGGATGTGTTCATCTGCTTATCTATACTGTCACTCACCATTGGCCAATTCTTAACTCTTAAGAACCAACATTTAAACCTCTGTCTGTCATCCCCAAGAACTGTCAATGAGCCTTAATAGCCACTGACAGATCAGCAACATAACAGACCACTTGCATTTCCATTACATTTCATCTTCTATCTACTCCACCATAGTATAAATATCTTCTCAAATGAGGCTACACTCCACACATATGAAGAAGTGCATTGGAGTCCATGAAGGCTCATGCCAAATAAAACTTGTTAGTCTTACAGGTATTCCAGGACTCTTACAGTTACAGACTAACACAGCTATTTCTTCTTGAAATAACTTCTCTGTGAAGAGCTCTGTGAGTGATGCTAATCAGGAATGTATTTTAGTATGAAATGTGAAATATATCTCTGGAATATTCAGGGAGAAAAAAAGAAAGAACCAGGAAGCCGGTTACTGATATAAACCCTACCCAATCATTCTCTAACCCATCATCATGGTTAGAGGTGAGTGGCAAGCCTGACCCCACCATTATCCATTTGTTCCTGAAATCAATGACAGGTCTGAAGGGGAGAAGTTCTTGACTACAAGTTGGCTCTCCATGTGAGTCTCCTCATTTGTTGTTGTTCCTGGGAGCAAAGTGATGAGAGAAGAGGCGTGGATTGCTGTTCCCCTCTAACTGTGATGATGGACCCTGAATTTTAGAATGAATAATGAGCGGTATATTCTGGGCATTTGCCTGAAGACTTTTCATGTTCACATTTGAAATAAAACAAAATGCTTGGAAAATGAGCACGTTTCAACTCTAGCTAGCCACTTGCCTTTGAATTCTTGCTTTCACAAACACTATCACTTATTGTCTGCCCCCCTTCTTTTATAATCAGACTTTGAAGAAGTCTCACTCATTTCAATGAAGCTTCTCCAGAACTTCTGCTTATTACATCTGGATATGCAGATCTCTTGGGAGATAAATGTCTATACCTGAAATCTATTATTTGAGGCTTTTTGAATATCCTTCATGCAGCTACTGTTAATATTAACAAATGCTGTCAGAGGCCTCCAAGCCTCAGAATAGTTTATTAGGCAATTAATGAAGTTTTTAAGTCTTAAGATCTTTGCAGCAGGAAACATTTGTGCAAATCATAAAAATATCACTGTCTTGACCTAATGGATAGAGACGCCACTTCAAAAATCTAATAATGTAGTTAATTGCTTTGTCTCTCAACTCAATAATGCATTATTAAAATGCCTTCTTAAAACTGACACATCTCACAAATGTGAACTCTAGAAACCGAGAACAAGGCTGTCTCAGCCTAATATGCAGAGCTGAATATAGAACTGAGAGAGGGGAAATTTGAAACCAAGTGTTCATTCCCATATGGGGTGTCTCAAAGGGATTAGGGAAACATGGGCAGGATTTTAATGGAACCAACTTTTTCCCCAGGACATAAACAACAATGCCCTAATTGTAGGACTGATGTAACCAGCATTTAGCTGTAATGCTAACCAAGATATTTAACTCTGGCTTTTTGTACTCCTGAACCCACTCAGCCTCAGTAACTGTAGTTTGTTTGCTGGCGACAAATCAGGATACCAAATCATGACTTCAAGTTGGCTAGTGAAGCACAGCTTTCTTTAACTGTTCTTCATCATTACATCCAAATACGCTGGCTGAAATCCTGTTGAAGACTCCCCACACACAACAGTAATGATGTCATCACCAGTTGGAAATCTCAGCTGATTAAAAGCATGGCTGTGACCTCATGATATTGTGTATGAGTGACATGCACACTGAAATTGCTTTTCATCAGTGGCAATTTACTTTTAATCAGAATAGTTTGCTCCTACTGATGATGTCATCCCCACTGCATTTAAGACCTGTTCCCCCCCTAAGCCACCTGATTCCTGTTAGGCAGGGCCAGAGGGCCCTATATTACCATCTATTGCAATCACCTCAAAAATGCAGAGCCTATTCCCTGGCCAGATTTAATGTAATGCCTTCAGCAGTATTATCTGGCAGGTTTCAGGGTATTTCTTACAATGAGAGGAACTGCTCTTGTGAACTGGGAGGAACTGAGTCGCTGGTACACATGTGTTTATATTGCCCTCGCCACTCAGAACCCCGCACTCAATATCTGGGCTCAATATTGCTCAAGGTAAGAGGGTGGTCAGATATAGACAGAATGTGTTTTCTGTTAAACAACAGGGTGGAAGACAGGGTGGAGAAAGTAGCATGCTTCTTAGCACACATAGTGAACAGGCCAAAATAGCACATTTTGAACCAGCACTCCCTGCTTGAGCCAGGTTTATGGATCCTCGGATATAATCAATAGGCTAATTACAACAATAATTTTTTTAATTATTATTACTATAAGGTACATAGGATAGGGTGGAGAGTGTGTCTTGCTGCATAAATAGTAAAACTACATTGAATCTGAACAAACTTTGATATGGTTGCAGAAAGCTGCAAACAAGTTTTACTGAATGTAGTTCTGATTAGGTGTTTTGTGTATGCCAATACAGGTTTGATTGACTGATTGATTGATACCTGTGCTTAGGTCTGCAAGGATCAATCACAAAACAAAAACAAATTCACCACTAATGGAACTAAAAAACTTAGCATTAGGTTTGAATCTAATCTCTTAAGAGAGTTTGCCTTCTAATGACAAAACAGAAATTGCTGTTTAAAAATGAAACTTCTTATGCATTTTATACTTCTGTTGGAAGTTTCATGGACTTCTTTGTCTTTAGCCTATCTGACAACAGGTACCTTTTCCTCTAGGCCTCCTCACTGGTAAGATCTCACTTGCTACAGCTTAGCTGTCTAGCTCTATAAGAACTTTGTGAACAGATTTCTTTTCAGTGGGCCATATCTAAAGATCTCTATATTTGCTCATATCTAAAGAGGGATATATATTAAAAGTATGCCTTTGCTCTTGGCAAGTAACACCAACACACTCTGAACACATCCGTACTCAGTTACTAATTAACTGCAGCACAGAGCAACCTGTCATATTACATTCAAGCATTCCTATGAGTGCATTTTCAATACATACATACATACACACACACACACACATACATAATGTAGAATACATTAGCCTATTAATTTATTTCCTTAATCCTCAAAGTTGATGCATTCATTGTTTCCAGATTATTGTCCAAGTTAGATCACCTAACTATTGATAATTATTTCTGGGTTGTGGATAAATGGCTTTCAGAAGCATGATGTTGAACACAAGCTATTAAAGGAACATTAAACATTTCAGCTCACTTGTTGACTTGCTTCAAAAGAAAGACTTGTTTAGGTAATCAACATGTGAATTGATCCATTTAAATTTATTCTACCCAACATGATTTGTAGTCAAGTTAATTCTTAACTCTCCCTGTGATGTGGTTGTTCACCTTTAAATAGGAATCTCATTAAATTGTATGATCCAAAATAAGGAAATTATTCCGTTAAACTAAACAACAAACATCCTGGAATCTTCACAGTACCTTTTCTGACTTAATTTTTTCCAGGCTCTTTGACTAACCTAAGCTTTTATGTGCCCTTCATTACTGGCTAGATTGTGATGATTAGTTCATACAGTTTATTGTCCACTAAAATGAGTGCATTATTATTTTTTTTTTTAAAGAAAAACAATCCAACCTAGACCTTAACTACAGAGTGACTCCTGGCTGGCTGGAAGCCAATTGAGCTGTCTACCTGTGGTCACAATTATGTGAGTCTACAAGACAGGAAGCTTAATCTGAATGGGCAAAATGCAAATACAGGGTAAAATACAAGGACAAAAGAATAAAATGTTTTAATATAAGTAAATGTGAGACATGGTAAGGGAAGACACTCGCTGGCTTTCATGAAGAATATTTGGTCAAGAACAGTTTTCTCAAACCTTTCTTTTTGGGCTCATTTTCAGTGGCTGCAAAAAATATAGGGACAGAGGTAAGGGGAACTGGGTGATGGCACAGCTTGTAAGAGTTACTTTTTTGACTACAGTTCCTACAACTGCGAGTTATTGTTCAAAAAGTAAACCTTCCAAGCTCTGGAGTAGCATCTTTAAGTTCCCTTTGTTTTCTCTCTCTCTCTTTTTTTTGGGTAAGTGCTGGTAAGCAAAAGTTGTGATTAAAAGAGAAATTTATATCATTGGAAACCTGTAATGGTAAAAGAACACTGCAGTAACATTTGAAAATCAGAGAACACAGAAATGTGAAAAGAATTGAACTCTTATCACTGCTTTTCAGTTTGCGCTTCAAGAACATCTTTAGAGAAAAACTTGCTGATTCAAATGATGGTATGTCTATGGTGAGATTAACGACAATATCTGATATGGAAAGGGTACAGTATTACTAGTTAACAATTTACATGATCACAAAAGTTATTTCATAAAATCAGTAAGGTAAGTAAGGAACACAGTATAAAAATGAATGTTAAGAAAACCAAATTCAAGATTATCAATAAAAAAAAACCAACCTGCCTCAAAAATGTAGTTAAATATTCACAATGAAACTGTGGAGCATGTTGACATATGTAAGTACCTTGAATCTGGTTGAATGAATGGTTGGATCAGGACCATACAATAAAAGGCAGAATACAAATGGCCCCAAGTATCTTCCATACAAAAATTAATGTATTATGCAATAAAATGTAAAATTAGCTTTGAATATGCACATTATTTCATGCCATGCATTCTTGGTTCTCCTATGTAAAAAGGTATAAGCATTTGAAACATGGATTTTTGTATGATGCTATGAATTTCTTCAATCAAGAAGGTGAACAATGAAGAAATACCAAAGCCAATTAATAAATATAAAGAAAATATGAAATTCATAAAGCACAGAGGGCTTCAATACTTCACTCATATAATGAGAAACAAATAGTACAGTTTATTATATTGGATCATTCAAGGTAAATTAAACGGGAAGAAGAGTGGGATGAAAAACAACCTATTGGTAGAAGAGCCTGGAAAACTTGTTTGGATGAAATGCAGCATAATTGCTGGGAGCTGCAGCATAAGATCTTGACTTCATAAGATAGCCATGATGACATTGTAGAAGGGAAACAATAAGAATATGAGTTTAGACTTTAGACTTTTCTCTCTCCCACCCACCACCCCGTTTTAGAACAGCTCGCTGGCTAATGCAAGTATATATATAAATCTGCAAGTATAGACATGTCTCCTGCAAAGTTGAACCACATTACTCACATCCATGAGAGCTAACACAGCCTGTTTGCCAGTGTAATTTATATTTAATATGTACTAACAGATCCTGAGATTTATGTTACAGAGAAATGAAGACTTCCTCCTTCTTTAAGGGCTGCATCAACAATAAAACTTGCCCTCATCTGGCAGCAGTGCTGCTGAGAAAAGTGTTTTGTTTTGTTTTTGCAAGAAACATGGGAAGGGGAAAGAAAAGAATGAAACTTGCAGTGAGAACCCTATGACAATGTATTTTGTGCATAAATTAAACCTTGTCAACGGGACAGTATTCGCACTCTGAGACAGGCCATTATGAACTCTGGCGGTCAGCATGATGGGCTCTACCAAGTCTCCATTATGTAAAGGTTCCAAACAAAAACAAACAGGACAGAAGTAGCCCTAAACTCATAACAGAGCAACAGTGTTTTATAAACAGCATAGGTGCTATGTCTGCCTCTGAGTTGTATTTTGCACCTAACTCAGTCTTGATAATTGTCTAATGACCCTTTAATATGAGTATGTCATTTCCTCTTGATTCACCTCAAATGAGCTGCCACTCATTCAGGTACCGACAAGAAAGAACTTTTGGGAGGAGAAAGTGTTCCTTTGTTCCAGACAGAACATGAGTTAGTATTATTCTTCTGGCCATCATGTTCATAATAACTACTAGGAAATGCCATAGAGAGCAGCTTAGATTTTGGAACTCCCAGAATCCTCCAACCAGCAAATTCCCATGGTATTATAAACCGAGCTAAGATTATTCTTTTTTATATATTTTTTTTGGAATGGCTCCTAAATGGTTTGAGAAAATCCCTTCTTGAGCCTGTTTTTTCTCTCCCCTTTTCAAACTTATCAAATTGCCAAGAGGTGGTAGAAGGCAAACGTCAGCAGTGGTACAGCATGTGGTTTGTGTGGGGAAAAAACACCAGGCATCTGTAATGGCATCACCAAATAAGACAGGCTTTCTGAAACTTGTAACATACAGGTATTTGTAATATATCTAAGTTGGATAATGTGTGAACTGAAAAAGCTTCAACGACATAACTTCTGAAAAACATGTGATGAGATCTGATTTCTACTTTTGTAATGTGAAGCAACACTTTCCAATTTTCTTATGTCATTGTACTGTGTGTTTCCCACCCACATCAGTGATAATCAGCTAAATGATGAGAAGAAAAGGAAACACACAATGTAATGTAATGTCATGGCATGGACTTGCAATGCAATATGTTACAAGAAAAACTGCAAATAGCATAGGGCAAAGTCAAGTTAAAAGTCCCTCCCCCTTTTTTAACTGGGAACATCATATTTCCTGCAATGTTTAGATTCTGCTCCCAGCACCCCATTCCTATGATCATGTTTTTCACATTATGACAGCAATTGAAATGAAATTTGCTCTATTCAAACTTCCAATATAGCATGAAAGAAAAGCAGCGCAGAAGGAAACAAACAGAAGGGAAGGCAGAGAAGAAAAAAGGAAGGGGGGAGAAATAAAATATGGGGGGGGGATGAAACACCACCAGATGGTTTTACATATTGAATCTTTTTTCTGCTCATACGTTGCTGATAAAATGCCCTAATATATATTTTTTACATCTATCATCTATACTTTGACTCTTATAAATCATTTCCTATGCCAAGATGATTAACTTCAATATGTCCAGGTATCTATG
The DNA here is from genome assembly GCA_037013535.1 of Intellagama lesueurii. Taxonomy (NCBI): domain Eukaryota; kingdom Metazoa; phylum Chordata; class Lepidosauria; order Squamata; family Agamidae; genus Intellagama; species Intellagama lesueurii. Next base: position 171,447,542 of record JBAJHW010000004.1, on the reverse strand, counting down.
TCAGGATTGCTCCTATCTTTTCATATGTAGTATCTGATCTTTTGTTATGCTGCTTTTCTAATGCTAGCTGTTTGTTTTCACTGTTTGATCCAAACAGCTGGGTTATATTCTCAACTAGTTTCTCTTTAGGTTTTACCAATGCAAACTACATCACAACATCTATCATATTATTATTAAAGGCCAGCTGGTAGTCTGGCCTTTAATAATAGGGTAGAGAAGACTAGCCAAATGTCCAGAAGGTGGCTTACCTCAGAATAGAATATTTACACACTTGATTAACTATAATCTCGAAGAGAAGCTAATTACAGCTCATATAATAAATCAGTGTGAGAAACAGCATGACATTGGCTTTATTATGGTGGACGCAGGAATAAGAACAGTAGAGGAGACAACCAACGTAGCCCATGCACACCCACAGTGGGACACTTCTTCCTTTTTCTACTGCTCTCTTGCCTTCTGTAGCACTGAAACCCCTGTTCTGGAGGATTTCCCTGTCCTCCAGAATAGATACTAAGAACACATGGAAGCTAATAGAATGGGAGATCTGATACCTACTCATGTAGTGTAAGGACCCAACAGAATACTGGCCTGGGATTTTGGAGGAAAGAACTGACAAATTGTCTCACAGGACCATGAGAACATTAGCCACACCACTTATCTATCTACCACTGTATTGTCAAGTCTGATGGGCAGAAATGGCTCCCCGGGGTTTTAGGAACAATTTTCTCCTTGTACCACCTAAATATCTCTGGTATCCTCTTGTGGTCTTACATTCAAGTACTAACCAAGCCTGACTCTGCTTAGCTTCCAAAATATGACAAGATCAGGTTGGCTCATAGTGTTCTTGCAGTTATATCTTTATTCCTTTTAGAAACAAACCAATGCTGACACACTAGACAATGTTGGCATACTCCATCTGGCCTAGATCTTCCAGCACTGCACGAGTGGCATGGCAGAGTGACATACCATGGCAATTAACATGCCAGTAAAAGTCGAAACAGGTCTATGGATCCCAGCATGACAAACAATATCAAAAAACAGCTCTTTTCAGCTGTTTTAAAGCACTATCTTTAGATGTTCCCTCGTTCTCAGGAATACATTAAGTGTATTGCTCTTTTTTCCATTTTGTCCAGATTATCAGATAAATCTATTAGTTTTAATCAGATGACTACCTTTCCATCATCATAATTACAACTCACACAATCCACTGGAAAGTTCTCCTGCCAAGACAGCTCCAGTGAACAGGGGCATTTAAAGAAAGGGCAAAAATCCTACTCACAGAAGAGCTTCCAGGGCAGACTATGTCCATGTCAACTTCTATGGCAAGGCAAGGGCGTACCTATATAACTACATCTCCTCTACATTCATAACTGATAATATAAATTCTTGACATGAATGACTGTTACATCCGTTTCTGGCAAATTAACATTCCTCTGCAAAAGCTAGCAGCTTGCAGAATTTCTTTTCCTCATTTGCAGGAAAAAGAGAGAGAATCTCTAAAAACCTGGCGTTAAGCAAGCTAAATACCACTTTATGATTCAGAAATGTGCCACGTTCAAACTGAGAGGATATATAGCATTTTATGAATCCTTGACATTATATTTTACTCACATTTACAATTTTGCCAAATCTTGTTATCTTATCCTTTTAAGATAAAATAAGGATGAATGTTTTGTTTAGTGCTTTAAAGTTTTCTTAATGAGCATGACTTTTATATTAAATGAAGAAATGGGTTTTCAAGTTGGCAGGAAAAAAGTCCCATCCCCCCAATTCTGTGATAATCTGAAAATCAGAGGGACACAGAGAGAATGAGAGGGAGAAAGAGAGAACACCCCAAACACACCCACCATTCCTTGGACCACAGTGAACTGAAGATATAAACTGTCTGGGTGAGCAGGATTTATGGCATAATGGATAACAGGCATTAAAGACAAACACACTGGTTTAAGATTAAAGCCTATTTCTTAAAAATACTGCCTGGGCAGTACAGTCCCATCAATGAAGTGGGATTGGCAACTGAACCTGACAATGCAGAAGTGGGTGCATCATAAGTGTGTGTAGTTTACATAGCTTCTGGCATTTTGTGAGTGTGAGAGCCTTGATCGAGAGTTCCACATGCACTTGCAGAAGGCTGGCACATTATGGCCATGCCCATTCACTCCAGTGAGGAAGACAACACATTTCTCCAGCATACTCACAGTTCTGCTCGGCTTCTACCATCAGTATAGAAGGAAGGGTGGGATGCTTTTTGCACATCTTCTGAAACCCACTCAAGCAGGTCAAAGTATAACTAAGTCCGACTGAATTTTTGAAGTCTCTGCATTGATTCACTATGTTCATTTTATGCCCTTTCTGTGTAATTTTTCCCAAATAAGTTTGCTCTATAGACTTTGGCATTTGGCTTACTTGAATTATGAAGGCATTTTGATGCAATATTTTTCCTGTATCCATCTTAATGAGTCAGGATTGCATATTTATTAAGCTGCTCTTCATATTTCATGGATGTTATGTTAGGTCTGGTATCTGAGCTTTGAGAGAGTAATATTAAAACATCTTTCTTCTTAATTTTAATTAGAACCAAACTAGGAGAGGGGCTTGTCTGTAGGTTTGTCTGTATTCTCTTCAAAGCAGCTGGGAAGACTTGGGTGTCACAAGTTTCAACTTGACTTCTGGCAGCATCTCACACATTTTGTCTGGGAAATCATTACAAAGGAAAAGATCCATCTACACATCTTTCTGCATCTCCACCTTTTCTCCAACTTTGATTTAAATGCCTATATATGTGTGTGGAAATGGTAGCACTTAGGACTTCCCTGAAGTGCTCCATGATGTTTAGGAAATTAAAAACTGTTCCAAATAGAGAGGCCCAAAAGGCAAAAATTGGTGAGGAAGCAAGAGAGGGATAACGGGGAGTCTATATGGACAGGCAGGATTCCACATGTTAGTGGTACAATAAATCTGGACCTCCTGAACAGAAGGTATACTTATTAGAAGGTAACTGGCAGTAGTTTACCAGCACTATGAAAAGGCAGTGGTATGATAGTGTCAAACCATGTATTATGATAACACCAGGGCTGCCATGAAAGACAATATCTCTGTGTGAGCCTTCCCCTCTACAAAGTACTATATGTACCCTGATTATTTCGTGTTGTACTTTTCTCCACCAGCACTTCATGTAATTGACTCTTGTTGGTGAAACTGACTCTTGCTGGGCTTTAAACTGAAATCCTGCTAGGAAGGAGACAGCACTCTCAATGACACAGTGTACTGGGGACAAGAATGTCAGTTGTAGCACATGAACTTGCCAGTGGAAGTAAGACAGTAAGGAAACTGGAGGGAATGACCATGTTTCCCATGTTTGATATCAATATGTAGAACATGGGAAACATAGACTGAGCTTGGCTCTCAACAGAAGAAGGCAAACAGGGTTTAATAAGCATTATTAATCCTAGTGGGATGAGGCCAATCACTGGAAGGTGATAACATTAAAAAAGAATAGAAACAGGGTGAAAGCAGCAAAACACATTCTCTGAACTTTAGGAAAGCCAATTTCAAAAAGATTAAGGAAACACTGTGTGAGATCCCATGGTCAGAAGTATTCCAAGAAATACCAGGAAAGATTCTATAACAAATCAGGAAGCAGATGGTCTCTGAGCCCTTACAAAAGAATGTGGCAATTACTAAGACCTGGCATGCGTTTCTTAAAAGGAAATCATGTCAGACTAACCTTATCTCTATTTTAACAAAATTGATTTCTTGATTTCAGCAAGACTTTCAAGAGTCCAACATGGTATTCTCATGCACAGCCTTGTAAGATGCTGAGCCAGATGCTGCTGCAGGTGTGTTTGTGGGTGGACAACAGTTTGTACACAGAGAGTGTTCACCAACAATTCCTCTTCATCCTGTAGAGAAGTGGCAAGTGGATTGTGACAGGTTTCTATTTTTGGCTTGGTTTTGTTTAACATCTTTCTAAACAATGTTGACGAATTAGAGGGAATTCTCATGAAATACGTGGACAACATCAAACTTAGAAGGGTAGCTCAAACCTCAGAAGACAGAATCAATATTCAAAATAACCTTAGAATGGAGAACTGGGCAAAAAGCAATAAAACGAATTTCAGTAGAGGATGTCAAGTTCTAGAGGAGGGCAACAAGGATGATTGGGGGACTGGAAACCAAACCCTGTGAGGAAAGACTGAAGGAACTGAGCATGTTTAATCTTGAGAAAAGAAGACTGAGGGAATTTATGATAGCAGTTTTCAAATACTTGAAAGGTAGATACAGAGGAGGGGCAAGATCTGCTCTGGATCATCCCAGGGTGCAGGACATGTAATAATGGGCTCAAACTACAGGAAGCCAGATTTAGGCCGAATATCAGGAAAAACCTGTTAACTGTTAGAGCAGTATGACAATGGAACCAATTACCTTGGCAAGTGACGAGCACTCCAATTCTAGAGGAATTCAAGAGAAAATTGGACAACCATCTGCCAGATCTGCTTTGATTTGGATTCCTGCACTGAGCAGGGGGTTGGACTCAATGGCCTTATCAGCCCCTTCCAATTCCATTATTCTACATTTAGGCCCAAATATAGGATAGTTGGCTTGACAGGGCTTGAGTAGCATGTATGAAAAGGATCTCTGTATCTTCGTAGATCACAACCTAAATGAGAGTCAAATGTGTAAAGCAGTGGCAAAAACAAAAGCAAGCAAACAAAAAACAAAACAAAACACCCCACAACAGAACAAAACAACTACAACAATTCTATAAACAATATGAAAATGTATGATGAATTTCGATCTGAGATGATTAAATGTGACACTAATCTTTAAACCTAGAAATTCATAATGGTGAAGAAGCAAATGTTACAAAAATATTAATGCTTGTTGTGCAATTTTCCACAGCTGGGGAGAATTTCATTTGCAGAGACATCTGCATGTCACAATGGCCATCCAGCAAATACCACACAAGTTCCTAAGAAAATAAATGCATCACTAAATGGAAAGATAGAAAAAAATCCATGTGGAATATGGAATAGTCATCCTGCCTTGCTTAAGCAAGCTGCACATATTGCTGGAGGCAGTATTTGCAGATGCTACCCAGAATGCCATCTGGATGCTACTTTTGATGCTACAAGAAAAACAGACCAAGGTAGATTCACGATATGACAACGGATCACAGGTCATCAAAATGCAAACAGCAGTGAGATGTACAGTATGTTGCTAGACATCACCTAGCAACATTCTCTGAAAATATATAGAGCATGACCCAAAGTTGATAGCATAGGTTGCAAAGGAGATAGCAATAGCGGTATCTTGACTGGCTACCAAATATTCATGTTAACATGGCAATGTTTTAATAATGGCTCCTTGCTCATAGTGCATTGAACCCATCAACAGAGAAGCATCGTTCTTTTGCCAATTTAGAGTTGCCATTTAAAATTGCTAGGATTAGTTTTTCTAACAAACTGTATTAATAGCTAACTCCAGTTCTCTTGTGGAGAGACACAAAAGAAAGAAGTCAAACAAACAAACAAACAATAAGAGAAACAATAGAAAAACCCATGATATCAGCCATACAAATAAACCCGTAAGATACCTTCTATTCTTTAATTGCTGGGTGAATAATCAACTCTCCCACACCCACCATCCTTCTTCTAAGAAAAAAGAATGGCAAAAATTGTTGGCTGGAAACTTGTTGGCAATTTATATGTATGGAAGTGAAACCACATAAACTGGTGTGGAGAATTGTTGCTAATTAATGAGATGCCAGTCACATTCCTGGTTGTGTGACTACTGCTCAATCAGGACCTAATTAATTAGTGTCTATTTGCAAACATAATTTCTACACTTTCACTTACGCATATATGAAACACCAACAGAATTTTGACAGTTTTTTTTAAAGAATTGAAAAAACAGCAGATGCACTTTCACCTATAAAAGCAAAAATATTGTTGCTATTGTTGTTGCTTCGACTAACATACCACCCCATAACGTTCGAACACTCTCCGGGGTTTAGAGAACACACAAACAACATGTAAACAACACTTGCCCACCAGTGAGCTGGGTACTTATTTTACCAACCTTGGAAGGATGGAAGGTTGAAATAACCTTGAGCCAGCTACTTGGATCCATTGGGATTGAACTGAGGTTGTGAGCAGAGCCTTGACTGCAGTCCTGCAGTTTAACTGCCACACCACAGACAACATTTTTTGAAAAATAAACTTTTTTTTTAAACTGAAGGATTCTAGGAGCTATAGTTTCCCACACACACTCAAGTCTGGGTTCTGAAATGTGTGTATGTGTGTGAGAGAAGAAGGGGAGACTTTGTACATGTACGTGCAATCATTTGTACTTTAAAAATGCTGGGATTTTCAAGTCAGCTTTTAGTTGATAGGAACATTCAAACAATACAAAATTCCTGACCTGGATAGATTTTCAAGGATGTGCTCTGAATCAAAACTTCATTGATTTAACGTTTTAAAATCCTGCATAAAGGATTTGGGAAGAAAAATATATCAGGATCTTCCCTTATGAACCTATGCAAACCCTACTAGTTCATTCATTTAGTTGCATGAGGCTTTAGCAGGAATGTCTTCTGCTTGACTTCTAAGTAAATTCATATCAAAAGGAGTTGCTTGGGGTTAGTCCTACTTATACATATATGATTAAGCGATGTGCCTTGAATTTTTAAGAAAGTGTAGTTTTCAACAACCCTTTGCAAAGAAGCACGTTACTACAGTTTGGGTTGCTAAGAATTTAGCTATGAGCAGACCACAGTCAAGTTTCAAAGTATGGCTAGTTCTATAAAGCTTGCAATATGAGATACCGAGATTTAATATGTTTCTACTGGGTGTTATAAATAATATTGCAAATTCTTATTCTAGTATTCACAAACTCTCATCTGATGACAGTGAGCCAAATGGTAACAAATGGAGACGCGGACTTGATGGCTTTCTAAGCACAGTCAGTTTTCTTCCATGGCCTTTGGGATCCAAGCTGCCTCTGTAGGACTGCATATGGTTTCAGAAGCAAAATAGGTAAAATATTCTATGACTTGCAGTCCTATTATCTGCATAACCCCTTGCAGACCTACATCCATCCATGCAAATACAAATGTAAATAGCTAATATGATGACAATTACTGTATGACAATGCAATGATGCCACAGCCCATCTGGCATAAATCTCCAAAGGATCTACACCCATTGAAATCTTAACCACTGTGGACTGAATCCTAATATCCTGATTTGCAAACAGATGACACCTTCTCTGCCCAGGGATACATGACTAATCAACTGCAGGCGATGGGGAGTCGGGGAAAAAAAATGGGGGAGAGCTACATCTTTATATAGCACTGTGATGAGTTGTTTGAAAACCTTCCTAACATTGTAAACAGATAGTTTGGACATGTTGATGGGAAGATTAGGTTTTATTGTGAGTTGAGTGACAGGCATAGTGAAGGGTATTTATGGTTTGCCTCCTGTCGCTAAAAACATCATGACAAGCAAAACCTGATGTGTATGTATAATGGGAAGTCTTTGGAAAAGATATACGGGGGTGGAGGGAGAACTCATTAAGATGCTCGTATTTTGACAAGGTTTAATTTTGTATGTCAAGAGAACTGCAGAGTTCTAAGAAGATACACTACTATGGCAAAATGTGTTTTCCTTGTCTTTGTTCAGATGCATTCCAATACACTTATAGAGAGAAGCTTGGACTGGAGCTTGTGGTCAAAATGGCACCAGTGACAGACTGCTATTATGACAAAAGGAAGGAAGTGGTGGTTGGGGGTGTAACAGAGCAAGAAGAATGCCCAAACTCAGTATGCACACCAAACAAATGTTGTACCTCAGTACAGACACCAATCTAATTTTGTAGCACACAAATGTGTGCAGCTGTTATACACACTTTATTTTAACTCTCCCCTTTCTACCTTATCTGCCAGATTATTCCCAACATCCATATACAGCAACAGAACAGGACAAGGGCCTTACCAAGGTTAACCTCCCTAAAAATGAGCATGAATACCATTATATCATCTGCTATATTGTCAACCCAGGAGAAAGATAAAACAATGAAACACTTCAGCAAAAGTCATTCAGAGATCCAAAACAACAACATCTACCATTTAATAGTGTCCTTGGACATCTAAATCAGATAGAGGCAAGTTGGCCAATGTGGTCACAAACTGAATTTTAGAGGATTATCTAACAGAGAAAGCAAGTGTCTTAAAGATGTAGAAACGTGGATATAAGGGGGGGGGGGAAGAGTAATAAAATCAATGAATAGTAAAATATAATACGTGTAGTATTAATGTGTGCTTCAAATCTTTTCCCCCAAAAAACTTGTACAAAAGCAAAATGTCAGCTTGAATAACTTATTGATGTTTAGTATTTATGTTGCTCATCTGTTTCTTTTTAATTTTTTAAAATAGTATTAGGTAAAGGTAAAGGTTCCCCTTGACATTTAGTCCAGTCGTGTCCGACTCTAGGGCGCGGTGCTCATCCCCGTTTCCAAGCCATAGAGCCAGTGTTTGTCCGAAGACAGTTTCCGTGGTCATGTGGCCAGCGCGACTAGACACGGAACGCCGTTACCTTCCCACTGAGGTGGTACCTATTTATCTACTCGCATTTTTACATGCTTTCGAACTGCTAGGTTGGCAGGAGTTGGGACAAGCGACGGGAGCTCACTCCGTCGCATGGATTCGATCTTACGACGGCTGGTCTTCTGACCTTGCAGCACAGAGGCTTCTGCGGTTTAACCCGCAGCACCACCATGTTCCTTATTTCTCCAGCATTTAAACAGATGAGTGACATTATGTTGGTGTATTAATTTCAGAAACTATCAGTAGGTTGGCTCCAGCCTTATTCATTCTTAGATTAAACTCGATGAAATCAATGTGACAATTTTGCCACCATTTACTTAAACTCCCCTGATTTCTATGGGTTTATCTTGAGCATGAGTTATGCTGTACTCTCATAAACATTTACAAGGGAATGATGCAACAGAACTTAATGGAATATAATTCTGAATAAACATTAATACAGAGACAGACAAGGTACTGTGTTCTGCTGGTTGGCTGCAGCCCCTACACCCCAAATTAAAAAAACCCGCACAAACAAAAACAAAGTAAAAAACAGATACCAATTGCATCCTCTAATGAGTGTAACAAGCCAAGAGGTGGCACTCTAAGATTCCAGGGTGGCCTCTGGAAGTTTTCTCCTACATTAATAGCACTGCAGTCTAAGTGTGGCTTCAGCCGATTGAACTGAAACAGGCTGAGGCAAAAATTCCTTTCACATACTTCATTTCTTGATCTCACTTCCCATTTTCTATTCCAATGATTATATGAAGTAATTTTGTCATTTGCCCATTTAATAAAATGATCATGACTTAGATGAAGTAGTTCAATGGTGAATTTTCATGTATAGACGAACTCATTTTGCTTCATCTGTGTGGTCCCCCCATCTCCAAAATATATAGAATCAAAGCAAGGATATATTCTGGATGTGTTTGATAGTGAGTTACTAATGAGTTACTGCAAAGCTGCAAATAATCGTCATCATCATCATAATCTTAGAACTGGAAGGACCCCAATGAGTCCAGCCTCCGTCAAGGAGGCACAGTGGGGAATAGAACTCCCAACTTCTGGCTCTGTAGTCAGATACCTAAAACACTGAGCATTTCTCATGTATGAGGGTTGAAGAACTAGTTATTTAAAAAATAATTTTACTCCTGCTATGTACTTACACTTACAGGTTGACTTTTTGGCACATCATAAACACCTTCCTTCTTTTGGCTAGTAGGAACCTGCAGAAATTAATAAAAATTCAACTAAGATTAAGAAGAAATTCTGCCCTTCCTTTCTGATTTCTTTTTCCCTACATTTCCATCAGTCAAAATATAACAGTTTACTGCTGAAATCTCTTCAAGCAGCATCAAACCAAACTCGTAGCAGAAATAGCAAGTCAGAGTCTGTGTGATTAACTGCATTCATAGTAGAAATCCAAACATGTTTGCTTTAGCAAATGGTTTAGGTATCTTTGAGCGTCATAGAAATGGCCGACAAGACTTGCTTGGATGGCTAATTATTACATAATATAATCCTCCTTCAGTGGTTCATGTATTTTAATGAAAACTGATCAAATTTATTCATAAAGGAGAACAGTTCAAATGTACAAGAAATAATGGGTTTCCATCAGTGAGTACCTTATACGTTACAACCACAGTATACCTCTTAAACATTCAATACCATCTGACTTTTAATCTTTTTTTGCTGTATTCTATGCTTAAAAGACAGAGATTTCTCCATTTTACATTTCGTTAATGTGAACACCTTTCTCTCGGTCAGTCACACCAATGCTACCTTTTGATTTCCCTATCTTCCTTACATTCTACCTAGTTACTCATTTCTTTCTTCCATTTCTTTCCTCTCCATCCTTCTTCCATTTCTTCCTTCCATTTCTTTCCTCCTCCATTTCCCATTATGACTGAAACACTTTCCTTCCTTTCACCTCATCACACCTTTTCCTTCTTATTAAATCTCTGATCAAGGATCTTGTCATAAACTTAAGCATTACCTTCTCCAGTGATAGATACTAAAGAAAAGCTGTAACACAGGCTTGCAGAACTTGTGATCCACCAAGTCAAATGCACTTCACCAATTATTCAATAATCACTGTATAGTCCTTTACAACTGAGTGCAATAAACAAACAAACAAACAAACAAATAGCCCTGTTTTTACAGTTATAGGAAGAGAGCAAAAATAGGTGGCTTGGGGCTGTACTTTTAAAATTCTATTATTCTATTCTATTAAAATTCTATATTGACCATAGCAATAGCAGCCAGTTTTCCAGGGAAAACAAGCTTCTACCACTACATGACATTCTGAGGACTATCAAGGATTTCAGAAATTCTGCTGTCATTCTTTTGGGCTTCTTAACCAAAAGGGAAAAAAAGGCAGATTCTCAGCTCAGTATTAATTCAAGTTTGCAAATAATTTTAATAATGAATACAAATAAGAATTGTCTCTATGCCTAATCAAGCAGCTTTATAAAGGACATGTTTCATTTAGGTAAAAAAATGGCTGAACAGGAATTTGATTGATTTATCAACAATATTTATGGATTGCTTTACAATTTAAAAAGCTATATGTTCCAAACATAACACACAAATATCACATGCTAACATAGAATAAAATTAAACATAGAATGTATTAACAGAATCACAAAAAACAAAAAATACACAAGTGAGTATGTATCAGAAGATCAGATGATTAAAACAGCTGCAACTAGTAACTTTTGTTAGACCTATATATAATGCTGTATTTACCTGAAAGCAAGTCCCCTAAGTGTGCAAAGCACTAAAACCTCAGTGAATTAGGGTGAACAGCACATACTGTGGCAAATTTCCTACAATGCTGAAAACTGAACCCGGATCATACAGATGAGAACAGTTAGCTTGAGATCTTCTAATTGAAACTTCTTTCCTTTTAGTGACACTGCTCTGTGTGTGTGTGTTTGCTGATTTTTTTTAAAAAAATCATATTTTTTGAATTGGCCCAACATCTACTGTTGTACTGAATTCTGATTAAATGCCAGAAGTGACCAAATAATTGAAATGCCTCCTCTTGCTGGCCTGATCTGAGCTGCATCTTCCTCTGGAATACAAAATGAATGAGCTGTACTACATCACACTCAAAGATTGCGTTTTCTTCCAAAGGGAAAAACACTCAGTTCAGTTAAAAAAGTGTGCAGACTGCATGGCTGGATAACAAAAAAAGTGTATAATGAAAATTAAACCTAGGACTCAGTGCTTTTGGATCCTCTCAACAAACATTTATTTATTTATTTATTTATTTATTTTATTTTATTTACAATATTTTTTAGCCGCGCCATTACCAGTGGTCTCTGAGCAGCGTACAACAATATTAAAACTTTTAAAACATTAAAACCATTAAAAATAGGCAATATTATAATAATATCCTATATTAAAAACAATCATTAAAACATTAATACGTATTAATAAATCCTGCTGCTCATATGGCCAGCTAAAGAATACTATTTAATTAACATGCTGGCTAAACAGAAAGGTCTTTGCCTGGCGCCAAAAAGCCAAAAGTGTTCCAAAGTTGGGGGGCAACAGCCGAGAAGGCCCTATTTCGGCATGCCATCCTCCTCACCTCTTTCAGGGATGGCACCTTCAGAAGGGATCTTAGAGGACTGGCAGGCTTGTATGGAAGAAGGCTCCTTTAGGTAACCAGGTCCTAAGCCGTTTAGGGCTTTATATGTCAAAGTAAGCACTTTGAATTGGGCCCGAGCAGCAACCGGCAGCCAGTGTAAATTTTTCAGAACCGGCATGATATGAGTCTGTGCAGCGGCACCACGTACCAGCCACACAGCCCGGTTCTGTGCCAGTTGCTTGCCAATGGGGCAGGAGGGTCAGAAATACTTGATTTCAGTGAGCAAAAATGTTTTGAAACAAAAATTGCATTACATCTACTAAATCAGCCTGCAAGAAAAACCTGAAATATATTTTTCAGCCCAGCTGATGACATCATCAACCCTCCATAAGTGTAATTATTTTATTTTATTTGTATTGGATGCATTGGTAGCCTGCCTTTCTTCTGGTGAGGGGACAGGATTTCAGCCAAAGTATCATTAGTATTTTAACTGAGATGCTTTAAAGTTCATTAATTTTAATTGCATTTTAATACTACAATGGGTTTAATTATCCTTCAATATTTGTTGTAACTATGTCTTTGTTTTTGAACTATACTGTAAGCCACCTTGGGCCCCAGTCCTGGGAGAAAAGCAGCAAATAAATAAATAAATAAATTCACTCCTCCTCCTTATTCTTAATTCTATGAGAGGCACAGGCTGACACTTACTGGGTGGAAAGGAAAATGTATTTTGCATGTGTTCAGGGGCAACTTAGTTACACTTCTATTGACTAGTAGAAATTATTTTCAGCTATTAAAACTCAAGACTTTTTTTCCACTTCTAATGATATACAATTTTGGCTTGATCTAAATGAACATAAATAATGAAGTCCTACATTTAAAAAAATGAGGAAAAATAAACAAGTTACTGGGTAAATGATGCTGTACAAACCATACTTTAATTTTCATGAATATGAAATGGTATGCATGTTTTATCATAAATGAGAATGCTTAAAAATAACTGAAGTTTATATAATATGTTTTACTGACTGCTGGGGGCAATGAGAACAAAGATGTAGCAGTTCTATACCTGATAAATGTTTTCTTCTGTTTCAGGCTCACGGATTGGCTCATGTCCAGCCTCAAACACAATGTACTATTACATCAGCAGCCAAAGAAGAAAGGTCAGAGATGAAACAGAAAGTAGAAAAAGGCAATTTGGAACTTTAGAAGAAATTACTACAGACAAGCAGTTCAGAAGCAGGTTCAAAGTATAAGCAAGCACAGGAGCAACTGACTTCTGCTGAAAGGCATATAATGCAGCTTTCTTTTATGAAAGAGGAAATAAAGGAGAGACAGAAATTTGCTAATTGTCGTTGGACACGTTCCCTGCTGTTTTTTTTAACAAAGAGACAACTGAAGGGTCATTTTTGCTCCCGCTACTGGGAATATACATACACTTTTAAACTGCGGACTTCAGTGACATCATAAAGAAGCCTTTGGGCTAGTTACAGTACTCCTAACATGGCGAAAGTAAGGGGAATTGACAAGTGAAGTGAGTTATGATGCAGCTTTAAGTGTATAATAAGGCTACCTTGAGTGCTTTTTGTTGTTGTTCGAAACATGGATGTAAATCCAATTGTTAGTACCAACAGAGTATTGAACAGTAAGTCCACAGTTACATCAGTGACACTGATTAACTTTAGTTGGGCTGGGTCTAGCGATTGGATCGAGACTACGAGGTATAACTTGACTAAACAACATAATAATGCGAGCAACTTTCTGCTTTCCACATTATTTTTAAATCATTAATATGGAAATAATATAATACACAGTTCTTTAGAAAGAAGAATAATGTTGACAAAAATAATGTTCTCAAGTTGTATGGAAAACTCTGGAGATAGGTCCAAAGAATATACAACTTTTCACAAAGATTTTCAAGTTCATTTTTCCAACATGAAATTTTCAAGCACTATTCTTCTGTCCAACAAATAATAACCACATTTTTTTTAGCTTGCACGTTTCCGGAATACATTCATTATTTTAAAAGGCCTTGATTCTGTTTCAAATCACAGCAGCTGAAGCTCTGCCTGTGACTGGTGCAAACATAAAGCTATTTAGCACACTAACTGTTCAGAAATTATCCTCTATATCTTTTGGAATCTCATTAACATGAATGCTCCCACTTTTCCTTTACCTAACATTGTACTCTTTAAGCATATACCGGTGATGACCATGGTTAATGCTAACCAGGTCTCCCTTTAATTAGGGTTTTTATATCACTTTGGGAATTACCTGGTAAACAGGATCTTCTACATCTTCTTCCAAAATTGTCTAGCACAAAGAAAGTAGAAGATAAGAAACAAAAGGGAAGGAATATGAACAGCAGATGTTCAAGAGCTGAATTCAGGTATCAGAGAGCAAAAGAACTACACATTGTGTCCTATTTAAGAACAGGCATATATATCATTGCAGGTTACCCTTTACCAAACACTGTGTAGCATCTTAGTATATCGGAAGGTATCCAGTAATAAGTAAAATGCATCTGCTGTGAAAATGATCCTGTTTTAATGATAACCAACAACACCATGGAAAGAACAATTTTATTGGAAATGTGACCATTTCACATGAGCAATATTCTCACCAAATTCTATGTTGTTTTTAATCCTTGAATTTTATCATGGCAATACTAGTTAGAGTTACTTTCACAACCAGGAATGGATCTTTTAAAACTAATTTTATTTACACTGTAGAATTCTGTAACTACTAACAATTCTCTACTACCACTGAATTTTCTCACTGGTATCTATGGCATTGACTCAATTGATTCATTTCTGGAAAAGGACCTAAGACCCATAGTTCTACCAAGAATAGCAAGATACCTGATAAACTGCTTGTTCACACTGTTTATCTTTCTGTGCCTTCTTCTCCAGTTCTTCCCTTTGCTTCAGCTCATAAATGAGTTGAAAGAGGTCTCGCAAATCCAGAATTACAGGCTCTGCCTACAAGAAAAGCAAAAATTATGATTATTTTTATAATAGGGGAAACAAAAGGATAGTGAACAAAAGTCTGATGTTCCCTGAAAAGTCTAGATAACAATAACAAAACAACCTGTAATGGCTCCACTGAAATCAGTGGTATTGACACAGTCCTCTTCAAGAGAAAGCCTTTCAAGAAGATGAAATGAGTGCAGTGATGAAGTTCGAAATGATCTGTCTAGTAAGTCAACTTGTAAAGTTTGGTAGTATTACATACAGAACACTGTGTCTGGTAGAGGTTCTTCTTTGGCTTGGAATCTTAAATGAGATTCTTGCCTATGTGCTGACAGTTGTCAACAAACCACTGCCATAACCTGATTTCCAACCAAATGTGGGAAAGTTATTCAAATGTAGTATCTTATTGTCAATCAACCTCTAAATGATTATTGTGAAATTAAATTAAATACAAGCAAAACCTTTTTTGCTGTTGTCTGCATATAAGTATTTTATTGATAACACCCTTTCTATTGATGAAATTGACATTGATTCTGTGAATTGCATGATAAGTCAACCCAACCAGGCAGCATTTCCTCTGATGCTTATCTTGTTTATGATTTTTTTTTCAAATGTCTTTTGGAGCTGCATGCCAGATTTAAAACTCCCTCTTCTTTCCAGCTGGATGTACTGTGGGATGTATGGGAAGCTGAAAGAAAAGTACAATTGCTAGAGGGTAAGGCAATTATGTGCATACAAATGGCACCACCAGCACCAAAGAACCAAAATGTGGGCCCAGGTAACTTCCAGATCATCTTTTCCAAATGTTTGTCAAAACTCTCAAATATCAAACCTATTTATCAACAACTGAAATGTCATATCAATTAGAGATGGAATTTTCAAAAATGTTGAAGCCACAGAAATAATTGTTATTGTTGTAGCCTTTTAGAGATTTGGGAGGGGGAAAATGGAAAATATACAATCCTGTTTATAAAGCTTCTTTTACACAAATAAATGTTACTTTAGTAGCATAAAACCTGTTGGCCGAAATCCTGTTGCATAACTGACGCCTGAAGAATGGTGAAGATGTCAATGATAGGGGGAGCTTTTTGGTAATTAAAGACTTCCTACATTTGTTCCATAGACCATCTAACTCATGAGTAATCTGTTTCATTGCGTGAATTGTCCTTAATGACTGAAAAGCTTCCCCTGCTGACATCCAGGGCTGGTGATTTTTTTTATAATAAAGGTTATGAAATACTTTTTTTTTTTTTGTATTACAAACATTGTCTGACCAATCTCATTTTCTTAGCTATCACTTCCACAGTTTTGATGTCTTTTCCCCCACTCATTTTTGTTGTGGTCTCTCTCCAATAGCCCTTGGAAAGAAACTGGGGGAAAACAGTTCCCCCCCCCCCCAAAGACTGTTTCAGTCACTGAGGTCCTAATTAAGAGCCATCACAATCATTTTATAGAAAGGATGAGAGCAATCACCTTCATATTCAGGAAGTTTTGTTTTGAAAAACTGTTAACATCCATGAATTTTGAGTGAAATTAAGTCAAAAGGGCTAAACTAGTGACACCATAGCTCTTCATGACTAAATATTCCAGGACTTGAAATCCATGTGACTAAATCCCCATCAATAATTGCACTTTGGCTTTGTGAAACTTATTCTTAGGACTGCAGCCCTAAGCATTTTGAAAAGGCAAAGAAACAAAAAACAAAAAGCCACCCCATCCATATTAGTGAATTCATTTGTACCTTGCTTTATTGGTCTGGCTGTACATTTTTAACTAGGCTGAGGTTCATTTCTATATAAGCTAATTATATTTGCAGATTAATGATTATTATAATTATAAGCATAAAAGGCATTGCTTATATTTATTAGTAGGTTTTAATACAAAGAAATGAGAGTAGACTATGCAAAGTAGCTATTTGTTTTCCATCATTTTCTATTTAAATGAGTCTAGCAGCCTAAGTAAACTTATTTGTATTCAGCTAGTGTAGCCAGTTTAATTAGAAAGGAAAATAATTACTAATTAGAAGGAATGCATCAAGAAAAAATTGAGAAGGGTCTATTGTATTCCTTTCTTTCCAAGACTGGTATTGCTAAACTGCCATCTCAGAACATTTATTCAGGCACTTCTGACAGGATTATAAACTGCATAAACAATGCTTGTAGGTTGCCCTTTCAAAACAGCAGTTTTCTCAGACAGAGCTATCAAATTGAGTTAAACTACAGAAAATGACAATAATCTTGATACTTACTGCCTGGGCTGTTTTTATTGCCACAAATCTATGATTCCCTTCCTTTCCACACACATATCCAAAGGCCCGATGGTCTGTGATATCCTTTGCAATGTATGAAATTTCATGAACTGCATGATGGTGCTGTAGTAACTGTTTATTAAAACAAACAAAAAAGGCAGAAGAAAGCAGAGGGCATATTTATTCAAAACTCACACTCTAACTGAGGCACAACATTCAGTTCTATGAGGAATAAACCTGAATGGTAGCGGTGTTACAGTGAAAATAAATGCTCTTGTTGCATGTCCTTCAAGACTATTTCCGATGAATTTTACCACATTCTATAGTGATTTTCATGCTTTCATGTGTTTCTTTAGTGTTCTCCACAGTTGTCAGGACAGACAGACAAGACAGGACAATTTGGGCACTTCTTTATCACTAGCTCTCAAGGAAAATGTGCCCTACAAAAGAATGTTTGTTGTGTCTGTATGTATATCGAGGGTGACTCTTTGGGAGAGCAGACATAGGACAGCAGGTGTCCAATTCCAATTTACACTCTTTTGTTTGAATGCCAGAGGCAATCTATCTGGATTATCAGGTACAGATTACCAGCATAGCTGACCAATATGATCTTGACCACCAAGTGTGTTCATTAGGTTCCAACTAAAGGGGCCGCAGAATTTCTTCCGGACCTCCATGACCACCCTGTGCCTGCTAGAGTGTGCCTATCATTTTTACATAGTAGGATATATCCAGTCACTTTCATTTTGTGCTCACAGTTTGCAATTCATACTTCAAGCTTTCTCCTTGCTAGTGTGCTTTCCTTGCTATGTATCTGGTTAGTTCCTTCCCTCCAGCATTTCTTGATCTCTGGCATGCAAAAATACTTCATTGTGGCTCAGGGAGAGTCAAGCCCAGCTTTTTCTTTAATAGCCTTCTTTTAAGAATTATCAGCACATAAATAGTTACTTTTGACAACACTAGTCTTCCTGCTCAAATATTTCCCTTCCCATTAGGATAAAAAAGCAGCAGAGCAGCTATGCCTTTCTGTTTAATTAGTGACATTTAATTAGCAACCGGGGATAGGAATTCATCTCAATACCTTATTTTGCCTGTATTGTGTGCCTTATTTTGTATGTCAAAAGACAAAAATGCTTTAGTTTCATTGCTTATATTTCCAGCTGTTTGTAATTAACGTGAAAAAATAAGAAACCTCCACAATACACAAATTTTTGCTTATTTCATTCTTGCAGGTGAGAATGAAAAATTTCAAATTTTTTCTCCCCATTGAGCAGGACCAAGATAGTTTTTTGTGCATTTTTTACACTTCACTACTTTTATTTTTGCTAGATACTCACAAATGTTTGCAAAACATTTTGTGTAAATGTATGTTGTGCAAAACCTCTACATTTTGCAAGGGAGAAAGGGTATTTCGGGTAAACAAGTTTTTTCCCACAAGGCTTTCTGTATAAAACACATTTTTTTTTTGCTAAAGCTGTGCTGACAAAAAAAAGTCAGCAGTATTTGACAGATCTTCTGACAGATATCTCAAAGGCTGAAATTCTGTCAAAACTACAAACATCGATTTACACACATTTTAATCCCATTGCCTTTTCAACTTAATGCAGCAACATAAAATTAAGAAGTCAAAACTTCTACAGACACTAAGACACTGGTATAAATTAGGTGACATTTTATTTAAAAATAACTTTTCATCAGCCACACATTGGCCCAGATTCTATTGTCTAGTTATGTTAGTGGAAACAAAAATGCATAACTGCTTCTAGTATAGTGCTATGTCAGATAAGAATTGTAAGTTTCACAGGTTATTATATAAATTCAGTGCTGTGTCACTTGCCAAATATCTTCCTTAAAATTGGCAGAGAAGAGTGCTGTGTTAGTGACAGAAGAGGGGTCTGCGATCCCAATAAGAATTGTAATGATTTGAGTTATGGTGAGATTCTTGCCCTCAGAATTACCTGGGATAATTAAACATTCCATGTGAATGACAACAGTGGTTTAGCTGCCATTGCTAAATTCCACAAATCAACCTGAATCAATGGAGAAAGCTTCCCTGTCTAGTAGCATCCCTTTCTGTTACATGAATCATAATCTCTGAAGTATCCTCATCCTAACAACAAGTTATCTAAATAACATTTTCATACCAAAAAAGTAATATCAACTTATCATCGTGGAATGGATAAATTGTTTCTATGGAAGGTGATGTCTAGGGTCAAAATGTGCTTATTAGTTCTAATCAAACACAGTAAAGTCATATTATCCATAGAAACTCATTTACATCCAGTCAAATATATATTATGCTATACTGCCGATAATTTCAGCAACAGTAAGTTAATTTTAGAGTATAGTGTAATAATTTTTCATGAGAATTACAGGTTCTCCAGTGTATTAATGGTATGATCTTATTTACATAATGTAATTGCACTGATTTACTAGATTTCCCCCCTCTGTGTTCAAGATGCATATTTTCTCTTCAATCACAAAATAAAGTATCTCTCTCCAAATGTATATTGTAAGGAATGTTATCTCTGGCTCCTATGACATCAAAGTTCTTTGACATTATGTTATTGATTATTAAGCAATGTTTGCACAGAGCTTACACCATAATCAGACTCCTTACTTGTAGAATTAGACGTAAACATTATTCTGCTATGGGAAAATATCACCTATGATGCTGAGAGAGCAGATGGAAACATTTTAATTTATTGGAGAATCCTCATTAACTGCAGGAAAATCATTATATCTAATGTCTGATGATGCCAAAGTATTATGTTGCTAACTATACTAGGCTATTAAGTAGTAAGCTATGCATTCCTATAGCCATAATCCTTGACATATCCAGATTATGTCATATTTAGAAGGATATCTGTCAAGTTTTTTTGGGTGAGTGGGTTTTAGACTCTCTCAAGTGCAACATTTTTTGTCTAGGAGCAGTAGCTGGGAATGTGATGCTGCATATATCAGTATGTTAGAAATGTGAGGTAAGGTCATCTGGAATATCATTGTTAGACATTAATTACTTTAGATAATATGAATATGCATCTGTTAATATATAAAATTACACACATGTAAACATTCAAACAAAACATAGTCAAATATAGACTCTTTTTCATGGTGCAGTGGTTAAATAACAGTACTGCAGCCAAGAATCTGCTCACAACCTGAGTTCAATCCCAATGGGCTCAGGTAGCCAACTTAAGGTTGACTCAGTCTTCTATCCTTCCGAGGTTGGGTTTCAAACATCCAAGCTATACACCCACAAAGTGGGTCTCCCCAGGAAAGTGCCCTTTAGTAGGTGGCTTGGGGAAACACAATCTGCACCAAACATGGGGGGATTGTAAAGGAGAGCCATGGGAAACTTCTCTGTGATTTTGGTGTCCCTAGGTGTCTGGGGGGAACTTTCCTGGGTGTGCTCTTTGTGGGTGTATAACTCAGATATCTGAAACTCAATCTTCACCAAGCTTGAAGGGATTGTAGAGGAGAGTCAGCAGAAGCGTCCCTGCAATTTTGGTGTCTCTAGGTGCCTGGGAGGGCCATTTTATAGCCAAATGAATCAATGAATCAAAAATTGCTTAAAAAATTCACTGATTTGTATTTGTCAGGGATAGTAATTCATATGAATATGAATCGATGAAATAGCAATTTTTGAACAAATTTGGTAGTTTTTTCAATTTCTGCCCATCTCTAATGTTCACCAAAGATGCTAATGGAGCATATTTCAGTTAATGTTTTATAGCCAAATGAATCAACAAATTAAAAATTGCTAAAAATTGATTCATTTTTGTTGGGGACACTGGTTCATACACATACGAATCAACAAATTAGCGATTTCTGAATAAATTTGGTGATTAAATTTTTTTTAACTCGTGCCCATCTCTAATTGCTATAAATCAGTTAGAAGTGCTTAAGTAGTAGAGGAAAGCACAATATTTAAATTTATTTCCATCTTCAACTCAGTGTGTGTTCTGTTTACTTACCTGCTTATTCCCCTACCAAAAAGAAGTAAACACTTTAAAAAAAAATCTGAACAACAAATATCAGCAAAACCTTCTGACTAGCCTGATTCTGAACAAAATTAACTTTGTCTACCAAAGAGATGTTGATCTGGATGCTTGCAGGATAAGCTGTAAATAAGCACAATTTAAGATACTACACAGTACCATTACTGATAATATTTTTCAGATAAAGCAGGAGTCCTGATAGCACAAGGAAAGGCCAGTGTGCCCACATTTGTATGTACACATGTCATAACATCATTACTGATAACAGATTGTGGTTTAGCATCCAACTGCTGGCTTTCTGAAGTGTGAGCCAGTATGAAAATCTTCAACTTGGATCTTAAATAGGCTGGGGTTTTTGGGGTTTTTTTTTTTAGCACTGAATCAAAATTTACAATCCAATCCTTTGCAAAGTTAACTGCCTCTAATACCACTGAAAACCAGAGATTTCATGAGGATAAAAATATTTCTGTGACACAGATATGAACAGCAGCCGAATTAAAGAAAATATATTTCCACAACATACACATAACTATGCTCCAACTACAGATGCCGAAGAAGAAACTAAAAACATTTATGAAAGTGTCCAGGGGAAATTTATCACACACCGAAACAGTATGATTACCACAGGAGACTGAAATGTAAAGGCAGAACCTAAATCTTGCTGGATAATTTGGCCTAGGAGTAGGAAATGAAGCATTAGAGAGACTCATAGAATTCTATGTAACCAACAATGTCTTTACTGCAAATACATGCTTTAGGTAAGGACACTGATCCATACAGAATTTGGCAGATCACTGTGCAAAAAGACTGGTGTAAAATGGGGGAGGCATGAAAAACAGGACATGGAACAGGGACTAATTTTCACAGGAATCCAAGAAACATCACTGAGGGGAAGTCTCAGCAAGGAGCCCATACAGGGTGGGAGATGGAAAATGGCCAGAGACAAGAAATTTTCAGAGTAATCTGCACATTCCTCTCTGTTTTTATCACAGTTTACAGCTTCTGCTATCATTTCATTCAGCTAAACCTGCTTGTACAAACTCTGCCCAAGGCCACACAGGCTGGTTCTACTCACAGGAGACACAGTGAGGAACTGAACTCCCAACATCGGGCTCTGCTACTCAGCTATCCAGCCAGAAATGGGATACTACAAATGTTGTTCAGTATGCTCAGGGAACTTTTTTTACATTTAACTTTAGAAAATACTTTGGAATTTTAAAAAATGCCTATATTCAATCTGAAGCTTTGAATGGATGTTTTTATTAAATGTTTTTATTTCAAGGCTTTCATTGTTATATCTAATCTATATCTATATGATATAATTTTGCCTACTCAAGGCATTTGGTAAGGCTATAATGAAATCCCTAAACTGATAAAATTACAATTACTGTACTTCACTTAGCTAGAAATACAGTTAAATAATCTATCAATACGTTTCGGTCTTTTGTACTGTATTACTATTTTACATTTAGGAAATGTGTATAAAACCTATTTTTCTTACAAGATATTTCCTGTATCTCTTTTTCTTCCTCAGAAACTGACCTTGTCTGGGATCTACCTTCTCTCAGTAGATCAGTGTTGCTCATAGCACCACTGAAATGTGTGTACATTTATCTACAGTACTTCAAATGACAGACATCTGCACAGTTTTTCCAATCTTGTTTTCCTCAGGCATCTTCTGTGTACATAGAGTCGATGAGATCAGCAATATTTAGCTGCATTTTAAAAACTAAATGGAAGACTGTGTCTGCAGACCAGTGGGTTGAATGCCTGACCAGCAACACTGATTATTTACTTGCTTTATTTATCTTTGCCACATATATCCTTTATGACCTTCAGCTGTTCAGCTTCCTCTATCCTCCCTGTTATAGCTGCCAAAATTGTTGAATAGAAAACTTCATCTTACCTTTCTGAACAGAATTTTAACCTTAAAATGTTTTAAAATATCTTTGATATCATACTGCAAGGCAGAATAAAGGAGTTATGCATTCTTCGGTCATTTCTTCCTACTATCATATTAAATAATGACTGAAATCTTTACAGCATGCAACAACTATGACATCAGCCAGTGACCGAAATCTTTAATTTAAAATAAAGTTTCCAACGCCCCCCCCTTCAGGTTCTCAGTCTCCCTTGGGCTTGGGGAGGCCTTTTAGATCCTCAGGATGGGACGAACCTTCTTTTCCTATTGTAAAACTGTTACTGGTACTCCTGCTACCAGATTGAGGCTGCTGGAAGCAATCCGGTGACAATTTTGTGATATGAAATGCTCCCACCCATTGCAAGGCTCCCAATGGCTTCCCCAGGGCAAAAGGGATCTCTAGGAAGCCTCTGAACCTGAGGGGGAGGGATAAGACATTTAATACTAAATTAAGTATTTCCATCACCAGCTGATGACATCATCCTCATTATGCAGTGTAAAGTTACATCAACTGGATTTGGAACTGGAAGACACCAAAGTCTACTTTCCAAAGCTTTTCCAAAACCTGGATGCATTCAGAGCCTCTCACCTAGCATCTTGACACCCCTCACATTTGTCTTTTTAGCGATCTGTGAGAATGGCAGTAAACTGTAGCTCTCTTACAATCCTACAAATATCAGTGGTGTTTAAATAGCATCTTAACTCCTATAAATGTTTTCAAGGTACAACACATGGAGAAAACTGTAACAACAAATAGCTGTTTAAAAATAAAAAGCGAAAGTTGTGGCAGGAGCTTGGAAATCACCCTAAATTATTATTACAGATTAATAGCAATTGATTACTATTAATTAGATTAGTCTTAATCATCAGTTATCATTTTTAACTCTCTCCCATTTAATCTCAGATTATTTTATTGTATTTTATTGTATCATGACTTACAGAGGTTTCCATTTATGGCTTCACTAAATGATTAATTTTGTTTTTAGTCTCCATTTATAGCTGACCCTCTAGATGAGCCTGGAGGAATTAGATCTCTTGATTTTCCCATTTCTCTCAAGCTGTTAAGAGTATGTCATAAAGTCATTCCTCCCCTTAACCTTAACCCCCACTTCTTTTATTTGCCCTCCAGTCCTGGTGTTATCAGTCAAGTCAATCAATTAAGTACTTAGTAGGTCAGCCATCTCTTCCAATAAGAGGGTTAGTTTCTGTGACAGGCACAGCAACACAGCTATTGCCTTATTTTTAGTAAGATAATTAATTTACTGCAGTACTACTGCAGCAATGTAGCAACATTGTACCTATAGTCTTAAGGTCACAATCAGAGCAAAAGGAAATTGTTAAAGTAGCAAAACTCACCCAAAAACAGAAACAGAATACTTGAATCAAAGAAAACCCAGATATTCCATACTATACGTAAGTGAAGCAGGAATTACAGATAATGACATTTTATATTATTTTACCTTCAGAGCTTGGCATAAATTATGTATAATTCCACAGAAGTGTAGGGAGCAAGGCTGTCAAGTCTAAGTAGACAGACTTAGATTTAACGTCTCAACAATACGCTAAAAAGAACACATCCTGATATCTTGGTAATGCTTGAATTAGTTAAAACATATTGTTTTAAGATGTATAATCTATTTGTATTAATCCTTTTTTTCCATCTTTTGGAAGGAACAAAAATCCCTGTAGGAATACAATTCACCTGGGAACAAAACACCATCTATCTAGAGGGCATATAAGGCAATATGGGATTTCCATCTTAGTCACACAGGCTGACAGCAGAGTGATAATATCTGCCAACTTTCCCTCCCAGTTCTCAATCACATTGTTATGCCTCTCACTATCCCTTGCTTTAATCATTCAGCCTTTGCACATTTGTTATGACACGATCTGGGCAGCATCTTCTGTTAGCCTATACAGCTCTATCTACTCCACTGCTCCTAAGCATCTTTCCTATAAGGCAATTGCCTCGCTCTACTTCATGGCAGTGTTTGCCATATCAACACATGGACATCATTCATGCAATGAACCACAAATGCGAACATAGGTATCCACTGGATTTCTCCTTTCTGTAACTGTCCTTCCGAGGTTCTCCATCATATTTGTGAAAAGAGATATTGGTGGGATCACCTCACCAAATGTCTCCAGTGGGGAGAGAAATTCTCTAGCAGAGGTGTGGCTCCACATATATAGTAGATGTAGCACTGCTTTGTTCTTTTCTACCAAAGTTTTTTATCTTTCTTATGCTGGCAAATGGCAGCACTGGCAGTCTGGCCATCATTTTGCTTTCCTTATAGCACCATTTACCTACTGTCATTCTAGGCATTGTTGAAAAGGTGGTGATGGTGAGGCAACCAGCAAAGATATAAAATATAAAATAAAATAAAAAAACAAATATTTTAAAAATGGTGGGGATTTTTTGGAAATAAATCTGCAAAATTGCCTTCTAGGGGAGTTAAAAAAATAATGAAAAAATCCTAATCATTTCTCCAAGATGTGTCTTCTAAGAAATTTTACTGTGGCACTTGTTATTCTTCAGGATATAACACATCCCTCTGTTCTTATGAAAGTTATTGAGGGTTCGCTGTTGATACTTTTTATGTCTACCGCAAATGCTTAGAATATAGTTCCTTCCATAAAAGTCCTGTAGCAGGTATGAGGGAAGGCAATGTTGAGTAGCGATGTGCTCTTTTGTGGATTTGGACTTCTCCAAGAATTCTGCAGACCAGAAATCCAAATCAGCACACCTGCACTCTCCCTGCACTCCACTGAGCAAGGCTTTTTTTCTTTTTAAATAAATCAACAACAGGATGAAACAAAAAACAGGAAGGCTGGAGTTGCTGATGGTGCAGACAAGCCACTCAAAAGCTTTCCTCTGCGAGGGAACCAAACCTACAGGTGTGCTAATTTGAGTTTCTGGACTGCAGTTCCTGAAGAATTCTGGAAATTGAAGTCCAAAAGCATGAAAGACCATGACCCTAGTGTTGTATTTGGCTCCAGCAAAAAAGGTGCTTGCCATAATTTGTCCTCTATTTTTTCCAGGTTTATTTCCAAGCTTTCATTTGTCTGCCTCTTTCTCAGGGCCTTTTAGAATTGCAGAGTGGTGGGAGGGGATGATGCCTCTCCCCTCCCCACTTATTCCTATTATATACCCTACAGCTTCCCAGGCTGCCCACACTTCCTGACATGTGACATTTTCCCCTAGGGCTTTAACTAAAGGGTGAAAAGCAGGGAGATTGCTAGCTGCTCCAAATGTGACTACACAATGAAAGACAAAATGTGCACACACACACACACACACTACACTCTTTAGCTACCTCATAGATAAATAAGTTCAGCACCGGAATTCTGATTCTTGCTCATAAAGAGTATTTTCAAAACTTTTCTGCCTTTGGAATCCTTCCTGAAGGAATTTATTTTCTATCAACTTGAATGAGAATGGTCAACATTCTCACATGAAAATGTTAAAGTACAGCACTAGTTATGACAGAGTTCATGATACTTTTTTGACATTATAGATTGTCATACGCAGGAGGGGCAGGATCTGTTCTGGATAATCCCAGATACAGGACACATAATAATGGGCTCAATTTACAAGCCAGATTTTGGTTGAATATCAGGAAAACCTTCCTAACTGTTAGAGCAGTACAACAATGGAACCAAGGACTTCGGAAGCTTGTGAGTGCTCCAACACTGGAGGTATTTAAGAGAAAATTAGACAGCTATCTGTCAAATATACTTTGATTTGGATTCCTGCATTGAACAGAGAATTTGACTCAGTGGCCTTATAGGCCCCTTCCAACTCCATTATTCTATGATTCTGTGAAATATATACATACATTCAGATATGAACTTTGAGAGGATACACATGCATATACAGATGATTAGAAAATGGGCAAGAACAAATGAGAATGAAATAGCCAGCATTAATACTCACCTATCTCTTACAGTGACTGAGAAATAGAATAGAAACAATTTAAACAAACAAACACTGTAAAACAGTGCAACATCTTTGTCCTTTTTAAACAAGGAGGGCCAAGTGGCCTCTCCAACTGTCGCTGGACTGCAATTTCCTGCATTCTTCACTATTATTTATGCTCACTAGTGCTAAGGGGAGTTGCAGCAAAGCAGTATCTAGAGGACTGCACTGTGTCCAACTCTGTGTTTATACAAGTAATCATCCCTCCCCCACAAGTTAATAATAAAAGCCACCCATGAATAATGGCGGATTTTCAAAAAGAATTTGGGGTCTAGAATAGGGCACATCTCTCTTTGCGTGAAAGAGATTTTTAAAGTCAGAAGCCCTTCTGGACATATGAAAGCTCTTGGATACACATAAAAATAAATCCTACTATTGTAGTTTTTTTTTAGTATTGCCGCTACTGTTTTATCTGAGGTTTTACTTTGTGGTTTTATGATACTGTATTTTCATGTTCTGCCTTTAATTCACTGCAAGCCACCTTGGAAGCTGAAAAAATGGAGGTCAACATATGAGAGATTTTAAATAATAAAACTGTAAGACAGAGATCTTGGGAAGGAGGTTTGAGTCCAAGATTTTAGCTACTGAGTGTTGCATATGTGTCCGAAATAAACTCCTGTGTATTTGCTATGAAGAGTCCAGTACTATTATTTGAATCCATGTTCCTGAAGAATATATAATGTCAAACCAGTCCTCAGGCATATCTGCAGGCACAGTCCACCCATTTCAATGTCACTGTATGCAATGTATTGTCAAAAGAACTGCAGTGGTTGGAACCTCCAAAATGAATACCCTGCAGCTTTCATAGTTAAATAGCTTATCCAGAAACTTTAATGCATATTATTGTTTACAGCAGCAATATAGCTTTGCATGTGCCAATAATGCTTTTTGCACTGTGCATTTTAGCACTGGTAAACGCTAATATGCATGGCTATGCAACTCTATTTGCCATAGCCTCTAAAGATAGCCCCCACAAGTATAAATTAGAGCTGAAGAAGTGGGGCTAGGGCCAGGTTTCAGGAGGCCCTAAGCAAGGTGCCCACTTGTGCCTTCTTCACAAAGGGATATATGAGCTTATCACCAATACTCCAGTACAAGTGGTTGCCTCCCCCTTCTTTTACATTTACATGGGGTGAAGTTTCAGGTACAGTGACTCAATAAAGCTTTTTGCATCCTCCCCAACTATGTCTCCTGGATGAGAACACTGTGGGGAAAATGCTATCTGGCCATAGCTTCTATACCTTTCAGCAAAGGCCTCGGTTTCTTCAATGTAAAATGGAAGTAGTAACAATCTACCTTGCACAGTCATTATAAAGATGTGCAAGTGTGCAACAGTCAGATCCAGCAGAAATTATCCGATCAGGCCTGCACATTGCATGGCTGAGAAAAACCGCAGGAAAATTCTGATGCTTCTCACAAATATTCCCTTCTTATCTTCTTCCCCTTACCTTGGATGATGGGTGGAGTTTAACACTAGCTGTGTGCCGTCTTAGTCATTTATTTATTTATTTAAAATATTTATATGCCACCTTTCTCCTAACACAGGGGTCTCCAAACTACAGTCCATGGGCCACATCCGGCCCACCTTGCCGTTTTATCCAGCCCGTTCCCTTCAGCCCATGCATGCGCAGGGGCAGGCGTCCAGGCAGGTGGGGGTGCATGCGTGTGTGTGTGTGGACGTCCATGTGGGCGGGGGTGCAGGTGTATGTGTGCGCAAGCACATTCCGTTGGCCCTCAAAAATGTGAAAAATATGATATGTCCCTCAAGCTCAAAAGTTTGGAGACCCCTGTCCTAAAGGACCCAAGGCAGCTTACAGTATTAAAAGAAACAAAGTTAAAAACCAAATAATAAGTTATTACAATATTTAAGAAGCATTAAACAAATATCACATTAAGACTCATAATAAGATCAAGATTAAAAACAAAAGTTATTATCCCAGAATGCCCCTGGGTTCAACTATATCAAAGCCCAGAGGCATTATAGGGTTCTGCTGTAGCGTTGGCTTTACAGTGCAGCCACCATCCCTAAAAGGTGAAACATCCCTAACAATTTTTGCAAAAGTGTATCATTCTGTAAAAGCAAGGAAAGTTTGTGCTATTTTGGGAGAAGATGATGTTATTTGTTTGATGGGGTCCCTTGGCTTGGTAGAGTTCTAGCAAATTATGCAGCTACGATTTCTCTTTTTGGACCCCCAAAAAAGACTGGTTGTACAAATGGCAAGGATCTGTTTATTTGACACACATTTCCTGGGTGCAAATGTTACATTAATTGCAACAGCACCACAAGTGAGTCTGTTATGTTTCCATTTTACACAAAGAAGTTGAGGTTTAATAACTTGCCTGGATGTATACTCTAAATCTCACTCAATTTAGCCAAACTCAAGAAAATTTACTTAATTTGAGGAGAGAAAGATGTTCTGCTAGTATTCAGTATTTTTTAATTGAATAATAAAAAAGGACATAATATTTGACAGTAAATGAAATAGGCCCACTGGATGGTAAGTTAACAGACTCTGAGAGAAATTTTAATAGGGGTGTTTTCTTGAAGCCCTCTCAATATTAAATACAGGGATAGTGACGTGGAACACTACATAGATACATGTATACTTTGGCTTGTCTGATGCAAAGAAATGCATATTTTGGCTTGTGCGACACAAAGAAATGCAAGAAATGAAGAGTTCTTCAGCTAAAGATGAGACTTTGATGCAAAGAGCCATGCTGCTATGGCACACACAAAGTCACCCCCTTAAAAGCCATGACAGATCGTAGCCTCCTCGATTTTCAAGGTGTACAGAGCAGCAGCAGCAGCTGGCAGTATCCAGTTTTTGAAGCAAAATGAACAGTTGCAGAGTTCAAATACTTAAGATTCCCTGAGGATACAGGTTCAAAACTCAGCAAGGTCAGATCATCTTCACATTCTCAGAAAGTGAAGAGATTTCGGCACAGGGAGTTTACTTCAAAAGAGACAACTGCCATCACTTCTCTCCCTTGCAGACCTTACAGACATGATACATTGGGATTTAAGTTAGTCCACGAAGACAGTGTGGGAAGATATGTCTCCAGGTTGATTACTTGAAAGGAATCGTCTTCCCCCAATCCCTGTTTATTTTGCCTCTAATAAGGAAAATATCTCCTACAACATACAAAATACAGGAAGGATGAAATGGGAAAGAAATATGTATTCTGTAGATTCCTATGACATCCTCTTTTACTTATTTACCAAATCAGGTTAGGACAGGTGGATACAATAGTGAAGCATTTACCTGGGAAACCACCCACATTATGTATATACAAGTGGTGCCTCGCTAGACGATGTTAATCCATTCCGCGAAGATCACTGTCTTGCGAAAACATCGTCTAGCGAAGCACGTTTTCCCATTGGAATGCATTGAAATCTCTTCAATGCGTTCCAAGGGAAAACTCAGTCGTCTTGCGAAAATCTCCCATAGGGAAACATCGTCTAGCGAGTGCGGGTCCCCGTCGGAATGCACTGACAGCTGCACTGACAGCTTTTGACCACTAGTCGGCGCATTCCTATGGGGAAACCTCATCGTCTAGCGAAAATTCCCCATAGGAGACCATCGTTTTGCGAAGCGCAGTAGCGATCGCAAAAAGGCATCATCTAGCGATTTCCTCGTCCTGCGAGGCAATCGTCTAGCGAGGCACCACTGTACAAAGCAATGTTCCCACCCTAACTATGCTGCTTTCTAAAATAAATATTTCCTCCCTCCCTCATCTCCCAAAAAGCCTCAAAACAGCTTCTAATAACAGAACACTCCAGATTCAAACATCAATAAATTATGAGGAAAATGCACAGCCAAAAATATTGAAACATACACTGTCCTATATAATTTATAAATGCCTGCTTCGGTAGAAAACTGTTTTTATTTCAAAAGCCATAAGCTTCTTCTGGCAGTGAGCTACAAATTCAGGATCCTAGTTCAAACAGTGGCATGCAGTCAAATAGTGAAAAGTACTCCATTTGATTCACTGGAATACCATATTTCCTCTCTCTCTCTCTCTCTCTCTCTGTATGTGTGTGTGTGTGTGTGTGTGTGCGCGCGCGCACGTGTGCATGCGCACAACTGTGTAATATACTAGCAGAGGAAATGCTAGATTTAGTTTATCTTTTCCTAATGCCACACCCACCAGTTAAGTCCACAGCATCTGTCTCACAAACAGAAAACGACCATCTGTTCTGCCTGAGCACATTTTCCTGGTGTGACAGCTACTACCAAAATCTGCAGGAGGAGAAGGCCAAATCCTTAAGGGATGAATTCCTTTAAAGCAGAGCAGTCTTCATTTTAAACTAGCCTCAAAAACAAGTCCATCAGCAAGTCCCATGCACATTTTTACCAGGCCACATGCTCATGCGTACACTGAAAAAAAAAATATTCTCACTGAAAGAACAAGGAAAAAGCCATGTGGTTCCTGAGATTACACAAATGTAAGAGTGGGTGATAGCTTTTATTAAACCACTTAAAAATCAAATAAATTGCAAGCTTTCATGGAGAAAATTCCACTGCATCAGGCTTAGCACAACACCTTCATGTATAATGCAGAAGAACTGTAGATAAGAGTTCAAAAATTGATGGTACATGTCTGTGAGAGGCGATGTAAGTCCTCTTGAAGCTGTGGTCTCAAGCACCCTTGCAACACCACTCTTAAATCCAAAAAGCAGCCAATTATCCTTTGATTGCCTCTCCCCTCCCCACATTGCCTACCCAAAACATGAAGTTTCTTTTTGGCTGTGAGGATGGGGAAAAATTGTTGTTAGAATAGCCTCAGTGCCTTTCCTGACCTGTCTCCTGGAGGTTCTTCTTGCAACAACTAATCAATCAAATGCCCATTTGCAGAGTGTCTTCAACTGTCCTGTCCCCCTTACTCTTACAGAATGGGGTGAATCCTGCTAACAAGACAGAGAGCACTTTGCCCTCTGAATCAAAACAAGTTTTCCCTTACAATGAATGGCCTGGCAAAACACAATTGCACCCAATTAGCATAGTGGATTTTATTGTATACATTTGAAGGCTCATGTGTAAGCAAACTGAGCCAAGTACCAGATGCTTAAACTGGGTCCATCTATTCCATGCCCCTTATGTTAAAGCTTCATGTTTTCTACTTCAATGTAGTAATTTCCATGTTGACTCCAAAACAATCTAAAGAAGCTCTATGCAATGTAGACAATTCTGGGACAGACAATCTCAAACTGGAGTAAGCAATATGTCCAACCTGACTATCTCCCATCCTGGAAGATATGGGCTGGAGAAGCATTGACAGGACCTGTGCTTAGACAGTGCACATTCTGTGTGACTTATGGACTCAGTACACATCAGCATAGGAACAGGGCAAAGAGATTTAAAGGGCTGTGTCAACCTCTGGCAGACCTTCTTCATTCTTTCTTGCCAACAGATCCATCCTACTTTGGGAATCAGTGTTGACAAAATAGGATGGTGGTGGAGATGGGAGTGGTGGTGATGATAATAACAATGATTTTGCTAGTAAGCAGACTGGCTGAGTTTTCAGTTCCTTCCCCTCCTGGTGATCTAAGCTGGGTAGTTTTTTATCTGCAGATAGGATGATAAACAGGAAGAAGCCGATCATAATTTTGGCAGGTTTTGCAGGGTTATCATACACATGAATCTGATGAACTCTTGGAGGGAACTCTGAGTTAGTAGTGGCTCTTGAGACTTCTTTCTTATGGGGGTTGTGGGGTTCTCTTTGTATCTTATCTGATGCCACCTATTCAAAGCTATAAAGCCTGAGTGGAAGATGAGGGATGCCCTCCCCCAGTACCTGAGAAGGTGTGCTAGTAGGGAAAGGAGTACCAGACTACAAACTTCAACTCAGGAAATGGCTTAGGTTGCCCTAATTGCAAACAAGTGAAATTGCTTAATAGCTTCAGAGTTAGAAGCTCCACACCCAGTATTCTGGAAGATCTTCTTGTAAGCAAATTAATAAACTATGTTGCTAATTTGCACATACTTTGGGGTCTTCACGCATTATTCTACTATGCAGACAATACAACACAGCATACAATAATACTGATTGTTATGTAAACAGAACAAGAAGAAAGACAAGTGGACTACACCAGAAGATGATGGTATAATGAAAAGTTTTCTGAAACAATAAGCCAGGTTGCTTAACTATCCTTGCTTTTCAGGTGTGACTGACAACACAATCACATAACTTAGCTGATATGATACAAATTTCAGAACTAAAGATGATTAAAAGAGCTCAGCTAATTATATTTTATTATGTCTATGAAATAAAAGAAAGAACATTTATTCAGAATAGTAATGGCAGCATTCTCTGGCATGAAAGATGAAAAGCAAATTTAATGTAGCTCAACAAAACACAATGAATGGACCAGATCCCAGTCCAGATTAGATGCCAGGCCTAATTCTACCTGCAGAAATACTAATTGTGGAGAAACACACACAAAGAAAACAGTTCAACCATTATGTATCACCACATACTACCATGAAATATGCTGTCTTGATTTGTTTTTCCTTTATCTATATCCATATTTATATCCATAGCATAATTATCAAAGCAGTAGTTTGCCTACATATGTAAAAGGTATTTTGAATGTATCAGCCGTTAGATACTGTGGCAATCACACTCATTCCAAACAGCTATGTATATATGAATTTATAAAGAACAACAGAAGGTTTGTGTGTGGAATAACTGGAGATGCACGGTTAGCACATACATATCAGTTCAGTGCTGGAATAACTGGTGGATGAATGACAGAATGTTGAATATAGGACAGAATGCTGATTGATTGATGCATTTGGAACATGATGTGAGGCAGCAATGAGCTAGTTTAGAGGAGTTCGTTTGTCTTGGTGTCTGTTTTGAGTAGCCAGTGGGCAACTCAAAACAGAGATGATCTGTCTTGGAGAGTGTGTGTTGTGTGGAGCCTGTCGAAATTGTCAATTTTTAAAGTTTGAAGATAGGAGAGTAATTTATGCAGAAGTGTGGGTGAATACTATAAAATAGTTTTTGTTTACATACTTTTATCAGAGCAACTAAACAAGGAATAAGCTGGAACATTTAACTTAAATATTTTTTTTTGGCAGTCACTTTTATAAGTATACGTGTGAGTGTATGTTTGTGTAATCAGTGCTATTCCACTTGTTTTCACTACCTGATAAATTTTCCTTCCTTTGTTCCTTATATCTGTATTTCCCTATAGAAAATAAAAAACATAGCATCCACATCAACTCAGACTATTAGCTGAAGAATACACAATCTAAACTTGAAGAAGAAGATAGCAGAGTCTACATCAAAGAAAACCTTTCACTTAATACAAGTTGGGGAAAGAAAGCACTAGCTGGTAGCACAGTTTGGATAAGTTTATGATTTGTGTGTGTGTGCTCTTTTGGGATAATGGCACTAAGAAGAGGTGGCTAGGTGAAGGTGCCAAAAGGGTACCTGTGACTACCTGGGGAGTGTGTAACTCACTAGAATATTAGTGAGAAGAGACACCTCCACAAGTATGCAGCAAAGGGTATTTGACTAATTGTCAATTGCCATTCTCCTTTTGGATTCCAACTCCCAGAATTCTTCAAGAATTCCCCAGGTAGAATTCACAGAGGTTCAGATCACAGGCCCACATCTACAGACACCTACATTTTGCTCCCCTGGATCAGGATATATCTCTAAGGCCATATGGTTGCTCTTTTGTTGTTTAGTCGTTAAGTCGTGCCCGACTCTTCGTGACCCCATGGTTGCTCTACTTGTTGTTAATGGACAAAAAGGGAAGTTGCCAAAAAGAACACTACCCTTTCAAGCCATCCTTATTACCTGTTGGATTATAACCTTTTAAATGAATACTATATTATTAATTATTAAACATAATTATGAACTAATGAAGTCTATCAGGTTTGCATTCATTCATTTAAATACTCCATATGTGCATTAAGGCATCATCTTCAATACTGAGCGAGCCTGATGCCCCAAACAACTTCAAAGTGGGAGTTTACAAGGGGTTCAAACAGATCTCCTGGAGTGAACAGTTACATTCAATTTACCCAACCCTTAATTACTGACAAACTCCAACTCTTGCAAAGATTGTAATAAAGCTGGGTAAGTAACAAAAGCTGGGTATGTCTGGTACAAATATGACTTCATCCCTCACTAACCCCTTTCACCGGCACTTTTGCTTCTCTAACCAGCAGAGAATTAAGGTGTGGTGGTGTAAAGACCCAGTGAAGACTGCAGCACACAGAACTTTACAACCATCTGTGCAACCATTTCAAATCTTTCTTTGGTATGGAAAGACAACTTAAGTAGCAAGCAGTTTAAGTTCCAACTTCCTTTGAAGAGTTAATGCAAAATTTAAGTTTAAATAAAATTTGAACTCAGCTATAAACTATGGAAAGTTCTTAAAGAAATGGGATTGCCTGACCACCTTATCTGTCTCCTGAGAAATCTATATGTGGGACAGGAAGCAACCGTTAGAACTGGATATGGAACAACTGATTGGTTCAAAATTGGGAAAGGAGTACGACAAGGCTGTATACTGTCTCCCTGCTTATTTAACTTATATGCAGAATACATCATGCGAAAGGCAGGACTGGATGAATCCCAAGCCGGAATTAAGATTGCCGGAAGAAATATCAACAACCTCAGATATGCAGATGATACCACTCTGATGGCAGAAAGTGAGGAGGAATTAAAGAACTTCTTAATGAGGGTGAAAGAGGAGAGCGCCAAAAATGGTCTGAAGCTCAACATAAAAAAAACCTAAGATCATGGCCACTGGTCCCATCACCTCCTGGCAAATAGAAGGGGAAAATATGGAGGCAGTGACAGATTTTACTTTCTTGGGCTCCATGATCACTACAGATGGTGACAGCAGCCATGAAATTAAAAGACACCTGCTTCTTGGGAGGAAAGCAATGACAAACCTAGACAGCATCTTCAAAAGCAGAGACATCACCTTGCCGACAAAGGTCCGCATAGTCAAAGTTATGGTTTTTCCAGTAGCGATGTATGGAAGTGAGAGCTGGACCATAAAGAAGGCTGACCGCCGAAGAATTGATGCTTTTGAATTATGGTGCTGGAGGAGACTCTTGAGAGTCCCCTGGACTGCAAAGAGAACAAACCTATCCATTTTGAAGGAAATCAACCCTGAATGCTCACTGGAAGGACAGATCCTGAAGCTGAGGCTCCAATACTTTTGCCATCT
Source organism: Intellagama lesueurii (assembly GCA_037013535.1). Lineage (NCBI taxonomy): Eukaryota > Metazoa > Chordata > Lepidosauria > Squamata > Agamidae > Intellagama > Intellagama lesueurii. Next base: position 171,411,041 of record JBAJHW010000004.1, on the reverse strand, counting down.
CATGAGAAGAGAAGACTCCCTGGAAAATACCCTGATGTTGGGAAAGTGTGAAGGCAAGAGGAGAAGGGGACGTCAGAGGACGAGATGGTTGGACAGTGTCATCAAAGCTACCAACATGAATTTGACCAAACTCCGGGAGGCAGTGGAAGATAGGTGGGCCTGGCGTGCTCTGGCCCATGGGGTCACGAAGAGTCGGACACGACTTAACGACTAAACAACAACAATCATCTCACTAGCCAAAAAGAAACCTAAATAATTTGACTAACTTGGTTTTCTAACTACTGTCGGAATATGGCAGTTTGGTGCTGAAGGGAGTAAAAGCTCACAGTAGTTTGACTGAAGTGAGTAAATGCTCACAGTAGTTTCCAACCTTATGTCCCCAGAAATTCTCAGACTACAACTCCCAGAAATCCTGGCCTACATAGCTAGTGGTGAAGACTTCTGGGAGTTTTAGTCCAATAATATTTCAGGACCCAAGGTTGGGAACCACTGCATCTAGGATCTGGTATTTAGGGGGGGGGGGGAAGTGTATTTTATTTTCTGCTGGGAATCCATTTAGAAACAGAGCAGTATAAAAATCCTAACTTAGTTACAAAAGGCCCTAATGCTAGCTTCTATATGTATGGGGGTACTAGCATCTACTACAGAAAAATATATGTGCTTTTCTCTAATGAGGGACAACAGATAAACTTTGGGGAAGGACAGAGCAAGTCTAAGACTACCTAGAAAAATCTACCTCCCAACAAGCAGTTATTTAAGAAAGACAAGAGGGTGGATTTACCTGTGTGTATATAGTTATCTTTCTACTGTCACTCCCCACTGGTTGTAGGTTACTTGTTAGATGCATTAGTGTTCATTTTTTCAAATCTATCCATCCCTGGAATACTCACAGGATTTATTTCTGTTTTTCCACAAATACACAGTGGGTTAGCACATCACCATCTGGAGTAGTTGTGTACAATACACATCAGAGAACATGATTAAGTACCCATGCAGTCCAAAAATGCATTCACCTTTTGATTGTAACAAAAATAACTGGCTTAAAGACAAATGAATATATAACAATATATATGTTGCTCTTTTGCTCAAAATAATGAAACATTACTTTGTGATACAAAGATTATGAAACATCAGATTAATATTATACAATGTATGGATTTTATTATGTGGATTATATTGACATAATATGGGTGGACTTTACTGACACTTTAGGATACATATTATTCTTTCTGTTTACTGCACATCAAATACAAATTATTGTGAGAATAACATACTATAACACAGTGCAATCTTAGCTATGAACAGGTGCAATGATAAAGAATAAATAAAGCTACTGAAATGCTGATATCAATCGATCGATCGATCGATCGATGATAGATAGATAGTTTTCCTTATGATATGTTGTTTCAATGTAGCCTGCAAACAAAAAGACTACAGTTTTAAAGGAAACAGAAAAGCTAACATAGAGCTTTCATTTCAATGAACATAGCAGTTTATTATTTTAGGCACAGACCCTGGCTGAGGCCACAACGACTGCATGGCTCATGAGCAAATAAAAGAGGACAAATTGAATGTGATAGCATGGAGGGAGAAAGAAAAAGTGAACAAAGAGCAGGATGCCAATTTGTGGTTTGTTAGAAGAACTGACTGCAAAATGGGCCAGGAAGCAGGACTTCTGAGAGTGAACATGATTGAACTCTTCCCTGAGAAGAGGCTGTTTATTCTCTTGAAAATTAGCAAAGCGCAATGGGGCTAGAAACAAATGGTCCACCATTGAATCTCTCTGACCCAGAGCCATTCATTCAGTTGTGTCTCACAATAGGAAGCAGAATCTCTCACTCTTGGAAGACAAGTAGAGAAGAAAAAGGAAGCTGTAACCTTGGAACAGTCTACCAAATGAATGGGCTTCTCTTCAGACAACTGGCCTTTTAAACATGGCTTAACTATAAATGGAAAATAAATCCTTAATTCCTGTGCACCTTCCATCAGGACTGACTCTACTGAGCAATAACCTAGGAAAATGCTTTGGTGAGGTCTGCTGCAAGAATTTTTCTATAGCAGTTTCTACAACCCAAGAACATACGGGAAAGGACACAGTCACAAATTAGATGCAAATTAAATGGTTTGTTTACACAACATAAATAATCAGTTAAATGGGTCTGACATCCACATAAGATTCAATAGTCAACAGACATTACACTGAAACAATCAAGGATCTTAATGAATAAAGTGTCGTGTACTCTGGCCCTTCACACAGAAATATGCTTACACTTTAAACTCAAGAATGTAAATCTCATGCAGCAAGTTTTCTCATTCTGTAAGGGGAACACTTACTGACATTCAGGATGGTTAATAAAGAGATTTGTATTGTTCTAGTGTTGGTAATGAATATATATGACTGAATGAGAAAAATAGCATTATATGCAGTAATCATTAACATTTGGCATTTGACTGTGTGGTCTTGATTTGGGCCTGATCCAGGCCACAAGATGCAAAGAGAAAACAGCAATTACAGATGTAAGTCAGATACATGTCTGAATCTGCCTCGAAATATGGGTGTCTATCTTTTGTGCACTACCTTCCATTGCACGTAGATTCAGAAACAAATCTGAATGTTCATCTGCCAGTTACATTCTGGCAATATTAGGCAAGCATCACTACATGTGACTTGAGCTAGATGAGGAAATATGGATGATATTTGTGATACTTGGTATCCTCAATGGTGGTAAGGTAAAGAATTGCAAGTATGGTATAGTAGATATAATGACAGACTAGTACTCAGCAGACCTGGATTCAAATACCTGTATGTATCCATGGAAATGCACCAGTGTGCGTGTGTGTGCGTGACAGTCATAAAACTATCCCTTGAATTTATAACTAGGGTAAGTAAGGAAAGCTGTTAACTTTCTTCTAAAAATTCTGTTCTAATCAGTTAGCAATAATTTTATTAGGCCTGCATATTTAATGCTGTCTAAACTATGTCATGATTTGAAAAACAATATGAATGCACAGTGTGTACCAGTATAAAGAACATCCTGTATCAAAATAAAATTGTCTCATTATATGAGGGAGAAACAACAAAAACTGGCATTTGTATTGGGAACATATTATCGTATCATGAAATCAGAACTATAACTGAGGTATTAGAATGCATCCAAATTTGGAAACCCAGTTTTGAAATACTATGCAGCTCTGAAGCTTACCAGGCAAGTTTGGACTGTTTACTGTGTCTCACTGTAAGTTATCTCAAACACACAGGGCTGGGAAAGTAAAATGTAAGCAGCAAATGCTTGATTGCTTGAAAAAAGAAATCTCTACAAGTGGCCACAATGTCAGACTGCAAAAGAGAAATGAAATATCCGCATAGACAAATTATAAGGTATATGAACTTAATTTAGGAATCAAACGGAGGAAATAAAAATCTATTTAGTAACAATGAACAGTCCAGAAACAACTTAAAATGCAAAAACAAAAACCAGGAAAGATCTGTCCCTTCTTTTCTTTTTTTCAAATATAGGCACGCCTTCAATCAGAGCCTGTAAAGGTTTTTTGGACTACAACTCCCAGAATACCCCAGCCAAAGTCCTCATGTTCTGTTTTAAACCTGCAGCATTTGAGCACATCCTGCCCTCTGTTCTGAGAACACAGTATGCAGTTTCCTATGTGCATATCCAAGAGATTGCACAGGAGAATAAAGGCGTTGAAAGTGCCTTTTAAAAAAGTCATTTCTATATTGTCCAGAGGTGGTCGTTTCTACAGTCTCTCTCTCCCTAGGAGCTTGCCATTTGGGGTTATAATAACTCTTTGTTTCAATTAAGCCAGATGCAACATTGGAAAAGCTCTGCTGGGGCAAAAGTCCCACAGCATAACAACCCAAGGACTTCATGGGCATAACTTAATGCAAAAGCAGCATCCAGACCCCTCCTCATTTTCATGTAAATTAGGTCTGGCATTCAGTTCCAATCTTTTCCCCCTCTAAGCTGAACCTCAAAGCCAAAACTACTATTAAACATTTGGTATACCAATTTAATTCAATAATTCAATAATGGTAGATCCCCTTTGCATCCATTTATACATCTGGCTTTATGGTGTAGAAGCAGAGGGTGTTTCTCTAATGCTGGTTGCCTTCACCATGTAGTTAAAATACAAGCAATGTTTCTTTTCATGGTTTCGATGCAACATTGCTTCCTTCCTAGGTTTATTTATTTATTTTAGCAGCCAGTATATTGTCTTCCACCCCACCCATCCCTGTCTTATACGTGCCAGGAACAGTGTGCTTTCCACTTTTTTAAATGCTCTTAATCAAAACGATCACTTAGTTCATTCAGTTGTTTCAGAGTTCTAATAATCATATTACACTCTGCACCTTTTAATGCTTTTCAATATATCAGTTGCAGACAAAACTAATTGCAATTCTGCACATCTACATTAATGTAGCCTACTTCTGTGGAGACGGGTAGAAGAAGTGTAACCTACCTAAAATTATACACTGAAGCAAAAGGTGTGGTATCAATAGTCCTCTAAGGACAGTTCCCATACCAGTTAAGTAGCATGTTATATCCAAATCACTAGCTGTCGTGGGACAGAGTTTGATTCCTCACTGTGTGTCTCAGGAGAACAGCCAACCTGTGTAGCCTTGGGAGAGACACACATTCCCAGAGTGCACCCTGAAAAAGGGAATGGTAAACTGCTTCCTAATATTTTATGCTTAAAAAACCTGAAAAGGGCTGTCATAAGTTGAAATTGACTTGATGGTACATTAATCTCCAAACACCACTACTTGGGTATTAAAAATGAGTTATTAGGGTAATCGCTAGTCTATGAATGACACAGGCAGATGAAGAGAAATTGTTATATCCATTATTAGACATTTTGAAGTATCCAATATAAAAAAATCTTTTCTTTTTCTTCTTTATTGTAATTTGTATCACATAACATGTAACAACACATAAGATTAATCTTTCAGTTAGTACAAAGCTCATTTATATATTTGCAGTGAAGTAGAGAGATTTAAATAAATGAAAACACTACTTAGTGTCTATGTTCTCTTATACAGAAAAACATTAATTAATAAACCATTGGGAAAAAAATGAACTACTATGTGGTAATGACTAAAATATATTCCAAATATTTTCCTGGAAAGGTAAATTATTTCCTGGTACCCTATCAGAGGAAGTGGGACAAGTGTGAAGAGACTGGACCTAGATCAGAAGGTTCTGGATTCCTGGGCTGAATCTAGAATTGTTCTGCGAGACACGAAGAATTTCCCTTTGTGCTGTATTGGCTTCCACAAGGAAGGGGCAAGAGGACAATTTTTGTCAATTCTGATTTGCCCCTGCGGCACCCTGGATTGTTCCACAGCGTCTGTCAATTCCTTGGAACAGAAGGAAGTCCCTTCACACTGCTGCTCTTTGCCTCATTTCTTGTCTTCAAGGAGCAAGACATGGGAAAGGGAGTCTTCTTGACGTTCTTTCCTATATCCATTGGGAGATATAGACAGCCTGAAGCAAGTTGAGGAAAAGTGTCAAAACGGATGTGGAGATAGAGATCAACTAAGCACAACTCTGATTCTCCTTCAAGGGCTGATTATTATTATAAGAGTCTTTTTATATTTTTGGCAGCTTTAGGAGAGGCTTCATGAGTGCAAAAATTATATATGCCCCCCCCCCATCTACGAAACGTGACCACTAGGACTCTGAGGAGACTTTCTAAGGATATGTCTTCCATGGAACACTGCAGATCCCTAGATCTGGAGGCTGTGGCATTGTTTTTGCAGTTACACTCAAAGACAGGCAAGAATCCAGTTGGATACTAGTCTTGATGGAAGAAAGTTAAGGAAGAAGACATAATTTCCCTTCCCTGCACAGCACCCACAGCAACAAAAAGTTTCCTTCTCTTCCTTCTTCCTCACAGCTGTCCATATCATCCAAAAAATTGCTCTGGATGGTTTCCAAGACAGTAAAGTTGTAGAATGTTTAGTGCATGCAGGGGGAGAGGAGTTGGGTGTTCTGACATCTGTCTTCCCTCACCTAACGACCCAGCCAGATCCCAGGCACTGCTGTGTTAAAAAGTTCTGTTGAAGTTTGCACAAATGAGGATCAATATTGGATAAAAATGTACTATAGCTCTGAGGATCGGATAGACCTGCTAACAATACAATCTTGTTATCACAATAGCTGCTAAAGGCTAGCAACGGTACCAGTTGTATCTAATATACATTTTTATATATATATAAAATATATATATTATATATATATATATAATAATAATATATATAATATATAATATATAATAATATATATATATATATATATATATATATATAATATATTATATTATAATATATATAAATATAATAATATAATATATATATATATTATATATATTATAAAAAAATATAAAAACATTTTACTATATGTTTGAATATTTGATTTAAACATTATATGGCAAAACTCTTCAAAGAATACAGGCCATCTCACTTGTCAGTTGCCTTCTTCCTTCTGATTTTTGTAGCTGAGTGGTCCCAGTAACATCACACCGTTCCAGACAGAAAACAGTGTGACATTTATTTTGCCAAACATCTCCAGTCTGCCTCACCAGCAAATGTAGGTATTTGATTCCAGGATTTAAAGCAGAGGAATCTGTATTGATATATTTCTTAAGAGTAGCATGTGTAACCCTAGATTATATGCACAAATTCAAAAGAACCACAGCCACAGTTCTCAGACTCTCTTCTCCCACTTGTGGAACTTCATTTTCATATAAAAGCAAAATATTTTCTTGTTTATGTAACCAAAGAGCCACCACTATGTTTGAAGCTGGGCTTTTTTTAAATCAAGGTTCTATTATCAGTTTTTATTGCAATAATATGACAAGGTAGAACTGTGAATAAAAAAATATCACCAGCATTACCAGATTTACAACACATTTCAAACATGCATTGTTTTATTCTTCTCTTGTTGTACACTAATGGTGCATCTCATGGGTTTAATAAATGAATGAATTTATTAAATGAATAGGTACTTTATGCAAAATGAAACAAATGAAGCCACAGAACAGTGACTGAAAAAGAAGTCCTGTTAGCACTATCAGTACTGCCACAACAAACAGAAAATGAGAAAGCAGATACTGCCTTGAGAGTAAAATTTCCCATTCAGCATGTGGGAGTAGCTTGTCAGTCACATACAAATAGAACGTGCAGACAAATAGAACCATAGCTTTCAACAGGTACATCACTCTTAGCATCACTCCGCAAACTGAGCAGTTCTGAGATGGCATTCTTTATTACTGTGTCAATAATCTTATTGCCAAGAACACACACACACAAACACACACACTCCCCTCTTTCCTTTTCCTCTCACCTTTAGTAGGTTGAATGGAAAATGGCTCAAAGAATTCTGCTGGTGCTAGAAAGGGGCCTCAGTTGTGTATGAAAGTTTGCAGACCATGGCCATTCATATATATATAAAACCCTCTTCTCTCTCTCTCTCTCTCTCTCTCTCTCTCTCTCACACACACACACACACACACACACACACACACACACACACACACACACACACACACAGAGTATACATGCACATACATATATTTAACTTGGTTAAATATATATATTCCAGAGAGAGAGAGAAAACCCTCTTCACTCTCCCATTCATAGTGGCAAACAAAGGCCAATCACCCCATTGAAATCTCTCAGAATCTGGCAAGTCCCTCCAGAATATCACTATGTTTGAGAGTCAAACAAGATTTCTATTAATTGCAGTTTGAGTAGCGAATGAAAATAGCTATGTCCACCTTAAGGGATGGTGGAGAGTGCCTAGAAATGGTTCTTCTTGCTTCCTTCCCCACAATCAATCAATTTATTCTGTCTTACTATGAATATGTAAACATTCCTATATTTTCTCCATCCAACTCCTCTAACACGGCTTGATATGCAAGTGCTCACTTTCATAATTTAATATTTAGGGTAGGGATGCTGTCAAAGCACATAATTACATGGTGTGGAATACAAATCATTAAGCAGCAATGAAAGAGGCCTGTGTGTGTGTGTGTGTGTGCGCGCGCGCGCACGTGTACGCACTTTAGTCCCCCCTCTTCTTTCTCTGCCACTCCCAAAGCAGCTGCAGAAGATGCCAGTATTACAGCAGATGCAGCAGATAATCTAAGCCTTATTCCTTTCAATTGGACCTATTCAGTTCTTAGGGTGACCAGAAGTCCAGATTCAGGCCCTTTTGGATTTGGTTTCAGCAGAATCTGAACCAAGCACTATGACAATCAGGGTGCACATTTTTCTTTTCTTTTTCCTCCTCTTCTCTATTGCTGAACCTCTCCCATGTCTTGTGATGCCTCTGTCCCCCTTCCTTCATTGGAACAGCAGGACGAAGCCTTGAATAGTAAAAAATAAAAGTAAAAATGAAAATAAATCACAGCCTACAGTTCTGATCCCAGCAGTGAGGACCGAGTGGCAATTTGGCTCTCCCCCCCCCCCATACCCTGAGCCTCCCGAAGGCTTCCCCAGGGCAAAAGGAAGCACTAGGGAGCCTTGGAACCTGAAAGAGGGGCCAAGAGGGATCCTTCAGCTAATCTGAATTAATATTATTGGCACCAGATCTGGTTTGCATGGCATTATCTTTAGACAATGGGATTTATCTCGGAAAGAGAATTTTAATGCAAAATCTTTTGATTTTCTTTACTTTTACTTTTCTTCTCTCTTTCCTTCATTTATTTATATCAATTTTTTCCTCTTTCTTTCTTTCTAGTTTTTAGTATTAACTATATTAATTATAGTATATCTATTAATAATAGATAGCAAAAGTAATAATAAAACTAAAATTATTAATAATTCTGGATTTTAATTGTTTGTTTACTTATAATTACAGGGGAGAGAGGGGGTGGAGAAGGGAGCTTCAGTGTTATCAAATATTAAGAAGAAATGCGAAAATTTGATAAAAAAAGCAAAGGCTAGGTTCTGGTTGCGGTTCCACCAGAGAGTGGTGGCGTCCCCCCCCACCTTGTGCCCTCGCTAGTAGTTATAGCGGGGGAATATGGTGGGGTGGGAAAAAAGATAAATGTTCAGTGGGTTGTTAGGGGTAAAGCATTGTATGTTTGGGTTATGTTGAGTTTAATTTTTAGTGTATTTTTGTTAGTTTGTTGGGGGGAGGGGTTGCACACGGGGCCTGCTAGGAGGAGAGACCTTGAACTGAAATGGGCAAGAGAATAAGACTAGCCACTTTAAACGTGAAAGGCCTGGGATCAATAGTGAAAAGAAGAAGAATAGAAACATTATTGAAGAAAAATAAGGTGGACATTGCCTTTTTGCAAGAGACTCATCAGTCAGAAGATGGAGTCAACGAACTTAAGATGAATAATATAGACATTTATGAAAAAAAACTTTGGAACGTCTAAATCTAGAGGTGTGGCAATCATAATTTTTAAAAATTGTGAATTTACAGTGAAACAGGTAGTAAAAGATTGTAATGGTAGATTTATAATAATACAGGGTAAAATGGGTTTGGAAGAATATACTTTGGTTAATGTTTACGCATCTAATAATAAACAAGGAGATTTTTATGACACGGTTATTAAAGAAATGGAGAAGGTAAAGAAGGGTTATGTTATTATGGCAGGGGATTTCAATATGGTTATGGATAAGATAAAGGATAAAACTTTTTATGATTGGAATGATGTTCTCCAAAGAAACACAATATTGAGCAAGAAGGTAAAAAATAATCACTTGAAGGATATTTGGAGGGTAATGAAAGGTGATGAAAGAAGATATATTTATTTTTCAGCAGTATATAATAGTTATTCCAGAATAGATTTCATATTCACATCTCAAGATTTAATTCCTAAAATAGTTAATACTGAGATTAATTCCATAAAAAAACAGATCATTAGAAGAAGAGATTAATTAAGAAGAAATTGCTGAAGTCATTAATAAACTGAGAAATGGTAAAACACCAGGCCCTGATGGATTGGGTCCAGAATATTATAAACATCTTAGTTTCATTTTGATACCTAAGCTAAAAATGTTGTATAATAAAATATTGGAAGGAGAGACAATGTCACCTTCTTGGAAACACTCATTAACGATTCTTATCCCAAAACCCAACAAGGATCTAACAGATCCAGGATCTTATAGGCCTATATCTCTAATAAATCAAGATGCTAAGATTTTTACTGCTATATTAGCAAATAGATTAAATAGATTTATAGCAAATTATATTAAAGAGGATCAATGTGGCTTTATAAACAAATGGATAATTTAACTAGGCGAGTTTGGACATTATATATGAGGTAGAAAAGGAAAAAAAACAAAGGCAACTGTTTTATCACTAGACATATTTAAGGCCTTTGATTGTGTGGAATGGCCAACATTAAAGCTGCTTATAAAGGGTTGGGGATTTGGTAGAAGATTTATTGGGGTTATAGATCAATTATATTCAGATAATACTTCAGAAGTAATAGTTAATGATGGTTTAACAGAGTGGATTTTTCTAGGCCGAGGTACAAGACAAGGCTGTCCACTTTCACCAATATTGTTTTGTATGGTTATAGAACTGTTAGCTAATGCAATAAGAAATGATGAATTAATTAAAGGATTAGGCAAAAATGATACAAGTAAGATTAATTTATTTGCTGATGATTCATTATTAACCATTAAAAACCCATTAGAAAGTATGGATAAAATTAAAAATCATTTAGAAAAATTTGGGGAAATAACAGGATTAACTATTAACTGGCAAAAAACACAAATAATGATGTTTAAAAACAATAAATATGAACAAGAAACGTTTGTAAATAAATATGGTTTTAAAATGTGTAATTATATTAAATATTTAGGTATAAATATAGTTAAAGTGACTCAAAAATTAAAGGAGCAAAATTTTAACAAATTAAAAAGTGATATTAAAGATAAATTGCAGGAGTATTCTAAATTGAAACTATCGTGGTTTGGGAGAATCGCCATGATCAAAATGAAAATATTACCAAAAATTTTTTTTATTCAGGATGGTCCCAATACAATTAGAAGAAGAAGATTTTAAGTATTGGCAGGGATTAATTAATTGATTTTGTAATCAAGGTAAAAAATCAAGAATAAATAAAAGATATTGGTATAAGGCTCAAAAAAAATGGAGGTTTAGGTATTCCTAATATAAAAAATTATTATATAGCGAATCAACTAAGATTTATTGGAGATATTATATATAACAAAGGAAGGTTAATTTGGTGGGATATGGAATCCTCAGAAATAAATGGGAATATTGAAAAATATTTGTTTAATGTAGTAAAAAGAAATACAATAAATCAGGTGAACAACCCTTTTTTTAAGGAACATGTTAAATGTCTGGAACAGATATAAAAAGAAGTTATGTCCCTTTACTTCACCACTAAAATTAGTGACCGAAATAGAAAATTTCCCAGCAAACTTGAAGGGTTTAGCTGATTTGTTTAAGGATAAAAAAGTTGCCAGATTGAAGGATTGGATGATTAAAATGAGATCGAAGGATCAGATTATAGTTAAACTTCAAACTAATAAACTATCATGGTATAATTATATCCAATTAGATAGTTCGACAAATGAATGGTTGAAAACTAATGGCAAATGTAGAGAATGTACTAAGTATGAACAATTTCTATCATCACATGAAGACATGCAGAAAGATGCTTTGAGGAAGGGAGTAGTAAGTAGAATTTATAACTTAATTTTGGAACAAGAGGAAAAAGAGACTGAAATAGAAGGTTTGAAATCAATTTGGGAACATGATTTAAAGACAGAAATTAAAACAGAGGATTGGACAAAAATTTGGAAGAGTTTTAAGATTAATGTTGGTAAGAATAAAGGAAAAAATTTTTAAAATGAGTTTAAGGTGGTACATGACTCCGGTGAAATTGAACATAATACATTCAGACTATTCTAAGGCCTGTTGGAAATGTGATGAAGAAATTGGCACGTATTATCATATGTGGTGGGAGTGTAAATTGATTCAGAAATAGTTCTGCACCCTTGCAGGAAAAGGTCACCTTGAATTATACGAATATATATATATTCCATAGATATATCTATATCCATAGATATATATATATGCTGTCCAGTAGTTAAAACGTTAAAACTAGCTTTCATGCACAGGGCCAGGGCAAGCCAGGATGAGATTGGGGTCTCAGCATGTGGAGACTCCCGAGTTAAGCCAGTTAAAATGTCCTGTATCATTTCTGATTTATCCATGTTTCTGTTAACTGGTAAAATTTTCTTCTGACTGGAACTTGTTTCCTGAGGGCATTTTATTAAATTATACTTTAGATTTCTTCATATATAAGAGGTGCACAGAAAAGCTTCTTTAAAAATCATCCCGTCTCTATTTGTACCAGATACCATCAGCAATACTTTCAGTTTGAAAACCGTGAACATATAAATTATTTTCATTCCTCCCTCATTCCACAGTGCTTTTGCCTTCCATTCCAGAAAGTGCATGAGAGAGGAAATGGGAAAACAGCTTCAAGTTTATGCAACATTTCATGCACAACATTAAACAACTTTTAAGTCATTTTCATTGCTAGTTGCTTCAACTACCCTTTCTCTGGTAGAAAAGTGGCCAATAAATTTCAACATAAATGCTTACATAATAAATGTGCAAATAAATAAATAAATAAATCATACATTCAAATTCAGCAAGCATCTCTAGATCATGCTGACAAGAGTAAGCACCTTTTAAGAAGAAAAATTTACAGGATGGCACTCATGTCAGCCTGTTGAAGCAAAACAAAAAAAAAGAATCCTGTGGTGCTATAAAGACTAACAAGTTTTATTTGATATAAAGTTTCATGGAGAGCAGCCCACTTCAACACATGCCAGTCAGATGCATCTGATGAAGCAAGATGCAGTCCACTAAAGATGCATCAAATAAAACTTGTTAGTCTTCAAGGTGCTCCAAGACTCACTGTCATATTTACATCTTCAGTGAATCATTTGAAAAACATTATTTATGCTTATCTCTTTCTGCAAACACAGCCCCTTCACTGCACCTATCTCTCCACAACGTTCCAGAGCATTCTACCCTTGCAGGTGATCTAGCATTTAATCCAGCAACATAGCCCAAATCCCCTGAGGCCAGAAGCCCCTTATATTATTTTAATTTTTCTCTTGACACTGAAATTGCTGAGAAAGCTTTGTAATGGGAAAACAGAGGAAAAACCATGATGCAGACAGAATTATCTATAAGATTTTATGGATATTGCTTTAAATTCATCCTTGTGTTCTGCAACATCAACTTCATAATTCCCAATGTATCACATGAAGCACTTGTAAGAGAAATTAGGTCATATCAGCAGTGCTAACTTTGAAACTGGGTCAGAAATTAATAGATGCTTTATGACCATGCGATTGAAAGGTCTAATAATATCTTTGTCCCATATTTGTTATTTTTATTTCCATTTGTAACTAAGAATAAGAATATAATGAATACTCACAAAAGGTTTTGTCTCTGACACACTCCATGAAAAAAACTGACTGTTGTGAATTTTTTTTACACTTGCAAGGACTTCTTAAAATCACCACCAGCTTTTTATCTACAATATTGGTGGAGGGAAAAGAGACAAACTATATTTTGCACAACCCCCCTATATTTAGCACAACTGTAAGGTTTCTAAATAAACACAATATATCAGCTAATACTAACAATAAAATGGCGCTGCTGACTTTTAAAAAAAACAAACACCCTTCCTTCATATCTTATTATTTTGTATAAAAAAACACTTCCACACATTTTTCACAAAAGAGTCTTGGAATGTGAAAAGGAAAATATCTTGTAATCACATCCAGCAGAGAGAAAAATTTTGCAATTTTTTGTTATCATCTGCAACAATGAAGTAAGTGAAGATTTACATCACTACAAAAACATCAGGAAAAATCCAAAGAAACAATACAAAACAAAACAAAGACAAAAGCATGTGGCACCTTAAAGACTAACCATTATATTTTAATGTAAGCATATACCACATGTTTTTGTCTTTCTTGTTTTGCTTCTCTTTGGTTTTGTTTCTTTGGATTTTGCCTGATATGCTTGCACAGATAACACAACTACCTCTTTTAAAACTACCACTACAAAAAGACATTAGAATTAGTTGAAATAGGTCAGTCCAAATATCTAATACAGCATATCTCTCTCTCTCCCCTCCTTCCCTCCCTCCCTCCCTCCATCTTAAAAATAACCCAAGGCGGCTATATATTCCAATAAAGGAATATATAGCAGCATTATATTCCAATAATGGCCAACCAGATATGAATGGGAAACTCACAGGCAAGACTCAGGCCCCTCCAAAAATAGTAATGAGAGGCATTTTGCCTTTTATACAGGAAGGAATTTATAGCCATGCTGAACAGTATTCACCGATAGCCTTTATTGTCCACCAATTTGTCTCATCCTCTTCCAAGTTGGTAGCTGTCACTCTCCTTTATGGCAGCAAATTCCATTGTTTAACCATATGTGAATTCAAATTCTGTGCTAACTTTTTGTGGAGCTCACATTTTACTGGGATTTTGGTTTCTTTTCAACATATGTATGTTTAGCTTCAGGATATCACAGCATCATGTATGTCTGTATATAAACAGACACATTTACAAAACAGGACAAATTCATTAGACTAGGAATCTCATTCCCTTAGCTTACAGTCTCAAAGAAATCCTGGAAATGTAATAAATCTATAGGCCAACTCTGAGTTATAAATTCTGCATGTCGATCTCAGTGATATCATTTTGAGGAGACTCAAGAGGGCTAATTATGCCAGCAAGTGAGTGAACAGAATAAATAGTGCTTGGCATATTTCCCTGAGATATACATGCTTTAGATGTCAGAATAAGGGGGAGGGGAGAATTTTATCTTGGTTGTTTGAGGCATTTTCTTTCTTTCTCTCCCTCCCCCCCTCCCCCCACACACATATCAGTATTTGGCCTGCCGCATTCCTCTGGGAGATTTCTAAATCCAAATTGTAAAGCATTTTTGGCACACTGGAAACACTCACTATGCACAATAAACTGACTGATTTGCTTAAGTTCAGACCCCTTTAGAATTCATCTTGGTCAACAACTGCAATTATTCTCATGCTTTTATTAATCACAACTCTGAGGACAATTCTATTTGTTGTCATGTATACTTGCAAGAATTAAGTCCTTCCCTTGCAACTTGCCAAGTGATAGAGAGAGATGGCATAGTATATTGGGTAAAAGAGTGAGCTATGGACTGGCTAGAAAGATATGGCCCTACTTCAAACTTCAAATGAATGACAACAAAGACAGACTACTATAGATAAGACAATAGGGTGTCAAACCAGCCCTGTATTTAGTTTTAGAATGTCCCAAGTCTCCTGTATAATTGTCTCCTGTAACAACCGCTAAGACATTGTGAAGAATTTTAGGCATTTGAAATAGGTCATGTCAGTGACACATTTTATTTCACTTTTTAGACTCAATTCCTAAAAATCAGCATTGACACACTGGTAAGTTCTTCCACTTCAGTGTAGAAAGTGTGAAATGGATTAAAAACATACAGCTTTGCTAAAGTTCTATTAGTTATATATAATTGTGTGACAGTTCTCTGTCTCACAGGAGCACTTTGTTTCCTTAAAACTGGATTAAACATTTTTGGAGACCTTCTGCAAGAAGGAAATTTCTTCTGCAGGTGATACAGAGATACAAGCCCTCAGCAGTTTGAAGGCCATTTTTCCTTCACTGTTTTTAAAAGAGGTTTCCTCCTTTGTATTAAAAAACTTCCCTCTTTCTATTCAAATCCTCCCCATCTACCATCCTGACATTTAAATTGTGTTCTACCAACTTCCGAAAGAGCTGTGATGAGTGACAGATGTGTACTGGAAGAACAAAACATGTAGGAAGCAGTCTCTACATGCCACCTTTTCCATTTAAATCCTTCACTTCTCTGCTCTGCACTCAGCTGATGGGTCCCAATCATCCTGACAGCGGGACTGCTGATTTCTCCTTCCTTCTTTCCTTCATCTCAAGTTGCTTCAGTCAAATTTATGAAGAAATTTGCAAATCCTGGGAAATGAACTGAATAAAATTCTTTAGCAGTACTGGGTATGAACTGCAGATTACAGATAAGCCATCATTTGAAAAAGAAATTCCTTAACTGAAGAAAATATTTGATTACCACAGCAGGTGCTATTCCCACATCCAGTATTTTGTCACATGACTTGCTTAGTTTTTTGAGTAGCCTTTAGGGGATAAGTACATCTTTGTTTGCAGGTTTGATTTATCAGGCACGAAGATTTGTACTGAATCATGTACTTGGAACATTAACACGATTTCATCTATGATGATGGCTTATCTGTAATATACTGTATAATTTGGCCATAAGAATATGTAGAAACTTTTTTTTTAAAAGGAGGGAACCAGCCCCTTTTGTGTCTTTCCACTTAAATATCCCACAGTCTGTTGTAATGCTACACAGAAAAAAAAGGCATAAGAAAACCATCAAGAACATTTTCTTTCTCCAGTATTCAAGAAAAGTACTGACAATTCTTCTCACTCAATTGCCCCAATTGATATTTTCCATCCATATGACCAACTAGGGCAACAAGTACAAGATGCACTCCTAAGAGGCTTAAAATTCGTGCCTTTTCATAAGTGTTAGAACTGTAGCACAAAAAAGTCAAAAGGAAAAACAACTGTAAGATTGTTGATAGAAACCCATATATGTTCTTTTCATCTCTAATTATGAAGTAGTTCCTCTAAAACCATCCATCTAAAACTCAGGTCTGCCAATGACAGTTTTAAAAGAATTTTCTGGTTTGGAGCTAAAATTGATTTTTCTTTATATAAATTAAAATCCAATATAGGCAGCAAGATGCAAATCATACAAAAATCAACATTTGTCTCTCTTAAATTAGATCAGACAGATGTGAATGTGCAGTCCAGAAAAATGAGAGAAATCAGGAAGAGATATTTTACACAAAGAAATAACTTGGCAAATGATTAAATGGCAATGGACTTATCAAAATTGTGTGGGTGGGGACTGAGCATGAGAAGACTGTACTCCATTAAGAGAGGTAGCAGATATCCCATAATTTTTATTTCAGACAACGAAAATTAGTTATTCACAGCTGCTGAGCATCTTGAAAACAGCAATAGGCTTATAAACAGGTAATGCTGGTCTGGAAGAAAAGAGAGGATTTGTTGGGAAACTTATTCTGCAAAATGAGTTATTTACATGAGAGAGGCAACACTGCAATTGCAAGCCAGCAATTAGGAAGGATCTTATAAGTTTTCGCAACAGCCAGCCCAATCTGTGCCTTGCCGAGGAAAGGAATGAATGCACATGAGGCTGGAGAGATGAAGAATAACTAGCTGAGCTGAAACAGGTGACCATGAAAAATAGTTATTAGATTGGAGTTGTCAAGATGTGAAATTTTGTGTGCATAGAGTGTTAAAATAATTCAGGGGGTGTAGAAAATGTAATCCTGGAAATGTACACTGTATTTGAAAAATAAGAACAACACTTTACCAAAGTCATTGTAAAACAATTAGCCAGCTATTCAGCCAAGAAAGGTAGTGACATAAACACTGTTGAGCAAGTGGCAGCCTGTTGAACTTTGAGTTACAGGTCCTTGTAGTTACAAGAGGTGCAGGGACAATAGAGATTCCTATTTAAAAAAACTGGTGTGCCAGGCCCTGCAGAAAGGATTGCTGATAGGTGATAAAGGAGAGATAAGGGTATAATGGCCAGAAAGATAGCCAGGGAAGGAGCATCACATAGCAAGTCAAGACATCATACCACACACATTGGAAACCAACAACAACTGTATAGCAGAAACAGCAGCAGCTGACAAGGACTACATGGATTTTCCTCCATATAGTCAAACTGGTTTTCATTTGTGTCTAGATATGATAAAAAGCAAAGCAATGTATTCCGCTTTCATATATTTTGAATGTTAACAACTTTGATGCTTTAGAGTTGTATTCTGTTTTTTGCTTTTTTTAATGTGCTTTTTAAAAGTTATAAGCTCCTGCATTTTTAGAATCTAACTAAAACATTCTTTTTGGTATTTTATTGTATTTTTTATGCTCCTGCATTTCGGACTGAATTCTGACTTAGGTATTTACCTGCATTTTAGGTTTGGTCCTCATGTTCCGTTTAAGTATTTGTGCCTATAGTTTTACACAGCTGTAAGACTTTTGGAAGTTTTCAAGTATTTTTGTGCATATGTAACACAGAAGCAGTGTACAAATAAAGCTTGTAGAATTAGAGAACCTGATGTTGCCTGGAATCATTGCAGCATTCAAAAGATTTATAGCTTGATACCTAGATGAATTTTGTTATGATTGGAAAATGTTGTCTGATCTCATTCTGGAATTAGCCATTTTTTGGGGAGGATAAATGCAAGCTTTGAGAAACAGGTTTTTGATTTTTCCCTGGAGGTCTATACAGTTCTATACGATTCTTAGGGAGAGGTGGAGTTATCAGAATCCTTAACCTGACAGAGTAAGTTTACTATTCTGTACTAGAGATGGACACAAATAGCTGGTTTGGCAATTCATGCCAGTTTGTTTACTGGCTAAATAGGTGTTCTGTGCTAACCAGCCCCGCCTCCTCCAGTGGTGCCCACTCAGAAGCAGCATCTGGAGGAGGTGGGGCAGGGAAGTTGGGGCACTGCCTCTGAGTGGGTGCCTGGCAGAGGAGGTGAAGTTGGGAACTGCCAAACAGTTGTTTGGCTGGTAAATGAACTGGTCCTAACCAGTTCCATACCCACCTCTACTCCGTACCATAAGCTTAGAACCCTAGATAAGCATTAATTAGACTGGACACATATGCAATAACTAGTTTCTTTGTCTTTTACTGGAGACCATGTACTTGTTTTAAATGGGAAACAATGGCTGAAATTCAGTTGCACAATTATGCAGATGTCTAACTTTATGAAGCAAATTGCTGTCAGTTACGACTTATGTGCCACAGATTTCTAAAGAAATTTCTTAATTTATGGCAATTCACCTCTACAAGTTATATTGGCGGTGTAATTGTGCAATAGAATTTCAGCCAAAGTGCAATAATATTATCATCTGAAATCCCACTACCATGAAAAATTGGATGCACACTTCCTTTTGTGAATCTGTGTTCTACATATTCAATGCTATTTATTGCGCACATATCTAATTCAATGAAAGTGTTTGTTGGACCTGGAAATTTAATGATGATTACTTCATAACATTGACTAGAAGGTTGTTTTAGGTAGAATATTTATTTATAAATGAAGAATAAAGTACTTTTGTGTCTCCAAATTTATTCCATTTTAATCAATATATGATATTAGGTCACATAGACTAGGTTTCCAAATTCTCTTTTTTTCAGTTTAGCCATGAAATTATTAAAGTATCCATGGCAATGAGAATAAAACAGGTTCTGTCTCTGGATGCTGCTCTAAATTAGTATAAACTAAAGCTAATTAGCTATTTATTTTCTATCTGTATTTTGTAGTGTGTCTGACATGGTGAAAAAACAAACAAACCAGAATCAACAGAAAAGTTTAAAATGTCAGACAATAAATCCTTTAACTCAGTGATTCCCAATCTTGTGTAACCCAGGTGTTCTTGGACTGCAATCCTCAGAAACCCTAGCCAGCACAGTTGGTGATGGGGGCTTCTGGGAATTGCAGTCCAACAACATCTGGGTTACCCAATGCTGGGAACCACTTCTCTAACTGATGTGCTATAGAACAGCTCTTAAGATTACAATGATAATGGAGGAACACCATTCTTCTGTGGTTTTGGAAAAGCTTATAATTTGATTATCTTTCAGGTATGTTAGCTGGATCAAACAGCAGTCTAAACTGTCTTATGTTTATGAATGCCAAGTCTTTTCCAAAGATTTCCTTCTCTAACAATGCAAAATAAAACTGTCCAAAAATGCCTTATGATTATGAATGCCAACTCTTTTCCATCTGTCACCTTCCAACAATAGAAAATAAAACTGTTTTCCTTTCAAAAATCTATAGGGGAAAAAGCACTTTAAATCTATACAATCTGCTGTAACTTGGGATTGTCTTACAAACCATGATACATTCTGCTATGATTTTTGCAAAACTAATACAATCTCTTTCAAGCACAGTAATGACAAGCACAGCTCACAGTCTTCCACTGCTATCAACTTCACTACTAAACCCACATCTAAAGCATTACAGAAATAATGTAATGCATTCAGGCTCAGACAGTCAAACAATGTATCAACTACTGCCCGAATAACTCTTCATAATCGACACTGCATTATTTACTTGTATGTTTAATGATCCTAGTTATCCAATAGTGCAATATTAATTAACAAAGCTAATTCTATCTGCCATAAGCCTGGTTTTATTTCTGGCATGATGCTAAATAGTTCATTTATACAAAAAAAATTAATTGAGAGCCTTTTGAAATTCAAAAGAGGGCACAAGACACTATGCAGATAATTACAGTTAAGGCAAAAACTGTTTTTCAACATGTCCTACTTATATTTACTATACTTACCTTAGGACACTTTTAAAGTTTTTTTAAAAAATATTGAAATGATGGGAAATATCATGACTTGAATATGGAATATTTATGAACCACTTTCTGCTATGGAACTGCCAAAGAATCTGAGCAGCCACTACCTTTTCTATACAGACAACACAGTACATATGAACACAAACTCTTACAGTAATATAGTTATATAAAATAAAATTTGAATGAAGAATCCCCTCCTAGCTGTTTGACAATGGAATAGACTGTCTCAGAAGGTGGCAAACTCTCCTTCGCTTGTGGAGAATTTTCACAAAGGTTGGATGGTTGTCCTGTCAAGGATGCTTTAGCTGGGGATCTCCAGCATTTCTAGGGAGTTGCCCTTGATTTCTATTGCTGATTTGCACCTGTGGAAGTCCTGGTGGCAAATTGCTTGGTGGAAAGTGTTGGTGGAAACTTGCTGCTCCTTAACAAGGTGCTGGTTATGTTCCTGGGTGTGTGTGGAAGAATAGTACAGTCTCCCACTCCAGTATTGCCGAAAGAATTAATAGACTTACCTTTGAGGAACTGTTGCATAAAAGTCAGAATCCCTATGGACTAGCCCCTTCCCCAGTTATGAATTTGGGTATTGCTGAAATGTTGTAACTTTAAGAGAAAACTGACCTCAGTGATCTTAAGCAACATGTTAAAAAAATAGAAGGGAAGCTTATAATAAGGGAAAGTTGGGTAGTACCTCTTAAGAAGTCATTATCAAAGCCACTACAGCTGAGTATGGTAGGATTAGAAGTAATTGTGCTATGCAAAACCAACATATTAATAAAAGTTCAAGTATGAATTTTAACCATATTTTCAGATTATAGATGGTGATAAAGTTGAACAGGATAAACAGAGCAAAGTAAGAGGTGAGGAACCCTTGTTGGAAGAAAAGTGAACACATCAGAAAAGATACTGATCAGAGGAAATGAATCTATTCAATCAAATAATACTGACATTGTACAGAAAGGAGCTGGTGTTGATGCCTGATAGCAAGGGGGAAGCAATCACAAGATGCTGTGAAGCTCATAAAGCTTGATCTAAAATATATGAGATGCAACTTGAATTTAGGATCTTATAAGAGTGAATACCTGAATAATGTTATCACTGTCTTGATTCAAAATAGAGACATATTTAGATCTAAGAAGGTGAGGAATAGAAAGAGGAATGTCCCAGTCTGGAGTATCTATAGGAATCCTAGTATGATTTTTATTCCCCAAAGGCAAGGACAAACTAGGTCTGTGAAGTAGTCAGTAATCAGGATACTGGACAGCCAATAGTTATTGGGAAGGTGACAGGTGGACGTTTAGACGTTGGCTGTGGTTTCAAAATGGTTACTGAAGATCATTCAACCTGAGAAATAAGCCTATAAATTTTCTCCCTTGGAATATAGGAAGAGAGTTGGTTTAACAAGCTGATGGATTGTAGTTTTACAGAGTACTCGTATATTAGAACAATTCCATATAATCTGTTTCCAAGAAACATTGTCAAGATCAAAAGATGACCTTTTAAAAGGAGCATTGGTGGCCCAGACAGCAAGGAGTGTCTGGCAACAGGTAGCGGCACAACAGCAGCAGCATCCCAGAACAGATTAGAACAACAACAGAACCAGCCTTCACAAGAGCAAACAACAGCTGGAGTATGTGTTTTAACAAGCCTAAACGTGCAAGTAGAAGAATGAGTTACTCTCTATCCTAATTTTCAGGCACTTCACTTATTCAGTTCTACCAGGTTTAACTTATCTTGTATTGTTTATACCTCATCTAAAAGTTGAGGGACCAAGATCTGGGCATTGCTAGAAATCCAACACAATGTACAGAAGAATAGCCATTAACACCTATTACTGTGATGGGTAATTTTGTCAAGGATAATTTCCACGCTGAGGCAGAACCAGGCCTATGATAATCAGCAGCCATGTTGGACAGGTGGGCAAAACGCTGAGTCATGCAGGATGTGTATTAAAATGAAGTAGTGTCTGGGGTGATGCAATGTCCTTACTGATTGGCTATATGTAAATGTGCATGTGTATAAATGTGTGGACATGTGGAGAAGAGGTAGGATCTCTTCTGATGAATGTCATGCTGCCGGTTTGTACTGCTAGAACTTCTGTATATATTGTAAATATACGTGGTGTTGGGAAGAAGCTGCCTGTGTATGTGTTATTCAATTGGACTGCCTGGACTGGCTCAAAACTCTGCTAAACGCTGTACATTTGCTCCAACAAATATAATACCATAGTTCAAGTTATGCTTTTACCAGAAAGGTGGAAAACTAAATACGCAGGTACATCAGTTGATAGGAGTCAGTGGTAGCTTTGGATGATTCTAGCAAAATCTGATTTGTCGCATTCATATGTTCAATTTTTTTTTCTCAACAGCCAAAGAGGGACAATGACTTAATTTAAATCTCCTTAAAATACTTCACACAAAACTTTAAATAAAAATGTGCAGAACACAAACAAGTTTAAAAATGAAAAAAAAAAGCAAAAATAAAAACCCATTCTAGTTTAAAAACTTGAATAAATGATGTGTTCAATGATTTCCTTTACAATGTAGTGGCATTTCAGGGTTGGAGGCATACTCAAATCAGTACAGATTTCACCACTCTACTAACTTCCTAAAAGGGCTTCAACCACAGCGGTAACAATTTATGTGCCCTGACAAAGTAACTATCGCTCACCTGCCCCTGGCAATGCTGGTTTCCTTCTAGGACTCCTCCTTGTCTGGTCTATTTATGACTTCTGGGTTCTTCCCAAAATTCCATTTCTCTCTGAAGTCCTTACCAGCAGTGGCTGGTTTTTAAACTATGGGAGAAGACCACAGAGGAGACTTCTCCTCTCAAGTCTACCCATGGAAGCCTCATCCTGCTCCCCAAATCCAATCTGCCACCTGCTTGCTGGGATTAATTACTTTACATGGATTAATCTCATTAGAAAACTGGCTGCCCTCTTCTCCTCACTTTGCTCTGGATATAAGCAAGCTATTTGGTGAGCAGATGATATACCTGTCTTGCCACATCCATCTCTTTCAAGCTATTCATAATGTAAGGACAAAGTTATCTCTGAATATGTTTGGAGCAGTCTTCTATCACAACTCAGCCTATAACGTTGATTTCAACATATCTAAGCTTGGGAATCAGGGTTTTCAAGATAGCATTTCTAACTTAAACAAAACTTTAGTCATGATCTCTATAGTTTTACAAATGAAGGAGCATACTAAGCACTATATGAAGTGAGTAAATAAAACAGCCTTTCAGACTTTTCTGTTATATAAACAGCAGCTTCAGAGGGGTAAGAACAGCCTTGCAAATGGTGCAGGGAAAGCAGGGTATGTTCTTCCCTCTTTCTTTCTTACCCTTCCATAGCTCAAATAAAAATTGTATCTCTGAACTTGTTTGCATTTCAAAGGAAGCCTCCATTGGTGTCAGTGGAAATTTTCCTTGAAATGCCAATAGCAGCTTCAGAGAGGCATTTTTTTCCCCTTAAATCCCAGCCTCCAAGGTCCCATAGTTCTACTTTGGATGATCCTTGAATAATGAATACATGCATCATAACACCAACCATGCACTTAGGACAACACCCAGTTTGGCCACTGGAACCCAATCACAGTCTCCCATTCGCTCCTAATCATTTCATGAAGATTTTACATGAGATTATATTTTCTTGCACAATGTACTATTGTTCCAGTTTTTATTGTTTCCAGGTGAATGGACAAAGTCACACCAGTACTGTGTAAACAATTCCACTGAGCTATTCTGACTTTCCTTATACTGTATTAAACAAGAATACTGAAGGCACCTTGGTTAACCCAGACTGTTCCTTTGATATACAATAGTAACTTATGAAGCCTGTCATCTGTTTTGTGTGACTTTATGTCAATTCAATATCATTGGCTACCCAGGGGAAGCTTCTAAGAACGTAACCATCAAGAGATTCAATTCTTCATGTCATGTCATTATTTTACTTACTCCTGTCTTCTCATCAAAGATTTTGATTCCTCCAAAAGAGATGGTGAGAAATATTTTCTGCTTGTGTTCTCCTTTGGAACGAGCTGAGGCAACTATTCCCTGTTGGGAGAAAGCAAACGGTTCAGATTCAAAGACATTCTACTTTCTGTTTTGTCTGAGCGTCCTCACAAATTAAGAGAATACAGCTTACAGCCCTCCCTGTGTCACTGGCTACCAGTCTGTTTCCAGGCACAGTTCAAAACACTGGTTATAAAGTGCTATGTGACTGAATGCAAGCTACCTGAATTGTCTTATGTGACATATCTAATAGGGGTGCAAGAAACAACTTTCATGGTGGCCATCCCCAGGCTCTGGAACCCCCTTACCAAGGGAAAGTAGGCTGTCTTCCTCTTGTCTTTCCACTGTCAAAAGACCTGGAACTAGAGCATGAGTGCAGCCCACCCAGCAGTTCTTCATTCAGAGACTGCATACTGTGAGTTACCACAGGAGACAATGGCCAAGCTTTTGACAGTGTACTGAGAGTGCAGTTATGCAATTCACTGCATGAGACAACGATGAGCATCACCAGTCAGAATCTTTATAGTCCAAATTCTGTAAAGGAAGTAGTAGTTGTCAATTTAGCTCCTATCAAACCTCACATAAAATTTAGAGTTATAGCTGTGGGGGAGAGGCTGGTAACTGGGCAGAAATCTTGTGAATCTAAGGTGACTAAAACAAGGAAACTGAAAATGTGATGGGCTATAAAAAGCAAACCTGAGGTAAGAATATCTGTAGACTTGGGTAAAAATGAACAGAAGAGAAAGGGAGTTTAAGCAATTCCTGTGAATGGCTTTCTGCAACAAAACCATACAGATATGTACCATACTGCCTGCGTACTTTACTTCTACTTGCCCATTTATTCTATATTTTATTTTTACTTGTTTATACCTACTAAATTAGATTTAGAAGAAGGAAGACTTTGCATAGATATTCCACACATTTTCTATATGCATTGTGCTTGGGTACCATGGAAACAGTTATTTGGAGTTCCTACTTTCAGTGACACCTTGCAACACGAAACAGGCTATTTCGATAAACAGTTTTTATTTGATTTCATCAATATTTTTGTTGCCTGTCCAAGGAAGCAACATTTTCAGACTGTGCTGTGCTCAGTTTACAAATCACTACTCCCAGTACTGTGGTTAGGAGGAGTTGTCCAAACCACTGCCCTAAATTAAGATGTTTTACATATTCAATTAGTTGCACACCTTGCCCCCAGGTGTGCAAGGTGTCCCAGGACATTCAAGTTATGCATACATTATTTTTCAGCTCAAGACAATAGAGAAATCTTTGCTCCATTCCACTTTATACCCTCCATCCTCTATCCTCCCCATTCCCCGCTGCTTCTTCCTTTCCTTCTCTGGTGGTTGCAGGCCATTAGTGCGTCCTGTTCTTCCTCTTAATACAACTCACAGCTTTTCTATTCTGCCAAACAGCTCTGGATGGCAAAAAGCTCAGGCTGAGACGCAGCGACTGGCCCAAGGTCCTCCGTGTGATGAGCAGGGATCAGAAAGCAGGTCTTCCTGACAAAAGGCTCAACAGTCTAACCACTTCACTAATCATGGACACGCCTTCTGGACATTTGTTGTGGGAGATCACAAATTTTCATAGAATAAAAGATGTTATGTTGTACATATATCTTGCAACCATCATTCATTACGCATTGCTATAGATAGAAAGAAAAAAACAAACAAGAAATGTTCCAATAAAAGAGGAAATGCTCCACATATTCCCCAAAGATGAGGCTCGCCATTAAGTCAATTTTTCAACTCCAAGGATTTTTCTTCTTCTTTTCCACTGCCACTGCCAACAGCAACAATGGCAACTGTGTTGTCAGCCTGGCCACCATTTTACTTCTGTCTTGTGTTGTTGAAAAGCATTGTAATGATAGGTAGCGATGAGCCAGTGGCCATTAAAAAGTTTGGGTAATTTTAGAGGGGGAAATGCAAGGTAGTATGCTTTCTCTCAGAGACTGAGAATATGAATCATCTTAGAATGTTTCTCAGAAAAATATCTTCCAATAAGGTTTGGGTTAGCACTAGGTGTCATTCTTCAAGGTTTAGCACCTTCCATTACACTTTAAAGAGGAAACTGCAGATAGATTTTTGCCTATACTGCAGAAGATGCTTATAATTAAGCTCCTTCTTTGTAAGCCTTGTAGCAAGCATCAGGGACTGCATTGTTGTGCTCAGGTCCAGGAAAAAGTTATTCTAGTGGTGCATCGTAATTGATCCTCCAATATCCTGCAGGTTTTATTTGCCTATGAAAAGAGTTTCCATTTATCTCTCCCATTCTCAGGGCCCATTAGAGCTGGTTTGTTCTTTTTCCCCTTTCCATGTTATTTTTTTTAGATTACCATAATATTAGAACTTGACCCACATTGCTGCATGTGGTTTTTCTTATATTACAAATCTCTTCAGACTGGATAGAAATAAAAAAAATTAAAAACTGTTTTTTTAATTTGCAATTAAATTTCAAATGTTAAACTGCCTTTTTTTTTTGGCGAAATCCTACATGATAATAGTTTTGATTTAGAATGTGTTAAAACTCAAATACCTTATTATAGAAGGGGAATTATGTTACAATGCAACATTTTTGGACAATGTATTAATTTTAAAATAATTTTTGTAAATAAGATTCAAAAGTTCTTGGACTGAGACATCATTTTTTTTGGGTTCCATAGACTTCTGTAATGTTTATTAAGATTAATCTGTCTCCTCAACTAGTTAGCCTACTACTCAGTCTAGAAGCCACCAACAGAAAAATCTGCAGTTCTCAGATTGGTTTTGTGTTTACATATGCACATACTTCTTAACAGCAATATATGGAGATGAGAAATAATAGCCTTGATCAGCAATATTTTTCTACTCTGACTGAACTTAGCTTTCTTCCCCCTCGTAATGCTCAAAATTCTTGGAATCCTTATTAAAATTTCCATGATTGCTTTCAATAGATCCCATGAGTAATGCTGATTCATTTGAAATGGCAACGCTAGCTATTGTCTCTCTACAACTTTTTGTAGACAAAGTCAGGCCTTTAACTCTCTCCCTGGAAGTGCTGATGGATTATTGCATTAAGGCCATAGCAATCAAGGGTGTACTCACATGATTAGACCAAGTTTTTCTAAACAGTGATATAAAATCATTATTTCACTCTATCTCACTTAAATCAAATTAACTGTTCATTGTTCTGCAGACTCTCTGGCTACCCACACCTTCTGGAAAAAAAACAATAACAGTGGGAGTAGATAACATTAAAGTGTCTTCCCCTAAGCTTTAACTGATGCATGAGAATTTGAGGTCAGGCTCCAGATGCCACAGAGAGAATTGAATAATAATAGTATAAAGAAAGATTCATGGTTACAATTCATTTCTTACAGAAAATTTTTTTTGCTCACCACTACAATTATCTAAAGTCTTCTTTATCCAATATCTAAACTATTCTCTACCCATCAGTTGAAATCTACTGCAGTCCTGTGAGATGATGAAAACTTATTAAAGGAAGTCAGAGATTTGTCAAAATGTAAGTGATCAAGTTGCTCTTTGAAATATTTATCTCAGGTTCTATAACCCACATATGGATGACTAGACAAGGCTACCAAATCGATATGCCACAGTAGGTAAACCTTCAACAGAAGGACATGAATATTAACAAAGAAATAAGTAGTATCAAAGTCTATGGTTAAAACCTACAGAGTAGCAGCAAGCAACAATTTGAATTTGTGACACCACCTGTTTCTGCTGGTTCTAGTAGCCTCATAACATTAAACGGGTAAGTCTCTCATTATGCTAGAAAGAATTAAACATCTTCAAGGAGATATGGAAATTGAGACCCTTTGGGAGAGAGACAAAGAGGCCAGCCTAGCCTTGTTCACATTCCTAAGCCTCCCAAACCACTTGTTGGCAGATGGAAGCAAGGAATGAATGAGAAAGAAACTAAACACAGATGAATCTTATGGTTTTACCATGCACCTGCTGCCCAAGAGACAATTACACCCTGCATTTTAAAACCAAATTACTAAATACTCTAAATCCCTCATTACTTTTTTGTACAGGGCACTGAAAATATTGCTGAAACACAAAATTTGCCTGCTCTACTCAACTGAATGTTGATACTGATATGCCCTCCTCCCCTTTATGTAAGTGGCAGACACACTAGGAGAAGGATGGAGGATACAACATATGGTAGTATTACTATGCAGCAATTAAAAATGACTGTTCACATTAGAGATCAAGTCTGGAACACACCAACACCTACCATTTACATTATGCATTTGCTGCTTCATCATCTAATGTACGGACCTTTGAAAGGAATGTGTATCCCAATCCAAACTACTAATTCTCCACTTTTATCTTCAAATACTGCCCAAATTCTCAATCACTTTAAAGAACATCTATTTAAAACCTGTATGCTGGAGTATGTTTAAAAATAAGTCATAACTATCTAGAAGTTGAGTCAAGGCAACTGAACTTCTTTCTTATTAGATTAAAATGTTTCACTACTCATCCAAGTAGCTTCTTCAGTCTGAGGAGAGTTGGTTGTGATCTACAACAATTTCAAGATCCTCTTCACATGTAGTATTACTGAGCCAAGTATTTCCCATCTTGTAACTGTGTGTTTGGTTTCCCCCCCTAAATGTTGAACTTTGCACTTATTCATATTACAGTGGTGCCTCGACTTACAAACGTCCCTACTCCCTACTTACAACCATTTCGAGTTACGACCAGCTCTGGCCGCAAAATTTTGCTTCTACTTGCGACCGGAGCTTCCACTTACGAACAGAAAAAGGCAGGGGGAAAAGGCGGGAAATTCAAATTTCTAACTGTAGGCGGTGACGAGGCTGCTTCTTTGTAGCTCTTTCGCCCCAGCAGTTAGAGAGCGTGCATCGGAGGAGGCTTGGGACTGCCTCCTTCTGCTTCTGAGTGAGCGTGTGTGTGTGTTTGCAGGGAGGCTTTGGGCTGCCTGGTAAGGTAAGGTGCTGTTTTCTGCTTTTTAAAAACTGTTCTGGGTGTTTTTGCAGCGTGGTTTTGAGCTTGGTGGGGTTATGTTTCTGTGCTGTGATGGGTCTTGGGGGGGGTTTGTTTGTTTTTTGGTTTTCCCCTCCCCATTTCTGATGGGTCTTGGGGGATTTTGTTGCTTTTTGTAGTGTTTTTTTCCCATTTCTGATGGGTCTTGGGGGGTTTGTTTGTTTTTTGGTTTCCCCCCCATTTCCGATGGGTCTTGGGGGGTTTGGTTGCTTTTTGGGGTTTTCCCCCCCCCATTTCCGATGGGTCTTGGGGGGTTTGTTTGTTTTTTGGCTTCCCCCCCATTTCCAATGGGTCTTGGGGGTTTGGTTGCTTTTTGGGTTTTTTTTCCCCCATTTCCAATGGGTCCTGCATGCTTCCCTTGCTTTTTCCGTTGTTTTCTTTGCATTTCTGACCTGCCCCCTTTGTTCTCTGTGCATTTCCGATCTGCTCCGTTTGTTTTCTGTGCATTTCTAATGGGTCTTGCACGCTTGATTGCTTTTCTTCCCCCCCCCCCTTCGGCCGGAAGGGATTAATCGCATTTCCAATGAGTCTTGCAGTAATTTTTTTTTTTTGTGTGATTTTTTTCTTCGGCTGGAACGGATTAATTGCATTTCAATGCATTCCTATGGGGAATGGTGCTTCGACTTACGACCATTTCAAGTTACGTTCATCTTCTGGAACGGATTATGGTCGTAAATCGAGGCACCACTGTAAATGTCATTTTGTTGTTTTCAGCCCAGTACTTGAGCCTATCAAGATCTTTTAAAAATTTTTCTTCCTTCCTTCCAGGGAATTAGCTATTCCACTCAATTTCGTGTCATCTGAAAATCTGATAATTCCTGCAACCCCTCATCCAAGTCATTAATAAAAATGTTGAAGAACAGTGGACCCCAGACCGAGCCTTGTGGTACCTGACTTGTTACCTCCTCCCAGTTTGAGAAGGAGCCATTAATAAGCACTCTCTGAATATGATTCTGTAACTAACTGTGTATTCATCCAACAGTAGTTCTATCCAGCCCACATCTAGTTAGCCTGCAAATCAGAATATTATGGCGCACTTTGTCAAAAGCTTTTCCAAAATAAAGATATATTATGTTTACAGCATTCCCACCCTCTATCAACGAGGTTAACCAATAAAAAAATAAGATACAATTAGTCTGGCAGGATTTGTTCTTGACAAATCTGTGTTAGCTTCTAGTTATTACTGCATGATTTTTAAGGTGCTTGCAAAGTGATAACTTTATAATCTGCTCCAAAATTTTTCCTTGGGATTGATATCAGGCTGACTGGTCTGTAGTTCCTAGGTTCCTCCTTTTTGCCATTTTTGAAGATAGGGACAACATTATCCCACCTCCAACCATCCAGCACTTCACCCATCCTACATGAGTTCAAGAAAATAATAGACAATGGTTCTGAGAGTTCTTGAACCACTTCCTTCAAAACTCTTGGATATAGTCAATCCAGCCCTGGAGATCTGAACTCATTCAAAGTCATAAGGTCATTGATTATTTGTTTATCAATCTCAAGCTGCTATCCTGTTCCCTTCAATTATATTTCACATTTGCCTGGAAAACACCAAGCTAAAGTCGGACTTGATCACTTCTGCCTTTACTTTGTCATCTGTTATTTTTCCATCCCCATTTAGTACCTGAGCCACTATTTCTTTTCTCTGTATTTTGCTAGTCATGTACCTGAAGAATGACCCCCTTTTTTGCTTTTAGTGTCTCTTGCTATCCTCAGCTCATTCTCAGATTTTGCCTTCCTACTGCCATTCCTGCAATTGTTTGCTACTTGTCTGTACTCTTCCTTTGGGGCTGGCCTTCCTTCTACTTCCTATATGTGTCATTTTTTTTATATTTTCAGGTCCTCTCTGAGTTTTTTTGAAGCAACATTGGTCTTTTTTGCTGTCTTCCATCTTATTTTCTTGTTGGAATTGTTTGTAGTTCTGTCTTTAGAATTTCCTTTTTTAGAGACTCTCACCCATCTTGGACTCAGTTTCCTGTTAGGACCTCCTGCCATGGACCTTACATATTGTTCTGAGTTTATTAAAATTGGCTTTTCTAAAATCCAGCACATACGTATGACTACACTTTACTTTAGTTTCCTTTCAAATCAAGAACTCTAGTAGAACATGGTTACTTTCTCCCAGAGTTCCCTTTGCTGCCACTTCTTCACCAAGTCATCTCTATTGGTTAGAATCAAGTCAAGGATAGCAGCGCCTCTAGTTTCTTCCTCCACTTTTTGTAGGAGAAAATTATCAGCCACAAAAGCCAGGAATTTCTTGGAAGGGCCATATTTGGCAGAATTTGCCTCCCAAAAGATATCAGAATAATTGAAATCTCTCAGTACTACTACATCATGTATCTTTGAAATTCTTACAATTTGTTTTTTTCAAAGGTTTTATACGCATCTTTTCCTTGACTGGGTGGTTGAGAATAGACTCCCACTACCATGTTCCTTCTGTTTTCCCCAGGTTCCCCATCACTACATTATTGCTTCCATTTTCAACTTTTAGACAATTATTAAATTATAATTTCCCAATTCAGTTGGTATACTTCCAAAAGAAAGAATGAGTGGTTACATTGCCAGGTCTATTTTAAACCTAGGAATTACACTCAATTTGAGACACAAGTAATGGCATGACATGCCTTGGTGGCATATGACTGTGCCTCATGCCCAAACATTACTCTATCTCCATTACTTCCTGTACTCTTCGTAGAGAGTTACTCCTACTTGTGTGGAAACTACTGTTTGCCAATATGTGGAAAACAGAAAACTGCTTTGAAAAAATTGTTCCATGATAATCAAATGGTGATTTACATTTGTGGCTTGGAGGCTTATGAAAGGCATGGCTTTTAAACTCAGATAAGCAATAACACCCGGCTTTCATGAAAATGGAATGAAATGATTAGAACTTTGTTGAGCTTGCATATGGCAGGACAGTCCATACAAACTGAGAGTGGTCAAGAAGACAATCTTTCTTACACAGGATTCTAAACAGATAGCAGCAACCAAATCAGTTGGCCATGAATATAACTCATTAAAAACAGGGTCTGTGCTCAGATCATAAAGGGAAAAGAGTTAATCTCAATGATGGCAACCCTTCTCAATGCATGGGATAGGGCAAGTGAACAGAGTAGCTTCAGAACATGTGCTGACCTCTTTTCTATCTTGTGCCATAACTAAACTGCATATAACAAAATAATTATGGCTAAGTTCAGAGCCTCTACAATCTGAGACTCTTCACTCTGTATCACATCTCAAGCTCTCCTAAGCAGGCCACACATGCCAGGAGTGTAGAGTCCTGGGATGGAAATTCAATGGCAACAGACAAACAAGGTAACGTGGTATTGACCAAAGGTGGGTTTTTTTTGTATAAGCCCCAAGAATTGTTGCTGAATAATCAGCAAGAGAATAGGTAGAAGATTTCAGCACTTTGGTTATGTGCTACTTGTTCATCATTCACATAACATAAATTTTTCCTGACCACTACATGCACAGCTTCCTAATTTTATATCATGACATCAAGATTTCTATTTAATATATGTAAATCATAGGACTTAACTGAAATGAGATGCTTTGGATAAAAATGCCCTTTCAACGAGCTCCCTCCCCTTTTTAGTGATTTCCCCCCCCCCCCCAGAAAAGGCAATTTCAGTAATGAAGAGAAGAGTGCAGAATGTACTTGTTCATCTTGATCCACAGTCCACAAACCCTCCCCAATACTTGACTAAGTAGAGGTGTGCTCTTTCATTTTTTTTTTAAAGACTTCCATCTCTCAGAATTATCCAAGGATTCCCTAGGCAGAATTCTAGGAGTTTCAGCCCAAAAACACACACCTACAATTCATTCACTTGGAGAAAGGCTCTGAGGCTACATAGCTTTGCTTCCAGATGGCAATGTTTATATATAAAAAAGAAAAAAAATGAAGCTGCCATGGTGTTTCCTGTAAGTTGTAGTTCTTTGGGAGGTATCCTCTATAGAGCCTAATGGGCAATTTTGCAATAAACTGGTTATACAATAAACAACAGAGAGCCCTGTGAGATGTTAAAAATTAACAAATTTATTAAGGTTGTCATAGTTTACAGACCACTTAATCAGACATATGAAGCATTATCCCAAATTTCAAGTGAAGAAATAGTACATACAGTTCAGTGGCAGAGCAAGGATGCAAGGTTGGAAAGAAATCACACATATATTATTCGCAAGTAGATTGTCAATCATGTAATTCTCTTTTTCAGTATTTTTTAACTTAATTTCACTCTCACCTCACTGTCTATCCCCCATGTACTGAATATATACACCTAAATAGCAATTCAAATGTCTGATTAAGAGGACTATAGTCCACACAAACTTGTGCTATGATACATTTGTTTGTCTTTAAGAAACCAGAGGAATATTTCTACATTTTGCACCAACAGTCAAACGTGGTTACACCTTTGGAAAGTACTGCTCTTTGGGCCTGGAAACACCAAGTAGGTGCACTAGAGATGGGCATGAATCAGAAAAAAGGTGATTTGTTTTGATTCATGATTTATCAAAGTTTACAAATCATGAATTACAAATTTACGATTTTTTTCTGACAAACTGATGAATCA
Source organism: Intellagama lesueurii (assembly GCA_037013535.1). Lineage (NCBI taxonomy): Eukaryota > Metazoa > Chordata > Lepidosauria > Squamata > Agamidae > Intellagama > Intellagama lesueurii. The sequence continues at coordinate 171,376,917 of JBAJHW010000004.1, read as the reverse complement.
ATTCAATTCATTTTTAACTTTAAAACCCTATAAAATACCCCTCCAAGCACCTAGAGACACCAAATTCACAGGGAAACATCCCCTGACTCTCCTCTACAAGCCCTGCATGCTTGGTAAAGTCTTGGGTTAAGACCTCCGAGTTATACACTCACAAGAAGGGCCCCCCAGGAAAGTTGCCCCAAGGGACACCAAAAGCACATAGAAGCTTCTACTAACTCTCCTATACAAGCTTGTCAAGTTTAGTGAAGATTGGGTTTCAGACATCCAAGGTATACACCCACAAAGCGTGTCTGTCCACAAAATTGTCCTTTAGCAGCAGGCTGGGTGAAACCCAATCTTCACCAAATTTGGAGGGATTGTAGAAGAGAGTCATGGGAAGCTTTTCTGTGCTTTTGGTGTCCCTAGGTTCCGGGGGGGGGGACTTTCCTGGGGTGCTCTTTGTGGGTGTATAACTTGGACATCTGAAACTCAATCTTCACCAATCTTGAAGGTATTATAGAAGAGTCAGCGGAAGCCTCCCTGCAGTTTTGGGAGGCACCTTTTAATAGTTTTTATGGCGTTTTATAGCCAAATGAATCAGTGAATCCAAAATTGCTAAAAATATGCTGATTCATATTCATCAGGGACATTGACTGTACAAATATGAATTGATGAATTAGTGATTTTTTGAACAAATTTGATGATTTGTTTTTTTAATTCGTACCCATCTCTAATGTACACCAAAGCTGCTCAAGGAGCATATTTCAATTGTCTTGACATGCCCAAGGCCTTTTTTCACCTCATAAAATGGATCAACCCAATTATATGGTAATCTGATCCAATGCCATATTATAAACCTGGGTTAGAGATTGTTTCCATTTATACCTAGCAATGTTTAAATGTAAAAGTTTTCACAGCACCTTTAATTTCATCATGGAATCTTGACATAACTTGTCGCCTCGTGCTGCAGAAACTTCGTCTATCCCAATGAGTTTTGCTTTATATCGAACACCGTCCCCTTTAAACCTTTTTATCAAAGTGGCTTCACTACGATCCTGACCTGAAAAGAGAGAGAGGTGCAACCTTGAAATCTACACAATCAGAATTGTACAAAAGTATTACAAACATAAATGCTTACAAGCACATTTACTACTATATGCATTTACTGCCTTTGTTATCTAAATGTGTTAATCAAATTTCTGCATCAATGATTTATTTATTTATTTGAAGCATTTATTAATAGATTTTCTGCCTACTCTGGGACCCCAAAGCACTCTACAATATGTACAACAGAGGTTCATTATTTGATAGGTCACATACTACAAGACACCACACAATACAATCTACAGGCTGGGAAGGGAGCTGTTCTGCACATTAATTATTATTTATTAGATCATCATTTTTACTATATTATTTTAGTACAATTACCCACAAGCCATAATACATTTTGAAGATGCTATTTTCTAATAAAATGTGGCTAACTACGTCTGAACTGGAATGCTTAGGGCTTAGTCTCAACACACTAGTGAGTAGGGGAGATGGGGAGCTTACAGCTTCTCTCTGACCATAAGGATGATGTAGCTTCTTCATAACTGATACCAATGTGTGCATACTGATGGCATGAAAACATATCAACATTGTTCCCATAGTCCATATACTATCAAACCTCTCCAACTTTTTTGTGTCTTCTGAGACATACATGCATAGCTAGAGGCAATGCCTTGTCTCTCAAAGTGATACTAGTATAACTGATTTGTATTATGCTGATTGCCAGGCTAGAAACAGCACAAGACATGGTCATTTAATACTTCTGGCTTGGCTCTTTGGCCAAGCATAGCTGCTGGTGTGTCTCCAACAAATATAGATCGTCAGAATTCTTTACAGGAGTAAGAACTCCTGAATAGCTCAGAGGATTAGGTATCTGTCTGTAAAGCCAGAGGTTGGGAGTTCGATTCCCCACTGTGCCTCCTTGACAGAGGCTGGACTTGACAATCCACAGGGTTCCTTCCAGCTCTGCAGTTTTAAGATGATGATGATAATTACTATTATTGTTATTACAGTACAAAACAGTTAGAAAGTTCATTTCAATGTGAAATATCAAACTTAGATAATTTTTATATGTCAGAAAACTGTGAGTTATCCAAGCACAGCAAACATACTACTATGTTTTAATGTAAAATGAAGATATTTTGTGCCAAAATGGATAAGAGAGATAACCAAACTGCTAATCAGTACCAAGCTTTGAATACAGAGGGCGGAGACTCTCCAAAATGAAGATTGCCTGATGTGCTATCATTGCCTGACTTTGGAAATGGCTTCAATTTTGTCATATCTGAAATTTCCTCCCAAACTTAATTGTATGTATTTTATAAAAGGCCATGGATGATGAGCTAAGATGAGAGATACCAAGAAAGAAAGGGGGAGAATGAAACTGAGGGCCAAACTAGATGATACACTTAAATGTATTTAGAAACAGTGTCTCCTCCCATGGTAAAAGAGATCTGGAAGATGGGACATTATTTCCCTTACCTTTATAGCCTGTATTTAGCTGTGCTTTGTTTTGTGACTAGTCACTGGAATTTTAACGCAAATTTATTTTATAAATCTGATTCCAGAAGCATGCATTTCAAAGGAAATTCCACCACATATTAAAATCAGGAAATACGTATATATTTTCCTTCGTATCTAGTTTGACCATCACAGACCAAGTCCAGCTATCCAGAAATGTCCATGTTCAATGAAAATCTGAAACTGATTTCTCAAGTCAAACAAAAATATTTATTCACCATGTGGCATGCTCATTCCACATCCAGCGATAATTCAGGAACTGAACTAACAATGCCATCAGTGTTGTTCAATTCTGTATTCCGTTTCATGTTGTATGAATGCTCAGATTGAAAAGAGATAACAAAATTACTACAATTTTCCTCTTCCTCCTTATCACCAAATAAAAAACCCACTCAATCTTTTTTCCTTTCTTCCAGGGACAAAAAACAACAGTTTAATACGTTTTTTTCCCCCTGTGACCACACTAAAAAATGTGAGGAAATTCTAACTAATTGCCACTCACCTTCTCTTTCTACTACACTGGCTTCTCCTCTGAACTTCCATAGAGGATTTATCAAATCGTTGTATCTTCACACTCTTAAACAACATTTTATAAAAGACTAATGGCACATGGATGATGAATCAGAAAACTGTAAGTAATGCTTAAATTATGCTAGAGGGAAATGCTGAGGCAGATGTTACTACTAAGTGCTAAGAGCAATAAAGCAACATTTGCAACACTAAGCTCTCAGGGAAAAAACCACATCTGGATGCACGGCAATGCTTGACTTCATCATAAGGCTATTCTGCTTGTAGTTTGTGTGTGTAAACATTCATATCGCTACTATTTTGTCGAGTCGTAAATAAAATCTAATTCACAAACACTTCAGGTTGACAATTCCTGACTATTTGTTTTCATTATATATAACAATAAAGGCATTATCAAAGCACATTCTTGTATTTCCTTGTATAATGCAACAACAGTTGCTTCTTACTTACTGCTGCAATAGGACAAAAGCATATGAGTGGAAGGAATCCTTTACTAGTCCCCAGAGATCCAGAAAGATCCAGGTTGTAACAACATTATTGTGCCAATGCTAATGTGCAGCAGAACAAATCAGCATTGTACAAGGCAATTCTATAAATGGGGGCAGCCCAAATAATATATATAATTATGTTATATATAATATAATATATATATATATTTGAAACTGGACTGTGGATCAGCACCAACTTTTGCCCAGATATAGAAGACAGTCTGCTCTTGCTGTGTGCCAAATTTGGGCGAGTTTGGGCTATTCACACTTGTCAAAAAACAGCTATGACAATCGCTCTGTGTTTCAGTAAGAAGTAAGTAACTGATGGAAAAAGGAGTCAGCTTCTGGGATTTTTCCTTGCTTAATGTCACTTTGTGAATGGTAGTGAGCAGAAGAGGGTATCCTGTAGATCAACTTGACTGCTGTCATTGGTGTCGTTAACATTCAGCCTGCCCTTTGCTATGGAATGTTTGGCATCCTTTTTCCTGCTGGCAACACGGGCACAATATTATGCAGCCATTTCCTGGCTTTTTGAATCATGGATATAGAAGTGTAATATCTTAGATTCATAAAGCAAAGCAAAGTGTGCTTATATACAGCCCCATAGCACTTAAAGCACTCTCTGGATGGTTTACAATTTAACTATGCAGGCTACACATTGCCCCTGCCCCCTGGCAAGCTGGGTAAACCGAAGGCTTTTTTTAAAAAAAGAACTGAGTTATCATGAGATGGAAAAAAGACTGTGGAAGCAGAAAGTCCTGTTCAAAACAATGAGGTGATCTCTGGCTTCATAACAACGATTTGGAGACAAGTGGAAAAGAAGTGCACTCTAGCCATGGAGCCAATGCACTCTGTGAATATAAACAGGATACCAGCCTTTGTAAATGGACAACTAAAGTAGTCAGAGATTTGTGCTGTTGTATGTGATATGCTCCCTAATGACTTCCAGAGTTCTCTGTTCAGATAACAGAAGCAGCTGGTGAGAAGGGCAAAGTACAGTGGTGCCTCGACTTACGAACTTAATTGGTTCCGGAACGACGGTCGTAACTCAAAATGGTCGTAAGTCAAAGCACCATTTCCCATTGAAATGCATTGAAATGCAATTAATCCATTCCGGCTGAAGAAAACAATAACCAAAAAAAAAAAAAAAATCACTGCAAGACCCATCGGAAACACGATTAATCCCTTCCAGCCGAAGGGGGAAAAAAGAAAGAAAAGCAATCAAGCTTGCAAGACCCATCGGAAATGCAAAGAAAGCAAAGCAAAAAGCAAGCAGAGCACATCGGAAATGCAAAGAAAACAAAGCAAAAAGCAAGCGAAGCAAGCAGAGCACATTGGAAATACAAAGAAAGCAAAGCAAAAAGCAAGGGAAGCATGCAAGACCCATCGGAAATGCAAAGAAAGCGAAGCAAAAAGCAAGCAGAGCACATCGGAAATGCAAAGAAAACAAAGCAAAAAGCAAGGGAAGCACATCGGAAATGCAAAGAAAGCAAAGCAAAAAGCAAGGGAAGCATGCAAGACCCATCGGAAATGGGGGAAAACCCCCCAAAAAGCAACCAAACCCCCAAGACCCATCGGAAATGGGGAAAAAAAGACACCCAAAAAAGCAACCAAACCCCCCAAGACCCATCGGAAATGGGGGAAAAACCCCAAAAAGCAACCAAACCCCCCAAGACCCATTGGAAATGGGAAAAAAAACCCAAAAAACAAACAAACCCCCCAAGACCCATCACAGCATAGAAACATAACCCCCCCCAGCCCAAAACCACGCTGCAAAACCCGTCCAGAACAGTTTTTGAAAAGAAGAAAGCAGCACCTTACCTTACCAGGCAGTACGAAGCCTCCTCCGATCACACACTCTCTAACTGCTGGGGCAAAAGAGCTACAAAGAAGCAGCCTCTTCGCCACCAACAGTTAGCAATTTGAATTTCCTGCCTTTTCCCCCTGCCTTTTTGTGTTCGTAACTGGAAGCTCCGGCCACAAATCGAAGCAAAATTTTGCAGCCAGAGCTGGTCGTAACTCAAAATGGTCGTATGTCGGGATGTTCGTAAGTCGAGGCACCACTGTACCATAATAATAAGGTACACTGATCCCAGGGACAGAGAGAATCATAGGTCCCAAGTATATGTGAATAAATATCTAGTTTGACATCCATGTTTAGCTATGAACACAAATCAGGCAGTCTGGTTCGTATCAAGGGAAATAAAAGAAACAGAAGAATAGAAAGTCCTTCGATTTTTTAAAAACCAAGAAGGCCATTTTACAATTTGAATGAAGCAGCCAAAAAGCTGAAACAACAAAGAAACTAATACAAAAAGCTTTCTCTGGAGGCATGGTAGAACACCTCAGTTTTGTCTATGATATAATTTGAGAAATGTACTAAAATAAGTTCAGAAAAATAGACACTTTTCTTTTGTAGTACATGAGATTGTACTGGGTGATGGGATATGCGTATATGTGATGAGTAGAGGTGGGCATGAACTGCCAAAATGGCGGTTCAACTTGGTTCATGGATGTCCAGCCCATCAGGGGCCTCTGCACAGCTCCCCGCCTCTCAGCTAAGAAAAAATAATAATCTTTAATTATTATTAAGTTTTTAAAAATAATTTATTTTTAGCAGCATCCCTATCAGCCCACCAGGGGGCCTCTGGGAAAGTTCCTGCCTCTCAGCTATATATTACCCTGTTTCCCTGAAAATAAGACCTAACCTGAAAATAAGCCCTAGTATGATTTTTCAGGATGCTCATAATATAAGCCCTACCCCAAAAATAAGCCCCAGTTAAGTGAAACCTCGCCCTCCACCGTTGTGCAGCATTGTGCAGCAACTAGAAGAAGACATGACTGTATTTGAATAAATGTAGATTGTTGTACATAAAAAAAATTAAAACATTCCCTGAAAATAAGCCCTAATGCGTTTTTTGGAGAAAAAATTAATATAAGACCCTGTCTTATTTTCGGGGAAACACGGTAGCAGCAGTGCAGAGGCTCCCTGGTGGGCTGACAAGCCGACTAACAAAAAAACCAAATTCTTCCTCTGCAGATGTCCATGTCTCAGCTGAGAGGTGGGGACCTGCGCAGAGGCTCCCTGGTGGGCTGATATGGGGTGCCTGTGCAGATACAGAGATAGCAGGCCCAGAAGGTTGCTGTCTTTATGGATTGCAGCAGAGGAGATGGCAGGACAAGGTAGGGAAGCAATAGGGGGCAGGGGCAGGCTGTTGAGGGGGGGGGGAATGAATCAGGACGTTTGTTAAATCAGGGAAAAATTAACTGGTTCAGGAATGTTCAGGTTCTCCGGTTTGGACGAACCAAACCAACCCGAATCAATGAATCGGCAATTTTTGACAAATTTCCTGGTTCGTTTTTATATTCGTGCCCATCTCTAGTGATGAGCTTTACACTACAAGTTTATACTGCGTTTCCCCTAATTGATTTTTGGGACTGTGCTAAAAACATATTCTTCATTACCTCTGCTCATATAGACAAAGCCTAACCTGTCACTTCTTTTCAACAATGAAGTGACATGATTCTGGAAGTTTCAATATAATTCCTTAGCATTTATGTAGATTGGGCATTTCCCTAAAACATCTAGCATGGAAGATAAAGTGTGCTGACACAACTGAAAGCCTGCTCAGTAAACTGCAGAGGTGATACATATTTATAAAACAGATGAAAACAGCAAAAAATAATGCTTCAAAAATGTATTAAATAAGCTCTGAAAAGGGTGAATACCAATATATGGGCTGACATCTGCTTTATTAATCATTTGTCTTGGTTTTAACCCATTACTCAATTGACTTAAGCATTATTGTGCTTCATTGTAAACATAATTCCATTTAAGGACAGTCCATTTTATATCCTCTTTCCACTAGTTCTGTTCACAAACTTCACATTCAGTCTTGGGCCTTCTTGGACAGGGCAGAGAATGGGGGCCATGCCCAGTTGAATATCTGTAACATCCCAAGAGGTTTATGTTTCTTGTTACACTGGCACTCCTAGCAATCAGTAGGTAAGCCAAATGAATGAGATGTTTAGCTGCTAAAGTTTTACCATCATGACCTAATTCATCCTAAAATATTGTAGAGAATCAAGAGCTGCCACTAACTATTGTGTCGGCTCCTTTTTATCCTGGAAAAAGTGATAAGTTGGGTGCCATAGGGTACAATCTGCCTAGTGTTCACAAACTTTATAAATCCCTTGAAGAAGTGAAGGAGGCACTCATCAAATCTGCAGATGACACTCAATCGGGATGGACAATTAATATTTCAGAATGCAGGAACAAGTCTTCTTAACAAACTGGATAAGTGGCCAAAAAGTGGGAAATTATACTTTCTGGCATGAAAGCTCAACATGCAAATATAAGATGGGTGACAGCTGGTTTGGCAGTATGAAGAGGATCTACAGGTTTTAACAGATCACAAAAGTGTCAAATGTAAGTCAATAGTGTGGTGTGGTAGCAAAAAGCCCTAATGAAACTCAAAGCAACATTGACAAGCATATAATCATATCAATCTATTCTCCTTCCCTGACGTATTGTGTCGAAATCTGGGCATTACAATTTAAGAAGAATATTGACAAGCTGGGACATATCCCAAAATGGATGACAAAGATGGCAAATGGACTAGAAACCAAACCTATGGAGAACAGTTGAGCCACTTGGGCATATTTACCCTGAAGAATAGAACATTGAAATGTGATATGATAGCCATCTTCAAATATTTGAAGGGCCGTCATATAGAAGACATAACTAGCTTGATTTCTGCAGCTCCAGAGGAAAGGCCGAAATTAATGGATTCAAATTACAGGATAAGAGATGTTGACTCAACATTAGGACAAATTTCCTGGCAGCAAAAGCTGCTGGGCCATGGGAAAAAAGGTGGTGGGCTCCGCTTTGTTGAAATTCTTATAACAGTGTTTGGAGGCCCATCTGTCAGAAGTGCTCTAGCTGCAGATTTCCTGAACTGGCAGGTGGCTGGACCTGATGACCCTTGAGGTGCCTTCCAACTTTACAACCCTTTGATTTCCCCAAGGGAGGTGGGATTACTTCCCTCAGTTGTGATATTTTAAAAGACTGTCAACATCCACCTGTCGAAAGTAATTTTTAGTTAATGTTTTGTTGCTTCGGCTCTGGAAATGCTTCAATACCGACTGAATTATATGTTCTTTTTGCATCATTCAGTTTCAACATTTTATTGCAATATCCTGCATTTGCATTTTACATTTGTATTCTGTTAGCTGACTTGTCTGGACCTGGTTAAGAAACGAGGTTGATTAAACAAACAAATAAACAAGTTATCTCAGTTGTGTCCACTCACAGTGCTACACAAAATTGGAGTGAGAATGGGATCCATCCACTGTTCACAAGGAAAGATGCTGCAGGCATCTCCTTCTACAGTTCTCAGCTGCTACATGGGCAAGGTGACCCACAAGCATTTGCAGCATACAGAGGGGTGAATGACAAGTGGTAGCATATTCACAGGACCCTCCATACTGTATATTCTCATTACGCATGTCAGCATTTAAAACAAAACAATTGAACAAGATCCCCGAGTGTGATTTAACAGCAGCATAAATAATGCATTTTTGAATTGTAATAGCACATAAGACAGGAGAAGAGTGGGAACATCATTAAGCTGAACAACAAACTTAGAATGGTATGTGGAAACCCTGTCTTTCTATTCCCTGTAGACGTGCCCAGTCTTACTCAGCTTTTCAGTCTATGATTTCTATTCTTTTTTTTTCTTTTTTTTCGCTTCCATAGACCCTTATCCTCCACCTCACTGTTCTCTTAGAAACATAAATAATTTACCCTTGTGGCTGTTTATGTCCAGCTGTGCCAAATGATGCCAATCTTCTCCAAAGTCTTTCAAAAGAAAGTGAAATATGTTTTGGGTCTCAAATGACTGCCTGCCTCTGCAGCCTTGATATAAAACCATGAGCAGCACTGTATCCTCCTCTTCAGTGTCACAGTATTTAAGAATTTTGGAATATCTACTGTTGCAGTTATAATCATTTTTACAAAAAAATTACATTTTATAAAAATCTTTTTTAAAAAACCACCCTGCATATTTAAAGCAGGCTAATTAAAACGTGCAACTTTACAAAGCGCAGGTGTTTGTAGAGAACTTATTCAGGAAGTATTTTAAGAGACAAGCAAGCTCTGCCACTAGCATTTAATAGATGGAAGTGTTCTTCTCTTTAAAATACGGATGTGCCATATGGAAACATTTCTCCTCTGTGACTAAAAGTGATGTAGCTTGCTGTTGAATTAAAACACTACACCTGGACGTCTTTATCCTTTTCAGTCATCTGATAAATCTTCAGAGCTCTTCAATGTTTACAACCTTTTTGAATCTGCAACTGAAGCACAGTCAACCCTCTTATCAGTGACTGTTTCATTTTGCTCCAAAAGCTAACAAAAGCATATTTTCTCCCAGGGCTCAGCGAATAAGCAGTAAAAAATTACACTAAGTGATGAAAATTAAACTAAGAACTAGATCTCATTTTGGAAAATGGGTTAAAGAATACTGTTTCTCCCCCTCCTCTCTCCACACACAGTCAACTGTTTTATCTCAACAGAGAAAGATATATTACTGCAGGCAATTAAATGCTCTGTCTGCATAGCTGGAATTTGGAATTCTTTCAGGCTGCTTAACCTTACCACTCTTCATACTTGATTTTATACTATGATTTTATTAGAAATTGTCATATTGGATGTCCAATAACATGTAGTTCACAATATTCTGACTTAAGCACGTAATAAATTCTGCAGGGAAATTGTCCTTGGTGAATTTCTCTGAATTCAATTAGGCAAATTCTTTTTGTCTTAAAAAATATATCCTTTGTATACGACACAAACAAATTTCGGTAGCACACTTGTCTGAAGGGTGAGGCACAGGGATTCACAAAAAAATGGCCAGGAGGTTCTACAAGCAACTTGTCTGGCCTCTGATTTAAATAATTTCCATCAAATATCACATCCTTCATCTCTGGGTGTTCCTGGCACACTGGATATTGACATGTGTCACATAGGAGGAGAACACAAATTACAGCAACAGCAAACAGAGCCAGCCCTGTGTTTCTAAAAAGGTGGGCTAAATATGTACCATCCAATATCCTAGAGTGAAAATCCTGTAAATTGCTATATTCTTTTATTTAACTCTGAGTGCCTATCAGGACACAATATGATTCGCCTAGTTCTAAAACTATTAAGTGAATAATGATATTATCTGCAAAGTCAATAACATGCCCGAAGCAGTCAAAGCTCTTTACTGTGACAGTACTCCGTCTTTTAACCTAATATACTGCCCAAGCACTGTCTATCATATACTGAACTTCTATCGAGCTTATAAACTTGAGATGACATCTTTTTCAAATCTCAGAGAAATGTGATGCAATGGGACACACTGCAGTGTTGTAAGTATGCTGCATTTTCATGGAGGCAATTAGAATTTTTATAGCACACACATGGCAAGAATACAAAATGCAGCTGCTGAGAATGACCTCTAAGGCATAGCAACACCTTAGAGGTAGTAGATTAGCCTTCAGTCATGAAAAAATGAATGGGCACGTTTACGCCATCACTCTTCTCTTGAGGACTACTATAGAAAGAGTCCTTTTAACAGTACCAAAGCTTTAATTACATAAAGATAGCTCTGTAAACATTTCCTCACATTCATTATTATATGTAAGGCAGGTAGTGAGTTATTCTGAAGGAAACATTTAATGCTAGAATGCCAGTTCTGGACACAATTGAAGAAGGATGCTGACAAATTGGAACAAATTCAGAGGAGGGCAGCAAGGGTGATCAGGGGGCTGGAAACCAAGCCCTATGAAGAAAGACTGAAAGAATTGAGCATGTTTAGTCTTGAGAAAAGAAGACTGAGGGGCGATATGAAAGCACTTTTCAAATACTTGAAAGGCTGTCATACAGAGGAGGGGCAGGATCTTGATCATCCCAGAGTGCAGGACATGCAACAATGGGCTCAAGTTACAGGAAGCTAGATTTCGATTTAATATCATTAATATCACTATTAGAGCAGTATGACAATGGAACCAATTACCTCGAGAGGTGGTGAGTGTTCCAACACCGGAGGCATTCAAGAGAAACTTAGACAACTACCTGGCAGATATTCTTTGATTTGTATTCCTGCATTGAGCAGGGGGTTGGACTTGATGGCCTTATAGGCACCTTCAAACTTCACTACTCTATGATTCTATGATTCCCTAACAGATTTCCACCCCACTTCTGTCTACCTCATCCTTCTACCTGCAACATTCTGAAAACATTTTAAACATTTTAAAAAATGTTTTCAAAATTGTTTGAATGTTTAATTGTTTTTATCATATAGTTTTGTATGACATTTTAAACTGTTATTATTGTATCATCCATATAAATCCATCCAAAAGCACATAACACAACAACCTGTTAAAAGCCAGAACAAAAGCTACATGGAAATGGAACTGCTTAAATCAAACACAGAAGCAAAATTATAAAGAGAACGAGGAGACCTGAGAGAATACAAAGGCCTTTGCCTGGCATCAAGAAGAGAATACAGTAGATACCCACCAGACTTCTCTGAGGGGACAGTAGTATACTGAAGAGGGAATGTTGCACGCTGCAGGTTCCACATATTTTTCAGAGCAGGATTTTACAAGATGCCCTCACTCACACCCATTCCTCAAATCAAGAGGAAGACATTTCAAGTGGGACTAAAAGTGTGGACCTCAAAAACATGGACATTTTCCTATGATACTCCTTATTCAAACAAGACACAGCTGGCTCCGATGTGGAGAAAACAGAAAGAAAATGTCTCACAAAATGCTGCAACAAGATTGTAGACTGATGCGGGTTATAGGGAGCATGTAACTCCTTTATTACAACAGCTTTACTGGCTGCCAGTCTGCTTCTGGGCCCAATTCAAAATGCTGGTTCTTACCTATGAAGCCCTACATGGCTTGGGTCCAGGCTCTTTGAAGGATCACATCACCTCATATGAGCCTTCACAGCTTTTAAGGTCTTCTGGGGAGGCCCTTCTCTCAATTCCACCACCTTCCTAAGCATGCTTGGTGAGGACATGAGAAAGGACCTTCTCAATGGCTGCTCCCAGGCTTTGGAATGCACTGCCCTGAGAAATCAGGTTGGCCCCCTCCCTCTTGTCCTTCTGTTGTCAGGCAAAGACCTTCCTCTTCTTTAAGCATTAAGTTACCTCAGGAATGCTGGTAATTAACTTACAAATTTTAAATGTTTTTCAATTTTTCTTATGCTTCACTGTTTTAATCTTAATGCATGTTTAATTGCTTTTAAATGTGATATTTATACAGTGTTTTAAAATTTCTTATTTTATCTATTGCGAGCTGCCTTGGGTCCCCTATGGGGAGAAAGGTGGCATATAAATAATTTAAATAAATAAAAATAAATAAATAAATAAATGTAGGGATCAGGATGAAGCAAGGCTGCTAGAGACCAGCACAATGTAATAGAAGCCAGTGTGCCTGAAAATCCTGTGGAAGGAAGAACTATGGCATTATCCACCAATTGACAAGACCATCCTTGCACTGGTAAGCAGTAAGATGATGACAAGGTTTCCATGTTTTAGTATGGTTTGCAATGGATTGCTGTTATGAGTTACCAGCTGATCCCAAGCAATAGAAATCCACAAGTAGAACCTTAAATTCTATGCTATTATATCAGTCAAGTTCTAAATCTTGGTCTATTTGTTTTGTATAAATTGTAAAAAGTCATCAGGGGGGGGGGGGAATCCTGCTTGATATTATAACTGGAGGTGAGATTTGTTACAAGAGCTCAAAGATGCCCTGAATGGCTGTCTCACCATCTGTTTTCACAAAGGATGTCAAATTTGCCATATCTCTGAGTGAGACATTATTGAATGCAATTACTCTCATGAAAGTAATTTTAACTGTCAATTTTAGCTCTTTGCAGAACTGTAGCAGAACGGATAGTGAAAGGAAATAAGAAAGAATATATAAGACAAGCAGATGAATACATATAAGAGCCACAAACCACCCCTCTAGTTCTGAAAGTTCAAGACAGAATACTTGTTCCAGACTTCCTTGCCAAGTATTGGAACTATGTGCCTTTGAACCAGTATTCTAGGAAGTCAGGCAACCATGTCATATTAGATACAACCAAACATGGAAGTAACATGGAAATAATTCATCTCTGAGCCCGGATGCCCAGGTTTCGGTGGTGGCCAGGAGTGCATTTGCTCAATTAAAACTAGTGCACCAGCTACACTCATTCCTTGAGAAGTCTGATCTGGCCATGGTGACATGTCCTAGTTATGTCCCGGTTTGATTACCGTAATGCACTTTACATGGGGTTGCCAATGGAAAGTGTCAGGAAACTCCATTGGGTCCAAAATGAAGCAGCCAGATTGCTAATTGGGGCTGGCCACAGGGATCATATAACCCACCTAACCCCCCACCCCCTGTTACAGCAGCTCTACTAGCTGCCAATCCGTTTCCAGGCTCAGTTCAAAGTGCTAGTTCTAACCTATAAAGCCCTAAATGGTTTGGGCCCAAGTGATCTCAAGGACTGCCACTCCTTCTTTGAGCCTGCTTGAGTGTTAAGATAACCAGGAGAAGCCTTCTCTGTTGCAGCTCCCAGACTGTGGAACTCCTTCCCACCGAAGGCTAGGCTGGGCCCATCTTTTATCTCCTTCTTTCTCTTCAGGAGAAGTGACTGACCACCTGAGTGGGGTTTTAAATGGACTGTTGTGCTTCACTGTTTGAATGTATTTTGGTGTTGCTAATGTTTTTCATATAATATTTGTTAGATCCTTTTGTATTTGTATACTCATCATTGTTAATATTAAATATTGTCTTTTAATGATGTAAGCCATCTTGGGTCTTTTTTAAGGAGAAAGGTGGGATAGGTCAGTCAGTCAGTCAGTCAGTCAGTAAATTATAATTAATGATGTTACCTGCAACATATTACTATTTGAGGAAACAATGGGTTAGATATGCTATTTGTATGAAATAATGTAGCAGCCTATAATGCTGTTAAAGCTTTTAGTGTATTATCACACTGGAGACGGGAGCAGAATATGGACCACTTTTAAACATTTTTCTGTTTTAAATATTTTCTGTAAATGGATTTTTTTTAAAAAAATACTGCATTACTAATAACCAATGAAGAGCCCTAAAACAAGCAAGCAAACAAACAAAATAACCATCAGTATTTATTTATTTATTTATTTATTTATTTATACTCCACTTTTCTCCTTAAGGCGGCTTACAACATTAAAAGACAATATTTAAAACTAAGAACAATAAGTATAAAGAGGCATCTCACATCATTAAAATGCAATATTAAAGCTAAGAACAGTAAGTATACAAATATATTGAAAAAATGATACTCTGAGAAATAGAAAACAAAATTGAAAACAATTTTAAAGACATTTTAAAAACATTTTAAAATATCTTAATTTCATAAATACAGCATTCCCTAGACCCCCACTTATTGTTTAAAAGCCTGTCTGAAAAGGAAAGTCTTTGCCTGAGGACAGAAGGACAAGAGAGAGGGGGGCAACCTAGCTTCTTTTAGGATGCACACACCTTTATTGCATTGTGTATGAGTTGTGTACATCCCAGAATTGCCTTTAATTAGCAGCAATTGGCCTTAAATCAGCTGCCACCTGCCACTGCTGGTGATATCATCCCTTTTGTGCATCCTAACCTTGTTAACAGGAAGACAGATTAATTTAACATACTGGAACTCATGACTGTCAGTTGTGTTTATAACTGGGATCTAAAATTAAATCATCCTTTGTATTGTCACTCTATAGCGACCTCAGCCTCTACATTTGCCTCTACCTACTTCTCTACTTACCTCTCTGTCTGTCTGTTTGTCTATCTATGACACTCATACTCCTGCCATTTTCACAGATTTGGCACCAAGTGTCAAAACAAAACCCCACACCTAATTGCACAACTTTGTGTCACACCTGCTTAATTAATAAATCTACCATTATCTTGGGACCTGCATAGACGGCAAGATGTTGTATTTATCCTTCTCATTCTCGCCCTGGGGGCTCATTCAAAAGTTCCCTGAAGGCTTGTAAAATAGCCTATAGACTTATTTTAGATGGTGACTGGCACCTGGTTTGGATTCAAGGTGTAGTTTCCACATGTCAACAAAAATCAACTTGTTGCTCCCAGCAGATCTTCTAACATTTACTTTCCAGAGAACATTGGGAAATGCCTTTCTGCTAAGATGCTATGTATGTGCATGCACGTCTATGCATGCCAGTTTTATTTGGAAGAATACATAACAGCTCACACTATTCTTGTTTCTAAAATATTGCCAAGCTCCCACTGATTTCAAGATGCTAACAATTTGTGTTCAATAAGACTAGACTTATGAAAATGACTCAAAGCTTAGGTGAATTTCTATCAGGGTTGCATTTCAAAAAAATACCTGTAATTTTATGTGCGGATATACTGGGACCTTAACTGTGCCATCAGTTTATTTAGATTATCTTCTCCGTGGTGCTTTCATTTTGTTTAGTGTTGTCATTCACAGTAAACTCCAGTTGAGAGCTTTTTATAGCACTTTACATGATTAGTACTTCAACAGCAGTCCTGTATTCAAATGCATCTGTATAGCAAAATTCTTAGTGCCAAGGGTATAATAAAGTAGTATTTTCTGTGTTTATTTGCAATCTGCCATTTTATATCAAGCCTCCTACAATATATAACAGAACTTTCAGATGGAAATCAGTTGTATACATCAAGGTGACCGTGGATCTTGTTCTTTTCTTGATCGTTTGCTTTTGTTTTCAAGCAAACAGCAGTACAAATCTGAGGTATGCATTTCATTGCTTTTGTGAGTTAGACTAATGGCTAATGAAACTACTACTAGTAGTAATAGTAGTAATAGTAGAAGGAAATATTGTGATTAAGGCAAGGAAGCAATATTACTGGGATGACTCAATGATCCACAGGGTCCCTTCCAGCTCCGCAGTTCTAAGATGATGATGATAATGATTACTTTTGCATAAATTGATTAAACTTTCAGGCAAATTTCAATGGAAGTCTGTGATTTGTTGAAGTCTACAGGAGCAGAAACTGACAGGATACATTTTTTTCAGTGCTAATGATAGGAATGGAAGATAATAGATTTTACACTCAGGTTCTAAAGAGCCGACTGTTGTTGTCTAATGGTGAAATCAGGTCTTTCAAAGTAGAAATATCTGATGATTTCCCCAAAATTTGGTAACAGCTAGAAGCGGTAATACTTTAGCTTTTTCTACACATCTGTAGATACTGGACTATGGATATCATTAGTGTGTCTGTGGCACAAACAAACATTTGCAGGATGAATCCAAACCCAGTTTTGAAACCTACCTGTGAAGAATCAAATAACATGCAACCTAATCTGAAACAAGTGACTTAGAAGTAACTGCTATCTCCACTTAGAGGCAAATGCAGTGGGGCTTCTCTCTGTCTGAGCATGAGTAGAAATGAAGTCTTTGTGTTTATTTGAATAAGAAGATGGAGTTCATGATGCCAAGATGGGAGGACGGCAAGGAGGAAATGTACTTCATGTTTACTAGACCCCAGCCCCATCATTGAAAAACATTTCTAGTGAGCCGTGACTCAAATTCAGGAACAAACTAGATGTGACACAGAGTTTGGCAACTCTCTCTCTCTCACACACACACACACAGAGGGAGGAGGGGAGCAAGAGCAAGAGAGCAAGAGCTCTTTTTCTTCTGCGCTTACTAAGTTGTTCTCCTACATAGAGAGAGGGGAAAGCAGCATGTGGTGAGTGATTATGAGTTGGGAAATGATGAGAGTGAAAGGGTTTAACAGGCCCTTGCTGTTAAAGGTAGAAAGAAAGTGCTATGGAACATTGTGTAATGGCTACTTTGGCTAACCTTCTGATGCAGAAATGATGAGGGAGGGAAGCTGATTTTTAAGAATGTTTAGAGATTGTTTTACTCCCCTTCTCCCGTTTGCAATATGTCAAGTTGGGGGAGTCATTATACTCAAAGCTCTGAACATACTCTAAATTACTGTGTTATTTTGTAGAGTTCCTTCTGCAAAATAATGTGAGAATTGCAATGTTTTTGCTTTATACTATACTGAATAACTTCTATAACGCTATTTCTGTAACATTCTTCCTTGGGTTGGTAGGGATTTGAGCCTGTTTCGTATTTTAAAAGTACTTTTATTCTTTAAACTAAAGAAAGAAATACCTAATATGTAACATTAGTGTGAGAGCGCATATGGTGTAATGGACAGAATGTCTAGACTAGGAGACAGGAGACCTGGGTTCAATTCCCTGCTTTTCCATGGAAACTCACAGGAGCAGGGAATGGTAATGTTGAAACATTCCTTGAACATCTCAAATACACTAACAACATTAATCACCATAACTCGGAAGCAACTTGACAATACTTAACAACAGCAAACATATTAGTACATGTTACACTTAAGCTAGCACATTACCTCTTTCAAATACTGTTCCAGGCTGATTTTTGAGGATGCAATATTGAATTATTTAGAAACTCCAAACCAAAACTCTCTTGCGGTTGCCATGTTTAACTTACCCAGAATCTTAAGAATGTAGGCAGATAGTATTGCCCTCAATCTGACTGTGCCATCAAGAAACAAAACAGCAAGGAACATGCCCCTTCACATTCTGGAACCCTCAAGAGGAAAAGAAGAATGGGTGCCATCAACCAAGACTATGAGAAACACTGCCAGTCTCAGAAACCTGGAACATTCTGTGGCAGCAGCAAAAAAAAAAAAAAGTCTGACTTTCAGGAATCCTTTCAGGTCTGTCCCCCACTTCTCTCTAGGGATGAAAAGTTCAGATAGTATTTTCCGCTTCATTTCCAAACAACTTAATTTCTTGATGCTTACAAACCTGCTGTGATGGATTTTGAAGAAGTTATGTAATCAGTTTTCAAGCAGAGTTTGCACATTGATCCAGAACATATTTACTAGGACAACTTCCTGATTTTAATATTACTTTGTTGTCTCTCTGACTTTAGAGAATCATTCAGTGACTCCCAAGGTCAGAAACATTCTGCCTCAGGGATTCCATAAGCCTAGCTAAAGGCATAACTAGAAACAGCAGCAGCCTAGGCAGCTGAGAAGAAATGCATAATTCTTTCTGCATTTAGCTCATTAGAAACCAAAATAAGCTAAATTGAGATTGCTGTACTTGGAGTTATCCTGAGAACACAAAACTGCAAAAGGCAGCAATGCTGGGGAAGTGGAAGGCAGAAGGAAAAGAGGAAGACCTCACATGTAATGGTTGACTCAAAAAAGCAACCCATAGCATTCAGTTTGCAAGGCCTGACCAGGGTTGTTAATGACAGGACCTTTCAGAGGTAATTAATTCATAGTGTCACCATAAGTTGGAAGCAACTTAATGGCACATAACAAGAAGTAACAGCAGTAGATTGAACTTCTCTATCTCTATCTCATACACACACAGCCTATGCTTAGAAGGCCAGAGAAAATGTACATCTTCTCCCTCTATTTTAACATTAAAGGATCACCATCACTGTCACTTAAGGGATGATACATGTTCAGCCTCCACATTGTGGCTCTGGGCTAAATATATTGCAACACAATTCTAGTGGCATATGTGGCTTTAAGTGTCATTTAGCAGTTGAGGTCATCTGGAGACAGTTGCTAATTGTTCCAAGCAAGCCAAAAACTGCATGGCCATAGACGTCTGAGACAGAATGCTCAGAATTACATAAAAGTAAATAGGGTAGTATTCATGCATCAATGCATGTATTACTAGTCAATGCACTTACTTTTCTCAAGCACAGTTGTGAGTAATCATCATTAAAATGTTTTAAAACAATACTGATCAAGACAGTTTAAGGAACATTTAGATTAGGTGAATAAATTGATCCTCAACAATGGGCTTACAATTATGTAGCACCTTTTACTGACTGATGGGAAAGCAGAAAACTCTTAAGAACTCGTCCCAGCGGCAAGCAAAAGCCACTGCTTTCCTCTTGCAATCCAATGTTTCACACAAGAAATTATTTTCATTTTGGTCTCCCACTGCCTCTTCAGCATCACAGAATGTCTTTCTCTGCTGGAGGAACCATAGGAGGCCAAGGAGAAAACTGCATTTTCCCTAAGACTTTGGACTGAAAAAAATGCTGTCAATTTCAAAATTACAACAGTGGCAAAGTGCTTCTTTCAATTGGTTCCTTTCATTTTTGCTCCCTACTGTCATTCCTATTGTCAAAGTGGCAGCAGGAGATGGTTAAACAAAACAAAGCCAGTAAATAAATAAATAAATAAATTACTGCCAGCAGTCACCCTTGGACAGAACGTTAATAAAAAGAAAAACATCCATACATCACAGAGCATTCCCAAGGCCAAAGGAAGGATGTTGTGCACCCTTTCTTAATGTAGCCCTGTAAGAATCATTTGGTTTTTAACAGCTGCATTATTTTTAAAGTTATATCAGCAGACATTCTAACCAAAGGCTGGGGGGGGGGGAAGAGTCTAAAATAAATTGCAGTTTTAAAAAAGAGGTTTCCATAAACAAACAGTAGGCCTGTGTTTTAAGAAGAGTACTTTAAAAGAAAGAGAATTATTCAATAGCAGAATTACATGGTTGTTGTACAAAGACTTGAAATGCAAAATCTGAGTCATCAAGGGACTGAGACAGATGCCAAGGGAATATATTTTGTGATGAAGGAATATACAATATACAACATCCAACTGCATGTGAGTTCATAGTAGAAGGTGTATAATGTGGGTTCTCCAGTTCATTGAAATAAGCACAATTTAGGACTCTGCAAACTAGTATTAACAACCAGGGTTTTAGGAATGCTCGTTATATTTCTAGGACTTTGGGTGTGCTAGGCGTTTTGACCAAGGTCTATGAATAAAGTGCTTACAATTTGGTCTAACTAACCAAAGAAAACAAATAAGGAAAAGAAATCAGAGACAAAGAATAGGAAGAGGAGGAGCATGAATATGTTGATATGATAAACAAGATTTAAATGGTAAATCAGTCTGTGAATAACCTATGGCTTGGATACATCATAATTTCCTTTTTGACTGAAATCCACTGCTAAGGATTACCAAGAACATAGAACAAAGGAGAGAATCTGAGCACAGGTAGAAAGGAAGCAGTCTTTACACATCCACAAAACAAATTACTTTGATATAGACTCTCTGAAGAGCCTTGTGTCCCTGTAAAATTCCCAGGTTTTGAGATCTTCTGTGGAGGTCCTTCTCTTAATTCTGTTGCCCTTACAAACACATCTAGGATAGAAACAGGAGCTTTTGGGTAGCTTCCTCCAGGGGTGGAACTCCCTTCCATGGGAGAATAGGTAGATTCCCTCCCTGTTGTCCTTCCACTTTAGGGAGACGTTTGACAATTGAATGGCCTACTAATTGCTATTTTTTCAATTTTCCCCCCAATATCCTTCTAAAGTGTTTCAAACCATTTTAAGCCAGTGGCTTTTTAAATATTATTACATGTTTAGGTGTATTTTAATATTACACTAGAGATGGGGGCTTCATATTTGTATATGAATACTAAGCCCACCTCCAGAATCTACCGGACCACTAATAGTTAGGCCATGTTGCTATGCGAATTCCAAAACACTTTTCATGCTTTCCTTTAACAAACTGTGCATGTACGATCACCAACACTATAAGAGTAACACAGCATACGTTGACAACCTCATGGCACTATTTTCTTTCTTAGAAGTCCCACCTGAACCGCCCACAACAGGTTCTTCTTATTGCTAGCTTTTTACACATGCCTGCCTTTCCTCGTTTTTGAGGAAAAATTGACCAAATCTAATCTTTAGTGAGGAAGCAACCTACTAATTTAACATTTGCATGCAGATTAGGGCACTGTAGAAAGAGCAATGCTTTGCTAAGTTACTGTACTATTAGCTAGGGAATTCATAGGCATATTGCATGCTAAGTAGGTCAATTTCTAGTCATATAACTGACTATATCAAAGTATTTATTCATGAATATCCTAATTCACCATGTTTCAAATAAGTCATATTTTTGTTTTAAAGTTACATTTAAATTATGGTTGCCTATGTCTAGTTTTTAATCTACCTTGAACATGGCAATGTAACTGACTCTAAATTAACAACACCCTCAATTATAAAGAATGCCATTGTGCTTTCATTATGTACAAGTGAGCGCAAGAAAGGAAGAAACTTTTTTTAACCACTGTTGCCATGATCCCAACTAAGGGACACTTTGTATATTTATTTTTTTCTCCATCTATTGAGTAGAATTTATCTTGTAAAAGTTCAAAGGATTTAGAGATCTGTGAAGATCTTCTTATATCTTTTATTTTACTTGCCAATATATGCCATTAAGCAACAACAAAAAACAAAACAACCCATTTCTTCACATCTTATAGGAAGGATAACTGAGAAAATACTAAGTCGAAAAGTCCTTACTAAAAGCAAAAAGCAAAATGTACTAAGAAATATTAACCAGTAGAATCAGCACAGCATGCAGTTATATGGGAGGAAGTCCCACTGAAGTCAGTGAGGCTTATCTCTAACTACAGTAGATATAAAACAGCCCTATGCTGGCCAGTGCTTTCACTAGCACAGTTGAAAGACAAGTTTAACATTCAACACTGCCTTTAGAGAGGAAAATGGAGAGGTGAAAAATCAGGAATTATATTTTCAGTAATACAAAAACCACCCACTTGATCTCTTCATAGCAATAAAATCCAATTTCTTTACTGGACTACTTAAAAGTTTAATTGTCTAATTTGTAACTTTTTAGTGGGACAGTAACAGGATTGTCCACCTTCAGACTTTGTATTGAATTAGTGTTTTATGTCAGCTTCTTTTCATGATGAGAAATAAACACTAGGGCTTTGAGAAGAAAAATGTTATTTTTCATAATGTACTGTACTAAAACTAACAACTACAAAGGCTAAGTGAGACTTTCTAATTAGTTCATTAAAACCACTTATATAAGCTAAAAGGGCAGCTAAAAGGTATCACCTACTCTTGCATTTGTGTAAGGGCAGAAGAGTATCGTAAGCATGGTTTAATAAATTTTCCTTTTCTCTAGCTTCTGGAATTTTATGGAAGGCTAAGAATCATGCTTTTGACTAAAATTCTCTGCTCTTTCATGAGATACAAAATCAGCTACAGTACTTCACTCTGTCTACGGGAATAACTGTCTGTTTTGCCGCCATCTATTGTGTGTGTGTGTGTGTATGTGTGTGTGTGTGTATAGCATCAGTTATTTTATTTGTTAGAGATTTGGTTTTGTGTGATGTTTTATTAATTTACTACTGTACTTTTATTATATGTTTACATTATGTTATTACAAACTGCCCAGACTAGCCACTAGATGGGCAGAACAAAAATTAAACAAACAAACAATATAAAGGTAGTGTCAGTCATCCCCCAGTCATCCAGATACGGTCTAAATTAACCTTTTGACTTTCCTTTCATCCTTGCAACCATTGGTGTGCCTATTCTGCAACACACTTTCAGTCTGCTATTGTCAATATGATGTAACTGAAGGATTATATTGCCTGAATTCAGACTCTGTGAACAAATCCCTGTTTCCGTTCCTTCTTTGAGATTATTTCAAGGCATCCTATTAATTACAAACACAAATCACATGGAAGTTAACTTACAAAGCATTTTGTGCAAGTATATTGGAAAAGCAGACACACAACAAATATACATGGATAAAAAGTAAATGTAACTTCACCAATAAATCACAGATTATTAAAGGATTTGGTTGCACAGCACAATAACTCAGTGGTCTTTCTCTTTGCCCCCAGAGAGAGGAAAATATTTCCCATTTTTGAGTGCTGTTATTCCACAAAAGGAGACCTAAGTTACAGCTCACTTGACAGTGTGCCTTATCACCTATTTCTATTACTCTGCACCCTGGTATGGTTTTCCCCATTGCTTGGTGCTGAGTGACAGGTGGAAAGTTAAGTTTTTTTTCCAATAAAGGTATATGCTCATTTGCTGTCTTTGAAGTGTGTGAGGGGGGAGGCAAGTGAAAGGATGCTATTTGCTCATTTCATCTCTCCTCCATGACCTCTCCTTCACCTCTACCTCATGCCCATACAACCCATGAAGCATGGAGCTGCAGCTAGAACCTGACTGGACAGGTAGAACAACTTGTTGCCATCCCACTCTGGATTGAAATTGTGCAATGAATCTATTCGGGTATTCAAGAAACAGTTGATCTGAACAAGTGAATAAGGAAAGGATCCTAGGTTCACTCGTGCTTGTTACTTTCCTTCATCCAGAGAGAGACTGCCTTTGATACACACAGAGCCTCTCCATATGACTGGAGACTCTGAAAAAATCACTACAGTAATGCACAGGTTATATTAAGAATCAACTGGAAATAAAATTGATCTTAAAAAAATGTTTTCCAATAATGTTTGTAATTGCTGACCCAATTTTGAATTGAGCCAGGGGCAATCCATCTATCAATACTACTATGCTCAACATCACAGCAAGGATTTACACCTCATAATGCTTAAATGTTATTTTGTGAAACTGTATACTAGCAAAGCTGCAATGCGGCAGCTGTAAGTGGAAAGGAATGAACCTGATGGCCAGAATCTGACTACTCAACACCAGTTAGCAAAAGTCCAATAGAGTAAATTGTTGTGGCAAATTCATACCAGTTAAGAATTCTAGGTTTGTATTTCTCTTCATTTGCTAGTTGTATCATTTGGCACCAAATGAGAAATACAATCACTGACTTGTTAACTATCAGCTGTTCATTGTAGCAATTTACACCATTTGACAAGCTGGTGAGCATAAGTAATAAGATTCTGACCATTAAATAATGGAATAGGAGTGTATATTTCTGATAGTAACATATTCAGAACATGCATCTTAATGCTTAGGACATCTTAAATGTTATTAAGCATCTAGTCATAAGCAGAGACTCATATACAGCCTACAATATGGTATTTTTTTCTGTCCGATAACAAACCACTTTTGATCTTGCATATTTCAGGGGTTTTTTAGTGCTTTCTGATTTTGTGCTGTTCCTGTTTTATGTTGTTGTTATTATTATTGTTTTTAACTTTGGTTTTGTTTTGTTGATTTCAATTGATAGCTGGTAGAATAACAGCACACGAATATACAAACATAGATACATATCAGACTGGATGAACCCTTGCCTTCATAATCATAACTGGTAAAAAGAAGAAAGTAAAACCTTGTTGACAGAAATAATTAATCTCCTTGCAGCTCTGTTTGGAGGAATCTGATAGTACAAAGTACAAACTGACCTTTAGTACATAAACAACTAAACAAAAATACGAAGCTCTTCTACGTGTGAGAAGCTTAGCTAAATACAGTGCACCCTTAATATCCAGTCTGCCTCTCTATCATATCAACAGGAGTTGCCCAAAGTAAATAAAGAATACTACATTCATTATCTCCATGTTTCTTTCAGTAGACCTGAATGCAAAATGAATGCAATATGTTGGATTTGGGGGGTGATCTTTTTAATCAATGAGAAATAGAGGCTGCAGTTATTTTTAAATACTTTCAATTACCGGGGTCCTAATGTGAACTTCCTAAGTGCTCTTTTCTGCTAGACTAATCAACTGCAATCATTATCCCTTTTTGTCTAGTTAGTCCTCCTGCTATGATATAAATGGTATGTTTCACTTCATTTTTAATCATTTTTCTAGGACCTTTATGCTAGTGTCTATATGCATTCAATGGAACCTAATTGTTGATTATCTACACAGTAATTATGTAACTACCTAATGCAATGATCACAAATATATATATATGACAGTGGTGCCTAATAGCAGCAGTGTTAAAATCAATCTTAAAATAAATTTCTTCTAAAAAGCATGACAGTCTTCCTTTCCAACCATCTATTTGTGTATTGGCATACACAAAAAGAATTATTCAAGATTAACTCTATTTCATAATTTATCAGCAGTATCTGACTGCTTAATTTATGTTTGTTCTATTACATCTGTGTGAAAATGAATCAATCTTATTATAGCATAATTATATCATATTTTAGCAACCCACCTATTCTAGATTGATAGTAGTAATTTTTTAAAAAAAGGATGACTTTCAATATCACATAGTACCAAGTAGACCAGTGATAAATAATGCATCAATTACTTGTTACTCTTTTGGTCTGTCTGTCTGTTTTCCCCAGTTTGCTTTTTCTTGATTTGGAAATAAGTTCTAAGAGACTGAATCCACCCAAGTGCCCTTTTTTGCTTAGTCCTCTCCTTGATTTACAAGCTGCTAACTTGCACATTTCTTGCAGATGGGAGCTGTCCTTTCTATCCTCAACCACTGACCGCAGGAACCAGCTCAAGCTACCAGGATGAACTACACTTTTTCATTCGAGATGCATCCTTGGAGAAATCTAAGATCATTCTGAACAAATAGAAAAGATATCATAGTCATGTAGGTGCAGGACAGCAATGTCTTATGAACAACAGATATTGAGATAGATCTTACAGGCATAATTGTGTACTTTTTATATTGTCTAAACTTTTATGGTAGGGCTTTAATCATTATTTTATTGCTATAACTATTACAGTCATGCTTTTTTGTATCCTGCAGTAAGCATGAAATAATGGAAAGGTAGACTTTAGGTGTGTAAAATAAAATAAAATATTGCAAATGCTATATATAGATGACAACTACAGCATATAACTTGCAAAAATACCATACCATACCATACCATACCATACCATACCACAACCTAACCTAACCCCAGGTCCTGTCTCTGGCTTTTCTAAGCAGGATAGGATAAATAGTTCTGCCTCAAACCCTGGAAAGCTACTACTGGCAATGGACCCAATAACTGAGCTAAAAGGACTAAGAGTCTGCCATTGTGCAAGACAGCACATGATGTTCATACATATTTCCAGAAGGATTTTAAGGCCACCCACTCAAAACACCCATCCTAACTTGAGGGGTTCCCTTGGCTTGGTTCAAATCTTGCCAACTAGAGCTTGGTAAGTTAACAAAAGTATTCATTCTGCAGCTTATTCCGAAAACTCTCCTGCCTCAGCAATTAATGCTGCAAATTTTGAAAAAGTAACATATTTATAATGTGTTACCTTTTGGCTCCTTTTTTGGAAAGAAAAAATCTATGTATAAAAAGTAGGAAAAATAAGAAACTGGCCTAAAACTTGATAAAATCCACACAACCTACCCCAAGAAAGGATTTTGGCTCCTCAAAAGTAACAAGAAAAACTAATAAACAAAATGGTACTTGTGTTATTAAAAAAATGTTATCATAAATTATTATATGTTTTTTGCAAAAGGAACATTGTAATATGCTCACTGTCCCAAAATATAACACATGACAGGAAATACTGGTATTTGTAACACTTCCAAGGTCTATCACAAACTGCATGGATAGTATCTTCCACTACCTATGTCATAGCATCATAAACAGCTAAAATCTGGGAAATAAATATATGAAGTAGCTCTAAGCTACTTCAGTTCAAATGCAGCATCCATAGTCATGACTTCATGGAATTCCCAACGCCTGTATAAACTTTTTCTTTAGCCACTGTGCATGATCCCAGCTGCCCCAAGGCTCCTCATGTCATTTCCATCCACATTTGAATCTACCATGTGAGATGGTGTATGCTTAGAAACAACTAGATTTATTAAATTCAAACTAATTTGTAGAACTGGAGCATCAATAACATCCTCCGCTCTCCCCCACCCCTGCTCTCACGGCTCCTATTTCCTTGCTCACCTTTCCCTCACACCCTGGGAAGAAAGCTTATAAGATTTTGGGTTCTGCTTTGGGAACTCTCAAAGTGACCAGCTCACTGGTCTAGTGATCCTCCTCTTCCACGTATTCCCAGTCTTCTTGAAAGCCAGTTATGTTCTCAAGACTGTCATGTCAATATGGCATGCCTCAATTTCTATTTCCTCCTTAGCATGATCCTTTCCAGATCTCAACTTCTGTCTCTGTCTCTAGAACCTTCCCACCTTTTCTCTCCTCCTCCCTTTTATTCCCTCTCCCTTTCCCCCTCTCCTAGGGGTCCTCCCTACTCTTCTCTCTCTGGCTCTTTCCCTGCCTTTTCTGTCTCTTCTCCTTGTTCTATATCCAGCATAGCTCCCACATTCATAGAAGAGAGCTAGACGTAGGAAAATCCTCCATGGCCATTTAGAGATGAGACTCCTTACCGGCAGGGACCATAGTATCCACATCTTCTTCCTGCTCATAGCCACATTTTGTTTTTGTTATCTTTTTCTCCTTTAGCTTCATGCTTTAGCACACTGCCTTAGTAATTCTTATTTCCTGTAAGCAACCTGATGCTCAGTAACTTCCTCACAACCTTTCATTTTCTTTTACACAAACACACAACTCTGTTTTTTCCAGCCCACATTATTTCCCATACTTCCTGGGCACTGGATAAGCTTCTCCTACACATGCTTTTCTGGTTTCTCCTGTGATTGCTTTCTTCTTTTCTCTTCTCATCTTTTCACCAGGCATCAGTTTCTTCCACATACTCTTTCAGGAGTTCAGTCCAACATCCCCCCTTTTAAGCCTTACCATATTTGGAATTTCTTTTCCTCATTTCCCCCTACCTCCTGGGATTTCTGACCTACTCAGACTATCCTTTTTCTTTGGAAATCTCTTTCTATCTGTAAGATAACTAGGATTTTAGTCTTAAGTGACCTTTCATTTGTTCCAATGAATCTATTTTTTGTGTTAATGGGTGGAACATATGTCCAGTTTTTAGAACATTTGCGAACATCCTAAGATGTCACATCAGTTCAGCAATCGGTGTCAGCAATTCCAGTATCATCACGACAAAAGTCCTTTAGCATCTGTAACAAGCTATTTGCCTCTTTAGCGCAAAACATCTGCTACTAGATACTATGAAGACCCTCTACTTTTATTTATACTTACACTCACAAAGATAAAATATAATATTTTATTCATTACAAATTGGTTCATTTCCAATGTATGCAATGTTTTATGTTGTTAATTTTCTGGAGAGAGGAAATATGGGGAAAATATTCATATAATGGATGCACTATGAGTAAGTATCTAATTCTTCATCAAATAGCAATGCTCTGCTGACTTCACCAGCAATGAAAAAGGTTTATGAAAATATGCTTATGTACACTAAAGTAGACAAAACTTGTACTTCAAAATAACTGTTCACCATACCTGCATATCTATCACCACATAGCATGTTCATCATTTGCTAAATAAGGAAAGATATATCTATATATAAAACAGATCATTATATAAAACAAACAAACATAGTGGAGTAGTATTTGTGAGATGCTTGAGGAAACAGCTGTGGATTATACCATCATTTTTTAAAAAGGCAAATATGCCTGGTGTGGTGATAGTTGGAATTTATCAAACTTCCAACATTTGATCACACCTAAAGAAGTGAATATCTGGGACGTGGTGGTGCTGCGGGTTAAACCACAGAAGCCTCTGTGCTGCAAGGTCAGAAGACCAGCAGTCGTAAGATCGAATCCATGCGACGGAGTGAGCTCCCGTCGCTTGTCCCAGCTCCTGCTAACCTAGCAGTTTGAAAGCATGTAAAAATGCGAGTAGATAAATAGGTACCACCACGGTGGGAAGGTAACAGCGTTCCGTGTCTAGTTGCGCTGGCCACGTGACCACAGAAACTGTCTATGGACAAACGCTGGCTCTACGGCTTGGAGACAGGGATGAGCATCGTGCCCTAGAGTGGAACACGACTGGACTAAATGTCAAGGGGAACCTTTACCTTTAAAGAAGTGAAAACAAGCAGTGAATCCAACATTTAATATCTGAAAAAGTTTGTTGACTTCCACTTACTGAATGTCTGAACTTCAAAATTTACAGG
Source organism: Intellagama lesueurii (assembly GCA_037013535.1). Taxonomy (NCBI): domain Eukaryota; kingdom Metazoa; phylum Chordata; class Lepidosauria; order Squamata; family Agamidae; genus Intellagama; species Intellagama lesueurii. The sequence goes on along the minus strand of JBAJHW010000004.1, from coordinate 171,347,496 downwards.
TACAAGATTTACTGGAACAGAATGTTTTTGTTAGATTATTACAGATTTTTTTAACCACACAAGTATAACAGCCTTGTAATCCACATGTAAACATTTACAGATTCGGGCTGAAATCAAGTAGTAACAACTAGAGTAGATCCAATTAATTAATGGAATGGGTTGGCTTACCAAATCCCCATTGATGCAATGGACTTACTCCAGTTGCAATATAATACTGGTTTTCAGCCAATATTCTGTTCTAAAATACAGTAGTCAAAAACTCTTCTTAGATTGAAATTCAAGATGGAGTGAGTCTAACACAAAGTGGATTTAGCAATCAAAATAACAATACTCTTTATCCTTCTTGTCTGTTTTCCTGAAGGAACGAGCACTGTTTTCACATTCTTCAATGCATGTCTTGAGATAAGTTAGAAAAAGATAAGAAATATAGATACACCAATGGTTGAACTGCATCATTTATTCGCCCAACTGCTTATTAATTATTTGCAGTGATATTACATTTTCTTACAGGATCTGTATGACGCTTCTTAGAAAAGGAACGAAAAAGGAATTGAATGGGAACATATGTATCAAGAATACAATTAGCACAGTGTTCCATTTCAGTTCTTTCCTCTCCCAAACTAGGATTGCTGACCTAGAAAAAAATATATCCAGAAATAAATCAAAATCTTGTCTGTATTAATCTAATTGCATCAGTGGCATTTAAGTAGTCCCTTAAGTAATTTAAGCTTTTTTCTTTGGGAGGAGAGGAACCCCCTCCCCCACATCAACATCCCTTTGGGAACAAAAGTTGGTGAACCAGTTATGATCTCTTTTTTTCAGTAATAAGAGCTTTTCCCATCTCATAAAAAAGGTGTCAGTTCCTTCCAATTTTAAACATGTTTTTACTAAGAGTAAATAAGCCCAGTGCAGTTAAATGACCTTGCCAAGCTGCATCTTTTCTCATGATTTTGCAAAGCTGAATGACAAGTATTGCAATGTAATAAGAGAATTTACCAAATACTATAACAGAGTGGATAAATTATTCTCTCCACCACCACATCTTATATCCATTTAGCTGTTTACTTAGCTGCCTTAATAAATCATCTTGCTTACAGATAGGCAGTAAAAACAAGGGGGGGGGGACTTGCAACATCAGAGAATTCCACTGCTAAGTCTGAATAGTGTGCTGGCTTGTACTGGAGGACACTAATACCTTTGGGGGCCACGGCCCAGAAACATTAAACGTTAGGAGGAGGACAGAGGAGTTCCTTGGAGTGGGTTGTGGTGCATTCCCCAGCCCCAGTGAGAATTTCATTGTGCTTTGATTAGAAATAGGATTAACATATAATGCACATTTATAGTAGTGTTTCTGACACACATGTACACCCATACACAATGATGTCCTAGACTGTGAGAAGAAACTCCCCCCCCCTCAGATTTCCCTTGAATTGGGCACCCTAGTGGCAACCACAGCATGTCACATCTGTTCACTGCTCATCAAAAAACGGCTTGGGGCATTTTTGTCCTGATATGTTACACTGGCTGGAGCAAAAGTTCAGTGGCAAAATGCAATAGATTTGATTTTTTTCCCTCTCACTCTCCTTTAGACATGGTAAAAACATTTTTAAAATTACTTAGCAAGATGCTGAAATTTAGGGAAATAGTTACAGCTGTTGAGGGGAGAACACCAATTTTCTGAAATGGGCCACAGTCACAAAATACACGTGCATAATGAACTTGTCATTTTTTAAAATGGTACAGTTCTTTTCAATAAAATCCTTTTTTATTTTGGGCATATTTAAGACTACCTAGTGAGTTCATTTTTAAGACTACCTAGTGAGTTCATTTTTAAGACTACCTAGTGAGAGAAGACTCCCTGGAAAAGACCCTGATGTTGGGAAAGTGTGAAGGCAAGAGGAGAAGGGGACGACAGAGGACGAGATGGTTGGACAGTGTCATTGAAGCTACCAACATGAATTTGACCAAACTCTGGGAGGCAGTGGAAGACAGGAGGGCCTGGTGTGCTCTGGTCCATGGGGTCACGAAGAGTCAGACACGACTTAACGACTAAACAACAAAAGTGAGTTCATAGCTCAGGTGAGATTTTAACTGTAGATTTCCCAGTTCACACAAGTCACTCATCAGTATAATACAGCAGCTCATGGAAAAGTTTCTTCATGCCTAGTTCTTTCTACTTAGTTTAATGCATTTGTGGAATACACATTAAATTCTTAAGACATTTGTGGAATACATATTAAACTCTCAAAGAATGCATTTTGAAGCTGATTTTTTCCTGAAATCATAATCATTTAAGCCTTAACAGACAAAAAATATATATTGATGCATGCATTGGCTCTGGTGTTTCTGAACAACTATTTGGGAGAAGGTGTTCCAGACTCCAACTTCTTGGAAAGGTGATTGACAATTACCACTGAGAGTCCAATAATTTCTCTATTGTCAGCATTATCAATAATTCCTCAGATTTACAGAATTTTGAGGAAACAGAGATGAAAATTATGTAGCCCAAATCTTTTGCAAAGAAATCATGTGGACAATGGCTATCGCAGCTCCTCTTTTCACAAATGCAACCTGAGATACTTTGTTTTTGTGAATAAAGGACGTCAGGGTAAATTCTGGGACCTTGTGGATGCAAAACACTTGTCCTACTAGCCTGCATTAAATTCGCCTCAACTAAAATACAAGCTTCCAAGTAAATTTGCATGTGTAAGATGAAGGTCACTCCACAGAAAAGTAGGGTCGTAACTGCCCTGAAGAATTTAATAGGGGTTGTAATATCCTGTGAATTTACTTTCCTTAAACAAGAATGTCTCTACAAATAGTCTTTGTACTGTGTAATTATTTAGGGATTATGAAAAGCTAATAAAAACCTCACTCTCAGAAGACAATTTGAGATAGCAAGGCTGTGATGAGCCCAAAGGAGAAGATGCATCTGATAGTAGCTTAGCCAAACTTGATTAAGTGAAACATTTATCTATACCTTAACCAATGTATTCTGATTTTTCAAAATGGACATTAAGAAGGCTCAGTAATACATCTAACTTATCTGATGATAAATATTTACTTTGACTGCATGCTGATTTCCCATGTCATTACAACCAAAGACAATTGGAGTGGCACTGATTTCCATGGGATCTCACTAGAGCCCTGCAAGCACCATAATGCTGACAGTCCATCTCATACTGTGCTAATTAATGCTATGCTGAAAATGTCTGTCTATTTTGACTGTTTGCTGGTAGAAGGAGAAAAGAGAAACTGTGTGCTCCTCCCAAATGTGAAGACATTTTTTTAGAACTGTAGGACTTCTAAGTTTTTAAGTCACTGTAACAAGATGGGCAAAGGATGTGTGTCTGACCTTCTCCCAGGTTCTCTAGTAGAGATGGGCACAGACTGCCAGTTCAACAGTTCATGCTAGTTCAGCAGCCAGCCAGCCAGGTGTTCTGCAATTCAGCATCCCACCCCCTCTGAAAGGCATCCACTCAGAAACAGTGCCCCAGCTTCCTTGCCCCACTTCTTCTGGGCACTGCCTTTGAGTGGGCACTTGCTGGAGGTGGTGGGGCACCAAACTGCAGAATACCTGTTTGGCCATCTGCCGAACCAGCATGAACTGCCAAACTGGCAGTTCGTGCCCATCTCTATTCTCTAGCCTTCATGGTTTCCGGGGAAAGTATGCTAGAGGACTTAATCTTATGTTCTGTTTTCTTAGGGGTTTTCAATGCTGCTTTTTCTGATGGATGCCTCCAAAACTGAGGTTTTGCTATTTTTCTAGTTATCAAGATGACTTTTTATCTGCGCTTCTTTGCTTTTTTAATAAACACCACCAGCAGCCCTTTCAGGCATCAGCAGGCAGCAACCCTGGAAAAATCCCAAGCTTTCCAGCTAAAAAGTCATGAAAAATCTTCTAGATGGATTTCTAGGAAACATGAACAGTAAGAAGGACCACAAAGCAGAAAAGTACCTAACTTGTGAAACAGCGAGCACTCCCCTCCCTGGCTGCCTTGTTATAATAAGGTAGATACTGAAATCTTGCAGAATTATGTCAAAGAAATTTCTCAGAAATACAGTACTTAATACCCTGACAAGAGTGGAGAAAGACAACTGCCTCTTTCAGACCAGGAAAGAGCTAGAGTTTCACTGCAGTGCTAGGACTGACATACTATGTACGGATGTCCTGTGGCATCTTTAGACTCAGATAATGAAGTGTGGTAGTTTCTTCATGCAATATAGAGGCACAGTGTATTGACTGACTTGGTACTTCAAAGAGACAGCAGGGGCAAGTTATCAGGGAAATGATGTGAAGCAGCCAGTGTTGCTTCAAGCTGAGTTCCCTGTGAACCATCATGTAAAGACCAGCCTTACAGGCAAAGTTATGTACTGTACTTCTGAAAGAGGCAGTGTCCAAGCTTATCGTGAACAGCTGGTATACCTGCTAAACCAGCAATGTAGCACTTTTTTTTGAGTGAGCAATTTTCTCCCACAGGTCAGACAATGTCAGTATCTATGATTACCTAATGGGTATGTCTGTGAAGTCTTTTTCTTCCCACACCCTGCTAACAGATGATCAGATTAGACATAGATTATTTTACTCCATCTGGGTAAACTCATTTACTTTCAGGGACAACTGCTACTATGTAAAAGTGAGTAATTTTGTAAAGGTTGGAGACTGAACTCTTGGACTGGGAAGAATTAAGTACAACCGGCAGTATGAGAAGTAATAGCTTATTTTTTAATTGTGTGTTCTGCAGCAAAATGCATTTGCAGCCAAGTGATTTACACACACAACAGGTTATTGTGCCTACTATCTGATTTCTGTTTATTTTCAGTATTTGTTTAAGGCAATGTAAAAAAGTGAACAATCTTCTATTTCTGCAAGAGGCCATATGGAAATCTCTGCTGTTAGGAGAAAAGGGTAGACCAGAAAATTGTGTTGCTCGGGTTCCCAGCAACTTATAGTAAGTTGTGACACTGTCTTGTTGAAGATGGGAGGTTGCAACCCAAAATTTATGCACTCCTTCTGTTGTTAAGTGATAAATGTGCTGGAAGTCCAACACTTTGACTAGAAGTGATGGCATTTAATATTTATAGATTTCTTTTAAATGTCTAATTCCCTGATTTGAGTGTAAATGTAGACTGAGGTAGATTACAGAACTGGATGAAAAGTTTATTTTCAGAGCTCAATGAGGAATGAAGCTTGGTGGCTACTGTATTAAAAAGACATTTATTTCGTAACAGCTTTACAGATTCAATGTGTCAACATAAACACCAGACACAGGATTTGAACCAATGAACCGCTTGCTAAAAAGTGAGTGCCTCCCAGAAAGGCTATCTGCTTTTTATTAATACTTTTAGAAATACTTCTAACCCCCTTCTAGTCTGAGAAGCTAGCCCTCACTGCCCGAACCTCTCCAAGTTAAAACTTACCTGACTGGTTCCCTAGCCAAGCTTCTCTAGTATCCAATCCTTCAATGGCTCCTTTATTAATCAAGCCTGATCCAGCTCATTTCCTAATCCAGCCCTGTCTGCTTTGCTAATGAAGCCCAATCTAAACCCTATCTGGCAGTTAATCAGTCCCTGCATTCTAAATCTGTCTGTCTGTCGTGACTGGTTGCCGCTTTGCCATGATGCACTTCGCTAAGACTCCTTGGGAGACTGTTCATCACAATAATCTCTTTGTTTGAAAATATTAATTGGAAGACCACTGCTGTGAGGTTGCCCTATACTTAGATGTTTCAAAAGAGATGTACAGTTAAAAAGGGCATCCTTACTTCTGCCACTCTCAAAGAAGCTTGGCTCACAAATAAATATCTCAAAAATCATTAAGATTCAATGCTTTCTCTCCAAAAGAGAGAGAGGGATTAAGTTGGGTCCTGGACATCAGCTCTGTGTTCTGTAGCTGGTGTTTACTACTGCACAGAACTGCAAAGGAGGGCCTTGCATTGTGGGAAGAGAGAAAAGATTCTACTCATCTCTTCCATTCCTCTGACATTTCTGTTGTTTTGAGAGACATGAAGCCCAAAATAGAAACAATTGTTTCAGGAGATGGGGCAAATTTCTATATTGCAGGTCCTCTTGTACAATATATACAGGAATTCTGTATATAAGGCAGGGAAAAACAACTTTTTTATTGAATTGCAGCCACAACAGTTTTGGATCACATCCAATATGTATCTCTATTTCATTGTATCTAACATAGGAGATCTCAAGGGTACATTAATGGGGTTACATTTAGATCAGAGGTGCTGAAACCAGAAGACGCTCCAACACACATCTGCCAAGACAATACACACAGCAATAAAACAGAACAATAATTGCATTATTCAGCTGCACCCATTTAGTTAATGATCCCATTCAGTACAGGCTGTTCTCAGAGACTAAACTTAAACTGTAACTAGCCCTTGCTTTACTGCAACTGGTTTTGTTTGGTGTAATTTCAGCTTATTAACTATGACTGTGTGCACACACCCCTGTGTCTATATAAAACAAATGAAAGAAACAGCACTGTTTACATGTATTTTTAAAGCTTTTGTGCACTTTTGGAAAAAGAATGCATGGGTATTTCCATATTTCATGCAACATAAACAGATAAACTATATTAAATTAAACATATTATGAAATCCATTTGTTTTTGAAGAAAGTCAACAAACCAACCACCTTGTTGTTTCAAGTAAACCACTAAAAACATGCAGTACTATTATTCTATGCTACTGCCTTATCAGAATTTGATGACTCATACAATGTATTATTCATGTGCATAAAACAATGGTTTTGGTATGCAGAAGAGTGTTAGTTAGTGTTAGTTAGTTACATTAAAATGGATTATTTCCAGACTGTTAAAAACACAAGAAACACATTTCTTAAATGATCAAAATGATTTTGCTTTTCAATAAATATGCAGGACCTGACTCAGAGAATTCATTAAAAAGAAATATTCCAGAAAATAAAGCAGTTCTTAAAATAAGCTAAGGATATAATAAGCAGAAACAGAAACCAATGATAGCCGGTAAACCTTTTCTACATAAGAAAAAGTAAGTAAGGACATACAGTATATACATAATAAAAGTATGATACTGTATGAAATAAACATAAAGCAACATTAGAAAAAACATGATATTGGATTGCACTTAAACACTGTGAATCTATCCAAATTATTTATTGCTTTCTCTTCCTTTACTTTCTTCATTTTGTTCATATGAAGAATTCTCACCTACTACTGTAAGGAAACAGGTTGTGGGGATATCAAGACAGCCCTACACAAGTCTACATACTATGCAATTAATCATTCAAACCATATTTATGCTTGTGAAATTGCTAGTTAAGGAAGACCAGGCTGGCACTGCCCTGTCTTGTTTGATTACTGTAAGTACCTAGAGGGGGATAAATGTAGGTGGAAGCTTTAGCTAACACAATCGTGCTTTAAGAAGAAACCTGTGCTTAATTTACAGTTTTACAGTAGTCCTGGTGTGACGCTCCGAAACACTAGCAAAATGACATCTGTCTGCAGGTTAGCACATCTGTTTGAGAAGCAAACAAAAACAAAAGGTTAAGCATAAACAGGATATGTATAATTCTGTGCTTGGCGATCAAAAATATAACCGAACAGTATGAAAGTAAAAGGGGGAAAAATGAAAAAATATTGTAGCACTTTAAGAGACTAACAGATTTAACTCCATGCAAGCTTCTGTGGATCAAAATTCACTTCCTGAGGCAGTACAAAGTTCACTATTCATGAACTGGATCTTGTATGCTAGTACTACATGGGGCATTTTGGTATCCCAGGAGTCATGTTTTGTTGCCGAAATCATGCTGCACTAGATTTACAAAGTACATTACCACCTGAAGAGCTGTAAACCATGTTGCTGAGTGTCAGCTACCTGCCGTGGACAGTTGTTTCTAATAGATAAAAGCCACTTTGTAGAAAAAGTATGCCAACAAATCTATTGCATTTTCTCATTGTAATACTTTTTGTCACTCCATGTAATGTATAAGGGCAAAGAATGAACACACTACTTATTTTTGTCATACTATTTTATATGTTACATTAGCTAAAATCCAGTAGTAAATCAGAACCAGAGTAGGCCCATTTGATCAACAGAATTTATGGAGGAGTTGACTTGCCAAATCCCCACTGATCCAATGGGCCTACTCTAGTTCTGACTTACTACTGGATTTCAATGGATTTCTCTTCTGCAGAAGTTATCAGCTCATGCGACCGATCTACTCATACGAGGAGCATATCATGGAAAGGGAAATTCACATCTTTTCTGACAAAGAATTTTGATTTTTCTCTGTTCACAGACATTGTTTACTATAGCAGTAGCTGCTGTTTGTGTCACTGGACTCTCTGAGCCACATTGAACTATCCATATCAATACAGGCTCACATAAAATTGTACAAGAATAAGGAATAATCATTTGGTCTAAAATATAAATTTTTCAGTTTTATTCTGTGTTCAACGCACATGGAAGGCTGATGCTTAAAGAAAGTAGCAAAAATCGTTTGGAATAAAAGGAAAATACTATTTATTATAGGAAGTCCCACTAGAGACATAAAGATAAGCTTAAGACAATATTACTGTTTTTAGCTTCTAATAATGTATTTTAATGATGACAACTGCCTTGGGTCCTTTTTAAGGAGAAAAGTAGGGTAAACATATTTTAAATTAATAAACATTAACTAGTATTGCATCCTTGGGGGAGAGTAGGAGTGAGTGAGAAAGGAAGTCACTTTGAGAATATCAGTTTATGTAAAGAGGAGACCAGTCAGACTATATCAAGAGGAGAACATCCACATAGCCCAAAATATCTATCTCCATGGCTATTCCCCATCCCCATAGACAAATAGCTGCTTATACAAATGAAGGTGTACCATCCTCCACATCCAAGAAGGGAAAGACAAAATTCTTGTAAGTCTGTGGAGGAGTGCAAGGATGACACTGTCTTAAGGTCCAAATTGTCTGCAGACATCTGAGGTCCACTCCCAGGTACATCCTTTTGAGAGAATAGGAAACTGATTACTTTGTGTTTATTACTACTTTTGGTTTATCTCACAGGAGTGATTTTTTAACCTATGAATATTATGCCATGATGGGATGAGAACTTTTTTTAAAAAAGTATCTAGACTCCTCCCCACACTATAATTCATAGGAAGCTATTTCAGAACAAATTTTAATTTCACAGCTAACTTTTTTTTAATGGCCTTTATTCATCAATTAGTAAGTTATGTGATAAGACACATTTTACCTTTGAACAAACAGCTCTTTTTTATTATTCTTTACAACAGGGAATACAGGACTATTGACATTTTCCTGACTATATAAAAAAAGTTTCAGCAGTGTATAATTAATACTGACCTAAATTCAGGCTACTCACTTTTATCTCAAAGACTCCATCAGCAAAAGCATTACACATTAAAAGGAATATGCAAACAAATTTTATTTTAAATGCTCTCTGATACTGAATTTGCTCAGCACTTTTCAAGATGTTCTCAGCACCATACAGAATCAGGAAATTAATTCTTTGCTGAAAAGGAAAAGCAAGCTTCTTCAGGGAGATGATTCTGCCCTGTTATCTAAAAACAATACACTTTACTTCATTATTATTTTAATTTATGCTATATATGGGATGATGCAAAATGATTAAATTCAACTATGTCCATTAGTGCAAAGATGAAACCACACATACTTTTGCAAAATGAACTCCTGTTTTTTTATTTCAACAATTTCAAAAAGGTGAAGAACAGTGTTCAGAATGATACTATGGCTGAAATTCTGTTGCTTATTGTTGTAAGTTAAACTATAGCAGGCCCAATGAATCAATGAAGATTTAATGAGTCAACTTCTCCTCAACTTCCAGTAATCAAAATGGACCTACTGTAGTTGTGACTTTACTACACTAAATTAAGTCACAATTAAAGTAAACCAATTTGAATCATTGGTTTTTACAGAGGAGACAACTCACCAAATATCCATTAATTCAATAGGCATACGATGCCAAGCAATAAGACTTTAGCCTGTAATTACAGTGCTTGCTGCTGACTAGATACTGCATCTAACTCTTCCATTAAGGATAGAATGATCATAGGAACTCCACAAATACAAAGACAATCATGCTGTGGTTCCTCTGTACCATGGGCTGTCCTTCATGCAGTTGGTTATGCAGCTGGTCAGTTACCTGGTTCTGCGACCAGTGCATGACCAGCCATGCAAAGAAGATCCTGCTGGAGGTAAGGACTTGCTTGCATAATACTTGCAGAATTACCCTTCTGCAACTGCATAAATCAACATGATCCTAGCCCAGTTTCTACAAACTGAAGCATCACAGATTAGCTGCTTAATTTTCTGTTTGGTAATCACAGGATGAATCTCTCCCACATTTCCAGAAATGCATGATTGTTCAGCTAAAACAGCCATGTCCACTGCTGGGTATAATCTGTGTTAACAAAAATAAATAAACTTTCTGCACCAAAACAGCCCAAATAATGAGAAAGGTGGAAAACAATTTGCACAATATATTCTACTTCTTATATCCATATTGAACAGGCCATATGAAGGACTAGGAAAAGGAATTAAGACATAAATGGCTGAAATGAAAGTTGAACCCTATTACAGAAATTCATAACTAAATAAAATTATATATATTGGTCAAAATCCTATCAGCTACCTTTTACTAGTGTTTTAGCTATTGACCTGAGATGTTTTAAATTTGTTTATTTGCATATAAATTCAGGTTTGATCATTTCAACTAATGACAGGGTTTTATTGCATTTATTGTATATTGTGATTTTGTATTGTATGATTTGTAATCATGGGTTGTGAAATGCCCAGAGATTGTTTGCACTAATGGGGCAGTAGATAAGTTGAAATAATAACTAATTAACTACATATATTAGAATATACGTATAGCCTTTGGCAGGATGGATAAAAGTCTGGTCATAAATTAATGTGTATAACAGGGGGAGAAAGGAATCTGCCCATGAATTAGTATGTGCATTACTATACTTTCCTTATAGCAGCTTGTTAAAATGTGAATGACACTACCCTACATGACACAGAAAAGTTCTCTATTCATTCTTAGAATTTTTTTTTTTTTAAAGATGGTTCTGGGCTATGAAGAGGCCTTTTGGCTCCTATCGCTTAAGAAATATTGGAAATATCATGATCACTCTTAGCCTGAAGCTCTTCCTCTCTTTTTATCACCTATTGAGCCTCACACTTTTCCTTCAATCAAGAAGAAAGATGAACAGCTGCCTCTGCAGTCAGCTTCTATTCTGTTCCATAGATCAAATGATAAAGAGGGCAACAGTGTGGTATAATTTACATCTCCAGTCAGGTAGCTGAGTACATCTGACAAGTGGGGCCAAAGGGGGGGGGGGGAGAGGATGTGCAGCCTTTTGAAGCTTTATTGATTGCAATGTGGACTTTAAATTTAGGCTTATGGCTTGGCCAAGCAATATGAAAGCAAAATGCCCTGCCCTTACAAATATTCAGTTCACTCAGGAATTGTACAATATTAACAAAAAGCAAATTGATAATAGAAAACTTATTGGATTAAAAAAAAGTAAACAATACTGCAAATTTTAATACACAAGTTTAAATGGCACAGTAGTCAAGAGAGCTATTTAAGTGTTACCCTTCCTAATTCTTCATCATTAAAGAAATCAATCATTTTTAGATGCATTACTTCCCAAGCAATTTGCTCGTGCAGTTATTTTGTGCCCAATGTAAAATATGTTGACATTTTTTATTTAATGGTTCATGTAGCTCATCTGAAGCATGCTTGAAGAGTAAAACATACCACTTTTGAAATAATAGCTACTAATAGCCTGACATGATACTGATAAAAAAGAACAAGAAGTCAAATTTTACACCTCAGCGCATTTCATTTTGTTGCATGCTCAGTGACAGAATTCAATATGGTCTAGCATGGAGTGACAGCATCACGTGGGACCTGTCACCTAAGGGAACTTACACATCTTGAAATTTTTCACAAAAGTGAACCGGAGTGACAGCTAAATAAAATGATGCTTTTAACTCAGGTTGGTGGATCAGAAAAGTCAATGGAAACATTCAGAGTTAGCTTAGGCCCTTTAGTGATGGATCTTTCCAGGAGAACAGCTGCAGCTTCTGAAGTCCTGAAATGCTTTAAGCAGGCAACTCAACCCATCACACCAAAGAGCAATATCTCCATTGAGGATAAAATGGTTTAAAAGCAATATTGGCTCTGTTGGTATCATTTAATAAAGCTATATGACAGTTTTTTCCCCTTAGAATTAGTCTTCTGTAACAGTTGTATATCTACTCTTTTCTCACTTACACATAAATATATAGATTCAGAAAGCATATAATCAACGGAATCTACTCAGAAACATTCTTGCTAGGGAAAACTTATCTAAACTGATTTTCTTCCCCCCTCCCCAAGGTCAGACATTGCTGGTTCTATACATATATAGAAAAATCAGATTTAGATTATGCACACACATATGTATACATTTACACACACACACACACACACACAATTGTGCTCCTCTAACAATATATACTTTTCTATAGTTTGTCCTACATCTTAAAAAAAAAAAGATTCAGACACCCCCTCTATCTCTTATATTCTGATTCGCTTTTCTTCAAATGTTGCAGCACATGGCAAACAGAAAATTAATTATCTGCAATGTTCAAGTTGTAGGCTCACGTGTTGTCAATCTCAACTGTGCCATCAATGCAGTGACAAACCTCTTCTGTGCTCACTTTCCCTATAAATTTTAGGTCATTAGGATTCCTTTCCATTAATGCATGGCTGCCTGACATGACATGTTTAATATTATCTTTTATTCATGTTTATTTTGCATATACGTAAAATATACTGACACTTCATTCTTCTTAACCGTTTTCTTCTACACATCTTTCATTTTAACTGAGGAAACTTTCACTGTTAACACCTTTTGTTCCCATGAAATGTATGCTTGTATAAATAATCTTGATATATAGCACTTCCCTTCTTCATCTTTCTATACTTTGTGCAAACCATAAGTTATATGCCAGTTTTCTGGTCTTATGTCGTTGTTGCCAAATAGATCTGATATGAGAACAAAAGAAATGAGAACAATCTATTACCCAAGTCAGCCTGAACATTAATTACATGTGGAGACTCTGTCAACTGAGACAACTCTTCACGTGCCAGGGGCCAAACACTGGAATCTATTCTGGTCTGGTTGTCATGTGGCCAATTTGGAACTGGTATAAACAGTGTCATCATGGAGGTACATTCCAATATTCACCTACACATTTTTATTATTTATTAGATGTATATACCGCCCATCTAGAACGTGTCTATTATTAATAAAATTAATGGTTTTCCTATTCACCTACACATTTTATTTATTTATTTATTTATTAGATTTGTATACCACCCATCTAGAACGTGTCTATTATTAATAACATTAATGGTTTTCCTATCACAGTGGCCTGTGGTATGAGCTGGGTGGTGGTGGTCATCCCCCAATAGTTTGGACCACCAACTGCCATAGCCTCATGCACTTAGGCCATTTTCTTATGTGATAGCTGAGACACATGGGAACTTTTCATTCTCATTTTTATGAAACTGAAACTAAATTAAAGGTATATTAAATTTAGAAATGCTTGTCTCCTCATATTCCATAGGCCATAAAGACTAATAAATAATGCTAAGCCATCTAATTATCACTTGTAAATGCACACACATATTCTTGAGATCCTGTGGTTACTACTGCAGTACTGTGTTTGTTCTTTGTTTGTTTTTATATATATATTCTTAATGGTCGATTAAAGGTATCACCTGTTCCTATATTCATAAGAAATCCAGTATCTGGTCTAGTATTATCAACTCTTGACTGGCAGTAACCCTCTGGGATTTCAGGCAGGATACCCACTTAATCCTGTTTGGAGATCTTTGGAACATTAGTCAGGGCCAATTATACTTACGTATGTGATTATGCACTTTTAGGGTGGTATGGAAATTATATCTCACCGGCCAAAATGCTGTTGTGCTTTTATGCCAACATAATACAATCAGCATATACCTCAGTAGAGAACTGCTACAAGAAGTCAGTGTAGGCATTTGCTATTGTGCATCAAGCCACACAACTCACTATGCTAACTACTTGAAACAATTCAACTCTGAGATTTACACTGACGACATTATACCAGTAGGCATAACTAACAAAATTTTGGTCACTGTGTTCAGTAGATCTTTCTCCTACACGTACACAGGACTGCAGTTCTTAATAAATGACAGAGTTACATGTTTATGGTCAGAATCTTGTTGCATAGGCTCAGTCTGTGGAACAGGGTTGAAGTTGCTGTCAGCAGTAGAGCACTGCTGATCGAAGAGCTTTTTTTTTTCAATTTCAAAGACAAAGAGACAAAACTGTGTGCATAGCTGTGATTGGGTTTATTAAAGATCTGAAGCAGTTCTGACAACTGAGTCTCTTTTTGAACATTAACAGATTTATTTAGTTTAACATTAGGTGAATCTATAACAACTTCTACTGGTTCAAAACAACTAATATCAGGTAACTAACTGTCCATATTGTGAGGACGACAACTCTGTTTTGAAACTGACAGGATTCATTGAGGGGCTGGCCCAAAATGTTCCCGATCAGTGGGCTTCCTCATCGGAGCACTCCGGACTGCGCATATTGTCCCACAACAAGGGTGTCTGGCCCAATCTCCCTCCGGTGGTGGATGGTTGAAAGAAGAGTCTGGACGGATCACCCTCCTTGAGTGACCTTGTCCCCGCGGAAAAACTACGACCGTCCATTCTAAAGAATCTACCGATGTCCCTTTCTCTTTAGCTGCATCCGGATCAGGCAGCAATCCTCTTACCTTTAAATTAGGGAAATCTTCCAACAACCCCCGCATTCTATCATACTCTAATTCTTTTCTCTCCCCCCTCTTTTCCCCTCTCTCCTTCTTTTCTCCTGTCATCGGTACACTGAACTGTCTCCTCCCACTTTGCTCCCCTATATCCTCCTCCCACACGGGCAAAATTAGCTCCTCCTCTCCTCCTCCCTCTCTCTCTTCCACCAGACAGATCTCAATCTTTTCCCTCTTTCCCTTCCTTTCTCTTCCTCTACATTCAGCTCTTCGCTTTCTATCATCTTTCCTGCTTCTAAAGCTCTCTTCCGCTCAGGCGTCTCTAGCTGAGGGGACGGCTCACTCTGTTCTTTCTCCTTTTTCTCTACAGTTCCTTCACAATAGCAAATTCAAAAAATGAATTCTTTATTCAACAGCAACTTACCATGGATGATGACAACATTCCCATTATGGCACAGGAATAGGAATAAGCCTATAACATGTAACTATATTGCTACATATTTACATAATATCTGCAACTGCTATTATATTCCAGACATTCTTGAAGCAAACCAGTATTTACAACACTAAAATATAAAGTAACTGGAAAGAAAGATGATGATAAAAATCTGCTGGCACACAACATCAAATACTGGGAGCCTGGACAATTAAATGAGAGAAGCAGAAATAAATAAACTAGAGTAAGTAATTCAACAGTTAACTCTGTGTAGCTGTGGTGCTGGGGTAACAGGCAAGCCATGGGAATATTGTCTTATCTGAAGGCTTCCTTTAGGATGGTCACCCCAAACCCCAGTTTCTCCACAGATTTTTGAAACAAAGCAAAATTTGCCATAGAGTTTCTATGAAGGGAGGCATCTAAAAAAATAGTATCTCTCTCTCTCTCTCTCTCTCTCTCATAGTTTTTAATGTATTCCTTCTTCTGTTTCATTTCTTTCCAAACAGCCCAAAGGCTTACCATTTGGGACATGGTTTGGGTCTGACACCATTTTTTTTAGATGCCTCCCTTCATAGAAACTCTATGGCAAAT
The DNA here is from genome assembly GCA_037013535.1 of Intellagama lesueurii. NCBI lineage: Eukaryota > Metazoa > Chordata > Lepidosauria > Squamata > Agamidae > Intellagama > Intellagama lesueurii. Next base: position 171,331,624 of record JBAJHW010000004.1, on the reverse strand, counting down.
TTTGCTTTGTTTCAAAAATCTGTGGAGAAACTGGGGTTTGGGGTATATATATATATATATATATATATATATATATATATATATATATATATATATATATATATATATATATATATATATATATATATATATATATATAAACAACTTTCCATCAGACCTAATTAATTCAATCCAGCACTATCCAAGCATGTAAAAGTTAGCAGAACTAATTGAAATAAGAATTAAAATGTGAGAAAGGGCAATATTTTTTAACTCAGTGGACTGCTAACTTGCATGAAGGAGCTCATGAACACCACAATAAAAGTCTCAACTGAATTATTCTGTGCATCTTTAATTGCAAATGTGATGAACCACTCACACTTATGGAACAAGAGAATTATGTAGAGAAGCAACTGTATATTTAGTGTCATTGTATTCATGTCAGAACTTATTACAACTTCACCTACAGTAGTAATTCATAAGGAAAAGCAGAGCAGACTGAGATCTGTAGAACTGTATTACAGGCAGCTTTTTTATGAGTCTTACCTCTAAGCAGTAGAACAGCCATGGATTTATTAATTATTGAGCAAGACAATTCAGAGTGTGATTTAACTACATCGAGTTTGACCTGCAACAGTGAGGGTGTAACTAATACAAGAAATCTTTACCCTTCCTGCTCTAGCTGCAGAGGTCAAGAGTAAGGATATGTGTAATTCAGTTGGGCTTTACTTAGGAAGCCTCCTTTCCTGTCATCTCACTAAATGGATAAGTTGATTCTGTAGTTCTTTGAGTGCTAACATGCGAATCCACACATATGTGTTATGTGCCTGCACAGAAAGCAGCCTCAGAATCTTCCAGAGCCTAAAGAATATAATTTTCTCCTTCTCCGGTGTTTCTGCGCATGACCAGAGATACCCTAATAGTTCCCACTCAGTTCTCCTCAGTCCATCATGAAAGCAATGTCTTGAGAGAATGCTGGAGCCTGCCTTTCTTACTCTGCAGCAACAGCAGCAACAACAGCAGCCAGCTTAGTGATGTCACAATAATTACAGTGACATGTGCCTACTGTGATTCTGCTGGTATGGATAGGCATCCCAGGCTACCCTTATGTTCACTTCTATCTTATTCAGTGCATGCAACTTGGTTTGTGGAAGTAGACATCCCTGTCCCTTTCTTCTCAAAGGAGATCCCCATGAAAGTGCTAAAGAAAGGGCTGTGGGATCCTACGGAATGGATAAACCATGGTGCTTTGGCCGGGGAGAGGGAGCTCCCAAAAATCACATGGAAGTAGTTTCTAGTAACACTGCCCTTAATCCAACCCAACATCTCTTAAACATACATATCGAAGGTTTTTTAAAAAGAGATTAAACACAGTTGAAACAGCAACATCTTAAGTTTAGAGTATTGTGCACAAGGACTGCAAAACAAAAGGTTAAAAAGAAGTGAATGGCTTTGTCAGTTCCACTTTTACACTGGAGATCTTCCTTCCTACTCTTGCTATAGATTTAGAGAAATGTAAGTTCCACCATTGTTCTTTTCAGGACTTGCACCAGACTTAGATAATAGGCAGTTCAGTACTCATAATGCTCTGAAACCTCTGAAAATGCAATTCATCTGTGTATGCAAAATGTCAACACAGAGACAGGATTCTTTTTTTACATTTGCAAGACTTAAAAAAATTAAACACACCAAAAATGTTCCATAAAGCAAACCTATCTCATACTGTCTAGACTCCCCATTGCTGTCAAAAGACACAAGGCTGGTAACACAGAAGAGTCCACAGAGATAGAATAGCTGGTTTCACACATCCCTGACTAAACTGTCTAAACTCACTTCAGTGCTCCCCAGAATTAGATTAATTGAAAATCTGATATCCAACCAGAGTGAGACAATGTTAATCACACTCTAATTTATATGATAAATCAAGTAGAGAACATGAAAGGTTAGCCACTGATGATTGATTGGCAACTCTGCATCCAGGATCACACTTCTAGCAGATGCAAATGAAGCAATACATGCATACAATCAGCATAACTCTTCTATAATACTTTTCCTTTTGGCTTCCCCCCCCCCCTCCAACCTTTTCACTTACTAGTATGCCAGATGCATCTGTTTCTTGAGAGGCCTGATCTGGCCAGTGACACGTGCCTTAGTTACATCCCAGCAAGATTACTGTAACACACTCTGTGTGGGATTGCCTATGGAAAGTGTCAGGAAACTTCATTGGACCCAAAACACAGCAGCCAGATTGCTGACTGGGGCTACAGGGATCACACAACCCCCCTGTTACAGCAGTTCCACTGGCTGCCAATCTGTTTCCCGGCACGATTCAAAGTGCTGGTTCTAACCTATAAAGCCCTAAATGGAGTGGGTCCAAGCTATCTCAAAGACCTTGTTTCCCTTATATGAGCCTTGGTCGGGTGTTAAGATCATCAGGAGAGGCCTCTCTCTTGGTCCCACAACCTTCACAGGAGCCTCTTATTTATTTTGAAGCAAGAAGTTGTAGAACATCTTTTTCACAGACAATGACTGTATGCTTAACAATCTTCTAAGATGTGGAGGCTTGGTGGTCTGGATATAGGGCTAGACATTAGGAAGGATGTATTCTGATGCTCTGGGAGACGTGGGCCAGGTAAAGCATCTCACTGTTATGTTTTCTATTCCTGGTGGAATCTCATGGACTTCTTTTGTTCTTTTATCTCACAAGGTCCTTTTTCACTTCTCTGTCTCCCCCCCATGTCATGTCCACTGATCTATTTTGCTCTCTTCTTTTTCTTTTGTGCCTCCATTTCCTGTCTTCTACACTTTTCTACACAGTGCATTCAAATCCTCCATTTTTGTTCTGTCATCATTGCTCTGTCCTTCCTTCTATTCCTCCCATCCATTCTTCTTCTTTTCTCTCCTCCACTAGCTTTCCCCCCATTTCCAGCAATCATAATCTTTCCCAGCCACGCTTTGGTGGCCAACCTCTAGGCTCAGGAACAGATTCCTGATCTGTGCTGTCTGTCTGATCCTTGGATGTGAGGGTCTGTCATCCATCTCCTACAGCTCCTTTCAGAGGTTCCTCCCAACAATCAATTCAAGCCCAGCAGGTTACTGACAAACGCATACTAAATTGGAAGCAATATGTTACCTTGCATACATATGGCTATACAATTTATTCTCTAAAGCATGAAGCATTTCTTGATAGCTTCCAAACAAAAGCCAGTTTCAAAACTGGGCTACAACATGTTGGAAAGAGTGTGACTGCATTTCATACTGTATGAAGATAAATATTTTGGCAAAATCTGCTTTATAAAAAATAATTATAGCTCTCTTCTATAATGCTAATGAATGCATATTTCACTAAGAGCTGGCTGGAAAGCTTAGTGAGTTAGGTATCTGGCAGCAGAGCCAGAGGTTGGAAGTTTGGCTCCCCACTGTGGCTCAAGGGAGAAGAGATCGTATGTGTGGCCTTGGGCATGCTGCCATCCCAGGATGCCCCCAGAAGAAGGGAATGGTAAACCACTTCTGAGTACTCCCTACATAGAAAACCTTGAAAAGAGTTGCCATGTCCGAATTGACTTGATGGCACACAGTCCTCATTACTATTTCATAAATTGATTTTGTTTAATTGGAATATTATATTCTCATAAAGCACCACAAAACAATGACACTTCCTTGTGTATTTTAACAAACTGTCCTATTGGTCATTTACCTGTACTAGAAATCATAATGCTACTGTATTTTTAACTTTCTTGATAGGTAGGTAGGTAGGTAGGTAGGTAGGTAGGTAGGTAGGTAGGTAGGTAGGTAGGTAGGTAGGTAGGTAGGTAGGTAGGTTCCACAACCATTAAGATTAAATATTTCCTATGCAACATGGTTTTTCATCTAAGGAAGTATACAGAGGAACATTTCAAAATTCAGCTAAACAACAAAATAAATGAAGCAACAGTTTATCTCCATATACTTTGGGGAACAAGAAATGTCAAAAGCTTATTCCAGAAGCTTTGTCACAGCAAAGATATTTGATTGACTCATGCTGTGATTCCATCATTTATAGAGGTTGCACAAAGATATGTTGCTGTTCTGTCATTTCCCCCCACATATCAAATTACATGAAAATGAATGTTTTTTTAAAAAAATTCTATAGATGCAGCAGTTTGATATAGTAAAACAATTATCTGCTTTAATAGCATTTTAGGGTTAAACCTTTCTGCAGTGCTCTGAAAATGAAATCCACAATACATATTGTTCCTTTCAGGCTGAATGAAAAAAAAAAGAAAAGAAAAGAAGAGAAACCCAGGCATGCCTTAAACCCAAAGCTTTTATGCAATTGTGGAACTACAGAACCATAATATGATGTGATACTAAAGATTTCATCAGTAGATTTTTTTGTATCAATAAGAGCACCACATTTTGGAATGGGCTCTATTGCTATCACTAGATCCACCTTTAATGTCTCACAAAATCCCAGAATTTATTTTGAGGGTGCAATCTGATTGATACATACATTATGTAAGCCCCTCTGAACTTAACAGGCAGTTAACAGTACAAGTCAATAGAGTTAAAACCATTTTCCAAAGAACCCACATTCCCTTTTCCCACTCTTTCTATTGCTTTCCTGTGCTATTTCAGTAGCCCATAGAGTAACCACAAATTCCAAAGGAATGCTTGTCTCATCCTTGCCTGATCTCCACCTTGCTTGAGAGTATGAGAAAATGCAATTCTGTTTCCAACCTTTTCAGAGATATATTGTATGCTTCTATTGTCTTTATGGTTTTACTCAAACTCCTTAACTTGTGTGTGTTGCAAACCTAGTACAAATTGTACCAAACAGAAATCCTTATGGGAGGAAAGAACAAAAATGTGTTATAACTGCTAGTAACAGTGAGCCCCACCTCTCCAGCATTTGTATTGTGTAAAGGACCACAAGGCTCTGTTTTTCCCCCACCCTTGAGAAACTGTTGGATAATTTCTCCTCTCCTTGGAGAAATTCAAAGAATCTCTCCTCACTTCAACTTCTCTGCCCACAAGATCAAATACAGTGTTTAAAAGAAACCATTTGGCACAGCTATAGTGTGAGTGTGTTGATTCTTAAAAGGACACTAGTTATGCATAGAACACCCCAGAGGTACTTGGCCCAAACCTTGATGGAACTACTCCTTATCTCATGCTTATACTACAGCTGAAGAATCTCAGGAGGCTTGAAAATTTCTCTGGTGTAATGTCAAGATAGGAAAATTCAACAAGAAAAAATGAATTAACAAGCATTCTCTTGATCCCTACAAAGGACAGCACGAATAGGGGAGAAAGTAAAAGTAACATACTTCCCTTCTCTTTTCATGGCTTATTCATGTAAAAACAACAGGGAAAGTGTTTGAGGACAAGTGCTTAGGTACACAGCATTTATGGGTTAGGACAACCAGCAAGGAAAGTCCTTTTACAGTATTTTAATCCAAGCCAAATAAATATTCAGTGGACTACAAGATTGTCTCTATGAAACAGAATTTAATGAGCTCCTACCTATCTCTTCTGATGTGTCCTAACTCTCTTTTTTCCCACAACAGAGGGAGGTGGGAAAATATAATCAGAAACAATGTTGATTCCAAGGAAAATAATTTTCTTCACTGAAAATTGTGGGAGCTATGCTTATAGAAGAGGAAGTGTCACAGCAGAATGGAAAGCCATAACATCAGAAACACAAATGTTAAAGAAATTAAATTTAAGAAACTGCAAAACATTGTCATGAAGGAGGGAGAACAGTCATAGTAGGGACTGTCATCTTTTTTATTAGCAATATTATTCTTACTTCAGGAAGGTGCACCACTGCTTGTGTACAGACACCGTATAACGGCAAGAGTGTTTAGCATCCAACAAAACAAATTAATAAATAGAAATAATGAAAGAGGAACAGTAAAATGGAAGATGCTATCTCTCCCCCCTCCCCCCATGGAGTAATCACAACAGCAACTTGACAAGGGATAGAAAGTTGACAAACTGGAGTTCTGGCAGCAGGTTGAGCAGGCTCATGTCCATATGTAAACTAAACCACTGTTTGATAATATAGGTATTAATTCATTCTCTGGCAGCTTTGCCTCATAGGCACCCCTCCTCAACTATCACAAATAGGTCCCACATCCTGCAATAGGTCCACAGTTTTCATCATTTGTCACATCATTCTTTCAACCTTTGGAAAAAATGGTCATACCTAGAAAATGTGACACCCAGTGTGATGTAGTAAATAGAGTGATGGATTAGGACTCAGGAGGCCTAGATTCAAATCCTCAGTCAGCCACGGTTGCTCATTGGTAAAAACACCTGAAAACCCTATCAGAAGCACCATAAGTCAGTTCTGACTAGACAGCACATAGCAACAGAAAATGAAAGATAAGTCATAGGCCTATATCCAAGTGCTCATGAAACAGCTAAATCTAGTATGGCAGGATAATATCATCTTCTCATTGTAGCATACACACAAATCCAGCTTCAGAGGTCAGCAGAGCACTCTGGAATTAGTTTTCAGGCAGCTCCTAGATTTGTTAAGTGAGAGGGAGATAGCTTGATGTTTGTGTCATGCTGATTGTAACATTTTATAGCCTATGTGCTTAACATAAATATATATCAATTTGCCTAAGAAAGGATATCGTACAGTTTGTAAACATCTGGGTTTGCTTGTGAGATACCCTACCTCCTCATGAATTTTACTGGTTAATCTTTAAGTAAACCTACCCGTCAGTATGCATGCAACACCACACTATGATTTGATGCTGTGGAAACTCATTTGATTGTCTCTTCTCCCCAACATCTTGTACTCTGTTTATGCCCCCCAAAGCAGGATTATGAATATTAAGATTGGTGAGCAATCCTGTTTGAAGGAAAAGGCTTGGCTTATTGGACCCTTTCGAGTTCATAATTTGGTAGCACATAATTGGAGCACATAAGGGAAGGAACATGCAAAATGGGTCAGTCATGTAACACCAAACGACATCATGGAATGCCAAATTAATCAACATTTCATGTCTGTACTTATTCAGTTTCAAAACAGGTTTGAAGTTGGGATCAACAAGCAAAGAGGCTGAAAGCATTTCAGATGCTGGAAGATGTTCATAAAATTGATAAGATGTCATAAACAGCTTTTCATAGCCAAGTAATGCTCTTCTTCCCTGAACATTTTATTTGGAAACTAATTCTGCTGACACTGAATTTTGGGGGGTGGGGGAGACAAAACTGTTCATAGCAAACTACAAATTTGAAGCCCCCAAAGTATTACTATCTATAGCCAATAAGTAAATTCCCATATTTCAACAGCTATTGTTAACACAACACACAATAGATTATGAAAAATCCTGTCTGAAACATGGATAAAAGTGTACATTCTCCTGACAAGCTCCTTTTATCTTCTTAAATATATATTTAATTTTATTTCATTATCAAGGTTTAACTACACTGGTGAATTGCAGATGTTGTCATCTTAAATGAGTACTACTTAACAATACAGAGTACGCTGTGTTCTTTTGATATCACTACCCCTTTTTTCAAGTTTTAAATATTGACAGACAGACAGACAGACAGAAACCTTTATTGGCATACTGTACAAAATTAAAATACATTAAAATGCAGATAAAACATTCAACAGCTAACATGTGGCAGGGAACAGCCAAATGCATATTTAGGGTTTGGCATTCTGTGACAGCATGCTGCGTTGCCTCTGCATGATGGAGTAGATGTATCTGGCTATTATCAGGGTAAATTCCTTAACAGTGCCACCTAGGAGGTGTCAAATTTTTCTCAGGTCGTCCCATCCAGAATGGGAGGAAAGGAAAGTGCTCAGATAAGACAGGCAGATATCCTTATACAAGATACATTAGAACAACATATGCTGCAAGGATTCAACCACTCCCTGACCACAAGGGCAGACTCTCAGTTCTGTGGGTAAACCCATATATCTGCCCTGTGCTAAGTTCGAAGGTACAATATTGCACCTAGCAAGGGTAAATGCCCATCGATCTTGTGGATGATCTAAGTCAGTGGAGGCAAATCTTTTTGGGCTCGCGTGCCCAAAATGGGGGGGGGGGGGGGAGAGAAACCAGTGGCTGTCGTGCCGCCCGGAAGACCGGAACTGGAAGTGGCGGTTTCAGGGGGAATCATAGGGACGGACCCAGAGGACCAGGAACAGGAAGTTTAAGGGGGAATCATAGCAACAGACCCAGAGGACCAGGAAGTGGCAGCGGAAGGGGGAATCATAGCGACGGACCCAGAGGACCAGGAAGTGGCAGCGGAAGGGGGAATCCCGGCTGCAGCCGGCTCATAAGGTTTGCATCCACAAGGGAGGGTGGGTGGGCCAATACCTCGCGTGCCATAAGAAAGGGCTTCGCGTGCCACCTGGGGCACGCGTGCCATAGGTTCGCCATCACTGCTCTAAGTGATAGAGGTAATTCGGTCTTCTGCCATGGGAGAGGGGCAACTGAAAGTATAGTGGCGAACAGACCCTTTGTGCAGCGCTATGCAGGGTTTGCCCCTCAATATCCAGAACTCTATTTTTGATTGTATGGAATACCTTGGAAGGGGGTATTGAGCCCAGCAGATCTGGTGACAACCCCAGGGTCTTGATTTTCTTGAGAAATAGGGCCAAACCTTTTGGAAATACACTGTCAGAAAGCAGCGCTTGGAATAGGATGTCCTGGGCTGAGAAGAAACAGATTCTGATCCAGTATTTAAAGAATCTGAGCCAAGCCAGGGTCTCAATCCTGTGTTGACCGCTTTCAAGGCAAAGGGTTGCATAGGAGACACAATGGGGAAGGCCAAAGATGTTATACAGGAATGTTGATTGGACCCTTTCCATGGAGCTGTGGAATGCAGACATCCAGATGGGGACACCATAAAGAAGCTGTGCTGCAGATTTGGCATTAAAACATATTAAGAACATCTGGATCACCTGGAATAGAAAATCCCCATCTACCTTTAAGAAAGTCTCCTTCCTACACATCATGATTTATAAAACTTCCAGATTGTCAATCTTGAATAATTCTGCAGCAAAAGTAACATTTAAAAGGTTTAGAGTTTAATGCAGGGCAATAACCTTGAATATTTTAGAGCAGTAAGAAAAAAGCTTAACCACATTTCTGAGCAGTATAAAGAGACATAATTTGAACAGTGCTTATAGCTAGTGCCCCTTTATTTCCAGATTTCAAGCTTTTAGAACCTATGGTTTAAACCTAAGGGGGAATTTTTTTCCTCTTTGAACAAAATTACTTGAAATGGAAATTTCATTACTGACCTTGGACAATCTTGCAAAGATAAAATACTTTGAAAAATTCACCCTTTCTTTGAATATAGCTAGTCTTCTAACAGTAAAAATGACAAACTATGTCCCACAGTCGGAATACAGCAGTTTTTAATAGATTAAAACCATTACATATTTAGTATCATCAAGGGAAAGGAAACCTCCTGGTATACACCAAAAGCAATCTTAAAATGTGTAATCCTGAGGCATCAGCTTGGAGATTTGTCTCACAGCATATTCATACTAAAGAAAGAAACCAAGTGTAACATTATATTTCTGAGGTCTGTGTAAATGCCTTTGAAAACAGCATGCCCAAGAAATATGTTGTTGGTGCCTTACTTCTCTGTTACCTCTTAAGAATGAGAGAGAAAAAGGGAGAGAGATGCTTATAATAACTCAGCAAGAAACCTTCCCAGTTAACAGAAAAGACCATGCTGAATCATCCAAGTACAAGAAGACAGTCGTAAATTCATTTCAAGAATTCTGTACAGGACTTCAACTGCAGTTCCACTGCACTAGCCAAACCACAGAATCACACTCGTCATTTTTAGGTTGCTGGATGCTCTCTGATGTTTAGGTCACTAGGGATGCTTTTGTTTCCAAAAAAACAGTACAGCCTGAGGTTTCTCATGACTTGGCATCAAGCCAGTCCAGATGCAAGGTAGCAGCAAAAATGTTATCTTGCAAAATACACAACAGGGGCCAACATAGCATGGGAAATGTATGATAAAATCTCTAACTGTTTGCCTTTGACAAGTAATCAAGGTGGTAAATCTGGAGTGAAGCCATGCAGTAAGCAAGACTTTCCTTTTGTTTCCTTTCCCTGATGTAACCACTTTTCCAAAGTTTCCTGCGGAAAAATAACAGGTAGAATACAGAAGTCTGTTTCTCCAACACCCTCATGTGTGCCTTAGAGACAACTTAAATTCAAGAGATGGAAATGAATAAAAGACTTTAATGTCCCATTCCAAAATCCTACAGCTGTGACCCAGTACATGCCCTCTTCAACACAGAGGATTTAAATAAATAAAAATATTTACAATATCCTGGGAGATGATGTAAATAACCCACCTTTTATCTAGTTTTGGCCCTAATTACACACAGTGGCAATTTCATCACTGTAAATATGATACAGCCATCACAGATCCATCTTCACAATCAGAACTTCCATACAGGTGTGTACTTCAGATTCAACCAGACCCCAAATTTAGGACCAAATTAAATTCAGATATATTTGGAAGACATGTAAAGATGGACTCATCTGAACATTCAGGAAGAGCTACTAGCAACTTTGATTTGGAGACATACAACAAAGAGACAGTGTATCTCCAAAACTTGATACATTTATCATCCTAACAACAATGAAGGGGTAGGCAAAAGGAGAAGAGATAATGTAACTTTTTTACTGGGAGTTCTAGCTTTTAACTGCACTAAACTTTATCAAGGGTCTCTAATCCCAGAGAAACAAGGGTGCTGAAGTAATACAGTGCAGAACTGTTCCAGTCATCAGAACTCTCTGGTCATTCTCTTTGTGGGAGCAGAAAATTTCCGAATCTTTTCTTATGAAGGACCACAAAGGATGCAGCATTGGATGCCTTCTTAGAAAATGTTTACTGTTAATTCTGTTTCTGCTCCTGAATGCTTCAGTTCCATTAACCCACTCATGCCATATTGAACTTTCTTTGATTTGGGTGCAAGAAAAAAAAGACACACACTTCATGTAATTCAGGCAAAAGGGGACAGGGAGATACATTTGTTGATTTCCAATGCCAGTCAGTGGAAGCTGCGTTTCTGAACTAAAATTCACAATCATTCACCCCATTCAAGATGCAATGGTTTTCACTGGAGACTGTTCACACATTTCAGTACAAGCCCACCAACTAAAACTGCTCATGAGTATCACTAGCTACTGCAAAGTATTTTATGCTTTTGCACAGTATTATGGCCTGCAGATTGCAAGTGTGGGAAACTCCTGCTTAACGGTTGTTAGCTGCATTCTGTTTCAGTGACGTGCACACACTCCTGGCAGAGAGCGGCGGCTCCCAGCGGGCGGGGTAACCCCTCATTCTGCCCTTTCGCTTAGAGTTAGAGCATTAGATCAAAGAGTTTCCTCAGCCAATCCTAGTGGCGATTAGGTAACTAGTATCCTATCTGAATTCTCACAACATACTATGTAACTCTTGCTAAGTTAATAAAAAGAGTTCTCAGGGCGTTGCCTTGAGGCTCCACTGGCTCGGACATCTGCTAGTCGACTCTTTGTACTTTCTCTAAGGCTAATTGCCTCCCTATTGCTCTGTGATCACCCACATCATTAGCCTTCCTTTGTTCCGTGATCACCCACAGCAAGAATGCAGGATGTAGTTAGAAAGGAAATCACAGTACGGTATACTTTCTCTTTCTGTTCTCTCAATTTACTAACCATTTGTTATCCTGTCAAAAAAAAATCATGGTTAATCGAAGTTTTAGGAAATACTCTAAAGGATAAACTGACCAAAGAGATTTACTAAAATAACTCAAATTAAATTTTCAATTGATTTTTGAGTGGGAGAAATGAATTTCCGTTTATATTTTACAGTGAAACAATGGCTGTGCTCACAAAACTACAGAGAAGAATAATATTTTTAAGGTATTGTTTTGTTTGACTTTAACATTAAAATAACAACAACACAGCACCAGTATTGGCATACTCAAAAATCTCACAGTAAACCCTTTATCCCTCCTTTCTCAACTACATGGTAAAATCAGCTATCTCTCCTGAAAGTGCCAAAATTTTGTAAAGTTTGTGTATCACTAATATAACTAATAGTATCATCTTAAAAGGGTATGATTATGCAAAGATTTCTCAACAAAATATTGAGCATAATGTTGCAATAGATGCAACATTATGCTGGTGGCTGGCATGAAAACTCTCCTCTTTCCTTCCTTTCTGTCTTTCTTAGTGCCAAAAACCTGCTGTAGAGGGCTTGAATACCCTCCCAAGGGAATTCTGGGGACCACAGTGACTACAGTATGGAAGGGGATTGCCCCTGCTTCAGTTCACTGGAAATGGCTGTTCTCCAGGCAAACATCCAGTGGTGGATAATGCTCGTTAAATTAATTTAATTGGATACAGACTCTTATGATTAGAATTAAACACAACAGGGTACATAAGGCTATGCACAAAAAGAGCAGGTCAGCATCTTCTCGTTTTCCTTCCTCTTATTAATCAAAATACCATCTTGAACCATGAATGATGATGTGATTATCACCATGTTGTTTTGCTTCACTTCAGTGGCCGCCACATATGAAGCCAGGGAAGTCCACAACACAGTGACATCAGAACATATATGTTCAACTACTAAGGACATGGCATTTGTTTTCATACTAGCCATGCTTCTCACCTGATACCCTTCTCCTGCCCAGGTTCATTCTCTACAGTTCCTCCTACACAAGAAAAGATCCCTCCAAAGCTGACGATAGCATTTATTTTGTAAATGATTTCTGACACCTAAAAAGCCTTATATAAACTCTGAATAGATCTCATCAGTTGCCATTTCATATTTATCTCAGTTATGCTTGATTGACAGATTCCAATTATCTAGTTCTTAATGGGTTTTTGTTGATGTTGTTGTTGCTTTTCTCTCTCTTACAAGTTCTATTAAACCAACTTAAATTTCTGACTGACCTTACAGACTTAATTCATCTTCTGCAGCTTGTCACCACATTCTCTTTGTAAAGGCTTTAGTATATGAAAAAGATATTAATAAAGATTTCCTAGCTATCTTTGGACATATTCAATCTCTCTGGGATTTTTAGTGATGAATGATGGTATAAAAATGTGTCTGTGACTGTGATAATCCCCTTAGCATGTTGACAGTTGGTGCACTGAATATAATATGAGGCATTATTTAAGGAATGTACATATTTTTCTACATTTTCCCAATTCATCTCATATTTATTTGCAAAAGCACCCATGCACATGAAAGCTACTATGAGATTATTTAAGGGGGCATTATGAAATCATCTCTTATTACTGGAGTTTCATTGTTCTCAGGATACCTTTGTATTTTTTTTTAGAAGACCACATAAATGAGCCTATGAGGGTGGTTGGCATCCTATGTGTTAACCAGGCTCCACGTCTTCATTGGTAAGCATCTCTCCTCCAGTGAAGCCAACCCCAATCATTTCCCTCTTCTCTTACTGAAGTCTGTTTCTGGGCTTTTTCTGTTAAGGTTCACCATCTTCTTCTATCTTCACTGACTCCTCTCTTGATTAAACAACAATCATTTAAACAAGGAAGAAGGTTTGGATTCCTTCCAATTTTCTGATTCGTCATATCTGTAGCCAGTGCACCCAGCAATCATATTCACAGAATCTACATTTCAGAGAGAGAGCTCTATACACATGTGGGTGTATGAAGACCCAATTCTTTGTGCACAGGAGAATCCTAGCCCAACCAGAACCTGCTCTTCAGTGCAGCATCTTTATACTCATACACCTCATGCACAGAGCTCCTTGCCATCCATGCTGAATGTGCAGGTGGGAATGCGGTCATCAGGTGTGTCTACAGTGAGGCCTGGGACTAGACCATTCCATGACTCTCCTCATGCATTTCCCAAACATGTTTAGAGGATCATCTGAATTCCTCCAGTAGCTGAATGCTTAAGACTTGCCAAGGGTTTCTAAGCAGCACTTTGAATTTTAATAGTAGAAATAAGCATGTGCTTAAGTGACACTGTGCATAAGTCTCCACAATTTAAATCAGTGCTGCTTCAATGTGCTCATTTTTTTGCTTGATTTCCCCTATTTTTAAATAGAACAGCTTGGCTCCCAAACTGGCCTTCTGTTCACAGAATGGCTCCTCTCGCTGACTAAACAAGCTCCATTCCAGAGGTGGATACCACTTATGGAATGAGGGAGGTGATTTTTCTAGTTCCACCTGCCACATTCTTCCAAAAAATCCTATAATCCTTAGCAGCATATCTTCTGGGGTGCACAAGGGACAGAGATGAAATCTGTCTCCTCCCCTACTTCTGCTATCAACAGCACCCCAAAAGCAGGGTGATAATCAACAACACTTTTCATATCTCAGCATTCATCTAGCCACAAAATGTCCATTATTATTCTATTGTAACTCTTCCCAACCAATGAAATATCAAACAAGCTTGAGGAATTTTTTTAAAAAAAAATCCTTGGAACTGCCACATCTTCCATCTTCTGCACATTTTCATTCTAAGACAGCTGTGTCTCTTTGATTACAAACTCTTACCTAACTCATAACAAAAAGAGGGATGTTGTTATGGTCCTTTTTGGAATACCACTTCTCTGTAACTGATGCATGAATCAGCATTACCTTTTCTTCACAAAAACTCACACAATGCTTCACAGATCCTGAAGGACAGATCCTGAAGCTGAGGCTCCAATACTTTGGCCATCTCATGAGAAGAGAAGACTCCCTGGAAAAGACCCTGATGTTGGGAAAGTGTGAAGGCAAGAGGAGAAGGGGACGACAGAGGATGAGATGGTTGGACAGTGTCATTGAAGCTACCAACATGAATTTGACCAAACTCTGGGAGGCAGTGGAAGACAGGAGGGCCTGGCGTGCTCTGGTCCATGGGGTCACGAAGAGTCAGACATGACTTAACGACTAAACAACAACAACAATGCTTCACATTCAAGGCTTTGATGTGCTATAACCATCATTCTTTACTCTTTTGCCAAGTGGAGTTGTCTTCAGAGATTACTCTGTCGCATTTTGCACCAATTTATTTTTCTTCACCTGACCTCTATTTTACCTCTTGTCCTCTGACTTTGCTTTTGCAATTAATCTCCAGTATGAAACCATAAAAAACAGAGACATGGTGAAAACTAAAACCACAGCCATGGTGATGTTTTCTTTATCTATTAGGGCTGTGACAGGTTAAAAAATTGCAGCAGACTAGTGAAGTTCCCTTCTAAAACTTGCCACTGACAGCACCCTACCACAAATTAGACAAGTTATTCTTCTGCGATGAAACTCCCAGCACACCCAGTCCATGGTGGCTGTGAAATTCTCAGCGCTGTTAGAGAGAGACACTGAGAAGTGTGTGAGAGAAGTCATGTGCAGCGTGGATAATAACTTTATTATATCACAAACAAATAAATAAATTCACAGAAGGTAGATATCAGCCCCTACAGGTCTTCATTAAGCTCGGCACCACAGAGCCATGGATGGCTCAGAAAAAACATATATGTTTCACATATCATGGTCGGATGTGTGGGCCAGGTTCTTCTGTTGAAAACAAAGTTCAAAATGGGTCCTAGAAAATGGGTCTTAGTGTTGATTAGATAGAATATTTCTTCCAATCTTATTAGACAAAGGGTTGCCACCTTCCTCTACTAAAACACAAGGTTCCATTTTGTCTGTGAACAGAAGCACACAGAAATGTGGCAAACCCCACACCAGATTGAGAGTGTGTAGGCTGAACTGTGAAGTTTAAACAGGCTGCATGCTATGACCAGTAGAAACGATTGTGTGTGTGTGTATACACAAATATTATCCAGGAACACAAGGACATATACATTCTAAAACCAGATACCAAGATGATCAGAATTGACTTTAATAATTCTGGATGACTATATTACTTCATAATGCAGATGCAGAAAAGGCATATAAAAATATTCCTTGCATATTGTTGGAGATTGTTAGACTAGACGGCTACTCCCAGATATGACAACTTCCCCTAAGTAGACAATGCTTCATTATGTCAGCATTCACATAGGTGAACTTGCACCTGCAGTTTCAAGTAGTACACTCTGACCGGAGAGCACCTTGTGATTCTACTGACCGAACAGCTTTGTCCTTAATCGATTCATATCATACGTCCAGCTGAAAAAATAACTAGGCTTTTCACCTTTCCAGATTCTATTTCTGTCTATTATTATTCTCTGTTCTGTTCTAATGTTGACCAATGGATTTTTATTTATTATATATGTATTTCCACTCCCTGATTCATTTCTTTATTATATCAGTTTCCATATGTCAGAAAATCCTCAGCCTGCAATCAATACCAGAGCCTGAAATATTGTTCCTGTTTATCTCCATGGAGACAGAAGTAAATTCACTGTTGTTGCAACGTGTTAGGACTGCGTTTATCAATATGTAGGTCATGCACATAACCCGCAAGGAGATCACTGAAGCTATTTATTTAAAAGGTTAATGTGCTGACTGTCTCCATATCCATAAGAACTCCAGTAAACCCTCTTAGCCTTGTGTCAATATGCTTTCAAAGTGATAATAGCTTGACTCAAAATGTGAATTTCATTTTGGCATCAAAATAGAGCCCAAAGATGAGCCTTATGTCCTCAAGTGCCTCTGCCTCCCATTAAGCTCTAATCAAAGCGGTTGTCTTCATCTGACAGAGGGGAACCCTGAAATATAAGGCTTTCAATGTCTGCACAAGGAGACAAAGATACAACAGTTCACTCCCATCCTGGCTTCTCCTCAAAGAGGAGAGAATGGTGGAAATAGTAGAACAGCCCATGAGGGGGTTCCTTTACAAACCAAGAAATGGATTGTCACATTTTCATCATGGGTCAAATGACAATGTTTGGCTAGCATTGGCAGATCTCAAAGTAAATATATGGCAGCTTCCCAGCATATATTTAGACATACACTCTGCCCTTCAAACATTATAGGCATCTCCCACAAAGGAGACTTGTATAATAAGAACAAGAAAAACAGAAGGAATAGGGCATTTTAAAGACAAAGAAATCTATCCCAGTGCTAGTTTTTGTGGCTTAGAATCTACTTCCTTAGAACCAGATTTAGTTGTAGTTAACATACAAAATTACCACTACTAAGAAGCTGGGCTTCTTATGTCATGAAAGTGATGACAAGAAGGTAGGATGGTGGAAACACACATGGATACACATGTTCTAACTTCCAAAATAAATTTAGCAAGCCAGATGCTGAAGCTATTTTATCATTTAGTATAAGGCAAGTTTTTATTCAAGTTTTCAGAGATCAGCCTAAACCTGCACATCTCCAGGCTTATGCTAAGTATGAATTTGTGACATCTAAAAGAATAAAGAACCTTGTAAAGACTTATAATTTTATTTATTTATTTATTTTATTTTTTGTGGACTGCAGCTCATTTCAGCAGATGCATGGAGTGAAGTCTCAGTAGACAACTTTTATACACAATATGGTGGGCAGGAAGGGAGCAAAGTGTGAAATGTAAAAGAGATGTCCAAGGTACAAGCATGGTAATTATCTTAATGGTGGCTATTAAGAGACATTCAACATTTACTGGTGAAAAACAAATATCTCCAACTATTCAGAAGCAGATTAACACAAGCTGCAGAAAAGTCATTATCTAATCACTTGTCTAACTGCTGGGATGGTCTTCCCAATTCTTCCTCATAACTCCTCCCAAAACTATTTTTATTGATAGCTTAGGGTGACTAAGGGACAATAGATCCCTTCTTCCCTATTCCTCTTGGCAAATACTCCCGCATGTTTTGACCAATATATTAATGTTACAAGAGAAACATGGAGTACTAAGTTTCCTTTTTAATATCTTGTTTCCTCCCATGCTGAGAAACATATTTTAAAAGCTCTATTCAAGCTAAGGACCATGGAAAACTCTTATTATAATGATCCTGGACTTCCACCATTTTGAGATATAATTACTTACACACCACTGGAAGACTAACCCACTGTGCACACATTACCTTTAAAGCTAAGGCAGAAGTGTGGCATCCAAAGTCAGCAGGTACTTCATAGACACCATTCTCTACCAAAAGGGTGGAATGGAAAGATGAATGGCTTCCCCCATAATACTTCACCCATAATACCAGTCAAAACATCTCTAATTAAAACTGTCAGTAACTGTTTTACACAAGGGGTTTGTTTTAGCCAAGCATCTTAACTCAATCAATTAATTTTCACTGCACATGGATGTATGAATTATTGAAATATGTGGCACAGAGTTACTGTGGGAAACACACGATAAAACTCCACTCCCATTAACAAAAAACATTTTTGACAGTGATCTCCCCCAATTTATCAGTAGAAGAAAATCATTATTTTACCTCTTGTCAACAAGAATCAGTCTTCCAAATGGTATGTCAAATCCAAATAAAATACACTGTGAAAATCTGGATTATGCTATTGAAGTAAGATCTTGTTACTGTCTTGAATCTGACTTTCAGATACATTAAAACCCTTTTTGGGCATTAAGGCAGTTTTTGAATAGATAAGCAAGGAGGAAGAAGCAATGCTTCCTCTGTTGTCATTCTGTCATCCTCCTACACATCAATCAAATAACCTTTGCTATCCATGGAAGCACTCAATGAGATTTGGAACCACGTGAATTTTTTAAAAAATGATTTTTTACAAAATTAAATTGATTTAAATCATGTTTTAAATTTTAAAAAATGATTTTTTAAAATTTATATTCTCAAAAAAAATTCCTATTTTTAAAACTTAAATTGTGATTTAAATCAATTTGATTAAAATAAAATCCACTCTGTTTGGAATCCTGATTTTCCAGAATTTCAAATCATATGGAAAGACTCTACAGACAGTGGAGGCTCTTCTCTTAAGAACCACTACCCTTTATGCCTAGAGGGCAATTGAAACAAGCATGGAAGAGTATGTATGTATGAATGCATGCATACATGCATCTGTGCATGAATGCATTTATAGCATACCTTTCTACTTTTGAGCATGCCCACAAGCTAGCATAGAATCAAAAGGCCAAGAACACATCCTTTTCAGATGTCTAGTGCATACCAAATATAAATGGAAAAATGGACAGTCAACTAAAAACACAGATGGCCACCCTGTTGTATCCTACTGACATGCATCTTTACCCAGTAAATCTCATAAGAACGTGGAAATTCAGTTTTAAATTTCAACAGGCTGAAGTACATCTTTAATATTTGATTTATAACCCATAAATATTTACACAAATGGGCCTTCTCTATGTATTACAAGTCCCACCAGAGGTTACACATTTTTAGCAAGTATGGGTAATAAAATCTTACAATTCCCTTTTCCCAAGGCTACTAACAACCACTGCTCTATTTGCTCTCAAAAGACCAAAAGCTGTGAGCAGACAAGCAGCCAACTGATGAGTCAGTTTCATCAATAATTTGTCACACCCTTGTGGCACAATGTCCGATTTGTGGGGAATGACCAAAAGAAGAACTAATTAAATCCCTAGGAGAACCTCTCAGAATCCCCTTTGTGCTCTCCCTCTTCTTTGCTACTGCTAATAATTATTTTAGGAAAAGGTGGCATATGAACAGACATATATCAGGCCTTGGAATTAAAGACCATTTGGCTTTTAATCAAGTGATGTCAAATAACTTTAGGATATCTTTTAAAATTCCAGAAAGGCCTATCAAGATAGGAAAGGTTCACTTACAATACAGCTAGTGTAATGCAACCGTTAGGACAAAGCAAGCACCAAACTGAAATTGGGGTCAGCCACAGAGGATAAAAAAATGAATCCTACTTTATTAACAATATACTGTATAATGTTTCCTGTTTACCAAATGTGGTAGCCTAAGATCAAGGACAGCGAAGAAAGTCAACATGAAAAAGACTGATTCATTCAAAATATGCTGTTTTGTGGAAATCATGGACTACCAGAAAGAAAAAGCAGTTGGGTCCTAAATCAAAACAAGCCTGAATTCGGGGCAGAAACAAAAATGATCAAACTGAGGATGTTATACTTTGGGTTCATCATGAAAAGACAAGACTCATTGGAAAAGATGATAATGCTAGCTAAAGTCGAAGGCAACAGGAAAAGAGAAAGACCAAATATGAGATGGATTTGACTCCATAAAGAAAGCCAAAGCCTTGAGTTTGCAAGAGCTCAGCAGGGCTGTAAAGGACAGGATATTTTGGAAGTCAGTCGTCTGTAAAGTTGCCGTAAGTTGGAGATAACTTGATCGCAACTAACAAGAACAAGATAAAGGGAGATCATTAGGTCAGAAAGCAAGTGGAAAAGAAATCACAAGAGCAAGGAAGGAAGGAAGGAAGGAAAGGCCATTTTAGGCCTTTCTCCCATGTGCATTACATTTAGGTGTTTGTAAGGTGTCTGTAAAATAGGTAGAACTTCCAGAATGGAAAACTGTATATTTCTAGATGACAAAATTCAAAAATCCTATCCCAAATCTCTGCCTTAGAATTGAACCATCCTTGTCTTTCCTGCTGCGAAATCAGTGCACCAATAATTTCAGATAAAGAGAACAAGGGTAGGGACAGAGAAAAATAACAGAAAACATAAACAGAAATCTCTCTGCACTGTCTTTTAAAGAAGGGATCAAAGATGACTGTGCCCACTGCCCTTTTAAAGTCCCTCATTTGCTCCGTTCCCAGGGAATACCTTAGGAAGTTGACTAGGACTTTTTTCTGGCAACTGGGAAGAACGGGAAAAATAAAAGTAAAACAGAGCACTCAGGTTTTCAGATTGTTGCCAGTGCCCTTACATCCTGCTGCATCATTCAATCTATGACCTGGCTTTGCTGTTCACAAAGAACCAGAAATGCACAAGTACCATCATGAATCCAGTCAAGGATTAGGTTGGAGTGATATCAAAAGAGCACACAGTGGGTCACTTCCAATCTATCAGACTTTTATTCCAAGCTGAAAGATGGTTGAGGGACTCTTGCACATTCCTAATTATATCCACCACCACCACTCTGAACCACTGAGCAACATATATCAGCTGCATTGCTCACATACATGCAAGGTATGAGACCACGTCTACAGTGTACAAAGCATAAGAAATTCCGCAGTCTTCTTAGCTAATATTTCTGTGCTTGAGACTGACAAATAAACATGCACATCTTGCAGAAAAGGAGATAAGAGCAAGGTGCAATTAGGAGAGGCTTTCACCTGTAATCTCATGGGATACAGTAAAAGTGCAGAACATTTAATTAAAGACACAGGAGACTTCCACTTTGAAGCTCTTTGCCTGTAAACAATGCCCAAGCTAGCAGTGCTGTTGTAGTTTAATTTTTTGGAAATCACCACAAATTATATTTGAAAACACAATTAAAAGCACCACAAAAAACACTGCAGTCCAGTAATTTATTGCCACATAGAATATCCATAAAGAGTTGGTGAACAGGAAAGCAATTCCATAAACATTAGTATGTAAGCAAAATGTTGTTTTGGGTTTTGGTAATAATTAAAATCAAAGGACATTGGACACAGATCACAGGCCATTATCTCCCAGTATGAAACGAACCATCACTCATTAAATTCCTAAATCAATAAGGCCAAGGTATTTTGACCAAAGTAGATTTAAAATCTTCTTACACCAAAGCATTTGTAACTAGTTTGTTCGACAAGGCAACACATCTGTCTGTAATCCCATTTTCCCCTTACATTTTCTAGCCACAATCTTACAAATAAACCTAATCATGTAGAGACAGTCCCGTTGTTGATACTTGTGCAGCCTTAAAAAGATTCTGTGCTAAACAGGAAATTCCAGATTAGGTGGATATCTGTAGATTAACATTTTCACAATGTTAAGGAAACTTCAAAGAAAGAAATACCAATCTCACACCTGAAAGAAAACTCCTTGTACCTGTTCCCATTGGCCAAGCATATTATGTTCAAGTACTACAAACAAAGGAGACAATCCACCTTTTCTCTTTATGTGGACAGGGGTAAGCAGCAGCAGAAAGTTCTTCAACAGGAGGAAATAAAGACAACATATTATGGCAGAGGAAACCTGGCCTGTGGTGTTTGAAAAGCTCCCTCCCTGCACACATATTCAGTAGTCACTTAGAAGCACAAGATCTCACAGTTCCCACCCACCCTGGGCAAACTGTGAGCATTCTGCAATCTGGACAACAAGGTGAAAACCCTTGATAATTATTTTAACTACAAACACTCCCCTTGCAGCAGACTGTTCACATGCGATAGACTCTTATCTCACACTGTTAATCCTAAATCTATTTAGAGGAAAGGAATCCAGAACCTCACCCATTTTGCCTCTTTTTACATCATGTTTGAAGGCAATTTATTTTACACAAAATTGACTGAGAATGGGCACAATTCTCATAGGAGAAACTTTAAGCATAGCACAACAAGGGGAAAGTGAGCAAAATCATTCTTTCTTACAATAATTAAGAGGATCTATGCAGCACAATCCTATTTGCCTTGAAAAAGGTCAAATACTAAGTTAAACAGGAATTTCCAGAATAGGTGGAAATATGTCAATTAACATGCAACTGGGTTCAACTCCTAAATAAATTAGACTGCAGCCTTCATAGCTGAAAATTCTCAAAGCCAGAAGCCAGAAGCAGGAGCTCTTGTTCCATTTCTCATCTCTGAAGTTCTTTATCTACTAAGAGCCAATCTAGACAAGTTACTGAATATGTAGTTAGAAATTTTGTGAAGGACTTTTCAAAAGTAAAGAGTAGGGGATTCAGTCAAGACTAGGCTCTCTTTGTTTGCACTGGAAAAGAAAAGTTCCCATTTAAGATTCTCATTTAGTGCAAATAGCAGGTCTGATCTGAACTAGGACTATATGGTTAAAACCTCCCTAAGTCCCACACTACAGTGCCAGTCTGGTTTGAAACACTACGAATTTCCTTTCTACAAGCCATCCACGGAAGAGGAAACTGTATCTAGTTCTCCCTTAGAGAATGGATTGTGGGTTTTAGGGCACTGTATATAGCGTCCAAGTATTGCATTCTTCTCTCAGCAGGTATCTGTGAACTAAGAAAACCTAATGAACATTTGCTACAGAAAGACTGCCATTTCATATTATCCTCTTCTTTGAAAGGATAAAAATGAGCCACTGAAATGTGATCTGTTACTATTCCAATCAATAAATGGGTTACATCTCCCAGTCATGAGGGAAGTACTCATATAAAGTGTTGCCCTGAAACTCATGATCAATTTTACCATGACTCTTTGTGCTGGATATATGCCCTATTCCATCTGTGTAATTTGCTGGAGAGTTCAAACCTTTGTATCTCTAAATCAAGGACCTTTTTTCTTGGGAATAAAAATTTCCATTGGGTAATAAACTAGGTGATTACTAACATAACTTCAGGTGCCTTACTTGCTAGATGCCACTGATGGCAGTTAATGAACCTGAAAAATACACATTTTCCCAAAATGTCCATCATTTCACACTGCACTAGACTAGGGCTCATTTGTTGATATATACATTGTGACACACAATCCAATGAAAACTAAATGGGGCAAGAATCAACTTTTTTCTCTCTTTTAGTGCACAGTATGTGAGTAGTAAATAACTGGTTTAGAATTATATATACAGCTGAAGGGCTTTTCTTTTTCTTTTCTTTTTTTCTTTTTTTAAGAAAACCTCATTTTGCTGAAATCCATTCTACAGTACTTGGCTGACCATGACTCAAGGAGCTGGTGCTTCGACTTTTGATAAAGAACACAGTTTGTTCTGCGTACAAGGACTGATGTCGCCTGTATTTCAGTCTATTTTGCTTAATGGGGATGGCAATGACAGTAACAATCTCAGCAGTCTTACATACAAACAGTCCTTCTGTTATTTAATAAAGAAAAATTAAAATCTAAGGAAGCAGTGATTTTGAGCCCAGTTTGTTGTAGTATGAGTGGCACAGTATGAAGTTAAGTTTCTTTGCCTGCGCCATCGGTTTAAAAAATTTCCAATTGCAGATATTGTATGACTTAGGGTTAAAAATTAATCTCACTACAAATATGTATATTGTAAAAGGCGAAAGATTTATACCATCTGAAGAGAAACCAGAGTATGAACTGTTATATTAACGCTCGAGTGTGGGAAGTCCACTTCCATGAGCTTTATGCCAAAAGAGACAATCCCTCATTTCATGTGAGTCGTTTATATATGAATCTACCAGAATGGCACCCTGTATCAATCTCTGAAATAAATGACCTTGTGAACCAATTGAAAATTGGTAAGGCCCCGGGCTGTGATGGTATTCCTCCCGAACTCATTAAGAACAACTGTGAATGGTGGGCCCCAATTCTGACAAACCTTTTCACTTATATTGATCAAAACGCTCACATGCCATCGGAATGGGGCACAGCTATTATTATCCCCATTTATAAAAAAGGTAAAAAAGACAATCCAGCTAATTATAGGCCAATCAGTTTACAACTCATAATTAGTAAGCTTTATGCCAAACATTTATCTTGGAAATTGATAGATTGGATGGACTCTGAGAGTGTTTTGGCAGATGAACAAGCTGGATTTAGATCTGGTAGATCTACACAGGATCATGCCCTTATTCTAAGGCACCTAGTAGATAAGTACTCTAAGAAACCCCAAGGGTCCCTATTTGCTGCCTTTATTGATCTTAGATCGGCTTTTGATTTAATTTCACGAGATAGACTCTGGAGTAAGTTAGAGTCTTCCACAATAGATCGACGCCTTCTGCTGCTTATGTATAAGCTGCATGAAAATACAACGCTCAGAATTAGATGCAACAAGGAAGGACACTTGTCTGATAAAGTTCCTACCTATAATGGTGTGAAGCAAGAGTGTATATTAGCTCCATTGTTATTTAATTTTTATATCAACTCAATGGTAACGGCACTCAGCCATCCGGAGTTCCATCCCCCCAAACTAGCCAATAGACATATATCCCTTCTGTTATACGCAGATGATGCAGTCCTAATTTCACAGACACCAATAGGACTAAAGAGAGCATTACGCGCTCTTGCGCAATACTGTAAAGAGGAAATGCTACAGATAAATTACTCGAAGACCAAAGTTTTAGTGTTCGCTCAGAGGCCCAGGATCTATAAGTGGTTAATTGATGAGCATGAGATAGAACAAATTAAGGCTTATAAATATTTGGGCGTTGTCTTTCAATATAAAGGAAACCACAAGGCCCATGTTAACAATGTGGTACAAGCAGCACAAAAATCTAGCCTTGCTATACTAAAATTCTTCTATACAAAGGGAGGTCAGTACATTCCAGCTGCACTAAGATTGTTTCAGGCCAAATCCCTTAGTCAGCTCTTGTATGGGGCACAATTGGGCCCCTATTCTTCATTTATCCAGTTAGAAGTAGTTCAATCTAAATTCGTGAGGGCTATCTTACAAGTTCCAAGAGGGGTATCCAATGCAGCCCTTAGGCTTGAAGTGGGCTACCTGAAGGTTGAAGCCAGAGCTTGGCTGGCTATTTTTAACTTTTGGCTAAAACTAACCTTTCAACCAATTGGGCTGACTTCACTGATATTACAAGATAACCATCAGTCAACTTGGAAGAGAGCAATATACCATAAAATCAACAGATACGGCTATTCAGTAGAATGTATCCAACAAATGGGATACGTTAAGGCCAAGAGTAATCTTAGGCAGCGTATTATTGAGACAGAAAGGCAGCAGGACCTTGGTATTATCAGAAATAGGCTTATATTTGACAATGCACTGCTCCCACCCAAACCGGCTAAATATCTCTACTTACCCTTAACACCTAAACAATGCAAAGCTCTTACTCTGGCCCGCTTCAATGCACTTCCGTCAGCAGTCCAGGAAGGGAAGTATAACAACACCCCTTACACTCAGCGTATACGCCCCTGTAACTCTGGTGAGATCGAATCTATCTCCCATGTGTTACTTCATTGTGCTTTTTATTCTGGCATTCGAGAAGTCCTTGTTAACCCTTACATAAGGGCATTTCCTGGACAATCAGAGGCACATTACACACTGCTTTACCTGACAGGGCAATGCCCTGGCAGGTATACTGGGCTAAACCAAAATTCAGAAATGCTGACAAGAGTAGCTAAATTCTGTGCTGCTGCAATCAAAATCCGTGAAGGAAAGGTTCCACCTAAAGCGCAGCTATAGTATCTGTAAATTGATGTATACCAATTTGGCATAATGATCACATGGGCTCTATGAGCTTCAAAGTAACAATTCTGTCATTCTATGCAAGCTGCAATAGCCCATAGATAAGGCCTATGATAGAGAGGCAGGAGATATTTAGTAAGATGTATGAATGTAGTTTTATATATATGTATATAGATGTTTTTAGTGTTTTTAGATTGATTTTATGTCTCCTAATTTAAATAATGTTCCTTACTTTTGCTGGTCAATGACCGTAATAAAACATTTATTATTATTATATTGTAAAACACTCTCGATAATTATTTTTATTCTATTTTTAATGTAGCTGCATATGAAGCACAATGTAATTATATATGAAGACCAATTACGCAACTTTAATTGCACCTGTTTTCTCCCTTCTTGTAATGCTCCTTATTCACATCTTCATGTACATGAAATGTAGAGGATGTACCAATCATCTCGTTTGTACAAGATCTAGTTTGCTTGGAAAACAGTGTCCTGACAATCAAAAGATTGAAATACAACCAGAATTTGGTCTATTAGTTCTCTTTGTATGATTAAATACAATTCTCCAACATAAACATTAAAGTATTTTTTCTGTCTTACAGCTCATTTACTAATCATACTCAATCAGACAAGGCACCATAGGGTCTCTCTTTCACAATTTAAGTGCCACGCATAGTTAGAATGATTTTTCCTTCTATATGGCATCATCCTTTTATTAATTAATTTAAATAATATCTTGTATTCTCCAGCTGTCGCACATATTAATCTGTGGAACAACATTTTCCATTAACTAATCAAAGATCTCTAAAAATTTAACCACAAAAGTACTGACACTTTCTTGTGTATTTTAACAAACTGTTCTATACGTCATTTACCTGTACTAGAAGTCATAATGCTACTGTATTTTTAACGAGAGAGAGAGAGATAAAATGCACTATATCATCACATATACAGTGGTGCCTCGACTTACGAACGTCCCGACTTACGACCATTTCGAGTTATGACCAGCTCCGGCCGCAAAATTTTGCTTCTACTTGCAACTGGAGCTTCAAGTTACAACCGGAAAAAAGGTGGGGAAAAAGGCGGGGAATTTAAATTACTAACCGTTGGTCAGCAAAGAGGCTGCTTCTTTGTAGCTCTTTCACCCCAACAGTTAGAGTGTGTGCGTTCGGAGGCGGCTTCGGACTGCCTGGTGCTGCTTTCTGCTTCTGAGTGAGTACATACAGGGTTTTGCAGGGTGGGTTGGGGGGGGTTATGTTTATGTCCTATGATGTGTTTTTTTTGGGGGGTGGGTGGGTTTTTTTTCCAGCCCCAGCGTGTTCCGATGTGGCTTGCTGTGTGTGTGTGTGTGTGTGTGTGTGTGTGTGTGTGTGTGTGTGTGTTCAACCCCAGCGCGTTCCGATGGGGCTTGCTGTGTTGTTGTTGTTTTTGGCGATTTTTTTTCAGCCCCAGCGCATTCCGATGGGGCTTGCGCTCTCTCTCTCTCTCTCTCTCTCTCTCTGTGTGTGTGTGTTTTCAGCCCCAGCGCGTTCTGATGGGGCTTGCTCTGTTTTTTGGTTTGTGTGTGTGTGTGTGTGTGTGTTCAGCCCCAGCACATTCCGATGGGGCTTGCTGTATTGATTTTTTTCCCAGCCCCAGCACATTCCAATGGGGCTTGCATTGGTTTTTTTTTGTTTGTTTTTTTTTTTTAATGATTTTTTCCCCCGGGTTACGACCATTTTCTGGAACGGATTAAGTTCGTAAATCGAGGCATATATAACAGTCACACAGCAAATCCTAGGTTCTCCACAGTCACATGAAATGAAATTCAGGACTAGCTTAAAGCATAGTTACTTAGAGGTTACTTACTTACTATAAGGATTCAAGTTTATTTCATCTAAATTACGCATATAGAACATAATGGATTATATTGTAGGTTTAGGGAATATGTCTATATGGTGTCTTTACGAATAATCCACATGTCTACAGCAGGTGTTACTATTCTGCCTAACACCTACTGAGATTCTGTCTCAAACTATCTAGTTCTTTTGTTTCTGGTGTTTTTTTAAAGTTATGGCCTGTATAAATAAATCTAAGCAGTATGAAGCCACACACAAGCAATTTGCTGTTAGATGTAAAGAATGTTGCCCTGCTCTTTAAAGAGAATAAGGAATCATCTCCATCCTCAGATCTCTGTGTGACATTGTTATGGTCCACATTTCTCATTCACTATGAGCACAGGACACAAAAACACTACTTCAGTTTACAAATCTTCATAAGTACTTTAAAAAGTGTCATGCATACTTGATACAAAATTAATGATATTAATTTGCAGTAACACATTGCCAACAATTTACATTAAAGGATATACTATGCTAAGACTTTGTAGAAAATTAAAGATTTCTCTAATTTTAAACTAACCAAACAGAGCCGAAGAAATGTTATACTAACATATATCTGAAGAGACACACAAACAGAAGGACGAAGCACACACCCCTTCATTACTGCAGCAAACACATACATCTTTTCCCCATGCCAAGAAATCATGATGGCTTTGCTCCTGAGAATTATGTGCAGAAGGAGGGTGGGAAACACTGCCACTTGCCACTCCATACCCTTCAGTTGCCCTCACTATAACCAGTTCTGCATCTACCAGCCAGCTTCCACCTGGCCATTCTGCTATTCCAGAGAGAGAGTCTGAGAAAATTGGTTTTGCAATAGTGAAAAGAGCAAGTGCACAGTAGGAGATGATATTTTGCTGGCCCTTGCCAAGTACATAGAGTAATTCTGCCGATGATTTATTCCACCACACCTGTAGTGTACAGGAGAGCTCTGTAAAATGCACAATCCCAGAAAGGGCAAAGCAGATTTGTGTACTGTAAAGATATAGAACTGCGTACATTTCCACTGTACATATTAACTCATAAAAGATGATGCAAAAAACCTGAGCCCTCTTCTTGTATTAATTGTGTAAAGGGGATGACATGCACAGAAAAGTTCAGTGGGGTTGTGCTGCTAGCCCTGCCCCCACAGCCAGTTAGATAATTACCATTAGATGGACTACCACTTCTAACTCCTTGTTGCTGAGAAAGCTTTAATTAGAAGCGCAAGCAGTGCTTCTGAAATAATAAACCTTTTGTGGGATTCCTTTTACGTTTCAGCTGAATTTGTCTTCTCCTTCCAAACCCTAAACAACCTATAGCTGCGATAGCTTTGGTATGAGTGATCTTTGCATGCACAGAATGGACACAATATCAGAATTCTGGAACAAGAGAATTCACCATTCAATGATAAATCAAGGCCAAGATCTTCTATACTTTGGTATTCCCAATTACTATACACAGATGTGAAGGCTAAACAATGAAAAGAGCTGATGGGCGAAAACGATTAATCTGAAATGTGGTGTTGGAAGAAAGCTTTAAAGGTGCTGTGAACTACCAGAATGACAAATAAGTAGGTTCCAAATCAAATCAAATCTCACTAAAACCTAAAATGACTTTATTGAGGCTGTCACAATTGGCAGACATCATGAGAAGACACCTTCACTGGAAAAGACAGTAATGCTAGGAAAAGTGGAAGGCATTAACAAAAGAGGAAGGCCTAACTTGAGATAGACTGACTCAGTAAAGAAACCATAGCCTTCAGTCTGCAAGACCTGGTAAAGCCTGTTAATGATATGACATTTTGGAGATAATTAATTCATAGTCACCATACATTTGCAATAACTTGATGGTAGATAACAACATATCACAAATCAAGACTAACACATTAAAGATAATCTGCCAGCAACACATTTTAAAAAAGAAAGACCATTTTTGTTAATGGTCATTAAGTTAATTCTTAAATGATATTTAGAGTTCACAATGTAAGACAGCACAGATGAACAACTAATATGACATCCAGCACAGGCTGATCTAAACACAGAGGGAGGTTTCCACTGAAGCAAACAGCTGACATGAGAAGCTGGGAGCCTGTCCACTCCTTTCAGCATTTTTATGTGGAAAGATGAATTGGGGTGAAACTGTGCATTCACAGCAAAAGCAGGAAACATGACCCCGATTCTGATTTAGCTTTATGACATCAGCACATAGACAAAACTGTTTATGTAGCCCTACAATGTCATTCTGCCCATTAATGATTGCTTGTGATCCTTTAGTAAAGCCAAAGGAGGAAATAAGGTGCTAAAACAGGAAAGGACTAATTTTTGTGAAGAGTACTGAAAAATGATACATAGAGGAGGAGACATTCAAGGCCTCCAAAGTACCTCTTCACACAACCAATCCTTGCATGCAATCATTCTGCACTGCACTATTTATATGGGAATTCTGCCCCCTCTGTGCCATAATGTTCTACCATTAGTGTTTGTTTTTTTAAGGGTTTATGTGGAATCCTTGTGCCTTTTTGTGTGTGTTTTAGAAGATGTATGCTTCCTGGTGTTTAGTTCTCCTTGTTTTAATTTATTTTGTTTTGGGGCAACAGTGGGAGGGATTTTCAGAGGCTGCAAACACGGGTGAGAGGCATTTGCTGTCCCTTAGTTGTGTGTTGTGCCCAGCCATGGGCAAAGGGGATTCAGAAAAAGAACATCCATCGGTAGATCCAGTATATGATTAAATCAGTAGATGGTTTTCTAAAATAGCAAACAATCACAGTAAAATTAAAACAAAATCTCTAACAAATTGTGGGTTACAGGAGATTTCCTACCTTTCTTCTTAGAATCTTTCTTTGTGCTGGTTTTAACAGCCACTTGAAGTTCTGTCTCAGTTGACATCCTATTGTATCCTTAGTCCTCTTCACACAGATCCAGTATCTCGGCCACGCTCATTTAGAACAACTCTCCAAGAGAATAACAACCTTTTCAGATACTAGAATCCTGGTGGTTCATTTCATTCACCCTTTTGGAGTTCTGGAAGGAAAAAACACACACAATATAACAATGAGTTAAGCTAGGTTCTGAGAAAGATGAAGCTACAAGGTTATTTGCTGAAGGTACAAGTCTTGTTATTTGTTGAAACGCCTCTTCCCAAAAAATATCTACCCAGTCAACCCAGGCCTTATTACTTGAGGATGCCTACCCCAAGGGAAATAAACCATAATTAGTGTTCAGGCAGTTTAATCAGTGGGATCCTCGTTGTGGAACAAACTTCCTTTAGAGACCAGACAGGCCCCCTTCCAACTTTCAGATGATTACTAAAGACAGAACTATTTAGGGAGGTGTGCGGCAACATTCAATGTTAATTTTTCATTACCCATATATGTGGTTTGGATTTGACAACATTTTATTATTTGTTATGTATTATTTGCTATATATTGTGCATTTGTTTATTCTGTTATGGCTCTGTAATTTGGTTTGAGTTATTAATGTCAGAAGTCAGCTGTGGGTCACCTTTTTTGTTTTTGTTAATATCTAGGTTGTTGAGGGTATTTCCTCTGATTATTTTTTAATTTTGGTCATATGGTTTGTTTCATCTCATGCAAACTGCTCTGAGTAGTGATTTCACTAAGTCAGGCAGTCTATAAGCTTTATAAATAACATAAAATAAATATATTGCCCACTGTGGCTGAATAACTTATTGCAACTGAACCTGAAATCACTCATCTAGTTCTACTGTTAAAAAACACTTCATGTTTTCTGTACCTTTTAAGATCTGTAAATTTGTTTGAAGCTTCAGCATCTTTTCATTCCACTGGTCCCTGCTTTTTCTCAGTGCCATTTTTCCTTCTCATTCACTAATGTGACTACTCTAATTTAATCTCAGTGTTGTGCAAACTCTATAAATGAATCTTCAAAGGTTGATAGCTCACACAAACATTGAAAATAATTTGTTGTTCAGTAATCTTTTATATAGTGTAATTACTTTTGCAGTAATGAGTAATGTAGCTAGAGGTTATAAAATTACTTTCTAGGTTTTGCTTAACTATAATTAGTACTGAAAATTATATAGATATAATTCGTACTTATTGATTTTCAATAACTATTTTAATGGCATTTCAAGGTATTTTAAGGCATTTTAGATGTTTTATGATGGTCTACTGTCAATCCTAAACAGCTAGTGAAGCAATTCAATGACAAATCCTTAGTTTTACTTTTTGTATTTTTAGAAATACTTCCACACAGCAATACTAGAATTGGCCACTAGAAAGAACCAGAGATTTCCCTGTATTTTTCTGGACTACTGGGAGCAAAAACATAAATTGGTAATTACAAGTTACTTGAGTCTCCAAAGCAACAGTAACCACAACCTAGCCGCAGAAAAATAAGGAACAACACAGTGAGTTCCTTTAGAATGTAACTTTCATAACTCGAGTTTACAAAATAATTTTACTTGCCAGCTGCAGACAGGCAGAAGATGCACTGAGTACTCCTTCCTTCAACAGCTAAGTGCATTTCTACCCTGGATGCCAAGTACAATTTGTGCCACCCCTCCTCTGCCAGCCACAATACATGTCTAAATACTATTCCTTCCTGCCTAAGTGTACTAGGCTAGTGTTTAAATAATTAGTTTGTCATCTAATCTGTTTGGTTGAGTTAAAAAAAATGATAATGATTTGGCTGCCACTCTGGCATGTTAGATGTAATATGATCAATTATCAATACAATAACATGATTGGACACAGCCAATAAAATTAAATAATGGTGACACACATTGAGACTTAAGAAAAGGAAGGATAAGAAAAAAGAGGTGTATTAAAATAACAAGAGTTGCCAGGGACCTGTAAGGTACCAAAGAGTCATGAAACAACATAAATGAGAACTTTTGTTGATTTTGTCTTCTTTCTGTTTTTTGATAGTTTGGCAATGTCAAATATGGTGACTTTAAAGAAAATTGTGAAACTAGGGAATACTCGGTTAATACTCATTTTTAGCATATTTTAGCAACTGTCCTTCAGTGTGTGATCTGTCTGCTTGTTATCCAACTCAGAAGAAAAAATGTCAGTCTAGCAGTTCGAATTCTAATCTCTTTATGCAATATGGGTTATGGTTCTATTTGCACAGCAAACATCAAAATTCATAAAGTTATACATTTTCTTATTTGAGTGAGTGTTCAGAATACATTATCTAGCATTTCCAATTTATTGTTTTAATTTATTTCATCAATATTTGCATGGTGGAGAGTTCACCTGTTCACCTCTGAGCAGAAATGGGTAAGATTCACAGCTTTGGGGGGAAAGGCCTGTGGAGGCTGTGGCAAACAAAACTCTGAAACTAACATTCAGGAATCATCCATTACAATTATCACAGAAGCAGACAGATATTTCCACTAATATATCCACACACACCCCACCATGTTATATATGGCAGAAACACTCACAGAAAGTAAATAATTTAATATATAAAATAAAGACTAGGCAGAAATCAGCACGATGAATTACAAACATTCTAAAAACTGAGATCTTCCAACCATTCCTCATTGGACATGGTTTCCTCACTACACCAGATGCCCTTTTCTTGACACACTCTTATGTGTCAATGTTAAATCTGGTAACACATTAAAAGTTTTACGCGGTGCCCCGGAGTGGATACAGTGCTCCAA
The DNA here is from genome assembly GCA_037013535.1 of Intellagama lesueurii. Lineage (NCBI taxonomy): Eukaryota > Metazoa > Chordata > Lepidosauria > Squamata > Agamidae > Intellagama > Intellagama lesueurii. Next base: position 171,298,052 of record JBAJHW010000004.1, on the reverse strand, counting down.
ACATGGACTGACTAATTCAGAACAGAGTGGATCAATTACTTCCTGTGACAACATAAAGTTGAACAGTGCTTCATGGTGTACCATGCATTGTGCAAAAAAGGTATACCGGTAGGAAAGAGTTCAGTTATAAGCCACAAAGCACACAGAGGTCACAGATCTCAGGGTGGGTGTCTTGTTCGATTTGGATGGTTACAGCAGAAACAGATCAGGTTATGATGAGCAGAGTATCTGAGCCTCATTTTGAGAAACACTATTTATGCCAAACTATACTGTTGATGGGCATATTACACTTTTTATGTAGTATTTTATTATGAAATTATTACTACTGAACATACAGACTGTCAAGATGCTGCTTAGAATTGTTGCATAGATATAAATATTCTCCAAGGCTGAAAACTCATGGTCGATGGGGAAAAATAATGAACAGAGCAAGTCTCTCCCCCCCCCCCCATGCCCACAATCAGAACAGCAGGTAAATACTGTAGCTTTACTCTTCTCCGCCCTGCCTGGTCAGAACTATTTTTATGTTACTTGCTCTTCTTCAAGGTTCAGCACCTTCCCCAAGGCGTCCCAAATGTTACATTTTGGAGGTGTCACTGTGGATACAATTTGTCTTTACTGGAAAAGTAAATAAACAAGGGCAGTTTTGTACTGAACTTCAGTAGAGAGGAGAAGCTAATGCTATGTCATGATTTGTTATCCAAACTCCCATGAAAAGGGTTTCTATTTTTCTGCCTTTTTTTCTCAGAGCCTTTTGGAATGTGTTTTAGGGAAACTATAGAGCTTGCCATAGCAATGCAAGGAGGCAGCAGGTGCCATGTTTGCTTTTTGCTATATCACGTATCTCTTTATCAATCTGCAGACCACATGGCTGCTCACCCTTCCTTCCTGATCAGAAAAGCCCCCTGGGAGAAGTTACAGTACGGTGTCTTTCCCTGGGCTTTAACTAAAGTACAGGATAGCTTCCAGCTACCACGAGGATGACTTCACTTGAAAGATAGCATGCTTATACATATCTTATATGTGCAGTAAGCACACCCTGTCCATGCAAATGTCTTTCTTCCTTTCTGAAAGAAAGGAATTTCTTTTCAGTCAAACGGAAGGAGAATTCTCAAAATTTTCATGGAAGAAATTTTCAGCATATTACTAGCTGATAGTAAATGCTTGAGGCAGCCTATTCCACCATCTACTGTGAAATGCTACAGTATGTAACAGAAAGGTCAGAAACCATTTGAAAATAAACAAATATCTGAACTAGCACAAAAGTTAGAACAATTTCTGGAAGAACTTTCAGGTCACATTGGACTCTTCCATTATTAACAACACTACTCTTGCTCTACCACTCTATATTTCTGACTTCAGCATTCAGCCTCTTGCCTCACCAATAGCTCTCAAGCTACACAAACTTTCTTGATGCCTCCCTTGCATCCTGCCTGATCCCTACATCTTAAACACAGCCTGAATTGAGATTTCCCAGCATAAAACAACCTTGTTTTACCTCTTACAAATTGCTTTTACAACACAGCTGCCACCTTCTGACAGCTGCCTTGGCAAGACCCAGCATTCCTAAAATACACCTAGCTCCACCCTTGTTCCTGGGCATGAGTACTCTGGTCATGGATAGAGTCTCCCCTTTTCCCTGTGCATCACCTCCCAACCCACTATGAAGCCCAGGGCTAGGGACTGGGGCTGCAAAAGACACCATAAGGAGACGAGTAGAAAATCTGATTTCACCAGATGACTTGCAAGAGCCTGCATCTGGGTGTAATTCAATGTATGTAGTGACTAAATTCCAACCAAGACTCCTGACATCTCAGTTGCCAACAATGGTTCAGGAAACCCAGTTCTATAATTTAGCAGATTAAAGCTTCTCAGCACTAGAGCATGATTTGACAATTTAAATCACTTATTGAAGCTAAGTCTGTAAAACCACTTGCCCTTTTGAAATGCAGTCTCTTTCAACATTTTGAAATGCTTCAATAACACTACATGGCTATGCACAATTTGAATTGATTTAATATTCTTTTAGTATGTCAGGGTTTGTGTATGGTTCTTTTTAATGAGCTCTTCAGATCTGTATGTGAATTATGCAACTTCTAAGGACACATCTTCAAAGTCTTGTTCAATTGATTTAAAAGTACAAAGTTTCTGCCTCCTCTCCCAGAAACCCAAATAAATAAATCAAACCTCTAAAACAACACATAAACAACTCAAAATTAAACCTACCAATTCTAAAGCCATTGACATTCCAGATGGGCTGTAAATTATCTTGCTTAATAGGAAATGGAGATTAAATCTATTAAATGAAGTAAGGTGTTAACTAATTTAGAAGCTTCTATAAATGCTGCATTTTAAATAGGACAAAATTGCAGGAGTCATATAGTAAACATGGTCCTTGAGGAAACTAAAGCCATTAGGCACATATCTTTGATGGCTGTGTATCTATACAAGAGGTGGGATGAGTGCTCCTCAACAACAGAATAAAACAAGAAACCAGTTTAACAGAATCATGGGATCTAAAATAGGCTGTGACTACAGTGGCAACTGGGGCTTGATTCACAGCCTCTTTCAAATTTCTGTTGGGATTAAGTGACAACACAGAGACTGAGAATTGTTTTGGTGCCCATGTCCAAACCGACCCTTCTATGTGATGTGGGTTTGATCCACACCACAGCCCCTGCTTCCTTTCGTTCCAGTCTTTTACAATCACCACCTTTCCTTTTATGGTTCATTATAAAACCAGTGGGCTAAAAGTATTGCATGGAGCTAAGGAAACGTTTTTCAAAGTTCTCGTAACATAGACACACATACACGCATTCTGTGGAAACATAGTAGTCTGCTGTAGTCACTGGAGTTGTTTCTATTTCATATCAACCTTTTCTTTTTGTCTGTGCAGAGGTAATCTAGTGCTAGACTAGTATATCGATGCAGTATAAGGTGATCTAGCACTAAACACAGTTTATTAAAAATCAGGACGACTAGTAAGAAAGAACACAGGGGTTGATGCTGCCACTATTCAAAATATCACACCCAGCCTAAAACGTCATCAGAATGCCACCCACAGTCATACCATCCATCTTTTTGGAGAATTAAATAATTGGTCACACAAGGAAATGTCTGTTCAAATATTCTAGCTTAAAAAAAGTAGAAGCCCCCAGCAGAAGAGAAAAAAATTCCACGTCTGCAGCAGATTTGAACTGGCATGTGATCAGTATTTTTTTAAAATGCAAATTTGTCCATTTTATACCTATAGCAAATCCTACCATATCTGACTATGCAGTCATAGCCTTAGTCTTTTTTCAAGAAAGAGACATCAAAGGAAGATAAATTGTGCATCATTTCTTGCCATTGGTTCAAATATATGAATGAGACTTTCATATATTTTTTAAATTTTAAGCCCCAGAGGTCTGCAGGAACTCCCCCAATCAATAATTTTTTGGTATAGCAACCAGAATTTTGGCTGGGAGAATTCCTGCAAACCTCTGGGGGCTGTAGTAAAAAAAATGAGTATTACATGTTGTGACGGACAGCTCTCAGATCACTCCTGTCAGTCAGGTCAGAGCTCTGGTGTGGGAGCCTATGACATGACAGGAGGAGCGGAACCAAGAAAAAAAAGGGGACAAAAAGACAGTTAATGACAGTTTAAGGCAGTTAGGGGCCGTGGTTGTGTGAGAAAGAAGAGAGAGGGAGAGAGGGAGAGAGATTGAAAGAGATAGGAATAGGACAAGTCTTGGAAAGTTTATGTGGTCAAAAGGGAATGAATTAAAAGTGATAATAATAAAAGAAACGGTTTGAATATAGTAACATCGTGATTAAAGAAAATCTAACTACGCAAGCATATCTCAAATAAAAAAAAACATATATTAAATTAATAAAATAAGACCAGCTTTGATTTCCATGTATGATTGAACTGTTATCCTATAAATAAACCTTGTTAATGTTGACAGCTGTGACTCATTATTAAAATTTGGTATTTTGAGGAAAATCCTCTGGTGGCAGCGTATAAAAGGTGAAAATTGGAAGTAGCACCCAAAGGCTAATCTGGGAGTTAAGGAAAACAAACAGAGGAGCTGGAGGGCTGCTACACATGTTCATTGGCTATATGCTACTAGTAGCCGGAAAAGAGAAATACTGGTCCTATACAATATACTTTATAGTCTCAGTGGAATACAGAAGAGATACAATATGTGTGTGACTAATACACACATATCCAAATTGACTCAAAAATCATCACAATTAAGTGAATATACTCCATTCGGTTTTATGTGTCCTCTTTGAGGGTCCTGTTTATAGTAGGCAGTCTGTATGTGCACAGTTAATCAGTTTGGCATCACTTTTAACTGTCATGATTTCACCTTTAAGAATTGTGGGATTTGCAATTTGATGAACTACTTACAATTTTCTGCTACAGAGCTCTAGTCTAGTTCTAATTCTGAAATGCAGACCAGCATGGTTATGAATCCCAGCAAGTCATACAGACACATCTAAGTGGTATCAAGCTAATATACTTATGCAGTGTAGACACATCTGTCATGTCACTGCCCCCACAGCACCTCTGTCAGTTTCCTTCACTGAGAATTTCAGAAGCAGGTATTACCATGAGGTTTTGTCTCACCTAAGAGACTACTACACTGTATGTAGGACTAGCTGATCAGTCTCTATGCAAAAGAATAAAGGGACACAAATCAAACATCAGAAACGGTAATAATCAAGAAACAGGAGGGGAACACCTCCGCTTCCTGGGACTCTATGGCAATTGCCAGAAGGTAGTAATTATTGAACAAAGGGATTTCAAAGACAGATATTGAGGCAAAAATGCTGAATTACAACTGGTCAAGAATGTCAGCTCTGTTTCCTGCGGTTCGAACAAGGACATAAGGTTGTGTTGTTTTAACACACTAAATGTGTTAATAATCTCATTGCTGCAATGATGCTTGGGTTATCTAGGAGCCACACTTTGTCAGTGGCCACTGTTAAATAATGATCACAGGCTGTACTTCTCTACACTCTACACTCTTAGTGTTTATATTTCAACTCCCAACCATACAGCCACCAGATTAAAATAAACATTTCATGCATGCGATGACAGAATCGTATGCCATTATAAACTATATCAGTAATGTTAGGATCAGACGTAATCCTTTCTTGCCGTCTGTTGAAAAGTGATGTATAAATATTCTATGTAAAAATAAATGTTAGATATTTGATGACAAAGGCTGGGTGCAGATACTTGCCTTCTCCAGAATAAGATGAAGCTGGAACATTTCCCAAAGCGTTACAATAACAGCTGTTACTAAAGCAGGGTGAAGACTACTCAAGAGCAAAAGGAGTTCAACAGAATCCCTAAGCTGCTAAGCAAATACTTCAGGGCGCAAAAACTCTAACCAGAACAGGCTATTTTTCTAGTCCTGGTGGCGTTTTCCTGATCACTGAAAGTATTTTTTCCTCTGTCTAGATTGGATTTAATCAAACAGGGAAACAGCTCATTTTGGACCACTTAAAGTATTATACAGTTCAAGCAATCACACAATGCATAGGAGACTGTGAATGAGCCTTACCCTGTTCCATCCCCAAACTGGACCTTTTTGGTCCAATGGCAGGGATACTCTTTTCTGGGGACTGGCTGGAAGGATTCCTGCATGGATGGACGGATCGCTTTCAGGGAGATCACTCCCAGAAATGCAACCCTTTCCAGCATAATCAGACATTATCCTTTCTTGCCATCTGATTGCACCCTGTATCTCACCTTATTAGGCCTCATCCAATGCACCACAAATTAAAGCAAAATAAAATGACAAAAAGAAGTCAGGCACAGCTTTAATGACTAGCAGATTTACTATGACACAATCTTCCATAGGCAAAGGTCCATCAAGCAAGCACTAGCCCGGGAAGGTTCATGGCATAATACATTCTGTGCCACCAGACTTTGTTGCTCTTCTGCAATAGCCTCATATCTAACATGGTTATCCTTGTGGAAACTGACACCTGACCAGAGCTTGGAAAATTACATTTTTGGATTATCTGGCTGGCAGCCAAGCTGGACAAAGAACTGGGAGTGTTGTAGTCAAAAAAATTAACGCCTGCTTCATTTTCTTCTACTGTAGACACTTGGTTCAGCTTCTCACTGCCTATCCAGACTCAGATGAAAAAAAGAAAAAAGAAAAAGAGCAGGGTATTGACAGCATAATGATGTCAACTTAGACCAGGGGTTCCCAAACTTTTTCCACCCACGGCTTCCTTGACCTGTCCTGGAGCCTCCCCAGCAAAAGAAAAAAGAAAAAAGGGCACCGAGGCCACTTCTCCTACTGTGCAGACAGACATCCAGGGAGCAGAGCTGCAGCTCCCTTTGGTGGTCTGCATCTGAGCCCAGGCAGGGCATTAGGCATGATCCCGGCATGCAGGGAGACCTGCAGGCCAAGGAGAGGGAGAGGGTGAAGGATGAGAGGATTCTGTGGCACCCCTGGCTGTGTTTGGCAGTGCCTCGGGGTGCCACAGTGCACAGCTGAATAACCACTGACTTAGATCAAACCTCCAGACATTATTTCCAAAAAGCTTTGTGTAGATGTGAAAATGAACAGGGCACAAACTGAGCAACACTGTGAGTGAAAGGCCAAGAAGCCAGATGGTGACGTCTGGACTACATATGTCTGAAAGACATTTTCCACACAGGACTAAGGGCAGCACAACACTGTCCCACTACAAAACCAAAAATTACTAAACAGTTCATCAAGGAAGAGGCCTATTCCAGTTACTGGCACAGACCGTTCACTAGAGAACTTTCAATCCAAAAACAGGATAGAAATCAGATTGGCAAATCATTTTAGTGCAACCAGTATTTTCAACAAAAGTGAAAGCAGAAATCATAATGCTAGTCCATTTTGATTACTCATATATACAATTAAGTGTGATAAATACTACAAAACCCTAATGTTATTGTGCATATCAGTAATATAAGGCAGAGGGAAAAAATGCAAAGCAACTACATGAATCAAAGGTGGTACATATAGTATGTACTGGCTTGTACACACCTTGGCAGAGTTTTTTTTTAAAAAAGATAATAATGAAGAATTCCAATTAATAGAAGAAGTAGAAGTAATTTGGTACTGCACTCATGAGTCATAATAAATGAGATAATTTTTGATTATTTTTTATAATTTTTTATTTTTGAAACTGTCTTTAGCTTATCAGCCCTTACTGCCCATATTAAGCTGGAAAGAGATTGCAATGAGAAATCAGCAGCAAAGATGGCCAACACCAGAAGGAAAATACTGGATAAAGAGCCAGCCAGAAAACTGGGATTAATTATTTTCTCTGCCATAGATTCCTGATAGCTAGTGTAGCCTTAGGCAAGTTGCTTTAGGCTCTTGGCTTCAATCTGTAAAATGAGTGTAACAGTAAAGTAACCCTTGCAATTATTGTTATGAACACAATGAACACTGCAATATGTAATGCAAATTCAGAATGTCTATATAAATGATTTGTAACAGAACATAAGTTTAAAAACTGCAAAGGTCAGCCCTTTCAATAAAAGTAGTTTTTTTATATTATTATTACGGATGGTTATCTTCAGGGAAAGTGGCAGTGGCAATCACAGTTTCGCTTGGGTTTGGGTAGAGGAGGGCCTCTTTCCTTTTGATTAAGCACCGTCTGCTACTCTGTGCTTTATTAAGCTGTACAACAGGATTGACAAGGGGAAGGATGCTTTCAACAGCCCTCCCAGCCTGGATCCAGTGCTTTGTCTTTCAAGACCTTTCAACAGAAACGGAAGGAAGCTTTCCCCCTTTAATTATCACGGCATATTATTTCTTTTTAAGGAGCTGTCAGCTACACAGCATTCACTTAACAGGCCTCTCATTCAGATAATGATAATGGAACTGGTTCTCAAGAGCTGCTGTTTAAACACAGTATAAATAACCTCAATTTCTAGGGTGGGGGGAAGGGAAAAAGAAAGGAAAGGTTGATTGAAACAAACACATACTGATCAAAAATAAATGATTAAGAAACATCTACACCACAATCCTAAAGCAAAAATGTTTTCAGAAAGGAGGGGGAAGGAGAAAAATGGCAGCTACTAAAATGGCACAATAATACAAGATAACATAATGTCAAAGAAAGCAATACAACCATTGATGTCTGGTGATTTATTGATTAGGCATCCTTCAGTCTCGAGAGACTATGGTAACGTGCTCTGTATGGAGGACTTGGAACAGCGTTTAGTGTGGCTGAGAAGGCCAATTCGAGAGGGACAATCCCTTCCACACTGAAGACAAATACAATCTGTCCCCTGTCCAGCTCCCTGATTTTGCTGCTTTCAGGACTGCCTCTTTGCCTCGGCCTGCTGGACAAGGGTCTCTTCAAAATGCAAGAGGCCATGATGCACCGCCTGCCTCCAGGCTGAACGCTCAGATGTCAAGGTTTCCCATCTGTTGAGGTCCATTCCTAAGGCCTTCAGATCCCACTTGCAGATATCCTTGTATCGCAGCTATGGTCTCCCTCTGGGGCGATTTCCCTGCACTAATTCTCCATACAGGAGATCTTTTGGAATCCGACCATCAGCCATTCTCACGACATGCCCAAGCCAACGTAGACGTCACTGTTTCAGTAATGTATACATGCTAAAAATTCCAGCTTGTTCTAGGACTACTCTATTTGGAACTTTGTCCTGTCAGGTGATACCAAAAATGCTTCGGAGACAACGCATATGGAACGTGTTCAGCTTCCTCTCCTGCCGTGCACAAAGGGTCCAGGACTCACTGCAGTACAGGAGTATGCTCAGGACACAGGCTCTATAGACCTGGATCTTGGTATATGCCATCAGCTTCTTATTAAGCCATACCCTCTTTGTGAGTCTAGAGAACATGGTAGCTGCTTTGCCAATGCGTTTATCCAGCTTGACATCTAGGGGGAGAGAGTCAGAGATCGTTGAGCCAAGGTACACAAAGTCATGAACAACCTCCAATTCTTGCGTGGAGATGGTAATAGAGGGAGGTGAGTCCACGCCCTGGCCCATGACTTATGTTTTCTTCAGGCTGATTGTTAGTCCAAAGTCTTGGCAGGCGTTGCTAAAACGATTCATGTGTTGTTGGAGGTCTTCAGCAGAGTGGGCAACAATGGCTGCATCATCGGCGAAGAGGAAGTCCCGCATGCATTTCAGCTGGACTTTGGTCTTCCCTCTCAATCTAGAGAGATTAAAGAGCTTTCCATCTGATCTAGTCTGGAGATAGACACCTTCTGTTTCAGTTCCAAAGGCGTGCTTCAGCATGACAGCAAAAAGATCCCAAACAGGGTCAGCACGAGGACACAGCCCTGTTTCACTCCGCTTCGGATGTCAAAGGGATCTGATGTTGAGCCATCAAAAACTACAGTGCCCTTCATTTCCTCATGAAAGGACCTGATGATGTTAAGGAGTCGAGGTGGACATCCAATCTTGAGAAGTATTTTTAAAAGGCCATCCCTGTTAACCATCTTGAATCCGGACAAGATGGAGGTCCTGAGGGTGGGTGGCCCCACCGTCAGCGGTCTGGGAAACTCTCATTTGGGGGGGTGACTCTTACCGCTAAGAGTGAGGTTCGCAGCTTGGGGATCCATCTGGACCCGGCGCTCACCATGGAAACTCAGGTGGCGTCGGTGGTCCGTACCGCCTTTTTTCATCTTTGGCAGATAGCCCAGCTGCGACCCTATCTTGATGTTGGGGCGCTCACTACCTTGGTATATGCGCTCGTAATCTCGAGATTAGACCACTGTAATGCGCTCTACGTGGGGCTGCCTTTGAGGTTGATGCGGAGACTCCAAGTGGTGCAGAACGCGGCGGCCAGACTTCTTAGTGGAGTGAGAAAATATCAGCATATCTCTCCCACTCTGGCCGCTTTGCATTGGCTGCCCATTCGGTTCCGCATTGACTTCAAAGTCTTAATGCTAACGTACAAAGCCCTAAACGGTTTAGGGCCTCGATATTTGGCGGAACGCCTACTCCCACCAAAATCTACCCGGATCACCCGATCGAGTCAGGAGGTGAGGCTGAGGAGCTTGACGCCGAGGGAGGCCCGGAAGGAAAAAACATGAAACCGGGCCTTCTCGGCAGTAGCTCCTCGCCTCTGGAATAACCTTCCTCCGGCAATTCGTGCGGCCCCTTCGCTGGGCACCTTTAAAAACCAATTAAAAACTTGGATGTTTACACAGGCCTTCCCTCCAGTGAACACTTGATTTTTTTTCTTTTTTTTTCTTTTTTTCTTTTCCCTTCTCCATCTTGAACTGTTTGTCTATTGATGTTATATTTTATATTTTTATATATTTTATACTTTGTTATGTATGATTATGCGTGTTGGAAGCTGCCTAGAGTGGTCGTCTGACCAGATAGGCGGGGTAAAAATACAATAAATAAATAAATAAATAAATAAATAAATAAATAAATAAATAAATAAATAAACCAAATCAAAGGCCTTTGTGAGATCTATGAAGGCCACAAAGAGTGGCGGTCGTTGTTTCCTACATTTCTCCTGCAACTGTCTGAGGGAGAATACCATGTCAGTGGTGGATCTATTAGCTCGAAATCCACACTGTGATTCTGGATAGACTCTGTCTGCAAGTACCTGGAGTCTCTTCAGCACAACACGGGCAACCAGCTTCCCTACAACGCTGAGAAGAGAGATGCCACTGTAGTTATTGCAGTTGCCCCTGTCTCCTTTGTTCTTATACAATGTGACGATGTTTGCATCCTTTATGTCTTGTGGTACTCCACCTTCCCTCCAGCAAAGACAAAATACTTCATACAGCTCGGTGGTGATGATCTCTTTACAGCACTTCAGCACTTCAACAGGGATGTTATCTTTCCCAGGTGCCTTGCCGGAGGCGAGGGAATCCAAGGCCACTTTTATTTCTGCTAAAGTTGTTTCGCTATCCAACTTTTCCAAGACAGGCAGGCACTCAATGTTATTTAATGCCTGGTATTAAATTTGATGTCTGGTATAGTTTAAGATTTTAATAAGTATGCTTTGATAACAAAGCTTTGGGACCCACATGAAGTCAAAAGCAGTGCCCCACAAGGCTCTCTCAAAGAATATAATCTTTAAAAGAACCATAGGCACAAAATTAAAGAAAATAATCCTGGTAATAATTCCTATTTAAATGAACAGTTACTATTTAAGTATGCATGCTCGTTCTTAATTAACTGTGGAACCAAAGCTCACACCAGCCTGAGTCAAAATATAAACTTCCCCACTCTGCAGCATTTTGATGGATTGTGATTTATCAGCATTTCCCCCAAAATATTTATTCCACATAAACTTAAAACTGAACACAAAGCCTTTTCTTTGGTGCTTGGAATGCTTCATTGTGACTTGGTCACCAGGAACCATAGGAAATATACTTTTCTAGGACACCTAAGTAGAGAAGAGAGAAAAACTGGTTTACAGTTTCATGCATATTTCCTAAATGGTTACTATGTAAATCAGAAGAGAATTCAACCAATAAAACAGGGTTAAGCATCAATATTCCCATGCTTTGAAGTTTAGAAACAACCACCACACATCAAAAACAGATACAGTAAAGGAAAACACAAAAAAAATACATACATTTCAGACTTGGGCAGAAATGTGGGTATATCACAAAGATGTGAGTTGTTGTTGTTATGTGCTGTCAAGTCATCTCTGGCTTATGGTGATCCCATGAATGAGTGATCTGTAAAATGTTCTCTCTTCAACTGTGCTGCCTTGTAAACTCAAGCCTGTGGCTTCCTTTAGGGCAGAGGTCTCCAAACTATGGCCCACGGGCCACATCCAGCCTGCCTTGCCATTTTATATGTCCCGTTCCCTTAACCCTGTGTGTGTGCTTTCCTGTTCCTTCGGCCCTTTAAGATCTTGAAAGTATCTGGTGTGGCCCTCAGCGTAAAAAGTTTGGAGACCCCTGCTTTAGGGAGTCAATCCATCTTGTATTTGGCCCTCCTTTTTTCCTGCTACCTTCAATCTTTCTCAGCCTTATTGCCTTTTCAGAAAATTTTGCCTCCTCATGATATGCCCAAAGCTCAGTTTTACCATTTTTGTCTTCAGAGCTAGTTCAGGCTCAATTTGCTTCAGGACCCACTTGTTCGTGTTTCTGCTGGTCCAGGGTATCTGTGAAGCAAATCAATTTATTTTCTGTGAACCTTCTCTACTGTCCAGCATTCACATCCATATAGCAATTAGGAATGCAACAGTGTGGATTATTGTTATCTCCAGTGATATATCCTTACATTTGATTATCTTTTCAAGTTTCTTCATTGCTGCCTTTTCAAGGCTCAGTCTTCTGATTTCTTGGCTGTAGTCTCCATTTGGATTGTTGACTGAATCAAGATATACAAAATCTTTTAACAACTTCGATGTTTTCATTGTCAAGTTGTGTAGTTCATCCTTAGTCATGATTTTGATCTTTTAAATGTTCAATTGCAGCCCTGCTTCAGCACTTTCTTCTTTCATTTTCACTAAAAGTTGTTTCACTTCATTGCTGCTTTTTGCTAGTAAAATTCTGTCATCTGCTTATCTTAAATTATTGATGTTTCTTCCACCAATTTTCACTCCTTCTTCATTTGAATCTAATGCAGCTTTCCATATGATATGTTCTGCATACAGACTGATTATTTAAAGGAATAAAATGCACCCTTGTCTGACACTTTTGCCTATAGGAAATCATTATGTCTCTTCATGTTCTGTTCTAATGGTAATTTCTTGTCCACAATACAGGTTACAATTACATTAGGACAATCAAGTGCTGAAGTGCACCCATTTCTTTCAGAAAAAAATCCCTAGTTTTTCATGATCCACACAGTCAAAGGCTTTGCTGTTGTCCATAAAGCATCTTCTTCTGAAATTATTTGGTGCGCTCCAGTAGCCAGTGGATATTTGCAATACCTTTTCCTTTTCAGAATCCAGCTTGAATAGCAGGCGCTTGTCATTCCATATAAGGTAAAAGCCTTTGTTGCAAGACCTTGAGAATCATTGTAATAGTTCTCTTTGTCTCTACGTGGCTATTGCTGAAAAACTGCATTTAGGGTTTTGACCTTGATTCTGTTACCTTTTACTTTTGCTTCTTGCCTGTCCTTTACAATTTTAAGTGCTTCTTCTGTCATCCATCTAGGTTTTTCTTTTCTTTTTACTACAAGAATTATCTTTTTGCATCCTTCCCTAATGATATCCACAGTTCTTCTGACTCACAGTCAGTTAAGTTTAGTAATGCAAATCAGTTCTTTATGTGGACTTTAAATTCATTGATATTTTGGCACTATGATTCTTTTAGTGTTCTTTTTCAGTTTTACCATAACATTGGATACTAACCATTCATAATCAATACCACAATCTGCTCCTGGTCTTGTTTTGAAAGAAACCTGGCCTCAGTCCTGGGCTGGAGTTTGAACTGCACCATGGATAACTCTATCACACAGATGCAGCTGTGGCATGGGCAAGTCCCTCACATACCTGTAGCTACTCAGCTAATCTTTACTGTTACCACATTTAGTGTCTGTCTTTAACTGAACTGTTTTAATTGATGTTGGAAGCCGCCCGGAGACTCTTGCAGAGTGCGAGCAGCATACAAGTCAAATAAATAAATAAATAAATAAATAAATAAATCCAAGCACTTCATCTCAGCTGTGCCCACTTGTCCTGTACTCTGTGTGGCAAGGGATTGTTCTTCCTTAGAGGCTCATCTGGAAGGGAAAGATCCTCTGGAAAGGCCAGGATGTGCCTCAGCCTTTTGTATTTGAGGACAGCCTGCCAGCTGAGGCCCTGAGGCCCTCCTCTGCTCTGCTCACTTTAGCAGAGACATGTTCTCTATGCCTTTATCATTTGAGGAAGACACTGCCAGACAGGACATGACCCAAAGAAAAAAGGGGGAGGGATTTGAAAAAAAATCCTAGATGTGGGAGCTATGGAGGGGCCTAAGGGGATCAAAAATGGTTTAAACTCCCTGGTATACAGGGAGATGTGCTCTGGAAGCTTTATAGTTGCTCCAATGACAAATATACCACATATAAGTATGTAGGTATGTATGAGATACAGAGAATGTATAGTCCAGTCAGAGAAAATCCCCTTTAACAACACCCCAACTGTTAAAGGCTCCGATAAACCAAACACAGGCTTTACAATGTTTATTTTCATATTCTTGCTCAGCAAGGCATCATCCATCCACTAAAAATGAACCATATAAGCTTTCTTCAACATTGATGCTATCACTTCAACATGAAAAGAAAAGAAAAAGAAAAACTCAGACATGGTTTTATTTGTCCATTCACTATAACTTTCTCATCCTTTCCACCCAGTCTTCTGAAATGTTATAGATTAGAAGGACCTCTATGGTACATGCATAAAAGTTATCTAAGAGCCATGAGGGAGGGAGAAGCAAATCCCTGTTTAGTTTCACTTATCTACCTACAATCAACTTTGCATGTACTTAGCACAGAAAATCTTGTAACTATCCTTCTGAAAATGTTCCCATTTCTGTCCCTGCCCCAAATCCCTCAGGATTTTTTTTAAACCTCCAAACTTTAAATGGTACAGTTTCATAAAAGATTCTGCACTTGTCTGAAACTCTGCAGGATGCTTCCTATCAGAAAAATTCTTCAAATGTAATCCATTAATGTCAAACAGCAAAAAATGTAACAGCTATCTGTAGATTTTCCAGTGAAGTCACAAAGATTCAGGTTTCTGAAAGGCGGAGTTGTGATTTGGACCTGAGTCAAACCACTTCTAGAACTGTAACAAACCAGGCTGTTTTCCAACTTGCCAAAGTAGAGTCTGAACTAAATCTTCAGATCAATGCATACCTCTTTGTAGAGGGCATACTTCCTCACAAGTGACACAAATTTGACAGCAAACCAGGAAAGTTCACCTATTACTATCAGAAATTCCTATCAGTTGTCCTACAAGTCTTCTGGGCAACATCTTGCCCAATTTTATTTTAAACCAACAACAAACCAATGTCATTCCCTATTATTTACTATACATGAACTTGGCATCTATACAATTAAAATGCAGGGTTCAGAATAAGGTCACTCTTAAAATGTTTTGTTCTCCAAACTGTAGGCCTCCATGCAGGTAACGCAAGTGAACTCTCATGCATTGTCTGCACTGCATCTGTTTTGATACCCAAATCAGAATGGCAAGCAAGCTGCTATTCACAGCAACAGCTTTCATTGTCTTTATCAATCTAGGTCAGCACTGCATTTTTTGTTGTTGTTTAAGCAGAAGAGTTTCTTCTTTGCTATACTCTCACTTTAAAAGTCATAGTAACATTATTATTTTTTAAATAATGTAATTCCTTCTCCATACTGTTTTAACAACCGTGTTACACTAACCTATTATTTTATTACAATATTGTCCAAACGATTCAGATTTTTCTACGGCCCCTTCCTTTACAAAACATGAGAGGATTACTGTTCTGTTATTGAGTGTAGGAAGGAGTAATGCAAACAATTTCTAAATTAATTGGCTTTTAATTCTAGGAGAAGTACAGAGCTTATACTCTGAATGGTCCTTTCAATGATATAATACCTAGGAATTAATGAAGTAAACATTCCAAAACCCAGTTAAATACAGTTAAAATAGGTGCAGCAGTTGTATTACTATTTGCTTTATACAACTGATTAAATGCCTTCCACCCGCACAGTTTGAGTAATAAAGAAAAAAATCGTCTATCTATGCAGTAAGTAAGCATTTTATAGATTTCACCATTTCAGCTACAACACACATTGTTGACTTTAATGGATCAATTTGAAAGCAATATGCATTGGAGAAAATGGTTTTTTGGCTTGTACTGTTTTGAGAGTTAATAAGCAAACACTTCACTATCTGGGTTAAGTAGGCCTAGCAGAATAGACAAAGGTTTATTCCTCTCTACCCTAATGGATCCACTTCATCTCTTCCTATAGAATAATATAACCCAAGAGAAAAATAATGTATGTCCTACTGATTATGTACAGCAGAGCTTACCTATTCAATTGGTGGTCCTCTAGGTAAAAAGAGTGCATTCTAACTACACATGAATCAAGTCTCAAAAGCAATTTACTGCATTACTCCTTAGGAAGACCCAAATAGTATACTGTTACCATTATCACTCATACTTCGTTATGTTATTTATTCCCTTCAGATTACCAAACATTGAAAAAATTCCCATTGAAAACTCACCAAAATAATGTTCACCTTCCCAGAGGTAACAACAACTAACAAATAAATGTTTGATTTACAGAAAAAGGTAACAACGTTACTAATCATCACTCCTTTTTTTTATTGCTAAAGAGAGAGGTTGCTATGCCCTTGTTGACCCCTAAAAGCAGCAGATTACAGGATTACTTGTAATGCATTACTTCCAAACTCTGCACATGTATTTATGTGCCAATAGTTTTGTTGCAGAAATCAATAAAAAAACTAACAAGCACTGTATCATCTCTGTACTTTAGAGAAGTACAGAGATTCCAATTCTAAAATATGTGGCTTATTAAAAGGCATTATGCCCTGAACGCTTGAGCATGAGTATTTTTAATCCTTATGCCTTTATTTTTATAATTAGCCACAATAGGGACAGCCATTGCTGCTCCACTCCACCAGCCACTGTGCTAGAGAACACTGTTATTTCATGACATAATATTGTATTGTATCAATTATATCTGAGGAACACAACCAGAGTATTACAGAAGTAATCTGAAATGATAGCAAGCTGTGAGGGCAACTTTTTGCCCACACAATTTTAAGATCATCCCTTGAACACCATTAGAATGTTATTTAGCCCTCTCCTCCCTTAGAGACCTCTCCACACACATGTACCTCACCAATGGTTAATAATGGTCCCATGAAATGGAACTGATCAGGGTGGTTAGACAGTTGATCTTTACTTAACTGAAAATGACTTGCTCGCCCTTAAGACTGATTGGTACCAGAAAGAAACAAAGAGTACAACCCTATGGATTCTCCTGAATCTTTTCACTGCCTTTGACAATGTCCACCACTGTTCTGGTTATGGTCATGGGGTTGGAAATTAGTGGTATTGTGCATGTTATTTCCACTCCTTCCTAAACAGTCATTTTTCACTCTTCTCCTTCCTCTTCTCTTACTCATTCCTTCTCCTAATGGGTTGTAGACATAATCATGGCTGTATTCATTTTGGAGGTAGCAGTTTTAAATAATAATGTTGTGTGGCACCCAAACCAGTCTCCCAGATTCTTAAGCCAATAGGTTCTCCTCCTTCCTCCACATTTTTCCCATTTGTTTTATCCTGAGTGGTCCACCTGTAACAATCCACACTTGTCAATTTTCATGATGTGAGTGAAGTATTTTAGCTTTCTGTACATTAGGTTCTTCTCTGGTGTTTTTTTAACCATTCGCTTCAGTATTTCTTCAAAATGTTAGCATTCCATCATAAATCCACATTTCAAATGATTCTGTCTTTTCCCCCTAATAATCACCTAAGTTAAAATTTATGGCTCAAGCTGAAATCCTGTTCACATAGCTATGCTATATAAGGCCGATGATGTCATTAGCCAGGATATTTTTTTTCAGAAATATATTTCCAATCTCTTACCCTACAAAAGTCCCACGACTTCAATGGAATTCCTTTTTCATGAGGAAGCCGGTTGGGACCACAGGACATTAAGTGGGAAGTCTTTAATTTCCAAAAATTGCCACAACAATGGGGAATCTGAACTTTCTATTTCTAAAAAACTGCTGCACTCAATGACATCATCAGCCTTATGAAGCATAACTTACAGGATTTCAACCCCTCAATCAGATGGCAGAATGAAAAAAAATACATAGCTAATCATCAGTTTGTTTAATTCAATCCATTTCACCCATTCAGTTTCAAGCCATTCAGAAGAGGTCGGGAAATA
This sequence comes from Intellagama lesueurii, assembly GCA_037013535.1. Taxonomy (NCBI): domain Eukaryota; kingdom Metazoa; phylum Chordata; class Lepidosauria; order Squamata; family Agamidae; genus Intellagama; species Intellagama lesueurii. The sequence continues at coordinate 171,280,204 of JBAJHW010000004.1, read as the reverse complement.
CAGCACAATATAATGCACACTTGGAAAGCCAGTTTTCAATTTTCAGTCAATCTCTTGTTTTCATGGCTTCATAGCCAAACTGCTTCACATTGTCCTCTCCTGAGCTCCAGGTTGCACCTATGCATACAGGAGATTCCCTGTTGCTTCAAATGAGGCATTCCACATGAACAAGGGGTTAGTGAATTCAGAGGAATCACACACGGAAACAATCCGTATGCAGTTCTTTACCAACAGAATACTGGTCTTTGCTACATATTACATTTCTCATCCTAAGGAAGCTTCTTCTGGCCATCTCTCTTTTTTATTGGAGAGATATACTCCCATTTCCCATGACTATGGTCATTTCTAGAGATGGTGCTGCAAAAGTTGTTTTTTTAAAAAATACACATTTTCTCAGGATTCCACTCTGTTCCAAAGGCTTTTGAGCTGGGTGTCATCAATATTCTGATATCTATCTTTTCCCTTTGATTCAAGTAAGGCAGCGAAAACATCAAATTGCTGTCTAAAGAGTCATGGATTGGATGAAGGCCAGCAAATCGAATCTCCATCCTCACATCCTCCTCGTGTGATAGATCTGGCTGAGAAGCAGACTTTCTCAATGTCATGGTTAAGCAAGCATTTTGTTTGCCAGACCTTAACCTATTAGCAACTAGGGCTTACTCATCTACTTTGTTTGTGCCACAAGTAATCCAGTGATGTTTCCAGAGTGGAAGGATGTTGAATACGTTCACAGTCCTCACATTCTTCAGGGAGGCTCTTTCCTTGTCCCCTGTGCTTTCCCATATTATGATATTATGTATTCTTGTTAGCTACTCTATTGAAACTGCTTCTTCTTCAATTCAATGTTATAACTCCTGGTGTTGTGCTCACAGTGAAAGATCCTAACAAGGATACTGCAGCAATAACAGGTACTGGAAGTAGGCCGGGACTTCATTCAGAGATCAAGTGCAAAGAGATATTATAAACCAGGTACTAAATGTACTGATATATGATAGATAGTAAAGCTGTACAGTATCATCCAAATTACAACACAGATACTCAAAGTAGCAAAGAAGTGCATATTCGGATTCACATCTGCATTTGATCTATGCCCACCAATTGCCGAGTATTACATGTTTGCTTCTTGATACAGTACTGGAATCCATATGAAGCATCCTATCATATGTGAAATCTAGCACAAGTTCTGTACGTCCCTAGCCATTGTTGTCAAATTTGACAACCAATGGTCTACATGTCATTACAAAATTGAGGTCCCAATTTTATTGATTATCCTATTTTCTTCCCAACCTTTCACCTGCAATTGTATTATTTTTATGATAAATTCATTACAGATGGGTAATTTCCAGGCTTCCAGTGTCACAGAATTACTCTCTTAGTAACCAGCAAAAATTTAAAAATCTGCTTGCTGTGTTCTCTAGGGATTCTATATACTTCAGGCACATCTGCTACGTATTTCTTTCTTTCTTTATAGAAAAAAAATTCTGTGACCTAAGATGAGTGAATATGCATAGTTACTCGGTTTTTAAAAAAGAAAAACATCAAAAAGAAGAAAACACAGTCCACCAAGAAAATCTGACCTATTTATTGTAATTTGTAATATGCATGATTATCTTGATTCCAAAGATTGGCAGTCATCTAACTCAGATCTTCACAGTGGTTTGACTAGCCATGCTATATGAAGAGGAAGATAAATACTATTAATAACAAGCCCTTGCCTGGAGGGAATGGGTGAATCTGGCTTCCCCCACCCTCCCCCCCACCGTGTTAGAGAACTGAAACAGATGTTTTCCAAACTACTGTACATTCTTGCCCATCTCCACATCAGCTCGCATCTTTTCTACACAGCTTGTAAATTCCTAATCTACACATGTTTTAAGGTATTTTCCTTGATATATGCATTTTTGCAATCTCCCCACACAAATTTTGTACACTATTTTGCATGGCTATGCATTTTGCAAGCAATTTTCTAATACATAATCAGTTTTGCAAGCTGTTTTCAATAATATATGAATTATTTCCATTAAAGTTCTCATTTCTGTGCATTCGCTTAATCAGGGGTTATTATGCTCTTCATTTTTACTATCACGGTTTGAGTTTGACTATTGTGCTAGAGAGCCAAATTCATATTTAGCAAATTAAACTAATGAAAAAAGGTTGAATAATGAAAACAAAAAGGCAGAGCAGCCCATGTTTTCATAGCAGAACTGGACAGCAAAATTTAGATAAATGCAAATAAAGGTGATAACATTACTGTTTTGATTGATCTGGGATATGCATATTTGGGAGGACCACCGTAAAATGAGAACATCAGAGATTTCTTTCCAATCCATACTTTCTTCATCCGTAAAATTTATGTGCCATCAAGTTGCTTCTGATTTATGGTGACTCTTGCCAGGCTTTCCTAGGCATTAAGTACTCAGAAGCAGTTTGCAAGTCCCTTTTCTAATGGGACTGTGTGGCCTGCCCAAGATCACACAGGGTGGCTCTTGTGCAGAATCAAACTCCTGACCACAACTCCACAACCAGGCACTCCAGATCACAGCCAGCTTTCAATACAGAATATGCTCACAGTTCTTACCTCACCGATGAACACCACGAGCTATCTTAGCTTTTCACTAGATTATGTTCAGAGATAACTTGTCAGGGTACTTTCATAATCCAACACAGCAGACCATCAACTGAACTATACTGGCCCCATGGAGAGGACATGCAGACAATTTGGGAATTGGGTCTGAATTATGAAATGGACTCTAACTCCAAGACATCACTATTTATCATTATTTGGTATATACCAAAGGAAAATGCTTTTAAATTATAAAGAACTCTTTCCCTATTTTCTTTCTTGTCCTATTGTAAGATTTACTCAGTTGATATTATTATTACAAACAACCATTATTATTTATAGGGAATGACTAAATTGTTTTATTATTTAACTATATTGTATATTAAAATTATTGTAAAAATGCTTGTTAAAAGTTCTGTGAGCCTCTAGCAACTTTCTTGTACCATATTATTTGTCAAAGAATGAAATAAATATTAATTGCCAAATTATCTTTTAGGTCAGAGAGGTATAATTTATTTATATGCCACAGCTGAATCAAAAGGATCCTTCTGCCATTTTTTTCTGTTATGCATTTGACGATGGAGTATAGCCCACCAGCTACCATATAAAATTCTCCATTCTACCTCAATTCTCTCTTAGTGCCTTAAAAATGATACAGTGCAGATTTCTACAGCAGTACTTTACAAAAACAAGTACATATTGCAATGAACAACACAAAAAATTATGGGGAGTACATTAACCCTTATCAGATTTCTGCTGCAATCCCATAAAAATATTTGGTAGAAAGCTCTGCTGAACTCAGATAGGATTTAAACCAAAAATACATTTATAAGATTCCAGTGTTAATAATGAAAACACATTATGTGGACTTACATTAGGCCAAGTATGTATGACTTAAAACATAAGATCTAAGTATACAGCCTCATTCCCCCCTCCCCCATTTAAAAACAAACAAACAAACATTATTTTAGGATATTCTGTAACTTCACTTGAAGGCATTTGGAAAAGAGGTATACTTCACACAAAATAGATTGACTCAATAAAGGCAGTTAGGGTCTTTAGTTTGTAAGACCTGAGCAGGGATCTTAATGACAGGACCTTTTGGAGGTCATTAATTCATGGGGCTGCTGTAGATCAGGAGCGACTTGACAGCACATAATACCAACTAAAGCCATGATTCTCAAAGTGTAATGTGGGCCTTCTATGCAAACACAGTATAGTTAATGAGTGGAACTATTAACTCTCTTGGGAATTTCTTTGAATTATGACCTTTGCTAGTAAGAATAAAACTGATCTGCTCCTTGTCAAGCACTATAAAACAAAGGCACTGGAATCTGCATATTTAAAAATAGTTTTTGAAATTAAATAGGAATATCTAAATGCTGACTTTGTCTTGAGAATCACTACAATTCCCACCAGCTTCTTCTAACATTTTTCAATAATAATCTTTGTTTTGTTTATCACCTATGTCCCTCTCATCAAATTCTGCATAGTCTCTTCCTATTAAATCCAAACTCCAATTTGTTTATTAACTAGATGAAGTACTGTGTACACTGTACAATAAAAGGAACAAAAAGACTGTTGGTAAATACAATAACATTACTACATTTTTATAAAACCAATAGCTCGATCCTCATTTTCTCCAACGTTCTAGCAGTTTCCAGAGGGGGGAAAAGGAAAACACTACTGCACAATTTTTCAAATACTCTTGCCTCAAATTCCTCAAATACTGCTCTCTCAAAATTTGCCTAGCTGGTATTGGACTTTTGCATCTGCTTTCTCTTGCCACTTGGAAGCTCTATTACTACTGCCAAATGTTCAGTGTTTCCCAATTTCCTGCATCTTTGAGGCTGTAGTAATATTGAGTTCACTAGTTAGTGGCATTCAAAACTCAACTTATGACACCAATCACCAAATATTATTGTATTTGTCCTTTAACTTACCTGGCTGGGCAACTGGCTCTAGACCTAAGCACTTCCTCCATAATTGCAATGAGAATGTATAATTTTTTAATGTCTACATGTTAATGAAAAAAAATGACTTGCTGCCTATTTAAAAAGACAAGACAAGCACTGCAAACCAAACCCAGGGTTGTGCATATATATTGCACTCATACAGCAAGGTATCATATACTGTCTAGTACAAACCATTCAGCTTGTTTTAGTCATCAAGCATTGTTGAGAAGTTTAGCAAGAGTTCAGTAAGACAGTACACATGTGAATTCCTGCCTTAGAATCCCAGTACTACATACGAAGTTTCTCATTTCTAGCCACCTGTACACTAAAGCAAGCATGAAGAGAAAGCAAAATATACATTACCCGAACTATCTGTCAGAAGTCATAGTGACAAGCTGAAGGGACCTTTAATCTCTCTTGAGAAACTCTTGATACTGTTGTAAAAAAGTCATACAAAGACTAATAAAGAAGAAGGGGCAAAGTACACTGCTGAGATTAAGGAATGCTGTAATTATTGCTGTTAAACATTCACTATGTTAAGACTGTGGTGGAGAAAAGTGAAGCTTGCCCATACACATCATACTGTCCAAGGACAAAGAAAGGAAGGTTATCATCAGGAAGGTTTTTTGTTTGCCCTTATTTAGTACATCCTCAAAATCAGAACTGTCAAACTGTCTACTTTAGAAACATAGGAAACTGGCTTATACTGGACAGAACAATGACTCATCTACACTACCTACACTTCCTGTCAATGGCTGTCAGGATTTCATGCAGCTCTCTAACTGGATACACTGATCATCATTGAACATGGGATGTTCTGCATACCAAGCAGATGTTGTGCCATTGAGTTATGGTCCATTAGGCAGCCTTGACACTCAAGAAATAAACATGGAAAGCTGCAATATTAATTGATTTGTCCTACACTTTGTGCTGCAAATCTTCAGTAGTGACTTCTACCAATTAACTTATCTTAAGTTTGTCAACCAGCAGTGTATGACTCTCTATAGCTCTGCAATGGAACTGCCATTTTGCATCTGCCAGAAGAGTGGTGAAGGAAGGGAAGAATCCATTAGTTCATAACTTATCTTCATCTACTCTCCCCATCACGTGAGTAAAGATTGTTCTTATACAATGGCCAGTATTCTCTTCAACATTTACATGCAAACAGAGCTCCAACTGCAGCACGTACCACAGCAATCTAATGAAGTGCTGGCTGCATGCTACCAACCAGCACTTCACCATATCACCGTGGCAGTTGAAGTTCTATGTGCGTAAATACAGACCAAGATAATGGCCAATGCATCTGAAATGGCTACTATACTTGTGTTTGAAAAAACATAATTGTGGGCCTTGGACAGATGGGCAGTAAGTAAGTAAGTAAGTAAGTAAGTAAGTAAATAAATAAATAAAGGAGCATACAGTGAAATAACTAACTGACATGTGTCATCAAGTTGCTTACATCTTACAGAGATCTGATTAATAACCTCTAAAATGTCCTATCATTTTGCTCATGTCTTGCAAACTAAAGGCAATGGTCTTCTCATAGCAGGTCTTCCTCTTGTCCTGCTGCCTTCAACGTTTCTTAGTAGTATTGCCTTTTGCAGTGAGTCTTACCATCTAATGGTATGTCAAAACTATTAGAGTTCAGTCATTTTTTCTTCCAGTGGATGGAAAATTAAATGCTGGGAAAACTAAAGATTCTACAGTGACAAAGTACTTTGAGCAGAAAGTTGCCTAATTTTGTGAGTTTTGTGAGTATTCCAACTTGAAAAGCAAGCGACAAAAGGACACTGAGTATGGATTAATGGATGGGCCAAGATTGTATGTTCTTACAACTCAGCTGCTTAAATTAACATCAGTCTTTGCAAAATCAAGGTTTCCAAAGGGTTAGAATGTTCAGAAAATGTTTAAAGCAGCCATGTAATTCCTGTAAAAAACTTAAAGTGAAGAAATTCAGTATTTCTTGAAGTTAGTTCATCAAAACATTTGTGAACAATTCTTTAGGACTGAGATTTATACCAGATATTTGGAGACTGTTATTCAGATTAATATGTTATACTGTAATGTTGGCTGTCTGATCACAAAAATCTTCTGGACTGGGAAAGCAAGTCTGTTTATTGAAACAGGAATAAGTGAATGCCCATGTGTGACAAGGAAAACTTTCATTGAATACATTTTTAAGAGCTGCATAATACAGAACATATGACTTATAAACAGTGGCAGGTTGGATATTTGTCAAAAGCAAACCATTACTGGAGAAAAAGAGTTATTACTAGGACCACAATCCTAATTGAAATAAATGAAAATGTAATTTCAAGGAGGGAGTAATTTTAAACTGTTTAGCATATATCATAAGAACACAACACAAATATATAATGGCACTTTTGAAACTAATGAATTTATTCTAGTTTGAGCTTTCATGGCTTACAATTCACTTTCTCAAATACGTACATGGGATACAATATTTAGCCACAGGGTTATATACACAAGATATATAGTTGTAAAGGTAAGGGATGAAGTGAAAATGGAAACAGGCACAAGTAATAAACTTTCAAAGTTTTAATTATATAGACTTCCTGGCAATAGGTAGAGTTATTAATTCACCTAAATTTAGTACAAGCTAGTACAAGGGCTGTCTTTGAAATACAAATTATTTTGTATTCTCGAAGGCTTTCACGGCTGGGATCTGATGGTTGTTGTGGGTTTTTCGGGCTCTTTGGCCGTGTTCTGAAGGTTGTTCTTCCTAACGTTTCGCCAGTCTCTGTGGCCGGCATCTTCAGAGGACAGGAGTCAGAACTCTGTGCCCGGCCACAGAGACTGGCGAAACGTTAGGAAGAACAACCTTCAGAACACGGCCAAAGAGCCCGAAAAACCCACAACAACCACAAATTATTTTGCTTTCAGGAAGGAGTTGATTCTTCTTTAATCAACTTTTGATTCCGAGGCCAGAGTTTTGCCAAAGAAAATTACTTTTGTCTACACACCAGCTGGTGGAGAGAACTAGGTTGTTAATATACACAATGAACTACAAAGCGCTGGTCTTTATTTAAGCATTAAGATGTTTGCTGGAACTTAGGTATAACTCACTTCAGCAATCTCCCTCTTTGGAATTAGAATTCCGTTTTTCTTCAACAACCACTCTGAGATCAGTGACTTGATGACCTGAGAAGTTGGGTTCTGAAACTGACTCTTGTGTTGCCATTTCTGATAGATTTAGATTCAGGTCCATTTATTATCTTGCACAGAGATTGTCCTTTTTACCTGATGCAGAATGCAGAGGGGCAAAGCTGGCAAAGGATAGCATAGATTACATTAGATGTAGAACTATTAAATGAGCTTTGACATTCTATGTGACATTGTTGTGACCCATAATGGTCCTGCCAAAGTAGATGTGAGGACACCCCTGGCATCTAAGTTTGCCACAGGGTCTTATTCTGGTCTATATACTTGCTATGTGTCTGTGGCAGATTATTCCAAGATATTTACATTTTCACAATATATATTTTACCCTGTTCTACTTCATGAGTAGTAAAAAGGTTAGGGGAGCTGCTTTTGGAGGTATAATTCCCAGAATCCTGTGGCAAACATGGCCACTACACCACTAAACTCTTCGATAGTATATTGTTGGGAATCACCGAATATTAGCATATTAGCATATGCATAGATTATCTTTTTTATATATACACTCAATCCTCCAAAATTTAATAAAGCTCCATTCCTTGTACTTTAGGTAAATAAATTTCACAGGAGCACTCTTTTGATGGGTTTTGTGTGTTAGGGGAAATGGATACTTACATTAAATTGCATCTATTGTTTATAAAAGAGATTCTCTAGTCTTCTTTGGGGAGAAAAAAAATTAGGAAACTGAACCTGCCAAATCACTGGTGCCAGTAGCTCAGCCTACAACCTTACTTTCAATTTTCCCTTTCCTCATTTCAAATCACCAACTATCTTTTTAATCCTACAATTGCTGAAAGCAATATAAACAATCTGTTGTGGTGTTGTGCCATCCTAGGAGTGAACAGCTCACTGCTCTGTCCTGCAGTTATTTCTGAACTGTACAAATACTGCTGATTTGGAATATTTCTGCATCTTTATCCAAAGATGGTGCATAAAGATGGAGATCCTACTGTTGGGTGGATCAGCAGACCGCTTAAAGTGATATTTACATTCCCCTGAAGGGTCAGGTTTACAACCTGGGGGTACTCTGACCCAGCTGTCTCTATGGATGTGCTTCCATATCTGCTATGGCCAAAAATGCCTCTTACCAATGTCAGTTGATTGCCCAGCTGTGCCCCTACCTGGATAGGAAATACCTAATAAAAGTGGTTCATGCATTGGCAATCTCTAAAATAGATTACTGTAAATTGTCTATGTTGGACTGCCCTTGAAGTCAGTACAGAAACTACAGCAGGTCCAAAATGCGGTGGCCAGACTGATCATAGGTACCAGCAGATATGAATACATATCCCCAGTCTTGGCATGCCTTCATTGGCTCCCTGTTAGTTTCTGCGCTCAGATTAAGGTGCTGGTCATAGCCTATAAAGCCTTTAATGGTAAAAGGCAAAAGATTTATACAATCTGAAGAGGAACCAGAGTGATTTAGGACCTTGATATCTGGTGGAATATATCTCCCAAAATATAGTTACCTGTTCCACATGTTCCTCACAGTCCTTGATGTTAACAATTGTAACACCCAAGGGGGCCAAAACAGCCAACACTAGGAATCAGGTTTGCTCAGTCATGGCCCCTTCCCTTTGGAATAAGCTTCCTACAGTGGTTCACCAAGTATTATCCCTCTCTGATTTTAAGAAGCTAGTTAAGACCAAATTATATAAAGCTGCCCTCTGTTAGTGTGAATATTCTCCTGAAATGCCCAAATGGATTTAATTTGTGTATTTGTATTTAAATGTAGTTTTAGCTAGTGACTGGGTTTATTGTATTTTATTGTGTTTTTGTATTTATTACACGGTATTTTTTAATTGTATTATTTTATTATATATTGAGAACCGCCCAGAGAGTGATATCACTAATGGAGTGGTGTAGAATAAATAAATAAATAAATAAATAAATGCTTAACTTCATGCCACTGGGACTGCTCTGGGAGATATAATATCTGTAAAGAGATAAAATCATCAAAGATAACAATTACAGTGGAAGATGAAGTAGATAGCTAAGGTAACATAAAGGATGATGAAAGCAGATGTCATGCCACAAAATGGCACAGACATTTCCAGGTCACTCAGGTAGTTTACAGTGAAGAGCCATTCACTTTTTCCTGTCATGCTACAGTTTATCTTCTCCTGGGAGGCAATTACAAGACAGATGCCAAGCTACAATACAAATTCTTTTGCACTCAGCAGCAGCAGTAGCATCTGATCTCTTGGCAGACTCTATGGACAATTTCATTGGCTGTTTAAGGATGGCTCTTGGGTCAGTCACAGTGATATTGTTCATGAGCTGTCTACAACAGCTTTTTCATACATGTCATAGTCCTCTGGATTTACTTACTTTTAAGGAATTAGAATGCTTTGTTGTTTCACAAGGGAAAAAAAAGATTGACCTGAAAAGCCTTTGGAGAACATCTATGGAAGCAAAAATGAAAGGACACAACACTCTAACAGATAACAAAAATGCAATATATTTAAGTTATTTATTAGTTTAAGACTGTCTCTTGTACCCAGTGGTCCACCATTAGAGTTAAACTGGTATGGCTTGAGGATAAGATTCTTGTTATGAACCTAGTGTATTCCACTGTTCCAAAAATCACAGCAATAGCATATGCTGTATTTTTGTTATCATCTGACTTTATTGAAGCTCATTTACACAAGCAGTAAATCTGGTCACAGGCAGATGTAATGTATTATATAATGAAGTAACATACTTGGCTTCACCCAGATTAGAAACCAATTAGTTTCACACCCCACCCTAGTGCCCTCTTCCTCTTTTTATCTGTCCCAATGTGTTTTCTTCTTTCATGCTGGTCATCCCAGCACACAGGTGGAAATGGAGCTCCCTATTACATGTTTACAAATATTGATTTAACAACTGTACTAATTCTGCAGAGGGAAAGGATCTGACAGATGTACATATGACACAGTTAACAGAAAGGTACATCTGATGTCTATGATCCATTTCTACTAAAACCAAATCATCAGTGGGTCCAGCTGGGGCTCTGGGAGAGGCATTTTGAGATATGAATGATGCTAGTACAGTGCACCCTCGACTTACAGACGGCTCGACCTGCAGACTTTTCGAGTTACAGACTTCTCTGGCCGCAAAATTTAGGTTCGACTTGCGGCCGGAGAATCGACCTACAGACCGGAAAATCAAACAAAATGGACCAAAAACGGCCGGTTACGGATTAATCGGTTTTCAATGCATTGTAGGTCAATGGAGCCTTGACCTACAGACTTTTCGACCTGCAGCCACCGTTCCAATACGGATTAATTCCAATATCAGTAATATCCATGAAAATTTACATGCTTGTAGTGGTTATCATTTCAGCAAACAAACACACTTTCAAACATATTTATGGCTTCTTAGCTCATAGCCAGAAGGCAAGGATTGTACCATCAAGGCAAAGTTTATCTGAAACACTTTACAAAATATATGCCTATAATCAGGTGCCAATGAAAAGCAATGTATTAGTGGCCACAGCTAAGGGCTCTGGTGGAATGGATTCCCAGATATCACTAACCCAGTTATTTAAATCAGGAACATAGTCGTATTGGTGTAAAACCTTGTGTTTCTAACTCTTAACATTTTTGGAGGTCTTTTGGGACAAAGAGACACATAAACAACCGTCCAAAAACATAATATCCATACAACATTGGATTAAGCAGGATGCTTTGTGGTTGTAAAGAAAGTGATACCAAAGTGGGCAATATGCAGAGGTCAAGTGGTTGCACATACCCATCCTTGGAGTTTGGGAGGCGGTACCCAAGAACCTCCACTCCAAATCTGTTTTGTTACAAAAATGGGTGTTGGGGAGTTAGCTGAAAAGGCCTCTTGTTTCTTACTGTAGCCAAGATTTTTTTTAAAGAAAGTGTGTGGCAAGAAGTGCTAGAAACCCCTCATCACTCAAGTAGCTCCTGAAAATCATTGAGTTCAATTCCCCCCCCCCCCGAATAAATATGGTTGAGAGGAAGAGAGACTATATTTGAGCCCATGGGGCCACATACTGCCCCAAGGGCTCAAGAGCCTATTCAAAAGCTATAACACTTTGTTTGACTACCCTCCTTTCCGAAAAGGCTTACATAATGTTGTTTTGACTGGTCACACAGTATCAGATGAATTAGACTTTAGTTAAAATTTAAATATGAATACTTTAGGAAGCCATGGGGAAAATAGTCAAGCCATTGCAGTTTAATAAAGCCCAGTGCCAATCTCAGAAGTATCAGCAATCTTGTATCAGCACCCACACATTGCTAAAGTAACTATTTCAAACTGCAGAGTTTGATAACAGGTTTTAAAATTGATTTTTTCCCCATTAATGCTTAGTAAAAAGCCAGTTATAAGACAGGTGAATTTTGTTTGAGGTTCTGCAGTTTTGATTATACATATAAAGTTGTCAGAGGATATGTTGCTACTGGAGTTTGAAAGGCCAGAAAATTCGGGAACCCCATTGCAACTTAAAATAAGCTAAAAAAAAAAACACAGAAGAGATATCAAACTCCATGATAAACTGTTCTTTTCAGAGAATTTTCCTTAAACAGGAATCATATATTTCCCTTACAGCATGATTTTGATACTCACATCTTAGAACTTCTCTTTCCAGAATGTAACCCCCAACATTCAAGTGAGATTTAAGAACATGGTCAATCCTGCATAAGACCAAAGACCTATCCAGTTCACCATTCTGTTCTTACAACACTACACCATATACCTATGAGAAACTCACAAGGAAGACATGAATGCAACAAATTCAACTTTAACATTTCATTTTATCTGAAGAGAAGATAGCTGTGTTACATACTATTTTATACACATCTATGCATAAGTAAATCACACTAAGTTGTATGGCACTTACAGTAAGTGGCTTAGTACTCAATAACAGACATTTCTCTGTAAGTCACAGTCTAAATAACAGACATTTCTCAACCACTTGCTTTGTTCTTTACTTTTGAATCATTAGTTACACCCTTACTTGAAAACTGGAGCTTTATCACAGCTTTCAAGCATATTAAACTCAAAACCTGTGGTTACCACCAATTATACTTTGACAATAAATATATAATAATTGAACCAAACCATCAAATTTGATAAGTTCTCACCAACAAGAAGTCACACAGAGACTCATACAAAGGAGTAGGAAGGAAGGAGGAGGAGTCAGGTAAGAGAAGAAGAAACTATGATCATAAAAGCTTCATAATTGTCCCAATTACATTATGGGAAAAACTGGATCTCGTACCTAGTTTAGTCCTCAGTTTTGAGGCAAGGTGCCAAAATTTTTGTAATTTCACTTGAGCCTGGTAAAAAATATTCTGTTACTTTATCTGGCTGAACATTGCCTTGCTGTCCCTGAACTCTGCTGAACAATTCTTCCAGGTATCACAGACATTTCTAGAAGCCTATGTTCAACAATTCCAAAATCTTCATGAAAAAGATCTGAAAATGGAACAAGTACTTTAACTAAGGTTACAATCCTATTAAACACTTATCCAGAAATATGCCCACTCAATTTAGGGGAATTTACTTCCTTCTAGAGTCGTTAGAAGGATTAAAAGGTCCAGGTTTATTAAATCAATCTGAACCAGTACCTAAGCGCTGAAGGTGTTCTGTATTTAACATACAGTGTTCCAAACAATAAAGATCTAAAGTTTACCATTCCAGGAATCCAAGAGGTACATACACAATCTGATTTAATTGGGTATTAATCTTCATTATTTCAAACTTATAATATGAAAATATTCTAATTTTATGCTTTGTTCTTTTTTAAATTAGTCTTCAACTGCTCCATAGTGATCCTGCCTATTCAGATTTGTGTATTGCTTTTTGCATAATTAAATATTAACTAATTATAACCTGTTTTATTATCCTTTCCTAAAGCTTCTGAAAACACTATCAGCTTCCTCATTCTTCATTTTATTTAAATATAGGAAAGGCAGTATGAATTATGTTCATTAATTCCAAGGTGACTGTCAATATTTCACTTTGGGAAGCATATCCCTAACAGATGTCATTTTCCTAATCACTATTGGAAAAGCATAGATGATGATAGTCGATCGAGGACTGTAAAACTCTTTTGATAAAGAAAGCCAGATCACATGATGTATGTGGCACAACTCAAAAGAGATTTTAAAAAACCCTAACAAGTTGCTTTACAGTAAAGAAAAATGTAAGAGATTGTGTTCACTGGAGGCATTAGTAAAGCTCCACCCCTATCATTAAACTCAGTCTGGACAAACTCAGTCCACATAAATACTAAATAACAATGTGCAACTACATAAAGGTCAGATAACCACCACCTTATACTAAAAACCAACAGGCACATATATGCACAGTTACCTCAGGAGAAAGGCAGCCTATAAATAAGGCTAATAAATAAATGGCCCCAGCTTTTATCTGGAGCATACAAAATCCATTACCTATAGCCAAACTTTACATTACAACTGGATCGCTCAGATCCATCATAGAGAAACTCTTAATCCAAGGAATTTAAGAATGCATTTCTCAGATTGCAACACTCACCAGGCAGAAAGGAAAGGAAAGCAAACAGATCAACAAGGCCAGATTGGTATCCAGAACTAACATTCTACAAAATAAACCTAGAAGAAGTAACAAGTAAACATAAAAATCATTATTTGGCTCCAAAAGATACCAGTTGTTGCTATTCAGAACGCTCTCAGAAGTCTACAGCCCATTCTGAATAATAGCACTCTTTTCTCATGGGTTCTTGGTCAAAAGCCAGTACTTTTTTTTTAACAGACAACCACCTAAGGAGCTTCATGATGCAATGGTAAAACTGCAGTCCTGCAGTGAAGGCTCTCCTCATGATCTGAGTTTGATCTCAATGGGCTCAGGTAGCTGGCTCAAGGTTCACTCAGCCTTCCATCCTTTTGAAGTTGGTAAATTGAATACCCAGCTCGCTGGGGTGGGGCAATGTGTAGCCTGCATAATTAAAGTGTAAACTATCCAGAGAGAGCTTTAGGCACTATAGGATGGTATATAAGTAGCACACTTTTCTTTTTTGCTTTGCTTTAATGGGCAAACCTTACTCACCAGCAACAACATAGAGAAACTGACAGAGAAATCAGTCACTGTGGCAGACCCAGATGCCAACTTTCTCTCCATGACTAAACCTGGAACAATATTACAATATATTATATTAGAGGAAGAGGAGTAACTCCATAACATCAGGAGTTCATACCCCTTTCCCTCCAACATAATACATATTATTTTTTGTCAGCATTTTCTGTAGCACAGTCAGGCCAGTCCAACCCTGCACAAAAGAATAAATGGACAAACATCTAACATCAGCAATAATACTGATAGAACAAATGAGAGACACTCGGATTCTGACCTCAAGGTAGCTGTTCCGAAGGAGAAGTTCCAAAGGAAAATAGCTGATTCAGAATTTATCTAAAGGCTCAATTAAAGCTCCCTTGGTTTGGACAAAGATTTTTCTGTCCATCCATGCAGGTTTGTCTGTGCTGCCACCAGCCATACACATTTTATAACAACTAATCAGACACACCTGGACCACTTTATCTACTTGCTGTTTTTGCACTCTTATATTTCCCACAATCCTTTCTAATCTCATTCTACACATTGGTACCCACTTTTTCTTACAACTGACTTGGACAGTTCACAAAGGCTTATGCCAGATAAAACTCATGAGCTTTTAAAGTACCACAAGGCTTTTTGTTGTCCACAGCATTACTTTGTTTATTTTGTAAAAGAACTTTCATAATAACTTCCTTCCACAATGAGAAAAAGTGGTCAGTTAAATAAACCTGATCAGAAATACCTTTAAATATGTTGATTTCACTGTGTTACTGATTTCACTGATGGGGGGGGATTTCTCCCATGGTTCAGAACTGCTGAAAGAACCAGAAAAATTAACATAAGAGGTGGGTTTGTTGTTGTTGTTGTTTAATCTATTCTGAAGAGATCAGGACTTTTTTTTTATTCCACCCCAGCTTAAAAGGGAAGCATAGTAACAGTTCTGACATTTCCTTTTGCAGAAAATTTGATAATTACTGGAGAGTGCAAAAAGAACACTTTATCTGGATACAGGTTTGTTTGTTCTTTTAAATCCTTGCAATTTATGTTTGGTTTAGTTGTAAGACAATTAAGCAGAAAGCATGAAGATGCCTCTAGCTGTGCAATCTGCTGGGACCAAATCTGTAGTCTGTGATACTGGAGAGAACAGGATGAAGAAAGGAAGCCTTGATTGCAACCAGTATCACTTTGGAGCTCAACATTAAATTATAGCTAAACTGAAATCATAATGAACCTTACAAAAATCCTGAAGGAGGGAAAAATCCTGAAGGAGGGAAAAAACTGACTATGATTCAAGAAAAGGTCAACAGGCATGTGGATGTGGGCAAACCACTGGATATTGTCTATCTGTATTTTCAGAAGGCATTTGACACGGTCCCTCACCAAAGGCTGCTGAGAAAACTCCACAGCCAGAGGATAAGAGGGCAGGTCCTCTTATGGATTGAGAATTAGGGTGAGAACCAGGAAACAGAGAGTGGGTTTCAAAAGGCAATTTTCACAATGGAGAGAGGTGAAGAGCGGTGTGCCCCAGGGAACTCTCCTGGGACTGGTGCTTTTCAACCTGTTCATCAGCGACCTGGAGAAAGGGATAAGCAGTGAGGTGGCCAAGTTTGCAGATGACACAAAACTTTTCCGGGTGGTAAAGACCAGAAGAGATTGTGAAGAGCTCCAGAAGGATCTCTCCAAACTGGGAGAATGGACGGCAAAATGGCAAATGTATTTAAATATAAGAAAATGTAAAGTAATGCACATTGGGGCGAAAAATCAAAACTTTATTTATCAGCTGATGGGTTCTGAGCTGTCCATGATGGATCAGGAAAGAGATCTTGGTGTGCTGGTGGACAGCTCGATGAAAGTGTCAACCCAGTGTGTGGTGGCAGTGAAGAAGGCCAATTCCATGCTAGGTATCATCAAAAAGGGGATTGAAAATAAAACAGCCAACATTCTAATGCCATTGTGCAAAACCCTGGTAAGGCACACCTGGAGTATTGCATACAGTTCTGGTCGCTGCACCTCAAAAAAGACATCGTGGAACTGGAAAAGGTGCAGAAGAAAGTGACTAAAGTGATGACTGGGCTGGGGCACCTCCCTTATGAGGGAAAGGCGTTTGAGGCTCTTTAGTCTAGAGAAAAGGTGCCTGAGGGGGGACATGATTGAGACATATAAAATTATGCAGGGGATGGATAAAGTGGATAGAGGGAAGCTCTTTTCCCTCTCACGCAATACCAGAACCAGGAGACATTCACTCAAATTGAGTGTTGGGAGAGTGAGAACAGACAAAAGAAAATATTTCATTACCCAGCATGTTTTTAAGTCTGTGGAACTCCTTGCCACAGGATGTGGTGATGGCATCTGGCCTAGATGCCTTTAAAAGGGGATTGGACAGAGGAAAAGTCCATTGCAGGTTACAAGCCATGACGGGGATGTATAATCTCCAGGCTTAAAAGGAAGGTACCTCAAAATGCCAGATGCAGGGGAGGGGTATCAGGAGACAAGTATCTAGTTGTTTCGTGTGCTCCCAGAGGCATCCGGTGGCGTTAATGAGATACAGGAAGCTGGACTAGATGGGCTCTTGGCCTGATCCAGCAGGGCTCTTCTTATGATCTTATGTTCTAAAAACTAATACATTTTTTTTTACAAAATGGTTTACTATGTTTTTTAATTAACAAATTCTGAAGCTGACTTTTCAAGTAGGTCATACTGATGGGTTTCAGCCTTCACAACTCCATCATATTGCTATTGGTGACTTCTTTAACAGAATTCTGAACAGAATGACGAGAGGACATTGCAGCCGACTTACCTTGTGGATTGTCCTTAGAACACTAATTGAAATTCACTACTTAATATAGAAACTCTTTTTTGTACTCAGTATGATTCTACTCTAAACTCTTTTCATTAATTACGACACATTAAGAGATCAAAGACTTTCATTACAGTGCTATGCATGCTATAAGCAGAACAGCATGAGCTCCTGAACGTGTAAGATGTCTTGACATGTAAATGACACACACAAGAGACGAATAGTTGTGTGGTTCTAGTCACACCTCAAAAACAAAAACAAAAAACACCCTTTAGCTTAAGCTTTTAGTAAGGTATTTTCTTTTACTACTATGCATTCTTGATTATACCGTCTCCCCTTCTCTAAACATTCCATCACAGTGGTTTTCAGAGCAACAGTTGTTCTTAATCTCTTTCAACAACAACATACACAAAATGGACATAAACATGAAAACAAAAACAAAATGTATTTTGGCACTTTCTGGTGTGAGAAGCAGCACACAGTATGAGCTTTCATAGACAGAATCTACTTCTTCAGACTGTGATGTCATGGGAGTGGATTGTAATCCACAAAAGCTCCCACTAAAATAAATTTGTTACTCTTAAAGGTACTACAAAAGTCTGTTTTGGTTGTGTCCCCCCACCTCACCCACCAAACATGTAGCCATTGTAATAGGAGGAAGTTATGTGTTTCCCTACTTCTCCTGAGTGGACTGACCGACAGTGGCTGGAGGCCACTGGGGTGATTTTCAATAGCCAATTCATTCTTGTTTGGTTTCTGTCACAGCTGGGGTTGCTCTTTTCTTTTTCCATTTAGTGAAGCTTGACGTGTCAAAGTTTGAAAACTCTGCCATAAATTCTTATCTGTTCCAGGCTTTTTGAAGGCATTTCTAGAACAAAATCTTTCTTTCTTTCTTTTTCTTTCTTTCTTTCTTTCTTTCTTTCTTTCTTTCTTTCTTTCTTTCTTTCTTTCTTTCTTTCTTTTCTTTCTTTCTTTCTTTCTTTCTTTCTTTCTTTCTTTCTTTTTCTTAAGAAAGTCTATTACAGTCATCATATCAACATCTTTGCAACAGCTAGCCAAAGTCTATATCCTCCTTTTTGCAAATCAAAGAGGTTATCTAATTAGTCTTCAAGTTTCTTTTTTCCTGAAACAATTTTACACGCAATTTTATTTGCAAAGTCTTATGACCAGCATTGTGTGGTTTCACTCTAGAAACATTTCTTTGTAACTGTTCTCTGCTGGATCACAACTGGTAGCACACTCCTCCGGTTTCCTAACCCTCGCAACCATTAGGAAGTGCTGCTTCTCACATGGGAAATGTAAAAATAAAATAAAAGGAGGGGGGCTTTCAATTCAATGGAATTAAGAGGATACAAGAAAGAGCCACACACATACCAGCAAGAAGGCACATGTACTCTCAACACCAGCGGAGCAGGCCTGCAATGACGAGGTAATACTCTTTTTAATTTTTATCTGACCCCAACTGGCTATACTTAGTGAGTTTACTGAATTATACCCTAATTGCCAGATGGAGGACATGCATTTTCTGCATCACGCCCACTCCCTGGCCAAGCAGAAACATGTTTTTAAAAAAGAGCCAAATGGAGAGAGGTGTGTGTGCACGCATGCCCCCTTTGTTTGAAGAACTGGGGTGTGAAATCCAATCTACAGCTGCCTCAGCCATAATTTTAAAACAACCTCACTGCTGCCTAATCGTTAGCCTTGGAAGGCAGCCCATCTAGAAGAACGAAAACTCTGATTTCAAACCTCCACTGCCTTGTGGCTATATCTATCGATGGGAAAGGTTTCAGGAGTTAACCTCGAGGCAAAATCTGGAGCCGGAGTCCCGGAGGCAGTTCGTGACTGTGTACAGTCACACTCTGGCAACTCCTGTGACGTTGCTGGAACCAGTTGTATTGGACTATTTCAGTGACGTGGAGAGGGGGGAATTTTCTGCTTGGGTAACAGTCTGTCCTCCATATTATTTTACCCTGGCTTCGTGGTCTGGAGAGGACACTCCAGCTTCGCATACAGCATCGAAAACCTCTATTCATAGCACGTTACCATAGTCTCTTGAGACTGAAGGATGCCTACTACTGCTTCCTGCCCCTTTCCTGACTTGCAACTAAGAAATACGTGCCTGGCAAAATCCACCTTGCCAAGAACTTTAGGATTGTAAGAGTAACTTTCCTGACAAAATTCATCTTGCCATGAACATTTCGACTTTTGGTACTTATTTTGAAGAAATGGGATTTACCCATGAAAGCTTGCATATTGTATGATTTTTTAAATTTTTATTAATGGTCTATACAGGTACCACCTATCACCTATTCTTGCATTTGTAAAAATAAAAGAAGCTTCAAAATAGTTCCTAAAAAATAAATAAGCTGTTGCCTTCATAGGAGAGCTAAATTCTTGTGTCTCTGAGAAAAAATCACTACTGAAATACATTGGATATCTGCAGAATTTTAAAAAGTTACTTTCTGAATTACAAATCCCACAATCCTCCATCTAACACAGCCAGCGACTGGGAAGGTTCTGTGAATTCTAGTTCAAAGTCTAACAAAGTAACATTTCCAACCTCTGGATGTTTCATTTTTTTACAAGGTTATTTGACTATTTGAGGAAAATATTTGCTTTCAGAGAACCATAGTTAGGCTTGGATTGTTCTTTTGTGTTTAAAACAGCTCCCCTTTCTCTTTCTTTGGCGAAAACGGCACTCACTTCATATAACAATATGCATCTCAATTTTTTTAAAAAAAAAATCCCTCCATATTGCTATAGTGCACCCTTGATACACACAAGAGGTGGCAGTAACTTCACTGGCAGAACTTTCCAAATAGCCTCCACAGCTACCAAGTATTACTGCGGTCTGTCTCTTACCCGCCCTTCCCACCGATTCAATGAGCTGAGTCTAGTTGCAACTTACTACTAGATTTCAGCCACAGAAGGAGAGAAAAGGCTAATTAAGAACATACTGTTGAGCATAAAATATTGTGAAAATAAGTTGATTTGGGTTTAGTTTTATACACTGCAATGTGTTTGCATTTCTGCAAACGCACTCTCATGCACATTTGTGACTTTTGTTTTCGTTTATTAGTGCAATCATTCAACTTTGGCACCTTGAGACTGATGCGTATCACCTAAGCCAGAACTCTTTGGAGCTAATCGTGTACAATTTAACATTATCAAAGCACTGACAGTCCTCATTCAAGCCAAGTGTGAAAGTTTTTAGATTAGTTTTCACAGTTTGATTCACAGACAGCAAATATAAACTGGCACTGGATTATATCTCCCCCCCTCCCTGATGACAATCTGGAACAAAATAGCCCCGAGGCTATTGTGGGCCATTTACTTTAACTGTTACTGAAGATTCACAATACAAGCTGCATTCCAACTGGGACTGAATGAATCTCTAGGAGAAATGCAAAGCTTACTACTACCCTCATTAAGCAAACTGCTGTGTGTTTCCAAAACAGCCCTTTTTATTTTGTCACCTGCAAGTGATCCAGCTCTCTTCCAGGTTTACTCTCATATGTGCAGAACTAGAAATTATGACCAATGCAGGGCTTTCTTTGTATTTCTTTTGTGTTTCTTCCCCTTCACTTCAGTACAACACATCATAGTGCATTAACTGGGATGAAGAGTCTTCTTCTTTTGGTACCTGATCCATCTATACATGCTCTCAAAATTCCAGGAACCGGAAGAATTCCCTTCCCTGAAACTATTCCAATTCCTACTGTTTTCTCTATTAACTCCTCAATTTTCTTTCCAGCTGATTGTCAGGTTAGATGTCTGGCAAATTGCAAAAATGTGTCTGACCTGTGCCATACTGGAATATGGATAAAATGTGGGACCAAAAATGCAACACTATGCGTTCAAGTAGAAAACAGGACACTACTGCTATATATGGAACTTGTTGTTAAGTGCCATCCAGCTGCATCTGACTCATAATGACCCTAATAGGGTTTTCAAGGTATGTGAGTTATAAGAACATAAGAAGAGCCCTGCTGGATCAGGCCAAGGGCCCATCTAGTCCAACTTCCTGTATCTCACAGTGGCCCCACCAGATGCCTCTGGGAGCACACAAGACAACTAGATACTTGTCTCCTGATACCCCTCCCCTGCATCTGGCATTTTGTGGTACCTTCCTTTTAAGCCTGGAGATTATACATCCCCATCATGGCTTGTAACCATTCAAGTTATTCAAGAAGAACCCTACCAGTACCACCCTGCACCAGTTAGCTTCCACTGCCAATTTTAACCCATATTTCTTAGCCCATCATTTTATCTACTACACCACACTACACCACATTGTCTACACATGGGGCAGCCATGTTTAAATTTAAGTTGAATCCTGACTGAAGAAAAAGACTGGGGTATTACTTGGGCAAGAGAGTTGGGAACAATGTAAGAGAGCATGAAGATCACAAAGGCATGTGCACATCAAAATGAATGAGTGAAGACTGGAGAGATGTTGAAAGGAAACAGAATATGTAGAGAAAAGAATCTCAGTAAGAGAGGCAGATGGGAGGTATTAGTTTCACTGTGAGCAGCAGAAAGCAGAAAGTAGGACAGGATGAAAGAGGTGGAAACAAAATGCCCAGGAAAGAGGGAAGGAGACAGCATTTCATGTTTTCAACTGTCTGTATAGTAGCTGCGAAAAGTGAACATTTCATAATTATTAACAGGATTATTGAAAAATAAAACTTTTACTAAGCAAATCCATGGAATATTTGTAGAATAAAGTCACTGTGCCACAAAAAGAATACTGGAGAAGTGTAGAGTTGGGAAGTCCTGCATTGGAAAGGGGAAAGAGGAAAATGGCAAAACAGACTAAGGGGTTAACAACTGCATAATTTGTAAATAATACATTTGGGGGCTTTTTGTTTTGAAACAAAATAAGACAAATAAGTGTGGACTAGAGATGGGGACGACTCACCATTTTGGCGAGTCATCCTGCCCCCATGAACTGACAAAGCACAAATTTATTCGTCGATTCATGGGGGGGTTACTAAAAAACAAACTGACCCCCTCGCTGCCACCCCCCCAATGCCCCCCGCCGGCAGGGTAAGGGAATCCAGGCTACCCTTTGCAAAGATGGCAGCTGCAGCTTCCCTACCCTAAATGAAGCCACAGCCGCCATCTTTGCAAAGGGCAGCCAGTGTCCCTTTCTACAGGCCATGGCTGCGGAGGCCTGCTCGAGACGGCGGGGGCGGCGATTACGGTGGGGGGCATCGGTGGGGGTGGGGGTGGAGGTGGGGGGATGGCACAGCAAGAGGGTGTCAGGGGTGGCGGCGGCTAAGGTAGGGAGAGGAAGGGGTGGGGGATAGGCTGTGGGGGTGGGTGGCTTTCCCATTATGCCTACCGGCCCACCGATCAACTGATCAGTGGGCCAGTAGGCATAATGGGAAAGCCATAGGAAGAGAGGGAAGGCTAGCCTTCCCTTTCTTCGTATGTGGGACGAATAAAAATGGGGCAATATTCATCCCTTCGTATTCGTCGGAGTCTCTGGAACCCACAAATATGAAGGGGCAAATATTTAACGAATCAGCGATTTCTGACGAATATCTTTTTTTATTTGTCCCCATGTCTAGTGTGGACAGAGGATTTTCAAGGCAAGTGAGATATTTAAGGAATCCAACTCAAGTCTTCTGAATCCTAATCCATCACTCTATCCACTACACCACACTGGGCAATACTTGTTCACATAGTGAATGGCTAAACAATGAAAATAACTATTACAACATGCCATGATGGTCACCAGATCTGACTGGTGATTCCCCCCCCCCCCCGAAGAATTGGGCAAAATTGAGAAGGATAACTTTATCAATAGCTGCTAGTCATGATGGATATATGCTGCCTTCATGATGAGGGACAGCAAGCCGGTCACTGAGGAGGAACCATAAGAGAAGACTGATGTTCTCACATTCTGCTTATGAGAAGGCATCCCATGGACAAATAGTCGGCCAAGGTGGGAAACGAGGTGTTGGGACTAAACAGACCTCTAGCTTACTAGGCCTCTAGTATGCATCTTCTTATGCTCCTATGGTGACAAAAGTGGCTTTGGACTTTGAACAGGAGGGAACATGCATCCATTTGTGGCTGGGAAGGAAACCTTCATGTCACTGAGGGTATAGACAGGTAAATATTTGAATACAATTATTAGTTTGTGCATATTTGACCAGCCTGTGTGTTAGGAAAAGGACTGGGAAAACATGTATGAGCTTCAGAACAGGTGCACTGCTGGCAGAAAAGACAAAAGCACATACACCACGAACACAGAAGCACAGATGGCATGCTAAGGTTGCTGCTCTCCAATTAGGGTACAAAACCACGAAAGGTCAGATGGCCTGAGAGACTGCCGCAACTATTTTCAGGGTCAAACAGATGTTGGGGCATTCACATTTTATGTCTGCCGCAACTATTCCCTCCAGTTGCAAAACAGTCCAATTCCCTATGCACATACATATGAGTCTCTGTCCAGCATGTGAGCTCCAGCTACAATCTTAGCATTATATGGATGTTTGTGCTACCATGCACTTATATATTATGCATGCAGTGATAATTAGGCCCAGTGAGCTGGTTTTAGTTTCTAAGAGTCATCTAACTGCAAGATGATGTTATTTATTTAGCAGTAGCTATAGAAAGGTGTCCCAGCCACCATCATATGCTTTCTGGACATGCATCAGATATTTATTATAACAGGAAATCTAGGTTGGACTCCTCTAAGCAACATATTATATTCCACTTTGTTACTTACCACATTACTTCAAAGCTCTGTTTGAACCTATAGGCTTGTTCCACAAGTAGAAAAAGTCAAACCAATAATTATCTGAAACTGTTGCAGGGACTCAAAAGTTTAACTCACAGGGAAAAAACAACTTGAAAAAGGTGCAGTCAATGATCATGACTTTACATTGCTTAAACCTCACTGACGTGAAATACATACATACACACACACACACACACACACACACAGAGAGAGAGAGAGAATTATAAACCTGTACCCAGTCCTTTGACACAATTTGTAGACAGCAATTGCCATAGTGACAAACAATAAAATGAATATAAAGTAAATAATAATAATGAAATATATAATAATATTAAAACCAGCGTAAAATAAATAATAATTTTGTGCTATCAAGTCAAGTCCAACTAATGCTGATTCCAGGGTATTCTTGGCACAGAGTACTCAGAAGCCAACTCAAACCAATAGCAAAAAAGAAAGACAGAAAAGGTACAGCAGCAAATAGAACACATCAACTTCATAGGCCAAGACCCACCTGAGGATCAAACTCTGGATAGCTCTGTCTTCGGTATCTGGCTGAGGGACCAGAGGTTGAGAGTTCGATTCCCCACTGTGCCTCCTTGACAGGGGCTAGACTCATGATGATGATGATTAAACACTAAGGAAAATCCACATTTACTACAATTAGACATTTTCCCCTACTACAATGCGATTTACTCAAAGTTAAGTGCCAGGACTTCCAACTACAACCTATATTTAATTTTAGAATGATCAATCATAGAATAACGCTTGCTAGAAATCAAGGTAGGGAAATGAGGGAAACCACGCACTGTGACAGATGATGCCTTTCACTAAGGAGGCACCACATCTAAAGATGTGCTAGCTGGATTGTCTAATTTGATCTTGAAGGAGAGGGTCAGTACCCGCCAAATGAAAGTCTTCAAAGATTACTTTCTTTAAATGGACCGTCCTTCTAAGAGCATTCCAAAGCTAGTACTTGCCAATGAGAAGAAATTGTGTGAATATCTGCATACTGAAATTGACATGTCCTTCTGCCTTAGCAATGTCTGAATTTGTTGCACAATGCCTACAGAAGTGTTCTGAATATCTGTGTATTACACAGCAAAAATATGGTTATATTCCAATGCACAGATTATGGAGAGTTACAGCGTTCCATTCTAGTCTATAATGCTTTTATTGTGATGCTGGTTTTTTTTACAGAAATTGTCCAAGTACACAGCTGTATTGGGATTAAAGAGCTAATGCTAAAATGGAAACACTGCTTTCGATGGAAATATGTGGTCAGCCAGTTTCTAATGAGATCCAGAACCTTTCACCTCAGGTCACTAAATGCAAGCCCTCCAGACTAACAGTCACACAGGCACTGTGACCACCTAAGAACTGGTCTGCATCCGTAATGTGTCAGCAATCTCATTTCCATATGTAATGTGCCAATGTCCACTTGCTTCAAATTAATACTTGCCCAGGTATTGAACTGAAGAATCAGGTTGGACCTAGCTTCCTCCCAAAGAAGCAAATGGGAATTAAAGGAGCAGAAAATCACAGAGCTAGAGGAAAGGGAGCAAACAGTGGAAAAGAGAAGTTTATGAACATCCGATTCTTCACAGAATTGATAGTGAGTCTCTGCATCTTACCTTTTATGGCAATTATGCTACTTTGGCTCTTTTTCTTTGTAGATCTTTTCAACATCTGTCTAAAATTAAATAATTTCATGTTGCATTACATCTTAGCCACTGTTTTCAGTACACCCTAACTTCCACTACGAATAAGATCTCGCACTGAGATAATTTTTTTAAAGAGCCGTCTGTTTAACTCTAAATGTGTTTTCAAAATCTCTGTGTTATAATAATCTTAGAGCTGCAGAGCTGGAAGGGACCCTAAGGATCATGGAGTCCAGCCCCTGTCAAGGAGGCAGAGTGAACAATTGATCCTCCAACCTCTGGTTCTGCAGCCATAGACTTAAACCACTGAGCTATCAAGCAGTTACAGTGGTTCAAGTAGACCTACACATCTCAACAGATATTTGGGGTCCTGCCAAATAATTCTGAGAGTCAAACTGAATTCCTTCTGAGAGAAGAAAAACAGTTTTGCAGGAACACCTTTCAGTGAAATGCCTGCTCCTACCATTTTGTTTCCCAGAGTGCCTCTGAGCCAAGAGAAACACTACAAAAGGAAAGCATTTGTAGGAACAAATAGCAGGCGTCAACCAACAAACATTTTGCTATACAGCACTCCTGCTGAATTGTCACTGCTTTTAAGCCAAAAACTGTGAGAAAAACCTAACATGAAAATACTCACTAAAAACAAAAACGAACAAAAACTCCCCCAGGTTTCTCTTTTTCCATCACATGAGAAAACAGAAATATAAAAAATAAATTTAGCATCTTTTTTCCCTCTCTCTAAAAGATGTGTGGAACATTCTCTTTCCAACCAATTTTTATCAATATCAAGGATGTACAATGTTATGGCACCTTCTTTACTTTTGGATTAAAAAATTTAATTGTTCTGAACACCTTTTGCTCCAGTGGTGTGCCAATCTGAGCATGAGCTTGGGATGCCTGTCCCCACCTCCTCAGTCAGCTGACCACTCTGTCAAGGAGGTGGGATGGGGATTCTCCCTGTGCAGCGGATAAGTGGTCAGCTGCCTGAGGAGGCAGGGAAAGGGAGCCCAAGTTCCTGCTCAGATTGGCACACCACCAGAGCAAAAGGGCCCCGGTGACGTGCGAAGAACCGTGAGTAGCCCAGCTAACCTGGGGGCTGGGGAAAAGGTCCACGTGGCAGCTGTAGTGCTGTGCTGACAGCTTCGTACAAAGCTGTCAGGCACACGAAGCAGCCTTTGTGATGCATACACTTTTGTCCAACTGGCATACTTTCACAACCAGGTGGGCAACTGGTGGAGTCCCATTATGAAAAAGAGTAACAGGATTCCACACCCTGTTTTACACTGAAGTCTTGCAAGAACATAACAAAGTTACCTGACCAATATTATTAAGAAGACCAGGATGAACCAGAAATACAATTTCCCATTTTGCTTTTAAAAAAAGGATCAATAATGTGCTACATCTCTAGTCACAAATCTTTGCCTAAAAACTAAATATTGAAAATCTATTCTTTGGTGCATGAAAGTTATCCCAGTCTGTATAAATATTGTTCCATAATCATTGGGTGGAACATTTGTTCCCAGCCCTCTTGCTGGAAATAGTTATTAAGATATTTACTTTATAACGTGGCATTTTATTGTTTAAAAAAATTCAGAAGACAACCAAACCCTCAAAAAAAAAAAAAAAAAAAAAAAGAGGAAAGGAAAATAAAAAAGAAAAGGAAGAACATGAACAGTAGAAGCCAGTGACTCCAATGTTATTGGAGCCATTAATCCACTCCAGATTTCAGTGTGAATTTTACAGGAGCTACTGTAATTGTATAGGCATGCTTGGTCAAGATGTGAAGGGTTTCCTCTGCTTCTACAGTATAGAATATTCTCTTAAGACAGGGAGGCTAGAGTGGTGCACACCCTGCTGTTCTCTAGCCAGCAACCAAAGACCTTCCTATTCTTGCAAGCCTTCAGCAATTGACTGCCATTTCAGGAGCAAGAAACCTGCTGTAGATACCTACACAATGGTAACTGCAAAAGCAGTATCTCCCATTGGTGGGGGAGGGTGCTGTTCTTCATGGTGGGCCATCTGTGATTGGTCAGGCAACAAAGAGCCCACCAAAGAGGAGAAAAAGGCTTCTATTATTACCTTTGTGTCCACGGTTTTTTGCAACAGGATTCTGGCTAGGGATGTTAACAGATGTCCTTTTTTCTTAAAATTTTAATTTTACTTATTACTGCTTCATTCATATGTTTTAAATTTGTTTTTAACTTATTTGTGTTTCAAAATTATATCTTGTTTAATTATATATTAATATTTATAACAGTATTTTGAGTTGTGTTTTTTTTAATTGCATTGCGAGGCACTGGATGCCAGTTTTGGAGGAAGGTGGGATAGAAATCAGATCAAACATGTAAATATATTAATTGATTTTCTCAAAACCTCTCAGGCCATAGCCAGGTAGCATATCTCATGAGACCTAGTCTGTTCATCACTGCTTGGCTTTGTTGTTGTTGTTTTGTTTTGTTTTTGTTTGTTTGGTACCAGGAACTGATGTTGAACAAAATCTGATCAGCATTTACCTGTGATCCAGCACTCTAAAACTTGAAAAAAATTAACTTCATACACAGAAATCAACATTCATCTTAGCATTTCCATTCAAGCTTAATGTACTCAAGAGTTATCTTTATTACTAGTGTATGAGAAGCTCTGTCTAACTATTATGTATTAAAAATCATTATGTGTAAAATATCACAACTGAACAATTAATTTTTTAAGTCATACACCATAATATTGCTACTGTGACTGGTCAACCTTGAATTTTAAACAAATTGTTAGTAAACGTAGGCAGCTGATAGTTGAATAGCATCTATGTTGCATCTACCATTGTTTATGGTCAAACACATGAGTAAAAAGCTAAATGATGCATTAAGGTCACAGATCGTACAGAGCTAGAATAGAATAGAATAACACTTTATTGTCATTGCATGTGCAACGAAATATATATAATATACAGACTTGATAAAAATAGATGTTTAATGAAGAGGCAAGGACTGTAAGCAAGAGCGAGAAGTCAAGACCATTTATTGTGTATTAGTTACCCTTTAACCATCTGTCGTATATGTAATCAGGATGCTTAGACTGGATTTTCATCTACTATTTTATCATGCTTATGGATGATGTGGGAATTCTAATCTTCTATACAGCTGATTCACATATTATCAGGTTCCTACATGGAAGGACCTTTTTTCCAAGCAATAATGTATGATCTATTTATTTTTATTTATTTTAAATATTTGTAGATAGCTTTTAGGGTAGCAAAACCTCATGTAATAATAAAGCTATTAACAAATAAACAAATACTAGCAATAGAATTAGCTCAGGCGATAGTAAAATTTAGCATACAATAGTAGAGGTGGTATAAATAAATAAATAAATAAAGTTGATGATAGGCCCAGATAAATCAGCAACATAGGGCCTCTGAAGAAAGGGCCCTCTTGCTCATACTTGCTAGTCAAATACCAACAACAACAACAATTGCATGTTGTCAAGTAGCTTCTAAATTATGGTGACCCTTTCCAGGGTTTCTTAGGTATACAGTATTCAGAAATAGTTTACCATTCTCTTCTTCTGAAGCACTTTTGCGACTATGTAGCTTGGAAACACAGTTGGAAATTGAACTCCCCCAACTCCTACTAATTTACTGAGCTATCCAGCCAGCTCTTGCTAATTTAACTTATCTCAAATACATGCAAGCAGAACAGGCCTCCATTGTTGATCTTAAAATGCAGACAGCCTAATACAAGAGAAGTGGTCCTTGTGCAAGTCATGTGTAGGTCAATATCATAAATGTACACTTCATGTTGCTTCCTACATAGAAGTGCCTTCCAGGTAGAAATTTAGTTATGCATAAAGTGGTCACTGAACACTGGATTCAAAGGAACAAATAAGTAAACAGTTATTTCAACTTAATAATAGAAAGTTCAAGCCAAGGAAGGGGGATATTTCTAGTTAATAAGCAGCTTCCCATCATGATATCCCAAGCCATTTTTAAAGATGAGTGAGTATACATGTACTTTAAACGATAAGCAATCAGTTATAGTTTCAGCTTGATTTCCATTACTGAGAAGAAAGGAGAAGAGAGAGGAATGAGAAGAAATACATTACCGTATTTTTCCATTTATAAAACACCCCCATTTATAAGACACACACACCCCAATTTTCTAACCCCAAAATTAAGAAAACGTAGCTTTGAGGATTCAGCCTCTGGGCTCAGAACATCAGACATTTTATCTCTGTTGAATCTTGAGCCTACAGGCTCCACCTCCAAGAGGTGTGTTCCAATTGGTTTGTTCAGGATCAGCTGACATCAGTTCCATAAGGCTCGTGATTGGAGGAAGCTACGTCTCCTGACTGTAGGAAACTAAGCCTCATGGCTAAAGGAAGCCTGTTTACAGAGGCAAGGTATGTGCCATTTTGTTCTCTCCTCAGCTATCTCAGCTTACTTCTGTGTAAAAGATGCCCCTCAATTTTTAGGGTAATGATTTTAGGAAAAAGTAGTGTCTTATAGACGGAAAAATACGGTATATTTCTAATGACTGAATGTTATTATATGAGTTTTACATGTTCCAGTTAGCAAATTACAACTACAGAGAGTCCTTTCCACTCCAGCAAAATAACGGACATAGGAATATATAATGACCAGAATGTAAACAATTAAAAAAAGTTAAAAGTTCTTAGCCCTGACTTTCTACACTCTATTCACCACAAAAGTGTGCCTGCAACTACTAATTATTCTGAATGCACTTAGGGAGGATTTTAGTCATTAATTGAACCACAACCAGCTGTTACACATATTCAGGCCACAAACAAGTGGCATAAGCTGTAGCTTCTTTCCTTTTTTTTCCCTTTTCTTTTCCCAAAACGATGGCTCTTCAGGATCAAATAAGAAAGTGGACAGAAGATAGGGGCCTCGGTTTGCTCCTTTCTCTCTCTCTCTCTCTCTCTTTTTCTTCTTCTTGAGGCTAGAGATTTCATACATAGCTTCAAGTTGCTTTTTGCAGGAAGAAGAAAGCAGAAAGGACATATGCTTTCCCTGCTTTCTCCAGAAGCTCTAAATAAAAGGAAAGATGTGTCCACCTCTACCTTCACCCCTAAATTCTCTGAAATTTTAGAAACAAAACTAACAAACAACTCAGGGAGGGGATTTTCATACTAGGCTATGGGGAAATTCCTGTGTGGGAATTTTATGTCACCATTGAGAGCCTAAAATTTTATTGGTTGATCCTAGGTGTCATATCAAAGACACAATGTTTTTTTCAGTTGAATGATCAATCTAGACAAACAACATTCATTTCTACTCTGAGTTATTTGTTTCTGGATTTCAAGACAGCATCTGTTTTCTAGACAACACATTTAAAACACCTGAGTAATATTAACTAGAAGTAGAACTCTTATTTCCTGTTACACTTGCATAGCTTTTTACCATTACAAGTTATAGCAAAGTAACATGGATTTTTCTCTACAATTTGAAAAGTACTGTGTAAAAAAAGAGGACTTCAATATTTCTGCATGTGCCCATCTCTCTTTATTCAAAGTTCAGCACTTTATTTTTCTTAGTGAATTTTAAAGTTTTCTTCTAAAATTCAGTCATGCTAAACTTCTGTTTACTCTGTCCTGCGAATTTAGTTATTATAACTATGTGAAAAACATTTTGGCCACTGTGATATACAGTAATAGTTCTGCTAAGTCTTTGAAAATTACTTTTTCTTTATTTTGATGAACATTTGAAAATTGTTCCTATTCATCTTCCATGTCAGCCAAAATGCACTAGCTTCTGTTGCCATGGCATGACATGCCAGCTAAAAACCACCCAAAGAAAAAGCCAGCTGTGAGTGCAGGAAAGTGGTTCTCATCTGTGAAGGCAAAGGATGGCCACAGGGTTCCCGTAAACTATCTACTGGGATCAAAACAATTAACCTTGGCCCTTTTGGGGTTCACGGATGTCCTGAAAGCCAAATGCCTTGAAAGTATTGCATGCAGTTTAGGAAAACTATTTACTGTTTGGATTTATGAAAAGGTGTTACCTTCCTTAATACATCTGCTGGAAGTACTCTGTGCTGATTGTGATCAATTATATTCTGCATTGGTTGCTAGTGAGAGAAGAACAGGCTGTATACTTCCATTCCCCACAATGCATCATTTTCTCTCACTCTGTTTTTTGCTCTATTTCCAAATAGTGGCAGCAAGCGGGCATATCCATTACTGTATTACTTTTTTCCTTCTCTTATAACAATGTCACACACAGGCTCTGTGATTCTGAAGAAAAAAGCCTTGCCCAGGTTCCAAAGACAGAGGTGCCCCAACCAATCCATCATGCTTTGTGTGCTAATGATAGATTCATGCATAAGAGACACCATAAGCAGTGTGAGGCAGCAGGCATGAAAAGGAGTGAATCAACTGTCAACGGTTGTGATCTGAAGGACTGCAAAGCTGTGATTAGAATTTTCAATCAGAGTCTCCACAATTCATCATGTTACTCAGGAAGGAATGGCGGGCTTTCCCTCTCTGCTGCCTTTATTATTATTTTTTTGAACAGACATGCACCTTCTTCATTTTTTGTTTCTTTTTCTCAAAGTATAGTAAGTCTCAAGGACTGAGAGGAGTATCAGAGTTTACTAGTTTATATTGAAAGCAAGACTTTGAAGTGAAAAGGAAGTCAGAAGACGAAGCTGCAGGAAAATATAATTGTCTAGTTTCTGTTTGCTAGCACAAAAAAACCCAAACTCCTGTAATAAGCTCTTTAAACTCAGTAAGGCACTCTGTGGAGCATTCTTCTCCTTTTCCTTGAGCGGTCTTTCATCCCCTTCAGGAGTCGCAAGCATCACATATGCAAATCCCAGACCCCATACCAAATTTATACCCAGAAGAACTTGTTTACAATCCTCACAGTATTATTCAGTACAGATACAAAGCATTTAAACAAAATTACAATCTAGGTTATCTAACCAAATTTAAATAAAAGGTATACAATTTCACAGGCTTCTAACAGTTTGTATGCACTGGCCAGAATCCAACTGAACACAAAGTAAGACCATCGCTGTAAATTTCAGCAGGGAATTATTGCTATTTAAGATGTCAGGGTCCTTTTTTTTGTCAAGCAAGTTACGCAACTGATGTGCACCAACTTCTTAACTAGCAAAAATCTGCTGCTAGGATTTACACCAACAAACCTTTGCCAGTATGTATAAATAATATAGTTCTGACCTATGAATCCAAAATAAGATTGTGTATTATCCAGTCACAAGGCTGAAACTGGTTTGGGGAAATTCACAGTACACTCACATTCTTGACTTTCAGCTGGACAAACAAACCATACAATATTGACCACAACTTACATTACAAAGGCAGAAGGCTAAACAAAATGGCACCACCAGAATAAAGGCTGGAAGTAGACAGGAATGCAGAATGGGCGGGGGGTGTAAGAAAATCTTATGGACAGTAATCTTGTCCCCCGTCATTCTTCACTAAAAAAAAAAAACAAGGTAGTGTAAGTTAAACCAATTCAGTTAATATGTCAGCCACTTTACTTCCATCCAATCCATCTCCAAACAACCCCCAGCTAAACAGGCCACATGGAGAGGGTGTCTTGAGAGATACTGGAGATGAAATGGATTGACTGGGAGAGAGAAAGAGAGAGAGAAACTGAGGCAGTAACAAAAATTTGCCTCATGTGAACTGGATGTTTTGTTAAAGCAGAAAACAAATGTCAACTTATTTGGTGGGGAAAGTGCTGTGCAAAACAAAAAGTACATTTTTAAAAATTTTGTGTTGAACTTGATATGAAAAATAAACAATTATGTAAAATGTTTGAAGGTGAATTCAAACATTCACGTAAATTCTCAAGAATGGGATTGGATTTACCTTACATAATAGGTAGCAAAGGAGTCTGTGTGAGTATTCTGTCACTGCACAATAATCTGTCTAGCAAATGGCTTGCTTCCCTTGCTTCCTTTACTTCAATTAAGCCCAGGGAAGAATCATGAGAGAACTCCTCCATCCCTCATGGAACTTTATCAATTCAAGAAGTCCTGTCAGCTAAGGAAGCTGCAGAAAACATCAAGCAGTCAGCTACCTCTCAATGAGAACTTGGAAACATAACTTCTCTGGATTACAATTCCCAGAATCACTCTGGCAGCAGGAAAAATTATCTGTATTAAACCATTCCTAATGGGAAATCCTACTTTTGAGAAATTGCTGGAGAATCTCTGTTCCCAAACATCACAGAAATGTATTGATATGGCTTCCCAATTTCCAAATTGGCCCCAAATGTTGGGGTACACAGTCTTATACATATGTTCTTCACTTTAGATCTCCAGATGCATGTGTAGTGAATGACTGTGCTGGGTCCCCTATTGGGGAGAAAGGCAGCTTACAAATAACATCAATTTTATATTATTAATAAATAATAAATTGTCTTCCCTCTTTCTATAGTTCCAGGATAAAGTTCAAAGGAGAAACTTGTGCATCTCTCCAGCAGTAAAATGGAACCCTCAGCAAATGGTTTTCACGGTGAGCGAGAGGAACAGGTCTCCTCGTCACAATTGCAATACAAAAAGTTAACAGGTCTCAAGCTATTAATGCTTTTCTTTTTAATTAATTGTGTTTTGTTAATGGTGAATCAATCTATCAATTCAAAGTATTTCAGTAATTCAATAGGGGAATACTCTTCCTTTTAACCTAAGTATACTAACTGTATTCTTTGGATTCAGGATACTGTTTGCAATCACACTGGAAGGAAATGAACAATGACTGTGGAACATGGTGTTGACAGCATGTGATCCTCTTTTTTAAGAAACAAATGTCATTAAAATCTATATTCTGACTTTATGAAAGAATTAATCATACAGATTAATCATTTAATGTTTTTGAGCTCTCACAAATCATTACAAGCTACACAGGATCTAATTTAAGGATATTGTGTCATAATTATAACACATCACAAAGCAGTATAATATATTAAAGGTAGCATAAAAAAGCCTCATCATTAGTGATAGATTGCTCCTGTGCATTCAGATGCCTATCTGTGCACCCTTCAATATTCACAGACTAGAAGATATCACAGAGAACAAGGCATACAGTAACGTTTTGCAGGACTTGAATTTTACATTGAGAAATCCTACATTGATTCCCCCAGTTTGTCACTTATGTCAACAATGTTATTGTTAACTTGTAGACACACAGACTGATAACCTAAATTATTCATCGTCTGATAGCCCTATTCCTTTACTAATGAAATACTGTCACTTTGTCCATTATCTGCATCCTCACTTGGTCATGGGGCCACATGTCTAAATATGACAGTCATATAGTTATACCTTAAAAATTCACCTTAAAATATAGCAGTTAATCTTTAAGGTGCCAACATGTTGTTTTCTCCTGGGTTTTTTTTTATTTGTGTTTTTTGCTTCCTGAACATGAAACAGTAGACTTTCTTCCTAAATACAAAGAGCAACTTATGTATGTGTTCAGTGACAAAACAGACAGAATGATAGACTAGGACTCAGGAGAATGCTTAACCATTCTGTCTCACAGAGGAGGAGGTAAATTGGTGAAACCACTTAAATATCTCACATACTTTGAAATCCTTAGTAGGATTTTTATAAGTCAGATGTGACTGGATAGCCCATAACAATTTACCCAAGCAACCACAATAACACCACTAGACAGACTGGATACATCTTTAGATAAAGATTAAGAACATGTTCTGGTCAACATACAAAAATGTGGACTGATCCAGGATATATTATCCTGGGTGCTTGGTCTGGCAGAAAGGCAATGATTCTCTGATAATAATATGGTATATTTTCTGGCTCATCAGAGTACCAAGGATGCCTTGTCAGTGCATGAAAGGGTGCTTTCAGAGTGGTTGAGTTTGCTTTCGATTCTCCATTATAACAATATGCTGTCAGAAAAATGAGCTCTGACAGCTACAGGGCCTCTCTACATACAGTTTCCCACATCAACCTCTTTTCTATCAAGGGCAGCTCAAGTGATTTTAGGTACCTTCCAAGCCATGTGTTGAACTGACCCTCGAGAAGGCAAAGAAAAGGAACTCAGATTAAGACAAATATGTGTAGGATGTAAAGCATACTCCTAGCATAGTTGGGGGAGAGATGGAAGAATAATTAAGCTTATTTAACTAGGAGCTTTCTCTTCTCCTCTTTCTTCTGCCAACACTGCTCCTTTGTACTATTAGCCTGGAGCCCCAGGCCCTGCTTTATGATTCACTGACCTTCAATCAGAAGCTAGATAACTACCTTTAGGGGGCACTCTCACTCAATTTCCTGCATTAAATAGAGGTTGATGGCTAGGAGGCCCCCCTCCCTCAGGTTCCATGATTCTGTACCTTCTCTGTGGACATGTTCTGGAAATTGTGTGCCTACTAGTTGGGTGTATTTTTCGTTCAAGATGAAGCATATGTCAAAACAGATAAATTATGCTTCCAAATTCACTGTGATGTAGAAAATACATTAGGTTGTGTGTGTGTAAAAGAGAGGGAGGGAGGGAGAGAGACTATACAGAAAATGGGAAGATACTGGTAGTGGTACAAACAGATCATGGAAAAGGCAGACTTCCATATACAATCTTGGTCTTGTGGATGTTTGGTGAAATTCTAACTCAGCTTTCGAAAGGTACAATACACTGTGGTGCACAGACTGCATACAGAGATTCTCAAAACAAACGTTCTTGAGGCCAATTCACATACAATAGGGATGTATCAGCCACTTAAATCTTGTCAACAAATTACAGAACATTGCTAATAATCATTTAAACTTGATTGCCTCCTGAAAATCTTATACATAATCTCTATAGTAGCATCCAAACAAATGTAAAAATAACTTTAAAATGGAGTATCTATTTCCATTCTCCAGGAAATATCACTTCCAGGGAAAGCATACTACGATACACAAATCCTCTCCTTTCTATAATCCTTCAGTTTAATCTTCCAAGGACCTATTTTGATCTTTCCCTTGGCAGGCAACATTCCTCAGTATTCGATAACTGCTCCAGATCTTTTGAGCAAGAGGTCAGCAGTAATTCTGACAGCTAGCAAGGAAAACATGTGGGGATAACTATGAAAGGGCTTGCATATTAACTTATTTTAACCCAGATTTGCAGTTGAATTGGCAACAGTATCTTTTGATTGCTCTATTAAGGGCCAGATATTAACTTAAAGTATAATCTCAACCTTCCTTCATGGGTAAATAAAAGTCACAATTGCTGGCAAGAAATTCCTATTGTGAAGGGCAAGAGGAAGTACTATTGAGGTAACCTCAGGTAAAAACACTGTCCAAGTTGATGTAGCTTGGTGGGGCCTGGAGTCTGACACAGAGTCTCCTGGGAAAGGACCAGCCAAGGTCACCCAAAGTTTGTGCAGCTGGTGCGTTTCATGCCCTGCCAGTTGGGTGACCTTGTGAAAACTGTACAATCTCAGAACATTACCAGAAGAAGGGACCAGTAAGTACTGGTAAATACATATGTATACTTTATACCCAGACATCCCTGGGAGGGTTGATAGAAAGTAGGAACTTCTACTTGACAGCATCATCATTATTATTATACAAACATTCTGTGTTATACATCTGTGGTATGTACCATCACCTCAGAACTAATTTATAACAACCCTAATAGGGCTTTCAAGGTAAAACCAATATTTAAAGAGTGGTTTTAGCAGTTCTACATCCTCTCTCATGTGTTTCCATGGCTGAGCAGAAATTCAAACCCAGGTATCCTGACTCAACAGTCCATCACTCTGTCCACTATTCTGGACATTGTGCAGCCAACAGAAATAGAAAAATAATGTATAACATAGAAGAAGCATTATTATTAGTGGTCTCTACCATTCAAATGACTAAACAACAATAAACAACAACCATTCAAAAACATCCACAATTCTTCCTACCACTAGAAGGATCCTTATTCTGAGATTCCAAGAGCTGAATACTTGTATTTCATAAATGAATCAAAGTTTCACAATTAATTATGACATTGCTAAAAAACTGTATTTTGCCAGCGCTGCTCAAGGCTTTATTCATTTCAAAGCAGTGACGTGCCCATCTTCCCTGATAGTGCTGTTCTGCTACTTCCATCAACCCTAACCAGTATAGCCAATGGTGAGAAATGATGAGAGTTGCACTCCCACAACATCTGGAGGGTTATGTGTCTTGGATTATTTGCTATTAAAGATATTTCCAGATAAATGCTGGGAATTGTTGGCTCAAAAAGAAAGGACCACCAGAGTATCCACAACCATGTAGGATACTCAGTGAGCAACGAAGGTGAACGAAAAAGAAGTCAGCAAACAAACAATATATATATAAAGAAGTCACCCAATATACATCTACTATAAAAATATCAGACTTAAAACCACTCATTTGCTATGCACGGCTTAATAAAAGAAAACTGAGAGCTTGTATGTAAAAAATGTAACATAAACTTTACTAAACATACAAGACCAAAAAAAAAAAAAAAAAAAACATACCAAAAAGAGGTTGCTGGTAAAACAGAACAAAATGACTTAGCTTCAGGAGAAAAAACATAAAGCAAGCTGAATCAAAGAAAGAACAGGCATATCAAGGTAAAGGCGAGATAGCAGCAGATACAACACACAGCAACTGCTTCTGCTATCTACTAGCATCTGGTGAAAAGGTAAGTAAGGCTTTCCCTTATATCCAGAAAAGAAAAAAGAAGAACAGGTGTATCTATTATTGTAATAGCCTGAGACATGGTAGAAAAAGGAAGGAGCCAGGCTATTAAAGAAAAAAGGTACATGCATGGCTGCATTGCATTGTAAGAAGAAGAAAAAACCCAACAATGTGTTTGCCACTTCTTCTTTAAAGGTATTATATAGAAATGCATAGTGAGTGTTGTGGTAAGAGGAGAGAGAGGTGATATCAATGGGATGGGACAAACAATAAGCCCCAAAAATATTTTGCTGTCCCAAGGCTGGAGAAAACAACAGCCCTGAAACTGACAGTTTGTACAAGTTGAAGTACACCTTTTACTACATGCAATAAGCTTGAAACTAAATGGAAAAAGTATTTAATTGCAGTTCTCAGCTATTCCTCAGCCTTCCAGGAGTGATCATTCTTCACTCAAGCTCAGCCCAAGCAAGTTACTGACACTTGAGTGAGAGGCAAAAGAAAATGTAAAAGAACATCAAATACCCTTGTACGGAGAAAAAAATAAATACATGCCTCTGCAAACTAGGCACAAACCAACAATCGCACATGGATAGGCCAGAACTGCAGCCACAACCCTGCTATTTTCAATTTAAGAGTATAACAAAGCAGTGAGCCATGAAACATTTTCCCAGGTAGAAAACAGTGATTTCCACCACTACCATCTCTTTATTCAGTGCAAAAAAGTTTCTCATATCCTTAACCAATCACATTATATAGTTCACAACCACCACGTGTACATGTCTAAAATGAGTTAAAAGATTTCTATGTTATCTATCCAACTGCTGACTCTTAATCCATCCCTTCAAGACATGAAGAGTTTAAACAATGCTTACTGTATTTCAGTACAAAAAAAAATTGCTCAGCACATTTTAGTGAATTTATTGCACAGAAGAAGGCAACGGCAACCATCAAAGCTGCTCTGGAGGTGATTTGGGGAAATCGTTTTCTTGCCTGCTTTGTCTTTGTATGGGGTTAATAAGGCAATCTGTGCAGTTTCAAATGACTGCCTGCAGCGTGGGAAAACAGGTCATTTTTGACTGTTGTTATTATACATAATTATTGTGATGTACAGCTATGACCTTTCTAGATAATATTTTGACTGTTCCCTGCAGTTTACCTGTGGGAAAACAGCCCAACTCATTCCCCCTTGGGACCCACCTTAAACAAGTAAATCAGTGTGTCTACTGAGTGCAATATTTTTCTGCCCATCAGGTCTGCTCTCTCCTACTGTTTTCTCAAACAAGCCCTCCCTGACCTCAGTGACACACAGTTGTGATTAAATTTCAGTGACATATAGCACCCAGAGTGATAAGCCTAAGTGAGGCTAGTATGCGGAAGTAGTTTTGTATGAACCTTAACAAAATGGTAGGTTTGACTTTAGCAAAGCCAATCAAAGCACTGATATTCCCCCTCCCCACATCTTTGGCCTTCACATTTTCATGTTTCTTTTTAGAAAATGAAATTGAATAGCACTACTTCTTCATATCCAGAGAGCTTTGAGGTATTGTGTAACAATAAACTGTGTCCTGAAATCTGAAGACCATTTGCTCCTCTTTAGACTCTGCCAACTTTGTAAGTTGGTAAACTAACCAGAAATAGAAAGCACACCACGTCACCCTAATTTTTTGCTTCCCAAAAAGCCAATATTCATAAACCAAGAATAGCCTAGTTTTTAGCCCTGCAAGTCATAAAGGGATCCTGAGTTTGAATAACATTCTAGGTTTGCAATTTCTGGTCAGTTCATCTGAAAGCAATGGAGGAGATGAAACAATGGCTTTTATTAGCCAACACATGACTCCAGCGCAGCGTCAAAAACTGCAATCACCAGGAAAGTATGGGTAAGTTGGATTTAAACACCTAATGGAATAGAATAATTATACATGTGCAACACTCAGCTATCCCTACTTTCAAACCAAATTGCCTGACCTATTATCACATTTAATTTAGCAAATGCACATTATAGAGAAAGGTTATGTATTATGAACTAAAAACAGTGGCAAGGAGGGCCAAAGTTTGGTCCTGCATGGCCACTGAAAGTAAACCTATCACTCCCATAGACCTGTTAAACTACCAAGAACAACAATCCAGTTAAGAACAGGTACGTGTGTAGTTAATTAACAGCCCCTTCAAATATCTATATTTCATCAGGACTTACAGGCTTGTAAGCATGTGCAAAACTGCAGCCAATATGATTAGAATGTGTCCATTTTTATACCCCTAATGACTGTGATTCCTACCCAACACTTTAAACATCCCAAGTCTGAAAAAAAAAAGAAATACATTCCATTAACTCTGAGGATTGAGTAGACCACCAAACATAACATTTTCCTCCATTGTGATCTAATTAATAATGCACAACTCATTACAAAACCCATTTTTCAAGCCAGGCAGACACACCAAAAGCAATGTTAAGAATCTGAAACTAACAATACTATCAAAAGAATTAAATCTGGCATTTTTGTTTCCATTCATCAGTTTTTAGGCACCAACATTCACAGAAGCAGACACATCTCAAAACCCTTCATTCAATTGATGGTTTTTACAGGTAAACAATCCAAATGTAAATTGTTCTGGTTCTCAATTACCTCTTTCATACTGACGCCTGATTTAAAAAATGTTTCTGTAATGCATTGCTATTACACATACTTCTTGAAGACCTGTGCTAAATCAAGCACTGCTCATTCATATGACTATTTGATCTCAGTTAAAAATTGATAGAAGCATGGGTGAGGAAACTGCCACACTAAACCAGTAGTTCCCAACCTTGGGTAATCCAGGTATTCTAGCCTGCAATTCCCAGAAGCCTTCACTGCCAGCTGTGCTGGCCAGAGTTTCTAGGAGTTACAGTTTAAGAACATCTGGGTTATCTAAGGTTAGAAACCACTGCACAAAACTGAAGCTGGCTGTCCACATGTCATGATGACAACACCTTTTATTAATGGTTGCTATATTATATAGCATAAATCATGTGAAACAGAACAAATGCAAAGCAGTGTAAGAGCAATCAGAAGTAACAAAGTAGGTTGGTCACATGATGATGAAGAAGAAGAAAAGAAAAGAAAAATATGAAAGAAAAGAAAAGAAAAAGACCTTGGGAAATTAAAGGTATAATTGCCTGGTGCGGTTCTGACATCACAGAATGCATCAGAGTAGTTACTCTGGGGACAACAACTCAGTCAATGCCAAAAAGACAGCAGTTTGTCAGACCACAACTCTTAGTAAGAAGAAAAAGAAGCAAAAAAGGATGAGAAGAAATACAAGAACTTGAAGCTCACTGTAGCCCTTTCATGTATGGGTTAGTATACTTTCAGCACATGACCTAAGTGAATTAATGGGGGGGGGGGTTTGTTTAAGTTATACATGGACATGACAGCAACATTTATATTTTATTTACACACGTATTTCTGTTACGCTCAAAATTTAGGAGGCTGAACAACAATTAAAAAAAACAACAAAATACCTTAATATTCTAAATAATATTTTTTTAAATTATAAAAGCCTTTCTAAACGGATAGGAATTTTCTGTATACTGAAATACCACAAGAGAAGGGGCCATAAAGTCTCTCCTGTACCAAAACATTCTCCAGTTTAGATGCAGCCACAGGAATGCCCTTTCTCTCATCGCTAAAACTGCATCTCTATCATAACCAGGACACAGGAAAGGGCTTCTACGTCAGATCTTAAAGCATAAACTTTCTGGCAAGCAATGGGGCAGTCCCAAGTTATCTCAGCATCACTTTTCCAGTAACTCTCTTCCAAGACAGATCTAAAAAACTTACCTTTCTCTCCCCTTTTCTACACACTATTCTTCTATCTCAAGAATGAAATTTTAAGCTACCTCATGCTGATTAAAATTTGATACAGATTCAGACAGAACAGCAGGCCATCAGTCAGCCATCCCTACTCTAAAAGGCATATTATTAAAATGCAAAATGGTGAAATTCCTTCAGAAGAGAATTAAACCACTAGCAAGCACTTTAGGAAATCCTACTGCTGGTGTTTTAAAGGATTTATCCAACTGAGTTAGTCGATTAGCAGACAGTTAAACCATTGTGGATATGCACTCTGAATTATAAATTCTCCAGTGTGTACTCTGAAAACCTTAGATGAGCATACATTATAACTTTATTTATCTTATACGGCCAGACTGGTATCAAATACCTGTGGATAATCAGTTGTTTTATGAACACAAATCTTATTTGTACAATCATATACATACATGTGGGCATGCATTGTTGATTTAAACAGTTAAATTTGTTAAGAGGCTAGAAACTGTGGTTCAATACTATCACCTATTCTCCTGAAATGAAAGCAAAATAAATTCTTAATATTCTACTACACACATACTGAAAATAATTTTACACTTGTTATTTTCTGATACCATAAGGTCTTTTTCTTTTTTTCTAGATTTCCTGTCCTGCTTTCTGAAATATGCTGTGACATGCTTCACACTGTAGTCTTGATAGATAAAAAGGATAAATGGAAAACTGAAATAGACTGCATTTATTTTAAATGGGTAATTTTCTCCTGTGCAAAATTCCCAAGAGACCAAATGAGAATATTTATTTGTAAATATCATATATCGCTATCAAACATAAAACAATCTGTGACAAACCAAATATTTTATATTGCTATGAAACCATAACACTTTGCTACAGACTCATTTCAGATACTCTAAGCAAAATATTTTAGTTATTTGTTTGTTTTTAAAGAAAAACTCTCAAAACTTTCCAAACCAAATAAAAACAGGTTCTGATACAAGTGGAGGGAGGAGATATACACCTGACTTTCACCATGATCAGCAATATTAAACCATGAGGCTAAGGAATATGAGAACTAGGGGCCTTCTTAAGGGGAGAGGCATAAGAAGTAATTGTTCCAAGATTCACATATGAGGGATGGCCCAACCATGTATAGAGCAAAATCAATATTAATAGATACTAGATTTTAAATGATCTTTTAATGCCAAATGTTTTTACAAAGTATTTGGAATTTTGGAAACTGTAAAGGTCTATGTTTTTCCCCCT
This sequence comes from Intellagama lesueurii, assembly GCA_037013535.1. NCBI lineage: Eukaryota > Metazoa > Chordata > Lepidosauria > Squamata > Agamidae > Intellagama > Intellagama lesueurii. The sequence goes on along the minus strand of JBAJHW010000004.1, from coordinate 171,236,543 downwards.
GTGTGATTGGTCTAAGGACCATAAGATTAAACTGTACTGTACTTCAGGGTACTGTACCATATTAGTATTACTGCATTGTTGTAGCCTCTTTTCTTTCAGAATCCCACTAACCTGAGGGAACATAATGGAGAATAAAAATCATCGAACAAACTCTCCTAGTGTCTTTTGATAGGACCCGATTGCAGACCCAGTAACACAAATAAACAGCAATGTATGAGCTATCCAGTCTAGTTGGCTGGATAGCTCAATGGTTGAAGTATCTGGCTACAGAGACAGAGCTTGGGAGTTCCATTCCCCACTGGGCCTTCTGTGATAAGAGCCAGTCTATGTAGTCATGGGCAAGCTGCACAATCCCAGGATGCTCCCAGAAGAAGAGAATTAATAAGCCACTTCTGAGTATTCCCTATCTGGAAAGCCCTGAAAAAGAATTGACTTGGTAGCACATCATGATGATGATGATGATGATATTGTCAGCCCATCCACAGTCAGATGTCATTATATTACACTGGACCTTTTTCCCTCCAAGGGAACCAAAACTGAACTATTCTTCCCAGAATCGCAGTATACTACAAATGGACACAGCTTTAATAAAGTCTGCCCAAATGATCTGCAAATTTCTCTGTCCCCTTAACACTTGCATAGTGAAGATGGTGGCAGAAGAAAGAGCACAGCTATAGACTGTGTGGTAGTTATGAGCCTGGAGCAAAGGAGGAGGGCAACATCCTCTCCAAAAAGCAGCTAGACTGGCAGCAAGCAGAAGCAGACACGAAAGGGGCATAGTTCCCCCCCCCTTTTCTTGTTCCTGCCACTTCCTTTAACAAGGTAGGCCAAATAAAAAGTGCTGAGGCACTCCTCCGTTTTCAAGACAAACAGTGGAGAAGAGGTGAAAGCAAGCAGCAGTGGCTTTGGATACCTGCTGCTCTGGATACCTGGGCAGGCAACATGAACTTATTGCCTGCCCACTCTTCTGTCAGAGGTGACTTTTGAGCCCACCCATTCCTTAGTGCCTGGACTCTGAGGAGCCCCCTCAGGGAAAGGTTGTCTGAAGAAAGAGCAACAGGCAACCAGAGTCGTTGCCTGCAATTGCCCACCACCCTCTGCCACTGCTTATCTTCACCAGCACCTCCTTGGTTTTGGAATTGGATGAAAAGGACTATAGGGGAGGGGGGATTGTATTTTGTTTTCTTCCCTCCTCCTCCTGTCCTTCCAACTGCTGCTGGAAAGGTGGCAAAGAAACCTAACTGATTAGTTGTGTCTCCAAAGTGCCTCCTCCCTTCTCGGAGAAAGATGTTGCAAGCCAAAGAGCAGATGAGAAAACCAAGTGACAGAGCTAAGGTCATTACCCTATGCATACTTGTGCAGGAATAAGCCCACTCTGCTATCCCATTACAAAAGTCTTTTTCCCTGCTGATCTTCTTTTACTTGTTGCAGTACCTCCACCACTAGAGTGTAGAAAATCCTTTTTTGGAATAAAAGTCCCTGAATCCCCCCAGCCAGCATGGATCATAGCATGGCTACAATCTCTGAAGCCCTTCTTTCCCATACAGGTGAAGAAAAATAAGGTATATTGCATAGAAACACACTATTTAGAAGTTGTCTCTCATTATCAATTGATATTTTTGATACTCCTCTGAGTGTGACAATGACCATTTCTAATGGCTACTAAAGAGATACCAAAATATCATCCCACTTTCTGCATAACCACTGCAAAAGTGTATAAAATGTAATAGCTGATGCCTCTTTGAAAGGACTTCAAAACAGGAAAACCATTGGACAAGCTAAGGGAATCCAGGCTGCCCTTTGCAAAGATGGCAGCTGCAGCTTCTCTACTCTAAATGAAGCCACAGCCACATCTTTGCAAGGGGCAGCCAGTCTCCCTTTTTACACGCCGTGGCTGCGGAGGCCAGATGGAGACCCTGGCAGCAGCGGCAGCGATTACAGTAAGGGGGTGTCGGCGGGGGTGGGGGCGGCAGTGCGGGGGTGGCAGCGGGGCGGTGGCAGTGGCAGCAGGGGTGGCAGTGGCAGTGGGGTGGTGTTTTTTTTAATAACCCCCCCCCACGAATCGACGAATAACTTCATTATTAGTCGCTTCATGGGGGCAACTTCGTGCAACCTTTGACGACTCACGAAGCAGGACGACTCGCCAAAATGGTGAGTCATCCCCATCTCTAATGTTAACAATGGAGATGATGGGAACAGTGAAGAAACATTGTTTGGCAGTGATTTCTACATTAGCAGTAAATTTCCAGTTTAGTAGGAAACCACAGGACAAATCATGAGGCAGTGCTAGGGGCCTGAAATCAGAGTGTAAATTTGGTTTCTGAAAATGATATTTGCACGAAGTGTTCTTCCAATCTGGTTTGAAGCACATATTTTCTCAATATGGGTATTCATTTTCCTTTTGCAAAAATATTCCGTGATTTGGCAGTCTGAAATGTACTTCACATCTCATTTACAATCATTCCATAGCTTCTTTTAACTTTATATTCTGAATGTTCTTCTCTTAATGAAGTTATCATTCAAGAACATAATTTATCACTCATGAAGACTAAGATTAATCACTGAATTAGACTGTAACCTCTCAGACAACCTCAACCCAACATGCTGAGATAAATACTGCTACTTAAAAGGTGTCAAGTTCTTCTGGTAAATCAGTTCATTTAACTTTAGATAGTAGTATGATATTTGTCTGGAAGTAAAAACTTCAGAAAAATAATGTAAAAGATATTCCAATGTCTCTGCAGCATATTCTGTGCCTCATAATTTGCCAAGAGTTGCAGAATGATTAAAGTGGAGTGATGCCAGGCTTGCAATGCAACTAATTAATTTTAATTTTCTGCTGTCAAGACAATTCCAACTTATGGTGACCTGTCCCAGGGTTTCCTAGGTATAAAGTGCTCAGAAGTGCTTTAATAATCCCTTTTTCTGGGGTCAGTCTAGGACTGTGCAGCTTGCTAAAGGCTTCACCAGCTGGCTCTTCTCCCAGATGGCACAATAAGGAATTGCACTCCCAACTCCTAAATATTACAACTCATTAAGCTATCCAGCCAGATACAACTAGTCGTATACAGTTGATACTGTTGACCACAGTATCATTCTGAGATTGCTATCTAGGACTTGTGGGCTCCATTCTGCAGTGGCTCCAGTCCTTCCTCAGAGGACAATCTCAGATGGTACAGCTTGGGGAGGTAGTCTCTACCTCTTAGGATCTCCATTATGGGGTCCCACAGGGATTGTCCATTTCCCCAATGCTGGGCGAAGTCATACGGAGATTTGGAATATATTTCATCAATACACGTATAACACACAACTCTATTTCCCTTTTTCTTCTCCAGATGATGCTGTACAGCTCTTTGAGCAATGTCTAGAGTTGATAATTGACTGGACAAGGGCTAATAAACTGAAACTGAATCCAAGTAAGGAGGAAATCCTACTGCTGAGAGGACTGTTTGACCACTTAGAAGGATGTTTACCTGACCTTGATGGGGTTACACTCTCCCTGAAGGACTGGGTTTGCAGCTTGGGAGTGTTCTTGGACCCAGCTCTCTCTATGGAGGCACAAATACCTGTTGTATTCAAGAATGCCTCTTATCAACTTTGGTCGACTGCCCACCTGGATAAGAAATGCCTAACAACAGTGGTTCATGTGTTGGTAAGCTCTAAAATAGACTACTGTAACACACTGTGTAGAGCTGCCCTTATTCATTTTTGTACAGAAATTTCAGCAGGTCCCAAATGCACTGCCAGACTGATTACAGGTACCATCAAATATGAACATATATCCCAAGTCTTGGCATGCCTTCACTGGCTCCCCATTAGTTTTTGTGCACATGATTTGGGCTTGTTTTGCAGCCATAGGACCTCAGCAGTTTGCAGTCATTAAGTCACCATGAGGCCATCTGTCTGACAGCTAAAGCTTGGCCAAAAAACTTTCTTTTTCACATGACTGTACATGAAATGTGTTGCACTGAAAAATTACACAAATGTATCCTATTTCACTGACTCATAATGTTATTGCAATATTTCTCTTTACCAATGATACATAAGCTGCCAAATGTAGAAGACCTAACAGATGCTCTACCAAACTCACCAGTTCATATAGATAAAGCATACTATTTTTTGTGGCTCATTAGTGTATGCTGTGGCTGGCACCATATGAGATGCCTTGCACACTTGCTCTGTCATTTTATTTATCAGGAAGAAAAGTCTGGCAGTGTTGCTGTAAGTTATACAGTGTTCCTTTCAAACACTGCAATATGTAATCTTCCAAAAGTCAGCTTACATGCTGAGTGAGTAAGAACTGCTTTTGATAGCTCCAAATTTAAGTGGCACTAATTAAAGCTTAATAAAAATGGAAAAAAATAGAGGCAGCAATTAATTCCCAGGTGCACTAACAAAGTACAGAAAAGTAGGATCCTCACATGACATTGCTGGTGTCATTGTAGAACAGAAACTGACTAGCTGAAAATCTGTCAAGAAATGAGGGTGACATTCTCCCAGTAAAGCAGAATCATTCATGCTGTATGTTCAACAATGAGAAAGAGGAAACACAGATTCTGGAAAGGTCCCTAATTTCATGGTTTGGCAGATGCATAGTTAGGACACAAGATGAAGTCATGCCTATCAGGTGAATCTCATTTTGCAGTTAAGTATTAATCAGTGGGTGATACACTGTACACCTTACAGTCTGAAGGAGAATAATGGCAACAAGGGAAGACAGCAGGTTTCAGTCCCATTTGCACATTGGAACAAGGAGAGGAAGGATATAACTGAACTGCATATTGTCCTGTCTAAGTATGAACCGGAAACTGACATATTAAAAATAAATATTTGCCACAATAAATGTTGATTAAATAAAGAGCAGTACACTTTTATGAGTACCAGCTGGGTTACATTAAAGGAGTTAAAAAAAACAATGTGTTTTTCCATAATTATCTTGACGCTGGATTGAACTGGGGGCACAGATTAAAAATTAAGAAAAGAAGAAACCATCTTGTCCAAAATCATACCAGTTCTCAACTAACACAGATACCAATAAAGCCAGTAATTAAAAGAAGGTGAACAAATATAAGTGTGATTATGTTGCATATTTTTGCAATCTTTTATTGGCGTCCTTGTGCCTTTGACGCTGCTCTGCATTCCTGATTTATGATGCAAAGATGAAATCTAGAAAATAATTACACATTATCTTTATTATGACAACTGAAGGATGACAAATAGAGCACAAGCTGAATTCAGCAATCGTAGGACAAGTGGAACATAAAAAACAGCTTTCTGTTCCATCAGACCATTAATTCACCTAGCCTAATATTGCTGACCATGATTGGCAGCATCTCTCAAGGGTTTCATGGAGGATTGATTCCTGGCAATATCTGGACATCTCTGGTATTCTGTGGTGGCCTCCTATCTAAATACCAACCAAATCCAGATGTGCTTAGTTTCTAAAATCAGTCAGTAGCAGGTACATTCAAGATGGGTAATGCAATTAAACATTATTCCTGTCCTTCCGAGGAAAGTTCAGTAGATTCTTCCTGGTCTTATTCAATTTGCAACAGAAGATGTTTGTGTTTCAGGCAACCATTAGATCAAGACCTCTGATTTGTTGGTACTAAGTTTTTAAAATCAGTATGCTACTTAAATAATGCAAAAGTATAACGTTTATATAACCTCTAATGGTTTCCTTATGTAATTCACTTTAGGTATATCTACACAGAGTGGTGATACAAATTTTTGTTAACAGGCAAAGTACATTGAATAGAAAAAATATATGACAGCCAGAAAAACTGTAGATTTTGGCATAGAGAATCATATCCAGAGTGAACATGCAAATATGCACATAGTTCCCATTCACACACTTACTCAAGGTGTAACTGAGCAGAAAGTAACATGAATATTATTCACAGTTTGTCATGTGTGATGGTTTCACACCACTTGCTTTTTTATTCCTTTTGAAAGTTGTACAGTTCAGTTTATCCTTTTTGCAAATTGTATAGTTTTGCAAGTTGTATTGTTCAGATATAGCTGATTGGATAGCTCAGAGTTAGGTACCTGGGTGTGTAGCCAGAGCCTGGGAGTTCAGTTCCCCTCTGTGCATCCCAGAAGAGCCAGCCTAAATTTCAGGAAATAATGATGATGATGATGATGATGATAATAATGTGAAGTCAATTATGACTTATGGTGACTCTTTTCAGGATTTTCCAGGTAGAAAATACTCAGAACTGGTTTACCAGTTCTCCTAGGGCATCCTAGGACTGTGCAGCTTGCCCAAGATCACATAGGTGCTATCCAGTCAGCTAAGTGTATATAAGTCAATCTCATTTATTTCTCTTAGTCCGTGGCTTACTCTGAATCATGAAGGCAGTGACTTCAAATTGTATTGAACTCCAATTATTTATAGCTTTTAATTGGCTTCTGGATTGTTCTGTGAGTTCTCTGCTTGATACTGTCAGCTATCTCAGCAGACATTTAAGGACATGACATTACAACCTTATGATCTTGCTCAGCACCATCAGTAAAACCACAAATTGTCAACTTGAAACGCATTTAAGACTGCTGCTGGATTTGTTTTTCAAGCATAGCAATATTTCTTGGAGTGTTTTTGTCACAGACATTGCTAAAACCATAACTCACTTATGATATACACTCCTATTTAATCTTTGAAGAAAACCAGAAGAGCTTTCAACAAACCTCTCAAAACAGTGGCTTATTACAGAGAAAGAAAAAAGAAGCATGTCAAGCATTGCTCTTTCATTACTAACCAGAGTTATGTGTCGTCTCTTGCTGTTTTGTACGTAACTTCAATTTCTTCAAATGGTATTTTAAAAATACCTTCAATAACCCTTGGAATAACCCCTAGAAAACTATTTTTTTTTCTACACAGCTGTGCTGCAGAAAATTGTCTTCAATTTCCTAGAATCACCTTCCTAGAATATTCTCTAACCCTGTAGCCATTTCCTGAAATTTAAAAAGTATTATTTGGCACATTTTCACCAAAAAGCATAAAGTCTCCAGATACATATAATTTCACTTGTTTTCCATTGATAATAGCAGCTAAGTTTTAGTATAAATGTGGCTTTTAAACAAGAAAAATTCTAAATCCCAACATCATATTGGCAAATGCCCTCCCTCAGTGATGCTTGAAGACAAGCTGTATAGCTGTCTGAGGCAACTTTTTGGAGAGGATGGGGGCTGCAATAGGAGGAGGGACCACCTACTCCTGATTCAGTTGTCAAAAGCAGTTCCACTACTAGATGAACATCGCTGTTTCAGCCCTTACCCATCTAAACATTTTACCCAGGTCTGTGTCATTTTCACACTATCCATCTCAATTAATTTAATTTACCAATGGTTTGCTTCACAGTCTATGAAAGGTTCCTCTCCCCCCCCCCCACTTTCTGACATGATACAGCACACCATCCCTAAAACATCATATGAGGCTTATCTTAGTCCTCCCTTCATACTGAGACTTCTACCTCCTGTGTTCTTCAATTTTTTGAGCCACACCTCTTCTATCCTTCCCACAGAGTTATCTTTCTAAGAGTAACAACAAATATCCATGGGAACGCATATTGCCTGCTCTTACAATGTTCACCCTCCAGCGATGTGATCTCCATACACTTACTTCAACAATCAGATATGCAAATGAAGCCAGTGATTACTTTCCAATGACCACTTGCACTTAAAACTTTTAAACAACCTTGACAATCAGTTTTCTTTTGCCACATGAGGAAGCACTGCTTCTAGATACAGAATCAGTTTTTTGGCCAGTCTGGACATAAATTGATTGTCTCCTTTTCCCAGTTCCTCAGTCTCTGGGATCTTGGTTCCATATATCCTGAGCTTTCCCCCCCCCCCCCAATCATCCTTCAGCAATATTCCACCCTATTTTCCCCAGCCTTACACAAAATACTAACCACTCCTCCTTCACAGATGCACTGTCTTTCAAAATTATACTGTATCATCCACAAAACTGAGCACAAAAAACAGAATTATGAATTATTTGTGTAAATCCCTACCATTTTCCAACTGCAACCAAACCAACAATCACCATACTGCTAGTTCTCATACAAGCCATCCAGATATTAGAAACCAGCTGGAAACCTGCTCTCAGTGCCATACCAAGGTGTTCTTTGGTTTGATTCTGAAAGCCACAATGTAGTCATAGTAGGCACTCAGTATAAGCAGCTTTCAGAACAAACAACAACACTGGGCTTTTAATAGCCATTAATATTGCTACTGCAATTTGTTTACTTCTAATGGAATCAACTTTATTATACAAATACCTGTTTGTCCTGTTGTAAAACTCTCTGAAGATTACTGCAGAAAGTAGGATACAAATAAATTGTTTTCAACATTTCTTACAACAGTGCATGTAATTTCACCCAAACCACATGAAAACTGTCACACATAAATCATCTGCACTTGGAACTGTATCCTGTGAAAGTTGGGACTGAGCCATCTGAAGAACCTTAATTGTCTTCTCAGTCCTGCTACCCACGGAGACACATAAAACACAGCCTTGCTAAACAGGACTTTCTTGGAGACTGCTCTGTATGTCTGGGACTCCCTGCTAAGACTGAATAAAGCTGCTATGCTCTTTGTTGCACTTCCCCCTTTTATTCAGACAAGTATTTGGCATTTAAGATGAATTTTTGTTGAATTGGTTGGGTACGATTAATTCATTTTCACTGGTGCGTCTTTAATCTGTTTCTATAATTCAATTTTGTTTTATGTGAATTTTATTACTGTTAGGCACCTTGATTGAAAAACCTTGGCAGATACAGAGTATATAAATATAATGAACAATGCATACAAGGAGCAGGATTTAACTGAGTGCTTTTGCTCAAGTAGTTCCTGCAAGTGCAACCTCCGGGGCAAACTCTGTTTCCTTTTGCACCTTCCAAAGCAGAATCTAGATGCCAGTGACGGCTACATGGCCAGTGGAGTTGTAATGCTAACATTTACCCTGAAGTCTTCATTGGAACAACAATTAGCAGATGCAGTTGGGAGCACCCAAATGTGCAGCATATAGTCGTTGTATAGAAATAACATTAATTTTGAAGGTAAGTTTTTGCATGGCAAACTCCAATTTGTGGTGCAAACACAAGTTATTTGTGTTTAACTGTTAACTGTTGAATGTTCAACTGTTATGAAAATTCAACATAAAGATATCTGGAGAATTTTAACTATCTCTGTAATCTCTTAATTCATATTGAATCTGGAAAGGAAAACTTGATGTTAGCTGCCCCTTTATTAATTGTACTGTGGCGCTTCTGACATGAACAAAGACTACCAAAGGTGAAATCTGAAACCTACACTTTTCACCTGAACCTGCAGCCCCTGTTTTGAAGCTTGCTTTAAACAAAGAAGCCTGGCCCACACATTTGGCCATCATTTTCGCAATTTTATGTTTCTTCTGCTCCACTCTCAGCTCGGCAGTGTCCAGGCTGATGAAGACCAATAGAGGATAGAAAGCTAGTTTATGTTTGTAAGTTTTTTTTTAGTGGTCTAACAAAGGTATTCACCCACCATTGCCTTCAGATTGTGCACACAGGCCACACAACCTTTTTTCTCTTTAACTTATATCTAGTAATTCAAATCTTCGGTGGGGGACCCTATGCCAATTTACTGTTTCCCATATTTTTATATAAGAGTTGATTAAAAATACATTTCACTAAACGTCACCTTTATAGTAAGGAATGAGGAATGATGTCATGTTCAGCTATAACAATATGCTCTGGAAGTACTGCACTGAAAAGTAGCCATTTGTCATTACTAGTATCAATAAAAATGTTTTATCTAGTTTATTTTTCCATTTCAGATAAGAACTTCCAAGTCCATTAAACAAACAGTTTCATTCTACATTGGTAACTGGAAACAAAGGAGTATTACTTCTTTAGAAGTTATGGTTACATACATTCTATATTTATTTTATTTCATTATAGAGGACTTTCAATTATTACTAAATTGTACATCCAAACTTTCAAAGCAAGCTATTCCAAAAACAATTTTCTGTTGTTCGTACAATAATCACAGTATGTGGGTAGGATGTCTATAGTCACAGTGACCAGTTGCCTCCAGCATACTGTCTCTTTGTCACTTAAACAACAGGGAGTCTTGGGGCACCTTCAAGACTAACAAGTTTTATTTTGATTTCAGCTTTCATGGATTTTAGCCCACTCCTAGAGATGAATGGAATAAGGCCTTACTCCATGCATGTGAAGAAGTGTACTGAAGCCCATAAAAGCAGGTGTCAACTAAAAGTTGCCGGTTTTGTTGCAACAGACTAAAAAGCCTATCCCACCCCAGATTTGTGCGTGGGGGGGTAGTTTTTTGCAGATTAAAGCAGTTACTACTCCTTCTTCTGTTTCTGTTTTAACCTGTAACTTAGGTTTAATTGAGGAATTTGGTGGCTATGGTACTCCACTCTTGGTATTGCTCTGCTTAAGGGAAGGTGGGTTCCACAGAGAAATTTTAAACAGTTCTGAGTTCAGTCATAGAGCAAGCAATACAATCGAGAAAGAAGCTTAAAGAGCAATGCAAGTTCCACAAGTTTTTACACAAGAGAAATGTTTCTGCCCAGCTGCGTTCCTATCTTGATGTGGGGGCCCTCACCACTCTGGTCCATGCGCTTGTAGTCTCGAGATTAGACTACTGTAATGCGCTCTATGTGGGGCTACCTTTGAGATTGATGCGGAAGCTTCAAATGGTGCAGAACGCGGCAGCCAGACTTCTTACTGGGGTGAGAAAACACCAACATATCTCCCCTACTCTGGCTGCCCTGCATTGGCTGCCAGTTCATTTCTGCATTGATTTCAAAGTACAAATGATGCCATATAAAGCCCTAAACAGTTTAGGACCTCAATATCTGGCGGAACACCTCCTCCCACCTAGATCTACCCGAATCACTCGCTTTAGTCAAGATGGGCAGCTGAGGGGCCTAACACCGAGGGAGGCCCGAAGAGAAAGAACAAGAAAGCGGGCCTTCTCAGCAGTGGCCTCTCGCCTCTGGAACAATCTCCCCCCCCCCCCGAAATTTGTCTGGCTCCCTCGCTGGGTGTTTTTAAGAGCCAACTCAAGACCTGGCTCTTTAGGCAGGCCTTTCCTCCTGTCAATATTTAATTTATTGTTATCCTTATGGTTTAAATGTTGTTGTTTATTTTATTTTATTATTCTTGTATGTTGTTAGCCGCCCAGAGTTGACTTCGGTCTAGATGGGTGGGATATAAATTAAATAAATAAAATAAAATAATAAATTTCTTGCAGGCTGGCACCCCTTCAGCGAGCCAGCAGTTTTTTCTTTCTCTCTGGGTCTGGATGGTGTGACCCCACCTCATCTCCCAACTAAGAAGCCATGCTTGCTATCACTTGTGACAGGCATTTTGCCACCCTGAAAATCCAGGATCTTAAGGGTCTCCTCCTCAGTGCCACTTGAGGCTCTGTCTCTTCCTTTTTGGAGGTACAACCACAGCTTGGAAATGTTATTTGTTTGGACTACAAGTCTAAGAAAGAAAAAAAAACATGTTGTCTGGGAGATTCTGATAGCCATAATTCAAACATTTGACTTTCCCAGGTTTGGGGCACAATGAATCTCCAGCATGCCTAGCTAGAGCCCCGTGATAGGTTGTTTTTAATATTTCAGCTTCTGTTGGCTCCAGGCTTAAGAGGGTGGATCAATATTTTGATATTCTGACTGCTGTAGTAGTGCTATATATACATTTAAAAATAGATTTGGTGTTCTTCGCATTCTCAGTACTTATTGAAATAGCTGCAGTGTAATATTACACTGCAAACTATAGTGATGTAATATTTATGCCTTTTACATTGTTTATTAATAGAATTGTTATATATGTGAATTTCCTCTTAGGTACCAAACTGAAATGTTACTGACAAATTACTGTATCAATTTTATTGTTAGACTATTTGTCATATGGTTTACTTGTTTTCCTTCTCTGCTTTGGTATGTTAATGTTAGCCATTTGGGGCCTCTATGTGAAAGAGAAAGCCCTATGCAAACGCAAAAGTATACTACTGGTATTCCCAAAATGTTTATGTAACTTGCAGTGGCCAATTACAGCTAACTGATAAGGTGTCAGGGTATGTCCTGGTTAACAGAGTACAAAGATGCACCCCAACATCACAAAATCTGATCCCAGCTGATATGATATCAGGCAGTAGAAATGTATTATACTTAACTGCTTACGCACCTGAAAAATACAACCAAGAGGTATTTATGGTACTTGTTTTCTACTGTAAGTTATTCAAGTTCTACATGCAGCATCAAAAGCAGATATATTAAAGCTTATCTCTTGAAGATTCTCACATTTGAGCATATTGAGAAAACATTTGGATAAATGAAAGAAAATGTTATAGTAACAATAACTAGTTTGAAATACGTATTCCTATGAAAATGATAAATGAGCAATTTTTGAGCAACTCAAAAAATGATAATCCAATTCATTTCTGAGGGATCTAGAGCAGTATCCTGCTAAGTGGTACCTGGGCTGCTCCAGAGCTATTACTGCCAGCACTACTCTATGAATGCTGACATAAGACCAAACAAAGGAAGTACAGATTTTAACAGTGAAAGGTTTCTCCATACCAAGTATATAATAAAATCAGAAAATCAATAGAAATTTGGCAACATTGTGCATGTGAGGGCTGATTAGATTCAAATAATCTTGTATATTTTGCAATCTTCTCTCAAGGAGAGCAACAAAATGGGGTCTACATAAATAAACTTAATTAATTTCACACTTTACACACTACATTTGTGACTGCTATTCCTTGCCTCCACAGTTTTCTCTATTAATCAAACTGAAGTCTTAATCAACCAGATTTTCATTTTTTTTTTTACTGAACTCTCTGAGCCCTCCAGTCATCACAGTCATCTTACTAAGCTTTGATCTGCATTTGGGTATATAAAATTGTTCATTACTCTGTCTTTTCTGAGTAATGCAGCATTTCCAAATCACAGAACTGTAGCAGTGAGATATCATATAAGTACTCCTAATGTACCCCAATAACCAAAATCCTGTTGCTTGGCACAGTAAACTGCACTACAGTAGGCCCACTGAATCAATGGGGAACTGGTGAGTCTCTTCCTCTGTAAGTTCCACTGAGTCAAATTGGCCTACTCTAACTGCAATTTAGTAAGAGTAAGTCACAGTTAGAGTAGGCCCACTTGAATCAACAGAAATTAAGCAGGAGTTGATTTACTATGCTAAAGTAAGTTGCAGTTAAAGTGGGGCCATTTGAATCAATGCAACTTACAGAGGAGGTGACTCACCAAATCGCCAATGTTCCAATGGGCCTATTCTACTGCAGTTTACTATGCTAAGCAACAGGATTTGGGCCAATAAATTGTTCTGTGCTGAAAACTCCTTCCATGAGAATTTTGATCATCCCCACAAATTTCATAGACAAGAAATTCCCATTGAAAATAATCTCAAAGGAGGACACATTTCAGAGAAATTCTTATTGGCTAGCATCAGGGTTCTTGCCCTTACCTTACTTAGGAGGTAGCTGAGGAAGTATGTTAATATCCTAACTTTCATGTTACAATCAGCTCTGTGATACCTGGCTCTCCCGCCACCCAGTTTCCCATATGGCAATCAAAATGGCTCCACAAAAGTTTTCTTTTCTTAGGGTTTTGTTTTTTTTCAGATCAGGAAGCGTGGGTAGTCAGGAAGCAACAGCATAATGGGAATGTGTAACAGAAAGGAAAAATAACCAAATGCAGCAAGTGTGGCCATTCTGTGGCATTATGGTAAGGCCAAAAATATCACCAAAGGAAATTTTAAAGGCCTTGAGCATAAAGCAGAGATAAATCATGGCACAGGGTTAGCTTCACCTTTTCCCAGGAGTCAGATACAGCACTGTCCTCCCCCTCTTACCTGCTACAAGGCTTACAGGGTAGATGCTTCATTATAAACATTTGCAGTAGAGACAAAATGTGTCTCCAATGGTCCCTCAAAATGTAACATTTGGAGGCCTGGGGAAGGTACTGAACCTTAGAAAACGACAAATGGAAATCTAAGATTTCTGAGAAAACTTTTTTCCCCTGAGAAACATGCTGATATTTATCTTTTTCTTACTTTCATAGATATAAAGGGCCACTTTGCAGAACTATTTCTAATATCTCCCTCCCATTTTTATTTTTTCTATTTTCGTTTCTATTTTTATGGATGGCTGCCTTCCTACCGCTACCATCCAAATGCATTACGAAGAGGGCACTACGGAAGGAGCAAAGTGGTGGTGAGGCTCTCAGCAGAATTGTTGTTGGTGTGAATAAAATTTACTTTGGGAAACAACAGAAGAAAGTAACGTTAATGTAAAGGATTATTTTTGTTCACATGCACACATACATCCCATGTCAAGCCATGTAGTACAATTATACGAAGAATGCTGTATAAACTCCATGCAGTTTGCTATCTGCTGTGGTCACACTGCTGTTTCCTACACTTACAGTTTAATGTGCAATACATAATGAAATAAGGACTAAGAGATACACAAGATTACCTTCAATTACCAACTGCAAGCAGTCCAAACATAATTTGTCACCAAAATGATTTCAAGCCAGAGAGTCCATGAAAAAAAACAACTGAACCAAACCAACTTCAGTTCACCACTATAAAATATATACCATTTATCTCCAAGTTTATTTCAAAGCAAACAGCAGAACAACATACATTCTCTCCGCTGAAAGCACCCATTCACCCCCAGAAGCAGCAATCAGGCACCCTCCATCACACCTCCAACTAAGGGTCCGTCTTCCTACCTATAAAATGTCCTTGCAATCAGTACCAGATGGAAAGGAAGCAGGGGTCTCTCTAATGGATTTAAATCCAGGGTTGTCCAAGCTGAATTCACTGTATGCTTATAACTGAACTCACTATTGGATGAACTCTGAAAACAAAATCTGGTGCTGTTACCCCAAATGGGTTCCTGTTCTTTATATCCTGGGGAGAGGGACCATGAGAGGGGAGAGAGAGAGCCCAGCCAGACTACTGACAAGAAGACCATACACCAGCGATGGCGAACCTATGGCACGCGTGCCACAGCTGGCACGCGGAGCCCTTTCTGCCGGCACGCGAGCCATAGGTCGCCAGATCGCTACTTCCCTCCCCCCCCCGCGCGCAGCCAAACCTCAGGAGGCAGCTGCAGCCGGTGCTGGCACTTCGGCAGGCGGATCCGGGGCAACTGGTGCTGGCAGAGGAGGGGGCTTGAGGCACCTCCCTGCTGCGATTCCCCCTTCCGCCGCCGCGATTCCCCCTTCCACCGCCACTTCCGGTTCCGGTTCCGCACTTCTGGGTCCGGGTCCGCTATCGCGGCGGCTGCACACCGCCCGCTGTTTTGTTTTTTTTTCCCCAGTTTGGGCACGCGAGCCCAAAAAGGTTCGCCACCACTGCCATACACCAATAATTTTGGGTTAAGCACTATTCATGTAACATTTATTGATGAGACATAAGACATAAGATATAAGACAAAAGGTACCAAGAGGCCTCTCTTTCATACTTCCCATTCACACAAGATACTCACTCATCCAGAAGGCCCTTCTCTGAGGGTGATCAATCCTCAGAAAAGGTGATGGGGGTCATTCCAGCGCTGTTCCAAAGCCCACCTGTTTCTTCCTGGGTCATCCTTCTTATAGGTCTTTTCCTTGTGGGCTGTGTTAATGGGCTAAACCTGGACTGGCACAAGCACACGGGGGGGGGGGGGGCAGACCCTGGCTTCCTGAGCAGATACAATCTGTTGTCATGCAGGAATGCTTCCTTTCACGTGTACAGTTTGTTCCATCTGCCACAGACTTGACATCAGCTAGCCTGCTTCCTCTTTCTTAAGCTTGCTTTCTCCAGTTTTAGTTAGATTTGGACTTCTTGCTCCAGTTCACTTCCCTCTTGTCTGGGCACAACAACTGCAAAAATCCAAACCTTTCCCCACACAGCAGTCTCTTATTAATAACGAAACTGTCTGCAACTCGCATCTTCTTTTGAAGCTCTGTATTAGGCACACTATCTCATCTTCCCTTGCGATTTCTCCATCTTCTTCTCAGGTCTGGGGTGCTGGTCTTTCTGGAACCCACACACACTCTGTCACACTCTGTCACTCATAACAGTGCTGAATGTCCTTTGATCATCCTTCCTTCCAATCTAATTTCCTTCTGTGCCACATCCTTATAAGCAAAGGCTGCCTCATTTCCAACACCTGTAAGCCACTGTGGGAGCCTTTTGGGGTGAAGCAGTGGAGTTAAATCTGATATATAAATTTAAACAATCCTCAATGCACCTCTTTCAGTCCATAAAATCTTGAATGCTTTTGGCTGCCCATACCTCACAAATACAATTTTCACCTCATATCCACTGCAAATAGTTTTTTGCTTTATTTTTAAGAGCAAGTTAATTAGTTAGTTAATTAACCTAACACCAGTAAACCAATTTTGGAGAAGAGACACACATAAATGAGGATTCTTGGTAGCTTTACTCAATTTTAATTATACACACAAAAATGCTCAGTACTATGTTTTATTTATGCTGTTGTTATCTGGCTTGAGCCTTGAGAAAAGGCTGGTGAATGCCTCTCTCTCTCTCTCTCTCTCTCTCTCTCTCACACACACACACACACACACACACACACTCACTCTCACTCTCTCTCTCTCACACACACACACACTTCCTCTTTTTTCTTCCACAAGAACAAAGTAATCACAGGTTTTCAGAAATATTGGATAGCAAAAGAACACTAACTGTTTTCTTGCTCCATTCTATCAGTTAATGGCTATGTCTTGTAAATACATTCAAGCACACTTCACTGACTCAACAAAGTACACTTGCTGCCTCCTATTGTGGCTTTTCCTCTTGATGTCCTATGGCTGCTATCTCTAGATGATAATCTCCAAGTTTGTATCACTTCATCATATGGGGCCAGAGGTCAAGGGGCACTCAGTGGATCTTTCACCAGCTGAGATTTTAGAAAAGAAGAAGAAAAATCAATTTCAATCATCATAAGATGAAACCACTGGTATGTGCACACACAGAAAAAGCAAAGATAGATTCCACTAAGAAAGATGAAAGCAATAGTTCTCCTTTACTGTCCTGAAATGGTCTTAAAACATCTCATAAACTAAACTGGTCCCTGAACTGTGAGAAAAATAAAATAAATAAATAGAAGATTCAAAGAACATGGTCCAGTGATAGAATGGATATCACAAGCAGCAAACTTTGAGCTCAAATTTGATGATGGCATACATCTACAGAAAGCATATGCTATTTCATTTGCCATTTAAATAATAAGAAACATATTGGCCTAAATCCTATTGTATGATTTACCTCGGGGATGATGGTGACATCACCAGAGGTTTTCAGTAATTAAATATTTCCCCAGTGTCCAGCTCACAAGTGATCATTTTTCATTGGGTGGAAGCCATAGGAGCCAAAGATGAAAAGGTGAAGTCTGTTATTGCCACAGCCAGATACCTAAACCACTAAGCTATCCAACCAGCTCCATATATATTGAAGACTATATATGGCAAGCAGAAGCCTAAGATAATGATTTTAAAAAAAAATAGCAACGACTCTTTCCTATTACTTTTCTTTAACTGAATATAAAGAGAACGTAGCAGATTTATACTTGCTTTGCTGGTTTTTAAAAAAAACTCCATAATATATTCTGTGCACCTTCAATGATTCTGTATCCAACAATAGAAACATACTGTGCAACAGCTTGTGAGATGAGCTTCATCAACAATAACTAATTTTTATTCTGTTTGAATGGCAGAAGACAATGTAGGTGATTAACTACTGCAGACACATAGTCAGAATTTAGGAAGCCAGCAAAATAATTATAGCAATAATAATGATGATGCCTTCTGAAATAAATATTTAGATTAGGATCTGTTTTGTAGAGAAAAAATATTTGTTTCATTCTACTGACAGATTTAGAAATGACAAGCACTTCAACAGAGCAGTTGACTTTACTGTATAAATGGGCTATTAAATATTCTTTCATCTCTCCCCACAATTGTTGATAACTGCCTAGCACAGATTGCACTTATGACCTTATGCAATGAGTTTGGAACCTATTCACATAGGCTCCTAGACAGAAGCTATATTAAATGTACAAAGAAAACAGATAGAATCAACAGGTGGGATCCAGGTCCACTACTTTCTAAATGCTTTCTAACAGCAGTTATATTCAGACAAAACCCCACTGATCATAATAGAGCAATCAACAGATGGACAGAACATTATTCTTTCTTTCACAACTGCATGAAATGTGTAGAAGCCCTTCTGAAGCATTAAAAATTTTACACAGCTGAAGGATGTGCATGACAACTGACTGTTATGGGCAGAACTGAGGAACTGTGCTTGTGGCTACTGCAGCTCTGTGTATATGTAACACAGTCACACACAAGGCTCAACAAAAATGCAAAATCAGAGGGGCAGAATATTATTATTCAAAGACCCCAAAATCAATAAATATTTAACAATGAATTGTTTAAAAAGCAGTTTGCATAACTTGTAAGAAGTGACTTAACTAAGTAACAAAGTAACAACCAAAACAGACATAAACAAACAGCAAGAGTAAATTAGAATTACAAAATGAAGCACAGGATTATAATCAATAGCTGGATGAAGAAAGTGTCAGAAACAAAACAAAACTAACACCAGGAGCACAACTCTTTCAATGTTTCTTCTTCTTGAAAAGTCAACTTGCAAAAGAACAGGAAAAACACTGGAATGATTTCTGACCTCAGCATAAGAACACTGTGATGAACAGAACAACCTTGGTACAGTCACTGTCGGTTTTAAAGTACAGCTACCATATCATATCATACCTGAGGCAAAGGCAACACAGTCCTCAACTTTAAATGTGACTTTCTTGGTTTCAGTGTTAAGGTTTATTGGGACTATCAGTTTGGATTCTGTATAGGGCCTAACATCCCAGAGAAGGACCTCAATTTCCAGAAAGCCATCTCATATTATGGAGGAATGCATTTGAAGGGAAAATGAGGTCTAAAAATCCAGATTTTCTGCACCTGTACAGAGGCATCTAGGGATCTATAAGGACAGATGCACACCCCAAAATGGAATTTGTGTCTGTGCAGTTTACTAGCTGCCTCCGAACAAATGACAGTTTTGAACTGGGCAAAACAGATGGGAGGGGTTTCCTCCCATTTTTTTTCAGCAGGCATTCTGAGTTCATTCAATCATTACTTTGGTAGCAAATAAAATAAAATTTCCATATGAAACTTGGAACTTGTGTCTTACAGCTATAGACTTTTCAGTGGTTTTTAATATGGTGATCCCGACAAATTCTTGCACTTTATGGTCTTTTCATGAAGAAGAGGGGTTGAGCTCCTGATACATTTTACAACAGAAGCAGCAACCCACAAATGAGCAGTGCCTTTAAAAAGATGAGCTTCAGCAATCATACACCTTTTTTAAATGGACAGCAGAGAGCAGCACAATGATGTTCAGGAGATGCATTAGAAAAATGACAGATTGCAAACCAAGATCATCCCCAAGTATCTATTGGTTTACGCTCAAATCAAAGCCGAGCAGAGTTGCACATAATGATGGCTTTCTTCCCTCCCCCTTTCATTTGGACATCAGAATCCTTCTGTTAAGTGCTTTTGAAATCAGAAAGATGGTTTGACTATTTGATGTGCAATTTACCTTATGAACAGCCCCAGGGAACTACCAAAGCATCTGCAACATAACTGTGCTTAATAGTAAACATAGAAGAAGAAGAGGTATATTTTTGCATGCTGTCACAATAACATGACATTATATACAGCTATAATGGAATGATGAGAATGATTACTCAGCCACGTAGCAAACTCAGTTTCCATCAGCATTCCAATGGGAAACCTGGATCTTGAAGATCTCTTTCCTTTTTTAAGTCCACACAATCACGTCTTTTTTGTTCCCCACCTTATCCTGTACATTTTAGAGTGTCAAAGGGATGAGCCGCAGAACAAAACAAAAGTCAAGTCTGAAAAAACAATGCAAATCTATCTGATTTCCAATATAGGGCATTCGAATCCAGAAGAAAGATCCCAAGATTGGGCTTAAAGAGACAGGCAGCACAACTTCCCCTTTTAACACAGAGAAGGGTAATCTAATCAGGGATGGAGTACAGTGAACACAAGACAAGTTGAAGATGAGCATGGGATGAACGCTGCTGTCAATGCCTGGAGAATTCTCCTAAGTGTGAAAATAATGAGAAGCTTGAAGCATTTTTCCTCACCAGAGCAATTATGGGAGGCCCTGCCCCCAATCACGCCTAGGCTCCGGGAGCCTGGGGTCCAAGGCAGCAGAATCAGAGCATCCACCACCTCCTTTTTGCCAGTTGCTGCATCCTAAGAGGGAAGGGGCGTGCTTCTTTCGGGATCTTATTCTATCGGTCCCTTCTACCAACAAGCTGGCCTCTCTCAACTACTCAGGTCCACACGTGGGGAACTCCCAACCACCTTTCTTAAAATAATGTCCAAATTTGGGCGGGGGGGGGGGAGAGAGAGAGGACCATCGCAGACAGGGAGAAGGGAAGGCGCCACTTCATCAGGAGAGTAAACCTTCACAGCATAGTCAAACTAAACACGAACTGGGGAGGGAGGAGAGGAAGAGAAGAGGCATGGTTCCCATCCTATAACGGAAGCAGGCGCACGCGTTTCCCCCCCCCGCCCCCATCTAGCGCACACGCTTACACGTGTCCACTTTGTTTTCATGCAGAAAGGAGGGCCGGGGGAAGAAAGCAGGGCGGCCGCCACCTGTTATTCGGCGGCACTGCACGCCCCCCCCCCTCCGGCGCGCTCGCCAGTCCAACCCTCAGCGCGACGGCGTCCCGAGGGGAGGCATTTGCACCGCTGGGGGGGGGGGGGGCGTGAGAGAGAGAGAGAGAAACGGGTGCCAAAGAAGGGGGTCACGGACGGACAATGGCCTCCCGACTTTTCCGAAGCGCCGGCCATGCCCGAGCCACGCGAGGGGAGCCGCCTCCCAAGGGCGAGAGGAGAGCCCCGCCGAGGTCTTCCAGGCGGGCACCCCGAACGACCCCCGCCTTTCGTCGCGGGCTGGCCCCCTTTCCCGTCCCGTCCCGTCCCGTCCCCGTGGAGTCTCCCCGCAGACTCACCTGGCCCGGCCAAGCCCTCCCGCCAGCCCATGGTCGGCGACCGAGGCGGCTCCTCCGCGCCGCCCGCCTGCTCGTTCCGCCGCCCGCCCGCGCGCTCGCCTCGCCTCGCCTCCTTCGCCTTTTCCCTCGCTCTCCGTCGCTCGCTCGCTCAGTGGGCGCGCTACTCCGCCAGCTCCTCCATCCCCCTCCGCTCGCCGGGTGCATCCGCCCCCTGCCGCCTCTGCCCTCCGAGGCCCCCGACGACGATGTTAAGCCGAGGCCAGCCAGAAAGGCGCGTGGTTGAGGGTGCGCGGTGTGGGGGGGGGGCGGGGGAGAGAGCGAGAGAGAGAGAGAAGAACAGCAGAGGAGACGCGGAAGGGTCGCTTCTCGTTGCTGCTCCCGCTGCTCACGCCTCCTCCGCCTCTGAGGGACGCTCAGCGGCGGGGGGGGGGGGAGGAAGAGAAGGGGATTTAGCGCCCTTTCCCCCACCCCCATTTTTTAATTCTGAAGCGTTGTGAGGATGTCCCCCTCACGCGACAAGCCGTTTTCCACAGCCAGAGGGAAAGGCTTCCCTGGCAGAGGCAGAAGCCGGCTCTCCCCGCGCACCCACCCCGCTTGCTTCCACATCTCTGAGGCTAAGCTCTTTGACCGTACGTTTTCCTCCATTAAGCTCTTCTTTAGGGGGAAAAAAAGAAGAAGGAGAAAAGAGGCCAACGTATAGGCGGAGGGCAAACTTTGCAAGAATGTGGGTGACTCTCCAGTGGCACGCGCGTGCCTTTCGTCACCGCTGGAAAGGGTCGCCCGTGGGGAAGGAAAGGGATGCCCGAGAGACACCAATACACAATGCATGCCTCGGGAGGGTTTCTCGTGACAAAACGCGCTCGCGTCCATCCCTGGTTTCGCTTCTGCTTTTCACACACACACACACACACCCATTCCATCAGTGGTAGGAAGAGTGAGGCTTCCACTTGGAGAAATCATTGCAATTTGCCAATTTTATTAGATGATTCAATTAAAGAGAAACGCGGGGAAATTATATATAGCTACAGACATTCTGTGCTCGAAGGGGGAAAAACAGCTTTAAACCTACAATAACAATTATACAGACAGATTATTTCACTCACACACACACTTCTCTCCTCGGGTCTTTTGTATCTTAAATAATTTCAGTTGAACAAGAGATCCCTCTCAAGCAAATTGATTCTGAAGTTCTTGTGTGCCAGTTTAAGGCATCAAATTCCTGGCTGAAATAAACAATGCGCTCTCTCTCTCTCTCTCTCTCTCTGTCCGTGCGTGTGCGTGCGTGCGTGCGCACACACATTGAGACAGGCACTCCATACCATCTATTTCATGTTCCTGCATCGTTTGCATGCTTTTTAATAGCATGCCAGATATTTTTCTTTAAGAAAGCATTTTGAGGAAGGATAAATCCTGAGGATAACTGGAGGCACAACGTGAAGGGAAACCCCTACTGAAAAGAGGTTCTTGGAAAGTGGATTGTTGCTCTTGTGTGCATTGTTTGCATTTGTTTTTTACTTTCCTAGAAAACATCATCATCATCGCAAATAATGTGATGAGAGTTGTTGTTGCTTCCCCTCCCCCCCCCTTGCTTTCTCGAGGCTTCTCTCAGTCATCCATGAAAATTTAATGAGGCATTTAGGGCTGCTACCTTCAGAGTCAATGAGCTGAGCATATGTAGTCTAATGCACTTGCTGCTAAGGCAATAGGTCTACTGCAAGCAGATCAGAAGTCATAGAGACGCTATCTTTTCAACACAAAATTCACGACCCATTAAACCTATTCTGCGATAGCAGCTTCTCTACAAATAGCACCCTCTCTGTCCGTTACAAAAGAAAGACAGAGGCGCCCATACAAGCTCCTGAAATAACCTGCAATAAGAATTTATGAAAGAGTTTGTTTCACAGATACATATTTTTAAAAGTGCCTCCAGAAATGTTTCTGTCAAGACACTCAGAGTTGAATCTTTCATCCGCAGAGAAACTTATGAGAAGTTTCTTTAACTAGATTTCAAGCCTGCTTCATTTGCTGTTTTTCCCATGCAAAAAGTATCTTCAAGTAAGAATGTGCATTCACTTTTGAACACAGAATGGAAAAGATGCAACTGGCACAGTTTCAGTGAGTGAGATGTGATCATATTTCATAATCTACTGGTAGTCTGCATGTTATTTCCATGTAAAAGCGTTGTTCCACATAGTGCAAAATATAATATGTAAGTGACTTTGCCCATATGGCATGTCAGTATGGGATTGGTTGGTTGGCTTTATAGAAACTCTCATGAGCATCTTAATGCTAATACTGACCTGCAGATTATGAACCAATCCTTGCACTGATCCCTTCTAAATTACATATCACAACAGAAGTGGGAGATCAACAAGGATAGCACAGTCCACTGTGAGGAATACAAAGCCAACATGATGACCCCAGTTTAGACTACCAACTGAAGATGAAACTATCGTATTTTTCCGTGTATAAAACGACACTTTTTACTTAAATAATTAGACAAAAAATTGAGGGTCATTTTATATACGGAAGGCAGCCGCTTTCCCTGCCTTTTGCGAAGCCACGGGGTAAAGCAGCCGTGAAAGGGCGGCACGCTCGCACCCCTTTGATCCTGAAGCAGGGGTGCGATCGTGCAAATTTTCTAATTTGGGGGTTAGAAAAGGGGGGGTATCTTATACATTGGATCGTCTTATAAACAGAAAAATACGGTATACTGTATGACACAAATAGCACATTGATGGAAATGGGAATTAGATAAACGGGAATTTTAGATTGTTAGTCAGTATTTTGTATTGTTTTGTATTGATGTATTTGTTTTGGAAAATAATAAAAAAAATTTAAAAAAAGGAAATGGGAATTATTTAAGTGGGGAAAGACATCTGATTATTATAACATGAGCTTTTCACCTCTGTTATCTTGCTAAGCAGCTTCCTTTGTTTTGTGGCTGGTCATTGGGAGATAAACACAGGCTTCATTTGCAAGCCTGATTGTTCAAACATAAAGTGCTTGGGAATTAGTATGAGCTTCTAATTACATGTTATCCAGATCATCTAGGCTTGTGCACTAGGTAAAGGTTCCCCTTGACATTTAGTCTGGTCGTGTCTGACTCTAGGGCACGGTGCTCATCCCCGTCTCCAAGCTGTAGAGCCAGCGTTTGTCCGTAAACAGTTTCCGTGGTCACGTGGCCAGCACAACTAGACACGGAACGCCGTTACCTTCCCACCATGGTGGTTCCTATTTATCTACTCGCATTTACATGCTTTCGAATTGCTAGGTTGGCAGGAGCTGGGACAAGTGACGGGAGCTCACTCCGTCACGTGGATTCGATCTTACGACTGCTGGTCTTCTGACCTTGCAGCACAGAGGGTTCTGCGGTTTAACCCGCAGCGCCACCACGTCCCTTGTGCACTAGATATGCAAAATATACCATATCAGAGATATTTCTACTCTTCTGGTATGGGCAGAGCAGCAACCTGTTTGCCCTCATGGTGGAGGAACACCAGAACTGTTCCTTTTGAATCCCATGCAGCATTTGTAGAGTTAAAAAGATGGCCAGTAATTTGGATTTTAAAAAAATCAAAGATAAAAAATAACATGAACATGCAGCTGCTGGCACCAGAGATGCTGAAACCTCCAATAAAGCCCAAGATCTTCCCTGGACACTCCAACCACTGAGGCATTAGGGAGGGTTCAGACTGATGTCACCACACAAGTATATATAGCATAATCCTCTCTGCCAGTCATTTTGTAGAGCTGTAGGACAAAGAGAAAAACAAATCTTTTTACATTGTAGAATATTATTCTTTTTTAAAATTTCTCTCACTCAGCTTAGTTTACTGAATTTTACTGAATTATCATTACATTGTAATTATACAGTATTATTACACTGTAGTCACAACCCTGAGTGCTCACTGGAAGGACAGATCCTGAAGCTGAGGCTCCAATACTTTGGTCATCTCATGAGAAGAGAAGACTCCCTGGAAAAGACCCTGATGTTGGGAAAGTGTGAAGGCAAGAGGAGAAGGGGACGACAAGAGGACGAGATGGATGGACAGTGTCATCGAAGCTACCGACATGAATTTGACCCAACTCTGGGAGGCAGTGGAAGACAGGAGGGCCTGGCGTGCTCTGGTCCATGGGGTTGCAAAGAGTCGGACACGACTTAACGACTAAACAAAGTCACAATTAGCTGTTTGTCTGTTTGTAGAAGGATGATTGCTGTACGGGCTTTGAGTGTATAGGTCACATAATTAGTGTGCTACATAGCCCGCCCGCCCCGCCAGGTCATAGCTGTTTGCATTTCCCCCTCATTTGCAAGAATTGTTTCTTCTTTCTTCCTTTTTTAAACTGGAGATCCAGAAACCTTCAAATACTATCACAGAACCAGGGACTGAGTGTGTTGGATGGAACAACGGTTGAGCGGATACACAGATGGTTAAAGAATCATACTCAGAGAGTGTTTATCAATGGCTCCTTCTCAAAGTAGGAGGATATAACAAATGAAATTTAACAGGGATAAATGTGAAGTTATACACCAAGGGGTAAAAAAAAACACACACACACCAAATGCAAAGTTATAAGATGAGGGATACTTGGCTCAGAAATGCTTCATGTGAAAAGGTTCATGGAATTATTGTTGACCAGTGGTTCCCAACCTTGGGTTTCCATATGTCCTTGGACTAAAATTCCCAGAAGTCTTCTGGGAGTTGCAATCCAAGAACATCTGAGGACCCAGGGTTGGGAACCACTCTTATAGACCACAAGCTCAATATGAACCAACAGGGCAATGTGTCCTCAAAAAAAGGCAAATGCTATTTTTGGCTGCATTAACAGAAATATAGTTTCCAAATCCCGTGAAGTACTAGTTCTCCTCTATTTGGCACTGGTTAAGCCTCGTCTTAAGTACTATGTCCAGTTCTGGAGACTGCACCTTGAGAAGGAAGCAGACAAAGTGGAACAGGTTCAGAGGAGGGAAACAAAGATGATAAGAGGACTGGAAACCAAGCCCTATGATGAAGGGCTGCAAGAACTGGTCATGTTTAGCCTTGAGAAAAGAGGACTGAGGGGAGATATGACAGCACATTTCAAATACTTGAAAGACTGTGATACAGAAGAGGGGCAGGCTCTCTTCTAGATCACCCCAGAGTGCAGGACATGTAACAATGGGCTCAAGTTAGAAAAAAAGCCAGATTTTGGTTAAATATTAGGGAAAATGTCTTAAGTGTTAGAGCAGTATGACAATGGGATCAATTACGTCAGAAGGTGATGTGTGCTCCAGTGCTGGGAGCGTTCAAGAGAAAATTAGACAAACATCAGTCAGATCTGCTTTGATTTGGAATACTGCATTGATCAGAGAGTTGAACTCAACTCCATGATTCTATGAATGCCTCCTAAACAATACAGGATGAGGCAGCACCTATATTTATGTCATTCATTCAAGTGCAGAGTAGGTTAGGGAACTTTTGCAGTCTCATCTGATTTGACCCTTTAAACAACATGATAATTTTCTCTGTGAATATGCTCTTTAGCTGTCTGTACATATCAAGCCCCTGATATTAAATAAGCAGCATGATTGCATGGCTTTCCCCATTTCCAGCATCCACACACTGGGCTGAATGTCTCTGAGGGATGCTTACATGCATAGAGATCTACACATGGAGGCTGGTCCCATGCCAAAATTCATGGCTAATATGTGGTCTTCAGCAGTGGGCAACCATACATCACCTAGGATGGGGCCAGTGCCTCTTTGATCACATAGACACCCCTCATATTTATAACATGTGAAGGGAGCAGTTGTGTGAGCATGACCAGATTAAGGAAAGTCAAAATGAATTGGAAGATTATTGAGCTATATGAATTTTTCAGTATTCAGTATAGTTATGTAATTAATTAATTAATTAGCAGATCTTAATTAATTAATTAATTAATTAATTAGCAGATCTTAATTAATTAATTAAGGGGATCTTTCTTTGCAACAGCTGCAAAACTGTTTTAATTTTTTGTTATTAGATTTATAATCCACTTTTCGACATAAAGCACCTATGGTGAGTTGTAATACTGGCCAAAATGCTGTTTTGTTGTTACACTGGCGGAAGGGAAATGGCATAACTTGCAGCAGCAAATTGCTGTTCCTGATTGACTAGTCTCCACTTGTATTCCTGGATGAGCACTAGATGAACAATGGCAAGCAATGAGGAATTAAAGTGAGGATTTGTCATTCCTTTTCCTTTTCCTCCAATGTAACCATGCAAGACATTTTTGGCCATTATATAAATAGACCAGAAAATAAGCTGCATTAAGAAGCTAAACCCAAATATAAAAGGTTAAAAGAACAGATAAGATCAACCCAACAAAACAAACCAGTAAAACAGAGCATCATCCATCTAAGGATAATTAAAATGCCCTTGAAGGCAGAGGAAAATAAAATTGCAATTCTGCTCATAGACCAAAGTTTTGTCTTAATGAAGCAATTATTGCCTGCCATGCAAATGAAGGGGCTACAAAAGGTTCCTTGAGAAGGAATTTTAGAACCTGAGTTCAACCATTGAAAAGGCTGTTTATCAAACATGGATCAGGTACTCCCATGACGGGAGAACACTCTCTTCAGAGTATCTCAAAATCGGGTCACATTTCTGTTCAAATTGTTGTTCCTTTGGCTCCCCTGGTCCTAAACTGCTGGAACAAAATATGAATAGTCATACCATACCATATAGTTAAGGGGGTGTCATTCTGATTGCTCCACAGAAATAATCATCAATATATAGGATGTGTCTCTCATGGCAGAAGATGAATTTTAGGAATATTCACCATACTCTCTGTCTATACCCCTGTCTATCTGTAGTTCAGAACTTTTATCTATTTTTCCCATAGGAAACAAGATCTGCTTCAACCCAAGAGTATAAATGATACATATGAACATACTGGATTCACAGTCCAATATAATTTTTTGTCTTTTTATTGTATTTGTACTCCCTTTTTCTCCCCGCCTCTCCTATCTCTCCCCTCTCCTATTCAAGGTTATAAATTGGTATTGGTGGCCTAATTTTCTCAGTGCAGTGGCTGAAGCAATATGACTGGCTACAGACTACAGACAGACAGGGATATTAGAATTATGTCTTTCAAGTAGTCCAGCAAACTGAACATTCCACCAGACCAAGCATGTACATAGTACAGTATAATTGTCATGGTTTAATCCATAGAATTTATAGTTTGATGAGGTAATTTAAAAGTCTCTGCTAGAGAGCCCTGATGTACTTCACAAACTACAACAAAGAATTGTTAAGTACTTTACCAAACTACATACTACATGTACTTCCCAAACTACAACAGAGAATTGTTATTCTGTAGAAAGATAAACTGGATTTAAACTCGCCTATACCTATGTATCATAGATGCACTCTGGTTGGCTTTCCTTAACCTATTATTTTCTAAAGGAAGCAAGTAGACCTTGCTCTGTGTTAGACTGTAAAAATTAAATATAACCCTCTACTACGTTGCAATAAAGATTCTAAGCAATCATTAAGACTGGAACCCAGTTGTGACTTGTGCATAGGTAGCAGCCTCATGGAAGTGCTGAAGTACTCAGTAAATATGCCAGACTTAATTTTTTTGAAACGAATGAAAACTTTCTGTGGACTCATTTCCGTGTTCATGGCTGGAATTTATTGATTCAAGTCATACTTTAGAAAAAATTAAATATAGAAGAGCAAAATTGTTCATGACTCTTCAATATGAATGCAAATGAACATGCTTTAATTATTCTGTGCAATTTTCTATTTAAAAAATAAAAAATTGAACAGACCTGAAATGTAATTTGAATTGCAATTCTTCATTGTACCCTTTCATTATGCAAGAGTTACCATAAGCAATCTGTTCCAATTTAATGCGAAATATTTTTAGTTCATAACTTTCTGTTGGTGGTAGTTGAATTAGGACATTTAAATGCCCACGGATCTTTCCTCTGAGCAGGCAGAGTTAAACAAACACTACTCTTGTGTAAATTCCACGAGTAACTCTTCTTTAAGAAGTCTGACATTTTTAGTTCAACAGGGTATACTCCCCTGAAAAAAAGTATTTCTAGAATTGCAACCACAGTGGAGCTTTTCTGGTAGGAAACAACATCTACTCCTAGTGAATGGTAGATTGGAAAGCAAGGACAGAATTGATGCTTTTGAATTGTGGCGCTGGAGGAGAATCTTGAGAGTCCCCTGGACTGCAAGGAGATCAAATCTATCCATTCTGAAGGAAATCAACCCTGAGTGCTCACTGGAAGGACAGATCCTAAAGCTGAGGCTCCAATACTTTGGCCATCTCATGAGAAGAGAAGACTCCCTGGAAAAGACCCTGATGTTGGGAAAGTGTGAAGGCAAGAGGAGAAGGGGACGACAGAGGACGAGATGGTTGGACAGTGTCACCGAAGCTACCAACATGAATTTGACCCAACTCCGGGAGGCAGTGGAAGAGAGGAGGGCCTGGCGTGCTCTGGTCCATGGGGTCACGAAGAGTTGGACACGACTTAACGACTAATTAATTGTTTATAAAAATTCACAAAAATTCACAATTTCCTTCATATTCAGGAAAGAAAGAACTTGATTTCCCCCATGCTAGAACTATTTGTATCTATTGAATTTGGTTGGAACAAATGTGGAGAATTTACATATAGTAAATTTATTGAAGTTTAGAACCACATAATTTGGGATGGAAAGAGCTTGAGGGAAATGAGGGGTCTGGGTCAACCTCATCTTTACCTTGCTGTTCCTGATTAATGAGTCTTATACACTATTGTGGATGTGGAATTGTAAATGGTTGTGATAAAAGTATTGTCTCCATGTGGAATTTGTCCAGTTTTTATCCCCAGATTCTCCACTTGCTTGGTTGCATTTGCCACTATGGGGGTGAGCAGTTGAGGTTCATAACAGAAGAACTATTTTAAGGTCAGACTGATTGACCATCAATACAGATTGGTCATCACTACAGAAGGGAATAGGTGAAGCACTGAAAGATATCTGATTGTTACAGCAGGACCTTCCACACTTTTCCCTAGCTTGCGTTGTTTTGTGATTGGCTGACAGAAAGCAAAATGAGCTTAATTTGCAAGTAAGATCGTTAGTCCATGAAGATCGGACAGAATAATGTCTCTGGGCACTAACATGATCATATCATTTAATGATGTGCTATCTATGAATACACAGTTTTGTCCAGACCTCTGTTGCTATTTATGCAAAGACAAAGAGGAGTCAGAATTAGGATCTCTTCTTGTCCTTTTGGGAGATTCATCTTAATATGCCTTTAATTTCCATAGGAAGCCATTCTGGGGATCAGGGGCTTTCTGCTGTATTTAGTTTCTCTCTCTTTATCTTCTGTACAGAAATATTTTTATGTCACAGAGGTTTGATTTATTGGTTTCCTCATCTTTATATATTGCTCTTATGTTTTGCTTTGATTAATGATTGTTTTAGGGCTTTGTGATAACATTTTATTTGATGCTTTTAGAGCTCTCTAATGCTTT
Source organism: Intellagama lesueurii (assembly GCA_037013535.1). Classification (NCBI taxonomy): domain Eukaryota; kingdom Metazoa; phylum Chordata; class Lepidosauria; order Squamata; family Agamidae; genus Intellagama; species Intellagama lesueurii. The sequence continues at coordinate 171,205,906 of JBAJHW010000004.1, read as the reverse complement.
AAACTTACTTGATTTTAATCCTAATGAAACTGTGAATAGAAATTTATTAAATATTTAATATCTGCCCACTATATTTGTGGAGACGGGGAGGGGGGGAGAGAGAAATGCAGACTACCTAAGCAAGATAATCCTTCAGTTTTTTCAACCTATCCTCTTGTGTTACACACACATGCTTAGAAAAGTGTAATGGTGCTATTAGCAGCTTCAGGATTCCATGTCTCATGTTTCATGCCAAAAATCCCAATTTATCTCTATTCAGAAAGGAGCCCAGTATTTTTCTCAGGCTGTATGTCAGCTAGGCTCAGCTGTCGCAGACTCACTGAAGTGTGAATGGTAGCTCAGGATTTCCCTAGTGATGATAAGCTAGGCAGTTGGAAATCCTGATAGTGAAAAACTGCATTTTTAAACCTGCAATCCTAAACATGCTTGCCTGAAGATAAATTCCACTTTTAAAAAAAAAGCCTATGGACATTCTTTCAGCTAAACATCCATAGGATTCCACTGTAATAATGGAATGTAACTCTCCTACACTGACAAGTAAATAACATCTGGTAATCAGAGTTTATTGCTGTGTTATCAGTCATCACTAAATCCTGTGGAAATGATTTTCATAAACTGATTACAGTTACTGTCTATGCTGAAGTCTCTCTCTCCTCCCCCCCCAATCCCCTTTCCTTGATAATATGTAGTAGAAGCCGCAGTATTGTTCTGGCTCACTTCTTCATGGCTAGGACTCCATGTGGCTAAGGTAGTGTCCAAGTCAGTGTGGTGTAGTGGTTAGAGTGTTGGACTAGGCTTTATTTTATTTATTTATTTATTTATTTATTATTAGATTTTTACCCCGCCCCCCTAGACAAAGTCTACTCGGGGCGGCTTACATACATAATAAAAACATAATAACATTAAAACATCATAACATTTAAAACAGCATAATTTTAACATTTATATTAAATTAAATCAGTACCAAGATGATAAGAGTAAAAATCAGTTATTGACTGGAGGGAAGGCCTGCCTGAAAAACCAGGTTTTCAAATGAGTTTTAAAAGCGCCCAGCGAGGGTGCCAGATGAATTTCAGTAGGGAGGCTGTTCCATAGCCGAGGGGCCACTGCCGAGAAGGCCCGGTTTCTTGTTCTTTCTTTCCGGGCCTCTCTCGGCGTTAGGCCCCTCAGCTGTCCCTGCTGGCTATTCCGGGTGGTTCGGGTAGATCTAGGTGGGAGAAGACGATCTGCCAAGTATCGAGGTCCCAAACCGTTTAGGGCTTTATACGTCATCATTAACACTTTGAAGTCAATGCGGAAACGAATGGGCAGCCAATGCAAGGCAGCCAGAGTGGGAGAGATATGCTGATATTTCCTCACCCCACTAAGGAGCCTGGCTGCCGCATTCTGCACCATTTGAAGTTTCCGCATCAATCTCAAAGGCAGCCCCACGTAGAGCGCATTACAATGGTCTAATCTCGAGATTACGAGCGCATGGACAAGAGTAGTGAGGGCCTCCCCATCTAGATATGGTCGCAGCTGGGCAATCCGCCATAGATGGAAATAGGCGGAACGGGCCACGGACGCCACCTGGGTTTCCATGGTAAGCGCCGGGTCCAGATGTATCCCCAAGCTGCGAACCTCACTCTTTGCGGTAAGGGTCGTCCCCCCAAAAGAGAGGGAGTCGCCCAAACCGCCGATGGAGGGACCTCCCACCCTCAAGACCTCCGTCTTGTCCGGGTTCAGCCTCAACCCATTCAACTGCATCCATTGCAGTACAGCCTCCAGGCAGCGCTGAAGGGACAGAACGGCATCCACTGAGGTAGATGAAAAGGAGATGTAGAGCTGCGTGTCGTCAGCATACTGATGGCACGAAGCACCACACCCCCTGATGACCCCACCCAGCGGCCTCATATAGATATTAAACAGCATTGGGGAGATGATCGACCCCTGCGGAACCCCACAACTGAGACTCCATGGGGCCGAAGCATTCTCCCCAAGCTGTACTCTCTGGGGACGGTCCTCCAAGAAGGATCGGAGCCAGGCAAGCGCCAGGCCACCGATTCCCAACTCAGAGAGCCTCCCCAGGAGGATACCGTGGTCGACGGTATCAAAGGCGGCTGAGATATCGAGGAGGACCAACAAGGACATATTACCCCTGTCGGCCTCCCTCAACAGGTCATCCAACAGTGCGACCAGTGCCGTCTCTGTGCCATAACGCGGCCTGAAGCCCGACTGAAATGGGTCCAGGGCGTTGGTTTCGTCCAAAAGTGTCTGAAGTTGGTCTGCCACCACCCTCTCCACCACTTTGCTAAGGAAAGAAACATTGGCGACGGGCCTATAATTTCCAATATCATCCGCTGCCAAATTTGGTTTCTTCCTTATGGGCCTAATGAGTGTCTCCTTGAGGGCAAGAGGAACCTTGCCCTCTTGGAGAGACCCATTAATTATTGCTGTGGCCCATTCCGTTGTTACAGGCCTGGCTGCTTTGATTAGCCAGGCCGGGCAAGGGTCAAGGGAGGAGGTGGTGGCCCGACAGCGATCAAGCACTTTGTCCACCAGGTCCGGCGTCACAGGCTGAAAGAATTCAAGAGTCACCGGGCAGGGCGGAGCGCTGGACATCTCTGCTCGATCCACTGTATTTAAAAAAAGGAGATAGGTCCCAGCGGATGGCCTCCACTTTTGATTTAAAAAATGCTGCAAATTGGTCAGGTGAGATATTAATGGGAGGCCCATCACCCAGACCAATTCCGGATAGATCGCGAACTATACGGAAAAGTTCCGCCTGCTGATTAGAAGCATCGCTTATCCGGTCAGCGATGTATGATCGTCTGGCAGCCTTTACCTTAGCCAGGTAACGGTTAGTTGCGATCCTGACAGTTTTCTTATTATAATCCGTCGGTTCCTCTCTCCAAATGCACTCTAGCCGTCTCCTATTTCGCTTCATTGCTCGTAGGTCCTGGTTATACCAGGCACCTGGCCGAGCTCTGCTCCTGAGAGGGCGTTTAGGAGCGATCGTGTCTACAGCCCTAGTGGCGGCGGCAAGCCATCCGTCAACCAGAGCTTCGACAGGAGCGCCAGACAGCTCAGCTGGAATCCCTCTCATGGTATCCTGGAATCTCAATGGATCCAGTAACCTTCGAGGGCGGACCATCAAAGTAGGTCCATGCTCCCTGCGGGGAGGGAGTGCCACGGAGAGGTTACATTTTATTAGATGGTGATCTGTCCATGACAAGGGGACTGACACCAGGTCAGTCACCATCAGACCACACTCGCTCCGTTCAGTGGAAAATACCAGGTCTAGCATATGGCCGCCCGTATGAGTGGGACCGTTAACATGTTGGGACATGTCCAAGGAAGCCATGGTTTCCAAGAACTCAAGAGCTGGACCAGAAACCTCTGCCTCCGCATGGATGTTGAAGTCACCCAAGACCAAAAGCCTCGGGGACTCCAACAGTGCCGCGGAGACAAAGTCCGCCAGCTCCGGAAGGGAGGTGGCTGGGTCGCGGGGAGCGCGGTAACCCAGCAAGATCCCAATACCATCCCTGGCCCCAACAAACACGTGGAGGGCCTCCAGACCTGGCTTTACCACCTTAGAGCGCCTAATAACCTCAAGAGTATTTCTATAAACAATGGCTACTCCCCCCCCCCGCCCCTCCAATCTACCCTGGTGCTGGACTGCATAACCAGACGGACAGGCTAGGGTCAGGGGAACCCCCCCTTCCCCGCCCATCCAGGTCTCGGTTATGCATGCCAGGTCTGCGTCCTCCTCCAGAATAAGATCTTGAATCAGCTGGGATTTGTTGGACACAGACCTGGCATTCAACAGCACCAGTTTTAGGGTGGAGGGCCGGCTGAGCTGGCTACCTCGAGACTGGTAGTTGGACACAGTGCCAGAGCAGTGAACAGCCTTCAAACATCTGTTCACTGTTCTTCTAAAACGAGTAGGCACTGAGCCAACGTCATATCTCCCTCTACCCGTAATCACCCTGATGTTAGACCCCTCGCTGGGGGGGCAGGCCCTCCTCTCCATGTCCAGAAAGAAGAAAGAAAAGAAAAAACAAGATGCACTAATGTAATACAATAAACAATAATAAGGTCACATAATAATCAATATTTGAATTAATCAGACTATCAAATTAAACAATATACCAAAATAACAATTTAACAGAATTTAAATTAGGCAACTAAAACATAAAACAATTAACAATCAGGTGGACAAAACATAAATTAAATTATCATAAAAATAAACCTAAAAAACAAAAAACATGGATAAACAATTATAAAACCAAAGTTTTTTCCCCAGAACTCCTCCCTCCACTCACTGTCCTGCTCGTGAGGTTGGTTTTAATGTTGGTTTTGATATTGAGGTGAGTTTGTTTTGCATACGGTGAGAGCAACAGTAGCAAGAAAGCTGGAAAGTAAAATGAGGCTACTGTTGCCCTTCTCCAGGCCAGATGACTATTGAACGTGTCCTCGCTGGTCCACTTAAGGAGAGAGGCAGGGGGAGTTGTTGCCGATGGAAATTGGGACATGACAACATACAGGGGAGCAACCAGCAGGACCCCACAATACATGGGACCCCACCGCCCACCCCCCTGCTCCAGACGCCCCGAAGAAGCCGCCACTCCCCTACCAAAGCCGGAAAACGCTCTGCACCTCCAGTTCTCCCCGGCAGCCTGCCAAGCCCTCCACACTGGGTCCCGCCGACATCACCGGAGTTCCAAATGAGCTCCCCCGGTTCGACCTCCAGGCAGAACTCCACTGGCACCCCTTGCTCTCAGCTCCCAGCGCGCTGTTTTCCGGGCTCGGCCAACCTGCCTCGAACTCCCTCTTTGGGAGTAATTACTTTGTGTAATCTGGGCTCAAATCTTTTTCTGCCATGAAGCTGACTAGTGACCCTGGTTTTAGACTAGCCTGTTTTGCAAGGTTGTTGAAAGACAACATGGCAAAGAGAAGCTCAAGGATCTATGCTGCCTTGAACTGTTGGGGAGAAAGATGGGATATAAATGTGGCAGTGAAAACAAGTAAACAAATGAATGTCTGTTGGTGGCTTATTAAAGCATGTATCGATTATAAACTATATAGATTATCTTCCAGCTGAGCAGAAGAAGCTTGGAAGAACTAATCATGTCAGAGTGTAAATGTTTCAGAGGATAGTGTTCATTCTTACAGTATACCCATGACATACACATACTGGAGCAGCAGAATGGACACTGTGCCCCAGACAAGGTCATTTTTAAAGTCAGCCACAACACCACAGTAGTAGATATACTGGCTCTTACACATTCAGTTCAGAAGCTTGCTAGAATTTATCAACCAGACTGGCCAAATAATTTTAGAAGAGCTAGCCACGTTAGCCTGTGCTATTAAGGTAAAGGTAAAGGTTCCCCTTGACAATTTGCCCAGTCGTGTCCGACTCTAGGGGGCAGTGCTCATCTCCGTTTCCAACCCATAGAGCTAGCGTTTTGTCCGAAGACAATCTTCCATGGTCATGTGGCCAGCGCGACTAGACACGGAACACCGTTACCTTCCCACCGTGGTGGTACCTATTTATCTACTTGCATTTGTATGCTTTCGAACTGCTAGGTTGGCGGGAGCTGGGACTAGCGACGGGAGCTCACTCCGTCGCGTGGATTCGATCTTACGACTGCAGGTCTTCTGACCTTGCAGCACTGAGGCTTCTGCGGTTTATTATATAAGGCAAAAACAAAACAAAAATAAAAAAGACAAAAACATTGTAAGGCCTTCAAGACAAACAACTATATTGTCTGAGGAAGTGGACTTGTCCACAAAAGCTGACATTAAAATATAGCAGCTAGTCTTCAAAGTGCCAAAATGTTTTTGTCTTCCTTCCTTCCTTCCTTCCTTCCTTCCTTCCTTCCTTCCTTCCTTCCTTCCTTCCTTCCTTCCTTCCTTCCTTCCTTCCTTCCTTCCTTCCTTCCTTCCTTCATCTTTGCTTGATATGGTCAAATAATGAAATATCTGCATCATGACTTAAAAGGCTTGGACAGAGAGTTGAAATTTCTTAAGAAGATAGAATGCCAAATATGTTTTTAAAAGAAAATTAAATCAGATTCTGATGAGGCACTTAAATATCAATGTGCTGCATTTTGTGACCAAGCACTCCAAGGCAACATGGAATAGTAATCCATAGTGCAGCAGCCCAGAAAACTGGCCAAACACACTGAAATTACAGCCATTGTTTCTGTAGCTGAAGTTAGTTCCTTCTTCCTAGCTCCTGTTTCCTTATTTGGGTAGAACTCCAAAACACATGTCCATAATTTGCTAAAAAAACAACAACTTGGAGTTCATGTGCCCCTGCATGCAAATTAAGTGTGTAATTATCCTATTTTGCACATTGCAATGACCAGGAAACACGTCACTTCACGATTAAAAAAATGTGACAGAAAAGAAGCTAGAAGGCTAGCCCACTAAGAACTCATCTCTGTGCGTTTTGCAACTGCTGCCAACATTGAGGAAAATAATGATTATGGCACATAAACATAGTCACCTGTCTACACCTGCCAGATTTGGGGATGTCCTCACCAAAACAACATCATCCTGGATGTCATGGAGGTAGGTTCCTTCCCTTCTGGTTTCCAAAAATACAAAATCATTATCTTCCCTTCTATCCATGTTGGTTCCTCACATGCAAGCTAGCTACCCAGTCCATAACAGCTCACTGGGTGACTTTGCATGGCCTACCTCACAAGGTTGCTGTGAAGATAAACTGGGCAACAGAAGAACTGCACTGAATTCACTGAAGCATAGGTATAACATTAATATAACTGAAGCTATCATAAATACATCATAGCATCAAGACAATCTGATGTAAACTTTCATATACATATTCAAACCATCTTAAAATGTAGTGAAAGAGCCCCTATCAAACAGATGGACATACTGGGCATATTGGACCTGGTTATATTTTTGGATTTCAACACATAGGTATTGCACACAAAAACAAATAAAAAGTAGCATACTATTAGAGGTCTTTGGGAAATAGTGAGATTTGGGCAAAAGATCTAAAAAGAGGAAGTTGACATGGATTTGCTTTATTTATACCAACCACTACCACCATCATGGGCTGTGAACTGAAGAATGGACTGGACTGGACTGAAGGACAAGAAGCAGCTATGGCAACCCTGGTCACTTTCACATCTAAGGTGAAAATAAAAATAACATCCATCATCTGCTCCATCCTGAATGGGAACTATTCACAAAATAAAACACAGTTTTTGGAGATTAGGAGTTAAAGAATAGCACACTCTTGCAAATGTGTCTCAGAGTCAAGTCAGCCTTGGAAACTGGTTTGTCCCCTGATTTACTCTGCTCTTATGCCTTTAAGAACAGACCAAACCACTGAAGTCAGCAAGGAAACTATGGAGATAGAGGTTATTGGGATGATGTCTGCAGATAAAACAGTGAAAGGTATAGATACTAAGGCTGGTTAAAAGCTGATGACCTACCTGAGGATCAAAATTTATTGGAAAGTGGTGTTGGACATCTCACCTCCCTTTGTTGTTTCTAGTTGGATCATGTAGCTCCTCAAGTATTGCCACAATAGGTTGGATCCATTCCAGAACCTAAGTCACAATAACTAGCTTTTCCCATTAAATCTAAGTGCACTTAACTCAGTCTGGAGGATCAAACTCTTTGTTGCTAGATATGTATTATGGAGGTTTTGTCATCTTCAGCCTTTTGAATAGGAAGAGGTGGAACTCCAAACCTTTGATGAAACTGATGTAACGTAAGTAATATATCTTGGCCAAAGTTTGTTGTGTGTTTTAAAAATTAAGTAGCATAATGCCAGATGTAAGTTGAATGAAGAGCAGAAACTCTCTTCTCCCATGAACATGAAGGATGTGATCATTCAAAGAGACCCTCATTCTCCTTTAGCAATAAACAGGCTTCTGCTTCCACTTGTGTCATATTCAATTTTTCCTTTTCATATTTTGCCTTTAAATATTTAGACAGAGTAGCAGGTTTTAAATGTGTCATTGACACAAATAAATGTTTAAGTAACCATTCTACCTTGGGCTCTGCTCTTGTCAGATTTCATAAGCAGACCATGGTTGGATCTGGTCAGTAATTGGATGAGAGACATCCAAGGAAAACAGCAAAGCCAAAGGGGTTCTTGGTTATTCAGTAGGTGGCATTTTAATCTCAGAATTTATCAGCATTTGCAGTTTATTCAACTTTTCTTGCACCCATGAAACCATGACTGTACCCCAGTGTCATCATAAAACAGATGTGAAACTACTGTGAACAGAGTCAAAATGAGACCAAAAAACTATGTTTTTTTTCCCTAAACACCACTGCCAGGTGGTGGTGTATTTTTGTTCTGCTTTGCTCCAGTGCAGGATCTGCTCAGGTGAACCCTACTACTGCATTGTTCTGTGCTGATTTATATCAAGCTCTCCCCCATGGGGACGGTATAAATTAATGTCATTAATGTCATTAAGTAACACACTTTATGGGTGGATGTCATTTAATGAAATTTCCTTATAGGCATCTTTCTGCTGATCATTCTCCATCTCTCCATGGCCCAAAGACAGGTAATACATGAAGGGAAGGGAGGGAAGAGGGAAGGAGGTGGGGAAAAGACAGACATGATGAGCAAAAGGGGACATAAACCTGCACAGGACTGAGACATCGGGGAACAATTCTGCATGTGTGTGGACAAGCTGTACCATGACCACCCGGAGTATTCCAGTCCATCCAACAACAAACAGTGGAATGACTTATTCATTCAACATTTTGCAACATATTAGAACAATCCAAAACAACCACAGAATGACTGTAGACAAAACCATTTTGGAGATGAGCTCTCAGAGCCAAGTCTGTGTCTCACTAAGGATAGTGACAGGGAAGTTATGCTTCAAGTGATGCCAGCTTTTATATACCACTGTATGAAATGAGCATATCCTCACTTTAGGGCATTAAAGGTCATTCTTTTCTAAGATACTTTTCTGTGAGCAAAAAAATATAGTGCTAAGCAATTCTTAAGCCAGCAAATAGCACTAGTACTAAAATATTTAGATGGACAAAATAACTCAAGTGTTGAACTTAAACCTGGAAAACTCAAGTTAAAAATTAGAGTGGTTTGGGACCCAGTCTCATCCCCCAACTCCCACCATAATCTTCATTGGACTACTTACAATGGAACCAAAAAGCTATTCCAATTTTAAGTAAACTTTGCTTTTGCACTAAAAAAAATGGGCAGGGGTGTGTGTGATTTAAAGGGAAATTTGCACTGCAAGGAAATTTGCACTGCAAGGTTTGTGGGGGCAATTGATTTGTTCTTCACATCTGTCTTTACGACAGAAGACCCTGGGCAGATTCTGCTGCCCGAATAGCCCCTCCTGACTACTGAATTAAATCAGATACAGGTTAAAAGAGAGAATGTTTTAGACCTAATTGATAAATTGAAGATCAATAAGTCACCAGGCCCAGATGGCATCCACCCAAGGGTTATCAAGGAACTGAGGAATGAGGTTGCTGATCTTTGAACTAAAATATACAACTTGTCTCTTAAAATGGTCACAGTGCCAGATGACTGGAAGATAGCACATGTCACACCAATCTTTAAAAAGGGAAGGAGGGGGGACCCGGGAAACTACAGGCCAGTTAGCCTAATATCTGTTCCAGGGAAGATGGTGGAAAGCCTCGTCCAAGATGAAATCTTAAAACACATAGAAGAACAAGCCTTGCTGAGGGAAAATCAGCATGGCTTCTGAAAATGTAAAGCCTGATCCAAGATAAAATCTTAAAACACATAGAAGAACAAGCCTTGCTGAGGGAAAATCAGCATGGCTTCTGAAAATGTAAAGTAATGCACATTGGGGCAAAAAATCAAAACTTTATTTGTCAGCTAATGGGTTCTGAGCTGTCCATGATGGATCAGGAAAGAGATCTTGGTGTGCTGGTGGACAGCTCGATGAAAGTGTCAACCCAGTGTGCAGCATCAGTGAAGAAGGCCAATTCCATGCTAGGTATCATTAAAAAAGGGATTGAAAATAAAACAGCCAACATTCTAATGCCATTGTACAAAATGCTGGTAAGGCACACCTGGAGTATTGCGTACAGTTTTGGTCGCCACATCTCAAAAAAGACATACAGTGGTGCCTCAATTTACGACCATAATCCATTCCAGAAGATGGACGTAACTCGAAATGGTCGTAAGTCGAAGCACCATTTCCCATAGGAATGCATTGAAATGCAATTAATCCGTTCCAGCCGAAGAAAAAAATCACCAAAAAAAAAAAAAAAAATCACTGCAAGACTCATTGGAAACACAATTAATCCCTTCCGGCCGAAGGGGTGGGTGGGAAAGGAAAGCAATCAAGCGTGCACGACCCATCGGAAATGCACAGAAAACAAATGGAGCAGATCGGAAATGCACAGAAAACAAAGGGACCAGGGTGGAAACGCAAAGAGAACAAAGGAAAAAGACCCCCCAAGACTCATCACAGCACAGAAACATAACCCCCCCAGCCCAAAACCATGCTGCAAAAACACCCAGAACAGTTTTTAAAAAGCAGAAAACAGCACCTTACCTTACCAGGCAGCCGTCTCTGATCGCACACTCTCTAACTGCTGGGGCGAAAGAGCTACAAAGAAGCAGCCTCATCGCCACCTATAGTTAGAAATTTGAATTTCCCGCCTTTTTCTGTTTGTAAGTGGAAGCTCTGGTCACAAGTAGAAGCAAAATTTTGCGGCCGGAGCTGGTTGTAACTCGAAATGGTCGTAAGTAGGGACGTTCGTAAGTCGAGGCACCACTGTAGTGGAACTGGAAAAGGTGCAGAAGAGAGTGACTAAAATGATGACTGGGCTGGGGCCCCTCCCTTATGAAGAAAGGCTACAGCATTTGGGGCTCTTTAGTCTAGAGAAAAGGCACCTGAGGGGGGACATGAGTGAGACGTATAAAATTATGCAGGGGATGGATAAAGGGGATAGAGGGAAGCTCTTTTCCCGCTCATGCAATACTAGAACCAGGGGACATCCACTCAAATTGAGTGTTGGGAAAGTGAGAACAGACAAAATAAAATATTTCTTTACCCAGCGTGTTATTAGTCTGTGGAACTCCTTGCCACAGGATGTGGTGATGGCATCTGGCCTAGATGCCTTTAAAAGAGGATTAGACAGATTCCTGGAGGAAAAGTCCATTGCAGGTTACAAGTCATGATGGGGTTGTATAATCTCCAGGCTTAAAAAGAAGGTACCTCAAAATGCCAGATGCAGGGGAGGGGTATCAGGAGACAGGTATCTAGTTGTCTTGTGTGCTCCCAGAGGCATCTGGTGGGGCCACGGTGAGATACAGGAAGCTGTACTAGATGGGCCCTTGGCCTGATCCAGTAGGGCTCTTCTTATGTTCTCATATTGGGGTTGATGGCACACTAGACACATGCAAAATCCCAGGCTCATGAGATAACAATTTCTGGTGGCCAAAAAGTATGCATGTACTTCCCATACTGGCCCATTGCTCCAGACCCAAACAAGCTTGGAAATCATAATTGTGTCTGCTACATTCCATCTTCCAGGCAGGTGAAATCTACTTCCCTTAATAAGAACCAAGCAGATGAACGGCACTCTTACCACTTCATTTTTCATCACTTGATGAGAGCCCTCAGTTCCTAATATCTGAAGGTTGTCCAAGTAAAACTGTAGTAACATCTAGGAGTGTGGTTCTCCTGGGGGCTACATCCTACCCCCTTCAATCTAATTCTCCCTGCATTGGCATGAAGGTGAAATACTGTTCTTAAATTTTGAAAGGATGGTGGGATACAAGTAATGGCTGAAATCTTCTTGCTTATTATAGTAAATCACAACTAGAGTAGGGCCATTGAATAAAAAGGAATTTGGTGAGTCAACTCCTCTACTGCCTCAGTGGGCCTACTCAAGTTGTAATTTACTGTGCTAAGCAACAAGATTTCACCCTATATATCAGACCCAGACAGGGACAGTCAAGGACATTTTGCTACTTCCAGAAAACAAAAACAGAAACAAAAGCAAAATAAACAACAAAAACAAGCTCCCCTCCCCTTTTTCATCCACAGAAGCTGACTCGATTGAGGTACTAGTCAAATCAATCTCAATCAAAGGACAGCATTTTCTGAGAGCAAATGAGGATAGCTTGGTAGGTACGGGACAGGCTGTTATTATAGTCATGGGAAAATGGCATCAAAGCTTCTCTTACTAGCCTGCTGCCCAGTATCTGCTGCCTGACATTGTGCTGCTTGCAATACTTGTTTGAAAAACAGCCCTGAAAGTTGCTTTGTGTTTGGGTGATAAGTGGTTAACTGATGAAAAAAAGATTTTTCCTTGTTTTTTGTGACTTTGTCAATGGTAGTGAGCTGAGGAGGGTATCCTGGTGACCATCTTGATTGCTGCCATTGGTGTTGTGCACATTCAGGCTGCCTTTTGCTATGTAAAACTTGGCATCCTTTTTCCTGCTGGCAACACAGGCATGATATTGTATAACAATACCAGGGCATTTTCTGGTGTTTTGAATTGTGGGTACAGAAGCATAATATTCCAGATTCATAAACCAGAGTTTTGTTTTTGAAGAACTGAATTCCTATTTCCCTCCCATTAATATTCCAGCTCAGGAAAGCTTGTCATGCCTGTGCATATGCAATCTCAGCATATGTGTCATGGCCACAACAGAAGACTCATCCAGTAAAGATTTAGTTGAGCCTTCCCCCACAGCATAGGGTTGCAAGAAGCCAGGTAGCCCAAAAGACTCTGAGTCTTCAGAGATACAAAGGACTGCACACCAGGGAGGTGGGTGCACGGTCTGTGGAAAAGGCAACATTTGAAAGTATGGATTTGCAGATATGCACACACACACACATACACAACACCAAGACTACAAAGAAAGATTCAGGACTGCAGAGCTTCTTGAGTCAAGGGCTCCATACAGAGAGGCTTAATATAGAAATACCTGCTCTTGAGCAATGGCTGGGGGCTCAGCCAACTCAAATATAAAAGCCTCAGTCCTATCTAAGTCACACTGTGAATAATAATGCATGTATGGAGCCTTCAACTTGTCAGCTGATGTTTTTAGACCGTGCCTGTTGTTGTGACTGCTCAACTGGTGCCTGACCTTGGACTGCATTGGTTTTTTTATGGGAACTCTACCTATCTGCTATCTGCTTTGTGCTGCTCTTTCTGAACTTTGAACATCCTGACCTTACTTCCACATCTATAGTAGTTTAGACTGACTAACTGTCTGGGACAACTGTGGCTATTTAATCTTGGCATGATTACTAACCCTGCTGCTGGATTATCTTTGTCTATATTTTTTCTCTCTGTGTTGTCCTGATACTGATGCTTGGAATGGACTGATTTTTCTACTGGGATCAAGTTGAACTGAAGCAAGACAATAAGATCAGAGCTTAGGAAAGTTACATTTTTAACATTTCTCAGAATTTGGGAGATATAAACAAACAAACAAACAAACAAATGTTTTCCAACCTCTTGGAAGGATTTCTAACAAAACCAACAGTCACTGATGCCTGATATATTTGGTAAATGTTACAGAATTCATACCGCATACCTATGCCCACTTCATTGGAAGTATGTCTGTTAAACAGCCAAGGTACAATGGATTTTCCTTCTGAAAGGGCACCTACAGATTAAAGGTGTTTTAAAACATCATTCCTCAAATCACTTTTTCCAGAGCTGGAGTATTTGCAATGCATCGCTGGGAATGTGCGATTATAGGTGGCTTTTCCAAGGTCACAGTGAGAATACCAGTCACTATTTCAAGTGTTAAATATGAGAAGAAAGTTGTCTTTTGACAGCTTCCCCAATAAAACCCTTACAAATGATTACTTATTTAGTTTGGCTTCAGAATTTTCTAGAGATGACAAAGGGATTCTCAATCATTCACATATGATACCCTGCTCCCAAGCAGATTTCAGGTTTGTTGCAAACACTGACCAATGATTGAGCTGTTAATCACAGCTCAGCCCTTACTGTTCCTTTAAAAAAAAAAAAGATTCCCAGGAAGTTTTGAAAATCTTATAATATCTTAATATTTCTACAACAGTAACATCAGTGTCCAAGGAAATGATCAGAAGAAGACTCAGGAATCCTTTGCAACTTAAAAGTTTGCCCCTTGGATGGCCTTCTATGTTAATTATGCCAGTTCCGAGTGAGGCCAGACCAAAATTTGTTATAGCCTAGGTCCTGGAGAGTTGCTCTAAAAGAACTGGACAAAGGTTGGCCCTCTCGACATTGTCAGATCACAACTCCCAGTATTTTTCATCACTGGTTATGCTGGCTAGGGCTAGCTGGAGATGCAGTCCCCCAACATCTGGAGAGCTGTACTTACCCTGTTCCTGGGTTATATCTTTTAAACTAAGAAGAGGCAGCTGCCACTTAACAATTCAGCATATTATTTATAGCTTGGTAACAGAGTTTAAATGATCAAAATAGAAACAGGATGTTTCACAACGAATTGCTGACAATAGTAGTTTTTGATATTTTTTTACTATGATCCTATAGGCTGCAGTGAAATAGTCTCATTTTCACTATAAAAATGGAACCCAAATGTGGTCCCTAGATGTTCTTGGACTTCAACTCCCCCAAGTCCTGAATATCCATCATGTTGGCTGAGGCTTCTAGGAACTGAAGCCCAACAGTATCAAGGAACCTAAGATTAGAACCACTGTTCTAGACATTTACCACCTAAGCCTGCAATTCTATATATACAGCAGGAATTACTTCTGAATATGTGTGCTTAAGGAAAGTATAATAATAGTTCCTTGGAACCAAGTCTTTTTTACATATGATTGCAGGCTATGGTTAAAATTATTTATTAAGTGACTCTGCGGCACACACTTTATAGATTTATAATGAAATATATATGCATGTGAAGTTACAGCTTTTCTACAGCCTCCTTTTGTCTTCCTTAAATTGTTTGCTATGGATGGAAGCTAATATCAACAGTGGTTTTTGACCCTCTTATGTCATTAACAGACATATATTCCTCTTTTCCAGACATAAATATAAAAGCTATCATATCTCTACTTAGTTCTTGGTGCCTGGAAGTAGAAGGAAATAGGACCTAGCAAGTAACCAAACAATAGTGTCTTCTTTTACATTAATCTGTGATTATTTTTGAGAGTCTTTGTTAGTCTGTCTGCTGAATCCTAAAATCATCATGATAAAAAAAATGGCTGAGGACATGATCAATATATTTCAGCTCTCAAGCTTCATAATTTAACTTGATTTGTATATTTTACTGCTTTGTACTTAGAATTTTACTCATGGGTTGATACTGTCTTTTTGCTCACATAAGAGAAAACATTAAGATGATGGAAATCATTTGGATCATTTAATTATTTTTTTCACTAATTCTGCCTTAAATAGGCAAGGATCTTTAACATATATCTTTCATATATCCTGTAATTTACATGAATATGATAGAAGGCAAATTGCTACTCTGTTTTGAACTTTGTATTTCTCTCCTTGGTCCTCTAAATAATCAAATAATTATTAAATTATTACAGTCATTTTAGATTCAGACCAGGACTGAAAAAAGCAAAGATTATCCTAAAGATACAACCATAGAACCAAACAGGATAGAAAACAATTAAAAATAATAGTTTTAAATATTTAGAAACAAATCCATTGAAGGCCCAGATAGCCTAGAATAAGGAAATATGCATTGGCATTTTAGTAGAATTGTAACAAGCAATACAGTGGTTTGGTATAAGCATAACCTACTATTCTTTTAGAACCAGGTTATACTTCTCAAAAGATGGCATTGTATTTAGGAACTTTCATGATACTGACACAACAGGTTTTACATGGGACTCACTGTAATGCATTATCAATGCCCTTCAACATGGTCAAGATCATTATGTAATGGAAGTATTCATCATTTTATTTGATATCCTGTTCCTCACTAAAGGAGCTCAAGGTGGTCTATATTCTTCCCCGATTTTGTCCTTCACTTTATTGGCAAGACATTTTTCTCTCTCTTGCGAGAGAATGGGATTGGCCCAAGAACACTCAGAGAGGTTTATGATTAAATGGGGATGTGCTTCTGGGGCTTGCCAGTCTGAATGTACTGAAATGTATATTAAAAACATGTAATTTTAGGATAAAATGGCTGAAATCCTGTTAGCATAGTATGTTGCATTAGAGCAAGCCCATTGAATCAGGGGATTTGATGAGTCAAGTTCCATTGGTTCAAGTGGGCCAATCCATTTTACTGCATTAATCAAATACCTCCTTACTTTGCTATGCTAAAGGAAGTCACAACTAGAGTAGGTCCATTGGACTGAATGCAATTTATAGGGGAGTTGACTAATCCAATCTTCACTGATTCAGGCTTGCTCCGGTGCAACTTGCTACACTAAGCAAGAGGATTTCAACCAATATGTTGAGAAGTACATATTTTGCCCCAAAACTATTTCCAAAAGTAAGCATTAGACAAATTTGGGAGCAGATTTTTTCTTTTCTTTTTTGAATCTCAGGTTAGATCTAATTTGGATCCAGGATTTATGCCTGAGAAAGGATGTTAATGAAATCATGATATATTATTATATAAACAATATAGGCTTCTAACTAAGTTGCACACTTATCTATAATAATGCCTGTTAGAAGAAAATGTTTAAACTGGGAATGCTGTTAGTTGTCAGTATGATTTTGTATTTAATGTAAATGCTGCACAGTCTATAGCACTCACACAATTTGGGTGGCACTAGTTTATATATTAACGCAACTGTCTCTAGATTGTAGTTTTGAAGAGGTAGCTGTGTTAGTCTGTGCAAGCATATCAGGCAAAAACCATGTTTTTGTCTTGTTTGTGTTTTTTTTTTCCTTTGGATTTTGCCTGATGTCTCTAGATTTTGTGCTTTGTAATGCTACAAAGGCTTGCCATAAACTAACAAATCTGGCTTATGGATGAATGCTTGCAAAACTAGAACAAACCAGCAAGAAACTGAGCCATTGAGGTCTACAGACCACAGATTAATTTGTGAAACTAATTTTGTTAGGACTGATTACAAAGACTTCTGCTCCAACTGTGTCTGCCTAAATATAATGCATGCAATAAAAGCTGGCGCAAACTATACCTTTATGTTTATATATCACTACGTGGTGGCACTGTGGGTTAAACCGCAGAAGCCTCTGTGCTGCAAGGTCAGAAGACCAGCAGTCGTAAGATCGAATCCACGCAACGGAGTGAGCTCCCGTCGCTTGTCCCAGCTCCTGCCAACCTAGCAGTTTGAAAGCATGTAAAAATGCGAGTAGATAAATAGGTACCACCTTGGTGGGAAGGTAACAGCGTTCCGTGTCTAGTCGCGCTGGCCACGTGAACACGGAAACTGTCTTCGGACAAACACTGGCTCTATGGCTTGGAAACGGAGATGAGCACCGTGCCCTAGAGTTGGACACGACTGGACTAAATGTCAAGGGGAACCTTTACCTTTACCTTACACCTTTAATATAAACATTGCTTTCATGTCTCTATGTCGTATCTATCTCTGAATCATTCTTACTGTACTTCCACTTTAGAATGAAATACAGTCTCAGGTGCATGGAAATCCTTCCTCCCTCCCCTCCACCCCCAGGACAAAGCCCTAAGAATCCTTGACTCATAATTGCCATCTTCTTGCTTGGTTTATCCTGAGCATGTGTGTAGAATGACCTTCACATGCCAATGTTTTTGCACTTTTGCTGGAGGACTGTTGTGGTTTTGCTGCATCTGCTGCTCCTGATTTGGCTAGCTTTGGTCACAGCGCTCCCAGTGATCATCTAAACCTCATTTGGAGCACCTGTGAACAATTCGTTATATTAATATAACAGCAGGGGAGGAGTAGAGCCACTAATAAACAGGTTGTTCAACAACTTTGCCTGCCAAGGTTGCTTTGTGTGGGTAGCGTGATGTCCCTTCCACCCCAAAATTTGCACTCACTTGGGAGCTGCTCAGGGAACTGTTGTAAAGCAACCTGTCAGGGCTCACATCTGGCATGAGATAAGCACATAAATTAATTGTCCCTTACAAGCCGTCATTTGGATTTGTACGCAGTACATCTGAGACTCAAGCACGATTTGAAACAATTTGTTCTTGGTTAAAATAGAATAAATGTGCTTCTGTTAGAGATGGCTTTGAAAGACATTTCCTAATGATTTGTACCAGCTGGGCTTCTCATTATTCAAACTAGATTTATATAAATCGGCACGCGGAAATAAAGCAATTGGTCAATGCCTTTTATTGTGTTTGTACATGATGTAGTTACAGCTACGATTGGAAAAATCCCCCTTTTCTCCTCTTGCATTTTCTGAAAATACAGATTTCATTTATAGGTGGGAGAAATAAAGGTGAAGGTGAGTTGGATACATTTTCCTTCTATTAAGCTGAATCTTATTTTGTTGCATTTTATAGATGTCAAGAGAAATCAGAGGTCAATTGCTTCAAGCAGTGCTGAAGAGGTGAAACAATTTGGGGTGGGGGCAGAGGGCTTCCAAAAAACTCAGGACCTGATGAGACCCTTGGACCTCTCTATGCTTCACTGCAGCCATCCTCAACCTTGTTTTGGCCACAATCTTTTTAGGATCTCTTCTCAAATTCCCGGTTCCCCCCGGCAAACAAGGATACAACACAAAGAGATGAATAGAAAATCCCGTTCTCACATTTTTCAGTCTGTGGTTCCCTTCAGATGTGCCAAGACCCCTGTTGAGAATGGCTCCTTTACAGGACCAGTTTCCTCATTCTGTGTGCATTGTGGGTGATACCATTTTGTACTTAAAGTTTTGGGTCTGGGCTTCAAACCATGGTTTCCTTAATGTTGCTTGCCATTAGTCCTTGCTTAGAAAATATTTTATGGTGCTCCCCTGAATGCTAAATATGCCGAGTTCTTTCAGTCTTTCCTCATAGGGCTTGGTTTCCAGCCCCCTAATCATTCTTGTTGCCCTCCTCTGAACCTGTTCTAATTTGTCAGCATCCTTCTTGAAGTGTAGTGTCCAGAACGAGACGCAGTACTCAACATGAGGCCTAACCAGTGCCGAATAGAGGGAAATGAGTATGTCATGGGATTTGGAGAATATACTTCTGATAATGCAGCCTAAAATAGCATTTGCCTTTTTTTGAAGCCACATCACACTGTTGGCTCACATTCAGCTCACGATCTATGATGATTCCAAGGTCCTTCTTGCTCATAGTATTGCTGAGCCAGGAACCCCCCATCTTGTAACTGTGTGTTTCATTTCTTTTTCCAAGGTGCAGTACTTTGCATGTATCCCTGTTGCATTTCATTCTGTTGTTTTCAGCCCAGTGCTCAAGCCTATTCAGATTGTTTGAATTCTGTTTCTGTCTTCCAGGATATTAGCTATTCCACCCAATTTTGTGTTATCTGCAAATCTGATTAGCATTCCCTGCAACTTCTGATCCAGATCATTAATAACAATGTTAAAAAGCACTGGGCCCAGGACAGAGCCATGTGGTACCCCCCCCCCCCTGTTATCTCCTTAGCCTTCACCATCTGAGTATGATTTTGCAGCCAACTGTAGAATCCCAATGTATTTGATCATATTTGTGGTAATGAGTTAGGATTGTCATTTATTTTCCTGAAACGCTCTTCATCTTTAGCATTTTACTTGTTTGTTTGTTTGTTTATAACTGATTATGAGAAAAAGTGAAGCTGACGAACTCATCATCTTCAGTGGCATCATAGCGGAGCAATTCCAAAGTATGAAAAGCAGACCACCCTCTTTATCCACATAGCTAAAAGGATGGTTTTGTGAATCACTGGTCTATCTACTAGGGCTTTTCTTTCTTTCATTGTTACTTATCCATATTCTTCCTTATACAGAGCCAGGGTGGTGTAGTGGTTAGAGTGCTGGGTTATGATGCAGAAGACCTCAGTTTAAATCCCCATTTGACCATGAATCTCACTGGGTGACCTTGAGCTCTCTACGTCTCTAGTCTCTACGTCTCACCTGCTCACATGGTTGGTGTGAGGAGAAAGTAGGTGGGGAAGAGCCATATGTGCCTCTTGAGTTCATGGGCTGAAAGGCAGGTTGGAGATGCAATTAATCAATAAATAATACAACAACAGAAACAGAGCACTGTTAAACTACCTATACTGTTAATTCTGGTTGTCAATGGAATCCACAAGCATATTGCAGAGGTTGTAGAGCATGCCTGCATCTTACATGGAGACTATAGAATCATAGAATCATATTTGACCTCCTGAACTATGATTTCCACTTATTCTTGCTTGTTTCCCATACTCCTAGCATTTGTACAGAGGAACCAGAGATTGTGTGATTTGTGGCCTACTTTCCTTCATATATTTTTACAAAAACTATCATTGTTTTCATTAGAGCTGCTTGCTCTGTTTCTCTTCTTGTGCATAAGTCTTCATATGTCTTTTCCTCTGAATTTGTGTCTCTCCCCCACTTCCAAGTTATTCATGCTGTGGCCAAGCCCATCCTTTCTAGTCTGTGTGATATGCAACCCATCATTTCCCAGCCCTCCCTCTCCCAGGAAACAAGTCTATGATCCCAAAATCCAAATTGCTGACATTGGCACCACCTTCATAGTCAGTCATTCACCTGGAGTATTTTCCTTTCTCTCCCTCTTCTATTCCTCTTCTGAATACATGTTATCTGCCAGACTCCTCTTCAAGAATCTGAAATAGGTTTTGCAATTCCACCAGTGAAGAACATCCTCTCCTTCTGTTTCCTATTGTGATTCCTCCACTATGTTTATTTTCTCTTCAGCATTCTCCTCCTCTGTTTTGTCTTACTGTTCTTCCACCTCCAGTGCCTCCCTTGGCTGCTGCTGCTCAAGAGTTCTGTCTATATACTTTTAATCTTATCTTATAGCCTTAAGCGCGGACACTCCCTGCTCCAGTTCTCTTACTTTCTCTTCCATCCATGCAGGTAGTTTGCACATGCTACATGTGTGCACTATGTTCTTCTGAGGCACAGAGACAAAAATTGCACACAATTTGAAGTCACCACCACAGAAGGGTCTCTTCCCTTCATGTTCCCTGTTACTTTTTTACTTTCTTCTGTTTATCTATGAATGACCTGTGTCTCCTCTGCCTTGAACGATGCTGGGAAAGTCCACTAATATATAACTCTTTTCTACTATCTCCTTGGTCTCCCTTTTCTTTTGTCTCTTCCTCCACTAGACCCTTTCCTTACTACTACTGCTGCTGCTGCTGCTGTTCACTGTCCCCTGGGGTTTGTCTCAGTTTTATTCCTCTGTTGTGCTTTGTTAGAAGTCAGCAAAGAGAAAGCCCTTGTCCCACCTTGTCAAAAGCGAACACTGGGTGGTGCTCACTTTGAATTATAAGAATCAGAGACTTGAAGGGGATAAATTACTTCTCTCTTTCTTCTTTTGTATAACATACTTGGATGATATTTCCCCAAAATTGTATCAATAAAGCATAATTGTATCTATTGTGTACTAACAACAAGCAAGAGAGGTATTTGCTCCTTGAGAGTACAGTTGCTTTAATTTTGGCATATGGATTCATGAGTGATCCTGTAAGATGCCATTGGCTAAAATATTAATAAAATTATCTAGGTACAAAAGAGAAGGGTTACTGGGTGGTTTGATCTTTTCTGACATAGCAATAAACTAGTTTCTTTCTTCCACCCCTGCAAAATATTCAAGCTTTTAGCTAGGCATAGTAGGTTACCCACAAGGAATTCACAGTTCACATGAAAGTGCAATGATAAAAAATGCAGGTGATGTAAAACATTTATAAAGCAGAAGTCTAAGGAAATATGTAGTCTGGAATATGAAATGACATTTTGGTATAGAACAGATCTCCCACAGGGCAGTTCTGAAACCTCTAAAAATTCTTAAAATGACATCCTTCAAAATGAACAATCATCAAATACACCATGTCATTACCTCCATGTGCTTTCCTGATTAGACAGATGGAAAACATGCTAAAAATAAGTTACCTAGCTCTGAAGGTTTACTGCTCAAATTCTGAAATCTTTTATCCAGGTTTGTTTATACATAAACAAACCCAATCCTGTGTTTAAAATCTATATGAAAAATACAGAAGTGACAAATAATGGCAGAGACTGGTTTAAAGTAGGCAGATACACATTAACAAAACATTGCTCATTGTCAGCTATGATGAAATGACCTCATTAGTAATCCATAAAAATGTTTTATTTTGGTTTTGAAATTTTCATTTTCATTTTATTCTGTTCACAGGCTTTGAATCATCCTAGATAGCTCAAGATAGCTCAGTGATTTAGGTATATGTTTGCAGAGCCAGAGTTTTGGAGTTCGATTCCCCATTGTGCCTCCTTGACAGAGACTGGACTCAATGATCCATTCGGTCCCTTCCAGCTCTGCAGTTCTAAGATTATTATATCCTGTAAAGTCAGCTGACACAGGAAGAAGTATCTGTTGGGCAGGCAATTCCTTCCCTCCTGTTGATATGGCAGGGATCATTGCTAAGAAGGAAATTCTATTACATTGGTGCTGTCAGAGATAAGGGACTGTCCTATGTCACAACCAACCACACTAATGACAATGAAAGCATATGGTACAGGGCCACTGTGGAAGACAGTGTAGAACTTTGGACTGGAATTCTAGGGATTCATACACCACAATTAGTAGAAGGGCTCCCAAAGTGCAACAGAGCTGGGTTACCACATTTTGAAGTAAGACACATGTATTTGATGAAGTAGACTACAATTCACAAAAACATATGCCAAATAAAAAATGCTAGCCATCAAGGGGCCTTGTCGTTTTACTCAAAAATTATCTTACAGTGTTACTGTAGATGGGCGGGATATAAATCAAATAAATAAATAAATAAATACTGTAGCACATCTGTAGCATATCTTAATTTACCGGTAGTTTGTCTAGGAGGAGATGGTTCTAGAGATTCCCTGAACCAGGTTTAGGATGTTAAAGATGAAATCCAGCTCTTTAAACTGGGCCCAGATAGTGACGGAATCCAGAGCTGTTGCAAAACTGGTGTGTGATATTCTCTGGAGCGCACACTAATCAGTTATGTGGAGAGAGAGACAGAGACTTTTCAAAGGAATAAATCCAGTCCACTCTGGATGTAACTAATTCAACTACTCCTCTTCATAGGCCACCCCTGTTCAAGAAAGGGAAGGCATTTGGAATGGGCAGAAGCCTCTTGTATCAGCAGAACTGCTTTTGTGGTGGGACAACCCCCTTCAGCTGGCTGAGCTCAGACCAGCTGCTACAATTGCTCTAAGTAACTCTAAGTAATTTCCAGCCTCACTGGACTGGGAAGGGGTTGGAGTCAGCTGAGGCTCAGCTGGCTTGGAGTCATTCAACCAGATTTCAGCCATCTTAACTACAATTGGTCTTGAAAATATATATTTTAATACAAATGCAAGTGCTGCTGTTCAGAAATACTTCATTGATTTTTTCTTTACCACAAGGTCTTTTTGCTCCCCTTCATAATGCTATGATTAGAATACTGAATGATTCAGCATGCATTTTGCAATCTTTCCAGATAATTCTTGCATAGATCTACAGACCACCAATGTGGAAATTACAGGCATTACTTAATACAGGGTGACAGACAGTTTTTAAAAAATTCATGGCAATTATTTTAGCCATGGATTTCCTCAACAAAACGAAAACACTTTGCTAAAACATCTGTGCAGCTGCTGGTAATATTTCCAGAACCTGCTAGCTCTGTAAATCATATTGTTTAATGTTAGGGAAGTCAACTTCCTTTTTCTTCTTGTGGATAACAGAACTTGTTCTTCAGTTGTGAATGAAATATATATATTCCTGCAACTGCAAATAGGAAACACTAAATGCTGGTACAAATACTAAAAATAAAACATATTTTCATGAGGAACAAAAAACGGAATGGAAAGTCAAGGGGGGAACAGCACTGAATAAGGCAAGAAAAGATGGATGCTGTATAGGTGATGGGGAAAATACCAGCAGGAGAAGAAATACCCTGTTTGAAACAGCCGGAAAGTGTGAAACAAAATGAAGTCATCCTTTGGTTTCCACATTTGTCCCAGGTGGGCTGTGATGAAAAGAAATATGAAGCAAAATGCATATATTTGTGGAAATGGCACAGAAATGCATTATTCGGGTTTTTTGTTTGTTTGTTTTTTTAAAAACCACACTAATTGCAACTTGTCTGTTCAGAGCTGCATACAAAAATTAGTTATTGGGAGAAATGTGCACAAAAGCAAAGCACATTTTCAAGCAGACTTTGGGGGGGGGGAATGCAAACAGATGCAGAAGGAGGGCAGGAGAAAATTAAGGCCAAAAGAAACACAAACCCACACATGAAACTGACAACAACAGAAACTGATAAGATGTATCCCTGTTTCTATCCAAAGTTTTTTAAAAAATGTTCCATCCAATAGAAGAAACAAATCTTACTTTAACTGAAGGAGGTATCCTTGGTTAGGGAAGGAGCCCTTTTTTTCAGAACAGTAATAAAATATGTTGTGCAGCCTTAAAAACTAAGTTCACTACAAAGGAAGCAATTCCTTAAATCAGAGAAAAGGACTCTTTAGAATAAACCCTAAACAATGTGGAGGATCTCCCTCCTGAAACAATATAATGCCTGTGTGTATTTCTCTGTTCTGGCTTGTTCCTGCTCTCTTTCACTGCTAGTTTCACAGCAAAAGCTTTACTTGGTGTGAGATAAACAATACTAGGCCATGTGGGCAAACACCCCTTCTAATTTCCCTCTATTTATAGGTCAACTATTTTACTTTAAGGCATAAGAGATTTACTAGGGAAATTCATTATTGCCACTCATGCTCATTTTCTTTCTTAACATAATTAAGCTTTGCTAATTATCTATCATGATTAAAATCATGCCAATAACAACCTTGTTTCCTCTTTTGGCTGGTCTCCAAACTCTTAATAGCTTGTTGTTCCAGGGAAGTCCATGCTAGATGATATATCATTTATGAAATCTCTTCTAGACACATATTTCAATGATGAAAGAAGGAATTCATAGAAAATAAAGCAAGTTCTCAGCTCTTACACGGGCCTGTTTTAAAAGCAGATCTTGTATTGCCTGAGGACTGCCCATATATTTTAATCCCAAATAGTCACTCAGAAGTGAAATCCATTCATCCTGTATTCTACATTCTCCTTAGTGGTGATCACAGAACTGTAGAGCTGGATGAAATCCCATTGGTCACTGAGTCCCACTCTCTGGTGATGCAGGAAGTCCAGGGCCATTCAAGCTCTGTTTAAAATTCTCCAAAGGAAGAGAATCCGTCACCTCCCAATATTCCCCATTCCATTATCAAACCATTTTTACAATGTTTAAATGAAATCTCCTATCTCACAATATAAAATTTATTAATTGGGTCCTACTCTATGGAGCCAGTTTGTTTCATCTTCCATGTGATTGCTCTTTAAATATCTGAAATTTACTCTCTCAGCCTTCTGTTCATTGGGCTAAATATACCCAGCTCCCTCAACTAGTTCTTGTATGGTTGGTATCCAGACCTTTTACCTTCATCTGCATATGCTCTATTTTTGCTTTTTTCTTCTGGTTTTATTTTCCATTATTCTAATGTCTATGTTAAAGCTTCCTATATTTGTCTACATTTACATGTCATTAAAAAAAAAAGAAATTGTGATTGCATAATGGTGAGAGATTGGGAACCCCTCTTCCTGGAAACTGTTGATAGATTTCAAGTTTGGAAGCAACTGCAGTAGCTCTTTATAGCATGGGTGGATGCTGGAATGCCCTCCTCAGTCACAGAGACCTGTCAGGCAACAGGACAGAATGCATGAAGTGACAGGAAGGGAATGGGAAAGGAAGAAGAGAAGAGAAAAGAGGAAGTTAAGGGAAAGGAGGAAACTGCTGAGATTTTGGCAGAATGAGTGGCCACCAATTCTGTGGCACCAGGGGAGCAATAATAGCTACAAAACATGGATGCAGAAACAGATGTGATGAATTTGGTTGCAGTTTCATTCAGTGTATTTTCCAGTAAAGTTGTTTAGATAAACTCAGTTATCTAATTTTTTGCCCCAAGAAAGCAGACCATGACTAGGAGCTGCAAATTCCCTCACTTGCAGATGGAATTCCAAAGATGTCCATGGAGAACAGAATATACACATTTTTCCAATCAATGCTATTATTGTTATTGTGATTTATGGTTTCATGGAAAGCTAAGCCTACCAAACAAAGCTTTCCTCCTCTCTCCTCCCCCACAAAAATGCCACATGGAAAGAGGTGTCTGCATACTCTCACCATTACGTAATCACAATTTCTTTTTTAAAAAAGACATATAAATGTAAACAAATGTAGGGAGCTTTAATATAGACAAAAACAGAAGAAGAAGGCAAAAATATATTCTCCCCATGATTTTACTGCTGACTGAATTTTTTTTAAAAAAGGCAGTGGATAACAGATTGAGAACTTCAATTTCATGAACAGGAGGACATGCTGAGAACTAGGAAGAACTTATTATTCCTGTCGTCATCACTTTGTCCCATGGCCTCAACCTGTGATTATCTTCAGAAGCATAGATTGTTTTGACCCTGGCAAGCTAAAAAATGTTTTCTCTTGACAAGTGGGATCAATTGAGAAACCTTTGCTCACAGTCCCCCAAATTAGCACTGGAGGTAGACATGAATCAAATGCTGGCATTCTTTCCTGGAATCTTCCACACTGTGCAAAGTATCTGCCATCCTCTTTTCAGCAAGACATGGAGAACACTTTTCTATCCTCCAGAGAACTGCATTCAGGAGGAATCTATTGGGGGCCATACACCACTGGTGGAAAAACTTAAGCCACTAATGTGTGAGAGTTGTGCTCTCTTTCTGCTAAGTACGATTGACAATTTGCTAGCAAATTTAATTTGGTTCAGTTTGTGTTCAAGTTTTTTTTTAATGAAAGAACTTCTAAAAATCCACCAATTCCTAAAAGAACTTCAGAGATATCCAAATGTGAAAAAAGGCAAATCTGACCAGATGGCCCATTGAGGTAAGGTAGAGATTTTTGAGTTTTTGACCCTAAAAGTCTGGGTATCCTTTCCTTTTTATTCAGCAATCAAATGTTACCATCTTCTCTCTCTCTCTTTTGGACAGGCTTCTCATTTTAGGAGCTACATGGTAGAAAGGTACAATGGTGTCCCACCTATATTGAAAAGTTATAATAACCTATTGAATTTGGCTAATGTAAAGGGTTGAGAGTGTCATTCAGCTTTTTTTTTTAAATAAAAACTTTACTAAATACACAAATTTCTTCAGATATTCAGTAGAAAAAAGTGAGTGTTTTTTTTTAGAAGAATAAAATAGGAGAGAAAGTAAAAGTGGCAAATGTCTCAAAATCCATCAGAAACCATCCCCGTTTCTCCTTGCCTGTCATTGTCTCTTCTCTCTGTCCATCTCTTTCCTCCTTCTTCCTAATCTGTGAAGAAAGGACAGGTTCCTCTTGCCAAAAGTCTGAACTGATCAGTGTCAGAACGTTTCTGAAATGATGAGGGGTACATGTGGCCTGAAGGCCATAGTTTTTCTAATGCAGTGTTGGTTTGAGGCTGTGTCCATTGTGTACAGTCTGGAATAGACTACATGTTAGGGACATAATGACTCTTCGTTGATTCTTTTCTTGCTGATTTAAACTTTCTTGAAGAGACACCTCCATGAGGAATTGTCAAGGCTCATGATATGTACTGCTGTTCTGAATTTTTAAATTTCCTCAGATTATTATTATTATTATTATTAAATGGAGATTATTGAAGCCCATCCACTGGATTAACAAACCACTGTGCCTAGTGTATGTAACCAAGGAAAACAGTTCAAGGGGACACTATGGGTCAGGAAGAGCCTATGGGACAACAAAGGAAGAAACAGTTGGCCAAGAGACATAACACGGAAGTTACACAACAATCTTTGCCCACTGGCATCCATTGTACGATTTTGTATAGAATACAATTTTTAAGTACATGGCAATGCCTAGTTCATTATTTTGCAATACACAGCAATGCCTAGTTTTGCCAACACTCTGACAGTGACAAGCTCTTCAGCAGAGATCACCATTTAGATCAGTAGCCTCCCAACCCCAGTACTTTCTATGGACTATATTTCTGCCCAAAGAGAGGATGTTTCCCGCTATATTGTGTTCAAACTTTCAAGTTCCGTTAGTGATGCATTGGTGATATCAGCAAGGGATTAACATTTGTCCCAACCACTAGGCTTCATTGTATCCACCAAAATTATAGGGAGATGCACCAAGATACACAAATATTAGAAGCCCTGCACTATCATAAACAGATTGTAACTAAATTCGGCCAGGTAACCATTGTCTACTTTTGACATGTTATAAGGAAAAGTGAATAACATTTAGCTTTTCATTCACTATAACTCTCACAGAAGTTTTCAGAAGAAAGCCTCTTTTTGAAAATACAAACATGAGACTGCTGTCTCTTTCCACATATACAGAAATGAGATTAAAAGAAATCTTCTGGCTTTACAATTCTTTCTCACGACACACTCCAATTTAACATTTTTTCTTTGTGTTCGAATTCAAATAATTCCTCTCCAGTATCAAGAATAAGCAGGATGCAATGACAAAAACAGGCTTCCAGACAGAAACAAAGCAGATCATGCTTTCTAAGGAGAGTTGTAGTCTTGACTTCTTGCTAACTTCTGCTGACAGCGGTGCCAAAGTAGAAAGAAAAGTGCTGAACTACAACCATGTTTCACCTGTTCCTGGATCAATTTGAAAGGCAGATGCTTCGTGCATTTTTATCGTGGTATAAAATACAGGGTTCCTTCCTGCCTGATACATTTTAAACATAGCCATCTCAAAACACTTTCAATAAGGCTTGAAAATCTCTTTTCTCCTATCTGCTCTTACCCCTTGCACAGTCAATTGCAATAGATTAGATATCGATAACCCTGTGAAGCAGTAATGCTTTGCATGTCTGTGTCAATAAATCTATATGGATAAGTGATACAAGGTAGCCCTTTTCAAAGCCTCAATGGACGGCCACACGGCTTCACAACAGCAGCATTTTATTACTTGACTTGTACAAGTCATACCTTGCAAACTCTTCAGAAAAGATTGGATTCATTTTGTAAATTGCTTTAACATGTGTGTGTAGAAGCCCTATGAACCAATGGAAAGCTCTTTCAAGTATTTCCATGGAATCCACCTTTAAGCATCAAAACCATGGTTCTTTTCCATTTAATTCATTGGTTAAGCAATTACACTTACATTTGCTATCTTTCCACTTAGGGTATTTCTTTTTGACAATATAATGGCACATGAACTCCGCCTCAGACTTCTTTTACATATTACACAGCAACAGTTCTGGACACCACACTTCAAGAAGGATGCTAACAAATTAGAACAAGTTCAGAGGAGGGCGACAAGGATGATCAGGGGGCTGGAAACCAAGCCTTATGAGGAAAGGCTGAAAGAATTGGACATGTTTAGCCTTGAGAAAAGAAGGCTGAGGGGTGATATGATAGCACTTTTCAAAAATTTAAAGGCTGTCATACAGAGGAGGGGCAAGATCTGTTCTCAATCATCCCAGAGTGCAGGACACGCAACAATGGGCTCAAGTTAAAGGAAGACAGATTTCGGTTGGATATCAAGAAAAACTTCCTAACTGTTAGAGCAGTATGACAGTGGAACCAGTTACCTCAGGAGTTGGTGAGTGCTCCAACACTGGAGGCATTCAAGAAAAAATTAGATAATCACCTGGCAGATATGCTTTGATTGTATTCCTGCACTGAGCAGGAGTTTGGACTTGATGGCCTTGTAGGCCCCTTCCAACTTCACTTTTCTATGATTCTATGAAACCTGGGATTCCCATCAAAGATTCATTGGAAGCACTGCAACAGCAGCACAGCAGCGACCGGATTTGAAATTTCTTTCCAGTCTTGGAAACTTGCCTATGTGCACTTGTGAATATATTGGAGCATGGAAAGTAATTTGCAGAGGTTTGGAAAAGTTCACTTGGCCTGCATCTCCTAAAATGCCTCAGCCATCAAGATCCAAACAGCAGATAGTTACTGTTGCAGTCTCAATTTTTAAAAACAAAGTAAGCCTTCACTTTCCTGTTACTCAAAAGTAACTAGATCAGGTCCTTCTTTTTTAAAAAAACACACCACAACTTAATAGTACAAGCTGCTGACCAAGCTAAGAAACATACTCTCCTCCTCTCTACATTGCTGTTGCCTCAGTACTCACAACAGCAGTACAAAGTAGCACTTCAACCATGTCGTATTCCTTATGCTCTGTTTAGTGAAGCTATTCTCCCATAGCTAAAAGAATGCACAGCATAGCTATACAACAGTTAACTGGTCATAATATAAAATAGTTATAAATTTAACTTTGTTCACTGTGGAAGGGAACTAATTCCAGTTATCTGTAACAGCTTGCTTCAAAGCATAGATGGAAAATGTGGGGTTTGGGACTATAATTCTTATAATCCCACAAGTGCTGGGGAATTCTGGAAGTTGTAGTCACTAATATAATATAAATTTGAAAGTGCAGGTGTTCATCATGACAGTCCTCTTGGCCAGCCTTCCACAACATGAGACCAAAAAACAACAGGCAGCTGAATCAGTCCGTATCAACAAATGATTTGATTTTCCCCAGGAGCAGATCTTTTGCAAGGCCAGTAGCTCTTGATTGCTCATCAAAGAGCAAACTATCTTCACATAATTTGTATCACAACAGGGATAGCATGCAACAATATTATGTCCTGAGGAACTCTATTTCTCTTCCAGCTCCTGCGAGGGTTTCAGCAAAGCTCAGAGAGAAATGGGAACCCTGAGGGTGGTGGTAGTGGTGGTGGTTAATGGTGTCATATTCCCTGATAATCAGGAAGTCCTGAGACTTTCATCTGGTGAGTTATGCCTCCACTACAGCACTGATTGTAAACTCTGCCCCCCCCCCCCCAAAAAAGGAATGTTTCCATTCCACCTTTAATTCCAGGCTCTGGGACTTTTTCAAAATCTCAGACAACTTTCTCCCCCTTCATAATGGTAGACTGGCCCTGTCTTATACAGATTGTAGCATTTATTATGGGCCAGAATTGCAACCCATCCAAATTCAGTGACACGAGTGCCCATGTGAGATAGCCCCAGGGATGGAGACTCAAGTTTCAGGACTCACAGTCAAGTGACTCGACTGGGACTCAACTCTGTTTTTTTGTTTCCAATGGCTCAGACTCGACTTGTGGCTTGAAACCCACTCACCCCTTCCTTTTTCTCTGGGGAAAAAGCTTGTTTTTAATAGGGACTTGGTCTTGGGGGTTGGGACTTGGGGTTTGGGACTTGGGACTTGGGACTTGGTACCAAAGACTCAGACTTGGGACTTGGACCCAAAGACTTGCTGACATCCCTGGATAGCCCAGAGCATTTTTCCCCCTTTACTTTTCTCATATTGATCAGCCACTTTTCCATTTAAGGACGGGGAAGAAGAGGGATGCTGGGCCTGTCATAGCACATATTGGACAAACCAGACTAATTAGGGGGGGGCTTACTAACAAGGGCACTATCACTTCACCACATCCTGGCTAATGGGAGATTTGTACTTGTCATAAAATTCAGAACTATTCCAGGTTCGGGGATGGAGAAAGGGCGGAGGTGCAGAAACTTTCAGGGGAACAATGGCTCCATGGTAGAATACATACTTTGCATACAGATGATCCCACATGAAAATGTTTTAAGTTCCGAGGCTAGAAAAAACACCTGTCAGAATAAATGGAGAGGTGAATATAGCCAGATAGACTCGGCAATACCAGGCTTTTAAAGAAATACAATTCCATGTAAAGCAGCTGCTGATAACACAGAGTTAAGGCA
The DNA here is from genome assembly GCA_037013535.1 of Intellagama lesueurii. Classification (NCBI taxonomy): domain Eukaryota; kingdom Metazoa; phylum Chordata; class Lepidosauria; order Squamata; family Agamidae; genus Intellagama; species Intellagama lesueurii. Next base: position 171,174,123 of record JBAJHW010000004.1, on the reverse strand, counting down.
AATAGGAAGGTATACACTTCAGTTTTATTTTGACAGCCATATGGTTCACCCGTTCAGCCATTAACTGAGTTCTGCAGCTCATTGTTGCTGAATTTCTACATAAATAGCTCTCCATCCAAACTATTGATTATTCAGATCTCTTGGATGCCTCCCGGGACATTCAGAATAATTTTTGTTATGCTCTGCATGCTTTCCTTTGCAAAGTCTTTAGAGAGTGATGGCTGAAATGTAGGAGACAAAAGCTCAGTAGAAAACATTGATCTTTTTTTAAAAAAAGAACTGGAAACACTAATGTGGGTTGCCTGCATTTTGCATTCAATAACATTAGAATAGGAATGATCAGTGCTTGGAATTATTCCTTTAAGAAACAATGCAGAGCTCACTGGGTGTCAATTTTTGAAGTAAAGAATAATGTAATGTATTCTTGACATGTTACAGTCCATGTTTCTTTAAATTTTTGACATGTAACCTCCATGGCCAAAATGGCCAAAAATGCCCTCTGGGGAACATGGGTTTTTAATGCTATTTTCCAGTGTCTTCTTGGACTCACCCCAGACCTCTCTATGATCAACAGCACCAAGTCCATTGAACATTTATTTAAAGTATGTGTCAATTTCAAACTCCCCATCCACACAGAACATGGCCGGTGGTTTTTTTCATTCTTAAACCTCGTGGTATCCATTTGACTCTAACATAATCAGATAAGGACATAGCATGCATCTGGAATTTTAGCTCTCGGTTTTTCAAGAATTGGAACTGTTCCCAATCACTATTAGTAGTATCTCTATTTACAGTATTTGTTTTTAGTTCAAAATTTTTAGTTCAACATTTTTATATCCAAAAATATTTTAGCACAGAAGGACCACAGCTGCATCCTAGCTGTTCTTGCTACTGTCCTCTCCCAGCAACCATAGCACAGATCATGTGCTCACCTTCTGGGATCCTCTAGCACTGTATAATTCTACATGAGGAACAATTATGTTGGACTTTGTGTGTAGTGTATGTATATTTAAACTCCTGTTTTGAAAAGCCAGGAAATTCAATTCTTCAAAAAAGCCATTAGTTTATGAATGTGGGATGTTGTGCTTCAATATCCACAATTCAAAACACCAGGAAATGGCTTGGTATTGTTGCACAAGCTTTACATAGCTTTACATCTGTCCCTTCCGACTCCATTAACTATGATTCTATGAAACAGCTGAATTGGACAGTATTAGACAGTTTTAGTCTCAAGGTCCATCATCTCTGTTCAGACAAACACAGTTTTCCCAGAGTCCTTCCTGCTTTTCTAGCCTACAGTACTAGGAAATCAAAGATGGCATACTATAATTACTTCGGAATATTGGGTGGGATCAGGGAAAAGATTTATCATGAACATCCTTCATTAGAAATCCCAGTACAACATGAGGCTCAAGTTTCTTTATTACCTGAAACCACTTAATTGAAAACATTTTTAGGGTTTTTTGTTGTTGTTGCAATTGTTTAAATTTCTTTGTCCTTTCTTACCCAGGAGGCAATTTGCTGTTCAGCATAATGTCATTTACTTGAGTTGTTTGGTGGCATCCAGAAAAAGTTGGAATAATGAGTATTTTATATAAACAGGACAGCTATGTGCATGTTTATGCACAGACACAAAATGAATATTGCCTGTGCATAATCAACAAATCTGAAAAGCATACAGTTTTCCCTTTGGGTTCCCCAAAATTTGTCAAGAGAAACCCACCTGCCCTGTACTCTGAAGATTTCCAGGGCACTATGAAAAACGACCCTTGAAGAAAAAGAAAACAAAAAGCAAGAATTTAGCTGTGATTTTTTAAAAAAAGTTAATTTAATTAATTTAAATGTGTCAGTATTTTTTAATTAAAATTGTGTCATTTTAATGAAGCATTGTAAATTGCATTCTGTTCTTATGATTTTTGAATTATGTCTGTTTTGGCAACCATTTTGAGCACTTGTTGGCAGAGCAGAATAGAATGAACCTAAAGGAAGAGCAGATTCCAACACAGGCTTTTCTTGTTTAGTCGTTAAGTCGTGTCCGACTCTTCGTGACCCCATGGACCAGAGCACGCCAGGCCCTCCTGTCTTCCACTGCATCCCGGAGTTCGGTTAAATTCATGTTGGTAGCTTTGATGACACTGTCCAACTGGCTTTCTCCATAATCCAGCGCATGTTAGCAATTTGGTCTCTAGTTCCTCTGCCCCTTCGAATTCCAGCTTGTACTTCTGGGAGTTCTCGGTCCACATACTGCTGAAGCCTACCTTGTAGGATTTTGAGCATAACCTTGCTAGCGTGTGAAATGAGTGCAATTGTATGGTAGTTGGAACATTCTTTGGCACTGCCCTTCTTTGGGTTTGGGATGTAGACTGATCTTTTCCAATCCTCTGGCCACTGCTGAGTTTTCCAAACTTGCTGGCATATTGAGTGTAGCACCTTAACAGCGTCATCTTTTAAGATTTTAAATAGTTCAACTGGAATGCCATCACCTCCACTGGCCTTGTTGTTAGCCATGCTTTCTAAGGTCCACTTGACTTCACTCTCCAGGATGTCTGGCTCAAGGTCAGCAAACACACTATCTGGGTTGTCCGGGACATCCAGATCTTTCTGGTATAATTCTTCTGTGTATTCTTGCCACCTCTTCTTGATGTCTTCTGCTTCTGTTAGGTCCCTCCCATTTTTGTCCTTTATCATGTCCATCTTTGCACAAAAGGTTCCTTTAATAGCTCCAATTTTCTTGAACAGATCTCTGGTTTTTCCCTTTCTATTATTTTCCTCTATTTCTTTGCACTGTTCATTTAAGAAGGCCCTCTTGTCTCTCCTTGCTATTCTTTGGAAGTCTGCATTCCATTTTCTGTAACTTTCCCTATCTCCCTTGGATTTTGTTTCCCTTCTCTTCTCTGCTATTTGTAAGGCCTCGTTGGACAGCCACTTTGCTTTCTTGCATTTCCTTTTCTTTCGGATGGTTTTTGTTGCTGCCTCCTGTACAATGTTACGAGCCTCCATCCATAGTTCTTCTGGCACTCTGTCCACCAAATCTAGTTCCTTAAATCTGTTCTTCACTTCCACTGTGTATTCATAAGGGATTTGGTTTAGATTATACCTGACTAGCCCAGTGGTTTTTCCTCCTTTCTTCAGTTTAAGCTTGAATTTTGCTATAAGAAGCTGATGATCAGAGCCACAATCAGCTCTAGATCTTGTTTTTGCTGACTGTATAGTGCTTCTCCATCTTTGGCTGCAGAGAACATAATCAATCTGATTTTGGTATTGCCCATCTGGTGATGTCCATGTGTAGAGTCGCCTCTTGTGTTGTTGGAAAAGAGTGTTTGTGATGACCAGCTTGTTCTCTTGACAAAACTTCAGTTTTATTTTGACAGCCATATGGTTCACCCGTTCAGCCATTAACTGAGTTCTGCAGCTCATTGTTGCTGAATTTCTACATAAATAGCTCTCCATCCAAACTATTGATTATTCAGATCTCTTGGATGCCTCCCGGGACATTCAGAATAATTTTTGTTATGCTCTGCATGCTTTCCTTTGCAAAGTCTTTAGAGAGTGATGGCTGAAATGTAGGAGACAAAAGCTCAGTAGAAAACATTGATCTTTTTTTAAAAAAAGAACTGGAAACACTAATGTGGGTTGCCTGCATTTTGCATTCAATAACATTAGAATAGGAATGATTATTAGCCTTTGCCCTGCTTCGTTTTGAACTCCAAGGCCAAACTTACCTGTTGTTCCTTTTATCTCTTGACTCCCTACTTTAGCATTCCAGCCCCCTATAATGAGAAGAACATCTTTCTTTGGTGTCAGTTCTAGAAGGTAATATACATCTGAGTAACACAGGCTTACTCAGATGTATATTACACTTTATTCAGTGTGATTGACCATTATGTGTGTATAGAGCTCTAGTCAATCATTAACAAATTGTATATACTTACCAAGAGTAAGTATATGCATTCTAGCCCTACAACCTCTATTTCCAGTTTCATCACTCTCCTATATTTGAAGAATGGCAGGTCTGAAAAGGAAATCACTCAATATCCATGATGTCTGTCCATGTGAGCTGGGAATCTGGAAAATCAGCATTGTGACTTACACAGAGACTCTGTCCTGGCTTATGTGGAGACTCTACTTTTCAGACATGATGCTCTCCACATAAAAGAATGATGAAACAAACTATAAAGCACTTTCCTCTATCCCTGGTAGGTCTACACATTTAGTTAACAATTGGAAAGTGTTTAGGATTACAGCTATATAGTGTAATCTTGTGGGAATGTATCTCAACACAATTCTGATTGGCTGAAATCCTGTCACTTGGCATATTAAGTTGCACTAGAGTAGGACCATTGAATCAGTGGGGATATGGCGAGTCAACACCTCTGTAAGTTCCATTGATTCAAATGGAACCCTTTTCTAGTTGAGACTTATTTTGGCATACTAAATTGCAATTCGAGCAAGGCCACTCAAACCAATGGAATTTATGGAGCAACTGATTCACCAAATGCCAACTGAGTCAATGGGTCTACTCTAGTGAGACTTACAACCCTAAGCAGTAGGATCGCAGCATTGAGTTCAATAAGATTTATCTGCAGATAAATGTGCCAAAGATTGTTGCCCAGTGCTATGGATATTTATTTGGAAGTAAGTCTTAATGTGTTCAGGGGGGCTTACTTCTAAGGCAGCGTGCAGAAGTTGGCAGCCTAAATGAAACATTTTCTACTGCTTTTTCATTTCGCCCCTGTCAGGAGCTGTCTCTGGATCTAACATTTCAAAGTAACTCCACCTTATGTGTTTGCCCAATGCAAACATTTGAAGTTCAGTTATCTAAATCTTGCTTATGTCGCTTCTTAAGGAAATATGCGCTTTAATGATAAAACAGACAGGCACACACAGAAATGTCTTTACACTGTAGCTGGTGAGAAATGGATAGCTCAAAGTTCATAACAAAGAGACTGATTCTGAATTTCTTTGAGAAGCACCGAGTTGAGGGAAACAACAACAAAGTCACCCTCAAATGATTAGGAATAAATATTCATAATAATAGTAGGTTCATGCAGCATGTGACATGTGCATTCTATGCATCTATTTTGCATTTTCCTGTTGTAATTGGCTATTAAATAACCAAAGGCGGAGGATACCTTCTGATCTAGTGCTGGATTGGGATGTTGCTGTAATCTAGGCCTCTGTGGGCTGGGGGTGGGGAACCCTGCAATTTGAATCAGGGTCAAACCAAACAAGAATGTTCACATTTGGAAAGAGCGAGCATGTTTGCCCTGCTGGGATGGAATTTCCTCAGAGCAATTAGACTTGCAAACTAAGCCTATATTTACTTTCTGATGACCAACCCAGAAAACAAAGAAAGATTATTTGCAAAATAATGAAGTAAGAAAAGGTCATGCTGGAACAAACAGAGGCATATGATCATATAATAGAGCTCTACTTCTAAATATGCCATGAACATCTTATACCATTTGACTCTAAGACAAAGGAAAAGAATGAGATCATTTTGGACCCTGTATGTATTTTGGCTACTGCATGTCTCCCAAGAAACAGAGGGGCTGTGACTTGGCGGTGAAGGTTTTTTTAGCTGTGCCTCCACCTATGCTCAGTCTAGATATTTGCAAATGAATGTACTGTATATACCACAGATCATCAGCAAGCCTCTAGTAGTCTCCATCCAAAGCATACCAGACTCAAGTAACCACTGTATCCCTGGAATATGTCACTGTTTGGTGAGTAGTGAGTGTAAGAGTATTGTCGTATATTTCAATCAGTGTATCACCAATGACAATGTTATTTTTAATGTCTTCTAAAATGTTTGTTTTCTTTACTCCTGTAGACGAAGACAAAAGCTCTCATATGGAAGGCTGTTCCAGAAGCAGGTACAGGCAGCTTTATTTCATTCATGAGCTTATTAGTGACATTTTTATTGCAGTAAATGTGGAGCGCAGGGCAGCTTACATGGTTTCCCCACCATCCTTTCCATCACTGTAACAAACTTGTGAGGGAGGTTAATCTGACAGAGCAACTCATCCAAGGTAACCTAATAAACCTCATGGTTGACAGTAGATTTAAACCCAGATCTCACAAGTGCACCTAATCCATACACTTCTTTAGTAGACTAAAGGAGGAAGACCAGGAACTCAGGGACAATTGGTGGCAAAGAGGAGAAAAGCGTGGAAGAGAAGACTGAGCTAATTCTCCTGCATAGGGTGAGGAGGAATCTGACTGCACAGTGTATCTGGGATATGAAGTTTCAAAAGGTTGCCCTCTTTTCGTTCCCATCCTTCCTCATTCTTTGCTAAAAGGATTTACCATCGAGGACTATAGAGCGCTCATCAACACTGTGCCAATTATACCCAGAATCAAGAAGAAGGAACCTGTGGAAGTGATGGAACCAATCCCAACCCAATTGTGTTGCTTTTGTCAAGAGAGGCAGTTCAAATGCCCACAACAGCTGGCTAAAGACATCTATGGTGGGAAGTTAAGGGTTCATAAACCACGACTGTTTGATGGACCATAGGGGTGCATCTACAAGTGAGCCAGTGAAAGACAGCTGATTCTCCAATGGAGTCTATGGTGATGCAAACTGTGTGGTGGAGATAAGGTATAAATAGTTCTGAATAAATGCTGGTTAAGTTGACTACAGTCTCAGAGTCTGCTTCAGGAGGATGAATGACACTGGAGGGTCCATTGTGATCCCTATCCTTTGGGACGTCCTCACTTCGGCTTAAGGGAGCCGAACATTTTTGCTTTGCTAGAGGGGTAAATGAATAGATGGGCATTTCTAGGGCCTCTTTAGTGCTGCTATACTACAGAGCGCAGATATTTGTTGCCATGCAGCAATTTTCACAGCCATTGCCACTGCTTCCTTTAGGTTTAAATAGCATGTTGTTAGGACTCTAGAAATCAGAGTTGTGAGAATTAGATAGCTTAGTGGTTTAGTATCTGGCAGTGGAGCCAGAGGTTGGAAGTTCAAATCCCCATTAGGTCTCCTTGACAGGAGCTGGACTTGATGATCTATAGGGTCCCTTCCAGCTCTGCAGTTCTAAGAAGATGATGATAATGATGATAATTTAGTCCCCAATAGCATGCTATTTGAAAAGTTCTGGGAAATGTAATCTGAAAAGACACATTTGAAAAGCCCAGCTAGAAATTATGACCCCCCTTAATATCTATTACTGCACATATAAACACTTTATAGTGTTACTGCGTAACACTATATTGTATGTGTATATTTCGTCCCTGAATTGGTTTTGCTTTGCTTTGCTTTTTAATTATGAGCATTTAAATACTTACACACACTTTACTGGGTGCCATGTGACTCAAAGCAGAGAGATGAAAGGAATGGTTTCTTCTAAATTCAAGAAAGGCACACACACACAAAGAATGTACACTTTGAAGTGTAAATAGATAAAGATAATCAAATTCAAATGAGATTAAAATTAACAGCTTATCAACCAAGTGACACTATTAATAAATGTCCACAACAAACAGGGACAGAATGGACTCTGGGAGAAAAAAAAAGAACATAATTTAATTAAACAAAGGAGGGATGTAAGAAGGCAACCATTGTGGGTAGCTGCATAAAGAACTAAACAAGGATTGTGACAATAATTGAATTTGTATTACTCCTTGTAGAAAGTGATCCATATCAGATTTGCTTTCTATTGATTCAGGAGGAAACAACCTAGGTAATATGGGATGGATTTTAATTGCTATCGCTTGCAGTTGAAGATTTTGGAAATGATGTGGTGTGCAATTTCCTCCTTAATACTGATAATCTGTGGTTGTTTTGCAGTTGAATAACAACCATTTAAAGGAGAAAAATCTTGGAGAAAATCCAAGCAAGATCAGCAGAATATCTTCAACTCTAAGCTGGGATTTACTTCTGCATTTGACATATTATTCAGTTTTTTGCACAATATCTCTTTCAGCCACCTATAGAAAAAGTACAAAATAAGCAACAGGAGCATACCATATAAAACAATAAAAACAAACTAGTAAAAAAAATAATTTATATATATAGATTTTAATATATGGGGTGAGGGTGGTAGACAATTGATGGAGTTCACATTTCCCTTTAAGATGATCTATTTTTGCCTATCCAGAGATGGACAATAGGATGAAACACATCTTGCCTTGGAAATCTATACAATTCCAAGAATTTCAATGCATTTAGGGAAAGGAAGAATGCATACAAAGCCATGCAAATATTGGAAAGCATATGGGTAACTAAAAATAAATGTGTTTCAAAAAAAGAGAGAGAGAAACAAACAAATAAGCTTGAGCCAGTGGCAATGATAGCAAAAAAAAAAGTATAAAAAGGTATAAAAAGGCACACATTGTACAAAACAGGTAAAGTTTTTGCAAGGAAGGAAAGAAACTTGATCAACTCAGCAAGGAAACCAGGTGGGGAACCAAATGCCCATGGGATTCTCAGAGAGCTGGCAGCTTTTTCTATCCTTACTGTAGCATCCTAATTCTGTTCTGAAAGCTGACCATATTCTTCTGGGAAATGTACGTAGACCACTAATCCCTTTAAAATTAATTTGGATGGAACCATCAACACTTGTGCAGTGTATAGATTCAGCTCAGACTCTTCAGTAAGATGAGCTTGACAAAACTGTTGGGAAACAGCAGCCCTTGATGAAAGTGTAATAAAACAGAATAGGGTTAGCTGGCAGCAGAATTGCAAGGAATATTAAATACCTGCTGAAAATGTTGGAGCCAATAGGAAATGGATTGCCTTTTGTATTTCTTTCTCTTCGATATGATTTGAGTCATATTTCATCAAAATCCCCGTGCCTATAGAGAGATGAAATAAAATCTAGTTCTGCTTCTGGCCTATTTTTATTCGTTTATCAGGGTCAACATCTGTTTTCCTCTGAGTCGTATTCAGCTACTGTATAACTAAAGTTTGCTGCAGAATGATTGGTACCAGAGTCCAAATAAGTTGTTTGGGTTTTTGCTACTGCTTTTTCATCATCATCTTCTTCTTCTTTCATCTATTTGTTTTTTCTTCTTTTCTTTTTTTGGTTCATTCATTTGTTCATTCTTTTTCTTTTCTTTTCTGGTCTATGGAAACATTTCATTTGGATAAAAGCTGAATACCAACATCCTGTTTGGAGCAGGCAGAGCAAAACTCTCCGGCCATGAAACTCCACCCGGTTGTTTGTTTTATTGGCTGCCTTTCTCCCCATCAGGGGACCCAAGACAGCTCACAATATTAAAAGAACAGAAATTAAAACATTGTGAGTTAAACATTATAAAAACAATGAAACTATACACTAATTAAAATAGAATTGAATAATTAAAAGCAGGTAGACATTAAAACTGGACTGCAAAGAGAACAAACCTATCCATTTTGAAGGAAATCAACCCTGAGTGCTCACTGGAAGGACAGATCCTGAAGCTGAGGCTCCAATACTTTGGCCATCTCATGAGAAGAGAAGACTCCCTGGAAAAGACCCTGATGTTGGGAAAGTGTGAAGGCAAGAGGAGAAGGGGACGACAGAGGACGAGATGGATGGACAGTCACCGAAGCTACCAACATGGGTTTGACCCAGCTTCGGGGGGCAGTGGAAGACAGGAGGGCCTGGCGTGCTCTGGTCCATGGGGTCACGAAGAGTCGGACACGACTGAACGACTAAACAACAAAAAGACATTAAAAATTATCTTAACTTTAAAATGGCTTTCAGGAACTCCATCATGATTGATTTAAAGCCTGCCTGATAAGATGGGTCTTAGATGTTGGCGGAAGGACAAAAGGGAGGGGGCCAACCTGATCTCCTGAGGGAGAGTATTCCATAACCTGGGAGCTGCCACAGAGTAGGCCCTCTCTCACATCTCTATCAACTGTGTCTGTGCTGGCAATGAGACTGGGAGAAGGGTAACCTCTGATAGTCTTATATGATAAGAGGGCCTATATGGGGAGACACAGTCCTTCACAACCCAAGCTGTATAGGGCTTTACAGGTAATAACCAATACTTTGAATTGGTCCTTGAAACAGACTGGTAGCCAGTGCAGTTGTTCTATAATTCCTGTTGCAACAGGAGTTTTATATGATTCATATAACTGGCTTGCCTGAAATAGGGTTGCCAGATACATGGGTACCAAAAGGAGGACATAGAAAGACAAAAAAGAGGACAGAGGAGGATGTATTGAATGTTTCATTTGAATCGTTCTGGATTAAACCCTCAATCAATACAATTTTATTACAATAGCTGCCAATAAATGTCTCTTAGTGAACTGACCAAGAAACAGTCATGTTAAAATAAAAAAATAAATTCAATGGAGGCTTTTTTTCAAAATACCGAAAAACATTATTTAAACAGCCAATTGTACCCGAACCCACCCCAGCCCAGCTGCGGGATCCCCCGGCCGCTTGCACTCTGCACAGGTTCAGAGGCAATCTTGCTAATCTGGATGCCCAAACAAGGCTCTGGCGCAGGCAGGGGGAAAGCGGCGCCGGGCAAAACCGAATGAGGCAGCCTCCCCTCCCCTGAGGGTCATAAGTTCAAGGCCGGGGAGTGTGGGAGTTGGAGTCCCCGAAAGGGACTTTGAACACACACAGTCCGGGCACTCGCCTTCCCATTGATGCGCTCAGGCACTGCTTGCTCCTGCCTGGCTTGGTGGGCGGTGCTCCGCTCGCGTTGCCTTTCTGGGTTCCACGTAGACTGGGCGGGCATGGCGGATTGCCAAGCAGCCACCGCCGCAGCAGGAGGGGGCGAGGGCTGCGCTCCAGCACCAGCGGCAGGTAACGGGGGGCGGGAAAGACAGGGGAAGGGGGGTCCTTCCACCTCTCCCCCTCCCATCCAAAATTATAACATAAAATATACAAAAGCCTGACATTTTAAAGGTTTTTATCTTTGCCTGACGGACGGAGGACATTAGGCTAAAAAGGAGGACATGTCCTCCTTTTGCCTGATGTCTGGCAACCCTAGCCTGAAATAACACGAGCTTCTGCGTGTGCAAGTAGGTAGTGAATACTCCCTTGCACAAGTTCCTTCACAGCACAACCACACATGCAGCAGACTGTTGTGTAAGCAGTAGAAGTGAAGAGGGTACTGTCAAAATCCTTTGGCAACTTTGATGAAGTAATATGGAAAAGGAAAGGCTGTCAGCCAACATCTGCTTGTTTCCACATAAACGAACAGGGAGTGCACTTGCTGCAATTTATCTACAGAGTTGGAGGAAGAAACTTGATTGTAAGCAACATAGCTCAAAGTGGTTTTTCAGATTTGCAGTCCCCATGTGGAATGCCAGTTTAACTTCAACTCTTGTGGCTATAGACTGGATGATTTTATTTTATTTTATTTCCTCCTCCTTTTTTTTCTCTGTGGCTTACAAACAATTTGTAACCCCCCCCCCCCCCAACAAATACTAAAATAATTGCAATTGCAATACATTCCACTATGTTTCCTGGCCGAACTCAGTAATGCCCTGCCTGGTAAAGGCTGCCTTTTTATGATAAACACCCTGATCCAACAAAGGTATGAACCAACCCTGATTTGGGAATTAACATACTGTACACATCTGGATATTTTCAAATGAGAAAATAAAAATAAATTGACATGCACCTGGAAACTGATTCCATATAAAAGGCGAGCTGTGCGCTAAAATGCAGATTGCACCATATCTGTATGGGGACACTGGCTCTGAATTGATCCGCTGCTCCCATGTGATCAGTAGCAATGAATTGAAACAGATGATAGGCTCCGAATTGAACCACAGCAAAGCCAAATCACTCAGATTCCGCTTGTCAGTGTAGCTGCAGCCAGAGAGAGAGGGAAGGGCGGGGAGGGGAAGATATTATGCAGCAGAACCATAGTCTAGGGTTACCTTAGGTAGCCATACAAATTATGCTGGTTTCTCTCTGGTGCAAATTAATGACACATTTGCACAGGAACCAATGGCTAGAAATTTCTACAGGTTCTTCTTTCTGGATCCTGGCTGCCAAAGACCAGCGAGAGCATAGCGAAAACTGAAGACATTGAGAAAATCTAATCATGATTTCAGTGGCAAGAATAAAGCTTTAATTAAACAGTAATGAAACATATGACCTATTTTGTGCAACAGATCTACAAACACAAAGGACATGTTTAACTTCTCATTATGCACAGGCTTAAATAACAGTGAAAGAAGGGGTGTTGGAGAAAGCATGGCTACAGAAAATGTACCAGCTGTGGGGCTGACTTTTATAGCCATTTATTTTGTGGTGGGTGTGGCGGAACACAACCTATATGTATTGTGTCATATCACAGGCAAGGTCAGCCTCTAAAATAATGGGTAAGGGGAGTCTATTAGTGACACCCATGGACTGTTGAGCTGGCTGTAGGTTTTACCCATGCACATTTAAAGAAATACCAAATTTCAGTGTGGTTGGCAAGTGCCCTTCCCCTGTGGGCACCCATTTCACTAGGAGACTGAAGTGAAAGCTGTGACTGTATGTGATCCATGGATGAAAATGAAATCCTGATTATAGTGTCTGGAGAAAAGATAATGAAATAGATCCTCAGAAACATATTTATTGCATTTGCCCATTCCAGGTGGCAACCCACCACTGGCTTTTGCCTATGCAACCATAATTAGGTCTCTACTACAAAGCCTTTGTGCCCTTACCACAGAAAGCTCCTGTGTTTATTTTTACCTAAATGTAAAGCTGCAATGTCTGAATCATGCCCTTTGTATCCATGATTGTTCGACTTGTTCAAGAACCATGGGGTACTGGTGCTATATGGATTGTGGATTTGTACTGTGGACCTTTCACTTCCATGCCTGTGTTCCATTAGTACCTGAGAAGCTGAAACTTGCCCTTCTCCCCACAGCATGCCCTGACCCAGCTGTCCCAGTACTGTGATCCCTTAGCACTGTCCAACCACAGCTATTGAGTGGGCCTCTGTCTCCATAATCTGAGAGCTCTGGTTTCTGACCCTCGGGCTTTCTCCTGACCCACCACATAGAAACCCCTTCATCTCCCAAGCACTACTTCCAGTGTTTTCTCACTCTACTCTACAGGTGAAACCATGATGTATTTGTCCAGACACAATTTGGGGGATTTCCAGGTGTAATTTAATGCTACATACTTGCAAACAGTAAGCAAACATAAATCTCTAGCAGCAGTCATTCTCTCAGGCTGCCGAGCGGAAGGAGAGAAGAGAAACAGCACTATTTCTCTGGCTGTGCTGCAAGACCAGCTGCCTTTGGCTCTCCCTCACTCCATCCATTCTATCAGACTAATGGTGTTTTTCCACTCCAACTACAACAAGAACTCTAACGAGGCTGTTCTCTCCCTCACCCCTTCCTCCTCATAGCTAGTTCCTTTTATGTAGGGTCTTTTAGATCGTAAGCCTGCAGGAAGGAACTAGCTTATTAGTTTTTTTATTTTAAAAAAATGATTTGTGAAACACTGTGGAAACCTCTTCAACTGAAGAGCAGGTGAAAGTGCTTAAGATAAATACTAAACACCATACTACTCTCCTTACCACTCCATTTACTGCCTGTCCTCTGTACAAATCTTTGGGCCCACAGGATAGAATCCTGTTAGGAAACATGGGGCAAAACTGCTCGGAAGGCATAGAGCTCAATGTAGACTGCTCTGGTTTGCAGTTGTGTGAGCTGGAGATCTCCATGTTCAAAGCAATGGCTGAGAAAGTACAGCAATGCATGCAATGGAGTGTTATGCACAAACTAAAAACAAAAAGGATTTTGGCCATTGTGAAATTTTCCTCAGAGCCCTCAGATAAAATAATTGATTGCCAACTCCAACATGATGTGTTGAAAACCCTTTACCCTTACATGGTTTGATCTACCTCTGATGCAGTCATTTATCTCGCTCTGTGAGAGAATTTTGCCTGTCTCCCTAAATTAACACAAATCCAGTGCTTAAAATTCCTTTTGTTCCTCATACTAATACAATACACTTGGGATTGATGTGCAAGTCCCAGCCAGTAAAACAAATAGAGAGCAAAGATAAATGCAGGACTGTTTCCTTCAGCCGCTACAGTTATGACTTGACTTGAGGAGTTGTTCAATCGACCTTCCATTGTATAATATTACAGTTGCATTCTGTACTCTTCTTCTGTAATTCATCCTTGTTGAATAATACACTCAAAGTGAGTACCCATTAGTAGGGCCGATTACGCACCAGAGCACCTCATTAAATCTTTGACTCTCCGGCATCTATCTAATCAAGACAATTGTGCATCATTGTAATGCTTTTCAACTATGACACCACCAAACACACTTGGAGGAGGTCAATTCTTGAAAATCTCAGAAGGTGTTGATCTCAGAGCAACTGGGTTTTAAACCATCTCTTTAAGTACCTTTAAAGGACTTTTTTAAAAAAAAGGTAATTATGGTATATCGTATAGACAGATATGTGAAGGACAAAAGCACAAATGAGTCTCTTTCGCATTTCCTATGAGAAATCAGTTTGGTTCCCTTTGTATACATTTCTAAATCATTAATCTTCATGTGTTTCATTCATGCAGAGAGATCTTTTCAGAAATTAAACATAAGAATCCTTGCAAATGGGGATGCTGTTTCAAGCTCACCTATTTAATAATGAGCAATTAATCAGTGAAGACGACTAGTATATTTGGCCTTTACATCACATTTAGATACACAAAGAAGAAGCTTCCTGAAGAACTGAGCACCACAAATCAATTATAAGATTTTGGTTCAATCTGTATTTTTAAATTATATATGTGTTATTGTGCTGGTGAGGCAAATCAACATTCTACAAGGCAATTGTAAAAATGCTGGCAGTCCAAACAAAAAATTATAACTTTGAAACTGGAGCTTGGGACTTCCAGCTTGATGCTGCAACGAGACAGCAGGAGGAGTACGGGGCTCCGTCTCCTGGGCTGAATTTCAACCTGTTTGTGACCCCCCAGGGGGTTAAAACCACCCCGAAGAGGTGGTGAAATGGGGGAGAAGCCTGTTGATCACGGGGGAACGGCGGTTACCCACGTTTGATCCAGGAAACTCCCCAATCGACCAGCGGGCGGAAACAAGCAGCTGAACTAGCTTGCTTGCGAGTCGTCGGTAGCCGGGTATGAAGAAGCGATAAAGCAGCCTAATTAACATCGTGCTACAAACGGGTGAGAAACATCTTTAAAAACTGTATCTATTTACTATCCCTGGACAAGACAATTTCTACGGCAGAAATAGCTCTCCATCATCATTGACTGAACTGCGGAGAAGCTGGGGAGAGAAACAGACGGAGGGAGACACAAGGAAAATAAATTGGACATTAATTAGACACTTAATTATACTTAAAGGAAGGAAGTTCGGTATTAAAACTTAAGAATTTTTTTTCCTGAAAACACTACTGACAATAACTTTGGAAAACAAAATCTGTTTATGTTATGTGTAACAGCTATCTAAGGCACTGGCAAAACGCCTAGAATCAATGGCCTTGAATATTCTATGACTGTTTGGAACTCCCTTTCTCTTTGAGGACGGAACTGAGCTACAGACAAATTAACCCTAGAAAGCCTAATTTAGCCAAAGTGGAACTTATAAACTGTATCCTGGATGTTGAACTGGATGGGACCTTGAGCCTTTAGGCGGGGAAAATTCTCTATGTCGGAGACTGAATTCAAGCTTAATGGAACTGGATTGATTACTTTAAGCATATGGACAACTTTAAATTGGAATACAATTTTTTGACAATTGGAACATAATGACACAACAAGGACAATTTTGGGAGGAAACAAAATTTTGCCTGTTCGTTGTGGGATCTCATTATTTCTAAGATTGCTTGAAGGGTAGACTTCAAGCAATCTTAGAAATAATGAGATCCCACAACGAACAGGCAAAATTATTCACGGCGCAGTTGAAGAAGAATTATAGTCAACAGGAGATAGGAAATAATGAACAAGGGAATGACAGGGCAGTGGATGGTGTATGCCAACCTAAAGAAGGGCTGGAGGAAATTAATGGGGAAAACCTAGTGGAGTTGAGAAGAGTCTTAAGGGAAAATAAGGGGAGAAAATCAGCAGAATCAATTAAAAATAGCCTGGAAGATCTATTGGAGATAGACCAAGTGTATAAAGACCTATTGGAGGTAGATCAAATGCATAAAATGGTCTCAGAGGGTACAAAAGATGGCAGAATGTTTAGAAAGATAGAAACAAAAATTGAAAAAAGATTAAGAGAAGGAATTAAATAGAAAGATGAAAAAGGGAAAAGTAGGAAGGTGGCCCTCAATGTTGGAAAGCATGTATATACCTAACTTCTGGAATTGCAAAGGGGCATATCTCATATATTAAAAAAGAGAATTAAACTGAAATAAGGGAGCACTAATCAGGGTAAAGGCATAATATGGTGTTGTTTTTTTAAGATAAATTGAAGCTAGATTTGTTGGGGTAAACAAATAGTAATAATGAACATACATTAGATATGATATTGTTATAGACAGTATAGAAAATATGGAGATAGAAATGGCTAAACAACTATACAAAGAAAATCTGTATAAGATGCTCTAGATAATATATATTACGTGTTAAGAACTTACTCAGTAATCATTGGTATAAATTACAAAGTTTGTCGGTTAAATTACCTCAAATTATATAGATTTGGAACTGGAATTACTTTTATTAAGTATGTTATTAGAGGATTTTGAAAACATTGTATACTATGAGAGTAACATTATGATAATAGCCAATATTCTATACTAAAATACATACATAAACGGTTTGAATGATTGGAAGATGTGTGGAATTTGGGGGGACAATTGGGAAGACGCCAAGATGCAAAAACCAAATACTTGTAAGCAACCCATGTAACACGATGTTTGATAAGCATGAACCGAATGTAGATAGATTGAAAAACCAATAAAATGTATTTTATTAAAAAAAAAGAAACTGGAGCTTGGGTCATCATAAAATTTGACACAGATGTACCAGACAGTCTGTTCTTGCTCTGTGACAAATTTGCAGGGGTTTGGGGAAAGGGTTTTTGAGCCACAGTTTTCCTAAACATAAAACTGTTCCTCTCTGATGTCATGAGATTTAAATTATCTCATACAAATTAAAAAGATCAGTCTTGCTTATCTTGAAAGAGAATGGTTGGTCCCACCTGCTTTTGATTTATTTGGGAAGAGTTCAGCCTGTAGGAACTAAAATATTGGTCCTCAAAAAAGGCCTTTCAAAAGGAAAACACATTGACTTTATTATGAATATGAGCATGTATAGAACAGACTTGCCAGCAGTAAATACATTGTTGCAGCTTTGAGAGCTTGGAAGTGAGATGTTTGGAGGGCAATGGAAGGTCACAGAAACAGTCAAAGGACAGGTTTTCTTTGAAGAGTAAAAAAAACTTAGGCTTGCTTTAAACATAATGATGGAGTGACAGTCCTCCAGAAAGGGGGATATTTTTCCATGTATCTCCAGGGGATTAGCATACAATTCTGTAAGGCATATTCAAAATGGTTCTGCATTACAGAAGCACAGAGCAGCTCTGAGTGCCTTCAGTGACTATTTCCCCAGGATCTCTGAGACCAGGTTCTTGACACGAGTCCTCAAAGCAGAAATCAGTTCCAGGTTTGGGGCAATCTGAACTTTTGACTCTGTCTGTCAGGACCCAATTAGCTGACTCTTGGGAGTCACAAGCTCACTCATTTAAGATGTGAAAATGTACTTTTCCCCCCCCTCTTTGTGACTGGGGATGATCTTAATTGATGCTAGCAGAGCTTTGGTACCTATATCCTGTTGCAGTCTCAACCATTCCACTTGTCTTGTCACTATACAATTATCTGGTAATTAAAACCAAAACAAAACTCCAGAGATGTTATGTGCCATCAAGTCACTTCTGATGTGTGGTGACTATATGAGTTAATGACCTCCTTTGCTATGGAAAGCTTGGCATCATTTTTCTTGCTAGCAACACAGGCACAATATTGTGCAGCAATATCAGGCCATTTCTTAGCATATTAATTATGGATACAGAAGCACAATATCCCACATTCATAAACTAGAGGTTTTGAAGAATTGAATATAATAATACACTGGTTGCCAACTTTAATTATGATTCTGAATCTCATCATCACTAAAAATATAAATGCATATAACCTTAATTTAAAAGACAAAGTAATATTGAATACAAACTTCAAATGTGCTAAGTATTATTAATGTACATGGAAATTTACACTTGCTCCTGCTTTATGTTTATAATCAACATACGAAGTGTAAGAAACATGCTTTATTCACTGCATTAATTCTGTAGTACATAATTAGCCATTTGTGACTTCCCTTTATGTAATTTGCTTCTTCACAAAATATCAAATTATCACATTTACACTTGTCTTAATCAGTTTCTGCAAATTAGTGATAGATCAGGGTTAGTTTTCTGGGGAGGGGGAGCAGTAAAAATATACAAAGTCCATACAAAAACCTGATAGAGGGGGAGATTTCTGACATTAGGAATCATATGTACCTAGGCTTGTCAAATTTTTATCGGATTTGTGACAGATTGATCCTCCGGTATAACCTGAAATACATACAGCCAAGAAACTGACTAAATTTCATTATATGTAAACTTTAAAGCAAGTGGCAGTTTTCCATTACTACTATATAACAATGCTACCATACAAAGGATAAGAATACTTTGCCCCTCCTTTTTGAAGAAGACCATCTCCATAGGATTCACCATTTTGGTGCGTATGTGTGTGAGAGATTTTTCAGAGGCGAAAGAATATTTCAGCACAGGAAAGGCTGTCAAAAAAGGTCAGCGATTTTCCTATGAGATAAAGTTATATTTGCAACTTTTTAGCTTGTGAGGGAAGCAAACGAAGAGAGCATGACAGAGGTGTACAAAACTATAGCTAGTATGGAGAAAATAGAGAGGGAAAAGTTCCACTGTCCCTCTAATACAGGGGAAGGTTTAGGCTAGATAAAAGAAACTGCTTCTTCCCACAGTTTGTAGTTAAACAACAGAATTTCCTACTGCAAGATGTAGAGATTGCTGCTAATGTGGATGGTTTTAAGAAGAGATTAGAGATATTTGTGGAAGATAAGCCTGTCAATGACTGCTATTGATGATAGATAAGACTATCAATGGCTCTTAGTCCTGATGGCTGTATTCTGACTTCCCATTTGGAACCAGCTTACTTCCAATATCTGGGAAGCCTGATATATCCAGGTGCAATTACAACTATGTCCTGCTCATGGCTTATAACTGGACACTGTGGAACAGACTGGTGGACTAAACAGGCCTTTGATCTCATCCAGCACAGATTTTCTTATCTTCAGTGTATGAATTCTGATATTCATTACAGACTAAGCACTGTCTATTGCAAAATGCGACATCATATTGAATATGGGATCAGTATTTCTGAACTATCTGTATAAGCACAAGTCATATATGAATTTGCCTCAGGGTGTGATTACTCAGCAAGAGAAATGCAAATTCACTCGCATTTCGTCACTCTGAAGTTGCAGCAGGGAATTTTGGGTCTGTGTGATTTAAGTGGCCACACAGAAAACAGGAGAGAGCTTCTTCTTCTTCTTCTTCTTCTTCTTCTTTTGCCATTTGCTTGCAGTTCTCCATATAGTCCTGTAAGTCGTGCCATTACAAAGAACTGCCTCCCAAGCAATAAAAAGGCTTCCAACTTCATTTTCCTCATAGAGTGTGGTGTGTCTCTTAAGACAAGAGTTGAGGGGGAAGGTGCTTTGTGTGTACACGCCTGGTTGAGCTTTCCTTCCTGCATCAGTTCAAAGCATTCAATGGAGAGTAAGGATTCAACTTTTTAAAAGTAGGAGGGTCTCTGCTGGGGAGGAAAAACAACAGATTGGGGGTGGGGGTGGGATTCCAGACTGATTCGCACTTCCTGTTGTGTCATGTCATCAAAAGGAAAAAGGGTGAATCAGCTCACCCCAAACCTGTAGTATTTCCTGTATCCCCCACCCCCACTTAGTCACATTGTCAGTCCAGTAACAAAATTGTATCAGTTTTTTACAATATCAGTAGAGGCAGAGCCAAGGGATCAGCAGCAGAGCCAACTAGAACACAAAACAGAAGCAATTCTTCCAACTATTGGTTTCCACAATTTTTCTCCAACTGCACACTGTGACTGAAATCCTGTTGCTCAGCACAGTAAATCACAATTACAGTAGACTCATTGAATCATTGGGGATTTTGTGAGTTAACTCCTATGTATCTTTCACTGATTTGATGGGCCTACTCAAGTTGTGATTTACTGTGCTTAACAACAGAATTCCAGCCTTTATCTCCAATGGGGGGGGGGGGGGACTCTAAAGGAATTCATGCACCCTGGCAAAAATGATCCTTTCCTGGTGTCAAAACAGCATAAGAGTTGTTAATTGATCATGCTTTCAGGGCACAATATTCCAAAAATGCACTTCAGGCTGTGGCTTCCTTTATGGAAACAATCCACCTCACATTTGGTCTTCTTTTTTTACTGCTGCCTTCAAATTTTCATAGCATTATTGTCCTTTCCAGGGAGCCATCTTCTCCAGATGTGTCCAAAAGACAATGGTCTCAGTTTAATCACTGATGCTTCTACTGTGAGTTTATGGACTTAATAGGTTAAGGAAGGCTAGTGGAGATTTTTTCCCTCATAGGGGATTGCATAAAAATGTTAATTAAATAAAAAAATAATATACTCTACTTACTACAAAATTATGTGACTGGATCTAAGCTAATAAAAATAATCAATGGAAGTTCCCTTAACAAAAAAAAAAAATTTAAATGAATAGGGAATAGTAAGAGATTTCTTCTTAATCATATTTCTAGTTCCCTCTTTGGACTGTTAAATTACTTCATGGCAGACACCTGCAAGACAATGACTGTCTCATGGATCAATCTTCTATAAAGATATGAAGAATTTCTTGCTGGGTTGAAAGGCACACAGCAGGAATAGATCAAAAGTTTCAGTAGGACAATAAACTACCTTATGTTCAGAAATAAAATTAGGAGACAAATTTATATTCGAATTTCCTCACAGAAGGGAGTTTAGCTAGTTCCACAACACATAATTAAAGATCAGTCATACCTTTTGTGAGGTGCAAAAATTTAATCCAAATAATAAAGCACTATGGTAAAGTATTGTAACAATATGAGGCAGATTTATCACCCAGATTGGAGATTGGGTACACCTGAGGGGATGAGAATCACTGGAAGAAACTGGCCAAAGCATCCACACCCAGACCACCTGTTACCTTACAACAAATCCTAGGTGAATGTGTAAGTCTAGTGTTTGGCTATATTCCTGTTTTCCTTGTTTATCAAGCCATTGGCACAAGGGTGTTAACTTAGTTGATAGGTATTTGGCTACCAAGTGAGTCTTCTGTGCAAGTTAAAATAACATCAGTTGGCATGGAACTTGTTAGGAAGATGGTCTTCATTAGGGCCTGAAAACATTCTATTTTGGATTACAGCTCCAGAATTCCCTGGCCAGCATAGCTACTGAGCTATAGTTGAAAAGAAGTAACTTCAAGTCTTCTAAGTGCAAAAACAATCTCATTCATCACAATATACCTCAGAATCTGATTTGCTCTTTTGTGCCAAGAAAAGGAACTGAGAAAGTCTTTCCAGGTCTTGAATATAAGCTCCCATTTCTAGATGACTTGCGAATGCTAAACACTGTAATGGAAAACTGAAAGTCAAATCATCAATGTAAGTCTGTCAGAGAAAACTGATATTCTGTTGTTGTTTTTTAACTGTAAAAGACTTCTACCAGTTATATGTAACAGCTTCACGGGGAAATCTCAGCAGACTTCTCACGAGCACAATTTCTACTGACCTATGATAATGCTGTAAGGTAGCACAAATCATTTATGATCTTAAAGAGGTCAAGTAGGCAATTTTTATATAACATAGAAACACTGCAGGAATGGGAGTATGAGCAATACCTAAGCAGATTTGATCTAGATAATCTTTCTCTCCAAGTTACAGAAACTTTTATATAAGTGACTTGGGGAAGAACATTATCTAAATCAAATCTGCTGATTTATATACATAAAGCAGGAGTTAAATTGTTCATAAATACTACAAATGCTGCTTTCTCTTTTTTTTTCTTGTCATCGGTGTTATGTAACACCAAAATGGATATTCTGATGCTTCATGAATGAATAAGGCAAGTTGACTTTGGGTGAAATCCAGTCATAAGGGCATGAGTACACATTCACTCACTGTGAAGCTACACCAGGGAATTCAGGTCTATCTGATCTAGGTGGCCATGTTTAAATTGAACTGCTTGCAGTTCTACTTACAGACCTGCAGTTGCTGCTGTTCAAAGAACTGTATTAACAGGTATGAGACAGGCCTTATCCTGTCTCAGTTGTTAGCTTCCGACATGGGGCTTTTCATTATTCAGCTGTTAAAAATAAATAAATAAAATAACAGGAATGTTGCCTAGGAGGAGAAACTTGAAAAGAATTAAAGGAAGAAGAGTCTTAGGAGAGAGGTTTTACTGGATAGAGTGTGTGCTGGTGCTGCCATGCATATGTGCTCATACTTTAATGAGATAAGAGGTGAGGGGGAAGGTGGGAAGGTGCTTTGAATGTATGTGCACACATACCTCACCCTCCCTTTCTGCATTGATTCAAGTGTCCACATACTTCAATTGACCCAAAAGGATCTGAAATTTTAAAAAGCAGAAGGTTCCCTGGTGAAGAGGAAAAGCTACGGATTGGGGAGGGAGAACTCCAAGCTCATTTGCATTGTCCATTGCATTGTCTAATCAATGGGGGGAAATGCAAATCAGCCTGCCCCAAACCAGTAGTATTTTATGAAGTTTTTGGTAATGTGGTCTCCCCCTGAGTCACACCTAGAGTAGGTTCAGCCTTTCTAGACTTTGGAAAGTAAAAGGCTTAATAATATATTCTATAATGATAAACACTGCTTTCTTGCAATGGTCTCTACAACAGTTCTACAAGCTACATCCATAGTTTAGGGTTTTTTAAACAATGCAGTTTGGAGCATAGGTGAAAAGCCTTGTGTCTAAAGTCATTACGATTATGAACATCATGAAAGTGACACGGTTTGAATAAGTAACATTCAAAGTTCATCACACTCTTTACATATTTGCTCAGAAATCCATCAGATTTTATAACTATTTTCATGTTTATTTGGAGGCTGTTTTAAAAAAATTCCATTCCATTTCATTGTTTGATATTATATTGGGTTTGGGGGCACTAAGCAGAAAACATTTCTTATTGAATGGATTCAAAACACAATAATTAAATGTTCCCCTAAGTTTGGCTGAACTTGCTCCTTGATGAAAGTATAGAGGATTGCAAACTCAGCCACTATGTTTTTCTGGTTCACATATTTAATATAGCCATGTGTCAACCATTCTATGTCTCTAGTCTTTTTCCAGGATCTTCTGAAAAGACAACTTAGGCGACTGGGGAAAAAAAATCAGTTTTTAAATATTACCTGTCCCACAATAACCCCCGATAGCTGGGTGATGCTTAGGTTACTCCATAAAGTAATATCAACATGTTCTGCTTTTCAGTGCTAGACAAAGACTTTTTTTTAAATGACCTTTCTCTGTTTTAGCTTTATTGCTTTATTCTTCACTTCTTGCATTTCAGCCTGCATTATTTTTATTGTCACTCTTTATTTTAAGGTCAGAGAGATTAAACCTTTTTTACTTTATGTCTGAAGCTGCTCAGAGAATGTGTGGTTATTTAGCAGCCAATAAATGGTGTTAAAAATATATGCTCTTCAATATTAGTTCATTTTGTATCTAGGCTGGAAATATCTGGCTGTAACCTAGTCATGTTTAGAGCAGATACTCTCAACTGATGAGGTTGTACCTCACTGGTACAGATGCCAGGGCCTTGAAGCATTTGCATTCATCTAGAGCTGATAGCAGTAGCACTAGCACACAAATGCTGCATGAAATGGGAGTGGAGGGGAGCACCAGGGCCAGTCAGAGGGATTTTGCAACCAAAGGTTTCCCCCATCCCCAGCAAAAATGCACTGTATTCAGATCCAGCCGACAAAAAAGGAACAAAAATCTGAATGGCTCTTGTCCACAAACTGAAGGCAAAGATGAGCAATACCTTTGTTAGACCAGGAAAAAAAATCAGAAACATAATGTATTTTTCCATGTATAAGATGATACTTTTCTCTAAAATATTTAGATTACAAATTTGGGGTCGTCTTATACACGGAAGTAAGGAGGGGGGAGGGATTGAGTGCTTTGATCCCTTCTTTCCCCCTCCACTTTATGTGAAGAAAGTGGAGGGGGAAAGCACTTTCCTTGCAATAAAGTGCTTTCTTCTGAGGAAAGTGGAGGGGGAAAGCAGGAATCATCAAAGCAATTCATCAAAGCGATTCTTGCTTCCCCCTTGGTGCAGAAGAAACATAAAGAAGCTCAGCACTCAGCATCAAGCTCCTTTGTTAAAAGTACATTTGAAAACGGGACTGCAGACTCAGGTCAGAGGTGCTGGTTTCAAACTCCGCTTCTCGGCTGTTTGGAATGTCTCTCCCAATCTTACTAGAAAAAGGGTTGCCTGGCACACAGATCTGGCCATGATTTTTGGAAATTCTTTGCTTTTTCTGCACTACCAGCTCTGTGGCGTCCAGCCTTATGAAGATCTGCACAGAGTTGAAAGCTAGCTTATGTTTGTGACATTTTAAGTTGTCTAGAGAATCCACCTTTGCCTTCTGATCCAGCCAAATTATTTTGGCACTTGAGGTAGAAAAATCTACAAGCCTCTTCACCTAATAAAAATGCAGGCATGACAAATCAAGGCCAAAATCCTCTTGGTTTCATTGTACATGGATTGGCAATCACAGTTTGATCGCATACTGGTTGCACAATGGATCACACAAATAGTTGAATGATGGACATCCTGCCAAAAAGCCACAGCCATGTGTGTGAGTGATGTTCCATGCAAGGTAAGCCAACCTAACCTGAATAACTCATGATACATTGCCCTTTCATGACACCTGGAGTCTGCTGCCTGAGACAGCAACCTAATGTTGTCCATCTGTAGAGCTGGTCCTGCTGAGGATGCCACAAGGATCTCATACATTTCTCGTATACCAATACCAGTCAGGATTTTTCTGTAGCCTGTGTGTGAATCTTAGTGCTTTCATACTAAGAAATAACAAAGATGCCATGTTCATTTGTGGCACCACCAGGCAGGTCAGCAAGCCTTCTAGAACTTGTTTTCTTGTTAAAAGGCTGGAAGACAGAAAACAACTTCAGAACGGTGTATCCTATTTCTTTCCACAATGGATTTATGGGTCCAAATTTCTAGTGCTACAATGTAGTTTTTCTGTTTGTAAAGTATTTTCAGCAAGGACAGGCTCTCCTCTGTGATGTTTTTTGGAGTTGTTCCACTAACATATGTTGATAGGTTACTGCTTCTTCTTAAAGGAACTGTGGTATTTCATCACAGTGGCTGTGACTGAAAATCAGTTACTCAAGGCTATTCATTAATCTTTAAAAAAAAAAAGTCAAGGTGCACCATGATTTCTTTTACTGCAGGCGGGGGGTAGTGAATTAATATTTGTATATAGCAGATCTGAGTTTATTTATTGCTTTGACAGGAATCTAACAAATTCAGATAGGCATGGTTTTCTAATGTACCTAGTTGGAAGATTAAATGCAGAACCTCTTGGATTTTGCCTTTTTGAATTTACTGGCCAATCTCTTTGTTAATTGCATAGTCATAGAGTATTTCCTGAGCCAACCTATTTAAGCTTAAAATAATGAAATCTTAACTCATATGGATTTAAATGTAAAATTAGTCTTAAAGCCAGGATTTCAATAATAATCCAAGCTGAATGATTTGCTGATTCAGCTTCCTATTTATCAGGACAATGGACATCCATTTTCCAGAGCAAGAGAAAATAAAGACAAGCAAGTTAAAATCCCATGGGTATATAATAGACACAGCAAAATGACAGCTGATGTCTTCCTTTTGTTAGGTAAGAGGTTTCCTGTCTGTAAAAGCTTTGATGTAAATTTGATAATGATGAATGATTTTAAAATGCAATGTTGTACTTGATTAAAGGTCTACAAACTATTTTGTTCAGTGGCTTACAAATTCTTTCAAAATTAACCACCTACTAGGAAAGAAAATAGAGAAAGCAGCTAATTGTAATAAAAATTCTGACAGGCAGAAATAATGAAGATGCAATGCTCACATAATGAATATTTTAATAATAACTTTTTGATAGCTATGGATTTATGTGGGTTTGCATGGAAGAAAATCCTTGTAGATAGAAATGAATAGGTCACCTGTAGGGAAACTCATTAACTACAAAGTGTCTTCCACACTGTTCTGATGACAGACGTACAGTTAAATCAGATGCCCAATGATCCATGGAGTTCCTTCCAGCTCTACAAATCTATGATTCCATGATTGTACGATTCTAAGCCTGTGGGAGTCCCACCCAAGTCTTCCTCAAAGCAGTTTGCAGGCACAAGGCCTCCTGAATTGGCTGGGATATATTCTGGCAAAGAGCTTTTGGGACTGGGCTGAGGGTTGCATATTAGAGTGTGTATAATTAACTGTGAAAGCATTACATTTTTTTCAACAATGACATTCGCTGAGAGGACCACTCTTTGGCATTAGAGAACCACTCTTTGATGGTCCTCTAATGCCAGCTGTTCTTCTGTCTTCCCTTGGGACTCATTCTTCATACCCCCTAGATTGCTTGGCTTTTGGAGTGTGCCTACACTATGTGATCAGACTGATACCATTTTAACTGCTATGGCTCCATGCTGCAGAACGATCTTGGGATTTGAAATCGCTGAGATACTTAGAACTTTTGGCCAAAGAGCACTAATGGACACCCCGAATACCTAGAACTCTCTAGCAAAGAATGCTAAATGCCTTACCAAACCAGAAACCACAAGATTCTGTAGGATGAGGGCAGGACAGTTAAAGTGGTATCAAACTGTTGTAACTGTGTAGGGTAAATACACTGCTAGATGTTTCCAGAGAGCTGTGAGTGGGCAACTCCTGATATAGTCCTCATACAAACAGCAGAGTTCCAGAAGGAAGTGGACACATAGTAGTTCTGCCTATAACTGTTCATGCTCACAGCTACTGATAAACTCAAAGTAAGGACCCCAGGATCCATATGCTTCATTCTAACCATAGCTCTACTAAGCCAATGTAGCTGTGCCACTGTGGAGGCATTTATTGTTTGTGCCATCAAGTTGTTTCTAAATTATAGCATCCCTATTCACCAAATCAGAATCTTAAAACTGCCTCCAAGTGACCTCCAGAAAGTCCTGTCATCAATAGTCCTCCTCAGATCTTGCAAATTCAAGGTCATGGTTTCCTGTATTGAGTCAGTCCATCTCTTACTTGATTGTCCAGCCTTGGTCTTCTTTTATTTGTCTTTTACAGTGAGTCTTGTCTTCTCATGATGTGCCCAAAGTAGAGTCTAGTCATTTTTGTTTCTAGCAATATTTTAGGCTTGATTTGCTCTGGAACACCCTTGTTTGTGTTTCTAGTATCTGCAAAGCTCTCCTCCAGCACCATATTTAGAATAAATCTATGTTTTTCCTGTTGGGTTTCTTCACTGTCCAGCCTTCACATCCATATATATAGGTATACAATAGTGTAGATGATTCTCACCTAGGTCTCCATTGACACATCCTTGATATTGAGAGTCTTTTCTAGTTCCTTCATAACTATTCTTCCAGGCAGAGGCATAGTGGAGATAGGCAGTGAATCTGTGCTAGGTTTTGGTTGAAAAAATTACAGGAACTATCCAAGGTGCTCCAAATAAATTCACAGTTGGATACCTCCTTCCAAGTTCAGAGCACATTCACTGCTCTGATCACACTGGAGTCACCAGCCTCCAATACTAAACCACATTCAAAGTATTAAGAACCAAATGAAATAAGCTTCAGTGTCAAGTTTTCTAAAAGCCAAAACAACCAATTTGCTAAGACTTTTGGTTAAGTTCCATCTTCAAAAAGAATGTTAAAGTATCATTTTCAGATGATAGGCTTACAAAATGTGTTCCGAAAAGTTGCCCAAAGCTACTTAGACATTTTGACTGTCTCTTTATTTGCCTGTTGTGACATTCACTCAGCAAGAAAACTTTGACATTCTATCAGTTGGAAAAAGCATATGAAGTGATATCCAGAATATAAAAGGTTATACAGAAAATTATCATTGAAAATATTTGCTCATACCCAACGCTGTATAGTTTTGTCACCTCCAAAATAGCTCATTAAATGTCAAAGCTTGGTCCATTACTTTAGTTTATGCTCTAGCACTGAGCCTATAAATGTGACACTGGGAAGATGTGAATGACTAGTTTGTGGTTTTAATAATAAAAAGGGATGCAATAAGCTTATATTGGATCTTTGCAAAGGAGGGAAGTTGTATTTTTTTCTGCAATACAGTCTCAGGAGATTAACCCACGCAGGGGCTGTGTCACACAGTACAATTTCATGGTATGGAAATGGAAAGGGGAGATAACATTCCAGACACAAATTACCACAACTGCCAATATGCTGTTTATCGCCTCACACTGAGCACTTACGCTCACATGATTTCCATTGTGTTGTGAGTTGCAATTCAGTTAATTCATTATATGGAGCAATATTTGGATTATATTCAGTACCTAAAGAACACATAGCATTTCCACATCAATCTCTCTTTTGTTAGCTGTCTTAAATGTGAAAATACTGTTTGGTTTACTTTCTTTTTCTTTTTCCTCTATGCAATCTCTAGTGACTGCTAGAACCTCAAAGATAAATGCAGGATTTAGTTAAAACAAATTGATTAATATCAGCACTTACTCCCTTATCCTGCTTTTTAATTGCACTTTCAAAGTTCTGCTACTCACGTTTTCTGCCTTCCACTCTAGATTTCTCACTGTTTTTCCCTTCTAAATATATCCAGCCACGGCTACTATTGTATGCAGTGAAGGGCCACTAAACGTGGGGTTGCTTTGTGAGCAGGGCTCATGCCTTGGCTAGGGTGGCCACTTGCAGAGTCTCCTACCCACAAAGGGAACACATCATCAAAAAAGAGAAGAAAAGAAGACCCAGATTTGCATAAAATGTGCATAGGCTAATTTTTATAGATAGATGCTGGTTTAGAAATAATGACTAGAGTTTGGATTAAAATACATTGACAGCCAGTTGCTGTGATGGACATATAGATGGATTAGGACTCAGGAGACCTGGATTCAAATCCCCACTTGTACATTGATACTCACTGGGCATAGCAATGGTAAAATCACTCCAAAAACATCTTACATACCATAAATATCCTATTAAATTCATTATAAATTGGATGAAACTGGATGTCATAGCCATAACATAATTTCAATGGAGATACAAGACACCTCGCCACAGTGGAGAAGACTGTGATGAGATTATGCTTGTGCCTGCTGCTCTCCAAGTGCTTCT
This sequence comes from Intellagama lesueurii, assembly GCA_037013535.1. Taxonomy (NCBI): domain Eukaryota; kingdom Metazoa; phylum Chordata; class Lepidosauria; order Squamata; family Agamidae; genus Intellagama; species Intellagama lesueurii. Next base: position 171,144,751 of record JBAJHW010000004.1, on the reverse strand, counting down.
GCTCTTCTGCCTTCATATGGCTCTTCACCTTTAAACCAGATTCAAATTGGATAGACCTTCTAACTAGGAATGTAAAATCCATCCACTACATTCCTCATTTTCATTGATTTAGGCTGTGTTGGCTCAACAAGATACATTAACTAATTTCCAAGCCCTACACCTCCAGCTAAGCAAGACAAGGAACACTATTTTTCCCTCATTATGGTATCCATAATTTGCTCAAACTATAGTGTTGTTCCTCTTTGAACAACTCATCTACAAACACATAGAGAAAGCACAGAATGACTGGCTGAGTGTCAAAACAGATGCAACACTTCTAGTGCTGCTATTCCTTGTTAGTTCATGCAACAAAACATCAGCCATTGCCATTTTGTACAATTTGCATTGAAGCATAGTTTGTTTGCTCAGTTTTCTGGGGGGAAAATCTTTCTCATTTTGTTCTCTTCTCAAGAATTCCACAAAACATGTCACCTTGTCAGGGGGTGAGGAGAATAATCTCATGTCTCTTTGTCCTCACATGGAAGGATGAGACAAGTGAGGATTTTCATTCCTACTTCAGACAGAGTGTTTTGTATTCAGCAGCTCTTCAAATGGAGGGCCATCATATGTAATGGTGTACACAGTTCCACCCCATGTTAAGCGGACATCGTGATGAAATGGTAGGCAGCTGTAGCTTCTTCCAGCCTCTTTTTGCCTGTAAATATCCAGCATTATTCACATTCACAGCACATTTATGTCCACCTCATCAACATTTTTAAGCCAATTGAATTAGGCTTTCTTTAAATGTTTTGAAAATTGTATAACGAGTTAGATACATTCCTCTTGTTTGAGACAAAACAATTTTAACATTAATACAGTGAACTGAAAGCTTTATTTCCAAGCTGTGTTCCCAAATATATATTCTGGGCTGATCTCTCTGTTGGAGTGGCTCCCAGTTTGTGCGAAGCAGCCTTTCTTAACCTAGCATGCTGCCTGAGATTATGGAAGTTGTAGTCCAACATCTCTGCAGAGTGTCCTAATTGTGAAAGTCTTATGTAGAGCAATCACAATTCACTCCCATTGGTTTATTATTGTGTCAACATTTTAAATATGATTAGATTCAGAATCACAGGTACAAACACCACCATCAGGTGTTGGAAAACATGAAAGCAATCAGACCAATATATATCAATGTGGTGTGCACTCACACATACTCATAAGACAGACATATCTGTCTGTCATAGTAGTAGTGGTAACATTTGTTTTGTAAATGACACTTTGTGTCTTAGGTTATGTGGTTTTCTCTTAACATGTTTTTTTTTTTTTTTTTTTTTTTGCGGTCTTCAGTACAAAGACCTGCTTGTTGTCTCTGCACACTGAGCAAGATGGAGTTTCAGTCGGCTTAAGTCTGGTAATTCTTAGATTCCTTCACCTGGCACTGAGTAACTACCTATCACTTAAACCTTTGAAGTGGTAAGTATTGATGATTTAGTTATGACTGCTCCAGTAATTGAAGGTCACAAGGAATTAGAGCTTTCAGGCAAAAGAAAAAAGAAAAAAGAAAAAAAAGGAGGGGAACCCTGAAAAGAAAGGATAGTTCCTGTATGGCATAGAGGCTATCAAGCAAGGACACATTTTCAGAGACTGATAAATCAAGTTAAAGAGCACCTACAAATGTTCAGCTAGTTGCATCACTTGAATGGCTAAATAGTTTCATACATCTCTTGAGAAAAGATATTGGCTTGTTCAATGAAACAGATAATGGGCTATTTGGTGGAAACTGCTAAGGCTTCGTATTTGGAGCCCATCTCCTTCAGTATCTTGGTAAATTCATTTGCGTGACTGTTTATTTTTTCACGAGTTTCCTTTTTCTTCAGGATGCATTGGGTAAGCATAACAAAAACTCTCAGACAGGAGTAAAGCTTAAAGGTAAGAGAATACCTTAGCTACTTTAACTCAACAAATTTCCCAAAGAGGCGTTATTTGGACTAAAAGATCACAGAAAAAAACAGAGAATATCTATTCTCTCTCCTCCCCCCTCCACATTTGGGGAACCTCAGGTTGTGGGACCAAATCTAGCATCCCAGTTTGGCCACATCCTGTCCTGCTCGGTCTTCCCTTGAGTTTGCATTTTCCCCCCATTCTAAAAGGTTGAAAAACCTCTCCTAAAGCTAAATTACTGACAGTAAGAGTTGAAGATAAAACACGTCGGGGTTTTTCAATCCACCCTTTTGCTTTTGGTTCTGTCCACCATTCCAATGTAGTCCCTGGAAATTTATTTGAAATAGACTTTGGGGCTCAGGTTGACACACATTTTCTATCATTGATTTTGGAAGACTGTTTCTTTGGTTCTTTGCTTAGCCTGTACATATTCTTACAAAGGCATTCAAAGTCTCTGTTGTTCTTGGTCTCTAAAAGGGGAATGTCCCTGCATTTCTTGCTACATATATGAAACAATATATGTAATTTCTACTTCAATAAATTATTTTAGCCTTTGTCAAAGTAATGATGGAGCAGCACGACCACAGCATCAGAGAACAGTTTTCAGGAGACATTGTGGGTTGATCAATACATTTCCCTACAATGCCACAATTCTTTGATGTCATATCCTGGTGAAACTTGCTCTTTATCTTGTAAATTATCTAAACACACATTCAGACTGCAAGCCAAAGACAACCGGGCCAATGCTATGAATATCCCATGTGGCAAACACAAAATGGCAGTTCCCAACAGGAAACTCCTGTGCATCCAGGCTACACAGCAGCTTTCTGGCAGCCCCCCCCCCCCCCTATTAAGTCCCTATTATTCCTTTTTATTTTTAATCGTACATTTTACTGGGCACAGCCCTCTGCAAAGCACTGGCTGCTTATTCAATATCTTTCCAACAAAACGTATTTTAAAACTCCTATCTCCCAAGATTGAGTTCATCTGAAAACTTTTTCACTGGATAAATGTGAGCATATTACCATTTCTGATGAATCCAATGTGATAGGGCATGAATAGCTTGTATAACATCAGTCTGCCAAAAAGAACATCATCACCAGGAAAGAGGTGTAAATAATATATACACACATTACTAGCCAAAGTTGTTTTCATTTTTTGCCCTGCAGTCATCATTACTAAAAATTAAACATGCATAAATCAGTTCATCTCAAATGGCTGAATGTCATCAAAAGTCACCTTGTTTTAATGAACCACTTTGAAAGCCCTTCTTTATCCCCCACCAATCTTGTCTATGCTAATAGTGAATTCATTCACCAACTGAACAGCCTGAAAGTCAAAATGTTATTTGCTGTCTTGTCACATCTGACTTATAACAACACTAATAGGGCTTCCAAGGTAAGTTAAGATACTCAAGGTGTGTTTTTTCCAGTTCCAACCTCCTCACCGAGTGGAGATTTGAACCTTGATCTCCTGAGTCCTAACCCATCACCTTATCCACTATATACCACACTGGAAACTCCTAAAGTCAAAATGGTACCATCCAAACAGAAGAGTCCGACACCAGTAGGCTCAAAGGAACACAAAGCTTTACACAAGTGTACAAAAAAGAAGGAAAACCCCACAGAAAATTTGCAGAAACCAAAATGAAACAAAGAAAACAAAACAAAGAAGAATATCCCCCAACAGTGAGCATGCTGGGTAACTTCAGAATGCCAAGTGGCTGTTGGCATGGGGCAATGGAAAAACAGGCAGTGGGGAGTGGCATGAACTATCTTGGAGGAGGGCATGACTCAGCCTCTTCCCCTGTGGGGAAGACTGAATTGACGCATTGCACGCTGCAATACTTTGTTGCAGGTACCACTTCTATTAAATATTCAAAACTTGCTTTAAAATATTACTGGATCACACTGGGAAGCAACTCAAGGCAATGTTTATTAGAGTTATGCACTGGATTTAGCTAAATCCCTAATTCCGCCCCAAATAAGTCTGATGTGGATGAATTTGTATGATATCTAGGTTGTCGTGGAATGGCAAGATTCAGTTCCACTGTGAAACAAAGTGAATTTACAAATCATTTTGGATCTCGGGCACAAACTGAATTAGATGGGGCACACCTAGCAATTATTTTTATTAAAAGAGAGATTGAGAGAGAGAGAGAGAGAGAGAGAGAGAGAGCAAACTTGGAAGGAACATGCTGTGCAAAGCCCTGAAGCTAGCTCTCTAAGGTTTGGCAGGTTTAGTGCTCTCTTTAGCTTCAGCCCTGTATCCGAATTTCACGTACAACAAAAGCAGAAACAAACGAAACTTACAGCCACTTTGGTTTTCCACTGTTAGTCAATGAACTGACTTTACAGATCTAGAAAAATGATTCAGACCTGGGAAAGAAACCAAATCAGATGGGGCACAAATCACTTTGGACTAAGTTAGGATACATTCTGAAGCCCTGAATTGGCCTCCCAATCAACCAGGAAACCCATGCACAACCCTAATCCCCAATTAAAATCACTAGATTTTGTCTGTTTGCAGCAAGCTAGCCTTCAAAAGAATCATGAAGCCAGTTCAAAGAACAGATCTTTGCTTCTTAGAAGCTTCCAATATGCAATGTGTGTCTGTGTATGCAAGATATCACCTAGACTATGACTTATATAAAAGTATATATAGTGATGTGCATTGAAAGGGTACCTTTTCTGTTGACACAAATGTATGACCTGTACATACATTCACAGAGGACATCTTCAACAAAACAGACTGGGAACTATGTTTTAACCTCTTGTCAGCAATATTTTTCCCCTTCCCAGTGAGCAACAGACACACACAAAAGGCATAAAGAATTGACTTTTTCTTTCTGGCAAACGTTGCCCCTAGCAGTTGCAAAAGTGAACATATTCTTTCTGCTTAAACAGCTGACCTCAAAGATTGAGGATATGGAGTTGTACTGCTCAGATAAAGAAGAAAAAGAAATAGAGGAATGGATTTTTACAACTCCTTTTCAATTTTAAAACAAAAGCAAATCGAAAGCCATGCATAGTGCAACTGGAGGACGTCAAGGCTGCTTTGGTCAAAACAAGACTTGTGATACAGCAAGGTTTATTTGGCATAAGTATTTGCCAACCTCTTCTGATGCAATGAAAAAAAGTGGGTGTGAGAGAAACCAAAACAGGCAGATTCATCCATCTGGGACTAAACTTTGAATGCATTGTCCTGTGCACGATAGCCACATCTTATGAATTTGGGCAACACAAACAGGAGGGCTGAATTTTCCCATTTGTTTTTGAAAAATAGTTGCCAACATGTGCAAATATCTCCATATATGGAACTGGAAAAAAAATCTGAGGTTTCAAAGATCTGAATGTGAAAACGAGGAAAACAGATAGATTTTCCATCTCTTCTCTGGATTCCCTTTGGAGCTGGAGGTCATCCATGTGGTTTAAACCTGTACCACAAAACTTATACTTTTCCTACTCCTGGGAAACCAGTTGCCCCACTTTCTCCACAGAGAAAACCTGCAATACACATGTACAAAGCAGGTATCTCTAGCTACAGTTCCATAGAACAAGAGAGAAGTAATATGGGAGTGTCAGGAGCTGTCCAGATTTGATGTGTACCTCCTGTGACCCCAAGCAAAGGACTTCAGAAAATTGACTTTGAGCAACTCAGTACTCCATCATTAATTATGTTATAGTAGCCTCTTAAAAGACCTTTGAGAATAAAAAGTCAGGTCTGTGTCCCCATGTTTCTGCAGAGCTTATTATTTTATCTTAAAGCTGGGGTTTATTTTCAGCTCTTTGAAGCATGCAAATATTCATCTCAGCCTTTTCCTTTCAGTTCTAATCACCTTGGAATGCTATTGCCCATTTCCACACACCTCTTTTGTGTGTTCCCATTTCTTCACAAGCATTTACATATCAGAAGGAGCTTAATCAAAACCTTCTTGATTTCCACATCAGACACCTTGTGCGGATATTTGAGTAATCAGCAAGGCATACATACAATCAAAATGTATTTGTTTCCTCACATGAATTTATTGTAACAATTCAATTTTTAAAAAGAAAAGAAAAACCCCACATACATTGTTTTCCATCCTAATTGGCACACACGTGCCAAGAATTGTTGAACATGGAGTGATTTCTTTAATAATATTCTAAAACAGGGCACACAATATTTGCCACCCTAGTCTCCATAAGTAATTGACAGCTCATTAGGAATGAAAAACTTGGTAAGAACAAACGGAAGAAATCTTAAGGGGGTTTCATTTAAAACACAGTCCTGGGGGAAAGAGATATTAGGAAATATTGCAAGAAATAGCCAGTTCAATGGAGAAGATCAGCTCTGGCTCAATCCAAGGAGCACAAATTAATTTTACTTTGAGATCTACCCACCAATTTCAGTTGTAATATTAGATTTGCTTTTGCTCAGGAGATGACTGCAGGTGTATGTATAGGAGCTGTTCAAAGCTCTAAGCATGCCGCTTCCATGAAGGGCAAATGGAATTAAAACATTCAGCTCAGCGCACATGAACTGGCTTTCTCCTCTCTGATTTCATTTGTCTGAGGAGAAGAGGTTGCTGAAAACATGTTTATTGCTCAATTTTCAAGGGAAATTTCCTGTTTTAAATCCAATGCAAGTTCTTAGCAATGCATTTCTCCTATACTTCACTCAGTTGACACACAAGGGAAATTCCACAGTGTTGTCAGGTGGTCTTGGGTTGTGGCAGAGTGAGAAGTAGACCCTGGGACTAGTTCTGAGGGAAAATATTGAATATCAGCAGGCAACAATGTGTGTACACTCAGAGACAGGAGCCACATAGGTTCAGTCAATATTGTTTGTTGCCTGTGTTAGTTGCAGCATGACCTAATGGATTCATGAAAGGAAATTCAAATTAGCTTGTCCTTTTGTTAAAGCTTAGGTTCTTAGTCACTATTTTATATCAGGTCTCATGACTTGTCCTATTGCTCTAATGTCATATTGCATTTTAACCAGTCATACAGTAGTATGCCAAAAAAATATGGAACAATTTTGTTATGTGCCTTCCAATCATCTCCAACTTACCTCAGAGGTTTCAAGGTTTTACTATTTCGGCCCCAACCCCCGTGATTTTCCATGGCTGAGGGGGAAGTCAAATCTCAGTACTAGTCCACCACTCTATCCATTACAACACACTGGCTCTCTTATGGAACAATAATCACATTGATTTCATCCTTGTCTCTGATGTACCGGCTTATATTCCTAAGCATGAAACAGGATTCTTCTAATCTAAATGATTTTTTTTTTTCAGAGCCAACCATTGTGATAATTCTTTGGGTGGAAAAAAGATTGTGCTGTGTTTATGCCATGAGATCTTCAATCAGAAGAATGAGGCACAATGCACTGAATAATTACCTATGCTATATTACAACATTTGTTGAATTTTTAAAATAGTCACCTATACAAGACCAATCTGGAGTCCTGTTTTCATAAATCAAGCATTTTAGAATAACTGTGTTACTCCTAACTTCAGATAGGGAAGCCGTGAAAATTTTTATAAAACCAGTAAACACTCTATGTCAGGGGTGGTCAAATTGCAGCCTTTCAGATGTAATTAGCACATAATTCTCATCAATCCCAGCCAGCACAGCCATTGGTAAGGAAGCTGGGAATTGCAATCAAGTAACATCTGGAGTCCTGCACTGGTGTATTGTAATGCTCAGATGATGTCTCATTCCAGCATTTCTCCTCATTTTGGAAACACCTCATTTTTCACATGCAAAAAGACTGTTCAATAACTCAACCAGAAAACCCAATTTTGAACAAGAACTAGTATAGTGAACATTCATTTGCCAAAGCCAAGTCAAATGAAGGAGTATCCATCACTTCTGATGCTACAGAATGCCTGTTCAGCAGTTTGAACGTCATGCCACTACAGTTGCATCTCTATGACAACAGATCTGTGTTGGCAAGATCCTCTGGATTGCTTGAACTGAGATACATAATGCAATCCAGGTGGTGTACAATGTGGAAGGCCCTGTTTACATCTTGTGTATATGGCACACATCATGATCTACCTCTCAACTTGGCAGGTATTTTTCAGGTATGTGTAGAAATCACAAGACTGGCCAAAGTCCAAGGAACTATTAACTCCTTTGGTACAACCCAAGACTGTTTTGCAAACTGCCATTCTACTTATGTTTGGGCTTCAGAAATGAAGACAAACAAACCTGGTTGGATATGGGAACCTCATTATTTTCTTTTCTGAGATGCTGCAGCTCACCCATAAATGTTTACTTCTGAGCAAAAAATGAGTTTTAAAGTTACATTTTCCTAATGTTGTTTCTTTGGGGGGAGGGAAACACAACATGTGGGAGCAAGAAGCTGATTCAGCAACATTTTACTGAAAAGAACAGATAAGAAAACCTCCCTGGGTTACAAATACTTGCCCTTGTGCAGTTCAATACACTTGGTATACATGGGAACCTATTATATGCTCAGCTCACCCTGGGAACTCTATTTCTTTGATTACAGGAGGAGATGGTGGAAGAGAAGCAATTTTTTTTTAAAAAATATGCTCTCTCAGGCTAGAACATCTGCATCAACAGAGCAAGCACTGGTGGAAGACTTATCAGACCAGAGTTGGGGTGAAACTAGGTAGCAGGCAGTAGCAGTTCATGAGATCAAACCCAGGCTGCAGTTTCATTCCACTGTCACTTCAAAGCAGGTATCTTTTGAGTTTGCTTTAAGGTTGCAGCAGATCCTAGCAGTTCTTGTCAATGACATCTGCTTCTGTTGTAGAAAAGGCCACAGCAGGCACTATACCACCTGAATTCTACCCTTGCCCTTGAGTCAGCAAAACCACACAGTATCAGATAAGACAGTAAGGGAAATGGGATTGACTGGTTTTACCCTCCACTGGAAGATTTTTTGGGAGACACATGCCTCAATCAGGACTGCAAATTCACTTTCCAGTGACCAACTACAAAACAAAGCTACTAAAAGGAAGATACGGAGGTGATGAAAATCACATGGCAAACAGACTTCTTTTACCACTCGGGGAACACCCCTGTGAAAAAAGGAGGTATCATCTAGTTTGACTCCCTACCCCCGAGTCCTCTGGCTAAGAATTGAGAGTGACATGAGCAGAGACAGGAATGGCATACTGCGCAACACAGAGCATGAGGAATCTCCCTTCTCAACCTCCCCCATCCAAGGTTACCAAAACCCAATAGTTTTCCTGTTTCCTGGGGAAAGCCGTGCTATAAACTGACCCTTTGCCCTTTCTCTTACACCTCATACCAGCAGTTTCATGTTTATTGCCCTGAAAACCACTAACAGTGTGCTGCTGGTGCCCAACCAATTGCAGTGGAAATTAATTTCTTTGATAGGAGGATCACATTAAAGCAAAGCAGGGAAATTGAGCTTGGCCCGGAGAGTAGATGGATAGATGAAACCGTGCCCATGGTGGGTGGTGGATTCTGAGAGTTATGGTCCAAAAGGTAATTTTTCTAAGGTTAGTTTTAGATTGTGAACCCCTGGCAGGTACCCCTGAACCATTATCAGAGCATGGAAAAGTGGTGGTGCTGGCTGTGAGATTCTGGGAGTTGCAAGGCAGAAGGCATGTTTTTCAAGCAGTGAGAGCCTCTGCACATTGGAGACCATCTTAGAATAGCTTCTTCTGAGAACTGCTCCTTTTAGACACAGGTTAGATAAATGGAAAGGTAATCCAGGGTTCCTGCGAGACAAGCAGATTTAATGGAGGATCCAGGGAAAACTTTAAAACTGTGGCCAGTGCTTCTTCACGGGACTCCAGCAGTCCCCAAGCTTTACTGTGCTGCTGCTACCCTCTCAAGCAGGATTGTCTCCTGTGGCATATCCAGAACCAAGGAGAGGAGAGGCAAGGAGGCGAGCAAACTAAAATTTAACATGCAGGCATTCCCTCCACACACCGTGCACTTTCCAGACAAACTGAAATTCTTCAGATCGGATTGTAGAATTTCTCAAAGTGTCATCTGAGAGTCAGTAAAGAGACACTTTGATAGGCTAGGATTTTCTCTAGAAATTATATACCTTTATCCTTTTCCATATTATGTTTTAGGTAGATCTAATTAATGACACAGCATATAATTATGTAAGTGTCTGTGGTACTAGCCTTCATTCATCATTAAGTTGCCTAGACTAGATATAGGTCTAACTCCAGTTGTTAGTCTTAACTAGAGCAAACCCGTTGTGTTTATGAAACTTCTTTCTTGTTAATAAGTTCTAGGTTAATGACAGGGTCTAATCCTCCGGGTATCTGTTACAAGGATAAACTTGACTTAGGAACTTGTTATCACAGGCACCAAAGAATGCTATTTATTCTTATCTTTCCTGGTGGTACAAAAAGGGCTTTCAGATCTAAATCAAAATAAACTGCATCAAACTTCTCTTCCATCCATACTGCAACACTCATGTTGCTATTGTTGTATTCCTATTCCTATTCCTATTCCTATTCTTACTACTACTGCTGTAAAAAAGACTGCTTAATGAGGGCAACAGTCTGCAACCATCATCAAAATCTCAAAAGGAGTTTTCCATTTAAAGATCATTCCGCTGATAGCATCTTCTGAATGCTCTTCTAGCTGGATGCATTCTTTTCTTTTTTAAAAACTGACTGGGACATTTTCTATAAAATAGCATCTTTGTTGCTTAGGAATTGCTCTTTTCCTGCTGTGTCTCCTTCACTTGAAGGTCACCATGTGCAGTTTGTGAAATCACAATTATCTCTCTTTCTCAAGTAATCATGATGTCACAAATGGAGGATCAGGAAGACTTCAATGAAAGGAGAAGCAGCAGGAGCTGATGAACTTGGAAGCAACCCAGGACTGCAAAGTCTCCTGCAAAGATGCATCAGGAGAGAAAAAACAGATATGTAAAATTAGGTCCAAATAGACTGGGTTGTTTTTTTTGTTTTTTTTTTTTGCATCACTGGTTCTCTCAGGAATGCTGACTATACTTAGCCAGTTAATCATGCAGTTTTTATATGATGTCAGTCCCTATTAGACTTCGGATTGAATGTCACCAGAAAATCTTACTACCCTGTGTGTGCAGAGAAATTAGGACTAGAGCACATTAAATTCTTCAAAAGCCTCTGGTTTATGAAAGTGGGATATTGTGCTTCTGTATCTACAACTCAAAATTCCAGGAAATGACTGTATATTGCTGCACAATATTGTGCCTGCATTGCTAGCAGGAAAAAGGATGCTGAACTTTACATAACAAAGGGCAGCCTGAACCTTGATGTCACCCATGTCAGCAGTCAAGATGGCCTACAGGATACTCTCTTTGGGCTCACTACCATTCAAAAAGTTCCAAAGCCACTATTCCATTTGAATGCAAATGCTACAGTTTTATTTGAAACAAGCTTTAGACTCGGAAGGGAAGCATGAGAAAGTGACAGAAGGAGGAGGAAAGGTACGGGAACTCATCTCCAAAACCCCAGTTTGTACCTGTACGTGCAGAGGTAAGGGGGCTATGATTTGGATGGCAGGCAAAATCCTGCTAGATGACAAACTTAAAGGGCTACAACTTCCCCCTCTGGAATAGCCTAAAATTACCTGCTGTTACATTATTTTGCAAAAGCAGAGTCGTGACTGCATAGTTGCTCTGAAACATGGCATACTACAGATAATTGCATGACACGTGACATGTTGCTTTCAAGTTCTTATAGCTTCCTTTTTTGTCTGGCTTCAAAATGTTGGAGGCCATGGAGCCAAGCCTCATTTGCCACCTTGCAGCAAACCAGGATGGGGGGCGGAGTGCTTTAGTAACTATAGCTTTCAACCTCCTAACCTTGAACCTATGCACTTGCTTGGTCTTAATTCCAGACGTTCAGCCCATAAAAGAGATACTCTTTTCATGCACCACAGAAAAAGAGCATGCTGGGAGAGAGAGAGAGAGCTGCAGTAGCTCTGATTCTGCACTGGCCATCTGGGATTTTCTTTCAGTGCTTGAACTTCCAGGGAACCAAAGGAAGGAAAGAAAAACAGCTTGGCTTTGCATAATTTATTTCGTGGCTTTGTTTTATTTTAAGAATGTGCATCCCACCATTCCTGCCATGCAACTAGTGGTAGTTAACCATCAACTAATAACTCAGTAAGAAAAATAAAACTAGAAATCATAGAAGAGCGAGGAAAAAATTGGCAATGTGGCACAAATACACCATGCCTTCCATCAATTCAGCTTTCTTATGAAGAAGCCATCCTTTAGCTTGCTGCCTGCAGTTAGAGAAAGTTTGGGGGTGCTGATGCACCAGTTGCATTAGCAGAAAAGTGTATGGGTAACAGAAAAGTCCTTGTCCTAAGTACCCACCATACCCAATTAGATGGAGTCACTTGGAGGAAGGTCTCAGGTGATGACAGGAGTAGACTCAAGGACCCAAATCCTGCTGGAACTTTATGTATGTGCAAGAGGACCCATGTAAGTTGCTGTGGATAACTGGCAAGGTGGTTGTGCTCCTGATCATATGGACACAGCTTGCACCAAGCACCTTGCTGTTTAGCCACATTAGCCTCTATCAGTTAGAAAATAAAATGATGAAACTGAATGTTTCTTCTCCACTGATGGTGGTGTTTGTCATTTTGTGTACATTTTGTAGCTAGTAATCTAAAATATATCTGTCTTCTTACCTGGAACATGTAATAAATCTATTGCATGAGGGGAAGTACATGTTTAATGCAGAAGCTCAAAGAGGTCGAACGCCAGACTGTGCTTTGCCTGACACGGATCTCTCTATAAGATGCCAATAATTCAGAGTACAATAAGTTACAGCAGCACTATCATCTTAGCCCAAGTACTGCATTTCTAAAATCATGACAGCAGCCACAGCTCAGACTTTCTGGCTGCAGACAGCAACAGCAGCAAAGAGGAAAATGAAACAAGGAATACAGGCATAACAGCTGCATTGCCACAGGCACCTGGCCGTAGCAATATGCTGGGAGAGTGACAGACACACCCACCAGCCTAAGTCATTAGACACAACATATGGCAGGCTGTTGTTTGTGTTGTCGTGCTGTGACTGGATAGTTTTCACCATAGGTATAACTAAATTAAGACAAAGAGTCACTTTGTTGATCTGTACTGGTCGTCTTGTGATGCAGAACTAACTACAGAGAGCTTAAAGGTCATGTTGTTATTGTTTCTTGATCAGATGAATCTAAAATACCCTTAGCCTTCCATCCTCCTTCATCATGCTTTCTGTCAGATGGAAGAGATTCAAAATCAAGGAGTTTGTCATACAGAAAGGGGCCACCTTTAATTAGTATCACCTGTACACTAAAGCTTCTTGTCCAAATGAAAGTGTTCCCTTTTGTAGGCTTTGTATTGTAGGCATTTCAGAATTGGCTAAGCAGCGCAGATTGGGAAATTTGCAGGGTAGCATCCAACCAGTTTTTTCTACCTGAGCTTCTCTCAGACTTGGTGCTGATTATGGCTGTTTGGATGCCATGACAGCGAGATCATTGATCTATTCTAACAGATATAGCAGGACACAGGGTAAATTGGTCTCTCTCTCTCTCTTTGGGGCAAACATATGCGAGATTTTACAACTCTGATCTTTTGCTAGTCAGATGGCTTCATGTTTAAAAGGTACTCTCTTCAGCAAAGAGTTGGCATCTGTTAAGATTGTCTCTGTCCAAAGGCTGATGGATACTAAAGGATTCCAAACAGCTCTTGATTTTTTGGGGTGTGTGTGTGTGCATTCTTTTTCTGACATAACTGGTGCTCATGTTAATCTGGTTAATCTGTGGAATGTAGAGGTCACTTGGGTGATTGACACAATCATCTCCAACACCGTCTACTATTTAGCAGAGCCTGTACTCCACAGACTGCACTTGAGTGGAAAGTGATAAAGCAAGCAGGATACTACTAGAACAGAAGTGGGGAAAAGATTGACCATCCTGTCCAATATCTATGCAGTACCAACCCATGCCAGGATAATCTTAGCTGTTCTATACATATCCCACCAGTATAAGCATGGAAAGTGGCCACAAGTAAAAGTGCAACAACACTGCAGAATCTACTGCGAAGTTGTTACCTGGGAAGTCAGGTTTCCCCAAGTGAATTCATTTCAGCTGACCAGACAGGAGTCAGCAGAGAGAGGAGGGGAAATTTAGCACTCAAGAACCTTGTTTGCAGCTTGTTAAGGTAGCTTTGCTCTAGCCATCCAGATTTGTAGGATCGAGCAAAGCTACTTTAACAAGCTGCAAACAAGGATGATTAATAACTTCCTCCTCTTTCTCTTCTGATTCCTCACTCTCCTTTTTTTTCTTTGTCCACCTAGCTGCTTGAGCCCTAGGATAGCAAGCCTTTAAGAGGGAGGGAGGGAGAGGAGAGGAGAGGAAACCCAGGCACCAAGTTTGAGGAGAAGAGGATTCAAACAGCAGCCTGTTTCCTTGCTGTCCTACCTCACTTACTGTTGCTGTAGCTGGTTGGAATGACTTCAGATAGAATGGCTATAATCCCTTCCACATCAGCTCAAGCAATCACACTGCCTGAACTGATGTAAATGTATTTGATTCAAAAAAATGTAGGAACCCCTGCAGCAGAGGGGAAAGAAATTACAGATGAGGCAGGGAGACTGTGGGCTGATTTTCATTGATTTGTATATCATGTAGTCAATGGAAATTAATGCAAATCTGACTATTCCTATCCTGGAGCATTTCCTGCATTATCTGTCATAATTTCCTTCCACCTATGAAGTGGTCTCCTTTGAAGAAACCCCAGTTCTGTGTCCCAAATTTTTCTTCATTTGTTTATCGCAAAAGTTTTCCAAAATGTTAGCTTCTAAGAATACATGTATGTGCAGAGATACTACTGATTTCCCCACTTAAATGAGAAAACTTAAATGAGTCTCATTGCTCACTCTAGATCTCTATGCATCAGAAATATCCTAATCATACAGTAAAATTTATGTCTGGCAGGGATGTTAGATTTTTGGCTTTATCAGTTTTTAATTTAACTTGAGAGGTATAGTGATTACTTTTATATGCTATGAAAAAAGCCCAAACAAAAAAGGCATAAGCTGACAATTCTATATGATTTGCAATGTCTTCTGTTGGGTTTTGAACTTGGTAAGACTGATGGGTGACTGTCTGGGCAGAGAAAAGGATAGTTTCAGGGGTCAGTGAATATGAGTCAGATGTCATAATTTAGATTAGGCATCCTTCAGTCTCGAGAGACTATGGTAACATGCTCTGTATGGAGGACTTGGAACAGCGTCTAGTGTGGCTGAGAAGGCCAATTCGAGAGTGACAATCCCTTCTACACTGAAGACAAATACAATCTGTCCCCTGTCCAGCTCCCTGATTTTGCTGGTTTTGGGACTGCTTATTTTGCCTCAGCCTGCTGGACAAGTGTCTCTTCAAAATGGGAGAGGCCAAGATGCACTGCCTGCCTCCAAGCTGAACGCTCAGATGTCAAGGTTTCCCATCTTTTGAGGTCCATTCCTAAGGCCTTCAGATCCCGCTTGCAGATATCCTTGTATCATAGCTGTGGTCTCCCTCTGGGGCGATTTCCCTGCACTAATTCTCCATACAGGAGATCTTTTGGAATCCGACCATCAGCCATTCTCACAACATGCCCAAGCCAACATAGACGTCGCTGTTTCAGTAATGTATACATGCTAAAAATTCCAGCTCATTCTAGGACTACTCTATTTGGAACTTTGTCCTGCCAGGTGATACAAAAAATGTGTCAGAGACAGCGCATATCGAACGTGTTCAGCTTCCTCTTCTGCCATGCACAAAGGGTCCAGGACTCACTGCAGTACAGGAGTGTGCTCAGGACACAGGCTCTATAGACCTGGATCTTGGTATATGCCGTCAGCTTCTTATTAAGCCATACTCTCTTTGTGAGTGTAGAGAACGTGGTACCTGCTTTGTCAATGCGTTTATCCAGCTAGACATCTAGGGAGAGAGTGTCAGAGATCGTTGAGCCAAGGTACACAAAGTCATGAACAACCTCCAATTCTTGTGTGGAGATGGTAATAGAGGGAGGTGAGTCCACGCCCTGGCCCATGACTTGTGTTTTCTTCAGGCTGATTGTTAATCCAAAGTCTTGGCAGGCCTTGCTAAAGCGATCCATGTGTTGTTGGAGGTCTTCAGCAGAGTGGGCAACAACAGCTGCATCATCGGCGAAGAGGAAGTCCTGCATGCATTTCAGCTGGACTTTGGTCTTCCCTCTCAATCTAGAGAGATTAAAGAGCTTTCCATCTGATCTAGTCCGGAGATAGACACCTTCTGTTGCAGTTCCAAAGGCATTCTTCAGCATGACAGCAAAAAAGATCCCAAACAGGGTCGGCGCGAGGACACAGCCCTGTTTCACTCTGCTTCGGATGCCAAAGGGATCTGATGTTGAGCCATCAAAAACTACAGTGCC
Organism: Intellagama lesueurii; assembly: GCA_037013535.1. Lineage (NCBI taxonomy): Eukaryota > Metazoa > Chordata > Lepidosauria > Squamata > Agamidae > Intellagama > Intellagama lesueurii. Next base: position 171,128,446 of record JBAJHW010000004.1, on the reverse strand, counting down.
CTTCATTTCCTCATGAAAGGACCTGATGATGTTAAGGAGTCGAGGTGGACATCCAATCTTGGGAAGTATTTTAAAAAGGCCATCCCTGCTAACCAAATCAAAGGCCTTTGTGAGATCTATGAAGGCCACAAAGAGTGGCTGTTGTTGTTCCCTACATTTCTCCTGCAACTGTCTGAGGGAGAATACCATGTCAATGGTGGATATATTAGCTCGAAATCCACACTGTGATTCTGGATAGACTCTGTCTGCAAGCACCTGGAGTCTCTTCAGCACAACACGGGCCAGCAGCTTCCCTACAACACTGAGAAGAGAGATGCCACGGTAGTTATTGCAGTCGCCCCTGTCTCCTTTGTTCTTACACAATGTGACGATGTTTGCATCCTTCATGTCCTGTGGTACTCCACCTTCCCTCCAGCAAAGACAAAAGATTTCATACAGCTCGGTGGTGATGATTTCTTTACAGCACTTCAGCACTTCAGCAGGGATGTTATCCTTCCCAGGTGCCTTGCCAGAGGTGAGGGAATCCAAGGCCACTTTTATTTCTGCTAAAGTTGGTTCGCTGTCCAACTCTTCCAAGACAGGCAGGCACTCAATGTTATTTAGTGCCTCTTCGGTTACTACATTCTCTCTGGAATATAGCTCAGAGTAGCGCCACACCCAGAGTTCCATCTGCTGTACTTGGTCCTGGATGATCACGCCTGTAGCAGACTTCAAGTGAGCAGATTTCTTCTGTATTGGACCTAAAGCCTGCTTGATACCGTCATACATTCCCTTGATGTTACCTGTGTCTGCTGCTATCTGTATCTGAGAGCAGAGCTGAAGCCAATAATTGTTAGAACAACTCCTGGGAGCCTGTTGGACTTTGCTACGAGCAAGTCGGAGAGCCTGCAAGTTGTACTCACTAGGACAGGCTTTGTATGCTGCTAGAGCTCTCCTCTTATCCTCGATGGCTGGCATCAACTCCTCCGAATGGGCTTCGAACCAGTCTGCTGTCTTTTTGGTCTTCTTGCCAAATGTGGACAAGGCGGTGTTATAAACAGCGTTCTTGAAATGTTCCCATCGTTCAGGTGCATTTACATCAGCCGGGGCTGGAAGGGTTTCCTCAAGCGCTTGGGCAAATTCCTCCACTTTTCTCTGATCGTGACTCTTCCTGATGTCAATAAGTGGTCTTCCTTCCTTTTTCATGTGATACAATCTCTTTGTTCGCAGTTTTACTCTACTACACACCAGGGAGTGAACAGTATCACAATCAGCACTCTGGTAACTGCGTGTGATCGTAATACTAGGAAGGCTAGGATGTCTAGTGAGGATCAAATTGAGCTGATGCCAATGCTTTGATCTTGGCTGTCTCCAGGAAACTTTGTGTTGAAGCTTCGTATTAAAGAACGTGTTGCTGACACAAAGATCATAATAACTGCAAAACTCCAGCAAGCGTTGGCCATTTTCGTTCATCTTCCCAATGCCAAAACGGCCTAGACAAGTGGGCCAAGAATTGTGATCAGCACCAACTCTAGTGTTAAAGTCTCCGAGAATGAACAGTGGTTCTCTCTCGGGGATTTTTTTGATAGTAGCTGCCAGATCGTCGTAGAATTTGTCTTTGGCTTCTGTTGTGGACGACAGTGTTGGTGCATGTGCACTAATGAGGGTGACCGGTCCCGCTGATGAGTGGAGCTGCAGAGACAGGATTCTTTCACTCCCCACAGTAGGTGGAACAATGGATCTCAGCACAGTATTTCTGACCGCAAAGCCAACACTATGTTCCTTGGTCTCATTCAATGGTTTTCCCTGCCAGAAGAATGAGAATTTTTTTTCTTTGACAGATCCCATGTCTGGCAATCTCCATATGGATGGTGCTAAGAAATCTCCTCCCAGTTTAATAAACCCTGTTTTGTTGAACAGGGGGTCACTCCTTGGTTAAGGTTCCTCTCTTTTTTTAGAGGTTCCCACCTGGCTGTCACTAAGATGATTCCTACTTTCTGGGATTATTAATGCAATACACTATTACTATTTAATTGTTTTATTTATTTGTTTTATTTATAAGCTGCCTTTCTCTCAATAAGGGGACCCAAGGTGGTTAACAAGATTAAAAGAATAGAAGTAAAAATGCAATAAATTAAATATTTAAAAAAATTGAAACTATACACTAATTAAAATACAATTGAATATTTAAAAGCAGGTAAACATTAAAAACTATCTTAACTTAACAATGACATTCAGGGACTCAATCATGATTGTCAAAAGCCTGCCTGAAAAGGTGAGTCTTCAGCTGTCAGTGGAAGGATAAAAGGGAAGCGGGCCAACCTGATTTCCTGAGGGAGAGCATTCCGCAACCTGGGAGCTACTACAGCGAAGGCCCTCTCTCTTACCCCCATCAACTGTGCCTGTGCTGGTAATGGGACTGAGAGAAGGGCTTCCTTTGACAATCTCAAACACCAAGAAGGTTCATCATGCTAACAGTTGTTTTATGCTGTTTCTTAATGTTGTATCTTAATCTATTCTATTCTTTTACTTTCTGAATTATCTTAATAACTTTTATTTGCACCATTATTTTGAAATAGCTGCATTTGATTCCTCAGATGATAAACTGATAATCTGGACTTTGGTTGTTTGGCTGAGAAGTCACACAGCAAGAGCCTCTCTTGCTTTCAGAGTCAACCAGAAAACTATCTCCTCGACTCCTAATGTCATAGAAACTTGACCCCTTACAAAGAGCAGCTATTCGGCCACATGAGGCCCCTCAAGGGTGTTTTTGCAACCCACATCAGCCCTCTCTGAGACATTCTTTCTCTGGCAAGTTAGGTGAATTGCCTCCAGGATTGGTGATTTACCTTTTCAATAGGCCAACCTCTCCTCAGCACCATTTAAATATGTCAACTAACCACTTTTCCAAAACTAGAATAAAACCTTCATTAGTTCCTCTTTCATTTGGTGAGTGTGATTTTTGGTGGTCTGTATCACCCTGAGGGTTTTCTGGAGGGAAAAAAAAATGGCCCCTGGACCCACCAAAAGTGTCCAGCCACAAGATGGGTGCTTGATAAATGCCTATTGCAAAAGCACACCTGAAGCAGAATGGGCTCCACAGAATGTGCCAGAACCAAATGCTCTTCACTTGTCCTTCTCTGGCCCCACTGTTAGCTTCAGCACTTCATCCCTGGCTTGTATTAACTGTAGAACTTCAGCACACTTATTATTCTCACTCCTTCCAGACATAGTCACATCTCACCAGCATTCATCTCAGCCTTCATACCTCCAGAATTGATATGAAAAAATATCATGTAATGCAAGGATGGCCTTCCAAGACACCATGAAAGAAATGAGTTGTCATTTTGTTGCCGAAGAAATAAAGCCAGAGTTAGTGTCATGACTGCAAAGTTAACCTCTGCCACCTGCATATTGAGATGACTGAATGCCTTCCTTAATGAGGTAGCATGATTTATGTAGGGCTCATTTGCCTTCATAATAAATTTATTAAGTGATCATCTCCTCCCTTCCCTCGCCAAATCTGTAGTTTGAATCAAAGTAATTGGTGTTTAATCCTGCACCGGCAAGCCGTCAGATAAGTTCAAACAATATAGATACTCTTTGTCATCCTATTAAATGGAGCAAGGATGTCAGCAACAGAGAAACATGAAGAATGAAAGTGCTACTGGAAAAATAGGTAGTAAGTAAAATACACAAAGTACATGACAATATTTAATAGCGCTAATATAAACAGTGTGCTGCACTGGCACATTTGTGGGATAAAGTATGTTGCCATTCTGTTATGTACTCTTGGAAGTAATGAAAATAGAAGACAACAGGGGGAAACAAGCATGTTTCCAGTGACAGCCTTAAGTGACTTAGAAATTGCAATTAATGTGTCTAGTTTTAAAAATTTAAAGAGCAGCCATAGTGTGTCTGTAATCAGGACATGGACGACCGGAGATGTGGAGTTATTCTTTATTCCTGTACTGTAGTCTCAGTGAAAATAGTCCCCTACTGATTCCTAGTCAACTATTCATCCCAAGATACATGCTTCCATTGGCACCAACAGAATTCCCAGGGCAATTACCATGTTTGGAGTGTGTGTGCACACATGCGCAGATGGGGTGATGTTTTTATTGGGGGGGTGTTGTGGAGGAAAAGGGTTAATTTCTCTGGTCCACTCTTGATGCTCCCACAACCACTGTTTTAAATATATCAACCTGACGTATTAATCACAATCACAAATTAATGGTACATTTCAGTTAGCCCTATTACTTGTTATTTTCACATTTAGATTGCAGTAGTGTAGTTGTTGAAGGCTGTCCCTTGTATTGTTTAGATCTCTCTCTTCAAGAGTATACAGAGAGGTTCCACATTCTTAAGAGGAGATTTAGCATAGATGCCCCTCAAATACCCCATAGACATACTTGTGGCCTCCACCTCTCCAGGGGTAGAAAGATAGGGGTAGAGTAGGAGCAGGGCCTGGATCAATTGGCAAAAACCCAAACCTTTCTATTCCCCAGACACATCCCCAACACAGGGCAACTCTATAACAGCCTTAAGTAATTTATCTCCTATTGTCTCCCTCTGCTTTATAACCCTTTAAAATTCAGGCATTTGCACCAATATTTGCTATTTCTTTTTTTTTCTTGTGGTATGAGTGGCAAAATTATTCATATCTGTGGGGATCTGTCACTGTCTATGCAAATGTATTTCATGATTAAGAAAGCACTTGCCAAAAACAGCCTCAATAAAAGGTCAGCACATGGTAAAGAATCCTATAAAGTTCAACACCAGGATGAGGGATAAGTCAATGCAAAGGGGGAGGGGAATCTATGCCAATTCTCACTCCCACCCTAATGCCTTCCAGCTTGCGCAGCAAAGCAGATTCATTTTTATCACCAAATCTCTCAGATTTTCCTGCGAAGCCCTGAAATGCACATTGTCCTTTCACTTTAATGGAGCTCATGCACAAAAGCATTCCAGTGGGATGTGCTTTCTCTCATTTTCCACGTAACACTCAACATGGTTATCCTAAGATGTAGAAATATTTGGCTAGACCATCCAAAAATATCCATCCATCACCAGTGGAAATACTTCATCACATGCTATTTGGTGCCTTTGTGAGCTGACTTTTCTATGTGGCAAGCCACATTAACATGCTTCTGGGCTGCAGCCTGATCAAAAGGATTGACCCCCCCCCCCCATAGCTAGCAGAAAGAATTTTTTTCTTTTTCTGAGTTGCTTGGAGACAAAGCAGTATAGGCAACATGTGTCAGTGCCAAGAGCTGTAACAAAGGGCTTTGTTCAAAGTAGCTTTGTTCCTATAAAGCCTCTTCTAAATCGATGCACATCTTTCTACTTTCCTTTTTTAAAAACATTCTTCTCGTCATTTAGGTATGCCATACAAATACCACCCAATGTGTCTGAGAGTTGAGAGTCTTTTATCTTGGTTTTCTACAAACTCATCCTACCTGCCTTCTGTAAACATATGTGGTACTACTCACAGGTGTTACTTTAACCACTGGCTGTTTTGTAAATGCCAAGAAGCACGTTACCCACCATAAGCATGCAGATGGCCATGAAATGTGGCCATCTGCATGCTTCTCACTGATCCTTCTGTTTTTCTTCCATTTCAACCCCACAATAGAAGGGCGGAACATATAGTTTATTCTAATGGAATGGCTTTTATATCAGTAAAAGGCTAGCTACGTAATGTGGTCTGCTGAAGATTTCTCCCCTGAGAATTTTGACCATGCTCTTTCACGCTGAAAACAAATCTCAAAGGAGGAGAAAATTTAGTGAAATTCTCATAGGTGATTCTTTTAATTAACTTACTTATGGGGGCTGAGGAGCATGCACATATTTTGTCTTTCACCGTACAGTAATTTCTGTGTCAGTTGGCAACCTTTCCACATTTAAATTACATCCCAGGGGACTGAACTCTTCCAACAGGGATTTTCTTCTCATCAGGAATTGTGGGCAGCCAAGAAAGCTGCAGAGTGATAAAAAGATGTGGGATGAAAACAAACAAACAAACCCCCAAACAAATGCAGCAGCCTCAGTCATCTTGTCCCTATTACAGTAAGCTCAGAAATACAATGAAACAATTCTAATGGACCTTGGGAAAGGCAAAGGAAATGGAAGACTCTTTCCTGGGGAAATAAGCATTTGGAGAAACTGGAGAGCAAATTAGGGCACCACACTCGTTTTACATTTTCCCTGGAGCTGGATGCAATACTGTTCTCCTTCATACCTGCTGCAGGGCCTACAGTGAAGGAGTTCAGGCAAAAAAAAGAAGAAAGAAAAAAAGAGAAGACGACAAAAACATTGTGGATACTTAAAGATTAACTGGCTATATTTTAAAGTGAGCTTTCGTGGATAAGGCCACTTCCTCAGGAGTTGTATTATAAGCATGTGCAGTGGAGACAAACCACATCTACAACTGCTCAAATGTATAATATCTGGGAGGTCTGTGGAAGTTGCTGAAGCCTAAGTCCCAGATGTCTGTGAGAAGCCCATCGGAAGGATACCAATGCTCCATTTTCTCCAGCAACTGATACACAGAGGTATTCAGTCTCAGCGATAGGAAGTGATGCATAGCAATTCTTAACCTCTGTGAATTTGTCCAGCCCCTTTTTCAAGCTGTCTAATTTGGCAGTCATCGTGATATCTTCTGGCTATGAATGCCACAGTTTAACTCTGACCTGCATGAAAAAGGACTTTGGTTTATCTGTCCTGGGCCTCCTGCCAATTAGCTTTAATTCTAGTATTATGTGAGTAAGAAACATTTCCCTATTTGCTTTCTCCATGTCATGCACACTTTTATACACTGTTGTTGTGTCTCCTCCCCCTGCCTTTTTAAAAAGCCTGCCATACCCCACTGTTGAAACCTTTCTTCCAAGCGGGTTGCTTCAGTCCCTTGTTAATTTTGCATGTTTTTCTCTTTTTTTGGCAGTTCATGTAAGATACATTGATTTCAGATAACATAAGCAATGACACATGCATTCCCTTTTGCGCATAAAGAAGCTGACCCAAGTGATGGCTGCTCTTACTTCCAACACTGCCAGTGAGAGAATGCCCTCCAGCACACCTGAGGAGAGAAAGGTAACTTAGTAAGGTACAAGGCAGGCTGCATAGCATCCATGTATCTGCCTTCCTGCACATTTGTGAGATTCCCCAGCATCTGCTGTTTCCTTAACGATAAGACGAAAGCTGAGTAGCTCTCAAAACCTAATATCCTACTAATATCAACTAGACAGTAGATCCATTGAATTGATTGCTGAATCGTAAGTCAACACTTATGTAAATCCCCTTGATTAAGTGGGCCTCCTCAACCTGCAACTAGCAGTAGGATACAGGCTAGAGTCTTAGAAAAACAAAGCAGTTCCTACAGTTTGGGGAAGTGTGACCCCCCTCTGCTCAAAGCTGTGCTAAGGCCAGAGCACCCTGTTTTTTTTCTCTTTTTCTTGTCTTCCTTCTAACCAAAGCAAGCAGAAAAAGAATCAAAATATTAACTCAACAAATTGTTTTAAAGAAACTCTAACGGGGAAAGAAAATACAAATTATGGCCCTTTTCTTCTTAGAATGAAGAAATCCTGTTTGTGCAGGAATACCTTCAGGTTATGCACATGTAAAGGAACCACACTTAGCCAGTGGTATAGCATGGGTGGGGCCGCAGGGGTAGTTGCCCTGGGTGCAAAATTCATTAGGGGCACAACATTTCAGCCCTGCCATGGAGCCTCCCCTCCCTTCTTCTGAATGTGGCTGCCTCACTCACTCTGTTCCCCCCTCTGAACATGTGGTGGTTGCAGGGTTTAGCAACAGCTAAGTGGACCCATCTCCTTGGAGAGGGCTGCCCAGAGGGCTAAGGGTGGCCTGGAGCAGCTTGGTTCCCCCCCCCCCCCCGGCATAAACAAAGCAGGTGGGCAAGCCGCAGGAAGAAGGTGGTGCGGAGAGGGAGCTTCACCAGCCCTGAGCCCCCTGCCCTGCTGCTTCCCAAGACAACCTTGAGAGGGTGCAATACTTGCCTAACCCCGGGTGCTGGCAACTCAAGCTATGTCACTGCACTCGGCAACAGGGAACTGCACAATCAGCCACACAGTTCCCATTACGACCATTGCACAGTGGAAGTGCCTTGTGAATAACACTTCCCTCTTCACACTCTTGTTGCTACCACCATCATAAGACTAAGTTACCATATTTTTCCATGTATACGACCCCCCCCAAAGTATAAGACGACCCCTTAATTTTGACCCTTGCCGGAGGCGGAGGAGCAGTTAATGGGCAACTGCTCCTCCACCTCCGTCTCCTGCTGCTGCTGCCTCCGCCACACAATCACCTCCTCCATTGCGACTGCCAGGGCTCACCTCCAGCTCACGTCGCCGCCGCCTTGTCCCCTGCCTGAAGGGAGCACTGGAGGAAGCGATGCGGCATCAGCAGTCAATGGGCAGCAGCAAGAGGCGCCTGAGCCCACGCGACTGCTCCTTTGCCTCCGCCTCCGCCTCCTGCTGCTGCCTCCACCACCGGAGGGGACAAGGCGGTGATGTGAGCTCTGGAGGAGGCAACCAGGCGGTGGCGGCAGCAGTCAATGGGCAGCAGCAAGAGGTGCCCGAGCCTGCGCAAGTGCTCCTTTGCCTCTGCCTCCTTCCGTGTATAAAACGACCCTCAATTTTTCTCCTAATTATTTTAGGAAAAAGTGTCGTTTTATACACGGAAAAATATGGTATGTCGGTGTAGCTATGCAATAGGATTTTGCCCAATTAGTATGTGGGCAGGGGAGACAAATATGTACTATATTCTGCTATCTCTTCAAGAATAGTGCTATGCTATAAATTGGAATTATTCTTTGCAGAGTGGATTACTTATTTAAAACCTTCTGCTCAGGAAGAGCATTCTTAATTGCTGGCTTCAGTCCTGAGTTTTGCAGCCCAACATGTCACATTTTACAGCCAGAAATGCCTCTGAACCCATTATTGTCCTACTTCTGAGATCATAACGTGCACTTTTACAGGTGGAACCATGTCTAGAAGGTATTGCCTGCCTCCAGTTCCAATAGAACCATATGGACATGACATATTTGCAGCAGGCAGAATTCCCGTTCCAGGAAGTTGAAGCTTTCTCACTTGTGATAAAAATGCTACACTATCACTACTCTGAGTGATTCTTTTGAAACTGGAACAGCAGTTCTGTAATCCACAAAAGCTTATTCTTCAACAGCCTCATTGACCTCACAGGGAGAGGAGCAGAGTTATGAAAATCTCTTCTGGGGTAAATAATCTAAGGAACAGCAGCCTTACACACTTCTGGGTTCTTTGAATTAAGCAGAATGACGTGTGCTTGAAATATATAGCACAACCATTCTTCCTCCCACTCCTTTTTTTTTTTAAATCCTCTATGGGAGCTTTTCACAGAACAGGATCAAATATGAACTCACTTAACATAGCTGAGGTTTACATGAATAGATCAGGGAGAGGCCTGAAACCATCCCATAAGATAACTAGGCATCAGTACTGTCTCTTCAGTAGACATAAAAAGCCTCAAAAACGTTGCTCCCTGTAGTGGCTAATTTTTAAATCTGGGTTTTACTTGGGATGAATCATTTTGTCTGTTCTGTTCCTTTATTGTTCCATGGAGCCACTTTGTCTGGCCTTTCACTCCTCCAGAATTCTGATTTACCTATGAGAAATTCTGATATTAATTCCATAACTGGAGCATACACGCTTTGCCATAACTTTCAGCTCTTTCAGCTACCAAGCATTTTAACATCTGCACTGCCATGCAGAAAAACCCACAGTATGGGGCACTAATTGTTACAGATTAGTGTGTTGTTATGTTATTGTGCTGGCAGAGCAAATCAACATCCTAGGCAATTCTAGAAATGGGTGAATTCGAAACAAAAGTGATAACTTTGAAACTGGACTTCAGATCAGCACCAAATTTGGCACAGATGTAGCAGTCTGCTCTTGCTGTGTGCCAAATTTGGGGAAGTTTGGACAATGGTTTTTGAGCTATGATTTTTCAAAAGTAAAACTGTTTTACATCCCACCCCCGTGCTGAAACAAGTGACCTTAAACATCCCCAGATTTAAAACAGATGAAATAAACTGAAAAGACCAATCTTGCTTATCATTAAAGAGAATGGTTGGCCCTACCCCTTTTTTTATTTGGAAGGAATCGAGGATGCAGGGGCTAAAATATTGATCCTCAAAAAAGGCCTTTCAAAAGGGGAAAACAATCATTTGGTTATAAACCAAACATGCTTAGAACAGGCTCACCAGAAAGTGCCTTCCAAAGTACATACATTGTTGCAGCTTTGTGGATTGAGAAGGGAGATATTTGGAGGGCAGAAACAAATCAAAGACAGGTTTTCTTTGAAAAGTCAACAGTCATATTTGCTTTAAAGAAAGTGATGGAGTCACAGTCCTCCAGAAAGGGAGACACATTGCCATGTATCTCCAGGGAATTAGCATACAATTTTGTGAGGCATATTCAAAGTCCTTCTGCATTACAAAAGCACTGAGCAGTGTGTTTATCCCATTCCTGACTGTTTTCAGTAAACATTCTCTCAGGATTTCTGAGACCAGGCTCTTGACAAAACTCTTCAAAGGGGAAGTCAGCTCCAGGTCTGGGACAATCTGAACGTTTGACCCCATCAGTCAGGACCTAGTTAGCTGACTCTCAGGAGGAAAACTTTTTAACTCCTTCCTGGCCAAACAGGCATTCATGCTGGCAAAGGGATTCTGTGTTGTTGTAAAAATATTTAAAAAGAGATTTTAAAAACAATAAGAAAACAAATATTCAGAAGCTCACTCATTTAAGCTGTGAAATTACTATTTTTGCTTTGTGCCTGTGATTGTCCTATTTAATGTTAGCACAGCTGTGGTGCCTATATCCTGTCATAGTTTCAACCATTCCACCCATTTAGTCACTCTACAATTGTCTGGTAATTAAGAAAAAACATCCAAATGTGTTATATGCCATCAAGTCACTTCTGATATGTGGTGGCTATATGAGTTAATGACCTCCAAAATGTCCTATAATTAACAGCTCTGCTCAGATATTGCAGATCAATAGCATCTCATGTTAGGATGCTCTTTCTACCTACTGCTCCCTTTCTTAGCAATATTGTCTTTTCCAGTAAGTTCTGTTCATATCTTAGCTTCTCAAGGTTGCTCAGAATTCTTCCTCCTTAGTTGATCATATGTTAAGCAAAAGGGAAAGCCGAGGGTCCATGTTGGTGAAAAATATCATACTGTCTTCCCCACCTGCTTCCTTTTCCAGTACATCTTGCTCACATTCCTCCAGCCCACCTCCCCCCAAGATGTCCAGTATATAGCCATGGCTATGACTCTGATCTACTCCTTCCCTACTGCAGGCACAGAACTTCTGTAAATGTGATAAGCCAGAACATTTTTTGCTAGAATAGGTACTCTGAGGAGTGCTAGCCAAGCCTTCACAAATTCTCTGCTCACTTACATGTGGCTGCAGTGAGTCTTCCGCTACTGCTGAATGGGATGGTTCAGGTGTGGTCTTTGCTTTTCTACCTCCAACAACCTCTTACTGACCCTCTGTTCACCTCCTCATTCTGTTCCCCTTACCTCCCTCATCCTTAATTCTTCCTCATCTACCTTGCATTCTCTCTGTTCTTACCTTTTGCTTCCCTGCTGTCTCTTATCTTGTCTGTCCCTCACCTACCTACCTACCTACCTACCTACCTACCTACCTACCTACCTACCTACCTACCTACCTACCTACCTACCTACCTACCTACCCCACCCACCCACCCACCCACCTACCTACCCACCCACCTACCTACCCACCCAAATCTTTGCTTATCTACTGCACATCATCCAAAAATCTAATGGTAGGCCCTGACCTATTTTCTAGCTGTCCTGTTCTACAGGAGAAATGAAACTCCCAACCTCTTTTCTGCAGCCAGATACTTCATTTTCTGATATATCTAGCTAGCATTTGTTTTCTCGCTGGGGTCTCTAAACTGTATGCCGACTGTTTTGTTCAAATCTTGGGTCTTTCCCCTTTGAGAAGCAAAACACACATATAGAGCAGGTGTCAAACAACTGGCTGATTGTTAAAAGAAAATACAGATGCCCCATCTCGTGCCCCTAAAGTCCATGGAACAAAGGAGCAGCCATCCAGATTTTGTGCAATTTGTATTATCTGTATTATCTGTGTTAGCACATTATTAGCATTAGAGCATTAATTGTGCAATTTTGATCAATCAGCCCCCAAATAGTTCTTATTCTCCTCTACTGTCCAGAGGTCACAAAAAACACCTCACTCATCTCATGGGGTGAGAAGAATAATTTTGTGGTTCTTTGTGTTCATGTACAAGAATGAAGCAACCAATGATTTACACCTCCAGAAGTTCAGAGCAATTCCCCCCAGCTTCATGCCTGAACAATGAGACATTAAAATGTCATCTTTATTTAGTTCCCAGTGACCAAACACTGAACAAACTAAGCTGATCTGCAAGATAAGCAGGTGAGAAAGCTCATGCTATTGCAAGCAGACATCTTTGAGCATTCTTATATAACATGCCCTTTCATCACCAGTGAAATCTCTTCTACCCCTTTAGGCAGCAAAAGAAGCTACAAAGAAAGGAAGAGAAGAAACCAGACACACCAAAGTTGTCTATCATTCTCTTTCTTGTCAGTTAAAATGTGGTGTTAAAAAAAATTATAGTCCACAGTGGTTCGCTGTGAAAGATAGGTATACTTCTTGTGCTTTCTAAAACAAAAAGAAACAGCAAAGAATGCTTTCATTATTCATTTTTCCACTTTTCTAAGAAACAGATATAACAGGTATTATTCTGCATAATTTTTGTTCTGTAAACCCATACTACTAAATCCTTATTCACTCCAGGCCATTCTTCTGACTCTATTTCTCCATTTCACATTCCCTCCCAGGAGATGCTCACTGTAGTTCTTATTAAAATAATGCCCATGTCATTCAAAAAGCACATTCAACAGTATTCTACTTCTATTTTCCTCTTCCATTTCTGTCAGCTTTCTGCTTGGGCAGTACTTAAATGCTCCTTTCCAGGGGTGCCAGATAGATAGATAGATAGATAGATAGATAGATAGATAGATAAATAGATAGATAGATAGATAGATAGATAGATAGATAGATAGATAGATAGACAGACAGACAGACAGACAGACAGACAGACAGACAGACAGACAGACAGACAGACAGACAGACATTTGAATCTTATATACAGAAATAATGTCTCCCCTAGGAATTCAGCTTCTGCATTTTCTAGAGCAGTGGTTCTCAACCTTTGGTAACCCAGGTGTTCCTGGACTGCAACTCCCAGAAACTCTGGCCAGGCACAGCTGGTGGTGAAGGCTTCTGGGATTTGCATTCCAAGAACACCTGGGCACCCAAGGTTGAGAACCACTGTCCAAGAGCAGCCATTCTCAACCTTTTTTTGGCCATGGCCATAAACACAACAAGCAAGAAATATAGACCACATCAGGATCGCTTGAGTTGCATAACAAACCTTATAAGGTGGCATGTGGAAGAACTGTTTCCAGTCTGTGGCTCCCTTCAAATGTGTCAGAGCTCCCCTGAGAACCATATGGCCCCCAGTGGAGAATGGCTCTCCTAGAGGATGAAATCATGGATCACTAGCCAATTCCACTGACCTCTTGGTGCTTTGGTTTCTCCCTTTTAAATACATCAGACTTTTCAAACTGCAGTGCTGTTGCTGATTTAATCAACCATCTGCCATCAGTTACCATTTTGATTAAGCTTCTTAGTTGTCCTAAGCATACATTTTATAGGGCAGAGCAAACTGGAACTTCAATTCATTCCAATTTGATTTGGTCTATACAACGTATGCTTTAGCTTCATTTGGTTATTGAGACGGTGGTAGGATCAGAGAAGGCTTGTTTCAAATTGGTGAAATAAACTCTGAGCCAAAACGATGAAAGAAACATCTAAAAATACTTACAGTTTTCAAAGAAATAGCTGTGTTAGTCTGCATGACCATATCAGACAAAAAAAAAGTAACAAAAAAGTAGTCTCTTAGTTTTTGTTTTTCTTTGTTTTGTTTTTGTTTTGTCTTGTTCTTAATCTAATCTAAATATACTAGGACATTCACAGATGCAGAAGTATCATACCGAAGCACTCTTGGAATGAATGCAGTGTAGATAATGACTTGATACCTAATTTACTACTTTTGGAGGTAACAAGGGCATAGCAATATTCCTTTTGTAAAGTAACATCACAACTGGTATTCTAGTTGCAAGTTCTTTCTGTAAACAGCAGCAATATTTTTGCAGAACTCTTTAAGAATAACATTGAATAACATTTCTTTACTCAGAAAACTTCATTTCTGAGGGGTAATTTTTTCAGGGTAGCCTTTTTACGTTTTTAAATTTTTGGGAAAAATGCAACTAAGAGTTACTTTAAACCCTAGTAATGTGATCTGAATGCATTATTAACACATGTCTTTTTAAAATAACATTTAATGAGTAATGTAAGCAAGTTACATTCAAGCAACTTTTTAAAAAGAATAATGTTACACTCTCTCTTGCTATACTAATTATTGGTATCCTAGCGATCTTCAAGTTATGCTGAGTAGCAGTAGCAGCACTGAGAGGATCAAGGCAGATTTCACAGTAATCCAGACATATTAAAAATTACTTGACTAAGCTGTCAGGTCCAGTCTATTCATTCAATTCCACTCCTTTAGAGTTTAGAGGTTGTATGTTACAACCAATGTGACAAGAAGCAATTAGCTACTATTGACAGTAACAGTCACAAACAATGTTCCTCTCTTTATAGAAGGAACAGGGTCCTGAGAAATGTTTTTTTTCTTGCAATGAGAACAGGTGACCCCTGTTTTACTTGTCACCACTCTCGCCCACCATGCTAAGAACTGACCTCTGTTTCCCTCTTTCTTTCTTCTTCTCTTCTTTCATGAACCCCAAAGAGGCTTTTAAAATTCCCTTCAAATGGAGCACTTCTCCAAACAAAGTAGACCTTGTTTGGAAAGCTTCCCAAAAGGACTAGTGATGACGGACCCAGAAGGACTCTTGATCTGCATCACACTGAAATACAATAGGCCTTGGAACAGCAGGAAGTGCATGAGCTTCCACAAAAGCTTTTACATTGCTGAGGGAACCACATCAAGGAAAAACACCAAAGAGGAGGGAAAAGTAGGCGAATGGCTGCAGCATGCTTTGGGTTCCAGAGATGGGATATTTTTAATAGGAGTACTAACATTGTTCAATTATAAAGAAATTAAATAAACATTAATACTCATATTATTCAATACTAAAGAAATAAAAACCTACATTAGCAATGATCAATGGAATGAGCTATTTTGCAGATAGAGTGACACTAACTATAACTATCTGCTGCTGATCCAAAGTACAGTAGTGGGTTAACAGAGTGAACTCCTTTTAAGAAGTAATGTTCCAAGCTCTGCTCATAGTGTTTTCTTACTTGTAAGTTATTTTACACTATTTAAGTGTCAACAGATATGATATTACAGCAGAAATCACAGAGGAAGTCTTCACCACCATCACCTGGCCTTGCAATTTACATATATAAATGTATGTCTGAATAAAATGTCTGTCTGAATCAATATGACCAAACTGAACAGCCAAGGTATTGTATGTTCAGTGAAGCTACACTGATATTTCCCATTTCCAGTTGAATGTGGGCTTACATGTGTGGCTTTCCCATTCTTAATACAGTTCCTGCTCCACACATTGCCAAACTGCATCTGTAATTTCATTGACTCAGTGACCCCTATTTGCCATTTTGACCTCCCTCTCTTTTGATCCCAGTTCTCCAACAATTATGCATGAGACACTGTGTGCAACATAAAATATTTCAGAATACCCATGCTTCCCAGCTGCTATACCTTCCAGTATGAAGCAGAACAGAAAAAGCCAGATGGACTCCACCATGGGTACACAGCTGGAGACCTAATAAAAAGCTTGTCACTGTCCCTGCACCAGGAGAGGCACACACATTACTCCCTTGTCTTTGATATCTGGGGAAGCAAATCATCTCACCAAAGGAGGTAAGAGGAAGATGAGCACAGTCTTCCAACCACATTCTACAGCAGATCACAGATACACACTGGTGCCAATTAAAGACTGCACAGCATGAAGCTGATTGGGCAGCAGTTGCATTTTAGAAGTATAATTGAAGGTTCCAGAATTACAGTTTTTGATCGTCATCCCAACACTATTGTTCAACATACTGTTGAAAACAAACAACAAGAGTGTTATTATTGTTGTTAGTAGCAAAATAAGCTGTTGTGAAAATGAGTGAATCCAAGTGGCCTATATGGGTCATGTACACTGGCAGTAGTTTGAAAGAAAGTTCTCCCTGTTGCATTTATAACAGACATAAAAACCCAGTTTATTTCAGTCACTACAACCTGAGGATAACCATGCCATAAATGTTCCTATAAAGATTAAAAAGAAAAGAAAAGAAAAACCCTAATAATATTCTGTTACTGTTGGCATTAGGTGCTCATGCACTTGAGGGCTAATGAATCGTCCCTTGTCATGCTACTTTTTCTTCTTCTGCCCTGTATCCAAAGGGAACAATTCAGGATCAAAAAGCAGAGCAAATAGCTCACATAAGGATTTGGTTCACACATCAGCTTTGCCTCTAAGTGGAGAATTTATCAACCAGTGACAAGCTGCAGTGAAAATATGGCTGCTTGGATGAAACTGATATGTACTTTTTAGGACTTTGCACCCAATAAAGGTAGTACAAATCAGGCTTGCCAATATAGCATTCTGAATTGGCAAGGTCATGGTTGGGCCCTCCTGTCAAATCTGTATCAGCAGAAACACTTTCAAAAACCATTCCTGGGAAAGCAAATGAATAGCAGATATGAAAGGCATGATACCAGAGGAGGTAATTTGTGTGGATTTTTCAGGATGAATCTGCAAGCAAGGGGCTAGATTCCTGACAAAGTTATATAGATACAGTAATGAATGTGAATCTGTGGTGGGTTGTATGTTAGCAAAAGAAGGACATGGAGAAGAAGGAACATCAAAAGGGAGTGCATTCTTCAAACAAAGAAATCAATTTTTGCATTAAATTTGCTAATTTAAACTAGTATATGAAAATGCCATCACATATTGTTGTAATTTAAGTCGCAACATACTACTGCTCACCATATTGCACAAGGTGGTGAGTAGGTAACCACCTTGGGAGATAGCAGTGAGAGAAAGACAAGATATAAATCAAATAAATAAAGAATACTGTTTAATAACTCTCTGAAATGCCTTGTGTCTTGCATTTTCTGCAGCTTACTAGAAATGAATATATAGCGAAAGAAAATAAACAAGAGGTCACTGTAGTTTTGTTGGAACGTCTAGCTAGGAAGCAATCAATGATTTCAGAAGACTAATCAGAACAAGGGTTTCAGAATGTCTACCCTTGGGAATAACCTCACATCTGAAGTTGATGTAGAATTGACCTGCCATATCATCTCCTTCCTATCATTCATTACTAGTTATATCCATGGGTGTGTTCTTACCTTTTCTTACAAAATGACTCCCCCCCCCCAATTTTTTTTACTTAAAACATAAGAGAGGGCTGACTAGATACATATAGTGATCAAAACCTCTACTTTCCCTGCTGTGCCAGAAAAAACTAGGGGTTCAGGGACAGAGTAGGGTATCCACATACATGCCACCCAAAAGGAGGTCATGGATTACCATGATGAGGACAACTC
The DNA here is from genome assembly GCA_037013535.1 of Intellagama lesueurii. Classification (NCBI taxonomy): domain Eukaryota; kingdom Metazoa; phylum Chordata; class Lepidosauria; order Squamata; family Agamidae; genus Intellagama; species Intellagama lesueurii. The sequence continues at coordinate 171,110,743 of JBAJHW010000004.1, read as the reverse complement.
ATCCTTTCCAGGCAAAAAAAGGGTGATTGGAAACTAGTGGAAGCTTCCCACACTGGCAATTCACCTTTTAAACAGCTCAGAGGCCATTCCCAAATGTGCCTTTTTCCAAATGGGAAGTGGGCTTCCAGTCAATTCCAGTTCCATTTTGTGCCACTTTTGGTGGTCTGTGTTCTTGGGGATGGAAAATTGGCCCTTGGACCCACTAAAGTTGACCATCTCTTGCCTGGGCCTCCACAGGAATCACACAGATAAAATTGTTTTATGGAAGCATTTTTATTAGAGGTGAGAGAAGTAGAAATATCTAACACGAGGACAACCATAATCAATCTGACCAAGAATTAAGGGATTGGTTTCTACAACGGAGCTTCTCACAACCTGAATGTCTTTACAATATAGATGTGACAAATTTTGCAAACTCATTCTTTTAAATTTCCCTAGCCTCACCATCCAGAGATCCCCTAACAAGACTGCACCGACAGCAGTACAATTTCTGAGCTTCCTGGGGGGGAAAAAGGTCTCAATCCCTCTTTTATTATTATTTTTTCACTTTCTCTTGCTGTTCTGTGCAGGAACCTACCAAATCCTGTTTAGCTTGGTGCTTTTTCTGCTGAATCCTGTGTAGGAAAGATTTTATTTTTCATGTGAATTGTAATAATCCTGTACAGGTTTGTATTCCTTCCAGAAAAGATGACCACAAAACACTGGAAAATCCCACAAGATTTCCTACAAGATATTTTGGAACAGGGGTATCTCATGCAGGGAAATCCTGCTGTGAGTTCAAGTAAGGATTCCCCCCCCCCCCCTCTGCTTTTCTGCTTGAGGCTATGAGATCCATAATACTGGTTTACAACAGAAATAGCAGGCTCATGGTGAGCACAATGGAGGATTCAGTTCAAGTTGAATAAGCCTCAAATCACATCTCTGGAAACATTCAGCTAACCTATTTTAACCTTTAAAAACAGCTTTAATGTTTTGATGACATTTGTAAACTATAGCCTCTATTGTTTTGTCCAAAGGAAGTTTCCTTTTCTCAAGGCTTCTGTACAAGGTAGTGTACAACCTGACCCAAAGAAGATAAATAATTTACCATTGAGTTTGAATCAAGCACGGCATGTTTGTTACAGACTAAAGGACACAGAGAATTTTAAAGCACTGTGCTTTACATGTGTGCAGAATGCTTTGCATCTGTCCTCCACCATATCCATTATATATGCAACTGAAATCCTAAACATCTTTCAGGTGGAGATTAACACACATCTCACATAATTACATATGCATCCTATCAAAGGGCTCTCAAAGCTTCAGAATTTAAACTAACAAGGATTAAAAGCTAATTGACACTGGGGTGTGCAAAAGCCTCGGGTCTGGTCCCTGACTGAATAGAGGGCACACTGATTGGAGCTTAGTCACCCTGTGGCATTTGGTGACTCTCCAACCCAGGTCCATGGTTGTATTTCTACGCTTCTGCTTCTCTGTGAAGACCTCATTCCTACAAATCAGAAAATAGAAATGGCAAAGCCAGATCATAGACTGAAGGGTGCAGGCAAGGCAGAAGAGCACCAGTGGCAACCTGCAGAACTGGGAAATTCCTCTTCTTTCTATTTTCCTCCTTTCCCTCCCCCAGCTGCCAGAAGAAAACATCCATCAGCTTCCTAGGGCAGTCATTGGGAGAGGGATGTGTGAGGCACTTTAAAAGGGTAATGAGCATGTTCTCTTTGATTCCTTCTTAAAAGGGCAATGCAAGGGGCCTAGTCTTTGCTACTCTGCTTCCACCTATTCCCTGCTTCACTGATATCAGGGATGCTACAGCCATTGGACTTTGATGATTCAATCAACTATTTTCCTGCTCAAAAGACAAGTAAGGTTCATTTCTAAGGTAAAGAGTAATTCTTATTTTCATCTTCCTGAGGTCTTTTCTGTTTCTCCATTTCTATTTGAGATATGAGGGATCTGGAGGTGTGCTGCTTCACCCTGTTTATGGTACTGGGGTCTCTGCTCCACCCCATGGTCACGTCATGAAATACCCATAATTTGGTTTCGAAGACAGTGCACAACACTAATCAGCACATAAACAGTCCTTTGGCCTTTTTAAAAATAGAACATATAAGTAAAAAAAAATCCTTTCACAATATACAAATGCAACTAGTTTTAAAAATGTTACAGAAGGCATCCACCAGCCATAATCTATAGAGAAGAAGCATCTACCCTGAAACAACTTCACAACAAATCCATTCCCTCAGCAGCTCTTTGCATTCAACTTTATCTGTTTCCATGCCCATCTTTCCAGCTTTCCTCAAGAGCTCCAGCACATTATCAATCACTTCACAAACACATTACCCATCAGTTTATTGTGCTGAATTTATTAAGTTCATTGTTGCAATATATTTAGAACCATTTGTATCTGTTAGCAGTACATCAAGTTGTATAAAGAGGCGCAATAGTTCACCATGTACTGTTTTTTCTCATGTGGCATGATCGCTGTTGGTCAGGGATATTAAACACATTATTTCCATGGTAAATCAAACCGAAAACAAAGTGCAGCTTTATAAAATCTGGACTCTCTTACACATTCAGTACAATCCAATATATGTCTTTGCAGAAATGAGACCACTGAGTTCAATAAGGCTTATCCTCAAGTAAGTGTCTATATTAATCTTGTAAGGTGGAACTAGGTTTACCAGGAAGCAAAAGCCTTTGAACACCATGGGCACTTTTGAATCAACTTGTATAAGATTCACCTGCACATTGAGATCTGTAAAAAAATACATGTCCTGCATGTAGTTCAGTAAATGGTGAGATGAAGACATGCCTGTATTGTCCTGTGTATACATGACAAAATGGATACATGTAGATTAATCAGGTACATGAGAGTTTATACAGTACAACTCTTTCAACTTTTATTTGCACCTTAACAATATATTGGACCCATCAATCTACAAGGCAGAGGGCCTGGCCCTCAAATTAGACAAGGTGATGCAGGTGCCTCAGGTGACGGGACAAAAGATGAGGTGAATTTTGTTGTTCTTCCCACTGGAGGGGACTCTGCCATTACTGTCTCATCTTCCTCTTTCCTCCCCAACCCTTCCCTTGCCCCTCTCCCTTCATTTTTCTTGTGTGTGTATGTCTTTAAAAATCAGATTACCTCAGCAATCTGATGTTTTTAAAAATCAGATTACCTCAGGAAAAGCGAATCTGTTTCCAGTCATGAAGCCTAGATCCACCTTGCAGTCACCAAGTTGCAGTCACTGTTTAAACAAAATAAATACCAGTCAGAGAGCTGCACCAATAACTGCATCTTTCATTAGTTTGATTGGATGGACTTTATGAAGCAGGTTTATAAAGGAATACAAAGTAAAGAAAACCTGGGGGGGGGGGAACTTAGCAGAGTAAGGACAGTTTACATGGTCATTAGGATCCTGTAGCTTTCAATGGAGCACTTTATTTGTCTTCATGGACCACAGTAGTCCTGTGATAAATAATGATCTCTCATAGTTCATTCAGTAGCATTCTGACCATTGTGGTGATCACATTGCCAGTATGGACTCACTAACTGCTTCTCGGTAATGGCATTGTTCTTAATAGGCATTTCAGGTGGTCTGCTATGCTGCAATTTTTGAAACAGTCCTTCTGGGTGTTCTTGGACTACAACTCCCATGATCTTTGACCACTGTCCATTATGTCTTGGATGGATGGAAACTGAGTCCAGCATCATCTGGAGGGCAACTGATTTAAAATATACCAAAGAAGACTAGCAGGAATGGACAAAGATGTAAAAAGTCTATGTTCCCAAGGGCCTAATTCTGACTGACATAGTAAATGTGTGGCTGGGGAATACCACTTCAGAGACTAGGCCAAAGGTTACATAACCCAATATTTCACAACACACAGGAATTTCTGCATGTACCAACAGACTAGGCCAAAATATTTTACCACTGCATTTCCTATGTAGAATTTTTTTGAGATATATAAAAAGAGCAGCTGAGACTCTACCTGCCATCCCAGAGCCTGGATGTTTTAGTTTAACATGCTCGAGTTAAATTGCCAAATAATGTTAACAGATTAAGGATAAATAATAAAAAGCATATTTTTAAAAATATAGTTTATTATTTAAATAATTCATTTAAAAAAATTGTTCAAAATTCACTGGCCAGAATCCTGTTTGTCTAGGCATAACATAATGTTATGCCTGCGTAAATGTGCAAGGCATTATGTCCCAGCAACACAGTTCCTTTTGCGACTGACTGCACACTACGCCTGCAGAAATAAGCTGTGAATAACACTTCTGCCTTGGTGTAATTGGAGCTACAACATGTGTAATGTTGAGTTATACGCACATAGCTGCTCAATAGGATTTCAGCCACAGAATTGGCTAATAATAAATAAAAGCAATGAGAAATGTTAATCATTACTCAAAGCTTAAGGAGGAGGAGGGGAATGGGAAGGGGAAAGGGAAGAGGAAGGGGGAGACGTATTGGCATTGAATGAGTAAAAGAAAAGACTGTAAACTCAATGTGAAATTTTTTAACACATTAGGAATAACAGATGAATATTAATTAACGATTTTGAAGTTTTGCAATAATTAATTATTTCCAAGTTTTGCTACTTCAACTTATTAGCTGTAATGCAACATTACCCAAAGTATTCACAAGTGTTCTCCACTGATATATCCCCAGTTCTGTTAGTGTAGTCTTCTGTGAGAATGAGATCAAAGATAGCTCCATCTGCATTCTGGCATCTTTGGTCAGAACCTTCCTTAGCAATTGATTTGAATCTGGGTTGGCTCAGGTGATATATAACTTTCTAATTCCTTGACCTATGAAAAGTGGTTTATTCATTCTTCTGTTCTTATAGGTGAGGCAATAGAGTACCAGCAGCACAACTAGGGTGTGACCACTGAGTCTTTGCCCCAGGGCACTTAATTTCAGAGAGTATACTCCTTTTCTGGCTACCTGGAGTGAAGGTATCTTCTACCAGACTTCCAGGATTGGCCTGGCAGCCTGGTCTACCACCACAGGATAAGACAGTAGTACATCAGGCCTCCAGGGGGAGTGAAGGAAAGGTGGTCAGTATACTAAGCCTGAGGCAGTGCAGGGAAGGACTTTAGTAAACCAGCCCCCCTCCATCAGAGCACATGCGTGCGCGCGCGCGCGCACACACACACACACACACACACACACACATACACACTTCTGATTTGTTTTAGTTTCTGTAGCTATGAAGCTATGACAATGCAGCCAATCACCTGTGGAGGAGGGGAGATGCTGGCAAGATGTTCACTGCTGTAATTAATTCATGTATTCATTCCACACTATGAATTGACAAAGTTGATTTGGAAGCGCACTTTCTGCTGCTTGCTCTAGAAGTTAACATTGCCAGTCATGGCTCTGTTGAACACTGCTGTTGAGAAATACTCTGAATCATGTTGCCTCAGACATAATTTATTCTATTAGGATATACTAAGAAAATGGCATAGAAAGTCTCCTGTCTTTTTTTAATGCATCAGCCCCCCCCCCCGCCCCCCATATTTCTTCATGAGCTCAAATAATGAATGGATGCATGCAGGTCTGCATGTACCATGCCCACTAGAGATGGGCACAAACTGCTGGTTCGACAGTTTTTTTTCCGGCTGAAGAGCTGATCCACGGTTCGGTGCCCTGTCCCTCCAGCAAGTGTTGCTGAATGGACACCCACTGGAAGGGGTGGGGGCACTGAACCACTGATCAGTTGTTCAGCCAGGAAACTAATCCTGCTGAACCGGCAGTTTGTGCCCATCTCTAATGCCCATCCATCATCTCTTGTGTATCAGTTCCAGAGAGAGACCATTCTTCAAAGACTGCCATGTACTGTATAAGTTTTTGTTTACTTTCATTGTTTATCATATTGTTTCATTAATATTATGTCTATTATTAGCAGGCTTGGACATCCATAGATGGAAAGGGGATTGTTAATTAATTTGCATACATAAACAGATATTTACATAGAAATTGACAATTTTTTCTCCATGTAACATAGTGAGATTATGTGAGACCAGAAAAAGTACTAATCAGATGATATAACTTCCTGTGAACCTCACCATTTCAAACTGTGCTTAGCATCTGACACAGTTCTATTTGCTTGACATCTCTGCTTTTACTCCTGCTTTAATTGCCATGCATGAAATATATACATTTGTATGTAGACTAATCTGCTGTTGAAAAATGTCTAAGTGGTTGAACACAGTTACGTCTTTTATTCTGTATGAAATTGAGTAACTGTAGTATAGTGGACAGAATGACAGCCTAGGACTCAGGTCCCCTCGGTTCAAATCTCCATTCGGCCAAGTAAACTCACGGGGTGTATGTGTTGGTGTTGGTGGGAAAACCATTCTTTAATATCTCATATACCCCCATAAACTCTACTAGGGTCACCCAGAGTTGTATGCAATTTGAGGTCACACAACCCACACAGTAGTGCTTTTACTTTATTTGTATTTTGTTATGTCTTTAATAGGGACGTGGTGGCGCTGTGGGTTAAACCGCAGAAGCCTCTGTGCTGCAGGGTCGGAAGACCAGCAGTCGTAAGATCGAATCCACGCAACGGAGTGAGCTCCCGTCGCTTGTCCCAGCTCCTGCCAACCTAGCAGTTCAAAAGCATGCAAATGCGAGTAGATAAATAGGTACCACCTCGGTGGGAAGGTAACGGCGTTCCGTGTCTAGTCGCACTGGCCACGTGACCACGGAAACTGTCTTCGGACAAACGCTGGCTCTACGGCTTGGAAACGGGGATGAGCACCGCCCCCTAGAGTCGGACACGACTGGACTAAATGTCAAGGGGAACCTTTACCTTTACCTATGTCTTTAATAATTTTTTTAATTTGTATTTTATCTCTATTTCATTATTGTCAGTGATTTTGTGTGCAGTGGCAGAAAGGTACAAATCAATGAATTAAGTAATAAATGGTTTGCTTTATATGGTTGTCATGTGATTGGGGAACATTTACAGGTAAAATGGAAAGATGTATATGTTTAATTTAAACAAAGAGACAAGCCAACTAACCTGTGCTTGTAACACAAACTAGTGCATTTTTTCTCTGCACACTCCAGTTTGGATGTTTGTGGCTAACCTGTACAACTTTGTGTATCCTGTTTCAATGCAAGAGACTAGAGAAATACTTTAAACTGTCCCTTTCACACTCAGCAGAAACACACACACACACACACACACACTTTAGGGTTTTGTTAGAGTACCTTAGGGCTTTGATTACACGCAGCTGCCATAACACACTTCAGACAACCAATTCTGAGAGGATTATATTGCTCTTCTAGGTAGTTAAAGTCAGTCAGCCTTTTGACCTAGTGTCCCCTAATACCATGGATGGATAATCACCCAGAAATGCACCACTTGTCATGTGCATCTTATTTCCTTTTTTTTTTTAAAGAAAAGGTCAGCCATTCAGCAACCTGATCTGTAGCACCAGGTTCATTTGTTATACATTATGAGGAGAAAATAACATGAACTTAATAAGCTACACTGTTAATTATTGTATTATCTCAGTAGGGAGATGAGATACATAAATAAAATTAAGAATGATTAAGTGGCGAAGGAGGAGAAGTCAAAGTAGAATAAAAAGCATTTCTCAGGTCATTGGCATAAAGACAGATATTTCATGCTAGGATAATGCTTACATGAGAAAAGTAAATCTATAAACACTAGCCATCTGCAGGCACTCAAGCTGAACATCACAACCAATGGGCTGCAGATTTGCTTTTGCTGAATGGGACTCTGAGAACAAGTCTTGTTACATAAGGTCAATGATTCTTGGCATGTTCTTTCTGGACACAGATGCAATCATTTGTATGACCAAGATGTACAGCAACTTATCATGGCAGACAACCTGTATCTTTCTAAATAAGACCTCCATTTGGCTGGCCATTCCTAAGGAACACATCAACATTCTGTTTTCTTAACAGAGTGTTGATGAGTTCCTTCTATAAGCACACATCACATCCCAAACCTTATGCTTTCACTTTGACAAATTGGGACTTTTGGCTTCCTGAGGCAAAAGACAGAGTGGTGACCTCCTCCTTCCTACACACAGAAGACGACAGAACTGGCAGCTTTCCCAAAAATTTCTATAGCTAAATATGAGCAACCAGGATAGGGTGGGCAATCACATCTGTGTCTCCAATAAAGGTGGGCGTGAATGGCTGGATTAGCGTTCATGCTGGTTCATTTACCACTGCAACAGATGTGCGATGGTTTGGCACCCCGCCCCCTTCGGCGGGCGCCCACTTAGAAGCAATGTCCCAGCTTTCCTGCCCCACCTCCTCAGGGCGCTGCTTCTGAGTGGGCACCTGCCAGACGGGGTGGGGTGCCTCACCAATGAACACTTGTTGCAGCAGTAAACAAACTAGAGTTGCCCATCTCTAGTCTCAAATTCCATCCCACTTTCCTATAGGCACACTGCTAGAGCAAACCACCACCACCACCACCACTGTTCCTACCATGATGGAACTGCATGGACAGCAGTCAGTTTGGTTCTTGATGCCTGGGTCATCAGGCACAAAAATGTCTCATCTGGAAAGTAACTGTTCTGCTCTGGAAAAGTCTGCACTCTCTGATCCACAGAGCTTAGAAGCAAGTATTACATTAAAACCAACACTGTTGCACCTTATTTTTTATTTTTATATTTTTTATATTTTTTTGGAGTAATGAGGAACAGTGGAGTTACTTTTAAACATTTTAGTGAAATGAGATTAATGGTAGGACTGGCATTTTTCACATAGTAACATTATTTGGTCAGGTGGATAGCTCAGTGAGATAGTGGCACAGATTTGCCACAGGGGCACAGATGCCCCATTGCCACTCTAAGAGCCAGTTTGTCTACCCTTAGGCAAGTCGCATAGTCCCAGGATGCCCCCAAAAGAAGAGACTGATAAACCATTTCTGAATACTGTATCCCTAGAAAACCCTGAAAAGGGTCACCGTATGTCAGATTGACTTAGCATGTAAATTCTTAATAAGCATTTTCTGGGGAATTGTTTTGGGGCAGCGGGCTCCTTTTCTGGAATCTGAAGGTGACTTTTCTCAATCAGTGATTTTAAAGATCAATTCAAAAGTAACATCTTAGCAACACATTACTCTACTGAGTAATATTACTCATGAGTAATGAGTAACAGCCAAATTGCTATTCCAGAAAGTTAGCTTTTTCCAGTACTGTTTCCAAGCTTTGGTGTCATGCTCTTAATGTGTAAAACGCTTGATTGTGTGTTGAATTTTCTGAGAGATATGTATGTATGTATGTATGTATGTATGTATGTATGTATGTATGTATGTATGTATGTATTTATTTATTTATTTATTTATTTAAAATATTTTTATTCCGCTTTCCTCCTTAAAAAGAACCCAAGGCAGCGTACATCATTAAAAAGACAATATGTATAAGCTAAAAACATTAGGTATGCAAATATTAAAATGTAATTTTTGGATTGTTTGCACATTTACATGTATAATTTCAAAATCAGTACCACTGTTTTATTTTGTTTTCACTATTGGCATACATTAGTCTTTTATTGATGTTAAGAACCCTGTGAAACCATATCTGGTGAGATAAGATATCTCAAATACACACACACTAGAGAACATTTATGTTGCAAAACATCAAATTATGTTTAGTGGTATTCACTGCATATTAAGCTGAGATTTCTGTGCCTTTTCTGGGGAGAAAAAACCACCCTCATCTTCAGCATATGATCGTTCCGGAAAACAACAATTCAAATAGGGAGTTAAAGTAGAAAGTCCTTCAGGACACATATATTGTGATTGATGAATATACCCAACAGTAATCTAAAGACCACTAAAGATGCTCCATCTACTGAATTCCCAGTGACCTCTTTGGTAAATAAGGGCCACAAGAATTAACCCTTTGGATCAAAAGAAAGTAGAATGTACAACTTTCATTAACTAACTAATGGCTCCTATTTTCTGCTATCAGCACTTTCAAAGGAGGTATTACTGTGCCTAATGTTAACACTTCAGAAATTACCTCTCCCACTGTTCTTTAAATGTACTGAAAAAATGTAATGGAAAACCTAAATTGTCTAGTTGCTGAATGTACCACAGAGAAGAATAATGAGTGACTGAATCAAAGCCAGTGGTCTCACAGTTACAAAAGAAATGTCATCAGGACCCCCAGTTTTGTCCAACAGATAGAATACAAGAGCCGCTGGACTGATTTATATTTCCCCAAATAGCCAGAAAAAATGCCAGAAAGCTTAAAGAGAACTGAAACATGGAAATGAAGAGTGTGTGAGAAAGTGGGGTGGGGATCCTGTATTAGAAATGAAAGAATAGTAAGGGCAGAGGTATTTAAGAACATCATTTAAATATTTCAACAATAAAGCAAAAGCAAAAACACCTTAAAGACTAGCTGCTACCTTTTAATGTAAGCCTTCGTGGAACATGCCCATTTTGTCAGACATAAGACTCAGTATACAGAGACTACAGGATAAAAGATTCATGCAAGGCTTTTGAAAGGGGTGTTTGGTTGCATTTCACACCTAGTAATGATTGAAGACCCCTGTTTGGTATTCAGCTCTTTTAAAACTTGATTTCTGTAAACAGCCACAGTGATTAAATTCATTTAAAAATGAATATATATATATATATATATATATATATATTCCATCTTTAAAATGGATTAAGGATTGCAATGGCTATGTACCTGTCAATGTCTTAAGTGCTGCCTCATGCTAGTGGATGGCCACTAGTGCTAGGGGTCCCGTTTCCTCCCCACCCCCACAGCTCTCCACACTAACAGAGGATTTCCCAGCCTCTGGAGTACATTTTGAGGGCATGTGGGTGGGGGAGCTACAGAAGTTGATAGATTATCACCATCTCCATACTTTCCCTAATGGAATGAGATCTGTCCATTGCAATACTCTCTTGGTTCTTAGTCAAGTTTACATATTTTCAGGTTTCACTGATCTCAGACATATTCGATCCAAAGTTGTGTAAGAATTAGGTGGCTCCCACAATTGATTTCAGCCCACTTTCCTGCCTGATTCAAAGTATTCACCTTTCACGTTATCACCCTTGCCTCACAGATCAGGAAGGATCCCTGACCCTATGGTGAGGATGTTTGTATCTGGGTGAGGGAATAGGAAAAGATCCGTATATTTAGGCAACTTGAGATCCAAGTCAAGGGAAAATAATAAATACTTTTTTATTTTTTTGTATTGCTTAATGTTACTGCTACTGAAATCAAGGACTTCAAAGTACTGAAACTGGTCTCATTCACAATCAATCTTTCAAAAAAAAAATTCTTAAAGACTATTCTAATATGTTGTTGTTTAGTCGTTAAGTCGTGTCCGACTCTTCGTGACCCCATGGACCAAAGCACGCCAGGCCCTCCTGTCTTCCAATGCCTCCCGGAGTTGGGTCAAATTCATGTTGGTAGCTTCGATGACACTGTCCAACCATCTCATCCTCTGTCATCCCCTTCTCGTCCCATTCTAATATAAATGTATATTAAACTGAACTTGATTCCTGATTATATCAACTCAGATTCTTCCTCTGACAAAAGTAACAGTTCCAGCATAAATATATATATATATATATTTTAAAAAGAAACCTAACTCATATTATATAGAACATTCTGGGAAATACTTTATCTTGTGACCTGTGGTCCCTGTATATTTTAGAATAATTTTGCAGGCTTCTCTCCAGCTTTAGACTAAGCATAGTATTACAATTACTGACATTATCCACACTACTGAAGTGAAAACTAGCCATTTTGTTAACGATGGAATACTGACAGCTGATCAAGGTGACATTTTCCAGGCAGAAGAGTGAAATAAATATTGTAAAACACTTTACACATTAAAAGTGCTATATAAATGATTAATCAAAATATAATAAACTACCTTCTTTGTTATTCATGACCTATTTTGCCACCTAAGGCAGAGATCTCTGTGGAGAAGTAATAAGAATAGTTTTGGAGAGTAAAGAATAAAAAGATCCTCCTGCTGTCCTTATCTCACTACTAGTACCTTTTGAAGATTTGATCCTGCTTTGCAGTCGTGTCCTCTGGGCATGTGCAAACCACTATAGTTGACTGGTTGGGACAGAGCAGAACACAAATCAGGAAGTGAAGGAAGAAGTGGGAGGATGAGGATATATATAAATAAGAGAAAGAAGAAGGAGAGGAGTGTGTAGCCCTAAATATTTTTAAAGGCTCCTTGGCTTGGTGTTAAATCTAAATCTACCCAGATTGTTACTAGTGAGCTGTAGCAAATTACATCTTTATTATTGCATGGGTATAATACATAAATTGATGGAGATGATCTATGCACATTTTAGGTGTTTATTATTTCATGGATGCCTATGATTCCCCTTGTGTGGAAATGCACACAGAGGTGTATGTATATACACATACTGTACATAAATAAATGGAGGATGTTAAATGGCAAGGTAATGAACCCTTTCCCATAGCACAATAACATATTTGGTTCCAGCAAGTACAGAAGAGGAACGTGACACGGTGATCCTAAGCACCTTTATTTGATAAGTCCTATTGATTTCAGTTTCAATAAATACCTAGAATCATACTAGAACAATTATTTGGAAATTGTTTTATTCTGGCCTCTTCTTGTTCTTTTTTTTTCAAAATCTATCACACATTTGCCTGATATACTGAGTTTTACAGAGATTGTACATTAGATTTTTTTTTACTACTAAATAGAGTCTATTCAACTGAATTTTAATTCTAGTTGTTGCACTGAATGAACAAAGTGACGTTATTCCATATGCTTTGATTTTACTTTAGTGATTGAGGGACGCACAAAAAATCTACTTTGGTATAGATCTAAGCATTGTTTGTTGAGTGCCACCATTAGGGATTCTATCAAACCATACCATGCCCTCTGGGTTAGTGCCAGTTGGCTACAAGCAGCATACCATTTTCACATTTTGAATGCTATGACTTCTGTTAATTCTGAAGAATGGTTGCCACTTGTTAAGATATGAACAATGATGTGAATGTTTCTATTCCCACATGTAAAGCAATTAGAAAGTTACTGTATAACTCAGTGTTCCATTCTGTGCAGCAGGGGTGGAAGGGGCATGTGCCTTAGATATTAACACTTTTTTCACACCAATTTTGAGAGTAATCTTGATTTGGGGGAAAGGAATCACATGCCCTTTATTCTAGAAAAGGATTGTGCCAACTGTAGGGGTGGGGAACTTGTGGCTTTTCAAAAGTGGCTCGACTACAGCTCCCATCGTCTCTGGCAACTGGTCAGAGAGGGTGGGATTGCTACAGTCTAACAACATCTGAAGAGCCATCCCATCATTGCTGGAAAAGAGTATCACACAGGCATTGTACAGATGTACTGTTTCTCCTTCATCCTTATTTTAAAGAAAGCCTCCAGTATCCTCACCTAAAGGACCCAGGAAATATACCTAAGAGTTCCCATTATCAGCTCACTTAAATATTGTTAGAAAGCCTCCTATGTATGGCAGAACTGAAAGCGACCAACCGAGGACTCAATATTCTCAGTCAGAAGACCTGACATTGATTCCTTTTCCACTGATTGCTCTGTGACCTTAAGGAGGGATTTTGAAGCTTTCCTCCTTGTTAAGTGCTCATAAACAATCCATAGATGTTACAAAGAGGATGTTACCGAAGTGCCAGTATCCTTCTTGGTGTCACTCTCTCTACTGCATTTGCACGCCTTCGGAGAGCAGAATGGCACGCACACCTTCATTTCTCAGGAAAAGCAATGGTGCGTATTGAGCTTCAAGGGTGACATGCATTAATGGTGCCATTATGAGAAAATAATGTGCTTCCATTAGCGCATGGAGTTCTGGAAAGGGCATACTTGGTGTTTTCTCTGGAAGGGGTGGGGTGGGGGGAAACCACCTCCACATGCAAGCCATTCCCCCCCCCCCTTCTTGTTTGCTCTGGTTGTTTCAGCAAAAGCTACTTATACATGAGAACAATTTCCAGGCCAAATAACATACCATATGAAAGAAGAAAAACGCTTCAGGTCATTTTTGATTGTTTATTGTTCTTCATTACCTATAGGTTAGCTTAAAATAGCTTTCATTAAAATACAAAAGGCTCCTGATTTAAATGAGGTAGATCATTGAGCTTGTGATAAGTATAGTCTATACATCCCTTTAAAAAATGTATTTTGGTTTATGTATTTTATGTTTATGTTGTAGTTTAAGAAAGAAAAGAAAATTTCAATATGTATTAGCGACTTTCTGTGTTTCCTGGTTCCAAGAGCTGAAACTACAGCTCTTAATGATGGTGCTCTTCACAGATGCATTATTTAGGTAAATATTAACATGGGATAATATCCTATGCCGCAGTTAGTTTCTGTTAGGTATGGGGAAAATCAGACAGTTTCACTTTTTCCTGCATTCACATTTTTAAAAATTCCTATCCCAAGTGTGAAGAAATGTTTGAATACTGGCCAAATTCTTGAAAAAGTGACTGAAAAAATTCTCTCCCAGTTGCATTGGCCAAGTTCAATAGATACATCTATGCATATGGGAAGGACCTCTTGCATATGTGTATATGTGTTAAAGATGGAGCACCACTCAGGAAAAACACATGGCAACCTTAATGCAGCCCGGAATATGATTAAATACACTGGGATTCAAATTTCATAGGTGCAATGGTATGATCTTACACAGCCTCACTGGTGCGTATCATCACTCTTCTATTGAAGGGCACTGCCCTGAACTTTTTGGAAAAAGAAAGAGTACAAAAATAATTACTGCATAACATGTCTTCTTGCAAGCACCATTCACAGTGTTCAAAAAGTGTTATGTATTACTCATAACTGTGCAGCCTAGTGTTTACAGGTTTTGAACTGAATTGGACAGACCCTCATTTATAATCTACATTGCAGATTTTTTAAAAATATACCATCAAATTGATTCTTACCTGCAATTAGTCTTTTTAGGGTTTCCTAGGTATAGAGCACTCAGAAGTGGTTTACCATTCAAGAGCACTTCAGGAGCACTTGGGACCATGCAGCTTGCCCAAGACCATGCAAGCTGACGCTTCTCCTACAAGGCAAAATGGGGAATTGAACTCCCTACTGCTTGATCTCCAGCCAGGTGCTCCAACTCACTGAACTATCCAGCCACTTACTTTGCAGGATATAAAGAAATAATTCATAGTCAAGTTTGTATGAATAGTGAAATCAAAGGGATACCTTTCCCCTGAATTCTGAAGTACTGTTTCTTATGAAGTCACATCACATTAAATCCAAAGTTTAATTTAATTTACCTTGAGATAGGATATATAGTTGCATGTATTCAATTACTACAAACAAGAACAACACCCCAGAGTGTGTGAAAACCTACTAGGGGACTAAGGCCTTAATAGCCATTTTTGTTCTGTCTACTCAGAAAATAAAGGGATTTTAGTTGGTGGAAATTATATTCCTGCTATCTGTAATATTTTGGTGGGGTGGAGAGTGGCTTTGTCATTACCTTTCATGGAAACTTTTTAAACAAGCATAAAAACTGCCTTTCCTGAGTATATGCTGGTAATGTCATCAGCTGTGCTGCTGTTCCAGTCGCCAACAAGAGGAGATGGAAAAAGCACGGTGCATTCAATGTGAATTCGGTGAGGCTTATCTGTTTAGTAAATATTCTACTTTAGTGTTTTAGCTGATGTGTGAAGCAAGCTTTCCCCTATGATTTCATAGGGAAAGTGATTCTGACTAATTATACCCTTGACTAATTTCTAATTTTAGTTATTTTATATTGACATGCCAGTTGAGCAAGTATTTTTCATATTGGTTTCATCCTTAGAGTGAATGACAGCACTAACAATTAAATTGTAATTTAAAGGCACAGGATCTCTTAGGGAAAACCCCAGTCAATCTAAAATAGTGCACTTTGCTATTGATTTGTGTGCATGATATCATGATTACAAAACTAACACTTATTCTCGACCAGTGTTGGCAAACATATAGCCCACTCCTTGATGCTGTTCAACTGCAACTATCATCAGCCATGCCAACACAGACATTGCATGGCCTACTTACCATTTCAACACAGCATCATTAGAAAAACCAATAGCTTTAAAATTTTGATAGGCTTATGGGAATCTGTGAGTGCCATATTCTGATTCACCTACTGGATTTTTACTTGGTGACCCACCGATTTCCAATAACTCTTTGAGGCTCCTAAGGCCCATAGTTCAGTGCAAAGAGCACATGTCTGGCAAGCCAAATGTCTAGATTAAATGTCTGATATGTCCAAGGAGGGTTGAGGAAGTCTCTTGTTTGAAATTCCAGAGAGTCCTGCCAGTCAATGTAGATAATATAGAATTTGATGGACCAGCACTCTGATTTAGTATACGACTTGTTCTTGTTCTTTTTCCTGTCAAGTCACTTCAGATTTATGGTGACCCTAGGAGGGTTGCCAAGATTATGAGATGTTTAAGAAATGGTTTGCCATTGCCACCCTCCAATGAATTACCATGACAAAGTGGGGATTCGAAGCCAGGTCTTCTGAGTCCTAGTCCAATACTCCTTGAGCACCACACTGGCTCCTTGAGTTATTTCTACTATACCTATATCTCTGTCACTCTACCCAAGGGCCAAAACCCAAGCTGCTCTTCTACACAGAAGTAAATTTGAAGTAAATAAATTCTCACTATTTTCAGTAGACCTTCTCCCAGGGAAGAGTGTACCACATTTTAGCTTAAGCACTGTGAAGGCACCTCCTTCCTTCCTTCCTTCCTTCCTTCCTTCCTTCCTTCCTTCCTTCCTTCCTTCCTTCCTTCCTTCCTTCCTTCCTTCCTTCCTTCCTTCCTTCCTTCCTTCCTTCCTTCTTCTCCTCTCCTACCAGAAGCTAGATGACATCATGGCTATTCTAACTGTGGATATGGCAGCTCTATATAATAATATTATTTTGCATCTAAACCAGTCTTCCAGTGTTTTTGGCCAACAAGTTCTTGACCTTCCTGTATTTCTTTTCCTGTTTATTTTACTCTGAATTTAACAGTTATTTTACCTTGAATGATCAACAAACTGTTTTATGGTTTCTTGATCTTTATCCATTTGCTTTAGCATTCCTTCACTGCTCACCTGCTTGGCATCATGTGATAAAACCACATTTCAGATGCTTCTATCTCTTATGTAAATAGCTTTTGTGTTAAAAGTCCATGATTCCATTCCATATGGACTAGTGATAATATAGATATTTTAATCAGCGAGTACTTCTCTACAGACGTTCTGAAATCACCAATTGAAAAGATGTGATGAGATTGTATATGTCCTTGCCATACTCCTCTTTGTATCTCTACTAGATGAGCATGAAGCAGAACACCAGTGGTTTGTGATGATCCAAGCACAAACTCCTGAAAAATGAACTAATTCATGGCTCATTTTTCTGCTTTGTGCCTGGGAGGGGGCTACTTGCTCCTGCTTCCTCCTCCTCCTCCGCTACCCACCTGCCCCCTTCCCACTAACCTTGTTGCCTCCCTAATGGGTCCTGCTGCTGCGCTGCTTTTGCCGTGCCACCCTGCCACCACTGCAGTCCTGAGAGACAGTGGGCCCAGCTTCCCTTCCCTATAAGATGGACAGTGGGCACATGTGCTAAAGCAGCAGGCCTGGCTCGGGGAAGGGAAGACGGACCTGCTGCCTCTGTGCATGTGCCCACTGCCCAGCTGATAGGCAGGCGCATGCTCAGAAGCTGGGCCTGCTGTCTCTGAAGGTGGCGGTGATGGTGGCGGCAGGACCAGGTCAGGAGGCAGTGGGGGCAGTGGGAAGGGGGCATCCCCTTTTGACAAACAAAATGAAGCACCAAGGAGAAAAAAGTTCAGCAATTTGTTTTGCTTTGGCAAAATGGGATCCCCGAACTGGTTCATGAACCAAACCACAAACCAGCCCAATCTGTCATTTTTTTTTTCTGGTTCGTGGTTCAATTTGTGCCCATCTCTAATCTCTACATCTCAGCCCAACTTCCTGTTCAGTGCTTCAATCCAGTTATTTGCACAATTCACTGGCAGCTGACATCAATTGTCAATGGACAACAGCTAAGTGATAGAAACTCCAAATATCTTATTGACATCAGCCTGTTATGATCAGATGCAAAGGAAAACAATGTTACTGCATCTCTAATAGTTTGTACAGGGCAGAGAATTTCAGCTGTTGTACAGTTTTTCACCTCTTCATAGGAAGCTATTCATCCCCAGTTTTTCTATTTTTCCATAGTTATTAAAGACACAGGTATGTCTGACTGTCATTTGAACCCAATGATCTTACATCAGCCAATATTTGTTAATTTAACTTACTTTTAGTTTTAGTTTGGTCTGACAGATGTGTATGCTCCCTTTCAAGAAAAGCACAGGCTAATATAGAAAAACTGGCATTAAAATAAAAATCAAATTAGATTAAACATTAAAATATCACACTTTAATGAAGCAGCATGAAAGCAATGAGCAGAATGAAAAACAAACATCAGCACTGAGTGTGTGGTGCCTGGTAGAATGCAAAGTTCTTTGCCTGGCTCCCAAAGAAGCTCAAGGTAAGTGTCATCCTCTGGTGAGGATACTAGGTACTACCACCAATCAGGCCCTTCCTTCTATAGCCAGCGCCAGTCCCAACAGAAACAACATTATATGGACAACATTATATAGACAGTATGCTAGGAGGAGAACTTAAGGGTCTGTTGTTTTCTGTTGTTTGAATTGGCCTCTGTTCATTCAGTTTCAAGCCAACTTGTTCTTTAATGAAATAATATTTACCTAATTCACCAGGGTGCTCTGGGTATGAGATTTATGTCTAACATATGAAAATAGAATGCACTATATTACTACAGAGCCTCCTGTAGAATTTTTAATGTATATGCTTTGATATTTTTAAAAATTAATTCTATCCCTGCCGTTTTATTTTTGCAACATCTGTAACTGGCTTTCAATATGTTTCAAGCCCCTGCTAGAAATCAACATCAAAATAATGAGCTTTTCTTATTGAATGCACCAAATTGGCACAATAAGCTAATGTTTAAACAAAAAAAAAATAAAGAAAGAAATGGGGGGGGGGGACTTACTGCTGTGCCAGAACAGCAGCACAATCAATTTTAATTAGCATTGCTCATTGTAAGAAATGATAAGGTATCAGTCATAGTAATTGGTAGTGTTGACAATTAGTCAAAGTCATTAACATTGCAAAATCTAAAATAAAAAGGGGCAGGCAGAAATTGTACTGATGCAGGAATAAGGCTTATTATGGAATAACTCAATTTTTGCTTTGCACAGTGCACTTAAATTGGAGGTGCTGTTTCTTAAATCTCATATTTCTAAATAGGAAGAATAGTTTGAATATGCTTTGGTACAACCATTTTGTAATGACAGAATAATGTTTTTAGATGAGAAACAATGGTAATTTTAATAGTGGGATCTAATAAAGGAAGAATAATTGCATACCTTCAAGTTTATTTTCACTTATGGCAACCCTTCCCATGGTTTCCTAGGTAAAGAGTACTCAGAAGTGGTTTACCATTCCCTTCTTCTGGAGACCCTATGGGACTATGCAGCTTGCCCATGGCTACACAGGCTGACTCATCTCCCAAGAAGTACAGTGGGTAATTGAACTCCCAACCTCTGGCTCCACAGCCAGATACCTAAAACTGGCTGGATAGCTCAATGAGTTAAACATCTGGTTGTGGACCCAGAGGTTGGGAGTTGAATTCCCCACTGTGCACCCCAGAAGAGCCAACCTGTGTGGACTTGGGCAAGTTGCATAGTCTCATGTTGCCCCCAGAAGAAGGGAATGGTAAACCACTTCAGAATACTCTCTGCCTAGAAAAACCTGAAATGGGTTGTTATGTCAGAATTGCACATCATCATCATCATCATCATCATCATCATCATCATTAAAGGAAGAGGACTTCTGCCTACCTTGGAATATAGGCCTGAGGTCCAGCATTCCTGGACATTTCTAACACTCCACTCTACTGTTCCTTCTCCTAACTTTTCTGTTAGAAGAGAGGAATTAGAATATTAATGCCTCTTCACACATTATATTGGGATAGGCAGACTTTTTCCAA
Source organism: Intellagama lesueurii (assembly GCA_037013535.1). Taxonomy (NCBI): domain Eukaryota; kingdom Metazoa; phylum Chordata; class Lepidosauria; order Squamata; family Agamidae; genus Intellagama; species Intellagama lesueurii. The sequence goes on along the minus strand of JBAJHW010000004.1, from coordinate 171,090,682 downwards.
ATAGAGGGCCACAGACTCCTAGCCCTGGAGTAAAAATGATTAAACTAAGGGAGAGATCAATGATAAGGCATTCCTGTCAAGAGTGCACTACTTCCAGAATATTTCAAGAGCAATTGTTGCATTTAACAGTACACGTAAATGTCTCCACAGTTGTAATCTACCATCCATAAGCACCATCATCTGCACCACAAGACAATAAAGCAGATTAAGTTCAATACAGGTGATGTGAGAATGGCCTTAGATATTTGTGGACATAAGCTGTTCAGCATCACCTGCTCTCCAGAGGTAGCAGCTATTGTCTCCATTCCCTGCCCACTAGACTCACTTTCCAGACCAAGCCATTTCTAGTTAGGGACTTGCTGGGTTGAGTGGATCAGGAATTGCTCCCAGCTGAAAGAAATGCATTCAGTTAGTGAGCTGGAACGAGTCCAAATCCAATCTACTCCCCCACTGGAAAATAAGCTTTTATGTGCACAGACCTTGAGGTGGAAGTCATCCGTGTAACTGAATGAGCATCAGAGACTACAGCACTCAGATATAGCCTGGGCTACTTCTCTTCATGGCTGACATTGGCAATTCCTCCAGATTATTAGAAGCTCTGATGCAATTCAAAGCCGAATGATAACTTGCCACCCAAACAGAAAGATTAGACATATTTTCTTTTACATCACTTGCTGTGACCTGACCTGATTTACAATGACATAAACCAACCAGTTTCAGTTGCTGTTTGACTCCATGCATGAACTGCATGGAAGAAGAAAATGTTAACATGTATTGCCAACATGAGTACTTGTGGTTGGGGACCATCCTTGCACACTTAAGAAAAATGCACATGCATACATATATTTTGGCCATGGCTGGTTAGTCTTGTGGTGGACTTGTGCATTTGCAAGACTAATTTTGTGCAGGGTGTAAATATGCAAAATTTAAAGTACAAAAAGCACTGGCTTGTTACACAGATGATTAGAAAGTAGACATAGTGGATTGGTTACTTGTCTTTACACACACAAACAGCAATCAACCTATCCTTCTGTGCTTGCTGTTTTTGTGCTTAGGTTCACAAAAGGGAAGGTCACTAGAAGCAGTTTCCACAAATTACACAAAGAACAATAAGAAAAACAACACTTAGCATTTCACTATCATTCACTCACAGCTTGAGAATTCTTGACAGGTGACTAGACACCCCGATGTGCCAACTATAAACATTAGTCCCTATTCTTTACATCCCTATTAGTTAAATTTCTTTACATCCCTATTTGTGCCTTAATTGGGAGCTAATCCAGATAACGCTCTCTCTTCTCCATATACTGTCATCCATCCCTTGCTGTACAGAACAATACTGATGGCAAAGCTTTATGAAATCCCCCATTATACATTGCAAAAGGAGATAAAAGATATGAGTTGGAGGTTAATCACACCAATCAATGTGTGTGTGTGTTACCTGGGTCCAAGACAGAAGAGAAAGAAAGAGAGAAAGCATGGATTTTCTGTTTCACTGCAGTGTTCAGTTACTATATTGTTTCTCTCATCTGCGAAGAACTTTGATCCACTAATAGGCCGCTACGCATTAGACTCAGCTAAGCAAATGTCATTGCAGTTCTGCGTATGACATGCTTTTGAATTAGATTAATCAAGATGTAATTTGTACTAGAAGGACATGCTAAATGGAGTTCCAGTCAACTAATCTGTATGGCTGAGAAATATGAGGTCATTAAAATCAATTCTAAATGTGAAGTTTGAGAAAATTCAGTTATGTTCCGTTTCAATTTCTATTGCACCTCTGGCCTTGTTCTTAGCTGACAGATTAGCATCACCGGAAACAATCCCTCCACCTCCACCCCCAATTTACAAACAGAACAAAGTTGTAATCCCGGCTTCCCCCTCCCTCAGAATATACTACCAAGTTTTAAATGTTTTATTATGAAAACGCTGAACAAAATTGTTCCATACCTCCCATCCAAAGAGATTTAACATTGTTCAGGTCTAGATTTCCCAATTCCGTTCTAAGAGAAGAGATTTCACCAACTGTACAACAGCACCCCCTCTTCTCCCATGTGTCAGCTCATGGGTCTGTTAAGGTACATCTCTCATACTGTGGAATATGAGGGAAAGGATGGGGGCGTTGTCTATTTCTCTTGCTCTGCCCAGAAAATAAAATGAGAATCCATTACCAATGATGGGTCACAGATTTAAGATGTTCACAGTGGGGAATTTGAAAGCTGCCTAACCATGAATCAGGCCATTGGTCCAACTAGTTCAGTCTCTGACTGGCAGAAGACCTCCAGGACCTCAGAGACTTCTCTTAGCCTTACCTCAAGATCCAGTTACTACCCAGGGTCAGCCCTGTGGAGCTTCCAAAACCATAAAAGATTGGGCGTGTAACCCACCAAACTAGGAGTAGGGATACTACATTCTTTGCAAGTCAAACTACACAAGCAATCATAAACTACATTCTCCTATATTGCATGTTATGACAACCAGGTCTTACGGTTTGGAAGACTTTATGTCCATTACTAGAGCCCTGCACTACCATGAATAAAGCATGTTGACTAACCAGACAAAGAGGGGAGGCAAACTAGCTTAACTTATATCATTGCTTCTTTTGCCATCTATGTGGGAGGCCAACAGTCTGAAGAGAGAAGACTCCACTGTCCATGAAAGCTTTCCATATGGTTTTCACCCATGAGAGCAATGGAGGGCTGTGCAGCTAGTGAGCACCCCCCCCTCCTTGCATATTTATTCAATATACTTTAATAACACTTGAATAGAACTCTTGTCTTGTTTAGGTGGAAATAATAACAGTTTTTACAACATGCTGACTTGGTGAAAAGCACCTCAAGCACCCACAATGTTCATCTACTTAATGGTAATTTTGAGAGTGCATCCCTTAAGGCAGACTTGGGCAAAGTGCGGCCCGAGGGCCACATATGGCCCGCGAGCCGCTCCTGTCCGGCCCACCGGACATCAAAACCATTTATAGCTTTTTGTCTAAAGTTGATCAGTTGCTTATCTTTAACATACTGCAAAAAACCTCTTTAGTATTTGTGAAGATTAACAAGTTAAAAATAAAAACAATCATAACATCACTGTTTCATTTTATTTTTAAGTAAAGTTGGTTCGGCCCCCGAACACAGTTCAGATTTTTCATGTGGCCCCCTACCTATAGAAATTAATTGCCCACCCCTGCCTTAAGGCCTTAGAAAAAATTCAGTGACAGTGCAACATATGTAACATACATGTGTTGATACAACATAATCAGCCCCGCACAAACTCTTATATTTAGACAAAGGATTGGTCTTTCTCATACTGTACTATTTTGTTTCTCTGGCAATAGTTCTTCAGGGCCTCAAGCCCAGACCCCACCTACTCCTTCCATCTGAAATGCCAGAGTTGAATCTAAGATCTTATCATATGCCTACTTGTACCACTAGAACAAAGGAGATAAGGAAACTGAGCATTGTGACAAATTGATTTTTCATAGGCTGATTGCATCACTGGCTATCTAGTTTCAGATGCAGATCTTGGAAATATTGGAAAACACGGTGCAAGTTCCAGCAGGACAGCCCATTATTGTCATTTTCATGTTTTGCATCATACACGAGTATGTGTGTGGTGCCATTTTGATGGTAAAGTCCAAGTCTCTTATGTGAAAAAAACAGTGCCAAGGAGGGTTGTTACATTGTTATGTACTGTCAAGTTGGAACTGATTTCCCTTGACCCTAATAGGGTGTTCAAGTTAAGTGAGATATTTAAGGAGTGGTTTTACCAGTTTCCCCCAGTGAGTTTCCATGGCTGAACTGGGATTTGAACTCAGACCTCCTAGTCTCTATCCACTACACCACACTGAGTATCTAAGGTTAGAGTGAGGGAATCTTCTCAGGTATTTTATTTTATTTTTTTACCCTTAAGTATTAGTGCAAATAAGTTGGCTAATTTTCATGAGGCACTGCTTTTTGATCTTCTCTTCATGTTTATTTTTCTGTCTGGTCTACTTCCTCTAGCTTGTTTTGCTTGTCTTGCACAAGTAGTCATACCTTTTTTCCATGTCAAAGCACAAGTCCTTGAAAGACACCCCAGGATAACCACCTTCAACTCAGGCAAAGGAACTCTGACTTCAATCTTTAACTCAAACTACTGCCTCAGGCAAAAGCTGGAATAAATAAGAAAGGCTCGAGGTATTTCCTGGAGATCAACATATTTTCAAGGTCAATTTATTAAGACTGTTTCTTTCATTGCTTGTCACTTTCTGCCCAATTTCATGTGTTATCGTTATGCATTGATTTATTCTTTCTGTTTGATGCCACTACTTTGCACTTCATTTGAAAGTGTAACGATAAGAAGGGAGGGGTTCACATGCATGCATTATAACAAGAGGATCCTGCTCAGCTGGGATTCAGTTACATAGACTGACTGTTCAATCAGGTGCTACCTTAGGAACTAAATACAATCAAGAAGTTCCTCACACACCTTTTCCCCCTTCTTCTCAGTCATCATCAGTAGATAATGGCTGTATTTGGCACATGCCTTCGCCTGTTGTAGCACAAAGTTAATTAGTGCATTTTCAATGGTTTGTTTAAACAGTCTCTATTAGGAGAAGCAAAGTTGCATTTTGTATTCTACTTTTCTGAGACTCAAAATTCCCCCCCCCCCGAACATGCTTGTTTGTAGATCAGATTAAAGCTGACAGAGACGAAACTCTGCTGGCCCACATCCTTGAGATTGCTCCAGGGCGTTGAATCTGCATTTCATCATGATGTGAGCACATGTTCCCATCATTGTTACATCCATCTGCAACATGCTGAATGTTAATTACATAAAAACCTAATTTTCTTCATGAATGTATTACGTATTGCTCACTCAAGTTCTGCAAACCTCAGACCAGCCCAATATAAATAAAATATTCTCACCTATTTCATAGCTATATGTGACACCTCAGATTTGAGAGCATAAACCTCAGGGCCTAATATTTTAAATATGTAGATTGTAATCCTAGATGGTATCCACTAGGATTATCTAAAGCAGGCTGCTTCCCCGGAGAATGTACTAAATATGTGTTCTCTTAGAAAACCTGATCAGCAAATTTGGTTCTGTGTATGTTCAGCTATTGAAGCATGGACTCTAGTGAGCTGACAAATGATATATACTAAAGCATGAAGCAGAAATACTTGCTCAAATAAATTTTTATTATGCCATACAGAAGCACAAATGTCTAGTTCATTTCATCATATACCCATAGTCTCCAGAACAACAATATCCAGACTCAAAACGTATATATAAAAAATGAATGGAAAAGTCACACATTTCCTTCAAATTGACAGTAGCTCCAGTTCCATGGGGCCATTGACTCTGCTCCAGGTTTCAGTCCAAATTTTAAAGGACTTATCAAAGGCACTAAACATGGTTTGGAGATAGGATCAGCACCATGGGTAGCACCCGCACATGTCAATGACTAGTCTCCAGTGCTTTAAGTGCATATTGAGGAAGGGGCAGAACTATTTGTGTTGGTAAACATTTCAGAATCTGCTACTGAACTAAGAGTTTTTAACATTCAGTTCTTTTTTAAAAAAAAAAAAGCTAAAGGAGGAACTCCAGTCATGAAACTTAAGAAGGAAGAAGAAAGGTAGCAAAGATGCAGCATCAGGAGTCAAGCAAGCATAAGTGGGAAAGGTGCCTATCGTACACTCTAAAGAAGTCTTCAGTGCCCTAGAGAAAGAGTTAGCTGAATTTTGAAAGAATTTAGCAAAATCCCACTTATAAATGATTTATTTATCCACTGTAGTTTAGATCCTGTCAACATTTCTGCCCACACCATTATCATTGTCTATATTAGCTCATCTGCTCTCATTTACGAAGACATACAAATATGTCCCATCTACACCACCATCTCAGTTTCCATCATTAACTTCCGTATGAATCCAAATGTTGAGCTATATTGTATATCAACATAGAAATACAAAGACCCCAAATAATGTAAAGTCACATCTTTACATATAAGGTTGTTAGCCAAGAAAACTGGACTGGCAATTTAAATACAAATGAGGGGATTCTGAGATTCTGTATTGTTCTGAAACAATCACTCCCTTTACATTCTTTCAGATTAATTGAGGTTCAGGAGAAAAGGTCTGTCATTTACAGTGAAGGACATAAGGTGTCATTTAGCCTAATAGCAATAATTCAATATGCAAAGTTTTCCAGGGTTTAGGAAGACTTCAGAGAAGTAAAAGCTTGATGGGACCCAGCAGAGTATTTAAGCATATTTTCTCTTCATTTAAGTTCACAAGCAGCCCCAGAGGAGGGAACAGAACTACTCAGCTACTCAAATGTAACTGCCTGATTAACAGCCTTGCTCAGTCACAACCTCCATGGGGTTCTGGTTCACTTTATCACTTGGGGAAGATGCAGCCTAATTTATTCCAATCAATAGTTAAAACAAATATATATGACTAATTAACTCTGTGCATTGAAAAAAAAATCCTTCTGATTTTCTTTCCCCTGCCCTACAAATGCTTGCCAACATTCTTAATTGCAAACTTGTGACATTCCTGGAGTAACATGTGACAACTTCCCCCAAGTATTTGATGAGTGATGACCAAAATACTCCTTCAGAGAAATCTAGAGTCTCAATATCTAAGCCTTCAGTATGTGTCCAATGGGGAGAGACTGCTTTCTAAAGTATCAACACTTTTCACACATTGTCCTCAAGAAAGCGAAAGAGGGGGGGGAAATGTGTTTTTTAAAGGCAAAAACAGGATTATTCCCACGCACCAGAAGATGACACCTGTTGGCAGCTGAATGCAAATCTGAAGTTTGTTTCTGGGCTGGAAATTATGCATCAAGAAAACTATAAATATTTTTTCCCTACAGCTGTCTACAAGAGAAAGAAATCTGTTAAAAGAGAAATTGTGCATGTCTATTATGCATTATTCAAACAGATCAATGTTAGAACTATAAATTCATGATCTTCAAAAATATTCATTTGCATTTTGAAGCTGCTAGATAAGTAATATAAATAATACAAGAACGGAAGATGTTCCAGTGACCCATGGCCCAGGCTTGTAAGTTGATGTGTCTGTAACACAGTGCTAAGAATTAGATTTTGTGGTCACCCTGACATTGATGTGATACAATGACACCAGTGTAATACTGGTGGGTAAAAGCAGCATTCCAGCAATTGCTTGCTTCCTCACTTTAGCCCAACAGAACAGGGCCCTTGAGAGGCATTAGTGCCGCAGTGAAAGAGATAGAAAAGGGGCAAAAAAACTGCAGATGATTTGAACAAAAACATTCTCTCGGAAACCCAGAGAGGTCCTAGAAACAACAGAGGCTAGCATCACCAAAATTAGAGAAAGGTAGATGTTCTTTAGATACAAATCCCAGAACATCTCAGTGACCATACTGGCTAGGGAATTCTGGCAGACATAGTTTAATAAAACTAACTTTTCCCATCTCCAAACATCACAAGGCGCTCTTTAAGCGACTCTAGGGAACACAATAATTTCTTGTTGTAACAAACGCCTTGGCAAAGTGCTAAATGGGCAGGAAAATAGGACACCATCAATCCTATTTCACATTCTTATCAAGCCCATTAATGAATGACAGGGCCATTCACACTCAGAGCTTTGAAAAGTTCCTTTTTAGACTATAGGAATCCCCCAGGTAGCTCAAATGATAGCCATAGGGGATTATACATAAGTGAAAAAGTGTTAACATAGATCCTTACATATAATCTACAATCCACATTGAGTTTGCAGTGACTTCTGCCACTGCACATGACACAAGCCCTACTGTGGCACAGGTTTTTAACCACAGTAGGGCTTTCATTGCCAGCCAGCCAGTGCTGAGAGGCTTCCTCACTACTGACAGTCCTGGGGTAGAGGCAGTACAGTCCTCACCCACTTGACATGCAGCAAAAATGGAGCCACTGGAATGCCCCCCCCCCCCCAACTAGGCAAGAATAACATTACCAGCCAACCAGTGCTGGGAAGTATTCTGACTACATCAGCACTGGCTGGCTGGTGATGTTCTTGTGGGTGGGGCACAGTTTTTGCTTCATGTTAAACGGGTGACCTTGGTGCTATCACTCACCTCCTGGAACTGGCATCTTGCTTCTCATCCTGCTTCAATGCAATTCCTTGCTTAAAATAGGATGTGTGTTTCCAGCAGTTCTGTACCTGTGTGCAGATAGCCCACAGTAAAATGCTTACTGGGAGTTATCAGCAAATGTGTAGTTCCTATCATAGAGACTTTTTCAAGCTCTGGCCCTACCACTAGGCAGAGTGAGGCAGCTACATGTGACAGCAGATGCTGGGGGAAAGATAGTGGTAGCATGGTGCTAGGAGGACATTGCTATGAGTTCCGCACAACCTGCCCTGTACCCCCAAGTGAATTTGCTGCCCTCCTGTGCTGGGAAGGACAATTTCCTTTGAAATACAATTTCTGGGCCAGTCCAGCCAGCTACTACACAAAGAACAGAGCATGATGCCATATGGTTTCCTCCTTCACCCAACAAAATGTCCTCGGTAAGCTATTGGAAAGAGGTCAATCAAGAATAAGGGTTTGAGAGAGGATTCTCTCTGACAGGAGCCAGATTATGTCTCTGCCCTGCCCTCCTTTTACTAGTTAGCTACACTGTGTTAGATGGTGCAACATTGCATCAGATAGTGCGTATTAACAGAATCAAAGAGGCCAGGCCACAATGGTAATAATCTTCAGAGTTATCTCACTTGGCAGATACAGGACACTGCTTTGCATCTGTTAGATATACTTCATAATCTATTCTCACAAAGTAAATATCAAAGGAGGATGAGAGTCACTGCTGTGTAGTGGCTAGAAAGTCTGAGTTTGTAATAACAATGGACATGCACATTCTTAGCCTTACTCAGCCATGATGCTCTACTTGGGAAAATTGTTATCTCTCAGCCTACACCAAATCACAAGCACACATGAGAATTAATGAACTAAATAAATAAAACAAGTATTCCACATTGCACTACTGGGAGGGGGAGGGAATACAAGTCTGATCTTGTACATCTTCAGTTTCAAAGTTGTGCTAAATATTATCCGTAGGAGATGAAAAGGGGCTTTGGAAAGCCTGAAATATACCTTAAAAACTCCTTCCATTTTTGATGCTCCCTTGTTTTTTCAATAGCTACATCCTCTATTGTTGTTTCTATATAACCTCTCCTCCTCCTACCCCCATGCTGCTTGTGTTCTCCCTAAGTCATCTAATCCAGCTAGCAGACAGGTAAGAAACCTGAGACATCACAATGCCACATGCACGTATGTGCCATCAAGCAGATTCCTTAGGCTCTCTCTTACTATTAGTAATGTTGGCTAAAAAAAATCTAGTAATAATTTTTCTTCACTGTTATATATTATTTTTTATTTCTACTGGCTGCAGCAAATTTAATCATCATCATCATCAAGTTGATGTCAAGGTATGGTGACCATTGCCATGGTTTTCCAAGTATAAAGTACTCAGAAGTGGCTTATCATTTCCTTCTTCTGAGGCTGCTCTGAGATCATGTAGCTTGTCCAAGACCATACAGACTGGCTCCTTTTCCTCCAAGGCATAGAGGGGAATTAAGACTTCTAAACCACTGCTCCACAGCCAGGTGCTCCATCTCAGTGATCTATAGTGCCACGCAGTTAAATGTGTTCGGCTCATTGTCAATATCATAAAGCTAATTCAAAGGGTGCCACTTTGTCCTGGTAAATGAAATAAGGTGGCTAACTACTGTATCTGAAAGAGGATTCTCTTGACTGTGACACTCAGCTATGCAATAAACTCTGCAGAAGAGTACACTGGGTCCTCACCTGCTGGTTTTACTCAGTGCCTTATTCACTCAGAGCTTTTAAACAAGCTTAGCCCTTGAAATCCTCAATATCTAAGTAGTAATTTGTTGTATGATTCTACTACTACATCTAATTTTACTTTTTACTACTGTTAAAATATTATCTTTGCATATGATATTGTATTTTAAGACTGTATCTTATAGTTATTGTTTTGTGACCTGCCAGAATATATTTTATTTGCTCACTTATACCACGATAAGTAATCTTGTAGGTCCTGGCTACACTTTAAACAGGCTTATTTGCAACACACATGAAAAGCGGAAATGATAGCATTTAGAAAAAGTGCACTGTTTTTTTCTTTTTGTTTTCTTTCATCACCTCTTATCACCGAGAAGTTCTCCTGCTTAATTGTACAGTCTTGTATAGATTTACCAGAAGAATATGTACAGAAGGACTTCCCAGCAGAAGTCCTCTATACATATATCTATTTGGGGATCTTCCCAAAATTAGCAGGAATGCAAATTTGAGCATTGGTGAATGAATGTCACAAAATTAATGCACCAGGGAGAACATTTTTCTCAGAAGAGAGAACAGGAAAACACAGTGAACAGAGGTTTCACTCTGTAATAATATTTGGCACTTAGGGAATGAAGAAAATCTCTCAATTAATAAGAACTCTAGAAGGCATTTTCCCTGAAAGTGCTCTTACTGCTTGCAAGACAAATCCCAAAGCTTAACTCAATGAATCAGTATAAAAGCAGATTATTTTATTTCAGTTTTGCCTACTGAGCTGTCTCTCACACTATTTAATGTTTGTCCTAACAGTACGGTGGGCTAGTTATATTGCACAAACTCTGCTTTGAATGTATAATTATTCTCAAAGCTAAACTGGGTAGATTCTATAGTACTTCTCAATTAGGTCTTTCACATTACAAGAGTGCATTAGAATAAGTATGTACAGAGATTAAAGTACCAATAGCACTAGTCTATCAGACTTGTGCATCAGGATTTATGCTAACAGTGAGAAGGCAACAGCTTAGGAGGAATATAATATGATTTGGGTCCAGGCTATCTGAAAGACTGTATTCTCCCATACAAGATCTGTGGCAGGGGCCCTTCTCTTTGTCCCACCATCTTCAGAAGTATCTTTAGTGAGGACATTAGAGAGGACTTTTCAGTAGCCACTCCAAGGTCATGGAATTCCCTACCAAGAAATTATATAATGAATGCTCATGTAATGAATGCTTGCAAATTTTCCTGTTCTCTATGAGAAAGGGTGTCTTGAAGATAGCAGCCTCCAGCAGCTACAGATTCTGAGGGAGAGTTTGAGAGAAAACATGAGGGGAGAATGAGGGAAGGGAAGCAGGGAGGGAAGATGGGAGAAAACAGAATGGCACTGGCAGAGGGAGAGAGGAGCAATGTAAAAAACTTACCCTGACCTTCCGCAGACAGTCAAGGGAAGCGCCTAATTAACAGCTGATTGGGCTACAAGACGTCCTTTGTTGTATGGACAGGAGGAGCATGCCAAATAGTACATTGCTCCTCCCCCCAACCTCAACAGACCCTTTGTAGCCCATCCCATCCCACACCACATCCAAGACCGAAGTCTAGATAGGCCCTCAGTGTCAACACTATAAATCAATGGCCTTGGTAATGTAAGAAAGTTTACAATGTTCTTACATTCCTCACTGTCCTGCCTGCAGAGGGTCAATGTGAAATGTTGGTCTTAGAAGCTTAGAAGTTACATTTAGTGTATTAAATTTGGGGAATGTAACACAGGCCCAATAAAATCACATTTCAGAAGAAACTCAATGAGTGGGAGCATCATTACAGTTTTTGGTTACTTTGTCAGGTCATTTCAGAAGGCATTTTAAGGCACTTCGAGAGGAATTCTGATGGGAATTTTCCTAGTTTTGATCTATTGTTTTATCAAGCCTAAACTATGTTTGTGGAAAAGCAGTCCACAGTGTGACAAGCTGCTTTTATAAATGGCTGGATCAAGTGCGACAATGAGTGACTTTTCAAACTGGAATACATCCTTTTTTAAAAAAAATGATATCCTAGCAGTGTTTCCCTCTCTCTTTTTCTTCTTTTGGGTGATAAGCAGCCTTCCAGTGGAAGTGTCCACCAACCAGTGAAGGACAACAAAGAGAGGGGGCAATCCAGACTTCACAAGGCAACAGTCTGGGTCCTTACTGTCAAATGAGGGTGGTGCAAGGAAAGAGGCATCTCTTCCAGACCTTAAACAGAAGCCAAGCTGGTATGTTACAAGGTAAATTACATAGAGTCCACCACTGAAGCACAATAGATGGCTTTTAATTCTCATCTGTGCTTTTTTTTACCCTTTCTGCTCTGCCCCTCTGATTTCTTGACCTGTTGGCATATTATCTGGATACTCGTGGTAAAACCATCACATATAGCTCATTTGCAATCTATCACTTAGGTATATAAATCTTCTTTAATCCTCACAGGGAAGGATATGGGGCTCCAAAGTTATTCTTCTCACCTCACGAGAGGGCCAAGCATTTTCTTGCAGTCTCCTGAAGAGAGTGAACACAAGCAGGATTTTTGCACAAATTAAGCAGAATTGCACAGAATGAGGCTTTAGTATGAATAAGGCTTTAGCCAATAATGTATCCTGAACAAAATAATGATATTTGCTGCTTGGTGGCATGGGCTTTAGGAATCCAATGCATCAGAGAGGCACACATGTCCATTTCAGCAAGCAGCCATTGTTTTTGTCCTTTTTCTCTGTGTGTACATGCTTGCTCAAAGGTTTAAGGAACATAAACTGTGCATTGTTCTTGGGAGTTACAGAGATCCTGGTGAGACAAAGTAGTACTTCTTAACCTGACATAGTTGTTCAGCAATGCTCTTTCTCACTGCTTAGCTTACAGGAGCTGCATTGAGTCTGAAATGGAGAGGGTTGCTGTTCATATGTAGGCTCCACATATGAGCAAGAACCCTGGAAAACTGGTGTCTTTTGCTTGTGAGTAGAGCCAATATGCAAGCAGGAACCTCTTTAGCAGTGCTCATGTGAACAAAGTAATGGAGGGAGGGGAGCAAGGCTAGCCTCTGCCCTCTATTCACATTGATGGTTCTGCCTTATTCTTATCTTCCTCTTGCCTGGAGATGCAGAATTTTGCAGGCCTTGAAAAATCCTTGCCAAGGCATCTCAAGCTGAGACAGTCTAACCAAGGAGAACAAAGTATTTAAGTGAGTTTTTTTTAAACATCCCTACTATCTAGTGCTCACTGTGTGCTCAATTATTCACTGTACAGTCCACTAAATGGACTGAATGAATCATATTTAACTTTGGCATTTATAGTATATTAATAATTTCTCAGCAACAAAATAGCTAACCATTCTCAGTGATATATAAAGGTAAAATACTATGTTCATGTTTAACTGTATTCTGCTACAGACTGGATTAATCATGCCCCATAATATAGTAGATTAGATGTAAAACAGCTAAATCTATGGATGTTACATAGTGAAACGAGTAATTGTGCTATATTCTAAACAGATATTTGATCACAAATCTTCTCTACACTGCTGCTGCAAATTCTTTAACAAATATTACCTTTTGAGAGATTACCAGAACATCTGGAACATCAGGAAAGACTAACAAATGGATTGCAAAGCAAACACAGATCAAGAAGCAAGCCAGCCAGCAGGCAAACAAAAGCAAAACCTCAAAGTCACTCTTGAGCTCTTCTCAGCTATGAGGTTCATCTGGTCATATTATGCAAACTAGAAACTTCATTGTGACAGGCAGTGGTAGCGTCTGCTGTCTCTCCTCCAGCCAATCACAGCCAATGACAGGTTTGAAAAATAAATTGGGGCAGAGTGAGAGTTCAGTTTGAATGTGGTGTGAATCAGACAAGGATGCTTGAGGGAGTTTGACTACTGTTTTGGTGAGAGAAGGAGGTTTGAGGGAGTTTGCGTGTGGAATGAAGGTGAATGCAGCTGTGAAAGAGTTCAGGAAAAGTTTAAAGCAGACGCAAATGCAGCAATCACTTGAGGTACTATTGCCTAACTCAATTTATTATCTTGTGCTAGGCTTGAAAATAATGTGTTCTGGCATTACGCTAACTCTTGATTAAGTCTATCTAGTTTGGGACCTGGGGATTCTTCTCACACTATTACCAAGATATGGGAAACACACACAACCAATTTCCTCTGGTGGTATTCCTTTGCTTCATGAGCCGACTTGGCGTGGTTGTGAATCAGGAAGTAGAGATACAGGAATCCTATGAAATGAATGCTGGGCACCAAAGTTAGAGAAGAGCTTGCCTGTCCCACCACATCGATTAAACAGAAAAACTGAATATGTAAGTGCAAATAAAAACCATACTAGATACCAACCAAAGACTATATAGCCTTACTGTGCTCCAAATTAAACTGGAGGATTTTTAGATTATAGTTCCTCAAATTCTGGGAGCTATGCTCCAAAAAAATCATTTTGACAAGGTCCAGCATGGGATGACTGATTTAGAAACTTAGATTACTAATACATTTTAGACAAAGAAACTTGTGCCACTTTAAGGATTAATGTCGTCTTTAGCATAAACTTTTGTGAACTGCAGGCACTTCATCAGATGCAACAGTGGGCTGCAATCCAGGACATCTATTCCAAACGCAAGTCATTAGACTTTCAGATGTCCCATCCCTGAAATTCATGTATTTCAGAGGTGGAGGAAGGCCTTCTAGGGGCTGCCTATGTACATATACAGGGGCACAGAAAATAAAGTTATAATCCCCTGTAGCTTGATAGTGGTTCAAATAATTCTATCCTGTCACCTTGACTCTCCTCTGTTCTGTGACAATGGATTACACTTCCTGTTTATAGTTTATTCTGATGTTTCAGAATGATAACTTGGAAAGCTGTTGTCTGGGGAATATGAAGGAACAACAGGAGAGAAAAAAACATTGTGAAGCAACCAACTGTCAAAGATAAATCCTGCTTCCTCTCTCCCCACCCCCGTGTTATGATCAGTGGGTGCTTGCATCATTCCTTTTTTAAAAGTTATTCACTCAGGAGAACCCAAACACTAGCTTTTTGCAGTGATAACAAACCCTAGCAAAGAGAAAGGTAGAATGAAGGCTCTTTCAGAAAAGGTCATGCTGTATCTATTGAGAGATGCTAACAAGATGTTGCTCAAACAAATCAAAAGCACAGCTTACAGATGGAAAGGGAAGATCACAGTGGAAGGGCAGTCATTGTATGCAATTGGTATAAAGCAGCTTTATACCAATTCCCACGAGGGTATTTCCCACATATAAATGAGCCCTTCAAAATGTTTTATTGCACCAGATCTTGCTGCCTAAGGTACAGGCTTCAAAGCAGAGCAACAGAGTGATGAGACGGATGGACAAAATTAATTGTCTGGGTAGCAGTATAACACCTGGTTTGTGGAAGGCACCACCATACTTGCCTACAAAGCTCTTGGGATGGGATCTAATGTGGTGGCTTCCAACAAGCAGACCTCCAAATCTTCTTTTCTGCACTACCACAAGAGCACCATGAACCCAGTAAATGAGCTGTTTAAAAACTTGGAGCTGAAGTACCAGCCCTGGCTGAGCACTTCGTCTACTGATCTCCAAAAGCCAGACCCTGTTTCCCATTCTCACGATGCCCTACCCTGAGAACACTTTCAAGAGAGAGAACTGTACTTAACTAAGCCTCTGCACTGTTCACTTATATTGCTGTTGTTTCGAGGGAGATTGTGCTACCCACCTCTTGTCACCAAATCTTCAGCTGCAAACTCTAGATCATGCCTTTGTGCCTGACCTGCTCATACATCTTTAGTTGCTGCCTTTGGGATTTGATCTCTTGGTCATATGTTTCAGGGACTCTGCCTCTGCAGGCCTGAGATTGCACTACTTGCTTCAGGTCATTCAGATTGGTACCTGTACTTCCTGCAAACTCCAGAAGCTAGCCACTTCAGCTAGTGCTCCTTGCTGGGCCATGGCATTAGCCTCAGCAAGAAACGGTCACTTGAATCACTGCAGCACCCTTGCCATTATGACTCATCCAAACTAAAGTTAGAGACCGGAATAAGTTGCAGTGCAGGACACCACCATCACCACCATGATCATCACTGTCATCATTTCAATTCATATCGCACTGTCCTACATCCTCACAGGAGACCGGAATAGGTAATAATGCACATTTTAAAAAGCACAATAAAATAATTACAAATTACATACATCTAAAATTAGAAATTATGAAAAGGGGGGAAAAGAAGTTCATCTTGGTGATGTTAAGTTCATTTCTTACCTCCATGCAAACCAAAGGCTTTTTGAGTAACAGATATTAATAAATAAATTTAAGCGGTTAGAGGAGTGTAACGAAGTGAATGAAAATTAATTTTGTTTGTCATTATCAAACTGTCATTTGTTAGAGCTCTAATTAAATGTGTTATTACAGCTGTACCACAAACTGACAAAATACAGTTGTTCTCGAATGCACAAAGATACATGGCACAAGCAGAATTGAAAGATGTCCTGGATTCAGATTGGTTGGGGCATGAGATTGTCAGTAAAGTGCCCAAACTTATTGGAAGACAGCGAAGATGCTTGAATGCAGAAGAATGCTCATTACAAATTGTTCTGGTCAGTAACTCAGATTCAGCATCTTGAATAAGCAGAAATTTCTGAATGGTTTACCAGGGCAGCTCCAGAACAGCATGTGAGAGGAAGTTACTGGGAATGCACAATGGTAACTGGTGAAGCCTCGCCAAAGATGTCACTGGAGCATCTAGATCCAGGAAAACACTCCCATCTCTTCCCTCCAGAACCACAGTATTGTTCCTACCCTTTGTGTAAGAGTGAAATATTAGAATGAATATATTTGCTCAGTGATCCAGACAAGATTGCAAGATGAATCACGATTAATCTCTCCCTTCAGACCTTATTGTGTAAGCAAGGGTATCTGCCACCCCTAGCATTTGAAAAAAGAGAACAGTAATGATCCTGATAAATTGCATTCTGTCCACATCACTAGGGTGCCAATAATGTTTCAAAATGCTCTGAGGATCAAGAGAAGTACTGTTGTGACTCTGTGCAAAGAAAAAAACCTCATTGTGATTCTCTGGAGACATTTACTCTCTAATGGAGTGTGCTTGGAGGGAATTGATTTAATTTATGCATTTAACTCTTGATCTCCACCACTTCAGACTGTTTTTGTACTGACAAAATCCTACTGATGTCATTTATTTATTTTATTTATTTATTACATTTTTAGCCCGCCCATCTAGTCATATAGACTACTCTGGGCGGGTAACAACATAACATATAACAATTTACAATTTAAAATAGCAATATATTACTAAAAACACAATAATCCAAGATGGAAAGAACACAAGAAACAAAAATTCAGACAGTGGGTGGAGGGAAGGCTTGCTTGAACAACCAGGTTTTCAATTGGCATTTAAAAATGCCCAGGGAAGGGGCCATGCGAATCTCAGGAGGGAGATTGTTCCAGAGATGAGGAGCCACTGCCGAGAAGGCCCGGTTTCTTGTTTTTTCCTTCCGGGCCTCCCTCGGCGTTAGGCTCCTCAGTCTCACCTCCTGGCTAGATCGGGTGATGCGGGTAGATCTAGGTGGGAGAAGGCGTTCCGTCAGGTAACGAGGCCCTAAACTGTTTAGGGCTTTATACGTAAGTATTAAGACTTTGAAATCTACGCGGAACCGGACAGGCAGCCAATGCAAGGCGGCCAGAGTGGGGGTAATATGTTGATATTTTCTTACCCCAGTAAGAAGTCTGGCTGCCGCATTCTGCACCATCTGGAGTTTCCGCATAGATCTCAAAGGCAGCCCCACGTAAAGAGCATTGCAGTGGTCTAATCTTGAGATTACGAGCACATGGACCAAAGTGGTGAGCGACCCAACATCTAGATAGGGGCGCAGCTGGGCTATCCGCCAAAGATGGAAATAGGCGGTGCGGACCACTGACCCTACCTGGGATTCCATGGCAAGCGCCTGGTCCAGATAGACCCCCAAGCTGTGCACCTCACTCTTCGCGGTAAGAGTCACCCCCCCAAAAGAGAGGGAGTTTTCCAAACCGCTGATGGTAGGCCCACCCACCCTCAGGACCTCCGTCTTGTCTGGGTTCAGCCTCAGCCCATTTTCCTGCATCCACTGCAATACAGACCCCAGGCAGCGCTGCAGGGACAGAACGGCATCCACTGTAGTTGGCAAAAAGGAGATGTAGAGCTGTGTGTCATCAGCATATTGATGGCACGATGCTCCACACCCCCTGATGACCTCACCCAGCGGCCTCATGTAGATGTTAAACAGCATTGGGGAGATGATCAAACCCTGCGGAACCCCACAATTGAGGCTCCACGGGGCCGAAACACTCTCCCCAAGCTGAACTCTCTGAGGACGATCCCCGAGGAAGGACCGGAGCCAAGCCAACGCCTGACCACCAATTCCCAACTCGGAGACCCTCCTCAGGAGGATACCGTGGTCGACGGTATCAAAGGCGGCTGAGATGTCGAGGAGGACCAGCAGAGAAGTTTTTCCCCTGTCGGCCTCCCTCAATAGGTCATTAAGAAGCAAGGCACCCAGAATGTAGCAAGTCCAAACAACTTATTTGGAAGTAAGTATATCTGAAATTAACAAGACCTACATTATGCATTTATGGCTATGGCCAAAAAGAAAAAAGAAAAAAAAAGTTGAGAATGGCTGTTCTAGAGTACCACAGGTCAGACATGAGAACCATTGAGTCCTATTCTCCAGCAAAAAGTTATGCTGTCTCTGATGGTTTGGTCATATAGCCATTAATAAGGCTAATTGTCCATATAATCTTAGAGATGTCCGCGGTGGTGTAACCAGTGATTTGCCTTTCAACATTATGAGAGTGAATCATAACACAAATTCCAAGTAACTGTTTGGCCATCCCATTCTGTACTGGATGAAATTTCCACTACAATATTTGAAGAAATCTTTTAAACTCCATTGCCTCTTTTCCCTTTCTAGATGTAGAATTGACACAAGCGGAGGGGAAAGCATATGTTAGGCACACATGAGTAAATTACAAATATTCTCCTAGCTTGAAACTTTGAAAAATGTGCATGATCAGGGAGCATATGTTAGAACTGCCCCTGGGCAGTCATAGAACACTACATTTACAAACAGAGAAAAACCAATTTAAATCACTCTGTATATTTGCATGCATTGTCTCAAAGATGGGTCTTAAAATCAAGATTAATATGCACATTTTTACATCAGAGCCTACATGACAGCAGGAGGAGGGCAGACTATGCACTCAATGAGCTGTGCAGGAACAATGCAAAGAAGCAGTTTCATGCCACATATTCTCCATTAGCAAATGAAAAACAGCTCAGAAATAAAGTTCTGCAAGGGGGTAATGTCAGTAACATGTCTCCCCAGAGCATCTAAAAATCATTTTAGTTCACTTCTATTTACCCAGTGTGGAAGGCACCCACTTACGAAGCAGTACAGGGGTGCACACTGAACCTTTCCCTCTCCCTCCATGCTTCTTTACATAATATGATTGCTTTATTCCAAATCCACAAGCAAGATCACTCCCAGGAAGCACAGAACCCTCTCCCATGAAGAATGATCATTCCTTTCTAGAGAGGGTCAAAATTGTTCCACACACAGCTTCTTAATTTTCATCGTTTTAAGATGAAATTTGTTTCATTTTATATTTTTCTCCTCTTTCCATCTTGCTTCTGCAATAGTTCTGATTTTTGTTAAAATGCCCTAATGAAAATTCACATTCATTTTGCTCTGAAGCACCTATTTCTTTCTTGGGAACTTCCCATACAATTTCCCCTCACCACACATATTTAAAATTCTTTCTCTCCACAAAATGTGTGCATTTGTCCACGTTTCTATTTTTGATTGACAAACTGCATCACAAAACTTATAGTGCACAAACTGAAGGACAATTGCATTTCAGTTTGTAAACTAGAAACTGGGCCTTCTCGGCAGTGGCCCCTCACCTTTGGAAAATCCTCCCCTCTGAGATCCGCCTGGCTCCCTCGCTGGGAGTTTTTAAGAGTAAACTGAAGACCTGGCTCTTCATGGAAGGCCTTCCCTCCTGCCACTACTTAATCTTTTCGTCTGTTTTTTTTTTTGGCTTGTTTTAGTCTTTTTATTAATGATTTTAATTTTATTGCCTTTTTGGACTGTAAACTGCCCAGAGTAGATTCGTCTAGATGGGCAGTATAAAAGCCAAATAAATAAGTGGGAGGAGAGAGTAGTGTAGGTTACAGTAAAATGCAGACAAAACTACCCCCACTCCCACCTCCATAGCCACTCTTTCCCTGCTAGCACTATTCCCGTGCCCTTTGGTCCAAACACTTCAGTTATACTTGTAGGAAAATAGTTATTGTGCCAGCAGCCTCTATTTATTTCTTTTACTTACTATTTATTTATTTATCCTGTTGGTGTTGTTCCGACTTATATACCACCCCACAGAGCACTCTCTGGGAGGTTTATAATATAACTACGCAAGCAACAACTTGTCGCCAGTGAGCTGGGCACTTACCAACCTGGGAAGGATAGAAGGCTGAGTCAACCTTGAGCTGGCTACCTGAATCCATTAGAATTGAACTCAGGTTGTGAGCAGAGGCTGGACTGCAGTACTGCAATGTAATCACTGCACCATGAGGCTTGCTGTTCTCTTTTTATCCTGCCTTTCCTCCAATGAACTCAGGGCAGCATACTTTGCTGTCTTCTCTCCACTTTATCCTTGTGAAGACTATAAGAGACTATGATTCCCACAGGATCACCCAGTAAGCATCATAGCAAAGTGAGGATTTGAACTGACATCTCCCAAGTCCTAGTCCAATGGACCAGTTACACCACTCCAGCTCTTTTTCTGTTCATGGCATGATAGATTAAAGGTTTACCTTCACTCCTGAAAAAGTGGCTCTGCTTGTACCAATTCAGTTATATCCCAGAATGGGCATGAAGAACTTCTGGAGAGTACAGAAAATATTCTGTGGTTCTTTGCCTAATTCATTGGTATCTACATACCCTGTAACCCCTTCCCTTTTCCTACATCTTGCTTTTTGATTAAGTGGACGATTTAATTTCACTTTTTAAAAAAATCCAGAATTTACAAAAATGCATAACATTCAACAGTTGGGAAAATCAAAATGGTCAGGTTTCCTTAGCTCTGATGTCAAGCTTGGTTTTAAAGACTGCATAATGGTACACTTTTCAAAGCACTGGGAATTTGTCATTTATCTAGAAAATTTGTTGGCAGCTCAGCCTAACCCCCAGTACTTTCTCTGTGGTTCATAAGAGTTCAGTGCCAAACCAATATTGCTACACAGTCCATTTGAAAATTATGCTTCACTTAGCTGTTAGTATAAAGGATTATTACAAATGGCCATGTTCAAGTATCGGTTTGTAAACACTACAAGTATCTTAAAAAACACTACAAGTTGTCATTGATCCTGTGGGCATCCCAGATTCGATAAAATGTTAAAACAGAATAATCTTCTAATGAAAAAGTAATTTAAATTCCATTAATTTTGGAAGTGTCATTCTGATTTTACTATATTGATCCTGAAATAGCGACTGCAATGCTTCTTAAGTCTCTAAGAGTTCTTATCCTTGATTGTGCATGGGAGATGTCTTTGTATCATCATTATGTCATCTATGACGAATCACAAAAAATATGTGTTAGTACTATGTGGTTTTTGTTATTCAAAATAACACGGTTAGTATTTTGTTATCAAACATGGAAATCTGATCTATAGGTACTAATGATTGCTTCATTTTTACATATATTTTGAAGTTTCCTTCCAAATTTCTCTCCAACCAGAATCCATGAAGGCACTCTATATCAGGGCTTCTTAAACTTTTTTCACTTGCAATCCCTTTTTGCCCTATACATTTTTATGCAATCCCAGATATATAGGTTACCCAAGGGCAGGTCACTCTTCGACCTGGCAGAGAGGCTCGTCATCTCGCCTCCTGCCAGGAGTGACTAATCCACCGCGAGCTCGGGAGTGATAGGAAGGGAGTGCAGAGCCCGCAGCAGTGGCAGAATGGTGAGTGGTCAGTCTGGCTCTAGGGGGCCAGACACTCGTTATCTCCACCTGTGAATACCCCCATCTCTAGTGATGATCTCAAAGTGCTTGATGGCAGCAAGGAAGATCAGAGCATGAAACTCCCATCAGGCTAAATGTTGCAATGCTCCTAGCTTCACAGTAATGATTGAACAGGCCTTAGAACATCCTTCTGCCATTTTAGAAGGTATTTCAGTTCTTTGTGGCAGCCCACCCACCCATTTTCTTGGAACAGTATGCATTTGAGCTAGTTGTTTTTTTAAAAATGTGGTGTAGCTATTTTTAGGGGTGACCCACAATTGGGACTTTGCATCATCATTTCCTTTCTACTCCATACTGTCCAGCTCATTACACAATCTTGTGGTTTGTTTGCAGTTTCACATCTGGCAGGTTTTACAGGTAGGGAACGAAACATGGTGACTAGCATGCCCTGATGAGCACATGGGGACATTATCTCGACAATATCTTTATGGCTGGTTGGCTTGGGGGCACCCTTGGAGTTCTCAAGGGTTTCCCCTTCCTAATACTATTTAGCAGTGGTTGGTTGACTCATTTTATGTTTATTGTAAGCAAACAATAATAAGCTCCATGCCCACCACCTCTGAGTTAGTGCTTGCAGCTAGGGTGTTATCACCCACTTACAATATTGTCTCTATTAGGTCAACTGCCTGTACTTCTGCTTTGCAATTTATAGTTGTTGGTTGTCATTGAGATTTTTTCCCTCCAAAATGGCCAATAAAAATGTGGCCTTATGTAACTTCAGATACCTTCTCACATCTTTACTCTGGGCAGGGATATAGGACCAATGTATCTTTCACATATTCCGTTCCCTTTCCCCAGAATCATCCCGGTCCACTCACCGGGCTTCATGTGATGCATTCGGCTGTCATCTGTAACATTGCGCCAATCACAGAAGTAGCCCGGCTGGTGCTTCTCCGCCTCCATGCACTGCTGACCACTGATTGGTGGCCAGTGGTGGTCAGGAGTGCATTTGCGCAGTGAAAGCTACTGCACCGACTGTACCTGCTTCTTGAAACACCTAATTTGGCTACAATAGCATATGCCTCAGGTACATGTCATTTGTATTGCTGCAATGCACTCTGCACAGGATGGTTTTTGAAGATTATTTGGAAACTTCAGCTGTTACAAAATGCTGCAGCTGATCTATTGACCAGAGCTGGTTACAGGAAGCATGTAACTTCCCTGTTACAGCAGATTCACTGGCTACCAATACATTTCCAGGGCTAGTTCAAAGAGCTGGTTATGACTTATAAAGTCCTATATGGCTTGGGTCAAGGTTATCTGATGGATCTTATCTCCCTTTATTGGGTCTTAAGATTGTCTGAGGATGTCCTTCTCTCAGCCCTTTCACATTTACAAGTGCGTTTGACAAAGACCCCAGAGTGGACCATCTTGGTGGTGACTCCCAGGTTATAAAATGCCCTGCCCCATTTTAAATTGCTTTTTAAATTCTTGTTTGTTGATAATTTCTGAGACAGCTTGACTCCCACTGCTGGGAGATAGGTGGTACAGAAGTAGAGTCAAATAAATAAATAATAGATATTCACAAAAATAAGCACTGAGCAAAATACATTCCAGCATACCAAATATTCCTGTGGAGTTTCTAAAAAATCGTAAGTATTAATGTTGACACAAGTACAGTCGCTGGTTGAGATATTAATGTCACTGCAGCCAGAGTTTAAGAGAAATGTTTTCTGCAGATAAGATGCTCTGCAGTGTGTTTAGTGACCATTACACTTGGCACTTCAGTGGGTATTGATAGTAGACAGGACTATGCTGGGAAACCAATGGATGGAACCTGCTATTGCCACTACTGTTACCATTGCTGCCCTTCCAATGACATTATTAACATAAATGGTACCATGCAGAATGATACCAACAAAACAGACTGGTTGTTGCCTTGAGAAGACTTCAGTCTAAACTCAGAGAACAGAGAGAAAGCAAACTGGTAGAGCGAAGTAACTGAAAACTGTCACAAGGATCTCAAATATGCAATTCCTCTCTTACTTAGTGGTTTATGAAATCCTCTCTTGAATTTTCCTTTGGATTTGGGGTTGTGCATGCTTATTGTAATCTGATCTGACAAAGATGTATTTCTTTGTCCTCTCAGCCCCCACACAGCCCGTTTCTCAACCCTAGTCCTCACATTAATCCTTCCTCCCTCTCTTCTTCCCTGGCTAGGTGGCCCTACAAGTAAAGGAGCTTTTCCCCGCCCTCCCTCCTTATTGTTTGAGACGAGGAACTGGATTTAGGCCGCAGTCTTGACTGAATTTTTAAGACAATAGCTGAGCCCAAGGCACTTCTCCATGACTAACAGTAACAATCTTTCATGCCTCTGGTGTTTTTCTGAGATAAACCAGTGAAAGAGATAATGATCTAATTCTCCTTTCCATTAGTGCAAATTCCATGATTTCATCTTGCTGCAGGCACTTTGTGTGTGCAAAAGTGTGCCACGCATTAAAACTCTTGCACTCAGCTAGGACTGTTCATATTCTCAGCTTTGCTGGGTAAAGGTGACATCTCCCAAAAATTCGAAGCACATTCATCTCTGATTGTGCTATATAAAACATGCACCTGGTGGAGATGAAGCTGGTTCCTGGCGTACATAGTGCTGATTACCAGGAGACAAAGGGCAGCGTTTTTATGTGTTTCCTGCCTATCAAAAATTCTCTTTAATTGTGTCTGTGCAGCATTCAAACAGTTCATGGTATAGATTAATACTTTGTTTGAATGGTTTGTGTCCCCACTGGACACATTTCTTATGTGAGCTCTGTTATATCAATAACAGTAAGAAATTATTGATTTTTTTTTCAAAAGCCATTAAGTTCAATTAGCTTTGCAATCCAGATGGAAAAAAGATGGCAAATTACCTTCACTGGATGATTTTAAAAAGTAAGGAAAATAATAAATACTCTAATTTGTGAAGGATGGGATTAAAGTGGTAAAGGTAAAACAAATAAATGTGTATTAACATAATGGTTCTAATCAACAGCATCCGACACTTAAGACTAGCATCATTATGTTTAGTGGGCTGTGGAGCAATAAGGAATTCTGAAGCTTTTGTTTGCCCACTTAATGCTAAGACTATATTAAAGTAGGATAAATAATAAGCAATGGGAATAAACAGCTGGAAGAGAGAGAAATATGTTTCTAAGGCATGAAGTAAATGAAATAAGATAGGTATTTGACAAAGAGACCCAGTGTGATGGAATTAAAAAGATAAAGGAAAGGGCCAGTGTAGTCCCAAAGATTACACCAATGCAAGAGGAGGTGATACCTTTTATTGGACTACTAAAAAATAAAACAAATAGCAAGCTTTTGTGGATGAAAACCACTTCCTCAGGCTCTAAGCACACACCCCTTCATGGATGCTGCAGAAAAATTGCAGGGTAATTCACAGCTTTTTGGTCTCAAGAGCCAGGGTGTAAGAATTCCTAGGATGGTAACTCGAAATGCGGGACTCCCTGTCAATTTGAACTTAAGTTGCACTGGTGACTCAACTCAGACTCAGCTCGTTTTTTGGGGGGTTTTTTCCAATGACTCAGACTTTACTTACAACTCGGAACCCAGCCACCCCTCACTTTTCTGGAGAAAAGAGCTTGTTTTTAATAGGGGCTTGGACTTTTGGCTTGGGACTCGGGACTTGGTACCAAAGACTTGGACTCAGTCTCGGACTTGGAACTCGGATCCAAAGGCTTGCCAACAACTCTGAAAAATTCCAAAAGTTGCTACAGAGATAGTGGAGGCCCAGCCTCACAAGAAAAACTGGCCATCTCTCCCAGATGTGTAACATCAATTTCTGGACAATCAAACTTTCTCCTCCTGTAAGACAGATCACTTCGAGATTGTTGCGTGTAGATCCAAAGAAGCTCATCAACTTCACCTAGTGCCCTAAAACCAGGCAACCCTTCAGCAGAGTGATTATTCCCTCCCCTGCCAACGCTGCACTCCTGATGTCAATGGCTGCTTACAATGACAGAAACAGAACTATGGAAACCTGCAGATGAATCTCCAGTACCATGATATGTTTAGCTTTCAGAACTATGCCTTGGAATGTCCTACACAAGTAAGATTTTTGTACACTTTTTATGAAGCAATATTTTAACTGAAGTTTAAAATCTTAAATCAGCAGTAAGGAAAACAGTAAACGTTGTAAATAAAACCAAAGTTGGTGTGCAAAATCACAGCCGCCTTTTCAATTAGATTTGTTACTCTGTTCACAAGTCTGTGTTTTGCATTTTTTAGAAAGATTACTGGAAAGCATGGGGAGTTCTTAATGTTTGTTTTCAATTACTATTCCCACGGGAAAATAATTTTACAACTTTTAATTAATCTTCCAATAACATACAAAAAAGGAGAGCAGGATTTATGCTTTCGTATTTCCCCCCATGAGATTTGCAATAAAGTCTCCAACTCTTAGTTATATTTCATTGCAAGTCGCTCACTTTTATCCACATTTTGCATGCAGCACTCATAGCCTGGCCAGCTGGATTGCCAATTCTTTTTTAGGACAAGAAGAAATAAGTTTTGCAGGTCCTAGAAAGACCCCCAAAGCTTTCACCCACCCTGCTGTCCCCTTGGACATTATTTATGTCCTCATGAGCTGTTGAGTTCCGTGCAGGATTGTGGGAAGTGAATTGTTTACTTTCAAGAAAATGCCTCTACTCAGAAGGCCTCACACTCATGTCATTTCAGTTCCCTGTTGAATTCATACTATTGATTTCCTCTGAGACAGCAATCAGACACAATGAGTGAACAAAGCAACCGTCCAGCCAGACCCAAACATACAATCAAGTAGAATTGGAACTCCAGCCATAATTTAATTTCTAGTGATCCAGCCGCTAGGCTGGGTTTTATTGGAAGTGAATCTTTCTTCTCTAATTCTTTGTGCACAGATCACAAATATTAATGCTTCATGTAAAGGGGTGACCCAGTCAGTGTTACCCTTGCCCTCAAGGCTGCAGCTCTGGAGATTTCATGAGGGGTTCCCCAACAATACACACATGCTGAAAGAGAACTGGACAGCATCATTTCACCCACAAGGCAGGGACGTTCCAGTAAAAGAAGCTATAGAACAACACAAAGGCAGCCGAAATCACAGCATATAACTCCACTTCTAGGCACGGTTTTGTTGCAACCTGAGCAGCAACCAACAACTTGGAAAGACTAATTCTGGGGAGGATATTTTAAAAAGAGGATTTTTGATTCTTGAGAAGGTGGGCTGCACACCAACTAATGTAGACGGAGATGAAAGCACTCCTACAGTCATACCTCTGTTTACTCAAAAGGAAGTTCACCTAAATTTAATGGGGCATCCTTATGTTGTTTTTCAGCTCTCTATGGGATTAAATCCCTATTAATTGTCTTGACTGTTGTAGCCTTAAATTATCATTTGAAATGGCTGTATCTATTCATTTGTATGTATGTGACTAGGATTACCAGGTCTCAGTCTGTTGGCTGAAATCTCAGGGATTTGTTACAGTTATCTAGGTCTCCAGATGGAAGACAAATCTTAGAGTGAGTCAGCATGAGAAAAGGAAACTTCGCTTTCTCTGTGTGAGGTGGCTTCTTTGACATCATAAGTCCCCCTCCCCAAATAGCATGAGGATCTGACCTTTGATCTCATGTTTTGGCCCTGAAATCTCAGAGAATAAGATACTGCTACTATGGAAACCCTACATGTGAGAGACAATATGTGGATCAGGTAGCTGACACTGAATGGATTACTTCCTAATTAAAGCTATGTGGGAAACTTTCAGTATAAAGTTGCCCTAATGTGGTTGTAAAAGAGTCGTTCACTTTGCATAATGGTTAGGTGATGGCTTAGGCCTGGGTTCAGTTGTGATGGACCACTTGTATAACTTTTGGTTGCATGACTACAACAGTTGCACCCTTCTCCATATTCTGTACCTCCTTGTGCACGCAGTTCTCTTTCTCCTGCATGTAGCTTAACTCCAGAAGGAGCCAAGATGACCAGTCTCTGGACTGGGGTGCTGATGGTGGAGAAGCCTCCAGCTGGCTTTGCAGATTCCAGAACAGCCCACTGTCCCCTTCCCTGAGCCGAGATCCCATATAACTGAGAATCACACTGGATCTCAGCCATATTAGTTAGGTGAAAAAAAGGTCCAGGTAAGAACTGTGTATATAAAATAATCTTCCCTCCTACAAGTCCTCTGTTCACTCCCGTCCTACTGATTAAAAGCCATCTCTAAGCAAAACAACATATATCAATTGTAAAATCCAGTGACATCTATCTGTATATACACTTGCCTCTACCTTTACAAATACATATTTTCACATTTCCAGTTCTCTCTTCCTCCAAAAAGACTGTGCACCACCATGCCTTTATCCCCACATCAAACCTGTGAAGTGAGATAAAAGTGGCTGAGAAACAATGATTGGCCTAGTATGTGGATCCCAGTATTCCTCTCATACCTTGGGGTGAGCATCTCACACAGTCAATGGGCCAAAGCTGCCCCTGTTCACTGCTACTACTACTGAAACAATGCCAATGTAATCAGCAATGGTGTCAAGGCCACTTTTTTTAAAAAAAGCAGCTGCTGCAATTCAGAAGACTCCTGTGTTTCCCCTTCCCCTCCAGAAGGAAGGAGATGCTCTTCCCAGAAGACTAGCAGTACTCTGTGAGTGCAGGAAGACACTCTGGAACCCTCCAGGGCTGCAGAGAGCTTCCATGGTTACTGCTGAATTTGGGTGGCACATTGTAACATTTCAAAACACAGTACTTCAGCAGTCACCAAATGTCAACCACCAAAGTAGCAGGCATTGCAGTCCTGGTTGCGTTCTATGGCTGTGGGCCAAGTAGGTCCCTGGCCTCTAGGATGTGCCTACCTCTGATCTAAAAGGTTTTTCCCATCCCAGAAGTGTGCCCCCTCTTTTTTAATAGCTTGAATGTAGATATATTTACATATGATATTGAGAAATAATAGTAGTAGAAACAAATGTTCATGAGCCTGAGATCTTTTTGCTTTATCATTTTGTTTCACTTTCCTCTGTTGGTCACGTTATTGATTTTTCCTCTCTTAGCTGAAATCATTCATAACAGCTGAGTAACTAACAACCATCCATCCCAGATTTCAAACCCACAATGAGATATCATCTGGAGTTTCAGTATTGATTTAATTTCCAAGAAACATAGCCCATTTTAATTGGGTAAACTGTTGCTTCCATAGGTGTCGAAGGAGCACTTCCCATTTAATATTTTTGAGAGAAATTGTGTGTAAGAATCGATTTCCAGATGTTAAGTTGCTCTGCGTGCCAATGCTAAATCTATTTCTGAAGGCAGCAAGTGTGAAATTCAAATGTGCACCAGAGAAATACCTGACCAAGTGTTTTTTTCCAGATTCAGCTCATCTCGTGTTTGTACATTTAAAACACAAAATTCATCCATATGCTTGACATATTTGTCACACTTTCCTGTGCTAACTCACATTTTAAAAAATACATTTCCGTGCATGACACAGTTTGCCTGTCATGGCTCGTTTTATTAGTGCATCCAACAAAGCAATTGATGTTGTTAAGCCAGTAGCATCCCGTTCCCTGAGATTTCAAGGCCAGGATCAAAAGCTAGGGAGCAGATTCCTGTGGTGTTCAGAAGAGGGGCTTGTGATATCATGGAGCCCAGAAGAAGCATTCCTTAATTCTCAGTTCTGGGAGTCATACAGACAGACAAATAAATGTGACTTTTCCGGGAGAAATGCCTAAACTGGAAGGCTTTGAGGCCTAGCTCCACCTAGCTTCTTGTTCAGAAAGAAAGCTCCCAGGTAGCATTGGGGCAGGAACAGGAAGCTTGGACAGAGCTAGACCTAGCTAGGCCTCAAAGCCTTCCAGTGTAGGCCTTTCTCCCAAGTAAGCCATAGCAATGTGTCTGTAAGGTGTTTGTTTCTCAGGTAGAACTCCCAGAATGCAATGGCGTGAAGTTGGATCATAGAAATGTAGATTTTTGCACAAAGGAAACTGTGCACGACACCCTTTGGATCTCATCCTAGCTTAGGGTTGCCCGATACATGGGTACCAAAAGGAGGACATAGAAAGACAAAAAAGAGGACAGAGGAGGATGTATTGAATGTTTCATTTGAATCGTTCCGGATTAAACCCACAATCAATACAATTTTATTACAATAGCTGCCAATAAATGTCTCTTAGTGAACTGACCAAGAAACAGTCATGTTAAAAAATAAATTCAATGGAGGCTTTTTTTCAAAATACCAAAAAACATTATTTGCGAAAAGGTTCCCCTTCCTTTCCTGCCTCCTTTTGCTGTGGCAGCGGAGGCTGCCGCCTCTTCTCCCTCTCTCTCTTTCTCTGGCAGGCGCCTGGCGTGGAGCCCCGCTCTTGCTCTGGCTCCCCTTCCCTGCAGCTTCACTTCTTCTCCGCCAGCCTTCCTCAATCTTTTCTAGCTGCTGCCGCCGTCTCTCCTTTCTCACCTCCTGCTGCTCGCTCAAATACCTCCGGGCAAACCCACAAACTTTTTTCCCCCTTAAAAAAAGAAAGATCCTGCCCTTCTCCGACTGCCGCTCTCTCTCGACTCTCTCCTTTTGTTTTGCCTGTTCCTTCTCACTTGTGGTGTGTGTGTGTGTGTGTGTGTGTGTGTGTGTGTGTATGTGTATGTATATATATATATGTATGTATGTATGTATGTATCTTGCTCTTCTTTCCTTGCTAATCTTTACGCACAGCTTGCACAAAATGAAGCAGGAAGTCACCTCCAGAAGCAAAGGCTCCACATGGGCGTGGCTGATTTACAGCCGGAAGTGGTGTCTTAGATTGTGACTACATCAGGGACTGCTTTCCACCTTCCACCTCTCCCCCTCTCATCCAAAATTATAACATAAAATATTACAAAAGCCTGACATTTTAAAGGTTTTTAGCTTAGCCTGCCGGACGGAGGACATTAGGACATTGCCTGACGTCTGACAACCCTATCCTAGATGTGCACACAGACTCACTAGTCACTAGAGCAGCACAAAATGCATAGAACTAATGAGGATTACCAATAAGAGGAAATATCTGCACAACATAAGCCTTGGGGATGCTATCAGTCTAATTAATTGTTATTTTTATATTTGCAAAATACAAGGTCATTGCCTGATCAGACTGCGAGTTATGATACAGGCAGAATTATCCATGCCTTACAGACAATCAAAGCAAAAACAGCTGACCTTTAGCCATTAATTTTAAAATGCACGGAACTTGGCATTTGGAGCAACCATGTTTGTATGGGAGAGAAGGAGAAATGTTAGGGGCGATCATCACTAATGCCTAATGCTGTAATTCTGTATATGCCTACTCATAAGCAGCCTAGCTCAGTTCTATTTATTTATTTATTTATTTATTTATTTATTTATTTACAATATTTTTACTCCGCCTTTCTCCTTAGAAGAGGACCCACAGCTGCTTACATCATTGAAAGACAAAATTTAAGAGCAAAACAATGAGTATACAAAGGTGGTGTACATCATTAAAAAGCTATATTGAAAGCTAAAAACACAATAGAAATATTTTAAAAAGAACAACCAAATACCACTCTGAGAAATGGGAAACACAAGCAATACTAAAAACACAGTCAAAGCAGGCAAACACTGAGGGCAGCTTGCCTGAAGAGCTTTACTTGCAGAAGGACAGCAAAGATGGGGCCAGCCTGGCCTCCTGTGGGAGAGAGTTCCAGAGTCTGAGAGCAGCAACAGAGAAGGTCCTCTTCTGTGTCCCCATCAGACACACCTGTGAAGGTGGCAGGACTGAGAGAAAGGTCTCCTCTGACGATCTTAATACCCAAGCAGGTTCATAATGGGAGACAGTCTTTGAGGTAGCTTGAGCCCAAGCCATTAAGGGCTTTATAGGTTTAAACAAGCACTTTGAATTGTGCCCGGAAACGGATCGGCAGCCAGTGAAGCTGGTGTAACAGGGAGGTTATGTGATCCCCTGTAACCAGTCCCAGTCAATGAAATTTGTACCTGTATTTAAATAGTTTGGCACTAGGCTACAAACAATAAAACACTACTAATTTAAACAATGTGAAACAAGCATTTAAAAGAGAGTACACTATAAACATTACAAGAAAAATCAATCACTGTCACATCCAAAAACTTTGGTGAAGAGCTGAGTTCATCAATATCAATGCCAACTGGGCTTCTAAGGGAATGGCATTCTGTAGTCAGCATGTCATGGCAGACAAGGTCCCATTTTTATACCTTAGGCTGGACTTGTGGCAACACCAGCTTGTGGAATTTTTTTTCTCCTTTCCTTTTACTCATCTTTCCCTTCCATCCCAATAAAGATGACTACTTTGTATACTCTTCTCTATAATTGTGTGACTCTTCACAGTGCCCCCCGGAGAAACGCTTTGCCCAGGGAGGCCTTGTGGGAGATGCAAAATGATAACCAGGCTGCCAGGACTGTTGCTCGCTGCCATGCAACAGATTAGGAACAAGAATCAAGAAGCAGCACTGCTGCCTATGTCAAGGGTGAAGACCAAGCTGGAGAATTTCTGCTCAGCTTGCACAAAGTTGGTGAAATGCTGCTCCCAATTTTGCTCCCCACATATAGGGCAGAGAACTTCAAGATAGCTTTTGCTATAGAAAGAACATGGCATTCTTTGCAAAAAAAATGAACAAAAACAAATTACTCTCCTTCCAAACAATTCAGTTACTTGTGCAGCGGAAGCATTTTCATGGTAATAAGGACTAATACGGCAGAAAAATAGTTTAATGGAAATATACCTTGAATCTAGCAGGCAGGAATTATATCTCTGTAATACAATACTGTAAATATGACAGTTCTACAGTTCTACGTCTCTTCACCTACACTCTTACTGAGTACAGTGATAGTTCCCAGCAGGTATAGATTTACTGCCTAGAGTTTGCTCCCTCTTTGTAACAATATAATTTGGCTGTTTGTTCTTTTTTGACTCACTGTTTAGGAATCAGCAGGACAGTAAAGCTATTAAAATGGAAAACCTGTCCATATGTATCTTTTTCTCACTGGACCACAAATTAGTCGAGTCTCATTGCTTCTTATACAATAGTTTGTTCTTTTTGTCACCCTTCTCTAGACTGAATATCGAAATTTGATTAACATTTAGCACACAACTGCTTTATGTGGTAGCAACGTTTAAGAGTGGAAATTAGAATTTTGTTAAATAGGATACGTTTGTATGGTTTATCATGAGTGGGGCACATTGCCATAATCATGAAATGTTGGCCCCTTCTTGCTGCCTTGATAATGTTCATTCTGCCAAGAGCAATTCATCGTTTTGAATAAAATGTGCAGGAATAAAGTGGGTGGCAAAAAAAAGCCACACATGTAACATTTCACTAGCTTTGTAACTGAGGGCAGAGCTATGTGCTTTGCAGGAAGCCATAGTCCAAACAGCATTCAAACTCATGCATACACTTCATGTTCAGTGTTCTCCATCTGTAACCTGTGCTACTGCTTAACATATGCCATAATGTTGCAAGTTTAACTATCAATTGACAAATGCAAGGAAAATCAAATTTTATGTGTCAGAGATGGCAGAACACAAGAAAAGCACATTCCAACATCTCTACCTACAGGTTACAGACAAGAATGCAGAGAACCCAGCATATGATGTTGTTTTGAGCAGCCACCCCATATGATTTATCCTGTATTTTTAAAGCTAGGGTGATTCAGTAAATTGCCTGCCTGAGGTCCTGTTTATGGCCCAGCAAGTCACCAGAGCACAAGAAGATTGGCTGCCATTGTTGGCTTCTTCTTCCTTGGTCTCCTTGCACCTGTAAATGCTGTAGAAGCCGTATGGCTAACCAGGCAATCAGGAAATCCTCAGTCTTGTATTCCTGATCACCATGTACAGGTTTGAAAGCTGGATAGTAAAGAAAGCTGACAAGAAAAAAAGTGGATTCCTTTGAAATACGGTGTTGGGGGAGAGCTTTGTGGATACCCTGGACTGCCAAAAAGACCATCAAGTGGATCCTAGATCAAATCAAGCCTGAACTATCTCTGGAGGCAAAATTGATGAAACGGAGGCTGTCCTGCACATCACGAGAAGACAAGATTCACTAGAAAAGGTTGAAGACAGCAGGAAGGGGGGAGGGTTATGTGCATAGGAGAAGATTCTTGATGAGGGAGATGAGCTGCCCTATCGCAGGCAAGGAATCCTCTTTACTTGGGGCCAAGAGTGGCAGACTGACAGGAGTGTGTCCTGCTCAGGAAGGCAGCTTCAGTCTCTTACAAAATGTTAACAATGGATACCCCCCCATGGTATCTGGTTGCCAACCCTTGCGCTATCCAGTAATGGACTGGAAAAGGCAGACATTGGCTGACAGGTGGGTCAACTGATTCTGGCAGACTCCACAATTATTTGGGGAACGGGTGGGAGATGAATCGTTTTTATTTTGCAATTAAACCCCCCCATCAATTCTATTATGACATTGACCATCACTTTGTTTTGTGTTGTGAGAAATATGTGCATGCAGTTTACATGCACATTTGAATGCCATATTAAACACCATAGGAAGTTCACTGGATAGGAACTGTGGCACATCCATGCACTGAAGTGGAGGAGCAACTACCAGTAACATAGGAAACATGATACACATCCATAATGAAGACAAACAATATGGTTCCATTCTGGTCGAAGGTGACCTGTGTTATGCTTTATCTCTGTTTATATTTCTAATATAGAGAGCATAGCACATAAATAAATGAAATAAGTAATATTCAGTGTTGCGGAAATCCAAATTAATTATTACAAAAATTGTGACCTTCTGATGGTGGGGAGTATTAAAGAGTCCCCTAAAATCTGATTCAGAAGTTTGGGAGATCCTCTGGAATGGGGGCAAGGGGTAGAGAGGAAGAAGGAATTGATGATGGTATCTCTCCATATTCGTAATGGCAGGGAATTCATGGTCCAAACCACAGTACTGTTTTTGTATCAACTCTCTTCGAAAGTTCCAACCAAAAGGAGCACGCATCAGAGATAAACATGGATTCCCTGGCTTTGCCATATTAGGATTGGAAATAGACTGCCTTTCTACAAGACTTTAGGTGACTTTCCATGGCATAATGTCTGAGTGACAAGTGTACTTTAACAGTTTCTGAATTCTTGGGAATATGAATATGATAAATAAATATATGAAGAAACAGACATATTTTATTAGACTGGGTTAACGTGGTCATATAGGATGAGTTTTCGTAGAAGAACTTGAAAGAAGAACAGGAAAAATAAATTAAGTTGGTTTTTCTATCTGGTATTAAATAAAAAGAAGTGTTAGGGGCTGAATTGCATGAGCACAGTGTTGACTAGGGTCTCCTGAGCCTGGCCCCTTTGAGTGCTTTTTAAATCTGATGTTCAGCCATACTTGTGATGATCGACATTTTACCAATAATGGAGAGGGATGCATTTTTCAGCCTTTGCTTCCCAATTAAGCTGCACAGCAAAGAAATGCCACTGGGAATTGGTGACTGATATAGCTGGCAAATTGTCTGAAGCATGCTCCTCATCAAAATACAGCATCTCCAAGCTAATGCCATCCTTGCATTTATGAATCCAGCTGTAAACGAACACCAAAATGCATCGAATGATTTAAATCCTATGAGGTCCTCTGGATTTGGCCCACCAAGCAGCACCCACATTAACTGCTGCTTAGAACTAAGGATTTTGATAAGTCCTTGTGAGCACTCTCAAGAATTAGCTTCACCACAAGGTTCTTCAAAATCAATAGACTCTTACAGTAATTTTCTGTAAGAACAGGGCATCGCATGATAAATGATTCCCTTCAGTGGAACAGATGACTCTCTTATAGCTCTGGTCAATTTATCCTTTGATATTTCCTAGAGAATTGATCAAAAACAAAGATGTTCATGTAGGAGAGCTGCTTTGTCGTACTCAAGCTAACTAACGTTTCTCTACTCTCCTCCTAAGGCAAACAAAATTGCCTGCATATTCATTATAAATATATAATATATAAAAGAATACATTTTCATTCCACCTTTTAAATAAATGGTGTTCAAAGTAGCTAACAAACATCATTAAAACAAAGCAAATGGAAACTGAAAAAGCGATAAAACCATACAATCATCAAAACAACTTTTTAAAAAATCATTGAAATTGTTATAATAAACATTGAAACATTTCAAAAGGCTGCTTTGAAGACATGTGACTTCACACTCTTTCTAAAAGCAACAAGGTTGGAAAATTTCAAAACACTGAAAGTAGTGTATTCCATAATATGTGAGCAACAGAGGAGAAAGTCCTTTTCTGTATGCCTGTCAAGTAGACCTCCACAGGTGATGCGTATGCTCAAGAGGGCTGCTCAAGATGTATAGGGACATGAGTTGCCAGTGTACAGGTGTGGTTTCCACTTTCATCCTTGGCAACTGTCCACAATTTCATTCTTTATTACGTCTGACAACAGCAGCACCAAAGGAAACTGAAAATGACATCTGGAATTCTGACCTCCATCCCAAGGTTACAGAATATACATTTCTGAGAAACTTCAAACATGCAGGCCAACACCCACCCACCCCCAAAAGGCATGGAAGATAAGTAGCTCTAATTTCCTTAAAAAATGAAACAATCCATTATATTTCAGTTTTAAATTCCATTTAGCTGTCATTCTGATATATATATATATATTGTCGTTACTTTCCACACAAATGAGATTCTATTTCTGCAGAGGTTCACTGTACATGAGGTTGCCTGCTAGAACCAAAGACTGTGGGATAAGTACTAATACATCTACAGTATTGGTAAAGTATCAGTTTTCTTCCCTGTACAATTTTAGTGATGGCAGTACAATGAAGAAATAAGCATGTGGGTTGATGCTGATGGCAAGATGTACTTCAGAAGAGCTAAAGTACAGTTCTGGTCACCTCACCTCAAAAAAGACCTAGTGGAACTGGAAAAGGTGCAGAAGAGAGCGACTCAAATGATGACTGGGCTGGGGCACCTCCCTTATGAGGAAAGGCTACAGCATTTGGGGCTCTTTACTCTAGAGAAAAGGCACTTGAGGGAGGGACATGATTGAGACGTATAAAATTATGCAGGGGATGGATAAAGTGGATAGAGGGAAGCTCTTTTCCCTCTCACGCAATACCAGAACCAGGAGACATCCACTCAAATTGAGTGTTGGGAGAGTGAGAACAGACAAAAGAAAATATTTCTTTACCCAGCGTGTTGTTAATATGTGGGACTCCTTGCCACAGGATGTGGTGAGGGCATCTGGCCTAGATGCCTTTAAAAGGGGATTAGACAGATTCCTGGAGGAAAAGTCCATCACAGGTTACAAGCCATGATGGGGTTGTATAATCTCCATGCTTAAAAGGAAGGTACCTCCAAATGCCAGATGCAGGGGAGGGGTATCAGGAGAGAGGTATCTAGTTGTCTCATATGCTCCCAGAGGCATCTGGTGGGGCCACTGTGAGATACAGGAAGCTGGACGAGATGGGCCCCTGGCCTTATCCAGTAGGGCTCTTCTTATGTTCTTATGTTCTTATGTTCTTATGTAAGTCAGCAAAAGATGATTCTGGATTGTTTGCAAATTCTCTACAAATTCAGAATAATGGACAAAATCCTATTAGCAATTGCAGAGTATAACTGTTCCATTGGTGGAGCACTCAGCAATTCTCCACTGAAATCAATAGAGATTACACATGTACAATACCTCTTGGCACAGTTGGCAAAAAACAATCATATGCGATAAGCTGTTATATATAGGGAAAGAACAAACACGATTTGGGCCAGTGTGAATTGGAGGCTAAATTTACCACTTGCTGTGCTCCTCATGTGTATGAAACTCTAGCAAAGACAAGTATTTTAACTGCCATTTCCAATGTGAGAAAGTATACTTGGGGGAATGCTCGAGCCGCTGCTGAGCCGAACTTCAGCAGCGCAGCTCGCCTTTGCCTCCCTCCCTGGATAGCGCGAGACTTCTGGTATCATGAGATCAGCATAGGAGGAGAGGGGGAAACATTGGGTTATTTAAGGGCCGCTCCCGTCTCTTCTCTTCCTCTTCCTTTGCTGGCACCCACCCGCCCACCCTTTATTCTAGTGTGAGTTTATCTGGTCGCCTATGGGGCCGGATAGGAATTTTTGACCCGTATCCTGATTGGCATTTGGATGTGGGGAATTTTCGCCTATCCCACACTGGAACAGGTGCGCTGGCATGTTTAGAGGTGGAAAATTGGTCACATTGGCGGGTAGTGCAGATATAACAGGTTTTTGTTGGTGAGTCCCATTGCAAAATCAGGTAAGCTATAGCCCATTTGACCTCCCAGCGCTGCGGATCGTGCGATTACAGTGTTTTGGGGGAAATATGCGCTGGGGACACACCCGGACCAACAGTCAACAAGGAGAAGCTGGCTTGAGGCCTGGGGGTGGTCAAATTGGGGCCGGCTGGGTTCTCGCTGTCTTTAAGACCGCGAGAACTTGGGGCCAGGGACTCGCTCATTTGTTGCTTAAGGGGTCCTTTGAGACCTCTGTGCTTAAACCTGATTCCGCACTATGGCAGGACCCCCCTTTGCCAAAGGATGGCAACATGGATTATGTTTAATAAAGTGTGGCCCATGATTAACCCATAATTCTTGTCTCGTGTCTTCATTCCGGGGTTGGGAAGGCAAAGCACTTTAGTTATTCTGTGTATCTTTTTCAGAAAAGCCCTGAGTTAAATCATGTTCATCCTTTTCTTCCTCAGGTGACTATATTAAAGATGTGAAAGAGGGATCAGTAGATTATTTGGCAATTACTTATCTTATCAGTGAATAAGAATTTATAGTTTAATAAGTTTAAGAAATCAAGGTCAATTCAGGGGTCCAAATAAACAAGGTTTCACAGGACTACATTATCTGCAATGCTGTGAGCATTCATCAGCGATTAGACATGGTCCAGGAATAGCTGTGTTATAGCATCTGTTCTTTTTGGAGTTTATGGATTCTCTAAAACAAACTCAGTGGGCTTCTTTTGGCTCCAGTAAAGAAAGAACAATTACGACAACCATTCTTGTCCTCAAAAAAAATTATGTATATGTAGACTATACATCAACTTGGAAAAAGCAAGTAGCTCAGTGAACTTATGCTTGATAAACTGGATTTATTCACTGTCAGAATACTGCACAGTGAGTGACCCTTGGAATGACAGCTTACCATTTGTTCCAAATGTCAACAAATGGTGCATTAAAATTCCTTTAAGACTTATTCTGGGCTATGCATTCTTTAGAAATGACATCCCCTGAGTATCTTTAGAAGTTTGTGACTAAAAAAGTAAGGGATGCACAAACTCCTGATCTGTCACACCAATGCTCCCCCAACATTGATCCCGAGTTGGACTTTAACTCCTACACTCACTATGAGGCTGATGGCAACTGCATTTGAAAACATCTGAAAAGCAATAGGTTCAGGAAAGCTACATCACTGATGAATATCAGTGTTCTGAACTGCAGTAAAAGGTCCTCAGATACAGAGAGATTGCCTCTGAGCAATGAAAATGGACATTCAGATAAAACATCAGAAGAAGAGGAAAGATTTCTAGATTTGGAATAAGTGGTATAGCTATGTCAGAAAAGCCTCTAGGAGTTGGGTGACTAGAAGATGAAAAAAAGGGCAGGGTGACTGTATCTTTAATAGTTGCTTAGAAGAGAAAGGTCCAGCAGGTGTAGCTTGCAATGCCAGCTACACCTGCTGGAAATTGCTCCTTCACACAGCCATTAAAGGTACAGGAAACCTGTCATCTTTTTCATCTGGTCATTGTATCTAGGAATGTTGATTCTCTTCTAATACAGGACCTTGGTTGTGTGTGCGTGCAGGTGTACACACTTGCACATGCACGGAGGAGTATTTCCAGGACTGTTGTTAAAAAACAACAGGTGAACTTCTGTTCACTTTCACTTTTGAAAGAATGATTAAGCCATGTTTTCAGTGGAGCTTTGGTCTACAGTGAAGTCCCAGAGGAATCAAATGGCACCAACGTTGCCTGCCATTGCACAGTGGGGCCAGGTTTGCAGTTTGCATGTACCCATTGTGGCCTCAGTGGCATGTAACACTTTTCACCAGATTGAGATTACTCTTGAGCAGAAAGACTAAAGTTGTCCATGCTTCGATAACTTCCAAGTTAGGTGACAATAATGGAAGAAATTCTGTTGCTTAGTGTAAGGCAAATTGTAACTTTTGGTCTGCTCCTCCTTGGCAAACAAAGGGTCCCTACCACAATATGTGGGACACATGAGTGCACACAGCAAACCAGTGTGTGCATGTGCCTCCGAATATTAAAGTGGGGACAGTTTGTTTACTGGAGAGGAATGGACAACGAGTTACAATTTGGCTTAGACTAAGCAATAGGATTTTGGCAAATGTATTCTAAGTACACCTGCTTTTAAAGACTAACTGGATACATGCTTTTGTGTCTGATACCTTTCAGACACAAAATTGAGCAGGATGGGAGAAGGGGAAAGGGGAGCGGGGGTCTTGAGTCCTTATTGTCTGCATGTTGTTACAGGAAATGCTACAAGAGGGTTGCTGAAAACAAAGAGCTGCAAACAAAGAACTAAGTCTCATCAAGTGATAATCAGGTGACAATGATTAATCACCTTAATCATCAGGCGATTAAGTTCCAGCCTTCTCCCCTTCTCCCATCCTGTTTACATCTTAGATCTTGCCTAAGGAAAGAGTGTTCCTTTGAAAACTTGCACAGTTGTTTGTAGTTTTGCACACTTTTTTTGTACCTTTTTGGTTGCCCTTGCAAATATTTCTCATTACTATGTATTTTAGATTTTGTTTGGTGCCAACAGGGCTATCCTTGCTTTTGTATGTGTCCTTGTGGGTGCTCAATTTAGCCATTTGCCATGAGACCAACAGGGAGGAGTTTACTCCAGCAGTGACTGGACATCCTCAAGCAAAGCCAGACAAAGCTACATAACATTGCTGCATTAACTTCCTATACCTAATCCATCTCTCTAAACTAGTGATACCGAGGAAAGCTGAAACTATATTTTAAGATTGATCAATGAATTAGTAACTGACAGTACATTCAGAGGAAAACCAGGCCTCGGGAGAATTCGACCCTGAAACATTCACAGATAATTCTTAGCAGAGAAGAACACAGGCCTCAGAAAAACTAGGCCCAGACAATACATAGACATAGCAATAGATAAAGGGAAATTGATACTCTATGCCCCAGACTTTTAGGCACATCCCTGGTGCATCATAGACATAGGTCAAGGAAAGATGGGGCATAATATATTTTCTTACATTTAACCAATAGATTAGCATAATTGCCATTAATTATCCAATGAGGAACTGGATCCAAAGTTGGGATACAAATGACCAATAGAATTGTAGTACTTTAATGACTCTTTGTTTGTATCATATAAAACATCTGTACACTGTATTCTGGGGTCTTTCTCTGCTTTTAAGAGAAGTCCCAGCTGGCCTTTTCTTTGCTGCTATTCAAATAAAATTGGGCCTTTGGTTCAGCTGTTTGCGTCTATGCCTGATTCCTTGCCAGAGAATTTTAGAACCCAGATTTGGCCGGTAACATCTGGTGCATTGGCCGGGAATCGAACCTGGGCCTCCTGCGTGGCAGGTGAGAATTCTACCACTGAACCACCAATTTGGCCAGTAACACTACCTCCAGCATGGACAATATAAAGATTGCATTGTGGCTCTACTTTGTTTTCTACTTTCCAATGAGCCTATGTGTCCAAACAAGATGGACTCAAATTCAAATTCACAGTGAGGATCTATACTCTCTCAGATGGAAGGTCAACAGTTTCTAAACTTCTACCTGTACATCTCTAGAGGACTTCATTAAAAAAAATCACCAGGGTTGTGGGAGTGGGAGGTGAGCTGGCCTTTGCTCTTTTATAGCTCTAGCTTTCAGTCATAGACAAGAAACCTACTGTATTTGCTGGACTGAGTGAAATATAACACCACCACATCACCCAATGAGACCCACTTCATTCTGAGAAGCATCGCTCCCCCATTATTTCCCAGAGCAACAGGTTGAACACCAGCTTTCCTGTTCTCATTTCTCCTCCCTTTTCTCCCACATTGCTTACTTTTTCATCTTGCCTGATGAAGAGAGTGTTATCTTGAAAGCTCACACAATTGTTTCTGCTTTTGCAAAATTTCTATGCCCTTTTGCTTGGCCTAATAAAGACATCACTTTAGTATCTATCTTGGAATTTGTTTTGGGCCAATCCAGCTATCTCTGCTTTAGTTGGAAACTGCAGTTTTGAAAACACAGCTGCTAAAATATTAACTTAGCCTAAAGTTGCACAAATGAGTTGGCCCAATCCCAAACCATATTGAGCTGATCTGGTACAGATCAAGTCAGAAGAGGGTTGGATTGGCTCAAATAGCTTTTGACTGGTCAGGCAATTTTGATACTGAAAGAAAGCAGGCAGTGTGTCTCCAATGTATTGCAAAACATCACTGTATAAAGAAAACACCAAGGTTGTGAGAAGGGGAGTGAGAGGTGAGCTGACCTTTGGTCTTTTACAGCTCTTGCTTGCAATCTTGGACAAGAATCTCATGAATATTTGCCAATCACAGTGCATGCAGAAGGGGATTGTGTGAAGTTCTCTATATTCAGTGATCACACTGAGGTCCTTGTTCTTTTGCTTTTCTTTAGCTGTTAGTAGTAGATCTGATTATTCAGAACCCTGAATACAGTTTGTCAGCAACTATCACATGGAGACAAAGAGAATCATTACAATGACCAATGCAAAGACATAGACCAGCCCCGGATTAACTATTAAGCAAAATAAGCATGTGTTTAGGGCATCAACAAGGGAAGGGGGCACCACAGAAGTTTTTTCAGTGTTGGGTTTACCATGGACCATGGTGCAAATGGTGCACCCTCCTTAACAAACCACATCCATCCATCCAAATCCCTCGACTCTCTCCCTCCCTCCCTCCCTCCCTCAAGAACCCCCCAAAAACTGACCTCCCTACCTAAAGCAATTGAGTATGAATCAGTAAAAACTAAAAAGCAGAAAGACTCACCTAGCAAGAAAACTCATGTTTTGAGTGGAATGATCAGTCGTCATCATCATTGCTTGGTGGTTTGTTTGTTATTTTAAAATTTATACTTCTGTATTTTGGGAGGTTGGGTGGGTATAGGGGTAAAAATAGCTTCTGGTCTTTTAGACTTATGGCCTCTACATTGTATGTGCAAGCCAAAGAAATAACAACCACTGTTAAAACCACCCCAAAAGGGGTTTTAAGCTCTTGTTTGAGCTTTTCAATTTACAGATTTTGCCAAAATCTGTCTATATTAATCAAAGCATGAAAGCGCAAGATTTGGCTGGAAGGAGCTAATTTGATTGTATGTATGATTTTGCATACAATATTTGGTTCTTTTTTTGGTCACATGCTATACAATTAAATTACTGTATTTTCATGCACATGATGTGTGCATTATATGGTTATTTTCAAGCCATGGGACCTGCTGTGTATTATATTTGTAGGGGGAACCATAATCTTTTCAGTGCTTAGGGCCTCTAAAGGTCTTAATCCAGCTATGACATAGACCAAGGCCAAGATCATCCACACTTTTGTATTCCTGATCACCATGTATGGGTGTGAAAGCTGGACAGTAAAGAAAGCTGACAAGAAAAAAGTTGATTCATTTGGAATATGGTGCTGAAGGAGAACTTTGCAGATACCCTGGACAGACAGAAGGATGAACAAGTGGGTCCTTGAGCAAATCATGCCTGAATTATCTCTGGAGGTAAAAAAGATGAAGCTCAGGCTGTCCTACTTTGGGCACATCATGAGATGACAGGATTCTCTGGAAAGGACAATAATGTTGGGAAAGGTTGAAGGCAGCAGTGAAAGAGGAAAACTAAATACAAGATGGATTGACTCCCCAAAGGAAGTCACGGCTTTTAGTTTACAAGAGCTGACAGATTATTTTGGAGATCTCTCATTCATAGGGAGGATTAGGCAACATGGCAGCCCATTACAGCAAAGGAGGTTATTGAAAAGAATTCAGTTAATGTCTTACTAGTTCTTGTCTTGAATAGTCTGAATCTCTGCCATTTCACTTCCATACCTTTCATCCTATTAATTTGAATAGCCTACCCAAATCTTTTTTTAAACTTTGTCTTTGATTTGTTATTTGAGTCCTAATCCTTTTACTATGTCTCAATCTTAATATGTTAAGCAGTGACATTTACTATTCACTAACACCAATCCCTCTAGCTTCCAGTACGGGTAAGAATCTCATCAACGTTCTCTGACCACAGTTTTTGAAATAACCGTTGATTTGCAGGTGATAGTTTTGCGTTTACCAGAGCCTGTGTTTCTTCTTTTTTTACATCCTATCAGTACCAAACCTTCAATCCTCCTTCTTAATTCTTCCTCAGTCTAGTCTCATCCTCCCTCTTTACATTTGCTGCTTATTTGAGTCACTTTGTGTGTTGG
Source organism: Intellagama lesueurii (assembly GCA_037013535.1). Taxonomy (NCBI): domain Eukaryota; kingdom Metazoa; phylum Chordata; class Lepidosauria; order Squamata; family Agamidae; genus Intellagama; species Intellagama lesueurii. The sequence continues at coordinate 171,046,388 of JBAJHW010000004.1, read as the reverse complement.
TCTCAGAGTTATTTTAGCTGAATTTTATTAGACAGCACGACTCCAATGTCTTCTTAATTGCTGTCTTCTCTACTTTTGTCCTGATTTTTCACCTTATGTTTTCTTTCAGTCTCTGTAGATTTGCATATTTTTTCAGTCTTACAGAAGATGTCTTAGTGTACAAGTCTGATGCATAAATTATAGACAGTACCATTGTTCAAAAAAGCAGCACGTGGATTCACAAACTTCAGCAGATAAAACAAATATTAAAGGCAGATAGTACAAAATACTCTGGAACTGTCTATATGGAAAATCTTAGAAATCATCCTCTCAGAAGGGGGTATAATATTCCCAATTTATATGTAGTTCTGTGAAGAAACCCGAAAAGTTATATCTGTTTCGAATTCATATTTTGAAAGTTTCTAGCACATAAACCCCTGCACCTATTTGTGAGGAATTTGGGAGAAACAATTCTATCTGAGAGACTTCACTGTTTCCAAATATTATATGTACACTTCCCCCAAAGGGAAAAAAAAGGTTGCAGTCGTTTTAAGGGTGGCAGCCCTGCTGACTATGTTCTCTGATGTCTGTGACTTTTTGGAAGTGAGTGGGTTTTTTTGTGCAGGTCCAGAATGATGAGCAACCTAAGAAGAGATTATTCAAAATCAAGCCCCTCCCTCTCTTTTCTCATCTCACCTGAAAATGTACCTGCTTGGAGTGTGGTGATGCACATCTTTATAAGAGCACAAAATTACAAAAATGAAAGAGCAGAGTGTTCCTGTCTAAGCTGCAAAGTACTAAACATTAAGGCAAAATAACAATAATAATAATGAAAGAATATGGAAACATATTGCTCCCTATATTTATTTCAGCAACTGCAGTTGTTACAAAATCTTTGGTTACCATTTGAATGCAATTGGCAATAGCTGCTGATTCGCCTCCTGGAATTAAAAAAAAAATCTGTGATTTTGCAAACATGTCACTTCACACACAAAGTTTTAAGACTTGGCTACTATTTTTTGGGCTTGACCCTTTGACTCCATCCCCATGCACCAGCAACACTGAGAAATAAGAAGTGCAGTATAATGATGAAGAAGAAGCAGAAGCAGAAGCACACAAGTATCCAAACTGCTGGCAGTGCATATAGGACATGCAAGAAAGTACACATTCAAATATCCCATACATCACAGGAAGTATGCCAACAGCCCTCAAAACACTGCATACCATTACTCGTGTTTCCAGCTGCTACTGGCGACTATTCTGAGATTTTTCAGACTCTTTCTTTTACCACAAACACATTCTGCCAGTAAAAGACGCTGCTAGCTTAAGCAGGGGTTACTACAGCAATCAGCTGTAGTAATACCATAACAATTTCTTTTGAAAAAGGAGAGGGAGGGTAGTGTTGAGACTATGTCTTCCAGATTGCGGTGTCATACATCCCATCATTAAAGAGATATTGGATTTTCATTTTCCTTTCAGCTGTATAATCTTCATAACAAATTATGCACTTTTTATAGCCACTAAACACAGAAAAAGACTTCTAAAAGCTGAGCTATCCACTATGCCTACACTAATTCCCTACACCTGGTGCTTAAACAGTAAAATACCATGTAGGGGTTGCAACTGTATCTGTTGTGTGATGAGGGAATTAGCTCTAGATTAAATAGGATTCTTTCCAGACTAGTACATAAATATTCAAAACCCATCAGTCTTAATACACAGGGCAAGGATAAAGAGATCCCTCTTCAATGTCGGAATAACTTGATTTAGAATGGGCTCTATAAATCCCCAGGAATATTAGTGCTATAACCATATATGTAAAACCATAAGTAACACATATGTGATAGTAAAAACAAATGGGTAAGCAGAGAGAGAGAGAGAGGGTTTTAATAAAATAACTGGTTGAAAGGAAGGAAATAGAGATGGGCATGAACCACCGGCTCAGCAGTTTGTGCCAGTTCATTTATCAGCTGAACAAGTGTTTGGCGATTCAAAGCTCCACGTCTTCTGGTGGGCACCCACTCAGAAGCAGTGCCCAGAGGAGGCGGGGCAGGAAAGCGAGGTTGCTGGATCTGAGTGGGTGCCCATTGAAGGAGGCGGGGCTCTGGAGCACGGAATACCCGTTTGGCCGATAAACAAATTGGCATGAAATTCCAAAGCAGCAGTTTGTGCTCATCTCTAGTAGGACATTTTTTAAAAAAATAAAAGGTAAGTCAGGTGATCCAATGCAGAGTAAGTCACGTAAGTGTTATATTATCATCATTTCAGCCTCTGCTTCTTGCCCAGTACAGCTCATCTCTATCCAGTAAGCACCAAGTAAACTGATGCAGACAGTGTTGCCCTAGCATTCTGGAGCATCTAACAGCTTCTTAGCATTTCAATACAGCACGGCTGGACTATCCTGGAGCACAGAAAAATGAGTGTGCCAAAGTCTCAACAGCGTCACAGTATTTCCTGTAGGAATAACACTGACCTGACTTGTCCCCACTACCTGTTTACCATTTTACCCACACACCCATCCAGCCTTTTCGAAATTCATAGGGATAGAGCTGTAAAAACCCCCAGAAAATTGTAATAAGCATCTGGCTTGATTTTCTAGTTCTTTTGGCATGTTCATTGGAACACCTGTGAGTATGTCCTTTTAAGAGCACTATTACATTTTGGAGGGGCCTCCTCTAAGAGGTCGACACAGAGGGATGGGAAAGATGCAGACAGTCGAGAGGACAGTGAGTGAACAATTTGGATAAACTCAATGTGGATGATGGTGATACATAAATGATAATGATAATGCATGAAGAAGCTGATTCTGACTTACGGTGGCCCTTTCCAGAGTCTATAAAGTACACAGATGTGTTTTACTAGGCCCTCCTTCTCGTGGCCACAGACACACAGGCTGGCTTTTCTCCCAGAAGGCACAGCAGGGAATAATTGGCAAATAAATACAAACAGCATGAAATGAAAGATTATGGGAACTCCAGCAAAAACACTGCAACATTATCCAGACTTAGTTTTTTTTTTTACAGAGATGTAACTTTTCATTGCCAGAAGAGTTTCAGAATTAATTTTCAAACCTAAAATTAAACAAACTCACATCAAAACACGCATTGTTTTAAAAATGTTCTCCTAGGGTACTACTATGTTCAATGCCAATGCTTCAACTTTCATTTATTCGCCAAAGTATCTGTGAGGAAGACCTCTTTCCTTCAAAAGGTGCCCCATAAATTAAAGAAATCAAGCTGTTAAGAGGATCTAGGGATGCAATCCATCTCTTATATCTGTGGACATCATGATACTGACCCTTTGCCATTGAGAGGAAGCGGTTCTTGCTCCTCTCTCCGAACTGTTGTCCCCCTATTCCAGAGAAGTTGGCTAACAGGAAAGTGGTTGGTTTGGAAATGGTTTGGAGAGTTCGGGAAGATCATTTTTGGGGTTCTTCCTACCAGAATCCCCCGACCATGCTGGCTGTGAGATTCTGGACATTTATCCAAAAAAGTAACTTTTCCAAGCTCTTCTGGTGCTATTAGCTAGGCGGCTTCTGAATAATTCCACCTGCTCACCTTGAGTTCTCTGTATTGTCCTGCAGCAGAAGTGGAGAACTGGAAGGCCTCCAAATCTTGTCAGACTAGAATTCCTGGTGTCTATAGTTCCTTGGTCAGTCAAAGTCTAGGGGACCAAAGTGGGGACTTTGTGGCTCACCAAGGGTCATTAGGATGCCATCAGCACCAGCCAGCATTGCCATGTCACTTAGAGGGTTACAAAGTCCCTACTCTGGTTCCCTAGGCTTTGACTGACCAATAGAGGAAATCATCTTGACCCACCTATACAGTCAAACCTTCACTGCTAAGCTATAAAATCAAATTAATGTACTGTATGCTTCCTTTGACCTACTGGTACTTGGAAAGACAAACCACTCTAAAACAGGAAAATTAATTTCAACAAATATTGCCATATCCACAAAAAGGTGTGCATAATAATGTGAATAATCTAGGGGAAATTGGCTGTCTTCACCTTCTCTAATTCTCTATATAGGCAATAATAAGACTACATTATTGCAAATGCAGCCTTCTCATCTTTTGTGCAAGGCCAAGGTGATTTAGTCTGATTCATATTTGATTCTAATCACTGTGCATTACATTAAATGGATTGTTTGCTTTAATGTTTTGTTAAAAATTTGTGATGGGTGAGAGTTCTCATCTGTTAACCACCTTATCCATTAGTCTTTTCTCGCTATTAGGTGCAGACAATCAGGGAAGCTATTTAGCTAGAACTTTAATTTTTCTTTCTTTTGTATTCATGAGCTTATCTTGCATTAGCATAAATTCTGTGGTTCTCTTATCTGGACTTTGTCAATCCAGTATACACAGAAGTGTGGTGTGTTTTTCCTCTGCTCACACCCCTCTCAGTTCAGTTCTACATCATTAGCTTGCTTTCTGGTTGTACAACAGATTTTTGTTCTTAATATTCATATATTAAGTTGTAAAGCAATTGTTCTTCAGCTTCTTTGCATTAATACTCATTGCTGTACAGTCATGTATTTTCTTCAAATGAAGATTTAATCTTACAAGTAATTAACTTATGACTTGCAATTCAACTATTCAACAATATTCAGTGCTATTCAACAATCTTATAAAGTTTCCCATTTAATAATTTTACTTTGATTCATGATGGCTAACTTCTCTTCAATAGGAAAAATTCAGGCCAGATGCAGCAAAATTAATAGCTACAAAAGTCAAGTGTACATTTTCTCTTTTTCATATCATCTTTCAGTTATTGGCCATTTGAGAAAGTCTCAGAATATGGCTCAGTGGACAGCCTGCAAAATAGCTAGCACAGGAAGAGGCATTCTTGTTGGGAACAGGAGGATCCATGAGTACGACCACATTTACAGCCAGGCCTTGTATGCTTCCCCTTCTCTCCAGTACATCAGTGCTTCCTGCTGCTTAGTTCAGTAGAAGAAAATCTCCTATCAAATGCACAACATTTCCCTTCCCGCCTCAGGTGGAGGGAGAGCTTCCAGTAGCTGTGCTTTGTATGCAGAACATCTCAGCTTTAATCCCTGGTATCTCCAGGTAGGGCTTCCTGATTCCTTAGTAGTGAGTGGCAGTTGATGAAAGCTTCTGTCAAATGAATTTGGTTAGTCTTAAAGCTGGCACAGCACTTCTTGTTATATTGAGTATGCCACACACTATAAATTATAGTGCAGTGGCTCTGAATACAATGAGGCAGTCAGTGGTGATTCAAAATACCTCACTACTGCTGCAATAGTTCCCTTACCACCACCATCATCTACTTTTTCTTGTCATCCCTCTTCTTATAAATGTTCCTTGCCTACGTAGTGATGGGATTTTGGGACAGTCTGGACTACAAGCACCATGATTCTTCATTTGGTTTGTTTCCAATGTGTGTAATCGCTGGGAATGAACCAAAAGGCTTCCTCTTTTCATTTGCCTATATTGTGAAGGGACTTAATAAGAGAACCACTTCAGAACATTGGCTAATTAAACACTTCCTCTGCTTCTTGGCAGAGGAAATGATTTTTTTAAAGACTCTTATTAGGGCAGAAAAAATGCACTGCATTCCTTTTTTAAAAAATTAAAAAACCTTTGGTTCCCTTTGTCTTAAAGGGCCACTCGAGAAACTGTCCACAGCCAAATATAACAGAAAGAAGTATATTAGGTATGTATGCTGGGCTGTGGGCCAACTCTTGACTGGACCTTTAAGATAAATGTATTAGGTGTGTGTGTGTTAGTTATATACATATCTAACTTGTAATAGACCATACACATATCTAATACACACTTTTAAAAAGTGGACCAAGTAGGGCCACTTGAAATCCAGTATGCCGTTTGGATGTGAAGATCACACCAAATGGCATACCTGACCTCCTAATGCCCCTATTTAGCCAGCTGCAGCCCAGCCATCTGTTACCAATGACAGAAAACAAATTCTTCTTTAAAGTAATATAAAATAATTGGGATTTGCTTTTAGAATAAGTCTCCATTATCAAATTATTATAAATTCAGAACTATTTTTTTTTTACTTTAGGATTCACTTTCACAAATGTCTGGAAGCATCAGAGAAATTTACCCTTTCTTAAAAACAAGAAATAAGGCTCCCAAACAGTTTTAAGTTACTTTAGGTCACAAAAGAAAGGTGGAAGGTCCCTTTGGTAAAATGTCTCCCAATTTCTGCACACCTGTGCCTCTCATGAGGTTACTATCAATATTGCAGACTATCAGCCATCACACTGAAAGGCAGCAATTAAATGGATCGTTAGTTGGGGACAAAAAGAGTATTTCTTGCTAGTTGTATTTTTTACTTTGTTTTGAATGGTGCATTCTTAAAAAAAAAGATATTAGCATAGATGTTTCCGTTTCTATTGACATTTTTCCAGATTCTCCTCAGGATATAAAAATGCATACACATGGCAAATTAATATCTGTGCAGTCTTTTATTTATTGCTGTAAAATAATGATTAGACCCATTCATATTTTGCACTTAATACACAAATAAGTCTGCAACCTATTGTGAGAAAAAAAAATGAGGGGGAAGGAAATAAATAGCCAAATTTTTCAAGAGCCCACAAATGGAAGCCAGGTGATCTTGTAGTCTGTGCTTTAATTTATTTTCTATGAACACCATGTTTTAAAGCTGATAATTTAGCCAATTTTTTCCAGCCAAGAATAAATTGCTTTTCAAAAGAAACTAGGTAATCCTTTGCTTACTAGCTCTGCCATTTGTTCCTCCAAGAACTTCAGTGTTCTTGACACTTGTGTCATAAAATTAAAGAATGCAGAAAATAAGATCTGACAAGGAACAACATTTAAATAATGCAGACCTTCTCTCCCAAATGGGGCAGATATTTCATATTTCCATAACAAGTGATCAGGGCAGCTCTCTGAGTGATTCACCTCGTCCGTTCACTTATGCCTGTCTGCTGCTCCTTCCTCGTGATAGAACATACTCGTGACCAATAATTTGCTTTGAGCATTTGTCATGAATACAAAGCGCAATGCATGACAGAGGTCAGCTCATGTGCTGTCTTCTAATATTTGGGCAAAGGGAAGTCTGAAGGGCAAAAAGAAGTCTGATTTATTACAGAAGGTTGTTCTTGATTACCTTTGGACTCTCTTCTATCAGTTCCGGGATTTACTAAGCCTTTTTGAAAGCTCCTGTTTCAACTGTAGCTATCAAGCAACATCAGGTCAACATTTGCCTGTACTTTTGTCCTTCAGTCCCTCTTAGTCAGTTAGGAAAGTTTAATGGAAATTAAATAATTCATCTCCTACGCAGCACGGTATTTCAGATAATGTTATTTCAAAGGTTGCATATGATATGATCCAATCCATGAGTCTCCAACATGTCACAAATATAAGAAAGCGTTTCCTAACTTCTGCACCTCCATGTACTTTCATGTGAGTAACACTGGCCTTTCACTGCCTGTGTCATAACCATTTAGCTTTGATCTTATGCATCATGCATAACATCAAATGTGTGTGACGAACATGTTTCTCTGCAATATGAATAGGGCTAAAATGGAACAGGACTTGTGTGAGCATGCTCATTCTAAAGCATCCCAGGCTATATCAGAAGGTTTTGCACAATTAGTGCAAAGGGGAATTGTTCAAAGAGGCCTTTTGCACTGACAATGCTCCCATGACTGGGAACCATGATAACAAAGGATTCCTCTTCCTGGCAGCTCTGCAAGCATTTCAACTGAATGTGAATTCAACCTTGTTGCTTACAACCCTCTATATATGCCTTTCTGATCAATGTACCAATATCTGTGAAGTAGTAATGAGTACGGAGGACAAATTATGGAGGAGACAAACACCTGTTATGTCCCAGGGAATGACATCTGCTGGACTATGGAGCCCATCAAGCTTGATAAAAGATGGTAGAGGTCCCTGCAATAAGCATCTGCTGCATACCTCTATTATCAGTATTCGAAGTATAGACCATGTCACACCAGTGGCTGCATCCTTCCTCAGTTATTTTCAGATCTGCTTATCTTGCAGCCCTGATCCAGCAGCCCAGCTAAGACATCTATCTATGATCAGCTAAGCACACCGATCGAAATGAGCTCCAAATTCCCATTCAGAACTTCCCACTCAACACAGGAGGATTATGGGTGAAGCTGTGGCGATGGAGAGGATGCAGATTGGGGAAGTTCTTTTCCACAGGTTATGACTGTATGTATTATTTGATCATACAAAGGGAAAAAAGGGCTGCTGGATACAACATTAGCCTATACAACACAAAGAGTGGCAAAGAACTACTTTTCGTTTACTTCATGCACAGTTACACTAAACTGAGTTAAAAGTAAAGAAACTGTTATGTCAGGGGCTGCTTAATTGAGGAGCCTCACCCCCACCCATGTTAAAGAAGAGTGGTAGTGAAATTGATAATTATGGCCACAAGATTTGGTTAATGCCCTGATTTGGCACTTCAGAAAATACCCTGCTTTGGTGCCAGACAACTTTGAGCAATACATTTTGACTCAGGTTTAGGGTCTCTGAAAGTTTGTGCCTCTCACTGAGTATAACTGGAATTTTATGGTGATAACAGTTTCTGTCTCTTTTTAGAATTTGATTAAATGTTTGGGCCTTTGTATCATGGAGAGGGAATGGGTCTGCTAAATTGCAAGCAAATACAGTAGGTGCTGAGGGATGATGGTAGGTACCTTTAAAATGTGGTGATTTTTCTTTTTAAAAACCGTAATAGGTTTTTCTTTTAATTTTCCTCAAAACTGGAAGAACTTTCTCTGCCTTTTCTAAAGGAAGCAAGGCTCCCAGGTTTCCAATTAATGCATACATGGATTTCTATGTATGATTAGCCTTTCCATTTGGAAGGTTTCCTCGTCCTCTGAAAAAGGAAGTACTGAGTCCCAGAAGTTCTTTGTGGAACATTGTTCTGAAAAAGACGATCTAGAGGTGGGCTTGTAAGAAACCTGCAAAGTTTTTAGAAGGTGCAATTTTAGAAGCATAAAGCAATGCTTTTATGTGGAAAGAGGGTTCTCTCCTTTACACCATGGTTTTCTGGGGGAAAAACCTGTATGAAAATGGCACACATCATATAGATACCCCCAGGCAAGTAGGAGTTAGGGAGATAAGATGCTTCAGAAACAGTTTTTCTAAAGAGTGAAGTATGGCGGCTTTGGAAGAATCATTATCTCATAGCCTCATTCTATCCATATCCCATTTCAATTTAAAGAAGATGGAAGAGCTAAAGAAAGCCAAAAGCCACAGGGCACCTCTCTTAATTCTCCTAAATTCCAAATCAAGAGCTGCTCTCTTAGTTCCTTTACATCTCTCTTCCAGTGCTTCTCTTCCAATAATGAGAAGGGAAGCTGGCATTATGAGCAGTCGGAGTGTATCCTGACTACAACATTGACCTTGGCCCCTCCAAAGCACAATGGTTGAGTACCTGGGCCATAGCATTGGAAGCTGGACATGTCAGTCAGTCATCCTCCACTTCCTTCCCCTCCTTCACTCTGGGAGTCCTCTAGAATATACTTTTTTTTTAAGGGGTGAGAGTCCTTGCCATGGTCTGAAGCCTGAAAGAGGCTTTGATTGCCACCTATTTTTGATTGTCCTAGCTTCCTGAAAAACTGTGCTTCATCTCATCCAACATCCAAACTGCTCTGAAGGGATCTACTTTGGTTCCGAGTTTGAATCTGATACATATCCTTTGTAAACAAGGAACTCAGGCAAAGAAGCAAATGCTTTCTTCAAATGAAATGGGTATCCCAGGGCACATTTTATTCACAGGATCGTTATGGTAATTTGTGTTACCGCCGAATAATTTCCACAGTAAATTCAATTTACTCTGCAGTTGCCATGAGATAGCAGGGCTTATTTCATTTAGGAGCATCTCCTTCTTTTATGAGAGTACAGCTGAGCCAAAATTCAGAGGCATGTTGAAATGTGTTCCGACTAATTAAAAAATGAAAGAAAGAAAAATAAGAGAAGCCTCCTTGTTTTAAATTCAGGATACTATTTTAATTTTGATCTCCTTTGAAGGCAGAATAAGGTCATAGAACACAGTAGTAGATTTCTGGATCAAGAAAAACAGAAGAAAAATAAATGTATTGTGATATCTTTAAGGCTAACAAATTTATTTCAGTGTGACCTTTTTTGGGGGTGCAATCCATTTCTCCAGACACATGGAACGCCATAGGTGTCTGAAGAAATGGAAAGCTTACACTGAAATAAACGTGTTAGTCCTGAATAGGTGTCACAATACTTTTGTTTTTTTGTTGTTGCTGAAATTAATTAATGCATCCTAAACTTTTCTGGATTTTACACGTTTCAAAATATAGGTATGGCAGGGGTGGGTCACACTGTAGGTTGTTCTTAATATAAGATGTCTCCCAGTGTGGGAAATTATAAAAGCAAATTGGCATAGAAAGGAGAAGCTATATCAGTACTGCAATTAGGTACCTATTTATCTGCGTATAAACCATAAATGGTGCTAAATTATGAATAGACATGAACAAGGATATCTATCGGAGGTATTGCTAGATTAATACATGTAAAGAGTTTCCCATATACTGAACCATTCAAAATGTGGCCGTATCTGTGGTCTATCGGCTTGAGCTGTGTCATATGTTGACTGGGCATCAGTGAACCAAGCAAAGTTTTCCAGGTGCATTTAACAGTTAGAGACAAGGACAACTGCTGTGTGTATATGCATATCTCATTTTCTTCCCTTCACAAGCTGATGTTTGGAGTGTCTGTGTGTGAGCCTTTAATCTAGTGTCCGAGCCTGAGAAGGGTTTCATTTCCTTTTTAACACATCATCATATTTTGCAGTTATTCAAACATGACACTGCTGTTATATATTTATATTCTTGGTTAATCATGACATCACAGGTGAAAACAAGGCGAACCAAACAGCACCGAAGGGCAACAAAATCAATCCAGCCTTCTCATTAAAAGGTAAAAGTGTCAATAATCTTTGTCAGGCCTTTTTATCTTGCAGTTTAGCACACTGTGATCCCTAAGGCAACAACTGTTATTGAGATTTTAAAATGATCCTTGATTTCACATCTCTATCAGATTAACTCTTCGCCTACTTCACTAACATTAACATTATTGCATTCAGCACTTAAGAAGGGCAGAGTAATGACAGAGTGCATAGATTTCCCAAATGTATGTTCAAAAATACAAAATAATCTGCTGTAGGGTTCTAACTTTGGTGGCAGTATTTTCTTCTCTCCCCCCTCTCTCTACTCTTTATGAAAAAAGATCTTTGTCCTTGCGTCAAGCATTTCAAATCCTTTAGAAGCTTTATGTTTTTATTCTACCATCAGAGCTGTTTGTTTGTTTTCTTTTCTGTAGAAATTCTCTGCTCCCACTGTGTTGTCATTCACAGGACCCTGCTTGAGCTCCAGGATTCTGTATGAATGAGCCATGGCAAAGAGACATGGAACTGCGGTAACTGGATAATACTCTACAATGTTATACCAACAGAATGGGAAAAATGGGGCCTGTTAGAATGATGTCAGTGGTGGACATGGAGATGCAACATCACAGTGTCATCAGTTCCCTTGCCAAATCCATACAAAAGGCAGACATTTACGACAACCCTGGGTAGTGATTTCCATTCCATGAATTGTGATGGGAGAGAGGAAGCAAGGTTGCTCCAGTGTCTCGTATCACATCCACACTGGGTGTGATTGTTGTTCCAGTGTTAGGTATATATGAACAGTAGGATTGCACTGTTTATTTAAACAATGGAGTTGTATATGCTTATAAATACATTTGTTTTGCTATGCTAAAATTACCAATCAACTACAGGTATATACTGCCTCTGGGCAGAATCCTATTGGGTTTTTGTGCATGTGCAGATAGAATTAAAAACACTGCATCAGGTACTGGATAGAGCACCAGTGTTATGTAAGTCATGGTCACATATCTCTTTCAATACAGTGGTGCCTCGACTTACGAACGTCCCTACTTACGACCATTTCGAGTTACGACCAGCTCCAGCCGCAAAATTTTGCTTCTACTTGCAACCGGAGCTTCCACTTACGAACAGAAAAAGGCAGGGAAAAAAGGCAGGAAATTCAAATTTCTAACTGTAGGTGGCGACGAGGCTGCTTCTTTGTAGCTCTTTCACCCCAGCAGTTAGATTCTAACTCTGGTTCAGTGTAAGAGAGCTTCCTATGCTCCTTCATTTGTTCATTTACACTTCTTGCAACATTGCTATTGACTGTTTTTTCTGAATAGGGCTCATAGGTTTTGCAGGAAGTGAAACTCATGGTTGACTCTTTTATGGTTGAATTAGTCTATGACTGATCGCTACAGGAAAAACCACCAGCCAATACTCTCTCTCTTTCAAGCCCAAAGACTCCACTTCCGAAACAAAATACAGCTACTAGGTTGCATTGCACTGTTAAGGAAGAGGTAGCTTAAGCACTACAGTCTAACCGTCTCATGCACAAAAGAGAATAAAGAGCTATAATGCAGTGGGTTAGGTTTTTTCCAAGAGAAGGGCAAGGTCTCTTCCCTTTTTCCCCACAGAGACAAAACATCAACAATTCATCAGCAATGCAAACAATTCTAAATTGCCATGTTCTTCAGTTTCACATTAAGTCAGAACTTGTGCATTTATCATCCTCCCACAGATACATTTCCTTTTGGCTGAGATATGAATTACCCCAGTGCACTAGGATTAAAAATCAGTATAGTTTCCTAAAAGTGAAACCCAGCTGTCCACACATGAAATCTTGTTGGGGGGAAAAATAAAAAAAATTAAAAAGAAGAAAAAGAAGAAAACAGCAAAGGAAAACAGTTTATAGGAAATCTTATAAAAACAGGCATTCATTTATTAGACAACTACCCTTTTTGAGAAAAACAGCCTCTATCTACCAATACAGGCACTTAACTTAATCAACAGCCTTCTCCTAGCTGTAGAATATGAATGCAGAATTGCAGAGTATATGATGATTTATTACTCTTGCTATAACAGGATAGTATGTTATGATAATTACCCACTGTATTAAATCATTGAAAAGGTTCTGAAAATCCTGTGCCCACCTCTCTATATTTTGATGTTTAAAAGCCTGCATATGGAAAATAGATTTTTATCTGGAAATGTGTATTTGGGAAATCAATAATTTATACAGCACTTTTAGCTCTTGTGCTTTTTCATTCATCCTTACCAGGACCTTGTGAGGTCAACATGGTTTATTTATAGAAGTGAATTTGAGATAGATAATTACTAGACTTAGCTCAGCGAGTGAAAATTATGGCTGACTGAGATGAGTTTGGACCTTACACTTATAAAGCATTAGCCCAGAACACATCATCTCACACATACTCCTTGGGGGTGTTCACTGCACAACCAAAGAACAGGCCATGTTCAAGGGGAAAGGAATGCCTTTTCCCAGAACAACCAAGCTTATTCAGCTAGAAAACTAAGCTATCTGTCCCTTCAAAGCTCATAGCCAAAAATATGTTGAGGATGGAAGGGATTGTTTTGGGCTGAAGATCCCTGCAGGTCTAGACTGTGAGAAATGGAAGCTTAAATTGCGCTCATCCTCATTTAACTGTGACATTGGTGGGCCAATGGTGGTGGATGTTCACTCTGAGTGACGGGGCAGAAGGCATAGCAGCCAATGGCGGACAAAGCAAGAGGTAACAACCTTCTGCTACCTGCTTCTCTCTTCTCTTGTCATACAAGTGCTGACACAATGTAAAGACGGGTGTTCAGCAGAAGGAGGACAGTGAAAGGACCCTGATTCTCTGTCCTAGGGAGGCTGTATGAGTAAGCTGATTGGGTGTATCTTGAGCCTGAGGGGGAAGCACCCTCCTTCCCCTAGTAAATCAGCTACCATTGAGGTAGGGAATGGGGAACACTTCCTGGAAAACTGGAAGCTTTCTTTATAATGTGTAAAAACAATATGAGAAGAATTCTGAGGTGATTCATTCCTATGAAAGACCTCCATTATATCCTTTCCTGAAGCTCTGTGTTGGAGTTCTATTACCACAGAATTCATTGTCCTTGATAATTTGATTATTCAAACTTGCACTGCAGAAAAATTGATTCATCTCTCTCTCTTTTTAATACTAACCATTGAAAACATTAATGCTTCTCTAACTATTTGATCCTTGTTTTGAATTTAGGTAGAAGTATGGATGCTTTGCAATGATAATTTGTTATTCAAATAATTTTATACAGCAATGTAATTTGGATGAATTCATCTTTGTGTCCTTCCAAGCTACCAAAGGAACTATCTGTCCTTCACTTTGTGGAAGCAACTGATAGTTGCACCTGGAAGGAAACAAAATAGTGGATGCAGTTTGGCATCTGAACCACACAATTCCATGAAAACAGAATTCACATTTAGTTGGTTTTATGACTACTCCATGTGTTGTCATTTGTTTGCAACTCAGGTTACTTTAGACATGAGCAAAGCTCATCTTCCAACTGGTGTACTTCAGCTTCCGCATGTGGATGTCATGTCAAATGTTCTATTGCTGTAGAGAACTTCACATGGTCTACATTCTAACAGTTCCAGGGTGATTTTGTAGTACAGTGATGCCTCGCAAGACGAAAGTAATTCGTTCCGCGAGTAGCGCCGTCTTGCGAAATTTTCGTTTTGCGAAAAGCAGTTTCCCATAGGAATGCATTGTAATGCATTCCTATGGGAAACCTCGCAAGACGAACGATTTATTTTCGTCTTGCGAGGCATCGGTCTTGCGAAAAAGAAATCGTCTTGCGAAGCATGGCCATAGAAGAAGCTGTCTTGCGAGTCATGGAAGCAATCGCAAAACGCTTTCGTTTTGCGAGTTTTTTGTCGGGCGAGGCATTCGTCTTGCGAGGTACCACTGTATTCACATCCGAAGGTGAGCTCCTTCTTTACAACTACCGTATTTTTCCGTGTATAAAATGACACTTTTTCCTTAAATAATTTGAGAAAAAATTGAGGGTCGTTTTATACACGGAAGGCAGCTCTTTACCGCTGCCTTTTGCAAAGGCACGGGGCTTAGCAAAAAGGACGGGGAGGCGTTTCTCTCTTCCTTTTTGCTAAGCTCCGTGCCTTCTCAAAAGGCAAGGAAAAGCGGCAGTCACTTTGACAGCCGCTTTCCTTGCCTTTTGCCAAGGCACAGGGCTTAGCAAAAAGGGAGCCCTTTGATCCCTGCTTTTTCTAATTTGGGGTTAGAAAAGGGGGGTGTCGTCTTATAGATTGGGTCGTCTTATAAACGGAAAAAATATGGTATGTCAGTATGGATCAACCAAGCGGTGACAGCTGAGGCACACAGAGGCCAGGATGAGCATATTTGGCAGGGCTGAAGCCAAATTTTCAGCTCCCACACCTTCCAGAGGCTACATGAGGCCCAGATATGACCAAAACCTTTAAAAAAAAAAAGCCTGGCAATGACCAGATATCCATTTCTTGTTTTGGTTTGTTTGCTGAAGAAGGGTATGTCTAAACATTTTTAATAAATTTGCTTTGCTTTCTGGCAGGGATGATTTGGAAGACTCGGGGGGGAAATTGGGATGGGGGAGTCTCAAAAAAGGTGCTTGGGATTGCATGCATTCCATAGGCTGCATGCTGCTTGCTCCTGTTCAGGTTCATCTTTATGAGTGACTTCCTAACTTTTTGCTCAATCTGGCACATTATATAAAATTAGTCCCAGACTTTTCTATATACATTATGAAATATTGACAAATTGCCCGATCGTATAATAATAATCATGCACCATCAAGTCAATTTTTACTTAAGGCAACCCTTTTCAGGGTTTTCCAGGTAGAAAATTCACATAAGTGGTTTACCATTCCCTTCTTCTGGGAGCTCCATGGGACTGTGCAGCTTGCCCATGGCCACATAGGCTGGCTCTACTCACAGGAGGCACAGTGGGGAATTGAACTCCCAACCCCTGGCTCTGCAGCCAGATACCTAACCAATGAAAGTATAATAGTAACACTACCCAATAATACAAGAAAATTTAGAGGAGTTCTTAAAAGATATTTTGAATATTTTCAAGCCTATTCACTCAGCTTTTGACACATTGCTTAACACACACTCTCTCTCACACACACAACTTCTCTAGGCTCCAAATGGGGATGGATATTTATGTTTATTTTGGTTTCCATCACACCTACATTTTTTTTCAAATATGAGTCTGCCTGTCCAATTTCTACATCAGCTTGCAATATATTTTGTTCTCAAGTGTGCATGAACATCCATGTTCATTTTCACATGCATTTTTATGCACATGAATATGTATACTCATTACTGTACATATTTCCTTTTTATATAAACCCACTGGTTAAGAATTTGCATGGTACTTTGCAGAGCCAGTTGCTTGGATCTGCTCTGACTTGGATGCTTCAAGCGACACAGATCTTGGGGATGTAATTTTGGCCCATCTTGTCCAGTGATAATTAATACATTTCAGTTTGTACAGACTAAGTAAGTGGGCAGGATCCTTAAAGAGATAAAACCCACTAAGGGTATGCTATATCCTGTTCTTCCTGGCTCAGATATGTAGCTGGATGGGATTGGCCAAACAAGTAAGAGAAGCAGTTAATGGCTCTTTACCATAAACCAGGATTCCAGTTGATTGGAAGAAATGGCAGTAAGACCATTAATGAAAAAGTTCTCCTTGAACCCCACTGTAATGTATAATTTTTGGCCCACATTTCATTCTCAACTCCAGGACCTCCTGGCTGAGATCAACCATGTGGAATTCTTGATTCCTTTCTAGCTGACTTGAGGCCTGGTTATGGAATTGAGATGGTTTTGGCTGCCTTCATGGATGACCTATGTTGGCAACTGGACAGGGAGTGTATGTCCCTATTCTGCTGGATTCTATGTACCATTAAGCCTGGTCTCTTTCTGGCTCATCACTCTGAGATGGGACTTGGAAGTAATGCTCTACATGAGCTTCTGTACTTTCTCCTAATTTCGGGGAAGCTGTTTTGATTCTAAACCAATTGTCTGTTGTCAGTAATGGCTTGGAAGTATGTGAATAAACTGAAGCTCAATGCAAGTAAGAAGGGCTGCTGGTCAGTTGAAAAGCAGATCATGGAATAAGAATTCAGCCTGTGCATGATGTGGTTATGCTCTCAACAAAGCTGAGGTTCACATCTTGTGCATACTACTGGACTGAGCCTTAAGCTTAGGTTATGCTGGTGGCCAGGAGTGCAAGATCAAAGCTAAAGTGCTAGTTGTGTCCATTCCTCAAAATGTGTGATCCTGCTTTGATGACTGTTAGCACACTCTACAGGGGGATATATTTGAAAAATGTTCTGAAACATCATCTGGTCCAGAATGATGCAGCCAAACTGCATCTGGTTTTAAAGAGTACATTATTCCTTTGTTACAACAGCTTCAGTCAATTTCCAGCCCAATTCAAAATGCTTATTAAGACCTATAAAGCCATATATATACTTTATAGGTCATAAAGCCTATATATTATGACTTATAAAGCCCTATAAAGACTGAGGGGGTATATGATAACACTTTTCAAATACTTGAAAGGTAGTCATACAGAGGACGGGCAGGATCTGTTCCCGATCATCCCAGAGTGCAAGACACATAATAATGGGCTCAAGTTACAGGAAGCCAGATTTCGGTTGAATATCAAGAAAAACTTCCTAACTGTTAGAGTAGTACAACAGTGCAATCAATTAGTGCTCCAACACTGGAGGCATTCAAGAGAAATTTAGACAACCACCTGGCAGATATCCTTTGATTTGTATTCCTGCATTGAGAAGGAGGTTGGACTTGATAGCCTTATAGGCCCCTTCCAACTTCATTATTCTATGATTCTGTGATAACTTGGGTCCAAGCTATCTGAAGGATCATATCTTCCTATATGTGCATCTCTCAGTTTGAAGATCTTCAAAGAAGGCCCTACTCTTGGAACCATTGCTCTTATAGGCACATTTGATGGTGACATGAGAGATGGTATTTTTGGTGGCTTCTCCCAGACCATGGGACTTTCTTCCATGGCAGACTAGGCTGGTTTTCTCACAGTTGTCTTTTCATATGGAGGCAAAGACATTTTTCTTTGAGTGGATTTTGGCAACTGAGTGGGATGCAGAAATAGGAGCTTTTAATGCAGATACTGCACTTTCCTTTTCTGAAATGTTTTAAATTATTTTAATTTAGTAGTCTTGATTATGTTCTTGATGATGATGGTGATGTTTAATTACATTTCAATATTTAAAGTATCTGTACAAAAAATCATTTTAAAGCTACCCGCTTTGGAGAAAGGTGGAATATAAATGAAATGCATAGATTATATAGGGATTTTTGTAAGCCTTTCCCCCTATTATATAACTTTCGGTACACCGTTTTCCTTACTGTATCCTTCTTTCTACATATGTTTTCTTAGTGTATTTTTGTACACCTTTCTTCACTTGTGAACAGTATTGCAGTATTCAGGAAAGGATGAAAACTTAAGTCTAATAATGTTCTGGTTTAGGATATTCTTTAAAGTATTTCCAGTTAGCCTGGTTTTTATACAAATAAGAGTCAAGTGAATTTCCCCACTTTTAATACATGTGAGAGATCCTGCTAAAGGCACATCACGTTTCATTTGGCCCTCAATATGGCAGACTGAGAAAAGCAGAACTTAGAAACATTGCCTTTTTGACCTATAACTTGTCATGTTGGCTGAGTAGTCTGGAAGTTGCAGTCCCAAAAAATGACTGCCAAGCTCTGGAGAACAATCTCAGCACCCATTGTATGCCTCTTCTCCATTCTGAGAGACACTGAAAGTGCCTTATTTGAGGGCCCCTATATAAAGTATGATATAGTGGACAGAGTTATGGACTAGGGCTCAGGACGCCTGGGTTTGAATCCCTGCTCAACCATAGAAGTGCATAGGGGAGTTAGAACATCTCACTGACCTTGAAAGCCTTATTAGAGTCACTATAAGTCAGTTTTGACTTGGCAGCACATAGCAACAACAGAATCCTAGAGAGGCACTGCAGCCGTGTTTGGACAAAGTTGACAAAGTGATCATTTCAATCCATAGCAAAACAAAATCAAACCAAGCTCACCAGCGAGTGCAGCTACAACATACTTAAAGAGCATGTAAATACACCCTAAGATTTTCTCAGTAGCAGGTGCTGTCTGAAAGATAATACATAAATATATGAATAAGAATTATGGTCCATGCAAATAGACAAAGAGACTTCCAATCTTATTTCAGTCACCCACAATGATGCCTTATTCTCCAGTGGTACACAACCCTCTTATGAAAAAGGTCAGGCAGATTTCTTGACTCGGCTGTGTGGTGCACTACAAACCAGTTTTCATTTTGGGAGTAAGATGCTAATGAAAGCATATAAATTTGTATCTATTAGTCTTTAGTCAGCATTCTGTCTATGTCTGAGGCTCAGCAAATGAATATTTTAACTGTGGCATTTAGATTGATTTTATGCTGTAACTTGTGTATATTCAAATGCGAGATTTCTATAGCTGATCTCCAGCAAAAATTAACTCAAATAAATAGCTACTTCACATATATTTGCCAGCCTTTATTGTGAAAATATTTTAGTTTAGTTTATTTTAGTTTAGTTTAGTTTTGGCCATTGAGTGTATTTACCTAAATAATACAGAAATCCGGGGCAGCAAAACCCTAGTATTAGGACTCTCAAGTAAGACATTCAAATACCCAAACCAGATGGGGGACCTTTTGTGCTACGACATCAAATCTGCTCAAGAAACCAAGCTTTAGGTCTATTGTGGATATGAGGAACATTTTGGAACCAGATAGTATTTACTTACATATTTCATTCATTTGCTGCTTTCTCAGATTCAGGGCAGCTTACAAGACAATTTAAAACAATAGCTGATTAAAACACAGTAACATGACAACATTAAAACAGAATGAAATTCAATTATATGATTGTTGTGAACCACCCAGAGAGTGCTCTAGCACTATGGGGTAGTATATAAGTTGAAACAACAACAATAATAAAATGCAATTAAAATGAAAACTTGAAAATCAATTAAAAATAGTAATGATGATGACAACTAGCACATCCATTGGGATCTTACAACTGGAGATTCTTAATTTTCAAAAGCCTGTTTAAACAAAAATGGTTTTGCAGGGAGAGAGAAAATTGAGCCTCTTTTGATAAGAAGTTCAAAAGTCTGGGTGTGGCTGCCGAGAAGGCCCTCGGTCAATTTCTCATGAGATGGGCCTCTGGAGGTGGTGGGAGCATGACAGGGGCCTCTCTCACACAGATCTTAAAACCCAGGCAGGTGTGTGGGGGAGGATACACTCTTTCAGATACTCTGGACCCAGGTCATAATCAGCACTTTGAATTGTGCCTGGGAACAGGTCAATAGACAGTGAAGCTGTTGAAGGAAGTAATATGTTCCCTAAACCATGTCATGGGCTCACTTAAAGGGAAAAAAAAATCAGCTTGTCCCAAACGCATAGTATTTCCTGAATTTTTTTCCCCCAGTGTAATCAAGCTCTAAGGCATGTATCACTGTAGATAAGTTAGACATTTCTGGGAATCGACACAACTAGTGCACCAGTTTTGACTGTTGAAATGCACCACTGGCTATTGCTAAGACCTGAGCATCCTGGCTTGGGAATGAATCCAGGAGCACATTTAAGCTGTGAACCTGATTTTTAGGGCAGTGTAACCCAATTCAGCACAGACTGAATCTCTGCCTTTTGATTGACAAGGAAAACCTTGGTCTTCTCAGGATTAAGCTTCATGTTCACCCACATTTGATCCATTAATGACTCCAGATTGGTTTAACATTGAAAGAATGTCCTCAGATTGAGATGTAAAGGAGAAGGAGAGTTGGGTGTTGTCAGCATATTGGCAGCACCAAACTCCAAAACTCCAGACAATCTCTTCCAGTGGTTTCAGGCATACATTAAATAACAGAACCCCAAGGGACAATATAAACTAATGGCCATGGTGTCAAACAGGCATTCCCCAACACATGCATCTGAGATTGGCCCTTCAAGGGTGAAGACAGTGCCATGAAGTCCCATCTCATAAAGAATACTATGGTTTATTGTGGTTGCTGAGAATTAACAGGCGGTATACTCCCTCTGTTCAGATCCTAGCATAGCTCTATTGCCAAAGTGACGATAGCTGTTTCTGTCTCAAAGTCAGGTCTCTCTCTGCCAGGCCTTCTCTGGCTGCTTTCATGGACCAGGATAGACAAGGGTTCAGCATGCAAGGGGTGCCTGCACTTCTTCAAGGATCCTGTCCATATCCTTAGGCTATGTTATCAATCTGGATCACAGTAAGATGGATACACCTGAATTTTCACTGTGTTCCCTTCCTCTCTTGCCCACCCCCATCTGTCAACATGTCCTGTAGGCTACATGTGCCCCCCAGTGCAGGTTCGCAGCATCCCGAGCCCCAACCCTTGACCCCAGCACTCCTAATTTGTTTTACAAAAACAAAAAACCTTACTGTCATACCTTCCAGGAGGCACAGGGGAAGTTTCATGTTATTGAAACTCCAGTACTGGGGGAAAAGAAATTCTGTCAGACAGCTTTAGTATCCACCCTCTCATTGGCTTGTTTGGCCCAGCCAATCCCAGTCCTTGGAGGGCTATGAAGGGGAACAGAGTGTGGCTGAGGGAGTTTTGAGTTGAGGTTTGAATATTAGACCGTTTTTGAATGAGGTCATGAAGAAGGTTGGATGTGGCTAGCTAGAGGAAGAGAGATGTTTATGAGTCAGTTTAGGTGTGGTTTATGAGAGAAAGGGGAATGTAAGCTTGTGTCTGGAGTGTGATGTAACAGCAAATGAAGCTGTATCAAAGTTCAGGGAAAGTGTATAACCACCCAGATACTATAGCTTGTACTGTCAGTACAGTGCTTTATAGTTTAGTACCTTGTTACAGCCTTGTGAATAAAAAGTTATGTGTTCCTGCTACCCTTGGTCTCAGTACAACTGGATGAGGAATATGTGGATTTCTGCAATACCACCATAAACCCTTAGAGACACACAAGTGACATCTTTGGTGAAATCTCTTTCCCATTTCAAAGCCCTGTGCTGGATTGAACGCAGAGGAGTGAATTAGGATGTAGGGATGTACCAGAAAATAAGAAGGGGGCTACCAAAGAGTGAGCTCAGCTTACCTGAGCTTGCCACAAGAGTTCCCTCTGGGGATAAAGGAGGTGGAAGTCAAACACATGGTTGAATTGTCCTGTATCCAGAAAAAGTATAGGGGCTTTTAACATTTTTTGTGCATGGGGGGGGGGAGTTAAGAGGCTCAGGGGAAGGTGTGCCCCCTCAACGTCTAGAAAAGCTGGGTGTGGTCTCTGGACCACTATTGCCTTCCCTAGTGTGTATGGGAGGGGGCAGAAAGAGAAGAAATTGCATTACTTCTTCAGCTTGGGAAATACCTGCTTGAATGGACAGTCATTCATTTACTTTGCTTCTGGTACATATATTGATGCATGCTTGGAACAAAACTATCTGCACTCAAGGGCTAAGATCCACCAATATGCATTGTGACCTAGTGGCAATAGAGCAGGAACTTTCTTCCTGTCCTGATGCAGCCCTCTGTGACACCCCAAACCTGCTCCAAATAATTTTCTAGCCAGCATCTCAAGGCTGAATGATATTTGCCAAGTCTGGGGAAAGGAGAGAGATCCTGTGTTCATACATCATTGGATTCTAGCCAAGGAGAATTTTCCATTCCATGATAACAACTGAACAGCACAAACATATATTTCTATCTCCTGCCTCTCAAAATGCAAGACAAAAATAGATGGATTTGGCCCCATCTGCTTTCCATCCTTCAAATCTGAGACATGGAAAATTCTGACAGACTTTGCCTTTTTTTTTTTTTTAAACTACTGTGAGTATCCATTTATTTGGAAGCAACTCAGTAGATTCAACAAATAGAGATGGACATGAATTGAACTATGAACTGGAAAAAAACACGAACTGGGCTGGTTTGTGGTTCAGTTCATGCAACCTGTTTTGCCAACACAAAACAAAGCACTGAACTTTTTTTTCTCCTCGGCCCTTTGTTTTGCTTTGGCAAAATGGATGCCAACCTGCCCTCTGCTCTCTGCCCTGTGGCCTCCCTACCTGGTCCTGCCACCTTCTGCCCCTCCTCTGCCATCAACACTGTTGTCATTTTCAGAGAGAGCAGCCCGACCTCCTTTCCAGGAGCTGGGCCTTTCATCTCTGTGCATGTGCCTGCCTATCAGCTGATAGGTGTCCACATATGCAGAGACAAAGGCCCAGCTCCTAGCAGGGAAGCCAGACCACTATCTCTGAAGATGGCAGGAGCAGCAGAATAGGAGGAAGAGATTGTGTGTCAGGACCACGTAGGGAGGCAATGGGGCCAGAAGGAAGGGGGGGGGCGTTGGCAGAGGGGACAGAAGCAGTAGGTTCCCCTCTCCCCAGGCATGAAACAGAAAAATGAACTGCAAACCAGTTCATTTTTCTGGGTGCTCATGGTGGTTCATAGTTCATTTTTCCAGTTCATGCCCATCTCTACAAACAAATTCAATTTTCAAGAAACCTTTGCCCAAATCTGCAAAGTACATGCATGCCTTTATATCCTTACCTAAAAGGAGAGATGGTATTTTAAAGACTTATCTGGTAAGAAGAGGCCACTATAAATAATATTTGGAATACTTTCTGAGATGCTGCCATTGAAGAAAGTGTGAAAAGCTTACAGGCCCTGTTTTTAACTGATAACAATACACATGTGAGTGTTACATTTTCTTCATGTTCCATTTTCCTTCTGTGTTTCAGTCACACACTAAACAATTTTATTGGGAGACTCCTGTGTAATGAAAACCTAGCCAAATGACTTGAGAAAGATGCACATTTTCCTTCTTGCCCCTGGCAAACAGGAAGAAGTCAAGACTAACAGGAGAGATATTCTCCTATTATTGCAAATTTATTTTCCATAACAAGAAACTGCCACTTTGCTGAGGATCCTGTATTTTGATGATAAAGATTAAAATATGTTGCTTTTATCATAAATGCCCTGCATATTTATTGTTTCCCTCTTCCACAGCAATGTACAATATGTATAACCATATATTTATCATTGTACACTGAAAACAGAAATAATCCTATTTTTAATGTAAAGAAAATAAGAGAATAAAAGATGAGAATGCCACAGTAAAACTAATAGCATAATCATTTTGAGTACCCCTAGGAAAGTCTCTGAGCCACATAGGCTGAAACCAAGATCTGACAGATATGTTTGCAATACTATTGCTCTTAAGGAGCCATCTTCAACTAACTAGATATCGAATATAAAGAATCATCATCATAATCATGGACCATCAATTCAATTCTGACTTATGGTGACCCTTTCCAGAGTTTTCTAGGAGGAAAAGTGGTTTAACATTGGTTGTTGTAGGTTTTTTGGGCTGTTTGGCCGTGTTCTGAAGGTTTTTCTTCCTAATGTTTCACCAGTCTCTGTGGCCCACATCTTCAGAGGACAGGAGTCAGAACTCTGTCTGTGCTCTGGTGCAGTTTGTGGGATAGTTGAGTATTTATAGCTGTGGGATCAGCTTTTGTCCTTTTCAGGAGATTGGGTGATTATGGTGATCAGCATGTTTTTTGTTGTGGGTGTATTATTGTGATAAGGGGAAGAGATGATCTGTCACTGTGATTGATGGGTGTCGTTAGCTGGTCTTTTGTGTGCAGTGATCACGGGTCCTTGTGGCTGGGTAGAGTTCGTTGACCTTTCGCAGGCTGTATTTTTTCAGTGCTGGGAGCCAGGCTTTGTTGAGTTTTAGACTTTCTTCTTTTTTGTTGAAGCTCTGCTGGTGTTTGTGGATTTCAATGGCTTCCCTGTGCAGTCTAACATAATGATTGCTGGTGTTGTCCAGTACTTCTGTGTTTTGAAATAGAATTTCATGTCTAGCTTGTTTCAGGGCATGTTCAGCCCGAAAAACCTACAACAACCATCGGATCCCGGACATGAAAGCCTTCAATGTTAAACATTGGTTTAACATTATTTTCTGTGGTTGCCCCAGGACTGTGCAACTTGCCCAAGGCCACACAGGCTGGCTCTACTCACAGGAGACACAGTGGAGAATTGAACTCTTAGTCTTTTGCTTTGTAGCCAGATAGCTAAACTACTGAACTATCCAGCCAGCTGTGTATAAAGAAGAGATTACCAGAAATTCAGTATATGTCAGGTTTCAACTGTACTTCATGAGTAGGTTCAAGGAAATGTCAAATAGCTTCAGAAAGGCAGCCAACTCTGTTGAAATATATGTAAATTAGATCTTATATGGATGGCAACTAGCTTGGCAAGCACTTGGATTCATCAGGACTGGCTCTTATCACTTAACATCAAGTGAGTTCTACTCAAGAGACCTGAAAGTTCACATCCGGGAAACTAATCTGGAATTTTGTCAGAATAAGCAAACAATTCATGGTAACTTCCTCCAGTAAAGGGCTCAGTCACATTTTAAAAAATATTTTTTTTAACTCCTGGGATGGAAGCCATTTCTTTGACTTCTGTATCATTATCCATATGCCACATAGCATTATGTTTACTAGTGTAACTTTACCTTTCCTTGAAGCTTGACTGGGGCTCTCTGTGCACCTTCTTTTTAAAAGAAATCTCCAAGTGTCAGAATCATTGCTTCAACTATAAAGTAACAGCATCAGTCCAAAGGATAGCTGACATTTTTGTTGCCATAGAAACCAGTCCTGATGTTACTTGGGCTTGCCTAGCTCCCTGTTTACCATACATCTTAGCTGGTATTGAGCACACTCCCCTTTTGTTTCACAAGGAATTACATTAAAATACAGTTCCTTTTTAGTGTAGTTAGTTCCCATTCTGCTCCAAGGAGGATTATAGTATGTTAAGACACATACTAAAGAAAGTGCAAAGTGATGATAACATTACTATATGGTTTATGTGCATTCTTTGAAAAAAAACAACCCCAAGAGTGAGAGAGTGAGGAAGAAATATATAATGAATATATTCTACTTGTATCTGCTCTAATAAATTAGATTCTACATTATCTGCATTAAATCATATTTTTCTGTTTGAACAAGACAGGGTTTCCTTTACTGGTGGTCAAAGCAGAGACACTTATATGAATAATAATAATAAAATCATATTTTAAAGGTGCTGTTTTTTCTACATAATATATAAAATCTTTATATTATGGCCCAAATCCTATTGCTTGGAGTAGTAAAGTAAAATGCTAAAATAAGTCACAATTAGGCCCATTTGAATCAATGGAATTTATGGAGGAGTTGACTCACCAAATGCACAGTGATTCAGATGGGCCTGCTCTAGTATGATTTACTGTGGTAAACAATAGGATTTTGACCAATGTGTAAAGTAGTGGTTCTTAACCTTGGGTTACTCAGGTGTTTTTGGACTGCAACTCCCAGAAGCCTTCACCACCAGCTGTGCTGGCTGGGGTTTCTGGGAGTTGCAGTTCAAAAACACCTGAGTAACCCAAGGTTAAGAACCACTGGTGTAAAGCACTGTCAAACGTTTTCATTCACAGTTGCACCATTGACATAAAAAAAATCTCACCTGTGACCAAAGTATGAACATTTTAATGGACAGTTGAGGAACATGCAGCTCTCCAGATGGACTGCAACACCCATTGTCCTTTACATGGGGATGGTGGAGTAGGGATAGAGGGAGCAGTAACACAACAACATCTGGAAAACTATTCCTCCTCTCATTTATTTATACCCATGTTTGCACTATGTAGATCAATGTAATTGATAGATGTAGTACCTGCTAGACATGGGGACGAATAAAAAACCAGATTGCAATATTTGTAAAAAATTGCTGATTCATTAAATATTCATCCCTTCGTATTCATCAGTTCCAGAGACCCAGACGAATATGAAGGGATGAATATTGCCCCATATTGCTAGCCTTACCTCTCTTCCTATGGCCTTCCCATTCTGCTTATGGGCCTGCTGATCAGCTGCCAATAGGCAGCCAGGCAGCCAGCCCCACAGCCACTCAACCCCACAGCTTATCCACTGCCCCCTTCCTCTCCCTACCTTAGCTGCTGCCACCATCCGGCGCCGCCATCATCGATTGCCGCCCACTGTGGTGGCCTCCACAGCCACGGCCTGCAGTAAGGGACACTGGCTGCCCTTTGCAAAGATGGCGGCTGTGGCTTCATTTAGGGGAGGGAAGCTGCAGCTGCTATCTTTGCAAAGGGCAGCCTGGATTCCCTTAGCCTGCCTTAAGGGAATCCAGGCTGCCCTTTGCAAAGATGGAGGCTGCAGCTTCCCTACCCTAAATGAAGACACAGCCATCATCTTTGCAAAGGGCAGCCAGTGTCCCTTACTGCAGAGCAAAGCGGCAGAGGCCAGTTGGAGACCGCGGCAGCAGCAGCGACAGCGGTGGGGGTGGGGGCGGTGGGGGGCGGCAGCGGCAGGTGGTGGTGGTGGTGGTGGTGCGGCGGTGGGGGTGGGGTGGCGGTGGGGGGTCAGGGTGTTTTTTTGACAGCCTCTGGCTGTCTAACCCCCCACATGAACCAACAAATAAATTTGTGCTTCATCAGTTCATGGGGGGAGCTTCGTGCTTCGGGATTCATCAACTTTGATGGATCACGAAGCAGGACAAATTTCCAAAATGGCGATTCGTCCCCATCTCTAGTACCTGCTATTCTGGCTCTAATTTTCCTATCCCTGCATGCTGAAATGTCTATCTGTGTGCATGTGACTGTGTACATGCATGTAGGTGTTTGGATATGAGTGCACGTGAGAATGTATGTACAGCCTTTGTGGGACATGTGGTCTCCATGCCTCCTGCTTCTTAGAAATAAATAAACAAATACATTTCTTTATTTGGAATGCTGTGCCAGATGTTCAGTATGAGTGTTGAACACTCACCCACTCCACCGTCATATAAACGCTTGCATTGAGATAGGTGAAAATGGAGATGAGTTCTTTGAAACAGTTACTTGCCAGCAGAGCTGATGGAACCAGAGAGATCTAGGTGCTACACCATGCAGAGTGCATAGTAAATTATTTTCCAAACAAAACCAAGCAATACGAAGAGGCATATTTTTAAAAAATGCGGATTTCAGGCAAAAACTGCCTGTTGTTTTGAATTTCTTGAGTGTGACTAGCAGGTTAATTTAGCATGCCCCGTTGCATCAGTTTGTTGAGTTATGCTTTGTAGCAAGCTGTCGCACTGTAGAAAGCATGACGTATCATCCCAGTGAGGCATGAAATTAGAAAGATGTGCCTTGCTGGGTGAACCCTGGATCAACCACACTTGATTTTCAGTTAAACCACTATGTTATTCCTGCTTAAACCTTGCAAAAAAAAACAAATAAAAAGAAGAGCCATTTCTAGCTCAGCAGTCCCATGAGCTGGCTTCACACAAGTAGGTTCTAACTGGCTATGTGGCTAGATCCATATAGATAAAACAGCAGAGAAACGAGTTTTTGTCCAATGGCTAGTAATCTCTCTCTACCAAGCATTCTCAAGTGTCCCAGAAAGTAATAATCCCAAGAGTTCTTTGATGGAACCCTTGACATTAAATAGGGATGTACAAAGGTCTTCTAATCCAGAGGTCGTCAACGCCCGGTCCGCGGCCCAGTGCGGGTCTGTGGCCTGAGCTGGACTGGGCCGTGGAGACAGACTTCCCCCCACTCCCCTCCCCACAGCTGCTTTGCGCGTGCGCGTGCCAGCATGAGCGCTCCCCCACCCCTTCACGCATGCGCCTGAGCGAAGGGGTGGGCGGGCACATGGGCAGGCGTGCAGGCGCTCCTGCGCATGCGCAAAGGGGTGGGGGAATGCTCACGCCGGCGCTGGTGCATGTGCATACTCCCCCACTGCTTCACGCATGTGCCCGAGAGAGCGTGCACCTGCGCGAGCGCACGGGGGGGGTGCCCTGCCTTTCTCAGAGGCTCAGCCGGTCCACGGTCCCCAAAAAGGTTGGGGACCGCTGTTCTAATCCATTCTGTGCCTAAATAAAGGACCCTGTGCCCAACCTGCCCTGTGCTCCTTTGGTGACACACTGATCCAATCCTTGTTTGTGTCCACAATGGTATTTTTGCATTTCCAGTTCTCCATGAAAGCCCCCTTCTTGCAAATGGGGAAAAATAAGCAACAAGCCCAGGTCAAAACTGAATGGTACAGGGAAGGACAGAAGGGTAGCAGTGGCAATCTGCATAGTTGGGTGCTCTGTTTTAGTTTTAATTTTTTCCTGCCACCAGGAGACAATCCCAATCAGTTTCCTTAGGCAAGCACAGAAAAGGAAATGAATGAAGAATTTTACAAGAGCAATGGGCATGCAACTCTTTGATTCCTTCTTAAAAGGGCAAAACAGGGAACCTGCTTTCTACACTTTCCATCCTTTTTCTCTTCTCCCACTCTTACTGTTCCCTGGATCTGAAATTCCACAACATTGCCCTAATTTAATTAATGTCTTTGCAATAGAAAAGCCAAAAAAAGAAGTTTATTTCTAAGCTAAAGAGCATACAGTATATTTCTTCTTCTTCCTTTGTTTTTGTTTCTCTTTCTCCACTTCTGATTAAGATATGCCAGTGCCAGATTAACATGAAGAATCTGTGGGGCTTTTACTCCACCCCATGGATAACCAGTAGCTCTTTGCTCCACCCTATGGTCACCCTGGAAATACATAGATAGCCTCTTCATTTTGTATTTACACATTTGTATTTACAAGTTTAAAAAATGTAGCAAATATCTCCAAATTTTAGTAATTTCCAACACACACATAAAAAGCAAACAAACAACATGTTCACCTGGTGTGATTAAATTGGGCAATGGTCCAGTATGTTCCACAATACAATCCTATAGAGGTACATTCCTATGAAAAGATATTTGAAAGGAAGTCCTAGTTATTACGATAGGGTTGCCTGGAATCCTGAACCCTGCAGGTACAGGGCTGAAGGTATAATATTGGCAGTCTTAAATAGAGCAGTTGACTAGAAGAAATGTTATTTTACCTTATTCATCTCTGACAAATGCAGAAAAGGACAAATGGATGCTAGAACAATCCAAATCAACAATCTATCCAGATACTCATACATGTTGTGAATCAGAAGCATTTGTAATGTTAAAAATGTGCAGCATGGAAGAATTTCAATTACAAGAAAACACATAAGCACCATTTAGCATAGTGCAATATTATTAAATGTATCCATGTCTTCCACAGAATTCCATAATAATGTAATGTCTTTCAGAAAAAAAGGAATTATCATACTGAATGTGCACTTTAAGGAAATCTAATAAATTATGCACTTTACGGAAACTTCATAAAATTGTATTTCAAGCAATCCTCACGTTGCTTTTCACAGATGGAAACGTCATGCAGTTGGCATTGCATTCCTCATTTTCTTGCATTTGTAAAGGTGAACTGACATGAAGTTTGGTTAATTTTATATATGTGCCCCTAGTTTTTCCAATCTCCTTTTAAAGTTTCCATGCTAATAAATGTATATTTGAGGATTTAGAGTGAATTAGGGGGCAGAGCTTGACTTCCGACTAGGAATCTTATTAAAGCATTGCCCCAGGGAAGAGTTTTTAATGCAGCATAAATTATCATGTCAGTTTTCAGAGACAGCATAGTATTTGCTCTCTCTCTTTTTTTGCCCTTTCCTCCTCCTGTTAACTTCAGAATAACACAGTGTCTAAGCTTTTTGATATTAATGAATACACACACACACACACGTATGCACACCCATAAATATGTGTGTGTGCATATTTGTGCAAGTTCTCTTCAGGATTTACCTTAGTGAGGTTGTCCCTACTTATTCAAATTGTGAACAACCTATCAAAATATAATTTTAAGGCCTGCACATGAACACTTAGGATATAGTCTTGAAACTCCAAAGATGTCATGTTCTCTCCAAAGATTAGTATGGTACTTACTATAGACACATTCCATTCAGTTCTTCCAGAATGTTCTTGTTTACTAAAAAATTCAGACTCTCTATTATGGTAATATCTTTATTTAGGACAACATCTACAAATGCACAGAATAGCAAGCTAACTTTCAAGATATCTTTATTTGGCAAGGACTGGAATCCAGTACTGTGTCACTACCAGAGTAGGGCCATTGAATCAGTGGGGATGTGGTGAGTCAAATCCTCCATAAATTTCATTGAGTCGATGGGCCTATTCTAGGTAGGGGGGAAGAGGTGGAGAAAGAGGAAAAGCAGACAAACAAACAAAAACAAAACAAGACCAAGAACTCTTTATTTTCCCATCTTGTCTTGACATGTGATGGAGGGGGAAAGTTGAGAGGTATCCCAATGTGGCTCTGTTAAGTGAGGTACTGGTGTTTGGCTGGAGCCAAGGTAGCCCCTTTGTTTGTTGAAAAGAAAGAAGCAAGGAAAGTTTGGATTCCCTACTGTTGTAAGCATAAAGTTCAGCTATAAACTCAGGCCTGTCTCTACCCTATTCTGTGCTGTGTATTACTTGTTAAAAATGTTGAGTCATATTGCCTTTCTGAGATGCTGTTTTTTATGGGTCAGCAAATGGATGTTTAAGGCCCTGAATAATGTCTGAGTCAATAATCCTGGAGGAATTTTTTTCCTCACTGAAGTGGATTCCAGAAATGAGCTGTTCCCTTTCATTGCCCTTGGAAAGAAAGAGAAAGAGATTGTATGCTCCTTCATTTCCATTCTTTCTCTCATCAGTCATCGTCTGGGGCTGACTTTATAATAGAACCAGAAAATAGTTAGCTATTGAATTCTAATATTGACACTAAATAATACTTCATTTCCTTGCCACTACGTGTAAGAACTCAAACAGCTAGGCATCACCCGAATAAGGATAATGTGGAGCTGTTCTTTGTATAGCCGAATATTCTGAAAAGCAAGCAAGAAGCATTTCAGGCCTAGCTGTCTATTGCTCTATGATCTTATGCCAGACAGGAATAGCAGAATTCTCAATTGTTATCTTTCCAGTTCCATTCCAGAAGGAGGAACTATCTCAAGCTCAGAGAGAGAGACTCAAGTCTGACCCATCAAAGGGAAAAAAGGAAATACATCACATCTTCCGCTCCTGCACAAAACAGGACGTACATAAAATTTAGATATTACTATTATAGTTATAGGTGTACATTTAAAATTAATTATTGCAATTTAAGCAGAAATGTAAAACAGGAACATAATGTCTAGCTTACTTGTGTGCTTCTGAGTCTACTGTGCAGGTGCTATTAAACTGCTGATGGGCAAATACGTCAACTGTGATAGTTCAACCCCAGTTTTCTTCCTCTGTTCAGAGTGAGTGAGTGTCATTATGGCATCCAGCTCATTGATAACACACACAAAAATGGCTCAGTAAATTAATTCACTCAGTAAATTAAGTGCACATCCATTAGCAGGGATGACTACATGAGGCAAGGTATGAGGTAGGTGTTCATACAGCAAGGCCATAATCCAGTGCATATACAATTGAGGATTAATTTCACTGCCCTTAAAAAGTGCAGGAAGCTATGAAGGTCCAGTGGGGGATCAAAATATGCAAATGGGCACGCCATATATTAGGAACAATGAAAATGTCACATAGTAGTTACCATGTTTTCAGCTTCTCCAGAATTTTTCATTGGGCTAGATGTAAATTAAACTAGGTGGGAAGCAGAGAGAGAACTGTATCTTGATATTGCATCAAACAAAGTCTATTAAATTTAGTGAGATGCACGCATTCATTCATTCATTCATTCATTCATTCCATTTTTACCCCGGCCATCTAGATTCGGGAATCTACTCTGGGCGGCTTACAAAATATAAAGATAAAAACAGCATTAAAATAACACTGATGATAAAAGCAGAAAAATCAATAAAGAAAACAGGATCCAAGATGGGATAAAGAAGCTATGTAATGGGAGAGGGGAAGGCCTGCCGGAAGAACCAAGTCTTCAACTTGTTTTTAAAAATTCCCAGCGAGGGTGCCAGTCAAATCTCCGGGGGTAAGGTGTTCCAAAGATGAGGGGCCACCGCCGAGAAGGCCTGGGTTAAGCCCCTCAACCTTCCGGTCTGGCTTGATCGAGTGACATGAGTAGAGCTAGGTTGGGACAGCCTCTCTGCCAGGTATCGAGGCCCTAAACCGTTTAGGACTTTATATGTAAGCATTAATACCTTGAAATCAATGCAGAAACGAATGGGTAACCAGTGTAAGGCCCCCAGAGTGGGGAAAATATGTTGATATCTTTTCACCCCAGTTAATAATCTGGCGGCTGTGTTCTGGACCATTTGTAGGTTCCGCATCAGTCTCAAAGGCAGCCCCATGTAGAGAGGATTGCAGTTGTCTAATCTTGAGACTACGAGTGCATCGACCAGAGTGGTGAGCAACCCGACATCAAGATAGGAGCGCAGCTGGGCAATCCACTGAAGGTGTAAGTGGGCGGGGCGGACCACAGACGCCATGGTAAGCGCTGGGTCAAGATGGACCCCAAGCTGTGGACCACACTCTTCGTGGTGAGAGTTACCCCCCCCCCCCAAAAGAGAGCGAGCTTCCCAAACCACATGCTAGGATTAGATTCCATGATATTAAAGGAATTCATATTGGATGGCTCTCTGTAGTGTATGAGTAGCATAGTACAATGTGTTAATGTATCCATGAAGTAGCTCTGGACTTTTTCTTATTGATTTATCACCGTCATCATCATCATTATCATCATCATCATCTCATAAACTATGATATCTCAGTAAGTTAAATTTCTGACTCTGGATCCAGAGGTCTGTGTTTCCTGTGAGATGCATCTGCCGCTTTAGCCTTGGGCAAGCTACACAGTCCCAATGTGCCCCCCCCCACAAAAAAAGGATGATAACCCACTTCTGATATAGTATACTAGAAAACCCTAGAAGGGGCTGCCATACGCTGGCATCGACTTCACAATGCTTGGTTAGCATCACTACTAAATTATATATTATCATTACTAAATTATAACCCAATTCCCAGATGGACGACATGGGTTTTCTGCATCACCCTTCCTTTCCTGGCCAAGCAGAAACATGTCTGTTTCAAAGAAGAACCAAATGTAGAGAGAGAGAGAGTTTGTGGTCTATGCCTCTTTGTGTGAAGAATGGGAATGTGAAATCCAACCCATAGCTGCATCAGTTGTAACTTTAAAACAACAACCTTATTGCTTCCTGCCTCATCTAAGACAAATGTGCCTGGCGAAATTTGTCTTGCCTATAACTTTACATCTAAGAGAAACCTCCTGACAAATCCCATCTTGCCACAAACATTTGGACTTTGGGTACTTGCTTTGAAGAAGTGGGATTTACCCATGAAAGTTTGCATGTTGTATGATTTTTTATTTTTTATTAGTGGCCTATAAAGGTATAGTCTATTCTTGCATCATTATCAAGTCACTGTTAGCAGTCTCAGTATGCAATCATAGAACTAATCAATCTTCAAACTTTCTGCTTTTAAGGAATCACTCCACCTTAAGGTATGGTCTAGAACAGTGGTCCTCAACCTTGGGCCTCCAAATGTTCTTGGACTTCAACTCCCAGAAATCCTGGCCAGCAGAGGTGGTGGTGAAGGCTTCTGGGAGTTGTAGTCCAAGAACATCTGGAGGCCCAAGGTTGGGGACCACTGGTCTAGAACCTTCTATTCCTTATACAAAATTCTAAGAAGTGTGGTTATTTTATGTGGATAAATGGCCAGGTCTATGTGGCTTTTCCATTGCGTTATTTGAGTTTGGTCCACACTACCTCATGCCTGAATATTGCTTTATTTCAAGGAAACTTGCCTGCCACTGTTAATCCTCTCATCAGGGAATCCCTGGGGAGTCTCCAAAGAAGCCCAGGGTTCACTTCTGAAACTATAATGTTTGAAAACCTGTATGTCCTGACTTCGCATGGATACTGTTTTGCATTAGAAAACAGACCCTAACAGAGCACTTTGAGGTTCAGACTACCCATTAATTCTCTGCATAGTGTGTCAGTGAAGGTAATACATGAGAGCCATAGAACCCAAATACAAACCCCATGTGGTCTTCAAAAGGCCTCTTGCTATTTTTCATAATGGAGTGCTAATTGGAATTGAGTAACTAATTCACAGAGAAATAATTTATTCAGTGCGTCCACAGCCTCTTTTGCCATTTGTAAATTGTCTGCTGGTAGCTCGTGGGCATTATTCTTTTTTACTTACTGACTTAACTTTCATGAGTAAATCATGGCCTGTTGTATCAACTCAAGCAGTTAATCATGAATCCCAAGTAGTCAAGCTGTGTCAGCCATGTAGATCATATATTTTATTTTATTTTTACTCACTGATTATAATGGCATAACTCAATTAATCAAGTTTTCCTGCTCATGCTGCATAATTCACTTTGTGCAAACATTTGCTATTGTTTGCTTAACCTTTCATTTATTGTGCATGTGTCTCTTATAAGAAATATAAACAAGAAAAAAGTTTCCCTTCATTGGTTGTTGTGGGTTTTTTGGGCTGTTTGGCCGTGTTCTGGACACGTGTTCCAGAACACGGCCAAACAGCCCAAAAAACCCACAACAACCATCAGATCCCGGACGTGAAAGCCTTCGAGAACACATTTCCCTTCATTCTTGAACATTTTACTGTTTGCTCTTGAGAGGCAGTGTGCCCAAATGCTTAGAAGAGCAATTCTACATCATTGTGGATTGTCTCACACCCACTTTATATATGATGAACAAAAATTTGAAAATGTTAGTTAAGTGGCACATGTGCTCCTTTCTTAGTGGACCACAGAATGTCAGGGAATAGAAAAGGGCTGTGTGTGCCTAGAATTTTAACAAATGAAAGAAGTATTTTAAAAGATGGTGACTCAGAAAAATTGCTAGCATTTCACAATGAGTGCGAGCAAAGCGTATGTAGACTTCAAGATGTGGAAATAAGACCTGAAATGCCCCAGATACGTACACACCGGCTGAAATCCTGTTGCTTGGGGTAAGAAAATTGGTATCTTTCAGTCCAATTCCAACCAGTAAATACTGCTGCACTTCTCGGGAGCATGCACAAACACTGGCTTGGTGCATGTGTGCGTGCCCCCAAGAATTGCAGTGGGGGCCTTTTTTTTATTTAGTTAGGCATGGATTGAACCTTACACATTTTTCTTACACTAAGCCACAGAATTTCAGCCACTGAGATGTGGTTGCATCCTGTCAACTGGCCAAGTTATTTTAGCCCTTGAAACAGTAAAATCCACAAATCCTGCTTCTTCATACAGTAAACAACACAATAAACAATAAATTGAAAAGTAACAATTTGCTGCCCTTTCATGACAACCCAAATCAACCGCCTGTGGCGACCACCTCACTCTGCCTAATAGCAGGGCTTGTCCTGCTTGCCTGCTGCCTTTATGGTATCAATTACTTATTTTTGTCAGCAGATGAAGTTAATTGTTGAAAAAAGAGATCTGACACAGAATCAAGTCTAATCGACCCAGCCATTGTGGGAAATTGTAGGGAAAAAACAGAGTAGTGGGTGGCCTGTTATCTTTTGTCTCTCCCAAAAGACTGAGACTGCTACAATTATGATGATGAGGTTGATGTTGATGATTAAGAGAACAACAAACACTGTGCAATAATATCCAATTTTGAAGCAATTTGTACCTGTATCTATGCATAAATGTGTAACAAAGAGTGGGGGGTATGGGTTTTTTTTTGGGGGGGGTTGCATAATATTAACACAGTAACAATGTTAAAATAGCACAAACCCCAATTATGACCCAGAGTGTTTCAATGTATATAATTGAAGCTAAACACAAAGCAGTACAGAAATCTATTCAGCACAGTAATAAACCAAAATTGAAAGACATTTCATTCTGCATAATTGTTTTTTTTAAAGGAAGAAAAGAAACCTCCACTTAGCTCTCTCATTTTTAACTTCTTGCATTAAAATACACAGTGCTGCATGTAAATGTCACTGGCTGGTAGCACTACAGCTTGCAATTGAGTAGACGGAGAGCCCAAAGCAACCACTGCAATGTTCTGTAGTGGCAGATACTGATTCTTATGGAACTGCTTAGTAGGATGCTATTGTGAATGCCTTCAGAAGTTATACAAAGACAAAAGAAAATTAACACCTCATTGGTGCCAAAAACCAATCCTGAAGCTAGGCCAAAGAAGTCCAGACAATCCGCTTCATCCAGGCATATCTGTAACAGTCTAGACACTCAAATATGTTGCCCCCCCCCCGAGGGTATGTGCAACTGGATGATCACTTTTATAGACCTCCTAATCCCAAATGGATTTCATAAGGAGCATGTGAAACATCACCTTTTGTAAAGTAACACCCACTCAAGGAAACAGTCACTACTCCTTGGATGCACCTGATGAATCCCCCTATGGCTAGCTCTTACCTGGGCACCTGCAGCAGTCTGAACACCCTCAGTTGCCTCATCCACATCATTAGGCTGCCACAAATGAAAACAAACAACCCCACGTCAACAGTATCCAGATGGCTTTATGAATCAGCCATGGTGTGAAGTTCAGCTGAAATGCAAATATCTTAGAACAATTATAGGAAATTTCCACGAGTCAGGGCACTCCTTCACATGACAGGATCCCAGCAACACCTTATTATGACAATCATGTGCCATCAAATAATTCTCACTTATGGCAACCGTTTCCAAGGTGTTCTAGGTATAGAGTACTCAGAAGTGCTCCCGTAAACCCCAAATCCAAATGCTTGGTTTTGTTACTGATACCAGTCATTTAAAATATATATATATATATTTGGGGTATGTGGAAGGCAGGATTGCTGTGGGGCCTAAAACACGCTAAAATTGCCTCTCAGGGTTCTGAGCCTATTTTTAAAATATATTTTTAAAATCGGGGTGTGTGGATGCTAGGGCACCTCTGGGCTCCATGTTGCCCTCTCCTTTTGCAGAGCATCATTGCCAGCAGCAGTATCCCCTGTTGTATCTGGTCTTGCACTGCTGATGTCTAAATTAATAAGCTACCACTGTATCAGAAATAAATAAGAAGTCCAGGTTACTGTTTACCTCAGGAACCGTCTTCTGCCTCTGTGATGAGAGAGAGGGAAGGCAAGCAGCAGGGCCGTTACTGAGGCAACATGAGGTGGAGATTTCCAGTGGGACTGCATGGTTGCCTCCTATGAAAATTGGCCCCTAGTCCAACTAGCTCTACTAATTGAATTCCACTGTGTGAGATAAACACAGAGAGGTCTTGAAAGCACAGTTCTCTCTCATGTCCACCTCCCTGGGAACTAAATCTTGATGGGGGGAAGAGTGTGTGAAGAATTCAGTGTGACTTTAATAATTAAAAAAATAAACTTCCTTGTATTACGCAGCAGATAAAATGGTTAAGTCAGGAATAGAGATGGGGGTATTCGTATTCGTATACGAATACCCCCACACAGGTTGACATAACGAGGGTCGCCCCCCCCGGGCCGGACTGTCCACTCACCCTTCTGCTGCTGCTGCAGGCTCCAGACTCCCTTCCTATTGCTCCGGAGCTCGTGGTCGACTAGCCACTC
Organism: Intellagama lesueurii; assembly: GCA_037013535.1. Taxonomy (NCBI): domain Eukaryota; kingdom Metazoa; phylum Chordata; class Lepidosauria; order Squamata; family Agamidae; genus Intellagama; species Intellagama lesueurii. The sequence goes on along the minus strand of JBAJHW010000004.1, from coordinate 171,008,012 downwards.
CTGGCAGGAGGCAGGACGACAAGTGTCCCTGCCAGGTCAAAGAGTGGCTAGTCGACCACAAGCTCTGGAGCGATAGGAAGGGAGTGTGGAGCCCGCAGCAGCAGCAGAAGGGTGAGTGGACAGGGGGCTGGACCCTCGTTATGTCCACCTGTGCGGGGGCATTCATATTCATATACGAATATGAATACCCCCATCTCTAGTCAGGAACCTACAGAGCAGTTTGGCTTCAAGTCTCCCTCAGTAGACCATGCCTTATTTATTTGCCTCAACTGGCACTTACTGTCTCAATAAATTCACTGAGAGAATAATGAGGAAGAATAAAACATTTCTGTTTACTTGCAATTCTTCACATATAAAAACAATAATCATAATGTGTAAAAGATGTTAACGTGTTACATCACTGTGCTTGTCTGATCAACTAGTTTCATTACTGACTAACTGACTTGTTACACAGCTGACAGAACACTTCACTCTGTCTGCTTCTGACAGACTCCATAACTAACACTGACAGAACCTAACTGAACTAACTGGAGAAAAAAGTCAGGGGAAAAGAATCTGAGGTAGAGAGAGAACTACTGACTGTTGCTGGATTGATTGACATTCAACCCCAGTCCAGAAAAATTGCTCCCAGATAAAATCTCTCAAAGGCATCATATGTAGGTTGCAGTATATCCAACACTAAGTGGGGCAACTATGTTTGCCTGACATCAGACACTAAGTCAAAGGAAAGAAACAGAATCCCTTCACAAATGATTAGAAAGTTTTTACAACAGTTTGAGCTTCCAGGAGTGAAAGTATAAGCAGCACAGAAATGCACTGGCAGCCATAGGTCACGGAGATCCATGGTTCAGATTGTGAAGCACAATTCTGAAGCTACTGTAACCTAGCATTTCTCATTGAAGCAAAATTAAAAGCAAGAATTATCAATGCTGCAGTGAATATAGACCATATAGAGAAAGTGCTGTTAGCTTGGTTCTCAAATGGGTATGTCTTTTAATTAGTACCTTTGCCATCTGATGCTCACTAACTTTGTAGTCAATTATTTGATAAGTAACCGTTTATTATTCTCAATATATTATTAGTTTATTATGGCTCATTGCTTTAAAATACTTAAACCTTTGCAGGTCCTTAAACACAAATATGGCAGCTATTAGCAACCTCTTCAGTGAGGCGTAAAATTGTACCCGCAGGCCTCATAAACAAAGGAGTGCTTGGGAAAGATTAAATCGGCATATACAGCTGCAGAAGAGACCATTAGGAAATACATTACCATTATGCCGTAGTGTTATTTCGTGTGCTCCTCTGCTCTTGTCAGACCTGTCAACTTCATGTGTTCTTTCCATCTCCAACCCCATAAATAAGATATGTTACCCCGCCTTAGCCTGGTGGAAAGTCATTCATCAGGAAATGCTTCTGCTGAGGCAGAGTGACTTCCACTGGGATACTAGGCCAGATGTTCCCCTTTCCAGTCTCATTAAAACCCTTGTGACGTACCCAAAAGGTATGCAGGGAAAGAACTACAAAGCCCAGTCCAAGTGGTGTTTCTTCTGGAAGGTTCATCAGATGCAGCTTCACAGCCCATGAGCAGAGCAAGCCACCCAGTTCCTCTGAATTGTGGCCAAATACTAGGTCAGCTACAAAATGCAAACCATAGACAGCAGCAGCTCTTCCATAACTCTGAGGATGCTTTCTCTATGGCAGCCTCACAACTGAAACTGGCTATATCAAAGGACATATCAAAAGAGGTAAGAAAAGCAACATTTTGGACTGCAACTTCCAGAATCCCAGTGTACACCAGGAAAAGCCCTCCCCTTCCTTCTGCATTTCTGGTCAAAACTCTAGTCTTGTTTTTTTCTTCAGAAACCTCAGTAGGACATATATGGATTTAGGTATTCTCTTTGTAACTCATATATTGTAATGTGGCGTTCAATTCACCTCTGCTTCTTTTCCTTCCCCTGAAAAGTTTAAAATATAATCCTAGCCTCAGCAGTTTGGTGGAACAATGAACACCAGGTTCAATATTTGTTCTGCTCCAATGAACTTCTTTGGATTCTCCTTAGCAATCCGATCTACCAGATTATTCCAACCTAAATCTATAATCCCCTTGAAAATCATCAGGTAAGCCACTTTTCCATTTTACTTCTTATTCAAAACTACTGCAAACTCCCTACAGAGTTAAAGCTGACTGACAGAAATATTCGCTATAATGTGTTGCACAGAAAGAAATTAGCTTGCAATAGTAGAAGACAGTGGGGGCTACTAAACCATGAACCATACTGAATACATTTCAGTGCACTGATAGTATAAATCTCCTACCAATAATTAAAAGGTAGGTTTCCACATTGACCACTTGATACAAGCAGATTAGTGATGTGTGATTAGTGAAGTAAGAGGGAAGTCTCTGCTTTTTGTCCTGATTGTAATAAAGCAGAGCTTGGAAGTAAATAGTTACAGGTAATGTGCTTATCAGTATAATGCCATTACTTTTAATGAGTTACTTTTGCAGTAATGAGGATGGAAGTTACATTTCAAAAGCAAATTAATTAGTAGTTACAAATTTGCTTTTGGTGCAATGAGTAATGTTTTCTCATTACTTTCAAAAGTGACTGTGTTAAAACATTTACATGTGCTTAGAAGCTATTTTTCATGCCATTTTCTTACAAATCCTAAGTGGCAAAGGAAATATTGTTTTGTTTTATCTTTTGTAGGTATTCTGCAAGGTGCAACATACTTCAAGGTGCAACATCAAAATCAGCCACTAAAGGTCACCAGAAAGTGTGGATAGCCTGTATAATGCAACAAATTACTTTCTTTTGTGAAGGGAGCAGTGTTATTGATAATGATAACCTAGCTGCTAAGAAGTAAAACACTGGCTGAAATCCAATAGTAAATTGCAACTAGAATAAGCCCATTGAATCATTGGAACCTATGGAGGAGGTGACTCACCAAATCCCCACTGATTCAATGGTCCTACTCTAGTTGTGTTTTACTAGTAGCTTTCAGCAAATGGGTTATTTAACAACAACAACGAAAACAGTCTGGGAGAGACCCAATAAAATAAGCATACAAAAAGAGAGGAGAAATCGTATATAAGTCTTGGGCTAGGAATAACTCTTCCCGCACACACTCACCATGTTTCCAAATATAATAAGCAACACTGTACAGATAAAAATTAATTAGCAGAGAACAATGCCAGAATGCTTCATTTATCTTAGCCTTATTCAAGTTTAGCACCTGAAATTGAGTGGAACTTGAAGCTTGATGTTGACAGGATCACGCATATGAGCTTTGCCTTCCAAAATGGAAGCCAAGCAGACCTTTGTATGTTCACCAAGAAAATCTTCAGCGCTTCTTGTGTGTTCCACACCCTCCCTGGTCAGAATTTCCAATCAAAGAAATATTGTACGAGCATTCAGTAGAACATGCTTCAAACTATTGCTGCAGATTTTCACTGTGAACACACAAAGGTCTGCTTGACATCTGGATGGGGTGGGGACATGAAGCAAGTCCTAACGTTTGTGTATGTCTCCTGAGTTTCTTGGCCCAACACTACGCCCACTAAACCACAGTGTGTACCACATTAATAAACAGATGTAGATAATCTGTCTAATTTTTCTCTAAATTTCTTTGCACACCTATCAGTTTCCAACATATACTTTTTTCCCGAGCTGCATATTTTGTGTCCAAGTGATGCTAAAAAAATCCTCACTGGTATAAGGTTGCACTGTTAATTTTGTATGATTCCCTAGAAGACCCCAGAATTAGAACTGTGCTACATTTCTTGAGAGATAACATTGGAGTGTTGGGGGAGAAGCCTTCAAACCGTCAAGGGGCAAATGTCTCTTTCATAGAATCACAGGATTTGGACTTCATAATTTTTCTCTTTTAAAAAAAGTTGCATTTAATTGGATGGAATATGCAGGAAAATCAAATCGATATAAAATAACTTCAAATAACGGATAATTACCAGTAGGTTTTGCACTTAAATTATTCTTAAGAGCAAATTAAGTTTTAACTAGCAAGTATTTAAGACACTCATTTATGAGCAATTTTCAAGATAGACAATGGATTGTTTTGTTTTAAGGTAAAACTTACAAAGGAGTTTCTCACTGAGAACCAAAAGACAAAAAAATAGAACAGACCTCACCACTTAAATATGTTTTTGATAAAATAGTAATAACTACGAACAGCAACGTAATTGCAATACCATGGGAAAAGAAAAGAAGAGCAGCTCTCATCCCAGCACATCCTTCTACAAACCTTTCACACAAAGAGGAAAAAAATATCTACTAATACTTGATGGAGAGTTATAGTTACAGAGTTGGGATGGTTTTGTTTCTGGCCCAATCAGCACAGCTTGGTTGTCTGTCATTAAATACTGCAGTTGTCTCAGTTGAAAGATAACAACTACAGCAATTTGTTTTAAGGTGGCAGTGGATGTTGTTGAAAGTCAGCTGGGATACTTATTCTGCAAGGAAACTGGAAGCTTTTAGCGTCTACCTAGTCCTATGCAATAAATAGATTTAGGCTAAAGAGAACTGGGTTCAAAGCCACATTCAAGCATCAAGTCTATTTACATGAACCTGAGTAGCTGCCTAGCTCTCAGACAACAAGGAGATGTGTGGCATTGAGCAACTATGTTAGAGCATGAGCATTCAGTGGCTATAGCATGCCCCATCACGAATTTCAGGAATATACACACCAGAGCTATGCCTTTGGATTCAGACAAATTAAGCATTATGATACCAGACTAATTTGTGTGAAATCTAGACCAAAGCAGAATGGCCAGAATTGGTTCCAGAGCGAAGTGAAGTGAATTTATATATCAGTTTAAGTCTGGAGCACGAATAGAAGTGGATGGAGGACCAGATTATTTTAGCCTTTTTTTAAAAGAAGAAAATTTAAAGTATTTAGTACACAAATCCTTGAAATACTCCCCATTTCAGGCTCTATCGCGTCTCTAAACAACAGTAAAAAAAAAAAGTTATAGCTATTTTTGGTTTCCAATGCAGATCAATGGTGAGATTTACAGATCAACTCATATTTGGAGCACAAATTGCTCAGAAATTGATCATTCTTAGATCTGGGGCACAATTGGATGGCATCCAACTCGTTCCAGACTGAATCTAGATACATTTCACAGCCCTTATACTGTATATACATACAAATTAAATACAGAAAATGCTGACAGTGACAGTAACTGGTGTAAGACTAATACACTGTGTGCATGTGTGCATTCATGCATATATGAAGAATCGTGCAACATGGGTAACAAAGGGCATGGATTGATACAGAGCCAGACAAATATATCACAGACACACTGAACTCTAACAAATAATGTTAGAATACTTACAAATGTACCAGAATATGGGTATTCTGGTACATTTTTCAAATATACATTTGAACATCTTTCAAATATACATCTTTCAAAATGGACCAGAATATGGGATGGGTGTGGAAAGCAAGTAATTTACTTAGTAAATAACAACTTAGGTAGATTGAGGGCAGACACAACAGGAAGGAAGGAAGGAAGGAAGGAAGGAAGGAAGGAAGGAAGGAAGGAAGGAAGGAAGGAAGGAAGGAAGGAAGGAAGGAAGGAAGGAAGGAAGGAAGGAAGGAAGGAAGGAAGGAAGGAAGGAAGGAAGGAAGGAAGGAAGGAAGGAAGGAAGGAAATGTTTGAGGTTGCATAGAATTTGGGAAATTTATACTAGCAAAGGTTTCATCTGGAATTAATGCCCTATAAACAAAGCAAAACAAAACAGACACAAAAATCTACAGCCACAGCTCCAAAGCTCTTTAAATTCTCCTGTTTCACAGATCTGACAACTGAGAAAGAACACAGAATCACAGCTATATTGAGATTTCCTACTATGTGCTTTGCACACACACAAAACATTAATCCAAGAAAAGAAAAGATTATCCCTGTATTGACATATTCCCTAACTGGAAACTAGAGCAGTCTATGCAAACCCAAGCTTCTCTCTCCTCGCCTCTCCTATGTACCAGGTGTTTCCTATTTCTGTCCACTGGAAGGACAGATCCTGAAGCTGAGGCTCCAATACTTTGGCCATCTCATGAGAAGAGAAGACTCCCTGGAAAAGACCCTGATGTTGGGAAAGTGTGAAGGCAAGAGGAGAAGGGACGGACAGAGGACGAGATGGTTGGACAGTGTCATCGAAGCTACTAACATGAATTTGACCAAACTCCGGGAGGCAGTGGAAGAAAGGAGGGCCTGGTGTGCTCTGGTCCATGGGGTCACGAAGAGTCGGACACGACTTAACGACTAAACAACAACAACAACAACAAAGGGAGGTTCACCCCTTCAAGGATTGCTGCCTTGTCGTGGCGAAAGGGCTTGAGTAACTCAGAGAAGCTATGGGCTATGCCGTGCAGGGACACCCAAGACAGGACAGGTCATAGTGAAGAGTTCTGACTAAACGCGATCCACCTGGAGCAGGAAACTGGCAAGCCACTCCAGTATCTTTGCCAAGAAAACTCCATGGACAGAAACAAAAGGCTAAAAGATATGACGCTGGAAGATGAGCCCCTCGGGTCAGAAGGCGTCCAACATGCTACTGAGGAAGAGCGGAGAACAAGTACAAGTAGCTCCAGAGCTAATGAAGTGGTTGGGCCAAAGCCGAAAGGACGCTCAGCTGCGGACGCGCCTGGAAGTGAAAGGAAAGTCCGATGCTGCAAAGAGAATACTGCCATAGGAACCTGGAATGTAAGATCTATGAACCTTGGTAAGCTGGATGTGGTCAAACAGGAGATGGCAAGAATTAATATTGACATCCTGGGCGTCAGTGAACTAAAACGGACAGGAGTGGGCGAATTCAATTCAGACGATTATCATATCTACTATTGTGGCCAAGAATCCCATAGAAGAAATGGAGTAGCCCTCATAGTCAACAAAAGAGTTGGGAAAAGCTGTACTGTGATACAATCTCAAAATGATAGAGTGATTTCAATACGAATCCAAGGCAGACCTTTCAACATCACAGTGATCCAAGTTTATGCACCAACACCGAGGCTGAAGAGGCTGAAATTGACCAATTCTATGAAGACTTACAACACCTTCTAGAACTGACACCAAAGAAATATGTTCTTCTCATTATAGGGGATTGGAATGCTAAAGTAGGGAGTCAAGAGATAAAAGGAACAACAGGTAAGATTGGCCTTGGAGTTCAAAACAAAGCAGGGCAAAGGCTAATAGAGTTTTGTCAAGTGAACAAGCTGGTCATCACAATCACTCTTTTCCAACAACACAAGAGGCGACTCTACACATGGACATCACCAGATGGGCAATACCGAAATCAGATTGATTATGTTCTCTGCAGCCAAAGATGGAGAAGCTCTATACAGTCAGTAAAAACAAGACCTGGAGCTGATTGTGGCTCTGATCATCAGCTTCTTATAGCAAAACTCAAGCTTAAACTGAAGAAAGTAGGAAAAACCAGTGGGCTAGTCAGGTATAATCTAAACCAAATCCCTTATTGTAGCGAACAGCCCTGCCCTCACCTGTCCGTCACAGCAGAACCTTAAAGCAGGAACCAATGAGGGGTCGGAAGGCGGAGCCAAGGGGGGAGGGAGCTGGATATAAAGGCTGGTGTATGGAGTCTGAGGAGATTGGGAGAGTTTCTGTTAGAGAGAGACTGTATGAAACTTAAAAGGTGCATTAAGAGTGAGTTAGTGATCAGTAAGAACGATGAATGGAACAGAGAGTTAAATGAGTTATAAAGGTAAAGCCGCTTCGAGTGAAAGACAAGTGATTAGCAACCTGTGATTTTTCTCATGAATATTAATCGTATGTTAATTTCCCTGATTTAATAAATGACTTATGTTTCAAAAGTACACGTGTCTCCCTGATTAAATGGTATTGAAACAGTAATACCTGGTGGCAGTGAAGGAGGAAGAAGAGCGGGAACCTTTGAAGTCCAGGGCAATAGTGGCTTCAGAGGTGACTGCAACACTTATGAATACACAGTGGAAGTGAAGAACAGATTTAAGGAACTAGATTTGGTGGACAGAGTGCCTGAAGAACTATGGATGGAGGCTCCTAACATTGTACAGGAGGCAGCAACAAAAACCATCCCAAAGAAAAGAAAATGCAAGAAAGCAAAGTGGCTGTCCAACGAGGCTTTACAAATAGCAGAGAAGAGAAGGGAAACAAAACATTGAAGGGAAACATTGCGTAGTCAATGAAGCAGAAGTAGATGTTTTTCTGGAACTCTCTGGCTTTCTCCATAATCCAGTGCATGTTAGCAATTTGGTCTCTAGTTCCTTTGCCCCTTCGAAATCCAGCTTGTACTTCTGGGAGTTCTCGGTCCACATACTGCTGAAGCCTACCTTGTAGGATTTTTAGCATAACCTTACTAGCGTGTGAAATGAGTGCAATTGTACGGTAGTTGGAGCATTCTTTGGCACTGCCCTTCTTTGGAATTGGGATGTAGGCTGATCTTTTCCAATCCTCTGGCTACTGCTGAGTTTTCCAAACTTGCTGGCATATTGAGTGTAGCACCTTAACAGCATCATCTTTTAAGATTTTAAATAGTTCAACTGGAATGCCATCACCTCCACTGGCCTTGTTGTTAGCCATGCTTTCTAAGGCCCACTTGACTTCGCTCTCCAGGCACAGTGTGGGGGGGGGGGAATTTGGTGTGTGACTGGAATCCCTTTTCCTTTCCCCTAAAACTCATTTGGTTGTGTGTGTGTCTGAGACTTAGCTGTGTGTCTGAGACTTAGCTGTCAGGGCTTTAAGTTTTAAAAACTTAATTATTTTTGGAGTTTATTTTTGGCTTGTGTTCAGCCACAGTGGGCGGGTGGGGGAAATTTGTGTGTGTGGATTGGAATCCCTTTTCCTAATTTACATTACACTGGGGAGGGCTTTGTTTAGGCAGGTCACATTTTAGTAAAACAATTAGTCCACCACTCCCCACCATCATTTAAAAAAATAAAATTTACACACTCTCTGACCCTCTATTAGTTTCCTTCCCCATTGCTTCATTATTTGTTTAGTTGGTTTGGCAGGCAGTAGAAAATGAAGGGAGTTCTCTGCCACAGGGGAAGAAGGCTGTGAAGCTACGTAGGCTAGGCAGTGGCACCACCACGACCACCACCACCATTACTCCTCCGGAGGCCTTGCAGGCAGGCATGGAAGCAAAGCTTCCAGAGGTGCCAAAATAACTGCCGCTCCTCTTCCTAGAGGACTCTGAGGAGTTACTGGTTTCCGAAGATCCCCAGTCCGATTTGGAACCAGTAACGGCAGGGCAGGCTTCATAACCACCCCCCACCCCTGTCCCCAGAGTCATCTCTTCCCTCCTCCCAGACCAGCAGCACCCCTGGGACGCAGAGTTCTTCCCAGGCCAGCAGTCAGGGGCAGGCAGTGGGTCATTGTTTGGGCAAACATGGCAGAGGGGCCATGTGGGATCATTTCACAGCGGTTAACAATGACCCATGGCTGGCATGCTGCAATGCCTGCCTTGTGGTGGTCCGGAGGGGGTCAGACCCCAGGCATCTGTCCTCCATCACCCTCCACCAACATCTGGAGAGGCACCACCCAAGGCTCCTGTCCGGGGAAGGCACTTCGTCAGTGCCGTCTGGGGGAGGGAAGTTATGTATACATTCATAATTTTGTAATTTTGTTCATTTTTAAGCTTCTGATGAAGGCCCTGCCGAAACGCGTTAAGCTTTTTACCACGCTATAAAGACACCACATATTGTTACCTATTCCAGACATCCTGAGACTGTTTCTCTTTGTATCTTTTGCATTCTTTTGCCCCCTGATACGACCTCCCCTCATGGAGAACTCTCAGTTCTAGAGTGCTGCCCTCGCTCTATGACTGTGAGGGAGGTGGTCCATGACCATCTTTCATGGGTACAGGGGCGCAAGGTGCACTTCATGGCGGACCTGTGGAGTGGAGGTCAGCATGGCTACCTCTCTCTCACAGCCCACTGGTGGCAGCCAGAGGGCTTGAGCAGTGGCAGGGCATTGGCGACAGGGCCGCAGGGGGAGGTCCTTGTCCTGCCCCCAGGCTACAGGTTCGTTCTGGTGGAGGCACGGCACATGGAAGCTCAGGCGATGGGGAGGAACATTGCTGATGAGTTCCTGTCCACGCTGCAGGAGTGGGCACTGGAGGGGGAGGTGACCCATGGCCACATGGTCACAGATGCTGGGTGGAACATGTTGGCAGCATTGAATGCGGCGGGCTTTGAGGGCATCGTATGCATGGCGCACAAATTACACCTTGTGGTGCACGATGCCCTTGGCCTGGGCAGCCACGTCAAGCCAGAGTGGGACGCAGGCACCCGGGAGACGTGGGCACTCCTGGAGCAATGCCGCCAACTGGTGGGCCACTTCTCCTGCAGCCTGAAAGCTGCCCGCCGGTTGCATGAGAGGCAGGAGGAGTCAGGTCAGGAGACCCACGTTCTCCTGACAGATTTGCCCACCAGGTGGAACTCCACCTACACCATGGTGTCCCACCTGGTGGAGAAGAAGGCCGTTTTGGAGGACATAATGTCCTCCATGCCCATTCTGCCCGGGGGGAGAGAGGTGGGCATCAGTGCCACAGACTGGCTGGCCGTCTCCCAGATGGTGGAGGTGCTCAAGCCTTTTCAGGAAACCACTGACATCTTGTGTGGTTACATGGCAAGCCTGGGGCAGGTCATCTCCCTGATTCATGCCTTCGATTAGTCCTTGGAGGCTGCTGTGGCACCAGGATCCTCCCTCCTTCCACAGACCAGGGCTTTGGTGAAGAGGTTGCAGGCAGGCATCTGGAAGCGACTCCATCCTGTCTCCAGGGACAGAGCTTATCACATGGCCTGCCTGTGTGATCCTCGAATCAAGGGGATGTGTGGCAGCATGCACTTCAGACCTCGAGGAATGGAGAACGGAGCTCTCCACTGCGGTCCGCAGGGCGTTGGTGGCAGAACGCTTGCGTGGGGAGACAGGAACGTCAGGCCACAAGTCAGAGGAGGGGCAGGGTGGTTTGCCGGAGGCACAGGGAAGGACTTCAGCTGGTAAAGGCCCCAGTCACCATTACTGGAGCTCTGTGGTGACCTGGGCAGTTGCCGCAGAGGAAAGACAGGCGGATGAGGAGGATCCAGCAGAGACGATGGTGCGGGAATATCTGGCTGAGCCTCCCCAGCCCCCCCAGTCAGATCCCCTCCATTTCTGGGCTAGGAAAGTGGTCATATGGCCACAGTTGTCCAATGTGGCCATGGACCTCCTTTCCATCCCCCCCACCAGCGTCCAGAGCAAGCGCGTGTTCTCCCATCTCAGAGACATACTCCGACCACGCCACTTGCGTTTGGATCCCGTTACTGTGGAGAGACTGTCGTTCATCAAGGTGAACCTTCCCTTGTTGGGCTTCCCCTCACTGAACCCCAAGAGGTAGGGTTCCGACAGTCTCTCCCTTACCACACCACCTGCCCACCCGCCAGTCCCCCTGAACAAAAAAAGACCTGCCTACTTGCCTGCCAGCCTGTAAAACTGACCAACTCCTGCCTGCTGAGTCAAGTCCGCTCATCGGGCCAAGTTCTAACCAACTCCTGCCTGCCTGCCGTGCTGAGTCCAGTTTGGACAGAGAGTGCCACTTTGTGATCAGGATGAAGCCCAGGGAACTAGTAATGTTGAAAAGATCATATATCCAGTCCAGATGCTTCACTGGGCTATCCGTCTTAGTCTGACTTACATCACAGAGGAGGCTGGGCTGGAATCCTCTTTTCCCCATACTCCATCATCTTCCAGTTGTTCTGCTTTTACATGAAGGTTTGTTCAAACAAGCTACTTCTTCCACACTGGCATTAGAAATGGTGCAACCTTGAAATCTCTAAAGCAGTGGTCCCCAACCTTGGGCCTCCAGGGGCATACTCTAAAGGCTACTTTAAGTCCTGCCTGGTGAGTCCAGCCTCCTTGGGCTTCATTCCAAATTCCTGCCTGCTTATTCCAGCCTCCTACCCTTTCCGGGCACCCTCATGCCAACATGGCCAGGCCAGCCCCACCCAAACCTGAGTGGTTCTGTTGTGTGTGTCTCTCTCTACTGCCTCAGTAGGTTGGCAGAAGCTGGGACAAGCAACGGGACGTAGCTCACCCCGTCTTATGGATTTGAACTGCAGTGCTGACCTTCTGATCGACAAGCCCAGTGGCTCAGCGGTTTAACCCGCAGCACCATGGTCTACTTTGCTGCCATGTGCCTCAGTGCCCGATGGGCCACAGTCTACTTTGCTGCCATGTGCCTCAGTGCCTGATGGGCCACAGTCTACTTTGCTGCCATGTCTGTGCCTCAGTGCCCGATGGGGCCACAGTCTACTTTGCTGCCATGTGCCTCAGTGCCCAATGGGGCAACAATTTACTTTGCTGCCAACTACCTCAGTGTCTGATGGGGCCAAAAAGCCTACTTTGCTGCTATGTGCCTCAGTGCCCAATGGGGCAACAGTCTACTTTGCTGCCAACTACCTCAGTGCCCGATGGAGCCAAAAAGCCTGCTTTGCTGCCAACTAGCTCAGTGCCTGATGGGGCCAAAAAGCCTGCTTTGCTGCCATGTCTGTGCCTCAGTGCCCGATGGGGCCACAGTCTACTTTACTGCCATGTCTGTGCGTCAGTGCCTGATGGGGCAACAGTATACTCTGCTGCCATGTGCCTCAGTGCCTGACGGGGCAACAATTTACTTTGCTGCCAACTACCTCAGTGCCCGATGGGGCCAAAAAGCCTGCTTTGCTGCTATGTTCCCCAGTGCCTGATGGGGCCAAAAAGCTTACTCTGATGCCAAATACCTCATTGCCTCCTGGGGGGCAAACTCTACTTCACTGGCAAATGTGATGTTGCTGAAGATAAACTCAATGCCTCATGCCTCTGTGTGCCTGCCAGAGACAAACCAAGCTACCTCAGTGCCAAAGATATCTCATTCTGCTGGAGCCAAATATAACTCCCTCAATGCCATGGACTTCTGCGCCGCATGGTAAACTATCCTGGGGGACCCAATTTGTGGGTGAATAACTCAGATGTCCAATATCCAATCTTCACCAAACTTGGCAGGCGTGTTGGGGAAAGACATAGGAAGCTTTGATGTGATTCCGGATTCTCTAAGTACCTGGGGGGAGCTTTCCTGGGGGTGTCCTCCTTGTGACTATATACCTCAGGGGTCTGTTACCCAATGTTCACCAATCTTTTTGGACTTGTAGAAAACCGTCTGAGGAAGCGTCCATGCAAATTTGGTGTCTCTAGGTGCTTGGGGGCCAGTTTTATACCCTTTTAAAATGAAGATGAATTGACAAATCAATTCATTGATTCGTCAATGATTATTTGTAAATTCCTATTCGTTGAGTCGTTAACCTCAATGAATCACAAATCACAACAAATTTCCATTTTTTTATTCATCCCCATCTCTAATTGAGACTATAATGCCAGTTGAGGTTAAATTAACTATACAATAAGGGGTGGTATATTGAGGGACACTTGTAATCATATAGTAATCTGCTCTGTAAGTCCCTGTGTGGATTTTTACCCCTCTCCACTGCATAGCTGGTGTTTTAAGCCAGCCACTTCCATAACCTGCCACTAGTTTCCACATGCCTGTCCATCAATGGCCGATGCTAACACCCATAAGTCACAGGAGGCAACGCAACTGTCTTTCCTGGCCAGCCTGCTGTCCTCTGGGTATGCTGGATTACAAATCCTATTGACCACACAACTGAAGACCCTGAAGAATCAGAATTCCTGACTGCTTGCAGAAGCCTCCACAAGCTTAGAGTTAGAGTCCAAAATATTGAGGAACGGCATCATGTTGGAGAAGGTGGCAAGACAAGAAAGCATTGTCTGTGTTCCTGTCTATATTAGAACGCTAAGAGTCTTGGAGAGAGATGAGTTTTCTTCTACAAATACTTGAAGAGAAGTATAATTACCAAGAGGATTCTGAATCAACCTGAGGGCAGTTCATTAATCACTAAATAAAAATGAACATGTTTCTTTCAGTGCTAGTGCATCAAGTGATAGGACTCCTATAAAACTGTCTTTTTATACCATGATGAGCCATAAAGTCTGCCAATATTTACAAAAGGAAAAGAAAAGATTCCAGTTCTTTTAATTAGTTTGATTCAATGCACCAACAATTGAAGAATCGGATTAACCCTTCTGGAACGCAATTTTACAACAATTCGAAACCTTTTCCAAAAGTCTACAGCAAGCAGTGAATGCTGAATTGCAAATGCAATGTCTGACATTCAGTGCACTGGCAACTCTACACCTGTCATTCTTCCGGACTTCCAAAACAAACAATCTGTATGCCAAGAAAGAAAGGACACATTCCATCTGGTAGCTCAATCCATCACTGCTTTTATACAACAGAAAGAATCGCAGCTCCTAAAACAAGCTGTTACACTCCACTTCACTGACATGGTGTTGTTCTTTGACTCTGTTAAGCTGAGTCCAGACAGCAGCTTTCCCCATGTTAGATTTAGCACTGAAACAGTAATGGACAGAATGGTACCCCAAGGAAAAGATACGAAGTATGAAACATCAGTACCAGGATTTGTGCTACAGCCTTTATTTTGAGCTATGCTACTCATGCCAGTCCTGCTAACCCTCAACTTGTGACATGAACATCTCTCTGTCTTTATATCATTGTATTTCTCCAAATCCCACTTTCATTTTCTCCTCTTCTTTTTTCCAGGTTATGTTTTTACTTCCCCACCTTGGCATTCATATACCCTTATTCCCTTTTTTTCCCTCTTGTGTGTGGGCTTTTTACCAAATTTACACATTTCCCCATTGATTGAAGCGAGTTTGTATGTATTTTTTCAATAGCATGAATTCCAGTCATTCATATTTTAAACTACACGCACAATATACTTTCTATAAACCTCACAGATGTGTGAATTGTGAGGTGAGTTTCTTCCTGCAACAAGTCTCAGAAGGAGTAGAAATGCTATTTTCATTGTGACAGCTGAACACAATGAAATTGGTTTCCACCCCTCCTCTCAACCTGTTGTTCAGACTAAGAGCAATCAATGTGGCTATGAGCATAATCCCATGTGTCATATTGCTTTTCCCAGGATCATTTCTGTTTATAACTATGCCTCCTATACCTCTTGTGGTTGTTTTGCCTACCTCTCCCTGCCTATTTTTTCTCAAAATGATCACTTCAGAGAGGTTCAGCTCCGTGAAGGGTTTGGATTTTACATTCCATATATTTTCAATGTGCATTCAGTGTCTTTTTTTATTTATCCACTCAGTTCATACATGCTTTAGGAGGCATAACGCATACACGTAACTCCTAAGACTGATACTCCTCCAAGGCTGATAGAATGACAAAATCCTATTCAGTAATAGTAGATTTCTGTTGAAGTTATGATCCTTACGGAGCAAATATAAAGCATCCTATATACATCTGGAAGGTGTTGGTAGGGTTCTCATACACCTTTTATCCAAATCTAGACATCCTAACTTGAATATTATGCAAAGTGATATAGACCTTCTCATATTATGAAAATTAAGCAAATTATGTATCACGTTGTTTTCCTGCCATTATGTTTTAGTCTTTGCTATATATGTAAAATAACTGCTCTGAAAAAACCTGTATAATATACAGTAATGGTTAGAATAATGCACCCAAGTTCAAATCCCTGCTTAGTCACAAACCTTACTTACTAGCATTGGAAAAGTCATATTTCTCAGCCAAACCTACCTTAGAAAGCTGTTTTTGGAATAAAATGAGGGTGGGGAGCCATTTAAAGAAGTCATTGCATTGCTAATCTTCATGTATATATATATATTTTAAAAATGAAATTTTGCAACATGGGATGCAGGTTTATGGCTAGCAGTTTTTTATCTGCACAAATCCATGAGACTACCAGAAGCACTTCCCATGAAATTAACACTGTCATCTGATTTCTCATAGGTGGGCAATTCCCCCCCCCTCCAAATTTTAGCACTTATCTTTACATGGGATTACAATTGTCCTTTATATTCATTTGATGGGCAGTCAATCTAAGAGAACTAAGCTTGGGATGCATTTTCTTGAAAAACATACAATTTAAAGAAGAAAGTGGCCGGTGAATTTCACAGAAATTCCAAAGATCATAATACTGTGTTAAAATGTCTTCATTTAAAACAACAACAGCAACTGTTAAGGACAGACCAGTGTGGGCCTCACTAGGTGAGAATATCCATAGCTCAGGCTTAGTCACAGAAAAGGTCCACTTTTACCTCCTAACCAAGCATGTATTTGAAGCTGGAAGAAACAACTTTGGTGATGCTCATTAGCATTTGGCATTAAGCCCAACATGAAGGCAGCAAGCCAATTAAGTCCTGGCATAAGACAGAGTTGAGGTGGCTGCCTCAGATGTCAACCAGCAGTGATCAAGGCAAAGTCGTTTGTGCCACAACCCTCTGAGTGTGCCACAGGTGAGGGGGCACAAAAATGCCTCTCAGAGGGCTATCAGGCTCATCTCTGCCCTCAGCTATTGTACAGCTATCTGCAGTGGAAAATACTGTACCACTGCCCGTACCGAAGTAGAATTCAAATGCAAGGCTCATCGGCCTCTGTATGTAGAATGGAATGGTGATGAAGGACACATACTGTCTTTTGTCTCTCACAGCAAAATGGCTTGGGTCTGCCCCAGGACCAATGAAGTTTAGAGTATCCTATGCTCCTGAGCCAAATCATCAGCCCACTGATATTGGAGCTCCACTGACGTCTATTGCCACAATCTGACCAGCTGAAGTTTCTGAACACATGTGGGCAGATCTACATAACCGAACCTGCAGTAACCCAGTCTCAGTTTTAGTGATGAGTACTCACAAAAAGATCTCATTCTCAATGGTCTGGGTTGACTAATAGCAAGCAGAAGCACCAAAGATACCTCCTCAAGCCCTGATGCTTGCTCACTCATGGTGCAAGAGTAAGATCCCGGGTGCCTTTCTCAGCGATGTCTCTGCAGTTTGCACAAGAGTCTTTCCCCTTTGGAAGTGCACTAGACATGGGTGCTTCATATTCTTATCCCCTGGATACCTGAATACCACAGGTGCCATGATGGTCCATTCCAACCCCCTAGAAGCCCAGTTCACTCACCGGGCTTCATGTGGTGTGCATGTCTACGTATCAGCATCGTCATCACGCCAATCATGGAAGTAGTCCTGCTGGCATTCCCCTGCCTCTCCCCATAGCCAACCACTCAGCAGTTGAGCAGGGAGACCCATCTTTCCACCTCCTCACTGGAGTGGTCAGCTGTGGGGAGAGGTGAGGAAGTCCCAGCTGAACTACTTCCATGACTGGCACGACAACAATGCTGATGGATGTGTGCGCCATGCGGAGCCCAGTGAGTGAACCAGGCAGGTTCTAGGGGGTGGGAATGGACCACCGTGCCAGCTGTGGTGCCATGCTTCATATTCCTATCCCCTGGATAAGAATACAAAGAGCCCATGTCTAATGTGCACCTACAGTAAGCACAGAAAGATGGGTTATGGTTCAAAAAGGTGCAAACCACTATCAGAGTTTTATTTGCAGCCTTAGATGATATTTGTGGTTTAAATGACTGGAACGGATTTTTCTGGGCCAGGCTGATCGTCTATATAGTATTAATCAATCATTCCTTCCAGCCTCTGAGTTCAAAGAGAACTCTGCTGAGCTTTCTTTTTCCCTATCTTTAGTCTGGTGAAGGCAGTTGTTTGTTTGCTGCTTATCTGTTTGGTTGGTTGTAAAGTATGTGTGCAGTAAAGCATACACAAGTCTGTAACTTCACGTTAACTGTAAGTAAAGAATTTTTAAAAAAATCTTTCTCCTATAAATGTCTCAGAGCGATTTATTGAGACAATAAGTGCCAGTTAATGAAAAAGGGCTGGACACTCTAGGCAACTTGTAGTTATTCTCCTCTGCTGCATAGCAAAAAGGGATTTCACCAGAAATTCAAAAATCTGCAGTAACAGCTTACCATCCCTAATCATTAAACTAGGGGACGACTGTGTCTCAAAAAAGCCAGACTCTTTCATGACTGCTCTGCCTAGTGCAACAGATTTCCAAATGAGGTAAGGTTTCATTCAGAGTCCTTGAATTCCACATATATACATATAGAACTGGGTGGGCCTTCTCCCACCCAGTTCTGCCAGAGACACTCGTTCTAGCCAGGCCGGGCGATTGAGGGGCCTAACGCCGAGGGAGGCCCGGAAAGAAAGAACGAGGAACCGGGCCTTCTCAGCAGTGGCCCCTTGCCTCTGGAACAACTTGCCCGTAGAGATCCGCCTGGCTCCCTCTCTGGGTGTCTTTAGAAATAAACTTAAGACATGGCTATTTAGGCAGGCTTTCCCTCCTGCTGTATTTTAATATTTACATTTTTACATCTTGGATTTTGCATGTTCATTGTTTCTATTGTTTTTAAATTTTGTAATGCCGCCCAGAGTAGACTATCTGTCTAGATGGGCGGGGTATAAATCTAATAAAATAAATAAATAAATAAATAAATAAATAGAAAAAGAATCTGGACAGTCTCCCACACTCCACCCCACCCTACTGTACCATACACTAACCCTGCTGCTCAGATCTGGGGGGAAACACACATACAGAGAGAAAAGCAGCTTTGGGGTTTATTTTTAAAGGGAAATAGAAGGAGAGAAAGGGGGGAAATGGGGTGTGTCTATAGAATGAAGTAATCCTGACAAGTTTCCCTAACCACTACCTTCCTGCCTCCAGTGAGGTCCCTCAATGAGGAAAGCCTAATTAAGTCAGCACCAAAATGGGGGAGGAGAGAGAGCAGTGAGGGGGGGGAAAGGGGGGGTGAAGGCAAGAAAAAGGAATTCTTTCCTCCAACAGGGTTGCCCCTGACTCCCACCTTCCACTGAGATAAGGCTCACACCCATTGCAGCATCTTCAACCTTTACCAGAGAGATGAAAAATGTGGTTTTGGACTTCCAGCATGGTCAGTGGATCTCCTGCCTGAGAAATTCTGGGAGTTTCAGTCCAAACACGTATCCTTGTTGGTTTGCTTTTAACTCTGCCCTGTGAGCTTTGCAAGCCTTCAGGACACTGCTGTTCCCATGCAGTCAAAACAGGCATCAAACCAGCTTTCAACCTTATGTCTCTTTGTACCTTGCTGCTTCGGGTGGGAGGAGGGCTGGCTTTGAAGCTTTTAGGTATTGTCTAACACCCTGAGAGCCCTTTAAAAACAGCATGCATGGGGACATTTCTTCAAGGCCACCCAGTAAGTTTGTGTGTGTGGCAGAACTGAAAACCAAATCAAAAGCTGAGAAAGCAACAGCTTGTCAATTGTGGCTATTCTGCCTATTTCTGCTCAAGGATTCTACTTGAGTATCTGTGGAAATGTCTCATTCTCTTGTGAGCAAGGAGAACATTTTAGCTGTTTTGCGCCCTTAAGAAAAAGGACAAAACAGCCACAAATTCACACTCCTTACTCAGTTTAAGTAAAGCATCTACCACCATGGCCATAGCCACTATCTTAAGGACCAGAGACTGAAGCGACACCATGTTTACCAGGCAAAAGCAGCCCTAGCCATTCTGTCACCACCATCCAAAAGTCAAGCACCCATTCTCAGATCAGCCATTTTACTAAAAAGGGCCATTTGTCTTGTCTGTAGTAAACTTCAATGTATTAGAGACCTCAGTCTTTCGCGACAAACAGTTTGTGTAAACAATTCACGAGTTTCCAGTCATGTCATATCTATTGTTTTAAAAGTCCAAGCTTTCAATGGCAATATCCTGCAACATCTTCATCAGGGAAGAGATCTTCATCAGTTGATATCTTGCCTTCTCTGACGAAGATGGTGCAGGATATTGCCATCGAAAGCTTGGACTTTTAAAACATAAATATGTATTGATACGACTGGAAACCCGTGAGTTGTTTATTCAATGTGTTCTTTGCCAACTCAATTCATTTTCATCCTCAAGACTTCAGCATTTGGGGATGTGATGGAAAGAAAAGATGGAGTTGGGTGTCATGTACATACTTTCTTATATTGATAAAAAAAAATTACCAGGGTGTGGTTAATTAGTGTATGTTCCTGACATTTGGAAAGAAATTTGATGCTTTCTAAATCTTTATTGCCAAGAGATTTGGATTAGAGGTACTCCCCCTTTCTCTTTCCTCATCCCAGTGCCATAATGCTATAAGATTCGTGCCACATCTGAAGGTCAGAAATGATC
Source organism: Intellagama lesueurii (assembly GCA_037013535.1). Taxonomy (NCBI): domain Eukaryota; kingdom Metazoa; phylum Chordata; class Lepidosauria; order Squamata; family Agamidae; genus Intellagama; species Intellagama lesueurii. The sequence continues at coordinate 170,987,865 of JBAJHW010000004.1, read as the reverse complement.
CTGGATGGGTCTCTCACAGTGTAGATCTTAAAGCAGAGTGACCATCTCTTAGGAATTCTGGATTCTCTCCATATACATACTCCTTCCCATATACAAGTGTGAGGGAGTCACCACTAGTGCCTGTGGTGGGCCACCTGCCACTGCACCCTATCAGACCATGGAGGCTCTAGAGGAAGCCAGGGGAGGTCCAGTGTAGAAGAGGGACATATGTTACCCACAGGGTGAGTGGAGATTAATACTTCTGGGACGGAGGCAGAGGGGATGTGGGCAGACACTCACTAGGAATTGAAGAAGGTACTGAGTGCCGAGGAGGTGGTGGACTATACCTGCCAGTCAGAACAGTGAAGTATGAAACATCAGTCAAATACATGCCATACTTCACTTGGATTTGTGAAACACTCTAAATGAATGTCACGGTGAAAGAATAACACCACATATTTGACCTTCCAGATCTCAGATGTTTGGTTTAAAGCAGCTATAAATCAAATCAGGACTGATTAGATAAAGCACATTTGTTCCACCCTTGCCTTTGACCCCAGAATTGACAACTGACTTTGCTACATAATCCTTCCCAAAATTAAGAGGTAGGAATTTGCTTCTCATTGGAGAGCAGGCAATTTTGTTTCCCAGTCAGCTTTAAATGTTTAGAAAACATGAGGAAGGAAAGGACCACTGTGTAATCATTTTAGTTTCTTTCCAATAATAGGATCTGTGTTGTAACCGTCTTCCTCACCCCGCGTGGACATTTTCCTTTTGGCGACTGGGCCTAATTACTCTTGTTCACATTTCTTCCATCCCTATTGGAAGAGGAACAAAGTTATGATTCCCTCACCTGCAGAGGAAAGCCACTTACTTGCGAGAAATCAAATTGAAGCACTTTATTTCCTAGAGCACACAGCTGGGGCCATTTCACAGCTTAGTCCTTAAGAGAAGGCTAATGAAAGAATTACCACTTATGTCCTGAAAGACAGAATTTACCTACTGTAATTGCCAGAGACCACATCCCTGCACTGAAGACAATGCCGCATATGTAGTGCTTCCATGAAGTGAGATGAATTGAGCTCTCGGTTGGTAACAGACCCATAAGGAGAGTCATTAATCACCTGAACAGTCTCAGGCACATCCAGTGCTAGTAATGGACTTCATACAGGGGCAAAAAACCCTGACTCTTCATGCCACATGGCTGAAAGAAGGAAATATCCTTTATGAATGTGTTATCTACCACTTCAGAGTTGCCTGCTGACTCAAACAGATTTTGTGACTGAAAGTTACTGGGTTAAATACAATAAAAGAATAATGTAACTATCTTTTTTTCTGTTATTCCACCTCACTAAGAACAAGCCTGCACAATACATGTTTTAAAAAACACAAAAATAAAAGTATTGTAGCATCTTAAACAGATTTATTTCAGTTTGAGTTTTCATGGATTCCAGATTGCTTCCTCAGACATAAGCTTTTCTACACCATGCAGTTAAAGCAGTTAGATACCATTTTGGCCCCAATGAATTCTAGGATTTGTAGTTTGGTGAGGCATCTGAAATTATCCACTACAGTATAGGGGAGTCTGTTAGAGCTCTCTAGCACAGTATTCTAAATGTCTCACCAAACTACAAATTCCAGGATTACATAGACTGTAATCATGGAAGTTAAAGTGGCATCAAACTGCTATAATTCTGCAGTGTAGATACACTCTAAAAATGTTAGTGTCTAAGAGGGAGAAAATGTAAGAGTGAAGTGGGGAAAAGGGTGGAAAGGCACAACATGTAGCTCACAGGCCTTATGTTGACCACACAAAAGTCTTGTAAAACTAATGAATAGTGTTTGTTTTTCATACCTCTTAGTTAGAACTAGCATATACAATGGTAATATCAGCATAACTTCTCATTTTCAAAGCCAACTGTGAAGACTTATCCGCCACACAAATTATATGCAGTTATGCTTCATTTGAGCATGGGAACTCATAGTTGGTATTAGGATTTTAATGACCTACTTACTGAAAATAATCTTAAATAGAGGAAAGCAGTTGCTTTTCAAGTAAAATAGGTTAGCTGTTAATTTGAGTGCTTAAACTCTTGGCGATGCCTCGTTAAGCCACTTTGCTCAATAAATCATATTTTAATACAGCAAATGTTTTTTGATTGTCCTGAAATCTACAATTAGCTAGGTCCATTTCATCTCATTCACTCATCCTGTGTTCTAAAACAATTATATGACTTGTAATAAATTACCAGTCTCTGTGTTTCAGTAGTGACAAATTGTTTATTTAATTCAATATAAAATGTGTCACTCTTATGAAGTGTATAATCTTAGAGAACACAGCTGGTGGAATAGTGAAGGTTGAGGAGAGCAGACTGGTGTTGCTTCGATATACAAAGTGCACAAAAGAAACAAGAGCAGGAGCAAAGTAACCAAATTCTGTTGGATTACTTGACTTTTCTACATTAGCTTTTCTAATCCTCATTCTCATGTCCATACTGGAATGAATCACATTTGTTGGTAGGCATGTAAGAATGCACAAAACTGGAAATGCAGAAAACAGGAAGCAGGTTCAATTTTAAATGATAAAGTTTACAAGTGGGAGAGCTCCACCACTGACAAATAGACTAAGGGGTAGTAATACATTACTGATGGCCCAATGTTTTTAGCTGAAATGTATTAGTCTTTCTGAGACCCAGTTCAGGCAGATCTTCATGACTGAGCCATCATACTTGCGAATGTAGACGGTGCTCAGCTCTCCTCCATCACTAAACAAGGCAAAACAAACTACTTTGCTGTATGAAAATCTCTTGCTGCAAAGCAGATATTTCCAGCAGTTAAAGAAGTCTGTCCTGTAATCTGTAATGTATCCTTTGGCTCTGGGCTTCTTTATCTCTAGCATATAAACTAGGGAACCATACAGTTTATGCATAAATTTGCTGAATGGGTGATTCCAATTAGCACATTCAACAGGAGTAAAATCCCTATGTGTGGATTTCAGATATTACTTCTTTGTTTTCACTATGCACTATGAGGGCTGACATACGTAGCTTAATATGTGCCAACATTCACTGAGCTAAGCCCCAGTATCTGTTTTTAATTTCTCCTCCTACAATACATGTTTAACTGTATTTCTACACCATTTCCTGGCCCAAATTAGCATTCACAGCAGCTATGAATAAAAAATTGATTAAAGCATCCCTGAGCAGGTAAAGTGAAGGAAACTTTTCTGCAGAACATTTAGCAGAAGTGTATACCAATTTTTGGGGGTGGGGGGATTAAGGCTTTTTACTACAGTTGAACAAATTTAAATTTAGTGAATTTAATCTGAATCACTTCCTTGTAGTTAAAATAAAGAAATACTGCCTATGAGGTAGCGTTGAGTGATTGACAAGATGGCAATGTGAAATATTTATTGCATACTTATGTGTGATGCTTTATTTCGGAGATTTTATGCAGTGCTTTTGTATCTTACAAACATCAATCAATATATTTTGCCAATAACCTGACAAATTATCATGCAGGTTTGCAACAGTATTAAAGATTCATAGAGGAGAAACGTCTTTACAGGAGAGTGATCAAACTGTTTTATTTTATTAAGGCGTGTGTTTTCAAGCAACAGAAAACAGCTGCTGGGCTTAAAATTTCCTCTCCCTCATTGGATTGGGTGAGATACGGACAACAATACTAAAAACAGGAAGACGGTGAAGCCAGTCAGCTTGAAAGAGATGAGAAGGGACTGTGAAAAGGTGGGAGATGTAAGGGAAATCTGAATGCTGCGATGAATAGGGAAATTGTGTGAGTCGAGCAGGAGGAGGAGGAGGGGAGAAAAGAGGGAAGGGAGGAGAGCCCATCAAGAAACCCATGATGGAAGCTGAAGTTTAAAACAATAAGAAAATGAGAAAGGGGAAAGTGCAACATTTCTGCTGTGTTGGGCAAAACCAGAAATAGAATAAGTAATAGAGCCTGAATAGTAAGTTGTGGCAGAGCTTGGCTTGCTCATTCGCATCTCACAGCTAGATGCCAGAAAAGGCCGTTCTTAATAGGAAACAGAAACCTTGAGAAAATCACAAATGGAATTGGATGCTGATTTGCTTATTCTAAAACAGTTAAGAAACCATTCAAAACAACAACACAGAATTGAGAAGAAAGGAGAGGCAGAAAGTTCCATCAGAAAGAGGAGAGAGAAATGCACACCATGAACTTTTTCTGAAACTATCAGCATATTCCTGGCACCTCCCCATTCAATGCCCACCTCCTGAATTTTACAAATGTATGGCACAGAAGGTGCTGGCTTATACACATTCAGGGAAGAGATTCAATCCTCTGCTCAGGTCTTTAACAAAGATCCTTCCATTTCATGACGGTTACCATCTTTCCAGGTTTGCATCAAACCTTAACTCTATCCAGGCATTCATAAAAGGGTTAACTTGAAAGAGTTAGCAGGGAGAGAGCTCAAGCCTTGCTCTTTCCCTGTCATAATCCTCTTGGGGAAAGGACCTGTCTGAAGTGGGAAGCTTCTGCTTACATGTGGAGCATCTCCATACATCTGGGGATCTTGACCTCTTCTCTTTAGGTCATAATTCCTCTCCCAGTTAGAACTCTCTCCCTGGCCATTCTTTCAAGTCACCCCTTTTATGAATGCCTGAATCCGACTCTTGGTGCACATACTCCAATGATATCTATCTGTTCTACACCTCCTGGTGCCTCACTTTACTTCTCACAGTGACTGTGCATCTTAAATAGACAATGTGTGAAAGAACTGCAAGTCTCATGCTCTCACATGATAAAACTCCACCCCCTCTTCTGATTGTCCTACAGTTGCTTGTAGGGGGGAAAGAGTGGAGGACAGAAGGGCAAAACTAATTTAAGCTGCCGATTAAACAGAATGTTTGGCTTCTGATTGTTTGCAAGACATTTTAGCTGACCCACTGCTAATGCTTCACCTCTTGATGTAAACTAGTAAATATGGCTTCATTTTGTATTGCTTAATGCATTAATGCTGCATTGTGGACAATCACACAGTGATTTCTTTCCAGCTGCAACTGACATAACATGCTATGAAGATAGATACACTTATCAGCATTAATGACTACATGCCAATTCTTACTTTTTTCCCCCCTCCATACATTTTTTCATGGAATGAATTGTAGAAAGAGGACTTACCAATAAGTTACAATTAATTACATATGCATACTAATTGCATCCGTTTAGTCTGGGTACACAATTAGGCAACTAATTATAGTGCATCTGCAACAGCATACTTAAATGAATGCACATGCCTCTAGGTCCACCCAATTGTTTCTGCCTTTTGATTTAGATGCACCTGAGTTTCTTTGCTATTAAGCTCCACCTGTTGGAAATTTTAGAGCCACTGCAATTGCATGCCTAATTAACTGCATAATTGCCATCATTTTGCAGAAACATTATTTCCCTTTGAAAATCTAGCCTTCATGAAGCTTTGCTTGTAAGGGAAGAATAAGAATAATAATTTGATTTGGTAAGCTGACTGTGTTCCCTTAAAGTTATCTTTAAGCAAGATTCTCTATGTCCATATGCCCCACAGACATTACCAATGGTCAGAATATAGGCCAGGCAATATCAAATGTTATACCTTTAGCTTTTGAATGCCAACACCATTTTAAAATTGGCTTGCTTTTTTCACATTTGATCACCAACACAATCTTTTGAAAGGCCGCAATGATTCTAAAAATGTGTGTTTCAGTCGAAAATACAGGACATTATACCTAAATAGGTCAGAAGCTACTAGCATACCATTTATATGCTCCATGTCAAAATAGCTAAATATGTCAGCAATTGCCAGTAACTATTCATTTATTCCATGTTGGCATTCTCTGTAGGTTTTTGCAAGAGACGATAGACTGACTGATTGTAGCAGGAAGAAAAGAAAACTTTCTTCTCAGTGTTGAAATATATAGATAGACAAGGCAGCTGGCTTCTCATTAGTGATTTATATAGATCTGGTTAGGATCCAATGGAGTGGTTGCTGTAGCTTTTTCTACCACAGTGATCTGGAATTTGTGTCCTGTGCCTTGCAGTTCTCTGTGGTATAGCCAACCTGATCTGGAAGACATGCAAGCTCTCCAGAGCAAATTTTAATGGTGTGCATGGGTAGGGCTGCAGAGGGAGAAAAGACTGACCGCTCTCCTGATTCTTCTGGCTCCAGCAGCCTAATGCAGTACAAGCAGGCCACTGGATTCTGACTTTTGTTCCAATTGATCTTTTTTTGGTAATGTACATTGTGAGTGCAAGTGATCTGTCTGAATCAGGAGTGTAGTCAAGGGGAAGGGTTAAATTTTGCCCACTTTTTGCATTAGGATCCCAGTCTGGATTCCTGTGTCTTTCAAGGAGCAGATCCTTTGATCCTAATGATCCCATGAATATCAAGCTGTGCTCAGATGAACAAAGGCAAAAAAGGGTTAGATATGGCATTCTGGCTGATATATTCGGCAGGCTGTTGTCCAAAAATGGTAAAATCTCCCACCTGCCTACAGCAACTACTGGTCAACAGTGTGGACCTGCTGAAGTTTCCAAATATGTTTTCTGAGCAGTCCTTTTACAGCACATTATCACAGTCCACACGGGATGTCACCATGGCCAAGTCTGACATCGCCAGTAGCAATTATTCCAGTAGCACAGCTATTGTACAGACACATGCCTTTGCCGTACCGAAAACGTGGACAGCCAGGTTGCAGCTGTGAACCTCATTTTTCAAGGGGAATGTGAAATGACCCAACACATGTTGCATCCGTATCCCCTAAATTTCCTTGCAACTGACCAGAACTATTTCTACGCTGTCTAGGCTAGGCTCCAGTTTGTCTGCCCTCATCTAGTCCTTTATGAACATCAGACACTGATTTAGTGCCTTTTCTATATACCTTATGTGCACCAATATAGTCCCAACTTTTTCGTCACAAGAATAGAAATTGATCAGGCCATATAAAGATATTGCAAGGTGACCAGAACAGAAGTACCTCTTTTCTCCATGACTGGTAAAACAATCTAAGGGAAACATAAAATCGACCCTACTGCAATAATGTTCATGACCAAAGACAGCTGAGAACCAGGAGCGCTTCATGCTCCGTGTTCACTTCTCATTAGGACAGGCAACTGACCAATCCACCATTTTGCAAAGGATACACCCCAAGTATATCTCACCATTATACTAAGGCAGCAAATTCAGTTTTTGTTTCCGCAAGGTGCATTGCAAATAGATCAGCTTCCAAACTGGAACAAAATATCGAAGGCCTGAAAGCTGCCTCAGTGACAGGCCTGATTAATCCATTGTGAAAGCAACTGCCATCCTGCACAGAAATCCATGTTCCAGGCGTTGGAAAAGTCTTAAGAGCAAAGGTAGAGCAGCTTTTGGAACAAACAGTGTCATCTAATACAGGAATCGGAAAAGAATTGTAATGCCTAGTTTCCTACATATGTCGCAAGTGTCTGTCATCAGTTGACTCCACTTTTAACTCTACAATGCTGCAGATTTTCATGCATTCTTACTAGGAATGAGTCACAGAGAACATCTAGTGGGACTTATTTTGGAGTAAACGTAGGGAGAGTTAAAAACTATCCAAGTGAAGTTGGGGGAAGGAGAAGTACTGCCGGAGCTTCTTCCTTATATGGACAGTGCTTCCTTAATTTAGAACATGTATTTTTCAGGGCTGGAGACTTGTGAGTTGCAACTCGCTGTCAAGTCTGACTTAATTCACACTGGTGACTTGACTCAAACTCGATTCGGGTCTTTTTTAAAAAACCATTTTTCTCAGTCGCTTATTGAGTCCCTATTATTATTATGCATGGGGCTCCCTCCCTGCCGTTACTACCATCCTCAGAGGCAGCAGGCCTGTCTTCCCTTACGCACCTGCCAGAGTGCATGTGCAGAGGCAGGGGGCAGCTCCAGGAAGTAGTATTGGCCAGCTGTCAATTTCCCTTCCAGGTCTGCTGTCTCTCCACATGTGCTGCCCTGTCAGCTGGGCCATGCATGCACAGTCCAAGTCTTTAGGTCTGAGTCCCGAGTTGCAAGCCTTGAGTCCCGAGTTGTTTGCCCCAGGGATCGGAGCAAATGACTGGAGACAGACTTGAGGCTTGGGACTCAGGTCTCGGAACCAAGGACTCTGACTCCGACTTGGGACTTGGATCCGAAAACTTGCCAACATCCCTGGTTTTTTTTAGACTTCAAGAGATGGTCCGTAATATAAACTCTTTGTTACCGGGCAGTTTTGCTATGTTGATTACTGCATGAAGCAAAAAACATGAGCAGACTTAGACCACACCAAATGTTACTTCAATACTGGCAACAGGAAAGATTTCTCCGTTAGCTTCAGGAGCTCAGGAAGAATAGGAGACTGCTGAGACCTGCACAAGTATAACTGGCTTTCTCCGTAACTGTACCTCTGTTATGGAGTTGCCTCTCACGGGCAGTCAGGCTCTCTCCATACCTGTTGAACATCTGGCAGGCAGCCAGAACTGTGTTGCTCTGAAAGGCCTTTGGTCTTTCAGATGAGTTTAGATAATTGCCTTTGGACAATGTTTCAAATCTGCATTAAAATGATGTTTTTAATCTGTGTGATTTATTTTAATCTGTGTATTGTACATTACTGAGAGTCCTGGCAGGCAGGAAAGCATAAAAATGTTTTAAAAGCTCACAAACAAACAAACAAACAAACAAATCTGCTGCCTGAGGTAGCCCTGTAATTCTGACTGTTAGTAGGGTGGCCATGTTTTCCAATAGCTCTTTTCATTCTCTTGAAAGACAAGAAGAGGCATTTGCAAGTAAACAGCCTCCAACCGCTTGACACAGCAGGGTAGTGTCACAGCAGTCTTTAGTTACAGGTAATTCTCTACTGCTGCTTGTGTAGTGGAAACATGCAAAGAATATCACAGAAAAGCAATGACACAACTGGGGAATAGGTTGACTGGCATTGTTCCAGAAACCAGATACGAACGAAGGCAGAAGCTTAACATGGAGAATTTCACAAAGCATCATGGAGAATTTTTCAGCTCTGTTTCTTTGAGCACTGTTAAGCAGCAGTTTCTGAAGAGGTCCATCTGATTAGGGAGACAACACCACATGGAGCAAAGCCTATGGTTATGGAAGAGATGTTCCCCCCCCCCCCATTTTCAAACTTAGCCAGACCCAGTCACAGAGCATGCTATAAGCATACGTGCCCTCATGTGCAATGTGAATTTGTTGTGACAGAACAGCCACAGTTTTGCCCTCAGTGTCATCTGGTATCTGTGCTCCGTCTTTCTTCTGGATAGCTGGCATTCCAAGCCAAATGCATTCAAATGAATTTAACCTATATACAAGACCTCCTAGCAGGGTCCACCCTAGGCAGTAAATTGTTTATGATAACATACAAAGAATTTAGAGAGAGAAAAATCAGCTGGCTATTGTCCCAGGACAAAAATTAGGTGGCTGAAGGGAAATAAATAAAAGGGAAACAAAGTTCAGAAGAATTCATATATATTGCCAGGTGTGCTCCTGGGGTGGGGGGAAGACTAGTGAAAACAATTTTAAAAAAATCTTCAAAATAGAGCAAATAATACAGTTCTCAAGTCCACAGAGCGGCGCACACATCCAAACCTGTGACAAAGTGAGAAAGATATAATTCAATTATCTGAATAGCTTATTTGGAAACAGTTCCCAAGATGTTGTTCAGCTATCAAGAAAATAGAGATAACTTTTAATTTTAAAAAACAACTATTTAGATGGAATAAATTATGGAAAAATCACTTATAATGCTGAAACATATTATTGGAGACCTCTAAACTAACTGCACAATGAATTTCCATAAAGCCCATTTGGCAAGCTTTAAGTGGCAAAGACATGAAAATTGTTTCATGTGATCATAATCCTTTAATCCTCATATCTGCTGATGCAGAGAACAGGATGTTTCTGCCATTTATCAGCAGAAACTACTGCAAAAACAACAATGAACTATTTTTCTCTCCCATAAGAAAATGACAAAGATGTGTATACTAGGGTTGCAAACCTTCACTTATTCAAAAGTTTTCTTCCTTTCGTGAGAATTAATAAGCAGTTTTTTCTTTTCTTTTTTTGCATTGGGACTTTTTTTGGGGGGGGGAATCACAAATACGAGGGAATTTGCACAAAAACGTACTCTACAAAAAGTTTTATGTTGCACAAAATACAAGGGGTTTTGCACAAAATGCAAGTTTCTCCCTCCAAAACACAACATTTATTGTTGCTGCTGGAAGTGGGGGTGGGGTGGGTGGGCTACTGCTGGAAGGAAAGAAACCACTCATCTTTTCACTCACATACAGAAGCCCAAAAATCTCACAGTGGTTGACAACTTTTTCTCAAAAGGTGCGAGTATCTGGTCCAGCCTTACTTTATACAGTGACAATGGCAACAGAAGCATCTGCACACTCAAACTCCACCACATTCTGCCACATGGGAATGCCAGATTTGTATTCATTCCCATAAATGGGTTAGAATACACGTCCAGGTATTTCTTGCATTTTCAGCATATGAATGTTGTCTTGCGGTGGGGTGGGGCTAAGATTAATATAAACCAGAACATAAAAGGTAATAAAACAATTAAAGGTGAAGACAAAACTCAGGAGATGCAGCAGAGAAGACAAAACATAGCCCCACATGGGTTTCCACGTTTACAGAAATTTGGGGAATACAACAATCTTCACCTTTTATGGAAATGACACAATGGGGTGACATCATATCTCTATTCAGTTGACAACATACTGATAGTGAAGAAAGAGCATTTCCATCTCCATTGTTGCCTTCTTCACATGGATGGTGATATGTCTGAAGATAAAAGTCAAACGCATGAGCAAGGAATCTGGAAAACTGGGGATTTTGCTTGTGCATAGCACCCTGCTGCATTTTATTGATTCAATTTCTACCCCAATTTCTCCCTATAGATGGACTCATGGAAGCATACAAATGGTTTAAAAACACAAATATTAAAACAATTACATAAGTAAAAATCACATGAAAAAACCAGTTAAATATATGGTTAAAAAGCACAACATAAAACCCTATGTAAAACCATGCAATCCTTACCAGAAAGATTTCAAAGTTCCTGCAGGTTGACCTTAATAATAAATTGACAAGCCCTGAGCCACAGCTTTGCATTTTCCCAGAGTCTTGTGTCAACAATAATAAATCTGTTTGTTGCTCCTTGCTACATGTGTTGCTGAGAACCAGGTAAGTAGTAACCGAATTGGGCTTGTGAGACCAGTAGCTCAGTGGTAGACCAAATGCTCTAGATGTCCATGTGGTGACATTGAGGGTACAGTGCACCTCATAGAATCATAGAATCATAGAAAAGTGAAGTTGGAAGGGGCCTACAAGGCCATCAAGTCCAACCCCCTGCTCAATGCAGGAATACAATCAAAGCATATCTGCCAGGTGATTATCTAAGTTTTTCTTGAATGCTTTCAGTGTTGGAGAACTCACCAATTCCCAAGGTAACTGGTTCCACTGTTGTACTGCTCTAACAGTTAGGACGTTTTTCCTGATATTCAACCGAAATCTGGCTTCCTTTAACTTGAGCCCATTGTTGTGTCTCCTGCACTCTGGGATGATCAATAACAGATCTTGCCCCTCCTCTGTATGATAGCCTTTCAAATATTTGAAAAGTGCTATCATATCACCCCTCAGTCTTCTTTTCTCAAGGCTAAGCATACCCAATTCTTTCAGCCTTTCCTCATAAGGCTTGGTTTCCAGCCCCCTGATCATCATTGTCTTCCTCCTCTGAACTTGTTCCAATTTGTTAGCGTCCTTCTTGAAGTGTAGTGTGCAGAACTGGACACAATACTCAAGGTGGCCTAACCAGTGCTGAATAGAGGGGGACTAGCACCTCGTGGGATTTGGAAACTATATTTCTATTAATGCAGCCTAAAATAGCATTTGCCTTTTTTGTAGCCACATCACACTGTTGGCTTATATTTAGCTTGTGATCTATGATAATTCCAAGATCCTTCTCGCTTGTGGTTTTGCTGAGCCAGGTATCCCCCATCTTGTAACTGTGCAATTGTTTTCTTTTTCCGAGGTGCAGTACTTTGCACTTATCCCTGTTGAATTTCAATCTGTTGCTTTCGGCCCAGTGCTCCATCCTATCAAGGTCATTTTGAATTTTGTTTCTGTCTTCTAGGGTATTACCTATTCCGCCCAATTTGGTATCATCTGCAAATTTGACAAGCATTCCCTGCACTCCCTCATCCAGGTCATTAATAAAAATATTGAAGAGCACCAGGCCCAGGACTGAGACTTGGGGTACCCTACTAGTTACTTCCTTCTAGTTAGAGAAGGACCCATTAATCATCACCCTCTGAGTATGATTCTGTAGCCAATTGTGTATCCACCTGACACTTGATCTATCCAGCCCACACCTAGTTAGCTTGCTAATCAGGATATCATGGGGCACTTTGTCAAAAGCTTTGCCGAAGTCAAGATATACTACGTCTACAGCATTCCCTCTGTCTATCTGGGAGGTGAGCTGATGAAAAAATGAGATCAAATTAGTTTGGCAGGATTTGTTCCTGACAAATTCGTGTTGGCTTCTAGTTATTACTGCCTTGTTTTCTAGGTGCTTGCACAATGACCGCTTTACGATCTGCTCCAGAATTTTGCCTGGGATTGCCATGGGACCTTACTTATCCTTGTTCTGAGATTATTAAAATTGGTTTTTTTTTTAAAATCCAGCAAACGTGTGTGGCTACACTCTGCTTTCATTTCCTTTGAAATCAAGAATTCTAGAAGGACATGGTCACTCTCACCTAGAGTTCTCCTTACTGCCACTTCCCCCACCAAGTCATCTTTGATGTAATGTTTGATGAACTCATTAAAAACTCAATTTGTTTGACTCTTTTCTTGAAAAGAAGGAATAAGAGTGAGTGAATGGGGGGAGACCACCTGAATCAGGTGGCATAAGGATAAAACAAGATGGGTGTGAGGAAACAGAAGGACTCAAATTGGTTACCAAATTCATAAATGCCTAGATTATTTTCTGTTCAGAGCAGATGAGAACAAACTTAATTTGAAACCAGTTTGTGTGTCAGGAGGATGGAATAGACAGTGAAATCTGGTTGGCTGGCCACAAGATGTTATTAAAAATGGATACTACCTCAGACATGATTGAGAAATACAGATGTAGTCCTGTTTTCTCACAACACTTTTGATAGACTTAGGTAGATCATTATCACTTCCTAGAAAGCCGCATAGAAGGTGTCTGTGGAATACTTGTGTGGGACACAGATAAATGGAAATGGTGCCATAATTAGTCTTCAGGCCTCAAGTTATGCACATCTGAAGATAAGTAATGCCCACAGTTGAAGCTATAGACTGAATAGCAAGGAGCATTTGTGGCACCTGTGGTAGTCACTACATATTTACATACAGAAAAAAAATCATGTTTAAATACTTTCCTAGACTCCCAGATTTTGGTAATGTCTTATTTCATGAAGTACTCTATCCTGTGCTTGTTATTTTCCCTTTAAGGCCCCAGAGGCCAGCCAATCTGAAACAAAAACATTAACCCAACACATAACAAGGAAAACCTCCTGTTTTCCCAGTGCAGTGCAAATGAAATGCCATTAACTCAGCAGAGGGGCTAGGCTAGAACACACGGGGTAACTGTTGTCTCTCTAATGTATTTATGTTTCCATATTATTTTAGCAAATAAAAAACAAATGTATCTACCATCTCACATCACAACAGCAGCTATGAGCTGCAGTGACTCATCAGATATAGGTAGGTCTTTACCAAACTAAAATAACATTCTTTGGACTAAATGCTAGTTGCAGCTGTCTAAACGTATACCCATAGGGGAAAGGAATCCTGAAAACAGAACAAGATAACAGTGATTCAATTTATTGTTTAGCCACTGAGAGTTAAGAATCAGGAAAGATTGTCCCATAATATATTGTTAAGTTTCAGCAATATTAGAGAAAATCTCTGTGTTCCTTGAGGTCATGGGATGTAATAGGATAAGTAACTTAGCAAATAATATGTAGTGCTGTCGCAAGGTTATTGAAGCAATGCATGACAGGCATTAAGAAGGAAATATGGCTATCTTCCTCCTTTACTTCTTCCTCTTCCCTCTTTTATTCCAGCACCATCCATGTTTATATAACTTTTATCAAGCAAACAGATCCCTGACTAAAATCTGATACAGGAGAAGATGCAGAAGGAGACGCAGACAACAGGACAGGAGAAGGAAAGAAATGTATATTTTGGTGAAAGACACTTAGGCTAATTGTGGTAGTGAATGGAGACTAAGCACTAGTTTTTAGTAGGGATCTGTAAGTGGCATCACATTGTTGTTCTGGGATGTCTAATCCACACTTATGGGAGCGGCTGAGAAACCTAAATATCTTTAGCCCGGAAAAGAGAAGACTGATATGAGACCATCTTCAGTATGATGCCTAAAACACATCTTGTCCTCTGGACCTTGACTGGGGGAGGCACCATTCGCTGGTCTGCCTCATGTAGGCAAAGGTATTGAACCTACCTTGTCTGAAAGTACTTTGTTCAACTCTGACACAGAACTCCCTCAATTACTTGCTCTTCCTTTCTCACTTAGTACAAATTGCCTGGACTTTTCTGATATTTGTTAGCATGCACCATGCAGCTTGGCAATATGCTCCTGTTGTGGCTCGCATCTTGGTGCCCTTATGAAGAATGTGGATCAGATATAACTCTGCAGAGCATAGATTATTTCACAGGACACGGAAACAAATTTGCTGCACAGTGTCTGAATTTTAATAGTTGCCAAGATACCCATTAGGATTGTATGAAGTTGCCAAAAACATCTAATGCAATTAAAAAAGGGGGAAAGACTTTTGTATTTTCAGGATTTTTACATTGTTAGGTTTTATTTGTATTTATATTTTAATAATTTCCCTTGTTTGTTCTAAACTATTTTGATTATATAATTCAAGGGTGGCATCAAAATAGGATAACTACCTACAAGCCAGCATAAGTTGCAGAATATTTTTGCAAAACTTTTCACTGTCAAAAATGCAGTGAATTGAACACAGGATTAATATTTTTGTGCTCGAATGAAAACCTCAGATAAATACTAATACTAATACTGATACTAATACTAATACTCTTCTTGGATGCACAGTTCTGCCTCATCTGCATGTACATTTGATCATGACTTTCCAAATGACCCGTGGAACATTGTATCATAAAAAAAGGGGGAAAGCCATCTCACAGTTAATTTGAGACTAATTCAAAATGTTTTTCCCTATCACAGCTTAACATGAATTTCTTTGTATATTAGGATGGCTGATGTTTACAGCGGGAGACTGATTCCAAGGCTGATTTAACATTTGCCATCAGACAGAGAAGTACATTCACATATACACTGAGACTAGTAAATTATTCCGTATTTTCTATTCCCAAGGCTTCTGTCCGTAAGAAAACTATTTATGTTGCCATCAGACTGATACACAAAGTAGCAGTAAATAGACCATGATTCCTTACACTGAATTTCCCAAAGTACCTTCCATATGGGAAGTCATTAGTTCTGGCCTTTAGGGGGGCAGATTTATCAAAAGAGACATTTTAGTACAAGCTTTAGTTTTTGCTGTTGGGTCCACAAATACATCTCCACCAACAAGAAAGCTTTTTCCAACTAGTTACAGTACTGCATGGAATTTCTGACAACAAGCAAGAGATTATGCAGATGCAACCACAGTGGTCTTTCAGAGTGAGTGACAACATCGTCTATGAAGAAAATAAATTTTCTGTGCACAGTGTTATAATGTTTTCCAGCTAGAAGAAAGGATTAGGAGTTGTATGAGTATTTCTTTTTTTCCCAAAGCCCTATAATGGCCTTTCAGTTACTCTATGGGGAGACTTGAACAGAATCAAATAGGGCTATGGAGAAACTGTGTGCAATAAAAATATATATTATTTTCTTATTTCTAGGCTTCCCACACATAACCTGCACAATAACAGCCTGGCAAAGTACTTGTGCAGCATTCATACAACAGGCAGAGAAGAGAGGCAATCTGTAATCAACTCCTGAGCTCAATCTTGTCTATCTAGCATTTGTCATTTTACTTGCTCCTTTTATTTATTTTACACTCAGATACGTCTGCTGGGATTGCAGGCCTCTTTGGAACGTCGGAGATATTTTCATATTACCTGTCAGTGTGAAATCCAGAGGGGAAAAAATTGTTCGTTTCTCTTACTCTCCACTTGTTCAGATATGGTTTCTTTAGTTTTTTCATCGTGGTAGCACCCAGACTTCACTGGATCCATTGAATACTGTATTATTAAAAATCTACACATAGAGAGCATTTATCCAAACCTGTGTTGATTTTAATTTAATTTAACTGTCCAATCCCACCTTCGTCAGGATGAAAGACCTATTTCAAACAGAGGTTGGAAAATTATTCACACATGAGAAATACCTTACTCCTTTGACACCCTCATGGATCCATGAATTGATGAGTTGATTTTGATTCTTTTTGGATACCCTGGGTTATTAATATTTCCTGGCTCTCTTTATTTATGTCTTTGTGGGCAGGGATGAGTAGTTGTACTTTTAACTGCTGTTAGCCACCCAGAGTACTGCTTAGGCACTAGATTGGTGGGGTGTAAATGGAAGGAAGGAAGGAAGGAAGGAAGGAAGGAAGGAAGGAAGGAAGGAAGGAAGGAAGGAAGGAAGGAAGGAAGGAAGGAAGGAAGGAAGGAAGGAAGGAAGGAAGGAATAAGAGAGGAAGCACAATGGGCTAATCAAGAGTTAGAAGACAAAGGAAAGAAGGATTAGATGACATTATGGATATGGCCTGTCTAGGGGAGAAAGTAGATAATGGCTGCTACTCTTGCCAACTTTTTAAAGACTGTCCTGTCCCTTATTTTTGAACTAAAGGTCTGCCAAGATTCAGCAGAGCAGGGAAGAGATGCCCTTTCCTCACAAAGCTTGAAGACATTCTAGAAGAGGTGGGATTTGGTCTTCTACCCCACCATGCCTCCTGGGAGAAGAGCCAGAAAGTGTAGCCTTGGGCAAAGTGCATAGTTCCAGGGCACCAACAGAAGAAGCAAATAATAAACCACTTCTGAGTACTCTATATCCAGGAAACTCTGAGAAAGGTCACAATACATTGAAATTGACTTGACGGGATATGAATATCATTAACGAAACAGGGAACAAACTTTCCAGGTGTGGTTTTGTTGCCTTTCGCAGCAGCCCTAGCCAGCCAATGGTGAGGGATTGTAGTCAAATATCCAGAAGGCCACACATTAACCATCCGTGGGTAAATAGGAACAAATGTGTGCTGTACAATAAATGGCCATTCTACACTGCACTCAGGGACAGCACTGTGTAGGTGGGAAATCCTGTTCCCTTATTGGCCCAATTGTTCTTTTTTTCTGAGAACAGTTCCAAGTTGTTGTGGTTTCTGCTGCTCCTGCTGCAATTATTATTAACACAGGAAGGGGTTGGCAACTTGCAGCCCTCCACAGCTCCCATCAGCCTTAGCCAGCCTAATCAATAGCAAGGACTGCTGGGAATTGCAGTTCATCAACATGTAGATGGCCACAGGTTGTCCATTCCTGCACAAAGTTCAAATTATTATTGAGAAAATGTCATTGCAGTGCATACAGACCAGTGCCATGTAAGGGGAAAGGCTAAAGAATTCTTCTCCTGCCATTGTTTTCTATGTGGATCCCCCCCTCCCCATTTCTGAATGGAAGCTTATTCAGTCATGTGAACCTACACTACCAGGCTGAAGTAACTCAGATGCAAGGGTACTAACTCTCTCTGTCACATGTCTGGACACACCACAGTTGCTTGTTCTATTGCACCTTTGGTTGTGTGCCAGGTCTCACAACAGATGGCAAGAAAATTGAGAAAACCACTGTGGTTTTAGCTGCTATTATATTCTTATCCATAAATTCTTTCTGCTTCTACAGAACAAATGTCTTGAAACATCAAGATATTAAAAATAGATATAGATTTTCTCCTTTTATTAGCTTTACGAGTTTTGGATGTTCTCACTTCTGACAAATGTAAAGAACAATGCTAAAATATGTAAAACGCAAGCCACCGTAAAGCTATAAAGATAATGTATTTAATTTGATCTTACAATATTGTGATTTTAAAAAAGAGACAGATTTTTAAATATATTTTTAAAGTTTACTACAAAAGCCAAACAAATAAATATAGAAAACAATTATGTAATTAACAAGTTAACATAAATCCATTTAGACAATACAATTAAACAAAATATTCTCCACTCCACTGGGACCACTTGGGGGTATAATCAAATTTTCTTTCCTCTTCTAAAATGAATGCAGCATTCATTCTTGCAAAGGTGTACAACCATTCCCCTTTATTAATACATAATAAATATATTCTCCTCAAATATTTGTAAAAATATTCTTATTTGACAAACCCTTCTTAATATTAATACAGTGGTGCCTCGCTAGACGATTGCCTCGCAGGACGAGGAAATCGCTAGACGATGCCTTTTTGCGAGCGCTACTGCGCTTCGCAAAACGATGTTTCCCTATGGCGATTTTCGCTAGACGATGAGGTTTCCCCATAGGAGTGCGCCGACTAGTGGTCAAAAGCTGTCAGTGCAGCTGTCAGTGCATTCCTATGGGGACCCTCACTCGCTAGACGATGTTTCCCTATGGGAAATTTCGCAAGACGACTGCGTTTTCCCTTGGAACGCATTGAAGCGATTTCAATGCATTCCAATGGGAAAACGTGCTTCGCTAGACGATGTTTTCGCTAGACAGCGATCCTCGTGGAACGGATTAACATCGTCTAGTGAGGCACCACTGTATTACAGATCTGCTTATGATTAATGGTTATATTCCAAATTTCTTTATACCATTCATTGAATTAAAAATCATATTTTACTTTCCAATTCCTTGGTATAGTTAATCTAGCCACTGTTAATAAATTTGAAAGTAATTCTTTCGTAGTCCATTTCCATTGCTCTTTATCAAATATCAGTGAAAGTGCTATCTTAGGACATGGCTCTATATTGAACGTAATTATTTCACTGATCTTCTTAAAGCCAAAATTTTAATATATTTTTGCATTCCCACCACATATGAAAATAAGTACCAACTTTCTGATAACCTATCCAATACAATAATTAGTATCTATTTGATTTAATTTGTTTAGAGGTAATACCTTCACCAAACTAATTTATAAAAAATTTCCTTTATCCTTACAGACATAGACTCAATATTCTTACATCCCATATGTTTTTTCACACTTTGATACTTATTTCCTCTTCCAAATCATATTCCTACAGTGATTTAAAAAATTGTTGATCTTCAGCTTCTAATAATATTTTATTAATTTTACTTGTTATCTCTTTCATTATTTTATATTCCTCTATTTTTTTTGTAATACAATTTCTTCAAATATATTTGCCTTTTCTTTTAACCCAATATTTAAACCACTGCTATAACTGAATAAGATTAAACCAAGATATTCTCTCCATTTCTAATTCTCCTTTAATTTGTTCTTTATTCCCTGTCTTTTCTAACTAATCTTTTATCCTAATAACTTGCTTCATCCTTAACACTCCCTCCAAATTCCATTTCAAATTTTCTAGAAATTCCTCCAGTTCTGGGTGCAATGGGGATATTGATGGAATAAATACAGTATGTTCCTATACTTCTATCAAAATAAAAGCATATTTTTAAAAAAAGGGGTTTTAATATTTTAACATACTTTTATTATATTGCCCAAACAAAATGTTTAAAACGAGAAGTATTTAACCATCACACCATGCTGAACACAGAAAACCAGAAAGCTTGCTATTGATATAGGAGGAATCTTCAACATACTTGAACCAATAAAATCCATTTAAAAACCACCTCTTTCCTTTCCTGTTTTGCTACTGTGCTTCCCTCTTGCTTCCCCTCCCTTCCTGAACTTCGAGATAACAGCTGATACTGTACATGTGGAGATAAATTATTTCTGTGCATGTCATCACTTGCAATATATTAATGACTGTATTAGTAATTATAATAAATGTGTTATAGTGCTTAGAAGTATTGGATTTCTCATTAATCTCAATGCCAATGTCTTGCCCTTCCAAAATTCTGTTCAGATTCTTCTGGAAAGCATCAGTGAGGCAGAGTGACAGCTTTGAGGTATCTCACTCTTATATTCACTGGATCAACTACTCAGTATGCTGCGCTTACAAGCTACTGCTGCAGTCGACCAGTGGTTTGCAAAGTGTGATGTAACCCTCTCCAAAAATTACTTTTTAAGGCAGAATGCACAGCTACAGTTGCATTGTTTGAAATCCACATTGCTGACTATAATATCGTTGAAGCTCAAATCAACTCCAAAACACTTCCTGTGTGAACATATTGTAATTTGTAGTGAGAGGGTGTTTAGTCTAGTAGCCACACAATCTCAGAGCTGCAGAAGTAACTAATTTTAACAAGGTTCTTTTGAAACAAGTCACATTCTGCAGTAACAAGCTAGAACAATGTAACCCCCCTCTTTTTTTTTTCTTTTTTTTTTGCCTGTAATGACTATGGCAGTGTTTTATCCCATTTCGATTGATGAGAATGAGTGCCTGCCTGCTGCTCATTACTGGTAGGGCATGGGATGAGCACTGAGAGAGGAGGAAGGAGGGTCATGTGGATGATTTGTTATGTACTGCTAATCCCACTATCTGCCTTTGTGGAAGAGGTGTTTAGGGAAATGGGAACTAAAAAGGGGGAAGGAGAGCCTTGTCGCAGAGTGGTTAAACTGCAGTACTGCAGCCAAAACTCTGCTCATAACCCAGGTTCAATCAGTGCACGTTACCATAGTCTCTTGAGACTGAAGGATGCCTACAGAGAGTGCTTTAAGTGCTATGGGGTGGTATATAAGCAGCACACTTTGCTTTTGCCTTTTGAAGAATGGGTGCAAGAAAATGCAAAGACACATGCATTTTCTCTGTTTCTTATCCTTCTTTGGCAACCTTTGGCTGAGCAGTAAAGAGTGAACAAGAAAGAGAGAGCATATACACATGTGTTTATGCTTGTGTGTGTATGTGTGCGAGTGTGTGGTGTGTGAGAGAGTGAGAGAGCAAATGCACACAAACAGAGGAAGGTTTTGGATTATTACAATAGCCTAACATGACCACCTTTGTTTTTAAAGCAATAATGTACCTCCAATGGCTGGTGAGATCAACTGACCATTATTGGGCTATCAAGTCAGCGCATTATTGCAGCCTAGAGGGTGTCCTTGACCTGCAAAGCCAAGTATCTATGGGAGGTTGAAAGATCTGAGTACTGGTGGGCTGGAGAAGGCAAGGACTTCCTCTCAGCACCTTATGAAGATCATAGCTCATATACCTTCTTTCTGTTTATTGCAACCATCAACAGCGTAATCAAGAGCAATAATGTCTTCAGCAGTACTCTGACACAAAAAATACAAACTTTTGTACTTTATATAGAATTGGCTTTCCTTTCTGCCTTCTTGTTGCCATGTGCAATGAGACTGCATTTAGGATTAACTTCACATGTCGAATTCCTTGTATGCTCCTGCAACAGACATCCTTGCCTAGCCAAGGAGATCAGCTATCACTTATAGGAGAAAATGCTGCTTTGAAGAGATAGTTACAGGTTGATGGACAGCAATAGTCCCTGAATCTTTTTCCTGAGTGTGGATTGAGGCAATGATTAACCAGTCCTTAAAGCTTTCTTGTGTTCTGGCAATTAACTGTTCTGATTCCCTTTCTTCCTTAGAATTCCACATAGGCAATCCTATCCATTGGCTATTCCCTTTTGTTGTTGTTTAGTTGTTAAGTCGTGTCCGACTCTTCGTGACCCCATGGACCAGAGCACACCAGGCCCTCCTGTCTTCCACTGCCTCCCGAAGTTCGGTCAAATTCATGTTGGTAGCTTCAATGACACTGTCCAACCATCTCGTCCTCTGTCGTCCCCTTCTCCTCTTGCCTTCACACTTTCCCACCATCAGGGTCTTTTCCAGGGCTATTCCCCAATCCACCCAAAATAATTTTTCCAAGTTCTGTTTCTTTGTTACATGTTAGAATGTGTGATCAGTGGCTCACGATACAATCTTCAAAATGGCCGGGGGCTGACTCTGGTAATGTCAGGCCAATCAGCTGAACTTGAATTGAATCTAAACCCCTCATGGTCTAGTAATGTTGGGAATTACCTATCCTTGCCTTGGCACAATTCTGAGCCAACTTTGTGACTGTCTCCTTGGGCTACCGTTGATGAGGATCTCATGTGACCTAGCTTCTTCCTCACCTCTCTCCTTCTCCATGCCAACTTTTGGCTCTTCTAGCAGCAGATTTTAGAGCAGATTTGCTGGCAGATTGTTGTCTTGGAATATTTCCGAGATCAGCCAGTAGAGGTATATTTCTGCTGGCAGAGAAGGCCTCAGTCTAACTCACTGCAGCCACTACATCATGGAATTATTATTGCACTGTCAAATGCACTTGGACAGAAGACCATAGAATGAAAAATGTAGGAAATTTGCACAAAGCGAGCCACAGACATTACAAGATTGCTCTTTAGAGATAAAAAGATCACCTTTTAAAAATCTACAATAGTATGCTATTTTAGTATAGCCATGCTTGTAATACATTTTGTGGAGACTAATGCAAATAGGCCAAGATGTTTTTGTTTTCTTGCAACTCTTTCCTTCTTTCCAAATACCTTAGTTCTTTGTTAAAATAGCCAAGGCATTACATCCAAGACATAGTGCACATGGCAATTTCTCTCGGCGACTCTCCTCAATTAAGTATGAGAATAACCCATGTGAAAAGCAGGTACCTTCCTCCTTTCAAATATTCCAGTGCTCTGTGAAAGAAGCTAAGGATATCTATACCGCATATACTGTACTGGTCCATGTAGGCCTTGTGAACAAGTAAGGACCACCCATTGTGCCTCAGGGAGCCCACCAAAAAAATGTTGGATGGAAGCACCCAAATAGCACTGTCTAGAATCAAGAAATGCTCATGCTCTTCTGTTGCTGTTGATCTTTTTTTGTTCCCCCTTTCTTTCTTTCTTTCTTTCTTTCTTTCTTTCTTTCTTTCTTTCTTTCTTTCTTTCTTTCTTTCTTTCTTTCTTTCTTTCTTTCTTTCTCTTGCTCCTAATGGTTCTAGGAACTTGATAATTGTTGGAACATCTCTCTCAGAAATCAGTTACCTGTTTCATCTGCTCCTCTCGATCCATATTGCTAAAAGTGGCTATACCAAAGGAGGCCAAAAAAGATGACAACAAGGAATTTGGTCTTTTCAGTGGTGACCCCTGGTCTCTGGAATAAGTTACCAACTGAGATATGTCGCTCTCCTTCCCTCCTTATATCCAGGAAATTGGTAAAAGCAGAATTATTCAAAGCTGCCTTCACCAATTGATTCTTCTTTATGCTGTTAACCTTTTTTTTTTCTCTTTTTGTATGAATTTTAGACCCATATTTGTGAATCACCATATTGTTCAATATATATTTTGTTATTTTGTGGGATCTTATGGGGTTTTAAGTGTTAGACTGTAAACTGCCCAGAGTAGTCCTTATTTTATAAATAAAATAAAATAAAGTCAGGAGCTATTAGGTAACAGAGCCATTCTGCCAGTATGTTGCTTTGTTGACTGATTTCTAAGAGGCATTTCCACAGATTCACCAAGTCTTCCCTTTTTCTAACTTCCAAGTGTACGTATAATCTCAGGAGGAAAATAATTCTTTTAAAAGGTCTCTCCCTCCACTCCCACCTTCGTGTTGCATTTTCACTGAGGTGATATTTGATTCAGGAAGCACATTTCATTTAGAGCTCAGCATTTTTTTACCACAGCGATGCTATCTGAACACCTTAATGGTAGCACTCAACAATTCACAGAAACAAGTGGGAACTCATAAAGAGCAAGTTCACTCACCAATTTATTAAGAAGAAATCATGCCATACTTGAAGGAATTTGAAACTGAAATTTTTAGCCTAATAATGCTGTTTTGCTGATGAATATTTTATTTTGTTTTTAATAATACTCCTTTCACATTCACTACAAAGTATCATTGCAAACAGAGCAGTGAATGAATCTGGAGAGGAAATAACAAAGGAAAACACGATTTCTGAAAAATGAAGTGGGGGAAAACACTTTTGAGGGTCCTATTCTCTTGCTCCTGCCACTGGTTGTAATTAACAAGGAAAGCAAATGAAGGCTGAGGCAGATTCCCAATGATGTATAATATGTTGGATTCTGCAGAAGGAACATTCTTGATTAAAAACAAGGAACAGTCTTACGGCATCTTCAAGTATCAGAAGTATTATTTAGCATATGCTTTTCGACAACCCATTTCATCAAATGCAGCCCACTCAAAACAAAGAATGATTGCAGTGGATTGTAGCATATGAAAGCTTATGTGAAATAAAAAATTCATATACCTGAAGGTGGCATAAGACTCTTCATTTTTTTCTGCCGCAGACTAATACAACTACCACCAGCCCCTCACAAGTCTTGATTTAAGATGGAATTAGTTCAATCTTTGAACTGAATTCTGAAACTGAAGCTTGTAAATGTCATAGCAATTATGCAATTAAGGAACATTTTTACTGTATGGCATTTGGGATAACTATGTGTTTTTAACAAGAGGTTTAATGTGAATGACAGAAAGCATAATAACCTGGTGTGTTCAAAAATCATCTACCCTAAATTATTAAAAAAAATAATTTCTAGCTTTACCTCCTATCAGTATAGATAATTATAAGTGCTTTCTGTTGTTTTCACACATATTGGCCAAGATCCAGTGGTATCCTTTGGCACACAACATCAATGGAATCTGAACCACTTTTCCCTCACTGACTGATGTTTCACAGCCCTCCAGAAAAGATTTTGAGGGAAGAGTGTCAGTAAACACCATTGGATCCTGGCTATTGTTTGAGAACAAAAGAAAGGTGCCACAACAATTATTTATTTCTTTATTTAAAATATTTTTACCCTACCTTCCTCCTTAAAAAAAGCACCTAAGGCAGCTTACATCATTAAAAGGTAATACATAAAGCTAAAAACAGTAAATATATACATACGTACTAAAAAGGATCAAACAAATACCACACTAAAAAAAGTGTAAACAAAAACAACACCAAAACGACATTTAAAGGCACAATCCATGAAAATGCCTCACTGCACAGCCAGTCACTAAAGGAAAGCTTGCCTGAAGAGAAAGGTCTTTGTCCTTGTGGAAGGACAGCAAAGATGGGGCCACCCTGGCCTCCTGTGGGAGGGAGTTCCAAAGTCTAGGAGCAGCAACAGAGAAGGCCCTCTTCCCTGTCCCCACCAAATACACCTGTGAAGGTGGTGGCACTGAGAGAAAGGCCTCCCCTGATGGTCTTAATACCTGGGCAGGCTCATAAAGGGAAACATGTTCCTCGAGATAGCTTGGACCCAAGCTGTTTAGGACTAGGTTAGAACCAGCACTTTGAATTGTGTTCAGAAATGGATCAGCAGCCAGTGTACCTGCTGTAATGGGGTGTGGGTGGGTGTTACACAATCCCTGTGATTAGTCCCAGTCAGCAATTTAGCTGCCACATTTTGAACCTGCTGAAATTTCCAAACACATTCCAGAGGCAGCCCCATATAGAGCACGTTACAGTAATCCATCTGGGATGTAACTAAGGCAGGTGTCACCGTGGTCAAATCAGACCTCTCCAGGAACAGGTGCAGCTGATGCACTAGTTTTAATTGTGCAAATGCACTCCTAGCCACTGCCAAAACCTGGGCATCCAATCTCAGAGATAGAGCATATGTTTTGTGCATCTAAGGGAGACCTGGAGCCACTTTGTGTAGAGAGGGAAAAGCTAGAATAGTGTGACTCAATGCAGCATCCTACATTCCTAAAGCAAGTAAAGATTGCCTGGGAGAACAAACATCATCATTACGGATTGCTAACATCTGCAGCAAGGATTAGGCGAACAAGACAAGGGCACAGCTTTGGAAAGAGCACTGCACTGTTTAACTGCATCTTTGCATTTTCATTGGGGAGGGGGTGGTGGGGGAACATAGCATTGATTTCCCTGCTGCCACCTCTTTGATCAATTGATTCCACAAAATCTTCAGTTTAGCCGTATAAAGTGTATCCAATTAGAAAAGCCTCACCACTCTATTGTCTGGGAGTGCCTACGATTTCCTATCACACATAAGCAAATCAAAATGTAAATCTACATGTAAACCAGCAGCTGAGGAACTCTGGCTTGTCAGTTTGATGCTGGTTTGAACAGACGAGGGCATCCAGTGGCAGCTGCCTTTCAACCTACACGTGGAACGTAATCGGCCGAAAGGCAAATAGAATAGACAACATGGTTCAAAGCACCCAGGGCTCTCCGACCTTTATGAAGAAGAGATACTAGCATATATTGATGCTGCCAGAAACACAGGACGCAGCCATTGCCACAATAGATGAGAGCAGCAGTCTGTCTTGTACAGCAACATGCCTCTGACAGCAGTCAGCGCAAGATGCTTCGTTGGAAGTGCCTAGTTATGGAAAAACACGATTAGAATGGAGCTTTCTCTCCATCATTAGGGCTCATTTTACAGACTGTAGCAGACTCTTCCATTTTTCTAACCCAGGCAAAACTTTGCTACTGAGCAATTGTGTGGCCCATGGCCAAAATCGCATTGGTGATTTAAGCATACATTAATTTAATAGAGTAACTCATTGTAGCAAATTGCTGCTAACTAATCAGCACCAGTTGTGGCATTAGGTGTGTGTCCAATTGCACAACAGGCAACTTCCTAGTAATGTGACCAGCACTGTGTTAGTGGTAATTTGCCATACTGAGTTACATACTTTAACTCACACACACATAAATCACCAACAGGATTCTGGCCTATGTTCAAGTTTTAATGTTGATGTTCATTTAATTTACAGATTTTTAAAAAAGGAAACAATGACATATCTTACCTTTAATTGTTTTACATTTTAAGAAAATGAGACACACACAGGGATGGGGGGGGGGCATTAAAAAAGACATAGGACCCATAGGGTGTTGTGAATAGAGGGAGAGAGAGGAGCTACAAAATGAGAGACAGCCTTTCCAGAATATTTTGCAGCCTTAGCAGTACATAACACATTTTTGCTCCTCCTCCAATTCTTTCTTCTATTCTCAGATATTTTGAAACAGCAAGACATGTGCCTGTGTACTTCCCTGATCACTTCAACAGAGCTGATTCCCAATACATAAGCTTAGCCCTGCACTTATATAGAGATGGACACAAATCAGAAAAATGCTGATTCATTTGGACTGATGAATCAAGGTTGATGAATAATGAATTATGAATTTACTTTTTTTTCGGATGAATCAATGAATCAATTTGTCAATTCATTTTTTCCTTTAGAATGCTATAAGACGCCCCTCTCAAGCACCTAGAGACGCCAGATTTGCAGGGAATCTTCCTCTGACTCACCTCTACTAGCCTTGCATGTTTTGTGAAGTTTAGTTTTTGGACATCCAAGTTATACAGCCTAGACACCAAAAATCACAGAGTTGCTTCTACTAGCTCTCCTCTACAATCTCTCCAAGAATGGTGAATATTGGGTTTCAGACATCCAAATTATACACCCAGAAAGTGTGTCCCCCCAGGAAAGTGTCTTTTAGCAGCTGGCTTGGAAAAACTCGATCTTCACCAACCTTGGCGGAATTGTAAAGGTGAGTCAGGGGAAACTTCCCTGCAATTTTGGTGTCTCTAGGTGCCTTTGGGGATGTTTTATAGCCAAATAAATCAACAAATCAAAAGTCACTAAAAATTCAGATTTGTGATTTGTGATTCGTCAGAGGCATTAATTTGTACAAATATGAATCAACAAATTAGTGATTTTTGAATGAATTTGGTGATTCATTTTTTAATTTGTGCCCATCTCTACTTATCAACTTTGCAGAAAGTCTCTTTGAGATGGATGGGCCTTACTTCGGGGCAAATTCATTCTTACCACAGGAGTACGTTTCATTGAATCCAATCAGACTTCCTTCAGAGAGCTCTTGCAGGCAGAATTAGTTACAGATATCATATCTAGAACAGTTCTGGAAATGGTAAAGTGTCAAAAACACTTGCCTGTGTATCTTTGGCAAAACCCAAAGAGAAAAATAATAAAAAATTAAAAAGACAAAAACCTTGTCTAACCTTAAAGACTAACTGGTATATTTTAATGTGAGCTTTTGTGGACAAGTTCACTTCTTCAGACATATGATGTAAAATATAGAGTTCACACAGTAAAACATTCATACAACATTAAGACACCATGGTGTATAGCTGCAATTCACACATGCAATAATGTATAACCTATGTTTGGTGTTCCGTTCTTTTGAAGTCTGGTTTTGTAAACATTCCCACAAGAGAATGTTTTCTGTCTCTTGTTATGTTTTGCATAACAAAGGCCAGCTTGAATGCTGATCGGACCACTGCTAGCCATCAAGATGGTTTTCAGGTTCTCCTCAAGAGCTCATTGCCATTCACAGACACCAAGCAAAACAAAATCGCAGAACTGGAAGTTTGTGGCTGTTTTAATTTGTTAACCACTTCTCATTCAAACACAAAACAGCTATCATAGCTGTGTTTTGACAAGTCTCTTTAAAAGCTACAGTCTTTAACATAACTTTAACAAAGCTACAGTCTATAATTTTCATTAGTTTAAGTAGTGCAATTGAAATGCATTTATCATTATGTATATGCCTGGAAATAATCAAACTTGCAGAATGCTGAATGTATGAACATGTAATTTCTCCCATGATTTAGAGGGATTTCAGGACTTGGGGCACCCATTTGAATATAAACCGAACCAAAAGAAAAGAAAGGGACAATCTAGTCAAAAAGACTCTTCATTCTTTCCCAAAAAAAACTGGTGGGAGTCTGATCTACCCACCCAATTTATCAACCCACAATTGCAGGGGGAGCTCTCTTAAAACCACCTTCTTGTCCCATCTTTCACCAACACGAATAAAGCAGAAGGTTTCTCTGTTACCCCCAAAGCCTTCCCTTGTTATCCTGATACTTTGTAGATACTTCACAGCCTTGTCATGAAAGAGATTGTGTAAAAGTAGAGCGTCTGAAGTATTTGCTATTGTTTCTCAGCTCAGTGAAATCGGTGTGTTCATTAGCACGAGACCTCACAATTGTGTGCTCTTGCTCCCACCATCTGTGACTGAAAACAATTTCTTTGGCCCTTTGAAGTCCAGCCAGCACACAATATTGTTCTGAACAAATCTTTTTATCTTTATCCTTCTCTTCCCAGGATTTAAAAAAGAAGATTCTCTTTGTCAAACTTTTTCCAGCATAAGCCAATCTTAATGAGGCACCTGTTTCACAAAACCTGGGCAGGCTGAGTTTTTCCTTCCCCCAAAAAAGAAGAAAACTACTGTTTAATTGCTTTTTATCTCTGTTCTTACACACACCTAAGGTGCTGCAATAAAATCATTGACAATCTAAACACTATAAGTCCTTGTGTGGATAAAACTAACAGAAAACATTCAGCAGGAACAAATTGAGTGAGCAAGAAACCAAGAGTATGCAAATCCATGTTTTGCTTCTTTTGGCCCCTTTTATTTTGCTGTAATTAGTCATTGGTTTAGGTCAGGAAGGACTTCAGACTTGCAGAATCTGATTTGAAGTTTTTATATTTTTCACCTGAACACTAACCGGAATCTGATGTAAAACACACAGAGTTGGAATGAAAGAATCATGCACCCAGTATCAGAACTGAACACAGCTCACAGTCCTTCCACAGGAAAACCCACTCCGAGTCATGCTAACATTTACTAGAAGTCCACCAACAATCTAGAATTCTCACTGAATATACTTCTTTGGCTCTATGTTCTTCTGCAGGTTTTTCTGACTGACTGGGTTTGACACTGCCGTCTCACACACGCTCTAGCCCCGGGCAGTCATTAAGGAAGTGTATGGACCCATCCGTCTTAGATGGAGTATGCTAGCTCCAACCCCTCCATCACTGTGTGGAACATGTAAATAACAACATCCCAAAGGGGGATAACTGTTCTACTCCATGTGAGTAGATTCTGGGTATCCTGCACTCAAACAGAGAAACCACCCAGTACAGCAGCCTCCTCCTCTTCAGATATTTACATGTTCAATGCAATGGAGAGGGTGGGGGCTAATACACTCTTCCTGACAAATTTGGAGTCTACATATTTCCTTAATGACCGAATAGGGTTTCTGTGTCATTAATAACAGATATTATTGGATTTCTTGGAATCTCACCTGTATTCCTGTCCTAACGTCTTCCCTTAAACGATTAGAAAACTTTCCTCCCCTTCTCACACAGAAATTCTTCCCACCTAGAAATTTTCCGTAACGTATGCATTTATTTATGCACTTTTCTTAAGATACACATTTGGCACATTTCCCCATGGATGGAAGCATGTTTGTGCACATTTTTCAACTGTTTGCATTGTAACCATTTGCATTTTTAAACATGAATACAAGATATCATGTACACAAAATATAGTAGAATTCTTGCGAATGTGCATATTCCTGAGGAAGGGTACGTTTTATCTTGCAACAAGTCTTGGGAGGTGAGAAGTACATAATGTTGATGAGAATCTCAAAACCACTAAAATGTTCCTTTGTCTCTTTGGATTAATTCCTTTTGTCTTCTTGGGTGCTGTTCCTTCTACCATATGGAGCCTGACATAAGCATCTGCTCATGAGCAGAAGCCCTGTTTCCTTTCAGAAATCTTTCAGTAGCTTTCTTGGGACTCTCAGTTTTTGAAGCTTCCAAAGCCTTGCCTGTTTATAGGCCTTTTATTAAGAAGGCAGGGAATACTTCTTATACTCCTCCCCAGTGGGAAATATCACAATAGAGATCTGACAGGGCTGAGTGGCACTGATACAGTAGCAAACTGTGATCACCATAACCTATTTTGTACAAACCCTTTACTTTAAAAATTACCTCAGTAAAATTGAGTTAACAAAATGTGCCATGTTTTTTTTAATGTTAATGTTGTTCTTTTTGCATATATAAAATCTCTCTCTTGCTCTGATGAAATCTATTTTTGAAAGCATTTCCTGGTATTTTTACTTCTCTTTCTCTAACATTAATGGCTTTTGCGGACTGCCCTTATCTTTCCCCCGTGAGCCTTACCTGACTGAGTATTTGTGTCTCACTGCCTTCCCTATCTATTTCTTAACCTCAGGTCTTTGAACAGTTTCTTCTGAAATCACCACGTTGGCTGCCTTATTATGCCTTGAATGCTTCCTTGCAATGCACTTCACTAAATTCGTTACTGCCCCCAAATAGGACTTCCTAAAAGCGAGTGTTGCTACATTCTGTGATCCCGTCCCCCGCTATGCTGTATTCATGGAGCTTTTATCTCCGGTTTTCATTTCCTTCTTTTCTTCGTGGTTGAGCAAACCCCGTCCTGTACAATTTCCCCAGCTGTATCTACAAAGGCACTGAACTTGATACAGATATGGCACATTCTGCTGTAGTTACCAATCCATTATCCAGTAAGTGGTTCTTCTATTGCTCACTTCAGGATTCCATCTCAACACTTCATTGAACCTTCACCTCCCCCAACACTGTCTCTGCTTAAGCTAACAAATTAGTTGCACCACACAATGCATTTAATATACTTCTTCATACATGACTAGGCAACTCTAAATAGTTCTATATAGTTCAGTCTCTACCAGTTAATTGAACCCTGGATAGGAGTGCATGACCCAACTGAAAGGAGTGGTAGGGGAATATGCAAATAATACACATGCAGAATCTATAACCTTTCTCTTCAGGCAAGCTTTCCCTTAGTAACTGGTTGTCTGAGTGTGATTTTCAAATGGATGGTTGTGCCTTACTGCTTTGAATGTGTTGTTGGTGTTGCTTTGGTTTACCACATTTTAGTGTGAATTTTTTTTGGTCCTTTTTCATATTTATGTACTTACTGTTTTCAGCTGTAAATACTGTATTTTAATGATGTAAGCTACCTTGGGTCGTTTTTAAGGAGAAAGGTGGGGTAATTTATTTATAAAAAATAATAATAAAGTGAAGCTTGGTTACAAGCTACAGCAGCATGTATAACAAGCAAGCAAGAAAGCACAGGAATCCTGTTAGAATGGGCTTACTTGCTGTCTCTTCTGAATAATGATAATTATGCCTGTTCAAGGCATGGTTTGGCTCATTGCTCTACAACTACTGTTCCCTAAAGATACCTACCAAATTGTTCAGCAGGATTCAGCAGAGATGAACAAATGTTTTTCTTTTTCTTTTTTCTTTTTTTAAAATACAGTTCTCAGAACCTCAGAGCCAACATCACAGCTAGCCACAATAGGACTTTGCTCTCCACCAGCTCTCTTCATTGCCTGAAACCCTGCCTTCTGGAGGGGGCTCTGATTGGAGCCATGTGCTCAGGAGCAGGTGGATGTGGTACTCCATTTACATGGAAGGAAGGAAGGAAGGAAGGAAGGAAGGAAGGAAGGAAGGAAGGAAGGAAGGAAGGAAGGAAGGAACACTTTTGTTACCATATGATCCCAGCTGAATCCTAGCTAGAGTTGCATTTTCACGAGGCATAGCCACAGCCTGTGAAAATGTTGAAACACAACATTCCAGAAACTGCACTGGAAACTGTTGTCTGGTCTATAACTGTAATAAACATCACTATGATGTACTGTACATTTGCTACTTATATTTTGCATTTCCTTTAGTTAAGGATACCTGTGCTATCTTACTGTTATGATTGTGCCAATCTTCTCTTTAGTTCTTCTGGACAATCAGATCAGTGGATGACTGGCAAGGTTAGTCCAAATGCCAAACACTCAAAGCCAAATGGCAGCCTTGCTGATCTCTCTGTTGACTGGTACTAGTCCAGGTGGACTAGCAGAATCATCACAACTGGATTGGCAAAAGAGCACAAAACCATCAATGGCACCTCCACAGCCCTGAACCTCTTCATGGACCTTTCCTAAACAATTATTTTCACTTGCTTCTGACTTGGAAAAACTGGAAATCTTAGGTCAAGACGGTAAATATGATTTGACAGGAATAACTGAAACCTGGTGGGATGACTTTCATGACTGGAGTACAGTAATTGAAGGATACAAATTGTTCAAAAAGAACAGAATAGAAAGGGAGGTGGAGTCATACTATATGTCAAAAATATATGTTCCTGCACAGAAATACAAGAGGATGAACTTGGCTGTTCCATCAAGAGCATCTGAATAACATAACAGGGGTGAAAAATAAAAGGAGAAAAGTAGTTGGAGTCTAATACTGACAGCTCAATCAAGAAGATAAAGATGAAATATTTGAAAAACAAAATCACGAGAATTTCAAATAGACACAATGTAGTAGAAATGGGAGTTTGCAATTATCCTGATATGTGTTCAAAGGTGAATTCTGCCAAACATGGGCCTTCTAAGAAATTCCTGGATTATGTTAATGTTAATTTTCTCCTACAAAAACTGGAGGAAGAAACTAGAGGATCAGATATCTTTGAATTGCTAGAAGAAGTGACAGTAAGGGGAACTCTAGGGGGAAATAACCATGTTCTACTTGAGTTCTTGATTTCAAAGGTAACCAAACCAGAGTGTAGGTGCACGTGTACACTGGATTTTAGGAAAGTGCATTTTAATAAATTCAGAACAATGATAAGTAAGATCCCATGGCAGAACATCCTACCAAGAGAAGAACTCCAAGAGGGAGTTTCTTAAAAAGGAAATCCTAAAGGCACAATTACAAATAATTCCAACAACAACAAAAGGTGGAAGACAGCAAAAAAAAAGGCCAATGTAGCTTCATAAGACTATCAGAGAGGACCTGAAAATAAAATTAAAAAAAAAGACAAATATAGGAAGTGGAAGGAAGGCAAGGCCACAAAGGAAGAGTACACACGAGTAGCAATGAATTGCAGAGACGATGTTAGGAAGTTAAAAGCTGTGAATGAGCTGAGGTTAGCAAGAGATGTTAAAAGCAACAACAAAAAAGCATTCTTCGGGTACATATGTGTCACGTTCCCACATGGCCTTTGGTCATTTCACCAAGCAAAGGCACATGCTACGTGTTGTTCAGCTGCCACCAGTTGATTACATCAACTTTGTTCACTATTAATGACAGAGGTCCAGACAACGTATCATTTAAGAACCAAATAGAAATTGTTTATTGTTACAAGTGATAAAAGTCCAGTCAATGTCGTTAACTCTCGACTAAACAACCTTCTTTCTCCACTCTCAACCACCTACTCTTCTTTCCCTCTCTCTCCTTTTCTTTTCCGCCCACTTAACTGTGCCCGCTACCAACTCCTACTGGTGCATGCAAATTTCAACAAAAATATTCATGAGCAGGGTGAATGCTACAATATGTAGCAAAAGACAGAGAGCTACAAATCAGTTGGCTTGACACCAATCCTAGGAAAAAATCATGAGCAGATTATAAAGCAGTCACTCTGCAAGCATCTTGAAACAACACAGTAATAAATAGAAGCCAACACAGATTTATCAAGAAAAAAATCCTGCCAAACCAATCTTATCTCATTTTTTGATCAAATAACCTCGTTGGTAGATGGTGGGAATGCTGTATATGTAATATATCTTAACTTCAGCAAAGCTTTTGACAAAGTCCTGCATAATATTCTAGCAAGATAACTAACTGGGCATGGGCTGCATAGAACAAGTGTCAGGTGAATATACTGTTGGTTGTAGTCAGTAAGTGATTATAAATGGCTCCTTCTCAAACTTGGAGAAGGTAGCAAATGGGGTACCACAAGGCTCAGTCCTGGTCCTAGTGCTCTTCAAAAATTTTATTAATGACTTGGAATGCTAATCAAATTTGTAGATGACACAAAATTGGGTGGTATAGCTAACACCCTGGACAATACAAACAAAGTTCTAAAAGCTAAGTGTTTAGGTATAACTATACTAACTAATTTGGAAAGACTAAAGGAGAATTTTAAAATATTAAAACAAGTAATAAAAATAAGTTTGATGTTTAAAAGGAAATTGGATTGTCACAATTTGGCAGAAAAGCAGCATGCAAAATGAAGATACTACCCAAAATAATTTTTCTATTTATGATGCTTCTGATAAAGAGTAAGAAGAGTTAAAGGATTGATAAAATAGGATTAATAAATTATGTAATGGAGATAAGAAGTCAAGGATTAATGAGAGCAGATGGCCTAAATCTAAAAAAGTCAATCAGTATGCCAGATATTATATCTCAGTCGAACAAACTAATTAATTTTGTTGAATATGGAAACACAAGAATTGCATTTGAACCCTTTCTTTTCATACAAGATAATAAAAATATGGAAAATTCCTTTTTAAAAATATGCTTTTAATCTGGAACAGATATAGAAAACCATATCAAATCAGTTTTCCCATTACATCTGGTGACAGAGTTGGAGAAATTTCAACAAACCTAAAAGGATTGATTGAGAATTCTAGAAGGGAGATGAGGTTTCATAAGTGTAAATGGTATAGGTTGTCACTCCCAAATGGTCCAGACAGGAGTGTGGAGAAGCACTGTTTATTTAGGTATTTGTTTATATGCTGTTTTTTATTATTATTATTATTGTTGTTGTTGTATAAATATATTTTCTTAATAAAAAAATTAAAAAAAGAAGGATGCAGACAAACTAGAGCAAGTTCAGAGGATGGCTACAATGATGGTGAGGGGAATGGAAACCAAGCCCTATGAATAAAGACTGAAAGAACTGGGGCATGTTTAGCCTTGAGAAAAGAAGACTCAGGGGAGATATGAAAGCAATTTTCAAACACTCAAAAGATAGTCATACAGAGGAGGGACAGGATCTGTTCCCAATCATCCCAGAGTGCAGGACACTTAATAATAGGCTCAAATTACAGGAAACCAGATTTAGGTTGAATATCAGGAAAAACTTCTTAACTATTAGAGCAGTATGACAATGGAACCAATTACCTCAGGAGGTGGTGAGCACTCCAGCACTGGAGGCGTTTAAAATAAAATTGACAACCATCTGTCAGATCTGATTTGACTTGGATTCCTGCATTGAGCAGGGGGTTGGAGTCGATGGCCTTATAGGCCTCTTCCAGCTCCATTATTCTATGATTTGATGATGCTATCAGTACTGCTCAAAATGGTAATTCTTTCATGAGTTCTTATTCTCTCCATCAATTTCCTTTTGAAATTCTTTTCTACCCTTAATTGTGGAATAATGAATATGGTCCTGTCATTCACTAAATGACATGTGGCAGCCTGGAAATTATAAACTTTTGTTGGATGCAGTCATCTGTCAAACAATGACTTCTCCATCCCCCTTGACAATTTGTCCAGTCGTGTCCGACTCTAGGCGGCGGTGCTCATCTCCATTTCCAACCCATAGAGCTAGCGTTTGTATGCAGACAATCCTCCGTGGTCACGTGGCCAGCGTGACTAGACACGGAACGCCGTTTACCTTCCCACTGAGGTGGTACCTATTTATCTACTCGCATTTTTGCATTTTGCATGCTTTCGAACCGCTAGGTTGGCGGGACAAGCGACGGGGGCTCACTCCGTCACGTGGATTTGATCTTACGACTGCAGGTCTTCTGACCTTGCAGCACAGAGGCTTTAGCGGTTTAACCCGCAGCGCCACCATCCAGCCTGTTGTAAAACACTGCAACCTGAATTACTTCTACAATCCATCTTATACACTGAAACATGTTATATAATGGCAGCATTAAGTGGATAGCTTTCTGGGCTTAGGCATAGGTGATCTAACTTCAAATTGCTACTTATAAGGTTCTTTGGAACAAGTCACTGTCTTCCTTTAAAAACAGAATGCAGCTTTGAAGATCAATCAAAGCTGTAAAACACTTTGCAAACTTCAGCTGCTAGATAAATAAAATACTAAGACCAGGATCTTACTGTGCAAGACAGTTCACACATTGGTCTGCAATTTTTGCAATTCAAGCAATGAGGCAACCCAGATCTTGTGGCCCAAGTGGAAGTTGTATCATCTCTGGGATGATCTCTACGTGTGCAATAGCAAGTAGCAGTGATCCCATGTTTCTACAGTGGGGTGGGCTTCTTATTCTGTGGCATTCAATAGGATCTTCACTTTATTTTTATTTTATTTATTTTATTGGATTTCTACCCCGCCCATCTAGACCAAAGGTCTACTCTGGGCGATTTTGAGTGAAGTCCTTGTAGGGTTTGTGGTAATCCTACTATAAAGCTCCTTTTTCTTCAATCAGCCAATTGTCAAAACCCTGCCTAAACAAGAAGGTGGTTACATGCTCGCAGAAGGACATCAGAAAAAGAGCCAGCCTATTTGTTATAAAATAAATATGAAGCAAGATAGTGTTCTTTTTGAAGACCCAGATTTGTTTGTTCTATAATGGCTCTGACTCCTATAAATACTCTAATATCTACAAAGAAAGCCAGAATGTAGCCCTTAGATAATGATCCCTCTCTTTACCTTAGAGTCATGTCACAATATTATGTCTTGAAAGCTTTACAGCTTTCATGCACATTTGTATACTTTCCAGTGTCAATGTTACTCATGAGAAGAGTCTTGTTAGTTAGTTTGACCAGCATCACAAGCTTCACAGAAATTCCACTGCACCAAGTTCAACAGTTATAGACTTATTTCTTGAAGATGGCAGGAGTCCTGACAAAGACTATTCTACCCTCTAGGAATAACAGACACTAATTATCATTGACAGAGTGAGAGATTATAAGAATATAATCAATTGATGTTCTCTCTGTCAAGCTCTTTGCTTAGTAGCAGGAGTCATTCCTTATCAGAGAATTTGCCTTCCAGACCAGTCAAGAACAATTATTTTGTATTAAATACTGTCAAACAACTATGGTCCATGTGGGCTTCAAGCAGCACTCTGATTATCTCACCTGGTCACTTTAGTGTGTCAGTAATGAATATGAATGGCCATGTCAGCTATATTTTTGTGCAACAGAAAAAGTGTGTTCCACATTTTCCCAGCTACTTAAATGCTGAACTATGTCAACAACTAACTAATTAACTGTAAACTCATTTCAGACCAGATTTTTCAGATCAGGATAGTTTTGTTTTATTGACTGATTGATTGATTGATTCATTCATTGATTCATTCATTCATCATTCATTTAAAATATTTTTACCTCACCATTCTCCTTAAAAAGACTCCTGGCCACTGCTGAAACCTGGGCATCCAGGCTAAGAGATGAATCCAGGGACACCCCAAGCTGCGTACCTGTGTTTTCAGAGGGAGTGTAACCCCATCCAGCACAAGCTGCATCTCTGTTCTTTGATCTGCCTTTAGACTGACCGGGAGCACCTCTGTCTTGTCCGAATTACATTCCAGTTTATTTGCCCTCATCAAGTCTTTTACTGATACCAGACACTGATCTAGAGGTGAAACAACTTCTTTGGATTTAGATGGCAATGAGACATAAAGTTAGATGTCATCCACATACTAGTGACACCAAACCCCCAAACTCTGGATAACCTCTCTCAGCAGTTTTATGTAGATGTTAAATAACATAGGAGACAAAACAGAACCCTAAGGGATCCCACAGGCCAGCAGCCAAGTTGTTGAACAGGATTGTTCTAGCACCACCTTCTGAGTTCTCTTCTCCAGGAAGGACCGGAACCACAACGGAACAGTGCTTCCAAGTCCATCCCAGAGAGATGGGCCAGAAGGATACCATGGTCAAAGGTATCAAAAGCCACTGAGAGATCCAGCAGAACCAACTGGGACACTCTTCCCCTGTCCAGTTCCCAACACATGTCATCCACCAAGGCAACCAAAGCAGTTTCTGTCCCATAACCAGGCCTGAAACCAGATTGAAATGGATCTAGATTCTAGATAATCCATCTCATCTAGAAACCCCTGAGACTGAGAAGCCACAACCCACTCTAGCACCTTGCCCTAGAATAGAACATCACAGACTGGTTGGTAATTATTGAGTATTGTGGGATCCAAGGAGGGTTTTTTTCAACATTATACAGGGGGGGGGGGTTAATTTTTAAAAAATCAAATAATTGGTGAGCAATAAAATAAAATTAACAGGCCATAAAGTACTAGCATATGTTCTGCTGCAGATATAGCTTTCTTTACCTCAAATGTTTCCTATGCCAAAGTTTCAATCAGAAGCAACAACTT
The DNA here is from genome assembly GCA_037013535.1 of Intellagama lesueurii. Lineage (NCBI taxonomy): Eukaryota > Metazoa > Chordata > Lepidosauria > Squamata > Agamidae > Intellagama > Intellagama lesueurii. Next base: position 170,948,813 of record JBAJHW010000004.1, on the reverse strand, counting down.
CTGTTCAAAGAGGTAGCCCCACTGGGGTGTGCATAACATGCATAACAGAAAATAAAATAAAAATAAAAGTATTGTGGCACATTAGAGGCTAAACAAATTTATTTCAGTGTGAGCTTTTGCAAATTACAGCTGACTTCCTCAGACACATGGAGCACAATAGTTAGTTCCACAGGTTTATATATGAAGAGTATGTGGTAAAGAGGTGGTGACCATGTGAGATGAGAAGAAGGGAGTGACAGTTATGAATAGAGATGGGCACAAACCATCAGTTCAGTGGTTCACACCAGTTCATTTACCAGCCAAACAGGTTTTGGTACTTCAAAGGCCCGCCTCCTTCAGTAGGCACCCACTCAGAGAAGGCAGGGCAGGGAAACCAGGTTGCTGCCTCTTAGTGGGTGCTGGCCAGAGAAGATGGGGCTTTGAAGCGCCGAACACCTGTTCAGCCAATAAATAAACCAGTGCAAATCGCCAAACCAATCGTGCCCACCTCTAGTTATGAGCTTTCAAGTTGACAATGACACTGGTAATTAAGACTGGTAATAAACATCCAAAGTGCTGATAATATTGACATCCTGTTAACAGCTACCAGCTTGTCTATGAGCTGATATCGATGGAGACTCTTATTCTTGAAGGGGAATGGAGATGGTTTCCAGGAAGTTGTGATAAGGTCTCTCTTGCTTTTTTCTCAGCCCAAGATTATTCCCCCCATGCTGGTTGTTTTCTTCCTCCATCCCTTTACCAACTCACTTCACTACTCACTTACATTCATGCAGAAAAGGAACTCCCTACTTAAAAGTTTTGGAATATTAATTTTTGCAATTAAATGCTTGCAATTATTATAGATAAAAGAACAGTACTGCCAGCTTATATTGGTTGTATGAGGGGGGTTTTTGTTTCGTTTTACATCATAACCCACAGCAGTTTTATACAATCGCCATTGCAATGCACATTATTGTGTAATAAAACAAAGAGAATTTGAAGAAGTTTGCTGGACAACAGAGGAACTACTTAATTCAAAGGTAAGGAAGAGGGATTTCACTGGCTGTTGTGCAGTTATGCAAAAGGTGTAATTTACCAGTGAATTGCTTTAAGTTAAGAAATCTCTGCAGACATTATCTGTTGTATACTGAGTAATACAACTCAGGGTGCAATAGATGATGCCTACAGAGATTTCTTAACTTACGACATTTTGTAGCTAAAAGTTATGCCTTTTGAGTAATTGCACAACAGGATTTTCGCCACAGCTGCAGTTATATGATACTCTTAACAGGAGAGTCCACCAAATGCCTATGATCATCCAATAATCAATCAGCAATATGGGGGCTGTGGGTTTATTCTGATATATAACCAGCCCATATAACCAGCCCAACTATTTAAAATAGGCAATCAATACTACCCATGCAAATTTATACAGTATACTTATATATTTATATTTGTTACTATATTGGCAATTTTGCAAAACCAACCAAATGACAATATTTATAATTTCTCAGTTCACGGCCAAGAAGAAAGGATCTGAGAATTAAAGTTCATCTAATCAGAGAATGCCTATGTTTAGGCACCACAAAAAGTTAATTATCGGTGGGTACAACTGGGGCTCAAGGGGAACCATTTGGGGGTACACCCTGTTGTTTAACTTGGGGCATTAATAGTATCTGTGCAAAAGTTTGTGTTAACCTTTCAAAGGTCTTTCAGGACAAACAAACGTTCAAATACATATATTCGAGATATACGTGTCACACAAATGCCCTCCAGCCCTTCATAGATTGAAAACAGAAACACACTTTTGCCATCTCATTTCTAATAGCAAGGATTACCACTGCCCAGGAACACCCTGTCCTTCACACTATTACACGTTGTTAAAAGTTCTGCTCCAATGGACAGGGGCTGAATTCGTTTGTCCTGGAATGGCCAGTCCTCTACTGATTGAAACTGTAAAGATTGTGTTTGTTCTCCTGCCTGCAGATCTATTAGCAAGAACATAACTGTCTGACAATGTGTTACCAATGGCTTAAAATAAAATTCAGCAGCTGTCATGTGTGAAATGGCAGACTGAACACTGTGTGATGCCTTGGTACATGAACTGACCAGATAGATACAAGATGCATCCATCTCAGAATCAAATGGTGATGAAACTTCTAAATATCCAGAGGGGGACTTACACAAATAAAATAGGGATGAAACTGGACAATGGGTGATCAATGTAAGATTAAGAAAATGGGGAATCTCCATGTTAAATAGGAACACTTAAATAATAAAAGATAAAGATATAATTTTTCAGCCCTAGCCAGCCCCAGCAGAAATTCAAATTCATTTTTGGTGAAGATCTACAGCTAGGAAGTGTCACACTTTATTGGCATACAAAGTCAGCATGTTGAAGCACCTGCCAAGAACCCACATTTCAGCCAGAGAGCCACTGAGAAGACCCTTTGGATCTGCTTCGCCTGTTCACTCACTGCAACCTTCTTGTTCATCTCGGTGTCATTCTGACCCTGTAACAGGAAAAGCAGTAGCTGTGACTTGCTTGTTGGTTCTTTGGCTGGCAGGAGAGCATGATAAACAGGAGGAAAAACAGGAGCACCTGGTGAAATGCTGATAAGAAAGTTGGCTCACTGAGGGAAGGAAGCCCATAGAGGGCATCTTGCCCAAGGGCTGTTGAAAACCTGGACATATCACTAGTTCCATCACTGACCAACTCTCACAACAAATGCCTCTCAGGGCTATATGGTTTCCAAGAGCAGAGCTGCCACTGGGAAGCACAGGTACAATATCACCCGGTTGTATATTCAGCTACTTGTATAAAGAGCTGTCCTAGTGCTCCAGGCAGATAGTAACCACACCACGAGAAGCCTTCATTAAGCAAGTGAAAAATACAGTAGCTTGATCTTAACTAAAGCTCTGCAACTGTGAAGCTATAATAGAGGGCACGGTTAGTGACTATACAGCTGCCAACTGCTACAGCTAGACTGAGGAGCTTCATTTGGTGTCAATGGTCCCTCTGAGCTTTTCGTCTTTAGTTTGTCTTTATTCTTTTCTGCCTCCCAATGGTTCCCAAAGGTTTGTTTGTTTGTTTGTTTGTTTGTTTGTTTGTTTGTTTAATGTCTATCAGCTATTAGACTCCATATTAGCAGGGCTTTGGAATTCAGACTCTTCGGAGAAGAATTCCAAAGGATACAAGGAGACCAAATCTCAGCAAACAATACATTTCACTCCCAAATTCTCAAAGCAGCTGAGTCTCCATTTTGTTTATTGTTGCTGTGTGCTGATCTACCCCCACTAGCCTAGAACAATCTCTCACATCCTTTGAGTCCAAGGATGAGAAATGTATGGGGTCCTCCAGATGTTCCTGGATTGAAGTGCTGTTCATCTCTCAACTATTGGTTCAATTTGTTTAAGAGTGCAGGAAAGATAACATTTTGTGCAGAAATTATAATAATTCTGGGCCGAATAGGGTTTCTTCAGGAGTGAGCGGGACACAAAACACAAAAGGGACAATAAATCCCATAGACGTCTTTTTAAAAAAACAAAATCCCAGTCTTGCACAATCTCATTGTGAGGAGAAAACAGGGCTGTTGTTGTTGTTGCCTGCTTCCTCACTGACAGCAAGATGCTGGGAGATTTGTATCCTTTGGATGACCTTTCATGGCTCATCCATTTCTTCAGACACATCTGAAGTGTTTGAAGAAGTGGACTATATGGACAGAAAACTGATTCTGATCTAAAATTGTTCATCTTAAAGGTGCTACAATACTTTTTGCTTCTTTGTTGTTTTTATTTCTGTTTTTTGCTGAAACAGATTAACTTGGCTCCCTGTCTGAAAAACGCATTAAAACCCCCACAAAGATGCTTCTCTTCCCAAAATTGATTACACTGGCTTCATTAAATGCTACAACATGGAGAATTCTTGTCTTTCCTAGTATTCCCCAGCATGGATGGATAATATACAGCCCTCCTGATACTGTTGGACTGCACTGCTTCATCATGGGCTATGCTGGCAAGGGCTGATGGGAGTTACAGCCCACCAACATATGGAAGGGCACACGATCAGGGTCCCTGTCTTAAATGGCAACAGAAACATAGCCATTACAGTGAAGACAAGATAATGATGCCATTTAGAGGAAAAGATCTGAATAAATTTTAAAGACCTTACATAACAGAGAACATTTTACAATTTCTCTTCCTCTGTCTTTTAGTGTTCTGACCCTGGCACATGCTGGAATATAGCATATCCTGAAAACAGAGGAGATAAAACATACAGAAGTCATTGGGTTAAGAGCTGAGATAAAAGTCATGAAAAGCAAATGTCATTTCCAGTTACAGTTATCTTGTAGCCAACAAATTCTACAGAATTAGCTAAAATATTGTACAAAGCTGTGGGGGTGGGTAGGGTGGAGCACAGGGTTGCTACCATAATTATGAAGATATTGAACCAAAGGAATGCTCCTCCTTCTCCGATCCAAACCTCCCATGTACTTTGTCTAAAAAGCAAATATTAATTAAAGCTGCATCTTGATTGTGTGCCTAGTTTTCATGATGTCCTGAGCATGTAAGATTAAATGGCAGGCATTAGCTCCAATCAGGCTGCTGGCTCAGGTCACTATGATGATTTATGGCTAGGCAGTAGGAATCCAGATAGATTTGTGACTGATCACAGCAAACACCTACCCCTCACCACATTCTGCTTCGAAATTAAGTTCTGAACTAGATGCTTCACATGGTAGATTGCAGATGGGAATATTCAGCTATCCGACACCCTACCATGCACAGGAAACAAATCCCCCCATGTTAATTAGGTATTTAAATGTACATTGACATAAAACTCCAGAAGAGAGGAAAAAAGAAAAAGAAACACAGCACAAGCTCATTTATTCAAATTCCTTGAGGGATTACACACAACATTTTACCAAGGCAGCAGCTTGTGCTATTTGCACTAAGATGTTTTCACAAGACATTAGAACGTAAAGGTACATAATGTATGTGTGTTGTGTTGTGTTCTATATTGTCTGGAAAAGAGAAGATTAACATAATTCAAGATGTGTTACAGGGTTTCTATGTTTTTATTAGTGTATGGTCACAGCACTTTTGTTTTTGTGCTTAAGATTTATCATTTTCTATTGTACCCTACAGAGGTAATGCCTGGCACCAATTTTTTTTGTCTTTTAGGTACTACACAAAATATATATTTATTCACTCATACATTTTAGAAATGTTACTGTCTTAATAATTTACACTGTTTGACTTGTAACTGTACTTCTATCTCCCAGTTATCATATATGCATGTATCTTATCTGTTGTTTTAATTTGTGTAAAATGACATTGAAGTGGTGGTACATTCCCCAAAAGGGGGGGGGGGAACTTTGGTTTAAACCCAGAAAGTATTTGTTTGTTTGTTTGTTTATACCATTTTAATGTCACCTTTCTCTATCTATTTGCATTTAGTTATTTGCATAGTTTCTCAAAGAAACTCATAATGTAGATCAAGCTCCCATCTTCAATCAAAATGGGGACACACTGAAACACTCTATGCTTAACTTCCACCTTAGCAAACACAATATATGAGCTCCACTGAAGAGTTCCCCATAGGTTCCCAAAATGGTCTATATGGACCCCCAGGGGTCAATTTCGACTTGCAGGGGGTCCACGTCAGAGAGGAAAAAAATTGGGGGTGCAAGTTTAGACTTGTATCAAAGCTTTGCAGGGGGCAGGGGGTCTACGGAAAACAAAGAAGTCAGCAAGTGGTCTACGGGGCAAAAAAGTTTGGGAACCTATGGCTCCGACAGTTTTTTACAAGATATTCCCCCACTCCCCAGGATTTCCCAGTCAGTAAAATGTCCTCAGTTCCTTAACATGAAATATTGGGCATAATTCCTTAGTGCACAGGAATTTATGCTATTCTCAGCAGGATTCCTTATCAGCACCTTTTTTCAATGCCAGTCTCTTCTGAGTAACACGATGGTTCCCAACCTTGGGCCCCCATATGTTCTTGGATGATCACTCCCAGAAATCCTGGCCAACAAGCTACTGGTGAAGGCTTTTTGGAGTTTTAGTCAAAGAACATCTGGGGACTGAAGGTTGGGAACCACTGCAGCAACACAACCATTTGAAACTGACCAGTGTGAAAGCTTGAAATTGACAACAGCAACATCCTCCAGAGACCTTAACACAGCCCTTTGAAACTGACTAACATAAGAACTGAAAATTCCAAGGATAATAATCATAATGCAAAGCAGTGGTTCCCAACGGTCTTGGATTGCAACTCCCAGAGGCCTTCCCTATCATCTATGCTGGCCAGGGTTTATAGGATTTGTAGTCCATGAACACCTGGGTCACCTGAGTTTGAGAACTTCCTTTTGCCAAATATGAATGAACTATACTGGACCCAAAAGGGACGTGGTGGCGCTGCGGGTTAAACCGCAGAAGCCTCTGTGCTGCAGGGTCAGAAGACCAGCAGTCGTAAGATCGAATCCACATGACGGAGTGAGTTCCCGTCGCTTGTCCCAGCTCCTGCCAACCTAGCAGTTTGAAAGCATGCAAATGCAAGTAGATAAATAGGTACCACCTCGGTGGGAAGGTAACGGCGTTCCGTGTCTAGTCGCGCTGGCCACGTGACCACGGAAACTGTCTTCGGACAAAATGCTGGCTCTATGGCTTGGAAACGGGGATGAGCACCGCCCCCTAGAGTCGGACACGACTGGACTAAATGTCAAGGGGAACCTTTACCTTTACCTATACTGGACTAATAAAGATTACGTAACGGTGGATAGCACTGCACCCCTTTTTGTAGTTATTGCCATTATCAAAGCCTGTATTTTATTTCAGCTCTTCCAGTACTGGCAATGTGTGATATGAGAGGTCTAGTGGCTTGTGGGACTATGCTGTAGTGTTTAGTTGGCATGGATGCAAAGGTACAAAAAGGGATGTATCAATGTGTCTAGGAGTGAGGATATAATGAATGGTTGATCTGTAGTCTGAATTTCTTGGTTTAGGAAATATAGCTGAAGCCATAATTTTTGGCTGACAGACAGAACAGCAGTATCAGTGAATAATAGTTATAATAAAGAGAGAGAGAGAGAGAGAGAGAGAGAGAGAGAGAGAGAGAGATCAACATGGTTCATGAGGGAGATCACCTGGAATCATAATCCATAATGATAGGTAGCTGGATCCACAGGATAAATGATCTAGACATACAGTACGTTGTGCTGAGGCATTGTTCCAGAGATCTGGTATTAGTTTCTAAAAGTGGGATGTGGATAATTCATCACACAGTGCTTTGGAATGTAATCAAATGCCAATATCTTTCTTCAAAATGATCCACATTCTTTAGGTTTGCTCTCAGAATTCCATAGCCTTCACGCTATGCAACTGAAGTTCTATTCAAGAGCACAAGGCTGCACACAGTAGACTCATCTGTAATGAGTCTTTTTGTCACTCTCATAGCAGAGGTCAACAAAAAAAATCAGTGTGTCAGGCTAGAATACAACAGTGGTTGTTTGCTATCCTTTGTTCCTTCGAATATCGAATCTTTGACATCTACAGATGTATAATTCTTTTGAGAGCAGAGTTCAGAAGTAACTCATTATAAATAACCAGTTACTTGAAATGAATTCCATTTTCCATAATGAAAATATAAACACATTATTTAACTTCTGTAGCCCATTTCCTGAGCTTGGAAGCAACATATTGCAAAATATTCTTTATCTGATCTGTTGATCATAATAAAGGAATTGAAACATATTGCAAATGACACTCTTATCTGTAATACGCTATTCTGAGGATTCTTTTTTCTTATAATGGGTCATCAAGTTGCTTCCAACTTTCATAGGGTGCTCAAGGTAAGTGAGATGTTGGAGTGCTTGCCAATGCCACCCCACACTGAATTTCCCTAGCTGACTGGAGACTTGAACTCCAGGTCCAACATTCAATCCATCACGTCATGTGCCAAATCTATTATACCAACTAGCAACAGTTAATAACATAAATTATTTTAAAGAATGTTTCAAGGGTTGCTCTTCTTTTCCTGTTTTCTTCTCACGATGGTTATATTCTTTTACTTAATGCTTCTCTTACACATTTTTTCCATGTTAGCTGTCATTAACAGCTCACATGGTGCCTGCCCAGTACAATTCACTACCTTCTACAGATTTGACACAGCTCCTCTAGTTTCCATCTCTACAAACACCAGCTTCACCAATATTTGATACAAGCTTTAGGTGTACAGGAATCGCTTGCAGCTCTCAGTACTATCATATCACACCTACCATTAGAGGTCCCTCCTTGCCACACGGCAGCTGCAATGATTTACAACCTTTGCTATGTATGAAGAAATCTCTTCCACAACTTAACACCATGCACCCTATCTGTGTTTGTGTCTCTTCCCATTAAATATGGGGAGAGGCATGAGGGGAAAAAATCCCAGTACTTATAGATAAACAAAAAACTGCGGACAAAAATTGTTGCCACCAGAGTCGTCTTCTGCATTTCTTTCTCTTCTCAGACTTTCTCCTTCACGATATGGCCCAACAACATTCTAGATTCAACAACAAAAGAAACTCACCTGTTGTTTTGTTTTTTAAGTGCAGTCTCAGTTTCCCTGCTGTTAACTGATTTATTTTTCAACCCCAAGAAGCCAAGCTCTCCCTTCTTAACTCCCTAGTCCCTTACCACCAAACCCTTCAGAAAAAAACTTTTGACTTCTATCTAGTTGAGATACTCAGATTCATATTGGAAACTGACAGTTTGCAGTCCACCTGAAATATATATTTTACCCCCTCATGGAATACACTTCTGATTACTTAATCTGCCACTTTAGTATGTGATCCTTATTTAAAAAACAAGTACAGTACAACTATAGACCATGTGGAGCACATTTAACGTGAAAATATCACAGGTTATTCAAAGGTCAAGAACAAGATATTGCATGCCATGTAAAAAACATCTCTTGCATGCTAATTATAGGGTTGCCAGTAATTCCCATACACTACGGCCTAGCCTCAGGGCTATTATTTTTCCTGATGGTCAGTACTATAAGAATACCACCAAACCCCACTGAGGGCTGATCTTTGTTCCACATGTCATTAAGCACATGACATTTCTTCTCCAGAGGTCTATACAACTTTTTAAACACATCTGCAGTTGGTTTGTCATTGTCTTTTTCAAAGATGAAACCAGCAGGAAAGCTCCCTTTCTTTCTCTAGCTGCACTATACTAAATATTAGCTGTGTGGTAAAGTAGATTAAGGTGAAACTTTTTTTTACTAGTCTGGAGAGGAGTGTGCATTTTCACATTGCCCAGACCAAAATATGAAGTTTCACCTGAATAATTCTCCAAAATAAAGTCCCTATTTGATTACTGTTAATGCCTCCGTCATTTCTGGAACACCAAATATTTTTCAAACCAGCAGATAATATTTTTATTTGCATCTGTATGTTTAAAAGTCTAGAGCAGCTATACAGAAGTTGCTTATGAGTATTCTTTTAAGGTGCCATAAGAATTCCTTGTTCTAGACAAGAAGGCAGAATATACAAAATAAGAGAAACTGAATAGCAATTTCCTTCCACGGAAAAATGAGAGAAAGGTTATATTTTAGCGGTGGTTGAATAGTTGCAGAGTTTTGTATGCAAAAGATCCTGGGTTCAGTCCATAGCAACTCTAGGTAGGTCTGGGGAATACTCCTGTCAAAAACTCTGAAGAGCAACTTCCATCTTATGACCCTGATTGGCCAATGATCTGCCCACAGCTTGGAATAAATAAATTATTTTAATGTAAGGAACTTTTCAGGTTCTGCCGTAATACAGGCTGTAGTGGGCATGTGAAGCCTTGGTTGCATAAGAGTTTTATGGTACAGAGTATTTCAGAAAGAAACTCAGTGAGAGGAGGAAAGTAAGATTTAGACAACAGATGTGAAATATGATCATGTGTAACTACTTCCCTGTAATTGCAACCACAGCACAGTGCATCAGGGATAATGAAACTGCTTTCCCCTTCCTTAACCCCCCCCCCCCGAAAGTAGTACACTAGGAGAACTGTGGTTGTGAGTAGCTGAGGAGGAGGAGGAGAAGAAGAAGGTGGAAAGTTAATTGTTTGAATTTTTTTATTCACATTGGTCTCTGGTCCAAAATGCAACTTTCACACTCTCATTGAGTAAGACACTGGGTGACAGGAGGAAAGTAAGATTAAGAAAAGAAATATATTAAAAAAATCATGCTGTGTAATTGCCTACCTGTAGCTGCTGCAATTCCATGCAAGGCCAATTACCACAGTCGATGCGACTAAACAGTCACAGTTCTTCCAAATTCTAAGAATCCAGCCCAGCATCAACCAGAACATCAGTTACAATGTGATGAGGAAAGTTCTTTAACATCCGTATCTAGAATGTCTTGAGAAGTATTTATATTCTGTAAATAAAAAGGAGGGGAGCAAAAAAAAGATTGAAACTCTTACACATTATCATTGAAATGCTGGCAGATGAGAGAAAGGGCTTCTTTACACACATTTAACCTGTGTGGAATACCTAATACCTGAGGTGTGGTATTTATACAGGAGGCTCTGAACCAATTCACACGTATATTTGGAATCTATAGAACATAAGGGTATATAAATGAATCAGAGGGATCACTTTGTATAACTGAGAACTTTTGACAAGCAAGATTGCTGATCCTGTGGGAAAGGCCCATTATGTGCATTAGAGGTGGACAGAAACAGTGATTCATAAAATCATGAAATTGACCTTGTAGTTTGAAGAGAAATGGCTCCTCAAACAACACTATTTTCTTCTAATCATTTGGCTGATTGTGCAGCATATTTACACAGGGAGTAATTCCCAAGTAACTCACTGCAATTGAGTTCCAATTAGACAGATGCTCTCAATCTGTGATTACCAACCCCATAAAAATAGCATTTTATTTTATTTTATTTTCATTTGTATGCCACCTTTCTCTCAATTAAGGGACGCAATGCAGCTCACATTATTAAAAAAACAAACCAACTAAAACCACAATAAATTTTGAGACACACAAAAAATAATTAAACACATAGCAATATTGATATGTTGGTCATAATAAAGATCTCCTGCTCAAACAATTAGTTAAAACTGTTTAAAAATCTTTAAAGACCCTGGAAACTCTCATGAAATAATTATGGTGTCTAGCACTCAAAATCAAAAACAGCCCAGATTAGTTAAATATAGTTTTCACCTGTCACCAGAAGGACAAAAGTGAGGGGCCAACCCACACTCTCAAGGGAGGGCATTTGACAACCTGGGAGCAGCCACAAAGAAGGCCCTCTCTCACAGCCCCATCTAATGTGCCTGAGATGGCAGTGGGACTGAGAGGAGAGCCTCCCCTCAAGATCCTAAAAGCTGAAAAGGCTCATATGGTGAAATATGGTCCTTCAGACATCCTGGACTCTATATGGCTTTATAGGTCATAAAGAATGGGGCCTGGATGCTCCAGGACGCTCCAGCAGCTGCACCAACTGCTTCAGCAGAATCCAAAAGTAAGAAAATCCATAGTAATCATCACCATCATCAACAGCAGCAGCAACATCTTAGAACTGAAGAGCTGGAAGGAACCCTATGAATCATTGAGTCCAGCTGCTGTCAAGGAGGCACAGTGGGGAATTGATCTCCCAACCTCTTTTTCCGCAGCCAGATATTAAGCCACTGAGCTATCCAGGAACAACGTCTTGCAGTTTGTGGATGGGCGGGAATCGATATTGTGCTAGAACACGATGTGATGATTTCCATCCCTTTCTGTTTGTTTTGTTTGTAGTTTTTATATATGGAGTGGGTTGCATGGTAGAATGAATGGATTGATTGACAGATGAATGCTGAGTGAGTGACAGTTATGACAATACCAGGCAGTTGAGATTCTGCCTCAATGGAACTTGTTTCTGATTGGCTGCTTTCCCTCATCCAGCTGGGAGGGGGAAATAGTATGTTAATAGTGAGTGCTTAATTTAGTTAGCAAGGTTTAAAAGCTTTAGTTTGTCAGTTTGTATTTAATGGTGACTTTATTTAGACATGTTAGTATTGTAAACGGCAAATAGATGAGGCTTAGATTAGGAATGAATATGAAGGCTGCATGATACCTTTACCTTAACTGTATTGTTATTTTAATTTAATCCATAATACTTATTATGTTAAAAAAATAAACAGAAACGACAAACAATTTATTTATTTTTAGTAACACTTATTCTTTATTATTTAGTAACACTTCTGGTTTGGGAACCAGTGGTGGCATTATTACCAAGGGGTTAGTGTCCTAACAGAAGGCTAAAGTAAAATTTTCTCACAGGGTGAAGAAGAGGCTCAGGACTCCCTAGTGTTTAGACATCAGTGTAAAGGAGTGCGCTGGGTGTCTGTCCGAGTGGCAGCAGAGAAAGAGACATGGACAGGAACTTTACGCATGGCTGAAAGGTGGCAGCCTGGCTAAGGGAGGCACACATGGTGTAGGTGGATGGTCTGTATCCTGCTGATTTCTGCTTCTAGAGCCTTCCAGGAGGAACAACAATTCATTCTTCACCTCAAATTAAGGCAGTAGGTGGGAACTGAAAGGAGCCCTGGGGTTGAAAAAATGACCTTGGGGCCTACATGCAGCCTGTTGACCTCATGGTTTTCATCCTTGATCTACGTATTATGGCTGGGGGAATAGGTAATTAAAGTTTTTTATGAATGAATCTGGAGTTCATTAAGGTGACTTTACACATAGAAGCACCAGGGATGTTTAAGAAATGCTTTTGCATGTATCCCTGAAAATGAAATTGCAGAGTGTAGTCGCACCCTCAGTTAATTAAATTCTGGTCTACACTTGGACTAGCATGTGTAGACTTGAGTGTAAACAAATATAGTGGTGAAACAAAGAGAACAGAGATTCTTTTTTTTTTCCCCAACTACCTCCTTCCACCTGATTTGAAAGAGCAAGTGATGGGGCGAAGCATGAGTTTGAAACAATAAGAGATTTCCCCAAATCTTCTGGAAGTCAGTAAATTCACTCAATACATCTCCAGATATTTTCTGATTTAGGAAAGGATTCCATAAAAGCTATCTCTAAATAGGTCATTGTGTGAGAGAAGGAGAGTTTTGTCTCTAACTAGCTACTGGAAATTCATTCTTTATTAGATCAAAGCACAAATGAGGACTTTGAACTTCATACACTTCATCTTATCAAAAGACAGTTTAAAAAAATCCTGAAGTTATTCTGTACAAAAACCTCAATTTTTCCTGATTATGGGTCAACATTTGAAGTAGCCATTATGCAGTTCCAAAAAGATGACTCTGCTACATGTATCTTTAACACTGAAATGACAGAAGGCAGAACTAACCAACAGGATGCTCCATTGACTATTGTTAATGTACTGACTAGGGAGACTGGAAGTGCATCTTTCCTATACTCTCTAAATGCATAAAGACAAAAAGAGCTGAATGATCCTTTGGAAAGCATTCAGCTTAGTCCACCAACAATCTGAAATAAATGCTCAGGTATTCTGAGCCACCTGCTGCAAAGACGGTGTTTGAAGATCTAATGCCAATTGTCAAATCGGCGTCATGTTCCTTAGTGTCAAGATGCTGTTTTCTGAATTCACTGTGTTGACATTTGCTCCTTGTGGCAGGCAGAAGCAATCCAAGCTATTCCCATTAGACTAAAAAGCAGAAATAGTGTGAGGTGTCACAGCCGTACAGCTAGCCCAGTTAAACAACCAACATAAAAGAGTGCCGTCTGACAAGGTCTGACATTCTTGTGTGTACAGTTCATCACTGTTACAGACCGCCCAGGTAATGCAGTGAAAGTCAGTCCTTCAGCACACCACAAATGACATGACTGGGGAAATCGGTACACCAAATACTTTTGAAGCATCAGATTCTTTTCCTTTTTTAAAAAAATCCTTACAATTGCACACAGAATTTATGAATGCAAATACCTGAATATAAACATGGCCCTTTGGGGTGCTTAATTAGTTAGGTGCATTTCATAATACCCATTCTTGGCACATAGACATTCAAAATGTGTTTCATTTAATTAAGAATATAATCACTCCAGACATGTTTGCTGAAGGTTGTTCTACATGTGCAATGGCAGGCTGAGGTTGTAAAATTCTTTTTAACACCCCCATCTCAGGATGCTGCATTTTATATTGCGTGACCCATTATTTATCTGTAATTAGGTTGCCTTTATTGTTATTGCTGACCTGACCACAAGAGTAATTTGTTGTGTTGCACATTATTAACAAGTTATCTTGTAATTACCAATTGGGTCGTGGGGAGGAAATAACCTTTGATTCTATCTAGTACCCAACTCTGATATTGCATTTTGGAAATATTTATAAAAATTCAAAAGACAAAAGTAAGGAACACTCCTCCTTTCATTTAAGATAAAACCTGAAAAATTCTTGTCAAAATACATCTAAAAATGCCCTTTGAATGTCTTTAAAAAGTAATTTCTAAATTAGTGTTGCTAATTTTACCAGTGAAGTAATAACTATCAATTCCCTAAAGTAACTAAGGGTGCAATCCTAACTAGAACAAAAAGGACTGGTACATCCACTGAAGCTGTCAAGCAAGGAGAGACGGTGGTCCCAGGATGTAAAATGGGTATCAATACTTTATTCAAAGATTTACCCAAAAGGGAGTGAGAGATTGTCCACAAAAATATCCTCAGAGACAGATTCTACATAAGCATAATATCAGTGCCCCTGAAGAAGGCTAAAAGTGCAATAGCCGAAACGCATTGGGCTTATCTTTGAATAAAGTATTGATACCCATTTTACATCCTGGGACCACCGTCTCTCCTTGCTTGACAGCTGCAATCCTAACTAGCCAAGATGGCTCAAGGCTGGTGGAACTGACACTAGGTCAGGTGAAGATGTTGGGAATTACTTAGGCCTTCCCTGGCCCTGGCCTAACTTTGTGGCTGTGACTTGTCTGAGAGGGGCTTGGATCTATCATAACTCAGTTCTTCCCCAACTCCTTTCCTTCTTCACCCCTTTTCTGGTTCTTCTGTGGGCTGACCACAGCCATACAGCAGCTGGGCCAGGAAATCTGAGATCAGATTGCTTGGCACAAAGAGATTGCCTGGCACAAGAGTCTTCTGCCCATTACAGAGAACCACAGCTGACTTATCTCTGAGTTTCGATTGCACTGTAATAGAAGTAACTCCATCACTTGTAATTCCAAGGCCCGAAACCATCTGCTTGCCTGTGATAAATATAGGGTTGGGAAAATCTGTTGGCTTTGCCTTCTCTAGCATTGAAGATGTATCTGTGAAGAAATATGTGAATGTTGGTAAATCCTGGAAACTAATTTCTCCTCTTCTTCATTGGCCAAACTCAGCACATACAGATGTTTTCATAGCAAGGAAACAACCACATTGTACTTGGCTGCCATGCTAAAGATGAGAGTCTTCTCAAGATACAGAACTGGCAACTGTAATTTCCAACTAACATGTTTGAATACATAAGGATTCAAACCCAGACCTATAAAAAGTAAGCAATCAAAGCACTGGGTGTGGATGAATGAAGTCATCAGTTTCAGGCTTTCCACTTTCATTTCATTTCCTTTTTTTTTTTAGGGAAAGGTCAGATCATTTTCATACTGCGTAAGGGAAAAATGTGAATTTTGCTAAATTCTTATGAAAAATAAATTTAAATGAAATCATCACTCATCCATAAACATTAGCATGTAGCTTTAAAAAAATGCAAATGACTTTTCAAATCTATGATCCAGCCACCTGTGGCATGAAGCAACTCAGTCCAGAATTTTACACAATAGTTTTAATCGTGCCATGTTCCTGTTATGAATCTAGGCAGACAGAGAGCCATGCTGTCCTACAGGGCATTCCATTCTATCCCTGCCCCATGTTTAGCTTTTGTTTTCTTCCTACTGATACTCCACCACAGCTCAGCATTGGCTATCAGTTGGGTTTTCTGCTGTGCTAGGTTTTTGCTCAAGATGCAAACCCTGGGAGTCCCGTAAGCATGCTGATTCCTTCCATTTTCTGTTTCACCAGATTTCTTTTGGCTCCAGTCCCTTTGGCATGCATCTCCTCTCTTCCCTAATTAGAGGGAGTGATGTGCAAAACAGCTTAGAGGATAGTGTTCCAAAACGTGGATCTGGAAAGCTAAGCTTAGCCTTAAGGAAAGGGGTTGTTTGCTGGGTTCTGACGAAGACATCACTGCATATTGAAACACGCAGAATTGGACTGACGGCTTAAAATGCTTGAATTGGCAGGGCTTTTTTAAAGCTGAGGTGCAACTTCATATGACAAGAAATATTCTTCCTTTCCTTTACACATCTTGCATGATTACACCCATGGCGGAATAGTTATCGAATATTCGTTTATACTACACTTAGCTCTAGGGTCAATATATATCTATACCAAAAATGCTGAGCTGGTAAGTATAATATGGATGACATGGCCACCCTTACAAATTACAAAATGATATTCAGGGGGCAAATAAATCTTCAGGGATAGAACGAATGTCACCAAGCAGGCCAATAGACTGGGAATAAATCAGGTGGAAGCAGATGTACAGAGTCATGAGTGCTTTTCTCCTTTATGGAACTCATCATGTTATTCCTCTAGTCAATAGTATGTATTAAACATGGGGCCTGCAACTGAATATGCAGATGTTTTTTGGAAAAAGGAGAGGCCCTTTTGCAAAACAGACATTACAGGGTTATCCAGCTTTCTGCAGAAAAAGTAAAGGACTGAGAATGGAATTGTTTCACAGAAGCCAGTAACCCTAGTACTCTTAGAATACAATTTAGTGTTTATTTTCTGCAAATTATCATTGTAAAGGACAGCAGTTTCCCTTGTATTGAAGGGTTCTGTAATGAACTGAAGAGTGTACTTGGGAGGGGGTTGTTATATCTATTTTCATTCTAAAATTTTAATTCCTTTTGCTTGCCTTTTGGCAGGTTTGGATTCCTTCATCCCATTTTTTTTCTATGAAAAGCTCAAGTGTTTTGCAGCTTGTGTCTTTTTACCCACGTGGTACCACATTTCTGGGAACTCACCAACTTCTCAAGGGTGTTCAGCATCTTAGATCTCAGGCAGGTTGGACAAAGGGCCAGTGCAAATAAATGAACACTTTAAAAAAATTAATTTGTGTATTTATTTATTAAACTTATACCCTATCCACCTAGTGACAAGCCATTACTCTGGGTGGCTGCAACCCCCCCCCCCAAAAAAAACCCAAAAACCCAAAACCCCACAGATCCACAAAAACAGCAACTCAAACAATAACCATACAAAAACAATGCACACCCCCAAACCCCAGTGTCTAATTAGCATCAAATAACTCACTACAGATTATGTGATAATAAACAGTTGATCATAAACTAAACAGCTGACCATAAATCACGGGTCATCATAAACATATCTTAGAATGAGGTTAAGGGTGAGTGAAGTCTTCAAAGGCCTGGGAGAAGAGCCAGGTTTTGATCTGCTTTCTGAAGCTAACGAGAGTGGGGGCCAGATGCACCTCTACTGGAAGAGAGTTCGAGAGCAAGGTGGCCACTACTGAGAAGATGCAGGTTCTAACTGATGACTTCCAGCCTCCCTGGGGAGGTGCAGGTAGAATGGAAGGTTAACCTGAGGGAGAGGCACTTTGTCAGGTAGCAAGGTACTAAACCACATAGGACTGTAAAAATTAACATTAGCACCTTGAATTTGGCCAGGAAACATACTGGCAGCCACTGCAAATGGGCCAAAACAGGTGGTCAAATGTTGATGTATCTTTGACCGACCTACAGTATATCACAGAAGTGAGTACATCCCCTCACATTTCATAAATATTTTAGTATATTTTTTCATGTGACAACACTGAAGAAATGACACTTGGCTACAATGTAAAGCAGTGAGTATACAGCTTGTATAACAGTGTAAATGTGCTGTCCCCTCAAAATAACGCAACACACAGCCATTAATGTCTAAACCGCTGGCAACAAAAGTGAGTACACCCCTAAGTGACAATGTCCAAATTGGGCAAAAAGTGTCAATATTTTGTGTGGCCACCATTATTTTCCAGCACTGCCTTAACCCTCTTGGGCATAGAGTTCACCAGAGCTTCACAGGTTGCCATTGGAGTCCTCTTCCACTCCTTCATGATGACATCACAGAGCTGGTGGATGTTAGAGACCTTGCGCACCTCCACCTTCCATTTCAGGATGCCTCACAGATCTCAATAGGGTTTAGGTCTGGAGACATGCTTGGCCAGTCCATCACCTTTACCCTCAGCTTCTTTAGCAAGGCAGTGGTCATTTTGGAGGTGTGTTTGGGGTCGTTATCATGTTGGAATACTGCCCTGCGGCCCAGTCTCCGAAGGGAGGGGATCATGCTCTGCTTCAGTATGTCACAGTACATGTTGGCATTCATGGTTCCCTCAATGAACTGTAGCTCCCCAGTGCCGGCAGTACTCCTGCAGCCCCAGACCATGACACTCCCACCATCACACTTGACTGTAGGCATGACACACTTGTCTTTGTACTCTTCACCTGGTTGCCACCACACACGCTTGACACCATCTGAACCAAATAAGTTTATCTTGGTCTCATTCAACCACAGGACATGGTTCCAGAAATCCATGTCCTTAGTCTGCTTGTCTGCAGCAAACCGTATGCGGGCTTTCTTGTGCATCATCTTTAGAAGAGGCTTCCTTCTGGGAAGACAGCCCTGGAGACCAATTTGATGTAGTGTGTGGCGTATGGTCTGAGCACTGACAGGCTGACCCTCCACCCCTTCAACCTCTGCAGCAATGCTGGCAGCACTCATACGTCTATTTCCCAAAGCCAACCTCTGGATATGACACTGAACACGGGCACTCAACTTCTTTGGTCAGCCATGGCGAGGCCTGTTCTGAGTGGAACCTGTCCTGTTAAACCACTGTATGGTCTTGGCCACCATGCTGCAGCTCAGTTTCAGGGTTTTGGCAATCTTCTTATAGCCTAGGCCATCTTAATGTAGAGCAACAATTCGTTTTTTCAGATCCTCAGATAGTTCATTATCATGAGGTGCCATGTGGAACTTCCAGTGACCAGTCTGAGAGAGTGAGAGCGATAACACCTGCTCCCCCTTCACACCTGAGACTTGTGACACTAACAGGTCTCATGACACCAGGGAGGGAAAACGGCTACTTGGGCCCAGTTTGGACATTGTCACTTAGGGGTGTACTCACTTTTGTTGCCAGGGGTTTAGACATTAATGACTGTGTGTTACGTTATTTTGAGGGGACAGCACATTTATACTGTTATACAAGCTGTATACTCACTGCTTTACATTGTAGCCAAGTGTCATTTCTTCAGTGTTGTCACATGAAAAGATATACTAAAATATTTATGAAATGTGAGGGGGTGTACTCACTTCTGTGATATAGTGTAGCTGCCACATTTTGCACTCACTGCAACTTCTGAACCACCTTCAAGGGCAGCCCTGTGTGGAGAGCATTGCAAAAAGAGAGGAGGGGAGGAGAGGATTTTTGTTTCATCTTTATTTCTGTTACAGGTATAATGCTGTCAGAGTTCAGCTAGGTTAGGAAGACTTTATCAACAAATGATTGATATAGGACTATCAAGGGATCATTGCTGGAGAGAGACAAATAAAACAGCAATAGAGAGGGGCAGAATAGGATTCTGGAATGACAAGGGCATAAGATCTCACCTGTTTGTTATGAAAATATTTTTTTTAGATCTACGCTTCGAGTCATTGCAGGCCTTCTTCTATTCATTGAAGGTGCTGAGATCCAGCAGAAGAAAGTAAGAAGCAGATCTCTGCAATTTCCCCCATTTTTCTGCAGCACCACCATTGCCTCTTCTGGCAGTCCTGACCCCCAGAGAAGCTTTCCACAAAGCACGGAAGACTGCAGAGGAAGGCGGAATCACCAGAGCTTAGAAATATTCCTGTTTTGGACTACAATGCTAAGAATCCACCAGCCAGCAGGGTGATGCTCCCTGAAGGAAGTTGTAATTCAAAAAGGCAATGTTTTCAAGCTCTGGGAATTATTAAGATTGCCTCAATGGTGTCACAATACATAATCAGTCACAGATTGCAGCTTATCCTTCCTCTCTGCCTTCAGTATGAGGGTTTAAAGCTAAAATATTGATCAGGTTGCAAGGCCCTAGAAAATCATGACTTCTCCCCTAGTCTTAGGATGAAGCAGGAGGATATTCACTATTCTTCCATCCCTTTTAGGGTTGCACTGTAAGGCTGGCATTGCATGGGTCAACCCCCATTTTCCGAAGGCCTCTTTGCTCAAGTGGCATTTCCTTTCAAGTAAACATGGAAAGGTTTGTGCTGTACATCATCATCTTCTCCGTAGAAGAATGGAGCACTCGCCTCGAAGCTGAAATACAGGTCTAGGTAAAATATTTTATGTAACTTCTGACAGAAGAAATGTTCAGCATGACCTAGTTGGCCATTTCCATGTTTAATTCTTAGAGGTATAAAAATATGCTGCCTCTCTCTACTATATATCTATACTTTTGTAATACTTTTCATTGCTTTCACTGTTTAAGAGTGACATTTTCCTAAAAAGCAGGATTCTAAGTGTTGTGAAAGGACAGTAGCAAGTAGCTCACTGTTAATGTATTTTTACTGTCAGGAAGGCTTTTTTTTTTTTGCGGCCGGGGGTTCTGTGCTTTCATCTCAGAATAACTTGCCTGGCTATGGTCAGGGCCTGGAAAGATTACTTTTGTAGACTAGAACTCCTATAATTACCAGTCATGCTGGGTGGGGGATTCTGGGACTTGTAATCCAGGCACATTTCCCAAGCTTTGCATCGCTTGCCATGTAATTTGATCCATGGAGGTGCAATTTGCAGTTCCACCTCTGTCCTGGGCCAGCCCTGGGCTAAGGTACAGTGGTACCTCGACTTGAGAATGTCCCTACATAAGAACGATTCGAGTTAAGAACGGCTCCGTTTGCAAAAAGTTGCTTCGACTTGAGAACGGAGCCTCAACTTAAGAACCAAAAAAAGAAGAAAAAAACCTTTCCTGCCCTTTTTTTGACCTAAGTTCACCTTAGGTCAAAAGAAGAAAAAATTAAAAAAAATTCACCCCCTAGTGGTAGATACGGATTAACCGGCTTTGCATTAGTTCCTATGGGAATTAATGCTTCGACTTAAGAACAGCGCCTCGACTTAAGAACGAAAAACAGCAGATATGGATTAAATGGTTTTCAATGCATTCCTATGGGAAATGGTGCTTCGATTTAAGAACGTTTCGACTTAAGAATGCAGTCCCAATATGGATTAAGTTCTTCAGTTGAGGTACCACTGTATAGTTTAGAATTAAATCCAAATACAACCATGCTGTCCAACACATACTGCTGCACCTAGTAGTAAGCTTGGTATAAATGGCAGCGAACAGTATATTTTACTCCAAGTCATATGTTTTCTCTCACACATTAAGTTTCCACTACAAGCTAAATAATGGAAAATAACAAGATATGTTAGATGAAGCCTTGACAAATAAATAAAAAGGCTAGGTTTATTTCTTAGGCAGTGCAACGCTCAAGAAGTAACCATAATAGCCACAAGTCTACCTAGAGAATCGCTTGTCTTTTCTGTTTCCAGAGAGAGGGGGCTGGGACCTGAGAGACAACAGAGTTCTTGGCCTCTGTGAAATGATTTAAAAATCACCAGTGTGTTCTATCTTTCACTCATGTCATTGATGGCCAGACAGCCGATCCAGACGCTCCTTGCACTCACTTGAAAGCAAATATGACCCGAGATAAATAGAGAGCTAACGACACCAGTCAATTCTCCTCCCAGTCATATCAGAATTATTGGTACCTGGGGGTTAGCCTACTTCCCTTACATTCAACATTTTGCAAATCATATAGTTAAAAGAAAGGGAAAGTATTTCCTAGTCGAATATGAGGCTTATTGGGAAAATAGGAATTGAGGTGGAATGAAGCCCCGCTAGACAAATTTGCTACGCTTGACTTTTTGCTTCACGCTTTTGCGTGGTGCTTTCTTCCTTTCCCGCTTGCTCGCCATTCGATATCTCTTTCCCATCCCCGACAAAGCAGGATGGCCATCCCAAAATCCCCTGCAGCATTTCCCTTATGTAGTACATTCTCATTCATCCCAACATGCATTAAGTTATCAGACGGCTGCAGCCTCTTGTGTCATTCCACAGCATCCTGAGCCAGGAATGGTGTGCTGACATGAGGGAGTCTATGAATATAAAACACAGGTAGGAAATTAAGCTGTGCCTGAAAGGGAGTCTTAGCATACTAACTATATGGGGCAGAAGATTTCTTTCCTTCAAAAGAAGCAGGCTTGTTTGATTGTCCCCGGACTATATTACAAGCTGCCCATCCTCGCTCAGCAACTTGCACCATTAAACGGAGTTCTGCACCACTGCTTCTAATTGCATACTGCTCTTCTCATCTCTCTCTTTCTCTTTTGGCTCATCCCTTGTCATTTCTCATTCTCTGTTCCTCCAGTGCTCTGTGCATGTTTGCAATATACATGAAGAAACTTTAATAGAAGAATCCTTAAGAGACAAGAGAGAACACAAGTTCAAACCCTTAGGAATGGGATGGGTTGTCATCCAAAGAGTAACTTTTCCAGGCTGTGGATAAGCATCCCAGGTCATCATTCCTGCCAGCAAATTCAAGGTCAGCATTTAGTTTTCTTACATCATGGAACATAACACAGCATGCATGGGATTCCCAGGCAGACTCCCATTCTAGCACTCCACTGAACAGCAAGAAATGTGCCTTAGGATTCTGCCTCTCTCTCTCTCTCTCTGTTATCATTGTGGACACTGCAAAGACCATCATGATAATGTATGTTTTTGATAAGGTATCACCTTTCCAGCAGTAAACACAGAAATTGAGCTGTGTTGGATCCCTGAATTGGGAGAAAGGTGAAACAAAATGTAAACAAATAATTGAGACTGGGTTTGGCTTGTATAATTTGTTTTTTCCTGAGTACTTAGAAAGGAGTCAAACCAGTTGTCTTCTGGGGAGGGGGGCTACAGTAAGGGGTCTTTGTCTCCCCCTTTATTTTAATGATTTTATTTCAGATGGTGTTTGACTCCATTTAGTTCACAAGGTGATGTGCACAATGGAAAACCAAAACAAGTTTTAGCATTGTACCTCATGCATACCTCTGGGTCTGTGGACACGGAATAGCATGGGTATAGCAAAGTCATTAATTGTGTGTGTTACATGTTGTCAGGTTGACTTGGAGTAGGGTTTCCAAGGCATGTGAGATATTGAAAGAGTGGTTTTACCAGGCTACTGAACAGTGTGTTTCCTTTTTGAGTGGAGGTTTGACCCTGTATCTGCTGAGGCCTTGTCCAACACTTTATCCATTACACGACACACTCTCTCTCTCCTCTTCTCTCTCTTGATTTTATGTTGAACTCAGCTGGACATGCCCTCAAATTCACAGCCACCAAATGTTATCAAGTGCACCAGCCACTGAAGCATTCTTCCATAGTCTCTATGTCACTTATTTCTATATTTGTGATTCTTTAAGGATGCTTTCCATGCATGAACTAAAAGATATACCATTTATTCTCCCTAACAAGGGAAGCATTCCTTTACAATAAAAACATATTAACAGAACAGAAACTGAGGGTCCTATCACATTAGAATAACACTAAACTAGTGATGTTTTCAACTTTGACTTCCATTTCCATTAATGTGCCAATGAAGGTGCTAGATAGATTCCCTTCCATCCTTTCAATGAATATAGGGCCAAATTAAAAGCATTGTTTATCAGCAAAATTTCAAGTGATAATAGGTTGAATTGAGGACAGTTAAGAATGGTAGCAGTTTTCCAGCTCAGTTGGTACAAATGAGGAAATGTAAAAAGGATTAAATGGATGCACAGAGAAAGAAACAGAGGGACGGAGTGAGGGAGTGCTGCCTTCGAGGTGTCTCCCCCAACTTGGTGCTCTCGAGATAGATTGGACTATGATCATCCTCAGCCAACTTAGCCATGCTTGCTGGGGATTATAAGAGCTGGAGTCCAAAACAGTGGGGCAGCATGGAGTACATGATAGTTATAATAGTCCAACTAATAGTCAATGTCCACCACACCTACCTAATACATGTGGGTGAAAGAGAAGTGTCTAGATCAGGATTGGTTCATGGACCTGGGCAAGTGGGTATCTCACTTCCAAATTATGAGAAGAGATGCTCCTCACCCTTATCACCATTGTGAACATTGCAATGACTCAACACTGAGTATTAATGGGAGGAGGGCACACCCTAGTGTTTTTGTTACTTGTCACTAACTTAATCACCTCTGTCATTGCATCAGGCCCTTCTTCCTGTTTGCTTCAGGTTCCTTTGTAGTGGCGTACTTTCTTCTTTCTCTTTGAGAAAGTGTTTCTCAATGCCAGAAACTCCACTTTTGTCCTTTTCTCTTATTGTAACTGTATCTGATAGCTGAGTAAACTTTACTTCTGTCTTTTTCAGATGCATCTGGGGTGATCACTTCTAACTAGAAAAAGGGTCAGCTTTGTGTCCAATGGGAGGGTTGGGGAGAACTGAGCCAAATCTCTTCATGTTTTGTTTTGTTTTGTTTTGTTTGAGGTTGTTTGGGGTTTTTTTTTGCTTTGCGTTCTGCTAACAAAAGAAATAACCAATTTCTACACACAAACACTCAGGTTGTTGTTGTTACTGTTACTATTACCAAAACCCAATAATCACAAGTCCTCCTTTGTCCAGACCATTGTTCAAGTCTACATTGCCAGTGACTGTCAGTAAATAATCTAAGGTTTGGCACAATTCTTACTGAACTCAATGGTTTTATTTCTGGATTGACATGAATAGGATTGTACTGTAAATAAAATTTTGGAGCAGATTTTCCAAGCATGAGTACTTCCCAATCTTTTTGACAACAATTCCCATCATCCATGAGCATTGGTCATGCCATATGGAGCTGATAGGATTGTAAGCCAAAAGAGCTGAAAGGAGCCAGTTTGAGGCAGTTTGGTTTTGAATTTACAGATTAAGAAAAAAAGCATTCTCTGATGGAATCAGGCATATTCTGGTGTGCTAAATCTGAAGACTTTGCAAGATTTCCTACAGTGAGAGCCTGAGTCTCAGTTTTTCAAGAAATATGCTGATGTTATAGGGGGAGGTTTTCTAGGATATTTCACATTTTCTCTGTAACCTACATTTGAACCCATAAGCAAGTTCAAACATGTTCATGAGTAATTTGGCCTTTCTCACCGGATTACTCATAAACATGTTCAAACCCACGCATAAGCTGAAACATGGGTTGCAGAAAAAAATACGACATGTCATAGAAATCCTCCCCCTACGTGATGTACTAGGGGCATGAGGCAGAAGATCCTAGTACACTGGTGCACATAGATTAATTATAGCAAATATTAAGATTGTAGGATTTTCACTCTAGGGTTCAGTCTCTGGATTGTACACTTACTCTATTAAGCATTGCTTCAAATGTTGTTATATTCTTTTCTCCAACAGGACAGCTATTTTTATATCTTAGCTCCAGAAAATGTAAACATTTCTTCTCCTTCTATGGGAATAAGTGGCTCAGCATTTTACAATGTGGGCACTGTTGGTTTTTGTCTCTTCTTTGCTCCATTCATTGGTATCATAATTTATGTGCCTCTAGTGGGACATCTCAGGGGACAGAGAAGAGGTGGATTTAGAAGATGAAACATGCCAGAGAGTATTTAAAGTGTGTATGAACCTCCCCAGCGGTTGTAATCTTTAGGGCAGACTCTTTTCTCAGTCCTGGTGCCTTCATGGGCATGTCTGTGAGGACACAAGAAAGAGTGTTTCCAGTTGCTGCTCTCGGCTTGTGGACTGCCTTCCCTCAGGAGGCCAGGTTGGCCCACTTTCCTGCTACCTTTCTGAAGCCAGACAAAACTTTTTTCAGGCAGAATTCTGGTGTGTGAAGAACAGCTGAGAAAGAAATTCCAGTGAAGGATACTGGAACTATGGTTATTTGCTTCCAAGTATGTCAGGATTCATAAATCAACCTTAAATCATAGCTTCAGTTCATATCCTTTATTCTTTGGAAGCCTTGAGTCTTCATTTTCTGGCTTGGAGCAGGAAACATTGCTTAACTGTAGCATCTTCAATTCTTCCCAGTCCCCATGCAGAGTGCAAGAAAAGGATGAAACTAATGTGGAGCTTGGCAAGAATTTGAAAGAATGACTTATTTTTTGGAGAAAGAACTTTGTTGTGCAAATTTACTTTTAAAAAAAATTATCTTGCTGGCTATGGGATTCTGGAAGTTTTAGTCCTAAAACTAGCTTTCTGAAATGCCAATACTGATTTATTAAACCAAAATTTCTGGTTTGAGGAATTTCCTCTTCCCTCTACTAACGAAAGGGAGAGATCCTAAGGGTCAAACTATACAAACAACACATAACTAGAAGCAGGAATTCCTTAAGTCTTGAAAGACAACTGATTGTCGCGGCACAAACTTGTCAAAACTCCTGTAGCATGCAAAATTAGTTTGCTTGCCTTCATGATTGGTCACTGGGAGGTAAACAAGGAGTTGTGTTTTTTTGCAGGTGTGATTGTATAGGGATGAAACTGTGGAAATCTCATCTCTGGGAAGCAAATCTGTTTTCAGTTTCTAATGGCATGTCAGGTGTAATTTGACTCATATGGATGTCCACTGCACCTCATCTCTGAAATGTACATATCAGAATCCTTTCATGGGTGGTACTACTCACCAACAGTCAGTACCACCATTCTCAAGCTTTCTCTGCTTCATACTAATCTTAGAAACAGATGCTGCCCACTCTCATAGAACCAAAGTCCTCAAGAACTAACCATTTGGTGGTGGTTGTGCCAAACAGAAAAATAAATGAAAAGAAAGCATCTGTTGATTCTGGTCACACCTCAGGCTTGCATCACAAAGAAATGCCAACAGCTTTAATTTATATTGCCTGATAATTTCTTACAGATAGAATACTTGTATTGTCATAAGAAAAATGGGTTTGAATACTACATATTTCATATCTGTGTCTTGTACTCCACATAATATACTATAATATTTCTTTCTGAAGGACTCCCCAGTTTGTTTTTTTCTAGAGATAAATTAGATCGCTGAGGGTGGGGGGAGGAATACCTCCCTCTTTGTCCCTTCTCCCTCTCCATGTAAAATGAAAGGCTACTCTGTAAAACAAACCTAGAGACTGATAAGAGGAGAAATTTATTATACATGTCCAGAGTTTTAGAGGAAGTATATGTCTGTGCATATTTTACTAGATACTGTCACAAAAGTTGCTGCTATAGGCTGAACATCCATTTAATGGTTAGAGGTACAGCAGCCACAGTTTTCAATCTGCTTCTGGTTTTTGTTTTCTTCTTCTTCTTCCAGGAGAAACACAGCATGAAGCAAAATAAGAAAGGGAAATAAAATTTAAACTAAAGGTGGAACTCCATTGAATTTCATTGTCTAATTTAAAAAACAGATATGTCATTTGCATTGAAAGCCTAACATATTATTTTATGGCATTTTGGATCATCTGCCTTTTCCCCAGTATATAATACCACCTGAACTTAGGAAAGTTGCAGGGGTTTTTTGTTTTTTGTTTTTGTTTTGTTTTTTACTGAATCTCCCAGAATCTTTGCATACCAGTTCTCAGGGGTACAGATAAGTGAATATTCTGGTGATCTGCGATCTGGTTTTAGAACCACACAGACACTGTGGCAGAGTCTGGAAAGTTAGTTTTAAGAAGAATAAATATAAAGACCTGAGGAAGCCATCTATAACTTAGTAGTGGAAGGATGATGCTTTGGGACCCACAGGATCATCCTACTACTGCTCTGTTATGGAACGCTTCAGACTGTTGTTCCAGTCAGACTATAAGTTATTATTGTAACTCTGTACTGTGGCATCTCTTTAGCAGAATAATTCTTTGGCCTGATATTCTCTAGAAATGAGAACTTGGGGACATCGACCTTTTCCTCCATTTCAAGGACCCCTTATATCTGAACCACACAGCCTGCAGTCATGATATCCTGTAAGAATGCATCTCCTGTAATATTGGTTTGGCTGAGAGCTTGGAAAGGTTACTTTTTTGGTCCATTGGCCACTTTTGGTAGAGACTTCTGGGAGTTGTAGTCCAATCTGTGTAGTTACCATCAGAAAAGTAAATTTCAAAGGCCTAGTGTGGATGCATATAATATATCTGACAAATTACATATGTTTCAGTGTAACTTTTTCCCTGCCAAGACATGCACAACTGGCTTCATAGCAAACCTGAGCCAAACTATGAAAATTCAGGGCAAAATAGATGTCTGTGTGGTAAACTGGTCCTTCGTACTTCCCAGATCAAATATCTTTTGAAATTTCTGTGGTTGTTCATACACTTCAAAGTGGATGATCCACAACACTCCATTTCCCCCTTCTTGCAACTCAGGGCTGGAAGTCAGACAGAGTCATCCCATTGCCTAGGTAACCAAAATCTTTCCCTTGGCAATGGCACACCTACACAGTGGGTGAAATTTGTAGCAAATCTCCCCTCGAACAACAAAGGAAACAGCACTGCAGGCTACAAAGGAGGTTTCTAAAATAAGGAGTCTACTTTGACTCTGCCTTCTGTACCGCCACCCTTGATAGCTTCCCAGGCTTTAGTATCCTTCATCTACTAACTGATTCAGCCATGATTTTCAGCACTCTGAGCAAGGGAAAGCTCCATCCTCCATCCTGGGAAGCACTTAAGCTAACTCTCCTTTCGCCTGGCAGTATAGTTGCGAAAAGGAGAAGCCTAGCAATCAGTATACAAAAAGCATTTTTTAGCCAATGGGAAGCATGTGTACAGAAGCATGTCGATTAGTTCAAGACATTTTCAAGTTCAAGTTTATTGTATTGGCTAAAAGCCGTCACAATTGTTTAAAATACAAATATGATCAAGTAAAATCATGATAAAATCACAGACATATAAAATAATAAGAGACCCTTCATATCTGGGAGTCTCCTGCACAATTGATCGCAATGGCTATCAGGAAATTAGCACGAATGTTTCTGGCCGCTTTTGCAAACAGTGCTGTTCTGTATGTAACATATGGGTCACAGTCCAAAAGTAACCTGACCACCTTTATCTGAGGGCTTTCCTCCTGTAGGGCAGCCAAAATGTTACCCAGGAACTTTTCTCTGGGGTTTTGATAGAGCTGACAGTTGAGTAAATAGTGGACAACATCCTCTATCTCACCTGCTCCGCAAATACATAGCCTTGGATGCTTAGGGACATTCATGTACCTGCCGTCTAAGACAGCGGTTGGCGTGGTTTGGAAACGGAGTCCTGTGAATGCGGTTCTCAAGGAGGCAAAAGTAAGTGTATGTAAGTATTGCGCCCTTGATGTCGATTATTTAAAACAGGTACAAAAAGCATGCAAAATTCCGTGGGGGAAAAAAAGCAAAACTCTTCTGAACAAAGAATAGGATAGGAATGGAGAGAGTGGGATTTGGAGAAATGCAACAAAATTGAAACGGAGTATCTTCTAAATCCCTAGATATTACTGGGTTGCACATTACCCTCTACCTCACATCTCATGAATAAGAGTGTCTCTTATTTTCATCTGTTAAATCCTGGAGGTTATATTTTCCATCACATTAAGTGTAATGTGTGCTATGCAGTGGTGACATTTAAACAGCAAATGATAAAGCCATGCTTATTTTCAACAGCAGAGGCCACTGAATTACAGAAAAATTGTTTTGCTGAATTGGAACAGAAAGTAAGGCCTGCTGTATCTTTTGCTCATGAAGTAACAATGGGGGAATCCAGACAGGTGTTAGATGTTTTCAGATTGCTTTTGGCCATGCAAACAATGTACACCTTGTCTCATGTTTTTCCTTGTCATTTCCTGTGTTTCTCAGAGCTTGTCATAATAGGCAGATGGATTATTTCAGGGATGGTGGTGTTTGTATGATGTCCTTCTAGACACTTCTCCCTCTGCCCCCTTTCCCAATCCTTTTCCATTCATTACAGTTGGATTGTTGTTGTTTAGTCGTTAAGTCGTGTCCGACTCTTCGTGACCCCATGGACCAGAGCACTCCAGGCCCTCCTGTCTTCCACGGCCTCCCAGAGTTGGGCCAAATTCATGTTGGTAGCTTCAGTGACACTGTCCAACCATCTCGTCCTCTGTCGTCCCCTTCTCCTCTTGCCTTCACACTTTCCCAATATCAGGGTCTTTTCCAGGGAGTCTTCTCTTCTCATGAGATGGCCAAAGTATTGGAGCCTCAGCTTCAGGATCTGTCCTTGCAGTGAGCACTCAGGGTTGATTTCCTTTAGAATGGATAGGTTTGTTCTCTTTGCAGTCCAGGGGACTCTCAAGAGTCTCCTCCAGCACCACAATTCAAAAGCATCAATTCTTTGGCGGTCAGCCTTCTTTATGGTCCAGCTCTCACTTCCATACATCGCTACTGGAAAAACCATAGCTTTGACTAAGCGGACCTTTGTCGGCAAGGTGATGTCTCTGCTTTTTAAGATGCTGTCTAGGTTTGTCATCACTTTCCTCCCAAGAAGCAGGTGTCTTTTAATTTCGTGGCTGCTGTCACCATCTGCAGTGATCATGGAGCCCAAGAAAGTAAAATCTGTCACTGCCTCCATATCTTCCCCTTCTCTTTGCCAGGAGGTGATGGGATCAGTGGCCATGATCCTAGTTTGGATCACAGTCGGATAGCCAGTGGCCAATGATGTAGTACCTTTTCCAAAAAGCAAAAAAACCCCACAAAACCCTGTTTTGCTTATATACTGCTCCATAGTGCTTAAAGCACTCTCTGGGTGATGTACAATTTAATTAGGCTACACATTCCCCACCCCCCACTCCTGCATGAACTGAGTACTCAATTTACAGACCGTAGAAGGAAGGACGGCTGAGTCAACCATGAGTTGGCTACCTGAGGCTGCTGGGGCCAAACTCAGATCATGAGCAGAGTCTTGACTGCAGTACTGCAGTACTACAGTTTAACCACTGTGTCACGAGGCTCAATTCTCTTTCAACTATCCTCCTCGTTTTTCTTCCCTGTACATTGAACAGTTCTTGCTAGAGCAGTGTTTCCAACTTTGGGTTCCCAGATGTTCTTAGCTAAAACTCCCAGAAGCCTTCACCACTAGCTGTGCTGGCCAGGATTTCTGGGAGTTGTAGTCCAATAACATCTGCAGACCCAAAGTTGGGAACCACTGGTCTAGAGCATCATTCATATTAAGAATAAGAAGTTTTTCAATAACAAGGATATGTTTGGGGGTACGCTTTTGCCTGCTGAGTGTCAGAGTTGTTGTAATGTTATGCTGCCTGCCACTGGCCTGCTTTCAAAGGCTAATGAATAAAAAAGGAAGTAGAAACTCCAAAACATGCAACAGGCTGAAGACTTCTGGATTACTTAGAAGAACCCTTGCCACACACAACATATTGAAGCAAGTTCAGAGGATGTCAGCAAGGATGATCAGAGGACAGGAAACCAAGCCCTATGAGGAAAGACTGAAAAAAAATTACACTTAGCCTTGAGAAAAGAAGACTGAGGGGCGATATGATAGCACTTTCAAATACTTGAAAGGTAGTCATACACAGGAGGGGCAGGATCTGTTCTCAATTATCCCAGAATGCAGGACACATAATAATGGGCTCAAGCTAAAGGAAGCCAGATTTTGGCTGATTATCAGGAAGAACCTTCCTCAGGAGGTGATGAAGGCATTCAAGAGAAAACTGGACAACCATCTGTCTGATCAGCTTTGATTTGTATTCCTGCATTGAGCAGGGGGTTGGACTCAACGGCCCCTATAAGCCCCTTCCAACACAATTATTCTATGATTACAGCAAATAGGAGCCATCATTGATGAATACCAAACTCTCTTCTATCCCTCCCCCCTTTTCTTTTCCCCACCCCACTGATAAGAAACTGAGAGAGATTGTCCAGGTGTTTGGGGTTGTGTTGCTGCTCATATATAGATAATATGCAGCTCTCTCTCTCTTTTGCTTTTCACTATATGTCCATGCATATGTTGTGTACGCCATGAGAAAAGCAATGTGGGAATGCACAGCACGTAGATGAAGATGGGATAATGGGAGTGATTGGTGTGTCTGGGAGGAGAAAGGAATGGTTGGAAGGTGAAAATTATATTGTGTAAATTAGTTGGAGGAGGAAACTGCTAGCAGATACAAAAGGATCAAGGAGGACACTAAAGGCAAAATGAATCATTATGTTTTATTACAGATATTGGTAGATATGTGTGATACAAAACCAGCATTTGGTTTCCTCCAACATTTACTATTTTTTTCCATCTTTCACTTTCTGTTCCTCATCCCCTCTCCCCATGTGAGGCACAATTCCTCTGTAATGCCCAGGCATTAAGATCATCGGGGGAGACCTTTCACTTGGTCCCACCACCCTCACAGGTGCATATGGTGGGGACACAGGAGAGGATGTTTTCTGTCGCTGCTCCAAGACTTCGGAACTCCCTCCCAAAAGAGGCCAGACTGGGCCCATCCTTGCTATCCTTCCACAAGCAGGCAAAGACAGACTTTTCCTTAGTGACTGGCTGTCTGAGAGGGGTTTTCTGCTCTGTCGCTTTTAAATGTGTTTGTGGTATTGCTTTTATTTACCATTTTTAATATGATACTTGTTTAATTCTTTTTAATGTTTGTACACTTACTGTTTTTAGTTTTGCATATTGTCTTTTTAATGATGTGAGCTGCCTTGGGTCCTTTCAAGAAGAAAGGCGGGGAATAAATAAATAAATAAATAAATAAATAAACTTTTCCTTGTAGACACAATTCATAGGAATTTTTTTTATGATTTTTATGATATGTTGTTCGATTTACATGATGCCTTTTCCCCAAAGCTGAGAATTCAGCCTGGAAAACCGGGGAAATTCTGTTGCAGTAGTAATGTAGTATAAGTGTATGTATGTCTCTCACATAACAATCCCCCTCCCATTCACTCTCTCTCTCTCGCTCCCTCCCTCTCTCTCTCTCTCTCTCTCTCACACACACACACACACCACCAGTGTGCATAAGGACTTAAGCTACATAGAACAAAACCATTTTTGGTTTATATTAGCAAAAGCAGTTAATATAAATGGTTGGGCTGGGATTTTGCAGCTCCAAACTACAGTACTTTCAAACATATTTTGGAATACTAAAATGTCTCTTAAACAAAGCCATTTATAAGTTATTGAGGAAGTGGACTTTATTATGCTTATTTATATTATGGGGCTCCAATAACTTAAATTCCAGTTCTTCAGCTTCCTGGGATGTGCCACAAAAAGCTTCCCATTTTTTCCTAGGCCTGAAGTTCCCATGGACTCTGAAAGTGTCTTCCAGAGGAAACAAAGACAGATATACAAGAAGTTGCTGGTCGGCTGAACTCTTAAACCTACATACAAGGATCACATACTGTGCAAAATGCTGAACAGTGAGAGATCTTTATTTAAAACATTTTCTCTGTTTGGTATTAACACTGCATCTTTCACAATTCAATAATGAAAGATGGGAAGGATTAGTCTGTCTTTCAACATTGTTCAAGCAAACCAGGCCAAAAAAACCTATAAAACTCCTACTGATATTTATTCAAATGAAACTGTGGTCTCACTTTGATGGTATTTGCTGCCCTTTACAATTGCCTTTTAATAGTACTGCAGGAGTAGATTTTATTTTTCTTCGAGGTCTTGAAGGGATAGAAATACATCATAGACTCTAGTGAATACAAATCTATATCTATATTCAGAAGGAGAGAGAGAGACTGGAATTCAGTCAGCAGATACCCTGCACTATTTTATGTTACTATGCACACAAATCCTGCTGTTTTAAAACTGATAACAGTGCAAAGGACTGAAGCATTATCCTGGTTCGCATAACAGGGGGCAAGAGAGAAGCCATGGTTATTTATTTATTTATTTATTTATTTAGTGCCAGTAACAGACATCTTTACCTAAAATGGTGAGGGTAATTAATCCTTACAAAAGGTTAACGTAAGCTAGTATTGGATCCCGTCATATCTGCAGACACATGCCCACAGTTTTTAGGGTTCCACACATCCACCTAGTTATGCTAGTGTGAGCACGTCATCTGCACCACACTCACCATGGACGCAAAAGGGAACATGTTCACACATTTGCAAACTAACTCTATTGGTGGAAATAGAAACCTTTCAGCTCCTGCTACATTTTTGTCATCAGCAGGCGGAGGGAGAGTTGCCAGGCCAGCAACCCGTTGTTCCCAAACGCTTCATCGGTTTCTTTCTTCTGATTATATTACCACCCATAACAGAAAGTTCCAAAATGAGAATGTATTAAGCCAGGTTGTCAGCTGGAACATGTTACAGCGTGATTGCAACAAATGCCCAGTGATAGCTGCGTACTTCTTGGAGCTTGAGAGAATTCTACAAATGAGAAGAAGCTTGCTTAGAACTTGCCTTAAATAATTCTGCAACCAGGAAATGATTTGTAAAAAGTTACAGCTAAATCATAGATAATTTACAGTGTGGAACAGTTTACAGGGAGGTTCTTCAGATCAGAAGAGGGAGTTGGCAACGCAAGCCTAGTTCATTATTAATAGGCTTAGTGCTTCTCCACCTCATAGGTGCTTTAGGAAAATCTCTCTAGAACAATGGTTCCCAGCCTTGGGTCCCCAGATATTCTTGGACTAAAACTCCCAGAAGCCTTCACCACTATCTGTGCTAGCCAGGATTTCTGAGAATTATAGTCCAAGAAGATCTGGGGACACAAAGTTGAGAAGCACCGCTCTACAACATAACAAGATCATTTGGAATGTCTTGAGCACTTTTCAAGGATATCTAGCTTCAGTTCCTCCAAGATGTTTTATATACAACATACACACACGTAGTATAGCTTATGAATGAAAACTAAGCTGCTTATTATAAGCCAGATCCAGTTCCACTACTGTAGCCCCAGTGAAATGAATCGGGCTTGATACTTATCAACTAAGTCACATTGATTTCAGTGGACCTACTCTAGATGAGGGTAGATCCACTGGATTTAGACATGACGTAACATTGGATTTAGCACTATATAACCCAAAATGCCAACATGTCACTTTATATCCTTTAGACCATTCAGCATGGATGGGTTTAGGCCAGACTATTTTGCAATAATTCCTCCTAGGAATATGTGGCTATGCTAGCATGGGAACTCTATCCTTCCTCAAGGATAGGTCTTTTCCTGTTATCTTCAACTTTTCCCAGCATTATTGTCTTTTCCTGTGAGTCTTGCCTTCTCATGAGAAGATGTTGGAGACTTCTCTTTAACCATTTGGCCATTGGTGTATACAGTCCTCACAGTTCACTTTTGTGCCCCCCGTGCCCCCCCCAATTATTCAGCACTGATATGAAATTGAGAGAGATCATCAAGGTGTTTGAGGTTATGTTGTTGCTTGTACTGCTTGTATGTGGATAATATACAGCTCTGTTTCTACTTTTCACCGTATGTCCATAGAACCTATTGGTGCTTTGAAGTGGCATCTTTAAAAATTGAAACTGGTGCAGAATGTTATGACGAGAACATGGTGGAGGGGGCATTTGCCAACAGGATTGCATTACAGCTGTCCTGCAAGACTTGGTTATGCTGGTTACTGCTACCAATTCATTTCCAGACACAGTACAAGGTGTTGGAGATGACCTCTAAAGTCCTACATGGCTTAGGCCTGGGATACCTTTGGGACCATCTCTTGCGCACATCTTAAGACCTGAACGGACCTTTGCCTGTGTTCCGGCTACCACCTCTGTGGATACCTGAACGATGGAAGTATACAAAGTGAAATAGTGGATTCATTGATCGAAAAAACAAAGCACATCAGTACTAAGGGTACCTGGATTGCTACACATTTTTTGTTTCTAAAAACAAAATAAAAACAGAAAAAAGACAAAAAAAGAAAACTTAACTTTTAAAAGCATGATAACAAACATCACACAAATAATGCAATAAAACATTATGTGTTCCCCTCCACTGGGACCATCTGGAGATATAACCATTTTTCCCCTCCATTTCTGGAGCCCCATTCCCCTTCCAAAGCTGCACTGATTCTTCCAAAGGCACACAAACCTTCCCCTTTATTAATACAAAATCAATAAAAACTCCCCAAATATCAGTAAAAAATATTCTTATTTATCTCAGCCTTCTTTAGTTTGATATTATGTGTTAATTTATCATTAATATCTATATTCCAAACTTCTTTATACTATTTATCTAATAGAAAAATCATACTTAACTTTCCAGTTCCTTGCTATCATTAATCTTGCTGCTGTTAATAATTTTGAAATTAATTCTTTCATTGCCCAACTCCATTGCTCCTCATCAAATATTGAAAAAAGAGCTATCTTAGGGCAAACCTCTATATTTCACTTAATTATTTCATTTATTTTCTTGAAGATCAACTTCCAGAATCACAATATATTACCACATTTTCACCACATATGCATATAAGTTCCTACTTCCAGACAGCTTCTCCAATATAAATTAGAACATTTAGTATCTATATGATTTCATTTCACCAGAGTTAAATACTATCTCCAAATTAATTGATAAATATTAATAATAATAAAAATTTATAAAAAATATCTTTTATCCTTATAGACATGCACTTTAATATTATTTTATTCCATATATTCGTCCAGTCCTCAGTGCTTATTTCATCTTCCAAGTCATTTTCCCATGTTACTCTAAGAGTTTCTTGTTAGTCTTCTACTTCTATTAAAATATTATAAATTTGACTTATTTTCCTTTTCATTACCTTATTTTCATCAACCTTTTCCTTCTGTAGGACCATATTTTCAAATTTCGTAAGCTCCCTACATTTACAAATTTTCTAGCCCATTCTTTAGTCCATTGTTCTAACTGATTAAAATTAAACCAA
Source organism: Intellagama lesueurii (assembly GCA_037013535.1). Taxonomy (NCBI): domain Eukaryota; kingdom Metazoa; phylum Chordata; class Lepidosauria; order Squamata; family Agamidae; genus Intellagama; species Intellagama lesueurii. The sequence goes on along the minus strand of JBAJHW010000004.1, from coordinate 170,911,992 downwards.
GATATTGTTTCTGATCCTAATACTGTTATTATTTGCTCTTTATTATCCATCTTTTCCACCCAATCTTTTAACCTAATAATCTGTTTCTTCCTTAATAAATTATCTAGATTTTTCCAACTCTACAACTGGATATAGTGGAGATGTTAATGAAATAAATATTTTTCTATGCTTGTTCCAAATTAATAACATATTTTTAAGTGTGGATTACCACACAAAGGGATAACGGGTTTATTAAAACACTGGCATAACTATTTAAAAACAATTAAAATTACATATAACACAGGAATCCCATAAAAAAAGCTTAAAACAGAGCACAAACAAAAATATGCTTCAGCAACACTGTTCAAACAAAATCAAGGTTCAAACTCCTTTCTATTAAGGATGATGTTTGGAGAATATCTAATTAGATTCCACAGAAATAAAAGTATCAGATACATTTTGATCCACAAGACTTCTTCATTGTCAATATTATGGTTCTGGTGATAGAATCCCTTCGTATAGTAATCCCTGTATTCTCAGTATTGAAGTGGCATATTGATCAGAACAGAAGAAAAGGCCTCAGCAGATCAATCTCAGTTCTGGTAGCCTGGAAGGCTAGGTTGGAACTCTCTTTGACAGCATTTTGCCATAAACCATAGACCCTGCTTAGGCAGGTGTTTGTTCCATGAGTTTTTATTAGCTTTATCGTATGCTTTATCTGCTGCATCTGTCTGTTTTTATGAGACCCTGGCTGCTGTTTCAGAATTTTATTGTACTTTATATTATTGGTTCCAATTGCTGTTAGTCATACTGAGTGGCGTGTTGGCAGCTCATGTGCAAGACCAAAATCCACTCTCTGCACGCCAACACATTGCCAGCAGTTGCATGCAGGACTACTCAGAGATAAGACATATTAAGTTCAACAAGACTTACTCCTAGTAAGTAGGTAGAGAATGACAGTCTTCAGCTTGTTGATATCATTGGGCTGTGCTGGATTGCAGCCACCAAGAGCTCATACTAGCTTCCCTGACATCTAACTTTAATATTGTCACATAATTTCTTTGAGGCACTTTGAGCAGAAGATCACATATCTCTGACATTCAAAAGAACAACCCCTCTTTGCCAAGAATGGAAGATTGCTTCAAGATTATTGTTGCTGCTGCTCTGATTTGATGTACCTTAAGCTCACAATTTCACTGAATTTGAAGTTGAAATTGTGCCGCAATATGCTATCTGAGTAAGTGTGATGAGATACCTCACTCTTTGTTAATTAAGTTTGCTTTCAGTGCTGTTGAAAAGACATCCTGAACAGATTTACTGAGTAGGGGAGCAGATGAGAGTAATGAAGGTGTGCTTTGTCTGACATGACACTGGTTGTGTATACAAATACATATTTGTCACCTCTGCCATGACTGCTGAACACAGGAAATTGCTACTGCAAAATCTGACACAGAAATTGCTTATATAACAAAGATGGCTGAAAAACTGTACTGCAAGAGAAACAAAATGGTTGCAAAAGTGTATCAGCCAGCCCCTGGATTGTGATTAATGTCTAAAAACCATGTAAGATTTTCTCTTCTTGGATGTACAACTTAATGTGGTGAGGGAGTTTGAGTGTGCCAAATAAGCTGAGAGCTTCAGGAAGTCAGGCTCTGACTGAATCTAGATTCCTAACAGTGTCACCCAGGGTGGAATGTCCAAAGCTGAGATACCAAACTAATATCAATCCATCCCTCCTCATTAGGGCTAAAAGTCCCATCAACAGAACTGATAGTTACGTACAGTGGTGATGGAGGTAGAGCAGCTCTTGAAAAGTAACTATGGGGCGGCAGCAGCAGCTGAAGGTGACAATGGAAGAGGATCTTCTATAGGTAAAGGTAGTGACACTCAAGCTAATTCTTGTGAATACCGTGCAGAAGGCAGCAATGGTCACCAATTCTGAATATTCATACATTGAAAACCCTACGTATGATGAGACAATCCAAAACAAGAGACAGTGCTGGGAGATGAGAGGCCTCAGTTGGAAAGCACTCAGTTAATTACTTGGGAAGAGCATGTTAGAATATATAATTGTGCAACCCAGCATGTATATATAAGAATGCTTGAGATGTGTACATTGTAACCAATTGGATTCCGCCTGCTTGTTAGCCAATTGATGTTTGAAGGGGTTAACTGCTAGATAGAAGAAGAAATGACAGTTAGGATGAGGCTTATTCTGCTTGTTCTTTTTGTCTGTTAGCATGAAGCTTTTTGGTTGGGAAATAGTGTTTTTCAGTTATGCTGTCTGCTGTTAATATGTTACAAAGGGAAGCTATTATGAAACTATTATAAGTCTGTCTAGCACAAATCTATACCAAGTAAAATGTTCAAGTATTTTTAGTTTGGTTGTTGTAGGTTTTTCGGGCTGTTTGGCCGTGTTCTGGAGGTTTTTCTTCCTAACGTCTCGCCAGTCTCTGTGGCCAGCATCTTCAGAGGACAGGAGTTAGAACTCTGTATTTTTAGTTTATTTGTCAACATGTTATACAGTAAACATTCTTAAATTTTTTCATGACTAAATGAATATTTATTCAATTGCTGGCACACATAAGTGCCAGCAAACGTATACCAAGGGAAAATCGATTCATGATTTGTGTGTTTTTTTATACTCATGCTTGATTCGCTGTGTGTGTAAGCCCTCAGAAATTTCAACAGAGCACAAGATAAATATGTATATCATCGTTGCTAATGAAGCAACTGGATGAAAGCCAAAAGGACATCTAGTTGCTGATGTGCACAGAAGCAAAAAGCAAGTCAGATGCTTAATGACACATATAATTGGAACAAGGAATGCAAAGAATATGAATCAAGGTAAGCTTAAAATAGTAAAATAAAAAAAGTCAAACATTTATAACATTTATGGCGAGCAAACTAAACTGGACTGGAATGTAACATTTTTAATCCAGTCATTACAAAGTGTTTTGTACTTTTTTTTACTCTGGAAATGACAAAGTCAGAAAAAACTGCAGCTGTCAGAATGAGGTAAGAAATAATAATTATGATTGTGTTCTATCAAGCCAATTCTGGCTTATGGCAACTTTTTCCAAGGTTTTCTACATAGAGAATACTCAGAAGTGTTTTACCATTCCCTTTTTCTGGGGGCACCTTGAGACTGTGTAATTTGCTCATGACTGGCTCTTCCTCTAAAAAGCACAGTGGGGAATTGGATTCCCAGCCTTTGGCTTTGCAGCCAGATACCTAAGCTATCCAACCAGTTTAAGGTAAGTGACAGGGCAATGAAAATCCAATGAAAGGCAGAGCTAGTACACTTGTTCCTATTCTCCTTCCTCCTACATTTATTTCATGAACAACTGGAACACCTGGACAAGACCTCTAATTTCACAATTTCAGCTTCCCTTTCTAGTCAGGACTGAAAATTGCTGCCCCTTCCCCTGGGGAAAGTAAGATGAACAATTATTATCTGGATCTGAGCTAATTAAATGCATGTTCATTATCCGGAATCAGAATTACAGATATCCTGAAGAACAGAATGGCAGGGGGTAGGAAGAGCTCAACAGTTGAAGGCAATCCTAGAATTAGGAAGTCAACTAGTATGACAAGTGACTAAACCAGGCTGTTGTACACAAGCTAGTAACTACCACCATGCTCTTCGGATTGTTGCAAAATAAAAAGATGGGGAGGGAGACAAATATGCTGCCTTGATTTATCCATGCATAACTAGCAGAAGTAAAACATTCTTCATGACAGATAGTTCAGCTGTTGATAGAGACTTTGTTGTTACAGGTTGCTTTGATTAACTATATGGCTGCCACAATGATCTGAGAGCCAAAATGCATAAACACATGTCTCACAATACAAATATCTATGATAGTTGAATCTAAGGATGTGCTTCGGGTTTGGAAATTATTTAGAATATGAAGCTAAGGGAGAGTATTTGTCAGTTTCTTAACTGATCCAAAAAACATCAAGGAAGTCTGAAGTGATACTGAATTGGAATCAGGGCTCTTTGAACTTCAGTGCTTTGGTTAAAAGAGTAAAAAAATAAAAATAAAAAACAGACAGACAGACACACTTGGTGCCAGTTAATTCTACCTTACAAAATGGAAATGATATCTTAACAGAACAGAGACACCCAAAGCAAAAGGATATTGACAGCTCAAGTACCAATGAAAAGCCCACGCTCTCCCAAAACCTTGATCATGAAACTGCTAAGAGGGCTCAGACTACCAGATAACTTCCCTTGTCCCATGATAAGTGGCCATTTTATATCTCAGCAGTGGAAAAGATGTTAGTCAGTTAGATACAATTATATGCATTATTTTCATTTTCAGTTGGTGAGTGTGCACTGGAGAGTTTTCTTTTCTTTTCGGCAGCTGCAGACCTTGCTTTGCGCTATACTTTAGAATCCAATGCATTGAATATCTGTGTGTGTTAGTGTGCCATGGATGTCTTGAGCCTCTCATTCAAGAGTTAAGTGGGGCAGGTCACATCAGCTTTAGGATTAAGATCTATATTCTCTGTCCCCAATCCAGTTTTGTACTGTATTGTTTTTAATGCCTGCTGCTGGCTTTTATTTTTGCAGCACTTTGGCTGTTCTTCCCCCTCTTTTTCCCCCTATATTTCCCTGTGTTCCAGGCAGATTGGGCAGAAAACTTGACACTCAAGGCAGCAATCAAGTAGTCAACTTCCAGGGGCAACAAAGTTGCTAATGAAGGCAATTCCAGAGGGGAAGGAAGGACAGAAAGAAGAAAATAAATAGGTACTTTGCCTACATACTGGAGATGGTTCTTTCTTTCTTTCTTTCTTTCTTTCTTTCTTTCTTTCTTTCTTTCTTACTTGGGACCATACAAATATATATATACAAATACTTCTGAATATTTGGATACAAATAGAAATGGACATGCTACACATTGGCTTGAAGCAGATCAATTGCTGTATATAATACAAATTTATTTCAGAACAAACTGAAGTAGATGGTATCTGCACATACCTACTTAAGGCTGCAGCTACACAATGGGGAAATCTACTGTGTTTTCGCAGATTAACAAATCTGGTTTCCCTGGGTGAATCTCTGTAGCCATCCAGACAGCAATTTGCAAAAACCACCAAGGCAGATGGAAAGAGCTTAGTTAGCATGGGGCTCCAAAAGCAGAAGTTGCCTTATGGTGCTAACAAGGTGGTAACTGGCAATTTATCTTTTCCTTTATCTAATTCCTAAGTGTCCTAGCGATAGTGTGTTCAAATGCTCAGTTGAAGCTTTTTTTTTTTTTAAAGGAACTGTGTGGAGACAAGGGACATTCACATGACACCCATGTGAGCGCGCCTTTGTATTTGGATCAAGTGATCACATTAGGCAGAAAGCAGACAAAACCTGCCCAAATGGGGGAATTTGAAGTATGCTTAAAGGTTCATGCTTAAAAGGTTTTTATCTGGTTTTTATCTTCAGTGCAATCACCTGTTTACTTCTGAGCAGGTTTTCCTGGTTTACTCACAAGGAAAGAGGCGGCATCAGAAGGCACCAGTGGCATGAGGAGAAAATGTTGAGGTGATACTTGGGGAGATGTAAGGGAAGTAACCCCACTTTTCCCACTTTTCTCATCAGCCAGGTTTCTGCTGGGGCTGTGCTGCCTTGTGGGGCTACAGCCCATGGAGTCGATATAGCCACTTTTCCAGCCTTTTCTCTCAGACCTCATTCAGGGAGCTGGGGTGACTTTCCTTTTTGTTGTTGTTGTTAAATAAAGTAAGTGGCATATCAAAACAGCAATGCACCAACCTAGCATGGGATTAGAATGTTGTTGCTCTATTGCCCTACAGTCTTCCTCCTGTTACAGCTTTAGAACACTTTAGACATTAGGACAGCTGAAGGTGTACTAAATCCACACCCCTCCCAGCTGAGGACTACTCTCATGCTGGCCTAACTTTGTACAAGCATTGTGGCTGTGTTCCTAGGCTAGAGGAGGTTTGAATCTGCTGTATCTCAGCTCCTTCTTTTGCTCTACCTTTTTCTGCTCCCTTTTCTGCTCTTCTGCCAGCAGATCCTGTCCAACAAAGCGGTTACGATGGCCGATTACTCTGTCAGCAGATCTCTGAGATCAGGTGGCAGGAAAGAGTGGTGGCAGTGGGGGATTTTTGCTAGCAGGAAAGCCTTGTGTCTAAAACTAACTGCAAATCTTTCAGTAAGGATTGCAGTTAACATCTTCTTCCTCTGGCTTCCAGAAAGCACATCCCTATTACCAAGCCTCTAAGCACTAGTGACATGTTAATCAGAAACAGTAAGCAGAGAAACGGGGCTCATTCCAGTGTAGCCTGAAAGCATTTTTAATGCATTGTTATGATGAGATTGAAGGAAAGTGGCTATTGGATAAACAAATGATGTGTTTTAACATCAAAGCTGCCTGGATGAGAGTCAAGCACACCCTTCAGTACACATCAAGGCACAGGACCACTGAAAAGGACAGCTGTTTACAGAAGCTAGGAATATGGCCTGTATGGGTCTATAAAGGTCACGCATATGTGCTTCTGCTTCAGTCACCTCTAGATCAAAATTCCTCATTAAAAATTAAAGTTCTTTAGGCAGCCAGACTGTTTGCAATTCAGTAATTACTGATCCAGAAATGCAGTCTTGAGGGACCTGCTTAAATCACATGCTGGGGAAAATCTCAGCATGTGGGCCTGAGCCAACACTGCTTAAGTTTGGGGGTTTGCTCTCAGCTTCCTATACAGGCAGATCATATTCAGTACAAAGTAGTTCTCCATTTAGTCACCATATATAAGAATATGAAGTCACAGAAAGTCTTCTATCATTCTCAGTGTAATCATGAGAAAACTTTCGAAGACGATGCAGTATCTATATTATTAATGAGTTCTCTAGTCCCTGACTGATTGACCAAGAAATTGGAAACTAGGGATGGTTTTTATTTTCAGTTGGTTTTTATATGACTTTTGCCTCTCCGAATCAAACTGTTCATATTCAGAATGAAAAGAAAGTGAAGGAATCACAATGAATGAATGAACAGAAGGCAAAACTGATAGACTTCTCTATCTCAAAGTCGAGAGTTTTGAATGCTTAACTCTTAAAAGTTTAAGTCGAATCCTAGTGCATTCAACCACATTTGTGGAGCTGCATTAGGAGCATCATCTCTCTCCCCCCCACACACACACCTCCACTAAGAGCATTGTCATCTTTAACACTCACATGGAAAACAGGTACAGTATGGTCCTCATCTGCATCTGTTGATTTTTTTGGCAACCCCAGATGGATGAACATCTCAGGTCAGTTTCTTTTTGAAGGATTTGCCAACATTGCAAAGGAGTTCAATAAAGGGCTAAACTTAACTCATGAGAAGAGGAAGAAGGCTAGCCCCACTCCCTTCCAACCTTCCTCTCATCACTAGAGAGCTACCTCTTCACACAGCAGTCTCTGCACATGGAATCTTCCCATGCAACTGAGTACCCAGATTTCCTCAGAACTCACACAGATAGGGACTGTTCTTTTCAGATTTAGCTGTTCACACACACCAAAGCCAGGATAAAGAGGGCAGAGCTAGCTCACTCACTCTGCTCATAAATCAAGACAAACACTTTTATTGACTGTATGAATAGGGCTTGACATTTCCAAAGCTGGGGTGCGGGGAGGGGGAGGCAGAACTGCTATGTTTTCCCAACATAGATCATGATCCACAAGGATTTATGAACAGAGCCATGTGACAAGATCTATAAGGCAGGCAGGAGTTCCTGGGATGCGGGGATAGAAGATCACACACAACCTGTTCTCACACTCTCCTCTAAGTTACTTACAAGGAAATGTCTGTGGGGAGCACCCGTGTTTTCCTTCTATAGTATGTTTCAGAAGCATTAAAAGTGAAAGACTGATTCTCTGCTCAGTCTTTCACTTTTCTCTCTGTGTGTGATACAATCAGCTGTGGAGAGCAAAAATTTGAAACTCTCCACTGTCTATTTATTTTATTTCTTATTAGAGTGTTTCTTCATATGTCATCCAAGGCAGATAATGAGTATGGTGATTAAATTAAGAAATCATGACCAGCTCCTCCCAGATGATAGCCATCCCTCCACTGATGGAGCAGGTGAAATGTCTTCTTCTAGGGGTTTTGGCCAGACAGAACTTACAACACCTTGTAACCCAAAGGATTCATGGGGGGCTGCTACTCTGCATTGTTAATATGTTTGGGTTCTTTGTTCTGCTCCCTGGTTGTCCTGGAAACATAGTTTGGTTCGTATCCACACATCCAAAGACAGGGCACATCCCCCTAATATTGCATTAATATGTCTTTTACCCACAGACAGATAGCAGCATCACCTTTGAGGAAAGGCTATGGTGTTGGAAGTATTTTCCACTGTTCCTTAAGATACTTTGATGCTGCTACATTTTTCTAATGAACTGTTGCTGTTTATTATGCGCCTGCCTGCCCTTCTGAAGCAGCCACATGCTCCTACTTGAGGGGAATTCTGACAGCTAAGCTTCCCGAGGAGCGAACATATTCTCAAGAACCATGTTTTGATTTTTGTACTGCTGATCAGAGCGTGAGCTACAAGAACCATGCGCAGCAGGTTTCTGAGCTGAAGAAAACAGATGCGTTAAGGTGTGCTTTGAAGAGCTGATTCCCTAAAGAGGAAAGGGGAGAAAAGAGGAGAAGAGAGAAAACAATATCAAAACAAAGCAGAAGGAGAAGTAAAGCGGACTTCCATAGTAGAGCTGAAAACACTCAGTGAAGGAACTCAATTGTATTGGACTCAAAGGAGATGATGTGCTGGTTAATACACTGGGGATTAAGAGGAGCTAGTCTTTCAGACCTGAGCATGAAAAATAACAAGCACTGTTGGGGAAAAGAAAGTCACAAGGTTTTCCCTCAGACAAAACTCTCAGTCAAAATCATTTGGCACAAATTTTTGAATCCCCTGTAATTGTACAGCTGCAAACCACTGTCAACTGCACAGCAGTAGGGCTGTGTGAAGGCAGTTGTGTGTGTGACCTGAGATCCAGCTCAAGTGACAATTATAATCTTGTCAGGATCAATAGGGCTGAACTGAATACAGTCTTTTGAGGGAGGGAGGGTGAGCGAATGCTTATGGTGGTGTTGGTGGTAGTGATGATAAGGGCTGTGGAAAAATGTTTCTCTCAAGGAGCTTCTTCTGCTTATGAAAATTCATTGGCAAATTGAATAGAGGATGCCATTTACAGAAAGAGGATGGGAGTTGAGTTTTTGGTTTATTCTGCCCCTTACAGATTTTCTGCCCACTCCTGCACTCTTGACTGGATTTTCCATAGTTAAAAGCAGATTTGGCAGTGGAGAAGGGTCAACTGAGAGAACAGGACTTTTCCTTTGCCCTTCCAGAAATGGAAGCTCACAGGATTCCTAGATCCAAACCTACAAACCTATACAGTAGGAAACCCCCGTCCATGGCATCAGTTTCCACTGAGTCACTTAAGCATGGTCACCCACGGTCAATAAAACTGGATCACCTGAAGCAGTTTAAAGGCAGATCCTTTCCTTTGATCCAGGCCTGGTTTTCTGGAGCAAAGGAGCACAGAGAAACTATGGCAGGATTCATACTAGCTTGATAGAAGGGGGAGTGGAATTATCATAGGAAAAAAAGTTCCTCTCACCACATAAGGAAGTTCATAAATCAAACTTTAAAGACACATTTGCTATGTTTTCACTGTGTGTTTGCTACTATCTGCATTTTTCAGTATCCACAGAGAGGCTTGGAACAGATCTGTGGATACGGGGGTCCTACTGTATATATTTTGCTCACAGAACATGTCCGTATATAATTTTTTCACTTCAGTGAAACCTTTGTAGATTTCTGGAGCTGTCCTTTCCACAAAAGAAAGTACTTGTAAATGGAAAGGACACTGAAACTTCTCCAACCACAAAATATGCCTAGAACTCAGCACATAAGCTAGGAATGGGCAACAGTAAGCCTCTAAATGTGTTTTTGTTTGTTTGTTTGTTTGTTTTTTGGTCCTAGAACTCCGCTTAGCTGAGCCAGCATCACCCATAATTAGTGGCAAAGGATTAAGAGTGTCATTGTCCAAAAATTCTGGAGGGACCCAGTTGCCAACTCTTGCTATATATAATAGTTATAGACAAGGTGATTCTGCCATTATAGAACAATGAGTGCTTTGGCAGATAATGTAAAGGCCTGGCCATAAATGCAGTAGAAAAGAAAACACACTCCTAAAACTAGGACCATTGATTAATCCCAATGCGAATGATTAGTAAACAAAGTTCCTTGGCATGAGCTAAACGGTAAGTTGCTTTGAGCAGAAACTACACCTTTCAGTGCTGGGTGGGTGGGTAGATTCTTAATTTGCTGGCATTCCAATACCTTTTTATCTACCCAACTTTCCATATAGTAGTGATAAAAGTGGAATTTTTTTTAGCAATCTGCTCAGGTCCATACCTCTATTTACAAGAATTTTGGAGAGACCATCTCCTTCATCAGAGTGGAAGGCTTCCCTGAGGCACAAACACAACTTCAGATTGATTTAATTTAATATTTCAAACTGTTGTATGCAGCTCAGCTTCCATCTGCCATCCGCTTTAGCAGTTTGCAGTGACAGAGAGCACATTATTACTGTGTTTGCTGAAGCAAGGCCATTGGTAAAATATTAATTTTCTGAGTTTATGAGATTTGTATGAAAGCAGATTTCATACAAATCAAATCAGTATAATCAAAATTAACCCTTTAGTGTATTCAAAATAATATGGCAATGGAACATTCACGAGTGCTATTTACTCATGAGTAATAAAACTGAAGTAAATGTATATTTTTAAGTGAAGTAGATGCTGCTACTGCCAAAAAGCAAGTGGCTTTTTAAATGGAATAGTTGCTTGTTTCTTTGGGAATGGCAATGCTGTGAAGAAAACGTCCTAACATGGTGTTTTCCCTTATGGAAAGCCATCACCATATGGCAGATGGAGTGTTTGCCTTTACAATAGGTTAGTTCTGTTTAAAATGAATTCATTGGAGTTTTAGCATGCAGACCTACCATCAAGCCTGATGCTCCAATAATGCTGGTTTTACACCCATTTAAACATGCTCAGGATGCTGTTTAAAGTGAGCTTTGCAAGAGGCTGGGTCTCAAATTGAAAGTTCGTGTTTTTCAGAAATATCTTTAGTTAAGTATCTGAATCTTGTTGTATCAGTTGTTGTGGCCTACAGCCCAATTCATCAGGTGCATGAAGGATTACTACAGAGGAGTTTCAAGTATATACAGGAGGTGAGACTGGAGAAAGTGAGGTCACCGGGAAATGAAATGCAGACAGTACTGACAATGACAATTACATTACTAAGACTGGTTGACCATACAGGAAAACCATTGTTGCTGATCATACTAACATTTGAGCCCTAGGTAAGCCAATTTAAACATGAAATATGATAAGAATCCTTCATACTGATTCAAGCCTCTGGTGATAGACATGACCCTCTTAATGATCTGTAACTCAGCAACCCCTAATGTCTCTTGGAAGCTTCTTTGTTGCACAACAGTGACATCAGCATTAAAAGTGAGGCATTCTCCTGTTTTTGAATGCTGCTATTTCTGATGCTTGATTTGTGTCCATCAAAGAAAATCTGTCCTGGTTCCAGAATGATTGCACCAAAAGATTGATTGCTGGGAGAACAAATCAGTCTATAAGTAGTCCACATCAGTTTTACCTGCCTTCAGTGCTAAACTCATTATATATAATTTCTGCATTATGTTGATAAACAGAATGTTAGTAGCAGGTGGTTTGGAAAAACAAAGTGCTGAAAATTTAGAGAGTCTGAATAATATTGGATGAGCCCATGTGATGTGTAGCTATCTTTGAAAAACTCACAAATAAGCTAAGAATGTTAAAAGGACTGGAACTCAGAGATAAACTTATGCAAATCATGTATGCAAATCAAGACACCTCATCCTATGGTCTCCCACTTAAACAAGTAAGGTTGTGAAAGGAGGTTTCCAATGTGATGCAAGCGTGAACTTTTAGAAAGATGGTTTTTAGATGATGAGGAGAAAAAAAATGCTCCTTTGCTATATTTGGGATCATGATTGAAAGCTTTTAGTGGCTGAGCAGATTGGATTTCAAAAATATCTTGTCTATTATTGTGTGTTGTGTGTAATCCCATACGTTGTACAACAAATACATTTTGCCTTCACAATATTCCTTAGTTCAGAGTGGGCTGTCCATAGAATGCCTATGTTCACACCCATGAAAGTCAGAAAGTCAGAAAGTCTAACAATTTTGATTTATTAGATTTCATGTCGTGCATTCTGAATATTTGGCAAATTAACTAAATTACATGGGAAGTCTTAAAGGTGCAAAATTTAATTTCACTTTTATATGGAGATTTGTTTTACAGTAATTAACATGTTATCTCAGTAATCTTTACATCATCCCTGTAAAGCAGACTCTTTTGTTATTCTCAGTTTTTTACTTCATATTTTTATGTTCACAGTTTGTCTTGTGGTTTAACAACTACACAAAGCATACTATGCTGTGCATTGTTGTTATTTCCATGTTGTCTCAAAGGTGAGAGAACTGAAGCTGAGGCAAAGTGGCTTGTGACAATCCACAAATATAGTACACTGGCATTATCCCAGATTCTCAATCCAGCAAACATGGCACACGTAAAAAAAAACACAGAGCAGCTTATGCAAGGAAATATGCCACATCAGAGACCACAAGTCAAGAGACATCATAGACTATGCCACACAAATAATTCATCGTTATTGAATATAAGGGAGTTTTTGGGCAGCCCACTTGTATGGACCAGTGGTTTCCAAACTTGGGGCCCCTGATATTCATGGATCACAACTTGCAGAAGCCTAAGCTAAGTCCAGAGTGTCTGGGACTCGCAGTCTGAAAACAACTGGGTCTTCTGGGCTCAGAACCACATATATAGACCAGCTTCAGTTAATCTAGGTTTTCCTTCTGGAGTGGTGATATTGATGGGAGAAAAACATCTTGATTCAGAGCAAGCCAAGGGTGCCCAACCACCACAACTCTGGAAACAATGTGTCTTATTCCAAGTGACCCTGACAATCAGAAGTCACCACATATCTAATCATGGCCATGATGGATTCTGATTCCTTTCCCAGACCCTATGAGTCTCTCAACTACCCTCCAGCCTCCAGCTCCCCTTCTTCACCCAGCTTCTCTTGCAGATGCAGCCACAGCTTTGAAAATGGAGCTGGCCCTCCCAGAGAAAACAGTCACATCAGGCATCTGATGCAGGAAGTGGTATGAAAGGTTGGCAAATGTTTAGCAATTTAATTTATTACCATTCCAACTGGAGAAGAACTTTGCAACCGTCAAGGGGGTTGAAATGTTCAATGGGTATTTGAAGCAGGGATATGAACAACACTCACTACTCTGTTTCTGGTAGAAACAGTGTGCCCTGTTGTAGTCCAATGTCAATGCAGGTGTAATTCCACCCTCTGAAGCGCTATCAGGTGTTCTACCCTGGGCGGACATAGCACTGTAGAGGCCTCAATGTTTAGAACAAGACAGAATGACTATAAAGATGGTACCCAAAAGAACCACACCGTATGTTTCCACTGTCTGCATTTGACTTATTAAGCTATTTTGGAGATACCACATTTTCATCTCAAAGATAGCAATGCTCCTTTGGGGAGTGAAGCAATTGTACAGATATAGCACAGTTTACATAGTGTTTCAGGATTCTCATGAGTAATAAGCCCTACTTAATCCTTTCATTAATATCTTAAAATCCCTGACAACTTGAGTTAGATTTTAGTGTTCTCTTATTACTACTAATTATTGAAAGTGTCGACAGTCTCTGTGTGCACATGCAAGACAGAGGCAAGTTTCTAGGACATGCATACAGACAAATCCTGTATACATCCCAAAATGTAAGATATATTCCCAAATAGAATAAGAAAAAAACAACAGAGGAATTATTTGATATTTTGAAGGTCTATCCAGGAAAGGCAGGACTTCACTTTTAGCAACACAGCCTATTTCAGTGGCCTGGTTCAGTGCTGATAACAGGAAGCCACCATAGGACTCACAACATTTTTCCAACTTGCCAGCCTGTGGGCCTGTCGTGAGGCAATACATAGAAGAGAAGAGATTTGGAGGTAGTTGATCTCAGCACCGAACTCAACCATCTAAATTGGGCCCTACAGGCAAATGGCTATTCCAAGAATGAAATCACAAGAGCCATCAAACCAAGAAAACAACAACAAACTGAAGAGGAAAAACAGCCACCCACAAATAAAGTATTTCTGCCATACATCAAAGGGGCCATGGACCACATGGGGAAACTTTTGAAAAAACACAACCTACAAACAGTATTCAGGCCCACCACAAAAATACAACAAATGTTACGGTCAGCAAAGGAGAAAAGGGACCCCCTCACCACTGCAGGAGTATACCAAATACCTTGCAGTTGTGGCCAGGTATATATTGGAACCACAAAATGCAGCATCCACACCAGAATCAAAGAACATGAGAGACACTGCAGACTAAAACAACCGGAAAAATCAGCAGTAGCTGAACATGCCCTGAAATAAGCTGGACATGAAATTCTATTTCAAAACACAGGAGTATTGGACAACACCAGCAATCATTATGTTAGACTGCACAGGGAAGCCATTGAAATCCACAAACACCAGCAGAGCTTCAACAAAAAAGAAGAAAGTCTAAAACTCAACAAAGCCTGGCTCCCAGCACTGAAAAACACAGCCTGCAAAAGGTCAACAAACTCTACCGAGCCACAAGGACCAGTGATCACTGCACACAAAAGACCAGCTAATGACACCCATCAATCACAGTGACAGATCATCTCTCCCCCTTATCACAATACACCCACAACAAAAAACACAGTGATCACCATAATCACCCAATCACCTGAAAAGGACAAAAAGCTGATCCCACTCTATAGATACTCAACCATCCCACAAAACTGCACCAGAGCACAGACAGAGTTCTGACTCCTGTCCTCTGAAGATGCCGGCCACAGAGACTGGCGAAACGTTAGGAAGAAAAACCTCAAGAACACGGCCAGACAGCCCGAAAAACCTACAACAACCATCGGATCCCAGCCGTGAAAGCCTTTGAGAATACATTGGTGTTGATCTTGTTCAGTGTTGAAGTGTGCACAGAATTTTAGGCATCAAACCATTTAAACATGCACATAGTTCTAGATGCATTTCAGTTTAGCGTCTAGCCCTGCTTGGGCATTAAAAACAACCGTGTGTGTGTGTAATGTGCTGTGAAGTCAGAACTGACTTACAGTGACTCAAATAGAGCTCTCCATAGCTGAGCAGAGATTTTGAACCCTGTTCTCCAGAGTCCTAGTCTATCACTCTACCCACAAGAAGAAGACATGTGCTAGGAAACTGATAGGACAAATTGAAGAGAGTCCATGTTGGTTCTCTTGAATCGCACAGTGAGGCTTTTGAGAATGCTGAGCCCATGGCATGTTATGGTTCATTATGTCAAGGTGGGATTTGGGATTTGAAATTTTCAGTGCTTTGGGTCTTTTATTCTCAATCTGAGAATAAATACTAGACAACATTTACCTTATGCCACAAGGCTTCATCTTCCTCAGGTGTTACTTAAAATCTGCATGAAGACACTAAATGAGATAGTCAAGAGGTATGGGAGGGGGCCGTGTCATTAGCAAAGCTGACCCAAACCATTTTGCTGCATGAGACAAAAGACAAGAAGATGGTCCTTTTCTTACCATCTAACTAACCATTTAACTTTCACTTCAACTCTAGTGATGGAACAAAATTCCCCTACTACATGGGAAACAACAGGCTAGCTTAGAGTAGGTGGTGTGATTCACATAGCTTTGTCCTCCAAGAGCTCAACACCACTTTCTACCTTCAGCTAAAGCTGTGCATATTTCTGTTTTTGGGCCACAACTTACCTAATTCCCTGGGCAGGATAGTCAGTGTTCATACTTTCCATCCCTGCTAGCTTTTAGGGATCAAGTTCAAATGGCCTTATTTCACAGAACAGTTTATAGGACTGAAAGCCATGTCACAAAAACCTTTGGCTTAAATGTAAAGCGGAGAGGGCGGGGGACTACTCCTGGAGTAATCCAGAAGCATAAATAGGTCTCTCTCTCTCTCTCTCTCTCTCTCTCTCTCTCTCTCTCTGTCTCTCTCTCTCTCTTTAAAAGTTATTTTTATTAATGGGGGAAGGCCTTGGGAGTTGCCGAAATGCCACAGGCCAGCATGCAATCCACAGGCTGCAGGTTGCCAACCCCTGTTTGAAAGGGATTTTGAGGTGGCACATACATATCCACCACATCCACCTTTCTTGTTTTTACCAGCGTTCACCTCACTCCCAAGTACACCACTGTTTTGTCCACCCTGAAGAGTTGCGCCTTTATCAATGTGAAATCACTCCACCACTACAGATAGCAACAGCATGTGGACAGTCTTCTATCAATAAGCTGTTCCAGTATTTAGCTAGGCCAGTCCTCAAAGGATGGATGTGCAGCCTGCCACTGGAACCATATCTGAACCTTTACCTTCTTGGTACTACCTACTAGGACTTGGGCTTTGCTGAAATAGCCTTCCAGAACCCACGGCCACCTGCATGCCATGGTGAAGTAGCAGGAAAGGATATTGTGGAATATATTGTTAACAGCCTCAAAATCTCTGAAATACCTCAGTGCCAATACTCACCAATGGGGTGGTGAAACAGCAGGGGCATTTGGGTCAGTCTATACAGGTCAAAATGCTGGTGATATCTTTATATCTATAATTTGTCAATCAAGTTTATTGTTAGGAGCAGCTATTACAATATAAGTCCTAAAATGTTACTTACTTACCTACCTACACTCATATTTATACATATACAAATATGCTCATACACACTTGGGTATATATCTTATATGAAATGAAGCAGCACATTTTCTTTTCTTAACCGGATGAGTTAGCAATACCTTTGTGATATACAAAGGTCCCATTTCATGGGCAGCCTCCCTGTTTTGTGTAACTTCTGTTTAAATTGCTGACTAAAACAACAATGATGGGTTATTGTCAAGAAGGCTCCTCCAAATGGCTATGCTGGTGCTGGGAGGGGGCACAGATCCCAGACATGCCTTCTAAACAGATTCCTACTGGCAGGTTTTCCCCAGGCTCCAGAGCTGATGTGACACAGATGTTGTGAATGGTGTCAGGGAGTATTCAAAGTGATGTGCCTGGAAGGGTGATTTTTAATATACATTTAAATTGCACATCAGGGTACACAAGACTAGAATTATACAACTGAAATATTTCTGTGGTAGACAATGAGAAGGATAAGCCAGATAATAAGAGAAAAGTTCACTATACATTAGTAGATAGAAAATGAAGGCTATAATTTTTTTTTAAAGTCAGATTTATAAAGAACAAAGAACACATAAAGATAGATAATCAAAAGGGCTTAACCACTGCAAAAGTGATTGCTGAAGGTTCTGCCTACACTGGACTATATTCTCAGTGAAAAACTGTCAGACACTCAGAAAGAACCAAGTTACATAGATTTATAAGGCAAATGCCATATGGTAAACTATAATGAGTTTTCCCAGTAACAGTGACTTGTTCACTATATGCAGAAGTTGAATAGGTACTCACCCATTTTCACAACTGAAGGATAAGAAATATGAGGATTTTTTAAAAATATTTAATTGTATGTCATAAAGTAAATTCTGAGTTATGGTGACCCCTTCCAGGGTTTTTCATGTATGGAGTACTCAGAAGTGGTTTACCATTCCCTTCTTCTGGGGGCACCCTGGGACTATGCAGCTACATATGCTGTCTGATCATCTAGGACAGTGGTCCCCAACCTTGGGTCTCCAGATGTTCTTGGACTTCAACTCCAAGAAATCCTGGCCAGCAGAGGTGGTGGTGAAGGCTTCTGGGAGTTGTAGTCCAAGAACATCTGGAGGCCCAAGGTTGGGGGGCACTACTCTAGGAGACACAGTGAGGAATTGAACTCCCAACCTCTAGCTCTGCAACCAGATACCTAATTCTCTGAGCTGGTTTGTTTCAGAACAGTGAGGACAAATAAATAAATAAATAAATAAATAAATAAATAAATACATACATACATACATACATACATACATACATACATACATACATACATACATACATACATACACACACAAGAGAGAGAGTAACAGAGACAGAAAAAAACACTCCAGGGTAGACTGCTGGAGCCGCTGACGAGCCAAGGCTTCGGGCAGCGCGGCTCACTCTTTGCCTCCCACCCTCGGATAACGCAAGACCTTGTAGGTCTCTCGAGAGCTCTGAAGAGTGAGGGGGGAACGCCAGGTTATTTAAGGGGCATTCCCCCCTCTAGCCGCCCTCTTCTTTTTCGGGCACCCACCCGCCCGCCCTAATTCTAGTGTGAGTTTTTCTGGTCACCTTTGGGGCTGGATAGGAATTTTTGACCTTCATCCTGATTGGCCGTTGGATGGTGGGATTTTTTGCCTATCCCACACTGGAACAGGGTGTTGGCAATTTTGGTGGAAATCCGGTCACACTGGCGGGTAGTACGGAAAAAACAGGTATTTTCCGGTGAGTCCCACTGTAAGATCAGGTAAGCTAACAGCGCATTGGACCTCCCAGCACTGCGGATAGTGCGATCACAGTGCTTGGGGGGAAAGATGCGCTGGGCCACTACTGGACCAACAGTCATCAACTAAAGATGACTTGAGGTCTGGGGGTGTTTATTTGCAGCCGGCCGAGTTCCTGCTGTCTTTAAGACCGCGAGAACCTAGGGCCGGGGACTCGCCCATCTGTTGATTAAGGGGTATTTGGATACCTCTGCGATGTACCTGTTTCTGCACTACAGCAGGCCCCCCTTTGCCAAAGGATGGCAAATTTGAATTTTCAATCAATAAAGTATGGCCCGTATTTTAACCCATATTATTTGTCTCGTGTCTTTATTCTGGGGTTGGGAGGGCAAAGCTTCTGTGCAGGACTCCTGCCAACCACTGCCCTCTAATTTTCTCAACAATCCTGTGATCTGTGACCATTGCCATGTTTAGCCCTCATTGTTTTGTATTTCCTTTTAAGGTCTTTCTATTTAAAATGTCCTTCTGCAAGTTCCTCTCATGCCTGCTGATCTTCCTCTTGAATGAAGATGGCGCCACATCAGGAAAACTAGTTGACCATGATATGATTTGAGATGTCTTCTTTTTCCTTTGAACCTGGAAACAGGGATATGGGGGAGTATGGTTTGGTCCACAAACTGACCTAATCCATAACTATGTGGGTTGGAAACCATTTATTTTTGAGACTGCTTAATTCTTGTATTTCACAAAACAATTCTTACCTCAGATCTTTGCACAAAAGTGAGTATATTGAGGAAACCTGTGTAGAAAACATGACTATATTACAGAAAGTTGCATACAAGACTAATGATACTGAGGAACATTTGTATGAAAATAAGATATAACTGTTTTTATGTGTTTACTTACAGATTGATGTAGAAACTGAGCACAGCAGATTTTTATAATTGAATCCATAGGAAACTGATACCAACCAAAAAGAGATGTCTTACTCCATCCCTGTGGAAGCATCAATGGTGAGCTTCCACAGTGATAAAGATTACTGGTACAACCTGTACATGCAAGTCCACATGTTCCATGTCATTTCTCAAGGAAGACGCAACTGCTGGGATTTAAACCATAATCTTTCACATAAATAATTAAAGCCCATCAGCTAATTGGGAGGATTGCAGCTGCTGCCAGAATGGTTAATACAACCAAATCCTTTGAACCAGTCTCTTTGAAGACAGCGACTGTTTGAAGTCAAACTCACAGGTAACACCAGCTGATACTGTTGCACACAGATTGACTATTTGGTTGTGACTAAGTAGAAGGGAGGGACCAAATGCTCGGAATTTGTACTGGCAAAGTGCTGATTATGATACAATTGGGGAAGACTTTCTTCTAGTGCTAACAATGTCTTCAACTGTGCTAAAAAAACAGATAAAAGTAAGGTGCTTGCCTTTCCTGGGAGTGCTCTAGTACTTTCAGCAGCCCACATAGGCATCCCTATTAGAAGAAGCTATCTATTGGATTTTCACCTGTTAAGATAACAGGATCCCAAGCAAGCAAGAAAGATGACACATTCTAGAACATCTAACACAGCTTTGATGGAATTCTATTTTGTTTAATATACTAATGGAGAAATTCATGGGCATTCCTCCAAACACTTCATTTTTCACAATTTTGATATCTTGGCTAGTCATTGAAGCAGAAGTAGTGCCATGAATACAAAGTCCTTGTATACAGAACAGTTAATAATTAAAGGCAGAGACATACAATAGTATGGCTAGGTATCTTGAATGAAAAATTGCAACGACTTAAGAACAGCCCTGCTCGATCAGACCAAAGACCCACACAATCTATCTTCCTCTTTTAGCCCACCCCCACCCCACTCACAACTGCTAGCCAAATACTTCTGGGAAACCCTTAAGAGACGCAGGGAGCCATTCTCACTTGGTCTTTGTAGCTTGATGCCTGTTCTTATACTACTTTTAAACACGACGGCTCCATTCAGCCATCATGTCCCATGTTCATTAATTGGCCTGTCCCCAGAGAATTTGCCTAATTCCACTTCTATGTCCACCATCATAGGTAAAGGTAAAGGTTCCCCTCGACATTTAGTCCAGTTGTGTCCAACTCTAGGGGGCGGTGCTCATCCCCGTTTCCAAGCCGTAGAGCCAGCGTTTGTCCGAAGACAGTTTCCATGGTCACGTGCCCAGTGCGACTAGACACGGAACGCCGTTACCGTCCCACCGTGGTGGTACCTATTTATCTACTCACATTTTTAACATGCTTTCGAACCACTAGGTTGGCAGGAGCTGGGACAAGCGACGGGAGCTCACTCCATCGCGTGGATTTGATCTTACGACTGCTGGTCTTCCAACCTTGCAGCACAGAGGCTTCTGCAGTTTAACCCGCAGCGCCACCACGTCCCTTAACACCATCATAATTCCTATTAAATAGTTGTGCTCACCACAGCATAGTAATTGTACTGCCAATCTCCTGCCCCCACTGTTTTCAAAACTCTAGCCATTCTCCCCAATGTTTGACATATTTTTATTTCTTCTGTATTGTCCTGCTTCCAGAAAAACCCAAATATGGGGTCATTTGGACGGCAGACAACAGGAGAATCTGGGAAAACAACAAAGAACTGTCAGGACCCATAAGACAAGCAGTTCCAGGAAGGTATTTTCTAAAATCAAGATCAATGATCTGAAGTCAGCAGCCAGCAGAGACCAAGAAGAGGCAAACAAGACATAACGAGAGGTTCTCCATGGTTAGGTAGCAAGCAAAAAGCTAGCAAGCAGGTTTTGACTAACACAAGTCCAAGCACATTTAGACCATTTTTTCCAGCTGTGAGCCTTGGTGAAGGAGATGCTTATGTGCGGCTACTTCCATGGAACCTCAATTGTGGTCTGTTTAGCTCTAAGTCTCCCTGTCAGTGGAAGCTCAGTGACATGGAAACCACTCAGTCTAGAAGAAGACCCTTTTCAGAAGGAGATTTCTCTTGGAGACTCACATTCCATTGGAAAGTCTTGTTGTAAATCGAGCCTTTATTCTTTTCTATTCTCACGAACTGGATCCCCATTTCAGTCAGGCCCTAGGCATACCTTCTCAGGAAATGAGGGTTCTTGAATCCTGAGAGGCCCAGAATCTACAGAAGGCCAAGAATTTATTTGTCTTTGTTTGATGGTCAACGTCATCCTCATCTGAGGATTCCTCCAGCAAGGAGACATGATGTGTTAAGTCATGGGATCTAGACATTTATCTTGGAAAAGAAAAGAAAAAGTGAAGGTCAGGTCATCCTGCCTTCGATAAACATTTTGATGCTGACAGAAGACATTTCCTTTTCTGAAGGAAATAACTAGATGGTTGCCTCTCCTCACCCCACATACAGAAGCTAGATGGACAGAGCTGAACCATGTTTCAACATTTGTGGCAGAATAATGTCCTTCATTAGGGACATGGTGGCACTGCGGGTTAAACCGCAGAAGCCTCTGTGCTGCAAGGTCAGAAGACCAGCAGTCGTAAGATCGAATCCATGCAACGGAGTGAGCTCCTGTCGCTTGTCCCAGCTCCTGCCAACCTAGCGGTTCGAAAGCATGTAAAAAATGCGAGTAGATAAATAGGTACCACCACGGTGGGAAGGTCACGGCATTCCGTGTCTAGTCACGCTGGCCACGTGACCACAGAAACTGTTTATGGACAAACACTGGCTCTACGGCTTGAAAACGGGGATGAGCACCGCCCCCTAGAGTCGGACACGACTGGACAAATTGTCAAGGGGAACCTTTACCTTTTTTAATGTCCTTCATTAGATCTGCTCCAGCAGTCTAGTTTAGGGGCATTTGACAGATTGTGTGGTATACACTGCTCTCTTAACAGCAGAAGAAGGCAGATGACTTTGGTCTAGATGGGCGGGGTATAAATTTAATAAATAAATAAATAAATATTGTATTTAGGATGAATAACCAAGAGGTTGCCTCAGCAGCCTCCTGGATTTACTCTGAAATGCATTTACTTTACTTTGCCTAATGGTAGTGCTGGCCTGGCATATTCCACATTCTACTGCACATTACACTTTTCAACATGCTCTTATCACTGTTTTGTTGCCCACCAGCCTAGTTATAGCTTGTCTAACAGCTACAGCTGTTGAACACATAAGTAAATATTACTGATTAATTAAGCACACAGCAGTTCCTTTGAATTTCTTTGTCCCAAAATACCTATTCATTGAAGGAATTCTTTTTCCACCCATGAAAACTAAATAGAAAGTTGAAGAGATAGGTGATGAGACATACAGGGAAAGACTGTCAGAATCTGGAACATGATGTCTTACATTCCAGCTCCCAAACTGCATTCTGGGTCATACTGCTCCACATCTGCTATATTCCAAAACACCTCGGTAGAATAACAATGGGGAAGATACAAAATTTTTTGGAGGTGAGCTGTATCTGACTCCTCATTACTACAAATATGTACACATCTTGGTGTGCATAAAGAAAAAATTAATGTGTGCTAGAATGTTATGGACAGATTTCACTGATATCTTACAGTCAAAGTTTTTGAGGCATCACAAATGGCATAGACATGATAATGTGTGTTCTCTAATGTATTCAGACTCATTGTAAAGATGTGCATGGTATGAAAACCTGACAGACGTGCATTTACTATTATTAATATTTCATTCAGAACAGATTGCCTTCACTCTGAGTTTTGTACCCAGCAGGCTCTTGCGTTAATGGTTTTCCTCATTGTTTTGGAAAGGTTAGAAGAGTAGTCCAGCCATGTTTAAATAGATGACCCCATTCTGGGGCAGAGGGCAAAAATCATACCATTGTAGAATTAAATGATGGCTGAACTCTCTCCAGCTCTGCATCTCAATTTGATACAGGCTAGATAGAAATGTTTTCCCCCTCCAACGCCCCATCTGTTGGCTTGTTCTGAACCTAGTAGGTAGTCCCAACTAGAGTAAATCCACTAAATGAAGAACACTGATGACATCCAACTATATCTTATATTAGCTAAAGAATTAGCGGCAGCCATGACAGTACTTATCCATTGCCTGGAGGCTATGGTCAAGTGGCTAAAAGTCAACAAACTGAAGCTGAAGACAAGACAGAGGTGATTCTGTTCACTCACCAGCTGTCACCTTCCTAATGGCTGATGGAGAAAAAACTCCCCTAGCGAACCATGTAAGAAGCTTGGGTGTCATATTAGTCCTCTTGGAGAAAGAGGTGGGAACTGTGGCCAAGTCAGCATTTTATCATCTGTCTCTGGTTCAGAAACATTCTGTTTACTTGGAGAAGGCAGATAAAGACATGCTCATCCATGCAGCTGTAACCTCAGAACTGGACTATTGTCATTTGCTCTACGTGGGGCTACCCTTGAAGACAACTCAGAAGTTATAACCAGTGCAACATGCAGTAGCTAAGCTACTAATGGGTGCCTCCTGCTGTGGCTTGGGACCCACTACCTATGGACTGCTTCTACTCATATAAGCCCCTGCACAAATTGGGGTCATCTGGAAGGTGACAGTTCAGCTTGAACAGATCAGGAAAATATCTTTTTCATGATGCTGTCCTTATGCTTTGGAATTCTCTTCCTGAGTCACTGTGAAGAAAATCCTGCAGAGATGGTGTGTATGTAAGGGAGAATTGTTTCGGTGAGACTTTAGATGTTAGTAAACTGCTATTTCACCACTTATGTGGTAAAGCATTATGTGGCAATGTGTATAAAGTAAGCTTTATGTTGTTGTGAATTTTTATTTGCATTTTTACCACATATGTGAAGCGTTCTGTTATTTCTTTGTGGTGTCTGTTGTATATTTAATGGTTGTTTGCATTGTGGTGTGCACCATTCTAGGTATCTCTAGTCAGAGGCATATAACTGAAAATAGTAAATAGGGACAGTAAGATATGATAATTATCACATTGGCTAACAAAAAGAGAGCAGAAGAAAGCACAGGAATGGAAGGCTGGTGAGGGAGAAACATCCAGAGGGATTGCCAAGGAAGAGAACAATGCAGTTGTTCAATGACATTGTACAATACAGCTAAGAAGTGGATGGGAAGCTTAAGCAGCTCTTTTCAATGCCAGCCAAAGATTTCCCCAGTAAAAATGATTCTGTCATTCAAAAGAGGAAGTAAATGTGTTGCCATTACATTTTTAGTAACTGTTGGGATCTTCTAGAATAGCACTTCTAAAACAGGATTTTGAAATGGATTTTTTTTTTAAAAAAAGGAGTTTCTCCACTATATTCCCCCCTGCCAAAAAAAAGGATGTTTGTTTTTCTCATAATCACTTCAAAGCAATCCCCAACCTTGCAATAAAGTAAATTCAAGGCAATTAGAGAGAAGAGCTGTGCAGAAAAACCAAACGGTGTTTCAAGCGCATTTTTCCCTCCTGAAAAATTGGTTCTGCATATATTTTCTTTGAAAGGATGATATTTCTATTCTTTCTTTTTTATTTTTATTATTTTTTTCTTCTTCTTTAAAAGCAGTAAATTTGCTACAACAAAGAGATGCACCGTATCTAGGGAGCGAGATATTATATTGCTGCTTTCAAGCAAAACAATTCCACGCTGCCTTGGTAAACTCTTATAAATTGAAGCAAACAGTAACAAAATATTGTTATTGGGAAAGAGAGAAGAGAGACGCAGTCACCCTCAGTACACTCTGATACGAACACAATTTTGTAACTTTCTGATTCGTATTTTTATTTATTTTTAGACTCTCTGCACATTTTTCATTTCGCCTCCCTGGTGGCCTTGTTTCTCCTCACTTGCTGAATGACATTTCCATGAAAGCAGGCCTGTGAAATGTAAAACCGAGCCCTGCCTTGCCCCTGCAATCCTTGTAGCGACAAGAAGGAGGGAGCTACAACAAACCAAGATGTGGCTTAATTTCATTGTGATGCAAATAAATGTAACAATTAAGAGTATAATTTCGGAAGATGTCAGCAGCATAATTACTTGTATGGCTCACAGCCAATTAAGCGGTAGGTGAACTGGCTCATATAATTGGGCACAGAGGTTTGCGGCAAGCGCTACGAGCTGAATTCTGTCAACATTTTGCTGAACTCTGCACTAGGCATTCCGATTGTCCCAGGTGTTATTTGCAAAACAAATTTGGTCCCCAACATGACGAATGGTAACCTAAGAAGCTCTGCGCTGCTGGAGAGGAACCTGCAGAGGCTGACACACTGGCAGATGGGCTTCGGTAAAAAAAACAACTCTGTACAAGGGAGATGGCACTGTTGCCAATTCAGGATTTTTCTTTCTTTCTTCTTTCTCAGTTCTCATGACAAGAGACGCTCTCTCTTCCCTGAATGGTGGCGATACAGGAATCTTTCAAAGAGCTTCTGACATTCAGCCACACGCTCCTTCTGGAGGATCTTGTCTTGTAGCCCTGACTCACAGATAACTCTTTCACAGTACAAAATACTACCACGGGTGGGTGGGTGGGTGGGTGGGGCTCCCATGGAATGAAATTAAAAATCAATGCATGCAACATTGCCTGCATGCATACAAATAGTAGAATTTTGTAGTTCGTTATTTTATTTTATTTTTATTTTATTTATATGCCACCTTTCTCCTCATAGGGGACCCAAGGTGGCCCACAACAGTTAAAATTATACAATAATAACAATTAAAATCATACAATAATAACAAGTTTACAATACCATACAAAACTACCGTATTTGTCGGCGTATAAGACGACTTTTTTGCCCTGAAAAACATGCCTCCAAGTGGGGGGGTCGTCTTATATGCCGGGTGTACTTCAGTTGGGATAGCCTCTGCAAGCGCCCCTCGCCGGCTTTGGAGGTCCCCCACCAGTCCTCTGATGGTGCAGGAAAAGCCTCCGAAGTGCTCTGAAGCCGGCGCGCGGGGTTGCGGGGCACCCCCGCCAGTGTTCCGATGGCTTTCTCTGCACCATCGGAACACTGGCGGGGGTGCCCCGCAACCGTGTGCACCGGCTTCAGAGCACTTTGGAGGCTTTTCCTGCACCATCCGAGGACTCGCGGGGGTGCTGGGCTAGCCTCTGCAAGCGCCCCTCGCCGGCTTTGGGGGTCCCCCGGGGCTTACCTTGCACTATCCCAGGACTCGTGGGGGTCCCTCCGCGCGGCGATGGGCATTTTCAGAGGTTTGCCCGGCACCATTTTTGAAGTTCCCCGCCCTTTCCCCCTGCCTTCGGCAAGCCTCAGAAGGTAAAAAGGCTTTCTTTTTTTTCTTTTTAACCTTCCGAGGCTTGCCGAAGGCAGGGGGAAAGGGCGGGAACTTCAAAAATGGTGCCGGGCAAACCTCTGAAAATGCCCATCGCCGCGCGGAGGGACCCCCGCGAGTCCTGGGATGGTGCAAGGTAAGCCCCGGGGGACCCCCAAAGCCGGCGAGGGGCGCTTGCAGAGGCTAGCCCAGCACCATTTTTGAAGATCGGGCCCTTTCCCCTTGCCTTCGGTAAGGCTCAGAACGGAAAAAGGCGCTTCCCCCCCCCCCTTTTTCTGTTCGGAGCCTTACTGAAGGCAAGGGGAAAGGGTATATAACAAACTCTATATTTTGAGTGGAAATGTTGGGGGGTCGTCTTATACGCCCAGTCGTCTTATACGCCGGCAAATACGGTATCTATTAAAAACAATTTTGAAAACATTTTAAAAAATATTTCAAAATATCTAAAAATATAGATATTTCTCTCGGTCTCACTACCTTCATATGAACACTTGGTGGGAACACAGGAGAGGGCCTTCTCTGTTGCTGCTCCCAGCCTCTGGAAATCCCTCTCATGAGAAGCTAGTCTGGCCCCATCTTTGTTATCCTTCTGCAAGCAGGAAAAGACCTTTCTCTTCAGGCAGGCTTTTCCTTAGTGACTGGCAGTTTGAGAGGGTTTTTTCTCTCTTTTTTAATGGATTGTTGTGCTCTGTTGTTTTTAAATGTGTTTTTAGTATTGACTTTATTGACCATTTTTAATATAATACTTGTTTAATTCTTTTTTATATTTGTACATGCACTGTTTTTAGCTTTTAAAGATTGTCTTTTAATTGTTGTAAGCTACCTTGGGTCTTTTTAAGGAGAAAGGCAGGGTATAAATAAATAAATAAATAAATAAATAAATAAATAAATAAATAAATAAATAAATAAATGAGGTGATGTATGTAAGTCTTATCACTTGCTCTCTTTGTAATTTCAGTTTCTTGGAACTACAGTATTCTGTTGTTACAACATTATGGTTTTCCAGGCTTCTGTTGGATCAGATCTTGTATGCAACAAGGCTTTATTCTTCTAAGCTTTGCAGAATTTTAGTCATGACAATGTTATCATCATAATGGCAGCTTATCAGATTCTACGTAAGTTACAAACCTCTGGAGTTACAGAAAGTGCAAGAACAATTGAGATTTCTCTTGAAAAATGTTTCTTGAAGCTCCTAACTCCTGGAAAAGAGATTATTTACAGACTGGGAGAAGGTATGGACAACTAAAAGAATTATAAATATAGGAAAATAAGACACACACGTGAATTCAACTCAATCACATCAACACTCCATGCTATACCACACACACCAGGGAGCAAAAACAATCAACATGGATTTCATTCCATAGAAGCAAACTGGCACAAGGCTGGCTTGGCTGGGTGAGAATGTTATTTAATAATTTTTGTGTTTCTATGAATATGCTTAAAGGCTAAGTAAGACAAAATCCAATAGAAAAATCTGTACATTATGAGAAATGCACAGGGAAATATATACCATTTTCCTGGAGATATTTGTCCTCAAATGGGTGTGGAAATGAGACACAATCACAAGACTGGAAAAGTCCTTGTAATGTCTCACTTTGTTGAAAATATTTATTTATTTAGGAAATGTATACCCTATCTCCCCCAATAACTTGCAAGTTAAACAAGATACACTATGAAAAGTGCTTTGAATATTGAAGGTGTTCAGTATGATTACAGCAATAATCCTGCAAATCAAAAAGATCTGGAGGATTTTTGCAGTTGGAAGCCATTGTCCCAAGAAGGCCAACCAATGATGATAATGAACACTTTTTTCTTCCCTCTTTCAATAGAATGGCAAACATAGATTCCAACATTTGCATGGTTTGTAATTGCTTTAAAGTTTTTGCAATTAATAATTTATTTTTAGCCCAAAGTACAAATGAAAAAGACTTTTACTGAATGAGGGAGGGACAACAATAGACTGTGATTACTTTCTGTAGAAAATGACATGCTTGTAGCTCTCAAGTGGAACAGCAAGTGTCTTTTGGCAGATGTTGCTGAACCAGCTAATATCAGACATTAGCACCTGATCACAGGAAAATAATCATCTCTGGTTGAGGGAAGAACTGCAGTCAACGGGGGAGACAGGTGATTTCTTAGTGACCCTCCCCTGCACAAGTCAGCCAGAAAGATGTACCTTCTAAAATTTGGCAATAGGGACAAAATGCAGTGGGAATAATCACCAGAGAGGACAAATTGTACTATGGCCTGAAGCCAACTATTGGTCCCAACTAAAGCAGACCCATTGAATCAGTGGACAGGATCCTCTTACTTGCACCAGTGGTTCTCAACCTTGGGCCTCCTGGTGTTCTTGGACTAAAGCTCCCACAAACCTTCACCTATAGCTGTGCTAGCCAGGACGTCTGCCCTAAATCCCTTGGCCTAAATCGCAGCTGTGAATTATTGCTAGTTAAGGCATTTGCTGTCACTCACCAGTCATGTGACTCAGTGTGTGGCATATACATAGGGTAACATCTTAACTTGCTGCATTCCATCGTTGAAATTTATGTATTTGAATTTGCACTAGTGTACATTTTGAATTGGATTCTGGCTCATGTGAGTTCATTTATCATCCAGCCGTTGATTTACTAAATCTACTCTGGCTGGAACTAACAATCCAGTTTAGATGTCTTTCTTTTTTTTAAGACAATTATGTAATGGTCAAAATCCTGTGTAGGCTCTTCTGGTGTTCCTACACAGAAGATGTTCTGCTTGAGACTTGTGGTACATGAATGGAAAGCCTAATATGGAATAAAATAAACTTTGCAAAAATTAAAAATAATAATGGGTTTCAGATTTTTTTCCCCCTGCAGAGTAATAACATCACAATCACTGTCCAAGCAGAGTTGTATCACCTGCATAACTACATTCTCAACAGTGAACCAATATGTGGTATGAGTAATGCAAAAATGTGACACCCCTAAGCCCTACCTCGAGGACAGTTTTAAGCCTTTCTGAAGTGGAGCTGACAAGGGTCTCACCACAGAACATGTTCATAATAGGAGGGCTCAGCCCAGGAATATCTGAAGCTAAAAGTAAACCATACTTGTGAGAAAGTCCAAAGCACAGTTTTATGTGCAATGAATAATTGTAACCAGGTTCCATATATTGAGGAATGGGGAGGACGGATGCCTCTGGGGTTGCCCAGTCTGCGGATCCATTTCTATGAGATTTGAGAATCAAAAGCTGTGACCTGGGAAAAGGCTGATTGGGTATCACAGGGAGGGACCCGTACAATATCATAGGGACGGGCTGTTGTGATCATAGAATCGTAGAATCATAGAACAATGGCGTCGATAAGGCTATCAAGTCCAACCCCCTGCTCAGTGCAGAAATCCAAATCAATGAGGATCTGACAGATGGTTGTCTGATTTTCTCTTGAATGCCTTCAGCATTGGTGATGTCACAGCGTAAAGCAGACATGGATTGAGAAGAATGCTGGAACTGCTTGCAGGCCATCTGACTGTTGAAATGAGGAATCTGGGTAAATGGGCCTGGAATCTGGATAACACTCTGATAACTAGGTAATATGACAATCCAGAGTAAGGAAAGGACTCCTGTTTTGGGGGTGGTTGGACCAAGCAGCAAAATGTACCCATTCGTCGCACCAACTGTCTCCCTTTCTTCCTCCTTTATTCTATCCACTGCACAACAGCAAATATTCCCAACATACCAAGAAACACTTTAAAGCAACCTCTCAGACAACAATCCAAAGTATTTCTCTTCTACAACTGCTTTGCCTAGGTATGTCTCTCCCCTGGGACACTCAATGAAACATAGCAACTTCTTGAGCCTTCATCCAGCAGCCTGAGACCTGGCAAACCTCCATGATGCATATCCAAGTCAAAATACAGAGGCCTAAATCCAGTTGTTAATCTCAACTAGAGCAGACCCCTTAGATCCAGGAAAATTGCATCAGTGTCGACTTAATACATTCCCGTTGATTCAAGGGGTCCAGACTAATTAGACTTAACAACAGGATTTAGACCAGAGTAATTAAGAGAGTAATGTTATACGGTATACAAGAAAATCCCACAAACACCTCTTCCATTTACTAAGTTAATGTTCAATAAAAACTAAGTCAATAACTAACAACAAACTTCCTTTTCATGACACCAGAAATTTGCTGTCTGAAGTGGCTGCTCCATTCTGTTTAATGGTAGCTCTGGCTCAACTTTATGCACTGCTTTCTCTGGACACAAAGCATTGAACAGCCATGTATTTACACACAGACACACACCACTGGCCTCTAAGCCTATTTTGAATATTTCATGACTAAAAGTAGGCTACTAGATCTCTCCTTTGGCTTCGTTTAATTAAAACTTTGTCCAGCGGATGGTTTTCTCTGATTTGTTGTGTTCTCTCCATGGAATATACAGCCATGGGTACCCTGACAGGAAAATTAGCATATGGAGATTCGTGTTTCAGTTGTGATGTTTGCACTAATGGCCCTTATGGTCAAGCCAACTCTGCAGTTTTATAATGTGGGTCATGTCCTATGGAATTCACATTTAAAAAGCAACGAGAGATCCTCAGATAGAACAATAATTTATTTTAATGAGCATGGCACTATTGCTGCTTATTAGGGTGAACATAAGGACTTTTATATAATTAATGAACACATAGCACTAACATAGTGTTTCTCATCTTCTGGGTACTCAATAATAATTCATGCTATTGTCTAATAGCTGGAACACCCCCTTCTTGCTTTCACTCATTCCACGAGAAGAAAATATATGAGCTCATACCACTTCTGTATCTGAATATTTTTTACTTTGCAAAAGAAGCATGTTTGTAATTTTTCACAGTGATACAGACCTACTTTGACAAAGTTACCTCAGGGTCCGATATGAAGAAAGCTCAGTGGGTAGAAGGGCTTTTTAAAAACTGCTTCACACAGGCAGTTTTCTCTACATTTCTCACTGTCCCTAATGCCCCTTTACTAGCTCTGGGCTGAAATGATTAGATGTTGCTAGGGGGTGTACTCGAGCTTTCAAAATGCCTCAGCAATTTGTGAAACAGGAAAGGAAATGCAAAATATATTTCTATTCCTCTCTACATATTTCTCACCCAGAAATTCATTCCAACTGCAAAAAAGCTGGCCCATTAAAATAAAAAAATTGGATGTACTTATTCAAGGGAAAGTGTTATTCAGAATATTGTCACATCAGAAGCATCATATGAAGCATATGAAATAAACACAACCCAGTGAATTTCCTACATTATTCAAGTCATGGAGGTCAACACTGATCATTACAATCATTAATTGTTTGTCCTATTCAGTTATCCCCTTCTGCATGTTTGGACATTCAACAGATGTGTATACCTGACTTGTTACCTGTATGCAAGCCTTGTTCTCTTCCATTTCCTCTTTCCCACACTCCTTCCAGTGACTAGCTTCCAAATTCACAAGAAATGCACATCAGTATTTGAAGATTCCAGGGAACAAAACTAAGAAGTATACTCATTGCCCACCTAGCCCGGAATAAAGAGTCAACTCGAGACACAGAAATTGGATAAAACTAGGGCCACAACTTTATTAACTATTTAACTTTAATTTTAACTTCCCCTTTTACAAGGATGCCTACTGTAGTGCGAAATTATATTCTGAATCCATTGTACCTTATACATCCGGATCAGACCACAAAGTGCGAGATCCTATTACTGAAGCCTGAAGCATGCTGATCTCTGTCTAGCATGACTTCACCCACAATCTGTGGGACTCCCACCAATGCTGCAGTCACTGAGCCACATGACCCTAGTTGCACTGCAGCCCAGGAGATCCCCTTAATTCCCTTTCCCCTTCATATAAATCCTGATTCCACCAATCAGGGAGATGGGATGACCAACTGGAACTCACCAAGTTCTTACTTTTTGCACTACCCGCCATGGCATAAGAGCTATTTATATGCCCTATGCCCCCCACCCAAATCGAGAATTCCAGCACAAAGGCCCCCTTGCAAATCCTTAAGGAACAGGTCCAACCCCAACCCAGACAAATGCACCCCATCCTCTCTGAACAATTCAGGTCGCTCCACCCAAACAACTGGGTGCATAACCACCAACCCCAGGCCAGCCTTTACAGCTCTCCCAACTTCCTGATTGACTCCACATCTGGCACGGTCAATACAATTTTTTTTAAAAAAAATCACAAATAAAAACATGCCAATGGAAATTTAAAAGTATAAATACAAATATTTAAAAATATTATTTTAAAACAATGAATCAGCTTTTAGAAGACTTCCCCATCCCAATGGCCTGCTGGGTCCCCAAAGCCTCTCTAAAAAGATAGGTTTTCCATTGCTGACAGAAGGGAAGGGACCAATGACACCCTCTGAAGAAGGTGATTTCATAATTTGGGAGCAGCCACGAAAAAAGCCTTTTCTCAGCCCCTCACCAGAAGTGCGCTGAAAGTAGCAGGAGCAAGAGGAAGCACTCAACCTTCATGGGGGCTTGTAGAGAGACATGTGGTCACTCAGATAGTCTGGACCTGAGCCATACTCTTTTCCAGAATAAAGAAAAAGATCCTTTTGCATGTTAAAGAACGTGGTGGTGTCCCACTGTAGCTTCCCTGCCCCACGGTACTATGTAGGGTATAACTCCAACATTGGGCCTTTACCCCATTTACAGCGGAAATTGAAAAAAGCAGCAACATCAGCCATTAACCTTCTCTCCAGAAAGAACGTGTGGTGTGTTTTGTGCTTTTTTTAAAAAAAATGCAAATGCCTATGCGCTACAAAAATTAACCTACATATAGAGTTCCGTTGTGACAAGTGAGTTTAGCCATCTATTCCTTCCCTGAAACTGGGACACTTTATTTGGGAACATGAGAAACCACAGCCTTTTGAAATTCCCTAAATATCTTGAAGTGGGGACGAGAGAGACGAGATCAGAGAAGCATTTGTTGGCATGAAGATGTTGTCCTCCGTTGCCAAATATTCAGCTACAAAGGACTATTCCGAAGGTGGTTATCCTGGAATGGGATTTTCCTTCTAGATATACTGTCAAGTAGAAGTAAAGAAGAAGCACTTGAGCTTACTTCTAAAAGTGACTGTTTTGGCTGCCAGCATAATGAGAAGAGGTTCAAAGAAAACAAGAGATACTGCTGGCAAAAAAAAATAAAATAGTGTCTCTGTCACACTTTCTGCTGCTTTTGTTTTAAGAAGCCCATTTGCTATGAATAAAATAAAGCATGGCTGATTCATGTGATGGGCAAGGACCTAACGAACAGAAATGCTACACTGCTGTCAAATGTTGGTATGTTAAGACACCTGCTGAGGCCCATGTCACTAGAGTTCAAAAAGTTACTTTCTGAAGTCTTTGTTGTTGTTATGTGCCATCAAGTCATCCTCAACTGCCCTGCTCAGCTCTTGTAAACTCAAGCCTGTGGTTTCCTTTAGGGAGTCAATCCATCTCGTATTTGGTCTTCCTCTTTTCCTGTTGCCTTCCACCTCTTCCAGCTGTCTTCTCATAATGTGCCCAAAGTAGGACAGCCCCAGTTTCATCATTTTTGCCTCCAAAGATATTTCAGGCATGATTTGATCTAGGACCCTCTTGTTCATATCCAAAATTAACGTTTCCATGATTCGTACAAGCGCATCTAAGCAGTGAGGCCCTCCCCGCCTGCTAACTATAAAAGCCACTAAAGCCAAATACATACAGATGGGGGGGGCATGGTCACCACTTCTAAAAGGGGTGACTACGTGGGCATTCAGCCCACTATTTGATCCACTGCAGGGATGGGCGGTTTCACTTCTAAAGGTGGCAATCAGAAGATGTCTTTGCTGGACCAAAGCAGATCTCCCCCAGAGCGGTCCTACCTGCACCTTTTTGGCCCCAGTCAGGGGCTTCTACTTTTCTGGTTTGGATAGGATTGCTTTTTGGGGGATCATTTCCAGTGTGTAGAATTGCTGAAAATGAACCAAAAATGAGCCTTCAAAAATGAGCCAGAAATCAGTCCATAAACACACTGAAAATGAGTGAAATTGAGGGCAATAGATCATCCATACTTATGATCTCCAGAACTAGCTTTGAATGCCAAGACTAAGCTTTTGTATACACAAAGGGATACAAGATGACTGCCATGTGCTCAGCACTTAAGAGGTACAAGCCCCAGGTATGTATTCTGATCTCTCTTGATGTTAGTATATCTAGTGAGGGATTTTTTTTATATACATAGACACATGTATCATGGCTTTCTAGTCACTGTCACAGGTAGATAGACAAATAGATATGGATGGTATAGATATTGATAGACATAGATATAGATTTATGACACTGGTGTATAACCCATAATATACAGTATGTGTCTCTATATTAAAAATATCCCCTTCAGCAACAGCTCCAGTAGCAGGGGGTGGGGGAACCTTATTTACATTGAATGTGTGTAGCTCCTTACTTCTCTCTCCCCCCCCCCAGAACTTGAATCGCAGGCAAGAGTATCAGGAGAAAACAGGAGGTACAAATGGACAGGGTACCTATTGTGTCAGATTTCAAGGAAGCAGTAAGAAATGTCACAAGGAGCTTTTTGTGGAATATTTAATCAAGAGCAACAGCTACAGAAATGAAAAACAACATCTAGGCAATTACAGTGTTCAATAAAGCAGTTCTCGAAGGAAGGAGCAGCAGTGGATTAGTGACTGGCATTTAAATACGTTATCAACCAGTTAGAGAGCCTGGAGTAGATTTACTTCCCCGAGGATGAGGCTAGAGCAATGTATTATAGCTATATTATTGTTGGATTTTTCCCCCAGGGCAATAAATTGAATTATATAGAAGATGGTGGGGCCCATTCAGGTCTCCACTTAGAGACCTAGAAACACAATCTCATCTGCTGGACAGTATATTAGGCCATGTTCCTGGTTTGCCTTGGGAGTCAGTCAGCTATTCATCACACTGGAAAATCAAAAGCAATGTGTGTTTTTGTTGAGTGAAAGAGAAGATGGAAACTATATAATTTATAAAGGTGGAGAAATATGCTAATCTTTGGGCACTTAAATAGAACACAATAAAGAATTCATGTGTTCTTTACCTCAAGGGCCAAGTATATGCAGAAGAAGCATTACTGGCGACCGTAATGCCTTCATGTCGACAAGATGACAAAAACGTAGATAAGAGTTTCCACAGCTAGTGATTTTCCTCCAGCATAGATTTTTTTTAAAAAAGTATTAACTGAACTATATACATAATCACATACTCAGTACAATGAATTAGATGCAAATAACCATATGCCATTTGTGCAGTTAAAGCATTACCTTTTGAGGTAAAGCTTTTAAAAAAAAACAACAACAACTAATTGTTCTAATTTGCAAAGCCTTTAATACATTTTGGACAGTCCATATCCCTCTCCCGCACCTGTCTCCCACCCCTAGCATGCACCCCACTGATAGCATCAGTATGTAAGAGTACCTTCTCCTGGTGCAGGGCACATTATAATGTTATCTGCTATTCACGGCACTGAGGCACATGGCAGCAGCAAAGTGGCGTGTCTTGCCCCATCAGGCACTGAGGTAGTTGGCAGCAGCAAAGTGGCGTGTCTTGCCCCATCGGGCACTGAGGCACATGGCAGCAGCAAAGTAGCGTGTCTTGCCCCATCGGGCACTGAGGTAGTTGGCAGCAGCAAAGTGGCGTGTCTTGCCCCATTGGGCACTGAGGTAGTTGGCAGCAGCAAAGTGGCGTGTCTTGCCCCATCGGGCACTGAGGCACATGGCAGCAGCAAAGTAGTGTGTCTTGCCCCATTGGGCATTGAGGTAGTTGGCAGCCAGAAAGCAGGCTTTTGGTCCCCATCGGGGCACTGAGGCAAAAGGCAGCAGAGCAGACTTTGGTCTTCTTCAGCCACATCAAATTTGCCTGCAAAACAAAGGTTTTTGCCTTCAGGAGGCAACTGAGGTTGCAACTTCCAACAGCACCAGCAGCACCATCAGATGAACAGGGTCAGCTCTGCAACCTGAAGCCGGGCGATGGGGAGATGGGGCGACAAAGATGCTCGTTTAGAACTAGAAAGCTGGGGATTGCAGCTTGGCTGCTGAGACCACCCAGATATGATAAAGATAGCCCTCTGAGGTTTGAGGGGGCTTAGACAGGCCGCCCCCCTTGGAACGGGTTGAAAACCAGACAAGCTCTGCCGTCTGAAGCCAGGTGATGGGGCGATGGGATGACGCCTGGACAGGCTTTGGGTGGGGCTGAGACAGGCACTCTTTGGCACGGGGAACGCCCAGACAGGCTTTGAGTGGGGCAGAGCCTGGCCTAGGAGACTCACCTGTCCACCAACATCTAACTAGACTTGCTGACAACCTTGAAAGAAACAAAGATGCTCATTTAGAACTAGAAAGCTGGGGATTGCAACCTGGCTGCTGAGACCGGCCGGATATGATAAAGATAGCCCTCGGAGGTTTTTTTGGGGGGGGGGGGGGTTAGACAGGCCGGCCCTCTTGGCACGGGTTGAAAAACCAGACGAGCTCTGCAGTCTGAAGCTGGGCGATGGGGTGATGGGGCCACGCCCGGACAGGCTTTGGGTGGGGCAGAGCAGGCAGGCCTTTTGGAATGCAGCCCAAGTGGAAGGAGCTGCAGGATTAGGAAATTGTTCAAATGGCCAGCAACGTCATTGACTTTTTACCCCATCAGGCACTGAGGAAGTTCGCAACTGGAAAGCAGGCTTTTTGGCCCCATCGGGGCACTGAGGCAAAAGGCAGCCGCAGGAGACTCTGGTCTTCTTCTTCTGCAACATCACATTTGCCTGCAAAGTTACTTAAGTTTGTCCCCAGGAGGCAACTGAGGTTGTCAAAACAGCAGCAACAGCAGGAGAATAGGGTCCGACTGCAAGGTGCTACTAACGGCAGTTAGTCAAGTTGATGGGGTGACTTGACCGATGGGGTGACTTGACCCAGCAGGCAGGGAGAGCAGGGAGGCAGGAGTTGGAACAAACTCGGCCCACTGTGCTGACTTGACTCAGCGGGCAGGCAGGAGGTGGAACAAATTTAGCCCGATGGGATTACTTCACCCAGCAGACCCGATTTGGAAGGGAAGGCCCTTGAGATAGGAATTGTAGGAGGCATTGAAAGTAGAGTGTGTTGCCCCATCGGGCACTGAGGAAGCTGGCAACCGGAAAGCAGGCTTTGGGGAACCATCGGGGCACTGAGGCAAAAGGCAGCAGAACAGACTCTGGTCTTCTTCAGCAACATCAGATTTGCCTGCAAAGCAAAAGTTTTTGCCCCAAGGAGGCAACTGAGGTTGCTTACAACTTCCAACAGCACCAGCAGCACCATCAGATGAACAGGGTCAGTGCTACTAACGGCAGTTAATCCATGGGGCCGTGGGGCTTTCGGAAACAGTTCAGATCTGCAATCTGAAGCCGGGCAATGGGGCGATGCCCAGACAGGCTTTGGGTGAGGCAGAGCCTGGCCTAGGAGACTCACCTGTCACCACCAATGTCTAACTTGCTGACAACCTTCAAAGAAACAAAGATGCTCGTTTAGAACTAGAAAGCTGCGGATTGCAACTTGGCTGCTGAGACCACCCGGATATGATAAAGCTAGCCCTCGGAGGTTTTGGGGGGCTGAGACAGGCCTGCCCTCTTGGCACATTCGGGATGCCGGGACCGGCTTTGGGTGTGCCAAGAGGGTTGGCTGGCCCTCTTGCCACATTCGGGATGCCGGGACCGGCCTTGGGTGTGCCAACTGCCAAGAGGCCTGGCTGGCCCTCTTGGCACATTAGGGTGTGCTGGGCTTGATGGGATGTCTGAGGGATGTCTGAGGCAGGCATGCTGGTCTGGTTTAACCCATGCCAAGAGGGCCAGCCGGGCTCTGCCCCACCCAAAGCCTTTCTGCGTGTCACCCCATCACCAAATCACCTGGCTTCAGATTGCTGAGCTGATCTGGTTTAACCCGTGCCAGGAGGGCCAGCCGGGCTCTGCCCCACCCAAAGCCTTTCTGTGTGTCACCCCATCACCAAATCGCCTGGCTTCAGATTGCTGAGCTGATCTGGTTTAACCCGTGCCAGGAGGGCCAGCCGGGCTCTGCCCCACCCACGGCTTGTCTGCGTGTCACCCCATCACCAAATCGCCTGGCTTCAGATTGCTGATCTGATCTGGTTCAACCCATGCCAGGAGGGCCAGCTGGGCTCTGCCCCACCCAAAGCCTTTCTGCGTGTCACCCCATCACCAAATCGCCTGGCTTCAGATTGCTGAGCTGATCTGGTTTAACCCGTGCCAGGAGGGCCAGCCGGGCTCTGCCCCACCCAAAGCCTTTCTGCGTGTCACCCCATCACCAAATCGCCTGGCTTCAGATTGCTGAGCTGATCTGGTTTAACCCGTGCCAGGAGGGCCAGCCGGGCTCTGCCCACCCAAAGCCTTTCTGCGTGTCACCCCATCACCAAATCGCCTGGCTTCAGATTGCTGAGCTGATCTGGTTTAACCCATGCCAGGAGGGCCGGCTGGGCTCTGCCCCACCCAAAGCCTGTCTGCGCGTCACCCCATCATCGGCCTGCTGGGCTGACGTGACCCAGCAGGCAGGCAGGCAGGCAGGCAGGCAGACGTTAATAAACTTGGCGCGCTGGGGCTTAACCCAGCGGGCAGGAAGAAGACAATAGGACTAAGCTTGGCCCGCTGGGCCGACTTGACTCAGCGGGCGGGCAGGCAGGCACGACTTGTTTGGAACTTGGCCCGAGGAGGCAACTGGAATCGGCAGCTGGACTTCTGACTGAGGGGCAGGTTTACAGGCCGGCAGGCAAGTAGGGAGGTCTTATTTTTTTCAGGAGGACTGGAGGGTGGGCAGGTGAGCAGGCGGGCGGGCGGGCGGGCAGAGAGGTGGGCGCAGGGAGGCAGGCGGTGTGTTAAGGGAGAGACTGTCATTGGAACCCTACCTCTTTGGGTTCAGTGAGGGGAAGCCCAACAAGGGAAGGTTCACCTTGATGAACGACAGTCTCTCCACAGTAACGGGATCCAAACGCGAGCGGCGTGGTCGGAGTATGTCTCCAAGATGGGAGAAAACGCGCTTGCTCTGGACACTGGTGGGGGGGATGGAAAGGAGGTCCATGGCCATATTGGACAACTCCGGCCATATGACTAGTTTCCTAGCCCAGTAATGGAGGGGATCTGGCTGGTGGGGTTGAGGGGGCTCAGCCAGATATTCCCGCACCATTATCTCTGCCGAATCCTCCTCAGCCGGCTGTCTTTCCTCTGAGGCAAGTGCCAAAGTCACCACAGAGCTCCAGT
This sequence comes from Intellagama lesueurii, assembly GCA_037013535.1. Taxonomy (NCBI): domain Eukaryota; kingdom Metazoa; phylum Chordata; class Lepidosauria; order Squamata; family Agamidae; genus Intellagama; species Intellagama lesueurii. The sequence continues at coordinate 170,872,007 of JBAJHW010000004.1, read as the reverse complement.
AATGGTGGTGGTGAATGGAGCCTTCACCAGGTGAAGTCCTCCCCTGTGGTTCGGGCAAACCACCCTGCCCCTCGTGGCCTGACATTCCTGTAGCCCCACGCAAGCATTGTGTCCCCAACGCCCTGTGGACCTCAGTGGAGAGCTCCGTTCTCCACTCCTCAAGGTTTGAGGTGCGTGCTGCCAAGCCCCCCTTGATTCGAGGATCACACAGGCAGGCCATGTGGTAAGCTCTGTCGCTGTAGACAAGAAGGAGTTCCTTCTGCATGCCTGCCTGCAACCTCTTCACCAAAGCCCTGGTCCATGGAAGGAGGGAGGATCCTGGTGCCACAGCAGTCTCCAGGGACCTATCAAGGGCATGAATCAGGGGGATGACCTGCCCCCGGCTTGCCGTATAACCACACAAGATGTCCGTGGTTTCCAGGAAGGGCTTGAGCACCTCCACCATCTGGGAGAGGACCAGCCAATCTGTGGCACTGATGCCCACCTCTCTCCCCCCAGGCAGAATGGGCATGGAGGACATGATGTCCTCCAAAACGGCCTTCTGCTCCACCAGGCGGGACACCATGGCGTAGGTGGAGTTCCACGTGGTGGGCAAATCTGTCAGGAGAACGTGGGTCTCCTGACCCAACTCCTCCTGCCTCTCACACAGCCGGCAGGCAGCTTTCAGGCTGCAGGAGAAGTGGCCCACCAGTTGGCGGCATTGCTCCAGGAGTGCCCGCGTCTCCCGGGTGCCTGCATCCCACTCGGGCTTGACGTGGCTGCCCAGGCCGAAGGCATTGTGCACCACAAGGTGTAATTTGTGCGCCATGCATATGATGCCCTCAAAGCCCACCATGTTCAATGCCGCCAACATGTTCCGCCCAGCATCTGTGACCATGTGGCCATGGGTCACCTCCCCCTCCGGTGCCCACTCCTGCAGTGCGGAGAGGAACTCATAGGCGATGTTACTCCCCATCGCCTGAGCTTCCATGTGCCGTGCCTGCAGCAGAACGGACCTGTAGCCCTGGGGCAGGACAAGGGCCTCCCCCTGTGGCCCTGTCGCCAATGCCATGCCACTACTCAAGTCCTGTGGCTGCCACCAGTGGGCTGTGAGAGAGAGGTAGCCGTGCTGACCTCCACTCCACAGGTCCACTGTGAAGTGCACCTTGCGCCCCTGTGTGGCTTCCATAACTTTCTTTTTGCATGCGACGAAAAAAAGATAGCATTTTCACCTATATATTTTTATTGAGACTCTGGGTCTGCTTGTATGCCACACAGGAGACCTTTTTGAAGCAAGCTTCTGATTTTAGAAGGTCCTTGGGGAAGACATCCTTACTGCCTGACTGTGGGCCCTTCCATATTTCTGCTGACACCAGCTCCTACTATTTCTCCTCCTCACCAGCACTGCTCACTGGCCTCGGAAAGAGCTGCCAGGGGAGAAAGTATGCTGGCAGGGGCAGCCCTTCCTCCACACAGGCATCGTTTGCTTGCTTTCCAAGTGAGAAAGCACAGTCGCATGAGGACTGAGCAAGCAGAGTGGTAAGGAAGAGCAGCAGCAGGCACTAGGGGGGGCTCCACAGGAACATGCAGAATGTGGAAGTAACTCATCACAGTCAGTGCACCTGACTTGAATCCTGCCTCTACCACACTAACAGGGTTTTCAAGATAGGTGAGAGATTTAAGGAGTAGTTTGTCATTGCCCCTCCTCAGTGAGTTTCCATTTGGGATATGAACTGAAATGAGACTTTCACAAGACAATAGAGAAGGAGAGCTAGTGTGATGACGTGATTGGCATATTGGACTACATTTGGGGAAATCCATATCCAATTATACTGAAACACACTGACTTGGGCCAGTTACAATCTCCAAGTCTTATCTACTTTATAGGATCAGTGTGGAAAAGTGGGAAGGATCATGTATACAGCCTCAAGCTCCTTTAATAACAGTGCCTATGTCTATGTAAAAACCTCAAAACTGCCTACTAGAGATGGGCATGAACCGCTGGTTTACTGCTGCAACATGTGTATGGTGGTTAGGGGCTCCTCCTCCTCCAGTGGGCACCCACTCAGAGGCAGTGCCCAGTGGAGAAGGGAAGCCAGGATGCTGCTTCTGAGTGGGTGCCCACCAGAGGGGGAGGGGAGCCAAACCACCAAACACCTGTTGTGGCAGTAGGTTCAACAAGGTTATCCTTCTAGAAATACTCATTTTGAATTTCTGAGATTGAGAATAGGGTGGAACACATTCTAAACTTGTATTATGATTGGAGGGGGGGCGACATATGAAAAACCATGCTTACACAACTGAAAATATGTAGGCCTGGAAACTACACACAAAAACACTTTTAGGCAATTGAAACATGCAGGAAAAAGCATACACTAGAAAACTGTGGATAAACCCACACACACACTTTTAAAAAATGCAGATATAAGTATACACAAATGTTCATATGGGAAGAAAACTAAGCTAAACCAATCTTGCAGCCCAAAATGGAAAGGGATAGAATGAAGACAGCAAAGGGATTTGGATAAAGACAAGAAGGATGAGACTGACAGATTTTCACAACCTGTTTAGAGGAGCTATAGACTAATTCTCACCTTTTGCTCTGTAGATTTACTCTGTGCATGGGCAAAGCATTTAGAATCATTTTGTATGGTTCATACCATGCTTTTTTCAAATAAGTTGAAAGTAACTAGGTGGTACTTGTTATTCCTGAGAAGTAACTTTGTGACAACTGATTACTGCTGTCTCAACAAGTAACTAGTTATAGGTAGCTGTTACTTTTACCTAGTTACCTGCAAGCTCTGGATGGGGAAAATTGAAGTTGAAGATATGTCTCCTGTTATATGGTCCCAAGCTGCACAACTACTTTAAAACTGGCTCCGGGAATCAGAGATTGTGAATTCTGCAACAACGGATATCCAGAAGAGGTATTGGGAATCCTCCGATGGCAACAACATCAAATATGTCTTAATAGTACTGAGTTCCTTCAATATTAATGCAAGATTGCTCTAATAAGCAAACCACATGAATAACAATTTGGAATACAGGACCAAATCTTTTCACTTCTCTCATCCTTTTAATCTTCCCCTCTGCCTTCTTTCATAGCAAAAGACTCTCGCCCTATGAACATTAAGTAGAGGGGGGAAAGGATGGTAGTTTCCTTGTAAATGTTGTGATACGCTTTATAAAGCACAATAATGTGTGCTGAAATTCTTGTGCACATGTTTACAATTGTTTTGAATTAATACAGCTTTTAAAAATACGTTCAGCCGTGGAGCTTTAGAAAAACTCTATTCCAGATTACAGATGCTCAGCCATTCAGGATAGAAGCTTTAATGTCAATACAGACAGGGGAATATTCTGAAGGAAACAGAATTACCATCATGGAAGAGATGGACGTGTAGTGATGGGGTCCCACTCTGTTTATATATCGGCATTTCTGTTTGGCTAATATTCCAACAGCATTTGCTCTTCAGAAGCAAGAAGTCTCCTCTCAGGAAAAGTAGCAGTGTAGTACAAAAGGGAAGCAGCTAAGTGCCAGACAAGGCTGGGAAGAGTGGGTTTAAGTTGCTGCTTAGCCAGGAGGTGACCTCCCACCAGCATTTATCCTTCAGCTTATCTACCTCACAGGTTTGTTGGAAGTTAAAACAGTGTATCAAAGAGAAGCCTTGTAAACTATCTTGCTCTCCTTGAAAGAAAGTAGCAGGAGAATTCACATGAACAAAAAGTAGCTAGAGATAGGTTGGGGTCTCGTATTGTCTGGAGTCTCACAGTAGATTTTTTTAAAATACAAAAGCTTCCTTCAGGCATTCAAAGTAAATGTGGGGTTCACAAATGTCAGCCCTTATACCAACCTCAACACCCCCCCCCTAGAAAGAGGTTCAGACCAGTGCATGCTTAGCATTGTGTGTGAGGAGGTTTTGTGGATCCAGAGACCAATTTTCTGCCCGAAGGAACTTTCAGGGACACAAATTAACCTCCTCAAGCACAAAATGGAACCCCACGTGGCTGGGATTCCTCTTCCACTTTGGAAATAATGATATGGGGGGGGGGGGTGTTAAAGAGGGTGAGGAGACTATTTTAAAGGTGAATCACCACCTGTGGATATATTCCACAGCTGCAGTTTACCATTAAAAAAAAAAAGTTGGGTGGAGAAACATGGAATCACATGTGGAATGCTTTCCCCTTAGATGGCACCAACACAAACCTCATTTTAGCATTAAGTTAAAACGTGGTTACTCACCAAGGCCTTTGGGGATCCCCAACTGCCTCCCTCAAGGGATCATCTTGCAGGGCAACCAATACCGTTTCAGTTCCATGGCATGGCCTGAATCCCAGGTGAAATGGGTCTAGGCTATCTGATTCCTCTAAGAATTCCTGTAGTTGGTCAGCCACCACTCTCTCAATTTACTTTCCCAAGAATAGAATATCAGCAACGGGAGTATAAAAATCATCCATTGCTAAACTTGGTTTCTTTGGAATGGGCCTTATAATGATCTCCTTAAAATGTCTAGCCCATTCTCTGGTCAATCCCTTTGCTGATTTTAAGAGCCATGATGGGCAGGGATCAAGAGAGGAGCAGGTGGCTTTGCAGTGTGCAAGTGCCTTGCCCACATCCTCAGGCCATACCAACTGAAACAGATGCAATTTAACCAAATTAGACAGTGTAATGGACATCTCCATTAGATCTACTGGTATCAACAAGGAGTCAAGTTCAGGACAAATGCTTTCAACCTTTAGATCTAAAATGACTTGTGAGTCAGTTGCAGTTGTCCACATTTGGGTGTCCAGAAGAAATAAGGCCACAGATATGGTCTACACAGAAAAGTTCTGCCAGTTGGTTGGAAAGAGCCTCAAGTTAATTGGGTATTGTGGCTTCTTTTAGTGGCCTCAAGTTTATTACTATAATTTCCAGATGTTTCCCTGACAACCATCAGGTTGAACTCTGTGGGAGCTTTTCTCCATCTGCTCTCTAGCCTTGGGGGCCAAACATAGCTCCAGGCCTATACTTTGCCCAGCCCTGGTGTAATGCAAAGTTCTGAAGATAGCATATGTCTAGGTGCATTTGGCTGCTTATTCAGAAGCCTCTTCAATTATTGGGAACCCTGATAAGGAAGCATTTCCTATAACACAGAGGCTACTCAGTGTATTTGGATGCACTATGCACAGCAGGAATTCTGTCCTGAACAATGGAGATACTAGAGTCTGGACATGCATGCATGGCACCCTACTCTCTTCAGGTATTCATTTTTCATGTAGTATCTTTGAACATTGGAGGGAGGCTATATTTGCACAGAAAAGGCTGTGAAATGTCTGGCACCACTGAAGGAAACAAACTAAGAATTTCAGCACACCCTGACGTATAGAAATAATGTTCACCATAATCTATACTTAGGAAAAATTATAATGGAGTTTAATGAATATATTTGAAAAACAAGAAAAAAACCTGCATTAAAACAAACAAGGTTATTTGGAAAACATAGGCATGTGAGACAGAGGATACTTATTAAAATAATAAGACATGACATGTCAAGAAGTCGTTTGGAAGGCACCACAAATAAGAGTTCGATAGCCCAACTGGTTTAGTGAACTATTTGTTTTGTTGAACATAATCATAGTGCTTGAAATATATGGTATATTGAATTTACCAAGCTAAGCATAGGCTCAGTGGTTGAGGTATCTGGTGGCAGAGTCAGAGGTTGGAAGTTCAATTCCCCACTGTGCCTCCAGAGAGATGAGCCAGCCTGTGTGGCCTTGGGCAAGCTGCACAATCCCAGGACACCCCCAGAAGAAGGGAATGGTAAGCCACTTCTGCGTATTGTCTAGCTAGAAAACCCTGAAAAGGGTCGCCACAAGTCAGAATTGATTTGACTGCATGCAACTATTATTAATAATTCTATTTAGTTTTAATCAGCAGATTTAACTAAACAATCTTATACATATTATTTACTCATAAGTAAGTCCCCCACCTCATCAGTGTGTGCTTAGGTAAAGGTAAAGGTTCCCCTTGACAATTTGTCCAGTCGTGTTCGACTCTAGGGGGCGGTGCTCATCCCCGTTTCCAAGCCATAGAGCCAGCGTTTGTCCGAAGACAATCTTCCGTGGTCACATGGCCAGTGCGACTTAGACACGGAACGCTGTTACCTTCCCACCGAGGTGGTCCCTATTTATCTACTCGTATTTGCATGCTTTCGAACCACTAGGTTGGCGGGAGCTGGGACAAGCGACGGGCGCTCACTCCGTCACGTGGATTTGATCTTACAGCTGCAGATCTATAGACCTTACAGCACAGAGGCTTCTGCGGTTTAACCCGCAGCGCCACCACGTCCCTGCTTAGGACTATAGTCTAAAAGCACTAAACATTGACTTGACCACACCCCGTGGCTGAAATTCTGTTGTGCAGCCCAGCATGCACAACAGAGATGATGTCATCACCAGTGGCAAACCACCACGTGTTAAAGGCAAATTGCCACTGATTAAAGGCATGTTTGCCAGGCTGCTGCACTACTTCCGGGGGCGACATCACCTGGAGGAGATCATGTACAACGAGAACATACGCCGGTCTCACCTGCTGATGCTCTTTGACAAGTTCCGCAGCGTGCTGGTGGTGGCCAACCATGAGGATCCCATCATCTCTGTCTTCCAGTCCTTCCACGAGTGAGGGGGTCCAACCCCCGGACTTGCCCCTGATGAGTGGTGGTGGGCAGGAGTCTGTAGCACCGGCGGACTGTGGGCCAGGGCAGGGGTCTTCGTCCTCCTCGCGGGACTAGGGGGTTGTGGGAGAGCCTTTCAGATGCAGCGGAGGCCCTGGTCCTCCAGAACGCGGCTGACAGGCTGGCAGCCAGTGCCCTCTGGCCAGGATTCATTCCGGGTCTCCTCTGAGTAGGAGGGCTGCTTGCTTACTGTGTGTGCTGGTTACTGGCCGTTCAAAGACAAGAACTATCAATACACTTTTGCAGAACAATAACAGGTCCTTCTTCCTTATTACACAGGGACGTGGTGGCGCTGCGGGTTAAACCACAGAAGCCTCTGTGCTGTAAGGTCTGTAGATCTTCAGCTGTAAGATCGAATCCACGTGACGGAGTGAGCTCCTGTCGCTTGTCCCAGCTCCCGCCAACCTAGCGGTTCGAAAGCATGCAAAATGCGAGTAGATAAATAGGGACCACCTCGGTGGGAAGGTAACAGCGTTCCGTGTCTAAGTCGCACTGGCCATGTGACCACGGAAGATTGTCTTCGGACAAACACTGGCTCTATGGCTTGGAAACGGGGATGAGCACCGCCCCCTAGAGTCGAACACGACTGGACAAAAATTGTCAAGGGGAACCTTTACCTTTTTTTTTAAAGGTGATTTCAGGGTGCATGTGACTTGTACACAATGCAACAAAGTCACATGCACACTGAAATCATAAAAGGAAGCCTTTATTCAGCAGTGATTTGACACTACTTATGACATCATCCATGGTACACAACAGAATTTCAGCCATTATATAAAATTCATTTATCTGATTCATTATAGAGCATAAATTGCCAAAAACAATTCATATTCTTTCCAAGATAAGGGAGTTGAATTTAATTGAATTTTGTAACCTACAAAGGATAATTCTCCTTAATGTGCACTTAGTTACAAGCCCTAAGTAAAAAACAGATCCATAAAAGGAAAGTAATGATTAAAATAGACTCACCAGCTGTAAAAGAGCCACGTATTTCTAGCCACTCCTCAAAGAAAACAGTTCAGATCTAGTCTTTCCTTTAATCCCTAGGAGGTCTAATATATGCAAAGTAAGAATACAAAGGGCTTCACACTGAAGCAACACTATATTCAAATAAGCTGAACTGTAGTTGTGAGGAAAAACATGTTTGATGGCTAAAGGGGAGGAGGGGTATAAATCTTGTTTTGAATGTTGCAGTTTAAGGAAATTTGTACCAAGGGACTGTCAATGTTCTTATTTCCTATTCTGATCTTTTAGTCCCAGATCCTTTGTAAAGGGAACCTACATGAATCACGTAAAACATGTTACAGCTGGTCAGGTGACTGAACTTCATTTCCCCTCCTCCCTCATTATTTGGAAAAATAAAAATAAAAATGAGGGCCAAAACATTTTTCAAAAATGCATCCCACTTAGGAGACCCATTGGAATAATGGGACTTGATAGTTACAAGGAATGTCACAGATTCCTATGGGTCTCCTCTTTACTTCAACTCCTTTCTGAGTCTATGTGTAAGAAAGAAAGACTCCTATATTCCTAAGGGGCAATTGGCAGGACAATTTATTTATTTATTTATTTATTTATTTATTTATTTATTATTTTTAACCACTGTTTTTCTTGTCTGGTTGCCAGATTTATATACCACCCATCTGGCTGCCAGATGGGCGGTATATAAATCTGGCAGCCAGAGAAGAAAAGCAGTGGTTGGAAATTGGTGTTCTCTTGGAACATGCACACATGCGTGCGCACACACACAGATACACACAGACACACACAGAAACACACACACAGACACACGTAACTTTGAGATTTTGTTTACTCTTCCATTTGAACCCTCAAAAGCCAGGTGATTTATTTGGACGCAGTCCAGTGAAGGTTTGCTTGTTGTAGCTAAGTGTAGTATGCACTACTTAAGAGAACATTGGAAGGAAATTCTAGAGATGGGCACGAACCACTGAATTGGCAGTTTGTTCCGGTTCATTTTTCAGCCGAACAGGGGTTTGGTGGTTCCCAGCCTTGCCTCCTTGGGTGGGTGCCCACTCATAGGCAGCACCCAAAGGGGGCGCAGAGGAGCTGGGATACTGCCTATGAGTGGGTGCCTGCCAGAGGAGGTAGGGCTGGGAAGTGCTGGACGTCTGTTTGGATGAAAAATGAACCGGCACAAACCACGAGTTCATCAGTCTGTGCCCATCTGAACCAAGACCCAGTTATAGTCCCTTGTAGTCTCTCAACCCATTATTCAGAGGAAGAAATACAGGCCCTGGAATGGATACAGTCTATCTGCTTACCTGATAAACAGCTTGGGAAAGTTACTCCAGGAGAATACAACTTCCAGAAATCCCTAGCCAGCATGCAGTCCCACAAAATGAACTTTTCCATGTTTGAGGTTGGCTTTCTTCAAAATGTTACTGTTAACATTGTGGGAACAGATGCACCAGAATGAATTTCATGCTGCTGATGGCAGAACTGTAGCTGGGAAATTTGGTGCCCAGGGCTTTGCTGCCATTTTGGTTAAGGCTGGGTGTTGTGGAATTGTCACGTGTGAGAAGAGGATAGAGGATTTGGGAGGAACACTTGGTTTGGACAGCTAATATAGCCAGATGTGTCATATTAGATCTTCACTGAGCCCACCTATTTTTGCATTTCCCTCTCTCATGGGAGAAGTGGCTGGAGGCATTAGACACAATCATGGTGGGCAAGTTCATGCTTTTCTAGCAGTGAATACTAACAGCAGTACTCGTCCAGCAGCAAGTTGTTGTGCCTGTTGGGGTTCTTATAACCTTGCATGCTGCCTGGAGAAGGCATGACTAGGAGGGACCTTTCTGGGCTGGTGTGACTGTCAATCTATCCAGCACTAACCAATTGTTCCCTCCAGTCTCTGAATTCAAAGAGAGCCCTACCTCCCTGCTCTGTGTCTCTTCTTTTTCCCTCTTTAGAGTCTGTTGGAAGCACTTGAAGCAGTGAGTTGTTTGTTAGTTTGCTGTTGATCTGTTCACATCTGTAAGTAATGAAACATTTTATTCTTTATCCTACTAATGTAGTCATTGAGTGAGTTATTGACACTGTAATTGCCAGTTGATGAGAAAAAGAGGTGGACTAATCTGGTGAACTTGAATTCTGCTCTGTGAATCCCTGCACTTCTGCTGCATAGCCAAAGGAATTTTGCCAGAAATTCAAAACTCTGCAGAAGTGCCCTCTAAATTTCAGAATCAAAGTAGTGCCTTCTAAATTTCAGCACCATCTAAATTTCAGAGTCAATGCCCCAATTGCCCTCTTCTAGTTACAGCTATGGTTGATGGTAATGAATGAACTGATGCAATCTGAGAAGGTTCTCTCATCATATACTATTTACCCAGTAATAAAAGGATGAGATAATTTGGTGTTAGTGTATTAACAGCATGAACTTAAAGATAACTATGTGGATGAGCACACAAATGGTGCTATTCTCTAAACTGATTTTATGGGCCAGGCCCCAAGCCTCAAGAGGTAAGAGCAAGAAGTGGTCACCTCACATCGTTTTTTTCTTTTTTGCCTCAGAACAATATCTTAAATGTGGAGCAATCTTAACCCTGGGGACCTGTTAGAATGTCTAGTTTGTCAGCACTTTTCTTTCTTTCTTAAAAAAAATGGGAGGGGGAGTGACAGTAGATGTGAGTTGATTTAAATTACATCAGTGACTGCGAATAAAAAAACAGGAAAATTCTTATTTGTACCTGCTTCTTAATAATTAAATACATCATTAGTTGCTATTTGTTGGGGGGGGGGTGCTTACTTTTCCCTGTGAAGCTCTTATAGGGAGCCTTGAGTTTTCCTAACACATCTGAAGAAAACCTAACCTTTGTTCACTACAGATTTTGCAAATAAAAAGCTTATTGGTCTGCATTATAGATGAAAAAGCCGAACTGTAATGCATCACATCTCAGTGATGCTACCGTTCAAGAGTCATCTTTCTTTCTGTTGTTCAAACTGGACTGCCAAAGGCAACTCACTCAACTTTCATTTGGTAACATAAGATAGAGTCCTTGCTCTTCTCACAAATTTCAGCCACCAGAAAAGGCTCAAATCCATAGCTTGAAAGCCAGTTATTTCTGTGAGTAGAAGATTGGTCTGGAACCATTTCTCAAGTGCTGGCTTCATCAGAAGCTCAGAGGGTGTCCTTGATCCATCCACACTCTCATTCTTCACGCAGAAAACAGAAATTTTAAAAACATAACCACACATGAGTGATGGAATAGTAGATGGATACAATCCAGCTCCTTTAAAGTAAGCAGACATTTTTACTTTGATCACAGTAGAATATGGATGTCATGAAGCATGCATACTTCAATACCACCCTCAACATAGCAATCTCATCAGACTTTGGATGTAGGGTTGAGCCTACAACAGAACATCAGGGCTCTCCAGACAGGGCTAGGGAAGAGTCCTAAATTGATTCCCTGGAGAAAGACCATCAGTCAGAGTTGATAGTCTTGGGCTAGATGATCCAACGGTTTTAGTATAAGGCAACTTCCAATACTCCTATGAATGTAATGGTTTATGGGAGGGTGGGGGAAAGAGCAGTAAAACCATATTCAGAAGAATTGTTAGTGGCTCAAAAGCTGTACTGAAATTCTATGTAAAAATGTGCTGCTTATATACCACCCCATAGTGCTTACAGCACTCTCTGGGCAGTTTACAAGTTAATCACATTGGTTACACATTGCCCCCTACCCCAGCAAGCTGGGTATTCAATTTACCAACCTTGGAAGGATAGAAGGCTGAGTCAGCCTTGAGCCAGCTACCTGGGATTGAACCTCAGTTCGTGAGCACAGTTTTGTTGCAGTACAGCAGTTTAACCACTGCACCAGGAGGCTCTTGTGTACCTCTAGTCTAAATAAAGACTCAGCTGGATTTAGGATTAGACTTTAATGGAGAGAAAGGTTCTGGTCACTGAAAGTGCCTCTACTTGACTTTTGGATATGTCCTCCACAGCACACCCTATATTGCAGGGTCCTTCAACCCTCTATGTAGCATTTTCAGGGAGCTGGAGGAATGACTGGCAGAGGAGAAGTCATAGGAAGTTGCTGTGGCGTTTTGACCCTTTTTGGATCCCACACCTCTGGCACCTATGTGGCGTTGGACCCACTCGTGCCTTGGTCTGTCCACCTAGACTCAGACCTCAGAGCACACCAGGGCAAAACTAAACTCTTTCCTTTCTTCCACTGCTGCCACCAGGAGATCCCTAGATCCCCATAACTCCTTTAGAAAGAATCAGGTCCACTCTTTAATGAAATAGAAAGATCTTTAGTTTATTTGCTTATTTGTTTCAGTATTTTAATATTCAGTTCTATTCCTTCTCCCTTCCAGTCACTGGTCAATCACTTCTCAGATCTCCTACTATATTTTCATCAGTCTAATCACAATCACATAAATCTCTGAACTCTCTAATCAAACTCCTTCCAAAACTCTGATCTCTCTTCTCCCCCTCAGGCTCTGCCTCTTATACTCTGCCTCTTGGCTCCGCCTCTCAGCAACATAAATGCATGACTCACTCTAACTAAACCTGAGCCATGACCACATTTAAAGGAGAACGCTACAGTTGCTTTCACCAGTTGCATTTTACAAGCCTTTATCTAAGGCCAACTCCTTGAGTTCAATGGACTTTACATAGGGTATCCAGTGTGGTGTAGCGGATAGAATGATGAAGACTCATGATGCCTCGGATCGAATCCCACTCAGCCATGGATGCTCACTGGGGGTGTAGAAGTAGTAAAACTACTCCTTTAATATCTCACTTATATTCAAGGCTCTATCGGATCGCTATAAGTCAGCTCCGACTTGATGGTACATGACAAACAAGAAGAAGATGTATAAGCATTTACAGTCTTTGAGACAGGTCTGTACTTCTTGTGTGATGCTGTTTGTTAGAATATGTTCAGCATCCAGGTGTAAGTACAAATGAATAATATCTAGTAAAACAGATGTTTCATAATATTATCCACATGATTTATTAGGGCAGTTGGTGTGTGTTGCAGAGTACTATGTTGGAACACTGAAAGAAAGGGGATATGACAGCCCATCAAAGCATGCTGCAATTTCCAGACATGTAATTTTTTCAGCTATAAGAATAATTTCCTGAAAGGTGACAATGCACTGTGCTATCAGAGAAAATACTGGGGCATTTTTATGGTATGGGCAACACTGTGTAGGTAGGGAGTATGTTTCTTCTCATGCTATTTGCAATCTCTCCAGCTGAAAAAGTCCCATTTTTTTCTTTAACAAGATGCACAAAAGGTTTAGAGCATAATTAGAAATGTGCATCTTCTCTAAAACAAGATGAATGCTCCCTGCACACCTTGTTCCTGAAGAAAAATTTGGCTTTCCATCCGTTACCCTCTTAATGAATTTAGGCAACACCGAAGACAATTCTAAGGAAAAACAGAGCCTTTTCAGCCAATGTTGCCAAGCTGTCAGTTTTCAGTGGCACTGCTATTTCTAAAAAAATAAAATAAAATGTAGCATTTCTTGACCATTGCTGCTTGTAGCGGCACCACCAAAGAGCATTGTCCAGCGTGTGTGGCAGTCAGGCTCAACACAGTTTCAGAACAGTGTCTTTCCAAAGCCTATACAAACATGCCAAGAGTAGAACTGAGCTGCCATTAAGCTATATCTCTCCTCATGTCACTGCCTCACATACACTATGAAAAATCTCCAAGGCCAATCTGCAGAATGCGATAGAAGCAATGTTGTGGAGCATGTCAAGCGCATGGTCATGTTGAACAGGTGTGAAGCCAAGAAGGATGCAAGGAAGCAGTGGTTCAGAAAGAGATGCTGAGCACCTTCCTCTGCCCACATATCTACACTTTCCCAAAAGGACCTTGATACCTGGATATGGCCGAAAGTAGTATATTCCTGGTTATAGAATAGAAGATCCTATTATTCTTCATATTATGTTTCCTCCAGTATTATTTCCTCCTTGACCATTTTGAATTAAGTCAAATGCCTACAAGCCGTCATCATGCACTCCAAATAATCAGCGGGATTTTCATCCGCTTTCTGGAAGACCTCAAAGACTTTATGATTTGCAATTTGCCATCTCCCACACTTTTTTCCCTAAAACTGGAAAACAATTCCAACCTTGGAGGCCTATGAAGAAAAGTGCAATTGGAGGAACCCCTTCATGTCTCATCTTGATAAAGTCCTCTGTCTTTCCGTACCCATTACTGTATACCTCTTAGACAGTGAGCTGTCTTTCTCAAATCAGGTGCACTCTCATCATACTGAAGGAAAGCATGTGTCGTATTCAGTGATGGACTAACATAAGATAACAGCGTGTTCGCTTTCACCTGTAACCAAGGCTAGCATTCCAAGCCAAGATCAAGAAGCTTACACAACGCCCCTCCTGAGGCATATAGTGCTTGCCACAGATGTACAGATTTAATAATTATAGCTGTTCTTTTTTGGTTCTTGTTTAGTACTTTAATCTCTGTAATTAAAGCATCTAGCTGCCACGGTGATAAGCATCACAGAAATATGCACTGTATAATCAAACCAGTTATTAGCACTCTAAATAATAGCTGAGGAGTAACTAGTCACAGGACGTCTCCTAATAGGTGAAAGGAAAATTAAATGCCCTTTGGGCTCGAGGTGAAAGAAGCCATGAACTATGAGCATTGACATTTGAATTCTTGAACTCTTCAAGCAGCTATGAGACATATGTCACAAAACCAGAAAATATGACCAAGGGGAGTTTTGAGGTGGTTTCTTGGCTTTGTTGAAGGCAATCCCACATAACTGGAGTGTATACCTAAGCTACTCTAGCATTTATTCCCCCAAGGTTCGACAACCATTGACTCTCCAGATATTTTGGACTGTAACTTATGTATTCCTCACCCAAGTGCTCTCTGGGGAGGAGCTTTCAGATTTTGGGGGCTCTCGTTCTTGAATTCATCCTCCCACTCTCAGATTAAGATTCACCTAACCTTGGGTCTAAGCAATTCCCGTAAAAAACAGCTAGCAAGCTTTGGGATAAATAATACATGAGGAATCAGAAAATATTTATATTACTAACAGAAGCAAAGAGCCAGGTAAGACTTTAGCCTGGATCTGGTGACCCTACAACAGTCTCCACTGTTCTCTACTGTGCCACTGAACAGCAGCTAAAATGTGACACACGCACACAGAGTTTGAGGCCTGGACATGCTTCCCAACCCATAAGGTCTGCCCTTACCACTACATAAAGTAGTAAGGATCAAAATCCTGACATTCTACATTTTGACTGCTTTTTATTTATTTGTTACATGTCTACCCTGCCACAGCATCAGTGAACTCCTATGGCTCTCCTTCTCCACACTTTATCCCCACAATAGTCTTTTGAGGTTAGGGCTTGGTTAGATGGCTAAATTGGAGTGAGTTGCATCGGGCTAAATAAGGCCACTTAAGGTTGCATAGAGGCATGGTATATCCTTTGGTGTAATCCTTGCATCCACATGGCATATGTACTTCAAATAACTCAAGAGAAAGAAAAAGAGAAAGAAAAACAAAAATAAAAAAAACCTTGCTCCTTCCTGTCTCCTCCTCCTTCTGGGAGGAAACTTTCAATTTTTATTTTCATTTTCTAAAAGACACAGCATATTAGTGCTGCCCTAATAGGCTTAAAAAGGAACACTTTTGCTTCCTCCTTCCCTTCCTCCATTGAGAAGCAGAGAATGTTTTTAATTTCCCAATATTGTTTAGTGGCTAAGTTGTCTGTTTAAGCCACCTAACTATATTGGGAAATTGAAAGCAGCAAGCAGGAAGCCATGCACTTTGGTTCAATCTTAGCAATTGAACATGCTGGAACCAAAACAAAATGGAACAATCCTACCCCCACCTGAAAAACAGTAGCCCCTGACAGAGAACCTGAAAGGTGCAGGTAGGAACACTCTGGGGATAGGCTGTTTCACTCTGGTGCTTATGTTCACCCCATCAAAAGGAGTGACCCAGCCTGTACCCAGAGTGGACCAAACAATGAGACAAATCCCCATGTAGTTACATCCTTAGATTAAGAAAAAGTAACTGGTCCAAGGTGACTCAGTTACATTTCAGGACTTGGCTTAGATTTGAAGCTCCTGTATCACAGTCCAGCACTCTAATCATTACACCGCACAGTCTCTGCCAAAAATCATGTCAAATACTGAAATCTAGTACTACTAGGTGTCAAATACAAAATAAAGACAGTCTGTATCCAAAGACTATTAGGTATCAGAATTAGCAATGGAGTAATTTTGGGAGATGCAGATTTGCCTCAGCTATCACTGTGGCTGTGTGAAAAATGCTGATATAGAACGCAGGATAATTAGTAAATATGGTACAACACGAGGCTTCAAAGAGGTGGCATTTCTACTGAGAGGACGGGGAAGCAAACAATAGAAAGCCATGCTAAAATTAGCAAATCCAGCATATCTTTTATTTTATGCATTGGTCTATTTGACATATTCCAGCCAATTTCTAATGCAAGTACTAATCTGGCAGAATTTGATAATGTGGTTTTCAAGTTCATGGGGAAGGGAAAGGCTGCCAGAGAGAAAATGTGTGTGTGTGGGGGAGCCCATCTATTAAATCTGTATCAATTGGTAAGACACCAAGTAAGAAGTAACCTGGCTAACCTTATCAAGTGCTCCTAAGTACCTAACAGAATGGCAGGTCTACAAAATAGTTCAGTGTTCTTTCAAGCACACTAAAAAGTAATAAAATGCATTTGTTCCCTCCCCTGTTTTTCGCACAGTTTCCATGATATTTAGGGATATCTACCAGCACAAAGGTGGCTCTTAAAAGAAAAAACCCTCTTATTTGTTGGAGCAGAGAAATGTCTTGCTGCATTTTCCCCCTTCCTGTTTCTGCTAGTAAGGCAAGAGGAGGCTCATAGACGATTTTTTCCCCATTAGGACAAAAACATGATTGTGTTGGATTCCAGAGCCGACAAGGGAGGGGAGCAGGGAAGGGAGTAAAAGAAGATTAGAAAGAAAATCTATTACATGGAAGAGATTTTAGCAGAGTCCCTTGGGGTCTTGGGAGGAAGGCTTAAACAGAAATGACTGAAATTTATTCTAAATAAATAGGGTTGTTAATTAGAAATCATTTTGATATTACACAGTTATCAGAAGCAAAAGGACAGGGCAATAGACAATCCTGGCTTGTTATAAATTTCCTCAGCATTTTGTAAAAAAAACAACCAACAACAGCATGCAGATTCAATTTATTTCCTGCTTCTGTCATCACTGCAACATTTTCCCTTTGCATTTGAATATATGGCATTAACTCTGGGCCACAGCCTCTTTTTTCCACTCCTGTTTTTATTTAGAGCTTTATTTCAGTTTTGCTTCAGACTAAGAATACTATATGCTTTTAAACAAAACACCTCCTCCCCAGCTGACCTAATGCATTTTCCACCAACCTGGAATCATAATCTAAAAGATGTCATACCGTGATGCTTTCATTTATCCTTTGGCTTATCATTCTGTTACAAAGATGCCAGAAAATTTCAGTAACACACTTTTAATTATTCACTAGCAAAACCTCCCAGATATCTACTACAAGTATCTTGGGATGCTACATAAAAAGGACAGTTTTCAAAGAGGTAGCCATGTTAGTCTGTTTCAGCATGTCTAATAAGACAACACAATGGTGACAACCAAATCACAAAATCTTGTGGCACCTTTTATCTGAAAGCAGATTGTCAGCTCACGCCGAAAGAAGTGTTAATCTTAAAAGTGCCACAAGACTTCACTTCTTGTTGTAGTCCTTAAAAGAGCCAGGGCATTAATGAACTGGATGCAAATTTGAGAAACATGAAAGCCACTTGATCTCAAACATGTTTACTGAGAACTAAGCTGGACTGCATGTAACATTTGACTGTTTACTGCTTCGCAGGGATTGTGCAGACTGGATTGATTCTTCATTCCCAGAGAAGCTTCCAAAAGGACTGGGCTTCAAGAATGCAACCCAAAACAGATGTGCTTTGCAAACAACCTGACTGAAACAAACAGGACAAGAGACACAACCTCGCCCTATTCATTTTTATTTGCCTTAGAAAAGAACGATTCAGAGGGACTAGCTAGACAAGGCATACAAGGAATTTTGTACCATGACAGCTACTTCAAACACAACTGTATGGAGGCAGCTCCAGGGGACGTGACATTTGCATGAGACAATTCCATATGCAGCCTGAGCAATTTTTCACACACCAGTGCAACCTCTTATTTGTTGTCCATGTCGGAATATGGAGAATTGCCACAAAGAGATGCCACCCATACAAATCTGTTTCAAGGAGGGTGAGGGGAAGCTCTGCAGAAAAAGTGGGGATATGGGGCAGGTAGGGCTTGAAATGGAAGGGTTTCAATATATCCCATTATTTCCTATGGATTTTTTCCCTTACCAAAAAAGGATGGTGGTGGTTTCCTTTCTTCCCCCTCCCTATGGCTCCCCAGGCCTTTACCTTACTAATCAAGTAGATGTGATAATCCAACCTGAATACATTAAGAGTAGCTTCAAGGAATCAGTCTGTATACATCAGACCTGGGCAAAGTGCGGCCCGAGCCGCTCCTGTCCGGCCCGCCGGTCGTCGCTCCAGTCCGGCCCGCCTCTTTAGTATTTGTGAAGATTAACAAGTTTAAAATAAAAACAATCATAACATCACTGTTTCATTTTATTTTTAAGTAAAGTTGGTTTGGCCCCCGAACACAGTTCAGATTTTTCATGTGGCCCCCTATAGAAATTAATTGCCCACCCCTGGTATACATGAATCAGGCCTTACTTATATCAGAAGGCATGACTAGGACCTTCTCTGCTCCCTGCGGCTCTTGTGGCTGCTGCCGCCTCCCCCACCACTTCTGCTGGATACCCAAAGACACAATTTGCAACAACAGAACTGTTTAGATATACAGAAACAATTGAAATGAGTCAGGGGTTCATATGTGTGCTAAAATAAACAACCCTCCGGTGGAACAGCATTTTATGTCGCTTTCCAATCAGAAAGCATGCTTCCGTGGCAAAGTAATCCAAGTTTCTGTTTACGTCATGGAGACACCTTATTTTAAATCACTGTTGTTGTTTTTTTAAAAAGCAGAACGCGATGCAAGAATATTTCTTTTTGTCAGTAGGATCACACACTTTAACAGGAACTTGGTCTGTACTGCGTAGCTTTCTGTATCTGTTCCTAATATGAAAAGAAGTAAAGGTAAGATATACACCAAGGGTGAACAAAGTATGGCCTTCCAGATATGTTAGACCACAACTTTGTCTCTCATCCTTGGTATGCTGGCTGGAGCTGGTGGGAAATGCAGTTCAGCAGTATCTAGATTGTCAAATTTGGCCCACTCACTGACATGAAAGGTCCTAAATAGTCACTTATTGACCCCTCATAAATGTATGTACACCAGGGCATGACATGCTTGTTCAGCTGATTCTAGGATGCATATACTCAGTCAAAAAGGGAATAAGCTCCAGTGTAATTTGCTGAGACTAGCTTCTGAGTAGATATAGATAGAATTCTGCTATTACTCTGCTTGTTACCCCTAGAATAGTAAAAGGTAACTAAATGAGTATAGGACTGCAACCTTAGTTTCAGCTCATCTACTTGATATCAAGAAAATCCTTTGATCTTTGCTGTAAAACCAGGAATGCAACTGTAGTTGTCTTTTAAGAAACAAATCCCACTTTTGGAAACGAAAGGTTCTTAACAATCTTCTACAACTGATTTCCCAAGGATTACAGAACTCTCAGCAAACATTCAAGAAAATCTGTGGGATGCTCTTTCCCCCCCACCCCCCTGCACAATTTCCAGGCATGTGAAGGCAAAGAGGTATTAAGGGGTAACATTATGGAATTTTGGCAACGAAATCTATAGAAATATTGAGTTTTAATAAGGACTTTTAATAAGCATAGGAAAAGAGGGCATCATAGAACCCTGGTAGGTGGAGGCACTCTTGTGTGTGTAGACTGGGGACTACAACTGCATATCTATATTTTTGAAAAAATAGAGTGAAAGAGGGAGTGGCAATCTTAGCTCGATGAATGTGTGGAATTACAGATTGCAGTTTAAATTGAATTATTAATCCCAGCTAGAGTAAACTCACTGAATCACCAGGCTTTGCATTCAGCGACTGGGTCCTTCCGTTTAGGAACTGATTCAATGGTTCTGCTCTATTTGGTACTAGCTATCAGATTTAGGCCTACAACTTTGGTACAGCATGTGCCATGATGAGTCTTCTAAAAGGTCATTCGGAAATACGCACATCTTAGTTCAGCATTTACCTAGGCAGTTCTATTGACTCTCAGGACAGATGAGTGTGGTATCACCTTCACCATTCATAGATAAAGGCTAAATCATAAGATCCATACAGCCTACCCCAATATGCATGGTACCTCAGTCACTGCTGGTACATAGTGGTATAGGACAGATTTTAAACATTGCAAATAGATATGATTATAGGCTTCTTCGACACTCTGGGCTATTGTGAGTTACGAAGTAGAGCTTAGTGCTAATTAAAAAGTAAGACCTACAGTAAATACATCCATATAATAACAGAAGTTTAGGAGCTTACACCATTGCCCTAATCATGTTTTCTCAGAGGTAATTCCCATGTAAATATATACAGTATTACTTCCTGAATAGGCAGAAACATCACAAATTTATTCATTACAGGTTCAAAGGTTTATGAGGAGATGGAAGGCTCCACTTGCTCATTAGTAAAGCTTTTGTCCTTTTGTCCCTGTACAGGCTGGAGGGGCACTCCTGTTGTGGGGAATACATTTCTTTCCCTGAGCAATAAACAAAAATACAAGCCCTGAAGGTTTCCTTCCCCCTTGCTGGTCACTAAGATCTCAGGAATGCACGGAGAGCAGAGAGGTAGTGGGCACGCTGAATTTTCATGCAGGAAGCAGTTGAACCTTGATTGTACCTTAAAGAACAGAGGGTGCAGTGGATTCTTTAAGAAAGGGATAATGCAGAATCGTAACAGAGGGCATCTTTCTGGGGCCCAACTAAGTGAAACAAAATACAATTATTTCCGAACAACCAACAAATATCCTTCTCACATCTATCTAATGGTCCCTTAGTCAGTCCCCACCAGAAGATTGTTTTGGCTCCTTGGCTTGTTCTAACAGTGACCCAGCTACCTCTCCTTCATAAATAGGCAAAGAGACAGAGGGAACTTTCCTGTTGGGTAGCTTAAAGATCTTGAAATGAGCCTGTTTGGCTAATATATGTGAGTCACTGCTGACATCACTGAATCTATATTGTCTGACATTAATCTTCTCTTGGCACAGTGCCAGCCCATAATATGGAGCACTGGTACTTTTTATTTGTAGTGCCACATGATGGCATGACTGAATCCGTTGCTGTGACAGAAAGCAAATAATACCTGTTTGTATTGTTCAAATAAAATGCCAAGAGGATGAGAAAGGACTTTGTATTTTATTTTATACAGGCTGTCAATCAGTCTTCATACCCACTTATTCCTGCTTTCATGTGTTTACTACAAAGATTATATTCTGGAAGGATACTCTTGGATTACTTGTCTACAGAATTTAAGGATTGCCTTGATTGTAGTGAACAAGCTCTGTGTGACAGAAACAGTGCCCAAAATCCTGTTGTTTAGCATAGTAAATCATAGGTTTCGTTGATTCTAATGGACCTTACTGTAGCTGTGACTTATAATGCTACAGTAAATCACAACTAGAGTCGGTCTATTTGAATCAATGGAATGTATGAAGGAGTTGACTCACCAAATCCCCATTGATTCAGTGGGCCTACTCTAGTGTGATTTACTACACTAAGCAACAGAAATTCCAAATGCTATCCCTCATGATGTAATTTTTTCTACATCCATCTGAATTATCTCATTCTGCAGTGAAAAATGACAACATTTACATTTACAATTAGAGATGGGGACGAATAGCCAAAATGCTTTGTGATCCTTCAAAGTTGACGAAGCACGAAGCTCCCCCCATGAACCGACGAAGCACGAATTGATTTGTCGATTCATGGGGGGTTAGACAGTCAGAGGCTGTCTAAAAAAAACCCTGAAAACCCACCACCACCACCCCGCCGCGCCGCCACAACTTCATGGCATTTCAATCGGAGATATGCATTGTGCTGCAGTTTCTGTTGACATAGAATAGAATAGAATAGAATAACACTTTATTGTCATTGCATGTGCAACGAAATCACTAGAGTGCTATCCAGGCAGTGCACCACTCATTCAGCTAAAACTCCATGTAAACCCCTTTCAAAAATTCAACATAATACAACAGCAACAAAATAAATTCACATGCAACCCTACAATAAAGTTAGATACTGACATACAGTATTTTGCATCCCACAGATTTTGACATATACAGGTTTTTAAAAGATTGGTACTGAAGGATGGATGGCAATGGTTGGACTTGTTGTAAATAATTTGTTTTATTCTCAGATATGTTACCCTGAGGGAAACGTCTTTTGAACTATAGGATATACATTTTTAAACAGAATAGATCAATCATATTTCCAGTACAGCAGGTAAATTTGGTGGGCTTTATTATGATGGAAAAATACAAAACTTCCATACATACTGTATATTAAAAGGAATATGGTAGAAGCAATGTTCTGATAATCCTGTTCAAGTACAAATCGTATCTAAGAAGTCCTTTCTTTTGCATCTGATTTTTTTTAGGCAGCACTGAGGTGACATGGATCCTATGAATTAGTCAGAATTGGTCCACAACAAAACATCCAGGTCTAAATTCAGCTGGTGATCCCAACTACAGCAGACCCAATGAATAAATGGAATTTATATGTTTGCTCACCATTAAACAGGTAATTCAAGGAATCTCTTTGGGTTGGATCTAGCAATAAAATATAAGCCACAATATGGTAAGAATACTCCCTTCTTTCCTTGCACGTGCACATGAATTTGCAGCAATTAATTGAGGATAATCAGGAAGTGCTGATCACATGCCTGGTCACATGATTGTGTATGCAACCACACATGCCACTGGCACCTTGTTAATTAGCCACCATGGCTTTGGCTGAGATCCAGTAGTACATTCGAAGCTAGGGAGGGCCCATTGAATCAGTGGGAATTTGGTAAGTCAGCTCCTCTATAAGTTCCATTGATTCAGCAGACCTATTCTAGTTGTGACTTACTACTGGATTTCAGGTAATGTGTGGGAGAAAAAACCAATTGGATTCTGGGCAAAGAAATTTTGTGTATATCAAACAAAGAGAATGGCAAGTCAAGGAAGTAAAGGAGGGGGCATGATTAGAGATGGGCACAAATCAGAAAAATGGTGATTTGTTTTGATTCATGATTTGTCAAGGTTAACAAATCATGAATTACAAATTTATGATTTTTTCTGATGAATCAAATCAATTCAATTCATTTTTTTTACTTTAAAACCCTATAAAATGCCCCCCAACACCTAGAGACATCAAATTCACAGGGAAGCTTCCCGTGACTCTCCTATACAAGCCCTGCAAATTTGGGTTTCAGACATCCAAGTTATATACCCACAAGTAGGGTCCCCCCCAGGAGAGTTCCCTTTAGTAGTTGGCTTGGGTAAACCCAATCTTCACCAAACTTGGAGTGATTGTAGAGGAGAATCATGGGAAGGTCCTCTGTGATTTTGGCATCTCTAGGTGTCCAGGGGACTCTTTGTGGGTGTATAACTTTGACATCTGAAACCCAATCTTCATCAAACATTGCGGGATTGTAGAGGAGAGTCAGAGGAAGCAATTTTGGTGTCTCTAGGTGCCTTGGGGGACTGTTTTATAGCCAAATGAATTGACAAATCAACATTGCTAAAAATTCATTATTTGCGATTTTTGGGGGGCATTGATTCGTACAAATACAAATTGATGAGTTAGTGATTTTTGAATGAATTTGGTGATTCAATTTTTAATTTGTACCCATCTCTAGGCATGATCCCTAGACTAATATGCTCTGCACAATGCAGGGACAGACATATAGTGAATTGTGTATATTTCAGAAAACTATACAGAATATATTCCTAAGTTTATTTCACATCATATCTTATTAATAATGGTTCATTGACAGACAAGGCACTGAGCTTGCCAATCCATGTGCCAGTGCCACTCTGAACTCATAGGAAGGAAAGACGAGGTACAGAAAAGAACATCTGACTCTTTGTGAGCTTCAAAAATTGGCAGAAATGAAAAGGTAAAGCTCCAAACTAACCGAGTTTTATTGCTCGTGGTGTGAGCAATAACAGTTTTCCAGCCTAGGAAATGTTGAAATAATCTCCTTCCTAGTGTGTATAGATTTTTAAGACATGACAGCTAAAACAACATTACAACCCTGGGTACTTGACAGAACAGTTTGCTGAACACAGTGCTACGGAAGTTGTTTTTGTTTTTGTTTTTGTTTTAATTTCCTGGCTGCAGACATTTGCTTTCCTCATGTATTCATGAACAGCGTGCATTCATTTATTTCATTCTGCATTCAATGTTTTATGCATATTTAATTATTTTTACCTACAGAAAAGACTGCAGAATAACTACCGAGCTCCAACCTAGAATGGTTAAATAGATGCCAGAACACAATTAAGCTGCAGACTTCCCAGTCAGCCTTGTGAACGTTGCATCTGTTGCCTAAATGGTTAGCATGGAAATTTACTAGAAAGGTAAGATCTTTAAGAAAGGGTATCCCATGGGCAAGAAGAGGTGGGAATTTAGGAAAACCTATTTATAGTACTGAAGAGCATAGATCTACATGCCTGAAACTTTGCACTTCAGAGGCTGTAGTTTAAGTTTTCCCATTCCCTGACTCATATCTACTATGGTATCTGCATAGCTTAAGTATGGAGGGAGTAGAAAACAAATCTGAAGAGCA
The DNA here is from genome assembly GCA_037013535.1 of Intellagama lesueurii. Lineage (NCBI taxonomy): Eukaryota > Metazoa > Chordata > Lepidosauria > Squamata > Agamidae > Intellagama > Intellagama lesueurii. The sequence goes on along the minus strand of JBAJHW010000004.1, from coordinate 170,847,469 downwards.
TGTAAGCATTGGGCTCCTCAAAGTGACCAGAAAAAAACCTTTTAAACCTTTTGAGAAGCCCATAAAAACAAACATTTTTATACATGTGCTTTTAGAAAAACCCATGTATTCCATTAGCAGGTTACAGAATTTAGATTCCTAGAATGCACAAGAGGACAAATTCTAGACAGCAAAACCAAAGTCATAATTTTCATGGATTGCCTTCAGCCCAAAGTAGAAAATATGCCAACTGCATGACTGCATTAGCATATCTTTAATTTACCAAAAAGAAGCAGCCATGGAGCTAAAACTGGAGCGTGATTTAAATTTGTTCTCATTCCCTGGAGTCAGGAGGACCATCACAGGATGAATCCAGGATTGTCGTTCTGCAGATAGAGGGTCCCTTTCATGGAAGATGCATTCACCTCATTTTGGGGGCAGGGGGGGTCTTACCTTCCTCCTGTTAGAGATGCTAGGCACAACTCAACTTGTATTGAAAATGGGCATCTTTGCATGGGAAGAACTAGGGGAAATCCTGTCATTTTACTTAATCTGTCCTTTTCTGTAGTGGCTGTTCTGATCTTGCTTTAATCTAGACTCTAGCTCTTTCTACACTGATATTTCTTAAGTTATTGGTGCCAGTTTCTCTTTCTTCTGGCATTGTCTCTCTTGAACCTTCTAAACCTTTATCATAGCTTTCTTCCTAAATGTCAGAGGCTGTGAAAGCCTTTGAGAATACATTCCTGTAATCTTTCTATATTTCTGTAATAAGCATTATTATTTTTCCTAGATAAGAAATCTTTGGTCAGGTCAGCAAAACCAGACTGAATCAGGGATGTTTGTGTGCTTCCAAGCAACCACCAGTGGCAAATGAGAAGCTCACTGGTTACCCACAAGACAGAGCCATCCATAGAGTCTTTATGTGCCATCAGATACTGGAATGTGTGTGTTTGTGGTTAAAACATTTTTAATGAAAGACACCCAGCAATTTGAATGAGGGAGATGAATGTTTGTTATTCTTTCTTATCTAGCATAGTTATTTTATTAAACAGTTTCTTCAGAAATGAGTTTGTGTGTGAGACACTGGGTGAATGACTGCATTCTGTTTGTATGGACTTTAACTAGCTAGGGCAGAATTAGTGTGCTAGGTTGTGTCTTCTCTCCCTTCCACTTTTGTTCCCCCCCCCCCCCCCGATCCTTATTTATTGTAATGCAGCTCTTGTGCAATGGCTGCAAGGGTGCATGTGGGCAGAAGTAAATCCTGCTGTTTGCTACAACCCGGAAACTGATGTTGGCCTTGCATAGCCTCCACCTGCACACCATCTCACAGCCTTTCATGTGTGCCTCATTTTGTGGGGATGGGTGTTTTCATGGAGATCCAGAAACACACAAACACATTCACAGACCCAAACAAAGATTGAGTCAAGAGTGTAACCAAAATAGCATAAGGCTGGTCAGGGACCTAGCTGTGTTCCCCATTCGGACATCAAGCAGGTTGGGGTCCTGCTTCACATCCCTCATAATAAATCAGGGTTTGGTTATACTTGCCATCCAGATATTCAAGGGGGCTGAAAGGTCCAGCATTCTCTTATCATGCTGGCCAAACAGAAGCCTATGGCAAGTCACAGCAGTTAATGCCAACAGAATCCTCCAGTTTCCCAACAACTGCTACTTAGAGGCATGCTTCATTTCCTGCCAACGGACAGTCTACAGTGTCCTACTGTTATATATCTCATGTATTTGGGTGCATGCATACAAAATGTACATGAAACAATTGACTAGAGTAGCAATCCAAACAGAAGTAAGCCACACTGGACTTACTTCCTATAAATATGTACAGGATTGCACTGCAAGTATTATTTAGATACAGAAAATCCCCCTTTTCAATTAACTTCTCTTATCAAAACTAGCAGGAGTTCATCTCTGAAAAGTCATGTAGTAAAAGGAACAGCAGTGACCTTAATTTGCCATAGAGATATTTGATGGGTAAGAGAAGCTGCTCTGCTAATATTGTTGAAGCCCTATATACTGCTTAATGAGTGAGAGGTCTTAAACCCAGAGGCACTGTGTTAATTACAAAGGGATGTTTAATGAAGAAGGCCATAATTATCTAACCTTGTCATCTATAGAATTAACAAGGCATGATAATGAAGGGAAGTCATAAAGCAAAGAAGGCACTTCCAAGTCAAATGTGCACATGCAGTTTTTCAATTAAAGAAAAAAAATCTCTGTGTGTGCATACACATTCTAAATACCTTATAATTTTGTTTATGTATACATGGAGCAATGATGAACATGAGCTAGAGGCTGAGTTTAAGAACCTCTAAAATGCCAGATGTTCACACATTTTGATTATTCTTGTTAATGCATTAATTAATGGGAGGTGAGAGGGAAAGTTAATCAGTTTAATCTGGAGAAATAAGCAGAGAGTTTACAGAATGAAGAGATGCAGATGAGAAAGACATCTTACACTGTGAACTGCTGTGTATGCACAAAACATAATTTCAAGTGAAATTTAACAGTGAGCCCATATGGCAAATGTTTCATTTATTCATGTTAAGAATTCAAAACAATTTTTTAAAAAGATGGCCGTATTCCAAAGCGGGCCTTTAGCACAGCAGCAGTAGCTTTGTATTCATCAACTTTACTGATGTGTTTGAGCTACAGATTTCCTCAGCACAGAGTTTTTGTTAAGACATCTTCCTTGGCAGCAAAATACTTAAGATATTTAAATTCAACACAGCATAAAGAAGTGTAAAGCACTGTTTCAGAAGGATCAAGTGTTCTTACAAATATATGCAAATACATACATATAACAAAGCAATTTACATGTACCCAAAGTCTCAAAGTGAGCATATTTGCTTTGATCAAAACTTATAATGGGTTTATCTGTAGGACATAAAAACAATGTCTGCCTTCAGGAAAATAGCAGTGGCTGTACACTGCTGAAGTAAGTCCCCTTTTCTTAGTTGCCATAGCTGCTTTTGAACACCATAAGGTTTGTCTAAACACTTCCATAGCGATCCTTTATCTTCCTGTATTTTTGCCAATGTGAAATATCTCTGTAGATTGCAAATTGGCATGCAGTGTTTATGAGTGAACATTAATTCCCCTCCCTAGAATGCTGTCAAGAATGTTGGGGGGAAAAAAACATTTATAAGAACGAATGGCTTGCAGTATTATTTGTAGACAATGTGCTGACATCTAAAATGGAACAGAATGAAGCATTAAAGGGAAGTTTAAAATTAGGACTAAAATAGTTATAAGAACTGATTATGGAAAGGCAACTTCCCAGTTTGACTCATACGCTAAAGCAAAACTTGTTTTGCCCCACTGTAATATTGTACAACTTCAATTTGATAAACTCCTAAGAACAGAATGTGTCCCACATTCTGATGGGCATGAACCGCCAGTGTTCTGGCTTCCCTGCCCTGCCTCCTCCAGGTGCTGCCTCTGAGCAGATGCCCACCAGCTGGGAAGGGCACCGAACCATCAAACGCCTGTTGTGGTGGTAAACAAACCAGCATGAACTGCTGAACCAGTGGTTTGTGCCCATCTCTAGTTTCACAAGTATTTGTTCATGATTGCATTACACTTATTTTGTGCTTAACCCAAAGCACTGGAAGTGAAAACATGCTGGCTATCCCACACCCCATTTTATCAAGAAGCCAATGTGCATGATTTTCTCCACCCTCCTTTTCACCTCACAACAATCCTGGCCTACAATTGAGCAGTCAACTCTGTGGCTGAACAGAAAATAGGACTTGAGTCTTCCTGGACTTGTTCTAACATTTTTATCACTATATTACTTTATTGTTCTGCAGGCCAGCTATTGCAATGGCTAGCCATTTCCTCTCCCCATTTCAATCTACCTTTTAATAATGATATGCATGTTCCACCAACCCATTCAATTTATATTTAGGTCACTACTTTAAGTTTTCTCTTCAAACAATTCAGGGAATAAATTGAGGGGTGTGTGTGTTCTAATTTGTCTCATTAAACATTGATGCTATGCTGTTTCAAAGCTACAGTGTGAGGATGGGAGGCAACAACATCTTACTTAAGCAAGTGTGTTCCTTTTGTTCTCCAGGCTTTGTCTCCTGGTGTCATTGAGAGGTGGCAATCCAACCTATTCCACTTATGATTCACTACTGCCCAATTTTAGCAGGCTACTTCTTCAGTGCCATTCCTCCTCCATTCCATTCTAGTGCCTGTTCACCTTCTGATATTGACATTGAAACTGGACCTCATGCCAATAAATGGACCCTGGGACACTTACATGCAGCAAAGGCAGGATTTGCACCTGGGCCTGGGAACCCATCCAGCAATGGGGAAAATAAAAGTGGATTAGAATCACAGGTTGGAAGGAGCTGTCCAGATCTTCAACACAAGACAGATTCAGAGCTGAGCAGATGGATGCAGAGTCTGCCCAAAGCAAGAAAAGTTGCAAGACATCACAGACAGATGGCATCTAACCAGAAGCAGTTCAGCTCCAGCACCAGAGGTCATCCAATGGACTTTTGAACATCAGGAAAGATTTGCAAGCAAAACATCTCCAAACTCAATTGTTGGTGTGTGTGTGTCAAGATGTGAAATTTTGTGTGTAGAGGGTGTTAAAACAATTAAAGGAGCTGTAGAAAAAGCAGCCTTGAAAATGAAAGTGCTTTTAAAAATAAGGCTTGAACTATAGTTTACTAAAATCACTGCAAAACAATTAGCCAGCTTTCTAGTCGAGCAAGGCCACTGTACAATAACACTCCTGACAGTTGGACGTGTTTTACAAATAACAACGCATAAACAAAAGAGAGGATCAAAAGCATATTGAAACAAGTAGAATGTATTTATGTTACAATGTGTTAATATGACTGGAAATAGTGTTTGCAGGCCTTATAACTTGCACTCTTTGTAACTACAATACCTTGGTGCTACAGTGCCTTGGTGTTACAGTATCTTGATGTGCCATAGCCTTTATTTTACAGGCCTTTGTTTCTCCAGGCTTCGCAAAATTTTAGTCAAAACAATGATGTTATCGTCATAGTGGCAACATGCCAGATTCTGAATTACAAGCCCTTGAATTACAATAGGTGCTCCAACAATAGAAATCCCTATTATTCCCCCCCGCCCTTCGTGCATCAAAGTGCTATAGCTTGCAGGTCCTGGAAAAGACAATTACAGAGCACTAGAGGCTATCTATAGCATTGCCATGCTATCCACAGAATGACCTTTTTCCAGGCTGAGACAGTCAGCTTAGATGGCAAATTTTGGGGGGGTGGCAGTCAGCACCCTGTGATGTTCTCCAACAACTTTCAGCCATTTACATGGACACCACCTTGTCCCTGAGGACCATCAGACAGATGGATAGAAGGAAGAGAAGCACCCCTGCCATCACCATCCTCCTTCTCCTTCTCTCCCTTCTGGTGACTGCTGCAGGAGTGGTGGGCAATGGGCAGAAGATGGCAGCATTTCCTGCCATGGGGGCAGAGGAGCTTTCAATAGTGATGTATCTAGCCTTACCCCTGCCCAATGAAAGAAATCCAGAGTTAGACCCTTTCTGATAGATGACAGTCCAGCTTTTGTCTGAAAACCTTTGGCAAAGAAGAGCCCACCCTGCCTTTCCACCACATAATTAGCCCCATCGTCAAATCTCTCCAACCACTGACAAGTTTATCCTCCTAATGTTCAAGCAAAAACACAGCTATCCGAAAGGAAGGGCACATTCTGATCAAGGCCAAGTAAGAGGGTCAGGAAATCAAATTCTGAGCACGCCCCAGTACAAGCAGCATGCTAGCCTGCTCTGATGAATTCCAATTGCACAAAGGCAGAAGTAGGTATATCAGCTTACAATATAACTCAATATAAATTAGTATACAGTGTTAAAAAGCATGAGCTCCATGATACAGATAACTGACTTAGAAGCCAGTTGGAATTTCATCAGTGTAGCTAAAGATTTAAAAAATCAGATCCAGTCCTGCCTTAACTGCCACTGACAACATCCAAAGAATAGATTAAGGTAGGGGGTCCCTTTTTGTGTTAGTAGCGGAAGTTCCACTTCCATGAGCCACGAGATGAATCTTCCTCATGTAGGTGCTGGTGCTTGCCTTCTAGTTTACCAGTACAATATCTGAAGGTGAATGTTATTTGATGTTATTTGATATAATGGCCTCAAGTTACAGGAAGTCAGATTTTGTCTGAATATCAGGAAAAAAACTTTCTGATTTTTTGAAGCAATACAACAATGGAACCAATTACCTTGGAAAATAGAGAGCCCTCCAACACTGGAGGCATTCAAGAGGGAGTTAGCCAATCATCTGTCAGATTAGATGCCTGCATTGAGCAAGGGATTGGACTCAACGTCCTTATAGGCCCCTTCCAATTCCATTATTCTATGATTTTATGACCCTGTATTGTACATATTTTCTACTGCATAAAAGCAGTTCATCTAAGATCTGACTAACCTTTTGTTATGCTGGAGGAAAAGTCCATCGTTCTTCCATTTTAGATGTTGTGATAAGGCAACATACAAGAAGGAACTCTGCTGATCTTACTGTAATGAAAAAGATGTTTCTTCTTATGCCCCTGTCCATAGATTTTTCAAGGGCACAAATTGGAGGTGGTACAGAGATGGAACAGTTAGAACTGAATTTTTCCCAGTGAGAGAAATATTAAACTTATTCTGGCATCTTTCAAATTGACGTATCTGTTTGAAATGCACGCCAGAAGAAAGCACTCAGCGGCAGGGACAAATAATTGCATATGCATAACTACTTTGCCATAGAGTTAATTGCAGTATGATAAAATAGAGGTAATGAATAGAAATAACTTCATTTTAATAATGTATGCAATGGACGCATACTACTCAATATGTATGTGCTCACATTACATCAGCAGAGTACAACTCTTTGCCATGCACCCACCATGCAGACTGTTGCTGTTGTTACTGTTATTTGTCATCAAGTCATTTCTGACTTATGGCAGACAGTTAGATTGCAAAAAATCAAGACCCACCTAGATACCTTTTTTGACTTCTCAGATCATATAACCTCTTCATAGCAACATATTAAAAATTGGGAAATAACAATAAGGAGGAAAAGACTGCTATATTATTTGCTGTCATCAAGGATGTACATCAATGCTGTCATTCTGACCTCAGTCAAGTATTCCAGAAATTCGATAACTGGGTTACCGACAACATTTCCTGACAGCTCTGACACTTCCATTTTCACTTCTTCAGTGCTGAGGCTCCTTATCATTAGCATGGCTCCACTCTATAATTTGTGTTAAATGACTTCCATTGATGAGACTGAAGGAAATGGCTCCCAAACTTTTCATTTTGACCTTATAAAGTCATCTAATTGGCATGGAACCTTCAGGCTATTTGAGCTTCTACTGGACTTAAAAGCACTCATCAGAGCTACAAGATTGTACAAAGGGATATTTTAGACACTGCATATAAATGGTTCACACCCAGTGTAACTAACCACAAATTATGTTCTGATGTTAGAATGTCAGGAGTCATACTTCTATACATTCACAAATATATTCTCATTTTATAACTCTGCTTAGAAGCCTGCCTTTCCACCTTTTCGTCCCTCCCATTTAGGTGATATTTATGCATCACTACAAATATGGACAAAAAGAAGACATACAGTTTCATTAAAACGGAAAATGTGCCCCCCTCAACTCACCAAAGGGGCTGTGTTCGTCATCCAGAGGCGACTGCAGGTGACAGCATTGTGGCAGTGCCATTTTTGGAGGCTGCCAACTGTCTCCTTCCTGGGAGGCAGTGTGGCAGCACAGAGGATCATGGGGTAGCAGTCCCAGCCAACCAGGTTAGCGAGGGGGTGTTTTCTTCTCCCACAGGTGGTCCAGAATGGACAATTCAAATCTGGGCCATCTTTGGGGTTTCAAAAGGAGAAAGACACCAGCTCAAGCTGCCATTCAGTTTTGTTTTGTTTTTACCTTCTTTCACCCACCCTGCCTTTGTGCATTTGGTGTTTGATATTAGCATTTAAAAAGAGTTCTGTGTGTTCTGTCTTAGTTTTCTTGAAGGCAGTTGGAAGCATGAAGATGGATCAGACAGGTGCTTGGAAGTACCTCGGTTTGCGAACGCCTCAGTTTATGTAATTTTTGGTTTATGAACCGAAATCCATAAGAAATAAAGCCCCGGTTTTCGTTGTTTTCTTTTCTTTTTTTCACACTACGAAAAGGATTTTCCCAGGGCTCATTGCGCCTATAGAGCCACCCCTTTCGTAGCACAATTGGCATTTTGGTTTGTGAAATTTCCGTACTACGTAACATTGTGTAGAACAGATCCATTTCGCAAACCAAGGTACTACTGTAGTTGGATGGGGATAGAGTCAGGCAGGTGCTTGGAAGACTGAGGCTGAGAGAGAGAAAGAGAAGACCTTATCTTTGGCTATGCAGAAGCACCAGCCTTCACAATGGGCAGGTGCATCACTTACTGACCATGGTAGCAGAAAAGCATAGACTGCCCCTTGAGGCACTCTGAGAAACCTCTAGCCACAATTGTTTTGGCACTGCTGTTCTGCAGGGCCTAGACAAAGAGGACGATTAAAAAGAATGGCATAGGAAAAGAGTGGTCTATGACCAGAGAAACCCAGAATCAGAAGGACTCAGAGACCCAAGGGCAGCCCAATCATATCTCTGGTGCTAGAAGTCACTGCTTTCTTTCTTCTGTGTATATGTCCATGTTTAGTATGCAGCGGGTGTTGATTGACATGGACCTCATGTACTCTCACACCACTATGATTTCATTCCTTTTATTTCGTGCTTTGACTTAAAGAGAATTGAAGGGTATGACACAGTGACCTGAGCAATGTCATATCTCCTAATGACTTAACTGAGCTTTCATGTGTGGCCCCCACCCCCAGACTAAAACTGATGCTCTGCATTCTGCTACTGAGGGACTGTCTAAGGCAGCGATTCCATTGATTGTGGTACTGCTGTGGATCCGTTTGTCAAGTTCTTGGAATAAATTTGGTCATGCCTTAAACTCATCTGTGATAACACTTGATCATCCATTAAGCTATTCCATGTTCCAATAACTCTCTTTCTTTGGCTCTTAACATTTTCAGAGTAATCAAAGAGACAATTCATTCACGACATTAATATTTGCTCACTACAATGAGGAACTTGCAGCATCATAATTCACCTGAATTTCAAAGGCAGAGCATGTTCAGTACAATACCATTGACTAGTCATGCATGGGCTTGGACTTAATAAGACAAAACTGACTGTGCCCAAATAAGCTAAACTTACTTTGTCCAAATAAGATTCCTTCCTGAATTCTATTGGTTTTCAGACATTTACAAATGAGGGGTATACTTGAATTTGTTTCTTATATTTAAAAAAAGCTTGATTATGTTCCCCTTCTTCAGTTTCCTTTTTAAAAAAAAACTCTCCAACAAAACACAATGCCTCATATCTTGATAAAAATTATTGGACAGCTCACATGTTTGGCAACAGAGGTGCAATCAGAGACTAGCCCAAGTTACTATGTGAGCAATTCTAGGGCAATGATAACACAATACCTCTTGAGTGTCACAAAATTTTGAAATGATGCCAAATCCTGCTGGCGAACGATTATCATTATATGATTTTGCTGATGTCTGTGATTATTTTGAGAAAAAGAAACTAAATCCTATCTTCTCTATACATTTAAGAATTTGGGGGAGGGGAGGGACAGGGACAGTCACTTTATGCAATGCTTCTCTGTATTGCTTTCCTGAAGTTCTGAAAACTATGGACACAGGGCTAAATCCAGTTTGTCAGTCTTAGCTAGAATAGACACATAACTCCTTCTTAAAACAACAACCATGTAAATCCCACATGAATAGGTGGCAACCACATCTATTTTTCCAAGAAATAGATCCCAAACTAATATCTCTGTTGTTTTTGTGCTGTTCATGGATGTGTTTCTTCTAATAGCATTCCCTGGGTTTCAATGTTCAGGCACGCTGCTGCTGAAGCAACCTGAGGATCCTAATTTATTGGACACAAGTGCTTTAGTGTGCTTTCGGGGGGTTGTTTTTATTTCTTGTGTTTGGGTATGAAGGTGGGGGTATTTATTTGATATTGTGATGACTGTCCAGAGTAATGGTCCCACTAAGTCAGGTGGGATATGAATGAATGGATGGATGGATGGATGGATGGATGGATGGATGGATGGATGGATGGATGGATGGATGGATGGATGGATGGATAAATAAATAAATAAATAAATAAATAAATAAGAAAGAAAGAAAGAAATTAAGAAAGAAAGAGTGAAGTCGCACATGTCACATGACTAACATGCAACCTCTCATATCACACAACTGCACATTACTGCAGAATCAAAAGGATAATTAGCTGGATTATTAGTCAAATTGCAGAGCAACTATGGTTCACAGACTTGGAGCATAAGATGCTTTTGATTATCAGGCACAATGCCGTTTGCATCTGAGACTCCCCTGTTCCCTGTCAGTTTGGCTGCACTCCTCAGAGGACATTGTGAGGGACAGATGCTTCGTTTTAGCAACAATATGTTGTTGTGAACTATTATGCTTATCCTGCCAAGTATTTTATGCTGATTTGATCTTGAATTGGTAATTAAGATCCTTTAGATTTTCAAAATATATGCTTCACCAGGTTGATTGTAAGGGTTTCTCTCTGGCTCCAGGAAATGGTGTTCTGTTTTTTGATTCTCCCTGGAGGCATTGCTGTAGACTGCCATGATGAGTTTCAAAGTTTTCTGCAAGCCACTGGTTATTCCTACCATAGAAGAAAAGGGATCTTGAATGAGCACATTTAATGGGCACCATTTATGCAATAGGAGAAACCAGTGTTCTGGCAAACCAAAAACTGCAAGTCTGGGGCAAAAGAATTGACTCAGCATTGTTTTTACAAATGTTTACTAAAAAGGGATGTTGACTATTTGTATCCTGCCTATAGGGCTGTTTTTCTACTCAAACTCTTTCATTGTTCAGATAGGTTTTTATCACTCTGAGCTTCAAGCACAACCTTAAGCATATACTCGTAGGTTCAGCAAGAGAGAATATAGCCACAAGCCCTGTCTATCTGTCAAGAGGCCTATGGCACGAGGGATGCCACAGCAGAAATACCGTGTTCCCTTGTGCTCTTTTTCACATTGCCAAGAAGTTTGTAGCCCACAATAATTTAAGAATGAATTTTCAATTAGATAAATTATTTATGGGGTACCCAGGAAACATAATTTCTTGCTACCTTGTGGGAGATCTGCATTTGAAACACATGCGCTAGGGGGCTGCGGGGCCCAATCTTGTCACAGAGCTAGCAATAAATAATCAGCTGCATGTAGATGTGAATGCACGACCATCATGGCATCAATATTCATAAGGGTTTCACAGTAAAGCTCTGAGAGTGTCAGGGAGACAGTTAACTAGCATGCAACTGTTTAGGATGCAGGTTCAGTCATCAGCAGGTCTGAAACAGAATAGATGGCAGAACACAGATAGGCGTTAGAGGCAAAGACTGACTTTGCTCATTATTTTAATTCCAGCAGCAGCAGCAGCAGGGTTCAAGTGAAGCTAGAGCTTGCTTCGCTGCCATAAGAGATACAGAAATGGCAACCCTTATCTAAAAATGGGCATTTTCAAGCCATCACCAGAAGAAAAGATCTAACTGTTAGACAAATACCTGAGATTAGCTTGTATAGTACCTCACCCAGTGTCATTTTCATAAGAACGTTAATTTCTATAGTGGGACATCTGGTTTCACAGTGGGAAAGTGATGGATTCTCATCCTGGGAGACCTGTAATTTCAGGAAAACGGCCAGCAAGAAGTCCTGTTTCTCCTTCTGTGGTTATCGTTTTGAAGGGACATGAAGAAAATTAAATGTTGGGTATCCTGCCCTCCAGGACTGAGTCTGAAGGAGGAAAATGTTTCTTGACACCTGTTGCGCTGTGTAAAAAATCGTCACCTGAAAATAGACCGGGCACCAGTTCCTATCCAACTGACACAAATGAAGGATTATTGAAAGTTTGCTGGTCAAATTGGTGCCCTGGTCTTAGACAGCCTTCCGCATCCCCAGAAGCAAAATCAACACATACCATATACAGCCAATCTATCATCCATGAAGAGGCAAAATGAAGTTTAAGCATATACGAGCTGGCTGAAAGCCAATTGTATAGCTATGCAAATGATGTAACTTCTGGATATAAATTCTCCCATGTTAAACAATCACCATAAACATTATCAACTGCAGGTTGAGTCACACAACTTTGCATGCAACAGATAATGTCTGAGGTGAGTTCTCAAGGCAGTTTGCTTCCAGCATAACAAGGCAAGGGGATTTCAACCACCATCTGAATCTACCTCCTTGAGCAAAGAGGAGTGTTTCCCTTAGCAGACGTGTGTTTAGTCAGGAGTTTCATTTAAACTCATTGAGGATGATATTGCTGTAGAGTTAGACAGCAGCTCAGGTGCCCTGTCATCCAACGTCTCGCTGATGTAAGAAAGTCACAGCTGAAGCATTCTGGCAGTGGGAACAGGCCCTCAGACAGCCCCTTTCCAGGACACTTTAGCTTGCATTTCCTGTTTTGGCAAGGGGTTAGACTTGATGACTCTGGGGGTGGTTTGGTTTGCTCCAGTGATTATGTTGTGTGATTGCTGGAAGAAAAGAGCAAACCAACTGGGCACCACTAATGCCCATCTGAACACCATCTAAACGGAATGAGAAAAGAAAGAAAAAGTTTTTTTCCAGAATGGAGAAGGCTATCTAAGTATTGACACAAGTCTTTCACTTTGCTTTGCAACTTTGCAAACCATCTGGCACAGCTGGTGCAAGACAATGCAGCACATAGCGCATGGTGATCTCATCTGAGCCCTCCCTGGCATCTCTGTGGTTAGAGAGTATAGGGAGGCTCTTGAGCTTCATTGGGCTTCAGTTTTCACTCCCCATCTCAGTGCTAGGAATTCAGTGTAGAGTTCCCCTTTCTTCCATTCAAATTGAAGGGTCTCTTTTTGACCCTACAAATCCCAAATGGAGTAAGAAGGGACTGTTGGTGTGTTGCTTCACCTTGGAGATGACAAACAGCTATTTGCCCTGCCCTGTTGCCACCCCAAAATTGAACAAATTGAACACAATTGATTTGGTCCAGTTTTGCACCATTGTCTGAAGAAGGTGTACATGCCTAGTGAGTATCATCAAAGTGTCATCCAGCAGTGTCCATATCTGTGAGGCCTTCGAGATGTGGTGGTGCTAGTCTACATCAATCATCAGTTGACATCAAGTTTTCTATAAATGCTCCCGTGCACTTTGCCAGCCTGACGGACACAAAGAAAAACAAGAGAAGTTCTGGAAGGAACCTGCTAAAGCTGTTAGTGAAAACTGATTATGCTTTATGTAAGAGAGGAAAGAGTACAGAATATGTTCCATTTATTTATACAATGATTTTCCCCCCCTGTCCTATGATCTGCAGTTAGTTTATAAAAACACAAATCCTCTTATCTGTTATAAATGGGAAACAAAGGCTCTCACTAATCCAGGTGTTAAAACAGATTGCACTGCCGCCAATTAGATTGGACTCCGTGGCACAAGGTATTTCAGAAGAGAGAGAGAGAGAGATATACCTTAGGTAATAAAGTTTCATCCTGCTGTGAACATTCAAAAAGAAAAAAGAAAAAAGAAAAAAAATACAAGACCTTCTGTTTGCCATTGGAAAGCACTAAGACACAGTTAGTCTTTTTGTCATGCTGGTAGCAGATGATTTTGCAACCAGTAGGTGGGAATAATGGGGTGAATGGCTTCCAAAATAAAAAAAACACCAGGGTTTTAACAGCGGAAGCAATCTGTTTTAATGATGAATGAACAAGTGGGGGAGGAAAGCTAAATCAGGTTGCCTTTTGGACTATCACACCCAGAATTGCCCACAGCATGAGCACTCCTTCACTCTGTGGGGAAGTCATGTCTGGTTGGGAAAGGACACACTAGCACTTTTTGGACAACCAGCAAGTCTAGATGGAATGCAAATGTGACAGGAGGAGCAGAATTATAGGATCTTGCTAGATGAAATGTTGATTTAATATCTAGAAACAGTGCACCTTTAAAAGGAAAAACATGTCTGTTTATTGTAACACAAGCTTGCCTCAATCCGCATTTGGCAAACCAGTTTGCTTTTGTTCTGTAATTGGTCAGCTGAGAGATAACTCATCTTTCTTGGCATGCCTCACACACACAGCATGGAAAGATTTATGTTGTCTGGGAAGGTAATATTGTAAAAAGAAGAAACATACTTTTGTCTTAACATGGAATCTAAGGACCATCCTGGCAGACTCCACTTCAACCAGTCTACAGACCCTATACCTATACAAGTTGTTTATCTATAGCCTTGCCTCTTGAATAGGAATCTTAACTTTAGGTATGATTCCTGATCATATGGACAGACCCCAGTTGTATGCTGTGTACTGAGGTAATGGAACCAGGCCCATATTGGTTTATGGTCAGGGGGGAACAGCACTACTCCGCTTTTTCTTCTTCTGTTACACTCAATGTGTGCTGAAAAGCCTCTCAATAACTTCTCAACAAGAGATCACTTTAATGCAGCAATGTGTAACAGGGAGGGTTACTTTAAAACAACAATATATGGGACATATTTAGTCACCTTTTTTACATATTGTTGTTCTCAATCTTTGAGAATTAAGCATTTTTTTAAAAAAACTTCCAGCTGAAAATAATTGCACTTTTAACAAAACTATGATTCTAGGTTTAAATGCAATGGATCCCAGTCTGTTTCTAGGTCCAGTTTGAGGCCATGGTTTTAAATTGTCACAGGTAGCTCTAGTGGCTTAGAACCAGCCTTCTGTCCTATGTGAAATATTGCCTTCTCCACCCTTACAATTTTCTTCAGTCAGGAAGTTATTTTTCAGATTAATTTGTCCATTCCTTCAGCAAGCCACAACACATCCCCTGGAATCACATCACAGTGTCCATTCCAGGCAGAGAATCGATATTCCACAAAATGGTCCAAAACAACATATTTTGGTAGGACAAAACAACAAAATTCACCTGTCTCGTCAGAAAAGAGATAACTGGTGCAAGGAGCCTCAGAAACAACATTCCAGTACACTTTCCAGGTGGAAAATCTAACAGTCCTGAATGGCAACTTCTGAATATCTAGCACCCATATAGCATGAGTTTTGGTCTGAAATAGGCACTGTAATGTGCCCCCTGTCACTTGTTGCACCACCCCATTTAGTTCCAATTGACTAGTGAATATGGTTCATTTGGCCCACTCAATAGTTGTGGATCTGAAATGCTATACAGAAAAGAAATGTTTGGCCCAGAAGCAGAAGCAGAAGTGGTCCCTGTGATTTGTTGTTAGTCACATTCCATCAGATAGGTTTGCTCAGGTACCAGAAGGTACCTGGGGTACCTTCTGGAATATCGAACTTTGGACAAGAAGAACCCTGGAATGCAGTTTGTTTTGACTTGATGCAGGAGGCTGGCTTTTACTATTGAGAAGTTACCATTCTGTACTTCCCCAAACCCCTGGAATATGGATTTTCAGCCCACAACAGGTATCAGACTGTAGTTACTGGTGATCTTGGGAGGTTTGCTGCATCAGCCCCCCTCTAGACACATGAGTCGTGAATTTGTTTGGTTTATCCTACTCAGAAGTTGCCATTCCAGGTTATTTTGCACCATATGCTTTTTCCATCTGGAATGGGCACCGGAATATAGTTTCTGGGATGTGTTCTGTCTTGTTGCATCCATTCCCTCTCATCTTATGAGACAGGTGAATTTTGTTGCTCTATCCTACTCAAAGGTTGCCATTCTGGACTGTCTTGTGGCACATTGATTTTCCAACCGGAACAGACAACGGAATATGCTTCCTAGGGAGACTTGCTGCATCAGTCCCCTATAGTCTGATGGGATGGCTGAATTTCATTGGCTTGGCCTTCTGGGCAGTTGTCATTCTGAACTGTTTTGTGCAAGACGGATTTTCTGCCCTGAATGGGTACTGCAGTGTGGTTCCAGGGCTCAGTCTCATCTAAAGCAAAAGCAAAGTGTGCTGCTTATATACCATCCCATGGTGCTTAAAGCACTCTCTGAGCAGTTTACAATGTAATTATGCAGGCTACACATTGCCTGCCCCCAAATGACCTGGGTACTCAATTTACCAACCTCAGAAGGATGCAAGGCTGAGTCAACCTTGAGCCGGCTACCTGAGCCTGATGGAAACAAACTCAGGTTGTGAGCAAGGTCTTGACTGCAGTACTGCAGTTTAACCATTGCACAACAATTTTACTCCTCTAATCCCAAATGTACTATGAATTTGGTTTGCTTATCCTATTCAGACAAGACAGGGGCATTCTGTTGCTCTCCAGCTGGTTTGGGGATCCTGATCTTCTTAGCAGCATCTGCATTAGAAAGTGCCAAGCATGGCATGTCCAAGATGGCATATGAAAGATAGAAAATACAAGCACACAATTAAAGCTTCACTTGTGCAAACATCGTTAAATAGGCTCTTAAGTCATTTTTTAAAAAGGGCCAGATAACCTAGAATTGAAATATGTTGTGAGAAAAAAAAATACTATAGCTGAATTTCAAGATAAGGCTGAAAGAACTCTTCCTGTTTTCATTGTCATCATCTTTGTTGCTGCTGCTGCTGTTTTAAATTGTTAGAAATTAATCTTTCATTCTATGTTTATAGCCCACCTTTTAGCTTTATTTATGGAGACCTCTGGAAAGGGAAGGAGCCAGAATTTCACTTTCATAAGAACTCAGTTCATGCAATTTCAGAAGAGTTAGTTCAGAGAAGGAAAAATGCTTTCGGCCTCCACTGTAAATTCTAGGTTGTAAATTATTTTAGACTTTTTTTCAGTAATCTGTCTGTGCTACATTAAAGGTTTATAGTTTTAAACCAGGGAGAAATGGAAGAAATGTCAAGATCACCATGTAAGCAAACAGGCTTAAGAAACTGTCCTGGAAATGTAATGAAAAATTCTGCAGGACTCTGTCTTTATTTATGTATCCTGGTATTGCAGAAACACTAAGAGTTACAACATAGCAGTGGCTCTGGGAAGAGATCAGGAAACTGGGCAGAAAATATAAAATGTATTCAGCTTCCTGTGAATTCCATGATTGTTTGTGTCACATTTCCCCACAATTCAGCAGAAAACTTTAGCATGCACAAGGTCTTGGACTCGATGAGGATGTACAGAGTGGGCTTATCGTGCAGGTGGATGAAACAAACAAAAAAGGAGCTAAAAAACTAGCTTGGGATTCAAGAAGATACAGATAGGCTGGAACACTGCATCAGAATTAATAAGCTGAGGTTCAACAGAAGCAAATGCCAAGACTTCTAGTCCAGCAGCGTGCTGAGCAGCTAACACAATACTGAACTGTGTTGAACAGCTGGAGTGCTATGTCCAGTTCTGGGCACCTGGTTTTAAGTTAGCGCATGCTCAGTAAAGCAAATAGGATAGTGAGGGGCCTGGAAATTAGATGATAAGGCCCAAGTCCTGTTAAGTAAATTGCACACCATTTTATTTTGTTAGGACTCTAGATCCCAGAGTTCTTCCAGAATTGCACTGGCAGAATTCTGGGAGTTCCAGCCCACAAACACACACATACATAACCTTCATTTCAGTCATCTAGACAAGGTTGAGGACACCTTCAAAGCCTTCTTCTAAGCCTTCATTTCTTGCTGCAATGCTTCCTAGAAGGAAAGCTACCTCAATGCTCGGTACTTCTAGAGGTGTCTCTTATAGAGCATTATATAATGACATAAAGGTTGGAAATCAACGTAATCAGAGACTGGGAAAAATAAAGTTTTCGACTATATATGCCAGAATAGAGATGGGCATGAAATGGGAAAATGACAGTTT
This sequence comes from Intellagama lesueurii, assembly GCA_037013535.1. Classification (NCBI taxonomy): domain Eukaryota; kingdom Metazoa; phylum Chordata; class Lepidosauria; order Squamata; family Agamidae; genus Intellagama; species Intellagama lesueurii. Next base: position 170,829,622 of record JBAJHW010000004.1, on the reverse strand, counting down.
GTGATGGTTTGTGGTTTGCCACCATTCACAAACTGTGGACTTTCACAAACTTCCTGATGAAACAAACGGTTTTGTGGTTCATGCAACCTCCTCACGGTGGGGAATGGACCTTGTGTGTTAGTTCTAAGATTGAAATGAAAAATATCAATTGTTTCCATTTGCTCCCCTCCCTTGCATTCTGTTTCCACGGTCAGACTGACTTCCATCAAGCTATTCTTCCAAAACAGAAAAGAGAGAAAAATCATTTAATTCTAAGTGGAGTTCACCAGTTCAAACTGTTTTCCTATTCATCAGTGAATTAGTCTGAGCATGACATTTGCAGACTCTTCACATTTTTAATGGCAACTCTTCCACGGCATAAAAGGAAAGAGGCAAGAGGGAGAATCCATGGAGGAAAGACATATCCTTCTAGAGTAAAGCAGGGACAGACAAATGGCAACTTCAATTAAGGGAGTCTGACAACAGGCCTGTTATAACCAAAGCTCATTCCCCCACCCCCAGCTCCACCGCCCTGCCTCCTCTCTCTCTTTTCGCTATGCACAGTGAACATCTTATCCTGCCAAATAATGAAAAGTGAAAAGAAATGAGTGAGGCTTCAAATGTCACATTTTGTACTTCCTGATTGACCTTTTAAAAAGATTATGTGAGCATCTACACTCGGGACTGATGCGTGGGAATTGGTCTCCCATGTAGCTTCTCTAGAGATGAATGCCTGATTAGAAGACAAAACTATGATCCCATTCTCAGCTATATTCAAGGAACGTAGCAGCCTCCCATTATGTTTCCACCTACAACCATCTTCCACGGATTCAAGTGTGTACGACTGGGAGAAGAGCATAGGGTCAACCTATGTCCCTTGTTGTCCACTGGCACATCCAAAACATTCCTATGCGCATAAAAGCAATTTTTTTTAAAAAAAAACCACCCTAGACACACTGAAATTTGGTGTGATCCGGCTGGTGCTTAAAAGATCCTTATCTTCCGTACAATCTATTTTAAGTCTTGGTACTCATCCACAGAGGCAGGACAAAGAGCTATTTTGCATCTCAATGAATCATCCCAAAAAAGATTGCATGTCCCTAGCCCTGTGCCAGAAAGATACGGTCCAACTCTTGAAGGGGAAGGATGGATCATTTTATGCAGAAACACAAATGGAGGAAGTCTTTCTTTTCCATGCCAAACAGTGCTATCAGGGAACCATATATCATAACTATATGCCAATGTGGACAGGCTCAGACACAATTCCTGCCATGAACACCTACAGTTCAATCTGTCCACTGCAGAGCAGAGATTAGAATGTTATTTAAAAAAAAAAAACAGACTTGTGTTAATAATTAGTTTCTAATTTTATCATCATTTTGTGCAATGTTAACATGTGGCACTTCTGCTACCAACATACCAGAAAAATGCCAGGAAATACTCTCTGATTCCCTCTAGAGACCAGCTCGAATACTGCACTTTGAAAAGTCTTGAATGCAAGGACTTGAAACAATGCTCCACTTTTCACTCAAAATCAATAACCAAATGGAATGAAACTTGAAAAATTCCTGTAAAAATGTCTTTAACCTGGCTTTATTTATTTATTTATTTATTTATTTTATTAAACTTATACCCCGCCCAATTAGACAACGTCTACTCTGGGCGGCTTACAATAGAAATAGCATAAAAACAATTAAAAGCAGCAATTTAAAACAACAATAATGATATCGTTCAAGATGGAAAGATAAAAATCAAAGTGGAAAAGTAAAACAGAAAATAAAGATAGAAAAGTAAAAATCAAGTAGTGACAGGAGGGAAGGCCTGCCTAAAGAGCCAGGTCTTAAGTTGACTCTTAAAAACACCCAGCGAGGGAGCCAGACAGGTCTCTGATGGGAGACTGTTCCAGAGTCGAGGTGCCACTGCTGAGAAGGCCCAGTTTCTTGTTCTTTCTTTCCGGGCCTCCCTCGGCGTTAGGCCCCTCAACTGTCTTTCCTGGCTATAACGAGTGATTCAAGTAGATCTAGGTGGGAAAAGGCGTTCCGGTAGGTATCGAGGTCCTAAACCGTTTAGGGCTTTATAAGTCATCATTAGCACTTTGAAATCAATGCAGAAACGAACAGGCAGCCAATGCAAGGCAGCCAGAGTGGGAGAAATATGCTGATGTTTTCTCATCCCACTAAGAAGTCTGGCCACTGCATTCTGCACCATTTGAAGCTTCCGCATCAATCTCAAAGGTAGCCCCACATAGAGAGCATTGAAGTGGTCTAATCTCGAGATTACAAGCGCATGGACCAAGGTGGTAAGCGCCCCACCATCAAGATAGGGACACAGCTGGGCAATCCACCACAGATGGAAGTAGGCGGAGCGGACCACTGACACCACCTGGGTTTCCATAGTGAGCGCCGGATCCAGATGGACCCCCAAGCTGCAAACCTCACTCTTCGCGGTGAGAGTCACCCCCCCAAAAGAGAGGGAGTTTCCCAAACCACCAATGGAGGGGCCGCCGACCCTCAGGACCTCCGTCTTGTCCGGGTTCAGCCTCAGCCCATTCACCTGCATCCATTGCAGTACAGCCTCCAGACAGCGCTGAAGGGACAGAACGGCATCCACTGAGGTAGGTGAAAAGGAGATGTAGAGCTGAGTGTCATCAGCGTACTGATGGCACGAAGCCCCACACCCCCTGATATGAGCCCAGTGGTCTCATATAGATATTAAACAGCATTGGGGAGATAATCGAGCCCTGCGGAACCCCACAATTGAGACTCCATGGGGCCAAGACACTCTCCCCAAGCTGTACTCTCTGAGGGCGGTCCTCCAAGAAGGATCGGAGCCAGGCAAGCGCCAGCCCACCGATTCCCAACTCGGAGAGCCTCCCCAGGAGGATACCGTGATCGACGGTATCGAAGGCAGCTGAGATATCGAGGAGGACCAACAAGGACATTTTGCCCCCGTCAGCCTCCGTCAGCAGGTCATCCAACAGTGCGACCAATGCTGTTTCTGTGCCATGGCGTGGCCTGAAGCCTGACTGGAACGGATCCAGGGCATTGGTTTCATCCAAAACAGCCTGAAGCTGGTCAGCCACCACCCTCTCCACCACTTTACTAAGGAAAGAAACATTGGCGACGGGCCTATAATTGCCAATATCATCCGCCACCAAACTTGGTTTCTTCCTAATGGGCCTAATGAGTGTCTCCTTGAGAGCGAGGGGAACCTTACCCTCCTGGAGAGACCCATTAATTATTGCTGTGGCCCATTCGATTGTTATAGGCCTGGATGCTTTGATCAGCCAGGCCGGGCAAGGGTCAAGAGAGGAAGTGGTGGCCCGACAGCGATCAAGCACTTTGTCCACCATATCTGGTGTCACAGGCTGAAAGAATTCAAATCTCACCAGGCAAGGCGGAGCGCTGGACATCTCTGCTCAATCCACTGTATTCAAAAAAGGAGAGAGCTCCCGGTGGATGGCCTCCACTTTAGATTTAAAAAATGCTGCAAATTGGTCAGGTGAAATACTAGTAGGAGGCCCATCACTTCGACCAATTCCGGAGAGATCGCGAACTATACGGAAAAGTTCCGCCTGCTGATTTGAAGCTTCGCTTATCCGGTTAGCGAAGTGCGCTCGACTAGCAGCCCTCACCTTAGCAAGGTAATGGTTAGTCGTGATCCTGACAGCTTTCCGATTATAATCCGTCGGGTCCCATCTCCAATTGCACTCTAGCCTTCTCCTGTTTCGCTTCATAGCTCGCAGCTCCTGGTTAAACCAGGACGCAGGCCGAGCTCTGCGCCGGAGAGGGTGTTTAGGAGCAATCGTGTCTACAGCCCTGGTGGCGGCAGCAAGCCAGCCGTCAACCAGAGCCTCGACAGGAGCACCAGTCAGATCAGCCGGAATCCCTCTCATGGAATCCTGGAATCCTAAAGGATTCAGTAGCCTTCGAGGGCAGACCATTACAATAGGTCCATGCTCCCTGCGGGGAGGGAGAGCCACTGAGAGGTTACATTTTATTAGGTGGTGATCCGACCATGACAAGGGAACTGACACAAGGTCAGTCACCATCAGACCACACTCACTCTGCTCAGTGGAGAACACTAGGTCTAACGTGTGACCGCCCACGTGGGTGGGGCCTTTAACATGTTGGGACATGTCCAAGGAAGCCATGGTTTCCAAGAACTCAAGAGCTAGACCAGAAATCTCTGCCTCCACATGGATGTTGAAATCACCCAAGACCAAAAGCCTCAGGGATTCCAACAGTGCCGCAGAGACAAAGTCCGCCAGCTCCGGTAAGGAAATGGCTGGGTCACGGGGAGCGCGGTAACCCAGCAAGATCTCAATACCATCCCTGGCCCCAATCGACACATGGAGGGCCTCCAGACCCGGCTTCGCCACCATGGAGCGCCTAATAACCTCCAGAGTATTTCTATAAATAATGGCTACTCCCCCCCCCCCCGCCCCTCCAGTCTACCCTGGTGCTGGACAGCATAACCGGGAGGACAGGCAAGGGTCAAGGGAACATACCCTTCCCCGCCCATCCAAGTTTCGGTTATGCATGCCAGGTCTGCATCCTCCTCCAGAATAAGATCTTGAATAATCTGGGATTTATTGGACACAGACCTGGCATTCAACAGCACCAGATTTAGAGTGGAGGGCCAGCTGATCTGACTACCTCAAGACTGGCGGTTGGTTACCGTGCCAGAACAGTGAACAGCCTGTTCAAGCATCTGTTCACCGTTCTTCTAAAACGAGTGGGAACTGTGCCGTCGCCATATCTCCCTCTACCCGTAATCACTCGGATGTTCAAAGAGCCCCCGCTGGGGGGGCAAGCCTTCCACTCCATATCAAAAAAAGAAAAAAAAGAAAAATGCACCAAATTAATACAGTTAAACAATACAGTGATAACAAAGCTAACAAAATTGATCCAAGCATAAAATAATAATACACTTTTAAATTAAACAATTATCAATTATCAAATTAGGCAATTTAAAATAAAACTTTAAGTATAAAAGTATACATTTGTTTCGAAGAATGAATGAGGCAAAAGAAACAAAATAAAGCGAACTAGAATAAAGTAAATAACATAAGACAAAATAAAATAAAATTAAAAATAAAGGATATAAAGAAAACAAGCCCAAGATTTCCCCCCCACACACACAGTTGGTCCTGTCCTGTTGCACCCCGACTGTAGATCTTATTTTTCCCAAAGAGGTTGTTGGCATTAAGTTTAAGTTTGTGGGAGCAGAGATTGCAAACAAAGCGCTCAAGAGCAAAGCATGGTCCAATAATAGAAGGAGGGGTGGGAATAGCAGGAGAATTGATAGTAAAAATGGCACTACCGTTACCATTCTCCACGGCGGGAGGACAGATGAACATAGTAGTTAGCAGAGCCCCACAACGAGCCTCCCAGCTCCAAACGGGGCCCCGCATCGAGTCTCCCAGCTCCCGGCTCCTAGCAGAGTCTCACAGTGAGCCTCCCAACTCTAAGACTCCACCAACCCTCTTCGGCACTTCTCAGTCCCTCAGCGCCGGGTTCACCAAGCTTCGCGGGGGAACTCCTCCGAGCTTTTCCAGCGAGCCCCTCCAATATTTCCAGCGAGTTTTTCCGGTGAGTTTTCTGAGCCAGTGAGTTCTTCCAAGCCACGCCGCACTGGGCCATGTCTCTCGTACCCCCATCGCCGGCTCACCGAGCCTTGTGGAACCTTATGGAGTCAGACTCTTCCAAGCCCCGCAGCGCGGGGTTCTTCCGAGCCTCACAAACCAGGCTCCAACCGAACTTCGCAACGCTGGGCTCCGCCTCACAACACCAGCCGCTCCAAGCAACCTCTCCTCCCGTTCTCCAAACCACCACAAAGAACCTTCAGCCAGCTTCCAAACGGTCCAGCAACCACCAGGGTGTTCACCAAGTGAGGGAGAACAGTTCAAAAAGTGAGAAAAACAAAATAGCAAGGAACAAATAAAAAAGAAAAAGAAAAAAAACAGACCGAAGTGGCGGGGGAAAGCGCTCCCGACCAGCTACCGGTCCGCCATCTTGAATAAAGCCTTTGGCTTTGGGTACAACTGTTGGTTACATTTGGTCTAACTGCATTGCTTCCAATTGTTTGACATAGAACCATAAAATAATGAAGTTGGAAGGGGCTTATAGGCCCATTGAGTCCAACCCCCTGTTCAATGCAGGAATACAAATCAAAGGATATCTGCCAGGCGGTTGTCTAAATTTCTCTTGAATGCCTCCAGTGTTGGAGCACTCACCACCTCTCAGTGTAATTGGTTCCATTGCCATACTGCTCTAACAGTTAGGAAGTTTTTTCTGATATTCAACCAAAATCTGGCTTCCTGTAACTTAAGTCCATTGTTGTGTGTCTTGCATTCTGGGATGATTGAGAACTGATCCTGCCTCTCTTCTGTATGACAGTCTTTCAAGTATTTGAAAAGTTTTATCATATCTCCGCGCAGTATCCTTTTCTCAAGGCTAATAAACATGGCCAATTTTTAAAGTCTTTCCTCATAAAGCTTGGTTTCCAGGCCCCTGAGTTGTTGCCCTCCTCTGAACTTGTTCCAATTTGTCAGAATCCTTTTTGAAGTGCAGTGTCCAGAACAGACATAAGAGCTTTTTAATCTTGGCAAGGAGAAAACATCCGGCTGAGTTTCGATTATGACAACCTATTTTTGTCTACCAAGCCACAAACTTGGGCTGCTGGACTCTGTCCCCAGTATCTCAGGAATAATTTTCTATGAAATGACAGAAGCATGATATTTGCATGGGTGCACCAGACCTTCCTGTTGATAACCTCTGTCTAAGCATTTAATTATAGGTATAAGGATTTTTTTAAAAATTCTTTCTTTCTGTAGAAAGTGCCAAAATTTACCTCCCAGTGTAAAAACTGAGGAGATAAGCTCCTGGCCAGAGTATTGCTTCTGTTCATTCCCCCTGTTCCTTACAGCTCTTGAACCAAATCTTATGACCTTCTTAAATAATTTCAGAGCTAGAAAGATCAGGGTTGATAGAAGAATATTGGCTACGCAGCTCTGAACTGTGCATTTCAGCTTAAGGGAACACATCAGGAAGTTTTGGGAAAGCATTCTGTGTGAGCCCAAGGCTGCTCAAGGGCAGCTGTAACACATTCTTGTGCTGTTTACTCCATTGTTCTCTTAGCACATTTAAGACCCTATACCGTGATATGGCAGGTCTTCTAGCTCTCACCTTCCCTTGGTGAGAAAAGAAAAGCACTCCATAGCTTTACAATTCTCCCCAAAGGCAAAATGTTTCAGCAAATTGTGTAAGGATACACCAGCTTCTCTTTTTTCAATATTCAGTTTGGGAGGGTGTCCATTCCTCACTTACTCTTTCGTCTCTGCGGACGCACCACAGTATAACTGTGATAGGCTGGCCTTGCTACAATAGCTGAAACCTCCGGTGTTCTTAAATGGACAGGAACAGGTTGCACTTTCTTTAATTGGGAGGGTGATCAGATGGGCTATTTGGTTCACTTCCAATGAGGTCTGGTTCACCCTGTTTCCCAGAGACTACATGGGTTTTCAATAGGAGTGATCCGCCCTGCCCCTTTTACAAGCGACCCTGCTCCTTTCTGGCACACTGCCAGGGCTGCAGTTTATCTGGTGGGAGCACTCCTGATTATCCCATTCTGTAGCCAGTGTGGTTGGTTCACTCTCACCCCAATAGAGCTGTGGATGGTGTTACCTGAGGCGACAACCCTGTGATGTATTCTGTGTGTTGTGACATTGAAAGGGACGATAGAGAAACTCTCTCCTCTGTTTTCATCTTTTAAAAACAGTATTTCCCTTTTTTCAAAAAAAAAATATTTTATAGGTTAGGTGTAGGGATAGGGGACAGGGGACATGGGATAAACAGGGGTTGTAAATCAACATTAACATTTTACAATACTCATTCTTATCTATTACCTTTCAAAGATACATAAGTTTCCGGTGTAACTTATTTATAATACATATTCTATTTCTAAATTAATCTTAGGCTTTCAATTATCAAATATTAATTTGCATTCTATTTCTAAGCCAATCATAAAATTTATGCCAACAATCTTCATGATTCATCTTTCTTGTTGAGTCTAGCCATTCTGATAGTTTATCCATTTCTGCCGTATCCAGGATTTTTGCTATTAACTCCTCTTGTGATGGATTCTTCGAGTCTTTCCAATGTTTAGCAAAAAGAATTCTTGCAGCTGTCAAGATATGGATGGCTAAATATTTTTTTCATTGGATCTATTGATTCCGGGATTATATTTAGAAGAAAAAATTCAGGGGTTACAGTTATCTGAATCTCTAGAACCTCTTGCAAAAGCATTTCAACCCTTTTTGAATATTTTTGGGCTTTCCCTCATGACCACCACATATGATAAAAAGAACCTTCTTTTTGTTTACATCTCCAACAAAGATTTGAAATTTTAACATCCATTTTGGCTAGTTTTGTGGGAGTTATATACCATCTATAAAACATTTTTATATATTTTCTTTAAAAGCTACTGACTTAGTGAGTTTTATGTTATTTTTCCATATTTGTTCCCACTACAGTGGTGCCTCGACTTACGAACTTAATCCGTCCCAGAAGATGTTCGTAAGTGGAAATGCTCGTAAGTTGAAGCACCATTTCCCATTGAAATGCATGGGAATGCGATTAATCTGTTCCAGCATTTCAAAAAAATACCAAAAAAAAAAATTAAAATAAAAACAGAACAGTTTTAAAAAAGCAAAAAGCAGCACCTTCCCCCGCTGCCTCTGCCGCTGCTGCTGCGGGAGGTGAGCCACCGGACCATGCCGGCCGGGCTCTGCCTCCCAGACCATGCCGGCGACAGAGGCAGCAGGGACGAACCCAGCGCCGGGAGGCAGAGCCCAGCCAGCATGGTCCGGCGGCTCGCCTCCCGCAGCGGCAGAGGCGGCAGTTTGAATTTCCTGCCTTTTCCCCCTGCCTTTTTTCGTTCGTAAGTGGAAGCTCCGCTCGCAAGTCGAAGCAAAATTTTGCGAGCGGAGCTGTTCGTAAGTCAAAATGTTCGTAGGTAGGGGCGTTCGTAAATCGAGGCACCACTGTAATCCAAACTTAGATATAATCTGATCAAGTTCTTTAAATATTGATTGTTTCAGAATCACTGGAATGTTTTGGAATAAGGTCAACTTTGGTAGAATATTCATTTTGACTGTTGCAATTCTGCCCATCATTGTTAATTGTAGATTTCCCCGTCTAGTCAAGTCTTTCTTTATTTCTTCCATCAATTTCAGATAATTATCTTTCATTAAGGTACTTGGTTTTTTTGGGGGGGAGGGGGGGGTTGTACAGTTTATTCCAAGATATTTTACTTTCTTTCCCTCCTGGAAATTTGTGAGATTCAAGAGTCATCGTTGCATGTTTTTGGATAAAATTATTGTCTTTCTATGATTTATTTTCAGGCCTGCCATTTTTCCAAACTTTTAATTCTTTCATAAGTGCTTTAGTTGATTCTTGTGGATCTTCCACCACTGCGAGTAAATAATCTGTGAAGGCCTGTACTTTAAATGCCTCTAATTTTGAGCCCTTTAATTTTACCAGAAATTCTTATCTGATGCATTAGAATTTCAATTACTATCAAAAAGAGCAGTATTTCCCTAACTAGTGCTGAACAATTTTAATATACTGGAGGTGTCTTTTGGAACAATATGTATAATATGTATACCATTGCTGTAGCACCATGTCATTTACTTTCTTTAACAAAAGAAGGGGGAAGTTGTCATAGCCCACCGAATGAAAAAAGGTGAGGGAGGGGACAGAGATGAGAGCATCACTAATTGAAAGGGGGACAAAATGGAGCAATCCAAAGAGCTGTCTGGATCCTTCTTGTGGAAGAAGAAACATCTCCTGTGTGAAAGGGAAGATCACTCAAGTGCAAGATAAAATAGATCACACTAAATATAAGAACTCTTAAAGCATGAACCTGGTTGCTCCAACATCCCCCATCTGGTCATCCCCTGAGTGAACATGCAGAGTTCTAGCAGAAACCACTGCTCAAGAACAGTGGTTCCCAACCTTGAGTCCCAGTTGTTTTTGGACCAGAAGTCATGACCACTTGCTGTGCTGGCCAGGATTTCTGGGAGTTGCAGTCCAAGAACATCTGGGGGCCCAAGTTTGGGAACCACTGCTCTAGAATACAAAGTATTCTGCACCCCCCAAAACTCATTTCATGTTATAACCTTGTACCTGATTTCTAAACCAGCTAAGAGATTCAGAAATTCAGTAGAAATGCTAAAAGTGAAAGGATAAAGCTTATCCTTGCAGACAGACGATGCTGGACCAGTAAAACACATGCAGTTGACTTCAAAGCTTTAGTCTGATGTAGAAAACCAGATATATTGGAACATGCAATAAGAAAAGAGGTGCCATTATTGTTATAATTGCTCCTGTCTTTGTACGATATTAATGTGTTGCACTGTCACTACCAGAGTGTCACAGCAAAATGCAGAAAATTTCTCTCTAGGACTCTATAGTGGCCAACTCTGATACTGTGCCTTCAAAAGGCTTACCAAATACATGAGATGAAACACTTCCTTTCCCACTTATGACAAGGATGTAAAACTTGAAACGTTTCTGCCACAATGCCATAAACTGCCTGTTTAAAGTAATTTTGAAAGAAACGAGGAGCTGTTACTTGTTACACTAAACAGCAAAATTGCAACTACTCATTACATCTGAAATATAATGTACTTACGCCCTCATTAAACTTGTGAAAGATAGTGTAGCCAGACGCTCTAAACTCTCACTTGCCTTATACTTGGATGCAAGCATGAGGAACTGGAAAATGTGTGCAAATTACATGAACATTCAGAAGTAAAAATAGCACTTTTATCTCATTGTTGCCTGGGAAAAGGAATCTTGTAGAGGCTTGAAAAGTTTTGTCAAAAGAGCTTGTTGAACAAGGAAGGTAGGAAGTATCCTTTAATAATAATTGTGTGCTATCAATTCAATTCTGACTTATGGTGACCCTTTTCAGAGTTTTCTAGATAGAGAGTACTCAGAAGTTGTTTACCTTCCCTTCTTCTGGGGGCAGCCTGGGTCTGTGCAGCTTGCCCAAGGCCACACAAGCAGGCTCTTTTGGTGTGCACAGTGAGAAACTGAACTCCCAACCTCTGGCTCCACAGTCAGATGCTTAACTCACTGAGCGATCCAGCCAGCAAAGTACATCCCTACTATTTATACCCCTACTATTGTGAGCAGCCAATCACTGCCTCACCCATTAATTACAACAAAAAGCAAACAAATATGTGTTCCCATGTGGAATCTGGGGAGATGAACAGAAATACATTTACTGAAATAGTATTCCATGGATTAAAACGGGGGGGGGGGGGGATTGCATGCAGGGTTTAAAAAATGGCCAGAATAATCAGATTTCAATCCCTAATTCTCAAGGTGCATTAATAATGCAAATTTCTGCCTGTTCTTAGCAACGAATCTTATTAAGAGACAGCTGTTTGGACTGAAAATAAATTTGGACTATTGATATTTTTATCCCCCAAAACATGAAGAAAAGCATGAATTAAACCCCCCTAAAGCCAAAGTGAGTCCAGAACACCAGGGGCTGGAGTTTGGCTCCCTGCTATGTCTCACAGGAGAAGAACTAGCCTGTGTAGCATTGGGCAAGCCCTACAGTCCTAGAGCACCACCAGAAGAAGGGAATGGTAAACCATTTCTGAATAGTCTATATCTAGAAACCTTTGGAAAAGGGTTGTCATAAGTTAGAACAAACTTCACAGCTCATCCTTACCTCCTCCTCCTCCTTCTGCTGCTGCTTCTCCTCCACCTCCTCCTCTATTAAAGCTAGGGTGAGCAACATGTGAGCCCTCAGTGGCCCAGAAATGGTCCCTCTTCACAAAGGCTCAACTTCCAATGTTTTAAAATCATGTTTTGATCAAAATACCCCACAGATCAAAGGAGGGTATCCTAGGAAGAATTTTGCTACATTAGCCCCTGCTCAGAAGCAATCCCCCCCCCCCCACACACACACACACGCCAGGAGAAATTGCTGCCTGCAGCCAAGTCAAAACTTAAACAAAATAGAAAGGAAAATATTTTGAGGTGGGGGGGCATGAGAGTGGGTGAGGCCCTCCAAAGTTTGGGGTGGGCATGTCTGGTCCCAAGATCTCTGAAATGTTCCCCTTCTTACCCTAAAACATACATTCTAAATATTTAGGTGGCATATGATGATTTGCCATATATGTGACTTCCAGGATACAGTGGTGCTTCCGAACTAGAGCTTCACTGAATAACAAATATATCATGCATCAGTTGGATTCTGTGCTGAGTTCTCAAAACAGCTTTGTCGAAAGTTGATAGTGTGTAGCATCCAGTTAAATCACTTCCTAAAGTCTTGGTAGGTGCAGTGATTAATAGTTTTTCCCTCCATTGCCTTCTCCTTCCATCCTCCCAGAAGAATGAAAACACAGGGAGATTTATGAAAATATTTTTGAAAAGGCTAGAAACTTTTTTTCTTGGCCTGCACAGATGTCGTTTCTGTCTGGCTAAAGGAAAAAGCTAACTTGTTGGCCCCCCTCTCATCTTGCTTTTTACAGAATCTAACTCAAGCATAGTCAGGCTTACAAACTCACTGCTCAGATCCTCGTGAGCTCTTTGTATACAGCATCAACCTAATACTAAGTCCTTTTCTCACAATTGGATATAAATGGTATAGATTTAAATATAAATGGTATATATTATTGATAAAACGTGAGCCACATGCCATCAACAGAGATAGTGGTGTTACTTTCGGTGATTGTTGGAAGTGCTTTGCTTTGTAAACTGGATAGACTTGGCCGGTTGCCCTTATATAATACTGGCCAGTGTGGGGTACTGGCTCTTTAATGTTAATTTGCCTGAGTTTGATCTGAATGTTTATCCAGCTGGTTTTGATTGCACCTTGTATTTAAGGTTAGCTTTGGTTTAGTTGATATTTTGCCTTCCCCGACAAAGATGGCATAGGATGCCATAAAAAGCTTGGACTATTTAAACAATAAACATGTATTGACACGACTGGAAACCCATGAGCTGTTTATGCAAGGTATAGATTTATTTTGTGGTTAATTGATACCATACTCTCATTGGTCACAACGGCACCTGTCAATCCAGGGATCCAACTGCTGAGTTAAAATATGGAGTTCAGCCATGGAACTGAAACTAGGATAGATGTGCGTGCTCACTGTCTCATCCGTGAACCTTGCCTGGGGAGGCTGGAAGTCCTGGAGGACTACTTGACGGAGTTCATTAGACAGCCTGGATTCTCAACATTAAGTTACAAAAAGGGAAAAGAAAAGAAAAAAGGAAGCCTTCTTCAGGCGTTTGGCAATTGTATCCTCAGTGGACAATGGGGATGCCCTCTACTTATGGCCTTCCTGAGTTTATTGAGATAATCTGAAGGAAAAAAGTGGACACGGTTAGATAGATTTACCTGAGCAGGAGATCTAAAAAGGCAGGTTTCCAAATTTTATGGAGCTTTATAGGATCAGGAACTAAAGTGGTTGCCTTGACAGGCAAATGCGCTGCTCCCCATTTCCTTTGAAAGTCCTAAGTTCCTCTGGCATAGCTCTTCCTCCTCTGGGTTATGTGTGTGGAGAAGCTGTCACCTCCTCCTGACTGAGCCAAAGCTACCCTGTCCCATTCTTCTACCTGGCACACAGCAGAAAGCATTCTGTTTCCATCACTTCCTTTTCTAAGGAAATGGAACATGCTGGGGGCATTCTCCCACCTTTACTGACCCCAGCCATTTCTGCAAAACCTGGCAGGTGCTCAGACTGAAGTGCAATAGCTAAGAGGCAGGCGTTGGGCTGTTGAGAGCAGCAAAGTCATGGGGAGGGGGTTCCACCTAACGCCATGAGTAATAGTAAGCACCCTGCCTTTTGACAGCCAACTGCTTCTCTGTGGTTCAGGTGGAGGGAGGATCACCTGTGGGCTAGGCAAGGCAGCCCTGCTCTGGCCAGTGATACCATGGCCTGCAGGAGCAATGGCTGCAAGAAGAGCAAGGCCATTACTTTTGGCATTGACCTTTTCCCTTCTGGCTAGCAAAGTAGGTATGGGTGTTGTGGCTATGAGATATATGCAGGGGATGATGTGGGAGGAGGTGCTCCATTTTCTGTTTCAAGCAACAGGATTGCTCAGGCTGTTCCTGAGAGCTTCATCACTATATTTAGATGTATGTAGCTCCATTTCCCCTTCCTAAACAATCCTAGTCAGAGTTATGCCCCTAATCCTAGCATTTTAGTGTTTTTATTTTAATTTCTTGTATTGCAGTTAACTCTGTGTAAGCTGCACTGCTGGAAACCAGCTGACAGGTGGAGTATAAGTCAGAGAAAACCCACTTTGCCCCTCCTTCTTGCTATAAATGCAGATTCTATTTATTTAATATGCTTCTACCACTTTACAAAGGCAAAGAAAAGAAAAAGAAAAATGGTACCACCACTTTAAGTGTTATAAGAGGCAAGCAGTCCAGCTGAGAGTCCCAAAAGCATCTGTAAAAAGAGGACCTGAAAAGCCATTAAGATATTATTTTCAAGGACTGTGTTCTTCAGTTGACTCAGCTTAACAGCATATCATTAAAATGAGGAACTGTAGCAAAATATGACCAACTCTGTCAGAATTGCTCTCGCTCCCGGGATTGCTTCCTTTAAGCAAAAGTGCATGGCTGACTCAGGAATACTTGCCAAAGAAAGTCCCCGTAAGTAATTCCTTTCCTCAAATAAACAAACAAGAATGTCCAGAGAATTTAGAAAGTAATGCAGAAAAAGGGCCAAACTGCCATAATGTCAGGGGTGGGGGAGGGATTTCCATCAACATGGGGAGGGGAGATATTGATAGATGTCATGGAGGGGAAACTTAGGCCTTTCCTGTCCTGCTGGTGGTCCTGAGAAAAATCCCTCTTCTGAAAAATATATTTCTTTTGAGGAAAATCTCGCATTGAAATTGCAGGTTAAATTCCCCTTCCATGTCAGCTGTGAGCCCAGTAATTATCATTCACTCCACCAACTGAAGCTATTCACATCTATAAAAATCTGTGCATGAAATGCATACATCTAGATCCAGCCCTGCAAATGTGGTTCTGCTGCTGTCTTATTTTTTAAAATCAAGCAAATCAATTCTTTTAAACTGCTGTCCATATCACATGGATTTAGTCATGGTGCTATGTTGCAGGAAGACGGGAGCAAACAAAGAGAAGAAATTGTCAAAATCTGTTAAAATTTCAAAATGGATAGCCATTATAATCTGTTACAGCAAAAACAAAAAGTTATTCAATACCTTACAAATTTGCCTCTGAAGTGGACTATATTCCATGAAAGCTCGTGCTGTAACAAGGTTTGTTAATTAGTAATAGAAAGTGCTTTGATAGTTTGCTGAGAAGCGTGATCACGAATCAGCATCTATTTGTTTGAGGATTTCTCTATTTCACGTCCCCTTCTTTTCTGCAACATGCTCAAACACTCTTGCTCTCCCTCCCACACACCTCAGCACCACTTTTCTTAAAACTACTTAATAGCTCATTGGTTTAGGTATCCACAGGTTGGGAGTTCAATTCCCCAATCTGCCTCCTTGATAGCGGCTGGACTCCCTGATCCATAGGGTCCCAGCTCTGCAGTTCTATGATGATTATGATGATGATGATGAAGGAGAAGGAGAAAATTCTCCAAGGTACATTACAAAAATTCATGCAATCCTATGCAAGTTTATTCATAGTTCAGTGATCTGAATGGAATTTATTCCCAGGAGCATAGGATTGTATCCTAAGTGAACTGTGAAAATAAAACTAAGTCTAGAGAACATCTAAGAACTTACAGACATAAACTAGATGGCATAATGGATTCTAGATGCTGCAGAATTCATACAAATGGAATTTCCATTTATGCAGAATTATAGTGACACATAATCATACAGTGAACGTTTTGGTGGCTCTAGAAAATAGAACTGTGTGACTTCTGTTGAAATGAATGGCAGAAGCTCAAAAATACGTAGTGAGCTCAGGCGATGACAGCATTTAGCTAATGGAAGCTCTACTAGATACGAAAGAGATCAGACAAACACCACATTTCATTAACTGGGAAATCAATTTTTCCCATGCCGTATATAGTTAATTAGCATTGTTTGAATGTACATGCTTCTGTGTATCACAGAGCAAACGGGGGGGGGGGGAATCAATGCTGAACCAATGGATACTACCCCATGTCCTTACTAGTGACAATACAAATTAAGGACCGTGGTATAAGCTAGAGTTTACTGTGGGTTCAAACAGGTGTGTTACTGAAGAAGAAAGAGGTGAAACTAGGCTGTCTCCAAGTGTCCAGATAGCACAGAAAGGAGTATGATGCCATGAAGTCATGAGTAATGGATGACCTAGAAGAGCATGAACAATAATAGCCAATGGTACAATGGGCAAAAAACTTTGGATACAATATTGATCTTGGAAAATGGCAAAAGCTGTGGACTAGAAACTATAAAATGACTATGGCATCATCATATAAAGAGAACTTATATAAAATGTTCTATAGATGGCATTTACCACCTGATAGACTAGCTAAAATGGTTCCTAATCGATCAAGTAAATGTTGGAAATGTCATAAAAAACCTGGAACTTACTATCACCTTTGGTGGACATGTGATAAAGCAAAAAGGTTTTGGGTAAAAATACATATATGGCTTGTAATATATTACATGTAAATTTTAAACCAGAATTTTTTCTATTAGGTATAATACCAGAAAATGTTGATAAGCAAAATGTATATTTAATTCTGCATATTTTAACAGCTGCAAGGATAATATTTGCACAGTACTGGAAGAGTGAAGAAGCACCTCCAGATGAAGAAATAATCAAGAAGATACTGGACTGTGCAGAAATGGACAGACTGACATTAAAAATCAAAGGGAAGGAAGATTCAGAATACTATCAAACTTGGAATCAGTTTTATCAATGGCTAGAAGCATGCTGTATAGAATAAGGACTTAATATGTATTGTAGCTGTATTAACAAATGATTATAAGCAGAACCCAGGAGACACAATGTTAAATAAGCACAGATAGATTTTCTAAATAATAATAATAATAATAAAACTTTGAATTAAAAAAAAAATAATAATAGCCATACTGAATCCTGCAAGGACTCCAGTCCCCGGGTTACATTTTGGGTTTTGATTTATGTTACACACCTCATTGTCGTGAAGTGTTTGTTATCTAAATGCTGACATACAAGTGGAAAGCATTCTATCTAATGAGGATGTGTACCTTTGTGAGGATCCCCTGGAGGTTGCCCTAAATGCAGTGCTCACTCGAATGAACTTTTTATGGTAATTAATACAAGCACTAAGTGCAGCCTGTTACTGAAGGAAAAATAAATAGAAATCAAAGAGGCACAGACACAATGGCTGGGGGAATATCTGGAAAAAGGCGGGAAGGAAGTATATTGAAGGACAGGTGCATAAAATAATAATTAAAAAGGAGGAAGTGGGTGATATAACAATGTAAAGTTGCATTTCTGTTTATATGAATGCCAGGAGAGGAGAAATTGTGTCTCTTACACAGTCAATGTGTATGGAGACATGAGGTAAGCATTTATCTACCTCTAGCAAGATAAAACACATTTTTGAAGTGTCCCTAGCAAGTCTGTGCAACATGCCTGCACAAAATATCACACACACACTTTGTTAAGCATACCTATTGAGATACAGAAATCCAATCTGGGGAGGAAGGTAGGCTTATTGCCATTTACATTACATGGGTATCGTGCAAGTGCCTGCATTTGCTTGATTTGCTTGCTACTTTTGTATGTAGAAACAGATCTGCAGATCTGCTTTGCATTTTGCAAGGTGAGTCATTATCCATATTCAGAAGGTCCTTGAAAAACAGGGAATCTGTTCTTTTTTTCCTGCATGCACAGGCAAAATCATGTGGGGTCTCTTGTGCGGGACCTCATAGTTACATCTTTACCAAAAATTACAAGGCAAGGTTTAGTTGTTGGGTTAACTACGACCATGGTGGCAGGGCAGAATAAGACTTAGGCAAGTGCCTGTTCCAGGACCCTCTCCACCTTGGCAAGACAGCTCTATCCCAGATGAGAAACAGTGTATTATGCGGCTCTAGGCCTCCTGGCAATATCCTTTATGTGTTGAGGAAGACCTTCCCTAGTGACTATTTCCCAAACCCTACAGTGGCAGGTGGGTGATTCAGGTAAGGTACAAAATATCCTTTCCTTTTCTTTAGCCCTAAAACTCCAACAGTCCATTTTAGAGTAATCCACCATAACCACCCCTACCCCCATCCCCATATTTAGCTAGAAGTTTTCCTACTCTGTCCTCCACAACCAGCCTATTTAAGAAACACTGTCCTGGCAAGAACCAAGTATCCAGACAGTCCAATGTAGACTAGTTATACAACAACAACAACCCTGGGACCAATTAGGTCTCCAAGTAAACATTCCTACTCATTGCTGAAGTGACCTGTGGGACATACAGGCAACACATGACCAGAGCAGAACAGCAGGGGTGTGCATTTTGGATTTTTTTGGACTACAAATTCCATAATTCTGAGTCTGTCAGACTCTTACATTTCTGTACAACATCTTTGTCTTTAAATCAGGTCTTGTCACTGGAGTGGAGCAAGTCAGCAAAAACCAGTACAAGATTCACACATAACATTGGAAACACACCATATATACACAACAAACCATCTATATTTAGTGCAGTCTACTATTAGAATATGCCTTTGTGAATATGTGTATGTTAATCTCTCTTTTAAATCTTTAAAATTGCCTCACTGCTTATTTTAGTTTAACCCAGTGTGAAATAAGGTTCTCTTCCCATTAATTTTATTAACCATTTATGGACTATGCTAAATGATTTTTTATTACAGTTTTTCCAATGAACTGAAATGTCAAAATTATGTACAGCATTATTATACCTTTTTCCATAGTATTTACTTTAAAATAATGCACACACAAAGATGAATATTGAAAAAAAGCAGTTCAATATTGCTGCCCTCGATCATAGAACGATTTTTTAAAAAAAGAGACAAACAGTATTTTCTTTTACGATTTCCTGGAGGAAAAGCATTAATTCTCTAAGGCCAACTTTTCCAGTATGAACTCTCCAGATGTGTTTGACTTCCACATCATTCACAGCTGGTTGGGATTTGACAGATGGTTGTTTAACTTTCTCTTTAATGTTTAGGATGTTTCAGTCTTAACACATCCAGAGGGTTAGGCTTACCTAAGGACATAGGGACTTCACATGAGAATGTACCACATGGAGTTTTACAGTGGCTTGTTGAAGGTTTTCTATCTAAAAGATGTACACTACAGCAAAAATTATTACCTCAATTACTAGAATCCATTGTGATGTGATATATTTTGGCATGAGACACATATTTCACTCTGAGGTGATTTCAGTCTCGGTGTAAAATGCCAGTAGCTGAGTTCCTTGGGGACTAAATTACTTTAGACCTGTGAATGTCTGAAGCATCTGCTTGAATACAAGTGATGGCTGGTCACTGTTTCTATGAAACATCCTTTGAGTGCCTTGAGCATTTGTTGCAGAAGACCATAGGTTTTACTCCCAACACATTATTCAGATGATCATTTTGGAGACAGAGTGATGTAGTCAAAAGGGCAAGGGGGTAGTTTCCCCACAAGAATGATGGCAGCATGGCCTAGATTTGACTGAAAGAAGGCCCTTCCATCCACTGAATAAATGTGCAGGATCAGGGCCACACATGATGGCTGGCCCACCCTCACTATGCTTCTGCATCTAAAACACTTTTGATATGTACCGGAAGAGGTCTCTGCATGTAAATGTGCAGACACAGAATGCTTCTCCATGCAAGGCCAATCAAGGTCCCTTCTCCTAGGTAGATGGCACCACATGTATATCTGCCTGGAACTAGAGAACTGTTTCCAGTGGACATGATCACCATCATCCTTTGGGGAAGCATGGCAAAAGTGAAGAATCACAGTTGTATGGGGTGGGCATAGCCCACACAGCCATGGAGCCTGCCATACTGCTGCCACACTCCACCAAGAATATTTGATATTTATTAGAGTTTCTTTGTTCAGGTTGGAGAGCCTGTTCCTTTGTAGAGGTACTTCGTGGCAGCTAGAATGTGGGAAAATAGGGTGGGGTTAGTAACAGAGCCAGCAAACAGATGCTTAGCAGAGTATGAGGTGAACCAAATGCCAGAGATCCAGATCTAGAGTCTAAAACAGTCCAAGAATCATGCAGGAAATGTCTAAAAACATAAGTCAGGCAGTCTATAAGTCATGCCCTGCAAAGAATCAGCAAGAAAGTTCAAGATACAAGGCAATAAGGAATCAATAAAGACATTGTCTCCCATGAAATACAGCCACAATGTAGCTAGACTGCCTGGTACCCAGCTTGTGCCTATATCGACAGAAGAGCCTGATCCCCAGTCTGTGTTCAGCTGGAGGCCTTTAACCAACTAGCTAGAGATCAGCTTCAAGATGTGGCTCATTGGTGTCCCCAGGAGGAAAATCTCTCTCTAAAGATGTTCACTTATTCTTGAAAAAGCCCTTCTACTGAGAAAACTTTCCATGCAGTTGAACACTTCTTGTAGCCTCTCTCTGGCCTCAGGTTTTCAGTCTGTGGTGCTAGTGTGGGGCACAACCATCTCTGAGTCAGCCCAGAGCAACCTTCATGGGCTCAGGTTCCTGTTATCTCAAGCATCCACAGCCATCTGAGGAGTCCACCTTCTGCATCTTGAAGACTCCAAGGTCAGCTAGAATGGGCAGTCCCTCAGTTATGTTGGGTCTGAGAGAATCTGACTTATCCTCACGGGACAAAGCATCCAGTGATGGCATTACAGAAAATCAGAGCTCCGGCTCATATAGGGAACCTCTATGAGTAGATGAGTCTCTCTTCTCCAGACACATCAGTTACAAAGCAAAACAGTGATGACATGGGCAGAGCAAGCACATTCTTATCATTCCTTGTTGGATAAACATGCTTAAAGGTAAGCACATTCCTGAAGAGGGCATAACTGGTACCTCTGTCATAAACACTATCCTCACATTTGTATGTAAAAAATTTACTGGGAAGAGTCAGATTTGCTAGCTGAAGGTACAATCTGTTCAGAACACTATATGCAGAATGTAAGGGGACCGCAGCTTTGTGTGACATGTAGCATATGTCTCTGTGAAAAGAAAAAATTGTGACACCTTTAAGCTCTTCAGCCAAAACCAGACAGAATAGAACAGTGTTCTCAGCTGAACAATGCGCACCAGTTTGCACCTTTAAAGGAGCCTATGGGAGATTTGTTCTACTCATGTTTACAGTTATTGAGCTCTGTCATTTATGCCAAAGATATGTAAACATAAATAGAAATACTACAATAAATATGTAAAATTAGGAAGGTAAAGTTGCAAGAGAAACTGGAGTTCAAAGTCTATCAGCCTTTCAAGACACAGTTCATAAACATAATTCAACTAAAATAACAGCAAGCTGCTACCACCTCTTTCCATTATTAAAATAAGGCATTGCAAAAATATGAAGGCTAGATCATTAATTCAAGGATAAGAACATTTAGATGACTAAAACAAATAACATGCTTTTTTTCCTTCTTGATTCTGGATTTTCCTGTCCTACCAGCAGGGCTGTACAGAACTCTTAGAATCACAAGTAAAACTATTAAGGTGCCATAAGAATAGACAAAAACTGGGGTAAACTATGTTGCTCCTGGCTTTTGTCCCCAACCTATAGAATTTCCCTTCTTCTAGTTCACATCTGTTAGTTATCAGCCAGATATCTTCTCATTTTAATCCTTCATGGTATTTAACCTGCTGAAATTATTGTTTAGTTTTAGTTACCTACTGTTGAACTCTCATTTTACTGGGTTTTTCCCCCTATTTTCCCATAATGTGTTGTGAGACTTTGTTATGTTTGTTTATATATTACATCTCCACCCCATCTGATAGTTGAAGGTCTCTGGCTCTAAGAGCCTTTAGTCTTATTTCTTTTTTGGTGGGTTGGGTTTGTTTCTGTTTTTACAAACCATTTTTCATTTGAAGACCTATTGGTGGTGCTGGTTTAGGGTATACTGCTAAAACCAATAATGTAAAAAGAAGGTTGCATGTTTTTCTTTTTTATTATTTTACATTTTTAATAATAATTTTTGTGGAAGTGTGAGGATATGACTGTAAAGGCCTGATGTACATAAAGGAAAAGGTGAAAGACTAAACTTGATTTGCAAGTTGCTGTAGCTTTGAGGAATGTTCTTTGTGGCATGATGGAAACCTGCTGAAAAATGAAGGGTTCAGAGCTCACTTTCACTGCCTTGTTTCTTTTAATTAGGTGTGGTCTATTCTTTCCATTGTCTCTCTGCATCATTGCTGTACTGTCATTCAAAAGTCTCACCAGTGTCTGAAGTACATCTAGTAGTACATCTAGCTTGTTAGCAGACTAAAGCATAAATATTCATCTGGTGGCTCAGAGTAAGGATTTTTGCAACCTCTTCTTGCCATCTTCCAGTCTCTGTCTCTCAGCACCTTTAGCCAGAGATGGCAGTTAATCTGACTTATTTTAAATTGGCACTGCCTGCTGAACTACAAAGCCAATGAGCTCTGGCTGCTTAGCAAGTGGGGACTATGAGAGAAAATAGAGTAGGAAGAGAATACCAGTAAGGCATGATAAGTAAATGGGATATAGCTGGCTTGTGATTACAGATATGTGAGGAATTTATAATACTGATTTTTAACTTTTTTTTCAAATGCATGTACAAACTCCACACCCCCTGGAACTGAGCATGGGTCCAGATACACTTTGAGGGTTCTAAATCTGTATATTTTTAGATGTGGAACACATTCTGTGAAATTAAAAAAAAAGTAGTTCCAAGATGCACATATTTTGAAAATGCACGCATTTTTAAAATGCATATAAGCACACAAAATTTGGGAAAAAATACACAAAAATATGCACATTTAGAAAAAAAAATACAAAATATGGACATATTTTCATACTTTCCGATTTCCTAAAATTAACCTTGAAGAAAAAGTTCCCTGCATGAAACTAAGACAAAACAAACTTTGCTGTTCTTTTTCCCATAAGAATAAGAAGGAATGTTTAGAATGATGCATTCATGCTTGTGATACAAGGACTGTGATCTGCAGAGCTGCAATTCTGAGTTCATTTCTTGCAGTCATGTTAATAATTTGATTCAGTTAATAGTCCTTTGAAATTTCCACTGGCAATAGTTTCATTGCTGGTAACGTAATTTTGGAACCTTGTCTTCAAGAGAGACCCAAGAAACTGCAACATTAGTATTCTATAAGCCATTTCTATTTAAACAATGCTTTAGAGAATTTTAGTGGCTATTCCTATGTGTTTTATTATGCTGCTTTAATTGTTCTAGTGAGTTTAAATTGGGTTATATGTTATTTTTATCCTGTTAGCTGTCTTCCTTTTTTATTTGAAAAACAAATGCAAAATACCCAGCTTCCTTTAAACATTTTCTTCCCCCAAGTTTACAGGACATTGACCACAATTTAATTTTAGTGAGTATCTAAATATATCTATTCATGTTAAGGGCAGCACAGACCCATGAAGGCACTTCCTAATCAAACCCATCCTGGTGTTTAACTTCTATTCTCTTTAACACTCCAATAGAAGTAAGTTTTACTACAGACCCAGCATGTAACTGGAAACACACAGGCATGAGCAGAATGGGAAAGCACAACCCCTCTATATCAGCAAAGTAAAAGAACAAACACACTTGGCATTTTTACCACAGCATGGGCTGGATCTGAAAGCACAGCATGAAATCAAAACATGGGGAATGAAAATTTCAAAATGTCTATCCATGTGGGAGCAGCAGTAAGATTTGGGTCATTGAAAGTCCATGTATCTATGGGAAAAATAATCTAAAGACAACATGAAAAGACTTTGGAAAACCTTTCTGCACTCTCTCTCTTGACTGATCGGAGAGGGGGGAAATTGTCACCTTGCAGCATATTTTTAAAACTCTCTTTCTACAATATACTGAGGTGAGTCTTTATTTAATATGTTTGTATTCACAGTAGCGAGAAATTCTGTCTTTTAGAAGATAAATATAGGATGAGCAGGAAACTTTGGGGAGAAATTCCTCTGTCAATTGCTGTTAGCTGGGCAGTAGATTTCTGTTAAGTGGGTCACAAAAGTAGAATCTACTGAGACCTTTGCTTTCAGAACCAACAAGCTGAATTAATATTTGGGTAGACATCTCTCTTCCCTTTAGACAGTCCCCTGTTAAAACTACGACAGCTTATTTGCTGGCAAACAGTATCACTGAAAATTGTTCCTCACTAGAAAGGCCTTTTTCCCCCTTTCCTTGGGGTGAATTGTTGACAATATCTCTTGCTTCTCTGTTTACATCACGTTCAGACACTTCTTCCAGGTTATTACAAACACAGCACTCTTGGTAGTGTGAAAATATTGAGCTTGACTTAAAGCTGCTTCAGCTGCGTGGCCTTCTGAACTGCTAATCTCTCCTAGCAAACCTTCTCACCTCCAATTTTTCTCTCATTGCATGTTTATGCTTGGTTTGAATAAAGTCAGATTCGGGAGTCTAGAAACTATTGTTATCAGATCTTATCTGGGTTTGCCTGGCCCTCAGCCTTAAATGTTAGCACCCGCTAGGCTTGTTGTCCTCAGTCCTGCCCCCCCCTTTAAAATGAAGACAGTGTTTGACCCTAATTAAGATTACAAGATCCATCTTAGATTCTTTCAATAGACCAACAGAAACATCACAAAATGGTGTCCAAACATTCAAATTCTCCAGAGGATGAAATAGCAAACCACCACAGCTCTTAACAAAGTTTACTTCTACTGCTTCTTCTTAGTTTCTGCCATAAGACAGCATTTAAATGCCTATTCTGTGGCTTCAACAATTGGCAGCTTTCTTCCTCCACCTCACACCCCCCCCCCAGTTCCTTGCTTTGTTTACCATCTGTCCCAGATATATCAACTGGTTACTTCCTATTTACAAAAAGGAAGGAAGGAAGGAAAGCCTCTTCTGGCCTAAAACAGACCTGAGGGGGCAAAATTACATCAAAATGGTAAATCACACTACATAAAAGCTTCTGATGGTACTGTCTGCCATTTTGGGGGCCACAAATGTGGGCAGGATGTTGGAAGCGGTCAGAGGAGGTGTAATCCTCCAGGAATTGGGGCTGGGGGGGAAATGGTCTTCACTCAAACCTGATTAAGAGTTCCAGATAAATTGAAAGCTTGAATCCTATTTTGTGACATTTTGGTTGGCCTAATAAAAGTATGGTGGTACCCAGTGTGGTGCAGTGGATAAAGTGATGGACTAGGACTCAGGAGGCCTAGGTTCAAATCCTGCTTAACCATAGAAATTCATGGTGGGGGGGGGGTAGAGTGGAACTGGTAAAACCACTCTTTAAATATCTCACCTTCAAAGCCCGGTTAGGGTCACTATAAGTCAGGAGTGACTTGACATCACATGACACACACAATAACAGTATTAAGCCCTAAGAAGCATTTTGATTTTCTTCTTCATTTCTTTCCTCTTCAGATTGGAAAAGGCATACACGGCAGCTGACTGAGTGATAAGGGGACCTGCTGCCATTTCTCATGCAAATCTAACATGGACAGGCTTGTGAGACCAGCTTGCAGCATGTTGTTTCATTTCCCTCCTGCCTGTCTTCCTATCCTGCCCTCCACCACCTAATTCAAAGTAACCTTGATTCGGAACCATATTCTGGAATATGCCATTTTAAAAAGAAAACCTACAGGTCTTCACTAGATGGTAACCCAAGAATTTTAAATGATGGAGAAGTATACATGTGGAAATGGATGGGATGTAGTGTGCCCGGAACTTGTTTCACATTTCTTGCGGCATGCTTATGAAGCCCCCTTTCCCCTGAACTTGGTTTCAATTAGCAACAGACAAGCTCCCATAGACTCAGTCTGTAATTATGCAGGTAATTATAAGCTATCTTGGTAAATGTTCGGAAAAAGAGCTGTCTCCCAGCTCATAATATTGAGACATGTGTATATATGGTATAATGTGTAGGCGTCTTTTTGTATTGCCCCTTGGGAGAGATAGCCCATTCCCATACTTGGAAACGCCAGCCCATTCAAAATTCAACCCTTACAAACACCCCAACAAACTAAACATGCGTGAAAAAGAGATTTTTTGGACCTGGGTTAAGTCAGAAACAATATCAAACATTTGCCAAGAAAAGAGAGAAAGAAAAGAAAAATTAAAAAATCATAGAAACTGACTCAAATAAGAGAAGATGCTGACAAACATAGAAGTGTTTTAGTTATGTGCTGTGGCCATGTAGTTCATGGGAAAAAGTGGAACATGAAAGAACTTTGTGGTTCTACAAAGCAGCTGCTTCTGAATTTCAGTCACTCTTCTTCACAGCAGTGAGCAAGACTTTCAGTGAAAAGTTTTCTTCTTCTTTAATGTCCCTATAGCTACAGAACAGCTGGCTTTCGCTGCCTTGCCAGGTAAATGCTGACAATGTGTGCACAAAGCTGTACTTTACTTTCTGAATCAGAGAAGCACCTTTAGGAGAAATGCTGTTTATTCCATCGTACAGTGAAGTTTTATGAGCAGGGCAATACTTAGGTCCCAAAACTTGTCATTTACACATTGCAACCATAACACTTGATTCAGTTACCCTTTGGCTAAACTCTTGAGGAACCTTTCCAAAGGTTTAGAATGCCTTTCTATGCCACCATGTGATTTTCAGCGTAAGAGTCATAGAGACCGAGCACTTATATCAAGAAACTCACTGATTGTTTTCTCCTTCTGTGTTTTCCTGTTTGTCCTTTCATGGATACCAATGACTTCCAGAAATGCATTTGTGATGTAACTCCCCGTATTTGATGCAGTTCCACATCAGTGGATGGCAGTAGCACAAAACAGAAGCCAGTATGAAAACTGCAGAGGAAGGGCTCTCGTTTAGGGCCTGTGCTTTGCATGAAAAATGGTTCAACATCCAACATCCAGCACAGAAAAGAAGGGAGCATATTATCAATGAAAATTTAGGAAAGTGAAATGTGTAAGAAGCTGCCTTGTTTCAAGTCAAATAATGCATCCATCTAGCCCAGTATCATCTGCTGTGAGAAAACCTCTCCAGGGTTTGAACATACTTACAGGACTCTTATGGTCAGGAAGCCAGAGGAGCTCTATAGGGTCATTCAGCAACTTACAGAGCCCTTTTCTAGTCTTCATGATGAACATCCAAAGATCTAAAAGGTGGGCATTCACATGGGGATCTTGGAGGTCACAATGTACATGTGGGCCCACAACCCCTTCATGCTTTACCCCGTTGCACACTTGTGAGTGCCTGCATAGGGCTTCAGTATTGCAACCGGTGTGCTGGAATAAGCACTGCAGCAGCTCAGTTCAAATGAAACAGAAGGGATCATGTTTGGCATTCCATTTCTGTGGAGTTTTTTACTATTTTAGCTACTGCATTCCATTATGTTACTGGTTTCTTTATGACAGGAGTGTTTAGAACCTTTGTTGATGATATTTATGTATTGTAAAATATTTGTTAGTTTTATGTGTGCTGAGAGAGACATATTGTTGAGATTTCCCTAGCTTCATTTGGTTCTGCACGTGCATGTGCATTTCTTATTTTTATTTTTCAGAACTGCTGGTCTACATAAAATTGTCCCTAATGGCTAATTTCTAAAGAAGGATGAGGATTCGCAAAAGTATTTGAGCTGAGTTTGAAAATTAATTGAGATTTTTTGGGGTAAGGAAGCTCAGAAAAACTTATTCTGCCCATCTCCATGTCCCCTTCTCTTTTCTGAAGTTTTATCTCCAAAGCCTGCCCCAAGATATGTGGTTCAGTAGAGAGATGTTGCTGGGGCAAAAGCCAAAGATGGGAGAAGAGCACCCTGTGCAGTTGTTTCACAGAGGAAAGGATTCTCCAAAGCACAGGAGCAGTAGAATATTCAGGTGTGTCACTTTAAAAAATGCATATAAAAATAGAGACCAAATTTTAAAATATATGTTATGCTATCACTTTTTTGTACTATTTACTGGGCACTCAAGCTGTGAGCCTAGCTATCAGGGGAACTGCAACTATATCCAGCACAGGTTGAATCTAGAGATGGGCACAAACTTTCATTCAAAGGTTTGTGCCGGTTTGTACGCGCGGCACCACAGGTGCTGTACATTCCCTTCCTGCACCTCCTCGGTCAATGCCCCACTCAAGAGTTGGAGTGTACTATTCTCCTCCTCCTCCTCTCTGGCTGTTCAGCCAGTCCCTGGCAGGAGCACATGTTTGCCTGTTCCGTTTCCTTTTCTGAGTGGGCAGTCCACCAAGGAGGCAGGGCAGGGAAGCCCATGCTCCTGCTGGGGACTGGCTGAACAGTGAAAGAGGAGGAGGAGGAGAGCAGAAGTTGGCTGGTGAGTGGGAGATCCAGTCAGGAGGCGGAGGAAGGGAGCATGCGGTATCCATGGTGCCACATATATGAACCGACAGAAACCTTCAAACCGAGGTTTGTGTCCATCTCTTGTTGAAACCCTATTTCCTGAGTTGCCTTTCAACCATCCAGGAGCACTCTGTCTTATTGTTGTTCATCCTTTTGGGTTGCCCCTCCCCAGGTTTAGTATTATAGCATTATTATATTTAGTATTATCTCATTTAGCTTTCAAGGATTACCATGGAGCCAACTAATTTAGTGTTAGAGAGAATGATATAGAATATCTATGGAATACTTGATCTATAATAATTTCTGAAAGGGCAAGTGTGTGTTGCAGCAAAAACAAGAAAGCTGTGGCAACTTAATGACTCTCAGAGTAAGACTAAACTAGCAGCAAGGAGTGAGTTAGTGTGGGCCACTTTGGAATGGTTGGGATTGATTAGAATGATCTAATCAAGCCTGGCCGTTTACACGGAAATGGCTCCTGCCAATATTTTGAAATGGTTTAATAGGTGAGCCATATCAGGATATTGGCAAATTAATTGCTTTGCCTTGTTTGGTAGAAAGCAGGGGAAGTGAAACAAAATTCTTTGTCTGTATGTAGACTATCGCTGATGCACTCCATCAGTTATAAAAAAATTAAATAATTTTTTCTTTGCCTTCTCTTCAAGGACTGGTCAAGAAACTGAAAACCAAGAGTTCATAACCTATTGCATATTAAATTGACTTCCAAATACAATTAGTGTTTCAGAGTAAAGACCCACTAGGTGACCATAACTGCTGTTCTCCATGTATTACCATCCTCATCAATCATTCTCAGTGACTTGAATCATTGTCATAAGAACATAAGAAGAGCCCTGCTGGATCAGGCCAAGGGCCCATCTAGTCCAGCTTCCTGTATCTCACAGTCGCCCCATCAGATGCCTCTGGGAGCACACAAGACAACTAGATACCTGTCTCCTGATACCCCTCCCCCACATCTGGTATTTTGAAGTACCTTCCTTTTAAGCCTGGAGACTATACATCCCCATCATTGTCAAATAATGGGTGAGCTCCTATCCTGTACTCACTGGATGTCCTTGGGCAAGTGGTTTCTCTGAAGTAAATGATCATCATGATTGATATTATAGCAGCTTTTGTGAAGATGAATAACTATTTTAAAGTATGTTTTGACAGAACATCCACAAACACATTGAAAATACAACGAGGGCCCTTGAATTTAGCATTTCTCCAGCATACTGGAGAATCTTCTTCTCAGGATGGCACTTAATCCATTAGCCTATGGGTTAGCAATGGTTTCAGCTGTCTGCCACAGTTTTTACAGCAAAGCTGAAGGTGGACGAGATGCATGGGGCTACGAAACGGCATCACACTCATTGTTGCTGTCACCATGCTTGATTAGTTGGATCTGTACAGAACCCGTGTGACACAGGGACAAGCTTAATAATGGCATACAGTATTCAGATCTTACAATATCTGACTAATGTGGCCACACATGAATTTCCAGGGCTCAGCAAGCCACATCTTTTAAATCATTCTACAAGCACTACTAAAACAGAACGAACAGCTATTCAGCCACAAAGCATCAGCTTTAATCAGTCTGCAGTGGAAACACGTTGGTGGCATATTATTAAGTGGGAAGCCTGGCTCTGAAGAGTCTATTATAAATGCTCTCTAGCATGTCTCTAATGAGGCCTGTGAAGCCAGCCACTCTCACTCCACACTCTCAGTTCCACAGTCTCAGAAAAAGCGATGAGCTGGAAAAGCAGCACAGAAGAGACTGGGTTTTCCCCCCACCCACCTGGTATCTTATCCACACAGTTACAAAATTGGAGCTGTCTGTCTACAAAGGCTATGAAAACACGGCCATTTCAAATGTCTTTGAGGTTTTGAAGGGAATGGTAGGTATTTCCCCCTTGTATTCAGGGGTGCTCCTGACTGAAGTCAACATGTGTATCTTAAACATGTGCAGTGGGTGCAGGCTATGTCCCCTAGTTTCTGGAGGTGGCAAATCTCACTGCTATGGATCTCTAATATCTGAACACGTTGGGGTGTCTGTAAATGGATGACTGTTTGAATGTAGTTGCACACGCGTCGGCTTCCATATTGTCTGCATGGCTCCATTTTATTTGTTTATTGCTTCCTGCCTGAGAAAGGCTGGCTGTTAATAGTGGCAGGCCTTGAATGACAGGACTGGCTTCTATCCAACGGTGAAGTGAAGAATATTGTGTCCTAGCACTTGAGTGGCTGAGGATTGAATGGCTGAGGAGGCGAAAATTTTGGACATACCAATCTCCCCCAGATCCCAACAGAGGAGTGAAAAATTTCAGGCCCATGGGCAAAATCCAGCCCTCCTCGGGCCCTGATTTGACACAGTGGGCTTCCTAGGGTAGCCATTCCTTCTTTCCTATAACAGCATCATTCAGAGCTTTC
This sequence comes from Intellagama lesueurii, assembly GCA_037013535.1. Lineage (NCBI taxonomy): Eukaryota > Metazoa > Chordata > Lepidosauria > Squamata > Agamidae > Intellagama > Intellagama lesueurii. The sequence continues at coordinate 170,798,799 of JBAJHW010000004.1, read as the reverse complement.
CCAGATTATGATGAGTTTTTCCCGCATTCTAAGAGATTAAAATGCCACTGTTTGAGATTGACTGGCAATGAAAGCTTTAAGCAAAAATGTACAGGTAGTATGGATATAACCCTTTTCTCTCCTACCACTGCATTCACACACACACACTGTAATGTCTATGAAATTGAATCTGGCCTTCAGAGTGAAAAACATTCTCCACTTTTGTCCTAATGCAATCAAGGCAACTTCCTGACACTCATTAACAGAGAATATCCTATAGCTGAGACTACCCTTGCAAACGTCTACAAACACGAAAGCCAGTCAGCAATCAGCTACTATCCCTTTTCAGACAACAGCCTTTCTCCTTTCATTCTCCGGGGGGGGGGGGGGGGAGAGGAAATCTCATTTTAATAAAAACAACAAAGAACACTGCTGCACCTTATAGACATTTATGACAGCCTAAAGGGAGGCCCATAAATCCTCTACAAGAGGTGGGGCCTTCTTTGAGGTGGCTCCAACTTTATGGAACCAGCTTCCGGAGGAGCTCCGTCTAGCCCCCTCCCTGTGGACTTTTAGGAAGCCGTTAAAGACATTGCTTTTCAGGAAGGCTTTCCACACCGACCCAAGCTAAACACCTCCCCCCCCTACTTTTTCCTTCCCCTCCTCTTCTTTCCTCCACTCTTTTTCTCCATCCACTCTGGGATTAGTCAGTGCCTTCTGTTTTTTTAAGGGTGATTGCTGTTAGTTTTGATATCTTTATTTTTATTTTTGTTTTCTATTTTACGAGTTGTAACCCGCCCAGAGTAGTGCTGTGACACTCATGGGAGTGGGATACAAATTGAATAAATAAATAAATAAAATAAACTTTTGGATATTACCATGCAATAAATCTCAAGCCATAATAAACTTTTAAGTCTTTGAAGCGTACAAAACTCCTTCTTGATTTTGTTGCGACAGTGTAATACAATGACTCCTGTGGAAACAATTGCATCAAGCTCTATTTAATGGATACCCATGCTTCTGGTTTTTGCTGCTCTTCAGCTTTCCCTCCACTTCTTTCTGGAATGGTCTTCTCAGCAATTTGTCTTCTATAACTATAGTGTAGTGATTTTGTCATTTATTGTCTTCAACGTCTAGCCAAGATTGCAGAAGCATCAATATCTATCCAGGATAATGTCTGGACTTTTCTGTTTCTCCTTCCCTTTACCCAACTCTGCCATGTCCAGCCTGATAAAGAGACTTGCACAGCTTGAAAGCTCAGCTGTGTCTGATCATTTAATGACATCAAACAGGCAATATCTCAGTTTTGGATTTTGTCTCACATTGTTACGTAATAAACCCCTTTTCTGGGTTACATTTGCAGATATTTTCTCTTTCTTGCACTCTGTAGACTTGTTTATTTATTTACTTAAAATATCTTTACCCCACCTTTCTCCTTAAAAGGACCCAAGGTGATTTACATTTCTCAAGACTTTCAGTGAAGCCATCCTTCCAACAAATTTTGAATTAGGGGCCACAGGGGTTCCTCGTAGCAACAGAACAATTTTCAGTCCATTAATCCTGGAAGACTTAATTATCAAACACAGAAGTAGAAAAAGCAGAAATAGAGGTGCATGTCCCAAATGAGCATGGTAACAGCCTCTTTATGTATATCTAGCTCTGTGGTTTAGGTATCTGGCTGTAGAGACAGAGATTGGGAGTTTGATTCCCCACTGGGCCTTCTGTGATAAGAGCCAGTCTATGTAGTAATGGGCAAGCTGCACAGTCCCAGGATGCCCCTGGAGGAAGGGAATGGTAAACCACTTCTCTGTATAATCTACCTTGAAAACCCTGGGTCACCATAAGCCAGAGTTGACTTAACTGCACACAATACATATGCAACTTGACACACAAACATCTTGAGTAGGATTGAGGACATACAATATCAAGGGTAGAAACAGGAGATAAAGTCCTGCTGCTTTCTTCATGTTTAGTGTATGTGCCATTGGAATTCATGAAGAAGGCTATAATGGAAAACATGATTAATAATGTGTTTATTTGTATTTAGTGGCTGAAATCCTGTTGTTCAGTTATGCAAACACCGTAAATTTTGGAAGTCAATAGACGTAAGTTAAGAAATCCCCATAGATATTCTCTGTTGCATGCCAATCCACAAGATTCAGTGTGCAACAGATGTCTACAAAGATCTCTTAACTTATGGCAATTTGCTTCCATTTGCGTAACTGCACAACAGGATTCCATCCACTGTATTTGTAAAAAGAAACATTACCATTTTCTGTACCGTAGGGAAGTCTCTTATGGCAATATATTTCCAGAACAATTTGTCTTCTTTCCCTCTGTTCACCAATTTGAAGAGCTGCCACAGAGGGAATGAGACCTTAGATTGCCTGATGTAAAAATTAGAAATGCACGTTGCAGACCTTTAACTCTTGACTTTAAGCATCACTCTCCTTGAGGAGAAAAACCTAAAGATGCTCCAAGATTTATTTATAATCCCAAGCAGCTGCTCTTTTCTTTGTGTATGTATCTTTCCTTTCATTTGTTCACATAAGAAATGAATCCCTCAATGTACCAACAACATGATTTTGCACTTTTCAGTCCTGCAAATGCTTAAAAAAAAAAAAAAACAAGCTGAAATACTGGATCTGTATTTTCTGGCTTGAATATTTCAGCAGCAGCAAGAGCCATATTCCTGATGAATTGAAAAATGCACTCCACTAGAACTAGGCTGAGGAACCTGGAGATGGTGAAATGTACTGTTTTGGTATGAGTGGGATGTTTCAGGCATTGAGCAAGAAATTAAATTCCCATCTGTGGAGAAATCTGTAGCTTGATGCCCCCAAGAACCTTTAGCCTAATTTCATGTGGCCTTCAGCAACATCCAGCTATCTGAAGAGAGATCTAGTTTTGCATTCTAACCTGCCCATCTGGTAACTGGTTCCCTTTCCACTTTTCAAGTGGGTGCACCCATGCATGCTCATGCACAAGAAAATGCAGTAGAGAATTAAGACATAGTGGAACTACATAATCCTGCAATGCTGCAAACTACTTCCAGTTCTGGCTTGGACTACCACTAATTTTAGTTGTGTTCACTACTGGCTGCAGCTGCCAATCTATTTTTCCTAATAGGTCCGTGGCCCTTGTAGAGAAAAAGGTCCACCAGCACCACAGTAGAGCTCATCTTCAAAAATTACTGTTCCATTTGTAATGCAAGGACAGCAGAAAACTGTGGAGAAATCTAGAAGGAGACATACATATGGGAATTTATTTATTTATTTAAAATATTTTTACCCCACCTTTCTCCTTTAAAAAGGACCTAAGGTGGCTTACAACACTGAAATACAATATTTAAAGTTGAAAGTGAGTATACAATGGCGGTTAACATAATTAAAAGACAATATTTAAATCTAAGAATAATGATATAAAGAGGCCTCTTACATCATTGAAAGGCAATATTAAAGAACAAGAAGTATACACACATTAAAAAGAAGAAAAAAGCAAAACAAATGTCGCTCTGAGAAATGGAAAACACAAAAATGGAAAACACAAGTAGTACTAAAAATCCAGTCAAAGCAGTAATGCATAGCAATCCGTCTAAAAATCACACACAGGTAGGTGGTTACTGAGGGAAGGCTTGCCTGAAGAGAAGGACAGCTTGCCTGCTTGCAGAAGGACAGCAAAGATGGGCCTGGTCTGGTCTCCTGTGGGAGGGCCAAAGCATGGGAGCAGTGACAAAGAAGGCTCTCTCCTATGTCCCCATCAGACACATCTGTGAAGGTGGTGGGACTGAGAGAAAGGCCTCTCCTGATGATTTTAACACCTGAGCAGCCTTTTAATGGGAGATATGGTCTTTGAGATAGCTTGGACCCAGGCCATTTAGGGCTTTAGAGATGAAAACCAGCACTTTGAATTGTGCCCGGAAGCTGGGGGGGGGGGGGGATGTGATCCCTGTAACCAGCCCCAGTCAGCAAATTGGCTGTTGCATTTTGGATCAGCTGAAGTTTCCTGACATTTTCCATCAGCAGCCCCATATAGAGCATGTTACAGTAATCCAACCGGGAAGTAACTAGGGCATGTGTCACAGTGGCCAAATCAGATATCTCAAGAAACAGACATAGTTGGCACACTAGTTTTAATTGTGCAAATGCACTCCTGGCCACCACTGAGACCTGGGCATCCAGGCTCATGGATGAATCCAGGAGCACCCCCAAACTGTGCACCTTTTTTTTTTCCAATGGGAGTGTAACCCCATCCAGTACAGGCTGCATCCCTATTCCTTGATTTGCCTTCCAATTGACCAGGAGCACCTCTGTCTTGTCTGGGTTAAGTTTCAATTTATTCACCCTCATCCAGTCCATTAGTGATACCAAACACTGATCTAGAGCCAAAACATGATGCTTGCCAGCAGAATGAGGGAGTAGTAGAGATCAGCTTGAATGCACCACCTTTCCCAAATCTGTTGGCACGAATGTGTCTGCCTGTTTTCATTCCCAAGGAGCAACATGATGACTTGGGATTTAGAACAGAGCTTTTGGTGAACTCCTCTGATGAGCCTGATTCATCAAGAGGAACCTCTTTGCTCTCCCTCCTGGGATAGCACGAGATGAGACAATCACGTCCAGCTATCTGGGAGGGAAGGGGGAAGGAGCAGATTACTTATAGCTGCTCATTCCCAACATCAGCCTCTTTCGAGGCTTGCAACCCACCAGCCCACCCTCAGTTCTCGTGTGAGTTTTACTGGTCACCTTCAGGGACTGGATAGGAATTTTTGACCCGCTTCCTGATTAGCCAGCGGGAGACAGGTTTTTGTTTTGTTTTGTTTTTTGCCTATCCCACACTGGTAGAGGACATCAGGGATGTTAAATACAGGTGGCAATTTTTCGTTGGTCACACTGACGAGTAGTGTGGAATGCAGATAGATTGGTGAGTTCCCCTTGGAGTGCTGCAGATAGTGAGATTACAGTGCAGAGGGGGGGATGATGCTCTGGAGCCACCCACAGGCCGACAGCCATCAATAGACAGTGGGCTCGAGGCCCGGGGTTGGTCAGAGCATGTCTGGCTGGGGCTGCGCTGTCTTCAGGACTGCGCGACCTCGGGGCATGGGACTCGTCCATTTTTGTGAAGAAGGGGTCCGGTGAGACCTCCGTTACAAACCTGATTCCGCACTATGGCAGGTCCCTCTTTTGGTTGGACTCTGAAGTTAATAATTTGGCTAATGTTAATAAAGTGTGGCCCTAGTTTAACTCATCACCTGTGTCTCGCCTCATTATTCCGGGATGGGAGGGCAAAGCTAACTTGCTTGTTGAGTGGAATGGGTGGACCAGCCAGTAAATTGGGAGAAGAAAATTTTAAAAAGTCTGACTTCCACCCGGTCAGTATGGAGGTTTCTCCCAGTCCTTGAACTCTCACAGTTCTTGAGATTTTCATCTAGGTAAACAAGAAATAATCTTAATGAGGCTAAGCCATCTAAAATGGATTTTTAAGAAGCTCAATCTTAAGGGGGGGGGGGAATCACTGCACGGTATTTTCTTCAATTTGAAGGCAAATTGCATACATATTTATATATGGGATGAAAGCAAAATCCATATTTATTAAAGGGATAGATTAAGTAACAAACACTAAGGCTGTTTTTTTTTTTTTTTTTTTTTGCTAAATGTTCACTCAGGAAGAATCTGCAGCAAATCACACTCTGTTTTTCTGACGAATGTCACAACAGGTGTATTGCAATCAGTCATAGCTGCCTAACAAGTGTGCCTGTATGATGCATCTTCCAAAACCTCATGTGGTGTAAGGGTGATGGTCCAGTGATAATATATTGGACGGGTATTTGGAGATAATAGTTTCATTAATACAGGGATACAGAGAGAATAGTTTTGAATTTAGAGTGGTGCATAAGTAACACTTCCTCAAACTCTACTATATTTCAGGGTTAGCCTTTCTAAACCATTTTTTCCCAGAGAAAGGAAAAACCCCTCAACATGTTTTCAAAGTACAATCCAGCATGAGCAGTACTGGTGGCAGAGCTTCTCAGGCCCCCCTACCCTGCTTCATTTTTTTGGCAGGGGCTGGGGAGAGGGTTGCAGCTATTACTGTCTTGGCAGCCTAGTGATATCCTTCATAATGCTCCCAAACTCATTTCATTCCAGGACATTGTGAGTAGAAGGGAAATGGCAAGCAGAGAGACTGGCAGGGATACGTGAGAGAATATTGGAGAACATTCCACAGAGCGATGTCCATTTTCTAGGGAGTGATCAAGAAGGGAAAGAAAAGAAAAAAACCTCAAAAAGTTTTCTTTTAAAGCATGTCTTCTAAGAGGTTGTGGCTAAACTAGTTTTAACAGCAGCATTTTTATTAGGATTTGCAATGAGGAACCCTCAGTTTTTGCAAGATGCTTTGTAAAATCCATGATAGATGTGTCACCTCTCAACATCGCAACGATCAAGCACTGAAGCTTGAGTATACTATATGGCAGCTGAGAAATAAAAGGAGCTACAAAGCTGACTGCTACAGCCAGGTGTGAAAAAAACACACTGCCTCTGAAGTCAAGTCACATTGATCATTTTCTCATAATTCAGAGAAACGATGCCTCCGGCACACACTCAGACTTGTTTTGTTTTGCATGTTTTCATTCTGTCATATTGCCTTTCCAGGATGATGCTCGACGACTGTAGCTGCCCTTGTGTTGCCTTCGTAGTTGCCCAGAAACATGCCCCATATTTTTATTAGAACAAATCAACAGCATTCCCCCCTCTTTTCCCCCCTAGTCAACCAGCTTTGCAGTAGATAATAGAGATTTTTTTTTATTTTATTTTATCTTATTTTATTTTATTTTAATTTAATTTTTTGCCAATGTATAATGGACAGCTGGAGCATTTTCGGGGTAAAGGTCACAGAAAGGAGGGGACAAAGAGCTCAGCAAGTTCTTCTTCTTAATTAAACTGGCATCATTTGCCGAAGAACTGGCTGTCTTCCAGCACTTGTCATAAGCTCTATCTTCACACAAACCTATGCAGGGGAGAAAGAAAAGGAGAAAAAAAAAAAAAAGGCAACATAGCTGAACCAGAATGAAAGTCTAAAAGTCATGACCTCAGCAGCCATTCCAGGGAACTTTGCATTCATGAATCATAATTAGGCACTGGAGATGCACAGCAATGGCGAACCTGCAAAGTCTGCACAGAGTCCATCAGGCTCGTATTTCCAGAGCTCAGTGGTATAGCACCTGCTTTGCATGCGAAAGTTTCAATCCTCGGCAACTTCAGGTAAAACTTTCTGTCTGAAATATCGAGAGCCACTTGCACTAGACAGCACTGATCTAAATGGAACAGTGAACTGACTCAGTATAAGGCTGTATCCCATATAGAAACCATTGTCAGGTGCATTGGCTTCACTCAAATCACTTCACTCAAATCGCTTAAACAGAATCTGGAATCCTCATTGCTTCTGGATGGGTGGCCCCCTTTGGGCTCCCAGGGATGTGAATCACACCACCTCTTGCTATAGAGGATGAATCCAAAAGGGAGAATCCCTCTTTTGCCCTTCTAGTGAGATTTCTCTGCACAAGATTTCTTTGTTCCGTTCTTTCCCCCTCCCCCCCCAGGAACATTTATGGACTTCCCCAGGAAAAAAACCAGTCAATGCAACAAAGATCATATCTGTGAAAAATAGCATCTTTCTGGTAGCAGATTTCCTGGAAAAGTTATTGAGTTGCATAGAATTTGGCAAAATGTACGGCAAAAGAACAGATAAAAACTAGGGAGGGAAAGGCAGTAGAGGAACAAGGGGGGCTCCTTTTTCTGCAGAAAGCCATGGAATCTCACTGGTCAAGTATTCTTCATATCCATGGCTAGTAATTGTCTTTTCCACTTCTGCCATAAGGTAAAAACGAAACTGCCATGCAATTGGTTTCCTGCATTATCAGAGATTGTGCATTTTTCTCTTTTTGCCCCTTCTGCTATGTTCTATGCACACCAGTAAGTGTGACAAAAATAGTGCAAGTCTGATTCACTTTTGCAGATATTTGGAACTCAACACTTCCTTGCTATAGATAAAGAACACGAGAATTCAAGATGAAATACCTCTTGGAGAATCTCCCCTACTAAGCAACGACCCAAATAAAATGCCCAATATACATTCAGCTGTGGATATCAATTCATAGAACTATAGCATTATAAAGCTGGAAGGGCCTCCAAGGATCATCAAAACAGGAGGTGTACAGCTAAAGCAGCCCTATCATATGGGCATCTAACTTGTGTTTAAAAACATCCAGTGAAGGAGAGTCCACCATCCTCTGAGACAAGCTATTTCATTGTTGAATACCACTTACTGTCAGGAAACCCTTCCTAATGTTTAGGCAAAATCTCCTTTCTTGTAATTTGGCTCAAATGCTTTGGATTCTACCATCTGGAGCTACCATAAGAAAAAAAACTGGCTCCACTTTCACATCTATGCTACTATTGTTTTAATTATTTCTGTATATTTTAAGAAATGGGCTGCTGGCTAAATCATTTCTTTTTTCAGTTTGTTGTTGCTGTATTGTCTGGAGGTACTGGGCCATTTTTATCCAGATTCTTCTGCATGTCTAAGAAAGGCATGTTTCAGAAAGGCAACAAATCTTTAATACAACCTCCCACCCACTCTTGTATGGTAGTAGTCAAATTGCTACCCTTTCCATCATCACTCTGGTCAATAGATGACCAAGCATCATTTCTTAATCGGGGTGTAGCCAAGGAGGAAAAGCATGGATTAAAGACATGATCACTCTGCAAACAGGATAGCAAAATTGGGAGGTCCATTTTCATTCAACCATAAATATGTACATATATGGAGATCCTGTTCATAAAGTAGTGGCAATAACATTTTATTCATATGCCCAATCTGGGATACTTTGCTTTTCACCTTAAGTTTATTTCAGAATTTTGCTTTCCTCCAATCTTTTAAGCAACCAGTGTGTCATAGGCTGGGAATACCATGATGGTTACTTTCTCTAACCTCTTACCTGAAAGCAGTATTTTCTGGTCCCTTTCAAATTAACTAAATTTTCATTGAAACTAATATTTCATTTATGCACACCTAAACAGAGAAGGAACAAGTGCATTTACTGTCTACTTTCCTAATTTTCTACTCAATGTTTTGTGAACCTACATGTTCATCTGATGTGAAATGCAATATGCACTTTTTAAAAGATTTCATATGCACACTAACTGATCATCGTAGAAGCCAGAGGGTTTTTCAGGGTTTTTTCCCCCCTAAGTATCTTGGGATAAAACTCAATTACCATTGCTGACATTGTTTTACTTTTTCAGTACCTCGTTCAATCTAGTCAATTATCCCAAAATAGTTGAAAGTGGTTTCAGGCACCGCTACTTCAACCACTGAGCCCCATTGCTAATTAATGTAAATTTGCAGGATCATATGGGGGGAAAAAACAAGAACAATTTTCTTCTCTTGCTGCTGTTTGAAAGAACAGTGCAATCAGAGTAACAGAGAGATGACACAGGAGAATACTGTAGAATTCAGAAACTAATAATGTTAAATCTACATGGTAAAATATATTTAGGAAGCACCAACAGCAGTGCCTTTAGAATGACAGAATTGCGGGGAAGATGTCTGCTGTCAAGGTTTCCAAACTGGACTACTGAACAATAGAGGAAACCTACAAGCAAGACAACCCCGCTCTCACCTACAGTGGGGTGGGGTGGAAACCACCAAAGTTGGAAATTTGTTATAAATAACATGTTAAATGTCAAAAGTAGGGTGAGCAGACTGAGGTTGCATCCAGGACTTTTACGATCATCAGCTGAGCACCTGTTTGTCACTGATGCGAGGCTGTTCAGTCTGGAGTTCAATCACTGCTTGGGGCTGCACTCTGTAAACACTGAGCTGAATATGCACAGAGTATTTTATTTTATGTTTGGTAGAACTCCAGTTTAAAACTCCCGAAGCAGGAGAACATCTATTCCAACTTGCAAAATTGCATATATCCAATTGTACTCATACACACTCTCTTTGATGAACAGGTGTGTGTATGTGTGCATGCGCATGTGTAACAGAGACTGGAAGAGTATCTCTGTACACACTTATGTATTGTTACATATTCATATAGTTTCAGCACGATCATATAGGTTAGTGGTTCCCAACCTTGGGTAACCCAGCTGTTCTTGGACTGCAACTGCCAGAAGCCTTCACCCAGAGCTGTGCTGGCTGGGATTTCTGGAAGTCACAGTCCAAGAACACCTGGGTTACCCAAGGTTGAGAACCATGGAAATAGGTGCATGGTAGAATCTACTGAGGCATGGGAACTTCCAAACTTCCTTTGCTTTATGGTACTTTCCAGGAAGCTCTCCCTTTGGAAACTTCACAGACTCCTCTGGAAACACCTTGCCAGGATCTCCTCCTGTCCCCACTCCCTTATATTTTTGTGCCACCACTTCTAAGCTCAGCTGAATAGTCTGAAACTGGGGAGAGACACAGTGTTCAGAGCATTCACTTTTTAAAAACTACTCTTGTGCTTCCATAGTTGCACGTGTACAACAGGGCTGGCCCAAGACATATTGCTACTTGAGACAGAACAGCTAGTGGTGTCTCCTAGCTTTCCAGGTCATGATGTAGAGTCACCAAAACCAGACACAAGCACCTCTCTCCATTCTGGCAGTACCAATACAATGGTAACAAAGTAAATAAGCAAATGACTAAACTTCTGCTCCTTGATGATAGAGCAGCTACCTCCTTCTGCCTTAACAGCAGGGGTGGCCTGCAGCCCAAGCAGTCTAGTGTCTGATGGTTGTTGTAGTTTTTTTTTGGGGGGGGGGCTGTTTGGCCATGTTCTGAAAGTTTTTCTTCCTAACATTTCGCCAGTCTCTGTGGCTGGCATCTTCAGAGGACAGGAGTTGGAACTCTTTGGCCAAACAGCCCGAAAAACCTGCAAAAACCATCAGATCCCGGCCATGAAAGCCTTCGAGAATACAGTCTAGTGTCTGTCTCCCAAAAGAGATGGTGATTTTGCCTTACCCACTAAACCGCTGGTACCAAATGGCAGAACCAGTCACACATAAGTAAAAAGAAAACTCCCTTTAAATAGTTGGAGATAGATGTGCAGAAAACATAGGTTTATGGTACTACATTTTAGTTGTGCAGAAAACTTAGGATATTAAGATTATAGCACTACATATATCATAAATGTAGGATTATGAACACTATGCTCCATTCCACCTAAAGATTGAAAAAGTAACTTATTGGACTACAGATCTCAGAATGCCCCATCAGGATGGATTCCCAAGCTCTGCTTGAGTTCTGTGTTTGTTTTTTTCCTATTTGATGTCTTATACCTGAAATTCAATAACCCACACGTTTATGTGTTGTGCTCCTCAATTGCTTTTCTTTATGTTATTCTTCTGGAAAATAATATCTTGCTCACCACAGAAAAGGACCACATTAACTATAAATGTCCATCAAAAGCACTTATACAGCCCTTCTGTCCGAGAAATAATTCTCTATGTGTACCTCATTTTCTTTGTAAATCTGACAAATAAAACATTTTGAAAGTCAAAGTGAGGGGGGAACAGTCCAGAATGAGAACAATTGGGAAATATAACCAGCTTACTATATTTCACAAACCAAGGAAGAATTACTAAGGGGCAATATGGTGATATTTACGATACACTCTAAATTCACAACTAAAGGAGCTGCAGGGAAAAAAAATGTACTCTTTCAGGCATATTTCCTATGATTCCTTTGGGAATCTTAAGTGCAAGCCTTGAAAGAGTTAGACTGTTTGCCCTTTATATATTTGCTCAAACGTTAAAAATATAAGGAGGGGAAGAAAGGATAGAAATTGTGCTTCCCCCTGCCCCCAAATCTCCACCATATTGTAATTTTTCTTGGATGAAGGAGGAGAAAAACATGTCACTTCCTTAACACAGATCATTATGGAATCTGTGACAGAGAGCAGTGACACACCAGCCTGAGCCAGTCAGCACTGTCAGGCATTGTCAGTACTGGATTTCTTTTAAATCCTTTGACCAGGTTTTCTTAAAACTGGTTTAAAGAATGATAAGTTTGAAGACCCTGTGTGGGAAGCTCTGCTCTCATGAGTAGTACAGTGACAATGAAAGTGTTCACAGTAGATTGTGCAGACTGTTGCTGTGAAAAGATACTTCAAGTTTCCAATGGGCCTTGCTCATCCTCTCTGAGTACTCTAAGGATGAGAAACAGCTGTAGCAATCTTCTGCAAGTACCATAGAATGCATTGGAAATCCGTTTAATCTAGAATTCTGCTACTTCTAGAAGGTTTTTTTTAAGCTTAGAAAAGAAGGGGAAACACAAAAGAAGTGTAAAAATTATGTGTGGTGTAAGGAAAGTAGACGGGGAGTGTTTCTTCTCCCTCCTCATAATCCTAGAACCCAGGGTTATCCACTGAAGCTGAATGGTGGAAGGAGAAACAAATGAAGGAACTGGAAGCAATGGTTTCTGGGAGTGGCAGTCTTGCTACCCTTATGCCCCTAAAGAGCAGTGGTTCCCAGCCTTGGGTCCCCAGACACTCTTGGACTGCAACTCCCAGCAGCCCTTGCCAGAACAGCTAGTGGTGAAGGGAGATATGTTCAAGTGCTTCTAGGAGTTACAGTCCAAGAACATCCGGGGACCCAAGTTTGGGAACCAGTGCTACAGAGGCTGCCTTCTGAAGAGCTATGTCCAGAAAGCACTGCATCTGCTTCTTCCAAGGAAGCATTGCAACAGGAAATGAAGGCCTAGAATGCACCACAGCTTTAAGGAACAGGTGAGTGAAATAAGTGTCTGAAAGTGGGAGTCCCTAAGATCCACTTTGGATAACTCCTGTAAAGTGCAAGCTAAAACCTGGAGTGGATTCACAGCATCTCAGAAATTGGAGTCACCAGCTGACACTGCTCATACACATGTCCTGTGCAGGTTTCTGACTGGCTGCTACAGCAAAAGAATGCTACACTATAAAGTCTTTGGTCTGATCCAAGCAGGCTGTTCTTATATTCTTATGTTTCCATAGTGACAGCCTGGATCTCTGTCAATCCCACAGTTGCACCATTCTTGCAATGAGTTTTGGAATCTCTGTTGCTAGACAGGTGTGGCATATTGCCTCTAAGCATTATACAGTAATTCCATATAACCATCATGGTAAATACAAATAAACCACCTCAACTTCTTTGACACTGCTTGTAGGGTTACACCCTAGGTCAGAATTTTTTTTTAAAGTTTTTTCCTGATATGAATGGATACAATTTTTTCATATTTGGGATTGAAAGGTTTATTTTTAAAAAAAAATTAAATGTAGGAGAAATCAAAACTGAAAGACTCTCCTAGACCGAAAGCTTTGAGCAGTTGACTCTTAGGAGTCTTGGTTTGAAAATAACCATGTACTGAACCTTCTGTATCACTTCTTTTTCCACTCCTACTCCTCCTCCTCTTTCTGAAAGAGTCCTCATCATTTGCTCCTAAATTGACAGTAGATGCAACATGATTCTCTATATGCTAGGACAGGATATAGGACAGGCTGGTTCCTTCTGAATCCAGCTAGCAAAGATGGTTGAGAATTTTCCTTTAGTTTCATTTTTGAAGAAATTGCCAAAACCTGCAAATTTCTTCATATTCACATATATATTTCCTGACTGTGGAATGCTCTCCCCTTAGACACTTGATTGGTGTCGACATTGGCATCATATTGACACGAAGTCAAAACATACTAATTTATTACAGCTTTCGTGTGGGGGGGGGTGATATACGTAAATTGGCGTGAATGTTTTAATATTGTGTTTGAAACTGCTTAAATTGTTTTAAAGACATTATATTTTAAAATTGTTTTATATGGCTCTGTAAGCTACCCTGAGATCCTGTGATATAGGGTGAGCTGCAAATGTTTAAAATAAAAATAATATGCAGGATGGAAAGACCTTGATGTTTAAACATTTTGGACTCTAAAGAATGGAGAACTGACAGATTTTCCCATTGTTCCCCTTGGGTGAGTTATTTGTGCTTGTCAGTCCATGTTCATGATGTATGAACCAGCTTTAAGCATACCTCCTATTTTGTTTGGTAACTTTTAAAATACCAGAAACTGCGGACCAACAGGACATCCATCACCATGGACAGAATTTAAGGGAAGGGTAATGAAAACACAGGCATTAAACAGGAACTTTGATTTCACTGCTGTGTTTTGTTTGTTTTTCTTCCTCTTCACTCCTTCCTTGACAGAAAAACCCCATGATGTGCCAGTAAGAAAGGAATTAGGGGCAGACTTGGGGACAAAGCACATTGTCATTTATTCAACTGTCCATTCAATAACTAAATCCAATTGTAAATCCTCACTAGCAAAGCTTGTAACTCTGACTTCATGTAAATCAGCTTTGTGGCCGACAGTGGAAAGGTGGTTTATGTTTTGTCGTGTTTTGTTTTAAACCAATTCTTCAAAAAAACTTCTGGTTTATGGATGTGGGATATTGTACTTCTGTATCCATGATTCAAAATGCCAGGAAATAGCTTGATGGTGTGGGACAAGATTGTGACCACGTTGCTAGCAGGAAAAAGGATGCCAAGTTTTACATAGCACTGGGCAGTCTGAATGCTGACAACACCAATAGCAGCAGTCAAGATGGTCTACAGGATACCCTCTTCTGCTCACTACCACTCAGAAAGTGACACCAAGTAAGGAAAAATCCCAGAGGTTGACTCCTTTTTCCACCTCTTCTAAATACAAAGCAATTGTCAAGGTTGTTCTTTGACAAGTGTGGAGTTAAAGTATACATACATTACACACAAATTCTAACAGAAACTTCCCCCATATAGAATTACCCAGTGCTAGAGGATCCCAGAAGATGAGCACATTTGTACTATGATTGCTGGGAGAGGACAGAAGAAAGAACAGCTGGGATGTTGCTACAGTCTCTCTGTGCCAAAATATCTTGAAGGGCTGATTTGATGAAATGGCAAAGCAAAGGTGTGAGTAAATGCAACACATACATAACCTTTAACTTCTCAGGTAAAGTAATGTTGCTATGCCTGCTCCACAGAATGCAGATGTGAAAGCTATGTTCCAATTTCCAATCCCTGTCCTTGGAGCAGGCAACCTGAGGAACAAAAGCTATTTCAGACAAAAAGCTCTAAAAATACGTTGTGTGCCGCCCAGAGTAGACCTTTGGTCTAGATGGGCGGGGTAGAAATCCAATAAAATAAAATAAAATAAATAAATAAATAAATAATTTTCCAAAAGATGTCCTCTCACCTTTTGAAATAAAAAAGGGAGGGCTCGGAATTAGCACAGATAGTCACTGGAAACCAAGGTCCAAATCATCCTTACTATGTAGAAGAAAGACAGTGAAGAAAGACAGGGACAAAAATCAACCCATTTGAAATGTGATGTTGGAGGACAACCTTCTACATACCACAGAAAGCTACAAAGGCAGAAATGTGGATGCTCAGTCAAGTCAAATCTAAATTCTCACTAAAGCAACATGCGTAAAGTCTGGTTATTTTGCCATGTACATATAATGAAAATACAGAATGACCAGAAGGGACAATATTGCAGGGAAAAGTGGTGTGTGAGGGGCACTAGGAAAACACAAAGACCTATCATGAAATGGATTGACTCAATAAAGGAATCTGCAGCTGTTAGTTTGCAAGACCTGAGTAGAACTTAATAGAAAAGACGAGGGGGGCATTAGAAACAACCTAACATGAGGTGCGGTTGGTTTGCAAGATATAAGCAGAGCTGTTAATGATGGGACATTTGGGAGGTCGTCAACTCATATAGTCACCACATATTAGAAGTGGCTTGATGGCACATAATATCTTTGGAGTTGTTTGTTAATTATAAAACAATTGTATAGTGGCAAGACAGGAGGAATGGTAGAAACTATGACAGGGTACAGGCACCAAAGCTCTGCTAGCATGGTATAAGACCATCCCCAGCCACAAAGCAAAAAACAGCTTAAACGAGTGAGCTTCTGAATATTTGTTCTCTATTCTTTTTTAAAATATCTTTTAAAATGTTTTTTTTCAGCCAGACGTGGAATCCTTTTGCCAGCACAAATGCCAGTTTGGACAGGAAGAAATTAAAAACCCATCCTCCTGAGACCCCACTAATTGACTGATAGGGTCAAAAGTTCCGATTGCCCTAGACCTGGAGTTGATTTCTTCTTTGAAGACTTGTGTCAGGAGCCTGGTCTCTGAAATCTTGAGATAATGATCTGGAGATAATACTTATTGAAAGAACTTAGGGCTGGGACAAACACAACTTTCTGTGCTCTTATAATGCAGAAATACTTTGAATGTGCCTTACAAAACTGTATACTAATTCCCTGCAGATACATGGCAAAATGTATGGTGATAAATCTATAAGTGTAGTTACTCATCTTGACAGTACCCATAGGCAATATCGCATTACCATCAAAAAGGGTCCAAAAATTATTTTATTTATTTATAAAGCTTATAGACCACCCAACTTAGTGAAATCACTACTCAGGGCAGTTTACATGATCTAGACTAAGCATACAACCAACAAAAAGTATTTAAAAGAAAATACCCTCATTCCCAAATGTAGGCATCTGGGATCAATCTGTATAAGCTAATGAGTAGCAGGTCTTTTGTGAGGATAATGGTCCAATAATTGTCCACTCGAGATCACATTAGAAATAGCACAAGTGAAAGGTAAACAGAACTGTGAAAATGGGGGCGTAATTGTAAAGGCATGAGGGACAAACACAAGGTTTAGCATTAAGATATTTAACCACCAGGGAATCACCCCATCCCAAAATTGGACGTAAACATCCAAAGACAAGGACCCAAATCATGGATTAAAATTAAAATATAGGATCAATAGGGCTACGTACATTTAGGAATGGGAATGCTTAAAAGAAGCTCAGGGCTGGGCAGGTCTAGTTTTAGTCCCATTTCAAACCAACGTGTCTCACTAAGACTCACCGTCCATCCTTTAGATATTTCAAGGCATGTTGAACATGGAATTATTTGGTTATCGTGGAAGAAGCACACAGTTTTGATCCTGAATAATGGTTTCTGTTTTGCTGCAACTGCTTGATTGTATATTCCAGGAACTATTTTCTATCTAATCACTGGGCAACAGACAGGACGCCAGTTGAAGCCATTACAAGAGTAGCCTTCAATAGACAGTCTGGGTGATGTGGTGTAGAGAGCTTATAAAGATCAAGAAAACAAACAACACAGGAAATATTGAAAGATGTCGATGTGTCTGCAGGAAACTAGGAGAAAGAATGGAAGGAGTTAGACTAAATCGCTATTTACCACAAATCTCTTCTCTTTTTCGCAAGGCTTTGACTGATAAATATCAGCTTAATCCTAGCACCGGAAGCTTCAATTACAGGATTAACGTCAACCAATATAGAGCATAGAAGAAAGTGAAACGGCTGTCCTTGTGGAGGTGCTATATCAGCTTCCTGCTGCCAGTTTATAGTACCATCAAGACAAATTAACTGCCTACCTCCAGAAGAACATAAGGAAGCATTTTTGCTGTTCAGGGGAAAATACATTTCCAAGAAATAAGCAATTAAATGGTGTCCAGTATTTTGAACAAAGTATGTCCACTGTGAAGTAATTCAGTGACTGCAGTTTAGTTGCTGACAGAAAAGTGCTCCTGAGTGATGACAGTTGGTGGTAGTAGCTTGAACACTATCGTAAGAATTGGCTGACTCCTGGAGAAGCCAGTTACCAACTTAATGGAGCCCCACTGTATAATAGTAACTTAGGGGCAGCACTTTCTGTCCTCATAGTCTTTGAATGGTTCTGTCAATGTCTCAGCATAAACAAGGGGTCTAAAAGCACCTCTCACAGTTCAGCTATAGAAGAAAGCAGAGATGGTTTCCCAGGTCCAAAAAGGTTTTCCTCTGCACCTTCCTCATCCTGCATTAGGATATCAAAATGTTAGGGCTCAACCACACATGCCAAAAGAACCCCCGTTATATCGATTCTGCCGTTATTTAAATCATTTTATAAATTGCCATTCACATGACACATGGGTAACATCAATTCATTTCGCCAGTTAATTGGGTTTTTTTCCACCTTGCCACCGTGGCCTTTTAAAAATGATTATTATTATTATTTATTTGATTTATATACCACCCATCTGGCATCCAGGGCCACTCTGGGCAGTTCACAACAGATAAACAAACAAATGATCTGATTCCTGTATCACTTCAATCCTTATTATTTCAATATGTGTGAATATTGTTGTTGATTTATTTACTTTGCGAATGGGTCGGGTTTGGAGGTGCCATGGCCACTGCATGGCCACCGTGCATATACCCTTTAAAAAAATCTTAAAATGTTTAGGAATAAATCACTTACTATCCATGGAAAGTTCTTGCTGCTGCAGCAGCAGCACAGTAGTAGTAGCAGCAGCAACAACTCAAACTAATTGCTCAGAAGGAAACAGCCTCCCTGTCCACTCTGGCGGGTTTAAGGAAGGAAAGGGGAAAGCGAAAGGGCCATTTCCTGCTTGGAACTGATTGAGGTGAGAAAGAAAGTGGTGTCACATTAACGTCGCTCTCTCTCTTTTTTTCACCCTGCTCTTCACAGTATCTTGCAAGTCATTTAAAACCCACTTCCTCCTCCCTGTATTGTTCAAAGAGGAAAAGAAAAATGAAAGCCAAGAACTGAAAGGAAGAGATATGCAGGAAAATAAGGAAAAAGGGACAAGTGAGTAAAGGAAGGAAGGGAAAAGGGGAGGAGGACAGAAGGAAAAGGGGGGAAGAAAACCAGGAAGTGGAGAAAGGAGTTGGGAAGTGAACATTTTAAAAAGGGAGGGAGGGGGGGGCTGCTGGTGACATATACCACCAAGTTGTACATCAACTAACAGATGGAAGTGACAGTAAAATATTGATATATCACTTAACAATTTTTTAAAAGAAAATTTTAGAGCAATGATGACCGAGAAACAGGACAGAAAATGAATCAATTTATATGAGACAGCATGTGTAGCCCGTAGAACCAGTACAGATAGTAAGAAATGTACCAATTGAACTGACAGCCATGTAAATGGGCCCACAGGTATGTATACATGAATATACATACAAATATATTGATGTGTAAAAGGGAAGAAAAGGAAACAATTCAAATGTGCTTACACCCTTATTCACATTTTCATTCTTTTAATTCATGTACATTCCACCAGTTGAAGAAGTAGTGAAATGGGTCTCCCCACCTTTATTTCATTTTCAAAACAGCTCTTTGAGATAGGATAGATTGAAAAATGGTGGTTGATATCCTGTTTGTAGCGTAAGTCAAACCATAACTTTCAGTCCATTCCTCCTTAGTAAACAAAGCACCTCAGTTGTGATTCTTGTGTGCACACATTCTGTCTCGTTATGTGCACAGACAAGTCCCAAGAACCATGGCGAGGACAAAAGTTACAACTTGGCCTATGTTGTGAACAGGATTTTATTATTCAGTAAACATCCTGGTTAAATTGGGATAAGAGCCCAGAACTCCCAAATCCCAGTGTGACACTCTAGCCACAGCACTTCACAGGACTAACAAAGAAGCATAAAATAGTTATTCCCACCATAGGCAATGAGCAATTGGCTCATAACTTGGTAGTGGAACACATACCTTGCATGAAGAAGATCCTGAGTTTGGTCACTGGTGTCACAGGGTAGAACTGGGAAAGACTTCCTCCTGGAACCCTGGAGAGCAGCTGCCAGTCAGTGTAGAGTCAACACTGTTGACAATACTGAGCTAGATGGATCAATTATCTGATTTGCTCTGAGACAACATTCTATATTCCTGAGCTGTAAAAGGTAAAGGTAAAGGTTCCCCTTGACAATTTGTCCAGTCGTGTCCGACTCTAGGGGGCGGTGCTCATCTCCGTTTCCAACCCAGAGCCAGTGTTTGTCCGAAGATAATCTTCCGTGGTCACGTGGCCAGCGCGACTAGACACGGAACGCCGTTACCTTCCCACCGTGGTGGTACCTATTTATCTACTCGCATTTTGCATGCTTTCGAACCGCTAGGTTGGCGGGAGCTGGGACAAGCGACGGGGGCTCACTCCATCGCGTGGATTCGATCTTACGACTGCAGGTCTTCTGACCTTGCAGCACAGAGGCTTCTGCGGTTTAACCTGCAGCGCCACTTAGCTGTACTGCAGAGTAATTGCTTGTGTGGGGAAAAAGCCAGAAGCAGGTACAGAATCACATGTTCATGTTGTGTATAAACTCAGAATGCTTAGTGTTTAAGAGTACGTGTTAATTCAAAAAGACAAAGATAAAAAAGGACAGATAACCTTCATGCACTGACAATTCCAACTATTTTCTACCCAGATGTTCATCTGCTTACATCAAGTTCACATTAAGAGGAAACACCAGACAGCAATTTTTCAATTTTGGAGTTCAATTCCTCCTTCGCAGGTGTGCATACTTTTCCGGTGAACTGAACACCACCACAGCAAGACTGAGGAACAAAATACAGTATAGGAAACTATCTTCAGTATATATATTGTCAGATTTTTAGTAGAAATAAAGCTTGTGTTATTTATGGTATCCCAGTTAAAAAAAATCAGGGACTTTCCTGCCTGCCAAACTATTTTTGAAAACCACATTCCCTAACTGACAAGCACTGCTGAGCTGATGATCCCACCCCTTGATGAATCTAAAAGTTTTTAAAATGTGACAAATAGTCAACTATGGCTGTGCTCACACTGGCAATAAAAACTGCATGGGGTGGGTTTAAAAAAAGAAGCTTTATAACAAATTACAAAGGCCTAATCTGATGATTTAAAAGAAAAGGATAACGGTAAAGATTTTGTGGCAGAGTATTTAACAAAACACGGTGGACTGCATCCAGCAACGTCACTGTAAGGCCCCTTGTTCTAGCAACCACATATTTTCAAGGTTAGTGCAATGCCAGCATTTTCAGAGCAAGTTTTCTTATGTGAGTGGTTGTGCAGGTGCTTGTATAAACAGTTGTGCCAGAGGCTGTGTGAAAGATTATACAACCACTAGCACTGGTTGCATTAATTTGGACTGACACCACTGAAGCAAACTGCTAAAAAATTCTGAAGCCAATATAGATCCTCTCTTTAGAAAGAAGAGAACACATTGAATAGCATAAAGGAACTCCAGTATTGTTTTCTAAGGGCTTATCCATACTGTGGGGTTGTCCCTGGGCATTCTGTGATTGCTTGGTGTTATTGTGGCTTTTGCTGTTGTTGTTACAGATTCAAACAGATTGCTCTGGAAGTGGGGAAGATATTTATTGCTGGATGTGCTGGATGATACTCTGGGTACTGCCTGTTCACACACATCCCTGCTGTCTTACTCCTAATGCTGTCTCCTTTTCCTTATCTTCTCTGCCCTCTCCCCACCTACTTTACTCTCTCCTCTCTTCCCTCCTTGTCTTACCTTCTCACCCTGCTCAAATATTGTTGCATTTTTCAAAGTTTTAGTTTTAATTTCTGCACTCTATGTGTGTGTAAACACCGGAAATCCCAAGAAAATTAAAGAAGAGTAGCAGTTAGGTGTGGAGGGATGGAGAGTTACCAGCAGAAGCACCTCATGACACGTACCCACAGAGTGCATGGATCAGCATGCCTCAATATGGTACTGGAGTCCACATGAACAGATTATGCACTGGGGTAAATTGAACCAAAGCAGAACAAACATATGTCACCACTTGGTAGTGGCGTGACAAACCCTCACCTGGAAATCAAGTGTTTTGTCCTGCTTCAACTCTGTTTATGCTAGTTTTAGCCTTTGCATCATGTGGACACAGGGATGCATTATGATGGCTACAAAGAAAGTTGAACAAAATGCTCAGTGTGGACAGGTGGTGGCAATTTAATCCTGGAGTGATCTATTCTAAGGATTAGTGGAGAAGAACTGAGCAACTAATAGGAAATGTTGAGTTTAGACTAAGATACATAAGGATTATCCTAAAACAAGTTTGAGCTCCTCAGAGCTGGGTTGGAGCCAGTTTGTTTATGGGTACACACAGTGTCAAGGATCACTCACACAACCTCAGGATCCACTCATTAATAAACAGTCACCCAGTTCCCAACTTTAGAATTTCAACAGCCTTTTCATAAGCATAAATGTGGGGAATGAGTTTCTTCTGGTATAGTAGGAGGCTGATAGATTACAGAATGTCAAAAACAGAGGAAGAATGCATTGTGAAATATGCTTGCCAAGCAAACATATCCTGATGAATTGGTAACGAAGCCAAGCAACATGATATAAGAGAAGGCAAAATGTCATGACAGTCACTTGACCTGGAAGAAAACCATTTCCTTAGTTTGTGAACTCAAGATGTAGTATCATTAAGAAGGACACAGTTGACTTGCTAGAACACTGAACAGAGGCACTTTTGCTGGAGAGGGATGTTACACTACAGTGTTTTAGTGAAGGTTCCACTTGTTTCTTGCTGATCCCAAAGAAATGAAGATACAGCATGGTATGCCAGGCTTAAAATACCAGGGTCTGCTTCATCCGAAGGGCTATTGTTGTTGTTACATGCCCCCATGTCACCTCCAACTAATGGTGACCTTATGAATGAGATATTTCCCAAATGTTCTGTCCTCAACAGCCCTGCTCAGCTCTTGCAAACTCAAGCCCATGGCTTCCTTTAGGGAGTCAATCCATTTCATATTTTGTCTTCCTCTTTTCCTGTCACCTTCAGCCTTTTCAGGCATTATTGTCTTTTAGATAACACTAAAAGATACCACACTTAATCCTGCACAGAAGAACTGATGAACGACAGTATATCACACATGCTGCATTTAAACTTCCATGTTTGTTTGGACCTCCATGACAACATTTCCATTTTGGCCATTCCTGAAAGGCAAACTGCAATGTATTCTATGCTTTCACTTAGAAGTGTCTCAGTAAAACCTCAAATGGTCTACCTGGCTCACATACAAAATATGAAACAGCACTAAATAAGCTGCTTGTTGGGAAAACAATAGATGCAATGCTAGAAACAAAAAACACCTTGTGTGTACAACATAAGAGAATCTTTCATTTGGAAAACATTTCTTCCCATAGATATAATATATCTACAGGATTTTATGGAGGAAACAAGGGAGACTAAGAGAGAGAGGCACCACAAAGAAACTATAAAGTTTGGATCTCTCTTACTGGAGGAGTTATGAAGGCATCAAAATGGTTAGGAAAACAAACCATAAAGTATTTTGTGAAGGGGAAAGAGAAATTCATTAGCTTCAGCTTTCTTCAAATGTTCACCTATTTCACAATTCCCCACCCAATACGCAGAACACCCAAATCTGCACTTTCCTTGATTTTTATGATACAATTCTCCAATTTGTTCATTGGTGGTTTTTTTGAAAAGACCAGCAGTATGATTTGGTATAAGACAGATTTTTATATCCTTATCAGGCAAAATCCAAAGAAACAGAACAAAACAAGATAAAAAGATGTGGCACCTTAAAGACTAACTATTATATTTTAATACGACTTTATCTCCGTATGTTATCTTCTGTTCTATGCCAGATACATGACAGATACATATTGTTAACATTTTAAACCTTTTAAGTTTTGGTTGACAATTTAGGAACATGCCTATAGTTGAGGCTGTGCAAACCTTGGAGAGCTGGAACCAAACTAGTAACACAACTGTTGTACTAGCCAAACAAATATAAGCGAAAGATAGCCTCACTCTTATCATACGCAAATGGATAATGTCTGTTCAGCCATATAAGGACGATTATTTCCTCTTTTGTCTATAACAACGTAGGCATAAGAGCATAATTGTGGATCATTTCCTTTTCAGTAACTTAACTTCCATTGCTGATGGTTTTTCAGCTTTTACAGGCTGAAAGCCTTCATAATCATCAACCTCTTTCCCTCTGGACTGGTATGTCACTTAAAAATTCTCCAAATACAGAGAAGGAAAGTCTCTTTGGTAGAGAGAGTTTAAAAACATACAAGCAGAAAACCCCTCAGCTTAATTTAGAGCTTTCACAGCTTTATCACCCCTGCTGCTGAATGTTAATTCACAACAACAAGAGAAATAACCCTAGAAATGTGAGTTGCACGGTACATTTCCAAACTGCTCTATGGGGCGTAAATGCACAGATTCCATTAGGGCAGCCTGAAATCACAGCGTGTAACCACCCACCTATTCCCTAGCTTTGTGTGAACTAACTGAAGTCTGAACTGACCAGCAGAACAGAAAAACTCCATTTTGCTGGTGACATGACAAATTATGAAATTTCGAAACCACAGACAACGACTGGTTTCAGGGTAATGGGAAAAGCAATGCTCTACCGGTGGGGAGAAGAGCCCAATTTTTAAAGCATTATACATTTTCACCCACTTCTTCCTCACAGCCATTCATCAATTGGCTAAGTGGGAGAAAAATGCATTACAATTTAGGCTTCAGAAGCCTCTGTTCATATGGTAGTGACTTGGTGGACAGTGGTGGCTGCTGCACATGGACACCCCCTCCTCCCGCAACAGGGCCAGATGGTGATGCAACAGGAGCTGTGACCATCAAAGAAAATGGAAGGATATAAGCAGGATGTGCTTTGTCTTTCCTTCATGTAAAAAGCAGAGACAGCTTTTTCTAAAAGGTACGAGAAAGCGAGCACACAACATGGGTGTTTTTATAGCTGGAAGTGATCAAACAAAGAGCAGAACATGGTAGTATTATTTGCTCATTTAAAGCTTCAGAGGCAGTTGTTGCATTGCTTTAAAGGTCAGCGCTTTAAGAATGTATCAGCGATGCTCATTTCAAAGTGGATTTGCAATTTACCAGAGAGAGGTTTCGTTTAATTCCATTGGTTAAAGAACCAAATCAGGCAATTCTGAGAGGGAATGGTCATGCTTTATTCTCCCATTTAAATATTTCTCCACATTGCTCAAATAAGAAAGGTCAGTGTACAATGTTTCCAGAGACACATTGGACAGCTGGAAAAAAAGAAAAGAGAAGAGAAGAGAAGAAGAAAAACAAGAGAAAAGAGAAAAAAAGGAGGATGGCTTTAAAATATCCAGAAGCAAACTATGGAACTGGGAAGTGAAAATAACATTTCATGTTCATTTTGGAAAGTGAGCAAAAGCTAATTTGTCATCTGCATTTTTCAGCAAAGAATGCAGCATCCCCATGGCTGGAAATGCAGCAGTTTGTTATCATATTTTCCTTTTTCCCACTTACTTCTGGGTGGAAAATAATCATGACCCACATAGTCTCCCTGTTGCACTCTTCTGTTTCTATCACACATTAGACTTAACCTGCAACAGAACCCTGAGATTACTTTCATTTTTACTATAGGCCAAACTTTTAGTTAGTTTGTATTTCAAGTGCAGGCTACAAGAAAGCTCCCAAACCTTCCCTTCCTTATGCAGATTTCAAGCCACAGGCAAAGCAGACAAATGGTGGTGGGGGGGGGGAGAGAGAGGAATTAATTTAAAGCAAAGCAGAATTCTTTCTTTTTGCCCAAGTCTAGGACCAACTGACAAGAAAGTGTAGGATGAGGGATGAATTTAAGACTGCAATTAGGGTGCGATCAGATGGGCGTTTGTCCCATGGTTTCATCTAGGTTGGACAGGGGATGGTTTGTTCCTTTTCCTGGCAACTAAATACATGCTATTGTAAACCAGCCTTCCTCCTAATTGATACATATCCACACCTTTTTGGGTCCCTGTCAGGGTTTTCTGGTTGGTTGGTTGGTCGGTCGGTCGGTCAGTTGGTTCAGGCAGGATTGCTTCCTTTTCGTTTGGTTCCAGTGTATGTGATTGCTGGGATTGAATCAAAGTGTCTGGCTGGTTGCCACTTTGCTTCGGCTACTTAATGATCTTGAGAAATGGAAAACTTCCTTCCCTAACCTTGCAGAGGGGAAGGGAGAGGAAGTTTTTGATTTCTTTTTAATTGTTGCTAATACGTGATCCTTTGAAAAGGTTTTTTTTAAAAGCCCTTTCAAAGCATTGCTGATATGCCGTGTCAGCAACAATTAAAAAGAAATAAAAAGCTATTTCTCATTTCCCCTCCATGGGAAAGCAGGAAAGAAGTTTTACATTTCTGAAGATTGTTAAGTGACTCAGGAAAAGTATGGAGGGGGAGACAGGAGTTTCCTTTTAGGAAAAGAAGCTTGATCTAGATTGTGTTAAACAGGGTTGCTTGAGGTGTGGAGTGGATGATTCTTGCATATGGATGCAAGGATTGCCCCAAACAACATACCACACCTCCGTGCAACCCTGATCAAAGCCGGGTGATTGGACTGTCTAGTCACACACTTACTTACCTGGGAGATGATGATGATGATACGCTGTCAAATAAATTCTGACTTATCATGACCCTTTTCAGGCTTTTCTAGATACAGAGTTTACCACGCCCTTTTTCCGATACCTAACTCACTGAGCTATCTAGCCAGCACCTGGAAGTTAGTTCCACTGAATTCAGTAGGGGTTACTTCCACGTAGGCATGCATAGGTTTGCTCTCTAAAATCTTTAATTTCTTATCTGCCCCAGACTGTACAGTCAAGTCACCAAATCTTAATTCTGTAAACAAAACACATTTTGTCATGACTTCTCATTTTGACAGTTGTAGCCTGAAATGGTTCATGCTTTCCTGGGAGTATAGCCAACAGCACTCAAAGGGGCTTACATCAGAACAGGATACACTGAGGATTGCACTGTTCAGAAAATCCTTTTTATTTTATTTTATTTTATTTTTTGCAGGGTAGGAAATATATCAGGAAAGAGACTGCCATGGTAGGGGGATGGTAGAAATTGATGGGAAAGCATACAGATCTAAAGAAGGGTTGCAATATAAGGAACATCGCCATCTAATCCTGACACAGAACGTCTTTTCAAATCTAGTCCTCACAAGATCTCTCTTGCACATTTTCTGTTCATGCTCTTGAATTCAAGTCATCATATTGCTGATGCTTTTCGAGCTTGAAATAAGATGTCATTCTTGAAGCCTGTTATTGAGTGGCAAGTCATGAAGGGGCCTTCTTCATGACCACTCCTAGCTTCTGGAACTCTTAGTCCAGAGATGCTAGGTTTCTACCTCCATGCTGTCCTTCCATCAACAGGCAAAGACTTTAATATATAGGCTGCACTTTGGCAATTAAAAATCCTCAAATTATTTTAGCCAAGTTCTGGTTTGCTCTTGAAACTGAGGCTGTCCTACTTTGGGCACATCATGAAAAGGCAGGATTCTCTGGAAAAGACAATCATGCTGGGAAAGATGGAAGGCAGCAGGAAAAGAGGAAGGCCAAATACAAGATGGACTGACTCCCTAAAGGAACCCACAAGCTTGAGTTTACAAGAGCTGAGCAGGCCAGTTGAGGACAGGATATTGCTCATTCATAGAGTTGGAGGCAACTTGATGGCTCAAAACAACAGTTTTAGTATTATAATGAAGTTAATTGAAAGTGTTTTAATTTTAATTGCATTGTAATAACATAATCAACTTAATTTTCTGTTAATGTTTGCAATGTTATTGTATTTTAATTTTCCATTGTTTTTAAACTAAATCACTTTGGGGTCCAATTCTAGGAGGAAAGCAGCATATTGATTAAATGAATGAATGATCTTCTTTTCTATTACAAGTTCCAAAACATTCCAGCCGGTATGGCTAGAGGCCTGTTAGCTGGGGCCAGAGCCATACCTGAGGTAGAAGGAATGGGATACGACTCAAGGTGCCAAAATTTACAGGGTACTGAAAACTAGAGGTGCTATAATGGGTGAGTGTCAGAAAAAAATGAATGGCAATCCCTCCTGGCCCTATTCACTCTCAGGGGAGCTTTCCACCTTCTCTTCCTTATACCAAGAGTAAAAATTCAGAGCCTGAGCAAGCACCTTCCAAAATTAGCACCTCTTCCTAAAGGATAACAACTCTGAGTAAGAATTGGGAGTAAGGAGGGGGAGGTGAGTAGTATAATACACCCAATACTGACAAAGCTGAAAGCTGACGAAGGAAGGAGTAAACATGGAAAAGGGGAGGGGAAAGTATGCCTGGGGTCCTGGCCTAGAGGCAGTAGAATGTTGTAGGTGAAGGTGCCTGCATGCTCATGGCCAGGTCTCAGTGCAGAGTGAGCATGAGGAAGTACTGTAGCATCACTGCTGCTGTTACCCCGCTGAGGGCATTAAAACTGTATCAGCGTTCACATCTGCCCGTACCCTTCTCTCCCTCTCATTTAGAGTCACTCGATGTTTTGAGGGGAGATGCTCATGGTGCCTTCTTTGCCCACTGGTTCAAGGGGGGAGTTTGCTTGACCCATGCACCAAAATTGTGAGTTATGGTTATGGCGGGAGTACTCTGGACATTGTGGCCTCCTCCCCACCCCCCCAAAGTAAGATGTCCCATTGCTAGCCTTTCTTTTTCAGATACCACCAGGGCAATTAGGCTAAACTCTGAGAAAGTGACTGGAAAGGAAAGGAATGACTTCAGATCTGATGGAAAAGGAATAGGATTGTATTCCACTTGCTCCCACCTTTTTTAGGGTAATGACCACCACCCAGTCAGTGATTTTGTGGGGCTTTTTAAAGCTCAGCTTCAGTGTTAAGCAGTGCAGAGTTTTAAATTTGCATACATGCAGATTACTCAACAAAGTCAAACAGGGTTTTGTTTTATTCTGCCTCCTGTGCATGTTTGTGTGGAAGGCACAATTATTCATTGGTAAATTGAACGACTTAAAGATAAAACTATGGAAAAGGCAAGCCTGTCATTCCTCTATCATGCCACTGTTTTAGTGCAAAATGAAAATGGCAGAAAAGACATACACCTGACTGTATTTGTTGCCTAAGATGTACAAGATATTAAACAAACTAATCAGTACTAGGCAGCCCAATATATTCTGGAGCATTAGAAGGTAATCTGTCTGAAAGGTAATTGCACTCAAATATGCACAGAAGGACTCTGCTGTGTATTGGCACTGTTAAAAGGAGCCATGTGAACGCAAAGCAGTAACAAAAAGAAGGAGTGAGGGTAGCTATGGCCATTTCCATGTACCACATGGTACAGCAAGAACAGTCAGCAGATGGCTTCCCACAAAAACAGGCTATTTCCCCAATGAAAAATCACCATGCAAGCCCATTCTCTTCATGGATGGGGCGGGCATTCACAAAACAATGTCCTAGAAGCCAGTTGGCACTCCTGCCTGGATGCAAATGTCAACAGGAACTTGAGACACAGAAAATTCTGATTGCATCTGGGGTGTGTTTGGCAAAAAGGAGGAAGTGAATGGGGGAGACCTTATAGAGGGCTTCATGGAAAATAAAAATGTAACAAGGGTTCAGAAAGAAAGGAAGCTATGAGTTGTTGAACATATTAGGGAATGAAAATCACAATATAGAGGTTCAGGAAGCTGTGGAATATACAGTCTAGCACTGGCGAGACTCTGAAATTTAAATATCAGGCAACTATAGAGTAGAAAATATTAATATAGAGTTCTGAGACACACTGGTTTCAAAACAATAGGTTCAAAAGGAGCCAAATGTCATTCTCCAGGTTTAGACAACTACAATTCTTAGTATTGTTTAGGCGTCAACCTCCAAAATCCTTCAATGAATTCCCTGGGAGGTAGGCTTGTGAAATCTCAGGGTGGCAACTGAAGTTTCAGGGAACTAGGCATAGATGTAGAAGAATAGAATGCTGCAATTCCTTTTACAATTAAAAGGTTGTTTTACACAGACTTGACAGTGTTAAATACTTACAATTCCATGCCAACAAGTCTTGAGGTTCTTCCAGAGACAGCATTTGTTCCACCTTGTTTCGCTTCTTTTTCTGTCACTTGGTGACAGGAACTTACACTATTTACCTGTTTTAGTGTCCCAGCTGTTAATGGTCTAGTACAAAGGTGCTTCAGCACCTGTCAACATCCCATCAGCACATCATCCCATTGTCTCTGCTGAAGCTTACAATAACAAATGACTTTCTCTACTTGGGTGGCAGTGGTGAGCCTATCTCTTCATGACTGCAGGAGAAAAATGTGAGGGGGCAGGTGGCAAACTTGCAGAAGGGCAACAAGGGGGACATAAGTGCTTTGTGCATTTTGTTGAGCCATGTAGAAACTGCAACTCAAGAGCTGAGATGGTGGGGAAATGCTTGCCCACTGGTCTTACTGGAATTCCCCCCCCCCCAGCATTCAGATGATGTTACTCTTGTGTTTCCTTTTCCTTTTCCGAGCAGCTGCCATTTGCAGTCAGAGTGGGAGCAGAAACTGAAGGGCTTCAGCTTCACCTGCTAAAATGTCTAAGAAGTACCATGGCACTAAACTCTGCCCCGGTACAGAATGGCACAAAATGGCACCAAGGTTTTGCAGAGAATGGAGAAAAAAAATCCTGGAATACACATGCACACACGCGGGCACACACATAATAATGGATGCACATGGATGCATACACATGCACACAGGTACAAAGGGGGATAAGAGGAACATCAACTGAATGCTGAGGAAAATTCCAGTGAGACCAGTGCAGAATGCAGAACAAAGATCAATAAAATCAGTCTAGAATCTAAAATTTCATACACCTTTTTCCTGGCTGAGCAATTTTTTTTTAAAAAAATTAATCTTACTTGTCATTTGCTGCCACCCAGTATAGTACTGTGTCTAGAAACTGCTACCAGGTGGGATGAATGTATTCAAAAAGTGTGCTACCTAATCAGTTTGGATGCTCCTTTGACAGAGTATGACAGCAGTCAGATACAACGGGATGGTCCCATAATGCAATTTGATGCTCATTCTGACTGGTTAGGCAGCCATCATGCCCCATAAAGTCACTATGTATAGCTGACAGGTATTGGGGCGAATATTTTAGAAGATATTGCAAAGGCCATACTCCCTCACAGCGGGAAATATTTTGTGCGCTGACATTTAGAGACAAGTCAAAGCTGTCCTTTGTAGTTATGAGTAAGTTGTTTACTAAAAACCATATGTCTTTGTTTCCCTGCCAAGCTGTCCAAATTTACTGTTGTTATGTTATTTGCTGATCTAACTCTGGATAAAAATAATCTAGAAAAGACTTGGGGGCTTTTATGAATTACAAAATGGCTTTTTGAAATATGTAACTTTATGAGCATTTTAAAAGTGTGCAAGTGCGAGGGAATGGGGCAGGAAGGAGACTTACTAAGTTCCCATAGTTCCCATTCACTCAATGGATATATGCTAGTCTGGATGAAAAATTAGCTTTACGCCACATGCTCGATCTGGAAGTCTGGAATTTATGCAACTAGTTTCCTCTCAAATAAAATAAAAGATCAGACTCTGAAGCTCTGGGAAGGAAACTCAAGGTTTTTGGGGCCCAGATAATCTTCTCGTCCACCCTACTAGTATTCAGAAGAGGAATAGAAAGGAAAACACTCCAGCTGAACAACTGGTAATGAACATGTTGCCAACATGAGGGATTTGGATTTTGGGACCATGGGCTTTACTTCCTGGAAGATGGACTGCTGGCAAGTAATGGGTCCCACCTCAGAAGGACTGGGAAGAATGTGTTTGGTCACAAGGTGAAGAACTTCATCAGGAGGGCTTTAGACTGAATTGGAAGGAGGAGGAAGATGCAAATTCAGAGGTGAAGACAGATGAAGGCTTAAGCACAATAAGATGAATAGACTGAGCAGCTCTAATGGGACAAAATAAGAGTCTTCACAAAAATGTGTAAAGGAAAGCAGGCCACAAATCACACAAATGTTAGGAGTATGGGAAACAAAGAAGAAGAACTGGAAATTTTAGTCTAGGAGAGTGAATATGACTTGATGGAGATAACAAACTTGGTGGGATGACTCCCATGTCTGGAACACAGCAATAGAATGATATAAAATTCTGCCAGACTAATTTTATCTAATTTTTTGATCAAGTAACCTCCTTTGGATGGTAGGGATGCTTTAGACATAATACATCTTGACTTCAGCTAAGCTTTTGACAAAGTGCTCCATGATCTTCTGATTAGCAGGCTAACCTGGTGTGTGCTGGATAGAACAAGTGTCAGGTGAATATACAGCTGGTAATATTCCGAGAGTGCTTATCAATGACTCCTTCTCAAAGTGGGAGGAGGCAACAAGTGGGATACCACAAGGCTCAGTCCTGGGCCTGGTGCTCTTCAACAGTTTTATTAGTGACTTGGATGATGGGGGTGCAGGGAATGCTTGTCAGATTTGCAGATGACACAGAACTGAGTGGGATAGCTAATACCCTGGAAGACAAACAAAATTCAAAACAATCTTCATAAGTTCAAACACTGGTGGGAAACAACACAATGAAATTTAACTGGGATAAGTGCAAAGTTCTACACCTAAGGAAACAAACCAAACACATAGTTACAAGATGGGGGGATACATGGCTCATTAATACTATGAGTGAAAAGGATTTTGGAATTGTTGTAGACCACAAGCTGAATATGAGCCAACAGTGTGATGTGACTACTAAAAAAGGCAAATGCTATTTTAGACTGCATTAACAGAAATATGGAGGGACTTGGTGGCGCTGCGGGTTAAACCGCAGAAGCCTCTGTGCTGCAAGGTCAAAAGACCAGCAGTCGTAAGATCGAATCCACGCAACGGAGTGAGCTCCCGCTGCTTGTCCCAGCTCCTGCCAACCTAGCAGTTCAAAAGCATGCAAATGCAAGTAAATAAATAGGTACCACCACGGTGGGAAGGTAACAGCGTTCCGTGTCTAGTCACGCTGGCCACGTGACCACGGAAACTGTCTTTGGACAAACGCTGGCTCTATGGCTTGGAAATGGGGATGAGCACCGCCCCCTAGAGTTGGACACAACTGGACTAAATGTCAAGGGGAACCTTTACCTAACAGAAATATAGTCTCCCAAATTCTGTGTACTAGTTCCACACTATTCGGCACTCATTAGGCATCGTCATGAATCTAGTTCTGGACACCACACTTTAAGAAGGATGCCAGCAAAGGAGAGCATCAAGGATGGAAAATAAGATGGAAACTAAGCCCTATGTGGAAAGACTGAAAGAATGGGCACGTGTAGCCTTGAGGAAAGAAGACTGATGGGAGATATGACAGTACTTTTCAAATACTTGAAAAATTGTCATACAGAGGAAGAGCAGGATCTGTTCTCAATCATACCAGACTGCAGGACACGTAATAATGGGCTTAAGTTACAGGAAGTCAGATTTCAGTTGAATATCAGGAAAAACTTCTTAAATGTTTGAGCAGTACAATAATGGGACCAATTACCTTGGGTGAGTGCTCCAATGCTCAAGGCATTCAAGAAAAAAAATCAGACAACCATATATCAGATCTGCTTTGATTTGGATTCCTGCATTTAGCAGGGAGTTGGACTCAGTGCCTTATAGGCACCATTCAACTCCATGATTCTATGATTCTATGATTTTGCTCCCAAACAGAGAGTGTTCTCCAGATGGAGCGTTTCTCCTAAGTAATCTAATAGCTTCTACAGTTATTTTATCAGGATTTCTCCCACAGCTCACATTATGTTTCTCCTATGTTGTTTGGTACCATGACATTTCTCATGGCTTTCCAAGGGATTTTTGTCCCTACAGAAAACAGGGTTTCTTTCTATTCTTATTTTTTTTCCAGGCCCAGGGTTTAGCACTATCAAACTCTTCATTAAAGTTAATGTCTAAATTGAGATTTTCCCAGTCAAAAATCAAAATCAACAACAAACCTTGCAACCATGAACTCCATCAGAAAGCTGTATTTCTTAAATGTTTCTCAAAAGATTTCCTAGATATCTCTTACAGAGGCGCACCATTCTATAAAAGGAGTGAAGTGTACTTGTATGGATGCAAATCCAGGTGAATTCTGCAGTCCTCTGGCACCAAGCAGAGAAAAGCAGGTTTGCCGTCATATGCTCTGTCTGGAAGTATTCGGAGTCTCTTCAGTTAGAAATAGCCAGTAGAGATGTGGGACAGACCGACCCTAGTATGGAACTAGCTCAGGAACTAGTGTGGTCCCCCAAACATCACAACTGAAGGGAGGTGACATACAAACCACGTGACTAGTATTCTGGAAATTGGATAATGTTCTAAAGACCTTCTCAGTACAGAGCATTATTTTAACCCACAAATAAAGTTGCTTTATGCAAAAAAAAAAAAAAAAAAACATTTTACACTTGTGGAGGTTCAAGCTATTCTGTATAATTCCATATCCTTGGCTACTAAAATCCAGTTTCTTTTCTCTATTGCCACTTAATCATCATCATCTTAAAAACTGCAGAGCTGGAAGGGATCCTATGGATCATCAATTCCAGCCCCTGTCAAGGAGACACAGTGAGGAGTCAAATCCCAACCTCTGGCTCTGCAGCACGATATATAAATCACTAAGCTATCCAGCAGTTCTAGTTTTTAAGCCTTGCTTTGAAAAAGTAGACATTATGTTTAAAGAAACCAAAATTGTGTTGGTTTCTTACAAATAACATCTAAATGGTAAGTCTGTTTCTGTTTCTTTATCTAATATATCCTGATCATGTTCTGAAATTCCTGGGGTTAAAAAACAATCATCCTTGAAATAAATTCTTGAAAATGTTCTTACCAAATGATTCCAGATTCCCTTGTATAGTTAAATGATAATGTGTATCTTTCAATTAATTTGTTTGTTTCTTTGATTTATAAAACTCACCATTAGTGTGACCACTATTCTGGATGGTTTATAGATGAAAACCTGAAACCCAACTAGACCCCAGACGACCATGCATTTCACAATATGGCAACTCACAAGCACATTGACATCATTATTTATATGCCGTAGAAGGCTCTTACATGCTCAGACGCTCTAGCATCCCTTTCCTGCTCCAAAATTCCCCCTTTCCCAGAGGAGATGGGAGTGTCTCTCCAGAAGGACAAGGTGCTAAAACCTTCGAATGAAATCACTAAAAATGATTGCTGCTTGTCGATGAGAAAATATACAGCTCTGTGCGCACCTAAATATAATAGACTCTAACCATTGTAAATTATGGCTGCAAACCTTTATTATTCTAGTAGCTATTCGGCAGCAGTTGATGTTTCCTTTACGATAGGTGTTAATTTACACTATGCTGTAAAAGCAAGAACCAGGATAAAATTAATGGCAAACTTGAAGCAAATAGTATTTTTAACAGCATTCTAATAAAGCCACATTACAGAATGCACCTCATCAGATTCAAGGATGGAGACACCTGAATCTAAATATTCACAGCAGGATCTGATTTTACTCTTCTGCTACATCTGCATGGCAGAACTTTCTTTCCCACAGACCATGCCAGTAAGAGCAACAATGCAGCCACATCTGATAGCATAAGGGCCAGATCTGAGGCAGAATGTCGGCCAACATTATTTTATCCTCTAAGCCTAAAACAAACAAACAAAAATCTTACAAGGTGCTGTGCCCATCTCTCCTCATAAAATCCCCCCAAAAACGAGGAGGAGACCATTTATGGTTCCCCAGATCTATGGCCTTAGGTTGCTATGCCTAATGCCAAAGAGCATCCTGGGAACCACATTTTATGTGAGAATTACAACTCAATAGAGTTGCATTCTGAAATTAAGATGAAGTAGAAGGCTATTCAAGTTACTGTTCACCTCTTTGTCATGGGGAAGGTATTAAAAGGCCGTCAGAGGACAGCCAAAGATTATGTGAAGCAATGAGCCCTGGAATCAGAGTCAAGAAATGATGCCTGACCTAAAAGCCGAAGAGCATACCAAACCACCCCAGAGCCAAAGACTGCTCAGGCAATGTCCTAGCCAGGACCAGCACTACCTGAGTGAGGGCTGAATGAGGTACATAGTTACTACAGGCAGCTGCTTTTGGAGGTAATGAAATGTGGGGTTCCGCAGGGCTCGATTATCTCCCCAATGCTGTTTAATATCTACATGGGGCAGCTGGGTCAGGTCATTAGGGGGTGTGGGGCTTCGTGTCATCAGTACGCTGATGACACCCAGCTCTACATCTCCTTTTCTCCAAAAACAGTGGATGCCGTTTTGTCCTTTCAACGCTGTCTGGAGACCATATTGAAATGGATGCAGGCAAATGGTCTGAGGCTGAACCCGGACAAGACGAAGGTCCTGAGGGTGGGTGGCCCTGATGTCAGTGGTTTGGGGATCTCCCTCCCTTTTGGGGAGGTGACTCTCACCACAAAAAATTCACTTTGCAGTCTGGGGGTCCATCTTGACTCGGCGCTTACCATGGAGACCCAGGTAGCATCAGTGGTCCGTACCGCCTATTTCCATCTTTGGCGGATTGCCCAGCTGCATTCCTATCTTGATGTGGGGGCCCTCACCACTCTGGTCCATGCGCTTGTAGTCTCGAGATTAGACTACTGTAATGCGCTCTACATGGGGCTACCTTTGAGATTGATGCAGAAACTTCAAATGGTGCAGAACGCGGTGGCCAGACTTCTTACTGGGGTGAGAAAACATCAACATATCTCCCCTACTCTGGCTGCCCTGCATTGGCTGCCCATTTGTTTCCACATTGATTTCAAAGTACTAATTATGACATATAAAGCCCTAAACGGTTTAGGACCTCAATATCTGGCGGAATGCCTCCTCCCACCTAGATCTACCCGAATCACTCGCTTTAGTCAAGATGGGCGGCTGAGGGGCCTAAAGCCGAGGGAGGCCCGAAGAGAAAGAACAAGAAAGCGGGCCTTCTCGTCAGTGGCCCCTCGCCTCTGGAACAATCTCCCCACAGAAATTTGTCTGGCTCCCTCGCTGGGTGTTTTTAAGAGCCAACTCAAGACCTGGCTCTTTAAGCAGGCCTTCCCTCCTGTCAATACCTAATTTATTTGCTATTTTCAATTGTATTAATGTTGTTGTTTTATTTTTTTATTATTCTTGAGTGTTGTTAGCTGCCCAGAGTAGACTTCGGTCTAGATGGGCGGGATATAAATTAAATAAATAAATAAATAAATAAATAAACTAATTGTTAATTATTTCATTTATTATTGTTATATCTTTACTACCCAGAGAGAGAAAGGTGCTAAAGGGATTTTCTGATATGTGTTCAAATACGTTGGCTGTCTTTAAGTATAATGTATCTTGTCTTCAGTGGGAACCGGTGCCTATTGTCACTCTCTTATAGACAATAAGATGCCTTATGTTGATCATGGTTCCCAACCCAACTAGAGAGCAAAGGGAGGATTCAAAACCAAGTTATCAGGCCAGAGCCTGATATTTCTCCAGTGCTCAGAAAGATGTTGCAATCAGTCATTCTGGGGGACTATCCAGCCGTTTGGGTAACTGATACAAGAACTGAGAGGGTCTGATTCTTGTCCAAATGGTTCCTCTGACCCAGAGGAACCATTTTAACTTCTTCAGAGTCTGGCACACATCAAGTAATGGTATCTTGTAATGCAGAAAATATCACCTTCAACCACTGGTATGAATGTGAAGTGCTACAATTGCTTAACAGGCTGCCCTTTAGTCCACACTGGTAGTGCAGTTTTGACTTAGCCGAGACCTGAGAAATGGCAAACTTGAAATATGAAACTATCAGACCCAACAATATGGGAAGGAGACCAGTTCAGAATAGCATTTTTCAGTTTTGAAAAGCAGTATCATCCCTTTCCTTTCTTTGTGAAGGACAGCAAGACAAAAGGGATAAAAAGTCTGCCTATTCAGAGTAAAGGCCAACTGAGGAAATACTGTCCTC
Source organism: Intellagama lesueurii (assembly GCA_037013535.1). Taxonomy (NCBI): domain Eukaryota; kingdom Metazoa; phylum Chordata; class Lepidosauria; order Squamata; family Agamidae; genus Intellagama; species Intellagama lesueurii. The sequence continues at coordinate 170,761,255 of JBAJHW010000004.1, read as the reverse complement.
ACTCTGAATGGCCTTCGTGATGCTATGAACAAACCTGAAAAAACTAAATGGCACCACCATGTTCATTGTGCCATTGGCTCAGCACACATTGCTAGAAGAAGAACCAGCATAAAAGGGGTGGGAGGAAAATAGGGTGCATTCAGCAATGTGGAGACAGTAAGTTGTCAGCAAAATGTGAATGCAAGGGATAAAGATGAGCATTTTTTCACCACCACTAAAAGAACCTACTGAAAATATTTACAGTACATTTGTGGTTAGATGCATGTGAAACTGTTTACTCTTCATATTCAAGCCAGCAAAGTATGTAGGCAGCAATTTCCTTACATTATAAGCAACACCTAAGGCTGCTCACTTCCTTATACATGAAGATTTAAATGTTAAAAGAACCAAAACAAATTAATGGCATCTAAAACTTGATGTTCACTCCCAAATATCCGGAACTTCGTTACTTTGCAAAAGAGATTCTTAGCTTTAAAAATGCCAGTTTGGAACCTTTTTGTCTAGGTTCTCTAGATTCCTCTTCATACCCTCTTTTAACCATGGAAAGTCTGATCTGAACTATGGTAAGCTATTTCAGATTTCAGTTCTCAATTTGCCAGCGGATAATTCTTACATTGCTTTAGAAACATATTAAAATTTGCACGCACACACCAATTAGAATGGCAACAAAATGGAGCAATACCTAGATCTTTAAAGGAAGAAGACTTACAACTAAAGGCAGTACAAACAGACATAGCCTGAAATTTGATAACCCTGACAAAAAAAATGAAGTAGCTCCCATTGCTTCTTTTAGGTGGCCAATACTGGGATCTCTTAGACACCATTTGTAAACCACTCTTCTCATTCATATTGCGAATGCCATCTTATGACTGAGGCATACAAACAAGTCAGAATTCATTACAAATTGCTGTGGTAAGGTTCCTCCTCTCAAACTATCTCTCCTTACAGCACACACCCATGCACGCCATGGTCCAGAGCAAAGTCGTTGCATATTGTCTATTTGCAACACTGGCCATGCCTATCGTTATGCCATTGATTTGTGGCACAGAGCATGCAATGCTGTATCACTTGTCTTATTTTCTTGGTCACAGTCTGCCTGACACGCCTTCTGGCTGTTGACTACAGACTTCAGATTATGCCAACCGCTCTAAGAATTCGGATTGCATAGCAATTACGTGCATATCCCCCGCAGAAAGGACTGGGGATGGAATGCCACATGAAATTTAAAACGAAACCATTAACTGCATTGAAAGCATGAGGAAACACACATATTCTTCATGTTTCATGGTTCCAAATTTGAGTCCAATATCATTTCTGAAAGGAAAATAACACTGGCAAAAAAAAGGTCTTAACACACTAAATAGAGTCGAGCTTCTTTTTTTAAGGGCATTTAATTTGTTTGTGTTGAGTGGGATAAAGGAGATACATATTCAGTGTCATCAGTTCACTCACAGAAATTCACTTCTGGGCTGCTGCACTGGGCTTAAACATAATTTAAGAGAGCTATTCACATCTGAGATGGCAGATAACCATATTTGAAGAGACCGAGTCCTTTGCTGAAACGGTGGTGTTTAAACACTTCTGAGCAAAAGGGTGCTCTATGGCATTCAGATTCCGTTTCATGTTGTCCCTGCAAGGCTGGAACAGACAGGGAATTTAAGTGACATTTAATTCACACCTTCAAGCCATTTAATCAGACCTAGCAGTCAGACCAAGTGCTGTCATAAGCAATGGGAGAGGGGAATAAAAGAAACAGTAGCAGCTGGGAATGCTCTGCTTGAGAAAAGGGATAGATTTTGCCCAGATGTTGTTTGCGGAGGAGCAGCAGAAGTGACATGATGAGAAAAGGCCTTTAACAGAATCTAGTCTGGAGATGATGAAAGTGGATTGTGAAAGATGGAAGGCCTAAAGGGGTCTTAAAGAGAAGGGGGGGGGATTTTAACTTTTTTATAGCTGCCGTGTCCAACACAGTGCTATCTAGATATGTTTCACTAGGACTCCTACAGTATATGTCTATGTTGGCTGGTGATAATGGGAGATGATTATGATGATAATCTTAGAGCTGAAGAGCAGGAAGGGACCCTTCAGATCATTGAGTCCAGCCCTTTTCAAGGAGGCAGAGTGGGGAATTGAACTCCCAGTCTCTGGCTCCACAACCAGATACCTAAGCCACTGAGCTATCCAGCAGTTCTTTGAAGCAGGACATTGTACTATAGGGAGATTGTACTGTGCTTTTCTCTTCCAAGCTTCAAATCGACTTGTTGATATAAATAATCAATACTGCTGTGTGAACTGCTATTTTGCCCAGAGAAGCTGCTTGACCGTGTCTTTTCCACCTTCAGCGGATTGCCCAGCTGCGTCCCTACCTTGATGTGGGGGCACTCACCACTTTGGTCCATGCTCTCGTAGTCTCGAGATTAGACAACTGTAATGTGCTCTACGTGGGGCTGCCTTTGAGACTGACACAGAAACTTCAGATGGTGCAGAATGTGGCGGCCAGACTTCTTACTGGGGTGAAAAGGTACCACCATATTTCCCCCACTCTGGCCACCTTGCGTTGGCTGCCCATTCGTTTCCGCATTGGTTTCAAAGTTCTTATGATGACATATAAAGCCCTAAACAGTTTAGGACCTCGATATCTGGCAGAGCGCCTTCTCCCACCCAGTTCTGCCAGAGTCACTCGTTCCAGCCAGGCTGGGCGGCTGAGGGGTCTAACGCCAAGGGAGGTCTGGAAGGAAAGAACAAGGAACTGGACCTTCTCGGCAATGGCCCCTCGCCTTTGAAACAACTTGCCAGTGGAGCTCCGCCTGGCTCCCTCTCTGGGTGTTTTCAGGAACAAACTTAGAACCTGGCTATTGGGGCAGGCTTTCCCTCCTGCCGTATCTTAATTCCTTATACTTTTGCCATCTTGGATTTATAATATATGCTTGTTGGTTTTATTGTTTTTAAATTTGTAAACCGTCCAGAGTAGACCTTTGGTCTAGATGGGCGGGATAGAAATCTAATAAATAAAATAAATACATAAATTCTCAGCAGGTGCATGCCATGCATAACATGCAGCAAAATACACACGTGGGTTCTGCACACATTTAAAAAATCTACATATCTATTTCACAGTTCTTCTTATATATGTGTTTTGTCCATACAAAAAGGGTATACAGAAAAATAGCCCAAAGAAGGTACAACTAATAGATAATGTGTTGCTCTATACTAACAGAGATGCTCGCACCTGCTTCTGCCCACTTGGGTGTGTCTGACCTGGAGACAAAGTAGGAAACCATTTCCTCTAGTATTGTGACTGTAGCAGAGATGCTAAAAGGACAGTTGCCAGAATCCTGTTGTACTGCGCAACTGTATAAGGGCAATTGTGCAAGCAGTGGCGGTTATTTTGGCAGTTGTCTTTTACATGCCCAGTTGTCCTCTGTATTGAGCACACCAATGCTCACATGACTGGGTGTGTGACAGACTGCAAACTGCAAAAATCACTCGTGGGATTTTCTCTACACACACATTATTTGACAATAGGATGTTGTCCAGGAAGTGTGCAAGTCATTCGATACCCTTCAAAATCGGTGCAATAAAAATAGTTGTTTTAAATTAAGAACAAGAATAATAGATGATTGGAGTACAATGGCATGAAAATAGCATTAGGAAATCACATCCTTAGGATTCTACTTCCTACTAAAGGAACTGCCATCTGAAAAGGGTGATGGTTTATTATTCCAGTCAAAGCAGACTCATAGCACAAAGATACTTAGCTGGAATGTGAGGTGTGGGAACACTCAAAATCATCAGTTTCTGCAGTAGGCATGATGTCCTCTTACTATTTTGGCTGGTAATGCTGAAAAAGCTTTTGATCACCTGGAGGGAACCTTCCTGCTGCATCTGTTGAAGGACAGGATATCTGGCGCCGGTTTCCTCCAGGTGATCTGGCCAGCCTGTCAGAATCTCTTGGCTCCCATTAAAGCAAGCAATTATAGATTGGATGGAATCCAAATTAGTACAGGGACACAGCTGTAGTCAGTCCTGCAAAGGCAAAACATTATCCAGAGTTTCACACAGATATACAGTCTCCATGGTTGAGGTTGGACTGTAGACAGTAAGGACAGAAGGAAATTAAGTGCAGAAACTACTGATACTGACTCTTATATCATTAACACTAGCCAGTTGCAAAACATCCTAGAGTTGTTAACTTAATTAGCACATGTCGTTTTTAACTTAGTTAGCAGATGTACTTTGTTAAGAAGCTACTGTCCTAATTCAAATCTCTGGTTGTAGACTAGAACCTCCAAATAAAGGGTAATTCACCATTCTCTCCTTGTGGTATCACGTTGAAGCTTCATTGTCTTTAAAAGGCTACTTTAATCTGTTCAAAGGTAAATGACACAGTGTCCTGGAAAAATGATGTGTTCTCCCACCAGTTGAATGGGATGAAAAGGACAGTCTCCATGCAGACTAATAAAGGGACATGACGTTGATAACAGAAATAGGAGTATTTAAACTGCAATTTCTGATATCAGTTTCTTGTCCCATTATTTGTTTGCACAGAGATAGTCCTCTTCATCGTACATGGAATGCAGACAGATACTGCTAACAGAAAATGACACGTACCACATTGTTAGATAAGCAAATGAAGTAATCCACTGAAGTGCTGAATGACATCACCTGATCCTGTAATAATGTTGCCAGAGTAGATGTGGGGACTTGCATTGGGGGGGGAGGGGTTAACACATAAATAAGTTGGACTGTGCTTCCAGGACGCTTCTGGGAAAATGATTTGCTGTGAAAATAAGAAATGTGGTTCCTATGAACCATATTTACATGGTAAGACGTTCTTAATTTTGCCTCCAGCAAAACATATACAGTACAGCAATAGAAGAGATGGGGTTGTTGGCCCTGGTCCCCGGAATTTGTCCATTCTGATACAAAGCATGGTAGTTAACAAGCTAGAATTCCTGTGTGTTTAAAGAAAAATCCTTCAAAATTTCACACTAATGGACAGGTAAGAAATATGTGTTCAATTCCAGGAACACATCATGGAATGAACCAGGGGGGTAACTCACCCCCAAACTGGGACTCTGTTCTAGACACAAGCCACCTATGAATAGTATGGCTTGACACAGAGGGGTATACGGATTCCACTGTGTTCATTTCTTTCTCTGGTGGTGATTCAGAACTCTCCAGTTAAATAAGTGTGGTATTTATAAAAACAATTTCTCAAATGTGGCAACCTCAGCACAGTTAGCTTTCATGGCTCCTTATTTTTCTTTCCTTTTTCTCCTCTCCTCTACCTCTTTTTAACCTGAGTTGAGGCTTCAAATCGTTTTCCAAAAGCTATAATTCTACCAAGTGAGAAAGGCTGCGAATCACAGTTAGAAAACAAACTCTTATGTATAGCTTTCATGCTGCACAACATGAGAATTAACAGTAACAATTTAAAGCACTTAGTAGATTCTATATATTTTCAATACATTGTATAAACACTAATTTTTCTACCATTCTTCTAAAGTAACAATTTCAATCTTGAAGGATAGGAACAAAGTACTTAACAATGGAAAATACGTTCTTAACATTTTCTATATAATTTCTGTTTTGCCAGAAACCTTTATGGAAGTAATCATGTGTTTGGGGATACACACTTCCAGATGTCTGCAAAACAAACAAAAGGCAAATAGGTTTTTAAGGAGATTTCTAATTCTTTCCTCTTGTTTCTAGCGCAGGTTTATTTTAGCTACGATGTTGTTGATAGTGCTAATTGTGATTGTTGTCTCTGGAGAGACCATAGCACATATCTCTGAAGAATTCTCAAATTAAACAGGGGTTATTAATGATGGTACTTCCTTAAAGCTTTGCAAGGTTAAAAAATATAATCATTTGTTTCATGGGGAGTAGAGGAATGCATACAAGTATGGACACCCTGGGACTCAAATGCAGGATGTCAATTACATGGTATGTACAGATGGCACCCCATATAATAACAGTGAAAGCCCTCTGTAAATGCAGATCTTCAGGTAGTCAAAATGGTGCCATCAAAATACAAAGATAATGTATAAGGAGAGAAGAATGATGTATTAGGGCCATCCCAAGGTTTGCAGAAATGCATCAGAAATCAATCCTCCAGTTGACAAAGTCTGGGAATTCAGCTGAGGCCTTGGTCTTGTTGTAGAACAGTTATATGAAAGGAGTTAGCAGTACAGTCACCCCCAAGCATCTATTCCAGTACAGTGGTGACCACAGATCCCCTTAGTTTATGGAAGATAAGTGGGTGATGACACAAGCCAGACCATGCCTCAAGCACTACATATGTCACTTAACAATTACAATCAGAACCTAGTGAGGACTCTTCGTTGTGCCTACACATGCTCAAGAAAGAAGGGACCCCCAAAAATTTTATTCTGTCTACACTCTTTGTTCTTAGATCTTCCACCCAACAGTATGGGCCCATTTGAAGCAATGAAACTTACAGAGAAGATGACTCACTAAATCTCCAGTGATTCAACGGGCCTATTCTAGTACAATTTACTATGCTAAGCAACAGGATTCCAGTTATTATATCTGAATTATTTCCTTTTGGCACCAAGAGAGAAAATTGTTGCCCACCAGAACCTGGGATGTTCTTTGTAATGTCTATGGTTTTAATGATTTTTACTGGTTTATAAATTGCTTAAATTTCTTACATATTTTTAAACATCCAAAATTATTATTTTTTAAAAGAAAAGTTTAAAAATATATAAGTTTTAAATTGTTGTTATCGTACTCCACCATGAGACCTTCTCATACAGGATGGAGTATAAATATTCTAAATAAATAGGTAGGTACATTTTGAGAAGAAAAGGGGCTGAGTGGCAAGAACCCCAAAACAAATTCAGTCGCTGTGAACCAAGAATTGACTCTTGGAGGTAGAAAGAGAGATGTGGGAGGGGCAGGAAAGGAAAGGAGTGGAATGGAGTGGAATGGGCAGACTGGCTAGAATCTGAAACAGCAGGACTCCATCTGCAATGTACTGTTGTAAGTTCCATTTGTTTGACTCTAAACCAAAAGTACATCACAAACTGCTTGATTTCATGCCAACTTAATGGTGACTTATATGTTTAGAAAAAAATAAGTGTCAGAAAACAGCAGAATGTAATTGAAGTAGATTCTGTTGGAGCTTTAGCAACCTTCATATGATTCCTTTAAGAGGTATTGGCTGGGAGGGACCTTTCTAGGCTGGGGTGACTGTCTGTCAATCCAGCAGTAACCAATTGTTCCCTCCCTGCCTCTGATTTTTGAAGACAGCCATGCCTCTCTGCCTAAGAGTCTTTTTCTCACTCTTTTTCAGTCTGACAGACGCTTCCATTTGTGTTAGAATGCAGTCTACAGTTAGTCATGCATGTATAGTCAGGAAGCAGATGATGAGTCAGTTAAGCCACGATCATGTAACCAGTCATTTTTCTACAATATGCTGTTTTTTATCTATTCAGAATTGTGAGTAAATGGAACTTTTATTCTTTCTCCTACCCATGTCTCAGAGTGAGTTCTTGAGATGGTAAGTGCCAGTTGATGAGATAATAATGGGTGGCCTACTGTGGGGAGACTTGAAGCTAATTCTTCTCTGTAGGTCCCTCCACTTTCCACTGCATGGCTAGAGTTTTTTAGTCAAATATCCACACTCTGTCCAGAGACTCCAGAGCAATAGATGCCTGACTGCAGATACTTGTGTGACTGGCACACATTACAGCATACAGGGGGACCCCTGAAAGCCAGAGCATATCTACAGTCAAAGAGGATCATGTGTGAAACTGACCTGTTCTATTAAAATTAGCATGATTCATTTATAAGAAGATGTTCTTAGAAGCAGAGTGCATGAGAGAAGGGAAGCATGCTGTTGTGACTAGCAATCAGATAGGGGAGGAGCAAATTCTTACTCAGAAACCAAGAACCTGCGTAACTGTGCGCCTGTCACTCTGCATTTTAAAAATCAACCAAGAATAATGCACGCAACGGCTTCCTTGCCGCAGCAGTTTATGAGGCATGCCATTTCCTTTTTTCAGAAAGGAATATAATTCTTATGGAAGATCTTCAATAGATCTGGCAGCTTCATATGTCTGGAGACAGGGCTGCTCTTTTCTTTTCTGTAATGGTACAGTCGCATGTGCAAGTGCCAAAGTGAGCATCATGAAATGCTTCAGTGCACCAACAAAGCAAGAGACAGAAAAGGCAAATAATAGTCTGAAAGGAAAATGATTGAAGTATTGAACCTCATTCCTTCCTCTGACTTCAAGTTTCCAAAACACTTTTGCCAAGCCTTCTTTGCAAGGAACAGAGAGCTATGCTGCTCTGCCTTATGGATGGGCTGCCTTACTTACTCGCTCAGCCTTCATCTCTATGTCGCCAGTTCTTCCTGGACAACTTGGGTTATTTATTTATTTCTTGGACTCATAAATTTTCCCATAGTTAGTGGACAATCTGGTGGTGATACTCTGGCAGTTGGAGCCCAAAAAGTAACTTGTCTTAAGTTCCTTGCACCTATATAATTCTTTGGCTTACTCTGCAGCGCTGTAAGAAAATTAGATGGCTACGATTTCTCTCTGTCACCCTATCTTGAAAACACTTTAGTGCTGAACAATCCCTTTTCAAAAACAATGTCCAGAAAAGATTTCTCTATTTGAAGATCCTTTCAACAGCTCCAGTACTATCCTCTACAAAGAAATACACCATTCAATAAAGGTTTTTCTACAGGGATAGGCAAGTTGTCTGCTCACATATTTGCCTATGCCCCTCTAATAATAGTGCAGACACATTTCTTTATTTCCTCTCTGTTCTTCAGTTCTTCATGGTACACACAGTACCCAGTAGACATCAAACAGTAAAGTCCTGTTACTGTACTTTGGGAAGGAGGTGGTCGCAAAACCAGAATTACTTTGCACTTGCTCTGCCTGCCATTGGTTCCAGTCCAACCCGCCATTTGTCTGTCTGAGAGCCTGGTTACATTACTGAAATATCTCAAAATATGCAACCATGTTATTGAAAGCGATTTAAAGTCACATAGTAGTCACGTGTTATTTGAACTGCTGTGTGCATTCCCTTGAGACAACTTTCATCTGGTGTTTTTTAAGGGAGAAGAGAGGCATGGAAAGGATTCAAAACTACACACCAGGCAAAGCTTCCCCTCTTCCTTCTTGTCATTTCCCCACTCCTTCTTCATCTACTTCTCACCCTCCCTCCTTCTCTCATACAGTCCCAAACAAATGGTTCTTTCAGAGACTAAGTGATACAGTGCTCACGTAGACTTTAAGCAAGTGACTCCAAAAAGAGCACCTGAGCCCATCCCCACCCACCCAAAAAAGGGGAGAGGAAGAGAAGGTAACACAGACAGAACGAAAGGAAGAGGCATTCAAGGCTTGGGTGTCGCTTTCGCGAGGCCAGAAACAAGAGGAGGAGAAAGAAACTCAAGAAAGAAGAGGAGGAGGAGCAGAAAGAAGCAATAAGCCTGCAACGGGAGCTGCTGTTGCTACTGCTGCTGCCAGTTGGAGTGGTGTGGAAGCAGCACACACTACTTCCACTGGTCTCCTGGCAGCAAGATGAGCCCCTGAGCCAGGTATGTGCCACCCGAGCCCGGCACAGCGTCGGCATCAACGGCTGTTGCAGTTGCAGCAGTGCTTCTTCTCCTTCTCTGTATCCACATGGTCCATCCCTTCTTTGCTCACATTCAAAAAGACGGACAAAACCAATTCGGGAAAAATTGATGCTGACAGAGGTGTTCACATATGGAAAATTGCTAGAAATTAAATTGATTTGACATCCAGGTTAAAATAAACAACTCTCTAGTGGAAGAGTAAAGAAAGCTCATTACCACTCAAAAACACACAATTCTCTGTCAAAATAATCTGTGCTTCCACGTGTATTGTGTATTCAACTTCTTAACACCAATTTTTGTTGTTGTTTAGTCGTTTAGTCGTGTCCGACTCTTCGTGACCCCATGGACCAGAGCACGCCAGGCCCTCCTGTCTTCCACTGCCTCCCGGAGTTGGGTCAAATTCATGTTGGTAGCTTCGATGACACTGTCCAACCATCTCGTCCTCTGTCGTCCCCTTCTCCTCTTGCCCTCACACTTTCCCAACAGCAGGGTCTTTTCCAGGGAGTCTTCTCTTCTCATCAGATGGCCAAAGTATTGGAGCCTCAGCTTCAGGATCTGTCCTTCCAGTGAGCACTCAGGGTTGATTTCCTTCAGAATGGATAGGTTTGTTCTCCTTGCAGTCCAGGGGACTCTCAAGAGTCTCCTCCAGCACCACAATTCAAAAGCAACAATTCTTCGGCGGTCAGCCTTCTTTATGGTCCAGCTCTCACTTCCATACATCACTACTGGAAAAACCATAGCTTTGACTATGCGGACCTTTGTCGGCAAGGTGATGTCTCTGCTTTTTAAGATGCTGTCTAGGTTTCTCATCGCTTTCCTCCCCAGAAGCAGGCGTCTTTTAATTTCATGGCTGCTGTCACCATCTGCAGTGTTCGTGGAGCCCAGGAAGGTAAACTCTGTCACTGCCTCCATATCTTCCCCTTCTATTTGCCAGGAGGTGATGGGGCCCGTGGCCATGATCTTAGTTTTTTTGATGTTGAGCTTCAGACCATTTTTTGCGCTCTCCTCTTTCACTCTCATTAAGAGGTTCTTTAATTCCTCCTCAGTTTCTGCCATTAGAGTGGTATCATCTGCATATCTGAGGTTGTTGAAATTTCTTCCGGCAATCTTAATTCCGGTTTGGGATTCATCCAGTCCTGCCTTTCGCATGATGTATTCTGCATATAAGTTAAATAAGCAGGGGGACAATATACAGCCTTGTCGTACTCCTTTCCCAATTTTGAACCAATCAGTTGTTCCATATCCAGTTCTAACTGTTGCTTCCTGTCCCACATATAGATTTCTCAGGAGCTGGATAAGGTGGTCAGGCACTCCCATTTCTTTAAGAACTTGCCATAGTTTGCTGTGGTCGACACAGTCAAAGGCTTTTGCATAGTCAATGAAGCAGAAGTAGATGTTTTTCTGGAACTCTCTGGCTTTCTCCATAATCCAGCGCATGTTAGCAATTTGGTCTCTAGTTCCTCTGCCCCTTCGAAATCCAGCTTGTACTTCTGGGAGTTCTCGGTCCACATACTGCTGAAGCCTGCCTTGGAGGATTTTGAGCATAACCTTGCTAGCGTGTTTTAAACACCAATTTAAAACATGTTAAAACCAATTTAAATATGGGTGTTTTTTTCACTTATGTAACCAGCTTCTGAGACTAAGATGCTTCAGCTTCAAATATCCACGGTTACTCTGCTTAATGCTTATGCAAGCATTTCAGGCCAGATCAATATTGCTCTGCCTTGGTGGTATTCAAGAGACAGAACATCCCGTAGACTTTGCTTATGGAAATTGTGCCCACAATGTTTATAATAATTGTTTGTTTACTTGCTTATTACTGAACATATACAGTATGGTTGGCCATCAGCATATGCTCTCTGAGTAGGCAACAAAAGCCAGGAGTAAAATACAATGTGGAAATGTAATATACAACAATTAAAACACAAGAGGAACAATCAAATGAAGCATAAAACTTTTCCTTCTAGCTGCAGAGAATAAAAACAACAATTACCAGCGTGGAATATAAACTATAATACAATTCAGCTGTGGAGAGTCCTTTTTTTTTCTCTTTCTCTTTTTAAATACATGTTGTTTAGAATGGCTGGGTAGAAGTTGTCTTTTTTTAAAAAAATGTCTTCACCTGGTACTTTAGAGATAACAGCTAGGGTGCCAGATGAGGCTATTATACTATCTACACTGGGCCATGCAGAAGGAGATGAACTCACTTGGAGAAGGAAACAAGAGGAACAGATTGCCTTCCTAAACAAACTGTTGTTGTTACGGGCTCTCAAGTTACTTCTGATTTATAATGATCCTATGGCCCAAATCCTGTTGCTTAGTGTAGTAAAGCACACTACAGTAGGGCCATTATATCAGTGCAGATTTAGTGAGTCAATGCCGCTGTAAGTTCCATTGATTCAAGTAGGCTTACTCTAACTGCGACTTACTCTAAGACCAATGAAACTTACAAAGGAGTTGCCTCACCAAATCCTCATTGATTCAATGGGTGCACTCTAGTGCAATTTACTATTGTAAGTAACAGGATTCTGGCCTATAAATAAATGGCCTCAAAAATGTTCTGTCATCAATAGCCCTACTAAGCTCTTGCAAGTTCAAGGCACTGGCTTCATTTATGAAGCCAATCCATCTCATATTCGGTCTTTCTGTTTTTCTGCTGCCTTCAACTTTTCATAGCCTCACTGCCTTTTCCAATAGGTCTTGTCCTTTCATGACGTGCCCAAAGTACAACAGCTTCAGTTTTGTCATGTCTGCTTCCATAGAAAGTTCAGGCTCCAACTTTTCAGGCACTCTTTCTCAAACTTGCTATTATTTCCCACACCTTTCTAATCTGCTGCTATAATCCTCTCTTCCCCCCCCCACCCCGCACACACACACACATTTTAAAAGGTCCATGTGTCTTCCCTTGAAGACAAATTGTTCTCTGCACATACCTTATGTTAAAGAGACAACACCGCTTCTTCTTTTCTTTTTTGCCTCCAGTGTCACAGCATAATTGGCAAAAGAAACTGCATTGGGTCTGGGGATGGGTGTAGAAGAAAGGGTGGAAGCAACTTATTGCCCACCATGATTTACAGGCAACAGCAGGTTGGACCTCTCAACTGAAGAGCTTCCAGATTAATCTTTGATACAGAAGAAACCTCAGAGGAAAGGGAAGGGAATAGAAGCAGCGTTTACAGGGAGAGGAACGTGCATGTATGGATTTACTCAGGAATGGGGAACCTCTGTATTCCATTTCCTATCAGTCCCAGCCACCATAGCCAAGGCCCAGAGGTGACAGGTATCACAATCTAACAACAGATCGGCAGCTGCAGGTTTTACAGCATATTTTCCCTCATGCATTGAAGGCTCTTTTTTTCTGTTTTCTTTTTCTCTTTTTTCTTAAAAAGGTTGAAAAGAAGCTTGATTGAAAATACATGCTCCAACATTCACAAGAGTGGAGTTCAGACTTCAAGATAGGACACTTGGTTCCATTATGATATACAATGCTGAGACACTTTGAACTAGCTTCCATCCTGCTCCCCTTCTTTCTGCATTGTCTGTTCTCTGCTGTGGAGCTATTCCTCCCTAGGCACTTTTGTGAATTTTCATCTAATTTGACATAACAGTGGGACCTTATAGTCTGGCAGAGGCCTTAAGACAGCAGATTCAGATTAGTCTCAAGAATGTTTTGTTTACAGCCCATGCAACATGTCTTTTCAAGGAAAAAATAATTCATTTCATCTGTAGTTTTTGGTTTTTGGTTTTTGTTTTCCCCCCAAGTGCCCAGATTTAGTGCTCTGGGCTTATAAGCCCTTTTGTTTTATTTTTCTTATGGGTATAACTCTTGACAAAAAGCTAATCTTAAAAAATTGCTTCTGCAGTCAGCACAGGCCTGTTCTTTCTTGCTCATCAAAACATTACGATGCTGCTGCAACCTCTCCCATTTTGCAAATAGATTGCTTGCCGTAAGGAATGTGTTAATTAATGTCATACACATGCTTGCTTCACTAAACAATTGCAGAGTCCCCACTTAATTCTCAGTGCTTTCTCCTTCTCCTTCTCTTCTTTGGTCTTGGTGAATTGCTAAGGTCAAGTGCTCCCCCATATATAGGTCTAATTTGCAATGCTCAGCAAGTACTTGATTGGTTGGCGCTTTGGCCACGAAGGGTGAAAAAGAACCACAAACAGGCACACTTTCATCATTCCTACCTCCAATGACTAAGGAACAAATGTATAGAATCAGGCAATGGTAAAGCCAGAAAGGACCCCACAGGTCAGTGAGTTCAATCTCGTGGGGAAGCACAAAATCAAAGTAGGAAACTTATTTCCCTCCTCCTTCCTCCACATCTTATCCCTTCTGTGTGGTGTCTTATAGATAGGATTGAAAGCTTAAGGGCATAGACATTGTCAATACCTATATTGCATGCTACTTTGGGAACCTTTTTTTGGCTGAAGATTGAAGTGTAAATAAATAAATCACTGAGAAATGAGGAGGGTTAAACGTTACTATAAATGCTTTCAGTTTCATCACATATCTGGAAGTAACTGTCCTCCTTTTGCAGATGTACTAGAAGGTCTTCACCTCTGGTCTGGAAGCTAGAGGTGAAGAATAGTGGTGGAATATCAGTATTCATATCCTGAGGAATACAAGTATGAATATCGGCACCAAAGGTGCCTGGGGAAACCAGAGCTTCCTCCCAGAACTGGCTGGTCCACTTACCACTTACCATGCAGCATGCAAAGCCATCATCTTTTGTGTCATGCTAATTGAGGAAGTAGCCCAGCCGGCACTTCCCTTCCTCCCCACACAGCCAACTGTTCAGCAGCTGAGCAGGGAGACTCATCATCCCACCTCCTTACTGGAGTGGTTGGCTGTGCAAGAGGTGGGGAAGCACCGGCTGGGCTAATTCCACAATTGGCACGGCACGAACAGCAGCCATGTGCACTGTGCAGCAAGCAGTAAGTGGACTGACCAGTTCTGGGGGAGGGGTCTGGTTTCATCAGGCACCTGTGGTGCCAATATTGGTATTCTTATCTCTTGGGATATGAATACGAATATCCTGTCTCTAGTGAAGAACTTCAGCAGTGATCAGAAGAATAGAAATGAGTGGGAATTTTGAGGGGTGGTAAAGATTTTCTTAAAGAGTTTGTATTATCCCTTCAAACAGGAACTTCAGATGGTGAGTGCCAGTTGTAACTGGAAGAGGGATACTGAGAAGCAAAAGGAAATGATCAACAATGTTCTTGGTAGAAGTACAAGCTTTGCAGAAGTACAACAATGCAACAGCAACATCTCTTTGACCAAAAACAAAACAAAACAAAACAACACAGCAGCCTAAAGGAGCCAAATATTTCCTGCCCCCAGCCCCGCAATATTTGAGCATCTTTAGTACCAGAGAAATCAAGTCCCAATTGGAAGAGGGCAGTGGGAGGGGCAGAGTGGTGAAGGCATGGCTGGCTGAAACCTTAAATAGGGGAATTCCTTCACAGAGAGCTCTATTGTAATGGCTGGTTCCATTTGCCATATTTATTGTGTATTTCTTTACTTCATTGGAAGATCATGAATTTAACAAAAGATAAATTTAAATAAATCTATACCAGCTCCCC
Source organism: Intellagama lesueurii (assembly GCA_037013535.1). Lineage (NCBI taxonomy): Eukaryota > Metazoa > Chordata > Lepidosauria > Squamata > Agamidae > Intellagama > Intellagama lesueurii. Next base: position 170,746,047 of record JBAJHW010000004.1, on the reverse strand, counting down.
AAAATTCCCACCCATCTCTATCCTTCTGCTCACTGCTGAAGTTCTTCACCTCTAGCTGCCAGGCCCGAGATGGACAACATCAGCAATGAGCAGAAGAAGTGATAGCTAATTAGCCCATATCTCTCCCCCCCCCCCCCAATGTTGATGTAAAGAAACATGCAGTGGCTCAAATCTTATTGTCATTATATGCCTCATTTTGATCCTTATGAGCTCAGGCAGCTGGCTCAAGATTGACTCAACCTTCCATCTTTCCAAGATTGGTAAGTTGAGTCCCCAGTTCACGGGGAGGGGGGATAATGTGTACCCTGCATAATTAAATTGCAGACTGCCTAGAGATTGCTTTAAGTGCTATGGAGTGGTATATAAGCAGCACACTTTGCTTTTGCTTGGAGACAGATGGCTGAAGTTAAGAAGCCAGCATAGCATAGACACTATCTGTGGTGCACCAAATTACACACAACTTACCATGCAACAGGTTATGCCAATGCTGACTTCTTAACATGCAGCAATTAGTTGCCAAAAGTTATGGTGTTTGCCTTATGCTCCCAGGTGTAATGAATGGAGCTTTGGCAAATATTTTTAAGGAAAACTCCCAGATATTATATACCTTCACATTCTGAGTATGCAAGTTCAGCATTTGTTCCTCCCAAATCCCGATGCAAAAAGGGCAATGTTTGATTTTAACTAAATTGATGCCTTTCCTTCATACATGTGGCCTGCTGTATCCTCTGGTGGAGGGAACGCAATGCAGAAATAAGCATAATGTTCTCTGGGTCAGGGGAAGCCCATTCCTTTCTAGGGAAAAAAATATTAATTAGCCGGAAAGCTAGCAATTAGTATTCCAAGCTTTAGCTCGCCATAGTATAAACCAAGTATAATGGAAACACCAAGAGCTGTAACTATAGCTGTGGCACCACTGGGTAACTCTTTAATAAGTTTTTAATCTGCTGAAGAAAAAGCTGCATCTCATTTCTAAGTAAGCTGATTAATTTGAAAAGGGAGGTGGGAAATCATGCAGCAGAATGTCATCTGCTGTGTTTGGAAAGCTCCATATTGCTAAGCACACATTTTATTCCAAGTCACAAAATGCAAGTATATAAAGTAAGTAACTATGCATGAGGCACATTCCACTACAAGCAACAGAAGCCAAACTTGGGTACATCGGACATCGGCTGATTTTCATAACTGTTTCCACTCCTTTGGTTAAGCAGATCATCTAGTAAGCAGAGTAGGAGAGTCAAAATAAATCTATCATAAATATGATTATCTTGAGCATCAAAGGTGGACTCTCCCCAAGATAGTAGTTATGATCTTTTGAGCATGCTTTTAAAGATTGTTTTAGTGTATCATCAGTTTTTTAGAAATATTATCTTACGTTTAATTGTTTTTTGATTGCATATTATGGTCCTTTTTAAAATTTACTTGCATTTTAATTGTTGTGAGCCACCCTGAGTCCCTTTATGGGAGAAAGGCAGCATCGACATTATCGACATCATCTCAACCTCCTGTAACTTCTCACTGTTTGAGATACATTCCAATAGTAAATATCTCTAGAAAGTTGGATTGTTGATTAAATGAGGGAAATAGAGCTTACACCAACAGGCTAATTGCAAAGTCAAGCTGTCAGTAAAACATCAAGGGTCCAATCCAGCCCATCATGGGCACACCACCCACATGGAAAGGATATGAGCAGAGTCAATGTGGGCAATACTGGAACCCTCACTCACCCACGGAGGGCTGTACTGAATAACACCACCATCAATAGTCAGCAGCCACTGAGGTTCCTGCTGCTGGTGCAATTGCCAGTGACACCCTTGCTTTATTGGCAGAAGTGAAGCCAGGGAAATCATGTTTTTGTGCTGCTGCCATTGGTTTTCCATTGTGCAGTTCTGTCTGCAGGAAAAAAAGGTGGCAAAAGCTGTGAAAAGTAGCCTGTGGCACATTCCCGGAACACTGCTCTCTCTTTTGCCAATACAGATGGCAAAAGGGCATGTTCTAGAAACAAGACAGCACACACCTGCATACCTCCCATGAAGCCATATCTTTCTCCTTCATGTAACGCACTGGTTACTCCTAGAATCATCCCTCCTTTCATTTCCTCATGTTACTTATGGTCTAGAGCACGTGTCAAACTCATGTGGCCCTCACAGTGTTGCCTGCTAGTGCGCAGTATACAATACGCAGGCGCTTACTCAGTCACCCATAATGCTCCACAAGGATGCTGGGAATCTGTCCAGCGGGACTTCTAATCCCAGCATTCCAAGCAGCGAAGAGTCAGAAAGTGATAATTGAATGAGAAGGATTATATTTAATATGATAAAGAGTAGATACATTTATATAGTCTTACAGATACAACCAGCCCTTTGAGGGCAACCATAATGCTGATGCGGCCCATATATATATATAAGTATAGCAAACCAAGGTGGGGTGTAGGTGGGTAATAGAAGGTCGCTAGGCCTGCCTGATATTGTAACATGGCTTCCAGGAAAGGGCAAGGGGGGTGTAAAGGCAAGCAGCCGGCTAAGCATAAAGCCCCCCCTGCTCTCCCCCAGCAATTTCCTTATCAGATGAGGAGGACTGGCCTGATTACAGGTCTCTGTGGGGAAAAAGTGTTTTGGAGAGGGAAAGGGCTCAAATAAGGGGCTCTGATGGTTCTCCCGCAGTTAGAAGGTCATGTAGGGAATCTAAGGTGCAAAAGTTGGCAGAACTTAAGAAGATGGGAGACATTATGTTGTCTCGAATTGCCATTTTAGAAGGGGAGCGGACCAGTCCTGCAGGAGCTCTGTCAACAACAAGCACACCAGCTCGGTCGGGAAGCAGGAACCTTACTGTCAGGCATCAGAGAGGTCAGCCAAGGGTGGCGTTGGCCAGCACGCAGACCCTTGAGTACGCAGACCCTTGAGGACATTGCCGATGGTGGAAGCAGTGTATGTGAACTGGATCAGAGTGAAGAAGGCCTTGTCAGACCGTCATCAGAGGCAACTGCTGGAACACAAGCAGGTGAGGGTATCGATGCACTGGGCACGACACAGCCTGCGAGCGCTTGGCTGTGAGGTATCAGGAGCCAGACGGTGCCGGTCCTTTCAGCCTCGCCTTTGCTGGCTTTACTGTCAGGGACGCAGGTTGCGTTAGAGAACAGTGGGCATGTTGCACCAACCATGGCTGCAGCTAGTCAGGCCGGAGTAGGAGGAACAGCTTGAGCAGTTCAGACAGCTATTCCTGATACAGGTTACAACTCAGTGGCATGGCGAGCTTTACCCGGAGGTGATCAGTCACTACCGTTAGGAGATCACCTTCTGCCAGCCACAATAGAAAAAAGTGGAGATGAGAATATGCTGACGTCTTTGAGCTTTTAAATAGAGAGATAGAGGACAAAAAAAAGGACAAGGAGGAGGAGGGAGAGAGGGAGAAGCTGAAGCAGCGCAAGCCAGACCGTTGTTGGGCAAATTGGTTGCCCGGCTTTTTTATATACGCAGGGACAGTAGTCCGTGCCCAACCAGAGTGAGCCCTTTCACTGATCCAGTATATGGACATCATATATGTGGATTTCCCGGCGTATGTGGATTTCCCGGGGCATGCATGGTTGCTCTATGATGAGGGGTGCCGTATGTGTGCGGCACTGCACCCCAGCATGCACTGGGACATCCCCCACGATGCATTATGTTTGCGGACTATGACACCTGCGCGCCCGATATTGGGTGATAGGTTTGACAGTGGGCATTTAGTCCAACGCGTACAGTCTTATGTTTCCCGCTCATTAGCGGGCCATGTGGTTCAACCCCGCTTGGTTCCCAAAAAGGCAGCAGGTGAATTTCAGTTGATTCACCATTTGTCCTACCCAGCTGAGGAATCGGTAAATGATAGGATTCCTCAGGACTTGTGCACTGTGCATTATACTTCGTTTGATGTGGCAGTGCGCATGGTTAGGAAGGAAGGGATAGGGGCGGAGTTGGGAAAGTCTGACATAAAATCGGCTTTCCGGCTGCTTCCTGTGCACATTGAGGACTTTGACTTTGACCTTTCAGAAGCAAAATTGTGTGATTTGAAAGCGCGGTTGCAATGTCTGCTAGTGCAGAAAAAAGTCATGCTGCGGCATTTGCAGGAAGTGGTAGGCCACCTAACTCTGCATGCAAAGTGGTGGCCCCAGGTAGGCCCTTCCTACGTAGATTATGTGATGCCATGAAGGGTCTCACAAGACCCCATCACAGAAGGAGATTGTGATGGGGTTTAAAAGAGGATTTATGGGTCTGGTTATGATTTTTAGAAAAGTTTAATGGAACTTCTTTTTGGAGGGACGAACTCCATTTAGGGTCTGACCTTCAGGTGCAGACTGATGCAGCGGGGTCACGTGGCTATGGCATATTCTTCAAAGGGAGATGGTGTGCTGGGGATTGGCCGTCGGAGTGGCACGAGGCAGGCATCACTAGGGATCTCACGTTTTTGGAGCTTTTTCTGATCCTTGGAGCCTTGTGGCTATGGGCTGATGAGTGGGCCAATTCTGTTGTCACTTTTTGGTGCGACAACCAAGCTGTAGTACACATTGTTAATTCCTTGACATCGAGATCACAAAGAGTGATGGTGCTAGTTAGGGCCCTCACGTTGAAGTGCTTGCAGTTCAATGTAGTTTTCCAAGCTTGGCACGTCCTTGGGTATTCAGTCAATGAGATTAAAAAAGTTGGCAGATGGTCATCTCAAAAATACCGGGCTTACATTTGCCCATTGCCACAGTTTTAGGTCCTGCTGCATTGTTTGTTCTCTTTTATCATTACAGATCCGGAGGAGCCCTTGGCACGAGTTCAAGTTCTGTTGTGCGGGCATAGTTACGTGTTTTGGGCAGCCAGATATGCCAGTTGGGGTTGCAATCTGGGCCTTGGAGAGGTGGCTGCTTTGGAATGGAGGGGACAGAGAGGAATGCTCTGGGACGGCTTCCTTGACCTGGCATCCCAGTGTACTATGGATGTGCCCCCTGGCATTCTGGTGATACATTTGGGAGGCAATGACTTAGCCCAAAGGTCGGGCAAATCACTGGTCCTCCAGGTTATAGCGGACCTCAGAGCATTTGTGAGGCAGTGTCCAAAGATGTGTGTGATATGGTCAAGTATGGTTCCACGTTTGGTGTGGAGGGCCGCGCGTGACCCCAGGCGGATTGATCGGGCCCAGAAGGACGTAAATAGAGAAGTCAGCAGAGCTGTACGGCAAGGCCTGGGGTCAGTTGTCATGCATCCATGCTTTACAGTTTCTCGACCAGAGTTATATAGGGAGGATGGTGTTCATTTGTCTGATCAAGGTCTGGACATTTTCTTGAGAGATTTACAAGGGGGTCTTAGGGCTGAACTGTTCAGCTTGGTGGGGGGCATGGGACATACTAAGTAGTCCCTTTGCCGTGGCAGGTCGTGCCAAAGGAGGAGGGTAGATCAGTTCCTAGGAAGGCACCTAGAGGGTTCTAAGCACCCCTCCTCTCAGAAGGGCACCAGCAGAGGTTTGGTTGAGAGGAGGGGAAGCTGGGAACCCTCAGGGAATGCACAGCAGCTTGGGTTTGGAGTCCCGGCAATCTTGGGGTGCCACAGCTAGGTGTATGGTAAGACAGCGCGCTTTCGTTATAGGAACTTGATTGGCGGTCTGGGCCGGAGGGTCAAGGCTGACTCTGGCTACAGACCAGTTTCAGGCACTACGGTAGGCCTCCTTGTAAAGGGGAAGTTTGGTTATAAATAAGTTAATAAAGTTGTGACCTTAGTTATCCCATACACCTGTGTCTGTCTTGTTATTCCAGACTGGGTGGGCAAGAGATTCAATCAGCTATGCTGTGGTGCCATATTTGTTTGTATGTCTCATCACCAGTGCTTCTGTCCAATCAAATGTTCTCTCTGGGTCACATCTGTACTGCTAGCCTAAGAGATTTCAGTTGACTCACTGACAGACCATTAGGGATCTATGGAAGTCCCCCTACTCTGTCCACGCTCACATAAAGGTCACACATATCAGGGCTGACCATGATCGTATTTTTGTGTTTCTGCTTCTTCACGAAGCCCTCCATTCCTGCCAACTGGGAAACACAAAAGTCTGGATCATAGACTGAACAGTACAGACAGGGCATTTACAACAATCTGCAAAGTTGTGTGGTCTGTTTTATTTTTATTCCACCCACCTTTCTTTTTCCAGCTGCCAGAAGGAGATCTCAATCAGCTTCCTAAGGGATAGATTGAAATTTCACCATGGTGTCCCTCTGCACCTTGTATGACTCTCCAGATGTGTTAGCTTGTTCTTACGTTATGAAAAACCTACTTGAAGAACTGTTCAGTCCAACACCCTTTGCTGTAGAGTCAGAGCATCACTAGGAAACGATTCAGACAATTCAAAAATGGCTGGCAATATCTTACTATTGGTGAACATCAGATGCAAGGCTCAATTTTTGTCAAGAGAAAAGGTTTCCAAGGTCTTCGAGTGGGTCATGACAATCATTAAGCTCTTTTAAACATATGATGGTTTCCACTGTGGACTGTCTGGCCATTATAGAGATCTGAAGCAGTTTGTCATTGTCATATGACATCCAGTCAGTTCTAAACTATGGCAGCCCTAAGAAGTAGTGACCTCTAAAAGATTCTAATGTTAACATCCATGCTCACGTTTTGCAAAATTAAATAAATTGTGGGATAATTTTTAAAAAACTCTGTTCAGAGTGAAATGTACAGGTAATGTCTATGACATCTTACAGCTGGATTATGAGCTATTATTCTACTCACAGGATTTGAGCACTGCAATAGGACTAACCTCTAAACAAAATAAAAACTGATGGGAACAAATGACATAGTAAAGAGAAACTACAAAGAACTCGTCAGACTTTGAAGGTCTGGGAGGGTGAGGAGATTATGGGACTTGTAACCCAACAACACCTGGAGTCCAGATCATCTTCTCATCCATCCTACCAGTACTCAGAAGAGGAACAAAAAAGGAAAAGAAAACATTCAAGTTGAACAACTGGCTATGAAAATAGTGCTAATGTAAGCAATTTGGATTTTGGGACCATGGGCTATGCTTCTTGGAAGGTGGACTGCTGACAATTGATGGGTTGCACCTCACAAGGACCACAGCATAAAGAGTTTCATCACGAGGGCTTTCAGCTGAATTGGAAGAGACAGGGAGACACAAGTTCAGAGAAAGATGAAGGCTTATTTACAATAAGGGGAACAGACCAAGCAGCTCTAATTGAGCCTAATAACAATCATTATAAAAATACAAGAAGGTTGGAACAAATTTGGGAAACAGTAACAAGGTCCAGGATAATCCGGGGACTGGAAACCCAAGCCGTACGAGGAAAGACTGAAAGAACTAGTCATGTTTAGCCTTGAAAAAAGAAGACTGATGGGAGATATGATAGCATTTTTCAAATACTCGAAAGACGGCCATACAGAAGAGGGGTAAGATCTGTTCTTTATCATCCCAGAGTGAAGGACATGTAATAATCTGCTCAAGTTAAAGGAAGTCAGAATTCAGTTGAATATTAGGAAAATCTTCCTAACTGTTAGAGCAGTATAACAATTTATTGCCTTGGGAGGTGTTGAGCACTCCAACGCTGAAGGCATTCAAGAGAAAACTGGACAACTATCTGTCAGGTCTACTTTGATCTGGATTCCTGCATTGAGCAGGGGGTTGGACTTGATGGCCTTATAGGCCTTTCTAACTCTATTATTCTATGATTCTATGATGTTATTAATGCTCTGTTGAGTTTATGTGCTACAGTGTTTTCTATCATTTACCTCTCAGTTTGTTTTGGTTTTATTAGGTACTGCTTATTATTATCATTATTGCTTGCATTTTGTGCTTTTAATATATTGTATAGTGCTCAAAGAACTCTAGTTATTAGGTACTCTAAAAGTGCAATAAATTAATAAGCAAATAATCAGTCTTTGCCACAGGACTACATAGATGAAAGGAAAGAAATGGCTGTTAGTAATTAAGAAAAGTATGAAAATTATGTTCAAGTAATTAATTAAATAATCAATAATTCCTCTTTCCCCCCATTTTCTTTTTTTTCTGTTGCTTTCTACAGCCAGCAACTTGTGAGCAGACAGACAAATTGCTAACCTGAGAGAAGACTTGAGGGTCAGAGCTGTTTCAAAGAGCTTTCAATATGGATCATGTTGCCAAGGAAACAACATCATGCTCATTGCTAGGGAAACAGTTCTGTTTGTCTCTTCCTATTTAGAACAGGTCTCACTTGATTCTGAGAAAAGTTTGGGCATAGTAATAGAGAGTGTGGAAAAGGACTAACTTGGACTTAGAAACTTATAGCTGCTTATAGTGGTCAGACTTTCAGGCTGCTTCCAGGTGAGAATTTGCAGATTCTTATGGAATAGTGGGCGTCTTTCTGTTTGTAATCTTCACGTTTTCCTACCACTACTTCATGTATTTTTCCTTATCACAAATTTGTTAATGAGGATGAGATGGATTAGTTGCTCAATATCTTCTAGATGGTACTGCTAGAAACCATCCATCTAGAAGCACCCTCAGTCTTGGGTCTGAAGGAGTATGTCCGTGTTAGTTCTGCTGGACTAGTTCTGAGATTTTTTTATACCATCAACCATAGTATCTTTCTACGCTGTTTGCTGATGTGGTACTTGAATATACTGCTTTGCAGTGCTTCTAGCCCTATGATCCAAGAAAGTGGTTCTGTGGGACTGCTGTTTAACCTCCTGACTGTTAGCTTAAGGGGGGTTCCTCAGGGCTCAGCATTAGAGATGGGGACGACTCACCATTATGGCGAGTCGTCCCGCTTTGTGAGTCGTCACGAAGTTGCCCCCATGAAGCGATGAATAACAAAGTTATTCATCGATTCGTGGGGGGGTATTTTAAAAAAACACCCCGCCCCCCGCTGCCACCCCCCCCCACCGCCGTGCCACATCTGTTGGTCCGATGTGGTTGTAATTTCCTTCCAAAGGAATTTAGGTTGATTCCATCTCTATTCAGGTTTTGATGCACGCTACAACTCGTACTTTTCTCTCTTCCTCTCTGTACTTGCTCTCTAGACTTTTAAAAATTATCTTCTGACAATTTTCTTGGAAATGTTTTAGACCTACTTTAAAATATTTGTAAACTGTTTTTGCATGTTTTTTAAAAAATCTGTTCTGAATAATTTAAACCTTTTTATTACTTTAGTTTTATTGTAAATCTTGCTTGCTGTAGTTGGCTGAAAAGGTAACGAACAAATTTGTTTAAAACAAATAAAAAATAAATATGGCAAGTTTCCTTCCACTTGTTGCTGTGCTTGGTGAAGACTGCCCAAACTTTCATCAATCCAAGGAGAAAAAAAAGATTTAAAAACCTACATAAATAAAGAGATTATTTTTGTACTGTCTTACTCCCTTCATAGGCAACCACAAACCAGACTAATTGCCTTGAGCACCACTTGTGGTGGAAACACCAAGATATAATGTAGCCAATCAATCAACCAGAGGCCCCTGTTCTCCTGAGAACTCATTATGCCTAGCAAGAAAGTCCATAACAACTTTGAGAATTATTGCTATTCAACATGGAAGCTTCTTTCTTTCTTCTCTCACTGTAATAAAGATGTTATGGAATGTTGGGTAACAGTCTCAAGATAGGAGAAAGAGTATGTTTGCATGCAGACTGTGTGTATGTGCACGCACATGCATGTGTATGAAAACTGGACCATATGTAAAAGAACATGAGAACTAAGCAATCTCCTCTCTTTAACTCACTCTTTAAACCAATTGAGTAATTCTGAAATAAAAATCTTGAAGACTAAAACCTAGTTTCTATGTTACCAGTCCAATATAACCATCAACGTTGGTCCAACTCCATATCAGCCAGCTAATATTTTAATGTGCCTAACCATGGCTGTATTTGCATGGAGTATGACTCATACATATACTTACCAATGCAAGCACTGTAGGCATGTTTCATGAAGTGTATCTATCACATGTAACATCAGTATGCCAGATACCTGCACTTTGGATGGATGAGCCCTTACATATTACATTATAGGTGAATAAGCCAGTTCAGGCAATAGATGCCTTAAAATGTGATGAACCACACACAGAATCTCATAGATAAGGAATTTACTGTGGCCTGAAGCCTGTATAAGTTTGCTTCTGGTGAATTATTCAGTTCTATGTATCACCTCCAGGGCTATAGAATGTTGCCAATATGTATAATAATAACAATCTTGTGTAGAGGTGGGCAAGAATTAAAAAACTGAATCACTAAATCTGTTCAAAAATTGTTAATTCATTGATTTGTATTTGTATGAATCAATGCCCTGATGAATCACAAATCAATGAATTTTTAGTGATTTTTGATTTGTTGATTCGTTTCACTATAAAATGGCCCCAAGGCACCCAGGGACACTAAAATTGCACGGAAGCTTCTCCTGACACTCCTCAACAATCCCTGCAAGTTTGGTGAAGATTGGGTTTCTCCAAGCCAGCTGCTAAAGAGCACTTTCCTGGGGGGACCCAGTTTGTGGGCATATAACTTGGATGTCTGAAACCCAATTTTAACTAAACTTGGAGGGATTGTAGAGGAGAGTCAGCAGACGTTTTTCAGTGATTCTGGTGTGTCTAGGTGCCTGGGGGGAACTTTCCTGGGGGGACTCAATAACTCAGATGTCTGAAACTGCATCTTCACCAAACTTGCAGAGCTTGTACGGAGAGTCAGAAGGTTCCCTGTGAAGTTGTCATCTCTAGGTGCCTCGGGGGGCATTTTATAGGGTTTTCAAGTCCAAAATGAATTGATTCATCAGGAAAAAAATTGTAAATTCATAATTTGTAATTTGTTGACCGTGACGAATTATGAATCACCATTTTCTGATTTGTGCCTGTCTCTAATCTTGTGCCATCAAGTCAATTCTGACTTATGGCTACTCTTTCCAGGGTTTTCTAGGTAGAGAGTATTCAGAACGCATTTTGCAAGAAATTTCCGCCTGACCCACAATTCAGAGTTTTGATTGGTAAAGAATAGGAAATCCTTTGGGGTTTGCCTGCCATATACACAGTTCTTCAGTTTTTCAATTACTTTGCTTTGTTCTGCTTTGCTTCAAAGTAAGAGCACTGGCAAATGAATACATGCCACTCAACTGTGGGTTTTTTATTATTTTTTACAAGGATCTTGGGTATCCTTTTCTCATAGTGAAGAGGGGTGAAATACCCTTCACTAGGAAATAGCTTTTAAAAGGAATCTGTTTTCTAAATGTTCCTTGAATGGCAGATTGGCAAAATACATGGCATCCTTCCTCTAAATTTTCCATTATGCTGAGAGGCGTCATGTCAGGCTGGATCAGCTGCAGCTGACTGTTTTATGTGACAAAACATGTAAATAGGTTTCATGTGGGACTTCCACCCGCCCAGAAGGCAATGGTAGATACAGCAAATAGTCAACCTATCTCCACTTCTCAGACTGGTAATGGAGCCTTTGAAGATGAATCCTAAATAAAATTCACCCTCCCATCCCTACAAACATATGGTAATTTGAAATACAGTTGCACAGTGCAGTCTATAGTGAATCATACTAAAATATAGATACCAAAATATGGAACACTGAAGGGGGAAAAACGCAAATTCAAACATATATGTATATAAAATGAGGAACAGCATACTTGTGTAAGGTAGGAAACAATCTGAATGTAAGTTTGGCAGATAGACAATTCACAGAATATGCTTTTCATACAGTGAGTGGACAGTACCATCTTCAATCATATGCTTGCATGGAGACTGATAACGTGTAAGGAATGATTAAACTGGTTGGATAGCTCAGTGAGTTAGGTATTAGACTGCCCCCACTGTGTCCCATAAGAGCCAGCCTATGTGGCCTTGCGTAAGCTGCACAGTCCCAGGGCATTCATAGAAGAAAGGAATAGTAAACCATTTCTGAGGCTGCGTAGTTTGCCCAAGGCCACACAGGCTGGCTCTTATGGGATCAAGGAAACCCTGGAAAGGATCGCCATAAGTCAGAATCTACTTGACTGAGTGCAATTATTACTATTACTTTATTCTTGGTGGGGGAGAGAATCTACACACTGGCAAGAATTGCATCAGTCTCCACCAGATTCGCTTTGGTGTGACCGTCTACTGTGTCCTTGTCTGTATGCCACACCTCTAGCTCTACCATTACTAGAATGTACACCTTCCAAAATGGGAATTTGGCCCATAGGACCCCCCATATTCTGAAAAACAAATAAAGACTTTTCCATTTATCCTTTCATCCTCCTCCTTCCCAAATGTTGTGACTATTGCTTTTGTGTGTGTGTATGTTCACCATTATTTTCATGGCATATTTATTTTGTTGTGCTATTTTTATTTACTATAATTCATTTCAGTTTCCAGTTTAAATAAGAAAATGTTCTAATTATAAATATTCAAGAGAGACTTCTTCATTGATCTGAGAGGCTTTGATGGGACCACAGGCAAGGAAGTAGCATCAAAGGCATTTAACGAACTAAATTACCACCTGAGGGAATCACATTGAATCTTCATCAGCTGCTGCCTCTTTGTGAGCGATGGGCAAATCAATGTCCACAGAAACTGGAACAGGCAGAGACCCAAGTAAATAAAAGATCCTCACTTATTTTCTGTGAACAATTCTATGGGGACTGTGGAGGAAAGGGGGGGAGGCAGCTGTTTCTAAGATTTTGCCATCGCCCTGGGCAAGCATAACCTGAAAGTCATAGGAGGCCCAAGACTGATCTCAAGGCTCAGGAGGGATCTGAGATGGGAAGTTAAGTCCCATAAAGGCCACGTTCCACCTTCCCCAAATGTAAATTGAGACTAGCAAGTAACACAACTTACTTACTCATTTTAGGATGAATATGTTCCAGACCATCATTAGTAGTCTTTATGAGAATGGCATATATTTATGGTTGCCCTGATTGGCCATTGAACTGGCATGTTTTTCTTCTTCTCTTGGGTAGGCTTGAACTTTGATGTGATTCATTGATTTTATTCATAGGCTATTGCCACAACTTTTGTTATTATCACAACTCTTGTAGAAAAAACAGTATGACTGTAAGAAGTACACCAGCAGGATAGAAATATGTTATTAGAAGATATGGCTGACAGGAGAACATCTACAAGATTAAGTAGCCCATAAGTGGGAATACTGTTTGCGGCAGTGAAGCTTTGAGCTAGAAAAGACTCCAATTGAAAACTGATTGAAAAAATACATTACAGTTCTCTCTCCCTGTGAGAAGAACATGTGTGTGATTGTGGGCTGAATTATGCCAAAAAACCACATCTCTGTGCAAGCCCTGCTAGCCTCCTTAGGTATGATAACAAGACTACACTCCTTTCTCCACTGGTCCACATAAGTAATGTATTGTGCCAAGCCCATTTAACAAATCTATAGTCTGCTAATCCCAACAAGTGGTGTCTTCCTCTTAACGTGTTCCCACTACAATCAGTTGTTGACATGCTGATTGTATTGCCTGAGCATCCCATAAGTGACACCATTCAAAAAGAAAGTGGTTGTGTCTCAGAGGTTGGATTAAAGGAAAAGCAGTGTGAGCAGGTGACAGTGGACATTAGGAGACATAAAAGTATGGATCAGAGATGGGCACACATTTAAAAAATGAATCACCAAATTCATTCAAAAATTGCTAATTCATCAATTCGTATTTGTACAAATCAATGCCCCCAACAAATATGAATCAATGATTTTTTTAGTGATTTTTGATTGGTTGATTCATTTGGCTATAAAACAGCCCCTAGGCACCTAGAGACACCACAATCGCTAAGAAGCTTCTCCTGATGCTCCTCAACAATCCCTGCAAGTTTGGTGAAGATTGGGTTTCAGACGTCTGTGTTATACACCCACAAATGGGGGGGGGGGACAGGAAAGTTCCCCCCAGGCACCTAGAGACACCAAAATCACAGAGAAGCTTCTACTGACTCTCCTCTACAATCCCTCCAAACATCACCAAACTTGCAGGGCTTGTAGAGCAGAGTCAGAGGAAGCTTCCCTGTGAATTTAATATCTCTAGGGGTTTTTTCTGGGGGGGATTTTAGGGTTTTCAAGTCAAAAATGAATTGATTCATTCATTTGTCAGAAAAAAAAATCATGAATTTGTAATTTATGATTCATCGACCTTGACAAATTATGAATCAGAACAAATCACAATTTTCCTGATTCGTGCCCATCTCTAGTATGGATGGCCTGTGAAGTTACCTAACCACAGAATTTCAATTATGAGATATCTACTCATATTAGGATAGATGTTGATAGCGAAGGAGGATGGGCGAAGGAAAAAAAGAGCTCCTTCTCCTCTGAAAGCTGGTATTGTGATTGCGCAGGAACGCAAGAGTGATATTCAGAGAATGCAAGATACTGTTGTGCCTCTGTAATCCCCCAGTATATTGCTATCTCATCAGATAGCATCAGTCCAAGGGAGCATGTGAAGCCATCAATACCAGCTTTGTTGGAAAAGAAAACAGATGCTACTGCTAGCTGGTATGCCCCTGCCTGATAATACCTTAGAACTGCACATGTATGTGCCTGCAAAATGATATAGCCCGCCCCCATACACACACACACACAGAAATTGCAAGGGCAAAGTCATGGGCCTTTTGCACTACCCACCCTCAAATTCACACCTAAACAAATTTGAGCTTAGCCCTGTTACAAGAAGCAGCTTCAGCTGCTGCCAAATCCTTGCTTGATATGTCAGATGATTTTACAATCTGGCAATTGTCTTTATAAGCAACACTATCAGAACTGAGAGTGCACAAACCAAGCAGTAATGGAGCAACTACTTTTGAGGGCTTTAAAATGAAGCCAGTCATTTCACTTCCTGCCAAAAAAGAAAAGAAAAGCTTTTCCTCATAAGTCTGTGAAGCTACAGAATGAATAGGTGGATTTTTAAAACTGCAAAGACAAGAAGATAAAAGCTATATATGGCAGCTACACAGATCTATTTCACATCTTTATGGCGTACTACATGTTGGTCAGGCATCATCTTCCTCCTGTGTTTTCCCATTGCTCCTTCTAATTTTTTTTCTTTTCATGGATAAATCCATTAAGTGGTGCAAAACTGAAAACCTGCTCAGTGTCTTCTAGTTGTACTAAGAGCCCTCTATGTGGTAGCCCTCTGTGCAGTACAATTGACTCGAGTCTCTCATTTCCAAATGAATTTAAGAAAAGATTTGATGTCCAGTAGCTGTGGTTTCCAAAGGTATTCCTCCAACTTGTGACAGTAAAATGAAACATGGCGTAGGTGAGAAATATGAAGCAATCGTGACATTTTTTCAGATAGACCAATGCTTTTGGAAGCACCTTTATTCCATTGTCTCAAGTGCACCTTGGGGCAAGATTCTCATAAGGATTTAAAGCTGCTGTATTTTATGCAAACACTGTTCAAGCCTGGGACTACCCACCTAATAAGGAAGAAAATTAAAACTTCAAGGAGATGGTATTTGCAAAGACACTGGCTACAATCCTATTGCTTAGCACATAAAGACACACTAGAGTGGGCCCCCTGAATATGGTGAGTCAACTTCTTGGTAAATTCCATTGATTCAAATGGATCTATACTAGTTGAAACTTACTAAAGAAATTATAACTAGAGTAGGCCTGTTTGAATCAATGGAACTTACAAAGGAGTTGATGCACCAAATCCCCACTGATTCAATGGGCCTACACTAGAGCCACTTACTATGCTTAGCAACAAGATTTCGGCCATTATTTCCACGACCATTTACCAAAACCGATTTGTCTAACCAGGTCCAGAACTTTGACTGCTTAACCCTTAAAAGTCTGCATTTAAATTTCAATGGATTCAGTCATATTAAAGATGAATCTGGGTTTTTCCTAAGAAGCTCTTCATCTCTAACACTTACAGGAAGACTGGTACAATGTTGGGAATCACTACACCTCTATGCTAGGAATAGGTGGCCTGTATAATTAGGGAAGAACTTCCCTTTCTGAGAAATTCTTCAAAAATTATAAATTTTAGGATGAAAAGTGTTTGAGATTATTAAAAATGAAGAGGAAAATAAAGCAAAATGGTCAAGTTTCACTATTTGTACCTCCATATACTGCTTATAGAACAGTTCTATATGAAAGATCTTGTGGTTTGTGATTCTTCAATGCAAAGCTGGTCCAGTGAATTAGTACAGAAATTTGACTAGAATTCTTTATTCAAGTGAGAACTTAATAAAGAACCAACACAGTGGTTATAGTATCAGATCAGGCTGAGAAGACAGCTGGGGATTATTATTATTATTATTATTATTATTATTATTATTATTATTATTATTATTATTATTATTATTATTATTATTATTATTATAAATCTGGACTACAGTTCCTAGAATATCCCAACAAACATGACCAACAATCATGGAGCCATGGTCTGAAAAAACTACTTGGGGGAAGAATGAGGGGAAATGTAAATAAAAATAATACAGTTTTGAATAAATATCATTGGTCTCACAAAAATGTGTCTTGCCATTAAAGAGTTTAAGGATTGCAGACCTGGTCACTTTTGACTGTACTACAAATGCCTCACATTTTTATGCAGAACCCAAAAATCAAGTGCCTTCAGTCATAGCAATTTTCTTTTTAAAAAAATCTGTACTTCAAACAGAAAAAGGATACTATTCTGTTGTGACCTATAGAGATAAATCAACAAGAAAGAAGGCAGAAAAATCTTGACTGTTGCAGCAATCCTGATTCTTATGATACTTGTATATCATGAAAAGAAATTAGACTAATCTAATTAGCAAAGGCTAATGTGCCTCCATAAATGATTAGACATACTGTGCAAAAGTCTGTGGCTCAGTTACAGAGGAAAGTAATTTTCCACTTGTAGAAAACCACTTAGCTCAGCTTCACCTAGAGTCATGTGGGGGTGTGGGGGTGTGGGGGTGCGCACGCGCGTACACGCTTTCATTCCTGACCAGGATAAAATAAAGCATATTTGTAACTGAATTTCATATTGTTAAAGGTAAACATGAGATTGACAAAGGAATCAAGGGATAAACTGTAGTCTAGAGTAGAGACGACTTGGAACGTAGTCTGAAATTGAAAGCAGAAAAATCAATATTTTTGCATATGAATGGCTGTACTATAAAACATTAAGTAAATTAAAGAAGAGATGGCCTGGGACTTAATTCTGAATAGTGCTCAGCTCCTGGTGAAAGTGTTCTAGTGGGACACATAACTGCTCAGGGACAGTGGTTGAAGTATTATCAAAGTCAACTTATATACAAGTGGAAACTTCCCTGAAGACAAGAAGATCATATTTGAAAACAGGAAAGCAGGGATCAGTTAAAAGAAACTTGAAAGCAAGAGCTAGGAGGGTCAAATCTTTGAGGCACTCAGAGGTTACATTTAATACCATGGTAATAATGGGTTGAAAAATATACTACAAATATATCCTACAAATTAGAGGAAATGCTGAAGATGCCAGCTTGATTAATGAGCAGGGTCAAGGAAGCTACAGATGGCAAGAAAGCTACCTTTAAAATAGCAAATGAGATTTAATGGAAAAGCAGTTTCACTCTTTGGCTAGATATGTAGAGTAAATTCATGAAGCATTAAATGGCAATGGATATACATCCAATCCCAGTGTCACAGCAACCCCAGCAGCCTTACTCTGGGACATTAACAAAGAGTTCTGAAATGGATGCCTATATATGTACATATATATGTATATATGTATATATATGTATAGATATATGAAGGTGTCTTACACAATTTACACCTCTGCATTGAAAGGACATCAGTTGACGGGGCATCTGTTTCCACCAACCCCAGCCACCATAATGAAGAGCAAGGAATTCTGGGCATCGTACCCAGAACATCTGGAAGACACCAGACTGGAGAACTTGTCTACTACAGAATACCTCTAAACGCTAGAGAGCATCAGTTTCTTTACGCCCCTTTCCTTTCTTTTCTTTTTCTCTTTCTGTTTTTCTCCTCTTTTTCCAGACATATGGAATGGTAAACCTCTTCTGAGTATTCTCTACCTAGAAAATTCTAGGAATGGTTGCCATAAGTGCGATTCAACTTGACATGTAATTATGGTTATTAATTTTTGCTTGAATTCCCTGGATTCATATACTGGAAGGATCGTGCTATCCACTTTCAGAAATAGCATGACAGATGAGATGGTCCATGATAGATCCAATGCACTTATCCTGAATTGCTTTCTTGTCTCTCCTTTCTGTTTCATATAAAATAACTTTTTGTAAAAGTTGATGAGATCTGGATTGCTTAAGGTATTTAAAATCAGACACTAGGTACCCTAGATAACTTGTTTCTTTGCACAGAGCCTTTGATGGTGAAACTCATCACCATACGGTGGTGCTTCTTTATTTAGTATGTAACTGCAGTGTGGCCAGGGTTCAGGGGAACGTAAGATGGAAGGTAGAAACACAGAGTTGCTACACAGAGTTACTAATTATACTGCACAGTCTCACTGTCATCATTCGGTATCTTCTGCCAGTTTTCAAGTCTCTGTGAACAGCAGCTGCCCTTGGCCCTGTGACACATCAGGTAATACTTCCCACAGTACTCAATTGCTCAGAGCATTCTGAAGGCCAAGCAGAGGCTGCCTTTTAATTTCTCACAATGCCCCAGCATGGCATTATGGCTTCCAAATGAGTGCCTGCTTTCATACAGGACAGTTAGCAGAAGACAAAGCCAGTGGAAAGAGTTAAGACTGCAAGTTTTATACCCAGAAAAAAACCCTTCAGAATAAGACTACATGTCTCTGTATTAGAGTGTCACAGAAGTACCAGCATGGCTGATGTCTTTCTATGAGAGTATTCAACAATGACCACCACCACCAAGCTCCCACCCCAACCTCTGTATCCAAGGAAGTTTCAAGGTCCCTTTGGAAGTGAAACACGGAACCTGCTTTTTCATGCCAAAATCCCATAAATTAGATTGGCTTAAAATAAGAGACACATCAGATCAATTAGCATGGGAGTGTTGGCTTCCAACCTTCCAGTCTCAGCAAACCCCTAGAATTCTGACAGAATCAAAACCCAGTTTAGGGAGACAAATTAACAACTGCATTTCAACAGAAAAAAGAACCTGCTTCTCAAATGTGCAGCTTTGTAAATCTTACCTTGGAAATAGCTTCCCTGGATCCAAAGAGTAATCCTAATGAAGTCCAGATTCCATTTAATGTTTTTTTTCTGTTATGAAAACTCCCAGGCATTTATTCTTCATGGTCCCTTGCTAGGTCTAAAAAGAAAATGTCTCAGCAGCAACTGCTTTGAATGAATGGATGGATGGATGAATCCAAAGTAAATTCCCTTTATTCGTCTATGTGAAGCAGGGCACACAAGATCAGATAAAGGATAATGGCCATCTGACTTTGATAGCAAAGCACAACTCTAACAGAAGTCCCAGTTGTTCCCACTGGTAATATGCTATACTTACAAAACAGTGATATCAAGACACCAGGATAGTGCCATGACCTATATTTCTTGCAAACCAATTTTCTTTTTTGTAATGCAGAGAGTCCAACTGTTTTTCAAGTTCCATTTCTGTCAGCTAGAACATCTTATCACACATGTACTTTTCATTTTTCCTGCTCTCCAGTCTCTCCTTCTGTGCACTGGAAGTGTGAATGATCTACCGTGTGTCTGTGCCATGTGGAATAAGCACTGAAATCTGTTGAAACCATGTTCAATTTTAGTTGCCATGCGCTAGAACTCTCCATGTATCTTCTCATGTCCTCTTCATTTGTTTGGGTTGAGAAAAATAGTATTATCCCAGATTGCAGTCCCAGACATTCTATCTTCTACCTGATGGGGAAACACATCACTTGGTGCCACCTGCTACCAGAATCAGCTTGTTCTGCAGTCCTTCTGACACCATGGTACTCATAGCCAAAGCTGGGAAAGAACAAACTGGCTGACCTATCACAAAATCACGGGTGGGGCTATGACCACCGGGCAATGATCACGGGGCAATCTTCCATAGGTTGGCTCAGATCATCAAACAAGAGGAAAGAAGGAATGATGAGGGTGACCAAGCACAGGGGAAAGCGGGTAAGGGAAGAAAATGTCTGTGTAACATTTTCACAGCACAGTGAAATAGGACATCTGAGGGAAATTTCAGTGAGTGAACTCTCAAAATTAAAAATATTTCATCATCTCCAGCCTTAATTATTAAAAAGGACACCACCTTTTCCAGAGAACTATCTATAAATTAATAATTAATTAATTATTAAATGAATTATGGCTTAGAGCTGCTCCTGTTGGACACCTGGCAGTTCCTGACCAAGGGTACTTCCAGACACACAGCTTCTTGTAGTCAACATACATTGGGTAGCTATTCCTGTCTTCCCTTCCCTTTTTTGAGTTAGACAAAAGTAGTAGAGAAACACTAGCTACACATTGAAGATGATAACATCTGAAGCTTCCCCAAAATGTTGTGCTTGGACAACTAAAAACTTCATCAGAAAAGCACTCTAAGGGGCAGTGCAAACTTAAGCGTGTTTTCTCAGAAGGCATGCTCACTGAGTTTAATGGTATTTATTCTTTGTAGCTGTGGATCAAAGCAGCGATATGTTTATCACAAGCAGATCAGAGTCTGGAGAACTAGAGAGTCTATAGAAGGAGTTAATTCCTTCTCTCATACCATTTTAATAAATCCACTTTTCTAGAATGAAGGAAATTTTTCTAAAGGAAACTATGGCCAGTTTAAGTGCAAAAGTGTTCTTCATTTCATGTCTAGAATCATAGAATCATAGAATAATGAAGCAGCCTATAAGGCCATCGAGTCCAACCCCCTGCAGGAATACAAATCAAGGGATATCTGCTAGGTTGTTGTCTACATTTCTCTTAAATGCCTCCAGTGTTGGAGCACTCACCACCTCTTGAGGTAATTGATTCCATTGCCATACTGCTCTAACAGTTAGGAAGTTTTTTTTTCTGATATTCAACCAAAACCTGGTTTCCTGTAACTTGAGCCCATTGTTGCATGCCCTGCACTCTGGGATGATCGAGAAGAGGTCCTGCTCTCCTCTGAATGACAGCATTTCAAATACTTGAAAAGTGCTATCATATCTCCCCTCAGTCTTCTTTTTTCAAGGCCAAGAAGGCTAGCTTAATCCTAATTGTATTTAGGACTGCACTTGTTCAGTTTTCTAACAGGGAACATTTCCCTTTGTAGCACACGCTGAAAACAGTGAGAATACTAAAGCCACAGAAGCTGGTTCACTGTAACAGGACATTCAGGCTTTGAGTAAAAGTAATGCAGCCTTTTGCACTGTTCTCCCCATTTAAATTGGTCCCTGGGCAGCCATGACTGAAAGCTATATCACCTGTGAAATGAATTTGGCTTTCATAATTCCCAAGTGGAAGCCTGCCTCACACAGCACTTCTTGGAACAAACCACATTGGTTACAGACTGTGAAGTACATTTGGTGGAAAGACCTTAATAATTCAGAAACTACAGGACCAGTATATGGAAAAGAAGGCTCATCCAAAATGGATTTGTGTGTTCTATCACCATTTTCTCTGCCCTAATCCCTCCCTTTCAACTAAATTTCAGGAGGCCTCTTTGTGGCCTCTTCTGTATAAAGAGAAGCATACTCTGCGCCAACATGTAGTGAAGCAACCTGCAAAATACACACATACAATTCCATGAATGCACTGGTGAGAGCATTCCATTGTAATATATTTGCAGTTTCAGTTGTTTACAATTTTGGCCTGAAACTTCTTCCTTGCATAAGTGACATAATCACACAGCTTGCCTACCTGATGAAGTCACTGGGAGTATCTGAAACTACTCTAAAATGCCTTGTCAAGAAGCATTACTCTAAATTAACCTACTTCAGGTTTATGTGCTTGAAAAGCTGCTCCCATTATGATCAGGGAGTAGGGTCATCCCATTGGCTACATCCTGGATGTCATATGACTTCCACTGGGCCTCATCTCTGACATCTATCTTTTAGGTGTAAACATATGCAGGGGAAAGGGCTGTACTCATAATTCTCCATGTGCATAGTCTTCCCTGGGAATTGGAACCATGCATCATCTGGTTTCTAGTTCCTTTTTGCTGTTTAGTCGTTAAGTCGTGTCCAACTCTTCTAGTTCCTGGGGAAGTCCAAAATCCTTTCCCATGCAGATCTGCACTCTTGACACGTTGATGTGCCTGAGAAACTATCTATTCTTTCATATATAGAAGACATGAAAGGGGCCATTTTCATTCAGTTTAATATAATTACTGTGTAATGATGTAGCTTTTATGGAGAAGAAGAAATGTGATTTTTTAAAAAAGGCTGGAAGCTTTAGCACCACTGCCTCTTTTTAGTGTTTTTACTACTGTTACACTATTCTTTCAATCAATAACTTGTTTCTGTTGACATTGTAAGTTGCTTTCGTTACTTATCCTGCCCCATTTTTTTGTTATTGAAACAGCAATAAAATAACTGGCTTTGGAGAAAATTCTCCTTCACCCCAAATCTCCCCTTTTGTCCTGAAAATGTATTCTTGGAGAACCTGCAGCTCTATCTTAACATTAGGACATTCTACAAATGTTCCACATGGACAGCTCCTAAGCATTTTTGGTCAAAAGATATTCCAGTGCTATTGTGTCTTCAGTCTTTGACAGATTTCCTTTGACAAGGGAAAAGAAGAAGAATGCAGTTGGAAAATTAGGGGAAGGTTATAAATGGAAGACAAAAACTTCCAAACTCCCTCCCTGTAAAAATGGGAATGAAGCTGGATGATTGTACAATAGAAGTCTCAACCTGGAAGCACCAGAAGTTGCTGTTACATACAATCATGAAGGTATGGGACAGGAAGGATGTGCAAAAGATTTAGTGTGATATAGTTTGGGTGCAAAACAGCTCCAGCCTCATTATGGATTCTTTATTCATGCACCAGTAAGACAAATAGAATAAAGCAAAATTTCACAGTACCTCCCTTTCTTTTTTGCCTCACTCAGATTGGACAAAAGAGATTGCACAGAGAGAGTTTTGAGGACTAATTGATATATTTCAGGATGATCAGAAGCAGGATTAGGAAATGCCAATGAGGGAAGCCCTAATAAACTTTCTATTCTGCATGCTAGGGTGGGTAGTTCAAATAAATCACGAGGCTAGATTTGTAATGTGAGATCTGCCTTGGGGCGGAGGGGCCCCCTGAAATTAGGAAATTCCCAAAGAGCATTTAAAGATGAACAAGAAGCAACTCAGAGCTCTTAGTTCCACCTCACCTTTCTTTTACTTTCTCTTGCTTGGTCATGAAGAATCCTAGGACTTATCAGGATCCACACCCAAACCCTCCTTTTATAAGGTACTTCTCTGAATAGACAGACAACAACAACAGGCCTCACCATAGATACTGTTGCCACGGAAGGTCTGAAAAATGGTAGCCTGATCATTTTCCCAATCCCCCTTTTTGTTTCGTTGTAAAAAATCTTACCCTAAAGAAATCTGGAAAAATGAGGCTGCCAGCAAGCAGGTGTCAAACTGTCATCAAGTCACCACTTGTCCTGTGAGTGAGGCAAGCACAAGGTTTCTTTCTCTGCCTTCACTTCTCCTACCCATCCCAAAGATGTCAAGGTCACAAGTGGTATTGCAGAGAAAAAGGAACAAGAAAATAGGAGGGTTAGGGAACAGGAAAGACTCGCTGACAGAAGCAAACACAGTTGATTTTGAACTGAGGAGAAGAAGCCAGGGAAAAGAGTGACAAGGCACTTTTAAGAGGCAGTTTTAAAAGGCTCATCTCTGAAAACAGCTTCCTTCAGAAAATCTTTATTTAAAAATATGTAGGAAATACATTTCCCTGATACGATCTCTCTTCTGTTGCCATTATTTGTATTTTTACTTAATTGGAAGCCTCTGGGAGCATTGAAATGGGAAACACCATAATCTCTTCACTCCAGCACAAAGATAAAAGGGCTGCAAGCGGGGACCCCAAAAAAGAGCAAAGGCTTATGATGTATTTGAACTACCCAACCTAGCATGCAGAATAGAAAGTTTATTAGGGCTTCCCTCATTGGCATTTCCTAATCCTGCTTCTGATCATCCTGAAAGATATCAAATGGTCCTCGTACGTAGCTGTTCAAACCAAGATAAGCCTTACATCATGTGGATGGTTGGAAAGATACCGGTTGTGATGAGGCTGCCAGCAAGCAGGTGTCAAACTGTCATCAAGGCACCACTTGTCCTGTGAGTGAGGCTTGTGCACCACACCGGTAACATTGGAAGAGCCCTCTCTTGTCAGGGAAACAGGAGTCTATGTTATGTTGTGATCCAGAAATGCATCCAAGCCTTAAGCTGACTACCTTTATGGATGGATAAAGTTCAATTTTAGCTTTTAAAAATATGAACTATGAGTGAAATAATCCAGCTCTCAAATTGTTGCCATTCCCATCTTTAATTTACATGAACTTGAAAAATTCAACCATTGAATACTGGCATGGCAAATGCTCGTACTTTATGTGTTTTCCTGCAAAACCCTCCAGTGAACCTTTGTTTTTTATTATTTGAGTCAACATCCAGCTGTTCATGTCAATGTTCATACAGGTCCAGAATTTTCAAATCCACCTGAATAGTCTAGAGATGCATGTGCTTCTAGGCATACCTTCCAGGCAGATTATTGATTAGATTTAAATATGATTTAAAGTCATCAGCTGTACTGCTTTGTGTAAGGCCTTTCTTCACAATGCTTTGTGCAAGGCAGCAAGGATATGAAGTTCTGATAGAGTCATTCAGCTGCCATCTCAGAGTAAATTAAGCAAAAACAGAAAGTTGGTAAGGCAGATCTGGAGCCAAGAGACAGACAAACTTCAGAGAAAGTTCCACAGGAAAAGAAATACCAATCATTTATTTAAAAAACAGGAAAAAAAAGATAGAATACTAGCTAAAAAATATCCTACAGGCTTAGTTTAATTACCTTTTATTTGCCCTTCCTTCACTAAGCTCAAACAGACATTTGCAGTTCCCACCACGTCTCCCCTACAAGAGCCCTCTAAGGTAGATTAGGCCAAAACAGTGAGACATCCAGAATCACTTAGTCAAATTCACATTACAAATTCATATTGAACCTAGATCTCCCCAGTCTTAGTCTGAAATTGTACTCACTACAGCACACAGATTCTTATGCAATATTTCAAATTTTATTTCCGAATTTACGTAGAAACAGAGAGTTGTCCCGTAGGTAGGCATTTCGGAAGAACCAAGATGGGACAAATGTCTCAGTATTCAAGATTTCTTTGGTACATTGAGACTTGCCTGCCTCCCTGCTTGTCTTCGGGTGACTCTCTTTCCACCTCTGCGAGAGACATCTCCCCTGGAATAAATATTACCGCTCACAAATACTACATAAAACTATTATATTGATCCTGTCTTAGAAAAGATAAAACACAAACGGCATCAGTCATACAAATTACAAAGTGCCTTTCCAGAAAAGAAATAAAACATCAATTCCCATAAGCATCCTATGTGAATTAGGACACCTGTGCTTGCTTTATGTTTGTGCTTGCTCCAGATGTTCTGCATTCAAAGGAAAGAGGACAGAATCGTGTGATACCTTAAAACAATGGTTCCCAAACTTGGGCCACCATATGTTCTTGGACTACAACTCTTAGAAATCCTGGCAAGCACAGCTAGTGATGAAAGCTTCTGGGAATTTTAGTCCAAGAACATCTGGAGACCCAAAGTTGGGAGCCACTGCCTTAAAGGATAACAAGCTTTATTTGACACAAGCTTTCATGGATGGTAGCCCAGGTCATCACACTTAGCATAAAGGGAACTGCAGCCTATGAAAGCTTATGCCAAACAAATTTGCTAGTCTTTAAAGTACCACAGAAGTCCTCCTTCTAACTGGGCTTTTTCTCATTGAAATTTTGACAGTCAGTTGATTCCTTCAAAATTCAAAGCTTTCTTCAGTGTACTGTTAGAAGTCATTTTCTAGACAAATGCAGCTTTTTAGTTTAATTTGTATTCAAAATATTTATATCCTCATCTTCTTATCTTCTATTATCCACAAGATGTCTTAAGGACAAGGGGTTGTCCCATATCTACTCATGAGGAACCATATTTGTTTATGAATGAATTTAGCCACAATAGGGGTTGGCTGTATGTTTAAACTTGATATGAATAGTCATACTGGGCTGTCAAATCAGCATACTGTTATACTGAAGTACTGTGCCTGCCCATGCAAGACTAGACAGGGACATAAAGAATGTCCTGCTCTGCAGCAGCTCCAAAATGCTAAACTCTAAAATGAAATACGTAAGGACATTCTTATTTTATTAGCCTATATGAATGCAATTATATACCTAGATCATTTGTTCTTTGTTCCTTGTTCCTTGTTTAGTCATTATAATAAATGAATATATGAAAAGTATATATTTGCACTTGATGTAAATGTAAAGATGTTTCTGCCCATAAATGCATTAGTATTAAATTCTTGTTTTATTGCATCCCGCTGAAGCATAATCCACTCTTTCTTTGCAAAGGTGACATTGTACAAACCGAGTAGTTTGGTATATGGTAACATAAATACAAGGAACGTGACACATGAATTATACTTTTGCTTTCCACTTGGCCATAATTACATAATCCTGCACATTCAGAGTTGCACAAATTACCAGTCTACTTCGCATGCAGGGAGATCACTCTTTCATTTTCATCTACTATAAGAAGTGGGCTGTGTCCACAATGCCCCTAAGTAACTGCTGTTTAAAGCAGAGCACAGAGAGCCTTCCTTGAAACCAACAAGGTCACACAAGCTGTCTACTACACTGTAATTGGAATTTGACTTTTTTTGAAGCTTCAAAATCTGTGCTCTGCTTATTACTTTCCCATGTTGGCTGTGGATTTTTAGAGATGCAGACCAAAAAAATCCAACGTTTCACATTTTTGGTTATTATTAGAGGACTGTTTCAACTATCTATTAATTTGTCCTGTTTCTAGATACTTGCAGTACCTTCTCGACATGAATCATTATTTGTCAAGCTACTGGCAAGGGCTGTCTCTCACTACAGTGCTTATGGCCTTTTGCACTCTCGCTATAACTTCATGCAGTCAGTATGAGCAAACAAAAATCGCTAAAGCCACCTTAAAGATAGCAAGGCACAACAAAACTGGAAATTTTCATATATAATTTCTATCGCAGCAAAAGAAAACAAGAGTTGGTGTGCCTCTGCAGGCTCTCATTCTGTTGCAACCAGTTTTAGTCATATTTAGAACAGTCTCATGCAATCAAAAGGACTTACGTTAGTCATCATTAATTTTCATTGCATTGGCTTCAATGGGATTCCTCTATGTTTGGATCCTGACCACTGAGTGCAATTCTTGATGTGTGACAATTAGAATTAGAAAGGGTTATCTCAGAAAAATTAAAGCAGCAGTGGATTGTGCTCATATTAACTATTTTATGGCCATGCCTAGTCCAAATAGGGTGGTGGCACACACAGCATCAAGCTTTGGGGCAACTAGATCTGTACCCTCTTTTTATTTAGCCAGGTGATGGGGAAATGCAGCTGGAAGTCATACAAGACACCCTACCCTCTGGACTAAAGTTTGGACGCAGTCGTGTCAGCCAACACAAGTAAATACAGGAAATGCTTCTTGGCACCAGGCAGACACTTACTAGTTTTCACAGAGATTGACATGTTTTATGCTTGAGGTCTATAGGTTAGCCAGGTCTCAGAGTACCATCTGGTCTCAGGGAAATGGCTGAGCTTCTCAAGGGAGGGGGACAAATCTCATGCTGAGCGATGGTGGAGATGGACACAGTTTGTACATCGAGTCCAAAGTAATTTGAAATCCTAGACACCCATCTCTACCCAAAGGGCTCAATGACTGAGCACAAAGGTATTTATATGTATGATGCTCTTGCACAACATCAGGGTGCCAAAGAGTCAGCAATGAGGGGAGGGGAATGGGGAGACAGACAGTGTGTGCCAACAGTCTGACCTGTCACACACAATTTGAAGCAAGGCTCGCAGGATGGCAGCAGCATCACTATCAATGTTCTTGTTGTATAAACACTGGCAGTAGTGGTGTTAAGGCTGGAAACAAAACTCCTTATGGGCTGGCAGTGAGCCTTCCCAAAAGTCTCAGCAAAAGTGTACGACTTAGCAAAATACCCCACATATCGTGTGATGTAGGTAAGGCAATGCAGGATACGTATAAACCCAGATGAGAATGACAGCTATTGCTGCAGAAACACCTGGGCATATTTTCCTGCATACTCAAGTCACAGGAGGTGATTTTTCCTTCCCTATATCAGGGTTATTTTATTATCTGATCAGTTGAGTTTACCTGGATTCTAAGCCCATTTACCTTAATTCTCCATTTGCTTGTTCCCACAATCAGCTGGTGCAGAACAACTTCCAGCTGTCCTCTTACCCCATCCATGTGACATCATAAAGACCATCACCTTTGGTCTGAGGTTTTGATCCTGAAATCTCACAATGATGCTCTGCTGACCTGGCAGCCCTAAGCAGGCATGCAGTGTCTTTGCAATCATGCAAGGTAAATACATAGGTCAAATGAAGGACAGCAGTGGGGTTAAGCATGAGAATAGCTGGTGGCCATCCAATGCTTACAACTGGGTCTAAACATCAGAAGAGTCTTGGGTCAATTATGGGCAGAAGAGTGGGTAATTAATTACTTAGTTTTAAGGGGATGTGGGCTGGAATAGATTAAATGCTCTTTTAAAGCGTCTCTCCAATTTCAAGAGTCATCATCAAGAGTAGCAGCATTAGTTGTAATAAGATCTATACAGGAGAGCTTTCCAAGCATTGCCCCCTTGGCTTGATGATTCGTCTATATTTTATTTCAGCTAGTTCATGCACATCTCAGCCTTACAGCAAATTTATCATCATCACCACCTAACACTACACACAAGTGGATACTACTATTAAGTGAAAAAGAAGGAATTATATACTAATGATTTTCCTCTTAAGGTACAATCCTATTACCTTAAGCATAGACATTTGGTTCTACTGAAAGCAATATAAATTTCTCAGGTCAGGTCATACACATGGTAAACTTTACTGGGCATTATCAGGTTTTGTGGCATATGTGGCTTTCATTGGCTTTCTATGAATTAATAAAGAATATTCTTTTACACTCTGTCACATTGGTTGTTTCCAAGCAGCACATAAAATCGCCTGTGCTATGCTGCAGATATCTAATAAGGATACAAGATTGCATATAAAGATAAAAGAGCAGCACGCAGTAAGCTCACCTGTTTACTGAGATCAAACAATTCGTTTGCGATGTCAAGAGAAATATTAACACTGGTCATCAAACAAACAGCAGGGGAAGGATTTGTGTCATGTAAAATGATGCACAGACAAACTCTCATTTTTAAGCATGACGCCTCCTCCCAGTTTGAAGCGATCTTTTCTTCCCTAGCTAGCTCCTGCAGTATGCAGATATGAGTCAGGCAATGGACAAATGTATCAAAGATCATCCAAATGTCACAATTAACCCGTGGCTGTGATTATTGTGCACAGGGAAATGACATAACAGAACAATTGTCTGTGCACATTGACTATGTATACTTAAAGATGTGGTCTAGAATTCCTTTTCAGGGATTCAGAACTACCTTTAAAAATCACATGGCCGAGATTAGCCCACATATATTAATTACAGGCCAGCTAGAAAAGTGGCTACTGATTATATCAAGCAGGAGGAAGCATGACTGTCCTTCCTCCCTGTCAGACAGCAATATGTGAGGTTTAAATTCCTTAACACCATTTAATAGCTTCAAGTTCACATTATAAACCTAACTGAAGGTGGAACCATTTTTAACCCTGAGGTCTGAAAATGTTCAGGATCACAGTCCTAGTAGCCAAGCTTAGGGCCTACTTGTTGAGCTTCTTTGTCACATGGTGGCCATGGGTGGGCTACACACCTTGCAACAGCTTTCACCGCATCATGTACATTCCAATAGTATATAATAGTTACAGGTTTTTAATTAGATACACCTCCCAACACTGTAGCATAATGCAGAGATTGAAAAAGTTACTTTTTACAGTGTAATTCCCTAGAATCACCTAACCAGCATGGCCAGTAACCATCCTAAACAGAAGGTTCTGGCATATACAGTTTTTTTTTAAAAAAAGGGATTTTTTTTCTAAGTTCTTGCCTAAGTAGCTTTTCCAAGTATGTACCAGTCTACACTTTAAATGCTCAGAACGAGTCATAAAACATAGAAGGCTTCTCTGTTGCCATTAAGGAAAGAAGAAATATAAATTATGTAAATTAGTGTGAATGGTTGTATTTCCCTTTAGATAAGTAGGCCAGAATAAGGGAAACCCTGAACACACAGTGATGCATGCTGTGGATGTGTCATGAGAGCCACACCACCTGAGGGTGAAATGTACACTGATCAAAGTAATCTGCTCTGAAGGAAAGCAAAGCATTCATTCAATCCTTAATTCAATCTCTCACATAAAATGCAAAACCCAGTTCTGACCATGGGTTCTCCATACAAATCTATTTTTCCCCTCCAGGATTAAAAATTACACACACAGACATACACACACATCCAGCTGAGCCCATGCACAGACGGGATAATTACATTATTTTCCCCACAATTCCTTGGGGCAACAATCAAATTAATTTAATTTAAATTTCTTTCATAAAGGGGGGGAACCCTTAGCTTTTGTGATATGATTTCCCCTCAACATTCCACCATGGTGGTAAATCCATTACGATAAGCATTCCTTAAAATGTCAGTTCCTCCAGCCTTGCTCTTACAATAGTTACTTACTGCAGAAGGAATCAAAGGAATACTTGCATCTTAAGCAGCTTAGGAAGTGTTAGTTAACTTCAAAAGGAAAGCACAGATTCTGTCTCATCAGAGCTATAGCATAAAAGAGAGCCAGTGTGGTATGATGGTTATATTGCTAGTCTGGGACCTGAGAGACACAGTTTCAAATCCCCAGTGAGCCATGGTAGCCACTAGGCTAATTTGGGCCAGTTACTCTAACACTGGCCCACCTCACAGGGAGGTTGTTAGGATAAAATGGGGAACCATGGAAGCCACCTTGACCTCATATAAAGCCAGGATATAAATGTAACTAATAAATAAAGTTAATTAATTAAAAAGTAGGTAGGGGCATGGCATGTAACCCTCATGCCTAGACAAGCTAAGAAAAGAAGTTATCCTTTTAAAAAACACAATGACACCTAGAAATGACAAAACCCAGGTGTGCAACAGTCAATTGAACACTTGATGTTGTGTCTTGAGTTTGACACTCAAGACAAGTAGGGTGATGAAGTCACATGACTTGGTGACCTCTTTCTCTAGTTTAGTCTTTTCCTTGGCACACCTCTGATCCTTGTGAAGGAAGCAGCCAAAGCTTAGGATGGAAATTCAGTAACATCAAAGGACTTGCACATAGAAGAACATACAGCTCTTCAAGAGTAAGACATTGAACTGACCTTAAAGGAAGTGACGTTTACTGAGTACAGTGGGCCAGGCAACATAAGATAGGTATTATGTCTCTGCAATAATTGGGTTTCTGGCACTCAATTGTAATAGAAGAAAGGCTTACAGAAGCATATTATTTCTTAAATTAATCTGCACCGTGCTGTTTCCTGTATAGACTGATATGCAACAGAATAAACCCCTTGGCTAATAGACACTTGAAAAAATGAATTAAATATCAAATAAACAAACAAATAAGCTGAAAGGATACATAGGAGTCTCTTCTTGATATATAACATCTTCCTGTTTACCCCCAAGAAATAGTGATGTCCTAAAATATGTGGACAGAGAGAGAGAGAGAGAGAGAAGCAACCAACCTACATTGCTTGATTTTTAGGGGGGTGGGGAGTGTTTGGGGATTTTTTATGTGTGTGCATGTGGGTCTGGTCTCTGGGTGTCTGTGTGAATTTCGTTGTATGTGTATACTATGTATAGACTTACAATGACAATAAATACATTTATTTGATCAATGTTCTTCTCTCTGTGCTCAGTGTATAGATAATCCTTTACTAACTAAGGTGACTATGGTGACATAACTTCTTGAGGTGATGACATTTCCACTAATTTTCACACTAATAGGTCACACACTTCCCGAGCAGTCACAGGTACCTACCTTAAACCTAGCCACCACTCCTTAACACCACTAGTACAGATGTTAGCCTAAAAGAACAATCACCCCCTGAAGAAGCCAAGTATTTTGGGGTTTCCCCTTCTATTCTGCCCCAGCCAGTGCCTTCTTGCCCCAAGCTGGCATCTTTTTATATTTGGGTGCTTTGCAAAAGGATTCTTGTATTTTAGTTAATGACTTTTTTCTTTCTGGTTACTTTGTGTGGCATGGGTGCATTATTATCTGTTTGCAGTCTGATTAACATCTTATTTATGAGTCAAATAAATAACAAAGAGTTTCATTTAAAGAAACAAAAAGGATTTTATTGAGGGACCACAGCTAATTGGTATGAAAGTAAAGGTAGGCTCTAAGGTGTGAATGATAAAGGTCAAACAATAGTAAATTGTAACAGTATTCTTTCTGTAATTCAAGATCAAAGTAACTTCTTTACAGACTCTCCAACTTTCTGACATACACACACTCTAAGATCTCAATACAGACTTTTTAAAAATAAATTCCAGCGTAGACTCCTTGTCCTGATTGACCTTAAAACATACTTTTTTCTCCAACAAACTCTCAACTCAAGCTTCCTCTGCTCTAAAAAGCTTCCTGAATTCTAAAATCTGCCCACTACATTCCAATCATACCCACCAATCAGCATTCATTCAGCTACCAGTTATACTCGCACTCCACCCCTGTATTTGCACAATTCAGGCATTCAAAGCTATTCCCAAACCTGGCACTGTTAATTACAAATACATATATGCATGAGGTCTAGAAAGTGTGTAATTGCCACACTTTATAAATTCCCATATGGTAGTCTTCACAGTGCCACAGTGAGACTTTCAGGAGGCCATTAAACATGTAAAAAAATCTTGTTGGCCCTTAAAATCTAACAAACCTCAACTTTTTTTCCGCAAAATTGTCACAGTTATTCTGTGGAAATGAATTGACATAGCTGCTTCTTTCATGTGGCTACTGAATTCAAATTCTGCCTTGCACCTTGTTTCTGATGGCACTCCTAGACATACCTGAACAATGTTGAGATGAATGCAAAGGGATCACATGCACTCCTAGATTGTGCCCACTGTCCCCATCTTGGCCAAAAGTATGAAGTACATGAATTATAAGTTGTACCTATGTAACGTCTCTCTGGCAAAGGATTCTCCAGTCATGCACCACAACCTATGCACATTCACTTCCACAGGTTGACCCTGTTTAGACTTTAATGGACAAAGATTGGGAACCTAAAGCATGCACAATCATGCTTTTCAAATGGACATATGCAGACACAGAAAGACACAGAAAAAACACACAAAAACAGGATTAGCTTGTGGATCAAATGTGGGCCCACCCCAAAATTTCAGGGGAGGTGACCCCCCCCCCCACATTTCGGCCAAAATCTGTTTGTGCCTTAAGGGAATATGTGCAGTGTGTCTGGTCAGATTCAACAATAAATGTATTCTTTACATGTTTGCACTTCCATACGATCTAGCCCAGTAATAAACCTTGCCTTCTAAAAATGGTTTTACACCAACTGTGTAGGCATATTCATTACCTAGCACACTAACTGGGCTCAGACGGGGAGCCATTTTTAGGGACCTATTAGGGTCAAGCTATACAACAAATTTAGTATATTGTCATAAGAGGCGCTCCCCTAGATGGTGAAAGATGTGACTGTTGCAGCACATACTTTCTCTCAGCTTTGTATTTTGCATTTAGTGTGCTTTGTTTTGTGATTGGTCATCAAAAGGTAAACACTAGGGATGTAACATTTGTGTTTCTTGGACTCTAACTCCCAGAATTCTCCACCTATATTTTGTTCACTTGGAGCAGGGCCTAGTCCTCCAAGAATGCATGGCATTCTAGGCTTTCATTTCCTGCTGCAGTGTTTCCTAGGACAAAGGTGCTGCAATGCTTTTTGGGAGTGATAGTCCTTTGGGAGGCACCCTCTATAGAGCATAAATGGCAGCAAGACTACAATTCCCAGGAAGCACTGCAGCAGAAATGAAGGCCTGGAATGCTATGTAGCCTCAGAAGAATAGGGCCTGTTCCAAGTGAGTGAAACTTAGGGGTCTGAAGATGTCTACAGATGTAGATTTGTGGGCTAGAATTCCCTGGGGAATTCTTAAGAGAATTCTGGAAGTTGGGACCCCAAAAATCCAAATGGCACATCCCTAGTAAACACAGCCTTAATATACAAGTCTCATTGTCAAGGCACACATTTCTGAGGAAATCCAGTTGTAGAAGGAAAAATGGGTTAAGATAAGGAAAGATACAATCCTGTTAATACATAACATGTTGATATCATCCATAACTTTCCCTTTATTGTATTTTGGATGGAAGCCATTCATCAGAATCTTCATTCTCCCCACATCATGAACTGAGGCCAGGGCCAACACGGTTGTGAGCTGGAGTAAGAGGGTTACCTCAGATGGCAGAGCACTGGAAGGTGAGGGAGCTGGAACTGCTGCCAGATGCTTGTTTTGCTGGAGAGTTGGCCACTCATCATATTGTACCTTGGCCCTGCAGACTTCCTTTGAGCTGGCCATTATTCAAGCAGACAGCCAAGGAGTGATTGTGTTATGGAAGCAGCAAGTGACTCAGCAAAGCAACAGTCCAACAGCAGTGACAGCACAACCATCTATCTCATCCTCCTCCTTTTTCTCTTTCCTCCCTCCCTATCTCTATAGGAGTGTTGCCTCATGGATGGTTCCTGTCCAGGGCAGTGGGGTGGCCTGCACTGAGGCTGAGATTTGTGTCAGTCCCCACACATAGTGGACAATCTTATACTGCCCCAGGCCCAGTGCTGTTTAATAGGTTTATAATGACTTGGAAGAGGGGATGCTCATCAATTGGCAGATGCACCTGAATCAGCAACATAATATGGCAGCTGAAAAAGCAAATGAAAGTCTAGGCTGCATCAACAGAAGTCCTGTGTCCAGATTTCATCTCACTGCTCCATTCTGCTTTGGCTAGGCCTTATTTGTGTCCAGTTCAGTGGGTTAAAATTACAAGAAAAGGGAATTCAAGCAAATAATTTCTGGTGGTGTGTGCTATTCAGCAATAAACTAGACTTCCTTGGTGGGTAGTGAGTCTCCTTCATTAGACAGTTTTAAGCAAAAGCCAGGGGGCAACATAGCTAGTTGGATAGCTCAGTGGTTTAGGTATCTGGTTGCAGAGCCAGTGTTTGGAAGTTTGATTCCCCAGAGTGCTTCCTAGGAAGAGACCCAGTCTGTGTAGCCTTGGGCAAGCTGCATACTCCCAGGGCTCCCCCAGAAGAAGGGAATGTTACACCACTGCTGAATACTCACCACCCCAAAAACCCTGGAAAGGGTCACCATAAGTCAGAATTGACTTGACAGCACACAGTTATTATAAGAGGACAACATAACAGATGTTCCCTGCCCACTCTCATAATTGTAATTCTGGCCAGCTAGTACTAGACATTGCCACCCAATCCTGAGGCTGACTTTAGATGTTATCTGTGGCCTGGCTACCTGTGTACTGTACCACATGTACAGGACCACATGTAATTTGTGTGATCTCTGCCAAACCACTAAATCCTCACTTTTTTACAATTCACTTCCTGGGTATCTACCATGACACCCATAATGCCTAAAGACAAGAAGAATCTTCAGTTTGCCTAAGAAAGAAAAGTATGTTCCTATTGCTGCTAAAAAGGAGCTAAAATGTCCCCCAAAGTGAAGATGAGACCTACTATGGAGATGAGTCACACTTTCCTGAGAACATTAGCTGCTTAACTGCCTATGCTTCCACAGGGCAAAAAGATAATACACCACACTGTTTAGGAAATACAGGAAGCCAGCTTATGCCAAGTCATATGACTGGTACAGTATTGTGTACTATGGCTGGCTAGAGTTGTCCAGAATCTTCAGAAGAGGTATTTCACAATTTGTGCTACCTGATCTTCCTAACCAGATTCAACACAGTACCTTCTGCATGTGCTCATTAAATGTGTAGAAATCTGGATCACCCTAATGGCTGTCAGTGTGTAATCATTTTCAGAAAGTAGATAAGGGAGTTGATGCAGACCAGACAAACTAGAATTCTCTATAATTCTGGCTTACAGTGATGTCTGAATCTACCCACTGGGCAAAATCCAACTGGTGATCCCAACTAGAATGGACCCACCAAATTATTGGAAACTACCTAAGAGTGGGCTTAACAAATCTAATCAATTGAGTGGTTTTATTCTAGCCAGAATCAACAATGGGGCTTAGTCCATTGCAGTCAAAATCTCGACTTCAGATATAAAGCAGCATTAAATGTTATTTCTTGATGATTGCAAAATGGAGTTGATCCCCAATCCTCAGAAAACAGGATGGGCATTTGTGTTTTTTTTTTTACTTTAATACAAAACACATTAGAAAACATTGGAGTAGTATTTTTTTTTCATATGCTGAAAACTGTACGCAACCCACATTTTTTGTGTTAGCCATCAGAGTCCACCGGTGTCCATATGGTTAAAGGTCTGAAGCTTAATGACTTGCCTTCAGCATCAAACCATCAAGGGGTTAAGGGGCTGACATGCAAGCACAGAAGCGTTGCCTTTGGAATCTGTCCCTTTCGAGAAGGAAACCATGGATTTGGTGTCAAGCAACTGTCATACATATTGCCTGCCTCCTCGCTCACTGAATTGAATTTGATGTCTCAATGCAATCATGTACAATTTAAAAATAAGAGGATATTTCGGAACAAGCTTTAACATCAGAGAAATTGCCGGCTCAGTAATCTCTCGGGGGAATCTTCTCCTTTTCATCTTGCCTTCACTTTTGTATTTATTGTTATTTAGCCTTTTTTTTTTTTTTTACATTACTGAAGAAGATGATAGCAAACAGTACAGCTAGGACTAATGTTTAGCTTGGAGCCCCTCTTCCCACCAGTGAAATACAGAAACTACATCTCCACTCAGACAAACATCCACAGCAAAGGACTTCATAGAGGTGTGCTCATTTTTGAAAAGCAGAATGACCTGTTGCAAAATTATATCTAGGAATTAAAATCTTTTTCACACTCTGTAGGCAGACAGCACATGTACACCGGCATTAAGATCTGCAAGAAGCTTATTTTCAAAAACTACAGCAACAAAACACAGTCCGGCTTAGATTTAAATCCAATGTTATTATTTCCTAGAGAATTACTTAAGTCGATTGAAGATGAAACATCAGACAGTTATTTGCTCCCAGAACCTTTTTTAAATATGGCTGTATTGTTAATACTGCAGTGCCAGAACCAGTGAAGTAATAAAGAGAAATTTTGCTCTGAAGCACAACTTAGAAACCACCCTTCTGTGTATTCTCATTTAATAATGCCTTTAAGAAGATCGGTAAAAATGACTGACTGTCTTCAGCAGACATAAAACTGCGAGCTTCCTCTGCTGCTGCAGTATTTTAAATATTACATATATTACACATTCCTACATACCAAATAAACAAACCGCACAGAAGAATTACAAAGAGAATATGGACAAGATAAAGATATTTAGTGACAGACAAGGAAGCTGGTTTGGCTTTCCTTTGCCTCCTGTTGGCTTTAAAAAGTACCAGGCAAATGTATCTCCCTGCTGCCATTGAAGATCAGTAAGCCTTGAAGTATATCTGTAGTTGCTGCACTTTGATGTTTGTTAGAAAATCCACAGAACACACTATTATGTTCTAAGGAAGAGCTTTAATATCTGGGTGCACACAGCATACACATTGCCAGTCAAATCCCCACATAGCCCTGTCTAATTATTTTCTTACAAGCTTTTGACTAATTGGCCAATAGCCTAATTGATTAATCATCTGCTATTCGGAGAGACCTAGAGAAGCCGTGTGAAGGGCAGCAAAATATTTATTCAGGTACAAAAGCTACAACTGATCCGAAACACCCACCAGCACCCACATATGTAACCAAACATGATGGAGTGGAACATGAGGGGCGGGGGGTGGAGGGTTGGAGTCTGAGCCCAGCAATCTAAAACCAGGATGGTAAAAACTCTGTGGCTTTACCTGTCTCGTTTTCAGAAGAGTGACAGGAATTTTAAATACACTGCTTTGGGTCTGGTACACAGGCATTCAAACGACTCCAAGCTTGAATGGGGAAAGGATCCTACCAGACCCCCAGCAGATTCGCATTTGCATAATAAAATGTACCTGTCCTTGGTTTGTTAACCCTTGTGGCAAATGCAGGAGATAAATGCCTGCCATCAGGCTCCAGTGCTTTCCCTGGGATCTCTGCCTTTGCATATAACTTACACCCGTCACATACAGCTAGGCGGACAGCAGCTGGGTTTCGATAGCGCAGGGAGGGAAAAAGGCAAAAACTTCAGCTCAGATTTCAAGACTGCCTCTGTAATTCCATTGCATCCTTCCATCCCCACCAATGCAAAAGACTGAAAAGTTAACAGGGATGCTGACTGGATTGTCAATGGCACCAATACAGGATGAAATGGTGCATATTGCAAACCCTTCTAGTTCAGAGGGGTTTTTATTTTTCCCTTCATCCCTTCCTAGGATGAACCGGGATCCTTTCCAAAATCTGCATATCATCATCCTAAAGGGAAAAGGACATGCCAAGAACAGACATACAATGTTAACTGCAAAAGAAGGTGTGTGCACATTAGAACCAACTGCAACAGATCAAGAATCACTCCCCCCCTTCCAGCCCCTTACTTATGTTATCTTTCAGGCAATCAGAAGAAATGTCTTCTCCTACCTTCAGACAAGGTTGTCTCTTCATCAGCCTCTTACTCATCCTCTTGTTGCAGAGGGAAAGATGTCCCCCCTTCTTTTGTTCCTAAAACAATATGGTCAGTTCTTTATTTTCTTCTGGAGGTAACCCCCTCTGCATGTGTGTGTGTGTGTGTCTGTAGGTGCACCAGTCAGCCCATCAATGGCAGAATCAGTAGATCCTCAGAGAGAAGCTCTTGGAAATGGGTATCCTAGTGAGAAAATCCTCAGCAGTTTCAGTTCAGTCAGGGCATCTCCTTCGCAGCAGCAGAAGCAGCAGAAGCAACGGCAGTGCTTCTAGTACTCTGCAGGCCACATCGTTCATACCTTATACATCACTACCATAATTCTTTGTAATAGGAGAGCCTAATACAGCATTTCATTGCCTACAGCCCCCAAGCTTTCACCAGGCAGTTGCATTTCTGCATCTGAACCTTCTTAATCATTCCTGCAGTCCTCCATCTCATCAGCAGGCTATTTGTGTCTCAGCAGGAGCAGCAAAAGAAGCATGTTATCACTTGGAGGTTAGACTCACCCTGTTCATTAGGTATGTTATCTTTTCATTTTGGGAAGATGGGGGGGGGGAAGGGGGAGAGGGAAGAAAGAAGTCTTGGCTGTGCCTGCAGAAAACGCAAAAAGGGAGTGAAATCCATTCATCACACTGAGGCAAATTCTGCACACACATTATTTCCAAAGCACTGGTGGACAGGTATGTTAGTGGAGATGCTAAAATCACTAACTTTAGCATACACTTCTTATTGAGAGGAAGAAGAAGAAGTAACAAAGCTCTCCACAGAGGTGTTTTACTGAGACCAATATGTTATAACTTGTGCCTTCAGGTGCACTTCAGCATAGCTAAGTCTCAGGGATAAACCAGCAGTTTCTCCAAATGGGAGTTCATATGCAAATATTAAGTGGTCTCGATCCAGATGAGAACTGCAAGAGTGTTCAGTACCTCCCTTTCCCAAACCAGGGTTCTAACCTCAATCAGGGGCCTGTGGCCACTGTCTGCTTTTTAAGAAACATGGATACAACTGCAAACTGCACTGAAGTTGTCACATCCAGAGCTGATGCCATCTTCAATTTGGACCTCAGTGCTAGAGGCCAAGGTCTCAAAGTGGTAGTGCATGGGTTGCTAATTTGAAACAGGTTAGGATTAGAGATGGGCACGAAATGCTGGTTCAGTGGTTCAGCACAGCTCGTTTCCTGACCAAAGAGCTGATCCGTGGTTTGGCGCCCTGCCCCCTCCCGTGGACAGCCACTGGTGACAGAACCTGGAGGACGCAGGGCACGGCGCTGCTAATGAGTGGGCATCCAGAGGAGGGAGTGGGGCACAGAACTGCAGATCAACTGTTTGGCTGGGAAACAAACCATGCCAAACCAGTGACCAAGCAGTTTGTGCCCATCTCTAATTGGGATTAATAAATACTGAATATTTTTGTGCACCTTCTTCTGTTACCTGTGTTTGATGGGTGCTTCCCCCATGTGTGTGGTTGTGTGTTTGACACTTTCCTCAGTTTTCTTAATCAAAACAAACAGCAAGATGTCCTGGTCACTAAATTTCATTCCAAGATCTCTAACTCCATTTCTATTCCAACTTCCCTTTGTATCCAAGGTCGTATTTCAGCTGAAGCACCAGAGGAATTGGTTCAGATCAACATGATCACCATTACATTCATGTAATGGTGATGTGGATGATGTTTTTCATTTATACACCATTCTTTTTCCCGAAGACACCCAGAACAGCTTACACCAAAATACAAAACAAAGATTAGACATATAACAGACATAACAATCAAATAATGAAATACTTCACATAAATGGTAAGAATATAAATAGAAATTAGCAAAAACTGAAAGCTCACCAAACAACTTCATCTTATATCCATTGCCACATAATGAATGCTTCAATGTGTAAGTGGTAGAAAAGCAATTGAGTTCAGGCCTGCCACATGACATGCCTTACCCACCTGGTGTGTTCACTGTTGTAGCTCAGGGTGCAAATGGCAGTTGGGGGAGACAGAACAAGAAGGAAAATGATTTCCCTGGGTTCTTGCTTCTGTATAGAGCCTGTGAAGAAGGAGGATTTTTTTCCTCTTTGGACACATCACTCCTTGTGTGACGTGTCCGAAGCAGCAAAAAGAGAAGGGAGGGGCAAGGCATTGCTCACTGAGTTTGTTGATGTCAATCCAGTAGGTGAAGACTGAGTAGGGCTAACGATAGGGTATATTCCGACTGGATATTTATTTCTTTGTATTGATCTGTTAAATATATTTCATTGTTTTTATTTATATTGTAGTTGCAGTCTATTTTATTGTTAAAATGTAGTTTTATGAATTCACTTTAACTAAATACTCAAGCTTTATTCAGTCATTGTCTTTCCCAGTAGCATCAATGTGGACAGAGGGAGGTGGCTGGCCCTGTCTCTCCCTGTCACTTGCTCATGCAAATGTTGAAGAGTCTGTAGAGAAGAGGTTTCTGCTCATGTGTAGCCT
Organism: Intellagama lesueurii; assembly: GCA_037013535.1. Classification (NCBI taxonomy): domain Eukaryota; kingdom Metazoa; phylum Chordata; class Lepidosauria; order Squamata; family Agamidae; genus Intellagama; species Intellagama lesueurii. The sequence goes on along the minus strand of JBAJHW010000004.1, from coordinate 170,704,779 downwards.
CTCCATGTCAAGAAGAATCCTGGAAAATGTGGGTCGCTGCTCACGTGTAGAGCCATCACTGCTTTACAGGCTATGATTCCTTAACCGAGCTTTTGGAAATAATTACCAACCCTGGTAAAACTCACCCACCCAATTTACCACATGGCAACAATTCCAGAAATGAAAGTGTCACACCAGAATATTTCAGGATGTGAACTGTGTGTAAGACCTCCAATTGTGCTCTGGAGATTCTTCTGTATTCTTCAGCATTTTTTTTTCGTATTTTTTTCATGTTGGATGTCTTTCTTTGGGAGGGGCTATTTGCAGTTTTTATATACTTGTCCTTTCATTTTGCAAAAAAGAGGAAACCTCTTTGGGTTTTTCCATTCACATTTTCCAGCACTCCAAAAGCCTTAAACAGTCCTTTAAAACTTATCAAAAAGTGTAGAGGTAAGGCAACAGAGAACCAAGCTACTCTAAAAGCAAGCAGCAGTACACGAGAAAGAAAAATCATCACTAGACCTATGTCTGGGAGGAACCAGAAAGTAATCTAAAGGAGGCACACTAGCACAGGCAAGTTGCCTGACAGCAGTAATAAGAATAATCCAAAGAAATGGAGGAAAATCTACCCAAAAAATCAAGAGAAAATAAAGGATCCAAGATGGAGACAAAGCAACAGCTGGTAGTCTGAGATGGAGGGCACTGTGAGCTCAGCACACAGTAATCTCACATGGAATTACTGAAGCAAAGAGCATTCCTCATGTTACCATGGCCTTTTACAGATTCAAAATTCCTGCTTTCCCTGGATGTTCTGATTGGCTGCTGACAACCTACACTATTGGATGAAAAAATTCTCAGATGATCTGACAGACAAGGGGCAAAAGAAAGGACACTGAAAAAATAAGTAACACAAAACTACTGTGTACTCCCTTTGTTAAACACCAATCATTCATGTTTTAGAGACTGTCTCTGGCAATTGCTGGAAAAACACAAATTGCAAAAAAAAGGGAATCTCGTTCATGTTTTGGGTCTTTTGGTTAAACATGAAAAGACCATTCCTATTCTTCAGTCGATGTGAGCTTTGTGCAAAAATGAAATAGACCCATTGTATACTTCACCAAAAAAGCTTGGAGTACGATACACCCCCCCCCCCCCAAGACCTTAATTAGCCAGACATGGCATAGTGAGAAAAATAAAAGCCTGTTTGTTACCATGTGTCAAGTGATCCCTTTAGAAACAAAGGAGAGCACTTTCAGTTGCATGTAAAGAATTATGCTAGAAAGAACCCAACCTACAGACCAAACTGTTCTTTGCCTCCCTCAAGCCAGATGTGCATGAGAGAAGCCAATTTGTTTCAACAGACACACCAATGAGATTGGAGAGGAAACAAGAAAATTACTGGCACCCACACTGATATATGATACCTCCTCTGTTTTTCTCTTTAATACCAGCACAGAGGACTTGTTGCCAATTGTGCCCAGCAATTCCAGTTCTGGAAGTACTGTGAATCTACTCTCGGTTTTAGTTTGCACTTTACAGAAATTATCAAAGGTGTTGAACCTATTCAGGGCATAGGGCCCAGTAACTTGGATAGCTCTTATAAAGTGAAGACTAAAACCCAGAGTGGATTCACAGCACCCCAAGAATGGGAGTCATTAGCTATCACTGTTTGCTGCACAATATTACCAGTTGTTCAGGTGCTGCTAATGGAAAGATAGTATCTTTAGTGGGGAAATTCTCTCCTCCATCCCTGCATATGACAAGAGGACCTTGGGACAATGTTAGGGCCAAGTACAGATGCCTGAGTCCTAGTCATGGGTCTCCCCAGTGTGGCTTAGCCCTTGTAGGCTTATTTTGCAGTGTAAATAGTAGGCCGCTAAGGGGGTGGGGATTTAAATGTGGAATTTGCCACCAGACGTAGTTTGCTAGCTTGGAAGGATTTTAAAAGAATTTGGATGTATTCGTGGAGGATAGGTCTATCAAAGGCCACAAGCCATGATGGATGTATATTCTCTCCAGTAATATGCCTCTGTGTATAAGCCGCTGGGAGGAGGATGCTGCACACCTTTTCCTGCTTCCCATTGACATCTGGTCAGTCACAAGAATGCTGGACAAAATAGGCCTTTGGTCTACTCTAGCAGGCCTCTTCTTATATCTTTTAGGCTCACCCAGGGAAAGGGTGAGCAATCTTCAGGCATCTAGGGGGCACATATACCCATTGGTGGACCATAGAGGTCACACCCATCCCCATAACTCCTACACCATTTTTCCCCCTTACAAAATGGTCTGTTGTTTTTACTGAGAGTGATCCTTGTGCCCTCTTGTGTAGAAATTTGATTTAGTTTCCTCAGTGGAAATGTGTGGCTCCATGGGTCATTTAATATTATGGGTGTTCTGGGCCAGGGGATGGGGGTGCTGCCTTTGGGTTGCTTGGACCCCAGGACTGAACAAAATATTGTTTTCCTCTTTAATTCAAATGGAGACTGGGCCAAGCATGAACACTAGGCATCACAAAGTAAATTTTATAAATTCAGGGCATAACACAATTAACTATGTGGCTTCTTGTTTTATGCTGGACTAAAAAGTCCTTGTGTACAACAAGAGTTTGGAGAGGTTCAATGAGGTTTAATTTCTGCAGTTAAGAAATTAAAATGGCTCTTTTAATGCCCACCGAGGGATGAAGCTATGAGTCCCAAGCAAAATTGTACTTTGTAACGTACTTTGAGATGCCTCTCTTCAGCAGATCTTCAGGGATGGGAAGGCAGAATGGAGAAGCTAATGTTACATGGGAAGTTCAGTCTAGAGGAGAGTTCATTATAGGGTAGGGTTCCAACAGAAACTCTACAAAGGAGGCTGGGACAGGATATAGGAGGGTGGCAAGCAAAAAAGAAGGGAGATAGGCAGGGAGGGAAAATGTGACTAAAGAAATCACATCACTTAGGGAGCTACACAAACAAGATCAGAAATTCTGAATTTAGCTATTGTCCGAATTAAGATGATTATGATAGCATATTTGGGTAACTGCTTGGACCTCAAACAACTTCCCTCACACCTTCAAACCTTGCATTTTGAACAGATCGTTGTGCTGCATGTTCATATGGGTGAACTTGAGGGCTACCTTTTACTACTACTATATTATCCATGCTCTCTCTACACATAACCCCTAATACTGATTAAAACCTCATCTTCACCTCAACATCAACCAGAAAATGAAGGAGTGTTATTGTTGTTCTTTAACCCTATCTTGTCATAGAGAGAAAAAATTAGAGATTTCTTCAGCAGCTGAAATGTTTCTTTAGGTGCTTCTTTGTGATGTGACATGAGTTATTTGATCCTGTGGCTTTGTTTCTCTTAAGGAACAAAGGATAAATAAAGCTATCAAATGCCCTATTGATTACATGGGATTAAGGTACACCTTGCTTCCTTTTCGCATCTCTTAGATTTCCCTTTCAGATGTGTTGTGTGAAGGTACTTTGGCATAAGATGAGGAGGAAGTTGTGATATTGCCCAAGAGCTATGGTGTAAAAAAAATTGACAAGCTCACACAAATTTGACAAGCTCATACAAAGTCTCTTCAGAGGGCTTCTCTTGGCTCCATGAAAGCTAGTTGTAGCACAACCCATCAAAAATAATGTAGTACTTTAAAGAATTGAGAAGTCTTGTCTGGCATCAGCTTTCATGGACTACTTCAGTTATATGCCATGCATTTGAAGAAGTGGCATACAGTCCATGAAAGCTTATTCCAAATAAAACTTTTTAGACTTTAAGGGGCCACAAAAAAAAACTTTTCTGGTTTTTGCTACAACTGGCTATGGACTAAAATGGCTATTATTCTGGAAATTTCAGCAGTCAAAGCCAGCTGGAATCTCTGTGCCTTATCTGCTATTACTATTCTTTATTGAAACCATAAGAATGGACATAAAGCTAGAACCAGACTTCATTGTTATCTCAAATAGGCCTTTCAGCCAATCTAGGGCCAGTGTAGCTTTTTCAGCCCATCTTATAAAATTTCTGGACAAATATTCCCAAAGTCATTCAGTTCCATTTAGGGCCCCCCTGTAGAAAGCATATTTTTATGAGCTTCGTGTTCAGATAGAATGAAAACTTAGTTGGCCTGATTTGCTGAAAGATGCCATGCCATTCATTTTGAAAACAACAGGTGGGTAGAATTGAGGTACCCCCACAGTGAACAGTTTCAAACATTAGAAAGGGCAGAGAAATGTTGGATGTGTGTATGTGTGTGAGAAAGAGAAACAACTCTCTCTGGCTAGCTCTCTGCAGCCTTTCCTTCTATCTCTTCCCCACTGTGTGAAATGTGAGCACATGGAATAGTTTCTATCACAGGCCCAAGACTACACACTAGAAAGCTAAAAACAACCTTCTAACCTTAGTGTCTGTCTCTAGCCACTCGCAGTACCTCTCTGAGCCTGCCGGGAGCTGCCCAATGTCACAAACAGCTGGGCAGACAAAGGGGCAAACCTCCAGAGGAGGTGCTGCAGCAGCAACCGAGCCGTGGTGCATGGCTGCGGTGATGAACTGATTACACCCTTCGCAAAGCAGGCCAAGTCTGAAATGGAAATGAGCAAGAGACGGCTCGTCTCATCCGGCCGCTATAGTCAGTCAGCATCACTTCTCTGTCGAGACGGAAATGCGAGTGAAGCATCCTGACTCTCTATTTCTGTGGTGCGTCTTTCCTTCAGTGTCTGTTTCAATATTATTATGAATGGATGGCGACAGAGAAAATATTGCCATAGTGTTCAAAGATTTTTGGCTGTTCAGTTTTGCCCTCAGACATCACCCCCGTCCTTTTATCCTGGTCCATCTTCAACTTGGCGACTGTCTGGGAAAGTGCACTTACAAAATGAGAATTTTATGCGAGCATTGAGTTCCAAAACAAAGTGTTTTGCATCTTTATTTTTTCGACCACCACTTCTGCGGTAAACCAGACAGAGCCTCTTCTGCCCTTGATTGGGGTCCCGTATTTCCTGGCTAAGATTAAGGGACCATGGCTGACACTGTTTTTGAAAAGGACAAATGAGGCAACTATTTTGGCAGAGAAGGACAGACATTGTTATGGCCTGTTTCTGAACTATTCTCCTTCCTCAGTTTAGGGGGACCGGGTGGTAAGCAATTACTGGATCTTACAGAAGGAGTTGACTTCTGATCTGCTCCTGAAGACTTGCTACCTAGAGTTGCAGGAATCACTCTAGGAACAGTTCAAGCAATACATCTAGTAATAAAGTGTTCTTGTGAATGTATTGGTTATTTTCTGAATCCAAACCTGTTTTTAGATTTTTTGCATAGAGGCACTCCCACTGCCTGAGGTGGGAAGTAAGCTGCCACATGGGCTATGGAGCCCTCGCCCCTTGTATGTGAATGTGTACATGCGCATCATCACTTATGCAGCAACGCAAACAAAAATTCTTTCCCCACCTGAGGAGAAGTAGCAGAGGCAGCTGCCTCTCCCCTGACACAGAGGTGGTGGTGGAGAAAAAGGCGAGGCTGTTACCAGAATGTTTTCATTCTCAAGCAAAGACAACAGGGCTAGAAGCATAACGTAGATAAGCAGTTCTTCTCCCTGCTGGGGAGAAGAAGGAGCACCTCTGAGGCATAAGTGTTATTGGATATTTCTCAAATCCAAAGGCATTTCAAAATCAGGCAGAGATTTAAGAAATAGCCAGCTCTGTACAGCTAGTTTCTGGTGGGAGGCATGAGTCACGTACCTGCCTTCTCCTCCTCCTTGGGTTGCTGCCACTGTGGCTGGGCAGCTCCTCCCCAGACCTGTGTTTTCCCTTTCCACAAAAGTTCCTTCAGCCATGGAGGGGCAGGCAGGAGAGTAGGGTAATAGTTAATATGCCACTTCTAGCAGGTTGGTGCTCCAGGCAATCACCTCAACCTAAACTCAATGCTGGCCCTGCTTGTAGATGAAGGAGATGATAACTTTCTACACTCGGCAAGGAGTGATTCTTCAGATGAAGTAAGACATTCATTTCTCTATCCCCCTACACACACTCATTATCTTTGAATATCATCATGTGACTTAGCTTATTGGCTCCATGCTACCAGTTGTCTGCATTTACAGGAACGTATTTCACCATCAGAACATAAAACCACTTTTTTGGTATTAATGTTGCGTAGCATTTCTTCCTCATCCATAATAATGGTGCCCTGAACCATATCTGAAACTACTTTTAAAAATAAAGAATTGAAGTCCATAGATCAAAAGAATTACTCCAATCCAATGGATTGAAGCTATAATTGCAGCTATGAAAGGGATGTGATTTTTTAAATTATTTTTTTTACTACAAATCTGATAATTCTTCATTCTGGAATTTCCATATGACATACAGACACCTACATGTTTCTTACCTGGGAGATAGGGCTGAAATGGAAGCCTTTTTGGCCTTCCTTTTGGAGTGCCACTGCTAGCTGGGAGCTTTTTTTTTCTGAACAGGAAGCTAGATGGAGCTAGGCCTACCTAGGTCTCATAGCCTTCCAGTTTAGGCCTTTCTTCCAGGTGAGCCACATTGTATTGGTATCTGTATGTCAGGTGGAACTTCCAGAATGGAAAATTATGGGATTTGTACTCCAAACCGCCCCATCCCATGCCTAGTGATGAACTGTTGTGATATTAGCTGAACCCAAAGCTCCGTTCAGTCCCATTGTAATCTGAAATCATCCACATGGCTAGAAGATAAAGGCTGATCCCACCCCTTTCCTTGTTACTTTGCTCATGTAAGCAACTACAAGTCTGAAAATCATAGTGAGAGAAGTAGAGGAATCTATAGGTTCCTATTTACATGTAAGTTTCACATGGAAACCAGAACCCTAAAAATCTGGGTTTTGTTTGCATGCAAAGCCTGCACAGAGGCAGGGCCCTTCTCCAGATGATGTTTCCACATTACAGAACAACTTAATAGGGTCTGAGTCTTCATCTCTACAAGTAGGTCATGATTTGTATAAGACTACAAGGGAGATCAATCGTAGCATTAGACTGAGGCCTAGATATGTCATGTTTGTTTTCTAATGATGCACTGCAATCAGATCCAAGTTACATGTCTATGGAGAAGAAAGTAGTCCATTCATGAACATGAGTTAAAAATGAAGAAAGCTTGACTCTTATTTGTGCATTGCCCAAATAGGTGTTGTAACCTTCTGCAAAGCAAAATAGCGTCAGCAGTATAGATGGGGGTATTCGTATTTGTATACGAATACAAATATCCCTGCACAGATGGAAATAATGATTGTCCACTCACAATTTCGCTGCTGCCGCCGGTTCCGTGGTGTCCCCAATTGATTACCCAGTCCTGGCAGGAGGTGGGATGACAAGCCTCTCTGCTAGGTTGGAGAGTGGCTAATCCATTGTGGGGAACAGCGCGATAGAGAACCACCGTGGAGCCGGCGGCAGCGGTGAAATTGTGAGTGGACAGTCTGGCCCCATGGGGCTGGATCCTCATTATTTCCACCTGTGCGGGAATATTTGTATTTGTATACAAATACAAATACCCCCAGCTCTAATCAGCAGTCAAAGAAACCACGTAAGGCATAGGTGAACTTCAAGGCCAACAGTGGAGCAAACAAATCGAATTATTTACAGTATCACATTATCATTTGAAATGATATTTTATTCATTATTTAATCACACACATTGAGCCTGTCTCAGTGATTGAGAATAGAGGGCAGCCATTTTGGTCTGCTTCTCATCCATCATGCATGTATGTAAATTGTTTGGGTTGATTTAAAATTCTCTGTATGCTGCCAGAATGTGGCTGTTCTTCAGAGGACAGCCAACAGCACCTGGACATTAAAAGAAAGCAAAGGATCCAGAAGCTGCAAATATGTGTTTGCAGCAAGAGAGAGAAAGAGAGAGATAGCAGATATGGAGTCCATCTATACAATCATCCTCCCTTCCTAATTTCTTAACTAGGCTGTAGACAAATACATCTATTTAAGTACGCTCTGCCTGCTCAGTGCCACTACAGCCATTAACTCCTTTGCAAACATTTGCCAGCCAGAGTGGAGCTCAATGAAGAATTAGACAAAAGCACACAGCAAGCTTACCAGTAGGTAAAGGTAAAGGTTCCCCTTGACATTGAGTCTAGTCGTGTCCGACTCTAGGGCGCGGTGCTCATCCCCGTCTCCAAGCCATAGAGCCAGCGTTTGTCTGAAGACAGTTTCCGTGGTCACGTGGCCAGCGTGACTAGACACGGAACGCCATTACCTTCCCACTGAGGTGGTACCTATTTATCTACTCGCATTTTTACGTGCTTTCGAACTGCTAGGTTGGCAGGAGCTGGGACAAGCGACGGGAACTCACTCCGTCGCGTGGATTCGATCTTACGACTGCTGGTCTTCTGACTTTGCAGCACAGAGGCTTCTGCGGTTTAACCCGGAGCGCCAAGTACAGGGACTATCAAATTTCCCATCAAAACAACTTGTGTTACTACTCCATTCATTTCAGTTATAGACCAAAGGAAAAAAATGGGGAATTCAGCACTAGGTCTACAAAAGTATGATGTCCATGAAGTGTTCAAGAGAAGTAGTTGCAGGTTTGTAAACAATGATAATAACTGCAACGAGAAGGTAGGTTTTAGAAGATGGGGAGCATTTTTCTACATAGAATATATTCAGACTTCTATACAAAAATGCATGAGTCAAGCAAAGTCAAAAAATGAAAGGTGAATTTGGTTCCTCCTTTGCTGTCTTTCTTCAAGCAAGTGAAGACAATTTCATCCAGGCAAGTGTCTAGTTTTCAAACACAGAACTGTAAGAATGGAAGGGATTCCAAGAGTCATCCAGGTCACTGCCAATACAGCAAATCCACAATTTAACTATCTTGATAGACAGTAGTCCAACATCTGTTTAGTAAAAGAGAACCCTCCACCTTCTCAGGTAATGCCTTATTGTCAAAGAGGTCTTACCATCAGAAAGTTCTTACTATTTGATTGGAATTTCCTTCTTGAATTTAAATCCATTGCTTCAGGTCCTACCATCTGGAGGAGCCCAAAACAAGGTTACTCCATTTTAAATTTATCAGCCCTTCATGTACCTAAAAATAACTATAATATTACCTCTCATTGGTTGAAATCCAGTTGTATATTGTACAGACGTTCATGGTGAGTTACAAGCAGTCAATCCATGTTTCTGGTTGTACAACTATTTGTGCAACTGATTGCACAACTAGCTGCACAACTGCATCCATAGAACTGCTTCTTGGATATAACTTTTGCCTTGGTGCAGATTTTGCAATGACTTGCACAACTTTAAGGTAGGCAGGCAGAGCAATGTGACAAGAGTTTGGGCAATCTTCTTTTTCAGGTTAAACACATCTATTCTTAATAGATCTTGGTTTCCAAATCCTTTATCATCAGTGTTATCTACCTGCAGATACGTACCAGCTCACTAATATCCTTCTTAAACTTGTGGTGCTCAATATTGGATGTCATGTTCTTGATGAGGTCCCACAAAAGCAGAACAGAATGGTACTATTACTTCCCTTGAACATTCCACTGGACATGATATTTCTGTAGATGTGCCCAGGTACTGTCCTGCTTTTTTTTGCCACCACATTACACTGTTGACTGCTTTTTAGATTGTTGTTTACTAAGTCTCTCAGATTCTATTTACATGTACCACTGTGAACCCCGGTTGCAAGCAATTCTATATTTGTGCATTTGAATTTTTTCCTGCCTAAGTGCAGAACTTTACATTTATCCCCTTTGAAATTTATTTTATTTGTTGTGGCCTGTTTCTTTCATCTGTTAGATCATCCTGAATCTCAACTGTGTCATCTCATGGAGTACCTATCCCTCCCATTACCATTCACATTTGTCAGAGAACACCCCTGACAATTTCTTTGTGTTTGGGTGAGAACTGATGAAGAAAGGAGTCAGCTTTTGGGATTTTCCCATATTTGGTTCCACTTTGTGAATGGTAGTGAGCACAAGAGGGGATCCTGTAGACCACATTGGCTGTTGCCATTGGTGTTGTCAACATTCAGGCTGCCCTTTGCTATAGAAAGCTTGGCATCCTTTTTCCTGCTGGCAACAAGGGCACGATATTGTGCAGCAGTATCAGGCCATTTCCTGGCATTTTGAATTGTGGGTACAGAAGCACAATATCCCACAATTATAAACCAGACTTTTTTAAAAAAAAGAAGTGAATTGCTTTTTGTATTGTATGTATTTAGGTTTTATTTGATCATTTTGTATTGTTCTTTGGACTGTTTGTCACCTTGAGCACTGTCTGGTAGAAAGGAAAAATATAAATTTAAGCTTTTAAAAGAACTGTTCCTGTGTTAGGAGAAAAGAACACTAACCTTTCTCAGAAAAGATTTTTTTAGAAAGAGAAGGAAGGATAAAGAATGATTCAACCTAATTAATTAAGCTTTGTAAAAATGCTAAAGAAACTGTAAAGCATTAATATACAGGGGTGTTAAGGGCTTGTGAGGATTCTAAGAGCTGAGAAAACAAGATTTGTTTCCAAGCATCAGGCTAGTCATCAGCTCTGTTGTTTAGTCCAAATGGCGTAGTCTTTTGCAGGGGGGCACTTGGACCCTCTGGCTTTTAGGGGACCTGGTGCTTTCTCTCTTTTCCCTGCCAGTTCCCATCTGCAGGAAGCCCTGCCAGGTGGAGCAATTTTGCAGATCATTCCCAGCTACTCTCTTTTTGCTGATGGCATATTCCACTGAAACATCCCCACTGGAACAATTACACGCACGATCTACTTCCCACTCTACTTTATTGCCCTCCTCTAATAAAAATGTTTGTAAATATTAATTGTCTCTGAATGAACAAAGGTTTTCAGCTGGCAACTGTGGAGAATGAGCTCCTTTTTTAAAAAGAAAAACACTGGTAGAATGAGCAGATCTCACTAAATAATTCTAAGTAATAGTCTACAGGTTTTATTCCAGAAACTGCTTTACACGCCTTATGAGTAGGATTCTGATCGCACGATGCCGTCTTTGCATGTCGCAAAATGAAAACAGCATTAGCTTCATTTACTGTGGGCGTCTCTTCCCATAAACCATTTAGCTTTGCCTAATTACTCACTCCTCCCTTCCTCCATCCAGGGCAGGTGGAGTAACATCTGGGAACATTAAGATGGATGCTGTCACCCTCAGAAATGCCTCCTTGTGATCGGTGCAGGTTTTCTTCATCGCTCCCTGCTCAGCTCAGAACTGAATACAAACTAAGGGAAATGTTAATTAGCGCCCATCCAGCAGCAACTTGACAGGGCTATGATTTAGCTATAAAAACGCCTGTTGAATTGCAATTCAATATTTTATTTCCACACTCACTTTTATTACATTGTGCCAAATTAAAGGGGGTGGGGAGGAGAATAATCAAGTATCATTGAAGGATATGTGTCGAGGGTGGGGGAGATAATGGAGTCTCTTTTCCTGTCACTCCAGCCATTATTTTTTATCTCTTGACTGTCACTGCTATGACATCATCTACTGACATATAAATTGCTCAGTGGTTTGAAATGAAAGACATGTTTGTAAACAAGACGCCTACTTTGGATTCCCAAAGCTGGAACAGAGCCTACACAGTCTTCTTTAAAAAAAATATATTCCAAAGAAATATATTCTTTTTTATCAGCTCCCTTGTAATGTTAGAACTCTTGGCCCAGTGCTTCCTATTAACAAATAAAAGCCCAGTTTTCTTCTTCATCTCTTTGAGTCAAGATCATATAGATGTTATAGGAAATCAAAAAGCATAATCCTTTTGCCTTTATGTGTGCACCTCTTAGGGCTAGGTGTCTGGGCACCTAAACGAAGCGCAGATCTGAGGTGAGTATCTCCATTTTGGAGCCAATTGCTTCACTCTGGAACCCAAGCCAGCCTGGCTGTGTCCTGACAATGGTTCGTTCCACAGTTTCATATCCCTCTCAAAGTCTGAAAAGTTTGCTTTTACAGTACTACGTTTAGGATAATGTAGCCAAATCTAATACATTTTTTAACCCTGGCTAAACTATAAATTGACAAGGTCCCACTAAGAGTGAGAAGGAGCCACACACTCTCTGTGCCTAAACAAGGAATGGGTTTAGGCTCTGAAGGGTTTAAAAATAGCAATAATTTTACAGTGAGTGCTTGATTCACTCTAGAGCACTGTGTGTGTGTGTGCATTCATTTGTGTGTGTGTGTGTGTGTGTGTGTCTATGTGTGAAAGAGCGCGAGAGAAAAATTCTATTACTCTGTCCACACATGGTTTGTATCTATTCTTTCCCTGCCAACATATTAATGATTGCTTGCTCTCAAGCTGATTCAGACTTATGGTGGCCCTTTCCAGGATTCTCTAGGCTTAGGCTACTCAGAAGTGGTTTGCCATTGCCTTTTTCTGGGCATGCTCTGGGACCATGTAAACACAGAGACAAGCCTCTTCTAATGGAAAGCACGCAGAGGAATTAAACTCCCCAACCCCTGGTTCTGCACTCAGGAGCTCAACTCACTGAGCTATCTGGCTACATACTGACGTCCCATATACCTTTGTACTCATTCCTTTGTAGCATGTGATTATTACTTTAGCCATACCTTAGGATTGTGTGCTTTGTAGCACTTTTTTGGACATTTTTAAAATACAATCATTGCCTTCTCTTTATGATCTGGCTTTCTGCTTTTCTATGTCAACAGAGACATTTTTCCTAAGATGAAGAACAGGAGGCTACCTTCCCCTCCCAAAATGTACAGAACCTGATATACAGGCCACTGAATATTACTTCAAAGCTGGTAATAAAACAATATCTGCCACCATACTTGAGGGCAGCAGGCTAGCTTGGGTTGTAAAGAGCAGATCATGGGTCTCACTCACAGTTCCGTCTTCTGACACCTTGTTGCTATGCCACATATACTCCATGAGGCACCCCATTGTAAACTGCTATTTATCTGTAGTTTAAAAGCAGGAAACCAGAGCAAGAGTACTTGGGAGGTAACCATCTTGTTGGTTGTGTGGAGTCTCAAAGCCAATTATGTTTTCATCACTTCGGCTGACAAGAGGTACTGTTTCTCTTTGCTTGAAACCCTTGCGTCTCAAAGTTTTTTTCTGACTTAGAGAGGAAAACAAAGGATACCTTCTGTATTCTAACCGAAAGAAGGGTGCTTTCTTCTGTCTTGTAGAGAAAATGTTTATATCCATTCAAAAAGACAAGAAAGCCTGTCAAAGGGCAAACTGCCAAATTTCACCCATTTTTGTGCTTCTGCCACAAGAACTTTATAGGGGACAGAACTCTCTTGCATGACTTTGCTCATTCTCTTTTCTCTTATGGGGAAAGCAAAGGACAAAGGAAATGATTCATCTGGCACTGAGTCCTGATCTTGGAGTTCTGCTGACTTCACAAAGTATTGGTTCAGTATGCAATGAATTCTGCATTTCCTGTACATTCCCTCGAAGGGGAAGGGGAAGAACAAATAGAGTCATCCAAAACTCCAACTCTTGACAGGTCCTCTTATGACCTCTGTATGTGTGGGCAGAAGAGTATCCACTTTGTGAAACAGACGAAGGAAGGACTAGGATAGTGGTTCCATAGCCTTTGATTCAGATCACCAGTGTATTGGCTAATCTGCAGAATGTGACTCACTCATTATTTGGACTCGTTACAGTTTGCCAGTGCAATTTGGTAAACTGTAACCAGTTTGCCAAAACACAATTTGGCAGCCATATCATTCCTTTTTTTATTTTATTTTTTTGCATGTTCACACAACTATGTAAGTATAAATCTTCCCCAGAAAGCATTAACACTGAAAGTGGAAGGATGGGTGGAATCTCACCGATTTTCAAACATATGAACCTAATATATATGGAATCAGATCAGTAAAGCAGAGGCACGGATCCATTCCGCTCAGTGTTATCCCTTTTCATTGACTGCAGCTTTCATTTGCTCCTATGTCTTTGTATCCATTTAACTAATCATTTCAGTACCATCATCATTCCTTAAATGGCATACCTGGATTCTGTTGGGTTTCAGTTGTTGTTGTTTAGTCGTTAAGTCGTGTCCGACTCTTCGTGACCCCGTGGACCAGAGCACGCCAGGCCCTCCTGTCTTCCACTGCCTCCTGGAGTTTGGTTAAATTCATGTTGGTCGCATCGATGACACTGTCCATCCATCTTGTCCTCTGTCGTCCCCTTCTCCTCTTGCCTTCAAACTTTCCCAACATCAGGGTCTTTTCCAGGGAGTCTTCTCTTCTCATGAGATGGCCAAAGTATTGGAGCCTCAGCTTCAGGATCTGTCCTTCCAGTGAGCACTCAGGGTTGATTTCCTTCAGAATGGATAGGTTTCTTCTCCTTGCAGTCCAGGGGACTCTCAAGAGTCTCCTCCAGCACCACAATTCAAAAGCATCAATTCTTCGGCGGCCAGCCTTCTTTATGGTCTAGCTCTCACTTCCATACATCGCTACTGGAAAAACCATAGCTTTGACTATGCGGACCTTTGTCGGCAAGGTGATGTCTCTGCTTTTTAAGATGCTGTCTAGGTTTGTCATTGCTTTCCTCCCAAGAAGCAGGTGTCTTTTAATTTCGTGGCTGCTGTCACCATCTGCAGTGATCATGGAGCCCAAGAAGGTAAAATCTGTCACCGCCTCCATATCTTCCCCTTCTATTTGCCAGGAGGTGATGGGACCAGTGGCCATGATAGTAGTTTTTTTGATGTTGAGCTTCCGACCATTTTTTGCGCTCTCTTCTTTCACCCTCATTAAGAGGTTCCTTAATTCCTCCTCACTTTCTGCCATCAGAGTGGTATCATCTGCATATCTGAGGTAGTTGATATTTCTTTCGGCAATCTTAATTCCGGTTTGGGATTCCTCCAGTCCAGCCTTTCGCATGATGTATTCTGCATATAAGTTAAATAAACAGTGAGACAATATACAGCCTTGTCGTACTCCTTTCCCAATTTTGAACCAATCAGTTGTTCCATATCCAGTTCTAACTGTTGCTTCCTGTCCCACATATAGATTTCTCAGGAAGTAGATAAGGTGGTCAGGCACTCCCATTTCTTTAAGAACTTGCCATAGTTTGCTGTGGTCTACACAGTCAAAGGCTTTTGCGTAGTCAATGAAGCAGAAGTAGATGTTTTTCTGGAACTCTCTGGCTTTCTCCATAATCCAGCGCATGTTAGCAATTTGGTCTCTACTTCCTCTGCCCCTTCGAAATCCAGCTTGTACTTCTGGGAGTTCTCGGTCCATATACTGCTGAATCCTTGTAGGATTTTGAGCATAACCTTGCTAGTGTGTGAAATGAGTGCAATTGTACGGTAGTTGGAGCATTCTTTGGCACTGCCCTTCTTTGGGATTGGGATGTAGACTGATCTTTTCCAATCCTCTGGCCACTGCTGAGTTTTCCAAACTTGCTGGCATATTGAGTGTAGCACCTTAACAGCGTCATCTTTTAAGATTTTAAATAGTTCAACTGGAATGCCATCACCTCCACTGGCCTTGTTGTTAGCCATGCTTTCTAAGGCCCACTTGACTTCACTCTCCAGGATCTCAGCAACCACACTATCTGGGTTGTCAGGGACATCCAGATCTTTCTGGTATAATTCCTCTGTGTATTCTTGCCACCTCTTCTTGATGTCTTCTGCTTCTGTAAGATCCCTACCATTTTTGTCTTTTATCATGTCCATCTTTGCACAAAATGTTCCTTTAATATCTCCAATTTTCTTGAACAGATCTCTGGTTTTTCCCTTTCTATTATTTTCTTCTATATCTTTGCACTGTTCATTTAAGAAGGCCCTCTTGTCTCTCCTTGCTATTCTTTGGAAGTCTGCATTCAATTTTCTGTAACTTTCCCTATCTCCCTTGCATTTTGTTTCCCTTCTCTTCTCTGCTATTTGTAAGGCCTCGTTGGACAGCCACTTTGCTTTCTTGCATTTCCTTTTCTTTGGGATGGTTTTTGTTGCTGCCTCCTGTACAATATTACGAGCCTCCATCCATAGTTCTTCAGGCACTCTGTCCACCAAATCAAGTTCCTTAAATCTGTTCTTCCCTTCCACTGTGCATTCATAAGGGATTTGGTTTAGATTATACCTGACTAGCCTAGTGGTTTTTCCTACTTTCTTCAGTTTAAGCTTGAGTTTTGCTATAAGAAGCTGATGATCAGAGCCACAATCAGCTCCAGGTCTTGTTTTTGCTGACTGTATAGAGCTTCTCCATCTTTGGCTGCAGAGAATATAATCAATCTGATTTCGGTATTGCCCATCTGGTGATGTCCATGTGTAGAGTCGCCTCTTGTGTTGTTGGAAAAGAGTGTTTGTGATGACCAGCTTGTTCTCTTGACAAAACTCTATTAGCCTTTGCCCTGCTTTGTTTTGATCTCCAAGGCCAAACTTACCTGTTGTTCCTTTTATCTCTTAACTCCCTACTTTAGCATTCCAGTCACCTATAATGAGAAGAACATCTTTCTTTGGTGTCAGTTCTAGAAGGTGTTGCAAGTCTTCATAGAATTGGTCAATTTCAGCCTCTTCAGCATCGGTGGTTGGTGCATAAACTTGGATTACTGTGATGTTGAAAGGTCTGCCTTGGATTCGTATTGAAATCATTCTATCATTTTTGAGATTGTATCCCAGTACAGCTTTTCCCACTCTTTTGTTGACTATGAGGGCTACTCCATTTCTTCTACGGGATTCTTGCCCACAATATTAGATATGGTAATCGTCTGAATTGAATTCGCCCATTCCCGTCCATTTTAGTTCACTGACGCCCAGAATGTCAATGTTTATTCTTGCCATCTCTTGTTTGACCACATCCAGCTTACCAAGGTTAATAGATCTTACATTCCAGGTTCCTATGCAGTATTTTTCTTTGCAGCATTGGACTTTCCTTTCACTTCCACGCACGTCCGCAGCTGAGCGTCCTTTCGGCTTTGGCCCAACCACTTCATTAGCTCTGGAGCTACTTGTCCTTGTCCTCCGCTCTTCCTCAGTAGCATGTTGGACGCCTTCCAACCTGAGGGGCTCATCTTCTAGCGTCATATCTTTTAGCCTTTTGTTTCTGTCCATGGAGTTTTCTTGGCAAAGATACTGGAGTGGCTTGCCAGTTCCTGCTCCAGGTGGATCGCGTTTAGTCAGAACTCTCCACTATGACCTGTCTGTCTTGGGTGTCCCTGCACGGCATAGCCCATAACTTCTCTGAATTACTCAAGCCCCTTCGCCACGACAAGGCAGCAATCCGTGAAGGGGTGGGTTTCAGTACTACAGCAATTAAAATTATTCCGGCATCTTCTTTTAAATAAGGATCCAAGAATAACTGTTGAATGTGGGTGACTATTCCAGCCTAGGGCCAATATCCTATGATTTATTAAACTGGAAAGTCTGTAGGGTTAACTAAAATCAGAGCCAATACTAAAACTAGAAGAGTATGTGGTAATTAAAATAATTTGTTGTTGTGTTCAAAACTGCTGTCCAAAGCCTCTAGAAATCTATGAACTAATTCAGTTAGTTTCTATTGCCAGTATTTCTCAGTTTCCTGACAGATAATATGACAAACTTGGCCTACTTTAAAGTTGGTGTAAGGCTTATGGCCAATATCCTATTGCAAGTTTCAACTAGAGTAGATCCATTGACTCAGTGGGATTTATATAAATGTTGATTTACCATTTAGCAACTGAGGGTGCAACTACACAGTGAAGGAAATGTGAATTCACATGCACATTCATTTGCTGTGAGATTTCATCGGGGTGTTTGGGTTTCCCAGGGCAGTTTGAATTAACTAACCACACAGGGAGAGAGGAAGAAAGCCTTGTTTGAAGCTTGTTAATGTAGCTGTCTTATAACCTAGGAAGTGATATAGCACCAGAAGAGCTACTTAATAAGCTGTAACAAGCTGTAAACAAGGAGAGAATTCCAATCTCCTACACACACACACACACACACACACACACACACACACACACACACAATGGTATCATTTGCAAAAATCCAGTTCTTCTGGGCTGGATCTTTGCTCCTCTCCCCTGATGCTACACTTGGTTCAAGCAATCCACACAGCATGAACTAATACAAAAGGATAAAAGGATGATTTAAAGAAGAAAAAATAGAAGCTCTGGCAGCAGAGGGAAAAACTACAGATGTGGGATAATCTGGGCTGATTCACATTTCCCTTTGCATCACGTGGGGGGGGAAGTGAATCAACTCACAAATACATAGCATTTCCCACATTTCTTTGCCTTTTTTTGGGGGGGAAGCATCCCGACATTGTGGGCAATAACAATAACAACAATTGGCCAATGTATATGAAATGTTTAAGAAGAATTCTACATGAAAGTTGTAACCCTAAACAAATGTTTATGCAGATCAATCTCACTTAACACAACAAGTAAACTTGTTCAGAATTGGACTGCAAGGGTTTGGTTTCACTGCCACTACTGAGAAAGGTAAACATGTTTTCTTACGTAAGAGCTCTTTCAGATGGTGCATTTGTTCCATCCCCTTCTAAAGAATGTGGGTTTGCTAGGATTTGTGACCAAACATTTCTTTAGAAATCTATTCCTCTGTAAGAAATCCAATTTCTCTTTAAGAAATCTCTAAGAAATCCACTTCCCTGCTGAAGCTCTTTCCTTCCTTTCCTTTTTTGAGTCCTAATTGAATGCTAATTGAAAGTTTCCAATCACAGCATTGAACTGAAAAGATAGAGGAGGGCTAAACTCATTCTCTGCTACAAAGTGTTGTTAAAATCAACCATGTAAGAAAAAAGGGGGGGGGGAGATATGAAAGAAAGCACTATAGGAAGTGAGATAAGGAGAATGCCATATGGATGATAGGGAAAGTACTGGTAACACCAGGGCAAAACCTCGTATTTTAAGGAGGATAAATGCTAGACGTGGTATGGTATTTGTTTGATCTTATTGCTATCAGAAACAACCAACAAATTGACCTGGGGAACAATTTCATGCCTAGATTTCACCAGGCACAGAATGTAAATGTTTTTACTGTTCCATGATGTTTGTCACCTTTAAGCTTCAAAAATGTTTTTAGAACCCAAAGAGCCCCTGGAATCAAAGTAGAAAACAAAAGAAAATTATGCTTGATCTTTATTTATATATCTACCCTTGTACCAAATATCTTTGACACTGGTTAAGGACCCTTGTCCCTTTTCTCTGTATCTTCCTCCTGTATCCCCTATATTCAAGAGCTTAAATCCTACAGTAAACCCACTGGAATGTAAGCATTGACTGACCAAGTCCCCATTTACTTAGTGGCTATGCAACTAAGCAAATGGCGGGTGGGGGGGGATTCAACCTGGTATCTGCCAGCATTGTCATTCAGTTGTGTGGCAAAGGCAAAAGAAGGCAGCAGCAGTATGGTTTGCTTCACCAATAGTTACAGCTTCAGCATTAAGTTTTGTCTGGAAAATCACCACTCTTCTTTCCAATTACAGTGACACTGTGGGCTGTGGCGAGGGTGGAGCAACTGGGGCCAAGCCCCCGGGCACCAAAATCTAGAGGTGAATCCACCGGTGAGTGTTAGGAAAATACATGGTGACACCTCATGCTCTTCTCCCTTTGGGCTACAGGTTCATGTATAGCCAAAAGAGAATAGCATGAGACAACCAAAGTCAGTTTTGAGTAAAAAGGAGAGCAAAGCTTATACAAGACACACCGTTTGCACTCCGAAGCAGTTTTCTTTGCTCTTAGCCATTACCTACCCTAAATGGATTGCTGTGCGATGACTGGGGCATCACTCATGAACCAAGCAAGAGCGCACATTGCCCACAGATGTCAGGGTATGACCCTCCGCTGCTCAGATTACAAACTGCCTTTAGAAATGATGCCACTGCTAAGAAAAAGAATGTTTCTTTTTCCAACGAAACGTGGCACCAACACTTCTGTCAACAAATTTGGTCTCTTCTGAAAGCTCTCTCTGCACTGAACAGGGAGAATATTTTCACAGGAGAACATTGGATTCATACTGATTTTAAAGGACCCTGGATATAGCCGAGAAAAGCCACATCACAGGACAACCTGTGGCAGTTCTACAACCTAAAAATGCCAGGCCAGATATGGTAAAGATCAGAGCAGACATGCTGTTGTTCCCGGATCTGATACCGAAGCCAGAAGGAATCCAGAGAAACAGCAAAGCTATAGCTCTGCTTCCCTAGACACAGGAGGCAGGAGGAACAGCACTAGGTAAGCCACCACAGTAACAGCAGCAGTCATAGCAACAAATAGAGGAGAAACCAACGGTAGTCGCAGGAGGCCTTTTGTAATATTTGTTTGTTTGTTGCTTTCATTTTATTTTTAGGCTTCCTTTACAAATGGAACCCTCACTTTCTCATCTTCTTCTTCTTCTTTAATGAGGAAAACAAACTGTGTGGAACCTGGGCAGGCCAGAGGTAACAGCTTGAGAGACCTTTTTTGTGCCCTGACTCTTTTAGGGGATCTGATCTATGGAGAGTAACCAGCCAAGGATTTTGAAGTAGTATAAGGGAAACCAAGCCCACTCTGCCTTTCAGTCTTAGGACTGCTAGTATCAATAAGGAGGAAGAACACAGCCTAAAAAACAAGTACCTCTTAAGACCTATGCAGGAACTGGATAGTGCATTTGTTCTTCCAGAAGCAACGTTTCTTGGAGCTGCAGGCCAGAGCAATCAGACTTGCAAATCAAGTCCTTGTTTACTCTCAATGGCTAAACACAAAACAACACATGCTACATGCTAGATACAGAGATATGGAAAATCATGTCCTATGACAAATAGACATCTTTCACCACTTGAGGGAGCACCTCTTCTAAAAATGGGCAAAACCTATTGAGAAGAATTCTGTCAGCCATCAGCGGAACATAACGCCCCTTTCTCTACTCAATCTCTGCCCATTCACTGTTGCACCAGCGGAAATAATAGAGCACCCTTATTGACAATAATAAAGCTTTTATTTGCACAAAGAGATGTTGGATCCTTCTTGTACAAACACCATAGCTGTTGTGCTAATCTCAGTGATCTGTTTTGAGCAGAATGATCAAAGAGGCTTCTGATCATTGTCTAGTGTGACAGACCCTGGTTGTCATGTTTTCAGTTTCAGCCAGTGACAGATCATTCTTCAGATTCCAAAATAAATACACAGGTACAGTTGAGACTGAAGGAAATGTGCATTGGCAATATTAATGGGCACATAAAAAGTAAGCTGAATGCTACTGGAACATTAAGATACACAGCACCTAATACTTTTATTGGAAATAGGCATCTCGGTGCTAACCAAAAGGAAGAACAAAATTCTACTGAAATTTCAGAACAAATCCAGCTACAAGCACCTTGTTCTTAGCTCCATCCCAGATGAAGTCCATAAAGATCAAGGTCTGCCCTGAAAATAGAGATCTGCTCAGATTTTCTGCTTGTTACTATGGTAGCTTGCAAACCTGCTGCATCAAAAAAAAAATTGGGTTGAATTGTTCTCTTTACTCAAATCATGTTTGGAAAAAGGTTAAGAATCAACAGTTATAGAGGCTATTAAACTGTCAATTAGCGGAGCTTCTTTTATTTTGTGAACCATTAAAAAAAGGAAGAAGGAGAAGGAGAAGAGAACCATTTAAGGTCCCTCTGAGTCTTGGCTGTGTTAGTACTAAATTACACACAGTCTATAAAGATCTTTTTAGAACAAAGATTCAAAGCAACCCTTATAAATAATTTAAATGATTTAGATAATTAGATTAGAATGCAATGCACTCATTAACTTTTTTTTGAGTAATTTCAGACATGACTGCATACTGTAAAGCTGCCCTTAATGTAAGCTTTAGCAGGGAAGGCATATTGCTGGAAGTCTGCACATTTCTACTAGCCTGGTGACTGAACACAGATGTATATTGCTTGACACTCAAGTATTTGACTTAAATCCAATTGCTAGTCCCAGTTAGAGTAGACAGACCCACTGAATCAATTATTGGCTCAAATCCTGCTGACTGGTGCTGACATTGCCAGCAGGGTGTGATTTTCGGTAATTAAAAGCTCCCCATGTCTGTCCCATGACTTTTCCAATTCCTATATAATTCCTTTCATTGTGTAGAAGCCATTTGAGCCATGGGATGGAAGCAGGAAATCTTTCATTGATGAAAATTGCCCCCTGTTTTTAATGTCATCCAGTAACAAGAACAGCAACTTTAGATAATTAAAGACTTTCTCCTTCCCTCCAAGAGCTCCCAGGGCTTCCATGCAATGAAAAGGATTACATGGAAGTCAGAAAAGACACAGGACATAACTTTTAATTACTGAAAATCTCTCCCTACCTGTGACATCATCACCCTTCCACAGGCATAGTTACATAAACTGGATTTTGGCTACTAAATGGTCAATACTTACCTAAATTCCCATTTATTCAGTCGGTCTGTTCTGAGAGGGGACTGGCAATTACATCTAGGTATTTACATTTTCCATTAGACCAAATGTCTTCCTATGATGAAATATCATCACAACAAAGGAATCCAGTTTCTCTCTTACACATACTCACACATATTCCATGAATCTAGGGGGCATGCTGGATTGGTCATTCTCTTTAGATTCTCGTTTCAGGTTTGTTTTAAAGATATAGCACAGAGTTGGGAAAGATCAGTGCATACTATCTTCAGTCCTTTGCAGCTGAACCTTCAAACTGGATGAAGTATGTCACAGATGAAGGCAGTGCTTTGTAAGGATCTAAGGAACTACTATCTCCTTGGCAAGTATCTTTACCATAACTAGTGTATTCTTTGAGCCCTCTGTCCTCCCAATCACATTCCTTCAGCCAATCAATTACTGTTTCTGACACCAGGACTTCCAAGCCTGATTTAGTATGGATGGATGTATCACTCCTATAGATTATTACAGCTATCCCCAGGAGACTTAGACTTCACTTTACTAGATAACATAGTCAAGGTGCTTCAGATAAATGCCTGAGCTGCACTAGGAATACCTTGCACCCAATAATAGGAATATGAACAACCCAGTCTTGACTTTGTCACACTTCTCTGGATCCCAACTGTATTCCTGTCCTATCCTTTCTTTGTATCAGTTTGTGAGACTTTGTTTTTATTTCCTCCATAGAAGTTCACGTGCATTTTCTGTCATGTCATCTTCTATTTCTGCACTATTCCTGATATACATATTTTTGATGCATTTCTCTCATTAACAAAAGTACATTTGTGGATATTTTTCAACTGCAAACATTTTAGCCCTTCACTTTTTGAAAACATAGGTGTAGTTTTATGTACTTACACATATACATAAAATGATTGGGTTTCTGAGGCCGTGTGCACTTTGTCTCATGAAAAGGCTCAGGAGACAAGAAATGGATCATTTCTGCAAGAGTCTTGACTCCACCTAAATTTGCTTCCATCAGTACATAATAGTTGGCTGAAAGCTCCCTTCTGGAATACCTCCAGGGAAGCTTGCAGTAATACAGTAGGGGTGTTGCAAAGACATGGATAAGCCATCTGACAGCCGTTGGGGAGAGGTGCTAATGCAGCATTACATTGTTCTGAAATAATCAAATGTCAGGCTGGCAAAAGCTCTGATGTGATCATTAAAAGATGGGCAATGTTCCACAAGTACTCCCAGGGTTTTTATATCCCTTGGAAGTGGAAATAAGCTGATACCACTTACAAAAAAAAAGAGAGCACAGAACATACATTAACAAAACTCTTCGAGATCCCCAGTGTATTTAGTATGGATGAGTCTGATTTTACTTTGCTCATACATCCACTGCTTAACTATTCAGATCAAAAGGGCCACACAACCAAGGACAAACTTCAGTATTTTGTGTGTCAGTGCATATAGGGCATTGGAAACTTTCTGAAGACAAGATGGTAACGATGATAAGAGTTGGAATTGGAACATGGAAAAGTTACTTGTTTGGTCTATAACTCCCAGAATGCAATATAGGGCTTGCTGAAGAAGGTATTGCAGTTCTGAAAAGTAACATTTATCTGGATGTAGTTCAAGATGTCTAGAGGGCAACATATTGGGAGAGTCTGACTCATACAATTCAGGGCTTGCTTCCTGTGTACATATGATACGATCACCACTCTGCCTTTGTCTTTTATTTTCTGGAAAAAGGAGGGAGGGAAGCTTCTGTTGTGATCCCCCGTCCCATCAGCAGTTACAGCTATCCTGGCAAAAAAGATGTCTGTCATGTGCTCAAGCATCAGTTGGTATCATCATGGATGTTATCAGAGAAGAAGCCATATTGTTTCTTTCCAAAAAATAGGCAAAACCACTGATGGCTGATAGATATGAGGCAGGTGGAAGTGTCAGTTGCCCATAGGCAGCTTGTGACTGGAACTGAAATTATGGAGTGACACACCCTATTCCTCTTTTTAGACCATGAGCTACCTCCCCACTAACTACCTCTTTTTTCTTTTCTTTTTTTGGTCATTTGAAAAAGAAGGCAGGCTGCACCATCCCAGGATGCCCTCAGAAGAGAATGGCAAACCATTTCTGAGTACCATCTACCTAGAAAACCCTGGAAAGAGTCACCATAAGTCAGAATTGACTTGACAGCACATAATCTTTTTTTAAATTATTTTTAAAATTATAACAAAACCAAAAAACCACAAAAACATCTAATAACACATGACAAAAATATTAAAAATACAAATCATGCTCTCCCCCAGCTCCCGGGATCATTTAGGAGCTACAAATATTTTCCCCCTTTCCTATAGAGCCCTATTCCCCTTCCAAAATTGCATTGACTCTTGCAGAGGTGTATATCCTTTCTCCTTCATTAATACATAATCAATAAATTATCCCCATATATCTATAAATATATTCCTACCTATCAACCACTTCTTAGCTTTAATATTTCATGTAAGCTTATCATTAATAGTTATATCCCAAATATCTATAACACGCATTTAACTGAAATTTATACATTATTTTCCAGTTCCTAACTATAATTAAACTTGCTGCTGTTAATAAATTAGAAATTAATTCTTTTGTTGTCTGATTACATTGCTCCCTATCAAATATTGATAAAAGTGCTATTTCAGGTCACACTTCTAAATTTAACTTGATTATTTAATATATTTCCTTAAAGACCAATTGCCAAAATTTCAATATATTTTCACATTCTCACCACATATGAAGATAAATGTCCACTTCCTGACACCCTAACACAACTTTGAATAATTAATATCTATTTGATTTAATTTCATCAGACTTAAATACCATTTCCACACTAGATTAACAAAATTCCCCTTTATCCGTATAGACACAGATTTCAATATTTATATCCTGTATATTTTTCCAAGCCCTGTTATTTATTTCTTCTCCCATATCATATTCCCAAACATTCTGACTATATCTTCTTGATCTTCTGTTTCCAATAGTGATGGCACATCATCATCATCATTATTATTATATACTTGGAGACTGATGGTACTAACTTCAGTTGTATTAGAATAATCCAAGGACTGCATTAGTATACAAAATATTTCTTAAGTCTGCTCATCTCTAGCTATTGGACTGAAGCATACATTTCTGTGCTCTACAAAGAATACAAGAGGTTATTATGAGAAAAAGAAAGGATGATTTTGAACATCATATTAAGCAAAAAATCATAAACTTATCAGTATGCAGGCAAGATCAGTGCTTGAGCAGTATCTGACATGTGAACATGGACACCTTTTTCTTCCTCTAGAAAAAGTCTGTGAAATCAGCCTTGAGAATACCAACAATATGTGGTCCAAAGCAGATAAATGGAGAAAAGCGACCTATGACAAACTTAAATGATAGCTACCTCTGACTTTTCTGAAATGGAACCATCAATTCCAATGGAGCCATAATGGGCCCTATTCTTTCAACAAAGACGTAATCAAGTAGTGTCTTCCACTTTTACCCAGCAAGCTGAATATTTCCAGTTGCTTATATGATAATGAAGCAGGTGATTATTCGTCTGAAGGTGGCAATGACTAATGCACTCCTCATTCTGTCAGCATCCTGTAATAGGCAAAAATGACTTTTACTCTGATACATCCAGAAATGGAGGGCTGCCCTATCATGTCATTTCTCATGCCTTACATTAATGCTTTCACGACACTCACCATCTGTACTTAATCAGCTGTGTAGCAAAAGTGGATGCTAAGAGCTCCTTTGATACCAAACACATTGGTACAAATTGATTTCCTCTTTGTCACCGCCACTCACGGAAAACGATGGCCTATTTTGGTTCATAATCAACATAGATTGCATAGGAGGAATGCCTTACTGCTTTGGAAAATCGGAAGACCAGCGAGAATTCCCAGCCAATTAGCTTATGTTAGAAGAAAGGAAAGCAAGCGACAGGTGTCATTATGGCAGATCCATTTAATGGTGGTTGAGTATCGGACAATCTGCACTACTATACAACTTTACAAGCAAGTATTTTTCAGCTACAGTAGCTCAAATGGGAATGGTAATAAGTGCTAAATGAAACTTGACACCACATCATCAAGCAATAGCACTTCCTTTAGCATGTTTCCATTATGCTTCAAACCCTGTTGACCTACTCAGTCAGAAGGTCAGAGTCTAGACAAAAGATGGCAAGGTAGAGCCTCAAGAACTATTATTTCCCAGCAAGGTAACTTTGAAATTATTGTGAGTTGCTGATGGAGTGATAGAAGGTGCTGGCTAGACCAAAGGTGGTCACATTGCCAGCAAATCTCACTTGAGCGGTAGCAGCAAGAAGGGCACAAGAGCAAGAAAAGTGAAAATTAGAGAGAAAGCAAGAGAGATACAATTTAAATCAACAATGCCTTGTGAAAGATGAATAGACAGAGAGGAATGGAAAAACCAAACAAACCTGCAGACATTTCCCTCACCTCCTAAACAGAAATGATAGAATCACTAAGGCTTCATTACATTAGTCACTTCTTGGTCACTTGGAAGGAAAGACTGGTGTGTGGAACATACTGTAGTTGATGTCCAGAACGTGAATGATACATGGAAAGTTTTGTTGCTGTTTTCAGAAGACTTTACATAAGGCCTTCCAAGAATAGTACTGCAGCCAGGTAATTTTAGATCCCTTCTTACACAGGGTCCCTTAGATGGCCATATGAATTGCTTTGATTGTAAAGCACACATTTAGTTTGTTCTCTTCTTTCCCACACCAAAACCCCCCATCCACAAGCTTTCAGGTGTGTCTACCTTACTACTAAGCTAGACTAAAGTAAACAAATAAAATAAATCTGTTCACCTATGCTGGGGCGGGGGGAGGTACTCTGAGCAAGTTCAGTTTCACATGTCAAACTCCCTTATATCATAACAGGTCCACAACCACAAGAGTGGAATAGAGTTAACTTCTGTGGC
The DNA here is from genome assembly GCA_037013535.1 of Intellagama lesueurii. Taxonomy (NCBI): domain Eukaryota; kingdom Metazoa; phylum Chordata; class Lepidosauria; order Squamata; family Agamidae; genus Intellagama; species Intellagama lesueurii. The sequence continues at coordinate 170,677,565 of JBAJHW010000004.1, read as the reverse complement.
TTTTCTTGAAATGAACACAATTTAACTGTAGCAAAGGATGACGTATATTTTAAAATAAAAATTAAAAAGTGTACATCTATGACCTTATATATGCCCATCTGGCTCCCCCATCACTAGAACATGTGTTTAAAAATAAGAAAGAATATGTACTGTAGCAAGCAATGTCTCTGCTGGGCCCAGCATGCCCATGATGGCTGAGATGCTGATGTGAGGGCACTTTGTTGCTGTTCTCTCTTCAGTCACTCTATGGATGATCATTTGGGAAGTGCTAACACACCCTTAGCTGTACCACTGCCTTAAAAAATGGCAGAAGACAAAAACAGAACTTTTAAAAGAGGTGAGATGCTGCCGAGTTGTAAAACTGGCACTCAAGATAAGCAGTGCAAAATGTGCCTCGGCACAAAATGCTGAACCAGCAGTTCATGTTGGTTCATTTTTCAGCTGAACAGGTGTTCAGCGGTTTCCAGTTCCACCTCCTCCAGTGGGTGTCCACTCAGAGGCAGTGCCTCAGCTTCCCTGCCCTGCCTCCTCCAGGTGCTGCCTATGAGTGGACGCCTGCTGGAGAAGGTGGAGCTGGGAAGTGCAGAACACCTGTTCAGCTGAAAAACAAACTGGCCCAAATCGCCGGGTCACTAGTTTTCACCCATCTCTACTGACTACCTTTCCTCTGCTCTCACTATGTGGCCTGCCAAAACTTCAGGCCAATCTCAGAAGTCTGGGGGGATCACATAATCATAGAAGTATAGAATAATGGAGTTGGAGAGAGCCTATAAGACCATTGAGTCCAAACCCCTGCTCAACAGGCGGCTGTGTCCTCTATATTTGGCAGCCTGGAGCAAAGCCCTGGTTACTCCACCCTAGTTATGGCCCTGAGATGCTGTTTTTATGACTGTTATGAATTCCAGATTGCATGACACTTGAAGGAACACAATGTGTTGACAGCTAGCAGTTTCTTAAAGAAGACCATACATCTAGAAGGCAATTCATTTCTTGTTCAGGGCAAGCAGACTTACCTTCAATGATTAATGCCAATAACGACCTGCTGTAGGCAAAAGGAAAAAGAAAGGTTGGCTGCTCACTACAATATTAGATCATCTTTTCTAAGGAAAGAACCATAAAAATGCAACAAATCCATCCAATGTGTCTACTGTGATGACCCATCATAGCAGTTAAAAGCTTAAACCGAAAAACTATGAATAAGGAGAGACCATATACAGCAGAACCTTACACAGCTTCTAGCCCATAATCTTGCCTTCAAAAATAGCCTTTGCAGACAACAGAGAACTCAGAAATACAACATACCGAAGGTCTATAAACCCCCAGATGGCAAGCAATTGTTAACAGCCATAAGAAAGAAACAACTTACCTAAGGGGAAAAAGTAAAGCTTGCACAGCTGTAGTTGAATCCACAAAATGATAGAGAACACTGACAAAAAATGAATAGCTAGCTACTGATATGAAAACTGGACCAATACTGGGCAAATCCCAAGATGGCATTTTGGCATGTGCGCTCATCAGAAAACAAAAACATAAATTTTTCCTCATGGAGTCCCAGCCATTCTGAACATTAATTCACAGAGTTAAAAGTTTATTTTTAAATATTCATCATTCACTGAACTGTTCACTTGATACTGCAGTCAGCAGGCCTATCATGCTGTAGCGGGTGGGCATATATGCATTATGAAGTAAAATGTGACAAAGGCAGAGCTTCAAAAGTTACGTGTAAAAGTAATTAGTTACAATTATACTAATACAGAAGCCACAAAAACCTAATTAGTTAGTTACAGCTTTTAATATGCTATAATTTTTACTTTTTAGTATTTTAGAAGTAACTAAAGAAGTACTCCTGAGGTAGCATATTAACTCACTGCAGGGGGGGGGGAAACTTGAACAATCTTGTGACACCTTAGAATACTGACAATTTTTACTTAGCCTCGTTTTTTTGTGTGGATTGGACAAAGTGGACTATATAATCCATGAAAGCTTATGTCAAACAAAATTCTTGAAGCCAAGATCCAATTGCAGAATACCACACAGATGAGTGCAATTGTGGAAGTAGTTTTCCCAATCTTAGAACAATGAGTCAAAGACATGGATTTGTTGTTGTTGTTTAGTTGTTAAGTCGTGTCCAACTCTTCGTGACCCCATGGACCAGAGCACGCCAGGCCCTCCTGTCTTCCACTGCCTCCCGGAGTTGGGTCAAATTCATGTTGGTAGCTTCAATGGCACTGTCCAACCATCTCGTCCTCTGTCGTCCCCTTCTCCTCTTGTCTTCACACTTTCCCAACATCAGGGTCTTTTCCAGGGAGTCTTCTCTTCTCATCAGATGGCCAAAGTATTGGAGCCTCAGCTTCAGGATCTGTCCTTCCAGTGAGCACTCAGGGTTGATTTCCTTCAGAATGGATAGGTTTGTTCTCTTTGCAGTTCAGGGGACTCTCAAGAGTCTCCTCCAGAACCACAATTCAAAAGCATCAATTCTTCGGCGGTCAGCCTACTTTATGGTCCAGCTCTCACTTCCATACATCACTACTGGAAAAACCATAGCTTTGACTATGCGGACTTTTGTCAGCAAGGTGATGTCTCTGCTTTTTAAGATGCTGTCTAGGTTTGTCATCGCTTTCCTCCCAAGAAGCAGGTGTCTTTTAATTTCATGGAAAGACATGGATACTCACTAACAAATGCCCATAAATCTTGCTCGGCAATGCATTTTGGCTCAGATTTTGAGTTTCCTAAGCATGCTGGGTATCTAGATAAACTCACTGTCCCCAAATATTGGCATACTTTCTCCAGGGCTAGATTTAACTGCCTCCCTTCAACAGTATTGGGAGGGCGCCATTGCAGCAACCCCTATGAAGGTCAGCTGCATTCCTGTGGAGATGAAGTAGCTGAGTCGTTGGCCCATGTCTTGTTTGAATGTAGCCTCCACAGAGAAGGACACAACAGATTTCTCTGCCCCATTATGAGGAAATGCCCTGGAAGGCCATTTACACGGTATCTGGAATATCTGATAACAGGTAAAAACCAAGCCATCACAGACTCTGTGGCTACGTTTTTCCTTTGTTGTAAGATCTCAAAAAAAGACTCTGGCAATCTAGCTGATTGCTTTTCCTAAATACGGGTATGGTTTAATGATTATTTTAGTATTTTGTTCTTATTGTTGTACTCTTTTAAGCTGGGTCTGTGACTGCATAATAAAGAGAGGGGTGAAGTGGTTTTCACAATTTAGCAGCTGTTGGTCACATCCCCAGTTGTGCAATCATTGGTGGAACCCTAGCATGTCTACACTGGCAAGACTATACACACTATCTGCATGATTGCTAGATGACATTACATGATTCTAACAGGATTCTAGGCTTAGTATTTAAGGTGCTGCTGCAAGATGCTTTCTGAAAACAATTGTCTTTCAATAACTTTTTAAAAAACTCTGCAATCTGAATGCTGTATTGTACTGACTGGTCTGTGGCACCAAACAACTCTTTTTCCCATCCACCTCATTATCACTTCAACATCAGCAACAGAGCATGAGGCAGCAGTACAGGGGACAGCATGAGCCAAGATATCGTACATAACTTCCCCTTAGAGTTTGCCTTTGTTGCTTAAGGCAGGCCAACAAATCCTTTCCCCCTCCCTCGTTCAGTGCATAAGACCTAAAGATACTTTAGCAGATGAAGAAAAAAAATCCCAGTCTCCTCTCCCTTATCCTTGGCAGCAGAAAGACAATAATAAGTGAATAGCCAATAATACATTGTCCTTTTATGATACCCCAATACATGCAGGACCCTCAGTTGGGGAGTGTGGAAATAAGCTTGTTGATTGCAGTACCAAGTGAACAATTGGGCGTGTGAATTAATGCTGCCAGGTAGAACTTCATATCATCTGTTACTATTTTAGGCAATGCAGACGGTTGAAGCATTCAGCTAAAGTCCTATTTAGGCAAAATCAGAGCTTAACAGACGGTGTGGACGCGGGAAGCACATATAACTGCTATCCCCACTACCCCATGCTGTGGGAAGTCTCTCAGACCTTTGTACATTTAGCACACAGTTCTGCACCAGAACATCACAGTAAACACACCAAGGTCTGAGAGACTTCCAGGTTGGCTAGGGACATTGGGAGTCATTTCCTCACCACCCACTGAGCTCTTCATGGATTCAGGGCTAATACCTGAATAATTAAATAGTCAATACTTAAATATGTTCCTTTATGTACAAAATAATCTAATATGTGGGTGGGAAGGCAGGGGGCACTGCCTTTTTAAAAAGAAATGGATGTGTTTTTAATTGAGATTAAATTTGTTTCAATTCATCTGTCTTATGTTTTTAACTTGTACTTGTTTTATTCATTTTATTGTTAATTGCCTTGAGTCCCATTGCTTTTTTGGAAAAAGGATGACTCATAGATCTGATATATGAATGCACAAACACAGAAAGAAATGCTGAAAATATAGTATGAAAAATTTGACTACATCTAGATTTGATACCTATTGGCGAGACTCTCTACTTATGACAAAACACAATTTTCTCTTTCAATGCTTTTGCCTCAGAATATATGTCTTACTCCAGAAAATAAACCTGCTCTGGATTCTCTTACTTCTTCTCCCATCCTCTCCTAATGGCTACCTTTTTGTATTGTTTTGTATTTTATTTACTTGGTTTCGGTAAACAACAGCTTTCTTTGATATACTGTCATTAATAGCAGCACCTCATCACTGAAAACAGTAATTATGCTGTATTTCCATGTTTGTTTAAAATGTTCTCCACTTATGTACAGCACTGGAAATCCACTTTTGGGGTTTTATTTAGGGGAACAATGGCAGCATCTTCTAACAAATCAGAGTGATCCAATCTAATTACACAGAAGCTTCTACCAAGGGCCTGGAAACAGAAGACTTGCCGTGTCACAAGAGCTTACTCCTGACACACTAATTCTGCTTGTCCCAATTCTTTAGGAAGAGCAAGGCAACATTTCACCTCAAGTGGCAAAGAGCAGAGGCTGGAAGCGGCACTGAAATGTGGCAGGGCATTCCACCCTACTCTCAGCACTGGATCATCTACTGGACATCATCACAGAGCAGAGTAAATTGGCCACCTCTGGCAGTGCAGCATCAGGAGCAGTGCATGACGGTAGTCCCAGGTCAGGCAGAGTTCCAATGCTGCTGCTCTAGAGTCCTCAGAGCCAGGTGCTGTGGGTGGAGGGATCTTAGACATTGCCTCTAATGTCAGCCGGTCCCCAAGGAGAGAGGGGAGTGGAGGAAGGGTCAGTGGGGATGATGATGGGATGGCAGCAACAGCTATGTTCCTCCTTCTACCTCAGGAGGCCCAAGAACTTGGGCCACCTTGACTTGTTCTTCCGCCACCAAGACTAATAGATTTCCGCTCTCTGGTGCAATAGAAGGTGCTGTCTTGTCACCCATGTTTTCAATGGCGCAGTCTGGTCAGTTTGGAATTGGAAGGGATGAGCCATCAAGGCCTCCAAGTCCTGCCTCTTAACACCTTTTCTGCAAAGCAAACTGTCTTGGGCCCTCTGTAGTCATTGAAAATAAAAACTGAAAGGAATAAAGCTCCTTTGTGTTCTTTTTGCCATACAGGGAATGAGCTATCATTTGAACAAAGAAAAATATGCCACCATGGCAGTGACGGGAAATTTGAATTGATTCTATGAGTATTTGGAAAATTTCATTCCCTAGAACGGTTATTTTTCACCAGTGCTAAATTCTTTTTAAAGTAGACAGCAATGAACTGGTGTCAATGTTTTTCAAGTGCAGTGAATATAGGGAGAGAGTAAATAAAAGAAAATAAAAAACAACAAACACTGAAGCACACATTACTGCTCTCTATATTACAAAGAGGGGGCACGTCTCTCTGAAATGCGGAGAGGGGGCAGAAAAAAATATTTAATATCTATGTGGACTGCCTGCCATCAATCTGCCTTGGCAGGTGCATCACTTCTAGTTTCAGGGCTTATCATAATGAATACTGGTTCTTGTTTTCCTGATATTGTCGGTGCCACTGCTGGCTGGGAGGGTACCTGAGTGGGCAGCTTTGCAAATGCAAAAAAGGCTTATGCTGGAACACTCCACCTTGATTTCACACATTTGATTACCCATTAATTTGGACTGGGAAACAGAACAAACAGCTCGGGTGGGTTTCTTAAACGAATGATGACTTTTCCAATATGCTCAGAGAAAGGCAATTTACAATGTGCCTACTGTAAGTTAGGTCAAAGGAGAACAGAAAATGCAGTTGAACAAGTATATCATTTCCAAGTTTGTCTACTTAGGTGCAAAGGCTGAAGATACATGTTAGTGATGCTGTGCCACAGCTTTGGAGAAATATCAAAATCTGAACCAAATTGGTATGATTTGGATTGTGTGGTCAAAGCAGAGTGGCCAGATTTGGTACCAAGGTGAATTTACAATTTGATTTGGACTGGGGGACACAAATTGTTTCAGCCTATCTACAGCCCTCTGAAACTAGCTTTCTGAAATTTGGTACATTTACTCCCGTTTTAGGGTCTCTCATATCTTCATATTTCATGTACAACAGTGCACCAACAAAAAAACATTGTAGCCAGTTTAGTCTTCCAACACAAATTTAGGAATTTCACACAAGTAGAAGTAGGTGGAGCACAGATTGTTCTAGACCAAACTGGGACACAATCGAAAACCCCAAATTTGCCTCTAAACTGAAGCTGGAAGCTCATATGCAGCCCTAGATTTTAGTACATGTACATTCATGTGAAAAAGAAAGTACACCCTCTTTGAATTCTATGGTTTTATGTACCAGGACATAATAAAAATCAGCTAGTCCTTAGCAGGTCTGAAAATTAAGTAAATACCTCAGATGAACAATAACACATGGCATTACACTATGTCATGATTTATTAACAAAAATGAAACCAAAATGGAGATGCCATGTGTGAAAAACTAAGTACGTCCTTGAATTATGAGCCTAAGTAGCAGCCAGGTGCTGCTAACCAAACACCTTTAATCATCAAGTGTGACCACCTCTATAAAAGTCAAAGTTCTAGCAGTTTGCTGGTCTGCAGCATTCAGGAATGTGTTAACACAATGCCAAGGAGGAAACACATCAGTAATGATCATAGGGAAGCAATTGTTGCTGCCCATCAATTTGGGAAGACAATTTCCAAACAATTTAAAACCCATCATTCTACAGTGAGGAAGATTATTCACAAGTCGAAAACATTCAAGACAGTTGCCAGCCTTCCCAGGAGTTGAAGCAAATTAGAAAAAGATAGAACAAATATAGTTTGTTTGGAAGGATTGCCAAGATAAAGCCTCTTCTCTCTAAAAAGAACATAGCAGCATGGCTTAGGTTTGCAAAGTTGCATCTGGACAAATCACAAGACTTCTGGAACAATGTCCTTTGGACAGATGAAACCAAAGTGGAGATGATTGGCCATAATGCACAGTGTCACATTTGGTGAAAACCAAACACAGCATATCAGCACAAACACCTCATACCAACTGTCAAGCACGGTGGTGGAGGGGTAATGATTTGGGCTTGTTTTGCAGCCACAGGCACCTTACAGTCATTGAGTCAACCATGAATTCCTCTGTATACCACAGTATTCTAGAGTCCAGTGTGAAGCCATCTGTCTGACAGTTAAAGCTTAGCTGAAATTGGGTCATGCAATAGGACAATGATCCCAAGCACACCAGCAAATCTACAACAGAATGGCTGAAAAAGAAAAGAATCAAGGTGTTGCAATGACCCAGTCAAAGTCCAGACCTTAACCCGATTGAAATGCTGTGGTGGGACATAACATAACATAAACAAATGGCCGTAAACTTCAATGAATTGAAGCAACGCTATAAAGAAGAGTGGGCCAAAATTCCTCCACAACAATGTGAGAGACTGATAAAGTCATACAGAAAACTATTACTTCAAGTTATTGCCGCTAAAGGTGGTTCTACAAGCTATTGAATCATAAGGTGTACTTAGTTTTTCACACACGGCTTCTCCATTTTGGGGCAATATGTAATGTGTTGTTGTTCATCTGAGGTTGTATTTACCTAATTTTATGACCTGCTAAGGACAAGATGATTTTTATTATGTCCTGATATCTTAAAACCATAGAATTCAAAGAGGGTGAACTTTCTTTTTCACATGACTGTATTTGAACACAGATTGGTAGTCATTTCTAACCACCATAATCAGAGCTAAACTGACTGAAGTTTTTTTTACTTGGTAACTGAGCACAATTAACTAACAGTGAACCCCCACAGCATTGCTCAAGCAGCAGTAGCATAACTATATGAGAATAAAAAGGATACGCAAAAGAAAATATTGTGAAAGTGAACATCAATTTACTATTAACTTATGTTTTATTCACATTTGTTAAAAAGGAGCCCTGACAATTGCTTTGTGTTTAGGTGAGAAATAGTTTATTGATGAAAAAAGGAGTCAGCTTGTGTGTGGTGTCACTTTGTGAACTGAAGTGTGCACAAGAGGGTATCCTGTAAACCATCTTGACTGCCACCATCAATGCTGTCAACATTCAGGCTGCCTTTTGCAAAAAGCTTGACATCCTTTTTCCTGCTGGCAATGTGGCCATGATATCATGCAGTAACATAGGAGCATTTCTTGTCATTTTGAATCATGACTACAGAAGCACAATATCCTCTATTCATAAACTGGAGGTGTTTTTTGTTTGGTTTTTGTTTGTTTGTTTATTTTTTAAGAATTGAATAGTTCTCTTTCTCTCTACATGACTGTTGCTGAAAAACTGCTTTCAGAGTTCTGATCCTGGTTTTGGTCACTTTTGCTTGTCATCTGTCCTTTACTATTTTAAGTGTTTCTTTCATCATCCATCTAGGTTTTTCATTTCTTTTTACTACAGGAATTGTCCTTTTGCATTCTTTCTTAATGGTACCTCCGGTTTCAATCCACAGTTCTTCTTGTTCATGGTCAGCTGAGTTTAGTAATGCAAATCTGTCCTTCACATGGTCTTTAAATTCATCAGGAATTGTATATTATATAATATTCATCAGAATTATATAAGTATATTAAATATATTCTTCGGGAATTATAAAAATACCCTAAATTATATTTTGGCACAATGATCCTTTTAGTGTTCTTTTTCAGATTTATTCTAATGTTGGATATTAACAGTTCATGATAACAGTTCATGTGCTCCTAGTCTTATTTTGGCAGAGAAAATACAGTTTCTCCATCTCCTGCCTTCAATTCTATAATCTATTTGATTTCTATACTCACTATCTGGTTATGTCCACATGTACAGCTGTCTGTTTGGTTGCTTGAAGCATGTATTTGCAACAAACAGATTGTTGACTTCTCAAAACTGTATGAGTTCTTCTTCTGCTTTGTTTCTGTCCCCTAGACCAAATTTTCCAACAATATTTGGTTCTGCTTTGTTTCCTACTTTTGCATGCCAGTCACCTATGAGCATGTCTTGTTTTGGTGTGTGATCAATTTCACCCTGGATGCTTGCCTAAAAGCTTTCAATTTCATCTTTTTCAGCATGTGTAGTTGGAGCATAGATTTTATATTATTTGGTCAGACGTTACATAACCCTGACTACCTATGCTACATCTTGCCTCAGTATTAGAGCCAATCCATTTCTTCTGAATTTATCATTTTTGGAGTAGATGAACACTTTCAAGTTGTCTGACTAAAAATATCCTGCTCCAATCCACTTTAGTTCACTGACACCCAGCATTGCAATGTTTATGTTTCATTTCTTGCTTTACCATTGTCCCCTGCGTTCAAAGTAAGAAAAGTTCAGCAGTGGTTTGCCATTTCACCTTCTGTGCATTACTAACAAAAGTTAGCCTGAGGGTCACAGCTATCTCTTCCTCCACCAGTGTCACCTTCAGCTACCTCCTCCGTCTCATCGTTCCACAAACATACCCCATCACAATTAGAACTCTCCATCCTTTTTAGGAGAAAGGTGAGGTAAAATATTTTAAATGAATAAATTAATATATGAATAAACAATTGTCTGTTGATGTGATGGCCACCCCCTTTTTTCTTTTTTTTTAATATATTTTCTTTTTCCAAAACAAATACAACAATACAAAATACTTACTAACAATCTAAAACACAGTGCACCCCCATACCCACGGGACCCTTTGGAGCAATTCTTTTATTATGAACCTCCTTTCCAAAATTGTATTGATTGTTGCTTAGAGGCTTTCCCCTTTCCTTTCACTAATACAAATTCAATAAATCTACCCCAAATAGCATAAAAAATATTTAAACTTATTTCCCCTCTTTTCATCTTAAGTTCAGTAGTCAATTTGTCATTTAACGCAATGTCCCATACTTTGTTATACCAGTCTTCTAATTTAATATCATGTTTGTCTTTCCAGTGTCTAGCTATTAATATTCTAGCACTTGTCATAAAATTAGAAATCAATTCCCTTGAGCAATAATCAAAAATTGACAGCAAAGCAATTTTAGAGTTAAATTCAATATCTTTTCCAAATATATCACATAGTTCCTTAAAAATCAATTTCCAAAATTTCTGAATCAATTTACACTCCCACCACATATGATTATACGTGCCAATTTCTTCATCACATTTCCAACAGGCCTTAGAATAGTCTGAATTTATTATATTCAATTTCACCAGAGTCATGTACCACCTTAAACTAATTTTAAAAAAAATATCCTTTATTCTTATCGACATTAATCTTAAAACTCTCATCTTCCAAATTTTTGTCCAATCCTCTGTTCTGATTTCTGTCTTTAAATCATGCTCCCAAATTGATTTCAATCATAAGCTATGGAAATATACAAGATCTACATCTGTATCTGTATCGATATCTGGTAGTGTTATCCCATGTTAATCAATGTTGTATGATGTTTAGATAATTTGATTATAAGCATAAGGCAATCAATCAATCCCAGCTAGTTTAGTGGGACTTATTTTGAGATCAAGATGAGCGTTCATAATATTGGAGTCTATTTGCCTGGTGTAATGAATACACTGCTTTGGGTCATATAGTTTCCACTGGAAGCCTGGCTTACCATGGATGATCACTATACTGGTACATATTACCTGGACACTCCAATCTGTAGCAGAAGCAACTAAGCAAACTACAATCCATTTATTATGACATGCAAGTCTGACTTGTTTCCCTGCCAAGAAGCCAGCAAATTAGTCTTGAAGCAACTCCTGGTTTATTCCTTTATCCTATTATGAAAAAGGCAGTTTGGAGCCAGGACATGCTGGGTTCATATGTCTCAATAAACAAAGCACAGGCCTAAGGTCTGTAGTTTGTTTAGTAACTTCCAATGTAAGTAGAAGGGATTAACTAACATATACAGGCATGCTAGCTTCCATGGTGTCCCAATATTACAGGTAACGTACAAATAATTATGTCATATAATATGTGTTCCAAATGTTAATACTTTTCTGTAGAAAGCCGGATATACTCCAAGAGTAGAATATCACAGTTCCAGTTTCTCAAACAACCTAAATTAATTTCCCTTTACTCTCCATGTTAAAAACCACTGGAAAATCAGTTCTTCGCAAAATGATAAAGTACACTGTTTTAGTGCCGGTGGGTTTACTAGCATGCAGTGTAACAGAGCTCAAGCGGGTTTCAGGCATGGAATGATCTTTGATCATTCTTCTGCTTGTCTTAAATTGGTTTCAAGCCATCAGTTTAACAAAGAAGAAATAATACATCAGAAAAATGGAAAGCACCATAAAGAGCCAGCAGCAGCCATCTGCTTATTAACTTTCTCTGGAATGCTTTTCATTCTGTTTTATATTAGATGGGAACATAAGGGATAAGAAACACAAAGTGTGTCACTGAAGGGATCGTATGTCACACTTTGCTTCACCATTCTAAATGTGGAAGTCTGTATAGAGACACCAAATGCCAAAAATTAATTTTCAAAAGGCTGTTCTGAGGTATTGTTGTGATTCTTGAACAACTGAGAGGGATTAGTAACTCAGATGGTTGCATACAGCAGCTTACGAAATTTGTCTCTAGAAATAAATTTAGAAAAAGCATGCGCCTATTTTACTGTTTTAACATCATTGGAAGGGGAGAGACCACAACCCCGAACGATTAGAAAAAGCAGTCAATATATGGAAAAATAGCTAGAAGGTGAAAAAGAGGTAAGTATGTACGTATGTCTTACATCTATATCCTGCCTTTCCACTGAAACAGTATTCCAGGTGGGTTGTGATACTAGCCTGTCACAGATTTATATTGACATAACACCATTAACATAAATCTTACTGGCAAATAGCCACAAGTTAAGAAGTCTGTGTGGGTGTTTGCTGTTGTGCATTGGGGTCACATCACAATTACGTTATGCTGGCAGGTGTGACTAGTAGGATTTGGGCTGATAAAATACAGATAAAATACAAAATTGCAAGTAAAACACAAAGCAATCAATGAAGGACAGATCAGTTAAACTACAGTTAATAGAACAAATAATGGAAGAAACATTGGTGACCAGAATCTTTGAACTAATCTTCATACATCAAGCATAACTGGCACAGTTTACATGTCTTTTCACATCATCTTGAACATACATGTCTCGAGAGGTGAAAAGCGGTGTGCCCCAGGGATCTGTCCTGGGACTGGTGCTTTTCAACCTGTTCATAAATGACCTGGAGACAGGAATAAGCAGTGAGGTGGACAAGTTTGCAGATGACACGAAACCTTTCCGGGTGGTGAAGGGATTGTGAAGAGCTCCAGAAGGATTTCTCCAAACTGGGAGAATGGGCAGCAAATTGGCAAATGCGTTTCAATATAAGAAAATGTAAAGTAATGCACATTGGGGCAAAAAATCAAAACTTTAGTTATCAGCTGATGGGTTCTGAGCTGTCCGTGACGGATCAGGAAAGAAATCTTGGTGTGCTGGTGGACAGCTCGATGAAAATGTCAACCCAGTGTGCAGCGTCAGTGAAGAAGGCCAATTCCATGCTAAGTATCATTAAAAAGGGGATTGGAAAAAAATCAGCCAACATTATAATGCCATTGTACAAAACGCTGGTAAGGCCGCACCTGGAGTATTGCGTACAGTTCTGGTTGCCGCACCTCAAAAAAGACATAGTGGAACTGGAAAAGGTGCAGAAAAGAGTGACTAAAATGATGACTGGGCTGGGGCACCTCCCTTATGATGAAAGGCTACAGCGTTTCGGGCTCTTTAGTCAAGAGAAAAGGCACCTGAGGGGGGACATGAGTGAGACGTATAAAATTATGCAGGGGATGGATAAAGTGGATAGAGGGAAGCTCTTTTCCCTTTCACACAATACCAGAACCAGGGGACATCCACTCCAATTGAGTGTTGGGAGAGTAAGAACAGACAAAAGAAAATATTTCTTTACCCAGCATGTTGTTAGTCTGTGGAACTTCTTGCCACAGGATGTGGTGATGGCATCTGGCCTAGATGCCTTTAAAAGGGGATTGGACAGATTCCTGGAGGAAAAGTCCATCGCAGGTTACAAGCCATGATGGGGATGTATAATCTCCAGGCTTGAAAGGGAGGTACCTCAAAATGCCAGATGCAGGGGAGGGGTATCAGGAGACAGATATCTAGTTGTCTTGTGTGCTGCCAGAGGCATCTGGTGGGGCCACTGTGAGATACAGGAAGCTGGACTAGATGGGCCCTTGGCCTGATCCAGCAGGGCTCTTCTTTATGTTCTTATGAGAGGAGGCAGCTCATTAACAAAAACTGGTAGCCTCCTCCATGTGTTATTACTTGTCAACAGTTCTCCATATCACCATGGAATGGCATGGTTGTATAACTTCCTATATCCATCACTTATACATAGCATGTATGGATTTCTTTCGATACCTCCCCATCTAGTTATTAAGCACAGATAAAGACAGAGCTTGGAAATGTTACTTTCTGATTTACAACTTCCAAAATCTCTAAGAAGCAATTCCAGGAATTTAAGCAGTCGCAATCTCCATAAGTAATGTTTCCAAGTTCTTAGGACAGGCTATGTATGTAGGCTTCTTTGTGCATAACCCTCCATCAGTACTGGAATGTCCATAATCAGAGTTCCCATCAGAGCCCCCAGGGAAGTGTCTACCCCTAAATGTCACCTTTGCAGACATCTGTGATTAACAAATTGGGGGAGGGGGGCTGTTTAGTACCAACAGCATAGTCCCTCTGCCCCTTGGCCCTTTCATGTCCAAACACAGGGGAGGGGGTTGTTATGGAAGTGTAATACACAATGTTTTATGCCTAAATGAGTCATGAGAATCTCGTGACAGCAAAGGCACGAGATCAAAGAACTGGAACCACAGGAGCTGAGATGGCTTTTTTTTTCCAGCACTTCCAGTGCAATCTCTCTTCCACCTCCACAATATTTTGAAGATGTTCTACAATTCTGAGGCTGTTCTAGATTCAATTGCCTTTAATAATCTGGTGGTGTTTGCAAAGTCAGCAAGTAGGAGATATGAGCACCAAGACTATGCCTTGTTTCCATCTATTTAACAACCCACAGTGTTCAATTGTCTCCTTCCTGAACGCTTGGATGAGCTATAGCTTCATGCATGGCCTATAATCTTATTTATACTTGTGTACAGAAAGCCATCGATTTAGAGAACTGTGAGTAGTGAACCTCATAAATGACAATGATTTTTAAAAGGTTTTTGCTTCCACTGACAAACCCATATACCACCCCAAAAGCCTGCTGCCAAGTATCCTCTGGAAAAGTGTTCAGCAAAGTCTAAGAGGTTCATACAGACACGCAAAAGGTGGGGAAGTGTCTATTTTTGTGCATGCTTTACAATAACTTTCTGGAAGGTTTGGAATACTTTTTGAAACAATGAACAATCAAAGAAAGACAGTTGGATCACATTGCTACTCAATGCAGTACTCCCATAAAAAATACCTCCAGTTTACCATTCTGATTAAAATACATTGCCAAAATTGACTTTTACAAACAAGCAGTCATGTTAGTCTATCTCAGCGCGTTGTAGAAAAAATGGGACTACAAAGGGGGACTCAAGGTGTGTGTGGGGGGGGACAGCAGAAATTGGCTACAGAAACAAGTTCCAATCCGTCTCTAAAGGCCGAACTTGAGCTCAAGCCTTCTAGGTGCACGGATAGATCAATGACCCAGCATCTTGCAATATCCTATGGGTATAAATTAGTTGTCTCTCTTGACAGATTCTGACCTCTGTTCCATAAACTACTTTTAGCATTTCTCTGATGGCCAAGTCTACCTGGTTTATAGCTTGTCACCCTGTCTAAGGCCTGGTAATTAACAGTTTGATAGTCCTACTCCTGTGTTAAAGAACCATTACCAGTTTCTCTATTATTTGTATCCTAACCTGGGCATGACTGTCACCACCATGCAGATAAATGTAAGGGACATGTATCTTCATGCCTCTGTGTCTGAAGAAATGGATTTTGGTCCATGAAAGCTCACTCTAAGGTAACTCTGTTAGTCTTTAAAGCAGTATTTTGCCTCCTTCCCCCCCCCCCCACACACACTTCCTCCTTAAATTTGAACATGTACTTTCAGAGTTAGTACAGGATGCCTTTCAGGAATGGTGGCAACCACTACAGTTGTTGGGCAAATTTTGGCACCTGCTCAGCCATAAGAAAATAGGTCCATGCACTTGCGTGCGCTTGCGCACACACACACACACACACACACACACAAAGAGAGGGAGAGAAGTGCACCCCTCACAAGTTATCAGGTCTACCCAAATTCAGGGTCTGTTTACTCAGCTTTCCCTTGTGCCCTTTCCTACAAGCAGCTGATGCAGAAGCAGTTGGCGCCTCTCAGCCATTGTCTGCCACAGCTCTGTGACCCCACAAAAGCCCATCCCTGTGACCCCACGAGGACTGAGTCCCTCATTGGAATGTTTGGCTCTCACATCTGAGGGAATGGGATGCTCCTGACCTCGCATTCTTAACTCATCCCCATTAGAACTGCTAGATAACCAGCTAGCTAGCTAGCTAGCTAGCTAGCTAAGTAAGACACGGTAAACAAAATACACTGATTGATCATGTGTGCTGGTAGATATTATAATGATGCCCTCTAATGCTGCTTTAGTTAAGTCAATGCCTTTCTCTTTTCTAACTGCCCACACTTCTAAAGAAGCTGAATTTATTTTTATTTGGGGATGCATCTTGGCCTTCGTCCAAAAGCACATTTTGTAGATGAAATTCCATCAAATCTGTTCACACTCCTTTTAGATAGTGACAAAGATGAATGCTTATTTTGGGTGGTGTTGGATGCTCTTTTCTTCACTTTTTCTGTCAGGAATGTGTTTAGTCATTCGCTGTCATGTCAGTGCTTGAGTCGTTGCATATTAAAATCCAGACAGATCAGATGGACTCTTTCTTTTTTAATAACATGTTTGCTTTCTTTGGAAATATGTCCTGAAATGGCACTTTCTCACCTAAATTAAACATTATAAAGGGAATAAAAGGCATAAAAGGAGCAAGAGCATTTTTTGGGGGGCGGGAGTGGCTCCTTAATATGCTAGGCCCATACACAATAAAAAATCCCTCTTTTTTATGTGTGTTAGAATAGTAGAAATATGGTGCTTGTATTCTTTAGCCTTAATTAATCAGTTATTAATTCTACACTCCTTCTCCTTTTTTTAACCTGAAAACTAGCCTAGTATTAGAATTGTTGCATCTCAGGGCACTGGCTGAAGTCTTGGAATTGCTGTGCTTCTCTGGGTCTCTAGCCTGGGAGAAAAATCTCAGGGCAAGTGGCAGCGGAAGAGGAGAAAATTTGATTTGGGGTGGAGGGTGAGGCAATTTTGAAGCTTGGTCATTCATCTCTATCCATTCCCAGTTCATACAGTACTAAGGCTCACCAGCTCAGACTGGAATCGTTTTCCATGTGTTGTGGTTGTGCAAGATCAGTGTACCTCAAAACTACTGGGACAGAGCTAATCAGTGTGTGCATTTGGGCTGTTTCTGCCATTACAGTAAGGAAGGGAATAAAGTGCCGGTGCCATAACTTAAAAGAAAAAGAATGACATGTGATCTTTGTATACAGACCAATGGCAAGAGTGGATTTTACCTTTCTTAGACTGCTAAAAAAAAAAAAAGCAAACATATGGCACCTCTGGAAGGCTCATCACCAGCCACAGGCAGTTTTCTTCTAGGCCTGCAGTTCCCAACCTTGGATAACTCCCAAAACTCCCAGAAACCCCAGCAAGGACAGCTGGTGGTGAAGGCTTCTGGGACTTGCAGTCCAAGAACAGCTGGATTACTCAAGGTTAGGCCTTCAGACACTGCTTCCAGGGCTTGTGCAACAAAATGAATTTGCCTGTGGAATGCAAGATCTAGCCAGAATGACATCAGCAGCTGGAGAGATTTTGCTGCCTGAACTGCAGCCCCCCCTAAAAAAAAATGTTTCTCAGTCTCTAGATTGCCATATTACCTGACCAAGGGGGGGGGGGTTAGATTCTGGGTTCAGTTACTCAGATTTAGGTCCAATACAGAAGAAATCTGCTCCCTTGAAGTCTGCTACAGGCGTGATCATCCAGGACCGAGCACAGCAGATGGACCGCTGGGTGCAACACTACTCTGAGCTGTATTCCAGAGAGAATGTAGTAACCGAAGAAGCATTAAATAACATTGAGTGCCTGCCTGTCTTGGAAGAGTTGGACAGCGAACCAACCTTAGCAGAAATAAAAGCGGCCTTGGATTCCCTCGCCTCTGGCAAGGCACCTGGAAAGGATAACATCCCTGTTGAAGTGCTGAAGTGCTGTAAAGAGACCATCACTACCGAGCTGTATGAAATCTTTTGTCTTTGCTGGAGGGAAGGTGGAGTACCACAGGACATGAAGGATGCAAACATCATCACATTGTACAAGAACAAAGGAGACAGGGGCGACTGCAATAACTACCGTGGCATCTCTCTTCTCAGCGTTGTAGGGAAGCTGCTTGCCCGTGTTGTGCTGAAGAGGCTCCAGGTGCTCGCAGACAGAGTCTATCCAGAATCACAGTGTGGATTTCGAGCTAATAGATCCCCCACTGACATGGTATTCTCCCTCAGACAGTTGCAGGAGAAATGCAGGGAACAACAACAGCCACTCTTTGTCGCCTTCATAGATCTCACAAAGGCCTTTGATTTGGTTAGCAGGGATGGCCTTTTTAAAATCCTTCCCAAGATTGGATGTCCACCTCGACTCCTTGAAATCATCAGGTCCTTCCATGAGGGAATGAAAGGCACTGTAGTTTTTGATGGTTCAACATCAGATCCCTTTGACATCCGAAGCGGAGTGAAACAGGGCTGTGTCCTCGCACCAACCCTTTTTGGGATCTTTTTTGCTGTCATGCTGAAGCAGGCCTTTGGAACTGCAACAGAAGGTGTCTATCTCCGGACTAGATCAGACGGAAAGCTCTTTAATCTCTCTAGATTGAGAGCGAAGACCAAAGTCCAGCTGAAATGCATGCGGGATTTCCTCTTCGCCGATGATGCAGCCATTGTTGCCCACTCTGCTCAAGACCTCCAACAACTCATGAATTGTTTTAGCAAGGCCTGCCAAGACTTTGGACTAACAATCAGCCTGAAGAAAACACAAGTCATGGGCCAGGGCGTGGACTCACCTCCCTCTATTACCATCTCCACACAAGAATTGGAGGTTGTTCATGACTTTGTGTACCTTGGCTCAACGATCTCTGACACTCTCTCTCTAGATGTCGAGCTGGATAAACGCATTGGCAAAGCAGCTACCATGTTCTCTAGACTCACGAAGAGAGTATGGCTCAATAAGAAGCTGACGACATATACCAAGATCCAGGTATATAGAGCCTGCGTCCTGAGCACACTCCTGTACTGCAGTGAGTCCTGGACCCTTTGTGCACGGCAGGAGAGGAAGCTGAACACCTTCCATATGCGTTGCCTCCGACGCATTTTTGGTATCACCTGGCAGGACAAAGTTCCAAATAGAGTAGTCCTAGAACGAGCTGGAATCTTTAGCATGTATACGTTACTGAAACAGCGACGTCTACGTTGGCTTGGGCATGTCGTGAGAATGGCTGATGGTCGGATTCCAAAAGATCTCCTGTATGGAGAATTAGTGCAGGGAAATCGCCCCAGAGGGAGACCACAGCTGCGATACAAGGACATCTGCAAGCGGGATCTGAAGGCCTTAGGAATGGACCTCAACAGATGGGAAACCCTGACATCTGAGCGTTCAGCCTGGAGGCAGGCGTTGCATCAGGGCCTCTCCCATTTTGAAGAGACCCTTGTCCAGCAGACCGAGGCAAAGAGGCAGTCACGGAAGCAGCAAAATCAGGGAGCTGGACAGGGGACAGATTATATTTGTCTTCAGTGTGGAAGGGATTGTCACTCTCGAATTGGCCTTCTCAGCCACACTAGACGCTGTTCCAAGTCCTCCATACAGAGCACGTTACCATAGTCTTTCGAGACTGAAGGATGCCTATACTATACTACTCAGATTTCCCTTCAGCCTATTTCCATAGTCAGCTGGCTCCGAAGGTGTCCTAACTCTCATCCAACTTGCTATGTCTCTGTGACATCAT
This sequence comes from Intellagama lesueurii, assembly GCA_037013535.1. NCBI lineage: Eukaryota > Metazoa > Chordata > Lepidosauria > Squamata > Agamidae > Intellagama > Intellagama lesueurii. Next base: position 170,658,078 of record JBAJHW010000004.1, on the reverse strand, counting down.
GAGGGCCTCCCAACCACCTTCACCCAGGTCTCAGGATTTGGAATTGAACCTCAGTGAAAGGGAAGCTGCTAACCTGACAGCACTGTCTGTTACACAGCTCTGAGTCCCACAGAATTTGCAGAATGAAATATGCAAACATATCACACTCCAGCAGTTGGCATCTAAAAGAAAAGAGCCTTCTCGTATCAGAAAGGAAGACAAAGGCTTATAATGTTCTTGTGTGACTTGGATATGACATCATAGATCATGGAATCATTGGAGAACCATGATAAATTAGGGCTGGAAAGGACCACACGGGGCATCAGGTCCAGCTCCCTGCCAAAGCAGGCAACTCCTATCTAAAGCATCCCTGAAAGGTGGTCATCCAGCTTCTGCTTAAACATAACCAAGGCTGGAGAATGGAGGCAGTCCATTCCACTGTTAAATAGCTCTCACTGTTAGGAAGATCTTCCTAATGTTGAGTTAAAAAATCTCCTTTCCTCTCATTTAAATCCATTACTTGGTTTCCACTTTCTGGAGCTTGCTTCTTCTTCCATGTGACATCTCTTCAAATATTTGAAGATTACTATTATCTGCTCTCAGTCTTTCCTTTCCAAACTAAACATGTCCAAGTCCTCAACCACTCTTCCTAGGGTTTGGTTTCCAAACCCGTTATGATCTTGGTTACCTTTCCCTGGATATGTTCCAACTTCTTGATATCCTTCTTAAACTCTGGTGTCCAGATCTAGACACAGTATTCCAGGTGAGATCTGACCAATGTAGAACAGAGTGGTGCTGTTACTTCTCTTGATTTGGATACTGCATTTCTGTTGATGAAGCCAAGTATCACATTTGCCTTTTTTGCTGCCACATCACATTGTTGACTCCTGTTTAACTTATGGTTTACTAAGACCTCTAGATCCTTTTCAGATGTAGTACTGTCAAACCGACTGCCTCTCATCCTATATTTGTGGGTCTAATTTTTCCTGCCTGAATATGGAACTTAACATTCTTCCTTGTTGAAACTCTCTTTGTTTTGGCCCATTTCTCTGGTCTGTTACAATTTTCCTGAATCCTGATTCTATCTGATTAGCCACCCTCCCAGTTTAGTGTCATCTGCACATTTAATGAGCATCTCTTCCAGACTCTTATTTAAATCATTTATGGTAATATTGAACAACAACTGACCTAGGACAGAGCCCTACGTCATTGTACTAGTCATTTCTCTCCAGCTTGATGAGGAACCTTTGGTAGGCACTGTTTGGCCTGGCAACCGGCAACCACACATTATTCCACCTACCACACACTATTCCTCTGAGGACCCCTTAACAAGGTTTGAAAGTCATTCAGTTTGCAAGTCATCAGAAGTCAGGATTCCAGAACCCTGACATAGCATTTGCAAGTAGAATGCTTACATAGACTGCCTGGTCTCTCCCAGTACATGAGGTGTCAAGAAAACCATGGATCTTCAATCTTTATTTATTGGAACATCTGAACTACAGCTGTGCATAAATGGCCTTTCAAAATTCTCCACTACATTTGCACAAAGGGAAAGTGAGGGGAGGGGACAATTTTGCCAAATTTCTCCACAAGAATGAGAAACTGTCCAACCATTTCTCAGAGATGGAGCTAACTCTTAGTAATGCAAAGGTTGTTTTTTCCCCAGATAATTTTCACTTGCTTTGTTTGTTTGTTTGCACTGCAAATGAGAACAGATGAAACCACGTTGGCATCCTGGCCGCCATTTTACTTCCTCCACAGCAATCTCCAGTTTGCGTCATTCTGAGCAGTGGTGCTGAAGCAGCCACCAAAAAGGGGGCAGGGGAGAAATTTGGGAAATAGTTCTGCAAAATGGGATTCTATTTTTACAGGACTAACTGAAAGGAAATCTGAGGATATTTCTAGAAAAGAAAATATTCTGGAAAATTCAAGCTCAGCACCAGTTATCTTTTTTCAGGGCTCAGCGTCTTTCCAAAGCCTTCCAAATGTCACATTTTTGAGTAGTCGTTGCTGATACTCTTTGTCTCCACTGAAAGTTGGTATATCTACTCCCATATGTCATAGGACAGTTCAGGCAGCATGCATCACAATAAAAATTCTGGCTCCTTTTGATTTCCAGGTATTTCCCACGAAACCTTGTCTATCTGTGACAGACTTCCACGAAATTAATTTTCTCTTTTTGAAGTGATTCTTGAAAACAGAGGCCTCCCAAGACAGAGCATTTCATCACCATTGCTTACAGCAGCTTTTTCCACTGTCCTTTTTTCCCTTCTACATCACACAGCAGGCACCTTTCCATGGGAACAGCCAGTGGAGCTCACCAATATAACTTGTTTATTGGAAGTGTGAGAGGGTTTTCTCCTCTCATTGTTACTCTCTACTTTCCCATCCATCTTCTTAGTTGAGATATTACCCATAAGCAATGTGAACCACAAAATCAGGTTCTGTGCTTTTGGCTGGGATCAAACAGTTACCCTATTTAACTTGCACATGTGTAAATCAGCCACAGGATTCTGGGCTCACGAATCTGAAACTTAAAAGTGACTTCATCTGAGTTAAGAACTCAAAACATGATGTCTTTGGAAAGATTTTTTTGGCTGGCAACGGAAGAACGGGTTTTCTGTGACAAATACCAAGATTCCAATACACTTTTTTAGGACCAGACAAAAATATTAAGAAAACAGCACATTGGCAAGACAGACGTTTCATGGAGCAAATTCTATTCTAAAATGTCCCTAAATAGATAAAGTGTTGCAGAATATTTACTCAGTGCTTTTTAAATATAGAATGCTGGTGGGCTGTATGTGTGGAAATTCACACACGGGAAGTATTTCAGAAATTGTTTCATGGATACTGCCTTAGCAACCTTATCTTGTGCATGTCAGAAAAAAAATATTAAACTGCCATGTGTTCCTCTGCAAGATTAGCATCAGCATTATTAGTGCTTATGAATAGATTTAACTCTTCACAGTTAATGTTGTGCAAGCATCTGTCTTATTTACAACTATCCTTTCTTGTCCTCCCCTCTCCTTTAAATTTATTTCTGATGCAGAGGTAGGATTTTGCATAGATTTCATGCTGTCTGTATTTTAAACTGATAATGGATTTATAGTGATACTAGCTGTGCAAAAATCCAGAGAACTGTTTGACTGCAAAGGTTTGAATTCAAAACATTTTGGCAGACATTCACCTTTCCCATGAACCACACTCACTTGCACAAATGAATGGAAAAATTAAGCCAGCTTTAATGATGCTACTTATAAACCCTAACAGGGATATTGTGAGGTTTAATGTCTGTAAAACACTTTGCCATCCTCATCTGGAAGGTGCTATAAAAAGCCTGAATCTCTATGAATAATAATAGAACAATGGCATTTTAAGCACGAAGCAGCCAAGCAAATACCATGAATGTCCTAGAAAGAATAAAACGTTCATGGCAGCATCTGTACTGAAACTGGATGTGAAAGGTAGCAGTGGGCAACAGAGACAGGAGGTAAAGCAACTTTTTTACCCTCTCTCAATAATGAAATAGCTAGCTGGATAGTTAAGTATCAGTTCAGTTCTCCACCGGGAGAAGCCTGGAAGAAAATCTAACCTGTGTGGCCTTGGGCAAACTGCACAGTCTGAGAACATCCCCAGAAGCGAATGATAACTACTTCTGAATACTGGATACCTAGAATCATTTGGGTGTCATGTGATTAATTCTAAGATCAAGAACCGTGGTTTAAGATACTGTTTGAAGAAATACAAACTAAATCTTGGAAAAGTGCTGTCAGCGTAACATGTAACTTAAAAGCAGAGAAAAAGGCTCAAGAAAATCTCATGGAGAGTTTGGCCAGTTGGTTCAGTAAACATAATGTATGTGCAAAATTCAATGTCACAATTGTGGTGCCACACTAATGGCAGCTAGACCAATTAATCTAGAACAGAGCACAAAGTTGAAGGTCCACAGCTCTTTGGCTCCCTCCTGTTATTCATGTACCTCTGCTATTGCAATCGAAAGTTGATCGATCTTCTGCAAGATTTATACCAATGCATCAGAGCTCAGATAAGTTATGTTGGGGGCAGCTATAAATCCTCAAATCTTCCAGTCAGCATGGAGAGTGGCTGTGCTGGATAGTGGGTGAGGAATGTTGAAAACAGTAGTCGAAAAAATAACTTTTCCTAGCTCTGATATTTTCTGTCTTTAGAGGGGAAGGAATACCTCACTTTACTCTTTCTCCCCAAACGCCTCATAATGTCTCCTTTTTTGAAGGTAACAAGGATTGATTCAACATGTTAATATTCCCCTCATGAAATATCATCTACAAAATAAACAGTTATTATTGACAGAACACAATCCCTCTTTAACAGATGTGTTGAATGCTTGGTTCTTCTAGAAACAGATACTGCCTTTAACAGAATGATCATGGACAAACTGAAGAAATCCAAAGTGTAACGTATTGGATTGATTTTTTTCCCCAAAGTGTAACGTATTGGATTCAATACATATTGAAACATGTATTTGGAAACATGTATTTGTATGTAACATATTGCAAGGAGAACAAACCTATCCATTTTGAAGAAAATCAACCCTGAGTGTTCACTGGAAGGACAGATCCTGAAGCTGAGGCTCCAATACTTTGGCCATCTGATGAGAAGAGAAGACTCCCTGGAAAAGCCCCTGATGTTGGGAAAGTGTGAAGGCAAGAGGAGAAGGGGACGACAGAGGATGAGATGGTTGGACAGTGTCATCGAAGCAACCAACATGAATTTGACCCAACTTCGGGAGGCAGTGGAAGACAGGAGGGCCTGGCGTGCTCTGGTCCATGGGGTCACGAAGAGTCGGACACGACTAAACAACAACATTTCCAAATACCGGTACATGTTTCCAACATGTATTTGGAAACTGGAAGTAAAGACTTTTGCTGTCCGATGTAACCCTGTCAACAAGAATTGACACAGAAGGACAGAGATCTATAGATCTTGATCATTGATGAGTTGACTCTAACTCAGAACCAAAAATATGACGACATTTCAAAAGAAAGCAAATGCACTCTTTGGATGTATCAAGCAAATCTTGTTAAGGTACATGAGTGTAAAAAAAAGGTGATTACTTATGTATTCCTTGTTCTTTTCTGTTCTGTTCTTTGCTGGCCTCACTTGTTGCATGTGAAGAATTAATTCAAATAGAAACAACAGAGAGAAGAGCAGCAATCATGACAACATGAAGATGAATTTATATTATGTGTCGATTTTGAACAGATAGAAAAGCATGTTTAGTTCATCCCGTGGGCTCTCGTGCATTATTCTCCTGTAGTTCTTCCCCATCAAGAAAAATGAAACTGAGTCTCTGTCAGTTTAAGAAAAAGTAAGGGGAAAGAAAAGAACATATAGGTGAAGGTAGAGAAACACTTCTCTCCTTCTGTCTTCTTTCATTTATTGAAAATAGTTGTGATTTTTAAATGCTGGTGTTAACATTTATCTTGGTATTTAATCTGCTCTGCAAGAGCCCCATCCATACATTACTTGCACACATATGTGATTGCTACAGCTTCCGGCCACACTTCTGGCCCAGCTCCTGCATTTAGGCCCACGTCTGGCCCTGCCCATGGATACCCACACTTTAGCATGACTATCTGCAGTAAAGATACCTAGAAACATGTTCACGCTTACGTATAAGCTTCCCTGCAATTGAGACATTGAATCATGTTGGTATCCTAACTGGCTGGATAGGAGCAGCAGTTCACGTTTAGAGCTGTTCATTACATGATAACATGACCATCATTACATGTTGCAATCTAGAGGCAGAACAATCCGTATGCCTGAAACCAGAAGGGCCGGTTCTACCTTTAGGCCAAATGAAGCAATTGCTGCAGGCAACAGAGGCTGGGAAGTAGCAGTCTGTTAGAGTATAGCCAGCCTGCTGCATTCAGCTGTGGTGTGGAATGCTGTCTCATCACCAGTGCTGAAGGAAAAATCAACTGCTGTTCCAATCACCTTTTCTACTGGTGGGTGGGTGCCATTTTGTTTTCTTCTTGGGCAGCAAAATGTGTTGGATCAGCCCTAGGAGCTAGAGATTTCCTAAGGCAATGGTCAGATGGGTATCCTCCCTCCAGCTTTTTTATAAAAGAGTAACATGAAGGGAGTTAAAGTTGGCAGAATCAGATAATACGTATTCAATTCTTCAAAAACCTCTGGTTACAAATGTGGGATATTATGTTTCTGTATCTATTATTCAAAATGCCACAAGATAGCCCAAGATTGTTGCACAATATTATGCCTGTGTGTCAGCAGAAAAAAAAAGAATGTCAAGCTTTACATAGCAAAAGGCAGCCTGAATGATAACAGCACCAATGGCAGCAGTCAATTACAGGTTGACCTGTAATTCTCCTCTTTTGAGGATAAATGAAGCCTGTATTCTTTCCAAAATAAAAAAGTGGGTAGGGCAAACCATTCTCCTTCAAGATAAGCAAGTTTGATCTTTTGCATTGATATGAGCTATTTTAAATCTGGGGACATTTAAGGTTGCCTACTTTAGAAGGGGGGGAGTAAAACATTTTAACTTTTAAAAATTATAACTCAAAAACCCTTTACCCAAACTTCCCCAAATTTGGCACAGAGCAAGAGCAGACTATCTGCAACATATGTACAAAATTTGGTGCTGATCTGCATTCCAGTTTCAAAGATACAGTTTTGCTTGGTCTGCCCCATTTTTGGAATTGCCTTGTAGAATGTTGATTTGCTCTGTTGCACAATAATATGTAATCTAGAAGTATCTATGCATAATGTATTCATTTTTCACACATAAATACACTGGTCCAGTATTCTATCATATGTAGTTTCCATTACGGTGATAAAAGTGATACAGCATGTTCATTATTAACTCTATTTTTATTTAGGAAAAAAAACTGGTTTTGTCTTATTCCTATTTCTTTCTTTGTCCATGCTTCCTTAACTTGCATTCCAGGCAGCAAATGTTATCAAGACTCACACAATGCTCAGATTAAAGAATCATTTATGACATAGATCATGTAGTGACCTAGATTTCAAGTGCTGCTACACTCTGCACACCTGCAATGTGCTCGAGGAAATGTTACATCCGCTACCCAGATTTCATGTATGCGTTCATAGAATTGGATGGGTGGGAATTATATCACACTGTCTGATAGTGTATATTCTAAAATATAGTGTGCAAAACATATTTCTGAGACTTAGCCTCTAGGGGAAAACAAAAGATGCAAATGACCTACATTTGTTACAGAACGAGGCATAAAGAGAGCTGCCATAAACTGAATCAGATCTCGTGTTGCCAAGTCTCAGGGCACTGGCTCCGGTCTCAGGGAACACTATGCTTCTCCAGGTCTCCTGACAGGGAGACAAATCTCATGCTGAGCACAGTTTGAGGAAAATGTTCAATTTTATTGTGTTTAATTATTTTAATACCTGGGCACTAATCTCCTCCCCATGCCCTGCTGGTACCATCGCTCACTGACCGAGTGCAAAGGTATTTGTCAGTGTGTTGCACACAATATTTGTTGTGGAGGTAGCAGAGGAAATCCATATTCTCTCACACACTCACCCTTCCCCCCCCCCACTGTCTCTCTACATTTACACACACACTTTTGCTGTCGTCACACAAGTTCCATCCTCCTGTGACATCACAAGGACCCACCTCCTGGACTCAGGTTTTGGACTAAACTCTCAGAGAATGAGAAGCTGCGGTCCTGAAATCTGAAGTCAGGCTGTCATGTTCCGTGGTGTTTACACTTGGTAGCAGTGGGTTTCAGACCAAGGTCTTTCTCTGCCTTGTTAACAAAGATTTTTAACTATGCTTGCAAAGCACAGAAATTAACATCTTATATATGCAAAATGCATTAACTTTACCACTAGAATGGTAGTGTCTTGTCATACATAAGTTGTCTGCATGTTCCCTTTCCCCTCCACCACACTCTGGTTCACCCACTGACCTGCCGGTGTGCGCTGCTCCTTCCCTCCCTGTTGCACAATCTTCCAGTCTGGGCAGGAGCCCGGACTTCCCTTCTCCACCTCCTCCAGCAGCTGGCCACTCAGACAAGGAGGCAGGGCAGGGATTCCTGCAGCATTGCCTTTGAGTGGCCAGCTGCTGGAGAAGGCAGAGAAGGGAAGTCTGGGCTCCTGCCTGGACTGGAAGATTGTGCAATGGGGAGATGTCAGTGGCAGGTCAGTGGGTGAGCTGGAGGAGGGAGGGGAAGGAGGAAAGGAACACACAGCAGCTGTGCTGCCATGCAGACAATGTATAACAGAGGGGCACAAAGTACTTCATGCCCATCTCTATTTAACACTGAGCTACATTGCTTTCTGCTGGCTGGATAGCTCAAGTTTAGGTATCTGGCTATGGAGCCAGAGGTTGACAGTTCAACTTCCCACTGTGCCTCCTATGAGTAGAGCCAGCCTGTGTGGCCTTGGGCAAGCTGCACAGCACCAGGGTGCCCTCAGAAGAAGAGAATGGTAATCCACTTCTGAGTACTCTCAACCTGGGAAATTCTGAAAAGGGTCACCATAAGTCAGAATTGATGCTTGGATGTTAAAAAACTAAGAACGGTGTGTCTTGCTGCTGACCATACTTCATGTGGATGGCAGCTATGTATTACTTCCAGTCCTCTGGTATCTGAAGAAATATATCTTTCAGTATCAGTTGTTAGGGAAAAGGAATAGATGTATGTATGGTTTGTTATGTGCCATCAAGTTGGAACTGACTTATAGTGACTAACAGAGATATCAAGATAAGTGAGATATTTAAAGAGTGGTTTTACCAGTGCTACTCCCCCCTCCCAGTCAGTTTCCATGGCTGAGTGGGGATTCGAACCCTGTTCTCCAGAGTCCTAGTCCATCACTCTATCCACCACACCACACTGGGAATCATGTATGTATTATGTATGTTTATATTATTTATATGCTGCCTTTCCCCCCCTTGAGGTCCCAAGGTGTCTCACAAAAATTATAACTGCACAATAATAACAAGTTATAATACTATTTAAAACTGTAGATTAAAAAAAACATTGATCAAGATGAAAAATAATGTTGTGTTTATGGCCTTCCTGTAAATTTAGGGTTAGTTAGTGGGAAATTAGCATGACAAATGCTCAGATCATTAACGTTTCAGTCAGACAAATAATGTTTATCCCTTACTCGTAATATATTACTTTGAGGAGGTAATTTTGAAGGATTTTTGTTCACTGGAGGGGATCGTTTTTGTATTTTGGGGTATTTTCTTTAACAGTAATTAAAAGTTATTATGCTAAAAACAATTAAAAATATTCATCCATTTTAAAAGTAACAAGCAACAATTTACTCTTTTAAATGGCATTCTAATCTCCTGCTCCCACAGAGGACATAATATGTATTTTATTCCTGTCCCCTGCTTCCAGTTTGCTAATTATGTCAGTCTCTTTCTTTTCAAACAGAATTCTTGTCCCTAAGCCACAGGAACTCACTACTAAAAGTCGTAGGTGGCAATATGAGTGCAAGCAGCAATACAGGTCCCCTCCACCCCCACAAAAAAATCTTATATCTCTTCTATAATTGCAACAGAGCGCATTTGATATGATCAGATCAGCACCACAGCATCAGACAAGGTACTGTACATTCCGAACAGCAGAGAAATCAAGGTTTTAACCACACTCCTAATATCACACACTTCCCCCCCCCCCCCCGTGCCCACCATTCATGCATGCACTTGAATCTCTATGATAGGGAACCCTTTGTGTATATATGAAGAGGTCTATAGGAGAAGGTGGCTGCAGAGTTTTTAAATTTCTGGAAAAATTCTCTTTTTGCTACACAGTAGAAGCACAGAGATCCATAGAGGATAGTAGTTCCCCAGCATCCACCCTGTCTCATTAACTGGCACTTAAAGTCTCAGTAACTCGCTCTGAGACATTTTCAGGAAAAAGAATAAAAATGTTTCTTTGCTTACAGTTGCTTGAAATTACAGACTTGTGTATACTACTTTCTTTATTGCACATATACAACAACCAACCAAACAGATCAACGGCAATAAACAACTGCCACCAACTGATGAAAGAGAAGGATAGATCACTCTCAGGAGAGAGGTGGGACTGTCTTTGAATTTCAAAAGCCAGAAGGAACAATTAATCGGTGCTGGATAAATAGACAATTACCCCACCCCAGAAAAGTTCATTCCAGTTAATCAAACTACAGACAGCATGCGAGGTTGTAAAGAACATTCCAACAGAAGTTTCCCCTCCTCAGACTATCACACAAAAGCCTGGACTGGGAGGAGCCACACAATTCCTGCTTTGATGGTGTGACTCAACTGCCCAATTGAAAATGCTGTGCTCCCTCATACATAAGTAACTCTTTTAAAGTACTCATCTGTACCTTAAAAACAAACTTTCAGTATTCCACATAAAACAGAAATGTAGGCAAGAAAATAGATGTGCCTGAGGTTGCTTCCCCTTCATTGGAGATATATATTTAAGCAGGAAATGAGCAGCTATTTGTTGGTTTCATCCTGTATCAAGAAAATGTTGCAGCAGTAACTAACAAATTCTAGAGAAAGCCACAAGTGTTTGGGGTAAAATTTGGTGAACAAGACATTGAATGCCAAACTACTCTGGCCTACAACCCACAGTAGAAAATGGGGTTGTAAAAAGGAGGACACACACTCTTACAAGTCATGAGAGGTATGCTGGAATATACAAAGCTATCAGCACGTTACTGGGGGGAAAACAGCATCTATAGCCACCTGCCAACAAAACTGTCTACCATGATTGCCTTGGACAAGGCACACCCACCTCATTGTTGGCTTGGAGGAGAAATAGGTGAGGCAAAATAGGCGTCTTCATGATAGTTTTAGTATAAATAGTGAAAGAAAGACCTGTGAAGTCAAAAGGAGATGAAAGACAGGAGAAAAATTATTATTTTCTCTTTTTTTTATTGACTTGATTGTAAAAATAAGTTCATTGAGGAACTCTGAAGAGCCTCACCTAGCATGGCACCTCTATAAAAGGAATCCATTTGGAAAGCTGCTGAAGCCAAAGCAAGCATGTAGCGGAGTTGAAGGGTTACAAAAAATAAGCTTTCGCATTATCCATGGCTATTTTCAGTGTTCCTTCCACTAAATGAACACTAAACATACTTACCTGGGAGTAACATAAATGGACCTCTGAGAAAGCATGCACAGGATTGCCGTGTACATCTTATATCAAGTTGTTAGCTTGCTTTTGGACTTAAATTTAGCTCAGAGATATTCAAATGAAGCAAGATTGTAGGACAGTGGTTTCCAACCTTGTGTTCCCAGGTGTTCTTGGACTACAACTCCCAGAAGCCTTCATCACTAGCTGTGCTGGCCAGGATTTCTGGGAGTTGCAGTCCAAGAGCACTATCCTAGGGAGGTTGTTTCATTCATTCACTCATTTTTAAAAAATATATAGTTTGTCCTTAATCCAGAGAAAATACTGTGCATTTGCCTCTCTTGAATGGATGGTGCAAAGGATGGGTTGGGTCAAGGAAGGGGAGCTGGACTGATATCCATTTTCCCATCTTCCTCCAACTTTTAAACTTTTGAGGCATTAATATACAACCCCATTTTAGTGTTGTTTAAAAGCGATACAATGGCACTTAATAAAATAAATACATATAAGCAAAACCAACTGCTTTTAAAAGGCAGTTGTCCCAAGTAATGTGCCAGGCTAGCACTGACCTGCAGCATCTAAGTCTCTAAGTGCTGGAAGGAGGAGGAGAACGATGGAGGAAAGACGTTTACATCATCGCTTCCCCCTCTCAGGCTCTGCCAATGACAAGCCCTTGGAGAAATTTGCAAATGTATTCTTTAGTGTTCACAGTAATTGCTTGGTTTTGTTGCTGGAGAGCTGTAATATATTAACGTGCTCTGCTGGCTGGGGTTCTCATCCCACAAATTAAAACACTCATTTACAACCAAGCGATATTAGTAACAGAGTAAGATTGAAACGTGCCTAAAGTGCAATGGGGTTAAGCGGTCTGAGGCATTCCTGAAACAGGATTTTGATTATGCAAAGGAGAAAGGCATTTGATGCTTTCTTGATTTCTTATTGCCTTTTCTAAGTTCTCCCCATAAAATGCATTGTCTGTTAAATGCGGGCAATAAGGATATCAGGAGGGAGGGAGTGTCAAGGGACCTTTTTACAGTAGGAACTTTGAATCTTGAGGTTTCTTGCTATTTAATGTGAAGAATAGATGACTATTCTAGAGACAACCTCTTTACCTTTGTACAACTGAGGTCATGAGGTATGCCCATGTTGGCACTAATGCGCCTACAACATGATCACACCTTTACTTATGGACCTTCAGCCTTCTGAAGCTAACATACTACTTAAGCATGTTGGTATGGCACACTGCCAGAGCTAGACTAAGATATTTTGCTGCCTGAGCAAATGACAAGACAGTACCTCCTCCCCGTGCCAGCTGGACAAGTGGCTGACTGTTACTTCAGCACTGGTGAGAGTATAGTGTCCTGAGACAGTAGGCTCAGTTAGGAGACCAAGGTCATGGTCACACCAGCAAAATGTCCCCTTTTCTCATGTCTTTTACTCCCTGAGCAGTCATGCATTGCAGTCATGTGACATATATCCTGGGGGGTGCATTCTGATGGGTTTTTGAATTACTGTAACATTTCCCTAAATTTGATGCGATATGACCAGCTACATTTTGGTACCGGAATATTTCCCTCTGGGTTGTTTATGTCTCTGGAGCCCCCTTTTTCTTTTTCTTTAAAAATAAATTTCACTACATTGATGTTTCAGCGACATTTCCTTGATGGATCCCAAGGCCACCCAGTGTCTCAAAACGCATCCAAGAGGCGTCCGCCTGTGAGGATGCAGCTTAAGGTAAAGGTAAAGGTTCCACTTGACATTTAGTCCAGTCGTGTCCGACTCTAGGGCGCGGTGCTCATCCCCGTTTCCAAGCCATAGAGCCAGCGTTTTGTCCGAAGACAGTTTCCGTGGTCACGTGGCCAGCGCGACTAGACATGGAATGCCGTTACCTTCCCACCGAGGTGGTACCTATTTATCTACTTGCATTTGCATGCTTTCGAACCGCTAGGTTGGCAGGAGCTGGGACAAGCAACGGGAACTCACTCCGTCGCGTGGATTCAATCTTACGACTGCTGGTCTTCTGACCCTGCAGCACAGAGGCTTCTGAGGTTTAACCCACAGCACCACCACGTCCCAAGCTTACTGGTGCACAAACCCATACCCAGTAATTGCCATCTGCCTAGCACTAGGTCTTATTCCTATGGAGGCTGGCACACTCTATAGATCCAGAGAACTGACCCAAAACACAGACACTCTTACACCCCTCCGTTCCTGTGCACTTACTATCACCCTCGACCACCACGAGCAGAACACTTCAGAGACAAGGATGGGACGTCTTCACCAGGAAGGGATTAATTCTCAATCAGCCAGCCTCCCCAAACCCTAGCTCCCCAAGGGAGCACTCACCAGGCCACGCCAAGCAGAGATTCCCAGCAGGGGAAGGCCTGATCGTCTCGTTGTGAGAAAAAAAAATTCACTGGAGGACAGCTGGCCAATGCACCAGGTGTTAGCCTTGATTTTCTAAGGCCTACATTTTGGAGCTAATCTTCGGCAGAGGATCGGACACCAACGAACCAGCTGTGATACAACAAGTTTTATTAAAAGAACAAAATATGCCAAAACAGACAGCTGGAGCTCCTCTTCTAAAGAGTGAGAAGCCCCAAAAATACATAGATCAGATACATATATATACTGTTTACAAAGAGTCATGAACCTCAAAACTGGTTGGGCCTAATCTGTAACAAGTTTGGATCCTTGCCCTAATTGGTGTTTGGGTTGTGATCCGATGGCCTATTGGTTCTTAACAGGGAATGAAGGGATGGAGGCCCCCCCTCTTGTTGTCCTTCTAATATCCAGACATCCTGGCACTCCAGATGTGTATTCCTTATCTATACGTTGATGTTGCTCTTCCTGAGGACTGAGGACTTGTTGTGTTGTAAATGGGCCTCTTCACACCTCCCTATAACATCCTGCTGCATTCCAATGTGTTTGGAGGTCACATAGGCCTTATCATTTTTCTAGGAGTTGAGATCGGCTAAAGTTCGCTACATGAGGTGTGAGGAGTCCTAATTCTTATATGCTTGCTATGTTATTCTATACTGCTCTATGTTTCACTACTTTCTTTATTTCTTTATTCAGTACCTACTTGCTGTCACTCCATGTCCTGACCAGCCTCACTGACACCAAATCACCCAAAGGAGAAAATAATGGCCAGCATGAAGAGAGGATGCAATCACTGTAACTTATGCAGAATGAGGAAAAAAAAGAAGCAGAAGTGACTCCAGGGCCCTCAAAACAGTGATAAAATATTTTTCCATTCATCCCTGTCTAAGCTGGCAAATGCTGATGGGGATAGAGATTCAGCAACATCTGGAGCATCAGAGGTTCCTCACCCTGCCTTATGATGCTCCACGGGCTGATCCTGCACTCATACAGCTTATGTATGGGCAACCTATTATCACCACAGCATTCTAGAAATGACCCACTTCCATAAGTCCTTAAGAACAAGCTGTTGTAATTCCATTGTCCCCACAGGCTTTCACTATCGCAATACCTAACCCGAGCCTACCTCTTCAGTGCAGAATGGGCCTGTCTTTTGTTTATTTGTAAATCAGGCAAGACAAGGCCAGTTGTCTTGCGGCCAGGATGTTCTGAACCACCATGGCAGGCTAGCAAACAGTACAGAAGCTAATGTCCTACAAAGCAGAAATCTTACGAATTTTAGCACTATGTTTGAAACCATCTGAATAAGCTTTATTTATGTACCTATGCATGCATAAGTAATACATGCATGCAATTGTTAAGGTTTTCCTCTCAGCCCACTCTTTGTGAACAGAAGGAAGGGTTTTCCTCATTCACTTACTCAGTAGTAAATTGACTGCCACCAGCCGCGGTTGCCTCTTCTTATATAACAGACAGAATGGGCACACCTGCTATGGATATATATTTCCTTCTCTGAGACCAGAATACCCAATAAATGATAGGCCAAACCCAAAGTCTAGCATCCCCTTCCTTTCCTGGGGATGTCGCTGGTATTTGTTCAGAGCAGATAAGTCACTGAGTAGGTTAGATTTTATCAAAGAAAAGGTGGATCTTTATTCTATACTAAAAGTGGAGGAGAATGACTACATCTAGAGATTACAGCTAGTCTTGCTTGAACCACATATTGTCCCCCGTGACCCGACGAACAACTAATCAATTTGTTATTTGTCAGATCATATTTTTTTAAAAAAATGTTTGCCATGGCTGCGGGATTGCTTTCATCCCTTTTCCCCTCTTCTTGCTAAGCCCCATGGGGCATAGCAAGAGGAGGGAAAGTGTTGGGGGGAAAAGGTTTGAGACACTGAGACAAAATATAAATAATAATCTTTATCTAGTTCTCTTATTTATTTATTTATTTATTTATTTATTTATTTATTTATTTATTTATTTATTTATTTATTTATTTATTTATTTATTTATTAGATTTCTACCCCGCCCCCCTAGACAGTGTCTACTCAGGGCGGCTTACAAATGTCATAAAATATCATAAATATCATAAAACATAAACATTAAACAATTGTATTCAAGATGGGGAATTATAGAAAACAAAAACTAGAATTCAAGAATTGACAGAAGGGAGGGTAAACAGGACATCCTAAGAAAACAATAAAAGTACTAAAACTACATAACAAAAACATTTGTTGTTGTTTAGTCGTTAAGTCGTGTCTGACTCTTCGTGACCCCATGGACCAGAGCACGCCAGGCTCTCCTGTCTTCCACTGCCTCCCGGAGTTGGGTCAAATTCATGTTGGTAGCTTTGATGACACTGTCCATCCATCTCGTCCTCTGTCGTCCCCTTCTCCTCTTGCCTTCACACTTTCCCAACATCAGGGTCTTTTCCAGGGAGTCTTCTCTTCTCATGAGATGGCCAAAGTATTGGAGCCTCAGCTTCAGGATCTGTCCTTCCAGTGAGCACTCAGGGTTGATTTCCTTCAGAATGGATAGGTTTGATCTCCTTGCAGTCCAGGGGACTCTCAAGAGTCTCCTCCAGCACCACAATTCAAAAGCATCAATTCTTCAGTGGTCAGCCTTCTTTATGGTCCAGCTCTCACTTCCATACATTGCTACTGGAAAAACCATAGCTTTGACTATGCAGACCTTTGTCGGCAAGGTGATGTCTCTGCTTTTTAAGATGCTGTCTAGGTTTGTCATCGCTTTCCTCCCAAGAAGCAGGCGTCTCTTAATTTCGTGGCTGCTGTCACCATCTGCAGTGATCATGGAGCCCAAGAAAGTAAAATCTGTCACTGCCTCCATATCTTCCCCTTCTATTTGCCAGGAGGTGATGGGACCAGTGGCCATGATCGTAGTTTTTTTGATGTTGAGCTTCAGACCATTTTTGGCGCTCTCCTCTTTCACCCTCATTAAGAGGTTTTTTAATTCCTCCTCACTTTCTGCCGTCAGAGTGGTATCATCTGCATATCTGAGGTTGTTGATATTTCTTCCGGCAATCTTAATTCTGGTTTGGGATTCCTCCAGTCCAGCCTTTCGCATGATGTATTCTGCATATAAGTTAAATAAACAGGGGGACAATATACAGCCTTGTCATATTCCTTTCCCAATTTTGAACCAATCAGTTGTTCCATATCCAGTTCTAACTGTTGCTTCCTGTCCCACGTATAGATTTCTCAGAAGATAGATAAGGTGGTCAGGCACTCCCATTTCTTTACGGACTTGCCATAGTTTGCTGTGGTCGACACAGTCAAAGGCTTTTGCGTAGTCAATGAAGCAGAAGTAGATGTTTTTCTGGAACTCTCTGGTTTTCTCCATAATCCACCGCATGTTAGCAATTTGGTCTCTAGTTCCTCTGCCCCGTCGAAATCCAGCTTGTACTTCTGGGAGTTCTCGGTCCACATACTGCTGAAGCCTACCTTGTAGGATTTTGAGCATAACCTTGCTAGCGTGTGAAATGAGTGCAATTGTATGGTAGTTGGAGCATTCTTTGGCACTGCCCTTCTTTGGGATTGGGATGTAGACTGATCTTTTCCAGTCCTCTGGCCACTGCTGACAAAAACAAAAACATACCAAACAGTAAAAGAAATTATGCGGCGGTAGCCCAGGCAATGCCCACAAACTCAGACAAGCACACATGGTCTCTGCCTCGATTGGTCAGTCAGCACCATTGAAGTGTGAAGGGGAGGGAGAGAGACAAAGCTTTATAGAGCCTCATTGATTATAAGGGACAGGTGAGGTCTTTAAGGATATTAACCCACAGTGGGTAGAATGTTATATCTTGCAATATACCAACAGAAAGCAGGGATCAAAGTGATCCTGCAGCGGCTGGGGGATCCCTTGGATCCCTCTTTGATCCCTTCCCTCCTCTTCTTATGCCCCGCAGGCACAGGAAGAGGAGGAAATGGGAACCAAACCATACCCCAGCCCCGGAGGTGGGATTCCCTTCGGGCAGGCTTTAGCAAACCTCCCGATGGGAAAAACCCGCTCTGCTTATGCCCCCGAGGAACCGTTGATCCGATGGGGCATAAGCAGATAGGGAATGAAAGGACAAATATAAAAGGGTTATATTTGTTGCTTCATATTTGTTGGGGTCTCTGGACCCCAAGAATACAAAGCAACAAATATCTGATGAATCAGGGATATTTAACGAATATCCTGATTCATTTTTATATTCATCCCCATGTCTAATTACAACAGATTTTTAAAATGGTTAATGCAAAGGCAAAAATTATCCCCGGTATTCTTCTATATGCAAACATAGCAATGCAATTAACATACATCCTCGCATATCTATCCATACTTGTCCTTACTGTATTCACAGCCAAGTATATTTTATGGAATCTTGGCCGACTATTGTCCTAGCTTCCAGACCCAGCTCCTTCTGGCTTCATAGTCACAAGAAAGAGAAAGGAGAGTTTTCCTGCTAATAATTTAAAGATCCCTCAATGTCTTATTGGTTAATAACTGTTACCTTAAGCCTAGGGGAAATGGCAGAATCTACCCAGCTAAGTTGGGCTCTGGTTGGTTGAGCACCATTTGCCTTGATGGACTTTAATGTCTATCTCTTCTGTCACAAAGTGGCTGAGGAGCTCTGCTTGAAGTCAGAAAACCTTCCTGCAATTTGCTTTCATTACTCATGCCTGAGGTTATGGAGAAATACAACTCAGCCTTGCTGCTTGCTTCCTGCCATATCTCCCCTTCACTGGGGGGGCTGTCATGCTTCAAGATGGAACAATGAAAAATATGAAACTCTTGGGGATAACAATGCTCTAAAGGGTTGCCTCGGTATTTCTTAGTCTTACAGTTAGTGTCTGGAAAATCAATGATACATGCCACAGTCCTAGTGTGCTCATAGATTACACATGAGCCTTCCCAAGAAACTTCTCTCTTATTGGTGTGGTGCGCCTTTTGCAATCATCACATGCACTCCTTGATTGAAACAGTAATCTGTGCTATTTCTGTCATTCAAAGTCTTTTGCTTCTGTTGTACCTCCTGTAAGCTTCCTTGAGCAATGAGCCTCACTCCTTTAAGGGTGTTCTGTGAGCTGTCTACAAACTCAACAATTTAGACCGAGGGGAGGTGTAACGTAAGTGGCAGCACTCCAGTACACCCCTTGTGATGATCATGAGCAAAGCTCAAAAGCTTGGTTCTGTACTTAGTACAAACTATTAACTGTTCATAATGATATCAGTCCTCTTTTGTGTTTTTAGACAGGGCCTCTGCACATTTGTGGAGAAAATTACTATTACAACAGGACTGTCAATAACAAACCTGGACCACTTAAAAGAACTGGAAGATTCAGTGTCACTCTTCACCTCCCTCGAAGCAGCTTGAAGATTTTCATCATCTTCATGCTTCCTCCAAAACTTCTTCCTAAAGACTGGGATCAGCTGCTCCTCTTTGGGTGGAAGATTTAAATAAGGCTCCTCAGGATGTCTCTGCTGGTGATGAGGTGCTGTTTGCTGGAAAGCTGGATTGCCAGATGTGCCCTGCTGGACCCTCTGATATATATACTTTGGAATGAATGCTGGCTTTTGTGAGCATTTAATGTGTTGAACTAACAAGGCTACTAATGGAAAACTCACAGATACAGGAAAACAGGGCTGGTGTTCGCACAGTCTGCAGGAGTACTGGGGAATTTGTTGCTCTTCGTTTCCTGACATGCTGACCTTTGGCCATGTTGGCAGGGACTGATGAGCCTTGAAATCCAACAGTGTGTGGAGCACTGCAATTGCCACCTAGTGTTCCTTTTCCTTCTGCCTTATGGAGGGACAGTGAAGAACAGGCTAGCAGAGGTGCTCACAGACCTTTCAATACAGATAGGAATGCTCTGGAATCAATCAGCCATCTATGTTTACCTCCTCCCCTGTCTCTTCTTTCTGTGCAATCCTCCTCTGATTGTAAATGTCCCAGTCTATGCTCTCCCCTTCCTTAATATGGTCCTTAATAGATCATAGGAATGACTAGGCACTTGGTAAGATAAATCTGATTTCAGAGAAAAGAGAGATGCTACTGATGCTGGTTGCTGAAACCATTCTGTCTGCGCCAGGCATCCAGAATCACAGCTCCCCAAGGTGCATCTGTTAGGTCAGACAAGATAAGTGTCTTCAGCTACAAACACAAGACAAGACTGAAATGTAGCTGGTGTGCAAAAATAGCAGAGGATATAATTAGCAAGACTTGAGCTGAATTAGATTTTCTCCACACTTCAGCTTGCATCTGATTGAATTAAAGGAGCTGATGTATCACAAGGTTTGCACAGAAAAAAGTAGCAGGAGTGGAATCAAGCATAGGTGGGTAGGGGGAAGACGTCCCATCAATCAGGATAAAATAAGGCCTTGCTTAACATTTGGAACGGATATTTTAGATATCTTGTTCCATGCAAACAAAGCAGGGGTGGCTATCTTGGCATAAAACAAATTCCAAAATCCATAGTGGGTTATTTGGCCAACCAAAATATATAAAAAGAAGTATACAAGCTTTCAATATTATAGCTGTCTTCAGGCATGATATGACTAGAGATGTCATCAACACCAGTTGGCTGGGTTTTGCTCAGATTTTAGGCATGTCACCTGATCCATCAACTGGCCCAGCTTCTAAACTTTCATTTTTGAAAAAGTAAGTCTCTGGCCCTTATAAAACTGGAGATGTAAGGCAACACGTGCAGTCATTATTTGGGCCAATTCTTTTGCAGGGAGGAAGAAAGCTTTCATGTGATTAGCCAATGAGTAAAGCCAACCCCAGTATTTGTAGAGCAGGTTATTAGAGATGGGCACGATTCACTGGTTCAGCAGTTTATGTCAGTTCAGTCAATGGTCCAACAGGTGTTCCAAGGTTCGGCGGGCACCCACTCAGAGGCAGCATCCTGGCTTCCGTGCCCTGACTCCTTGGGCACTGCCTCTGAGTGGGCGTCCACTGGAGGGGGCAGGGTGCCGAACCACAGAACTTCCATTGAGCCATTGGCCGAACCGGCACAAACCACTGAATCAGTGGTTCATGTCCATCTCTACATGTTATAGATGTATAAATCTTATGTTTGTGGTCATTCTTGCTCTTTGCAAACCTGCCTGCAAACAGTGCATAAGGAAGTAGCTATACCAAGGAATTCTGACTAGGGGGTTATGGGAGCGGTCATCTGCAAAAGGAACTTCTCCTGGCTTTTATTACTGCCTATCCTACTTTGGCAGATGTTTGGACTCAGTTACTCTTGGGACTTTACAATGTTATCATTCGGTGAGTCTATGATACTACAGCTTTCCAGAAACATCCATTCCTTTTTATTTTCCACAGGTTTCTGGGAGCTTAGCTGTAAATTTCCTACCCTGAGGAAAGGAAAAGCTGGCAAAAATGTGGTGCTGATTAATAGATTATTAGAAGCTTCTGTTGTTGAGGTTGAGTTCATATGCAAACAAAATATGGCTTTCCAGATGTTATCACACTGCAGCCAGCAAGCACCTAGCCCTAGTAAATGCTATCAATGGTGAAGGATGATCAGAGTTGCAGTCCAACAATATTTGGAAGGCTAGATGTTGCCCACACCTACTTTAAACCCCATAGGACTAAGGGTCGTCAGGAACTTGTATGTTAGACCAGATGCCAACTCTGTCTCCATGTCTACTCTGAAAATAGAATATACAAAAATGTCATCCACCAGCATCAGAGATTCATACACTTGCTCATCTTTCAGTGTGATATATGCCATCATCTGCCTACAATGCCTTGCTGCATTTTATACTGGACAAACACACCAGTCTCTGCACAAAAGAACACATAGGCACAAGCCTAACATGTGAAATAGCAATATTTTTTAAAAAGGAAGGGGGAAGTGACAGAACAATTCCATCTCCAAGGTCACTGTGCCTCTGATCTGAAGGTCACCATCCTTGAACAAAAGAACTTCAAAAACAGTTCCACATTGAACTCGAGAAGTTCAGTTCTATCTCTTGTGGCTTGAACAGGGACAAAGACTCTATCTGTTAGTCAGTCAGGATGCGCACAGCAAAAACTTTTGTTTGGCTTCATTTCGTTTTCTTTCAGGGGTGCCTTTATTTTCATTTGTATTGTGCATTGGTCCTTTTGTTTGACATGAAAGGGATTGGTTCTTTGGGGTCATTTCATTTTCTTTTCCCCCATTCATTGACTGCTGTTTATTATTAGCCCAGCTCGGCAGGAACATGCGGTTAAGTCCGTGCCTCCCTCTTGTAGCCTCATAGCCAGATAAGCCACAGTTGCTGGGATTTTGGGTTGGCTGCTTTGGCATGCACACACACATATGCACGCACACACACACTATGAGCTACAAGCTTATCATTTTCCCCCTTCCTCCTCATCTCCTTTCCATCAGCGGAAAAAAAAAAATCCAGACAAACCAAAGCTCTCAGACCCAACCTGCAGGAAGCTTTCCCAGCCATTCTGTTGGCTAATTTTACTCTTCGAACCAGTTTAGTGGCTGACTGGCATTGTTGGCTCAGCTCTGTTTGATTAAACATTTCCAGGGCAATTTGACAAACAGAACCCTGGTGAAAGAAAGGACAAACAAAAGAGATACAAAATTTTTGTTTACCCATCTTTTGTTTGAACAAAACATTTGTACTTAAAAGGTTCCTTTTCATAAATCAACGAAACACTACAAAAGTGAAAGAAAGAGCCTCTTTCATGGGGGTTTTCATTCATTTCCAAATGAAAGTCCCATCCTTAACAGGCAGCTTATTTATACAGAGATGTCTGTATCACCACCCAAATTTTGTTTAATTACCATTATTTAGACATTTTCCACTGCCTGTAACCCCTCTCACTTTACTGTGCTTCAATCGTCCGCTCACTAAGAGTTCATCTACAGGTTACATTCTCTCTCTTATACTTGGATTGAACAGGGCTGTTCATATCTCTACATAGACTAATCTGCTTATTTGTGCCTCCATGTCCTATACACGTCTCAACCACTATTACATGACCACAGCTAAGACAGCCACTGCTGGTGGTTTTTGCTTTTTGATTCCCTCACATTTTCCCTCTCCCACTGTGTATTTAAAATTTGTCATCTAAGGCAACCCATAATTCCACTGATTAAATGGGCTGAAGTACATGAAAACTTTTGCCCAGACCAGTCAGTCATTAAAGTGCCACAAAACACTATCTATGGTTTTTGCTGTGATAGACGAACACAACTATTCCCTAGAAACAACTGAAGAAACATACTATAAACCATGACCATTAATGCCACAATACACTTAGAAGTCTTGGATATGCCACAAGATTGTTGTTTTCAATGCCACAGGGGCTACCCATCAAGAAATGGGAAAGGTTAATGCTTTTATATTGCAATACGTTATCAGCTTAGAAGTGAGCCCCAAGGAGCTCGACGGGACTTACTAGATAGTAAGTGGACATAATAAGCATTGCCGCCCTCTTACCTTCTGTTCCAAGTGTTATGACTGAAGTTAGAGGGATAGGACTGAGGATGAGGTATAGTATAAGGGCTGGTCCTACCATTAGGCAGAGTTAGACAGTTGCCTTAGGTAGCAGATGTTGGATGGTGGTGGTAGTAAGCAGCCTCTAGCAATTGCTCCTGAGCCCCTTGGCCATTCTTCTCTACTAAAGTTGTATGCACCACTCGCAGTGTATCCTGTTTTCCTTACACTAGGCACAATGGAGGACTGCGAGCCTGCCCCAGCTGCAGCTGGCTGGCGTAGTGGGCAGGCCACCTCAACAGATACAGCAGGCACACTTTCTCAGTGCTCTACACCTGGATCCTGGGGCGAGGCAGGAGAGAACACCGATCCCACCCTTGTGGGCAGAGCTGTGAGGGTGGCTGAGCTAGAGATAAAAGGCAAACTGGAAGACTCCGAGGAGGAAGAACACTGGCAAGACACTGAAGACTGATCTGTGCTCAGGGAAGGAGAAGTCTGTGCTGAGACACCACTGTGAAGGGAGCTGGCTGCAACACCTGAACCAACTGCCAGGGTAGGACAAGAGGGAGTGAGGCTCCAAGAATCAAGGCTCCTGGAAAGCTAGAGAGACCCCAGGTGCTGTTGGAGACAAAGCCCTGCCCTCCTGCCTTGAGCCCTGATTCTCCAGCTACCTCACTCATCCTGATTTCTGCCTCCATGCCCTGAGCTCAGCCATCTCCTGGAGCAGTTTCTGCTCTGCCTCCTGTCATGCTGCCCAGGAGGGGGGTGTATCAACATACCTCCTGCCAGGGACCAAGGACTAGGGGGGTGTAGCCTCAGAAGGGCAGTGTGCCTCCTGCCTGCAAAAGCCCTGGCAGCTTTCTTTAGGAGACATTCGGACCAAGCTGGATTTATTAACTTTGGGAGTGAAGTAACTCCCTGGCACCTATAAGACTGTGTTGACCTGTTGGACTGGGGTCTGTGGCTCATTGCAGGAGTTGGACCTAGTTGGGGGTCTTGTCTGCTACCTGCCTAAAGGGGCCTGACTCCACAAGAACTTTTTCCTTCCTCAGCTTGACCGAGCCTGGGTCTGACAAGAACTCTGTTGTGCCTGGCCTGGAGGGACCCGATCCTGCTAAGGACTTTTTAGTTATTGGCCCAGAAGGTCCTGGGTCTGCTAAGGACCATGTACCCACTGTATGTTGGGACCTGAGTCTGCCAGAGCCTATTTCTGTTCAGGGACAAGCCAGACCTGACCCTGTAAAGGACTTTTGGTGCAAGTTGTCTTCTTGCTTTAATAAAGCTCCTTCTTCTGCAAAGACTCAGCCTATTATCATGGAAGGGGCGGCTTGGGTGGCTTACAAGGACACTGTCCCATAACCAGTATTGAAAGAAAATTCCCCTTCTGTATATGGAATGGATGGAAGACTCTAGGCAGAATGTGAAATCCGGGGGAGGGGGGCTTAAAAACATCTAACTGCACAGCAGAAAACATTCATGGAACTAGAAAGCAGTATTAGCTTCAAGTCTCCCCACACTAGGCCACCCCTTATTATTATGTTCTCTTCAATTGGCACTTACTGCCTCAATAACTTCCTCTAAGATACTGGTAAGAGAAAGAATAAAAAGTTTACAGTTCTGAATAGATCAAAAACAGCATATTGTAGAAAAATAAGGTCTTCAAAATCTGATGCAGAGAGGAAACAATTCATTGACAGTCACTGCAGCCCAGAAAGGTCCCTCCCAGCAAAAGTGTATGAAGTGTATGAAGATTACAATAATTTCAACAACAACACCCTATTCTACACCCCATGTTTACCCAAATATCTTGGGGCAGCCCTGCTCTAAATGCCATAGTACTTGTAGTATGTTTGTGCATACATGGGTGGGAAACAGCAACATTTCTTTAATTATAAAGCTGTTCTTGATACAATATTTATTTATTTAATTTCTTTAAAATATTTTTACTCCATCTTTCTCCTTAAAAGATCCCAGGTGGCAATATGATAAAATCATTGTCTTCTTACTGCTATTAATTCAGCAAGCAGAAGGCTATTTTTACCTAGTGAAAGTGGCAAAGGGAGTTGTCGTGTCGCACCCTTAGTACTAATGGTCTGGAATGCTGTTTTAAGAAGCAGAACTGCACAAAGCAGTATTCACACAGTATTTACCATGTTCCATGTTAAGGGCACCCACGTCCAACACTCAGAGTGCAAAACATGAAATAAAGATGGTCACAGAGATGGGAAATTCAGTGGGGAAAAATAACCCTTATCAGTTGATTGTTACTGAATTCTTTCTGTGACACATATTCCCTAACATTTAAGCAAGAGTGAGTACGGTGTGGTGAGTAGAGTGCCAAGAGGCTGAGTTCAAATTCTCAGTTGACCTGATGGCACATAACTAAACAACATATAAGAACACTGTTAAAAAAAATCCCACTAAGAACAAACAAAGCCATATGGTCCTTATAGTACAAAAGCAAGGACAGGTGCTACCTTTATTAGACCAGTACAAAAATTAAAATAAAGAAATATTAACATTTGACCTACACCAGCTCACATCTGACTGATGGTGACCTTAATACTGTAGGCTCTTCAAGGTATATAAGATATTTGATTAGTGGTTTCATCGTTCCCCACCCCCCTGTGAGTTTCCATTGTTGACTAGGGATTTGAACCCAGCGCACACACCTGGCTAAAAAGGTACCAAAGCACCTGACCTTGCTTTCCTATTTTCCACGAATGTTCCCATCTCTAGCTGTTAGAGCTTCCTCAGAAGGCTTGTCAATGTCATGCATTTATCAAACATGCAGACTTGAGGTACAGTGAAGATAGGCAGTGAAGCAGATTCAGACTTAGCTTGGTTAGACAGCAGGACACACACACTTAACACACTGCATACACTACAGCGTACTTCTTTTTTTTGCAATCCACAACACAATACAACACAGTTCAGGAGATCTTACTTCCCTCAGGAGTTTTTAAAGAAGAAGCCACGCTCATTTGTTTCAGCAGAAGCAAAAACAGAAGTACTCTGGTGCCTTGAAGGCTAAGAGATTTATTTCTGTACAAGCTTTTACAAAAGACAACCCACTTCAATCTGAACACCTTTGTTCTTATGTTCCATGTTTTGTATTCAACAGAACTGACTCCCACAGAAGTGTGTAGAAGATGGCCTTCTTAATCTTGAATATCTTTATGGGTCAGCCTTCAACACTTAGTGAAAATCTTGTTTTTATCATATTCAAATCTTCTTGCTGTCCTTTACTGTTCTCTGAGAGGGCATTCCTGCCCAGAACATAACAAGTTGAAAGGGCGGCCATGGTTTTTAAAGAACTACTCACATAGTGTACAGAACTACATGGGCATTTTCCTGAACAGGCATTATCTCATAGGGGCTGGTACAAAAAGAGGAGAAGGAAAGCATACCATAATGTTATCTCCAGCACCGATTTTGTCCACAGTGTACTCTTTAGAACAAGGATTGCTTGCACTTGCTTTAGAATGTAAAGAGCAAATACTTTGAAATTGCAATTGCTCTCACAGCATCTGCCTCACCTCAGTTTATGTGTCTGGAATCAAACGAAGCCTCCGTGTTAAGTATGTAATTAAAGCAGGTCTAGGACTAGTAAATTCAGCAGCTCCGTTATTTGACATGCCCTTTAGGCTCATACTGTTTTGTTTTTTTAAATGGAAATGCTACCAGCATCCTGCTGGAGAAGAATCTCCTTTTGTGAGATGTCAGCAGGAGACAATGTATTCGGCTTGATAATTATGTACTTCTGCACAATCATGTAGCATTATATGCAAAATCACTGCACTGCAGAGAAGAAAACAGCCTGAAATGCTAATTAGTTCCAAAATTAACAGTGATTTGATTTAATATTGAATAAAGGTTTGCAGCCTTAATTTAGCTCAAAATGGTCACGTGGCTGTGATTTAAATAACTCAAAATGTCTTCTTTGGGGTGTGTGGTGTTGTCATGTATAAAAACAGTAACACAGCATGCAGAGTTTGGCAGAGCACACAAGACTCCACTGCTGCATTATCTGGCAACCTCTTATTCTAGTGCCTCTTCAGCAGCACTTCTAGGAAATGGCAGGTCATCCTTATTATTGCTAAGAAATGTAGACCATTCAATTTATGACTGCAAGGGTCCTACATTTTGCACATCATCTTGTTCCTGGAAGCATGCCCCCTATCCCTTTGATTTATCTATTAATTCTGTTTAACATGTGAAAACTGAGGTAAGGAGATTGTGTATCTGTACAAGAAAGTGTAAATGCTTCAGCACAAAATGTGGTTCTTAAAGGAAGGGCATCTGGTTCACACCCTACCTAAAAGGCACAGACCTTCGAAGCCAGTCACAACTTGGAAAATGATAAATGACAATCAGTAATTCTTGCACGTGTATGCAAAATGATTACAACACTATCTATTGCACATAGCAGGCAAAGAGCAGAGCACCATTTCAAGCATGGACATGGGCAGCAAACTGTTAAGTCCCACTTTCTCCATGCCACAATCTCGCTCTGATACCTCCACACCCTGATAACAATTTCTTTTAAAAAAAAAAAAACTCTTGCAAGTTAGTACGACTTAGATGACAAACACCACATTCAGTTCGGCTTTTAAGTAGTTCAATTAGAGCTGGAAAAGAAGCAAATCAGAATGCAAAGAGCAAAGGTACAGCACAGAAGCAAAAATTATGCAAATGACAAAATGCTAATCACAAACCGTGTAAGCTAATAAATCACATTTTAGCATACATCAAAAATAAATATCAAGAAAGATCTCATTCCAGGTAGAAGACAGAAACCAGACCAAAGCTACATTGACAGAAAACAGTATTCTAGTCCAGAGAATGGGGAACTGGATGTCTAGCAATATTGATGCAACAGGATTATTACCCCCAATAGGTAATAATCAGTGAGATGCCAAGGAAGAAAACCAAAGGCCTAGAACTGTGGAATACTCTTCCAGACCTAGTATTCTGTAGATTAAATAACTGTATCTATTATGTAAGAAACTCTGATGGTTGTTGCTTTACAAAACATAGCAGAACAGTGCAATCACATTCATTAAAATATGTATAAAGCTACAGAAAAAATAATCCCAAATTTTTATGGGTTGATTTCTTAGGCCTTTATATGTGTATGACATGCAAGTCTTCAAGTAAAACAAATATTGCACAGATAGCTGGTTCTACAGCTTGCTCACTCACTTGCTTCCCACACACACACACAAAGAATTCTAAAGCCCATTGTGTTGCTCCTGGAATTCCAGTGCTCAGTATGTTATTCAAAGGAGCATTGGCAAACTGTGTGTATGGCAGGGGTATATACAGGTTCAAAATGGAGAAATGAACAGTCACAGCTATTGGTGAACCAATCAGGACAGGAATAGGCCTACCAGGAAGCAAGGTGAAACAACTGCGTCAGACCGCAAACAGTGGGAATGGTAGTGGCAGTGCTCAGCTGTTCCTCCCAAAATGATTCTGTTCCTTGGAGGAAAGAGGAACAGCCGGTCTTGCCCCTGTAAAGTCACTTGCTGCCCCCAGATGGAATGGCCATGCTATTCCATTCTCTGTGTTGAACTAAGGCCACCTCAGATGAACATGCAACCAGAGGGGGTGCCACTTTGCTCTTTGCTTCAGGCAAAGAAGTATTTCAGACCATATATTCGATTGCAAGGGGAACACTCAGGGTGCAATATTCCTGCCTTCCACTAAGACCACGGCCAGTGGTGCAACTTTGGAAAATGGCTCTGCCTTATATCTGACTAGTGCTCTGCAATATGGTAGGGGCAACAGCAAATGTGGTAAATCCAGTAGCAGCTGGGCCTTGGAAGCACAATTAAGAAATCCTGTAAGTCTTAATTCACACACACGTGTTTACAAAAAAAAAATCTGTCCCTGAGACAGGTCAAAACTGCTAGAACTGATTTGTTGAAATGGATCGACACCATTGTTTGCCTATTTCTGTTCTCCCTGGGAACTCTCATAATAAGGACCTGCATTTCAAAATTTACCAATATACCAATGGGTAATCCAACTATTCATTCAGGACTTAGAATATGCCAATGGGCCTGGCAGATCACCTCTCCAAGAATTCACTTCAGACACGTTGGTTGGTTGGTTGGTTGGTTGGTTGGTTGGTTGGTTGGTTGGTTGGTTGGTTGGTTGGTTGGTTGGTTGGTTCCTTCCTTCCTTCCTTCCTTCCTTCCTTCCTTCCTTCCTTCATTCCTTCATTCATTCATTCCTTCATTCCTTCATTTTGTGGGAAACAGGTATTTTAATTCACAACATGGCAGATTCCATGAAAGACTAAAGGTCTAATTTTAAATGTGAAAAGGTTCTGGGTTATTTTGTCCATAATGGACAGATTCTGAACCTCAACATAATAGAGATTCCCATCACCCACTACCCTATACTACGTTTCTAACGTTAACAGTACTCAAACGCTAAGGCAGTAAACTATTTGACGGCCACTGAGCAGAAAGTCCTACCAGTGTAGTAGCATAGGATCGTGCTGCTTATGCAAGAGTTGCCAACGTGCAACCAGAGATCTTTATGGACCAGCCCCACCCTCTGCTTGCCAACAGCAATGTAGCAACAAACAGTGCAAGCCCTAATTCCTTTGCTGATGGGCAATTGAAAGTTCAGTGCAATCCTGGCCTAACAGATTAACTTGATGACACTACTTTCTTAATAATCACCTTTTATTGTTTTGAAGCCCCACCTGGGAAAATAACATCCTTATCCAGTGAAATCTACTGACAGTTTGGGGAAAGCAACTGTAATTGGAGGTAGGACACACTCATGTGGATGGATGTACTCAGCACAATGGCTGAAATCCTGTGGTTTAGCGTAGTAAGTTACACTAGAGTAAGTCCACTGAATCAGTAGGACTGGATGGGTCAAATTCTCCATAAATTCAGTTGATTCAAAGGGGCCTACTCTAGTTGCAACTTATATCCTAAAGTATGTCACAACTAGAGTAGGCTCATTTGAATAAACATTACTTACAGAGCAGCTGACTCATCAAATCCTCACTGATACAGTGCGCCTACTCTGGTGCAAGCTACTCTGGTGGGCAACAGGATTTCCTTCTATGCATGCTAAGTTTTGGAAGCAACAATATAAATATGGCAAATTTAGGGTATACAAAGGCAATCTAGACTAACAGTTTTCTCGGTTTAAAGCTAGGGATTTATACCAATACACAGAACCAATATCTGTATTTTAAAATGAAGCTGTAATGGTGAAAATGTACTTACTCTATTGCAAGATAAATGTCCACATCTGTAAATCTTTACCTTCTTCTTAGAGTTGTTTTGATCACGTGGCTAGTCTACGCCCTGCTTAAAGCTGTGATTTAGAATATTGAATTAATGTGACATCTTATATAAATACAAAATCTGAAAAACTGCAAATAATATCTCCAGACATTAGTGTAAAAATATAAATGTCATGTCAAGATATGCTACTGGAAAAACTGGGTTAGTTTAGGCTGGGATTTTAATAGAAATGTATTTTCTTTAATCTAACATGAAAAATATGTTTTCCCATTCCTTTATGCTAATTTGACATTTATTAATGTGTACAGAAATAAACCTATATTTGGCTCAATGCAGAAAATATTAAAATTATGACAACAGAATTTAGTGATAAATTGGTATTTTCTGCAGTGAAAAACGAGATGCAAAATCAGCCTGTCATTTCTACTAGTCATTGTTGGGATTAAACAATCCTGCAGTTTTCTGGTTTAGTGAGTGCATGGAAGGGTGGTGGGTTAAAAGAAAACAAAAACCTGCCCAAGACAAGAAGCAGATTATAGCTGGCAGGCTTACACTACTCCATTTACTGCAGTGTCAGCATTCATGCTGCACTTGGACTCTGCGTAACACTTATTTTACCATATAGTTCAGATCTGCTTGGTCTGGCCTCATCTGCATTTGCTTGGCTCGGTGAACCATTCAGTTCAATTACAGTATATTATGCATGAGGTAATTGTTTAACTTTAAAATTAGTATCCACAAGGGAAATGGGGGGGAGTTTGACACAGAACAGAAAAAAGTCATCCCTGGAAAGCTTGAGGTGGCCCTTCTGGAAGAGAGGATGGGCAATTTAGGTCCTCCAGTACAGGAATCAAGGGCCTAAATCCAACTGCTAGTGCCAGCTAGAGTAAAACCACTGAATCACCAGCGGAATGGTAAATCAACAGTTATGTAAATTCCACTGATTCTGGGGATCTACTCCAGTTGAGACTAGTAATTGAATTTTGACCAAATGCTCCTAAAAGAAAAAGATAAGTGAAACAAATCGGAGCCCATCAGCTGACAGACAGTCCCCTATACACACATGCATACATTTCTTGGGGAAAGGCAGTGTGAGACAGAGGGCGAGAGGGATACCCCACTCACTGGAGAGCCGTCCCTCCTCAACAACAAAACTAAGGAAGTGGACCCCAAACCCGTACCAGAACCTACAGTGGAACCTCAGCAGGAGACAGTGATAGAGGAGCTGACAGAAGACATACAGAAAGTGATGATAGGGGAGGTTCAAGGAGAAAAGGCGGGAAGAGAGAGAAAAAGAAGGGTAGAGTTGGAAGCAGGGACGGGGGAAGTAGAGAGGAGGGAAGACCAGTTACCGCCCGGTTGGGAATGGGTGTGGATGCAGGATCCCTGGACTGGATTATGGGAGAGATTAAGAGTGCCAAAAGAGGAGGCAGATTGTAGGAGAAGAGCGGAGATTCCCCCTAGACCCTCTTATTCGGGGGAAACAGAGGCGAGGGAGTGGAGAAGGAGATTGAGAGAGGAAAAGGAATGAGTAGAGAGAGAAAGGAGAGAAAGATTGGAATGGAGAGTAAGGGAGATGAAGAGAAAGAGCTACAGGGAGGACCCTGGGAGAATCGAGACCCCGATGGACGGATCCTGTGGGATGATGATCTGGATGAGGAGACCGTGCCCCTGCTGGAAGGCACGATGAGGCAGGCCGTAAAGGACTGGGTCCCTGCTGACCTCCCGGGACCATGGGACAACAGTTATAGAAACCCGTTCCTGTTTGACGAATGGAAGCCCCTTCCGGACCCGTTGGCAGAAGGAGAAAGGACTCATAATCATGTTCCAGACACTTGTTTATTGTTTAACGCACCAATAAATCCCACACCTGTTTTGAAACAAAAAAGATCTACTGATTTCTTTGAATTGAATTTGGAGCCAAAAGTCGAACCCTCACAGGCAGGAACTAGATGGGAGGAGCCCAACTTGATGTATCTTCAGGAGGCTGGAGTTCATTAAGAGAAGCCAGGTAGCCGATCCCTGAAGTAAAGCTCCACCCTTGTGGAGCTTTATTGCAGCAGTCAATCCAAAACTAACTGTAAAGTAATTTTGTGACAATGCTGGAATCACACAGGGCTCCTTCAGATTGAGAGCACTCACTCCTCTAAATTGAAAATATGCTCCCCCACTATGTATATGGAGGAAAATACTGTTGAGAATAAGTCCACTGTTTATTCGCTTGTTTACATTTTTGAGCCAGTGAACAAATTCAGTGTGAATGTTGAAATCCCCCATAAGGAAAACAAAAAACAAAAAAACCTGGGGAAATCCAACACTGGTTAGCTCAGGAAGAGGATGGTTAGACAGCAGAATGGACCCCAATAGCATCTCTATATTGTCCTGACCCTACCCCACCCACAACTCCAGCAATGTGCAGTCAAATTGGGCAGACTGCTGAAGGTAGCAGCTGGATAGATCATTATTCATACAGATTGTGGCCATTCATTTTTGCTCCCTGCCTCCCTCCACCCAGCCCTGGCATGCGATATCATGGAATAATCTCTCAGGCAGAGATAGGTGAGATATCACATGTCTCCATGATACCAGGTCTCCATGATACAAGCCAAATAAGCATTTTCA
Organism: Intellagama lesueurii; assembly: GCA_037013535.1. NCBI lineage: Eukaryota > Metazoa > Chordata > Lepidosauria > Squamata > Agamidae > Intellagama > Intellagama lesueurii. The sequence goes on along the minus strand of JBAJHW010000004.1, from coordinate 170,625,236 downwards.
TCCAGAATCAAATCCTGCATCAGTGAAAGCTTCACAGCAACTGGTCTGGCATTAGAAAACAGGACTTTTAGGTCTAGCTTCACTGTCAGCATCCGTGGCTTCCTGAGTTAGATATCTTCCTGACCGAAGAGAAGGATACCCAGTAGCTTGCCAGCCTTTTTCTTCTTATGGCCTCATTGGAATCTCTCACCAATCTAGAGTTGTCAACATCACGGGGGCGGGGGGAGAGCATAGCTTTATCCCCTCAATTATCAATTTCTTCACATGATGTGGGACAAGTCCAAAGAGGAAGGCACTGCCTCACATGGAGATTCTCCACACTAGCAAGACCAAAAAATTTCCCAGATGCATGCCCTTGTGAGAATCTTCATGAGACCAGAACTTATCATTGATTGCGTGAGGGAATGGTGATGGAGGGGCTCCATATTCCCCTCTACAAATACTGAGAACACTGGATTGTACAAGACCTGATCAGGGCTTAAAATATCTCCCTGCCTTAATAGAACATCCCAAGAGTGTAAATGGAACCATCCTTAGAATGCTCAGTTGAAAAGCTCCAGGCAAAACAATTCTGCAGTTAATATCTCATATTATCTGCAATAAACACACTCATAAAAAATAAATAGTGAAATCCCCCCCCAAAAAAAAAAAAACCAACACAGAGACAAAAATGGTTAGGATGAAGCATCCTCAATGTCAAGGCCTCCCCAAAATGGGAGTGGAGATTAGGGACATTATAAAATACCAAAAAAATAGGGATCTAGATAACAAATTGGCACCACTTTAAGTATGCTAAATTTTACATACATATTGCAAATTTAAAATCGATTACTATCATTTAAAATCCCTGGAAAGCAAGCAAATTAACTTCCAATCCAAATCACGAACCACAGTAAATAGCACCATTACAAGTCTGATTGGACTGCCTGTTTCTGGAGAGATTGCTCAAAACTCCACCTATTTTGAGAGAGAGAGAGAGCGTTGTTGAAATAAGTTTAATATCAGTAGCTAATTAATTACATATAAGGAAGGCAATTATTTCACTATAGGGCCCTTGGTCTTGAACACTTTTGCTTGAGAAGGAGAGCCATTTGTTGCAATTCCATTTATTTCCAAACAAAAACACTTAAAGCACAATCTTATGAGGTCTATTCAGAAGTAAATCCGATTCAGTTCAGTGAGACATAGAGCCACAGTTAGGACAGAGTTGACTTAAGCAGCAACAGACATCTTTTGCAACTTCTCAAGATGCAAATTAGCTTGCTTTTGCTTAGTGATTGGTCATTGGAAGGGAACAATGGTCTCTATTTGCATGTTGATAGTGCAAGTAGCTGTGAAGAATGAATCTCTGCAGCAACGACATTTTGTCTCCTCCAAGTTCCTCCTAACTGGAAAACTGCCCATCTTGTCTCTTTTAGTCTTTACTTCCAGGTAAATATACATAGGATTTCAGCCAAAGGTTCACAGATTGAAATCAATTTCCTCAGTCATGCTGCATGGAAAAATCCCAATACATAATCAACTTCAGCTGATATTATACATGAGGAGAGAACAGATCAGTATCCTGAAGATTCGGGGGGTAGGGGCAGGGAGCAGGGGCAGAATCTAAATACATTGACACAACATGAACATTCTTGAGATCTCCTTAAATTGTCACTCTCGATTCCTCTTCTCAGGATGTAAAACAGACATTTATTGAAACATGACAGCATATTCCATATGTCACTGCTGTGGGCAAAAAAAGAACAAGCACTGAATTTGTTTGGACGGTTAACCCTTCCATAGCTCTCGGGCTCAACAAACCAATCAGGCAAAATACACCATGTACTAAAACCTCACTGTCAGCCCATTTCAAGGTTTAACCTTCGCCACACAGAGCGTGTTCAAAGGCATCTTGGACACTTGTAACGTGCTAAGTTAAAGCCCTTAACTGACTTCTGTTACTCTAGTTGAAAAATGCTCAGAAGCCCCAGCCAACAAAGTAACTTTTTGAAGCTCAGAAGAAAGATCACCCAACATATCATGTTACTATGCGGGTGGGGGGAGAACCCCATATACATCCCTGTCGCCAGCTTTTCTTGTTAGGTGGGGTTGCCTCATTTCGTGGTGGGGTGTTTGGGGAGGGAGGTGCATAACACCAGGCAACCTTTCTCCTATTGCTAGGGAGGATGTGAGGGTCAGGCTAGGGCAAGGGAAATCCAGTATGACCTTCCTCTTTACCTACAGAATGTGACTACGTTGGGAAAAAAATGCAAGAAATGCTATAAATTTGGGGTGGGCTGATTCACATTTTTTTTTCTGTTGATCAAATGACACAAAGGGAAATGTGACTCAGTCCAGAGTCCCACAACCCCAAAATCTGTAGGTTTTTCCTTCCCTCCACTGCTGAGGCTTCTACTAAAAAAAGAAAAAGAAAAAGGGATAAATTTTACATCAGTTCCGGCATGTGATCGATTGAACTTACGCAGAAAAGTCTCCGTTCCAGCACACCCTCAGGAACAGTGAGAAAAACCCGTTGGCAAGACTCTTTCTTTCTTTCTTTCTTTCTTCAGTTAAGGATGAGGCAAAGCCTCTTTTGAAAAATGTTGGTAAGACTTTCCATTCCTTTCCTTTTTTTTTTTTTCTTTTTTTTTACATCTAAGCACAAGCAAAGAGTCTCTCGGGAAGACTCTTTTTACAGCTTAAAAATTACTTGCAAATCTGGCACAAATAGTTCGGTGCCAGCGCTGATGTGGCAGGGCACTTAACTTCCCCCCTCCCAAAAAAGCTATTGAGAAGAGGAAATGAGGAGAAATAAGGAAACTGTTACAGCTTGTTAAGGCAATTCCTTTTAATCGTGCCTCCTACAGAGCTTCAACAGAGTTGCAAACAAGCGGCAAATAAGGCTTTTTTCCTGTCTCCCTGTGTGGCCACTTAAATCAAACAGACCCAAATTCCCTGGTGTGACTTCACAGTGAGTTAATGCAAGTGAATTTGAATTTTCCCCACTTTGTAGTCACACCTAGAGTGTTAACTTAACTTATGTAAAAGTCAAGGTATCAGAAAAATCAGGAACTAAGTGAATAAGTTTCTTATTGTTATTGTTTCATGAGAAAAAAAGAATCCTATTGGTTACAAGGTTCTATTATGTAAATAACACATATCAATCATTCTTATACATATATACATGTATACATGTTAAGCTGCACAATTATATTTTCTAACAGCACTAATCAATTGTTTCTTTCATCCCGTGAATTCAAAGAGAATCCTGCCTCTCTTTAGTCACTTAGTGGCAGTTGTTTGTTTGCAGCTGATCTGTTCAGTTGGCTGCTAAGTATATAGGCAATAAAGAAAGCAGCATGCACAAGTCTGTAATTTCAAGTAATTGTAAGTAAACAAATATTTTTTATTCTTTCTTCTACAAACGTCTCAGAGTGAGTTACTGAAACCTTAAGTGCCAGTTAATAAGAAAGGGGTGGACTCTGGGGAACTTGTAGCTCTTCTTCTCTGTGAGTCTCTGTACTTCCACTGTATAGCACAAGGAATTTTACTAGAATTTCAAAACTTTGCAACACTTCTTTATTGCTATCTGTGTAGAAAATGTACCTACAACTAAAACTGAAAAACAGTGCAAATGGAAGTTCAATGAATAGAATTTAATTCCACCTCATAATAGAGTTCTAATCTTTAATGCTTCAAGGGTCATGAATTGCCTGGTTCTCACCTGCCCCAGATCACTTCATGACAAATCTGCCTGTCAATGTCTGGCATGTTATACTTTAAAAAGACAATTTCCCACAAAAATCCAGGGGGATGCATCTTAAGGGATGCACTCATTTGTCCCACCTGACTACAGAGCTGTCCAGAGATATGGCACACCAAATGAAAAACACCTGCCATTTTGCCATTTCATTTCGGGAGGAGGAGAGACACAGAAGGAACCTCCCCAAAGAATCTGAAAACATCCAGGTGTCCCTTGAGTAACGACCATGCTCTGCCAGCCAGTCATTCCACTCTAGAAGCACCAACATAAGGCAACTCATTGTACAAAGACCACTGGAGATCATCAAGTGACCATCAACCATGAAAGGGCCCTCATTAGGGCTGAAGTTAATAATAATCTCTATTAATATAGAGGGTTTGTCAACACCAAAAGAGCTACTGCGCCAGATCTGCCAAACACATGATTGTGGCATACTTCATATTAAAGAAAGCTATCAACAATGTCCCAAAATGTCTGGCACAAGATTTACATCTGAGAGATCTCACAGACAGTACAAAGTGCTACATTAGTCAAGCTTGACCTCCAAATATTGCCGTCTACTGCTTCAGAATAGAATAATATAGAGATAATAACTGTGGGGCTCAGTAATTGCACTGTATCCTCTGTTTATGAACCACATACTGCAACTTTTTCCTTTCCTGACAATATTTATAAACAAAAGATACATTCTACAGTCACAGGAGTGCTTGATGATAATGATAGAGAAGCAATGCTAAAATGGGGGAAAATCTTCAGCAATAGCTCTTATTCAGAATAATAAACCTTTTCACTTTCCAACAGCAGAAGATGGCAAAGTGGCTACAACCAAGACATGGCATTTGTTTGTGATACTATAGCCCAACGGTGCATGAAATCAGTTTGTATCCCGATTCCAGTATAGAGCTCCAGCCCACAATGTGCCACCTTAAAGCAGCAGTGCAACCATTAACAGTACAATTCCACAGGAAATATATTTTTTAAAAAAAAGCCAATTGGCAGATGTTTAGTACAACATTGGATGGAATTATATTGAATATTTGTCCTTTCCCAGAGGCTTATGACCAGCTAGACAAAGTGGTGAAAAGATCATTCTGCTTTCTATAGCCTGAGGATGCAGGGCAAAATCCTGTTCTGGAACTATGCAGGTACAACTTGCCTTTGTACCTGCAGTAATGATTACAGCTCTGAGGCAGAAGTGCTAACCAGGAAGCATTTCCACCATCACAGTATGCCATTCCTTGTTGCCAGGCACAAGATCAGGCACATTTACACAGATGTGACTTTATGTTACACCTTTGTGAACAGGGGAATCTAACCTACATAGGTCTCCTGAATCCTAGGCCATTGCTATAAGCACTTCACCACACTGAGTACCCTCTCTCAACCTAGTCCATCTCAATGTTTTGTTGTGATAAGAAAACGGAAGGGGCCCATTTACACTGCTTTGACTTTCTTGGACATTGGCAGGTGCAATACTGTCTAAGAGGCAAATATTCCAGCAAATTTCATCCAAATCTGGAAGACAGAAAAATGTTATAGCAATGTTTTATTTATCCAGTGATAGTCAATGGGAAGCACAAAACTTCTAACTTTCAAATTTCGGCTCAGGTTCAGGACTCAGACTAAAATAGATAGTTGCTAGGTGAGAGGTTCCAGAAACTGTACTCAGGAAAGTAAATTTTCCAAGTTCTCAAGTAGGCAATACGAACCTATACAAATGGCCTGATCTGATATGAGGCTGTTATACTACATAATATTTTTTTAAAAAGACATTGAAAGTAGTGAATAAGGGTACCTATTTATTTATTACACTCTCAAACCACAAATAAGATAAAGACGGAGATCCTGTGGCATAACTTCAACCTGCAGAAGGGTGAGGATGTCACTGGAAGGGACGAATTTTTGGTACAGGCAGAAGAAAGGCAATTTTGACAACGCCCAGCACACGCTAGCCAGCCCATCCTTTAGCTAGCAGCACAACAACATGCAAACTCTCTGATCAACTCTCTTATGCTGGGTGCAATATTGTTGGCTATTGTTCCCAAACCCCCTATGCTAGCCAAGGTGTTTGGGGAACTGAAGTTGCATGATGCCCTTTTGCCTTTCTTCTGCCTGTGCTATTTGAAGTGCAAACCTCCTCTGAAAGGGCTGTAGTATTTTCAGGCCCTGTGCAGCAAGCAGCACATTGCAGTTGTCCTTAAGAAATGAAGGTGGCCCCAGTACAAAAAGAATTTACTGCTAGGTACCATTTTCCACAGGTTGAATTAGGATAGTGTCCTGTACAGAATGATAAATGGCTGCCAAGTAATAAGTATAAATCATCATATCCTTTCTCAGCAAATGCTTACAAGAACCCAGTCTCCACTCTCCACAGACATATGCCATGGCTTTTATGAGGTGCCAGTTATCATAGGCAAGCGAGAGGAAGAAGATGTGACATCTTAATGCTCTTGCCCTTCAGACCCTTGTAAGGAGAGAGAAAGAGCAAAGGGAAAAACCCTTTATCCTCCAGAGAAAGACCCCCTGATTTGGATTTAGCTTGTGATCCCAGGGTAAATGGAATACATTTAGCAATTTCATTTGAATTATGGCTGGTTGGTAATCTGCATTAGTGCACTCTTCTTAAGAGCAGCAATGCTGAACAAGGAAGGAGCCTTTAAGAAGAGTCTGTACTCAGATCTGATGAGAGGTCAGTTCTGGAGACCGCCAGCAAGGACTGAGGAGGAAGAATGTGAACGTTAAAATGGCTGGTCCCAAACAGCATTAATACTTTTGACTGTTCCTCGCTCGAAACTTTTGAACTTGCTGGGTACATATTGAAAGTGTGCTTGGCTTCTTCTGAGCAGTGCTTGGAAAGTTACATTTAAGAACATAATGTCTTGTTATACCTCAAAGGCTATCAAGTTTTATTCTGCATCAGATTTTGTTTATTACTGCATTACTGATGAAGTATGCTGCAGTCCACGGAAGCATATCCCAAGTAAAAATTACAAGCCTTTAAGGTGCTACAAGGCTGCTAGTTGCTTTTAGTGCAACCGACTAAAGATAACTATTTTCTCTTTGTCCCTCGAATTGTTAAGAGCAAGAAATATAACATCTGAAACTCAGAACATCATCCTACCATTGCCCTGTTACAAATTGCCTCAGCATGTTATTATATAGAACTATAGAACTATATAGAACCAAGGGTCATTAAGTGCAACCCTGCTGAAACAAGAAATCCACAGCTGAACATCCCTTAACACATGGTCGTCTATCCTCTGACTGTCTATCCTCCTATTTAAAAAAATCTCCAATGAAAAGAGTTCACTGCCTTCCCATAAATATTTAGTATGAAACTGATATTTAATTCAACATTTCATTCTCTTTCCATATGTCTGATGAAGTGAACGTGTCCACGAAAGCTCACATTAAACTATAATAGTTAGTCTTTAAGGTGCCACATGTTTTTGTCTTGTTTTGTTTTGTTTCTTTGGATTTTCAAAACAATCAATTCCACTGTCAAAGAGCTTATATTTTCAGGAGATTCTTCCTAATGTTTAGTCAAAATCTCCTTTTATGTAATTTGAATCCATCAGTTTAGGTCCTTCCTTCAGGAGTTACAGAATATAAGCTTGCTTCAGAAAGCCCTTCAGATATTTAAAGGTGTTATTGGCTATCACATCAGCTCCCAATCTTCAGTTCTCCAAAATAAGTACACACAAACATCCTTCATTCATTCTTCACAGGGCTTGGCTTTCGGACTTTTTATCATCTTGGTTGCCCTCCCATAAACACATTCAACCAAAGCAGAATGGAGTGATACTATTACTTCTGCTGATCTGTACAATTTTTTCCCTGCCACCTCATGGTTTTGACCCATGTTTAGCTTGTGGTTTTTTAAAAGATTCCTAGACCTTTTTCATGTGCATTGATGATGTGCCTGATGTCACTTATCCTACATTTGTGTATCTGACATCTCCTGCCTAAATGCAGAACTTCACATTTTACCCTGTTGAAACTTGATTATTATTGATTATTATGGCCCAGTTTTCCAATGTGTTAAGATCATCTTGAATCTTGATTTTGCTGTCTCTCAGTTTGGTGCTATTTGCTCATTTGATCTGCACCCCTCTGGATCTTCATCCAAGTCACTATTAAAGATGTTAAATTACACTGGACTCAAAACAGAACCCTGCAACATCCTACTTGCCACTTCTGTCAAGGATGAGGAAAGACTGAAAGAATTGGGTATGTTTAGCCTTGAGAAAAGAAGACAGAAGGGTGATATGATAACACTTTTCAAATACTTGAAAGGCTGTCATACAGAGGAGAGGCAGGATCTGTTCTCGATCATTCCAGAGTGCAGGACACGCAACTATGGGTTCAAGTTACAGGAAGCTAGTTTTCAAATGAATATCAGGAAAAACTTCCTAACTGTTAGAGTAGTAGTGGAACCAATTACCTCGAGAGGTGGTGAGTGCTACAATACTGGATGCATTCAAGAGAGACAGCCACCTGGCAGATATCCTTTGATTTGTATTCCTGCATCAAGCAGGGCGTTGGACTTGATGGCCTTATAGGCCCCTTCCAACTTCACTATTCTATGATGAAAAAACACTGGTGAGTACAGTCCATCAACCAGCTACGGATTATTAACAGTAGCATTTTCTACTCCAGCTTGGTCCCATAAACATCATATGGGATCTTATTGAAAGCCTCATAAAAATCAAGACACACTGCACTCACAGGATCCCCATCATCTACTGAGCTGGTGACTTCAGCCACGAAATATAGTAAGATTAGCCTGGCATGCCTTGTTGGGTTTTTTTGTTTTTTAAAAACCCATGTTGTCTCAGTAATCAACACATTGTTCTACAAGTGCACATAGATGAATAGTTTTTTGTCTGTTCTGGAATATAGTTTCATTCTGCTAAAAAGTAATGTTGCAAGATTTGCTTCTAGGGTATAGCTTAAACCTTCTGAGATCCAATGCAGCTTGCAGACCCAAACAGAAACGTATTTCCATTCGGATCAAAAGATGCACCCAACAAGTTCAGCAGCACCAAACTGAGGTTGCAACAGGGAGAGTCTCCCTGATGTCTGCTAAATGCTGAACTCCCTTGTCAGATCATGGTGTTCCAGATGGAGTTTGTTATTTCAGGTAGGGAATAAAATCTTTATTTTTTTTCTGCTGCAAAATTATGCAGGGAATAGATCTATGTGGATCTGTCTCTGTATTTAATGCATCATATGAATTGCTCCTAAAGTTATGCTTACATGCTTCACATCTTGTTTATACGTGACTGACATTAGGGTATAAAGGAAGGACCTTTCCCTCCACCTCAAGAGAGGGCCTAAACTATAATTCCAGATTATTTCTGCCTCTCCCAAGTGGCTGCAGAATTCATGGAACCAAGGGAAACCTCAGAACAAAGCTGCTGCTGTTTTCTTTCCCTGTGACTCACTCAGCACATAATCCACTGCAGAGTGAAGAGTATGCTATTCCCCACCCCCACCCCCGGCTTTGGAAAGGACGATTATGACTATGATTACCAAGAGGTCTCTGAGAAGTGTAAAAAATCATGATGATTAGCTTCCAGCAGCGCCCCCCTGCCTTTGCAAAAGAGCCCTGAGTAAAATGAAAGCTTGTCCACTGCTGTTCATTAAGGGAAGAATTCAAATCCAGCATCATGCTGGGCAAGCGCATCTAAAACAAATACCTGTGACAAAAGCTTCCTGCTGAGCAGCTGTATATATATCAGGTAAAGGGTTTCCCTGTACACAAAACACCAGCATACAGTTAAGGTCCATTCTGAGGCCAGTTTTTAATGGTAGAGGCTCTTGGCATGTTTGATAGTTTTATAACAATAGCAGCAGACGCCTCTGATAGAGCAGCTGCAGAAAGCCAAATGCCAAAGGAAATAACAATTTAGCCTGTGATCCTTTAGGGTGGAAATCCTTGTGCTGAGACAGATGCGGAATTGTTTCTGTTTGAAGAGGAAGACAAAACATACTGCTCAGGTCTTATTAATTTCGCTCAAAAATATCAGCAAAGCCAACAGGCCACACGACTTTCCACTGCTTCTGGAAGGCTCTGCTAGCCAGGGAACTGCAAGCTACAGTTCTCTTCTCCCTTAGTTGAAAAGGGAGTTGACTTGCTCCAGTTCTTTCCTGGCCTTCCTTCAAGGGTCTCAGAGGGTAATTTCGCACATGGGTTTACCGCCAAGCATACACTGTACTCCATACACAGCGGTTGCCCATTGCTGCTCTCTCAAAAACAGACCTGAGTAATAACAGGTTCAGTTGGCAACCCTGTAAGTGGGATCCATGTGATTTTTCAACTAGTCTTTTTTCATTTAGGAGTACATATTGAACATCTTAGAAATTTGCCTAAATCTGCAGTATGGGAAGCTGCCCTTACACTGGCATTTTAACCTCACAATTTAGGAGGCTCCCGGAAGATGGTTAGAACTGCACATGGAACAGCATCAGTAAGCTTGTGGACAAGACCAGTTCAGAGCAGAAGGAAGTGATGGCAATTTGTTTTTGTTCTTTTCATGTAAAAAGCACCAGGTGTAACCAGAAAAAAAGTATATTGGCAATTTCTGGGGTGAAAGTGTGTTAATCTGTTGCAGCAAAAACAGCAAGCGATCTCATGGCACCTTTAAGAGGAACAAGTTTTATTTGTGATAAGCCTTTGTGGAGTCTCACTCACTTATTTAGATGCAAATGTATCAGACAAAGGGATTGCTGATAGTAGACCTCATGCATGGTGCTGCATTATATTACATTGTTCCTTCATTGTATGTTAGCTCTGTGGTGAGACCATCAACTCAGCTGTGCAAGAACAGTGGGTACATTCCCTTTGGTTTGGGATTATCAGAAAAAGGACTGAAAATATAGACAGCCAACAGGATAATACATTTATATACTGGAGATCATTGGTGATCTATTGTAGATCAACATTTGGAAAATAATAATAGTAATAATCTTAGAACTGCTATAAATTAAAGCACCAGCACATATCACAGATAGACTGAACCAGTTGGGAGGGAGAAGTGGTAAAAACACATTGAGTCCATCATAAAAAAAAAAAAATCAAAAGCCCAGACCATGGGGTCACGAAGAGTCAGACACGACTTAACGACTAAACAACAACAACAAAGCAAATGTAGCAGGACCACATCTACTGCACATAAAAATGCCTGTTTGTGATGATCATGTTCACGGAAAGTGTTTCCAATCAAGGCAAACTGTCTGAAGAGAATGACATTCAAATCTACAGGTGACGTCCTCAGTAGAACACTCATAAGAATGATGATGACAATGGGGTGCGTGTGCTTGATAAACTCCCTGATGTTGTCTGGACTTACAAGTCTACACTACAAATTAATGGCTGTCTCATGTGTTCTATGTATGAAGCACCTATGAATATAGATGGCCGGCTTCAAGAAGTTCAGCCACCTCCATTTGCCTCTAATTCTGACTGGTCTGCTTACAGGCCCTTGGAAGAACAGAAGAGTACAAATGCTATGCATGTGTGTGAGCTTGTTGCTCCCTAGTGGCCACATGAAAGAAGTTCTAAGTGGAAGTGCTCTGGGTGGTTTCTTAGAACTGGAGCCAAAAGCTCTCATTCTCGGCACTTTTCAACATCAAAGAGACAAATCTGTAATTATCTTGGTCATTAAATCCAGCACCAAGTTCCTTCCATTGTAAAAGCAACCATAAATGCTATGCAGCTTCTCAGAGTTTCTTGAGAAGAGTGGTGTAGTTGAATAGATTGACAGACTAGGACTCAGAAGACCTGACCTCAAATCCCCACTAATCCATGAAAAGTCGGGGGGGACGGGGACGACTGAAACAACCACTCATTAAATATCTCACATACCTTGAATACTTTATTAAGATCATCATAATTTAGATGCAGCTGATAGCACATAACAATGCAACAACAGAATTTGTTAGTCGGTTGCAGGAAAACCAACCAATCCTGTGGCAAATTCAGGTTAGTAAATTGTATTTGGCATAAGCTGTTATGGATTGTGGCCTAAGTCTTCAGATGCAGGGAATGTCACCTCAGTAGACAAGACGTTCACACCAGGATGGGAAGGCTGGAAGATGAAATATAATGGAAATGCAAGAGGTCTGGCATTCTGGTGGTCAACCATTGGTGGAAGAGAGAGATTACAATGATGGTTGAGTGTCTTGTTAAGTGACTTAAACAAAGGTTGTCAAGCAAGAGTAGTATGTGGCAACAGTCACAATACTGCATCCTCAGCATCTGTAGCCTGTCATTCTTAAATCTTATGTGTCTGTATTGGCAATTGCAAATATAGGTTCTTCTGGTTCATTAGCCAGAGTTCAATTCTATGCATGTCCACTCAGAAGTAAGCCTTTTGAAGTTTAATGTGATTTATTTCCAGATAAGGGTGTATATAGAGATAGTCTGTGTGGTGTAATGGATAGTGTGACAGATTAGGACTCAGGAAGCACAAATATCTCCTTAAATATCACACTTACAACTTATAGGGACACTATAAGTAGGTTCTGACTTGATGGCATGTAACAACAATAAGTATGCATAGGAACGGAGCCCCAATTAGTACATGTACATTAGATTCAGTGCAGTGTTGTGCAAGCAGCCTCACACACACTCAGGTGATTCAACTTTTTCTTTGCCTCCCCCTCCTCCTACAAGCCTCCTCTGTCCTCACCCTCTAAATACACTCCAGAGGGTCCCTGGATTTGAGAGGATTGGGATCCTTTGAAGCTGGGATTCCATTCCATCCACAGGAGACACCAGATGTACTTAATGCAAACAATCTATTGTTATGAACTGCGGTATACCAGGTAAATGATGTCTCTGTTTTGCTCCTGGAGAGAGAAACATGGCGTAGTAGATAGAGTGTTGGATTTAGATTCATGGTGACCTTGGGTCAGTCTCACTCTTTTTTACACAACTGTGAGGATAAAATGGAGCCAGGGTAACTCCACTATTTGCTGCCCTTGAGCTCTTTCCATCACACAGAAGAGAAATAAAATATATTTTTTCTTCTTTGCTATTCATTTTCTGTTGTAAAGGAGAAGATGGAAATGTGTTCAATATGAAATGTATATTCCTCCCCGTAAACCATGTCACATTAATATGGCCACCCTGCCGAATATTTACAGGACCGTCTTTTAATGTGCGCGCCTCCTCTTACATCTTTTCCCATTACTCTGGTCTAGACTGATAACTAATTTCATTCATTTGTGCATTTCTGATGCCTGTTTGTTATATACATTTCTTGCCTAAAGCAAAGCTTACTCATGAATTCATCGAGAGCTTCATACACTTCTGATACATTTCCATGCTAATCACACAAAGCGTTCACTTCCTAGTCCAGGAAAAAGAATCTCAAATTACATATTTAAAGAGACGTCTCAGCTCAGGGAGAATGAAAATCTCCCATTACCTTTAAAGGAGACCAGCACCACAGCTAACAGCTACAACCAGCTTCATCACATTATTAGTATTCAAGGCTACCCTTTGAACTCACATCCTTTTACCTACAGGGATCACAGTATGACCTTCTCAGGTCATGGGCAGGGAAGGCTTTTTGTTTGTTGGTTTCATTTTACTGCCAATAGAAACAGTCTTCCTGTTGATAACACCTAGTATGAAATTGGATTTCTCAATGCCCTGGTGAAACATTGAAAAGGAATCATCATTTAACCTCCACTATTCACTGGTATTAAACAGACAATATTGTTTCTCCATAACTCAGACTTTTAAATATATTGGCTTAAGCATAAAACACTTTGCTTAGATTTAACTAGATGATAATTGCACATGTCTGCTAGAAACTGAAACGAAATGTGTTCACTTTTTGAGAAACCAATGGCAAATCCATTACAATCAGGGGCAAATCTGCCCCTTTTTGCTCACAAAATCTTTAACAGGAAAATAAGTATTTGCAACATCCTATAACAGTCAGCCTATGTTTGAGATCTATTATTTTCAACAAGCAATTTTTTATTTCACATACAATCACAATTTTGTCACTTAATGCTGGCAGTCAATTGTAACTGCAACCCTGTTTTTTGTGGTGCTCAAATCACAGCTGTTTCGATCAGCTGGGCTAGCCTCAAATCATGAAAAAGAAATGAAGCCATTTACATTTATCAGTACAAGGTTGTGATGCAAACCATTTTGTGAATACTCAGATTCACATTGTCTCCTTCAGAGCACCTCTGGTTGGTTTATTGTATTTGAACACTCCAAATTCCCACCATGCAATTCACAGAATAGCTGTCCCCATAACATAATTCTGTGTTCTCTGCAACAAAGGGGAAATATTGGCTGCAGCTTTAACTGTAGGGTCATAAGAGTTCCCCTTCCTCATCCCCTCCAAAAGAGCTCCAGTATCTTCAATGCACAACAACAACAACAATAAAATGCCATCTAATCAGTTCTGATTTATGGAGACCCTTTCCAGGGTTTTCTAGGTATCAAGTACTCACAAGTGGTTTACTGTTCCCTTCTCATGAGGGCATGCTGGGACTGTGCAGCTTGCCCAAGCTTGCCTCTTGGAATGGGGAACTGCATCTCCACAGCCTCAACTCACTGAGCTTTGCAGCCAGACATTAAGCCTGTCCACATTGGAACATAGTTACGGTATCTGATTCTCTGATAGCACTCGTCTGCTTGTGTTTCTACTTGAAATGATCCATCTTTCCCCTTTAAGAGCTGGCCCATATATTTCTGGCACAGGACTAGGGCATGCAGTCTTTCTGGGATGATTCAATGAGATGCAAAATAGCTCGTTGTTCTACCAAGAGTTAAAATAGATTACACTGAATATAGGGACCTTTTAAGCACCAGCCGTATTGCCCCAAATTTCACAGTGTGGACAGGCCTAGGGTTGCCTGGATTTTAGGCATGCTATCAAGTGTCCACCTCTCCTCTGGAGAAGAATCATGTCTCTAGCCCTTGTACTGTCTGAGCTAGAAGGGAAAATATGCGGTCATTGTTTCACCCAACTGTTCCTTGCCCAAGGAGCATTTCCGTATGTTTAGCTAATGGTGGTCATCTCCTGTTCCTCTGTAGATGAGGCAATTTGAGGAAAGCCTGCTACTAGCTTACTGGAGGACAAATAAGGTAGTTTTGCCGAGTTATCTGTAAACATAGGAAGGAATGGAATCCTAGGAACAAACGTCGGAGGGATGTGGAACAAAACAAAACAAAATAAAAATACCTGTATGAAACAGGAGCAAAAGTTAATGTACATTAGTACATTTTAGTATTTAAAATGCTATGGACTCTGCCCTGCCTACTTTCTTGGACTAGAACTCCCAGAATCCCCCACAGCCATGCTATCTAAGAGATTACGGATGCTGTAGTCCTTCACAAAGTAACTTTTCCAAGCACTTTGGGGGCTCTCATTCTGTCAAGTATTGGCAGTGTAGAAAGGATTTATACTGAGGAAAATTGGAAGGAAAATGTCTGGGGGGGGGAGTTATTTTTAGGAAGGGGGAACATTCCTGCAACCCTGGCTTTAATATTTAATATTTCTGTCACAAAGAAGCCTCTTTCGAAATTTCCAGAGATATTGGCAAGTCTTTGGGTCTCAGTCCCAAGTCTGAGTCTTGTACTAAGTCCTAAGCCCCAAGTTTGAGTCCCTATTAAAACCAAGCTTTTTCCCCTCAAAAAAAGGGAGTGGTGGATGGGTTCGGAGCCACAAGTTGAGTCCGAGTCATTGGAAAAAAAAACTTTTGTCGAATCTGAATCAAGTCACTGGTGTGACTTAAGTCCAACTCAACAGGAAGTCCCACGACTCTATTCCCCATCCCTTGAAATTTCCAGGGGGAAACCTGTGTTTGTCATGGCAAAAAGCAACAAAGAATCTTATGGCCCCTTAAAGACTAGCAAGTTTTATTTGTCTTAAACCTCCTTGCAATCACTTCCATCAGACATACAAACCATTGCCTCTTTGATTACATGCAGTTTTGGTTGGGAAAGTGTAGCCAGTCCAGGGGGTGGAGCATGGAAAGGCAAGAAGTACCAGTGTTGATCATTACTTTAAATGTGATCAGTAACAAATAATAATTGTCTAGTAATTGAGTCAATTACTACAAGGTGCCTGTGGCTGCAAACAAGCCCAAATCATTACCCCTCCACCACCGTGCTTGACAGTTGGTATGAAGTGTTTGTGCTGATATGCTGTGTTTGGTTTTCACCAAACATGGCACTGTGCATTATGGCCAAACATGTCCACTTTGGTTTCGACTGTCCAAAACTGTACCCTCTGCAGCTGGAGAAAAAAAAACTTGTTCCATCTTTCACACAATAGCCCTTCAAATATTTGAATGTGGCCATCATGTCTCTTCTCAGTTTTCTCTAGGCTAAACATGATCAACATCAATAAGAGAGTTCCATGGCCAAGTAATCCATTTGAACCCAGATCTCCTGGTTCAACGCTAACCACTATGTTACTCTAATGTTTTTACTACCTTTAGCATTTGTGTTTGACATATATGTGTAAATATCTGTCTACTGAGACTATGCATTTGCAGAAGTCCACAAAAGATTCCCAAACAGGAACGATGTCTTCTACCGGTGAAATCATACCAAACCATTAACATCAAATGCTGCACTAGGAATCAATGCAGGCTGTTCTCTTGACTGGGGCAGAGATGTGTGAATGGATCCACTTTGGAATAATTCATTTGAAAGCTAATTTTGACATTGGAGGAGAAGGTTGTCTCCATATAAATTCATATAAATCCACATATTGGTGCGTTTTGGATGTGTACTTGATGAAGCCATTTTGGAAATGGGCATGACTGAGTAGAGTAAGTGAATTACTGGAAATGCTGACTCCACCACCATAACAGGAGCTGGATGAAAGCAGCTGGTCCAGGGATTATTCAATGGAGCAACACAGCTGTTGCTTGAAAATGTACTTTATGCCATGCTATGCAGCACTTCCTCTTGCAATTGACCTAAGAAGTCTGACCAAATAGATATTCCATGGCCTCACAGGGCCAGACAAATTTCTCATGTTGACTTAAGTAAGTCCCACTGAGTTCAATATGGCTTATCAAGTGTGCTTAAATATGCTTAGTCTTGTATCCTCTCAAATACTTAATAGTTCTTCAACTATAATCCAACAGCACTGATGCAAGTGTTGTACTTTTGCTGTTCCCTCTGGATTGCTCAAGCAAGTATCTATACATCTGTGCGACTTCAGACTCGTGGGTTAGCTTATAGGCTGCCAGTAATGAAGACAAAGCATGGCATAAGAATTTCTTGGAGAAGAATAAGAATCAGCTGACGCCTGCCAAATGATATTTTATCATTGCTATCCATACCACTGAACTGGAAGAGCACTATCTTATGGCATGCAAAAAATCCCAACGTGATTAGCAGGCTATCACTACAACTATGAGAAGGACCATTCTAGACCAAACTAAAGACCTACCTACTCTAGTGCTATGTTTCATACAGTGATCAACCAGAAACCTGTGGAAACCCACAAGCTGAACATGACCTGCATGTGTGTGTATTCTGTGCCATCAAGTCAGAACTGACTTATAGCAATCCTAATAGGGTTTTCAAGATAAATGAGATATTTTAGGAGTGCTTTTACCAGTTCCACTCCCCCAGTGAGTTTCCTGGGCTGAGTGGTGATTTGAAACCTCCAGTCTGTCACTCTGTCCATTACACTCCATTGAGAATCTGAGCTTTAGGAATCAGACTAATTAGAAAAGAAATTAACACATTTTCTGTACATTTCATTTTACATTATTTATCCTTCTTTTCTGATCTCAGCTACCAGCATAACTTCCATAGGGTGCCCATTCATTCCAACAGAAATTAGCAACTAGTAAATACATAGAAATATTACCCACCCAATGAAGTTTTGATGCTGGGGATAGGGAGTATCAAATATTATTAATAAATAAACCAAGCAGTGTGTAGATTTCAGCTGCTTCTGCTGAAACAAATTGGGAAATCACACATCTGAGTGCAATGCTCAAAACAGAATATTGGTATGACATGAAAGAATTTTAAAACAATGTCTCCTAGTCATGGTGGCTATATATTATTTCCAGAATCATGTACAATGTGCATGATTTGTATTGCTGGGCAGCATAAGGAAGAAAAGCATTGTTCTCATCTCCTACTGGTGCACTTTGAACAAGCATCTGGTTGGCCACAGCGGGAAGAGAAAGCTGGACCAGACAGGATTTGGTCTGATCCACCATAGCTAATTTTATGTTCTCAAATAACAGATTTACCTAAAGGAATTAATTTGCTATGTTATTCTCTCTTTTTGTAATATTCTGAGAATCTATAAATATGCCAGCATACATTCTGATCAGATGTATGCCAGAGTAATCTCTCTAGTGTCAGTAAGAATCTTTTGAATTTACACCACTAGCTTTTCTTGTATTTAGCTTTAATTTAAAAATAAATGAATTTTCCAGAACACTGGCGTATTGACCTTACATGTTATCCAAATAGAAATTTTTAATGAAACAAGTATAACACAAGAGTACATTTATAATAGATATGCAAATATTGGTCTTTTCTTAAAGGTCTCTCTATCTACTCACGTGGGGCTTGCCTGCCATACGTGAGAGGTGAATCTAGTGTGCATTTATTAAAGTGACAAAGGAAAAGGAAAGAGTTCATATCTACAGTCAGAACATCAATTAGATTTTTAGAAGTAAGAAACAAATTAGAGGATGATTCTGTTTCTGAGCTCTCTGTCAAAGAGCTATCACAAATTGATCTGTCTCCTCACCTTCTTAACTCCTGCTTTCATTTCTTTACTTATTCCTAAGAAAGGCCCAGAGAGCCAATGTAGTGCAGTGGATGGAATATCAGACTAGAACTCATGAGATCTGGGTTCAAATCCCTCTTGGGCCATAGAAACTCACTGGGAGTGGAGGCAATGGCTAACAACTTCCTAAACATCCTCAAGTCATCCTTAGAGTATATAAAGTTATTTTTTAAAATAAATTCATTATCTTATGAACTGGTTTGGCACAACCAGAGAATTGTTATTATTCTTCCATTCACAAAAGCAAGCTGTTGCATTGTGCGTTATTAATAGGCTTCATTGTCATTACCAAAGGGCCAGAAAAATGGAAGAAAAATTTCCTCAGCTACCTCTAGTAGCCAATTCTGTTATTATACCTTGAAAACAGCTTTAATATTGCAAGAGAAGGAAACAAAATGGTACTTTCTTTGCCCCTGAGGGTTGATAATACAATGGTATAAAACTTGAAAAATTCCCATGAAAATAATTAAAAATATGTTAAGATGCTCTTAAAAAGTAATCGTAACTAGAAAATGTTGCATCTTATCACCCAAAAATAGCTAACTACTCGTTGCATTGCTTTTGAATGGCTACTTAGTTATGAACTTGTTGCCTCAAGCAGCAACTCGTTAAAAGTAACTGTATAATAAGTTACTTCCAAGTTCTGGTCATTCTGTCCAAGCCCCTGCCAAAAACCACATAGAAGGTGTCTGATTGTGGGACAGGGACTCTTGTAATGACAGGATATTATCAGAACTTACATTTTCCAGTGATAATATAATCTTAAATATTTTATTTTATTTTATCTTATTTTATTGGAGCATGATGATGGCTTGTATCCTGTTGTGTCATTCTGCCTGTGTACTGGGAGCAATGCACTATGCAATAGGAGTGACCAGCAGTAATAAATAGCAAATTAAATATTTTCTCTCTTTTTCCCATTTTGGAGTGCCTGCAACACAGGCACAATGATACAAAGTCCCCCAAAGTGGGAAAAGGAATTCTTTAATTAGTGGCAATTTGCCACTGCCTGTGACATCACTCCCATTGAGCAAGCAGAGCTACAAGACAGGATACTGGACAATGAATCTGGCCATTTTGTCCATAACCAGGGATAAGCTTCAGTCCTCCAAAATCCCTCTCTTCTTTTCCTTCTATTTTATCTCTACAGCAGCTCTCTTTTGTATTGATAACAAACACAGAAAATAGTTTTCTGATCCAAATGATATCACTGTGCGTTTCTGAAAGTTCAGGGCCCAAGGGCTAATACACATTACCATCTTGCTTCTGATGGCTCCATTTTTCTGTTGCCCAAGAGGTCTCAAACATCAGCCTAAACATCTTATCTCACTAGATGCTTATACTGACTGCTTCTTCTTTTTCTTTTCTCCAGCATATCACTGCTTTGCCCTCTATCAAACTTGGTGTCTTTTTTAAGCCGCTGCACTGACTGATACTTCTTGTAGAGAAAATGTGCAGCCTCTAGGCCAGCATCCAGATTTCAGCCTGATTGCATATCTGACAGGTTTGTTACCGTTTAAAACATTACATTTTATGGAAACTGGTTACTGGCCTAAGAGTTACCAGTAGTTCCTCTTCCAATTTTTGTAATGGTTAGCAAGATTTTGATGCTAGCCTTGATCTATGTGGTGGGGAGATAACATGAAAAAAAGCAGTTATTTAACTGTTTCTTTTACTTACCGCAAGCAGAATTCTGCACAGAATAATATTTAGCTGCATTAATCACATGACCTGCTGGAGAGTGTCATTATAGGAGAGTTCAGTGGAAACTAACATGAGCAGCTTTGAGTTCCATGAGGAAAAGATAGGATAAAAATTATACATGATGATTACGTATCTTAGTCATAGGCGGAAGCAGAGTAAGGCTGGTCCTTCTGGTGACCATTTTGACATCTCATTCCTGTACTCTAGGAATCGTATGAGTGTTATTTCAAGAGCCCTTGTGTATAGCAATGTGTTGACTGTTTACTGTATCTTCTGGGATGAAAACTAACCAATCAACCCATTCCAACTGTGTCTCCTTCAATGCTTAAATTTCCATGACAGACTAGATGAGGCATTGGCAGACCGCTGCCATGCCTGAGAAGGACAGGTTCTTGGCAGTCCTTATCTCAGCATCCAGTTGCACTACAGCTGCTTCTGAGGTGTGTTTTTTTTCAGAAACTAATCAAATATGAAAGTGAGAACCAGTGCCTGAGTTTGCTGTGTCTTCTTTTTGTTATCTCCTCTCTCCTTTTTTCCCTTTTAAGTCATGTCTTTTAGAATGTAATCCTGAAATGAGGGACTATCAAATTTGCGGAGATGAACATATCTCCACTTCACTACTGCTTCTATTTTAAAAAAAGAATTCCACCTACAGTATGTTTCCTTCCCATGCTTCTTTTGTGCTGGGTTGTGAGATGTCGAGTTTTCTTCCCACAGGGAAATATGTGCACATTTTTACACATTTTTACACATTTTCCTAATGTGTACATTATACATTTCTCCACATGGACTAGACTGTGTATATTTTTCCAGTTGTGTACATGTTAGCCATTCAGTCATTTCGAAACATGTACATAATTTGGTACATACTTGATTCCTTGGAAACACCATATAAGCTTTGCAAAAGTGCAAGTACTTGAGTGCGGTGCAGTTTAAGACTCCAGAGGTACCAAAAAAAAAAAAAAAAACCCACTTCCTCTGATATTTGAATTGAATTCTTTGCCATTCCCAGCCTTATTACTTCTTTCTGAAAGCTGCTCTGGAAGCTGTTTCCTGCTGAGATGTGACTTTAAAATGCTTTAAATAAATAGGTAATACACTTTCCAGTCCATTTCATCAAATCTGCAACATCCCTATAAGGTCAGTCCTTGTAGTGGGATGAGCAGTGGAGAATATTGGTTTCTGCAATTATTCAGAAGCAGAGACTTACTTCCCCACACACCATACAGTTGTTTAATATCTGACTAAAGGTGGGTTGTGGCATTCTGTGTCAGAAAAGCAGAGATTCAGAATACCATTTTTGTGCTGAGTTTAAATTTTTATTGAGAAAAAAACCTCTCCCTTTCAAGAGAGCCCAAACAGAGAATGTTCAGTCTGAGTAGCATGTGAGAGTGTGTGTGTGTTCATTCACAGGTGCACAAGCAACTAACCTTGGGAATATTAGGATTTATATTTTAAATGGAACAGTTTGTTTTGAGATTTTATGGTAGTTTCTGCCAAAAAGAACCCAGGCTCTATGTACCTGAAAGCAAGCACAACCTGTTATCAGATCAGGTTTAGTTCCTCCATTAGAGAGTGAGCTTGCTGGAAAGGAGCAAGGTCAAGTGAGAAAGCTCCGATTTATTTCACGTGCACTTTTGATATTCCAGTAAAAAATTATTTTGTGAACTGATCTAGAGTCCTCATCTGGAAGTGCAGCAAAATCCATGTCATGCTAATCAAATGCATGTCAGGTCTGCCTACATTCTCAAATTTATATTCCAGTGACACCTATTTCTATAGACCTCTTCTTGGTGCTTAAATGCATAGAATCCAGACATGGTACAGAACATTATTTTTAAAAAATTAACTTATGGTATTTATGTAAATTTAGTGTTTGTACGTATTGACAGCCAATGTAGTGTAGTGGACAGTTCAGGACACCTGGGTTCAAATCCTGGCTTGCCCATGGAAACTCAGAGAAGCATGACCATGGCTTGTAAACAACTCCTTGAACATCTTACATACGTTGAAAATGCTGTATGTGTCATGTAGGTTGCAAGCAATCCGATGACACATCACAACAAACTTAATGATCATACAAAGACCCTAGCTTTAGATGGTATATTTTTAAAATAATAATTGTGTGCTATCAAGTCAGTTCCATCTTATGATGATCTTTTTCAAGGTTTTCCAGGTAGCAAAAACATATTGTATACAGTTATGTGAAAAAGAAAGTACATCCTCTTTTAATTCTATGATTTTATATATCACAACATAATAAAAAAATCATCTGGTCCTTAGCAGGTCTGAACATTAGGTAAATACAACCTCAGATGAACAATAACACATGACATATTACACCGTGTCATGCTTTATTTTACAAAAATAAAGTCCAAGTTGTACTTCTAAGTACACCCTTGCTGGTTTGGAGCATTGAGGTGTGTGTTAACACAATGACAAGGAGGAAATGCATCAGCAATGATTATAGAGAAGCAATTGTTGCTGCCCATCACTCTAGGAAGGGTTATATGACTATTTCCAAACAATTTAAAGTCCATTATTCCAGAGTTAGGAAGATTATTCAAAAGTAGAAAACATTCAAGACAGTTGCCAACCTTCCCAGGAGTAGGATGTCCGAGCAAATTCATTCCAAGATTAGACTGTGCAATGCTCAGAGAAATTGCCAAAAAACCAAGAGTTACATCTCAGACTCTACAGGTCTCAGTTATCATGTTAAATATTAAATATTAATATTAAATATTAAGTTAATGACAGTACAATTAGAAACAGACTGAACAAGTATGGTTACCAGGAGAAAGCTTCTTCTCTCTAAAAAGAACATGGAAAGTTGCATCTGGAGAAAATCACAAGACTTCTGGAACAATGTCCTTTGGACAGACGAAACCAAAGTGGACATGTTTGGCCATAATACACAGTGCCACGTTTGGTAAAAACCAAACACAGCATATCAGCACAAACACCTCATACCAACTGTCAAGCACGGTGGTGGAGGGGTAACGATTTGGGCTTGTTTTGCAGCCACAGGCACCTTGTAGTAATTGAGTCAACCATGAATTCCTCTGTATACCAAAGTATTCTAGAGTCCAATGTTAGACCATCTGTCCAACAGTTAAAGCTTAGCCAAAATTGGGTCATGCAACAGGACAATGATCCCAAGCACACCAGCAAATCTACAACAGAATGGCTGGAAAATAAAAGAATCAAGGTATTGCAATGACCCAATCAAAGTCCAGTTCAATCCAACTGAAAAACTGTGGCAGGATCTTAAGCAAGCTATGCATAAACAAATGCCTGCAAAACTCGATGAACTGAAGCAACGTTGTAAAGAAGAGTGGGCCAAAATTCCTCCACAATGATGTGAGAGACTGATAATGTCATACAAAAAATGATTACTTCACATTATTACTGCTAAAGGTGATTCTACAAGCTATTGGATGATAAGGTGTACTTAGTTTTTCACACATGGCTTCTCCACTTTAGCTTTATTTTTGTTAAATAAATCATGGCATGGTGTAATTTGTCATGTGTTGTTGTTCATCTGAGGTTGTATTTACCTGATTTTCAGACCTGCTAAGGACCAGATGATTTTATTATGTCCTGATTGGAGATGTATCAGGACTAGAGATGGGGGTATTCCTATATGAATACAAATAACCCCGCACAGCTGGACTTAACGAGGGTCCAGCTCCTGGGGCTGGACCATCCACTCATGCGTCCACCAGCAGTGGTGGCCCCACTCATGCTTCCAATCACTCCCGGAATGCCACTGTCTTCCCTCTGGGCTAGCCACTCCAGGCAGGTGGAAGGAGGATGACCCTCGTTAAGTCCAGCTGTGCAGGGATATTCATATTCGTATACAAATACGAATGCCCCCATCTCTAGTCCTGATACATAAAACCATAGAGGGTGTACTTTCTTTTTCATATGACTGTATGTGGTTCATCATTCCCTTCTTCTGTGGGCACCTTGGGACTGTGCAGCTTGCCCAAGGCCACACAGTCTGGCTTTTCTTGCAGGGGGAATAGTAGGTAATCAAACTCCCAACTTCCGGCTATGTAGCCAGATATCTAAACCACTGAGGTATCCAGACAGCTAGCTGGTGACATACATGACTTCAAATTATGGTAAGCCAAATCTGTTGGGCTTTGAGGGCAATTTCTTGCTCATTCTGCTGAATAGAATCCTGTATTTCTGTTCCTTATTTCTGAAGTGACAGCAACTCTATTTATAACCACCCATGCACATTTATAACTTCTAATCCTTAGAGCTTTCTCCTTCCTGTTTATTTTTATTATGTACTTGTAAGAACTGAGTGTCCATCCATTATTTTCTTTTTGAGAAAGAAGAGCCAGTCCTTAAAACATGAAAGACCAGAGTCAAGGAATTCAGGACTTCTGCTTGTCAAACAGCAGTCTCCAGCACTTCATGGTCAACCCCAATGACGTGCTAATCATTGAAAGGTCAACTTTCAAACCAGCATGCCCAACCCCTTGTATATGCTAAGGTTTAGATCCTGGCTATGGAACTGGAAACCAGTTTTATCACTTAACTTAAGATTCCAGTATAATTCTGTCACACCATGCTGTGGAATGTGTCACCTTTTAACCCCCATTATCACTAGTTTGACAGACATTTTTTTCCTATAAATATCTGGTGGATTTCTGACTTTAAAATGAAAGATTTTAGTTTCCCACAAACCAGCTTAGATTGAGACAGTAGATGGAATTTAATTTGTTTAAGTAATTGTACCCTTTAGAGTCCTTTTGGCTGGCCCAAGTTATTTAAAGCAGATTGTCCTTTACCCGGTCTTCTCTGCAAAAATCTAAAGGGGTGATTCCTACTGTCTCCCTGGCTAATTTAAGTTTAAATGAACTATCCCTGCTGCACAATCCCATTCATGTTTAGTCAGAAGTAAATTCCAGTATGTTGAATGGGGCTTACTCCCAAGTACATGTGCCAAAGGTAGAGGCTCCCAGACAAGATGGCCTAAGGCCAGCTGAGCTGACAGTAGACCAGCTGAAGCTATGGAGAATTCAAGCCACTCCCAGCCTACACATGTTGGAAATTTCTTATCCTCCCCTACATCTGTCCCAGCATTAGGTCTATGACCCTGGGCTGAAGGAGATTTTGGTCTAATGTAACTCAGCTCCTCGCTTGCCCCATTCCACCTCTGCCTCTTTCTTGGCTCTTCTGCTGGCAAATTATAGCCAGCAGGCCTGTTTCACCAGCAAATCACTCTGTTGGTAGCTCTCCAGGATCAGCCATCAAAACATAGTTCTGCCAGCAGAAGGGCATTTTTGCCAGCAACGAAGTTTTGTGCCTAACCTAACCAGTAAGTGTTTGAGCCCAGAGTGCATTGCCTAGGTTTCCTTTTCTTTACTACCTACAATAATGGTATCTGTAGGATGTGTACTCTTCCAAGGACCCACTGGGTTTGAGGAAAACACAAGTGGGCTCAGAAGGCAGCACAGTACACAAATGCCTATACCAAAATACCAATCCCAACAATAGGAAGGAGCCATATTTCTTGGCAGCCATACTTCCTCCAAGCTGTTGTATACTATGATAGGGGAGGAGCAAAACCAGCTGGTCTTCCTCCCTTTTCTTCATGCAGGAAAGGAGGAGAAGCAGCAAGGCCTGGACTTTGAGGAAACAGAAATAAGCGTTTACCACAATTGAAAAAAGCTGGGGGTGGGGTGGGAGGAAGCAGCATGGCTAGTAGAAACATTGGCTGAAAACAGCTTAGAAAAATGGTCTACACATTTAAAAGCTTTGGGGGGGGGATTCCTTCTTACTCCTGTGAATGAACTGTCTTAGGCCTGATATTAAAAATGAATGAATGTTCTGCATAACCCTGAGTGTTGCTACTTTTATTTCACAATTCTCAAGTTTTCACTATGAATTGATATGAAGACATTTTGCACAGACAGGTGCAGTCTCAGCTTGAATCAATCATTCCATAATTACGAACCTGTCAAAATGAGGTAAAATATGTTCTGGAACTTACTGGATGCAAAACTAGGCAAGGAGGGGAGAAGTATGAAACAGCAGAGTCTATGGACCTTCAACATGCAAGATGGAAGGGCCAAAGTGACATTTGATTACGGATTACAATCACTTAGCAGGTGAGTCCTCACAATGTTTTTGCAAGTCATGAAATGAGCTGAAGTAATGCATATTATTGTTTGCTAATGACAAACGGTTCTCAGTCTGTGTTAGCGGTGAGGCAAGGAGTGGGACCATTTGACCCAGGTCTGAAGCTCAAGAAGGCTTCCAGTTGGGGTTGCTGTTCAGTGGCAAATTTGTGCAGTAGAACAAAATAAGCAGTGGAAGATGATTTTTGAGGACAAGGGGATTGCCACCTAATCTGGCTCAAACTACCTCCAGTCACTCCATTGCCCGCCCAGCCCGGAATAAAGAGACAAGACATGTAACATGGGGTTAACTGAGCCACAATTTTATTAACTTTTAACTTTAATTCCCCTTTCACAAGGGGGCCTACCATAGTGCAAATTCTGGTCTGTGCCCAAAGTCTATCAAGACATTCTCTTTAGTGAATTCCTATTCCTCAAGCGTGCTGTCCTACCATACAACACGCCCTCGGGCATAATGTAACCGGAGTACCCTGCTTCCCCTCCCCTCAGCTAACTTCTGCTACTTCTAACCTGAGAGGAGGGGTGCTCGGAGCCCCCTGATTGCCCCATTTTGAACTCACCTGAACCTCTTCCTTTTGCACTACCTGCCATTATGGCCTATTTAATTACCAACATCTTATTAATGCACCACCGCTGCCCTCGCTAGTAAGAATGGAATGGGAGAAAAACCACTCACACCTAAGGCCAATTCAGGTGTAAGTCAAAAATTCCCATCTGGCCCCGAAGCGACCAGCTAATCTCATTCTAACTATATAGGGTGGGCAGGTGGGTCAAACGTGCAGGCCAAAGAGGGCGACGATGGGCTAGGAAGCCTTTATTAAGGCTTCTGTTCCCACCTGCTCGCCCATGTCTCACGATGCTGCGTCCACTCCGAACAGGTGGGCAAAGCAGCCCCGCCTCGGCATCTCCGTGCCTCGAGGAGCAGCCATTCCTGGTTACCTTCTCACCTACACCCTAAAATTTTCCATTCAGTCCTCAATGAAATCGATCAACCCTTTGTATTAGATGAATCTGATGATGGGAGGATGGATCTAGGGGTGAAGAGCCTCAACATCTGAAAGCTGCCCAGGCTTCCTTGGGTTCCAAAATGGAGGTTGCACAGCATGCAGAAGTTCCGTTGTGGGAACATGGACTGCATATCTGGCCATGGATTTTGGAATGTGTCTGTTTCATCTGCCCCCCTCCCTCTGTCATGCCCAGTCTGATGAAGACCACACTACTCCACCACCCCTCTTACTCTGAGGAAAAGATCAAGAACAGGCCAAAGAAGGAAACCCCCCAGGATGTGTAATGGAAACAGTTTGGCTGGAGAAAGTAAATGATTAAGATCTGAGGATGAAAAGCACCATATGACACAAAAAGGGCCAAGGGGGAACAGAGCCTCAAAAGTCCCCTAACTTATTACACGTCATTATGTTTCATAAATAAAATTTGCTTCTTCTGTGGCAATTTGAAACCAACATTTTTTACAGCAGTTACAAGCAGTACTACATTATAAAGTAAGATTGGAAATACAGTGGCTGAAATCTAATAGTAAGTCATAACTAGAGTCAGCCCATTGAATCAATGGAATTTATGGAGAAGTTGTCTCACTAAATCCACACTGATTCAGTGGGCCAACTCTAGTTGTGACTCACTAGTGGATTTCAACCTGTGGGTATAAATATTGGCTTCGAAAGTTATTTTTGAACTACAACTTCCAGAATCCCCCAACCAACATAGGCTTCCAGTTCTAAGAGTAACAAAAAGTAACTTTTGCAATCTCTGACAAAAGCTTTATGTTAAAATCCTCAACCAACTTATTAGTATACATCCTACTGAAAGTATTCATACTGTACCTCTTTCAATTTCAATCTGGTGTTCACTTTGGGGTTGCTTTAATTAATATTCTTATATAATTTTGCAAAAAAATTATTAGTTCTCACACTACCGTTACTTTATCTAGGGTTTTTTTTTCTTAAAAAAGGCACGCTTCTTAAGGTGTTTTCAAAAATTGTTTATATCTTTAATAACTGGACTTTGTTTTATTGTATTCCTTGTTTACAATGTTGGTTGTGTGTTTTGTTTTTTTTTAACTATAAACCAGGTTGGGAAGCCTGTAGGGTTTCAGAGCCATTTTTCAGATTTATCACCAAATGGCAAATTAATTTTCATTTTTTACAAAAATTTTGATAGCAAAACAGCTAAATAGCTGTTTTCAGAGGTCATAGTGATCAATTTGCTGTACTTCAAATAACCTTTTCTCTCTCATTTTAATGTATTGTTTATACTATAAGTTGTTAATATGGATTTATTTAGATTTTCAATTTCGTTAAAGGTTTTATAAACTTTAAGATGAACTGTGGCTTCTCTATTGCTTATGTAGCCCTATGAACTATTTGGTTCACACCAATGTGGGGGAAAATCTTAGGAAGGGGCAATGATTAAAATTTTCAGTTTCAAAGGTGGGGGGGGCAGAAGTTATTCCCCTGGAGGAATAACTATATAATATAATATAATATAATATAATATAATATAGGCTCTTATCATCTTGATTTAGGTAACAGAAATTCAACATGGTGTGCTGGATGAGCACTGGAAGGGTGGACCCATGTAGTGGACTTGTATCTGTGTGGATTTGTATCTGATTTTGTGTTTTATTTTAAGGCTTTAAAAATAATACACCTGGAGCGATTTTCTTTGCTATTTTCTCCTACCTGTTTGCTCAATTAAGATTATTAAAATACAACATGGGCATTATTTTGGACAAAATTTAAAATCATAAGCTATCTTTGATAACTAACTAGTTAATTATCTAACTAACTAATTTGAACAGTAGGTAAATATTTTTAAAGCTGCAAATGAGACTGGAAAGCTGCTATGGAGTCACATAAGCAATAGAGAAATTACAGTTTACAGTAGCAATTCTGTCCCGTAAAAAAAAAAAAATCAGGAAAGCCTTGTTTTGGGGGCCACATGTGACCATCTGCTACACTTTGCCCACTCTGTAGTAAACCATTCTGAAATAACATATACAGTAAGCTATGGTAGCTAATTATGCAAAGCAAATATATCAATGCCTCTAATTATACTAAAGGAAAAGTTTCACTGAATGAGCTCCTGTGTTGTTGTATATTATTCAAATGCTCAATTACACATTTCTTAAGTAGTTTTTGACTTTGACCTCTATATAATATTTGTGTGTGTGCTACTCCATCTTGGAAAATGCCACCTACTGTATATTTTTATGTCTACCAGTTTGATGAATGTCAGACATCTGATAGCATATATACAATGCATACTGCAAGTACCCTCACTGGTAATCTCTCATGGGCTTCAATATACTCTGGTAAATGCACTGGTTGCTATCTATCATAGTTTTATTGTTCGACCTTAAATATTTTTCTCTTTTTTAAATGAGACAAAAGATCAGTCAATTATTATATTTTTAAGTCAATGATAGAGAAGGAGCTTCTCTGATCTCACTGGATGTGTGTCTTTTTGCCATAGCCATGATTGATGGGGTGGGGGGGAGGGGTAACACTCCGTCATGTCATCTGGCAGCAGAGCAATTTCATATTTAAATGAATGCATAGAAGAATAGTGGTTTCTAATTCTTAAATAGTGTGGGTTATGTAATTCATAAAATAGTTTGTTGGATTTCAAGCAAATTGTTATCTTAGTGCCTAGAAAATACAAATAATATGATTAATTCTCACTTCATGTGTCACCCCTAATCTTGTATAAAAATAAAAACAAGATTAAATTTCCATTCCTCTCTGCACAAATCCTATTTTGTATCCCTCTTTATGTGTTAGGCTGTTCTCCTGAGGCTGTTTCCCACCTGAAGAGTAACTCAGTCATAGACTGTTCAGGGAAGAATCGTACAAAGAAATCCTGATTGGTTTCCATCAGTCATACGCTGTAGGAGAAAAGTAGAGTAGATGAACTCCTGCAGACTATACCCTTGAGTTTCCCTGTTCCAAATAAGCTTCTTCTTCTTCTTTTTTCACCTCACTTTAGGAACAGTCAGACATACCATCGTTTCGCTCTTTTTCATTTTCTTACCATGCCACATCTAAGCAGCAGTCAACAATCCGGCCAAGTTTTTTACTCTTCCTGTGAATCCAAAGTCTTCACCGTTTTGAATAGTTTGATCCAGTTCTGCCTGAAGGGTGTTTTTTCTTTTCTTTTGCACTAACATTAAAATGATATTTCTGGCTTTTTTTTGATACATCTGTGTTACAGATTATCGGTATGCATGCATGTATGTATTTTTACCCCACCTTTCTCCTTAAAAAGGACCCAAGGTGGCTTGAATCAGTGAAAGATAATATCTGAAGCTGAAAACAATAAGTATATAATGATGGTTTACATCATTAAAAGACAATATTTAAAGCTATGAACAATGAGTATAAAGAGGCAATTTACATCATAAGACAGTATTAAAGCTAAATCAATAAGTATGCAAATATTTAAAAAGAACAAACAAATACCACTCTGAGAGATGGGAAACAATATACTAAATCACAAGTTACAGTATTAAAATATGATTAAATATATACCAATATTTTAAAAGTCATTCATTAAAACCAATTGAAAATCCATTGAAAACATATCACAAAATGAGAGAGCGAACATTCACTTCTCATGTTTCCAAAAGGCTGTCTTTGCCTGCCGAATTGAGAAAAGGCCATCCTTGAAAATCTCAAAGGGAAGAGAAATTACATGATTGTGTGTGTTTTTTTGTGTGTACATGTACACATGCACAGGCACACACACTCACACAGAGCCAGTGTGCTATAATGGACAGAGTGTCAGACTAAGGAGAACTGGGTTCAAATCCCAGCTGAGCTGCGCAAACTTACCAGGGGTGGTGAATATAATTAACCACTCTTTGAACATGTCACATATTTCAAAAACACTACTAAGGTTACCATAAATCAGAAGCTACTTTAAAACATGTAACAGTAACAACAACTGGAATATATGTGGCATTAACATTATTCTTAACAGGCTTGTTGAAACCACATTTAGTGCATTTCTAGGTGACTTACAGATAGACGGAGCAAAACTTCAAACTGTTCCTTTGGACAGGGTAAGAAGCATTCCCTTTCAAAAAGGTTGTTGATCAGGAAATCCTGACTGGATTAGAAGAGCAGTGCCATTAAAGCTAGACATCAGGGCCTGGGCCTGAGAGCTTAGCGCATGATGAGCACTAGAGACAGAAACACACAAACATAATGTCCTTCAGAACAATATGGAGGTGCCATGGGGAAATCAGGAGAGCTCCTCCCCTTCTCCTTCCACCAGGAGTAGAATCTCATGAGCAGAATTCCGCTTGTGGGATATCTGGATCCTAGCCATTGATGTTTAGGGCTTCACCACCCACCCACCCCGCTTGAGCTATGAAGAATCAGCAATGAGATCTCTTGTT
Organism: Intellagama lesueurii; assembly: GCA_037013535.1. Classification (NCBI taxonomy): domain Eukaryota; kingdom Metazoa; phylum Chordata; class Lepidosauria; order Squamata; family Agamidae; genus Intellagama; species Intellagama lesueurii. The sequence goes on along the minus strand of JBAJHW010000004.1, from coordinate 170,593,400 downwards.
TCTTGTGCATCACTTTCTAAACTTATGCTCCCATAAGAAATAGAATAAAGATCTCTTCTATAAGACACTTAACAAGAGCTCTTGTGACCAGGAATTGATTTTGGGAAATGCTTCATGAGACTAGCAACCCAGAAGGCAGGACCCCTGTTGACGGCACCTCTCTCCTGAGCCAGAAGAATGTATGACATCAAGCTCACCTGTTGAGAAGTCATAATCATCTAAAAAGAGATGGTGGAGGAGGAAGAACCCAGGAAAGAACATAGAATGGAGGAACAGGGAAAGGAGAGGAGGTAAAGGCAGCCCTTAGAGGAAGAGAAGGGAAATGGTGAGAAGGATATAAAAAGAGGGGGGAAATGCGAGAAGAGAGTCAGAGAAGGGAAAAGACAAATCACAGGAGGGAGAGGTCTGGACACAGCAGAACAGGTGGCCAAAGCCAACTTAATGGAGATAGAACTGCTGGAGGAAATTAAACACCTCAAAGAGAGGGAGGAGGTAGTTAAGAAAGACCCTTGGACCAGGGAACTGATATTGTTTTGAATTCCTAAGGTAGAGGCAGAAAGGATAAGGTCAACTCAACCTCCCTCCCAAACCTTCTTACTGAGGAGAACAAGAGAGAAGGCACCGAGCCCAGGAAGCTAATTCTTGAGAGAAGAATGAGGGGGTAGTAGTATCCTGGCCTAAGACACAAGAGCGGGGCTGCCAAATTCACCATACCCCAGGAAGTTCAGCAGGGAAGAGAGGGGAGTTGACCATAGTTGTTCACTGGGGTTGTATAAGCCATTTGCATCACTCCCTGCCTGACATAAGTGAAGAGAATGCAGTAACCCAAGGGAAACTGGGGGACTCAAAATTGAATTTCACTAAGGTTAAGAAGGTATCCCAGGACAGATCAACCAGAGAGTTACATAAAGAGAAGCATGTTGATGGACATTTGGTGTTGCAAGTTGACAGTGTTAAGAGTTCAGAAAGTTGTTAAATAAAAGCTGTTGTTTTGCATACTACTGTCTCTTGCCTCATGGAGGTAAATATCGGCAAAGAAGACCTTGCCAACATGGTGGCTGGAGGAGGGAATCACCCATCAGCACCTCTGTTGTTGAACAGACAGATGAAGCATGGTTCAAGCTATAAGCAGACAAAGAAGAGTAGAGAATCTAAATGGAGAGGGCTTTTCAAGGCAAAGGGGTGCTTTCTAACAACTAATTGTCACTTCTGTTAGTGGGTAATAACAATGATCAATCAATCAGCTGAACAGGGAAGGACAAGAAAAGGGAATAAGAAAATCAGTATGCAATAGATACAAGAGAAGAGAAGGTGGTGATGGTGGTGGCAGCAAGCGGCACACTGTGAATGCTGTACTGTAGATATTAGTGATAGAGAAAAGGTTTTTTACTGGAGCTTCTAGTTCAGGGGAAGCCATGGTTGAGAAGAACAGTGTCCACAGTTGTAGTACTGCTGAGAGAGGATGGTAGGCATTTAGGGGCCACCCACCATTCCCATTCAGCAGCCGAAGAGAACACAGGCAGGTTCCTACTGGCAGTTGTCATTGCTGTGGCCCGAATAATGTGGGCATACTGCCAACGGATGGAAGTGTCCAGTGCAACTTGTTATTCTATCTTTGACCTGTGCCAGATGGGGCTTGCCCTGGCATTGCCGAGCAGGGCACATAGCGAGCAGGGCTGAAATGGCACTTTTTCTGACAAGCCCATAGACAGTACTGAGCTAGATAGGCCAAGAGGCTGACTCAGTATAAGCTTCAGTCGTAAATGCTGCAAGGCAACAGTCTGTGCCAGCGACATTGGGTACGAACAAGCTAATGGAATTATCCGAAGCTCAGCAATTTCTTCTGGAAATAGTTATAAGGCTATTGATAGAAGGTGTCATCCTTTGTTATAAATGGAGATGTTGACCTTTTTAACACCTCGAATACGCCACTGTTGTTGAAACTCATCCAATAATCTAGCAGTTCCTAATAACTGTCCATAAATAGCACCTTTACAGAAAATGCGTCCTTCATAAACTCAAAATAATGAATATGTATTTTCATTTCTTCTTCCCATCTCCCATCTGCAGAGAACATATGCCACACAGAGCCATTCCAAAAGATCAGAACAAGGTCTAAAGTACACACGCTATAAAATATGCAGCTCATATCCTTGCACAGAAAATCACATTCCTAAATAGGTGGGGGAAGACAGAGAAAGAGCCACTTGGCTGTTAATGAGGGTTTAATTAATTGCCAGCTTGGCTCAGTCATTGAAGACTCTCACCTCTGGCCTAGAATGTCATGGTTTCTGGGCCTACATTGGGCTCTAAACTCGTTGCCAGTGCTGACACTGCAGCATGCTATTAGAGGTCCCGATCTTCATATAACAGGTTTTATCTCTGAAGGGTCTTCTGGTCCCCAATGGCAGTTCCAGCTGGTAGATGAAATGGTGCTGGCTGGCACTTTCCAGGCAGCACACAAATAGAGCCAGGCTCTTGGAAAAACCTGCGCAGAGTTAATCAACCAGGTTCTAAAAGGAGCTACTGTTGTGTGCCAAGGCAGTGTATCAGGGTGCAAGGGAGGTGGACGGCATGGCATATTCTGTTTGATCTATTTGAAGGTTCAGGTCTGTGGATCAGCCATGAGGTCTCACTGGGCAGCATCTAAAGGAGCCAGTGGATCTCAAAGCTGATTTGTATGTTATACGTTGACCAGAATAGGCATTAAAAACCCACACAAAAGAGCATGAAAGCAGTGAAGAAAAGAAAATGCTACAACAGCTTCCATAAGGAGGAGTTTCCACATGCTCATTAAGGCCTGCTTGCAAAACTGCCACTGCATCTGCCCCATGTAACCTTCTGAGTTCTGAAAACATACAGATGTTGTAGTCAACACCTCATAATCAAAGGTGGATAGAAAGTTGTCTTCTACCTTGTGGGACCCTTGCTATATCTAGCCCAGTATGATCAAATCTGACTAGCAGTGACTCTTCAGGGTTTGGGGCAGGATTCTTTCTGAACTCTGTCTAGAGATCCTGATATTCCCTGGTTCTCTCTCAACCAAGAACTAACCAGCCTGCATCATTTTGAAAATCATACAATCATAGAAAAGTGAAGTTGGAAGGGGCCTACAAGGCCATCAAGTCCAACCCCCTGTTCAATGCAGGGATATGCATTGAGACAGTATTGGTGCAATCCAATAAGCTTGTCCAATATCTCTTAATTTACCCCCTGCCCAGGAATGATTGTCTGCAGGCTAATGTGTGTACTCTGACTGATATCTTATATGGTTGATCACATAGTTTACGCATGACTTTTACTATTACTTTTAATGTCTTGTTTGTGCAAAAACATTTACTTTTAATAATGGGAAACAGGAACCCTTCCAGGTGTGAGGAGATTCTGGGCAAGGTGACCTATGGAGATCACTGCCCTAGTCACCCTTCCTCCTCTCTCACCTGCCATGCTTTCTCCCTGTCATGGTTACTTTCCAACTTGTCACCACCATAGTTACACATTCTGGCCTCAAACACTCACCTGCCTGAGGGCCACACTCTTCCCTGAGGACAGGGTTTTCTGCTGCCATTATGAAGTGGGAAGTGGGAAGAAAACTATACTAGGTAATGTATCCTTCCTCCCATTTCCATTCAATTTAGCTCACTTTCAGAATTGATGTCACCCACCAGTGCTGCAGAGTGTGCCCTTCGCTTTTTCAGAGCTACCCCTTGGAGCTTCATGGCTTGATGTTTTCCACATGGAAGTCTCTGCAGAAAGATCAGCAGCAGGCTGGTTGACCACAAAAGATTCAGTCTTGGGTCAATGGGAACCAGCTATCCAGTGCACTTAATTTCGGCACCGCACCTCCACCCTGAGAGTAAAAGTAACAGAGACCCATTTCTGGCAGAAACCACTTAAAAAGACAGTTTCTAAAACTACAGTAATGACGACTGTATCAAAAGTCTTATTTAAAAATTATTTTAAAAGGTTTTCTTAGCAAGCATTTCAAACCTATTTTGCATTCCCTTTCTGGGACCATTCCTCTGCTTAACTTAGGATCCGTTCATCTATCCATGTCCAACTATCAGTGTAGCATTGAGGAATGATGCACATGGGCAAGTGAGCCACCATAGATTTATAATCACAAATATAACTATCATGTCACTTAGTGTCAACTTATATGTGGTATGTTCCTGGAGATAATTCACACATCCAGCCAGGAATAATCAAGTTAGAGGGGATTGGAAGAGATGTCTTCATGCATTCACCTGCCAGCAGCATGTCCAGGGAACCATTCATTGCAGAAGGGTACTGACATGCTAATATAAGAAAAAAGACATTTGTGAAAACCATGCTACTCACATCAATATGGACCTGTAGAGGTCCATCAGAACATCACAATATCTAAAATGAACACTGTCGGGATGATGACCCTAAGAGCATTGCTTGTTCTCATCAGGGATGAAAACACAAAACATTATACAAGATAAATGGTCAAATGATCTGATAATCAAGCATCATTTCAACAAGTCATTGAAACTCAGGCAGGAGCAGAGAGCATACCTCTTCCTGGGATAGGCAGAGTGGAGCAACTCTGGGCGGATGCTGGAGGAAGGAATAATTGCATCTTCTACTTCAGCTGTAGCCATTGTAGACATGCCTTTCCTAAGCCCTTTGGCTGTTTCTTTCCTAGGAAACAGGTTTGTTTGTACCCCACAGCCTGCCCTACAGTGTCCTGCATTCCCAAAACTACTGTGGTGTCCACAGGGTAATGAAATATGCTTTGCAGTTGATAATGCCGAAATAAGTTTCAGCTACTAGAACTTTGTTTTTCCCTGCAATAGCAAACTCCATTTTACAAGTCAGTTTCCCCACAAGAACAATGGCCCTAGCCAGATTTTTGGACTTTCTCCCTTTCCTTCTAGATTTTATAGACAGGTTCTGGAAGACTCAAAATCCATGTTGCTTATGACTGGCTCCTGCAAACAGTGAAACATAGCAACTACGGCACCTTAACATCCACCCATCCTAAGCCCCTGCCCAAGTTCTTCCTGGAGCCCAGAAGAATTATTGTTCTGATCTACAACTCCTTAAATCCAACTGTCAGCACAGCCAGCGGTCATGCAAGCTTGGAGATGTGGGAAGCTGTAGTCAAAACAAAACAACCTTCCAAACTCTGCCTTGGTAGCATCGTTAACAAAAGCAGTGAACGGTCCTATCTGCTGGTGGCTTTGTGCCCAAAACTTTATGGTTTGTTGTTTTGAATTTTGCTTCTATGCAAATGAATGATGGGCTATCATGATGATTTGTAGAGCAAGTTATTCTGGCAGACCTGCAAGTCTGCGCATTTGCTTCCTCCACTTAGTGAGGCTTAGCAGAGGAAAGAGCTGTATAAAATGGATGGCTACATAGCATCTAGTACAGGAGATGCTTCTGGGTGACAGTTTTAAGAATATAATGCAGCACCAAAAAAAAGCAGCTCTCTTTGTTTGGCCTCCTGTTTATATTGGGATAAATAAAACGCCTTGAATTCCTCTATATAAATTTAATTGGATTTATTTCTAAGATATTGCATTCCCTTTCATTTGGTATGCTGGACCTAGTTCTATGCTACTATAAAGATATTGAAAAGGTGGCAGCATCCAGCTTATGAAATAATATATAAGGAATTTAAGGACACTTGCTTCTCTGAGGTGGATTTTTATTTTTCAATAAATCATCACAAGTCTTTAGATAACAATGTTTACAGACCAAAGGGCTGAAGAAATAAAGTTAAATCACTGTGAAATTTCTCCATCTCTTTTTCTTCTTTCCTCCCCTCTGACAGGACAACACTGAGCAAGAACTAGCCAACAGAGTTGTATCCACCAAAGTTACACAGAATTCAGGTCTTAACTACGCTGTAACAGGATCTGGTGGTTTTGCTTTACACCCAAGATAACAACTGTATTTCCTCAGACTGAAATCTAACGAATTTGTTTTTTAAAAAAATTCATGCTGCAAGCATTCCTACATCAAAACATAGAAGCCAATGGAAACCTTTAACAAGCATACAAAACCGTGCCTCGCAGTTGTCACTGATATTTTAAATATAAACTACCTGTCTTTCTTATGCTTATCCTGTTGCAAATAACTGAATTTCTCTCCCCTGTCTCTCTGTATAGGTTACTTTGTGTTGTGGACTTAATGTCTCTTTAGGGATGGCTGGAACAGTCTGGTTCCCCTTCCCATATTTGCCTCATGAGGTACATTTCTACCATGTGTGGCTGGCTTGGGTGGAGGAGAAGAGAGCTTGGACATGTTGCTTTTCTGGACTACAACTCCCAGAATGCCTTAGCCAGCATATAGGCCACACTGATGAGGGATTATGGGAGCTGTAGTCCAAAATGTGACACCTTCAAGCTCTGGCTTATAGAGGCAGCTTTGCTTTGCTACCAGAAAGTTGTGTTTCCTTATGTCTCTGCTTCTAAGAAGCACTTTATCAGTCTACCTGTGTGTGGTGAATACTATGATCTGAAAGAAGAAACTGTTGGTACAACTAAGCCCTCTGAAATGAAGAAATGCTATACATCACATAGACTCCAGTGTGGTGTCATGGATAGAGCGATGGACTAGGATTCTGGAGACCAAGGTTCAAATCTTAAATATCTTACTAACTTTGAAAGCCCTGTTAGGGTTGCTATAAGTCAGTTTGACTTGACAGCACATAACAATGATGATATATCACATTTTTTAGTGGGCACCTAAGATTGTCAGTAGTACACACAAACAAAACATGTCAAGAAGACATGTTTGAAAGTGCATGTATCCTGCAAATGCACTATAGTAATCAGAGACTGAGCCAGTTTGAGCTAAACCTCCTCATGTGTATTACAAAGCTGTTTGGGGCTGAGACAAGCCACTGGACCACAGCTCAGCTTCTCTAATCTGATTGATAGTGGCTTTTGAGGATTTCCAGGCATTTTCCTGTTTAATCAAGACTCTTGACTGAAAGTCACAAGAGATGGAATCAGATTTCCTTTACTTACGAACCGCATACTCTGTCACTGAGTCACAGTAATGACCCCTTCTTGTCTAGGGTAAGCTGGGAAGCAATTTGTAGTTTCTACCATGAGGAGTGGCCCAACCCAAATGTCAGAAGACTCTGCAATGCTTTCATACAGGACTAGAAGGTAACCCTGCCTAGAGATCCAAGAAGAAGCAGACAAATTGTTTCTCCCATTTCCCTCATTTCCTGGCTCTATATTTTGCCACAAGTTTGGGAGAGGGCATGAGAAAAGGGAAGGAGATCCGTGTTTCTATTATGATAAGAACGTTACTGAGTGGGACTATGACGCAAAGACTGTGGATTCCCACCCATCACTGAAAGGCAAGGCACAGTATTGCCTCTTTCCCTGCACGTCCTATGTTACCTGAACAGTATAGAGCAGGGCTGCTGGGTCAGTAACCCCAGATCCCCAATGCAATTGCAGGCTGCTTTAAGAGCTACCATTCGGTCCGATTTTGGGGAGATCTTTTCCATACCTTTAAAGCTGGGTTGGGCAATTTCAGATGGTCTAGGAGCCATTTCTTCCCTCCAGCCCATTCTGTCTGGTTTTTTACAAATCCTTTTGAAGGCCTAAAATAGCCCTAGTTTGGGGGTGAATTTATGGTCACATGGCAAACTACACCCCCCCCCCCAAAGCATGCTATCCATTTGGGGAAGAAAAATGTTTTTTATCTCTTAGAGTGGGGAGGTCAAGAGAATCTGTGAAGGCTTGCAGGGCCACATTGGGGACTTATGGGACATCTTTGCCCACACCTGATTTAATGTATAAACAGATCTGCCTGGGTAGCTATGCTAGCTGTAACTAGAGAAGATGGAGGTCAATATATAATTCACACACAATCATTTGCTGTGGAATGGCTGGAACTCTGACAATAGAATCCTTTCTGTACCTGGTTAATTTTCAGGAACTGCTCAGATTCTACTGAACAGCATTAAGCTTACAAACATCCTTCGTTCATGTCTTGAATCAAGATGCATTTTAATTTTTTTTTCTTGATTCAGTGATTGGTTGTTAGTATTTGTACGCTGCATCTGCTTAATATGAAACACGCAACACCTGTTTAATGAGATGACTATGGCATTGCCTCCTGAATTCTAACTGTCTTTAGCTTGGAATTAAGCCAGGGAAATTTCCATAGCAACATAGTTTCTTGACCTCACAGTCTGAATCTATAGATGCACAATCAACCTCAGCTTTGACAGAAAATAGGCCAGGATACCATCTGTTGAGGCACCTGACCACCCAATCTGGTCAATGGCTAGCTTACTTCCCATTCCTTTGGGCTAATGTCCCAGGAAGGAAGGAATAGATAGCTTTGGTTCCTCCAGACTACCTAATGACAGCCTAAACTGGAATGGACATGGAACAGCTCTGAAGGATGAAGCAGGCATGTTCTCCCTCAGGCTTGCCTTGATGAGATAAAGCAGGGGAATCAATTAGGAAGTATAATCATGTATCACATCATAGTTTGCAATTACAGTTACAAGACTCGGGAATGTAACACACTAGAATAATACATGAAACGTAAAGTTCTGGGGAATGTAAAGAAGCTATGCATACAAAAACATAACAGTATTCAGCAGAACTGTATCTGAAGTGCAGAGCAGAGATTATTAGAGGGTGGCCCTACTTCTGTCATTTCAATGAAGAAGCTGTTGGGTCTTTACACGGTGCACAACCCAGAGCTCCTTGGATTTCCAAATGCTTTTATACAACATTACTTAAGAATCAATCTCACTATTCTCAGATCTATACAGTTTTGTTGGAGATATCCAGGGTATGAGCTTGACCAGAGTCACACAATATCCCCTTTGTGTCAGGATTTGTTCCTTTAAGTGAACAAGTGGTTAAATTTAATATTGTAGTAAGAATGCAAAGTCATGCCTGTAATGTCAAGTCAATGGATGACTGATAGCATACCGATGGGACAAGCTTAGGTAATGCTTGTCAACCATGTTCAGCTGCTATGTCTGCAGTGATAGGCTGCTCTCACTATTTAAGCAGGAGAAGGAGAGCAGCACTTTGCCACTCAGTTGTGAGTCTGGTGGTCGTTACTTTACTTATGTGAATATTATGTTGCTCTGAGATATTCTATGCCAATGTATATATTGCCATGTATATATGTCTGACCAAGTCTAATATATTATGCTATAAGTCTTATCAGAACTCTCTCCGTGCATTTTCTCATACGTCCGCGTCTTTACTCTGCTTATTAAGGGGAGGATTTGAAGCTACCAGATAAGAGACTCTGTGTAACTTGTTATCTTGGGCTCCAAGGTTTGTTTTCCCTAACAGAGTGCTCTTGGAAGCTTCACTATCCAAATCTGACTCCAAGCTTTTGGAGAGGCAAACGCCATATCAAGCCTTTGGAGTTGGCCCCATGCTAACACTTTGCAGACAACAACTTCAAAAGATGAAGAATTGCTAGATTAACATTCCCAGCTATAAAAGGGCATTGCAGACTGTAACCCTGGAGCTTCAGCCTTGCTTTGATGGAAAGCTAGGGAGTTGGTTTGTTTCTTGATAAAAGGGCCATCAGTTATTTCTATGGAGCTGTAATGTTTAGGAAAGGGGAGACATTCCTTTAAAATAAAGGGCAGTCTGGCAATTGGCAGCAGAAGTAATGTCTGGACTTACACTACAGAAAAATAAAAAGATATGTGAAATAAAAGAATGGCATTTAAAGACATCCAACAGCTGATTCTTCTTCTTCTTCTTTTGCTTCTGCTTCTGCTTCTTCAGCTTCTTTGCTGTGGTCTTCTCCACAGCCATCTGTCCTGGTTTTCTGTTATTCTGCATTTGAATCAGCTCATCATGAAGGCTGAAAACTAAACGCAGATTTTTTTTGGCCTCCCTTGGAGTAGCTACCTGGAGGATCATGGCCTGGGACGACCTAGTCAGTCGGATGACCTTAGGAAAAGACATTCCGACAGGTCACATGATCCCAAACTGTGAAGGGCTTTATAGGTGATCATCAAGACCTTGAATCTGATCTGGGAGGCAACAGGTAACAAGTGTAGGTGAGCCAAGCTTTTAAATTTTGTCTTTTAATGATGTAAGCCACCTTGGGTCCTTTTAAAGTAGACAGACAGACAGACAGACAGACAGACAGACAGACAGACAGACAGGGGAAATATGGTTAAAACTGCACACACCAGCCACCAGTCTGCTGTGTTCTGGGCCTGTTGCAGTCTCCGGGTCAGAATCAAGGGAAGTCCCACATAGAGAGCATTGCAGTAGTCAATATGAGAAATGACCAATGCATGCACCAAGGTCCTGAGGGATTCCTCATCCAGGAAGGGGTGGAGCTAGGCAATACGCCTCAACAGAATGAAGGCAACTCTGGGCACAGCTGTAAGCTGGGAGTCCCATGACAGAGCCAGGTTCATGAGCACATCCAGATTACGAACGTGATCCATGACTGTTCAGTTTGAGCCTGTTAGCCTTGGTCCATTTCAAGACTGATTCCAGACAGCACTCAAGTGTCTGGATGGCATCCACTGCAGAGGTGGTAAAGGAGAGATAAAGTTGTGTATCATCATCATACTAATGATAGCTTACTCCAAATCTCCTGCTGACCTCTCCCAGTGGCTTCACATAGATGTTGAACAGCATTGTGCAACACAACCAGTGCAGTCTCGGTACCTCAAAGCCCTGGTTGACAGGTTACAGCAGCTGCCAGGTCTCCATTCTCTAAGGTAGCCTTATTTCTTTGTTTATGTGCAGCAACAACAGACATGGCTGCTTTATATGGTTCCCCTCTCTATTTTATTCCAGACACAACCTGTAAGATAGTTTTGTCTGAGAAAAACTGACTGGCCCAAGGATAACAAGTAAGCTTTACAGCCAAGCAGGGATTTGGCCTTGGGTTTCCCTGTTCCTAGCCTAACACTGCCATAAGCCTTCTCCACCTACTTCCATAATCAGGTTTGTCTAGAAAAGGAAAAGGGACAATGATCTCTGGAACAGATCTAAGATTGGTTTAGAATTCAGAAGTGCTTGATCTTACATGAACCCTGACAGAAAATCATGTACAGTGTCTACTCCAGTTATCATTCTCAACCCCTAACATGTCATTAATGTTCTGTGCTTCAATTACATTGAGGGAAGGTGTCATTATGTATTAAAGTGTGCAATGGAATCAGCTTTTATGTGGACTTGTGCCAAACCACTTTTCCTCCAAAAACGGGAAAGAAAGAAAAATCTGTATTTAAAATGATCATTTTCATGTAGAGAGTGATACAATCTATGAGTTTTCTATACTGTTTTGGCCCATGAAGGTCACAGTGTAAATCACCCACCCTGTTCACTGTGACTACATATTCGCTAATATTCTTGAAATTTCCCATGGCTATCACTTTACAAAGAACAGTAGGAATCTCTCTATATATGCTTAAACATAGATATAAAAGCCACCTTACTAATTGCCTACTGGGTGAAGCATGTTTTTCTTAAAATCTAAATAGACCAAAACACAGCAAGCAGTTTAATTTAGTAAGCCTACATTTATTTATGAAACATAACATCCAGCCAAGTAATTGCATGATAAAAGAATGGTTGGCATACTATTGTTTATTTATTGGATATATTCATATCACACCCTTATTCTTTTGAACGTAAAGTGATGTTTCATGGCTCTGCTCCTCCCCATGATCTTCATAACAACCCCGTGAGGTAAATCAGGTTGAGAAAGAGTGACTGGCCCAAAGTTACCCCAGTGAGTTCAGAAACCTATAGGAACTAGAGCCCAGAGCTCGAAAATCACAGTCCAACACTCCAGAGCTCTAGCAACTACTCCATAACGGTATTGTACTTATTCTGTCTCTGGAAGCTGATCAGACTAGCAATTGACGCTTATTCAACATGGGTGGTGGAGCAGCATTATCCACCTCACCCAAGGGCTGCAGGCTACCTTAGAGAATGGAGACAGGTGGCATAGAACATACCATTCTCTCCTCCAATGGAAGGGAATAATTAGCACCCTGCTGCTGCAGTCCACACCGTACCACTCTGCCTAACAGTGGGACTGGCCCTGCCTCCCCTGCAGACCTTTGTGTATTTCTCTGCTGTGAAGGAAACATGAAGGCTCCATGTAGCCATAGCAAAGTATCAGGTGGCGAGTTCTGATGAGGAAGGCAACTGAAACTGTTTCAACCTGAACTTTAAAAACTCAACTAAAACGCTCAGAGCTTTGCCAAAAAGTCAAACACTACAGCAGCAGTGTTCTCATGACAACGTTCTCAAAATGAGCAGATTGCTGCTCCCGTGCACTCCAGCCTGAATCCCAGATTGCAGTGTTCTCAGGCTCCATGGGATGCAAAGAAGGTCCTTCTCACAGACGACGGAGGGTGCACTAAAACCGCTAGACAGCAGACGTTTGTTTACATAGCCAATTACCACACAGAAGTTTGCTAAGTAGTGTCTCCATGAGAACAGCCGATGAGATGTTTCCCGTTGAGGCTTATTTCACCCATTTCTGTTCTGGACAAGTATTAATAGAACAAAAATGTAAATAGCACTTCTGTTTTCTTTCAGAAAAGCCAGCACCAAAAAAACCAAGATTAGCTTTCTCCTGAGCAAGTCTTCCTCACCCTTTTACCGTCTCTTTATTATACATTAGAAGTGAATAAAGCTTCATTTTATGAAGTGAAGATGAAAAGTGAATTATGTGTTCAGAGTTTATTGCTATGGGGCAACAAGTGTTCAAATCCCCTCAGGTTCAAGGCTTGAAAGAAAGCACTGCTAAACTTTGCTGCCGGGATCTTACGTTGCCGTTCCTACTGGCCGAAATAAAAAAAATTAGTGTGCTTATTTCTCTTGACTGAAATGACTGCTGGGATGAGAGGTTTTGAGACGGACGAGTAGCTTGGAACTCACTGCTATTCCTGTTGGCTTGAAGCGGCAGGGACCAGAAGGGGCTACAGAAGCATATTTGCTGCCACCTGGAGTCTACGAGTATATTCAGAGTTTTGTGACACTACATTTTTAAGGCTAACAAATTTCCTCAGGGCAGAAAAAGATATTACAGATAGCCCTTGATTAGAAGAGGGAATTCATTCACTGCTGAAGGCAGCTAAGTGTACAGTGGGAGCTTTTTTCCCTGCCTCACTTAATTTTTGTTCTGTGATTGTTCTTCAGTGATTCCTCTGAAGTCCAATTTCTCAAACACAGAAGACTGCCTGAATCGTGTCTCTCTAACATGAGTGTGCTTTCAGCTCTCATCACATGCTATCTCTAATGTTTGTTTCTGCCTTCAGACCCCTGAATTGATGAGAAAAAAGCTCACTTATTTACAGCAAATGTTTCTTAAACTACAATATATGCTTAATGAGGTGGGGGAAAAATTGACCCAGCACAACTCATACTGAAAGAGAAGCTACCACAACGCAGACCTGAAAAAGAAAATGACAGACACCTGCAACTTCCAGTTGATTGTCTACTGGCAAGATGTGTATCCTAACCAACCTTTTGAAGATTCATTTCCTATGTTAATAGTACAATTGCCATTTTCAAGATCCCATTCTGATCCTGTCCCTGCTCCTAAGTACACTGTGCATATAAATCTGTGGTCTAAATATTGCACTCCAGGCAACAGAGGTAGTGGACTGAAATCTATGACGATCTGCCCTATAATAAATCTATTAGTCACATAACTGCTTCAAATTGTTTCCTTTATTATTAACACATGTTTTAATAGACTAAGGGTGCAATCAGACAACAAGAAAGAATTACACCTGATCCTAACCGGAAAGGGTTGCTTTGCAGTTTGCAATCTCCCTTAAAGTGATCTTTTTGTCTGTGGAGGAATTGCTCCAAGCACCCCCCCCCCACTGGTTTGCAATCTCCCATACATTGTGTGATCACCGGGAACTAGCTTGCTACATGCCAAAATGCAAACTATTTTCCCCTCTGATCCCACCCTCAGTCGGAGCCTGTCTGTACTGGAACATAGTTATGGTATATGGTTCCCTAATAGCACTGTTTGGTATTGGAAGGGGGGAAAAACACACACACAACCGCTTGTGTTTCTACTTAAAATGATCCATCCTTCCCCTTTAAGAGCTGGCCCATATCCTTCTGGCGCAGGGCTAGGGCATGCAATCTTTTTGGGATGATTCATTGAGATGCAAAATAGTTCTTTGTACTACCTTCAGGGACGGGTACCAAGAGTTAAAATAGATTGCACTGAATATAAGGACCTTTTAAGCACCAACTGGATTGCACCAAATTTCACAGGGCGGACAATCCCTAAGATGGACTCATAAGGCTCCAGGTTGAATTCCGACTCTGACCTAAGCGTGTACCCTCTCTAGCAATGAGGTAGGGATTTAGTTCGCACAGACAGCTTAACGCAACTACTGTTTTGGAAGACACATATTCAAGAGTAAGGATGTGAAAGAATCTCACTACTTGCATCTTTGTTTGTTTGTTTTGAATCTGTCTATATGGTCACTCTCAGCAGGTTGAGACTGCATCGCAATCATTAATCAGCTCCTCAAGGGATGACGGCTCTCTTGACCTACTTTTTCTGAGAACAGTATTTCTGTGTTTATAAGCATTCTGTTATTTCAGCTAGCGCCCCATAAGTGACTTAAAAGAGCAACTCCCAAAGCCATCGTCATGGATTGCACCTATGCAGACAAGGAAAAGAGGATCTGGAGAAACACTGGGCGTTCAAAGCTACAATCGGCATGGCAACCAGCATGCCAAAAGATTAGACAATTCATGGCAGGTAGGACTGGAAGCAGATGACATCTAATCCTCGCTGAAAGACATTGATGGAGATTTAATTCTTAGTAATTGTTGTGAAAACTGTGCATCCCACATCTACTGTGTTTGTGTTGCATCAGTGGTGAACATACAACTGGTTAAGATTCATTATATAAAAGTGCTATAGATGAATACGCAGTAATTTGTCTTATCCTGCAGAAATGCATTTACTGTTACATAGCAAACTAATACCAGCTGCAGCCATAACCAATTATGTGTATATATAATGGCCTGTATTTTTGCTCTGGGATAAAGGGTTGCTGACTATAATCTTCTGCAAAACGTTACCATGTGCTGTACGGTGCACTTTGGTGAGAAGGGCAGGGAAGCACCTCATGACCCAGCATCTCCTAGAGCTCTGAATAAATGCTTCCCACTTCATCATAAACAAAGCCACGGTGCTTTTAGTTCTGCATAAACCCATTAGTTCCAAACATGAGCCTTGCAATAATGACAGTATATACCGTCATGTACGCTACAATGCAATTGGGTCAAAATATTCATTACAATAAGTATTAAGCCACCTAAAATTAATACGTCGAATAAGATTGGCAATTAGGGCTAATTTGAATGAAATACTTAATATGCTGTGATTAATGCGTTCTCTGCATTTTTATTCAGTTAAAGTTAATGGAAAGTACTTAGGCTGATAAATAATTCCACCAAAGTGCTCTCTGTCACACAGCATAACAGGTGTAGCCCATGCTCCTGCCTTTGCTGTTGTCCTGGGGATGTGCTGTTAATTTTCCATTAGTAATTTATGCAGCATCCTTTTATCTCTGTATTATTCATTTTTTTCTCCTTAAACATCAAGCATGAAGCCCCTCTAGGGAAGAGATTAAAGACAGATACAAGACAAGGGATTTTTTTTTCCTTGCTCCACCTTGCAGAACTCAACACGACAGGATGAAAGGGCACTCGTGTTGCCTGACAGCCACAAAGAGGGACTCCAGCCACTTGCAAAACATTATTGCGGTCATCAGTGCAGCCTTAATTCAGAGCCTTCGCTCTTAATGGCCTAACTTCATGCAGTACAAGCATCTGTAGTCAAATCCTAGATGGCTATTAGCACAATACATCTCTACTGTTTACAGCCATTTCTAACCCTCACTGTCTAGTAGAGCAATACCAAGGGTTTCAGCTCCCTGTAAGTGATTTAACAAGGGTAGCTCCCAAACCATCACCATGGATTGCACCTATGCGGATGAAGAATTAAGGGGAAAGGTTTCACCACACCATAGTGTCACAAGGAAAGAGATATTGCTGATCAGGTGGGAACCAATTGCAAAATTCATGTATGCTATAAGTATGCCAAGGATCCCAGCTATGAGGAAGTAGCACCCACACTGTGTAGGGTGTTAAAGTAATCTAGGATAAGGGTACGCTGGGGAACATAGCACACTACTAGAAAACCTGCCGTGCATGCAGGTCACTTGTTCATTTACATATTTATTTATTGGGTTTCTATCCTGCATTGCACTCAAAAGTGGCACCCAAGGTGGTGGTATTGAATAAAAAGTATAACTGAAATGTACAACAAGAGCAAAGATTAAAAGGGGATTAAATGAAAGGAACAATTTATAGATTACAAACACAATTTAAAGACACACCATTAAGAAGAATACTGCATCTAACTGGGAATAGGCCCCTTCATGAGCACAGTCAGTCACCAAAACCTTGACAATAGAGATGGGATTTTTAGATTTTCTGTACTACAAATACCATCATTCTTCATTTTGGAAGCTCTACTCGCCTTGTTGTTTAGTCGTTAAGTTGTGTCCGACTCTTCGTGACCCCATGGACCAGAGCACGCCAGGTCCTCCTGTCTTCCATTGCCTCCCGGAGTTTGGTCAAATTCATGCTGGTAGCTTCGATGACACTGTCCAACCATCTCATCCTCTGTCATCCCCTTCTCCTCTTGCCTTCACACTTTCCCAACATCTGGGTCTTTTCCAGGGAGTCTTCTCTTCTCATGAGATGGCCAAAGTATTGGAGCCTCAGCTTCAGGATCTGTCCTTCCAGTGAGCACTCAGGGTTGATTTCCTTCAGAATGGATACGTTTGATCTCCTTGCAGTCCATGGGACTCTCAAGAGTCTCCTCCAGCACCACACTTCAAAAGCATCAATTCTTTGGCGGTCAGCCTTCTTTATGGTCCAGCTCTCACTTCCATACAACACTACTGGAAAAACCACAGCTTTGACTATGCGGCCCTTTGTCGGCAAGGTGATGTCTCTGCTTTTTAAGATGCTGCCTAGGTTTGTCATCGCTTTCCTCCCAAGAAGCAGGCGTCTTTTAATTTCATGACTGCTGTCACCATCTGCAGTGATCATGGAGCCCAAGAAAGTAAACTCTGTCACTGCCTCCATATCTTCCCCTTCTATTTGCCAGGAGGTGATGGGACCAGTGGCCATGATCTTAGTTTTTTTTTATGTTGAGCTTCAGACCATTTTTTTGCACTCTCCTCTTTCACCTTCATTAAGAGGTTCTTTAATTCCTCCTCACTTTCTGCCATCAGAGTGGTATCATCTGCATATCTGAGGTAACGGATACTGGCAGATCTTCATCTCTGGCTCAACTGACCTTTGGCTGCCACGCCTTCTGCTCCACCAACCACAATGGACGCAAGCTTCTTGGAGATGAAAGAAAAAAGATGTCTTAACATGGTTGTCTTGAATTCTTTTCCATAATATTCCACTCGATGTCACAGAAAAGCCTTATAAGAAATAACCTGTGGAATGTAGGCTTGCTACCTACAACCCCAAGAACATTGTTGAGGGTCAGGCTGGGTCTTATCATTTCACAGACAAAATAACAGCAAAACACAATAAACCTGTCTCCCACTTTGGAACTTTTGTATTTTCTTGCCAGGTTCTACCATCCACTAGCAAGTATATGAGCCTACTGGGTGACCTTCTGCAGAACGAATTGACAAGAACAGATCCCACAATTATTAACTTTCCACTTGTTTCCATAGTTTATTGTGACAAGACAATGCAATAAGCTTGAAGGTAATCAAAAAGCAATTTTGTACTAGTGAGCTCAAAATGACAAACCTTCCCTTTTCTAAATAAATCACCATTATTCCCACATGGCTCATGCCTGACAAGTTTGTTTCCTTAGTAACAGGGTACTTAAACAAGGGCTAGGTGCGTCTGCATTATCTCTTTAGCCAGGGATGTGAAAAAAGAGACAATTGGTCAACAGCCCCAACCCACAGAGAGAGAGAGAGAGAGAGAGAGGTTTCTTTAGAATTGCAATTGATGAATCTGTCAACCATTCTGGATAATAGGATGTTTTTTAGTGAGACAAGTACAACAGTCCCTCAAATTCTACTTGAACGTTTAGCACCATCCATATATTCTAAAGGTTTCTCCACCAACAGCAGCTGAAAAGAGTTTAATGCTCTCCAGTGTTTGTTCAATAGCTTGGCTAATGTTAAGGTCAGCTGTCTTATAAATTATTGAAAAGATTAACAGTGTCGGGGTTTACAGTGTGGGACTACAAGGATATGCACGAGACAAAAGGAAACATAGAGGATGCCATGCTCAGATTGGGAAAAGGTGAAATAATAACTCTTCACTTCATTTTTTTTTAATGCTTTCACAAAAACTCTGGTGGGAATGCTATTGGTGTTCATGTAGTATTTGGTCAGTTTTTGCAGGTACTTGATGAGAAGCTGTGGCCTATCTCAGTTGCGTAATAGGGCACATGAGCAGTCATGCAATTGAGACATGCACCTGCATCTCAGCAATTAGCCTTGGCAAGTTAAGCACATCTTACATAATCATCAATAGGATTCTGGCCCCGTCTATTTAACACCAAAGGAAAGGCTATCTCGTATTGTCTCACTAGAGACAACATGTGGCACCTTAAATTTCTGACAGCTGACTACAGATTAACATGGCTTCTCTTCTATAGAATTCCTGTCAGGTTACATCGCACAAAGCCAGTAAACTGGGAGCTAAGACTCAGGCTTTGACATGGCCCATAATCAAGAATGATGTTGTACAAATTCATAACTTGTGCTTGCTGACAATGTATCCTCCAAACACTCCTACTTTTCCTGGCCTCTGAGGTACTTCTTTGGTCTTTTGAGTCCAAATCCAGTTGGGGAGGATGCAGTGACTAGGTTGAGAAAAGTTACTCCACTTTACTGTACTTCTGGCAATGTTTTTTAGGGTGGCTTGAAATGTTGGCACGTTTTGTAGATCTTAGTCATAAATCTTGAACATGGATGTCAGGTTTCAGGTCATTAGTTGAACAGCTGTTGTTTTCATGAACAACAGAGGTGGGAAGGGGCTTATTAATGGTGACTTTCCTTTTTAAAAGGAGCACAAACACAATCTTCATCTCAACATCACTGAAGACTGCCGAAAATTTATGACATAAAACGTTGTTTCTTGCCCATGCTATGTGGCTACTTTGGTGTTGGAGCAAGGGAGTCTCAATTTCTTTCACACTGTAAGGCAGCCCTCCCCAACCAGGTGCTCCCCAGCATCCCAATTGTTCAGATTGATGGGAGTTGTAGTCTAGCACATCAGAATGGTGCTAGGTGATCAGCAACAGGACCTATATCCTTCTCAGAGGTGGCTCCTCAGGCCAGGTTCTTGTAGCCCAGTCTCACTCCAAAGTGGCAACCAAAGCTATTTTGTTGTTGTTGTTTAGTCGTTTAGTCATGTCCGACTCTTCGTGACCCCATGGACCAGAGCACACCAGGCCCTCCTGTCTTCCACTGCCTCCCAGAGTTTGGTCAAATTTATGTTGGTAGCTTCGATGACACTGTCCAACTATCTCATCCTCTGTCGTCCCCTTCTCCTCTTCCCTTACACTTTCCCAACATCAGGGTCTTTTCTAGGGAGTCTTCTCGTCTCATGAGATGGCCAAAGTATTGGAGCCTCAGCTTCAGGATCTGTCCTTCCAGTGAGTACTCAGGGTTGATTTCCTTTAGAATGGATAGGTTTGTTCTCCTTGCAGTCCAGGGGACTCTCAAGAGCCTCCTCCAGCACCACAATTCAAAAGCATCAATTCTTCGGCAGTCAGCTTTCTTTATGGTCCAGCTCTCGCTTCCATACATCACTACAGGAAAAACCATAGCTTTGACTATGCGGACTTTTGTCGGCAAGGTGATGTCTCTGCTTTTTAAGATGCTGTCGAGGTTTGTCAAATCACCAAAGCTATAGCTGGTGATTTAATCATGCCCACAGAGGTTGAGAGCTCAGTTCCTCACTAGGCCTCCTGGAAGAACAGCCAGCCTATGTAGCCTTGGGCAAGCTGCAGAACCCCAGAGTGCCCCCAGAACAGCATGTTCTCTATTTGCAAATGTCTCTAGTTGTAAACATTGAAACAAATGGAGATGCTCCTGAGTAAAGTAGGGCTAATGAAAAGCAGGAACAGTGTCAGGTAGAAAGAAAAATTAGGTTATTCTGTAATGAGGAGAACATGTGCAAGCAGCATGCCTAGAAATGACTGACATCAATGTGCACATCCCTAGGACTGCTGATTAAGAACATACAGTAGAGATCATGATGTTTACAGGGGCCCGAGAAAACTCATTAGATGATCTAGCAGAGGAATGGAGAATAGGTAGCCTTCTAGATGTTGGATTTCAACTACCGTGTTTCCTCATTATTGGCTGTACTACCTACAGTCCCAACAACCTCTTGGATGGCCATGTGTTTCTCAGCATGGTCTACTGTGTGACAAAGCTTGCCAAGACTGAGTTCCAAAAATGAATCTCAGAAGTCCACATGACTTGTACTCTTAATTGAAAAAGGGCCAAAAGTCCATCATTTAAGAAATAGAGTCTGGACAGTGTAATCAGCAGTATTTAAAGTCTTAAGGAATTCTGGCTCTGTTTCCTGTTGCGTTTATTATGGAAACAAGTCACCACTTGTAAGGCATTTGCCACTTAATAATGTCACCTGTGACCCAGTTGCAGTTACATGAATGATGACAAAGAACCATACAGAAGATTGATCAATTTGATATGTTCCTCTTAAACACAAGATAATTCTTAAGAGAGTTGAAGATGATATATTGGATCCATTGTTGCATGTCACACGTGGTAGATACACCCCCATCTTCCACACCTGCCCAGAGACGGAGGCACTGCTCCAGTGGTAGCTTTCTTTTTTTCCTTTTCTCTTCCTTTTTTCCATTTGTATCATGTATATTCGTTCGCTAACTAGCAGATAGGAACTTTTATGAAATAACTGCACAAGGTTTGATGTGTTTTTTGAGTATTCAACAACAAATCCTCAATGGAAGATATTGAGTTCTTGGCAGCCACCTATCAAGGCACTGACAGCTTGCTTTAGGAATAGTCTTGCTGCAGGTAGGGCAGCTGCGTTGTGTAGGTTGTGGCCGGTAAATAAATACAGAAATGTTCAGCACCACTAACTAGGTCTCTTGCAATAGCCTAATGCCAAATGCACATAAGAAGAAACTGGTCTTGTGGGAGAACCTGAAGAAGCAAAAATCGGCACAATTGTTTACAATAAGCCATGTTTTATCTGCTTAGTTTTTAATCATCACATTTAGTTTTGAAATGAGCATGAAAATACAGACAACAACAAAAAAAGGAAGGACATCACCCAACAATTAAACAATATGACAAAAAAACCAATAAATATAACCAATAAATCAATATAACCAGTTGAAGGGGGGGAAATAACAGCATAAAACATATTAAGGAGAAAAAAGACCAAAGAACCAGGTGTAAAGACAGACACAAACCAATCCTAAAAATATGAAGCAGCTTCGTTAGTAGACCCATTTTCACAAGAGCATGTTTTGGAAACAAGAAGATTGTTTCCTAGCAATTCAAGTGCTGCCTGCTTTTTTTAATAGAGTGAAGAACCTGCTAACTGTAAATTACAAGCATAATAACATCTTTGCCCAAACATTTCAAGTACCCAATTGGAAAGAGAACCGCAAGCCAGATTAGATTTTTCTGAAGCATGCTGCAAAATAATTTAGAAAAATAATAAACCCCCCATTCGCCATGGTCCATCTTTGAAATACAGGAGAAGACATCATTCCCCAGATCTTTAGGTCAGTAGCCTTTTTAAAAGGTTAATGTAGCATTCTGACGGTAGAATTTTTCCCTTATCTTTGTGTATCACTGTAAACAGCACTTCATGCCTATTTACAAATGGGGAATGGAGAGTGGTTGACCTGCCTCCGATGGATCCCACAGGAAGTCTAGAATTCAGCAGTGGTGAATCTCAGTCACAAAGACCAAGGATGCAATCAGATAGCTGCAAAGGTCCGCAGACTCCACACCTGATTACACCAGAAAGGGTCACTTTAATGGGAGGGGTCTCCGTTAAATCAACCCTTCCATCTGCCAGGAAATTAGCCCAGTCCCCCCAAAAAAATAGCTGGACTAAAAAGGTCCAGTTTAGAGGCTGATTGGGGTCAGTTTGGAGTGCATCTCCCCATGTGTCATGTGACTGCAGGGGGAAAGATTGCACCAGATTGCTTCACAAATGGGCCAGATTGCAATCTATTTCCCTGTGTGATCACACCTCACAATGCTTGAAGTGGTTTTTGTATTTTGTCTGTTTCATGAAAAGGACTCTTATCAACTAGAACAGGGGTCAGGGAACTTTTTTACCTTTTACCCCCCAAAAAATTTATATACGCCGACATTACCCCCTTGATTTGAAAGGAAGGAAATCATACATTATTTGAATTCAAAATATTACTGAATCTGTGTACCGAACTAGCAGGATATATCATCAGTATCAATGGCTGCCAGGCTATGTACCGAATTAGCAGGATGCACCAAATTTAATAAAGATGTGCACTATTTTTGCTGGAACACATTGCACTCTAGCCATGGGGTGGTATAGGGAGTAGTAAGGTGTCCAACGTGCCTAGCAAGTTGCATTAAATTTTTGCTAGCTCGCAGAGGATTTAATCATCATCAATGGCTGCCAGAGTGGTGCTAGCAATGACATGCTTGCTAGAGACAGCCAACACAGAGGGGGGGGGGGCTTTTCCTACCACTTTAATCATTCTGTGTGTGGTGTGCAAAAAGGAACAAACCAGGCTAAAGGTCATGTCACCCACCCTGGTGCCACAGCCCAATATCAAAGTACCAGTGCGCTATTTTTTTTATCATCATCAATGGAAAACTCAGCAGTGGCCAGAGGATTGGAAAAGATCAGTCTACATCCCAATCCCAAAGAAGGGCAGTGCCAAAGAATGCTCCAACTACTGTATAATTGCACTCATTTCACACACTAGCAAGGTTATGCTCAAAATCCTACAAGGTAGGCTTCAGCAGTATGTGGACCGAGAACTCCCAGAAGTACAAGCTGGATTTCGAAGGGGCAGAGGAACTAGAGACCAAATTGCTAACATGGGCTGGATTATGGAGAAAGCCAGAGAGTTCCAGAAAAACATCTACTTCCGCTTCATTGACTACGCAAAAGCATGGCAGAAAGTGAGGAGGAATTAAAGAACCTCTTAATGAGGGTGAAAGAGAAGAGCGCCAAAAATGGTCTGAAGCTCAACATCAAAAAAACCAAGATCATGGCCACTGGTCCCATCACCTCCTGGCAAATAGAAGGGGAAGATATGCAGGCAGTGACAGATTTGACTTTCTTGGGCTCCATGATCACTGCAGATGGTGACAGCAGCCATGAAATTCAAAGACGCCTGCTTCTTGGGAGGAAAGCGATGACAAGCCTAGACAGCATCTTAAAAAGCCACCCTTTTTTCCCCCGCCTTAATTCAAGCCTTCTGTTTTGCTTTCCTGTTCCTTTTTTCATAGTTTTGAGTCAGTCTCTCTCTCACTCTCACTCTCTCTCTCTCTCACACACACACACACACACACACACATCCACCCACCCACGCTCCCTCCCTCCATTTTCTCCATATATTTAAACAAGGTTGATGAAGCCACCCTTTTTCCCTGCCTTAATTCAAGCCTTGCCTGTTCCTTTTTTCAGTTTTGAGTCAGTCTCTCTCTCACTCAAACACACACACATCCACCCACCCTCCCTCCATTTTCTCCATATATTTAAACAAGGTTGATGAAGCCACCCTTTTCCCCCGCCTTAATTCAAGCCTTGCCTGTTCCTTTTTTCATAGTGTTGAGTCAGTCTCTCCCTCTTTCTCTCTCTCACACACACACACACATCCTCCCTCCCTCCCTCCATTTTCTCCATACATTTTCTACATACATTTAAATAAGCTTGATGAAGCCCTCGGTCTCTCGCACCTTCCTTCCCTTGTTAACTGGATCCTTTCCCTCCTCCTGCTTGCTTGCAGTCATCTCCGGCGGAAGCAGTCATTCACAAGCCCCGGATTGATTGACTGCCCGGCCCCTTCAACAGCTGTAACCAATCAAGCAGGCTTATCTCCGATCTCTGAAGGAACGGAAGATTTACATTTGCCCTGCTGCAACCAAGGAAGTAACAGGGAGAGGTGGCTTACAATTTGAGGTTTGGCTGCAGGGGGTGGGGGTGGGAGGGAGGGGGTAGTGC
Organism: Intellagama lesueurii; assembly: GCA_037013535.1. Classification (NCBI taxonomy): domain Eukaryota; kingdom Metazoa; phylum Chordata; class Lepidosauria; order Squamata; family Agamidae; genus Intellagama; species Intellagama lesueurii. The sequence continues at coordinate 170,569,104 of JBAJHW010000004.1, read as the reverse complement.
TCTGCTCATTACCCCCAGGATTTTCACTTTTATCCCATTTGGGGTAAATTACCCCTGTTCCCCGACCACTGAACTAGAATGAATACGTAACCTTTACATGTTGCAGCGCAACATGTAAATAACAAATAATCCAGCATGCCTGCAGTCATCAAACATAGCATTCCCCTTCTCTCTTTCTCTTTTCCAAGTTAGCTGCTGGTGGTGGAAGTTTTCCCTGGTTTGCTGATGAACAGAGAAGCAGTTCTGGAGAAGTTCATGGGTCCCAAAATATTTATTATTCCATCACCTTGCCTTTAAATATTTGCAGGACCTAGAAACAAAGAGACAGGATCCAGCTTCTTGAGAAAGAACCTGAAGATTGAGTCTGGTGGACTGTGAGCTAACAGCCGTATTTGTTTCATGTTTTGTTGTTCTGAGTGTAAAAGACAACACCGAAGAAGTTGTTTTGCTCTTGTGGAGATAGATAAATATAAATCAGATTGTACGGCTACAATATTTATAAATAGCATAGGTTCTTGTTGCTAGCTTTTGTTAAAGGTAAATGAAATCCAATGAATTTATTAGATGAACGCTCCAGTTGTTAATTGTTATTTTTCTCCTTTTTTATTAGAACATCTTTTACTTCTCTTCTAATGCTCTTGTAGCTAGGGGTGGTTTTAGTGAAGCCATTTGTTGTAATGTGCCGTCAGGTCACCTCTGAATTATGGTGACCCTATGAATGAGTGATCTCCAAAATATCCTGTGTTTTGTCAATAAGCTGGAATCTGAGAGTCACTTCTCTCCTCCTTTTACCCTGTTTTTTTTCCTTTGCTAGAAAACAAGCTGTTTCACATGACTTCTGCCAGCAGAACTACATGCATAAAAAGTCAGCTGCAGCAATTTCTGTATATAAGTTTAGGGACTTTTTCCTCCTACATTATCCCTAAATAGACTTCCTACAATAATAGTGAGCAGCCACCTCTCTCGCTCTCTTTTTTTCTTTTTCTTTCTACATCCAATCCCAATCCCCAGAGTAATTATTGCTAGCCAAGAGTCACAAGTTCAGCATTAGGACTCTGCAATTTCTCAGCACAAATACCAAATAAGCTCTGACTGGCCAGTTTCAACGGGATTCAGAGTGATTTTTAATATTTACTAGCAGCCTAAGGGCCCCATTCCCAAGGGGTTAATTATATATTGAATTTATAATTTAAAATAATACACTGGCTATGTACTAAAAAGGTTGCTACAAATGTTTTTTGCTAACTGAAAAATGAGTTTAAGTTTCACAAATTTAGGTTCTTAGCTGAAAAGTCTCCTTGCATCCTCTAATGATCAAATTAAAAAATATTATGGGTTATGGGGGCCCAGGTGCATTCATAATATGGGGAAATTGCCCCCACGTCCCCTAGAAGGCACAAAGAGACTTTGTGAGCAACTTATTTTAAAATGTTGGGCTTTTATATGTGCCCTCCAAACAAGGACTATTTCTAGGCCACATATAGCCACAGGCCATAAGTTGCCTACCCGTGAAAGAAATCAAACAAAATCAGGAATTGGAATGCTTTTCTTTACTGAAGGCCACATATTCAGAACTCGGAAGTAACTAGTTACAAGTACTGTTGTTACCTATAGCTAGTTACTTCTTTTAGTAACAAGTTATGTAGCAAGTTGCAACTTATAGTAAAAGAACTATACCAGGTAATTACAAAACTACTTTTTAGGTGTGATTGGTAATGCTTTTACTTTCAAAAAGGCAATTTTTTTTTACTTTCAAAAAGGCAAATAAAGACATTCTTGAAAGCATTTTTTCTACCATTTTGTTATCAATCTGGTGGTAAGAGAGATTCCTAGAGCTTGTCTTTTGTGTTTTTGTAAATAATTGCAAGATACATATCAGAATTGTGGGCGATCATGGAACAAAGGAAGGCTAATTGCCTTAGAACAAAGGAGACGACAGCGCGGATGTCCGAACCAGCGGAGCCAACCAGCAACGCCCTGAGAGCTCTTTTATTTACTTAGCATGATTACATAGTATGTTGTTAGAATTCAGATAGGATCCTAGTTACCTAATCGTAACTAGGATTGGCTGAAATAACTCTTTGATCTTATGCTCTACCTCTAAGCGAAAGGGCAGAATAAGGGGTTACCCCGCCTGCTGGCAGCTGCCACTTCCTGCCAGGAATGTATGCACGTCACTGGAACAGAATGCAGCTACAACCTTTAAGCAGAAGTTTCCCACAAGAATGAGACACTAGAGTGAACTGGTGCTTCCCTATGTTTCGACCTACAGTCAACCCTCGACTTACAAACTTAATCCGTTCCGGAAGGAAGTTTGTAAGTCGAAAAGTTCGTAAGTCGAATCAGTATTTCCCATAGGAATGCATTGAAAACCAATTAATCCGTTCCGGCTGTTTTTGGTTCTTAGGTCGAGGGGCGGTTTGTAACTCGAATCATTAGTTCCCATAGGAACTAATGCAAAGCCGGTTAATCCGTTCCTACCACTAGGGGCAGAATTTTTTCTTTTTTTTTTCCTTTTAACCTAAGATGACTTACCGGTAGGTTAAAAAAAAAGTTTTTTTCCCGGTTCGTAACTCGAATCTAAGTTTGCAAGTCGAGTCAATATTTTTCTATCAGAGCGGTTTGTAAGTCGAAATGTTTGTAACTAGGGCCGTTCGTAAGTCGAGGGTTGACTGTATTGGTAATATAAGTGCAACACATGAACAATGTTATACCAACTGGCATTATGGAATCAGTTACTTGCACAGCTGGAGTAACACTAATGATAACTGTAACCTGGCTGCCAAGAAATAATGAGTAGCACAGGATTCGTTTTCTTAAAATAAAACTTCAAGCTTTTTGTGTCCTTGTGGTAATCTGTCAAGGACTATATGCTGATAGTAAATGGGGGTTGAAGAAGACTGTGATGGATGGAGTCACAACTGAATTGGACAACTTATGATTATGTCATTATTTGCTAAAGACCCATTCACCTTGATGGCAACTACATAAACAGTAGGTATCTGTCTCTTGATTCCTAGCCTGATACTCTGATCCAGGGGTCTCCAAACTATGGCCTGCAGGCCTCATTCCCGTTTTATCCAGCCCGTTCCCTTCAGCTCGTGCACGCACAGGGGCGGGCGGGGTGTGTGTTTGTGCGTGCGGACAGGCCCTCAAAAATGTTTTGGCCCTCAAAAACGTTGAAAATATATGATGTGGCCCTAATGCTCAAAAATTTGGAGGCCCCTGCTCTAATCCACTACACCACGTAGGCTCTGAAAGGTATCTGTAATACCTTGCAACCACTTAATAAATCTGCTACAATGCAAAATGTAAATGTTTGGAAGTGTATGCGTTAGGAGGATGGAGTCTTAAATTAACTCTCTCTACCAGCGTAAGAACCACACTGTTAAGAACTCAGCAATGGCAGACGAATTAGCATTGAGTCAATGGGACTGTCGAAATCATGTGTTCATCTGGTGCACAGAGCAGATTTTCAGTGTGTTATCTTTGCATGTTTACTTTCCCCTTTGTTGTTTCTCATCTATGGCAAAGAGGCAGATGGCTTGCAGAGGAGAAAAGCCCTTTTGTTATCCTGTTCTGGGAGAAAACGTGCTTATTAGTTTTAAGTCAGACGCCTGCTTTCTCCTGTGCATTTATTTACAAAAACAAAACTGATAAACACTGACAACATTAAAAGGCCACTGGGAAGGAGGAGTTCTGGTTCACTGTGCAAACATTCAAGATGTAATATCCCGTACAAACAATACTGCTATAATAGAAGCACCGTCCTCTTTATTTTCAGAAATAAAGGGTGGGCGTCTCGCCTAGTACTGAACAAAAATTACAATTTTTGGAACACATTTGCCTAATAAATAAAACTAATAGAGCAGTGAATGGTTTTGGATATTACTTTCCCATTTTCTCTGTATACCACAAATGTGATATTTAAGAGGGCCTATTAGGAAAATGCCTCCTTCTGGCTGTCAGTTTAAAAACTGTCCATGCTCCACTGTGTGAAAGTCATGAAACTCTTAGCGACCAGCCACACCTTCCATGCAAATATGTATGTTGTGTGCTGTCAAGTCGGAACCAGCTTATAGTGACCCTAATAGGGCTTTCAAGGTAAGTGAGATATTTAAGGAGTGGTTTTACCAGTTCCACACCCCACGTAAGCTTTTGTGGCTGAGTGGGCATTTGAACCCAAGCCTCCTGAGTCCTAGTTCATCACTATCCACTACACTGGGTATCCTAAACATATACACAAATGCCTGATTGGTATTTATCCCCCCTTTCTTTCAGAAAAGCAGCTAGGGAATGAAGAAAAAGGATGGGGAAAGAATGAAATAGATGATGAATAAGTACCTTATAAGTAGGGCGAGGATTTCTATGACATTTCACATTTTCTCTGCAACCTACATTTGAACCCTTAAGCAAGTTCAAACATGTTTATGAGTAACCTGGCCTTTCTCACCAGATTACTTATAAACATGTTCAAATCCACCCATAAAGTCAAACACAGGTTGCAGGGAAAAAATGATGTCATAGAAATCTTTCCCCTACTTATAAGTATCCCCACTCTGACCATATCACAAGTCTGTCTCTTTATGCAGCTTTTCTTGCTAAAAATCATTTTAAAAAAACATTCACTAGGCTTTGTTTCATGCGTGTATGTATAACACTATGTTCAAAATCTGGCTTCTTTGTACTATGCCCACAATCGCCTGTTTTACATGTGGTTGTCTTTTTTCTGGCATTTGCACAAGAGGTATTCACTACCCCATTGTCCATACGGGAGTCCCGTTGCTTGCAATGAGCAATCTCCAACCCGCTCAACTGCAAGCCAGAGATCACATGGAGTGCTTCACCCAAGGAGCCATTGTACTCTGAGTTTTGTAACAGGATTCTGTGCGTAAGCTCCTACTTAGGAGGCTTCTTCTCTGCCTTTTTCATACACACATCTGACATGACATGGCTCTTTCCTGTCCCTCCATGAAACTGTAGCATAACTGCTACATTTAATATCTACTGGGAGTAGTCTGTTATGCTGGCTGTGCAGGCTTCCATACTTGTTCTCTGCTGGGCAGAAAAGGTAACTTCTGTTACTCCTTCCAGCTACCTGTATCCTATACTTAAGCCATCCTCATCACCCAACTCAAATGATTGGCTGTAGGGGAGAATTCCCAAAACCACTAGAGTGAGCAGAGTTTTCCAAGAAGGATTTAAAGGCCATGAGTCCCTGGGTCTTGCTGAGGACACTTGGAGACATATCAAAACAAAAAGAAAACAATATGCAAAACTTTTTTAAAAAGAAAAAAAAGCTGGGGAAAAGCAAGCTCACAACAAGATCAAAGGAGAAACAAACAAATTTTCAGCATGCTTGTAAAGACCTGAGGCATGCCTCAGGAGATGAAATAATATGTCAACCGCTTGTTCTGCTATGGCAGACAAGTGAGGCTAGCTGCGAACAGTGGGAACCACACCTCTTTGTGAGTGGAGCTCTCACCAAAACACGTCTCAGTCCTGGAATGATTATAAGAAAGCTGCGCCAGTGCCTTGTAAGCTGCAGTCCAGAAAGTAACTTTTCCAAAACCTGCATCCCCTGGGAGAGGTTAGACCTGCTTTCCTGTCCTTATTAAATTTACCCCAATGTGAAGCTTCTGTTTGACAGACAGTGCAGCAAGGAGCAGAAGATGGGGAAAGTTAGCTAAGACTTCTGTTTTTTTTGCTTCATCCCTGTTCTGTATAAAATTAATTGCATTTACCTTTTTTCTTTGTCTTTTTCAATTGCCTGCAAAAGTACAGGAACATTTTCTTATCCTCACCACTGATCGAATGCAAAGTAGAAGGAGGTCTACGTCAGCCAGGGAACCTAAGACTTCATTGGAAATAAAAGACTTTACACATTTTTCCCATCCCATCTTCTTCTTTTAACCTCCATCAATGCTGTCTGGTTAACTTCCATTGTTCATATTCTTCTGCGTCCATAATATGGCCCTCGTTAGTGTTCACTTCTCACTGTTTTATTATTTTGATCCATAATTTCTATTTCACATCATGCAATAATACACTCCAGGCAGCTCATTTGAAAGCTATTACTGTGGACTATAAAACCCACCTGGTCTTATTATACAAGTGAAGGTATGCTGAGTTGGCAAATGCCCATAAATGAGATGCCTATTGTGTCTTAGGGCTTAATTATATTTTCTGTTTTAATTCTACTGCTTTGGCAGTGCAGGCAAACTATTCCTCCCTGAGTACATTGTTTGGGCAATCTCCCCACCCCAGCTTTTCCTTGGCAAATGCTTCTTTCTAGTTTGTCAGCTAAAAGAGCATTGTCTTCTCCTAGAACAGGAAATTGCTAAATGCCACCTGGTCCATTGGTGAACCTATTACATATGTTCAGAGCTTAAGAAAATTAATTTTGGATTACAACACCCAGAATCTCCCAGTCTGGATCAGATTGGGGTGGATGGGGGTATAATCCAAAAAGTAACTGTGTAAAATTAGAAACCAACCTTGCATTATACGAGTATAAATACCTGAGTAATTTTGATAATTGCCAAAAGTCTCTAAATATGAATGAGTCATGTTTTATGAAAGAGGGGTACATGAAAGTTTTGTGTTTCTTTTATTTTTCCTTTTTCAGTGCCCTTTCACCCTTTGTTAAGTCACCTGAGAAATTTTTCATCCAATAGCATTGCAAGGGCTGACAACAGCCAATCAGAACATCCAGCAGAGGGGAGTAGGAATTTTACATCTGTAAAACGATGTAGAAACCAGTAAAGAGTGCTTTCTGCTTCAGTTGTTCCATGTGGGATTACTATGTTGTGAGTACCTGGTGCCCTTAATTTTGGGTTGCTGCCTGCCTGCTTACTTCCTTTGCCTCCATCTTGAATCTTTTCCTCTTTTTTTCTTTTCTTTTCTTCTCTTTTTTTAAAGGATTCCTTTGCCACTCAGTGGTTTAGGTATCTGAGGTAGAGCCAGAGGTTGGGAGTTCAATTCCCCCCTGTGCCTCTTGGCAAAAAAAGCCAGCCTGGGTGGCCTTGGGCAAGTTGCACAGTCCCAGGGCACCCCCAGAAGAAGAGAACGATAAGGCACTTCTGAGTATTTTCTACTTGGAAAATGCTGAAAAGCCTCACCCAAAGTTAGAATTGAGTTAATTTCACATAGTAAGTAATATTTGCCCCCCCTTCCAGTATTTCTGTTTTCCCCCCTCCTACTGCTTCTGTCTGAAGTGCCTGTTGAATTTATTATGTAGTTATTCCGTTAAAGGTGCATATTTTGGTAGAGAGTTTTTTTGAGGGGGGGCTCTTTTGTTTGCTTCTGGGGGTGGGGGTGGGCTGGGAGGATGGATGTTGTGACTGTGCCAGTGTGCACCTGGGTTGTGTGTGTTGTGTTGATGATTGGTTGGGCACAGTCAGTCTCTCTGCAATTGTTTTTCATGTTGTGCTGTTGTTGGTTGCTTTCATGAGTGGGACTCTGTGTGTGCCAAGCAGCCAGTGCCTGCCTGCCTGCCTCTCTGCTCTTTTTTCTATTGTGCTGCCCAGCTCAGAGAGTCTGTTGTGCTAGATGGGTCGCACAGAACTCATACATTAAAAATAAAAATCTACAACAACATTAACAAATAAAAGGAGATAAAACTAACCAAAAAAACCTTAACACAATAACCCAATAATACAAAAAAGTGCCCCCTCTCACTGAGATAATCTGGAGATATAACCAATTTTTCCTTCATTATGGAGTCACATTCCCCTTCCAAAACTGCTTTGATTCTTGTGAGGGTGCACAATCCTTTTTTTAAACACAAACTCAAGAAATCCTCCCCATATATCAATAAAGCTACTCTTACGTATCAATCCCATTTTAATTTTCATATTGCACGTTGAGCTATCATTAGTAGCTAGTGCTCTGATAATGGGAGCAGGATACAGCAATGTTGTATGTTATGTGCCTGGCCACCATCTTAGCACCATTGGTTGGACACTTGGACCACCACATTCACAACTCAGAGGAGTTTGCATCCAAGGTCAGGGAACTGAAACTAAATACTGACGAAACCATGGTGTCCTTTGATGTCACATCCCTCTTCACCAGCATTCCCACTCCTGATGCCCTAACAACTGTAAAAAAGAGATTGGAAGAAGACAACACCCTCTCTACCAGAAGCAGCCTCAACCCGGACCAGATAGGCCTGCTCCTGGACCTGTGTCTGAGCACCACTTACTTCACCTACAGGGGGGACTTTTACAGACAGAAACATGGCTGTTCCATGGGTTACCCATTGTCTCCCATTGTTGGCAACTTATACATGGAAGAAGTGGAAAAGAAGGCTCTAAACACCTTCCAGGGGATGACTCCTACAATTGGTTCAGGTATGTGGACAACACCTGGGTGAAGATCAAGATTCAGGAAGTACAGGTCTTCACAGACCACATAAACGCAATGGACTGAAATATTAAGTTCACCAGGGAAGACACCAAAGACAATGGGCTGGCTTTCCTGGACTGTGCAGTCATCATAGGATCTAACGGCAGTTTAGGAATAGAAATCTACAGAAAACCCCCACACACTGATCAATACCTGCAGTTTGACTCTCATCACCCATTGCAACATAAACTAGGGATCATCAGGATGCTAAACCATAGAGCAAGAAACATCCCCACCTCCACAGAAGCCAAGAAGAAGGAAGATGGACATCTGAAGACAGCCTTTAAGGCCTGTGGATATCCAAAATGGGCCTTTAACAAGACAATGTCCTGACCCAGGAGGACAATGGAACAGTCTGAGACTCAGAGCCAACGGAAGAACCTGGTCATTCCTTACATGGCGGGTGTGTCTGAAAAGCTCAAAAGGATTTTTGGTAAACACCACATACCCGTGCACTTCAAACCCACAAACACATTAAGGCAGAGACTCGTCCACCCAAAAGACTGGACACCAAAACACAACAGGAACAATGTAGTATATGCGGTCCAATGCAAAGAGGAGTGCTTGGAGCTCTACATTGGAAAAACCAAACAGCCACTAAATACGTAGGAGAATGGCCCAGCACAGGAGGGGCAATGGCTCAGGACCACAATCAGCAGTGTTCCTTCATTTGAGAGACAAAGGACACTCATTTGATGACCAAGATGTACTCATTTTGGATGGAGAAGATAGGTGGTTTGAGAGAGGGGTCAGGGATGCCATACATGTGCATATAGAAAATCCCTCACTCAACAGGGGTGGAGGCCTTAGATACAATCTGTCTCCTATTTATCATGCTGCCCTTTCATCTGTCCCCAGAAAGATTAGGACCGCACACACCAGAAAACCACTGTTAACGAACCTTAACAACCCATGACAATAGGTGGAGAAGGACTGCAGAAGTGCATTATCCCTCACCCCTAGTCCTTTGTCCTTCTAACGAGCCTATTCAGACCAGGGGGAAGTGAAACCAACTTGGAGGATATATCAGGGATCTCCTACCAACTCTCCTCAGACTGAAGACGCTATTTGGATGAGTAACAAAATGTTTCAACCTAACAAGAAAGAAGTCCAGTTGCCATGACTCAACTTCCAGATAACCACACCTGGATGATTGAGAATCTTCACAGACAACCCAATAGGGTTTTTGAGGTATGTGAAATGTCCAAGGAATGTTTTAATATGGCTACCCTCCCTCCAGGAGATTCCATGGCTGAATAGGGGGGACACATTGTTCACCACACTCAGAATCACTTTGATACATGGAAAATGTCTGCTTTCTCATTAACCCAACAATAAGTAAGATGGAGAATGGGCATTTACTATTTAGTGCATTTTCTTTTAAAAGACTAGTATAACCTTCCACATAACAAATAGGTTCTCAGTCCTCACAGGTTCTGAATGCTCACACACCTTTTAAGGCTCATACATGAACCATCATAGTTGCTCTTGGTAGATAAGATCTGCTCTGAAATTATGCTTTGATACCAGTAGTGTCTCAGGAACTATGTGGAGAGTCATCACCCCAAAGTTTCAGGGAAGTGCCCCCCTCTGTTCAGTCCAGAAGATGACTTTGTTGAATATTTGATATTTACCAGGCCTATTGGGTTCTAGGCTGGTATGTTATCTGGGTATGCCTATCTAAATATATCAGTAGGTTGGACCAGTGAAGTAATTGTATCCACTCAAGCTTTTTGCAACTTTTAATTTCAATCAAGCTTTATGTCGAAATGATGCTAGAGAGCAAACAGGGGCACAAAAAGTGAACATGAACTTGGGATATTTGAGTTCCTGTTCCACCTCTGCCACAGTGTAGACTTGAGCAACTCACAGGTCGTGGGTCACAACCAGCCCAAGGCATTTTGCTGCCTGAGGCAGAATGGTGCTCAATTCCCTCCCAAGTCACAGAGGAAAGAAGCTAAGCAAATTATTGGCGCACAAGGCGGAAAATCTCACCATCCATCATCTCTGGCAGTAAAAATACAATAATGGCAAATTAAATAGCAATTTGTTCCCTTACCATCTAGAGTCTGCAAGGCCGTAAAAGCAAGAGACTACTTCACTCTGCCTAATGGTACACCCAGTCATACCATGGTCACATGACAAAATAAGCCAGGGGTCCACAGGAATTCAAATTTGTGTAACATGCTCATGCACACAGCTTGTAGCAGGAATAGCTAAGCAAAACCAAGGAACATTGCTCTGTAGCTTGTTTTGCATATCTTCAAAACATGGGCTTCATCTGCAGTCTGGTTTGTTTCTCTCCCAGCAAACCAGAACAGGAATCCAGAGTTTATTGGGAGAGAAACAAACCAAAGAGTGCACTGTGCCTGTGTTTCGCAGGTCTATGGTTAGTTTAGTGGGGGTCATGCACCAGCACACTGCTTGCAATTATTAAGTGAGAGCTCCTGCAGGTACAAGGTATATTATGTTACGTTGTCACAACCACTATCTCCCATCCTCCAAATCATGTATAAAATGAGAACCAAGTTGCCAAATACTAGTACTCTGAAAGTAAACACAGTGTGCTCCGATGCAGAGCACAATGACTGTATTTCAGGCCACAATCCTGTACCCATTTTCCTGGGCAAAATCCAATTGAATGCAACAGAATTTGAGTAGACATTTTCAAGATCACACAGTAAGTCCCATTAAAATTTAACTGGCCCAAAATTGGTTATGACTAACTTACATCCTATTGACTCCAATGGGATGTCAGTGTGGCCTTCCCTCTGCACTGGACTAATTAAGTTGCTTTATGAGGCAAGCAACATTACATTCTGCCAGAATGAAAGACTGTTTCCTGCTTGGGCCTTTCCAGGTAGCGTCAATGGAGAGGAAAGAGGATAAAAGAGTTAGAAATCTATTCTATTCTTGCTTTGGTCCATTTGCTTCCATTTGTCATCTTAGTCTGGGTTTCTACTCTGGTGGCAGAGCAAACATAATTACAAAGGAGGATAGGGCTGCCCATGTAAAGAATGACACTACAAAGAAATAAATTCCTGTAATTGTACTGCATCACAATTTCCAGCGTGTTCATCCAGGGCTTAATAAAAAAACTATAAAGATTTATTTTCCCTCTTACCAGTACCATCATCACAGATGATTTTTTTCTTTAATGCCATTATTGTCCAGCAAGCAACCCCTTGGAACACGGGGGTTGTTTATTTCTCTGTACATCATCTTCCAGCTTATCAATGCATTGTACATATTCATCAGAGTGATCCCTGGCTTCCTTTTCTCTGCAGATCCTTCTTGGGGCAGAGATCCGATGATCTATATCTCTTCTGGTAGCTTTCCTACCATGGCTGGCATAATTGAAAAAAATCAATAACATACAATTTAGAAACCCATTTTGTTTAATCTACTAGAGGGTTGTGCTGGCAGATTGTGAATGTCACACTAATGGTGAGGAAAGGGTTTTGCATATTTTTGAGTTCTGAAGCCAGGAGCAGATTCCAAAGCCAGCAACAGACCTCATGTGCAGCATTACTTTCACAGCATGTAGAACACCTCTAGTATATCCCCAGCATGGTTAACTTCTTTCAGTACTAGTTACATAACTAAAGTTTCCAATAATAATCAGCAGTAGCAGCATACCCTCAGTGTTAAATGGCAAGCACCTCCAGGTTCAGCTGACAAAGCTTAAAGTCACAAAATGGAACCAAAACAGCCGTTCTAGGCAGGCTGAGAAAACAGAGTCATTCAACCAGTTGAAAGCTCAAGTCCAACTCCAGATGGATTGCTAAGGTTGCCAGATCAGCAGTACCCATTCCCTGAGAAATTAAGGCCAGGAGGTGAGACCAGGAGGCAGGGCTTATGATGTCATGGAGGCAGGGCAAGCAAAGGTTTGAGGGGGAAAATTAAGCACAACACACATACAGGGATATTTGTGTTAAGTCTGCCTCAGAGAGCCTCACCAGGTAGCAATGGGCATCTAGGCTTTAAAAACACTTCACACAGAGACAATATTTTATCTTCTTCCAGCACCACACCACTTGCCTTGACATCTCTATCATTTCCTGGAGACCTAAAAAGGCATGGTAGTTCCTTGTATAGTGTTACCAAGTCTCTGGCACCCTGAGACCTCATGACGCTATACACAACAGTTTTGATTGAATTACCCACGTAGAGTTCTTTGGATTTTCTCCACTAGTTCAAATATGCCGAATCTAAAGGATTATCTGGTGCATTTTTGCACTGTCAGAAGGAGGAGAGAAACCAGGATGAAGGGAAGGGAATATCCCCTTCTCTACTGCTTTAAGATGGGAACTGACCTGTGACAAAGCCACAAACCTGTGACAAAGAGATGGACACAAACCTGAAAAATGGTGGTTTGTGATGGTTCATGGTTAACCACAACCCATAACCCACCATGAACCAACCAGAAAACTGAACTAGTTTGAAGTTTGGTTTTTGGTTCATGCCTGGTGGGGTGGCTTACCTGCTCCTGTTGCATTGCCGCAGCCTCCCCATTTGCCCGGGTGACCAGGTGCCATACACAGAGGCAGTGTCCAGGCTCCTTGCAGGGAAGACAATCACTGCCTCTGTGCATGTGCCCACCTCCCAGCTGATCACCCTGACCAGGTGGGAGATGGGCACATGTGCAGAGGCAGCACCCAGCTTCCCTGCAAGGAGCCCAGGTGCTGCCTCTGCTCATGGCACCTGGGCACCCGGGGCGGTGGCGACAGTTGCAGCAGCAGCAGCAGAAGGTAGGCCAAGCAACTGGGGCAGCAAGAAGGGGAAAGAGGGGCATCCCATTTTGCTGAAGCAAAATGAAGTGTCAAGGCGAAAAAGGTTCGGTGTTTTCTTTTGCTTTGGCAAAACAGGATCACTGAACCAGGTCATGAACCAGATCATGAACCGGCCCGGTTTGTTGGTTTTTGTGGTTCGGTTCATGCCCATCTTTAAAAACCATGGTTATGCCAATCTGGAAGATCATATCCTGTGACTAAGTCTGTCCCACACATTAGGAATACCCTTTGGCATTATGAGTCTTGTCATTTTGATATAACAAACTAACTTCATTTGCCTTCCTCAGCACAGTGCTTTGTACATTATTTAATATGTAGTTGGCCACTTCATAATTTCCTGGTCATATCTCAGGTCAGCACTAAGAGAAGCATTAATGCTCACACAGTTGATGCTGCTTTATCCTCAAAAGCTTTGGGTACTTACATTTTATAGCCCAATTAATTATTTCAGTTTAGAGCAATTGCAATATTGTCCCTGATGTTCTCTGAGAAGAAAAAGACAAATAAAATTCCCAATTATCTAGGACAATAGTGCCCCCTTTGTCTATATATCATTATGAAGCTCTTAATATAAATTGTAGGTTTTCATTAGCTAAAAGCCTATTTGTCCTTAATGAGCTGTTGAAGACCAAGGGCAACATTCTGTTTTGACTTGCACCAGCATTTCCTCATGAACCAAGTGCCTGCCAGATGACAGGGAAGCAAGACGTGACAAAACAAGGGGCCCTCAATTGGCTTCCACTTGGAAAACAAATGCTAACACTTTTGAAAAACGTTGGGGCTGTGGTAGAATGTCAACCTTAGAGGTCCACGAAAGCAGAGGGAAGCCACAGAAAGCTAAAGCAATGCTTAGAACTGGGAGTAGTAACTTTAGAGGGTCTGAAGTTTGATTTTTGTCTACTGTGGGTTGCACTAAGCTGGGGGTGAGGATGGAGAAGAACCTGCTTTTTGAAATCCTAGTTCTGACTGAGGTGGTGTTCTGGACCATTTAATGATAAGCGCTGCTACTGGAAGCTTCAAGGAACACAGAATTCCATTTTTCACACACAACCCAATAGTTTGGGTTTTGGTTTGTGTTGGGGGTGTGGAGCCACGAAGGGAACGCTATTTAATGGCAAAAGGGGGGAGTATCTCTGGAGGCTTCTAACAACAGATTACATTCTCATTCCCCTCCCCGCCACATAAGCCAAAATCGTTTTCTTTTGTTTTAGCTGGGTGGGCCTGAGGGGGTACGAGGCTCCAGGGACATCAGCCTAAGATTCAGGGCAGCCACTGCCTGCCAGAGCAGCCAGTATACTGAGCTAGGTGAACAAACAGCCCAAACTCATATATGACCCAGTGCCAAGGTGAAAAATCCCATAGTATGAATAATTTTTCACCTCTCCTAGGCCCAAATTATATACCTACATTCTCCTTTTTTTTGTCAACACTTGTGATGATGTAATATGAAAAATAAGAGAGAAAGATATAAGGGCATGGAAGGTCAGACAGAATGGCAATATTTTATGAAGTGCTCCAGAAACCTTCACTACGTAGTAATTATTGTGTGGGATTTTTTTTTTCTGATTAACCCAAACCTTCAATATTAAAGGAAAATGTGCATGCCTAGAAGCAAGGATAATCAAAGGCACAGGATTGAGAGCAGAGAGAATGAAGGCAGGCAGGCATGTTCGTCTCTGCACTCCTCAATCCTGATTCACACAATAGCAATTAATAATGGTAATCAAATGTATCCACACAGGGCCTGTCAAACAACTCCACAGGGGACTTAAGCTATCAGATCTTGTTAAAAGCAGCATTAAGCATTCACCTTTTCCAAGAGTGACTTAACAATATATATGTCTAAAACAGGCAAATAAACGAAGGAATTTGCAGATAGCTACGGATAACTAAAGGAGAGAGTAACAGGTTTAGTGGTAAGTTAACTATGTATATCCAAGGGATAGGGGGGAAAGGCCTTCAATTTAAGAGAAGGGTGAAGGCTCTTATAAATTCACTCATGCTCCAAAAAGCACAGAAATGGGTTTTCAACAACTAAACAAAAAGTGAAGCTCAGCAGACAGATTGAAACACATTTTCTTCACACAGATGAGTTCAAACTTATTTCCCCTCACTCAACAAAAGCAAGAAAATAACAAGAAATACAGAAAGCAATAATTTTATTTTTACCACTATAATTCAACCTCTCCATCCTATAAATCAGAAACTGGGACACCTTATACCTGTAATCCAAGAGCTCCTCTCACAGTTTGGAAATAATGAGTAACACTAACTTAAATACATGTAACAAGTTCCTTCAGTTGGGAGCAATGGGAGAATAAAAATTATGCTTCAAGTGTAACATTGTGAGTGGAAATAAAATTACTCTATTTGTGTAATCAGTAACTTTCAGTTACTTTCAAAGTTATCTTTACTAAGGCATTTTAGAAACATCTTTATAAGAATTTTTTCAAATGTATTACCAGCTTCTTGCCAACTTTTTAAAACTATTTTTTTAAAAAAAGGTAACACAATGTGTTTCTTTTTAAACTACAGTATTATGTTACTTCTTGCTCGATTTGGGTTTGTAATGAGTAACAACGGCAAATCATTTTTCAAACAGTTTTTCAAGAACTAGACTCTCTATATCAAATTACTGTATATGCTGTTGTCTTAACATTTATTTATTTCATTTATATGCTTTCTCCCAAAATTTGGACCCAAGGCAGCTCTACAGAACAGTTTAAAACAAGAGAAGATTAAAATGCAATGAAATCGCAGACATTGAAAATAGAATTAAATTCAACTATATAATTAAAATGTGATTAAAATTAAAATTTGTTAAAATCGCTTAATTAAAAATAGTCATCATTTACCAGAAAACAGTAAAAACCAGCACATCAGCTGAGAGCCTATTGGATGCTTTTAATTGCCAAGGACTGCCTAAACAAAAAGGTCTTTGCCTGCTGCTGGAAGGAGAGCAGGGAGGGTACAAACCTAGTCTCTTGTGGCAGGGAGTTCCAGTGCCTGAGTTTAGCCACTGAGAAGGCCCTACCACATACCTACCACATAGGCTTCTGAAAGTGGTGGGACTGAGAGATCGGCCACTCCAGGAAATCTTAATGCCTGGGCAGGCTTGTATTGGGGGATATAGTGTTTCAGATAGCCTGGACTCCAATTATATAGGGTTTTATGCAGGTTATAACCAGGACGTTGAATTGTGCCTAGAAATGGACTAGTAGCCAGTGAAGCTGATGGAGGAAGAAGGTTATACGTTCCATATGACTGGCCCTGGTCAGCAATCTGGTTGCACTGTTTTAGGCCAGCTGAAGTTTCCAAATGTTCTTCAAACACAGTCTCACATAGAGTGCATTACAGTAGTCAGGTAGCATGTCACTAAGGCATGTGTAACCAGAGCCATATCAGACATCTCCAGAAATGGATTCAACTGCCACATCCGCTTTAACAATGTGTGTGCAAGCAGTGGGTCCTATGTTACTATGTCAGTGGACTTTCCATTAAGGATCCACTCAACAGGATCTTAGCTGTTGAGTTCAGGGGCAACTACATTGACAAATAACATGGGAAATGGTCCAGGATTGGGATGATCTGATTCATATTATTTTCTGTCGACTACATGACATACAAGTCAATGTAAATCAGCCCAGAGTCCCCCACCCCCAATCTGTACTTTTTTCTTTTGACTCGGGGGGCTTCAACTTTTTTTTTTTCCAAATTGAATGAATTCACATTGGTTCAGGCAGTGTAATCACTTGAGCCCTTGCTGAATGAGTAACCAGAATCTGACTCTCTCACCTTCCTAGTTCATTGTGGGGAGAGAGGAATCAAAGGGGCATTTGTGGGAGTGTGTTCCCCTCAACTGAGCACCTCTTGTCTCCAAATCATTTTGGAAAGCTTAGTGCAAGCACTGGTGCACTAGGGCAACTACAAGACTGAAGAGGGGGAGAGAGGAATTGACAGAGAGGAGGAAACTCGCAGCCACCCTTTGTTAGCAGCTTGTTAAGGTACTTTTGCTGTAACTGTGGCTCCTGCAAATCAAGATGGCTGCAGCAGAGCCACCTTAACAAGATGCTAACAAGGGCATATTGTCAATTTCCTGCTGTCTCTCTGCTGACTCCTGTGTGATCCACTGAAGCGAGTACACCCAGGGAAGTCCAACGTCTCCAGTGTGAATTCACAGATCACATTTTTCCTGCTGTATAGTCACACCCTTAGTTTCAGGTTATTATGTATAAGATTGCTCTGTTATAGCATAGACTCCTTCTCCCATGTTTATTTGGTTGTTGTTTGAGTGTCTAAGAGATATTTTCTTTCCCCACCAAGTTGTGGAGAGAGTGTGTCTCTTATTTTAAAGATGAATTATACATCAAGATTTCTAAGAGAGGCACCGTGCTATTTTAAAAGATGGTGCATGCTACACATGCAACTCATTTTAAATTAAAACAATGTGGAGATTTATAACACAGCTTTGTACAGTGCACCACCACTAAATTAAGAGGCAATGGGACTCACAGGGGCCACCACAAAAATGAGCAATACTATCCCGTGATCTACATGTTGCCCCCCCCCCGCAGTAATTTAAATCATAAGCAAGTCCTGAAATAAAAGCCCATCCATCTTTTAACCTGTGTTTGCTTTAGTCCTGGATTGTTATTCTTGCCAGTTGTTTTTGTGCTCCATTTATGTGTTGTTACAAAAACTGTTTGATTTCATATCTTATTTGACATAAGTTATTTAACTGTTTTGGCATTATGATTTTGTCAGCTGCCCAGAGAATGGTATTGGGCTATTCTGAGTACTTAACAGAGGTATGTATGAATGTATGGATGAATGAATGAATAAATAAATAAATAGTTTTCTTTTGTTTGTTTGTGTCAGAAGCACCACAGTAAAATTAATAAATTGGTGGTGGGATGGTAAGTGAAGAGTGGATGCTTTGAATCTTTCACTATTACCTGCTACTTCTCTCTGTATGTCACTGGAGCAAGGCCTGCTAAGTAATTGATTTTTTTCAATAGGGGTTGGTTTCAGGCAACTAGCAATGGTTCTACAGCTTTCATTAAGTGCTACATCTACCTGTTTTTCTTGGACTAAAATATACCACATCAGGCTGCAGTATTCACCATATCTATAAAGACCGGTTCCTAAAACCCTTCCTAATATATTTTCTATATTTTTTAAAGAGTCACCATTCTCCCACCCCACCCCAATTTATTTTACCGTTAGTCTTCTAATGTTATTGAAAAGCAAATATTGTAGATAACAATGGTTTCCAAGTCATTTTGTAAATTCTAGCCACCAATTCCCAACAGGCTTCTAAGACCGTTAGTTTAACTTTTTTTTAAGGACAGCGGTTCAGAGCCCTATTATTGACAAACCCAAGATTTATAAGAGGAAAACTCTAGTATACAGCCTTAATTTATCTTGGACTACCACCCTATACACACAGTATTCAATATTATGTCCTTTGACAAATGCACATAGACACAAAATCCCAGGGGTGGCTTTAACAAATGCTTCTTCCTTGCATTATTCTGGCAGTGCTCAAAAGTATCGCTACATTAAAGTGGATTTATATGTTTGTGATGTGTCTTCTAATATTCTTCGATGTAGCTTTTATCAAGCTGAGATGGAGATTCCATTTTATAGAATTTCATTTACTTCCAGATGTGGAGCTGGCAATTGAGAAATATATCTGTTATCCAACTTACAACTGCTTCCCTCAGAGGATCACAGAAATCATGTATAAACTACGCAGGGTCTGTGACTGAACAGGACCATCATACATAAAGCAATTCTTTTACTTAGGGTTCATTTGATTCGTATAAAGAGAGGGTGAATAATCATAATGCACTTCTGGGCACAGTAACATGATCCTTCAATTTTCTTTCAGGATTTTATTATAATTTTTTTAAAGTATTAACTAAACTGGAATATCCTCAAGAACAGGGCATGCACATTAGAAGTGTCATTGTTTCTTTCTAACGTAATTTGGATATGGCTACAGAGTACTTTTTTTTTGCTAGTTAGATAGCAAGAATAGAGGCATAACCAAAGCTTAGAAGTCACATGTTAGAAGTAATGACGCTATCCATAACATGATACTTGGGAGGGCCATCAAGCATAATGAAATAACACAAGAAATGGCAATATTGTTTCTTTCTCATGTATAAGTCAAGCTTATGTTTTCTCCTTGCATCTTTGAGGCAAAAAATAACTTGAGGTGATTTCCCCTCCAATTTTTAGTCAATTTCAGCTAAAAAGTGGAATTTTTTTTTATTACCAACAAAGAAAAGGTAAAATAATAAATAAACAATTCCCTAGCTATTTATTGCTTGGAACACAAAGCAAGCCAAGTGCCTAGAAGAAATGTGGCTTTCAGTTGAGTGTGAGTACTCAAGTACCTGCCTTTTTAGCTGGAAAGTACTGGATTGCTATCAACTTAAGGATGATAGTACTATGCCCATCCTGAGGGGTATGCCCACCCCATGTAAGGCATTTCTAGGCATCAGAAGCCGGAAGAAAGTTACAGTCAGGTTTCTTTCCTATAGTTCTATTGTTCCTAAGTGTCATCAATTTGCTTCTGTGTTATGGAGAGCCTACTCGGATTGTTTCTGTAGTATGTTAGATGTTCAAGGAGTAGTTTACCACTGCCATCCCCTAGTGAGTTTCCATGGCTAAATGGGAATCTAAGCCAGGTCACTTGAGCCCTATCCACTGTACCACATTGTCTCTCTTTTATGTAATATTCCGACCAAATCTTCTTTTACATTTAGAGATTAGGTGAAAGACAAAATAAGGATGCTTATTGCAAAACCTTCTGGTTTGTAATCACTCTCAAGTATGTGCAGCACGCAGATTTGTTCCTAGAGAAGAGGCTTTACTTGAACCTTTGGGAGGTAAGTCAAATCACTTGAATTAGGTAGGGTGCCTGATGGTCAGAAACATTTGCATTGTGGAATCTACGTACAGTGGTGCCTCGACTTACGAACTTAATTGGTTCCGGAACTCCGGTCATAACTCGAAATGGTCGTAAGTCGAAGCACCATTTCCCATTGAAATGCATTGAAATGCAATTAATCCATTCCGGCTGAAGAAAAAAATCACAAAAAAAAAAAAAAAATCACTGCAAGACCCATCAGAAATGTGATTAATCCGTTCCGGCTGAAGGGGGGTAAAAAAAGAAAAGCAAGCAAAGTGTGCAAGACCCATTGGAAATGCAAAAAAAAGCAAAGCAGAAAGCAAGCGAAGCATGCAAGACCCATCGGAAATGCAAAAAAAGCAAAGCAAAAAGCAAGCGAAGCGTGCAAGACCATCGGAAATGCAAAAAAAGCAAAGCAGAAAGCAAGCGAAGCGTGCAAGATCCATCGGAAATGCAAAAAAAGCAAAGCAAAAAGCAAGCAAACCCTGCAAGACCCATCGGAAATGGGGAAAAAAAACCAAAAAGCAAGGAAACTCACCAAGACCCATCGGAAATGGGGGGGGGGGGACCCAAAAAGCAAACAAACCCTGCAAGACCCATCACAGCACAGAAACATAACCCTCCCAGCCCAAAACCACGCTGCAAAACCCACCCAGAACAGTTTTTAAAAAGCAGAAAGCAGCACCTTGCCTTACCAGGCAGTCCGAAGCCTCCTCCGATCGCACTCACTTTAACCGTTGGGGCAAAAGAGCTACAAAGAAGCAGCCTCGTCGCCTACCAACGGTTAGCAATTTGAATTCCCCGCCTTTTTCCCCTGCCTTTTTCTGTTCGTAACTGGAAGCTCCGGCCGCAAGTCGAAGCAAAATTTTGCGGCCGGAGCTGGTCGTCACTCGAAATGGTCATAAGTCGGGACATTCATAAGTCGAGGCACCACTGTATGTCCATGTAGATATCAAAGTTGTATGTCTCCCTTCTTAATTACCATTTATTCTTCCATGACAAGACTCACTGAGCATAAAATAATGCCAACTATTCCCCTGTCCTGCTCCCTAGCACAGAAATGTGTGTGTCATCACTTTGTGTTTGTACGTTGGTGGCATTTCGGATTAAAAAATTATCGGAGCAGCAGCTACCAAGCACCAGCTACGAGTATCAGTCAGGTTCTGCTGCAACCTATAGTCAAGTGAAAGAAGGAGAGTTCTTCGTGCAGATGGAAAGAAGGAAGACCCCCATTCCCCAAAGCCCAAAAGTCCAAAACTGAGCTCTGAAGTCAAAGCAACCCCACTCCATATACACTTGGAGTCAGATCAAGAGACAATCCACACATATGTATGATTGATCACCCAGATGAATCAGTCACTGTGATTTAGTGACTACAAGCAGACGTTTGATCACAATGCCTGAAGCTAAGTAAAAAAAAAAAATTCCATACTTGAACAGAGGATTTCTTCTTGGAAAGTAATACCTTGAGAGCTTGTCAAAAAAGGGTCATGACAATCTCTTTGTGTTTGCTTGGGAAGCGGTTAACTGTTGGAAAAAAGAAGTCAAGTTCTGGGATTTTTCCCTTGTTTGGTGTCTGTTTTTAAAAGGTGGTAAGCACAAGAGAGGATCCTGTACACTTTCTCGACTGCTGGCCCTGGTGTCATCAACACTGAGGCTAGCCTTTGTTATGTAAAGCATCCTTTTTCTCTGCTGGCAACGAGGGCATAATATGGAAGGCAATGTTGGACCATATCTTCGGATTCTGAATCATGGACACAAAAACAATTTTTCATATTCGTAAACCAGAAGTTTTTTGAGGGATTGAATATTATATAGAGAAAACTGCTTTAGGCACTAAAAAAAATATCAAAGCTAACTAAAATTGCTAGGTTTATAATTATATCCCGTTCTCAGAGACAGCGTGAGGTTTCAGGACTGCATTATTGGAGGGATGGTTGGGCATAAAGCTGTGAACAAATATGTCTTTGACATATCTGTCTTTTGGAAAATTTGAAGGAGGGGAAAGACTACAATTTCTTTGTAAAGGCACTAAATCTTCACGGCTTGCCTTCAATGTGCTGACATTTTCTGTTTTGGATGTGCTTACTGTTACCATGGTATTACAGTTGCTGTAGGGCACAACAAGAAATGTCTTACCCACATGTATGTATAAGGCAGCCAGAGGCAGTTCTCCATTGCAGTCTAGGTGTTCTCAGGATCCAGCAGAGTAAAAGTCAGGTTCTTCTGCAGTTTGCAGCCTAAGGGCTGATCTGCTCTGTTTATTCCTCTATTATGCCCCCTCCCTGACAGATTTCATCACTGCCAAATATTGGGCAGGAAAGGCTTTTAGAACATGTTTATGCAAAAGTCCAGGCTTGTATAAAAATCCGGTCCCAGTTTTCCCTTCTTGGTTTGCTCAGTTGGGAATCAGAATCAGAGCTTGGAAATCACTTTTTGGACTCTTAACTCTGTAATCCCCCAGCTAGGACTGTTGGTGGCCATGCTGTTTGGGGGATTTTGGAAGCTGTAGTCTAGAAACAACCTTTATAAATGCTGGCCAACCTATGCAGATCTTTTGCAAACCTTTTAGATATCTCTG
Source organism: Intellagama lesueurii (assembly GCA_037013535.1). Taxonomy (NCBI): domain Eukaryota; kingdom Metazoa; phylum Chordata; class Lepidosauria; order Squamata; family Agamidae; genus Intellagama; species Intellagama lesueurii. The sequence goes on along the minus strand of JBAJHW010000004.1, from coordinate 170,546,399 downwards.
TTAATAGATGACAGTCTCTCTTCTCCTCACGTTTTAACTTACCCTATTTGGTTATGTATTAATTTATTTTTTTACTGTGTTTTAATATTGTTGCTCATATTGTTGTTAGCCGCCCAGAGTGGCCTGGTTGCCAGATGGTGCGGGGTATAAATTCAATAAATAAAATAAATAAATTGACCTCTATCTCAAGTGTAGCATACAAGAATACTTACCACACTGGTCAGACTCTCTGTTCCCAGTAGCTGCTGGAATGCCAACTCGCAATATAAACCCCCCAAAAATTAAGGAATTGCAAAATTAACTTTGGATAGGTGATTGGGAAATGGCTGGCTTCATGTCCCCCAACATGTCCTAGAATCAGTTTGGCAAACCCCAGTTAGGAAGAAGAAGGTAGACCCCTGGTTTAATCTGGACTAGTGAAATCATACATTTGGTTGATCTTTGGTAGATCTTTGACTAAATGATGATGTTGGCACTAAAGACGTGCTATATCCAGGGTTCTAACAAAGGTGGAGCAACTAGGGCTTTGCCCCAGAGGCCACCAAAATCTAGAAGTGAAACTGCACTGATGAATGGTAGGAAAATAAAAGACAGCATCTCCTGGCCTATTCAACAAACCTTTCTCTTAATTTTTTTAGGGGAAAACACCACGTTCTCCTACTGTTGTTTTTTAAGGACTGTTCATGCCCATTTGTCAGCATCATTTGGTGGGAAGCTGTGCCAATTGCTCCAGGTTCCAAAATTGCTAGTTACAGCTCTGGCTACATCACTGCCGCTAAATGACATAAATAATAGCCAATGCTAGTACTGAGTGGTTACATAAATACATCCCTCATGCCAATCAGAGCAAACAAATGAAAATTGTAACTAGAAGATAATGTTGAATAGCTCTTATATTCCCTAAGTATCAAATCAAGCACATGCAATTTTACGATTTCCTTGCAACTGAGGTACAGTGTAGATGGAAGCCATCTAGACGGTGCATAATTGTGTATTTAACACATTCAGGACGGTTTAAAAGCCCCAAGTGTTCTGGAAAACCCATATAGCTGTGCGTTGAGCAAAGAAAAAAATATGGGGTTTTTTTACAATTCACAAAATCCACTAACCAACAGTAGCACTTTGGACTTGTAGTCTTTAAAAGCATCTTTTCTAAACTCTCCCAGCAAGACAGAATTTTCCTTTCCAGTTATGACTTCTGAGATTGTGCCTTGGCTGTGATGATGTCACCGTATCAAAAAAGGAATGAGATTATTTAAATGCAAGACTGCAAAGATACTGGTAAAAGTGTGAAAATGAAACCAAGCCACTGCATCTCCACGGGGAGCATGTTCTAGTGCAGAAGAAGAAGAAAACAATATAAATGCAGGTGACAGGCTCAAAACAGCTCACCAAGGTTGTTGTTCGCAACATACAGATATCCTTCATGTTATTCATTTATTTCTGCAAGATAGCAATTACACAAGATTAACATTAAAAACATGTTTGCTAATGGATCAGTTAGAACTTGAGAAAGGCAAAGATGCTAATTGGATGTTACTGATATTGGTTTATGCATTGTTTCTGAAATGCTAATAAATCCTGTTGAGTTTCGTGAGGATTACTCCCAAGTAAATAGGCATAAGATTATAGTGTAACAGAGCTTATTCATGGAAGAAAAACCTAGCTAATGGTCCTTATATATTACCTCCAATATCTGACACAGTATGCTTCTATATGCCAGTGTGAAGGGGTTATGCTCTGGGGGGGATGGGAACAGCAAACGATACCCCATCGTCATTAGTCATGTCGAAGAAGGCTTGGAGCCAATTGTTTAGTCATTAAGTCGTGTCCGACTCTTCGTGACCCCATGGACCAGAGCACGCCGGGCCCTCCTGTCTTCCACTGCCTCCCGGAGTTGGGTCAAATTCATGTTGGTAGCTTCAATGACACTGTCCAACCATCTCGTCCTCTGTCGTCCCCTTCTCCTCTTGCCCTCACACTTTCCCAACATCAGGGTCTTTTCCAGGGAGTCTTCTTTTCTCATGAGATGGCCAAAGTATTGGAGCCTCAGCTTCAGGATCTGTCCTTCCAGTGAGCACTCAGGGTTGATTTCCTTCAAAATGGATAGGTTTGTTCTCTTTGCAGTCCAGGGGACTCTCAAGAGTCTCCTCCAGCACCACAATTCAAAAGCATCAATTCTTCGGCAGTCAGCCTTCTTTATGGTCCAGCTCTCACTTCCATACATCACTACTGGAAAAACCATAGCTTTGACTATGTGGACCTTTGTCGGCAAGGTGATGTCTCTGCTTTTTAAGATGCTGTCGAGGTTTGTCATCACTTTCGTCCCAAGAAGCAGGTGTCTTTTAATTTCGTGGCTGCTGTCACCATCTGCAGTGATCATGGAGCCCAAGAAAGTAAAATCTGTCACTGCCTCCATATCTTCCCCTTCTCTTTGCCAGGAGGTGATGGGACCAGTGGCCATGATCTTTGGAGCCAGTAGTAAACCAAGAAAAACATTTACTATGAATGATGTACACTCTGTCACCCGGTTCTTTTCACTGAATCATTTATAGGGGAGTTAGCGATAAAAGGGAGTGGAGGAGGGTCACCTTTAACACACCTCTCACCCATACAATTCACCCAACAGTCAAGGCTTATCTTCTCTAATCAGCCTTCCTCCTCTAATGCCCTTCACCAAATGACAGATGTTTGAACTGCTGCTCATGGCACAAATGACATTGTGGGGTTAGGGTCAACTCCTCCCACTTGGCTGGACCTTTCTTCTTGGTTACAGGAGTTACCTTGGGTTCAGTTTCAGCCTTTTCGGGATGCTCAGGATCCTGAATGGTGAGCCCTCTCGGTCCGTAATAGGGAAGAAAGGATCCTAAAGGAGGAGGCTGTGGAGCCAACAAATACAGCAGGATCCAGTCACTGGCCATGGTGGAAACAGAAGGCTGGATTAAATAGGACTTTGGTCTTATTGGGAGAGTTGTCTTAAGTTCTTATATGCTTGTCTGGGAAATAAATAAGAGTAAAACAAATACAAATACAAATAAGTTTATTGCAGTCATGTGACCCATTCAGAAAAAGAGTATACAGTAAAAACAATCAGAGGGACTACAGGGAGATAGGTGCATTGAGAGATTTGGTAATCGGGACAAACTCTGCCCTCTTACGCATTGTAGCTAGGAAAAACTTTGCTACCTGTGCTGTGGTATAAGGGTTATGGTCTAATAGGCAGTATTTTACTAACCAACTGGAAGGGTAGCCTTGGAACCTGTTCAGCAATGGGCAGATTAGGTTATTCCTGATTTGTTCATAAAATGGGCAGTATAAAAGCGTATGCGCAAGAAATTCAGAGTAAAACTGGAACCATTAATAAGCCAAAGGAGTTGACATAAGTGAATAGGACAAGTCGTGTGGAACTGCATAACAGCCCCTCATGTGTTTGAGGGGAATCAAAGGAGAAATTGTTTATTCAAGACAGATCTAATTAGAACCTGTGAGATAGACATGAAGCACATGCAGAAATATTGCTAGCAGTTTTGCTTTGGTTTTTAAATTATGAACAGCTTTTATTTATTAAAAGGCAATGTGGTTGCTTACTAGAAGCAAGGAACATATGCTTTGTTAAGTTTCTGCAAGATACTTTGGTCAAATCCTGCATCAATATTAGCCCTTTTCAGGTGTCAAGAAGAGGGTTAACCTGGATATACAAGTAGGGTAGGCCTGCCTTCTAAGTCCTAGGTCTTTCCCAAGGAGGCTCTCCACGCAATCGGGTCCTGGCCACATGGAAAAGTTCAATGCATGGAAGTGCCTCTTCTCTTGAGATTTAGCTCTCTGAGTGCAGAGAGCCAGGATGGACAGGAGTAGGGCCTGTATTCTTCCTCCATTCACGTGTTCAGAATCAGATTAACCCAATCCTTCATGTCTGGATTGAAGGATGTTCATATTGGATAATACTACTTAGTTATTTGCTTCAGACCTCAGTGAAAGGTGTCTGAGGAGAGGAATAAAAGAGAGGAATATTGGAATTTGCTGAGTCACATGAGGCTTTTAGTGTATTTCATTTGTTCATAATGTTACATCTGTTACCTGAAGATGGTAACCTCCCATTTGAAGACTATGGAATGAACTACATGTGTCCTAAATGTGTGGTTGTGGTGTGCGTGCATGTGTGCAGACATAGAGGGAATAGTCCTTTCTCCCAGCACTGTCCTAAGATATTTTGCTGCCCAACAGAAAAGTCAAGATAGCATCTCCATGCCTCCCTTCCATATACAGATGGTAACAGGACTGGCTGTCGAAACTTATTCTCAATGCTGGTAGAGGTCTTTTGGGCTCAACTACACTCAAGGGCAGCAAGCTAGTGTATTGGGTGCAGCATGGGTCAGGTGGCACACTTCGCTCTGACCTCCAAGACAGGAGATGGCTGGGGGCAGTTTGGGTGGAATAGCACAACCTGACCCCACACTGTCTTCCAGCATCTGATACCAGAGGATGTACCTCACTTTCCATAATGGATTGGTAGCGACTGAGTGGGTTGGAGTACCTGGCTGTGGAGCTACACTTTGAGGGAACAAATCTCCACTGTATCTTCTGGGACAAGGAGTAATCAAGTGCACCTTGGGGCATGTGTGGCTGATGGAGGTTATAGACCCTACCACTAGTGTAGCCTTGAACAAATTGCACAGTCCTAGAGCAGAACCAGAAAAATGGACTGGCAAACTATTTCTGAGTCTTTTATACTTAATCTCCCCCTAAAAAACAAAAAACCCAAATCAACCAACCAACAACAATAACACCTGAGAAGATCACTATTTGAAGTATCATCAGTCATCATCATCATGTATAAAGGACACCCCTTCTTTCTCTATGTATTATCCTCTATATAAAGGACATTTTTTCTGTGCTATTGATTGAAGATTTCTTCCTGGGACAGCAACAGCTTTAAAAGAGGGGTCTCCATTGAGGCCACAATATAGCATAAAGCATCTAACGCATGCATGCACGTTTGCACACACCATTTTTGCATGACAACATTAAATTTAATGTTGGCTCTACACTTAATGTCCTGTTCCCTGTTGGTATCATCTTGCGCCTGAGATACAAGACGTGCCCGCCCCCCAGCAAGATAGGTTTGATTGACATGGCTTGTCTGTGGCAGCATCTCATTTATGGAACTACCATGAGCTCAGGTTGGCCTCATCTTTGCCAACATTTTTGCAGACTATAAGAAAACTTTTATTCAGTCTGGCTTTTGAATGGGTTTTAAATCATTTTATTCTGCTCTCTAGACATATCAGAGACTTGTTCTGGACTTACTTTGTTTTTAAAATTGTGAATGCTCCAACAGGCAAGAAGGGATGTCTAAATATTGTAATTAATAAATAAACTAATTAAACAGATGAACCGTCAGGAACCACAATAATCTGTACAGAGTTCTGAATGGTCTGGATAAAAGTGTGTGAGTGTGTGTGTGAGTGAGGGGGGCTCCCAAGAGAAACTGCTATTCCTAATGGAGCAATGTTATGCATCATTGCACTGGCACGCTGCAGGGACTCCAAAAGGAGCATTCACAGCGTTAGTGATCTCTTAAGACCTATTGATAAAACCAAGCAACTATCAATACATGCTTAAAGAGCTTACAGTTTGTGATAACCAGCCTAAATGGAAAATCCCCAGGAATTTCTTTTTAGGAGTGCAGTCACTTCTTGTAGAGACACTACACTTTGACAAACAGAGCTGGTTGGTTGGTTCATTCACTGTTTCCCTTGCAGAAGTCTTTTACTGGGAGAGCCAGAAGAAACAGTTGGGATACAATCTAGATGTAATGAGCTTCATGCATACACATATACAGAGAGAGAGATAGTGCCAAGCCACAGGGAATGATTTGTACAGTTGAAGAGTTTAAAATATTCATCCTACCCTGTTTCCCCGAAAATAAGACCTAACCCGAAAATAAGCCCTAGTATGATTTTTTCAGGATGCTCATAATATAAGCCCTACCCCAAAAATAAGCCCCATTTACTTGAAACCCCGCCCTCCACCATTGTGCAGCAACCAGAAGATGACATGACTGTCTTTGGATAAACGTAGATTGTTGTACATGACAAAAATAAAACAACCCCTGAAAATAAGCCCTAATGCGTTTTTTGGAGCAAAAATTAATATAAGACCCTGTCTCATTTTCGGGGAAACACGGTAGTTGTCAGGAAAAGAGAGGAAGGATGATACAATAGATAAGAGGAATGAGCCAACTGCTGATCTGGAAGGTCCCATAAAGACAAAATATCCCATATATATATGGGAATTTAAGACCAGCAAAAGCTGGGGCCTTCTTTGATGGATATGGGTCATTATTTCAACTGATACTGAAGAAGCTCCATTTCTGATATAGGTGCTCTACCTAATCAATCGGAACAATGATTTAGACAATACTTTCACATCCTTAATTGTTTTATAACTGAAAGAATTAACAGAAGGATCCACCAACTTACAGCAGATCGATCACTTCAAAAAAAGAAAAAAGGGATTCTCCCAAAGATAGCTCTTGGATGGGGGCAGGGAGATTTCTCTGTGTTTTAAACTTCCACAAAACTGTTCTGATAGCAGACATGGCGAGGTGGCCTTTTCCAAAATGGTACATTCCAGATGTGTTGGATTACAGATCCCATTCCAGTTTATACAGCTGTGCTAGTTGAGCGTGGTAGACGTTTTGGTCCAACACTTCTGGAGAGCATCAGGTTGGAGAGAGAGATGCTCTATGGGGCACCATGACTGCAATCAGAATATAGGGTTTCTGGCTGATTCCCAGGAAACTAATGTTTTCTCACTGAAGAGAGGATGTTTTGTGACATAGTTCACTGATAACGATCTGTTGTATTGACTTATTGCACTACACTACAAATTCTTGTGAATTTACACAGCTGAAATAGGTTTTCAAATCAAATAGTCCAAAATATGAAAAATGTCACCATAAACATCCCTAGAGATATTATGTAAGTTAAGACTCAAGATATGCGTCTTAAGAAAGCAATACTGAAAACAATTTTTAGCAATAACCCTCAAAAGCGGGTCACTCTTGGCTAGTGTAGTTACTAACAACATATATGGGAATGTCCTTGAAGACAGCTTTAGAAACTTTACTTGGTCCAGAATGCAGCAACTCTCTTTCTGTTTGAGCTAGTCGTAGAACATATAACATCAATTCTTTATAAAACCTAGTTTGTTTCTGAGTTGCTGACATTAATACATCAGTGCCGCCTTTAAATTTTAAAATTGCATTTGATTTATTTTTAATGTGATTTCATGTTATTATTTGACTCTGTAACAAACTGCTTTGAGGGAGTTGTGGCATAAATTCAAATCTATAAAAAGTTCCGGCAGAACTCAACATTTACTTTTATCTGTGCCTACCTGGTGAGAGGCAAGTACAGTACACACATTATTACTCATGTAGTTAAAGTTCAGACATTTATATGTACTTCCACATGATGCACCCCAACTAGAGATGGGGACGAATATAAAAACGGATCGGTTTTTCTGACGAATATAGCCGATTTGTTAAATATTCGTCAATCCGTATTTGTGGGTTCCAGACACCACCACGAATATGAAGGGATGAATATTTACCCATTTTTATTCGTCCGTCGTATAAAAAACAACAACAAAACACCATTCTGCCTACCAGCCGCCGATCAGCTGATCGGCAGCAAAAAGGCAGCCACCACCCCACACAGCCACCCAGTACCACAGCCTACCCCCACCCCCTTCCTTTCCCTACCTTAGGTCCCACCCCACCCCACCCCACTCCCACCGACACCCTCTTACCTTAATCGCTGCTGCCGAGGTCTCCATCAGGCCTTTGCAGCTACTGCGTGTAAAAATGGAGACTGGCTGCCCTTTGCAAAGATGGCGGCTGCAGCTTCATTTAGGGTAGGGAAGCTGCAGCTGCCATCTTTACAAAGGGCAGCCTGGATTCCCTTAGCCTGCCTTAAGGGGTTGTAGAAAAGCGTCTGAGGAAGCTTCCCTGCAAATTTGGTGTCTCTAGGTGGTTGGAGGCCAGTGTTATAGGCAATTAAAATGCAGACGAATTGACAGATTGATTCATCGAAGAATATTCATATATTTGTATTCATTGATCCGTTAACCTTGACGAATAACAGATCAAAACGAATTGCCATTTTTTTTATTTGTCCCCATCTCTAACCCCAACCATCTCCAGGGACATACTCAAACGAAGAATTCATGTCCTGCATGATCCCACGGTGGATTCAGCTGTATCCTCCAAGAAAGGCTGGACACTCTCAGTAACCATGGTGTCAAGAGTTTTGTTACACCAGTCCTAGTAGTCCGGGCTATTAAGAGGTGAGTATTACACCTGATGCTGTCAACTGAATGCATTTCAGAAACAGTTTTAGAAACTTCAGGAAGGATGACTTATACGAAAAGAATTTTAAACACTAGAATGGGTTGTTGAAAATGAAAATAAATCAAGCAAATCTAATCCTACTCTTTGGCCTGGATGCTACCTCAACGTGTCTTCTGCTTTCATATCACGTATTCTTCAATTTATATGCATAAGGTGCTTTTTGGTGGTTGTTGTTTTTTAAGAGTCATTCTATTTCCAAGCCATCAAAGGATAAGAGGCTCAAGGATGATTCTGATCTCTGGGTACCTGACAGTAATAAATGATATGCCTAGCTTCTATGACAGCTTGTGCACTTGGTAACGGATGAGCTGGGTCCCAGAGAGCTGAGCCCATGTATTTAGCAAATGACAAGCCTGCTATGGTGATCGAATCTGTACAGACAGAAAGAAAAACAAATATAGGTTTTTACACTAAACATGGATGATGGATAGATTCATCTTACTGTATGTTACTCCAACTCAAACGTGCAGTCATTCAGAGAATGCATATGTAATTGGAGGGATTTTCCTCTGGGGTTGATTCCTTTGAGGTTGTCTCTTACATAACACGCCCTCAGAAATCTCCATCTTTAAAAGTTCCAGCAGACTATGAAGCATTGGATGCCAAACTAAGAACGGATTTAATCTACCTTCAGATTATGTCCACAGTACAAAGTATGATTGTTACCATCAATAAGGGGATGACTTCTGCTCAGACAAACAGTGGTGTAAATCAAAACAAGGGAAAAGTCCCAGCCAAACTGTGTTTATGAAGCAGTGGATCCATAACTGGTCTGGAGAAATGTTTAATATGTGAACTATAGGGAACATCCATCATTTGGGCCTCCAAGTTGCATATTTCAGCGATGTGTTTCCACATTCATATAGAAAAGAACTACCGATTCCACAGAAATCACTGCCAGTATGAATGTGATTCTTGATTGTTTGGTTGGCTTTGAATTCACCACAATGCCTTGTTGTGCTATGTGTTCCATACAAGGGCAAGTTTAAATCTGAAGCCAAAAACACAGACACAGAGTTACCACACACAGAGGCGCATTCTCACACATGCACACACAATACACAGGTGGGCAGCTACTTCAGAAAAATCTGTCAAAGTATAAGTACTAATTGCATGCCATCAAGTTGATTCTAACCTTTGGCAACACCCTTTCCAGGCTTTTCTAGGATCAGAATACTTAGCAGGGGTTTATACCATTCCCTTCTCCTGGGGGGTCATTCTGAGGCAGTGAAGCTTGCCCAAAGCTACAGAGGCTCGCTCTTCTCCTACAGTCCTCTCCAAACAGAAGAACATAACATTGTTTTACATTTCAGGAGTTCTACGTCTCTCTTAGCACATCCAACATTTTCCCTCAGAATCTCTTCCCTTAATGCTTTGCAGTTAAGTATTGACACTATAATGTCTTTTGGATCCTCCTTTTTTTTTAAAAAAAGAAGTAACATTTAAAAGCAGATCAAAGTGAAGATACTCAAGGGACCTTCTAGTGTCAGTCACTTGTTTGAGAGCATTTTAGATTTTGTGATCCGTATAGCAGTAACTTTAAATCCCACTCTGATGTGCTGGATAGCTCCATGGCTTAGGGAATCTGGCTGTGGAGCCAGAGTTTGGGAGTTTGATTCCCTACTGTGCCCCCTTAACAGTGGCTGGATTCGATGACCATAAGGTCCCTTCCAGCTCAGCAGTTCTAAGATGATGATTATGATGATGATCCAACATATTGAACAGTGCAATAGCTTTGCTGAGGAAGGTTGGCTGTACTCATGTCCCACACTTGTTTGAACAACAACCCAAAACAGACAGGGATTGTTTCAGCTGGAAAGAAGCGTTACACACTAGCCAAAATCCTGTTGGTTTACATGATCACAGAAGAGTAATCACACAAACATTTCTCTTCCAAGGAGATTGATTGATTGATTGATTGATTGATTGATTGATTGATTGATTTCTCCCTCCTTTTGCATGGCCAATTGAGCACTGGTTATGAAATTGTGTGTGTGACCAATCACATAAAGGCCATAGGAGCGGGGGCGGGGAGTTTTGCACAGTTGAGCTTACATGGGTGGACTTTCTCAAGAAGTCTCTAGTGCCAGTTGTTAAAGAAAAATGAAAATCTAAATAAATGACAATCTGGGAAAATCCTAAATCTTTTCAGAAATTCAGTGCTATGGGACTCTAGGGGACATATTTCAATTAAAGGCATATAGGATTGAACACGTTAAGGGAACTAAGGCAAATTGTAGTCCAACATATGTGGAAATCATGTGGTTGAGAAAGGTTGATTTAAGTGCTGCCAAAAATGGCTGTCCCCTTTCTACCAGAGTACACAAAATAAATCCATTTGTATCTACCTCGGCAGATTTTGTGCAAGTGGGAGAATAATTTTTAACAGCTTGACAAACATTTAAGAGGTGACCATTTTCCCAGCATAGAGATGTGGTGACAGAGGAAAGCTTCACCTGATACCACTGTTCCTGTTACACAGCAGGTAAATATGTCATATGATGCAGTAATAAGAGCCAACACAACTCAGGGCAGTGAACACTAATAATAAATACAGAAAGACAAAAGTAGGGTGCACTGATTGATTGATTACATTTCTATGCTGCCTTTCTCCTGACAGTGGGACTAAAAAAAATGTGCACAGACTTTTTATTCCTTGATCTGTGCACATTTTGGAGGAAGAGGTGATACTAGTAAAAAATGGCCCTAGCAGCTTTAATTTTAGGATATTGTACAAATGGATATTATACAAAAAGTGTCATTGGAGATCTATGATGCAGGTACACAATGCTTGTCTCTGCATCGCAGACTGAGTCCAGAAAGCCTCTTGATGTTACCTAAATTTAGAATTAGGAAACTCTTTGTAAAAAATAGTCTCCCAGAATTCTGGCTTGTGTGTCTTTGCACCCTGGTTTCTCATAAATTTGTGTCTCACAAACAAATTGTGATCTCTCCATTAACACTCAATCTTCTACACGCTCTCATCTGACACAGAATCACAGTGACTTCCTTTTCCACAGAAAATTTCATGCCTCCCGTGTTGTATTAGGATTGCAGGTACAATTCTAAGCACACGCTTCACTGTTGATGAAGTAAGAGAAAGCGTTTGAAACTTCCCAGAAATAGAAATAGCATTAGAAAGGTATTACAGTCTCCTATAAGACATTCCCAAGAAGCTCTCTGTTTAAACACAGAGTACTCTGCCGGAAGCAAAGTCTCAGCTTTGAAAACCGCTTAAAAATCCCAAAGAAAGATTATCTCCATGATTTGCCCAAGCCAGAGTTAAGAACCAGACTGTAGCGACTCATCAATTACCAGCGTCTAGTCCAGGCAGTCAAACTGCCATCTTGTGGTTAACAAATCTTCCTGCTGCAAGTTCAGTGCATTAGTTCTTCCTTGTTCATTTATTCCATTCACGTACGGAATAAATCTGAGGGCAACATATTCCAGGCAGGAATAAAGAGCTTTGATTCTCTGGAGTCTAAATATCCAATATAGATCAATGTTGCTAGAGGGTAAAAAGAGAGGAATTTAATTACCTCAAGCCTTAAACTGAATGCAGAAGGCAGTGGGGGAGGAAGTGTTCTGAGCAGGGGCAGAGGCCACCTAAGTGCTACATTGTTCCCTGCAACTACCTGATAATGGGGTAAACAACCTACAACATGAGTAGGAAAGAATTATTGGGGGGTTGAGGGGAGAGAAATCACACTGGCAGGCACAGAGACAAGAATCTCAAAGAAGTGCCGTGGAAATAACTCAATATAACTCAAGGGCAAAGAAATATTTGCTGCGAACCAGACATCCTGGAGAGCGAAGTGGGCCTTAGAAAGCATGGCTAACAACAAGGCCAGTGGAGGTGATGGCATTCCAGTTGAACTATTTAAAATCTTAAAAGATGACGCTGTTAAGGTGCTACACTCAATATGCCAGCAAGTTTGGAAAACTCAGCAGCGGCCAGAGGATTGGAAAAGATCAGTCTACATCCCAATCCTAAAGAAGGGCAGCGCCAAAGACTGCTCCAACTACCGTACAATTGCACTCATTTCACACACTAGCAAGGTTATGCTCAAAATCCTACAAGGTAGGCTTCAGCAGTATATGGACCGAGAACTCCCAGAAGTACAAGCTGGATTTCGAAGGGGCAGAGGAACTAGAGACTAATTTGCTAACATGCGCTGGATTATGGAGAAAGCCAGAGAGTTCCAGAAAAACATCTACTTCTGCTTCATTGACTACACAAAAGCCTTTGACTGTGTGGACCACAGCAAACTATGGAGAGTTCTTAAAGAAATGGGAGTGCCTGACCACCTTATCTACCTCCTGAGAAATCTATATGTGGGACAGGAAGCAACAGTTAGAACGGGATATGGAACAACTGATTGGTTCAAAATTGGGAAAGGAGTACGACAAGGCTGTATATTGTCTCCCTGCTTATTTAACTTATATGCAGAATACATCATGCGAAAGGCAGGACTGGATGAATCCCAAAACGGAATTAAGATTGCCGGGAGAAATATCAACAACTTCAGATATGCAGATGATACCACTCTGATGGCAGAAATTGAGGAGGAATTAAAGAACCTCTTAATGAGGGTGAAAGAGGAGAGCGCAAAAAAGGGTCTGAAGCTCAACATCAAAAAAACTAAGATCATGGCCACTGGTCCCATCACCTCCTGGCAAATAGAAGGGGAAGATATGGAGGCAGTGACAGATTTTACTTTCTTGGGCTCCATGATCACTGCAGATGGTGACAGCAGCCACGAAATTAAAAGACACCTGCTTCTTGGGAGGAAAGCGATGATGAACCTAGACAGCATCTTAAAAAGGAGACACATCACCTTGCCGACAAAGGTCCGCATAGTCAAAGCTATGGTTTTTCCAGTAGCGATGAATGGAAGTGAAAGCTGGACCATAAAGAAGGCTGACTGCCAAAGAATTGATGCTTTTGAATTGTGGTGCTGGAGGAGACTCTTGAGAGTCCCCTGGACTGCAAGGAAAACAAACCTATCCATTCTGAAGGAAATCAACCCTGAGTGCTCACTGGAAGGACAGATCCTGAAGTTGAGGCTCCAATACTTTGGCCATCTCACGAGAAGAGAAGACTCCCTGGAAAAGACCCTGATGTTGGGAAAGTGTGAGGGCAAGAGGAGAAGGGGACAACAGAGGACGAGATGGTTGGACAGTGTCATCGAAGCTACCAACATGAATTTGACCCAACTCCAGGAGGCAGTGGAAGACAGGAGGGCCCGGAGTGCTCTGGTCCATGGGGTCACGAAGAATCAGACACGACTTAACAACTAAACAACAACAAATGAAAAGTTTTAATTCCCCTTTTACATTTTCTGCAAGCACTGTGGGAACCCCGTGTTGGGATAAACTTTGTGAGATACAAAATGTAAGGCATATAGGCCTAAGCAAGTTTTAAAATATCCTACTCCTGTTTTTTGAACAGTATAAATATTTCACAGGAAATTATTTTTTAAATTGTTATTTAGTAATAGGAAATTCTGTAAAGTGAGACATGCAGCTAAAATGGCAAATTAATAATATTTATTAATGTATACCATTCAAGGCATTGGTCAACACAAACTTTGCACACTCTTGAACTAGAATGAGTGTTACTTACGTTATTGGTTTTAGCTTTTCAGTTCATGTACTAGCAACAACAGGCGGAAACTTTGCTTACCTCGATTTACCTGTCATTCTTCTTGTGATGGCATAACCTTTCCTATTCTTAGTTTCTTCTGCCAACATTCCAGCTTAGGATGCTTATTTCAAATAATTTGTAAAACACTTGTGATAGAACCAAACAGTTTACTACAGGAAAATAACAATTTACTTAAAAAGCTACAAAAAGCACATAGCATCCAGGTAGAATAACATGCATTTGATAGGACGAGCTGTAAAAACAGTTTTTATCTAGTAATATATCATGGCTATGGAGTTGCAGTAGAATCTTGGAAGTAACTGCATTAAATGTTACATGATACAGTCAAGCTTTTGCTGAAGGCATGATTATGCTTTCGGAAAGTAACAAGGCTCTTAATTTTTACAAAGAAGAATAAAAATTTGTATTATATTTAAGCAAACCTGTTTTTACAGAGAAAAATGAAATATAATTGTATACGATGAGGGGAGAAATTAAATTAATCAATAGAGTGGAACAAGTTTCTGAAAAGCTACAATATTTGAGGGTGTTTAAAACATTTTTTAAAAAAGACCTGTAAAAGAAGGCACAACATATAAAATTGCATCTGGTATACAGAAGGTGAATAGGGAATTCATCCTCTCTCATAATACTAGAATCCCAGTCATCAACATCAATCACACAATGCACAGTCAAACAGAGAAAGTAATTACGGACAGCAACTTTGATGGCTTTAAAAGCGAATGTGATCCCTTGCTAAAAGGACTGAGCCCTGAATTGGGACTCATACCTCATGGCTCCTTTTCCAAACCTAGAATTTTGGGGACCCCAGTGAACTCAACTGAGGCCCTAGCTCAGTGATGGTGAACCTTTTTAAGCCCGAGTGCCCAAACTGCAACACAAAATCAACTTATTTATTTCAAAGTGCCAATACTGCAATTAAAACCTGAATGCTGAGGTTTTAGTTTAGAAAAAACAACTGCTCCTGCACTGGAAGGGTTAAATGCTTGGTTCCCCCCCCCCCCCCAATGGGCGGTATTAACAAATAAATACTTACTGGTCCTCCAATCCCCCATTGGGCTAGACCGGTAATGGACGCCATTGCACCCCTCCGCTGGACCACTGCACCAGCAGAGGGGAGTGCTAAAATCCGGGATCGGAGGACGGGTATTTCTCTATGGCGACTTATGGCTCGTGTGCCCACAGAGAGGGCTCTGTGTGCCAGCTGTGGCATGCGTGCCATAGGTTCGCCATCACTGGCCTAGTGGTTCAGGTGTCTATGAATGTAAGCCTTGATTTCTCTCAGTTTGAGAGAAAACTTAGAGAAAACTGTGGATAATAGTGAACACTATAATAATAACTAGCATGGTAAAAGAGCAAAATCCAAAAATATGTATTTTCACCTAGATCACCAGAACTGGCCAACCAAGGGAGCCAGAGACCATGCTATGTATTCTTCAACAATAACAATACCTAGTATGGTCTCGGGCTCCCTGTAGTGGCCAGTTTGGGTGAATACATTCTGAAAATACCTATTTCTAGTTTTTTTCTTTTAATCATTTTCAAAAAATTTCAGACTACGGATAAGTGAAACTGTGGATACTGATCCAGCGGATACAGGGGTCCTACTGTATGTCCAGCCTGAGAGAAACGGATGTCTACCCAACTGTCTGCAGTAACTTTGCAGCAATGTGCTCAATGCTGAAAGGGAGACAGAAAGGAAGCACTTTCTATTTATAGACATTTTAATTGGAATCCTATTGGCACTTGCATAAGATATGAGTAACTTGCCATGGCTACCTGCAGCCGATTGATGAAGTGCTGGGGTACATCCTGGTTGCACAAATCAGGCACATGACCAGGCATGTGACCCAGACACTCCTTGGCACCTTTCACTAAGCCAGGGCACGTTACTCAAACCTTATGCAAACACCAGGATGCAAGCACCTACGTATAATAGGTGCCAGGCATCCATAACCAAAGGCCAGCTAAGGCTAATGATGGCACCAGCAATGGAGAATGTGACGGGAGCAATTTAGTTCAGAGGCTGGCAGCAAGTCTGGCATGCAGGAAGTTGCAGGTTCCGTCCCTGACAGCCACGCTTTAAAAGGTGCTGGAAAAAGGAATTTACAGGAACAAATACCCCACTAAAAACAGTAAACAAAAGCAACACAAAAACGCGTTCAAAGCAATAAGGCACAACAGTCCATTCAAGATCCCAACCCAGGCAGCCAGTCCATATGGGAAAGCTTGCCTGAAGAGGAACGTCTTCTCCGGCTTGTGGAAGGACAGCAAAGATGGGGCAAATCTGCCTTCCAGTGGGAGGGAGTTCCAAAGGCTGGGAGAGTCTTTGAAACACAGCTGCATCTTTGATGGTGCTGGGATGGTGTTAAAATACTGGTATGTGTTTCAAACACTTCGGGTTTTTTTCTTAACGGGCTCCTTCTAATATCTTTTTCATGGCAAGGGCAAGAAAAATAATGTCCAAAAAGAGGCAAAAATAAAAAACCAAAAACAAACCAAAAGGGTCAAAGGCTGCATTGTGTGACTGTGCCCATCCTTATTCATTTATTACTTTCATTTCCGCCCCCCCCCCCCCCAGCTCACGGCTTAGGAAAGTTCCTTTGGGTGCAAATGCTGGAGGATAACTTTTTGGAGCACCAGCCTAGAATCCTGTCAGAAGGCCAACATGGGGAGATTTAACCATCAGAGGGATTGGTGACAGGGGATAGATTTATAGGCCACTAATTAAAAAAAATATTTTAAAAAAATCATGCAAAATGCAGGCTTTTGTGGGTGAATAACATGATCAGAGGGACTGTTGACATCATCTTCAGGACTCAGCCAATCCCGAGGGTGCTGCTGCTGCCGCCTTGGAAACCCAACCCCATTTTCCTGGGTCTTTGTGACCTCAGAGAGCCCCACCTCTCTGCTGGCAGATAAAAGGGGCTTGCTGGGCAGGGCAGGAGACCAGAAGGGAGTCCAGTGGCCAAAGGGCAGTCCGGCAGAGAGAGCGGCAGTGGCTGCAGGGGACCCAGCCCTTCTGCCCAAGGCAAGTTCTCTCGCGAAAGCAGATGAACTTGCTAAGTGGGCTTGCGAATTAACAGCTCGAGGCTGGCGGAGATCCGTGGCTTGAAGCTGGTTGATGTCAGCGATGGACCGCTGGGAAGTCGGTGGACGTTGGCAGACAGAAGCTGGTGGAATCTCCCTGCGGAAGCTGGCGGAGGCCGCAAGGCGGAGGCCGGCAGAGGTTGGCGGATGAAGCCGGGGGACGTTAGCCTCCTGAAACCAGCTGGCGGAAGCTTGGTGGATATCGGTGGATGGAAGCCCAGGCGTGTGTGTGAATGGCTGGTGGAGTGAAGGTGTGTGTGTGTCAGGGGGGGCGGCTGGGGTGTGTGTGAATGTGTGTGTGAATGGGCTGGCTGGCGTTCTGTGGGGTGTCGCCGGGGCGTGAGTGTGACCCAAGCATTCGGGAGCTGGCGGAGGCTGGCTTCAGAAGCAGAGTGGAAGAGATGAACGGGTGGATATTCCTGGTGGAAGCCAGTGGATGTTGGCAGGCGGAACTTCGGGATGAAGTTGCCAGAACATTGGTCGGTGGATACGCCTGGGTTGAAGCCGGTTGACGGCAGTGGACAAGCTCGCCCCTTAGCTGTTTTCTCTCTCTCTCTCTCTCTCTTGCAGGGCCTGAAGCTTCCTCTTCCCCAGGGGGATGCGAGGGACCAGAAGGCAGGCATCCTGCTGGAGCTGAACCAGGCCATTTTCTCCGCTGAGGATACCCGTTTAGCCTCTTTTCCAAAACCAATAAAAGAATTTTTCCGGAACGGTTTTGACGTGTTGTCTTGTTTGTCAGGGGCTGTCACGGGATTCTCTTCCCCGTCCCCTCATTATATCTGGGGCCCAATGCCTGGGGTGGGTCTTTGTGAAGACATGGTGTGGGGCCTTGTGATGTCACAGGAATTGGGAACATAATATTTCTCCATGCATGTGTGAGGGAGTGAGCTAGGCATTGTGGGTTCCCTGTCTGAGCTCCCAAGCAAGTATATTATGTGTCGTGTTGGACAGACACAGGAAGCCAGTGAGCCCTGGTGCCATTCGGAGAGGGTTGGAGTTGGGTACCCAAACACTATGGCCACCCCGTAACAATAAACGAGACTCGCTCCTTCCCTTCCACCACTGCTCCTCACATTTGTTTGCCTGGCCTGGAGATTCAGGGGAGCCCAGCCATTTCCTGGCACAGCAGCTCATTCTCTGAGACTTGGCAAGCCTCATCTTCCTCATCAACACCATGAGCACTCCATGGACAGCTCCTTGCAGAGTACAAGTGGGGAGAAAATATGCCACTTCAAAGAAGCTTCCAGTCCAACTTCTCACGCCAGTGCCACGACCGAGGAAACGGAGATGGGCAATGATTTGGAGATAAGCGTACATTAAAATTCATGTGGATCCATGCCATGGATAGATGGCAAAAATACACTGGTACTGCAAAATCTGCTGCTTGAGGACAGTGGCTGCCTCTCGGCGCCTAGTCGTGGTTCAGGTGTCTATGAATGCAAGCCTTGATTTCTCTCAGTTTGAGAGCCATAGTTGTGTTCTTTCGTTTTCATTGGGGCCAAAGGCACTGAATTTGCTGCCAACTCACTTGACACGCAGAGAAGCTTCCTGTATTCTTGCTTTGATGGGCAAAAGCCTGACCTGTGCTAAGATTTGCATGTGGTGTTATCATTCACAAGACCTCTTTCTAGTGTACCATTCATAACTGTTATATTGAGAATACATCTTTCCATGACTGTTCTTTGCAGTGGTACTAAAGGCCTGATCCAGAAGCACACTCTGGGGGCAGTGCGGGAGGCAGTCCTGTGCCTGCTTACCCAGCAGTAGATTCCATTCAGCTCAGTTGGACTCTGAGGAGACATGTTTAGGTTTGAAAATGTCTAGCTACAAAGCAAGTTCTTCCAGCAAATGGGTCAATGTGAATTTACCTAAAATATAGGGCCCCAGGAACAAGACAGTTGGGCCACCTGCCTGCAACATCAGCTATAATGAAATACAGGCATGTAAAGCACAGCCACTGGTATTAATTTATTGTCCAGACTCTTATTAATAATTGGTAGGTTTTTCCTTACTTTCCAAACTTAATCCATGATCTACTAAGAGTCATAAAGAGTAGTGTTATGTAGGGATTTAGCTTGTCCACTGGAAGGCTAAAATTGAGGGGAGAACAGGAGCACCCCTGCAACGCTTCCAATGGCTCCATGCCTCCTCCCCCACACCTTCGTCATCTTTAAAATATTTAGAATTAAGTGTGCTTTCCTCCTTTGTCAGTTATTTTCTATTCTGCTCTCTTTGGTTGTTGTTGTTGTTGCCTGCGTATTTCATTTTAATTCAAAACTAGCACCGGTGCTCCTCCTTGCATGATTTAGGAGCCTTCAAATCTCTCGTGCTTCCCGGTGCTTCTTCCTTCTCATCTACCGAGGCATGCCTGTTCTTGGCTCGTCCTCCCATGGACCCATCCAGTGACCCAGTCTTCCTCTCCACTCAGCTGTCGTGATTCTTTTTTTCCTCCTCCCGGATTCCCAACAATTACTCTTTCTCTTTCTCTCTTCTCTTTCTTTTCTCTCCCACCTCACTTTTTCCCCTTGCAGGTCTATGCTGGGGCTAATTCAGATTTTCACTCTGCTCACTCGTCTCCCACCAGGCCGCAAGGCGTCTTCTCTTTTTCAACATTTGGAAGAGTTCTGTTGTAGTCATGTCCAGGATGATGGTTTCTACTCACCTGAGGATGATCAGGGGACTGGAAACCAAGCCCTATGAGGAAATGCTGAAAGAGCTGAAAATGTTTAGCCTTGAGAAAAGGGGACTGAGGGCAGATATGATAGCACTTTTCAAATACTTGAAAGGCAGTTGTACTGAGGAGAGGCAGGATCTGTTCTCACTCATCCCAGACTGCAGGACACACGATAAAAGGCCCAAATTACAGGAAGCCGGATTTAGGCTGAATATAGAGAAAAACGTCTTAACTGTTAGAGCTGTATGACATTGGAACCAGTTACCTTGGCAGGTGGTGAGTGCACCCATGCTGGAGGCATTCAAGAGAAAATTGGTCAACCTTGTGTCAGATCTGCTTTGACTTGGATTACAGCATTGAGCAGGCGGTTGGACCCCATGGCCTTGTACGCTCCTTCCAACTCAATTATTTTATGATACTTTGATTCTATGAATTCCACAATCACATGTATCACATTTTGCAATGACAGGAAGTACAGCATTATTAATGTTTTATTCTAGAGGTGTTAACACTGAATACGCTTATATTACTAATATTATATTGGGAAGCTTTGGGAATTTCAGCTCCTTAAGAACATAAGAACATATAAGAAGAGCCCTGCTGGATCAGGCCAAGGGCCCATCTAGTCCAGCTCCCTGTATCTCACAGTGGCCTCACCAGATGCCTCTGGCAGCACACAAGACAACTAGATACCTGTCTCCTGATACCGTCCCCTGAAGTTGGTATTTGGAGGTACCTCCCTTTTAAGCCTGGAGATTATACATCCCCATCATGACTTGTAACCTGCGATGGACTGTTCCTCCAGGAATCTGTCCAATCCCCTTTTAAAGGCATCTAGGCCAGATGCCATCACTACATCCTGTGGCAAGGAGTTCTACAGACTAACAACACGCTGGGTCAAGAAATACTTTCTTTTGTCTGTTTTCACGCTCCCAACACTCAATTGGAATGGATGTCCCTTGGTTCTGGTATTGCGTGAGAGGGAAAAGAGCTTCCCTCTATCCACTTTATTCATCTTCTGCATAATTTTATAGTGTATTCCCCTTCTTGTGTCAGCAGGTGTGTGAGTTCAGCTGGCTGTGACTTGATTTCAGCATTTTGGTAAGGAAGCAATTTGTACGGGTATGCATAACACACTATGTATGTACAAATGTTGACACGGGGAGTGATTTTGGAACTAGAAAACACAGTTTCTGAATCAGAAAGCACAGTCAGAACCCCATATCTGTGGGGGATTGGTTACAAGCCCCCCACGGATGCTGAAAACTGTGGATAATAGTGAACACTATAATAATAACTAGCATGGTAAAAGAGCAAAATCCAAAAATATGTATTTTCACCTAGATCACCAGAACTGGCCAACCAAGGGAGCCAGAGACCATTCTTCAACAATAACAATACCTAGGATGGTCTCGGGCTCCCTGTAGTGGCCAGTTTGGGTGAATACATTCTGAAAATACCTATTTCTAGTTTTTTTCTTTTAATCATTTTCAAAAAATTTCAGACTACGGATAAGTGGAACTGTGGATACTGATCCAGCAGATACAGGGGTCCTACTGTATGTCCAGCCTGAGAGAAACGGATGTCTACCCAACTGTCTGCAGTAACTTTGCAGCAATGTGCTCAATGCTGAAAGGGAGACAGAAAGGAAGCACTTTCTATTTATAGACATTTTAATTGGAATCCTATTGGCACTTGCATAAGATATGAGTAACTTGCCATGGCTACCTGCAGCCGATTGATGAAGTGCTGGGGTACATCCTGGTTGCACAAATCAGGCACATGACCAGGCATGTGACCCAGACACTCCTTGGCACCTTTCACTCAGCCAGGGCACGTTACTCAAACCTTATGCAAACACCAGGATGCAAGCACCTACGTATAATAGGTGCCAGGCATCCATAACCAAAGGCCAGCTAAGGCTAATGATGGCACCAGCAATGGAGAATGTGACGGGAGCAATTTAGTTCAGAGGCTGGCAGCAAGTCTGGCATGCAGGAAGTTGCAGGTTCCGTCCCTGACAGCCACGCTTTAAAAGGTGCTGGAAAAAGGAATTTACAGGAACAAATACCCCACTAAAAACAGTAAACAAAAGCAACACAAAAACGCGTTCAAAGCAATAAGGCACAACAGTCCATTCAAGATCCCAACCCAGGCAGCCAGTCCATATGGGAAAGCTTGCCTGAAGAGGAACGTCTTCTCCGGCTTGTGGAAGGACAGCAAAGATGGGGCAAATCTGCCTTCCAGTGGGAGGGAGTTCCAAAGGCTGGGAGAGTCTTTGAAACACAGCTGCATCTTTGATGGTGCTGGGATGGTGTTAAAATACTGGTATGTGTTTCAAACACTTCGGGTTTTTTTCTTAACGGGCTCCTTCTAATATCTTTTTCATGGCAAGGGCAAGAAAAATAATGTCCAAAAAGAGGCAAAAATAAAAAACCAAAAACAAACCAAAAGGGTCAAAGGCTGCATTGTGTGACTGTGCCCATCCTTATTCATTTATTACTTTCATTTCCGCCCCCCCCCCCCCCCAGCTCACGGCTTAGGAAAGTTCCTTTGGGTGCAAATGCTGGAGGATAACTTTTTGGAGCACCAGCCTAGAATCCTGTCAGAAGGCCAACATGGGGAGATTTAACCATCAGAGGGATTGGTGACAGGGGATACATTTATAGGCCACTAATTAAAAAAAAATATTTTAAAAAAATCATGCAAAATGCAAGCTTTTGTGGGTGAATGACATGATCAGAGGGACCGTTGACATCATCTTCAGGACTCAGCCAATCCCGAGGGTGCTGCTGCTGCCGCCTTGGAAACCCAACCCCATTTTCCTGGGTCTTTGTGACCTCAGAGAGCCCCACCTCTCTGCTGGCAGATAAAAGGGGCTTGCTGGGCAGGGCAGGAGACCAGAAGGGAGTCCAGTGGCCAAAGGGCAGTCCGGCAGAGAGAGCGGCAGTGGCTGCAGGGGACCCAGCCCTTCTGCCCAAGGCAAGTTCTCTCGCGAAAGCAGATGAACTTGCTAAGTGGGCTTGCGAGTTAACAGCTCGAGGCTAGCAGAGATCCGTGGCTTGAAGCTGGTTGATGTCGGCGATGGACCGGGGGGAAGTCGGTGGACGTTGGCAGACAGAAGCTGGTGGAATCTCCCTGCGGAAGCTGGCGGAGGCCGCAAGGCGGAGGCCGGCAGAGGTTGGCGGATGAAGCCGGGGGACGTTAGCCTTCTGAAACCAGCTGGCGGAAGCTTGGTGGATATCGGTGGATGGAAGCCCGGGCGTGTGTGTGAATGGCTGGTGGAGTGAAGGTGTGTGTGTGTCGGGGGCGGCGGCTGGGGTGTGTGTGAATGTGTGTGTGAATGGGCTGGCTGGCGTTCTGTGGGGATGTCGCCAGGGCGTGAGTGTGACCCAAGCATTCGGGAGCTGGCGGAGGCTGGCTTCAGAAGCGGAGTGGAAGAGATGAACAGGTGGATATTCCTGGTGGAAGCCAGTGGATGTTGGCAGGCGGAACTTCGGGATGAGGTTGCCAGAACATTGGTCGGTGGATACGCCTGGTTTGAAGCCGGTTGACGGCAGTGGACGAACTCGCCCCTTAGTTGTTTTTTTCTCTCTCTTTCTCTTGCAGGGCCCAAAGCTTCCTCTTCCCCAGGGGGATGCGAGGGACCAGAAGGCAGGCGTCCTGCTGGAGCTGAACCAGGCCATTGTCTCCGCTGAGGATACCCATTTAGCCTCTTTTCCAAAACCAATAAAAGAATTTTTCCTGAACGGTTTTGAAGTGTTGTCTTGTTTGTCAGGGGCTGTCACGGGATTCTCTTCCCCATCCCCTCATTATATCTGGGGCCCAATGCCTGGGGTGGGTCTTTGTGAAGACATGGTGTGGGGCCTTGTGATGTGTCGTCTTGTACAGACACAGGAAGCCAGTGAGCCCTGGTGCCATTCGGAGAGGGTTGGAGTTGGGTACCCAAACACTATGGCCACCCCGTAACAATAAACGAGACTCGCTCCTTCCCTTCCACCACTGCTCCTCACATTTGTTTGCCTGGCCTGGAGATTCAGGGGAGCCCAGCCATTTCCTGGCACAGCAGCTCATTCTCTGAGACTTGGCAAGCCTCATCTGCCTCATCAACACCATGAGCACTCCATTGACAGCTCCTTGCAGAGTACAAGTGGGGAGAAAATATGCCACTTCAAAGAAGCTTCCAGTCCAACCTCTCACGCCAGTGCCACAACCGAGGAAATGGAGATGGGCAATGATTTGGAGATGAGCGTACATTAAAATTCATGTGGATCCATGCCATGGATAGATGGCAAAAATACACTGGTACTGCAAAATTTGCTGCTTGAGGGCAGTGGCTGCCTCTCAGCGCCTAGTGCAGTGATGGTGAACCTTTTTGAGCCCGAATGCCCAAACTGCAACACAAAATCAACTTATTTATTTCAAAGTGCCAATATTGCAATTAAAACCCGAATGCTGGTTTTAATTTAGAAAAAACAACAGCTCCTGCACTGCAAGGGTTAAATGCTTGGTCCCCCCCATGGGTGGTATTAACAAATAAATACTTACTGGTCCTCCAATCCCCCATTGGGCTAGACCGGTAATGGTCGCCATTGGACCCCTCCGCTGGACCACTGCACCAGCAGAGGCGAGTGCCGAAATCCGGGATTGGAGGACGGGTAAGTATTTCTCTATGGCGACTTATGGCTCGTGTGCCCACAGAGAGGGCTCTGTGTGCCAGCTGTGGCACACGTGCCATAGGTTCGCCATCACTGCCCTAGCTTGACTGACTATGCCCAGGGGAGAGGGTTAGTACCAGAAACCCAACTCCCTGGGCACATGGGAAACAGGGATTGACTCTGTGCCTTTAATTAAAAGCTGCCATGGGTGACCAAACCAGGATGGAACCCATGGAATTTTTTCCAGGAGATTCCTCAGCTGCTGGGCCCCCAGGAGGGGGGTCCTGTGGGGCCCACGGGGAATTAAGACAAATGGATGGAAATTAAGGCTATCAATGCCTACTCATCAAGGTGACTGAGGAAAGGATATTTATTTCCTCTTTGAGTTGTGTTTGACATCAGAAGCTTAAACACCAAATGAAATCTTGTTGAGGAAGGACAATAGCTAAGCTGGAAGAACAATTCTGAGGAGAAAGCAGGCACTGCACATTGGCAAGAACTGTTGAAAGAAAGAAGAGTGGTTATCACAAGAACACCCAAGTCCAGCCTTCTGTATTTTCAGGTTCTTGAACCTGATCCCAAATCTGCTGCAGAGGGTTAAGTGCATTCCATCCACTGGCATCATTATTAATAATGTCTTATTTCTAGCTAGAAACCTACTGAATGTCAGTTGGTAATGGAGCAGAAAGTTAATTGTTGAATGCAGTTACGTGGGGAGTTGCACCTGTTAAGATACTCTTGGTCTATATTGAACAATGTCACTGTAGTGGCTACATCCACAGCATTGCCAGTTTTGTGTTTCCAGACTTGGTCCCATGCTAATATCCAATACTGGTTTTGTTGCATATGGAGTTGAAGAAGAGGCTCCAGTCTACCAATGAAAAAACTTTTCATTAAAAACAAACCTGGGTTTGTTAGACTCATGTGCTTGTAATACCATGTTTCCCCGAAAATAAGACAGGGTCTTATATTAATTTTTGCTCCAAAAAACGCATTAGGGCTTATTTTCAGAGGATGTTTTATTTTTTTCATGTACAACAATCTTTGTTTAGTCGTTTAGTCGTGTCCGACTCTTCGTGACCCCATGGACCAGAGCACGCCAGGCCCTCCTGTCTTCCACTGCCTCCCGAAGTTGGGTCAAATTCATGTTGGTTGCTTCGATGACACTGTCCAACCATCTCATCCTCTGTCGTCCCCTTCTCCTCTTGCCTTCACACTTTCCCAACATCAGGGTCTTTTCCAGGGAGTCTTCTCTTCTCATGAGATGGCCAAAGTATTGGAGCCTCAGCTTCAGGATCTGTCCTTCCAGTGAACACTCAGGGTTGATTTCCTTCAAAATGGATAGGTTTGTTCTCCTTGCAGTCCAGGGGACTCTCAAGAGTCTCCTCCAGCACCACAATTCAAAAGCATCAATTCTTCGGCGGTCAGCCTTCTTTTATCTACATTTATTCAAATACAGTAATGCCATCTTCTTCTGGTTGCTACACAATGGTGGAGGGAGGGGTTTCACTTAGCTGGGGCTTATTTTTGGGGTAGGGCTGATATTATGAGCATCCTCAAAAATCATACCAGGTCTTATTTTCAGATTAGGTCTTATTTTCGGGGAAACAGGGTATGTGTGCCCTTTTTATTTAGATATTTGGGGTGTATGTTTGTGTAAGCTATATGGTATCTAAGGAGGACTCTCTTAAGGTGTCTTTTTCCGCTTACTACATGTATCAGCATCCCAATAGCTTAACACATTTCTGAGCTTTGCTTTCCAAAAATAAATAATAATGTCACCACAAATAAAATTTAATGAAGAGACAGGAAATGGTGAAGATCACTGTACTGATTATACTGATCTATAGAAGGCTTAGGACCAACATTGCAACATGAAGAGACATAGAATCAGGTCCAGCAAAGCAAACTTTGAAAATTTCTCTTCCAAATAAATTAGAAAGGCGGGATTATTCGCCAGTAGCTTTGTTTTCTTGATTTAAAAGTCAATAGGTAAACAACAATTTATAAGCTTGTTGGTTGACCCTGTCCACAGTCAATTCCAGTTGCTTTTTAAAAAGCAAATTCAAAACAAAGAGGCAATTTAAACAGAGGAAATGCTGTGCTGTCTCACAAGACAGTTCTACTATTAACAAGAACATTGTTCCCATGTTATGTCTAGCAAAATGCTGCAGTATAACTTTGCACTGACTTGAGTTTGCATAACACTTAAAGCCAGGCTTCTCAGCATGGAGTCTGTTTGCTCATTTCACTCGAAAGAAAGAAAATAAGAAAATAAATCAGGCATCCACAGTTTAGCATTCTGTATCAATCCATGATTATAGCTTATTGTACACAAGAGGCTTATGCCTTGCTCCCAAACAGGCCAGATTATATAAACTGACAATAAATTCTGGACTGATACTTCCATAGTTCCTGTTTGTTTGGGGGATGGGGGTGGCAGGGAATAAACCATAATTCCCGGTTTGAAGTCCAGACTATGACATCAGTGCCTCTTTGCTGAACGACTTATGCAAGCCAGAACACCAAAGAAAAAGGAACAGACTGTATCCACCAGCATAAATTCATACATAATGGCTGAAATCCTGTTGCAACTAGAATAGGCCTATTGAATCAGTGGGGAATTGGAGAATCAGTTCTTCCATAAATTCCATTGATTTAGTGGACCTACTTTAGAGCAATCTATTATTCCAAGGAACAGAATTTCAGCTAATGTGGTTTAATAAGCCAAGATTCCTGGTTTAAGGAATGCAGCATCATAAATCAACACTTTTGAGTATTTCAAGCACTTTGACTATTCTTAATGTATTTCTCTAAGCAGCACATGCAATAGCTGTAACTACTGATTCTGAAATTCATATTAAACTTCAGGAACTGAAGTCACAAGAACACTTCTGTGAATTAAAAGAAATCTTTCTTACTCTTTCACAATTTGCCTTTTAACAGTATGTGTATCTTTAAACATTTTCCGTTTTATTTTTCTTGAAGCAGAGGATGGAGGAATTCAAGGCAGAGGAGAAACAAGAAGCTGAATTCTGTGTTGTACGAAGGCTGTGCAACGTTAGAGAAGGGATATGCTTGGCAAACTTCTAGTTTGGACAGAGAAGCCAAAGATGGTCTACATTATGGAACCACTGAAAATACTTTTGAGGTGCCAATCTGTAAAGCTTGTGCAGTTATTCAGACATAAACTGGTCTAGTACTTTAAAATCTTGAATCAAAGAGGTCTGTAGCTATGCAGATGGATATGACAGTATTATCTTCAGATCATTATTTATGCAAATGTATTCATAAGTCCTTCTGAAATATACATATGTTATTATTGTTTACACTTGTGTAACGCAGTTGTCTGCTTTTTAAAAAGATTTTCTTCAGGGAGGGAGGAATGGGGGGAAAACACCACACTGATGCCACTGAATTATCATGAGCCTTTAGGTTTTTAGTAGGGATTCACAAATACTCTTAAAGTGTTCCAGGAAAATATTAGACCAGCAATGAAAACATGAAACCTGTTCTTGACTGTAATCTGAGAAGTAGCCCTTGTTCTGAAGAATTATATATAGCATTTATTTATTTCTATATAATGGAGTAAGCCTTCTGTTCTATTTTTCGGAAATTAAAGACTTCTAGGTCCTTGACAGTCACTCTACCCAGTACACCACACTGGCAACTCAACATGACTAAAGGAATATTCAAAAGAATAGAAGGGTGAAAATGAGGGACTCTGTGAAACAGTAAAAGTTAGAAAGCAAAAAAGAGGAAGAATAACACAATGCAAAAGAATCAGCTGAATAAATTATTAGGCCCCCGTTGGGGTTATCAGAGATGCTTTGCTTCAAGGCACTTACTTCAGAGTAGCAGCACTGTCCCTGG
Source organism: Intellagama lesueurii (assembly GCA_037013535.1). Taxonomy (NCBI): domain Eukaryota; kingdom Metazoa; phylum Chordata; class Lepidosauria; order Squamata; family Agamidae; genus Intellagama; species Intellagama lesueurii. The sequence continues at coordinate 170,518,020 of JBAJHW010000004.1, read as the reverse complement.
ACCACATGGTTTGAAAACTGTAGCCGATGCCCAGTTGTCTTTTAATTGCCTGGCAAACACCTCACAACATCTTGTCCAACCTTGGCAAGTCTGTTGGAGCATCTAATCACCAGGCAACCAAGTACCGGTCTGTTCAGAGCATGTTATACTATAAGCAATAAAACTTTCCAAGTGGAATCTTGTTTACTTGAGATGCTCACATATATAATCGGACACACTCAGTGCTACATGATTTTAAACAGCAAAACTTGACCTAATGCTGTACAAGTGCTTTGAAGTGTTGACTCAATCTGTCTTTTTAAAGTACAAAGCAAGAGAACCTCAGCAGTAAATCAACCAATTAGATGACATTCTGGAAAGCCCACTGGTCAATTTATTGAATCTTGTAACAGGCACTGAGTTTTTATCATTAGTTCCCAAACGAAATGGACACAATTAACTGAGCTTACAGTCAGCTCAGGTGGAAGAAATAAGGAAGACTATTTCATTCTCAGCAACAAATCAACAGATCCATGTCCAACAAGCACCAGTGGAAGGAACTTAGAACAACAATGCAGCTGTCTTCCAGGTTTTCCTGTACCCCCACATCCCACTGCGATACTGAAGTGGAGGTCTTTTAATTTACTCTCTTTGTTAAGTTACATGTCCAACATACAACACAAGACTTTTGCTGGTAAAAAAGGAGGTTTCAGGAGAATGGGGTAGGTGGCAGGGAGAGCTTCCTATCCCACTGAGTAGAGGGGAGAGAAGCTCTGTCACACTCAGACTGTACAGTTGGCATGATGCTGGATTTATGCCTCTGCGTGGTAAAATTTCTTATGGAGAAAATTATGCAGGGGATGGATGAAGTGGATAGAGGGAAGCTCTTTTCCCTCTCATGCAATACTAGAACCAGAGGACATCCACTCCAATTGAGTGTTGGGAGAGTGAGAACAGACAAAAGAAAATATTTCTTTACCCAGCGTGTTGTTAGTCTGTGGAAGTCCTTCCCACAGGATGTGGTGAGGGCATCTGGCCTAGATGCCTTTAAAAGGGGATTGGACAGATTCCTGGAGGAAAAGTCCATTACAGGTTACAAGCCATGATGGGGATGTATAATCTCCAGGCTTAAAAGGAAGGTATCTCAAAATTTCAGATGCAGGGGAGTGGTATCAGGAGACAGGTATCTCGTTGTCTTGTGTGTTCCCAGAGGCATCTGGTGGAGCCACTGTGAGATACAGGGAGCTGGACTAGATGGGCCCTTGGCCTGATCCAGCAGGGCTCTTCTTCTGTTCTTACTGCAGTGCTGTGTTGGGTGCCATCCAAACTCCCATGCAAGCAAGAATTTCCAATGTTCACTTACAGAATGACCTACTTCCAACATGTAGCTCCTCAAGTAGCACATAACTAACTTTCTTCTGCAGAAGAACTAACTTTCTTCTGAAGATGCTGGCGAAACATCTCCACAGAGACTAGTGAAACGTTAGGAAGAAAAACCTCCAGAACACGACCAAACAGCTCAAAAAACCTACAACAACAACAACCATTTCTTCTGCAAGTTTATGCAAGAGCGAAGTTCTACACAGACACTGCAGTCACAACATGATTCATAAACATCTGCCCATGCTGCTTTTTCAAAATCCATGACATTTTTAAAGCAGAAAAGCCTTGTATAATAAACAGTTGGGTAGAGAGAACTAAATAAGTAGTTCTGCTTTCACCTTGAAAGTCCTTTGTCAGCCACAATGTCTATAGGCATCTCCTTTTTACTGACCGGAGGAGTCACTTTTGTTTTGCCCTGACCCTGAGGAGTAACATTTGAGGCTTTCTTTTCTTGAGATGCTTGCAGGAGATGCTGCATGCTCAGTTTGAAAGTAAGGCGTGGATCCTGACCAGGCAACGCAGGGCAATTGCAACTTTCCCTTATTTCAAGTGCCTGCAAAAACAAAAGGAAAAATACAACCAAAATTACAATGTCAAAAGGACTCATTATCAGTTTCTAAATGGAAGCCATCAGTTTCTTAACTGTACTACTGCCAAAAAAAAAAAAAAAAAAAAAAAAAGCCCAAGTGAATGAGAAGTGCAATGAAAATAATAAAGAGGAGGGAATAGGCAAGGCTTCTTCTATATTTGGAGTATACTGAGTTACTTTGGTTGCACATATTTTAATATTGTACCCATAAACAATGACAGTTTGTCTAAAGAAATGTTTCTGCACTGTACATCTGTACAGCAGAAGCTACAAAATCTCTTATGGCTGTGATTAAGTATGTCAACTACTGGAAGAGGGGCATGCTAAACAATATTCCGTTTACTCTTTCAAGTAACAGTAATTATTTTTAAACTTTAAAGAGTTTCTTATTTATTTTGCACCACCTTTATTGAAGACCAGAAGTGGGCAATAGGTAATCTGTGAGCCTCATGTTCCCCTTGTCCAAGGCTGACTCGTGAATATATATTTTTTATTTTTCTGTAATTTTTGTTAGTCAACTTCTGTTCCTGGAGGCCTTCAGGAGCAGTAGCGTTGCACTGGGTATGTAGAAGTCCTCTAAAGACCCTAATCCCTGCCCCCAAATCCAAGTGCATCTATCGACCAACCAACCGACCGACCGACCGACCAACCAACCAACCTAGAAATTTGGTCATCAAGCCCCTTGAGCTTACCTGTTGCTGTTATGAGACAAAAACACAGAATGCTCCGGGGGGGGGGGGGGAGAATGCAATCTAAATTTGCAGAAGTGTGGTGCCATATTTTCTCTAAAACAAAATTCTCTTTTCTAGTATAGTAAAGTATGACGGTTTCCAGGACCTGATCTAGAAACAGATTATCAGCAGCTTTTGGAAATGTTTTCCGCCTAAACAAATGTCTTCTCATCTGTGCAATCTGACAATTTTTGGCTGAAATGAAATCCTTCATGGAAGCAATTCTATGTGTCCCATATCTCTCTCCTAGCATAATTTGTAAAAAAATACTCTTTCATCTTTTTGTCCACTGCCCATCTATATCTATATCTTTATCATAACTTTCTTATACATATATTGCTATTCCAATATTGGTCATAAATACCAAGCTATTTCTACTCCAGTAACCAATCAATACCCTGACAGATATTTACAGTGACAAAGGTTTCTCCTGTTCTCTTGCTCAACATTAGCCACTGCAAGAGACTGCATTAATGTTGAACAGCATTATTTTAGCCAAACAGAAATACAAAGATTTACGTGTTATCTTGGAAAAAGAGGCTATAATCCTCCTTTAAACTAATTTAGAAGTTTTAAAGCTCTGGGCTTTTTTTGACTGTAGTGAGCCTATCTTCTTTTTCTCTGGTTTTACTTATCTAAAATACTGGCGCATCACCAACAAAACAAAAGAAGAAGAAAAATATACCAAGAGTTACAAGGTTGCTCAGAGGAACATTCCTACCCTGTGGAGGCTTTTGCATTCTTATGCCACATCAAACAGTTTGAGGGGCAAGAGGAGCCTGATTAAATATACACCATACTGATTTATACTCCATTAGATACAAGATGAAAACTACAGGCATATAAAGGTAGGGTTATGCTCAGCATGTTAGCTCCTACAGCCAGATGCCAGTCAAAAGGATATCTACATCAATTTTCTGCAAGGAAGCTGGTCCCCTCTGCAGAACGTTTAGTCTCACTAAGGGAGTACTCTTCCCAGCTGTTGCTTCAGTGCCAGGTGTCCTAGGCCACTGGTCTTTAACTGGTTTGCTGGAATCTGCTACTGGGCTGTAGCCAGACTTACACTGCATCACAACAGAAGCACTGCTACTGTATAAATAAATGGATTTTTTAAAAAAAGTATTTGTTCATCAAGAATCAGTGTAGTCTAGTGAACAGAGTGTCAGACTAGGATTCAGGAGCTGTGGGTTCAAATCCCAGCTCAGCTATGGAAGCTCACTGGGGAGTGGCAATGGTAAATCACTCCTTGAACATATCACCTTACACAAGCAGTAAGATTTTGGCCCATGAATGCAAGTATTTTAGTTTTAAAGTTAATCTCTTTTGGCAGACAAAAGGTGAAAGGGCACTGAAAGGTTACATGAAGGAAGGAATGTGAAAGAAACATGAACCATCAAAGTTTTAGAGGTACTCTTTCAGCCATTGTCAAAAGAATATGAATTACGCAAAAGGCCCATACCTAGTCAGACTCCACCCTCCCCCTTTTTTCATGTTCTGGCACACAGGGGCAGCCTAAACATATTGAACAAACCCCTGCTCTTCAACCTACCACGTTTGCACATGGAAAACAACACATTCCTCCCCATTGCATGTGTTCTTCATAGACTCTCACAATGACTGGACTGAACATTCACTTATTTGTTTCTGCACAGAACCTCTCATTGCTCAGCTTCACTGACTGGTCCTTGATTTCTAGTGTGATAAGAGACGGAGAAAACTGTCTATTGTTTTTTTCTGATCAGCGCTGCCATTTGGTCGTCAAGTCAGAGAGAGACAACCCAAACGGTTAGGGGGACAAGAGGACCCCCCCCCCAAGGAAAAGTTACAACATTTGGAATTTGTTACTTTAGGGGGGAAATGATTGAGTTATATGGAAGGAGGAAAATGACAGATTCCACTGATTATGCAACTGAGTTATACAGAGGCCTCTATAGAACTAACTACTGGATAATCAAGGTTTATAAAATGATGCTCACTATAGAGAAAGAAAAAGAAAAACAAAGGACATTTTTCTCCCTCTTTCTCCATATGGCTTCTCATATGGAAATATTTTATAACATTGCTTTTCTCCCCCTACTTCTCTGCTTTTCCTGTTTTATGATTATATATTTGTCAAGGTGGGATGGTAACAGCTATATAAATGTGTGATCGCGTCCTTCATTTTGCATTTGGACAGAGTACCCTTGAGAACTACTACTTCACACTTAAAAACATCCCCGGCCATTTCTTGCACCTTCCAAAGAAAAGAATTTTACACTGCTCCAGTCCACTTCAATTAAAACGATACAGTCTGCAAATGTGTTTACTTTTCCATTTGTGTCCTTTATTGTTTGTTGGACATATGTAAAATCCTATTATGCTTCCATGCACAGGATTCATCTTTATGCAAATTGATGTGCTAAGCCACCAAGACCCTTCAACGCAGCAGATCTGTGCCAAATGTTCAGGATATAGGTTTGCCCACGTAGAGAATCCTGTGCCCTGCAACGCTGCATAAAAGGCAGACAACCAAAATGTGAAAGCAGCACACTGGGAACTTTATGCCTGTGATTGCACTGTTCTAGGCAGAGAAACCTGTCAAAAAGACAGGGGTAAGCCTTAGAAGAGTTACAGTTCAGAGCACAGCCACTGCTCCCTTGTCACAAGACAGAGAAAGAACAGCTCCTGGCACTTTCCAGGGGTAGGAAATATATACCAACATAAAGCTTGGAAGTACGATCAGGTTATATAAGATACATGCTGCATAAGTTTTAAAAGAACAAAGACAAATGGGTTGAGGCGGCTTCCGTATCTTTCATTTCCATCTTTGTGGTGACACCACACTGCGGTTCAGCACAAAGCCTCCATGACCTTTGATTTGGCCAGGCATGCAAAGAGACAGAGCAATGCAATTTGACTGGAGCGCCTAGAACTACCTTGAGACGAGAAGTTAGAAATTACTAGATGGATCAGTTCTTTCAATTTTCCTTCCCTGGTGTTACAGCATCACAAACATATACAATCTGAGTTTTTCAGCAATAGGAGTTCTGCATTTGAGAGAAAGTCTAAGGCAAGTGCACCTAAATTATGGGTATGGTAACTTCTTTTGTCTAATATCTATGGGCACTAACCCATAGAATCAGAGCATTATACTCCGCACTATATTCTTATGGGTCCTTGAAGCAGATGCTATAATCAAATGCATTCTGGCTGCAAAAATATACCCCTCAGTCCTACTCGGGAATTTGGTAGCTAGGAAATATAACTACCTTTCCAAAAGGCCAGCTTATAATTGAACCACAAATAATACATTTTCTTAGCCAAAACCAAGGACATCATAAAAATATCAGCCAAAATCTTGTTCCTTAGTACAGTAAGTCACACTGGAGTAGGCCCACTGAATGAATGGGGATATGGTGAATCAACCCCTCTGTTGCTGTTGATACATGCTGTCAAGTCGTCTCTGATTTATGGCAACCCTATGAATGTGCAATCTCCAAAATGCCCTGTCCTCAACTGTCCTGTGCCTAGCTCTTGTAAACTCAAGCCCGTGGCTTCCTTTAGGGAGTCGTTCCATGTTGTATCTAGGCTACCTCTTTTCCTGTTATCTTCCACCTTTCCTAGCATTATTGTTTTTTCCAGAAATGTCTGTTTTCTCAAAATAGGACAGTCTCAGTTTACAGAAACAGAAATACAATGTTTTTAGAATATTTGATTCTGAGAGGTCTGGATTCTTGTCCCCACTGTGCCGTGAAACACTAGCTGACCTTGGCCTAGTCACTCTTCTCAGCCTGAGCCACCTCACCAGGTTGTTATGAATTAAAAACTGGGAGGAGATGTACAGTATATTACCTTAAGCTCACTGGAGGAAAGCTGGGCTATAATGGTAATTAATTAATTAATTAATTGTCCAGTACTTCCCGCTTTATTTAAGTAACCCCAACTGCTTTCAAAATTCCATTCATCATAATATAAGCAGCTGTAAGACACGCTTTGGGAAATTTGTATATTACGAATGAGACAGAAAAACTGTTTATGGTTTTAATACAGGACTATCTGTCACTATCTCACAGTACAAAAAGGTGGCATACAGTTTAAACAAGAATGTCCTAGGTACCTAGATACTCAGAATAGTTCTGGATTTTACAATGACTATTTTTCATCCACCAATTCTAAGGAATACACCCAAAACATCAATGTTTGCTACAGTGATGAATGTGATGCATGAACTATGCAGCACATTTAAAAAATATATGTGATGAATATTCAAGTTGTTTTTTTCACAATCTTTTTATGGGGGCATGGAGGTGCCATTAGCGTTAACTCCTTAACCCATTGTTACTCATGGGTCTGGCAACAATTTTAATTTGTTAGCACAAAATACATTTCCATTTTTGCTTCTGTGAATTTTCTATCTTTGATTATCCATGTGTTAAATTTTCCATCTGACTTACTTTCTTATCCTAAACTTTTAAAACCTAACCTTACATTTTCAATCCCTTTTCAACCATCCTAAAAACAAATGTTCCTTCTAGATTTAAAATCTGTTTGCACTTCTTGCTGCAAAGCTCAAGGTAGGTCAGTAATGGCTTTTCTCTACATAAATATGTCAGTGCTTTAAAAACTGTCGTCTGCCAGCCTTGCAGGATTAGAAACGGGAAGATTGAATTTTATGGCTTCTCAAAAAGAGAGTCAGCACTTCCTCTTAATCCTGGAAGGCTCCAATTCCACAGGCTTCAAAACAGTCAATTTTCCCCCTCTCTTAAATATGAGGAAAACATACTTTAGGTCATTTTTAGACAACTCAGATTTTTCCCCCTCCCCTTGCTATATAGAGACGTTGTTATGTGCCTTCAAATTGGAACTGACTTATAGCGACCCTAACCGGGCTTTCAAGGTAAGTGAGATATTTAAGGAGTGGTTTTACCAGTTCCACACTCCCAGTGAGTTTCCATGGTGGAATGGGAATTCGAATCCAGGCCTCTTGAGTCCCAGTCCATCACTCTATCCACTACACATACATAGCAGGGTGTATAACAGAAAACAAATATGGTGTACAACACAAACACACAACAATGGTCTACACATGTAGTTTACACCATCATTTTTAGAAGAGAAATCTGAAAATATAACATTTTAAGATCCTATAGTTGAAGTAATGGCAAACATCCTGGTCTGCAGTTACTGCTGATGGAAGATAAATTGCACAAGTCCCAGTAGCTAATTCCCATTAATTAACAAGTCTCTGCTTGGATTCTTGGTTGTGTGCCAAGCAGTGTTCCTTCCGATTCATCTTTGCTGCATGGGAGCCTCACCCATCAGTGCGGGGGGCAGGTTTTCATCCGAAACCCAGAAGTAAACAGGCATCAACCAGGCTGCCACTGCACGGTGCCAATGGAGCTCTGCGTGCCCGCGCACCTTAGAGGGAACACTGGTGCCAAGCCTCATGAGCAATGAGGAAGACGAATGGGGACTCATTAATTAGCAGCAATTAACTACAGTAAGTCAAGCCATTTCCCTACAAGAGTAGGATTTTGCCAATACACAAAGTAGGCTTAAAATGTTACAGGACAAAACGCAAGGGTTCTGAATTTTGTTCCCTACTCAGGTACTTGAAACAGGTTCAGCAACAGCTTCTATTGCATGTGCCTATATATGTGAAAAATGCAAATGTTATTAACGTCATACAGTATACAGTTAAACTGTGGAATCTGCCAACACAAGATATAGTGAAAGCAATCAACCTCGACAGATACAACAGGGGACTCGATAAATCCATAGAGGATTGGACTATTAGTTATGATAGATATATATTCTCTCCAGTACAAGAGGTGGTATATTTCCATGTATTAATTGTTGGGGTTACACTTATTGTCTTCCTGTAAACTTCCCAGAGGTAATCGGCTGGCCCTTGTATAAACAGTGTGCTAGACTAGACCAGCCTTGATCTGATCCAGCAGCATTCTTCTAATGTCAGAGTATGTGTGTTCATGCATGTGCATGCGATATGTATATGATGCAAGAGAAAATATTTCCATGCATGTATGTTTTTGTATGCAAAGAATGAGCACAGTGTATTCATGCATTACTTGCTCTTCATGAGTCACTAGCTTGAAGGGGCTCCATATGCCTCTGATATGTTTTCCTGACTTCTTCACTCTAAGCAAAAGTCTGAAGTCAACTACACAGAGGCTTATCTGCACAATCTGGACATTTGAGCATGGTTTCTGATGTAACACTAGCAGAAACAGCAAACACACAAAGGGCTTGTGTGCTACTATTTTTATACTTTGTTGTTTTTATTAAAGAGAAATGTTGCTCATTTCCCTCGCAGTGCTGATCACTACAAAAAGTATGTTATATGTGTGTAGCTTGCACCAACTTCCTCTGCGGACAGTACACTAGAAGCACATATGCAAGTCAAGTCAAACATCTGATGTCACTTTGAAACCATGGTTTCTGCAGCTGCCCAGCAAGACTTCCCAGAACTGCAAAGTGTATTACATACAATTGTGCACATAGATGACAGTAGAACTTCTCATGATAGTCCAAATAAACTATTGGGTTCATCACCAAATCAAAGTAAAATAATTTCCAGCTGAACTGACTTTCAGTAATGAGGTGGAACATTAAACATTTCAGATCCACGAGGAAACTAGCATATATAAACTGTAATTCCTCCAGGTTACAAGGACATCTGCATCAGTAGAGTAATATGAACTTTTCTGACATCAGTGATTGGAGTAGTGAGCTGATTAAGAAGATCCTTCATGCCACACTTGCAATGACATCTACTTACTATTCCTATTACAGAAACACTTCATTGGGATAATATATATAATCAACTGCACCATACACTTATTTTTGACATGAAAATGTAATATATATAGTGGCCAAAATCCTCTTGTGTAACTTATGCTCACCTAGGGGAAATGGCATCAACTACAACAGGACAACCTGGATTCCAAGTGGGACTCTTTAATTGGAGTCTCCACTACGATCCCTGATTACCGTATTTTTCCGTGTATAAAATGACACTTTTTCCTAAAATAATTAAAGGAAAAATTGAGGGTCGTTTTATACTCGGAAGTAAGGAGGAGGGGAGGGATCAAAGTGCTTCGATCCCTGTTTCCTCCTCCACATTTTGCAAAGAAAATGGAGGGGGAAAGCGAGTCCTACTTTCCCCCTACATTGTTGCATTTTCTTTGTAAAACCTGGAGGGGGAAAGCTGCTTTTTGCAATGAAAATGTAGTTCACTTTCTTGCAAAGAAAGAAATTTTGATTTAGAAAAGTGGGGGGCGTTATATACATGGGGCATCTTATACATGGAAAAATACGGTATGTCCAATTAGGCATGATTTCACCCACAATGTTGGGGATTCTTAACTAGCAGTCACTAATTAAAGAATCCCCTTTGGACTGTGGTCCACACTGTTGTAGCTTATATCATGTCCCCTGCACTTTGGGCCATTATATCAATTATTTTCTAAAAGTATGTCTACGTGAGGCCAATTTGTGACTAATCTGCATCATTGTATATCACTATTGTTTTCCACAGTCTGCATCTAATACATGTTGCCAATTCACATTTTACATTGAGAGATATTAAATAACATATTTTTTAAAAAAAGAAAAACATACGAAGATGTGTCTTGCAAAACAGTATTTACCAGCATGTCTTACATCATATAAAAAGGAGCAGTATAAATTGATTTTAATCTCATCTCTAAAATGTAATTTAGGACAGGAGATATTCTTTATAACAAAGGAGACAAGATAGAATTTACAAGGTTCAATCCCTTATATAGCACATTGAACTTCTTGGGAAATGAGGAGATACAGATGCGAGACAAATAAATAATTTTGCCACCATTCCTCAGTTTTCCTCAGATCCCAGAGCATCTTTTAAAAATGTAGCTTACCTTAGGTATAAGTCTATCCAAATGTTCAACTCGATTTTCATGTGAAGGATGTGTTGAAAGCCATTCTGGCACCTTTGGGTGCCCCAGAACAGTCTCGGTTAGTTCCATTTGCTGCCACAGTACAGAACTTGCTCTCACATCCATACAAGCCTAGAAGCAAAGAGAAGCACAGAACGCTCTCAGGTAATCAGGCTCTCAGAAACACTCCACACAGCAAGTTTAGAATTCTTGCTAATACGGCCTTTTCCACTTGTTTGTTCAAGTACAAACTGCAATGGGTCAGGGATGCTGTTGCTAGTGGTACAGTAGGGGGAACAGGGGGAAGACAGGGGAAACACAGTTCCAGGATATTTTTCAGAGCAGAACTGATGACATACATAAGGCATGATCTCCTCCTAGGATGGCTCTCTGAGATAGAACTAGGAAGCATTATTTTACAATGGCTCTGGTTCTTCCGGGCGGTGGGGGGCATCTCAGAAGGTGGAACTAGGGCAGTGATTCCCAACGTGGGGTATGCATATCCCCAGGGGTATGAACCAGGACTTTTAGGGGCATGTGAAAAAATTTGAATAATGGCAGAAAAAGGCACATACATCAACAACGTAAAAGACGACACAAGTCAAAAGTTATGAAATTAATGGAATGTGATGACAAGTGGCGGAGTGGGTTTTCTTGGTTATTTAACCTTGAGAAAAGCCCCGTTCCCCCACTTGGTTATTTTGGCAAAGGGTGGGGAGTCCCTCCCTAAACAATGTCGTGCTGAGCAGCGTGCCCCTCACAGGCTCAGCTTTCATGCTCCTCCACTTCTCTTTAGTGTTTTCATTTGAGATATGACAAACGCCCCATCCCGAAGAGCCACAACATGACGGTACCACATTTATGAAATATGTTTCCTATCATCCTATTTGTATTACTGAGTGCAGACTGCTTTCCAGAAGACATCCGTAAAACAGTAATTTCAGCTGTGCATCACTGTACCCCTTCAACATTATGACAATCAAAGCAGTTCTAGAATTTGGAATGACCTCCAATATTGATTATTAAAAGCAAGCTGCTTTACTTGCAGGATTAAAAATAACTACGGGAGGAAGTTTTAACAAAGTAATCTCCCATTCCCGTTTAATAAATTTATCTTAAATCAAATGAAGGGCTGGGGCTTAGTGAAGTTAATTGCTATGCCTGGTCATAATTCAACATATGTCCGAGTGCAGAGTAAAGGGAGCAATAGCTTGAAAATTAATATTGGGAGACGTATTCTTTTTAATCCATACTTATTTTTTTAAGTTTTAAAAATAAAGCTACGTGAGACAGTAACTCCAGTCATAAGGAAATCACCCAGTGTCTGCCAATACAAGCTACTCTTGAAATGGAACAGGTGGCATTTGTGCACATATGTGAACATCAGAGGAGGAGATATCGAATTATGCTAAAGGAAGCAAAACCATCTGGGTTAAGATCTTGACCTTTACAGGCAAAGAAGGAACTGCTGCAGCAGTGCAGAAGAAATTGAAAAAGACTTATAAAATGCTCTAGAGACAAAGAAACAAGGCACTGTAGGAAGACGAGAAGAAGGAGCTTTACTGGGTGGGAGGAATTTCTATTTGGCTTAAAAATCATACAATGCTCTTTTTTGACCCAATCCACATGCTAAAACAGCAGTAAAAATCAAGCTCTTTGAAAATCTCATCTAACAAGCTGTTATTTATTTACATATTTACAAGAATTCATTTAGCATCTGGTTACAGACCTGCTGTCCCTCCGGGGAAAGGGGCCAGCCAAAATCATCTGGAGCATGTGTGGTTGATGGAGTCACATGCCCTGCCATCCGTGTGGCCTGGGGCAAGCTGCATAGATGTAAACCACTTCTGAGCACCCTATACCTAGAAAACCTTGGGAGGGTCACTGTAAGCCAGAATTGACCTGATGGCACATTAAGAATGTTAACAGCTGATGTCAAAAGATTTTTAAGCAGTATAAAATAGAAATAAGTACAAGTCATGATCTTATAGAGACTGATGATAGGAAAGCCCTGCCATCAAAGGATCATGGAACTGCCTCACTTACACAAGCACAGCTATCTCACAAGTGCTGCATCCAACTCAGAAAGCCCAGCTTATGTTTGTGCAAGGAGGTAATGTATATCTCCTCGCACAAGCAGCATAAATGTTTGTCTCCTTGAACAAGCAGTATAGACACTGTGCTGCTCAGTTCACTCTGCTATCAGTTTGCCTGAACAAGATCCTGGCCATTCAATACAAAACAATGTGCAAAGCTATCTATAATGTTCACTTTGTTGGGAGAGGTAAAATACCTGCCAGACTAAACTACAACAGAATGGCTTTCAAAAAAGTATGTCTTCCACCTGTTCCTGAAAAAAATAATTGACAAAGTGTAGAGAAAACATCAGTACCTTCACTCATTCCAGTGAATGAGATCTCAGTCTGAAGTATACATGCGATCAATGTCAGAAAGGTGCTTGGTATTGTGAAGGATGTTGCTCCTATCACTACAGCAAATTTAACTAGACCACTGCAAAACCCAAGAAGAAGGGGGTTTGTGGCAATGTGGTGAAAGAACTACTGTAATTCTCCAAGGAGCAGTTTCACATAAATGCATCTTGAGTTCTTTCATAGCTGCCACACCACACATGTATGTATAGCCACTGAGACTACATGCTGTGTTATTTTTCACAGGTCTGTTTCAATACAGTCTGTCTAATTACAGTGGTGCCTTGACTTACGACCATAATCCGTTCCAGAAGATGGACGTAAGTCGAAATGGTCGTAAGTCGAAGCACCATTTCCCATTGAAATGCATTGGAACGCGATTAATCCGTTCCGACAAAAAAGAAAAAAAAAGAAAAAAATTAAAATAAAGCACACAGCAAGGCCGGTCAGAAGGCGCTGGGGCTTTTAAAAATAATAATAATAAAAATAAACAGCAAAGCAAGCTCCGTTGCTGGGGCTTAAAAAAAACAAACCAAAAATAAACAGCAAGGCAAGCTCCGTCGCTGGGGCTTAAAAAACAAAACAAAACCCAAACCAAAAATAAACAAAGGAGCAAGCCCCATCGCAAGGCGCTGGGGCTGCAAAAGAAAAATCACCAAAAAACAAAACAACAACACAGTACAGAAACATACCCCCCCAGCCCAAAACCACGCTGCAAAACCGACCCAGAACAGTTTTTAAAAAGCAGAAAACAGTACCTTACCTTAGCAGGCAGCCTCCTCTGATCGCACACTCTCTAACTGCTGGGGCGAAAGAGCTACAAAGCAGCAGCCTCGTTGCCACCTACAGTTAGCAATTTGAATCTCCCGCCTTTTTCCCCTGCCTTTTTGTGTTCGTAACTGGAAGCTCCGGCCGCAAGTCGAAGCAAGATTTTGCGGCCGGAGCTGGTCGTAACTCGAAATGGTCGTAAGTAGGGACGGTCGTAAGTCGAGGCACCACTGTATCTTAATCATCTTAGAACTGCAGAGCTGGAAGGGGCCCTATGGATCATCGAGTCCATCCCCTGTCAAGGAGGCACCATGGGGAATCGAACCCCCCTGGCTCCACAGACAAATACCTAAGTGAGCTATCCCTACTGTTTGTTCCAAGTTCAAGCTGATTGGTGAATAAACCAAATAAATAAAAGGCAATTGCTGAAAACTGCTCTGTTTAACTTTCATAAATGTTTTAGAACTGTATAATGCCTTTATGTTACCATAGTGTCTCGAGATTGAAGGATGCCTACACAAAAAGTAACCAAGATAAACCAAAATTCTAAAAATATACACTGTTAACACTAGGTGGCAGTGCTGATACAGTTTGCTCCCTATTCCCCCACTCCCTCCAATTTTTGTTGATGACTCCAGTCCATTTAAAATGAAATACAGGGAATCTCTACAATTGTATCAACAGAAAGTACTTACCTTAGCAGCAAACAGAAGTCCAATTTTATCTGCTTCAGCTTCTAAGGTCCTGCTATATGGTCTGTTGAACAGTAACTACAAGGGGAAGAAAAACACCAGAACTTTGTTCTTGCCTGTCTGCTTTTGTTTATCCAACCTATGCGTAATAAAATAGAAAGGTTTCTCTATTCACTTTCTAATAAGTTTCAAAAGGAACCATTTTTCTGGTTAATTTAAGATATGACTCAATTTATAACTGCATGAGAGGCACTGCTAAGTAGCCAAACATTTGACTTGCTGTATTCTGCAAGAGCTGTAAAAACTAAGATCATGGCCACGGGCCCCATCACCTCCTGGCAAATAGAAGGGGAAGATATGGAGGCAGTGACAGAGTTTACCTTCCTGGGCTCCACGATCACTGCAGATGGTGACAGCAGCCACGAAATTAAAAGACGCCTGCTTCTTGGGAGGAAAGCGATGAGAAACCTAGACAGCATCTTAAAAAGCAGAGACATCACCTTGCCGACAAAGGTCCGCATAGTCAAAGTGATGGTTTTTCCAGTAGTGATGTATGGAAGTGAGAGCTGGACCATAAAGAAGGCTGACCGCCGAAGAATTGATGCTTTTGAATTGTGGTGCTGGAGGAGACTCTTGAGAGTCCCCTGGACTGCAAGGAGAACAAACCTATCCATTTTGAAGGAAATCAACCCTGTGTGTTCACTGGAAGGACAGATCCTGAAGCTGAGGCTCCAATACTTTGGCCATCTCATGAGAAGAGAAGACTCCCTGGAAAAGACCCTGATGTTGGGAAAGTGTGAAGGCAAGAGGAGAAGGGGACGACAGAGGATGAGATGGTTGGACAGTGTCATCGAAGCTACCAACATGAATTTGACCCAACTTCGGGAGGCAGTGGAAGACAGGAGGGCCTGGCGTGCTCTGGTCCATGGGTTCACGAAGAGTCGGACACGACTAAACGACTAAACAACAACATTCTGCAGCTTAGCGCTAATTCCTATTATGATTCCTTAATTCTGATGCAAGTACGGTTGTAATCAAAATTATTCAACCTCCATTGCAAATCAGTTTTATTGTCAAAATTTACAGACTTTCAGCTGTTTGCAACCAACAAATCAAACAAAAAACAATTGAAATAGCTCAACACAACAAATGATTCAAGTGGTTTCCCCAAATTCAACGGAAAATGCAACTTTTAATGAACTTTGTTGTTGTTGTTTAGTTGTTAAGTCGTGTCCGACTCTTCATGACCCCATGGACCAGAGCACGCCAGGCCCTCCTGTCTTCCACTGCCTCCCGGAGTTGGGTCAAATTCATGTTGGTCGCTTCGATGACACTGTCCAGCCATCTCATCCTCTGTCGTCCCCTTCTCCTCTTGCCTTCACACTTTCCAAACATCAGGGTCTTTTCCAGGGAGTCTTCTCTTCTCATGAGATGGCCAAAGTATTGGAGCCTCAGCTTCAGGATCTGTCCTTCCAGTGAGCAATGAATTTTACAGTCTCAAAATTATTCAACCCCTCTGAAGAGCATCCATCACAACAGCACAAATATGCAAAACAGGTGTTTTCTCATGCATAACTGATGCAACTAATCAAGGGCTTTATTAGTTGCACCAGGTGTGCTTGAGCTGGAACACATAAAATACCTGAACTGGCTATGGGCTTGGTGAATGTCACATTTGTCTACATGTTAGAAATATGGCTAAGTCAAAAGAATAGTCCTTGAGTGACGCCAGCAAGACTTGGTGGCAACAGGCACTGAGGTTTCGGTTTGCACAGTAAGGCGCGTACTACACGCAGAAGGTTTCCATGGCAGAACTCCAGGACATACACTACTACTGTCCCAAGATCACAAGAAAAGTCGGCTCAAATATGTTCAATATCACATAAATAAGCCACAGAGATTTTGGGATTCTGTTCTGTGGAGTGGTGAAATAAAACTGGAACTTTTTGGCCTGATGGATCAGCGGTATGTCTGGAGGAAGAATGAAGCATATGCTGAAAAGAACACTCTGCCTACGGTTAAGCATGGTGGTGGCTCGGTGATGCTCTGGGGCTGCTTTACATCTTCTGGCACTGAAAACCTGCAGCATGTGGAAGGCAAGATGTATTCACTGAAGTATCAGGAAATCCTAGGAGAAATAATCATGCTGTCTGTGAGGAAGTTGAAGCTTGGCCATCATTGGACCTTCCAACAGGACAATGATCCCAAGCATTCCTCAAATTTCACTAAGACTTGGTTGCAGAAGTCCAGGAAAGTTCTACAGTGGCCATCACAGTCACCTGACTTGAACCCCATAGAAAATTTCTAGTGGGATGTGAAGAAGGTGGTTACAGCACGCAAACCCAAGAATATTACAAAACTGGAGGGCATTGGTCATGAGGAATGGACTAAGATTCCTCAGGAACACTGCCAAAAGCTAGTGTCTGGTTATGCATCTTGTTTGTAGCAGGTCATAATAGCAAAAGTGTGCTCTACTAAGTACTAAAGATGCTTGCCATGAAGGGGCTGAATAATTTTGAGACTGAAGAATTCATTAAAAGTTGCATTTTCAGTTGCATTTGGGGAAATCGCTTGAAGCATTCGTTGTGTTGACCTATTTCAATTGCTTTCGTTTGATTAGTTGATTTTAAACATCTGTACATTTTGACGATAAAACTGATTTGCAATGAGGGTTGAATAACTTTGTTTACAGCTGTACGTCTCACCAACAATAATTTAAAACAGATCTACTGGTCGGTACACCACAGAGTTGTAAGATATGCCCCAACATATCATTTTAACAAACTAAATATTTCTAAGATTTTGGTCAGCAACAAATCTCATGATGACTGGAAAATGCACACACGGAGAATAGGAAGCATTTCCAGTCGCAAGAGAAAGGTGGGGAACAAATCAAACAAAGAAATAAGTAACTACAACAAGCTAGATTTAAATCATTGCTGGCTAATTCTCATCCACTAAGTGGAAGATTTCCATAAATTCCTTTGCCTCCTTGCTCAGGTTTGTACCAAATGTCCAGTTAGGAATTCCAGTAATCCACCTAAATATGTAACACCCACGCCCACATTTTGATCCTCCTCTCAGTGGCCTTGAAAGAAAGATCAGAATGCCTCATTTCTCCAAATGTTCTTCTCTGTTTCACAGCAAACTTTCAGGCATTTCAAATTGGTATCATATAGCCCCCTAAAATTTTCTCTGGAACATTTCTTATTTCCATCTGGCCTACAGACATAGACAGATAGACAGACAGACACATACATGGATGAGAGAGAGAGGCTTGGGACATAAGCCAGATGGAAAAGATGCGTTGGAATACTGTTGAATCAGAATGCATATATGCAAATCTACATGCATGTGCTTATTTAGGATTGTTTTCAAGTATCCAAGGGAAATGGAATACATTTTTAAAAGAGAGTGGTAAGAAGAGGAGCCCAGCAGGGTGCAGTCAAGGCCAGAGAGCCAGAATAAATCAAGGGTTGAAATGGCAGAGAATAACTGCCAGAAGAAGGGATGGCTCCATATGACACATTTCCATCCTGAAGCCTGAAACCCCTGTCTAGATCACATCTACCTTCCACCCAGCTCCTGAAATGTTGCTAAAAACTGCCCACACATTTTCAAAACCTCTGCACTACAATTATGATTTTTTTAAAAAATCAACCTTCGTTAACAGGCGTTCTGACAGTTGCCCAAACCTATATCCCACAAGCCTCATTAATAAGGAAGTGATGGCTGTGAAAGATACCCCACCCTAGACTCTGTGCTATTGCCATCCATTCATTCCCACTTCCTCATTCTCTTATCTTGAATTTTTCTACTATTAACTTTTGACAACACTGCCAAGCATTGCTTTGTTTTCATGCCAAATTTATAACTGACCGTCATTTTAAATGAGTATCCTGTTTCCCACTTGAAATAATTCAAAAATCCCTGGGTTATTTTTGTTTGTTTGTTTTACAAACTGCATATTTCAGGAGCATACTCTCTCTTTTTCAAAGAGTTCAAAATAATATTGACCATACTAAGATTTGGACATTTTTATTAACTACTCCCAAGATGCGGTTTTTCAAATAAATAATATCTTGCCCTCATGTGGACCTCTTTTACCAGGAAGGTACTCTCCATACAGCTGTATATCATGTGAAAAATACACTCTTCTCAAAAGCTGCCGAGTTTTAATTTCACCAGGTGCCTATTAGTCTAGAGAGGATTATGAGCCAAACCAACAGAGACGGCCTATTAATTTCTCCTCCAGTCTAACCCCTTTTTCAAACCTCAAAACACATCCCCTTATAACTGTTTTTCTGGTTAAGTACGGCATTCTAATATGGGAGGTTTCCTATGTTTTTCAAGCTTCTCTGTGTTCACTTCCAAATTTCACCAGGTTGGTTCCATTATTTCCTCCTGCCAGGAAGACCTATTCCCGCAGCAGAGTCCTGCCCAGGCCATTCCCACTAACTGGAAAGGGAAGGCAAGTTCTGCTTATTTCTCCCTTTGTCTGCCTCATCTTCCATGCTGTTTTAGAGGATCCCAAAACATGCAGGGTCATGTTTTGGATTATATCCCCAGATAACACCATGATCCTACCTGACAAGTATAGTTCACCAAACCTAACAGGAACATTTCAATAAGTATTTAATTATTTAAATGCAATTATTAGCTGACACCCAGTAGTACGTTACAACTAGAACAGGCCCACTGAATCAGTGGGGATTTGGTGAGTCAACTTCTCTGCAAGTTCCATTGCTTCAATGGGCCTACTCTAATTGTGACTTACTACTGGATTTCAGTCATTTATATTCAATTAGCACCTTCGGTCTTCTTATGTCATATTAATCTTTGTTGTTGTCAACACTATGGCCTAAATGCAACTGTTGTCTCAACTAAAGTAGAGCCACAGAATCAATGGGACTTTCTTAAGCCCTGTTTATTGAATAGCTCTCCTATAGTTGGGAGTAACAACCGGATTTAGCCATGTTTCATCCTAAGTGTAAGTCTAATAGGGCCACACAGATAAACTGTTTTCAAGCTACCAAGTCATAATAAATGCTTATCATCTTTACAACAGTGATTGGGAACAAGTAGTTGCTGATATAAATGCCATGTTAGAAAAAGCAGTATCATACCCAGCTTAAAAAACTATAGATACTAGCAATTGTCAACAGGATGATCATTGGTTTCTACTTAGTGGAAAATTTCTTGGCATACCTATTTTGTGGGGGGGGGGGGGGGGAGGGGTGATTAAAAAGGTGCTACCCTAGGTATTTTCCATTTTTGGTACACAAAGTGAAAGGAAGGTGCCAAAATGTGATATAAAGCAAAGAACTGGGTTTGGCAACACGTGCACTATAAAGAAAACATGGTGCTGAAGCATCGTTGATCATCCTCTTGGCCATTTTAGGTTAGGAGACTGAACTGCCTTTTCCTACATCTCTGATTGCGCTCCTGATTGGCAGGAAGTTCAAGTGCAATAAGAAACTTTGCAGGGAAAGCAAGACTATTCTATTCTATTCTCTGTTTCTGGGTAATTTCTCGTAATCGTTGTAACACTGAGCCAAGAGAAGCCAAGTCAAAGGATCTCAAGGCATTCAATGTTCTGCATTGTTTCAGAGATCTGAGAGTTTTGCACAAAGACATTAAAATAGCACAGCACTGGCTCAACAGAAGTTAAAAAACCTAGATCATATTTAAATTGTTCAATCTAACCTTTAAAAACACTAAAAGGAATTTTTAAAAAGAAGGAAGTTCAATTGCAAAATGCAAGCCATTCTTCAGTGAATAAACACTGCAGGTGATGAATGTTCCAGTAGAATTTAAATTATTGATTTTAGGTAAGTATATTCCACCGAGTAGTATGCCCGAGGCCACTAGAATGAGTTTATAAGAAAAATGTTACTGATTCATAGCAGCAGTCAGGGAACTGACTTAATACTCCATTTCCTAACATTCATCCCCAGTCCAAAGTTCAGAAGCTCTTGTATTCTTCATGAATCAGACCAATCATTTTTCAAAAACTATTGACTAACACTAAAGCCACCAGGGTGGATTTGATTTGAATCATTATTTAAATTTAAAAATCAAACTTTTTTGATGATTTAAATAAAATACTTTGATTTTTAAATTTAAATCGTGATCACGATTTAAATCAATTCGATTTTTAAAAAATCACTGATTTTTATCCACCTTGAAAGCCACCGAGATGACATAGTACACAGATGCATGGGCCTGCCTCCGTCATGAGTTCCCTGTAGTATCGTATATTTAAGCAGACTGACAAGAGTTCTTTGTAACCTCTTCACAAATGAAAAGTCATACCAAAGTTTGCAGTTAACTATTCATATTCAAACTGACTTATGAACATAAGAGCACAGTCCCAAGGTCTATCACAGGCACCAACTTGTTCAGACCTTGAAAATGTTACTGGCTGGGACACAACTCTTAAGAATCCTCCAGTTAGCATGGCCACTACACGCACAATGCAAAAGCTGATGAGCTTACCTCCTGAAATCTGGCCTGGATCCATTGGCTTATTATTGCTAAAATGTCTCGGGGACAGACAGCCCAGATCATTGTAAGAAGAATGAGTGACAGGAAATCCAAGATATGTTCCACGCTTCCCTTCTCAGCCTTAAAAGAAAGGAAGAATGGTTGGGGTTTTTCAATTATGTGGTAATTTCAGATAGATATAGGCATAACATTCTATATTCAATCATTAGTTAAAGGAAGTACAAAGAAAAAAAAATTAAAAACCACCCTCCCCTCCTCAACATGAAAGTTATTTGAAGGCAGAAAGGAAAGGAAAAGATACCTAAAACGACAAAACTACCTTCAGAATAAAAATTGAAGAAGATTCAGATTAAAGGCATATCCTTGCTCAACTGTGGAGAAAGACAGCCTACACAATCCACCTTACAGCAAACACAATGAGTGTTACGCTTAAGCCACTGTCACAATTTGAGCTACCACCGCTAAGTATATCATGGGCTTGTCATAAAGCAGCTATCCTGCCAAAGGGAAAGAACTGGCGGCTGCTGTCGTGTTGCCCAAAAGCTGTAATTCTTATGGGGTAGCCACAGCAAAAGTAGCACAAGCCACTGAGTCTTTTTCACAGCCAACCCACAGAGACATTTCACAGAAAGATTTGTTTTAATTGTGTGTACAAAAATACTTCAAAGAACTCATTGCCAGAAAAAAAAGAGTGGTTGCTATAAAGCAGAGATAGGGGACAGCTCCCACCAACCCCACACCATCACCTATGCTGGCTAGGCCTAACAGGTGCAGTCAAGCAACATTTGAAAGGTAACATGTGCCCCACCCGTCATAAAGCAATTCTGAGAGAAAATGGTCTTTGTGAAGCTCGATCTACCAACAGAATGAGGAATAAGGAAGAGTCTTTTTCTTAAACAGCAGGTGTAAAACCCATTAACAATGAAAGAAAGCCATTTCTGGGTCACCATGACAGTTTTCAAGACATTTTAACAGTGAATAAAGGATTCTTCTTGATAGGAGGACACAACTGAAAATACAGCCCGAAGTGCAAGATAGATACTGGCAGAACTCTCTTTTCTGTTTTGGTTTCCACCAAAAGTAAGCCCTATTTAGCGGCACTACACATCCCTAGATTTTTAATTATGGTAATTCATTAAATAACACCCCACACGGAGCATTAGTTATAAAACTTTAAGAAACAAACGAGACAGTGAACTTTATACGCCTCCATACTGGCAACCACCCCCACAATTCCACTTTGTGAGAATTTCTTACATTATTATTATTTGAACAAGCAATGCTTACCGCATGTCCCAGGACAGCATGAGCCATTTCGTGTCCCAAAATGAAAGACAGCTGATTGATATCTGACACAGCATTAAAAATGCCAGTAAAAAGAAACACCTGTCCATTCTGCAGGGAAAAAGAGAAGAAATATACTGCGAACAAGATGTTGTTTGATGACTTATCACTTTACCTTTGTTTTCAATGATTACTTACGGGAAGTACGAAAACATTCATGTCTGGATGTTCCACCACATGGACAGTCCATTGAAACTCAGAGACTTCTGGGATATCTTTATTGCTTTCAGCCAGGTGAATAACAGTATTTTTGACTGCCTGGTAAAGAGGGTTGGTTTCTGGAAGCATTTCGTTTTTAAATTCTTCTACCCACTGGAATTTAAAAAAAAAAGAGCAGGAAAAAAAAGGAGGACACAGTATATTGGTTGTATCAGACAAAACTGCAATAGAGACAAACAAAATACATGAACATCCATGGGAAAAATGTTGACTGCAATAAACATAGAAGGTAATCCAATTCACAGAGCTAAAGGTGTAACTCCATGCTATGTCTTGTCTGAGACAAATAATATTTTATGGGAAAGAAATTTAAGGATTTACTCAAATGAAATGCTTAGGAAAAATGAACAAATGATAAGGCACATGCATTAAAAAAAATAAGGGGCAGTATTCTTCTATTTTATGGAATAAAAAGTAAGAGAGATACCCTTAAACTCTGCTCTCTTTCCATTCTTTTCATCGAAGAGAGAGAAAAATCTTTAAACTTCAAGGCCAGCAAAGTTACATGTGTTTCTCCTATCACCAGTTCATCAAACAGAGCTTGGAAAATGTTAATGGACTACACCTCCCGGATCTCCACCAGAGCAGTACAGATAGCCTGGTACTGTCCAAACTCCTGAGAGCCAGCTCCGTTAGTATTTCCTCACTCATAGGAAGGAGCACTGCTTCCTCTGCACTGGAACCACTGTTCCTGGGTAATTGACAGCCAACAGACAACTATTCATTCATTAATTCGTTTTCTATCACACCTTTCTCTCTGTAAGGAGCCTCACAGCTTACAAATGATTTAAAAACACAAATATTAAAACAATTACAAATATAATAAATCACACTGCTAAAAAAAACCCAAAATCATGAAAAAGGTACTAAACAAAAATTATTTTTTAAAAAATATATTTAAAACACTTTTTTAAAAAGGTAACTCTCCTCTTACAATCCTTTTCTCATCAGCATACATATTAAAAACCTGCCTGATAAGAAAGGCCCTTGCCTGCCAGCAGAAGGACAGCAGGGCTAGGGCCAGCCTTGTATCCCATCGGAGAAAGTTCCACAGCTGGGGAGCAGCCACCAAAAAGGCCCTGTCACATATCTGTGAAGGTGGTGGGGACCCAAGTTGTTTAGAGCCAAACCTGCACTTTGAATTGTGCCTGGAAACAAGACTAGTTGCCAATGAAGCTGTAATAAGGATTTTCTGTTTTCCCTGAACCAGCTCCATGTACAAGTGGTAACGGGTCTGCTGGTAGGAAAGAAACAGAAAGCATCTCATCAAACCATATATTCTTCACCATTGCAAAAAGTTTTTAAAATTTCACCACTTCAACCTTTTTTTCATCATTATGTTTTGTACTAATCTCCAGGTTATGGACTGCTTGATTGCTTGCTTGTATATTAATTTCTAACCTACCATTTATCACCAGATATCAAATTGGGTCACAAACAATGAAATCACCACAGAATAATCTGAAACATTTTTAAATACTTTAATACACACAGTATACATATGCGCATGTACGTTAATCTGCAGGGGGAACTAACATCTACGCATAGCTGGTGTAGCCTTGGAATTCAAAATAATTTCCCAAATCTTCTCTGAAAACACACATTTTTGTGCCAGAATACAGAAACCATTTCTTAAAGCATGTCTGCACTGCTCTTGGGATGGGGTGGGGAAGAGACGTATTAACCTCCAGTTCATGAATGAATCTCTAACCCATATATTTACCAAGGCATGCTTCTGAACATCTGATTACATTTTCCCAAAAAGCTGATGTATTTACAGTAGAGACGCAAACCATGTCAGTTTACCATGGATCTATCCCAAAGATGATTTAGCATACTGCATTCTTCTTGCAACATCTACAACATAACATACATCTAGTCCATCTAATCGGTTCTAATATAATATTCTGTGACATTTTATACTGAAAAAATGAACACAAAGGAAACAAACCTCAGTCTAAGGTGCAGAAAAATTCTAACAGTGTAAAACAGACACCACTGTCCTTGTCTGAACCATTCTAGTTCAGATTTAAAGATATTTCAAAACAATACAAACATAGCTCCAGTTGTTTTTATTAAATAAATACCGATATGCACGTTTAGCTATGAACTTCCAAAATGATATGACCGTCTGAATTTTATTTTTTGTTTTCCCAGTAAGGCAACTTCTGCTTATAAGGAATTTGACTACTTCACACAAGACTGAAGAGAAATTGCTGACTTTTATACCAAGCTGGAGGACAGTATAAAGATACCTCCTACTATTCAATACATCAAGTTCATATCAGGATGCATCTGGAGAAGTATTACTGCCTTTCTATTAAGGAAACTGGAAATGGGCTGGACCGTTCCCCTGTCTGCATGGTACGTGGACCTGGTTTAGCTGCAACTGAACAGAGCTACTGATTTTCCAACATTCTGAATGTCATTATGAGTGTCTACAGAAAGAGAAGGCTCTCGGCTTCAGAAACTCACTCGCCATGCATGGACAGGAACAGAAACAATGAGAGCAGAAGGGGCCAGTATTCCTGCCCCTTTCACATGTTCACTATATACACACTTTAACCAAAGGCTTGAACAGAGCACTAGAGGAGCCTAAGCCATTTAAATCTACAGCTCTTCCTCTCTAGTTTAACTACATGCCAATCTATTTCCTTTGTCTAATCAAGAGATCTAGAAAGCCTGACTGCCATGTTGTGCCTATTTATAGATCTGATTAAAAGTGCCTGATTGTAAACAATTCTTACACACCAGCACAGCTTATTTAAATTCATATAGAATAAGAGAGACATTTATTTAAAACATTTTTTAAAGTTATACACCAAGACCTCTCCAACATTCTTATTCACCCTACGCAATTCCCAGTTTCCTGAAGAGGAAATCATGATAGCTAAGCAATTTTAATTTAGGAATAGACTTGGGCTGGTGTTTAGGACTGAGATTTGTTTTAAAAAATTAAATAAAATTATCTTTTCCTTTCCGTATAAAGCTGTGTTAGAGAAGTTTTAAGATATAAGATGCTGAGATTGATACTGCACAACACGGGGGAGGTTGGCTCAAAAATTCTCCTTCTGCCCTACAAGGGTCATGAGACGCCCCCAAGCACTCTGGAGCTCCCAACAACTCTTTTTTTCTTTTCATTTAAAATATTCAAATGGTATTCTTAAGATCTGGGACAAATTCTCATTAACAAAGGTCAGTTCAGCCACCAATCCATATGTTATGAATTATGTAAAAGGCAAGGGCAATTTTAAAAAGAAAATACTATTTTGGGTGGTTCGGCTTATTTTAACAATTACCTACCATGCTATACTCAATCTGGGATAATTCAGCATATTGTTCTTTCCTAAACACTAGAAGCCGTACACGTCCAGTGATGGGTGTCTCCTCCAAATGAGTAGAATAAAATATGATAAATATAATTCCAAAGCCACTCAGTCCAAGGGCTATTTTCCATTTATTTCTTCTTGCAGCTTCTTTAAATAATTCCTTCTTGTTTGGAGGAAGAGCACTCCACCATTTTCTTATACTCCTGAAAGGCACAAATGTTACCATGTTCAAGTAAGCCTGGGCAAACAGAATCCTCCCTCTAAAGACCCATTCTCATCAGTGCTCCTGGCATGGTGTTTTAATGTTAAAGAATCAAACCAGAATTAAAAAGGCTCTTCCTTTTTAATATACTTGCAACCAGGGGTTGCAAGTATAACCAAGATCAGGAGTAGGGGCATGCCGTTCGGACCTTTTGGACTACACACCCCATGTTTCCCCATTCTGGCAGTTCCACCTGAGAGACAGACACTTAAAGACCCAAATACAAATGCAACTCAACCGGGAGAAAGGCCTAAGCTTGAAGGCTTTGTGACCTAGCTAAACCTATACAGTATTAGCCTAAGCTTCCTGTTCAGGAAGGAAGCTCCCCTATATTTGTGTTACGTTATAAGCAGATGAAACTTTCTGTTCAACCAAAATACATGGAGACTAGGGACTGATAACTGGAACAGAATCAGAGATAGCTTGCCCACTATCCTTAGCAAGTAAAACACTGAAGTTGTAGTTACTTAAAAGGGAACTTTGCACGTATGCACATTTAAATAGGATGGCGCACAAACAGGATCAGCCTGTGCATATAGTTGCCCGCTGAGCTGAAAATATGCAGAGTACCAGAGCTTGGATATGTCTCCCCACCCCACTCCATTGCAATTCTCAAAGTCCCACAGTCAACCTAGGTCAATGTTTAATGGGTGATCTGGGGAGCTGTAGTCCAAAAAAGGCAGTTTTTTACAACCACTGCTATAAATAGCAATGTTTGACAAAGGAAACTGCTTTCAAAACTGCAGAAAGGTTTGAAATGTAATTGCCACCCGGCAGTGAGGTGGGAGTGGAGGGTCACAGTCAGCTTTTCGAAATCAGAAGATCTATTGGCCTAGGCATAAGCTCCTTGCATGAGCCTAAACAATGCACTTCATGATCAATATACTTTTCCTTTTTTGCAGTAGTTCTCCATGCAACTGCTATGGTGAAATAGTAAACACCACTCCAGAGCTTAGAAAGTTATTTTTAAGAAAATGAACACAATAACTTCCTAAAGTCGTAAGAGCAGGAGGATGCTCTGGGCCAGATATGGATGACTTCACCTGTTGTTATATTTGTTCTTCCTAAAAGTAATTCTGTAAGCACAAAAAACTGCCATTTCCCAAATCAACTGCAACACAGATACATGCATAATGTACCTAGATTTCTGCAACCCTCTCATTCTTTTTATGAAATGGAAGATCACAGGAACTGAATTTATCAGCATATGGTGATAGGGTGCATATCAACATAAGCTTGTGTCTTATGATGCAGTCATCATGCATGCACCTCTGTAACCCTCTTGCATACCCACTGTATCGCAACACAACATTGTCTGTGATGAGTGAATTGATGAACTACAGACAAAATGACTGAAGACAATACATTTCCAAAATCAAGTGAATTTCACTCAAGCTCTGCAAAGTGCAACAAGCCACCAAAGAAACAAAATGAACTCAGTTATTTACAACTAAGGAAAGCAAAAAACTGTATCAACAAGGAAAAGTTACACAAGAACGTGTTTCTCAACAAAACAGATAAATAAATGATCACATTTATTTTTCTTATTATAAGCAGATAAGTAATGGAAAAATGCAATAACGTGTCTTACTCATGATAGATAGTATTTGGAAGACGAACCGCTATGAGAGCTCGAACCAAAAACACAGGAGGAGCACATAAGGTTTAAAGCATAAGCTGGGTGTTATTTCAAACAACTAATACCTACAGCACAATTATTCTTCCCATGTGTTTTTTTTCCTAATGTGAGTAACAATGTGATATGCTTAACTTCAGCTATACATATTGCATAGGAACTTCACAAATATCAGGTACCACTAAATTACCTGTATTTGGCAGATAAATGAAGGAAGTGTTCGACCCTTAAGGTAACTCAAATTTAATTAAGAGAAGCAGATAATCCACAAAACAAAGTGCTAGCAAGAAGAAGCCAGGCCTGCTTTCAAGTCTTACAGACACATCAAAATACTTAGGAATACTAATGCATACTGTAATTGTTCAATTTGCGCAGGACAAACAGAAGGTGGTAAGGAGCAACATATGAATGGGCAGCGCTCACTCTCTCATTCCTACCAACTTCTGTCAACCCAAGACTCCAAGAATTGCAATTGGTACTATTGGTCTTGTAACTGCTTATTTCTTCAGCCAAGAGACAGTGCTGCACAGTACTTGGAGGGGAGGGGGATGATATAATGTTAGTCTGGCATCATTTGCTGGATGATGTGGGGTGGGGACACATTAATTCAGGCCTTGGTAATGTGTTGAACTACAGCTCCCATGATCCCTTGGCACTAGGTATGGTGGCTACAGCTGAGCAAAGTTGTAGTCCAACTGCATTTGGAGGGACACAGGTTCCCCATCTCTATTCCAGTGCAATTTCCAGTTTAGTAAACAGCTTAAGAAACTGCATTCCACTCAAACATTTTCATCAACTATCTGGAAGTCTCCTTAGCACTGTCTTAAGGATGCCACAAACTTTACAATTAGTTATTTCCAGAGTGACATTAATATTTACCTTCCAAGGATGATAGCAAAAAGTTTCTGAATTGGCTTCAAGACCGTCCACACGAGAAGTGGAGGAACAGCTTTCAATGCTGATGAGACATGAAAGGGCCTGAAAACCTGGGCACTCTGACCCGTACCCAAGTTCTGTAACTTCTGTAAAGGAAGTCTTCCAAATAATGCTTCCTTTGCCCTTTGTGGAGAGGAAAAATAAGGCCTTCTACAACAGCTGTGTGGAATTTTGCATAGTCCTTCATTCTTAGGATTCAAAAGATACTCTTGGCTTTTGTTAAA
Organism: Intellagama lesueurii; assembly: GCA_037013535.1. Lineage (NCBI taxonomy): Eukaryota > Metazoa > Chordata > Lepidosauria > Squamata > Agamidae > Intellagama > Intellagama lesueurii. Next base: position 170,489,073 of record JBAJHW010000004.1, on the reverse strand, counting down.
AAGGTTTCTCTTGAGGATGGAACTTTCAGTCATAAAGTAATATCTGAAGCGGCTGCTCTTATTCCATGACTGGTCCTTAGTCACATGACACCGATGACCATTCAAGGCTTCAGTGGAAATTGTGCAAGGATTACTCCACTTTCCCCAACTGGTCAGCGATTTCAGCCGAATTAAAATACAGTTCCTTGAACCGCTGAGGCTAGCCATTATTCCTCTCTGTCTCTCATGTGTTCAACTGTTGTTCTAAATTAAGAGTCAAAATACAAAACAAAACATTACTGCAAAGACAAGACGCAAATTTTAAGTATACATAGGACACTACATTCATGTGCCTTTTTCGTTTGTGGGGAGGGATGCAAAGACCCTTCAATAATCAGACTTGGGTTAGGAAGCCTTGGAGTGGGTCTCTCCAGTCGCAATGAGCAATTGGAAACAGCAGCCCCATTTGGATTATCATAAGGTTTATGAAGACAGTGGTCCCATTTGGATGATTGTAAGATGTATTCTCACCCCTAACTTTACACACTGCTTCATTTCTGGTTTGTACTCTCTACTTGCGAGCAGGATGGATTTAGTTTAAATCACGAGTTTAAATGTAAAAAAATTTTTTACAATCTCAATCAAAAATGTATTTTTTAAATTTAAATTGTGATTTAAATCTTTTTTTAAAAAAAATCATTTATTATTATCCACCCTGCTTGCAAGCAAGATTGGCCATTTTTCTTTTTCTTTAAATCAGTCTTAGGCTATGTGAACCTACTGTTTTTCTTTATAGTTTTTACTTCTTGTATCTGAAGGATCACAGACATTTCCCCATCCATAGGGTAGGCAATACAGTCACCTGGGCTACGGCTCTCTTGACGTTACTGGACTCCAACTCCCAGCAGCCCCAGCCAAGGTGGCCAGTGACCAAAGATTATAGCAGCCAAAGGTGAAATCAGAAATAAGGACAGGCAGAATATACACGGTCCAAAAGTAGAAAGAATCAGTCTAAAGAATGTGCCTTGTACTGATAGGCCTGATATGAGGAGAAACTCTTTTTGAAGAGCATACCTTTTTGAAAAGCATGCTACAATCAAAGAGGAAAAAACAATTAGAAATATCCAAACAAACTGCACCAGAGCACAGACAGAGTTCTGACTCCTGTCCTCTGAAGATGCCGGCCAGAGACTGGCGAAACGTTAGGAAGAACAACCTTCAGAACACGGCCAAAGAGCCCGAAAAACCCACAACCACCAATTAGAAATATATTGAACATTCAACCCATGATATATTTGAATTGTTGTCTCACACTATGCATAAAAATATATAGTTTTTAACATTATTCCTCCACCACACCGAGTCTATCCGTAAGGCTCTTTTTCAAGCTGTAGTTCACCTACAGAATTGTATATAAATACCAGTTATGTATTAAGCAGGAGAAGATATATATAACCAGCATTACATATAGGGAATGTAAGGGGCTAGACCCTAAGTATGAATCATAACCCAGGCCTGTTGATCTTATTTTTTTATATGTAGTTCCTCAAACAAAACTGACTCTGAATATAGTGAGGTGATTAACTGAGTGTTTGAAACTGCAGTCTAAGAAGAGGAAAAGGAGAGGTGAAGAAACCTTTAAACTTATGCCATCAGCCCCTACATTTGTTAAAATAAATAAATAAAAGTACTTCAAAGCAGTGCCAGGAAATGGAGCGAGGAAGCAACGTGACTGTCAGGAGGAAAAGAAAGTGCCCTGCCAAGCAGCAGAAACAAAAGGAAGTGATGAGCTAGCTGCTAGTACAGCACTGTTTAAGGAGCACCTAGGACTATGATCTATTACCTCTTATAAAAGATATATATGATGCTAAACAAATTTCTGTCATGTTGTTCCTAGCATTTAGCGTTTCTCAAGAAAAAAACTGTTTCTGCTTATTTTTAATCTTAAATATCTTTGTTAAACTCTGCATTCAAGTTTAATTTCAAATCACAATTTATTTATTTATTTTTGTTCAAAAGAAAAAAAAATGTTTCGGTATGTTTGGGGAGCACAAAGTAGAGAAACTGAGTTTGCCAAAGTTTATTCCTTCCCCTCCTTTGAAGGGCCACAGAACAAATAAAGTGAGTGCAAAGAGCTGTGGGGAGAATAACAGAAAAGGGCGTTTTTTCCATCTAAATTCCGAGTTAAATTTTCACGTGGTTCATTCATTAAAGTAGGTGGGATGTTTGTTTGTGTTTAAGTCAGAACTATTCCCACTAATTCCTTCTCCGCCCTTTTAAAAACCACTGAGAACTGTAGAGCACAACCTGCTCGTTATCGCAACAAAAACACAAGGGCAGAGAGGCCAAGGGCTCCGCTAAAGGTAACACCCAACTAAACTTGCGTGTCGGCTTTCCGGGATTCCGCGGGCGGTTCCTCTTCCCACGTTACCTCTTCCAGCGCCAGGTGAGGAAGCAGGGCTCTGCTCCTCCTGCAAAGGAAGGTGAGCTGCCCTCACTTCTTGGGTCTTGACCCTACAAACATCAAATATGGATCCCAACCCAATGAGGGCAAGACAGCCTTTTTTTCCGGGGTTGCCCCTTTGGTCCAAAATGGAGCAAGACCCATCCGTGCACACACAGCAGCAATGCTCCTCGAGAATCCGGGGGGGGGGGGGGGGAAGAAGTTCACAGGGAACAGAGACGAGTATCCGGTGGTCAGTCTCAACTAAAGTAGACCCACTGACTCAGTGGCATTTACGCCCATCGGGACTTACCCTCCAGAAACTGGGTCTGCTCTCTAGCCGAGACTTGCAAAGGGGTAAATGAATGAAGAGGCCGCGGGAGACACTCGACCGCGACCCTTCGCCGTCCGTCCCTTCACCGACCATCCTACAAGAACGGCTCGGAAGCCGCCAGAGGTGACGTGGGGAGAGTTCAAAGTTTCTCTTCCCGTCTGCCTCCGAGTTCGGGGCTGCGATGCAAGCGGTTTGGTTGAAACAAATGTCCGCGGCAGAGCTTCCGCGGAGGGCAAGGGAACGGAGCGGGCTCGGGCTCGTCTCCCGGGAAAAGGGCGGGCTCTTGGCGCCGCTGCCGCCGCCCGCGCGAGGGCTCCCCTTTCCGCGCTCCACGGGCGCGGGAGCCACTTTGCTTCCGCTCCGGAGTAGCTCCCTCGCTTCGTAGCTGACAGGAAGACGCCTTTCCGCCCCCCCCCCTCTCTCTCCTCCTCCCGAAGCCTAAGCGGGTCCTGCTCCTCCTTGCTCGTCTGAAGCGGCCCCGGAGAGCCTACCTGGAAAGCTTTTTTGGGCGCGCGCGCAGCGGCGCGTACTCGAGTTTGGCTTCGTTCTCACGTGCGCTCAGGCGGCCGCCTTTCACTCTTGTCAGGGAAGAGGCCAGTTCGGAAGTACGTACAGCCGTTCCTTCTTGGGCTTCCCGTGCAAACTGCGTGTCGGGTTGTAATCCACTGAAAGCTAGCAGTCAAATAAACCTGGTAAAGGTGCCGCGTGATTTGGGTTTTTGTTCAGTTCTGTTATTTATTTATTTAAAATATTTTTTTATTCCGCCTTTCTCCTTAAAAAAGAGCCCAAGGTGGCTTACATCATTAGACAATATTTAAAAGCTAGTTATAGCTTCAGTGAATTGCTCCTTCATAGACAGAAACGTCATTTTTTTAATTGATCCCTTTCTATTTAGCTGCCATTTTATTGTTTGCCTTTTAATGTAAACTGATTTGATATTTAAAAAATAAAATAAAAAGCAGTATTGTGATTGGGTTCTTTGTCTGTTAGAGGCGGGTCTTTCATTTCGGCGGGAATTATACACGGAGACGAAGATAACGGTGCAACCAACTTGTCTTTATTCCTTTTACTTTCTTGAACGTCAACACAAAACGGATCTAAACCACTTAACTCGGATAATAACTTATAACTTTTAACATTCGCTGTGTCTCTTCCTTTCATCAATTCCCCCCCTTTTTCATCCCGCATTGATCTGGTTCGGTTCTGCTCCATGCTGGAAAGCTCAGTGTTGCACATATCGTCCCACAACAAGGGTGCTTCACATAATTCCCTTCCAGATATGGCAGGTAATTCGTAGTACCAATGTATGTTATTTTCTTTCCCGTGTCCTGCGGACGAGGTACTGCCACCATTCTCCATCCTGTTTTCCCTTCTATCTTTCCCTTCTCTCCTAGACTAGGAGGATCAGGTAACAATCCTCCTCCAGTTCTAAGATTGGGAAATTCTCTCACCAATTCCACTGTTGTGCATCTTACTGGTTCTTCTTTCTCCGTCTGCGTACTCTTCTCTTTCCTGTCATTTCTCCCTCATCCTCTATCTTGATCAGCTCCCCTACAGCACATCCAGTCAACATCTCCTGTCTGCATTCCTTGGAGGACGGCTCACTAGGTTGCTCTCCTTCACAAGTATAGAAACCGTTTTAAATAAATAGATGGGATATGAGACCTAGCATAATAGGAAGGAATGGACTGTTAAAAAGAAGAAAAAGTGGAATGGAACCTAGCTGATGGTCCTCATAAGAACAGAGAAGGAACCCTGCTGGAGATCAGACCAGAGGTCCATTCTGGTTCCAGAGTGGCCTACCAGTTGGTATATGACTTTGAGGCTGCAGTCACCCTTACGAAATGTTGTCCGGTTTTCTCCCTTTTATATCAAAATTAACATTTGCAATTAGATGACATATGGCCATTACCGGAATTGTTCCTCCATCCCCATGATAATTGCAACATTTCCCTTCTACCATCACCCTTCTATTTTTTTGTTGTTCTGGGCTTGATGTGGGACTGCTCTGTCACAGGTCTCCGGTGTGCATGGCTGTACCGGGATTTTTTTCTCAAAAAAGTAGCCGTTTGATACTGTGATGGGCACTGGTGTTGCTCTCTTTTAAATTGTCTCTCTTTTTAAAACTTCCCAGGTGATAGGCAAGGCCTGCCTGCCAATGCCTGAGACAGAGGGGATTGACACTCGGGTGAGGCCCACTCACCCACAGGCACCAGTGCCAGCGAGGCATTTCCCAACCAACCATGCATGCCATGGGTGGAAGGGCACAGATGGCAGGGGCAGACTTCACTGCACCCGGCCCGGTGAGCACCCAGCTTGCCACCCTCCTGGCGGCCATTACAGCAGCGGCGAGGGCCTCCCACCACCAGTGAGAATGGCTGCATCCAGCCCCATGAGTCACTTATGGGGCAGCCAGGCAGCTCACTGATCACCCATGCCCGGGGATATGGCACGCTTCCAACCACAACAGAGTTTCCCTCCACTGCTAACACCGGGGAAGTACCAGTGCAGGCCCATCCGCCTGCCACTGCGCCCCTTGGGCCAGCTGCCAACAGTGGATGGAAGCTCCAGTTTACTTAGAAAACATGTAGAGACGCGGGTCTTGGAATATATGTCACATGACCACAAAGCACGACAGTTCCGTGATCTGCAGTCGCAGGGCAACACAGGCACATTTTACTAGTGTGATCATGACCTTAAATTGCTTCCAAATTATGGCGACCATATGAATGAGTGACTACATGAGTGCAACAGAATCTTCCTGCTGTATTTTTCACCCACTGATATTGAAAGGCATACTGCCTTTGATACAAAAAGTGTATACGTATAGCCATTCATACCATTATCCTCCATCTTGCCATTTGCAGTTTCATTATGCACTGTGCGGAGGACTTCCTTTTATCTGTTCTGAATTTCCCACCATTAAGGGTCATTGTTCAAGTTCTACCTTGTAGCCTTTTGTCACAGAGTTGCTCTAGACCCTTCTTGATTTAGGTGGTCCTTCACACCTCCTCCTGATGTTATGAAATATCCTTTGAGGACTACAGTGGTCAGAATTACTTACTAGTCCTGTGAATTGCCCTCGCTCTTTGTCTCCTATTCTCCAGTCAGCTGTAAGAAAGGGTCCCTCTGCTTATCCCATGATTGCTACATTTGCTCAGGAATCTCTGATAAGATATACAGTATTGTTTAAAAGCATTTGGTAAATCCAAGTAAACAAGCGTCTACCAAATCATTCCTATCAATTCCTTCAATGCTCTCAAAGAGATACTTCTGTACAATCTTGCTTATCTTCCTTCAGCAAGATTTGTCATTCTATTTGCTTGATAAGGAATTAAGAACAGTAATAGTTATTCTTCCAGATTGTAAGAATAAGTGGATAAAACTGCAAGCAACACTATTCTTAATGTTAACAAATTTTCCTTGCACTCTTCTAGCTCCATGACCAAAAGAAAGTGATAGTCCTATAAGTAACCTATTAACTCCTCCGTTTTCAAACATTGTATTTTATAAAGATACCGTATAAAGCAATTCAGAATGGTAAACTGTAAAATATTTAAATAAGGAACAGGTTTACCTAAAGATTTCTTGTTCATATTTTGAAGACTATATTTGCAAGTAAAAGGACTTTCTCTGTGGCCCATGAAGTGAATTACTCTAGGAGCTATAGTTTTTTTAAAAAAATAATAATTGTGGAATGAAATTATGAGGTTTAGAATAAAATGAAACCAGCTGCAGCTCGCAACTCTGCTATTAAAAATCTTTGGCTCATTTAACAACCATGTCTTACACTGCAATCTGGAGCACATTCACCTGGAAGCAAGTCCCACTGAACTTAGTGGGGCTTACGTAGGATTCCACTCACTTCTCTATATTTACAGAAGACACGGCAGAGGTACTATGTTAATGGTGAGTCTATGAAGCATACACAATAGGACTAAAGAGATATTATATACCCCGCTTTTTAAAAACACCATTGATAGATAGGCAATCCTACATATTAAAATTCCAAATTTGTCACCAAATATAGCATAGATAATTACAGGATATCTTACTTAATTCCAACAGTGAAAATCTTTTTGTATAGAAGTGTGGTGTGTGTAGTCATACAATTAGAAAATTTAAGTGCTGGTTTTCTTCAAACAGATGGCTAGAGCGAAAGATGTCATAAGTAATCATTATAAGCAGTGGCTGTTCTTGAATTTGAGTGAAGACACACCTCTTTTTAAAGAAGGGGATGAAAATGAGCTTTGTTAAAGATCAGAACAGTCCCTGGTTGGTGGACAACAGGTAAAATCCCCTTGTTGCTTCCTAGACTCCTGTGTTATATTTTGGGTATCAATCTTGGCTTCTTTGAGTCCCAAATTGGATGGTACCAAGTGCAGATTCTGTGAGTTATATACCCATGCATGGAGCATCCCTTTAAAATATGCTGCCAGCATTTTGTTAGTGAGACAAAGGAAAAGGAAAATAGAAAAACTCAATCTGCATTTCACAAATGGTCTACTTTTAAAAAACAACAACCCCTAAGTCCCGAGATGTCGCAGCACAAAATAAAACAAAGAAAAAGTACTGTCAAAATTATATTTTGGTGAAATGTGGAATAGCCCCCAAAACACAATTGCATAGGATTTTGATGTCAAAATCTGGATTTTTTGGTATCTTATTAAGGACAGCAACCCTTATTTTACAGGCTTGTAGCATACCAAATGCAATACTCTCTGCTTTCCAAGCACATGTTTAAGTTTTTTTTTTTCCAAAAACGGTGTTCACAGGGCTGTGATCTCTGTTTCTGTAGGCCAGAAACAAAGGATAGGGCTCCCAACTCCTTCCTGGTTCCTCCCAAGAAGGGGAACCCTTTTGAAATGCATCCGGTGACTCATCCATATGGTTACAGTCCTAACCCCCATTGATATGGGATTAAGCCCATATGGGATTAAGATAGGGCAGAAGTGTCCTTCCTCACATAGGCATTTTCCTGCCCCTTAGAATCAATGAGAGGCATTTTTTTAACGGCTAAGAAGAGAAGGAAAATAAATGTGTGTCCCGTCTGCCTGCCCTGGCTAGTTAAGAGCCATAAGGAATTTAGTAAAATAATGGACAACTTTCTAGTTCAATCCTTACTGTACTTAGAGTTTCTCTGTAATACAGTTGCAATCCTTTTGTATCTGCACATTTGAATGGAATTTATTTTCTTTTACTACTCAAAGCTGTGCTAGTGACACAATTTGAAATAACTATGTTAAAAAATTACATTTTCTTGGATACTGGCATCCTCTGCATAATAGCTTGCGAAAAGAGAAAAGATTATGAAACCCTATCATTATTTACTTTTTGTGTGTGTAGCCTCTTCCCCCAATGGATATTTGCATGAAAGCATTAACAGATTTAACATGTGTCTGTGTAAACATCAGGGGGGAAGTCAGCACTAGGAAATTGCCATGATTGGTGCATTGGAGACTTCATCCAAATAGACTATTTACTGGAAATACCCAATTATTATACAGCTGTTCAGCATCGTTCTTCTGCTAAAAGCAGGTACACACACATACACATTCATATTAAAACTAGTGGGGGCAGACGTTTATTTCACATAAAAATTATCTAAGAAATAATGGGAGCAAATGTCACCAGTTCTTTTGGGGTCCATCTCTAAAACCTCAGAGGAGGGTTACAAATCCATTCTCATTCTGCCTCTCATTTAGATAACAACCATGTGTTCCCCCATAATTGTTTCCTAGGTAGTGAAGTGTGCTGGAGTAGGATTCTAAGTGTATTGTCCCTCAGGGAGCAAAGACCTTCATGAAAATGAAATGAGGATCTTGTTAGCTTATTCAGCGTGTGCAAAATTTTAACGAGGCAAAAAACTGTGGCATAAGGAATTGTGCTCTGGTTGCCAAATAATATTTTTTTAAAAAACTAGGGAAGTCAAATCTTCTTGCTCTGATAGGCAATTGTAACATCTCAAGATTAATTTTAGCATTAAAATGAGGTAATTGCAGCACTTAGAAATTTATCAAAACCCTGAGGCAGATCAATGAGAAGGCTTTGAAAAGGGTAATTGTACCTGCATGGGGAAGATTACTGCTGTAATAGTATTAACTATCCCAATTAAGGAACAGGGAATTGAGGTGCAATTTGTTAATATTACTACCATTCTCAGAAGAAGTGGTTAAAAATCTAAGATATAAATTACTTTGTTTTTATCGCTATTATATCATGATTATTTAATTACTTGAGCTATTCTAACTAAAATACATCTAGGTTTTTATAAAGTAATTGTAGTATTATATATTTTTCTCTCCCTTCAGCATATCAAGGGAGAAGAAATCAATTTCCAGTGCCACAAGGCCAACTTTGAATTATATGCAGGATGATTATTCTAAAACAACAAAAACTGTTTCTCAACAAATAACATATTTCTTATAGCATAAGCTTTTGTAAGCCAGAAGGTACTTGATCAGATTAATGAAGACAATTATTATACCAGTTCTGACCCAATACAATAATTTTGTTAGCCTTTAAAGTGTTGCAGGTTCTTTGGTCTTAGTTGTTTGTCCTTAAAATGCAACAAGACTCTTTGCAAGAACTGGTCACCTTGCTTATTCCTTTGGGATATGATTATGTAGAAACTGCAGTGTGAAGCATCCTCCAAAAACAGCATGTAAGGTTTATTCTGTTGGAGTTATTTCAGTCTTGTGCATTGCCTTAGTAGGTTTGGCTGGGAGGGACCTTTCTGGGGTGGGGTGACTGTCAATCAGTCCAGCAGTAACCAATTTCCAGCCTCTGATTTCAAAGAGGGCCATACACTCTGCCTGAGTGTCTTTTTCCCTCTCTTTTAGTCTCCTAGCAGCTGTTAGTGTGCAGTAAGAATATAGTCTGCAAGAGTCTGCAAGAAGCAGTCAGAGTAGTCTGTTGAAGACTGTTGCTTTAAACAGTCATATTTGTACTTTATACTGTTTAGATCTGTGCAGCTGTGAGTAAATGAAATCTTTCTATTTTTTCTCTTACCAACATATCAAAGTGCATTTTTGAGATTGTAAGTGCCAGTTGATAAGAACAAAAGGAGTAGTCTGCTCTGGGTAGAAGTGAAGCCAATTCTGCTCTGAAAGTCCCTGCACTTCTGCTGCACAGCTAGAGGTTTTTAACCAAAATACAAAACTCTGCAACATATTCTTTTTCACTGGTAAATAAACAATAACAGAGCTCTTGATCATTTATTGTCTGTATTGCAAGAAGATAGGAGGTGATTCTGTATTCACAGTCAAGCAGGAATGTTTCTTTCGCTGGGATTTGTTTGTATGTTTGTTTGTTTTTCCAGGTAAAAGCCAGACATATATTTTGGTAGAGATCCAGTAATAAGTCACAACTAGAGTAGGCCCAATTGAATCAATGGGGATTTGGTCAACTCCTCCATAAGTTCCATTGATCCTGTGGGCCTATTCTAGTTTTGACTTACAACTGAATTTCAGCCATAGTTGTTCAACCTGTCTTCTGGTTGGGGAATTCTGGGAGGTGTAGATCAAAAGAGTAACTTTGCCAAGCTCTAGATCAAACTATGTAATAAATTCAGTGCCACCGAACAGTACGTTTTTCATAGCCGTGGAATATGTGCTGTTGTACATAGTTGGAATGGTACAAGTCACACTGAAGTATACACTTTCTAGTTTCTTTCACACATGGAACTTTTGAAAAACACTTTTTCTTATGAGTCAAGCTGTGGCCAAAACTCTTACTACACTTTCATTAATGTTTGGTAGAGTCACCAAAATGAAATGTGTTTCATTCAAGCAAAAACTGAACAACATTTAATAAAGACACCGCTTTGACTGACCATGTTCAGAGGCAAATATGGTGCATGTTGTCCTGTGGATAAACCTGAGTGATGTTGCTTTAGGGCAGCCTTCCCCAATCTGGCAGTCTTGAAATGTTTTGGGCTATGACTCTCTGGAGGGGATGATGGGAAAGATAGTGTTGAATGGTAGTTCAAAACATTGGAAGAGGACTGGGTTTGGGAAAGTCGCTCTAAAGTAATGTAACAGAAAGAAAAATGGGAACATGTTCCACTATGAAAAAGTATTTTAAAAACATATGTGTGCTACCTCCTATCCAGTGACCAGTCAGTTGTTGTGAATCCAGTCTGCTGACTTCAGCTTTTGACATCCACAGACAGTGCTAAAAAATCCAACATTTGAAGTTGTTGTGCCATTGCTAAAAGCTAAATCATGTGGTATACCAGACTGACTGGTTGGAGGTTAGAAGACGCCTACTATGCACCAGACTGCCGTGGCCATAAGAGCTTGTCTCACACACATGGGTGATGATGTTCTATTACAACAGAAGTAAAAATGGTTGTTTAGAAGGCCTATCAACTCACTGCAAAAGAGAAATTGAATTCAAGGAGCATTGGGCACTGCTATCTATTAATTATTATCTCTTAATTATTCATTATTATTTATTATTATAATTAATGATCAGTAGAACTCAAACTGTTGTTAGGACTGAAGTGTTAAGATATTCTTGGTTTACCTTATAATGTAATTTGCTCAGTTTTGTGGTCCTGTGCAAGAAAACAAAAGAGAACTCTGAACTCACACATCCCTTCCAAAGTAAATTACTTGGCTTCTCCTATATTTGATAAACATCATCTTCTCAAGTAACAAGCAATGGATTGACTCTATTCTGTACTGAAACGGTCTGTGGTAGAGGGATCATCCTGACCATGCACCCAAATGGTTCGTTGAATTTGTCGTGAACTCGGTCTAGGTGTGTAGATTAAATGTAAGTTATTTCATACAGTTACTAATGGGAGCATGCGTTAAGTTGAGCTTACAGCATTGTGAAAGTGTCATATGAATCATCCTTTCTTCACAGCTTTCTTCCTGGCATACACTTTGAGAGAGCTTAGAAGATTTCTTTGACCATTTTTGGGTAGAACATTGGTAGCAATGTGCCCTTTTAATTAACTGTTATACCATCCATTAACCTGAGAAAGCTGAGATAACAGGAAAAGAATGAAATCATATATTCTGGAAGCACATGAAGTTTGTAAAAGTAATGTTCTCCCTGGGTCTTTTATTTTTAGAATGACATATGGCCAGAGATGTTCTCTGTATTCCTTGCTGCAATTAATCTTTCTGTTCTTTTGATTAATTGCTGACATATACTGTATTCCTCCTCATTTTTGACCTCAGTGCTTTCTGTGTCCCTTAGCAGAGAGTGCAACAGGCTGTTGATGATGACATATAGAAATATCAGGTCCTATTCATTTTCAGATAAGGTTAATGGATTAGAGTAACTAATCATGCTTGGTCTAACTTATCCCATTCTGTTCTTTCCACCCAAATGCACACACACCTACACAACCCCCCCCCCAAAAAAAACCCGCCCCTTCTTAGCCCTGAGTTATCAATATTTTTCTGCTGTTTTGTTATGATTAGCCGCACTTGCTTACTTGCACAGTGAATCCATTGACTGCCTTTTCTCTTGAACAGCTTGCTATAAATGGAAAAACAGCAGCAGCTGAGTTGGTATGGGGACCAGTGTGTTCATCCCCAAAACATTTCACACAGCTCTGACTACACAGATACAAAGAAATTGGTGGGAAGGCAATGACTGTGTCAGCCAGTAATAATTACTCCAGTTTGTAACAGCCATTTTAATGGCTTGTAGCAAATCACTGCTTTTGAGGAGAAGCTTTATGGAAAAGCTGACTATCCTTTACTGCAGGGGTGGGGAACAGCAAAAAGTATAGTTTTCCTCAACTCTGAAGAAAAAAAATGTTTAGCTAGCAAGCACTTCCTGCATGCAGCAGTGTGTACCTTGAAACCATGCTAGCTTACTAAAAACTACTGCTGCCAGCAGGTGAATCTGGTGACCCTTTCCAAGAAATGGTGTTGACTGGCTACTGTTTCATTATATAAACTTTTCTGGATCCTGGAGAACTTGATATTGCAACATCCAGCATATTACGGGAGCAACTGAAAATAGAAAAGCTGATTCATACAGTACATGCTGGAAGATGCTGTGGACCACAAATCTGTTTGATCTCTGCTGGGAAGAATGTTGCTTAGCATGGAGCTTAACAACAGTCTAAAGCTAAGGAGAATTATTTCAAGAAAGGTTACATTACACATGTAATTGCATGTGAAAAGTTATGCATGCATTAGTTCACAAAAGGTTATTATTGCCACTATTATTATCATGTATATCTTGCCTGTTCTTCGGTGAAGCTGAGGGGATGTGTATGGCTCTCCTTCTTCACACGCTATCCTCACGACCCTGATGGAGGCTGACAGAATGTGACTGGTTCAGCATCAGCCAGTGAGTTTCATGGTTTAGGGATTTGTCCATTATCAAATTTTAAAACAGGGACAGAAATGGTCATTGTTAAAGGAGCACTTTTCACCAAGTCAGTCATTTTATCAAAGGCAACATCTTTAATCAGTTTCAGCTTTGCAGAGGGAACATATACAATTTAGCAACAAGAGCCAAAAAGCACTGGAAAAAAAATGCCACACAGGTATACATAAAACAAATACAGAAATGCAGTTCACACAGATTAACTGTGTAGCTGTGGAAGAAGATTGTTTTCTAACAAAACTAATATGAAACTGGAAAATTCCGGGGTGGAATATATAGCATAAGAATTTCTCTCTGAGTCACAATAGTATATTACAGGGAAATGCTAATAATATGCATAGCACTCTTTCAATCTACAATTGTAGAAGCTTGTACAAAGCAATTGCTTTTTATCTTTATCCATTACTTCTGAGAAGAAAAGCTAGTACATTCTCACCTTCAAAACCATGGAATTACCTTTGCATCTATTTTCACTTCACCCAAATCTTATTTCTGCCTTCAGTTTAAGGCATTCTATGAGGTTTGTCCTCTTTTCATTTCTCCCATCTCCTTAATCTCAACTTTCTCATACTTCCCAGTCCTTCGTCTCCTGGTAAACACAAGTGCTGTAATCCCAGTAATAAAGGCCAAGACAATGACCACCACGACTGCAATAATGCCAGCTGTCAGACGTTTCATAGAAAACTCTGGTGGCTTTTCATCAATGTAGTAGATTAGGATCTCTTCAATATCTAGAGGTTCTCTTTTGACAGAGAGATTAAATGCATTACTAGAATGAAAAAGGGAGTCACGCTTGATGTCTTTTTCAAAGTAATAGGCTACATCTGCAATATCGACATCTCCGTAAGACTTCTGTGTACTGCTCTGTTTCAAGTCAATCTGAATGAATGGATGCTCATACTTGATATCTGGGATGAAATTCTGGCGGAGCATATACCGGTTCTGAATGAATTGTCGCAGACTGTTTTCCACTTCAGTCTCTAGGAAGGCAGATTCTTGTTCTTTGTGCTTTAGTTCAATTACAATCCAGTTTGTTCTGACAAGCTCGTTGCATCTCATGTTTTTATCACCCTTGTCAGTTCTCCTTACCCCAGCACTGTTCACGCACCAACAAGTCTCTGTATTATTGCACTGACGGGCTTTGAAGGTGCCATTGGCATCACAGTCTGGGTCATAAAGTCCATCATTGTCCAGGAAAGCATGCTCTGGCTTCCCCCAAACACGGGGTTTCATGGTCCTTATTTCAGCCTTCATTAGTAGACATTTTGAAGTCAATGTTGAACAGTCGACTCTTTGGTTTGAACCCAGTGCCTTGCAGATACAGCTGCCAGAGTCCATGTCACAAAACGTCCGCCTGTTTGTTGGACACGTGCAAGCATTCTGGGCTGATGATCCAGCCACAAGCATCAAAAACAGTGCAGCCCTCAAAGTAGACTCCATGAGTGTGTAAAGGGTGAGGCGAAGAAGTCTTTAGGAAGAGACAGGTGACTTTAGCAGCCTGAAGATGAAGCCCATCCACAGCAAAAGCTTCCCAGTTTCTGTGTGACAGGGTGCACCTGTTCCTTCTTTTTCTAAGTTAGTAGCAGACCTGCCCATCCGGTTTGACTGGTGACTCACAAGCAAAACAGGTTGATGATGAGATGACACAGAAGACCAAAAGCAGTGCACCTTTTTCTCTTAGGGAGTGGTAGTTGTTCTCTGTTGCCTGCCTACCTTTCTTTCCTCCCACTGAATAAGGAAGCACAATAATTCAGAAATAAGAGAAACCAATAAAGTAATTTAAGCTCTTGGCAAGTCAGAATATGCCTCCCTCACAGGGTGAGCCATAACCCCATTCACTCGTTTCCTGTTGGCTACCTGCACATGCACAGCCTCATGACAAAGTCCAGGGCAGATTCCAAACAGGGAATACAAACACCAATTCCAGTTATCAGTAGAGTACAAACTTTCTTTTTAAAAAAATGCCCTATTGTGGATCGAAGATTCCATGTTTGAAGGTGAGCGGCTCAAGCATCTCAATTGCTACTCCATTAAACAATCATCAGGGGATGCTGAATGCCAATTCTGGGAGCAGAACTTCCTATCTCTAATCTGAGATAACCACGAGGCCACCATGGGCACAATTACTGTCTTCTTTTAGTATGGACTTCTTTTCCTTTTGTGCTCCTGTCCGAAAAACACTTCACATTACATTTTTGTTGGACATCTTTGGTGTATATTTGAAAAGTGTAAATCTAGAAATGTCCATTTAAATCTGGCGGACACAGTACCCTGGAAGCGCATTCAACAAGGAGTTATGAGCTTATAAACAATCTGGGCTACCAGGATTTCTTACCATTGTCCTCCGCTATAATCCTCCAAACCTGCCCAGTCTACATAGCAAAGGCCAAAGGTCCTAAGTCTGTTTTTTAGCCACCACATTGTGCCATTGTGTAGTTTGCTATCTGTGGTTTAAATTAACCTCTTCTGTAAGGTTTTTTTTCTCCAATGCAATCTGAAACCATTCCCATTTCACATCATGGATGACGAAACTGTTCCTCTCATTGGAAACATATTTTTTCTTTTTTGTGGATGGTCTCTCCCTAACCTGCTCCTCCGAGATGTCTCAACTTTAGCTTAAGCCATTTGTACACAAGGTCGTTTTCACATTGGCATTGCAAATTTAACACAGAATGATTGACGTCATGATTGGAAATTTGGGGAGGTATCATGTAATAAAAATTCTACAGGTGCTATCCTAGCAGATGTAGGCATTAAGATCCAAACAGCAGACATACCTGCTCTATAGACTAGTTTGATAGTCATTCTTTTTCCCTAAGGAACCATGGGAACACAGTGAAGGCTGAACATATTAAACATGTGAAAAATTACGGAAAAGACTGCCTGATTGAGCTACTGGTTAGGGTCTCAGATTAAAAGGGACATCTATCTATCCATCCATCCATCTATCTGTGCAATGGAACCTCTTATACATGGCATAGCATAGAGCCTTAAACCGCAACAGGACACACTGCCTCCCTTCCCCAGTCCCCATCCACACATTATTCTGAATGTACCATATCTGGAGTCAAAGAAATGCATTTGGAGCTCGACAGGTATGCATTGAAATTTCTATTATCTTCCTTTCTTTGGCATGCCTTTAGCCCCCTCCAAGAACTGCTTCTGAAAATCTGGGAAGCAGCCTTTGAGCTGCCAGCAGGGCTGGCCACTGAGGGTTCCAACTTGCATGAGAAGCTGGGCAGCCATATATCTATCCACAAAGAACTGTTTTCACATGAATACTAGAAGCACACCTTCCAGGGACAAGGCCAGTCCAATGGAACATTGATGTTGGAGGTGTGGTGAGCAGGTATGACCCCATTCCCACAGCATATGTTCACAAAACATGTGGGGAACACCGAGTGAACAGCTCCACTTGGGTTTCTCAATCACATACATACATCCAAGTATCTGAAGCAGGACTAACAGAATACAGTGATTTTAAGGACAGGCCCATTTGTGTAATACCCCTTGCTAATATATGAATAGCATGTGTGTGCCCTGCTTTCCTGCAAAGGGTGCTGATGATGGCACACAGCAACCAAACTGGTGATGAGTCTAGAAGGGAAGTCACATAAAGAGCACTGAATAAACACCTGAAAGGCTGCCATGCACAAGATGGAGATTTCGTCACAGTTGTTCCAGGGGCCAGGCTAGAAATTGCAGAAGATCAAATTTTGGCTTAACATTTGGGGGGGGGGGGGATAATAGCCTACCGATAAAATATCAGACACCAGAATATATTGTTTTAGGAGATGGGGGTTCTACTTTGTTGGAGATAATTAACAGAGACTAGATCTATGCGACAGCTGCATTCTGCACTGTAGAACCTGCATTGGACAGTTGGCTGGACTTGATGATCTCCAAGACTCCCCGCAATGCTACATGGAGGGAATGGCCTGAAAGAGGCTAAGTTTCCCTGTGCTACTGAAGACAGAGGAAAACAGCCCCACAAAAGTGGAGATAGCATTATGGGTTGGCTTCAGGGAAGTATATTTCCATTCTCTGTTGCTATTGGATAAATTTATGTACACATGCATATGTACCCCCCCACCTTGTCAGGCTGCAATTTTGTATACACTTACCTGGGAATAACCCCATTTTCAGCAGATATGCCCAGGACTGCACTGTACAAGGCCTATCTCCCAACACTTGCAATGGAAAAGCACAGAAAATCTTACAGTAGTTTTCTTAGACTTTACAAAGGTTGATCTGTACAAAATAATTTTTCCACAAATCTGTCGAGCCTTTTCTGCTACATTCTGATAATCTTTTCACTAAAACATTCTGCCTCTTTTTAAAAAAGACAGCAGGTAAACCACTTTAAGTTGTAAGTTAATTCCTAGAACTGGCTCTGTCATCTATCACTGTTGCTTCCTTTTAATCCTGCTCATAGATGTAGTGTTGCTTGAGTGCATACTTCCAGAAGGTGGTGATTCTTGCTACTATCAAAGCATTCCATAGACATATTTGTTTCACAGGTTGCAACATGCTTTAAGAAATGAGTAGAAAACTGGGGTGGGTCCAGGAAATGCCATGGAAACACCAGGCAAAAGTTGTAAGGGTTCTGAGAAAGGCAGGTGGCTTATTGAGGAGTGAATACTAGCAGCAGCAGCAGCAGCAGCAGGGCTGATTTTTTAGAAGGGAGTAGCTTCCAATTTGATCCACCATTACCCTCACAATTGGCTTGCATGCAAGACTACTCTACTCGTGTAGCAGAATTAAGAAGTATGTGCTAAGGTGGCCTGCATTGCTGCAAGCAGGTGTTCTGTGTTAAAAACTCATTGATAAAAGAAATACTGTATGATCTGAAGAAGAAAATAATTACTGTCAGTTGTTGTGCTTCAAGCACTTGGAAGCACCTCACCCTAAAATCTGGGGGTGAGACTGTACCATTGCTTGATCCATGAGCCACCTGTGGCTGCTACATCTAGAGGCAGGGAAAAGAAACAGAGAATCCCTTTCTTCCTATTTCATCTAGTAATTTAAAATCTCAAACTCACTTGCTGTATCGAAGAAAATAGTTAGACTGTGCTTTCTTTGGGATTTGCCCAGAGTGTGTTCTTAACTTGAATTAGTAGAATGCATGGCTCACTGTAAATGGCTGCCAAATTGTGTTAGTAGGAACCCATGCTGATTATCAGCTGATGCACCATTTATCTTATCCTAACTTCAATCTGAACACAACTGCCTTCTCTTTTGAAAGGTGTAGGTGGAGTCTAGATAGGAACTAGATGACACCCATTCTTTTCTCTTTTTTTCACGTCACTTAAGAAGTTGCGGGAACCACCCTTCATTAGAAAAGGCAGTTGTCTGGCTAAGTGTTTCTAACATTAAATTGCATAGGTTGAGGATTACAGCATCTGCTTTGATCATATGCAGGGAAGACAAAGTACTCCCATTTTTGCAAATCCCCCTTCCACACGAAAGGATGGTGCATGAATGAGCTTTTAACAGTGTCATTCATTTCTTTTCACCCTTAATTATGGGAGTTCCAGCCCACCCACAAACACACACTTTAGACACATTCATTTCACTCACCTGGAGGAAGGCCACAGCTTCCTACTAGGCCCCCTATTTCCTGCTGCAATGCTTCCTGGGGACAGTAGTCTCATTGCCTTTTGTGGTCTATAGATGGTACCCCCTGAAAACATGTCCACCAAAGCATTGTGGCAGTTTCCTCCCAGAAGCATTGTAGCAGGAAATGAAGACCTAGAAGGAGGACTTATCACTGCCAAGGTAAGTTAAATGGAAATGTCTGCAGGTGTATGTCTGTAAGTTGGAACTCTCAGAATTCTGCCTGAGAAATTCATGGAGAATTCCAGGAGTTGGGAGTTCTCCTGCAAAAAATGAATGGCACACTCCGTATAGTTTTAAGGTATAGATTTTCCCAGTTGTTTACACAAAACTATCTGCTTTGTTCTTCCTGATACACATATCACTTCCCATTTTGTTATGCAGGTCTTGTTTATCACATTTAATCACAACATGATCAACTTTTCAATTGCCTGTTTTAAAACATATATATATCATTGAACCATTTTGCCTGACTCCTCTGTCTTCCTGTTTCTTAGTTCACCTACGAGTACATCAAGTGAGATTGTTTAAAGTGTCATTGCAATTCACCTCTATGTACATTTACACTCTGTTATCTCTTCCAGTCTCCTTCTCTTTAAATTCACTGATGTTAAACAAAGAATCTTTTTATTATCAGATAAGTTACCAATATATAACTGGGGCGTTATCCAGATTGATACTGAAGTGTAAGAGAAACAGGAAGGTGTTGTGAATTTTGCCAGCTTAATTACTGTGAATGACAAACTCATCAATAGGCAACTGAGTCCTTGATAACCCAGAACTTCACTCCACCATTTCAAAGTTGACACCCTCTGTTCAAAAGGAGATGCCAGAAAAAGAGTTTGGAGTCAGTTTTGGAGTTTAAATTTTGTTAGGAGGTGGGATGGTGGGGGCAGAGGTAATTGCATTGGTCATAAGGACAAAAAAAAATCTCAACTTTATATTGCAGCAGTATTTTAATTAGCCAAAGCTCAAAATATGTGCAAGCTTTCAAATTGTTCAGATGCCTTCATCAATCAAAACATTATAAAATCAGGCATGGGGAGAGAAGGCCAGCAAAAGGGGGGGAGGTAATCTTTAGGTCATATTGCAATGAAGTGGATTTTGCAAAAAGTATGTGTATAGTTTTAATTAGAACCTAAAACTAGAGTGCAACCTTGGAATTGGAACAAGAACAAACTGCCTGGCTCAGATTTAAACTGGGGATGGGGTGGCATCAACTGTTTACACTAAAAAAAATCTACACAGTGCAGGAATATGAAACCTGCCTCCTCTTCCACTTTACCTCCCAGGTTTGTTTCCCTAGCCCAGCTCCAATATTAGCAGGGATCTATAAAGGCTGTATATTGTCTCCCTGCTTATTTAACTTATATGCAGAATACATCATGCGAAAGGCTGGACTGGATGAATCCCAAGTCAGAATTAAGATTGCCGGGAGAAATATCAACAACCTCAGATATGCAGATAATACCACTCTGATGGCAGAAAGTGAGGAGGAATTAATGAGGAATTAATCACCCTTGTAATGAGGGTGAAAGAGGAGAGCGCAAAAAATGGCCTGAAGCTCAACATCAAAAAAAACTAAGATCATGGCCACTGGTCCCATCACCTCCTGGCAAATAGAAGGGGAAGATATGGAGGCAGTGACAGATTTTACTTTCTTGGGCTCCATGATCACAGCAGATGGTGACAGCAGCTACGAAATTAAAAGACGCCTGCTTCTTGGGAGGAAAGCAATGACAAACCTAGACAGCATCTTAAAAAGCAGAGACATCACCTTGCCGACAAAGGTCCGCATAGTCAAAGCTATGGTTTTTCCAGTAGCAATATATGTAAGTGAGAGCTGGACCATAAAGAAGGCTGACCGCCGAAGAATTGATGCTTTTGAAGTGTGGTGCTGGAGGAGACTCTTGAGAGTCCCCTGGACTGCAAAGAAAACAAGCCTATCCATTCTGAAGGAAATCAACCCTGAGTGCTCACTGGAAGGACAGATCCTGAAGCTGAGGCTCCAATACTTTGGCCATCTCATGAGAAGAGAAGACTCCCTGGAAAAGACCCTGACGTTGGGAAGATGTGAGGGCAAGAGAAGGGGACAACAGAGGACGAGATGGTTGGACAGTGTCATCGAAGCTACCAACATGAATTTGACCCAACTGCGGGAGGCAGTGGAAGACAGGAGGGCCTGGCGTGCTCTGGTCCATGGGGTCATGAAGAGTCGGACACGACTTAACGACTAAAGAACAATAAAGGAGAGTACTTTTAAAGCAGCAAAGCATAGCGGAGTGAGTGCTTCATTCTCATTACACAGTTGGGATGCACAACAGTTCACATAAGCACATTTCTGCACCATACATGTACAATGTGTGGTTGCCCAACGGAATTCTGACTGGGGAGACAAGCATAGGAATAAAGTCAGCCACTAAAGATGGGCACGATCAGCCAGTTCAGTGGTTCATGTTGTTTTGTTTTTCATCCAAACAGTTTTTCAGCACTTCCCAGCTCTGCCTCCTCTAGACACTTGTGTGCCATCAAGCTGATTCAAACTTATGCCAACCCTTTCCAGGGTTTTCTAGGTAGAGACTACTCAGAAGTGCTTTACCATTCTCTTCTTCTAGTATATGTGATTCTTAAATGGTACATATCTAGATGTATTTATTATGACTCTCCCACTGAGATCTGTGACCATATGCTTCCACTCTTCATACATTCAGAACCAGAGTCTGGAAAAGTTACTTTTTAGCATACAAATCCAAGAATCCCCTGGCCAGGATACCCACTAAAGGAATGGATTCTTGGCACATCAGTCAATGAGAGAAAAACTAGGTGTCAGCATCACTTGGAAAGCCCTAATACACATGAACAGAGTATGCTATGAACTTCAAAACCTCTCCTGTGTAGTGCAGTATAAATGAGTCATCCATGTCTGTGTACTGAGGGAGGGAGGGAGGATCAGAGTAGTGACTACAGATTTGAAGCTTTTGGCTTTTCAGAAGAATATGTTACAGGAATAGTAAACAGTTAAATGTTCAAATGTCTATGAATTAAAAAACTTTGTTATTTGAAATCAATTCTACCCAGCTACATGGCTTTAGAAAAAAAAATGCGTTTTTATTTAAGGTCTTAAAGGAGATCCTGTCACAAGGCTGCAGGAATAATGAATAATTGTCTCAGGAAGTGGACTTGTGTACGAAAGCTCACATTAAAATATAGCAGTTAGCCTTTAAGGTTCCACAACGGTTTATTCTTCTTTATTTTTCTTTTGTTTCTGCCAGATAATTTACTGTAATTTAAGGAGGAGTCCCTAATACTTTAGATTAGTTGGCATATAGCTCCCTCTGCTGGCTTTGTCCATGTTTGAACCAAAGGAAATACAGGTTTTTTTGAGCAATATTACTGACAACTTCACAAAATGCTTTTGTAAAAAGAGCAATAATCAGGAGCTCCAAAACTGTGTGAAGGAAAATAAATAATATAGCTCCGTAAATGCCAAAGCATACAAGCAAGAAGAATACTTCCCAGCCTCAATACATGTAAAGTATGGCTATCAAAACTATTTATTTTGCTTTGCAGCAAACTGTAAAGTGCCAGTGGAAAAATATTACAGGTAAGTTGTTCATCACTGCATAAGACTGCTCAGGAGCCCATTCTCTTCATTTGCTCCAGAGTGATACATCCTTTAGCAATGCAATATGTACATGTTATGAATAAGCAACCAAGTCAGACTGGTTTTTTTGGTCCAGGAATATTACACACTAGCACCATGCTTGGATCTGACTGGGGCAGATGTGGGGTTACCCTACATGGATCACGACAGACATCACAGTCTAGGTACTAAAAATTAATGTTCCCACCAAAGTCAAAATTAGCGCAATCATACCTAGGGCTCTTATGTACAGATAATTGAGTACTATATATTCTGTCTTTCATTGAGAAAACCTTGTTATACATCTCCCATGAATGCTTAACTTGCATGCCCAATTATACCCAAGCTACCCGAATCAGGAAATGATCTGAAGCCTACTTCATACTAGTCCAGAAAACTCCACAGGCAAAGTTTGCATTAAAACAAGAGAAGACTCCAGCTGAGGTGTAATACCATAGTTTTGCAGTTCTTCTGGGACATTCTCCCTCCTTTGTGTCCCTTTGAATTTCATATTTAGTACAAATTGGATTCTGACCCACAAAATCAGGGGAATAGTTTCAGATGAATTCTTTGTCTCCGTAATATTCAGTAAGCTCAGGCTTCCCCCCCCCCCCCACTTTTTCAAAACTGAGTAAGAATGTCCTAATTTACAGGCATATTAGACTTGGCAAATCTGTACAATTCCATTCAGACTGCAAGATTTAGGATGAAAGATTTGTTTAGCCCAATCTTATTTAGCTATTCAGTTTTACCATGAGCAAGAGGGCTCTTGCTGAGCATGAACTAAAAAATGAAACACTATAGGATTAGATTCTCCATAAGAAATACTGACACTGTTATCCTTAAAGTAATTTCCCCTTCCAGCTCTCAGCAACACACGATATAGCTCAGCGTACCAATTTGGACAAATATGATTCCTAATACACAGACAGTTTACATTAGACACGGAAACGGAATGTATGGTAGTATTCCCCCAAATGATACATAAATAGAAGGCAATACGAGCTTTTGAATGAAGACCTGTTAACTGGCTTTTGGTCCAAGTAGAACATTATTGCTTCAGTTATCTTGAGCAGCCAACATGGTACAATGTTTCTGTCCAAATGGTGAGTTACCAAATAGTTCATTCATCATCTCTGCAATGAAACCATAATTGTAGAAGATTAGAAGTTATGTCACAGATCAGATAGTTTGTCATGATTGCTTCATTCTGTCTTTCAATAGCAATCATTTTCTTGAAATACTCTGAAGGCTATCACTCTGAAGCGTGAACATTTTTTAAAAAAATAAAGAGAGCAATTATTCTTCTCAATACCATCATGCTGGCAGGTCATTTGGAAACATGCTATTTTCTTCAGGAGTATCATTCCATTCCTCATTACGTGTAGGTTTAAAAGAACATATTCTCCTTATGTCAGAAATTCCTCAGCAATGAAAAGTATTTCCTACATTGTTCAGAACCTTTCTCATACACTTAAAATCGAACAATAAAACACACAATGAAGAAAAAGAAGTGCTTAAGTGATATTTAGGAAGAAAACCAACCTGAGATGTGTTGTGGCTTTTTAACCAGAATGCTTCAAATTCTTGTTAGTGTATACTAACTAAAATGTCTGTAACCACATATATATAGTTATGGCAAAGATAAACTTCTCCTTGAACATCTCAGATATGTTAAAAACTATCAGGCAAAATTGAAAGAAACAAAACAAAAGGACAAAAAAAGAAAAGAAAAACATGTGGCACCTTAAAGACTATTATATTTTAATGTGAGCTTTTGTGGACACGTCCACTTTGTTGGACATGCGAAAACAGAATGAAACGTTGGATGAAACAGAAGTTTCACAATCAGAACATTCTAAATATTAATTGGCTGTAGGAATCTTAAGTGTGAGATACATCTACATGCAGTAATTTATGGCTCTGTTCTAAATATTCCTCCAGGGAGACTGAAAACAGACACCAGGTCTGAGTGAAGAAGGAGAGCTAAGGGGTGTGTTGGTTGGGAGTGGGGTGGTATTCAAGAGGAGGGAAAAAGGATATATAAAAGTACATATATATAAAAGTGAAAGATGGCGGCAGAGGAATCACATGTGTTAATGTAGATAATCCTGACAGTTTTTACCTTTGAGCCTTGTGATGAGAGACGGGTTTGGTAATCATGAAGAAAATAACAGTGGCAGTAGCACCAAAATGATTCTACTGCTCTAACAAATGTAATGTGGGCTGAGTAACTTCCTTAGCATGGAAGATGAATGCATGCTACATCAGAAGACACTTCACTTCTACCAGCACCAAAACTGTCAAAAGGTTAGAATGAAGAGTTTTCTTCTAAGGATAATTTATAGCTTTCTCCTGTATCACCTCCACACTAACTGCATATACATTCTGCACTTTTTCCATGTCAAGATATTTGTTTACTTCCCTAAGGAAAGAAGCAGCAAACATGGGACCAGCACAATGCAACCACTCAGGTATAGAAAGCTTGCTCTCTGCTCCCTCCTCACTTTAACTTAAGCCCTCTGCTAGTAAGAGGACATGAACTGTTAAATCATTCAAAGGGCCTGTTTCAACAGTCCCCAAGCTTTTCGGCACCACCACATTTTTGAGAAACCATCTCTCCCCCCCCCCCCTATCTTTTCGCAAAACATTCCACCTGTAATTTGAAATGAAAAATAAAAACTAACCCCTAATAAAATTTATTTTACTGATGGTTCAGTAGTTTAGGTATCAAGCTGTGGAGCTGGAGGTTGGGAGTTCGATTCCCCTCTTCGCCTCCTTGTCAGGGGTTGGACTTGATGATCCACAGGATCCCTTCCAGTTGTACAGTTCTAAGATATTATTTTTGAAAAACTGCAAAAAGCTTTTTCCCCACACCTCTTTCTCACCACTCCTTTACAATCACCCAGCCTCTTTTAAAGAGAAAAAACGAGAGAGAAATCCTAAATATTAGCAATCATATCTTTCTTGGAAATTTGTTTAAGCAGATACAATTTTACACAAACGCGTGCGCACATGACGAGCTCAGGTTAAATAGATCCCTGGCTCCTAAAATGAGGGCATGAAGAAAGTCCATGGAGAGATTTGCATGAAGGAATTAGACAGATAGATTTGCATAAAGGAAACAGATTAATTGATTTGCATGAAGTAGACAGGTTTGCATGAACAACACACACACACACGTATATGTACGTTCCCAGCAAAGGAAAGACCCATGGAAAGTGTGAGGTAGATGATGGGTACATGGACCCAACCCCGCAAGAGCGTCTCCCAAGGCTGGAACCCTGGGCAGCAGCTTTCATTCCGCCTCACCCACGCTTAACCGGGCTGCACCCTAACAACTGCCGCCGCCGCCGCCTCCCAGTCCTTCTTAAGAGCCAACTCTCCCACGCCACCCATTGCTGTCAGAGCTGCCCGGCATATCTCGCGAGAACGGAGCAGGAAAACAGGGTGAAAGGCTCATCTTCTCGTGCGATTTCGGGCTTCGAGAGTGCAGCCGGAAGAAATCTGAGCATGTGCTCTATGATAATTGAAACTCGCACTGCCCTTCCTTCCGCCCTCAACTGCTAGTATTTCGGGATCTTAAAATAGATTTTAAAAAGGGGGGGAGCGTGAGAAAGAGGGAGGTTGTGGATGTAATAAACCAGGTTGCGTGAAAACGGGGGTGAGTGTGAATCTGACGGTCTAAACTATGGAATTAGCAGCTCTTCATTTTATAAGAGGGTCTTGTAAAATGAAAACAGAGAAGGATGTATGATTTTTAAAAACTAAGAAAGGCAAAAGTATTGGGGAAAACATAAGTGAAGCCAATTTGTCTAGCGCTTCTGTGAGTCATTATATTAATGCTTCTTAAAAGTTACGTAGTAAGTTCTGCTTGGTTGGCAGCAGAACTTACTTCCGAGTAAAATGTTCATAGATTAAGGCTGTAAAATCATTATAATGACTGCATCCTAAAAAAAAAAAGGAAAAAAGGGTTGTATTTTGGTACCAATGTTTATTAATTGTTCACAACATAAAATAAATAATACCATGTAAATATCACTCCTTCCTGTTTTAATTGCGTTATGAGATTGTTTCTGTACTGTGAATTGTTCTAGTATAGGAGATATATTTTAGTATTGGTACGTATCTGAACTTCCAGGCTCCATAGAATATATTTGATATTACAAATTAATTAGGGCTGGATCATAAAGGCTTTTTTGGGGGTATATCTTCTTAAGTAGTGGTTCCCAATTTTTTCAGCAGCATGGCCCATTTATATATATATATATATGAAACTTCAGACCTCCTCACCACTCCTTTACAATCATCCCCTTTTAAAGAAAAAATGTATTAGTCATTTAAAATTAAAAATAAACACAAAATGTTGATACAAATTATTGTAAAGCAAAAATAAGCACATCATTTCTGTTGAGAAAATAAATTTTCTTGAGAAACTCTGAATTCTAGTAACAATGTCCACAAAAGTGAGAGAAATCTGATATATATATTTTTTCTTTATGAAAATCTAAGTCTTATGCCCCTGACCCTTACAATTTCTTCATGCCCCACCTAAAGGGAGCACCCCTCTGTTTGGGAACCAATGTTCTAAATCAGTTATTATTATAAAGTCCTTAGAGGAGTAGTCCCCACCTCTGCCTGCCAGGCATGGGACTTTTAGAAGTTTTGGATTGCCACTCCTAGAAGTCTGCAGGAATCCCCCCAACCAGACTTATGGGAACTGAGGTTCAAAAAATTCAAAAACTCCATGCCTAGTGCCTGCTCTTATCCTTTTTCAAGAGAGCAAGTAAGTAGAAGAGTCTTTGTAAGCAGCAGTGTAGATATAACCATGCTTGTATTGTTTGGAATAGATGAATAAGTTCTCTTATATGTACTGTGGCATTGTTCCTGCTTATTCTGGGGTTGCTCTGGGTCTTTATGTTATTGTTTGTTTCAGATTTGGATAGATCATCATAGTACAGTATTGGCATCCACACATTGAGTGAAATATGTTGATAGATGCACTGTGTTGTCCTGGTACTGCCTATCCACACACATATGGAGTTGCTCGCTGACATCTCACTCCCAACACAGATTGCCATCAGCTTTTGCCCATCTTCCCTGATATT
This sequence comes from Intellagama lesueurii, assembly GCA_037013535.1. Lineage (NCBI taxonomy): Eukaryota > Metazoa > Chordata > Lepidosauria > Squamata > Agamidae > Intellagama > Intellagama lesueurii. The sequence goes on along the minus strand of JBAJHW010000004.1, from coordinate 170,461,588 downwards.
TCCTTCCTTCCCTCTTTGTTTTATCCACCCACGGTTCTCACACCTTCATGTTATCACTGTAATGGTTTCTAATTTTCATTTTGCTTAAATTTTTTTTCACATATTATAAAGCAGAATGCAAGAAGAGCCAACATCCCAAGAAATCGAAACAGGAGTGGCAGTGAGGTATGAAGGGATTGAGACTGATCAGCAGAAACAATCCCGGAAGGAAATACAGCAGGATGCCCGTATCTGCAGGGGATTAGTTCCAAGCTGCCCTGTGGATGCTGAAAACCACAGAAAATAGTAAATGTTATACATATTGTGGTAAAAGAAAAGAAAAATACAGAAATAAAAGTTTTTTCCCAATGTATTACCAAAACTGGCCACTTAGAGGAAGCCAGAGACCATGCTATTCTTCAAAAACAAGAATACATTAGCATGGTTTCTGGCTCCCTCTAATGGCCAACTCTGGTGAATACAGTACATTGTGAAAACACAATGTACAGTACCTAGGTTTTTTTTATTTTAACATTTTCAATATTTTAGACCATGGATAAGTGAAAACATGGATACCAATCCCCAAGATACAGGGGTCGTACTGTATGATCAAATGACACATCCATAAAATGCACAAATCAGCACGCATCAACAAGTTACAGGGGTCCACAACAGCAGGTTGTGCATTGAAGCAAAACAGAACAAAGGAGAACAAAATACATCTCCACCTAGCAGTGGTACTAAAAACAAACAAGCAATCAAAGTTTTTGAGATGCTTTGACTTTGTTGACACTAGTTTGCATCTTGTGGACACCGGGATAAAGGACAGGTACAATAACTGCAAGGGAAGTGGAACAAACGCTTAAGAGTCACAAATGTGGATAGGCTCTGGAAAAAAAGAGGAGATAGGGACAACCTCAAGAGGAAGCATTGCAAGGCTGAGGAGTGGGGCCATATTTGGCGGAATTTGACTCCCAACAGATATCAGGATAACTGATATTTGTTGAGAGACATCATGACTCTGAAATTCTTGCAATTTATTTTTCAAAGGTTTCCTTTGCATCTTCTTGACTGGGCAGTCAGTAGTAGACTCCAACACACATTCTTTCAAGAGCCCTCCTCCTCTTTACTGATGTGTAAGTGGCCACCCTACCACCCCCACCAGGTTTTCCTGGCCAAGCTGAGAAAGTAGAGGCTTTGACTGGTGAACGTATTTAATCAGCCCTGTCTTATTTTGGGGGGTAAAGGGTTTGAGGGGGATCATTTTGTAAGAAAAGATGCAAACTGCGCACACTGATATAACTACCGATGAATGACATGAAAAATATGGTATGGCAGGTCAGTTCTGTATGAACTTCAGGTGTGAGGTCAGTCCCCAGAGTGGACATTCTGAAAACCCCTGCTCAGACCGTGCCTCTGAAGTAGCTGATTGTTGCTTAGTGGGATATTTCAAGAAAAGTACAGTGACCTCTGCTCATTTTCTTTCATTATTTTCATTCATTTTCAGTAAGTTGCAGAAAAGGCACAGAGCATTGCATACAGTTATGCTGACACAAATCAACTAAACAGATAAAGCATAAAGTAATTATTTCCACTTAAATTACTATTATTTCCACTTTTATTGATGTATTATATTATTATATTATTATTATTACTATTTAAATTATTATTTTTCCACTTAAATTATGGTAACAATGTCTAATTGTGATGATATTTGCCCATATTAGTTTAAAATTAGTATGTGCTAATTTAAGGCAGATATGTCCTCTTTTTTGGTGCTCCTTGTCCTCCATGTCCTCCTTTTTGGCGATGGAGTAGTGGCCACCATTAGGCTGAAGTAGGAAATAGGTAGACTTATTACTTAGTTCCTTCTTTGTCCATTTATTTGATCAATAACATTTTCTTTTTCAAAAGAGTAACAATTTGAGCTTGACCAGCACTTGAGCTAGATTCTGCTGTTTGAAGCGGAGTCTTCTTCAAGCTATTGGTGGCCTGTAGATTTGCTTTTTCTCCTGCAGACCAGTTTACCAGTATGCTTACGCAGTTAAAATGGCCAGCTTTGCAAGCACAATGCAATGGGGTGTCTTTATTGTTGTCCAAGGCATTGATAGCTGCACCATTGCTCAACAGGTAATTTAATAAATCGCCATGTCCATGTTCTGCTGCAAGATGCAGTGGTGTCTTTCTCCAAATATTTCTGTCATTGATATTTTTATTGTTCCCAGTGACCAAAAGAGCTTTCAGTATCTCCAGATGCCCACCAATGGCTGCATAGTGCACTGAGGTGCAACCATCCATGTCTTTGGCTCCAGACCTAGACTTTCTAGCTAAAAGTGTTTTCACTGTGTGAAGGTGGCCTCCTATCGTCGCAAGGTGAAGAGGAATCTTTTTTGCTTTATCTGTTGCATTGGGATCAGCACTGGACTTAAGAAGCAGCTCCACCATAGCAGGATTTCCTGTTTCAGCAGCAAGATGAAGAGGTGTCTTTGACTGCTTGTCCTTAAGATTGACATTGGCCTTATGTTCTAGCAGCTTTTGAGCAACATCAGCATAGCCTTGATAACTTGCAATGTGCAATGGAGTGAGTAGCTCTTTGGTGACTGAATCAATTTTAGCTCCTCCTTCAATTAATAGTTCAATTAATGCCCCCTTATTGTGAAGTGCAGCAACATGGAGGGGTCTTTGATCTCCTGGACCTGTGATGTTGGGATCCATCCCATTGTGCAGGAGCATCTTGACGATGGATGTGGCTCCAGCTTCGACTGCCAGATGTAAAGCACTGCTTGAGTTGGGGGTCTTGTCCTTCAAGCTGGCTCCCTTTTCCATTAGAACTTTGGCTGACTCTGTTTTCCCCATTTCACATGCCACAAGCAATGGTGTGTACTGCATTTCATTGAGAGCATTTACATCTGCACCTCTTTGAATTAAGGCAGCTACAATGCCATGCAGATCTTTCTGTATGGCTTTAAAGAGAGTTGACACCATAGTATTAGGTGACAGTCCTTTGGAGTATTCCAACAGTAACCCAAAAACTGATTGATTGTTGCTAGTAAAGGCTAAATCAAGTATATTGGAATCTATATTGGCTCCAGCTTCCAGCAATACCTTGATAGTCATCTCAAATCCTTGAGACACTGCATAGCCCAAAGCAGTCTGCCCCTTTTCATCCTTAGCATCCACCAACACACCATTCTTTAGAAGTGTTTGTATGAGGCTACTGTCATCTCTGAGGGCACCCATGTGCAGGAAGTTGTGCTGGTTCTTGTGTCGTCTTCTCTCTTCTTCTAGGATGGTCTTCAGAACATCTGTATGGTGGTTCTGCCAGGCCAAATGAAGTGGAGTATTGCCTTCTTGATCCAAGCTGTATATGTTGGCACCAGCTTGGAGCAATGTTTTCACAGCTTCATCATGACCTCTCTCGGCAGCAACATGCAATGGAGTTTTCCCTGTTTTGTCTTTTACTTCCAGCTTGGCACCTTTGCTGATTAAATAGTTGGCAATTTTGGCATGACCGTGAGCTGCTGCAATGTGCAGCAGGGTTTCATGTGCAGAGTTCACTGCATTAACATCACTCTCCTTTAAGTATCTTTCCAGATCAGAAAGAGCACCTTTAGCCACAGAATCAAAGATACTAAGAGGATTAAAATCATTGCCTGCAGATTTCCCTGCTGCTGAAATTTGTTTATCTTTATGTTTGACCCCAGTTAGCTTTTCTGGTCTAACCAAAATCTGTCTAGGACTATCTTTTTTCACTTGGTGAGTCTCCTTGCCCTTTTCAACCCATTCTTTGTCTTTCTCAAGCAGGTAGCCTATTAATTGCCTTCTGGCATCCCCAATTTTCCCGTTGATGTCACTCACATAGCTCCTCATACTACTGTACAAGTGTGGCTCGATCTCTTTCAGACAGGGATAAAAAAAGAGCCTACAAGCTCGCTCACCTTGGGAAGCCAAGATATCCAAAACCCGGGAATTCTTTGCTGTTCGCGTCCTGTAGTAAGACAAGACCATTCTTTTTGTCCGGTGTCAAAATCCTGTTTTCTATCAGCCAGCTCAAAAGGTGATCGGGGTTGTTTATGCCTTCAACAAGTTCATTCTTTTTGGTCCTCAGGACTTGTGTGGCGTACGGATTTGTGAACATGCTCGTTGAATGCATGTTGTGTTTAGAATGTTCTTCCACAATACAGTATCGTAAACGTTTCTTTGAAGTTTGACATTTACTGTAAGTAACTGTGTGCCGTAACATAGGTTTGCTCCAGTTTCTGACAACAACTGTTGTGGCAGTTCAATTAGAAATCTCAGTAACAGCCGAAAACCAAAAAAGAAAACATAAACTCTTCACCTTTTGTTGCGCAACCCTGTGGCTGCCGTCTGTTCTCTTTTTCTGTTGCTTAACTACAGACAGATTGACAAATGTAAGGAAACCAAAACAAAACTCAGTTAAATTCTTCCAGCAAATATGGCAGCATTACAAGATCCTGTTGATAAAATTGGGAGGAAAACGGTGTTTTCAAAGTTGGTAGCTAAGCTGTTGATGGAGGAGAAACTTTCTTTTTTATTTGCTGTGTGGCCCATCTGTCAAACATGTCAGAAGAAAACCAGCAGGCTAGTGACTGTTGCTATGTAATTAGCCTTTGTGTAATGTTAAGATAAAATTGTATACCCCAAGTTAGTAACAGAAAGGCATATCACACAGTGCTCAAAAGTTGTGGTTCTGTTTTGCCTAACGACAGCAATCCGTATAAGAAAAATGACTGAAAGTGAGTTTAAGTTTTCATAGATTTTAGTTTGTAAAACATTTTGGACAAAACACAGAATAATATTCTTTGCTATGACACAGTCATATCAGTAGTTAGAGCCTGTAAGATAATGAAGGAATAATACCTTTTACAGCATTGAACTGTTTTGTCAAGCTTGTGAGATAACAGTATTTTCAGAAATAAAGTGCTCATAGAGAATGAATGTGGCCTGAGGGTGGAATGTTTTAACAATTCAGGCATTTTCATTAAAGCAATATGGGAACTCTGTAATAATGGTTTCTAATAAGCACAATATTAACACAGCAATCTTACACAGCAAGGGTGGGGAAAGTGCAACCCTCCAGATGCTGATGGACTACAATTCAGCCCTTGCCAGCCAAGGCAGTGGTCATTAAGCCTAGGAGTTAAAGTCTGGCAAAAGACAGAGAAATGCACTTTCTCCCACCTCTGCTGTGTCACTTCAGTGCCATGTGTGGAAGTACGTTGCTTCTGTTGCACCAGTCAAAGGACTGATAGAACCTATATATCAAGTATAGGCAAGGTCATTGGTTCAAGGGACCAATTCCCAGCCACAGGTTGGGAGTGTCAGCTTACAGCTTTCTTAAAAAAAAAAAAAGACACATTTTTAATGATAAAAAATACTGTGGAGGGGAGAGACACACGTGGTTTAAAATGAGAATCACACTTCCTAGGGGCTTTCAAAGAACTGCATTCTCCTTTTCCTAGTATTTTTCAGCAGTGGGCGAGGTCACCAAAATTGGGGAGGAACTCCCTGTCTATACAGGCTTAGCCAGGAAGGGGAGGGGAGAGCAAATAAAACAAAAAATAAGGAATGACATTTTAAAAAGCACGCACACTCCCAGAATCCTTGAAAACTTAGCCAAAGTCAAGGGTTGTGCCAGTGATGCCACCCCCACATAACCTCTACAGGGAAGGTTACCATGAATTCACAACAATTCAGGCATGATCGCAATGCACGCCACATCACACAAAATGAAAAATGACACCCCAGTGCCTCTGTGTCCTCAGCTGCATCACTCCCAGTTCTCTGGTATCTGTGCAGGCAGTGGCTGAAATCCCCTTGAGTTGCTCACAAGCACCAGTTTGGAGCACAATGTAGACAAAGGAGAGGAAAGGGAACCCACACTATACAGTAGTTGTTGTCCTTGTGGCTTAGGAAAGCAGATCATTGCGACTTGGTCGATGGGGCAGCCCTTGAGAACGAAGCTTTGAAAAACCCTTCAAAGGCTCCCATGTTTCTGGGCGGAGGCAATCCTTCAGCAAGCAACATTGGCAAACAATCGCTTACACAATGAAGCTAACCTGGCGAGATGCCTCCATTCCGTTGTTAGCTACCATATGATCATTACAGTGCTGGGACTGAGGCATTTTTCCTGATCAGCCCTTCCAATTTATGAAATACAGTTTAATACACTTTCCTAAACAGCCACCTTCATGACATGGATTGCAGTTTCCATAATCCCCACAGCCAGCTGTGCTTGTGCCTAGGAATTGTAGTCCAAGACATCTGGAGGACACCCAGCTGGAGAAGCTGTTTTCAAGCTTCCCTGTGAAATATGAATACATGGAACATTTGAAGCGGGGGGGGGGGAGATAGGAGGCTTGGTGGTGCTCAGACGGTGTTTAACGTTTGAATTACTTTTCAGTTATGTCTTAGTTATTTGGCCTTTTGTGTCAGAGTTAAATGTAACCACTAAAAACATCTCAAGGCATTTTGTTTGTTTAATCTTGTAATGCTGGTCCAATGGCTAGGCCAGTAAGCTAAGTTAATCACCACTTGAAAGAAGGAGATGAGTGTTTTTTAGCTAATTGTTTAGTCTTTATATCTGGCTTTGAAGCTCCATCTGCTTTGAAGCTTTAAGAGTCTGGGTTTTTTTTTAAAATTCTCCAAGATGAAGATGTTTCTTAATTAATACAAGAGTCTGTTTTCAAAAACATCATACTTTGTCAATATTAAATATGTTTAACATGCCTTGTTTTCATTCCACTTCCCCCACCAAGGAGTGCAAATGAGGAGAACAAATCCTCCTCTTAGACTAATATTACATCAGCCGCTTATTGTCATGTGTGGTTTGATTATGGGGAGGAGGGAGTAAAAATCCAGAAGAGGTCACTGTTTCTCTTCTGAGCGTTTTTAACAGGCACACTGGCAGTATGCTTGAAACTAATCGAGATACCTGGAATCTGTTAAAGTGGCAGACCATGTACTGGAATGATTTCCAATACTTTCTTTACATTCTCTTGAGTGTTTGGGCTAACTTAACAACTGGAGTAGGTAACATAAATATATCAGTAGCCAGTGAAGTTGTGTTATTGACACGACTCCAAATGCATCTGAATTTCAGTCAGCTGTTGAAGCACAACAGTTATCTACACTCAGAACATAGAAACAATGTGTTGTAAATAATAACATTGGGTACCCAGTGTGGTGTAGTGGATAGAAAAAATGGCCTAGGGCTCTGGAAAACTGGGTTTGATTCTCTTGCTCTGCCATGGAAATTCACCTGGTCTATGTGGAACTGGTAAAAGCACTCCTTAAATACTTACCTTGAAAACCCTATTAGTGTTGCTGTAAGTCTGTTCTGACTTGACACCCCATAACAACAGCAACAAATAATGACATTTTCTGTCGCACATTATATCTTGAGGTTAGGAGGTGATATAACAAAAGTCCTTTGGGGAAGTAATACAGCTAGTAATCCCATTTCTCTTTCAATGTAACAGCTAACATTTACTTATTACTTATAAAAGTTGCTTTTGAGGAATAATTTTAGGGATGGCATACATTTAAATGGGTATATATGTATTTGTAAAGAAAAGTAATTTTTAAAAGCAACAAAAATAATGTGTTCTCTATGTGCTGTTTATTTAATCATTACATTTATATCTTGCTTTCTCCAATGAGCTCATTACGTGTGGTGCATTGCTTTGTTTTTTTTTAATTATGCTTAAAAAATTACTATGATTGCAAGCTGTACTTATAATGCAACAAGTCTGATGGAACACAAAACATTCAGTGAAAGTCCGTGCCCTGCTCTTCTTTAAGACTCAAGAAAATACTGCCTTTTCCATACATCAAGACTGTGTAATAATTAGTAATCATCATCATAATTTTACCATGCCCACTGTATCCACACAAGTAGGTTAGGCTGAGAGAAAAGTCACACGGAGTTGCATGGCTGAACGGGGATATGAACCCCGGTCTCTTGCATTCCAGTCCATCACTCTAACTACTCAATCTCATTGGCATTACTTGTAGAAGTTTGGCCAAAACATATGAATGGTCAAAGTGAATTCAGTGCATCTCAGTTCCAGACACTTGGATATAGCTTGAGATCATTTTCAGCCGAAAACAACTGAGAGGTCTTCCCTCTATCTAAATAGGCATTTTTTTTAAAAGCAGATTATCCAGGCAACAATCTAGACCGCAAAATTTGGAGTCTACTCTGATTAGACTACTCTTTATCAAAAGCTCTGTACTCAACTGACTACTTGACTGGCCACTCAACAGCTGAAACAAATAATACAGACAAATGGGCCTGTGACTATATAACCAAATAGTCAACATCTGTGTCCACTCAACAAAACATCTCCATGTAAGGGACCACGATCAGTTCAATACATGAAGATTGCTTATTATATATGTTAGAGAGGGTCATATCATGCACTAAACTGTGCATCAAATTTATAGAATGGGTTACAACTTACAAATGCAGTTTGAAAAGAATCAGATATTCGGAAATTGAATAAATGGAAAGAATACGCAGAAAAATCAATTTATTATTTATTATTATATATATGCCACCTTTCTCCCAATAAGGGGACTCAAGGTGTCTTTCAATATTAAAAGGAATAGAATTAAAAACGTAAGTTAAAGATTAAAAAGCAATTAAACTATATGATAATTAAAATACAGTTAAATAGTTAATGCAATCGTAAATGCAAGGAATATATTTTTCATCCCCTGCTCTCAGGTGGTAACTTGGTCTACAGTAGGAGTGGGCAAAGTCAGGCATTCCAGATGTTGCACTGCAGTTTTCAACATTTCTTATCATTGACTGTTCTGGCTATGAGTGATGGGCATTATACTCCAACAACATTTGGAGAATGACACTTTGTCCACTCCAGTGTTGCAATCAAACCTCAATTGAAATGGTTTTTATTAGAATCCTATTGGTGTTAGTGTAAACTTTGTGTAACTTGTTGTGTTCATCTTAATTACACAATCAGCTCTGTGATTGGGCATGCACCTGTGATATTTCCCAGTGCTTTACCAATTAACCACAATTAGCTATAACAAGTTACACAAACTTTACACTGACACTAGTAGGATTCTAGCCCTTACCTTACAAATGCTTGCTGAAACAGCAACAGCTTCAGAATTCCTCTAAAAATAAAGAGTCAAGGGTTTAACTTGTAAACCGCCCGGAGTAGACACGTTCTAGATGGGCGGTATATAAATCTAATAAATAAATAAATAAATAAATAAATCCTTTAAAATGCCAACAAGAACAAAACGTTTCCCTCTTTCATAGAAACGAAACTTTCAATATTAAGGCGAGAGACAATATCAAAACTAAGTGCAAAGTTCTCAGATACATTGCTGTAGAATAAGTTGATTAATTAGATCCATTGAACCCAGACTATTTAGAAGTTAATATCAGAAAATCAAACAGGAAAATTGGCCATCAAGAAAGTTGACTGAGGGCATAATCATATGTGCTAAAAGAATCTTACTTATATTGATTTTGTGGTTATTTAGATTGTTTTATAAATTCCTGTTCGCACGACACACATATAACATCAATTCATTGGGCCAGCCAATCGGTTTTTTCCCACCTCACTGGCATGGCCTTTTAAAAATGATCTAATCCTTACATTGATTCAATTCTTATTGATTCGTCCTGTGTGAACACAGCTGTCACTTTATATACTATGCGAATGGATTGGGTTCTTGGCCGCCATGGCTACTGCATGGCCACCGTGTTTATACCCTTTTAAAAAAATTATAAAATGCTTATCGATAAATCACTTACTATCCATGGAAAGTTCTTGCTGCAGCAGCATCAACAACAACATGAACTACATTGCTCAGAAGGAGACAGCCTCTCCCCCCAGCTCCCCCAGCACCTGGTTTAAAGGAAGGGAGGGAGGGCTGCCGGTGACATCTCCCACTATTTGGTGCATTGACTAACAGTTGAAAGTGACAGGAAAACACCGATATATCACTTACAACGTTTGAAAAAGAAAAAAGAAACATTTAGGGCAGCAGGGACCCAGAAACAGGATGAAAATTTAATCAATTTATATGAGATGGTATGTATACTCTACTGAACCAGTACAAATAGCAAATAAAGTACCGATTGAACTGACAGCCATGTGAACAGGCTCAGCAGTACATATATCACATGACTATACATACAAACATATCAATACAAAAGAAGAAGAAGAAGGAAAAAGAAACTATTCAAATGGTCCGTGTGATAGGCCCTCTAAATCACCAGAATATGGTTCCAGACAAAAACCTTCGGGCTCATTCTGGAACAGCTGGATTTTGTGGATTACACTCAGGAACATAACTTCGCAGCACTACATTAATATGAAAGTTGCTAAGGGAGGAATCATTATGTCCTGATTTGATTTCTCTAGGAAAGGTAACAGGTGGGGTATCAGATGTTGGTAAAAAGCATTTGTGGCTGCTGCCATCAACTGAGAATCAGGAAGGTTGGATCCAGGAATAGTTCTAAGACACACATCTGCTGTTGTGGAAGTAATGAAGACAGGGGAAGGAAAAAGAGTGGAAAATGTTGACGGAGGCTCCATATCAAGCGCCACTGGTTAAACTCATGCGCCACTTGACTAAGCATTGTTGTAGAAAATCTGATCGGCATTTCCACTCACACATTTAAATATCTTATGGGTTCTGTAAGAGGTTGAGGGCCAAAGGGAAAGACTGCGTTCTGAAGAAAAAGCTTGGTTCATCATAACTCAGTGTCCATTTGAACATTGGTGCCATATTGTCTTGGATGTAAGGTAAAAGGTGAGGTGCAGAACAGCAAGAGGATGGGGTAATACAAAATGGCTGCTCGAAGGATGGAAAAAAACTGCTGATGCTTACAAGCTCTGCAGTGGTCATATGGTAAACAAGTGGCCAGACCACAGGCTGTGGTAGATGCAGGCATCTTGCAGAACCCAGAGGAATGGAAAGCAAAACTACAGAAACTAGAAGCTCAAGAGCAGATTATGGGCAGATATCAGGCTGTGGACAGCTACCTTGCAGTCTCCTTTTCACCATCTAGCCCTTTTTCATCTTTGAACAAAGGATGGAGAAGCAATCTCTCATGTATTTGCAGGCCCAAAGGACAAACAGCTGCTTCTGCTGAAAAGTATGCTTGGTGACTTGGTTTCTCTTGGGAGCCTTCATGTACCCACAGTCGCATACCACGTGAAATACCCCAAAGGCATGTAAAGTCACACAGCAGTTCCACTTTAGCGGCTTCCCTTTGGCTGTCCTCTATCTACGTGCTACCACTACAAGGGAGCAGCTTGGATTTCAGGAGAGGAGAACTGAGAAGGATGCATGTTCACAAATAACAATTGCCATCTGTCTTTTGAAAAACCCTCAACAACAATGACAGCCCACATGTTTTCTTTGGGCAAATGCTTAATGAAAAGCAGTTGCACAAAAGTCTTTCATTAGCATAATGTTGAAGTGATGCAGAAATATTAGGTTACTAAATGCTGAGGCAGCTTCAAGAATCAGCAAAAGGAGACAGATCATAGGCCTCCTTGCAAAATGGTCAGAATTCCTGCTTCCCATTTTCAACCAAATAGCCTCCTGCGGTTTTCTGCCAGAGCTGTGCACTTTGTCAGTGAATTTTTGCTGAAAGTGGTATATTTGCTCCCTTAACCTCTTAAAGCTTGATTCTTGTAATGGTTTCTAGAAGGGTTTGCTTTTTTAAAAAGAGAAAAAATGCTGATGCTTTCACAAACATTCAGTTTTACATTAAAATGTAACAATTTGTCCTGGAGTTGTTGCGCAGCTTTTCAGAGCTTCACACATGATCAGTACTAATATGAGGCAGAGCAAAGTGGCCACCTTGTTTCGTGCATCGTGCAAGGGCATCAAAATAATATTGTGGTTTGTAACTGTTCCTGCAGTATTTTTTAGCATTAGAGAAGAAGAAGCAGATATAAGATTTTCTCCTTGAGTACTGAAATAATTTGATTGGCCTTGAATATTGGTGCCAAAATTCTGTTGCATATGTTAGACTCACAAAAGGGTGATGACATGATCAGCAGGGAGATATTTTTGGTAGTTAAAGACATCTTCCTTCTGTCCCATGGCTCCCACTTGATGAAACTGATTATTCACAACCTAAACAAGCTACAAGACTGAAAATGGGAGTCTAATTAAATCAAATCTCCTCCTGCTAGGGAGATTCATTCTTCTCCACAGGTGTAACATACCCAGAAGGATCTATGCACTGTGAATACAGGGAGGAGCATTTGCTGTTCTGTCCCTGGCAATTGAATCTAAGGACTGGCTCTGGATCCATCATTAAGATATGGTCTCTACCAGCCTAATGATTAAAATGTTGAAGTAGAACTCAGAAGGCTTGGGTTAAAATCTCCACTTGGCCAGGAAGCTCAATGGATGACCATCAGTCACTCATAAGCTCACAACCTAACCTACCTCACAGGGTTGTTGTGAAGATAAGCTGAAGAGCCAGATAGCCATATACACCACCTTGAACTCATTGGAGAGTAAGCTATAAAGGTAACAGGTCTCATAAATACAACAGAATGGTTTTTGTGTGTGTTTGTCCTGAAAGAACTATGAAATGGTAAGGGCCAGAAGCACAAAGTTGATCATGGATACTCCTGAGGTCCTGACTTACACAACTAGGTGCATTATATCTCAACTCTTTGTCCTGGTTGGGGGGTTCTGGGTGTTGTAGTCCTCTAACAAATGGTCACAGCTAGAAACATGAAATGTTTCATAGCTATCAGTGACTTCCCAGTTTAAATAAAAGGATAAATTATACATTGACTACCCAGGCTTGCTGGAGAATTCTGGGAGTTGAAGTCTTCTGTAGGAACCCTTGCAGTTACCAAAATGGTGAAAGTTTTAATCACAAAATTTCTCATAGATACCACTGATATCTCAACACTCATCTCTCAACTGTCCATGCTGCCTTGGGAATTCTGGGAAAAGTGTCCAAAATGAAAAAGCTAGATACACAATAAATGGCAATAATATGACAGATTTCTCACCTGAAGTAATTTTGAGCTACTGATTTTTTATTTTTTATATTATTTGTCACCTACATGTTATTCTTACATAAATATACAAGAATGCACAATATGGGCAATGAGTCACTGTGTTTATGTCACAAAATAACATACAAATTTCTAAGCACTCACATACAATGTTATTTGTTGCTAATTTGAATTTACATTTACTGACCAGAAACCTATCACATATTTACAGCAGTCTTAATCCCACTGGTATAGATCTCACTCTTGAATTGCTGCCAGTTAAGGAGCCTGCACTGTTTTTTCTGATTATGCACCAAGTCATGTGACTGCTGCGTAATGAGAAAGACCACTGCACCTTTTTACCTAGCAGCAATTCACCAATGAAATCTACATTAACAGAGTTATTCTGGTAGGCATACATAAACAGTACATTTGTATACACCAAACTGTACATCCCATAAATGAAAATGCACATGATGAAAACTTTGAAAGCAAAGGCAGCTATGTTGGCCATTAGAAAAATTTCTAAAAATTTTTAAATTGCATTTTGTATATTTTAGCCATATAGTATGTTTTATGAACTGGTTGTACATTTTTTAAATTGCATTTTGTATATTTTAGCCATATAATATGTTTTATGAGCTGGTCACCTGACGATAATAAATAAATTCATTCATATTGTATTTTCATTAGGTCAACAGAAAGGTCACTAAAATGTAGCCTAGTTTGTTCACAGCAAAAACCTGTGTGTCTTCTATATATGCTTTATACATAAAGAGACCACTGGTAATGGCGCGGCTAAAAAAAATCTTGTAAATAAATAAATAAATAAGTAATTATATCATGGTTGGCTAGGCTGGCTGTGGGATATCGTCTAGGGCATAGTAGAAGTTGTGGTCTAGTAAAAGTTATCAAAGTCTTCCCACTTCTGTTTTAAGCCCTGGACAATCAAAGCCCTGATTAGTGAAATGAGTATCTCTTCCTTCTGCAGTCTCTTTGCACACACCCAGATATTGAAGGAACTTTGGTTTTAATTTCCTCTTTGTCTGAGGTTGCATTTGAAGGGACAAAGGGAGGGGGACCTTGTAAGCACTGATGTCTTCTCTTTTCAGAGTACTCATCACTGGAAATGTTTGACAGACCAATTCCCTCCCATGTAGCCATTTGCACATGGCTTACAAAAGAGGAACCACCTTCACCGCGAAAGAAGATGACACTTGGCACAAAATGTCTGTGCACTCACTTGTATGCACAAATGCAAACTAAGAAACAACAACAGATCTTGCCCTAATGAGGAGGAAGATGTGAGACCTGATCTGTGTGTCTGCTTGGTCTGTTGCCCAGCCCTTCATGCCCCTCACTGCTGCTTCCGTAGACTTCATCCTCTTCAAACGTCAATGGAACCAAACAGCCCTTCAAACAAGAGGGCACTGTCAAAAAGAGGGTTTTGCTCTGGACAGAGAGGGCTCAAGACCTTCCACCACTTGCGGTGTGAAGCAAAGGGCAACCCCTGGTGGAAGCAGCATCCCCTGATAATGAAGGACACGACCACCATCACATTATGCAGGTCATGGTGGATGGGAGGGAGGGATAGACCTCAGGCAGGAGCTATGGTGGCAGGAGCTGCCTCCCCTTCAGAACTTTTCCCTCATTCCTTCCCTCCTTTTTTCATTCAGTTTGGATGCCCTTCTTTTCCTTTTTCCCTCATTTCCTTTGCAGGGGGTTGGCAAGCCCAGGAAGGAGATGGAAGTGGTGAAGCCTTCCCACCATGGCATAGGTGGCAAAAATGGAGGCAGTAATATAGCCCCTGCCACTGGCAGAAGCTGATTCTGGAAAATTGCAAGGTACAACAGTGGGTCTCCAGAGTGGCAAGAGATGTGGAGGAGCACCAAATTTGCCAGTCCCAGTAGTTCCTTGCCTGAAGACCCTTCTTTACTAAGGAGAATGGGAGACCTAGCCTTGTCCCCGGCAGCCCTTGAAACAGAAGACCGACCCCAGTTAAAGGGAACACAGGCTCACCCCTCCTAACCTTCTGTAAATGTGTCAAGACATTTTCATTCCCTCAGGCATTCAGAGAGCAAGAGAGGTGGTTGATTTTCCTAACTGAAGGGTTTTATCTTCTGCTGTGTTGCCATTTTATAGTTTCAATTGACTTTTAATTATTGATTTATTTCTGGAGTTTTATATCAAGTTTTGTTACACTATGGTTTCCCTTCTGTTACTGACTTGTGATTTTGTGTGTGTGTGAGTTGCTCCTATGCCTCATATAGATTTCTGGTAAAATGCAAGTACAATAAATAAAACTTTAAAGTGAAGGGGAAACACACAGAGAGAGAGACGTACAGGGAGCTTCTTTTCTCCCCTTCATCTATTTCCAACTCATAGTAATGGGATGCTTGATAACTGCATTTGGCCAATAGATATTTTCATAAACCTCAAGTACAGAAAAGAAATTTATGTTCCATCACAGGCTGGTTTCGATTGCACTGGTGTATTAAGTTACTGCCGTTTGATGTCAACCAGGGTGGTACATTGTGCAGGCATCTGTCTAAATGAGATCCTGGTGAGAAAGCAGAACCACATCAAGGCTCCTCTCCCTGCCCCCTTCCACAATTGTTTGCCTCTCTCCTTTTCAGGAAATCCATTTCCAGTAAATTGTGTATAAGCTTTATTTATTATGTCAGGGAAATCTGAGAGCAGGTTTATAGGAGCCCCAGCTGGACTCTCCTTTTCACTAGCAAAAGAAACGTCAACTGAGTAAAACATAAGCTGCCACAATATTATTCATTCTACTTTTAAAAACGAGATTTTATTTTATTTTTTAAAAAAGTAATTGATAATTTAAAACAATAAGAAAATACAGTGATATTAGGATTGTAATGGAGAGAATAACTGATTTCAGATCTACCAGGAAGAGTCACAGCCAAATTAAATTTGGAGGCAGAGCTAGCTAAAGTCATTCTACTGCCTGAAGTGGGACAGCCAATGTCAAACTATTGCTGTGTTTGTGGCAACAAAGCGTTAGTCCTCACTCCTTGGCAAAGTTAATAATTGTCAATTAAATAATGTGCTGCCTTTTGCATGATTCTCAGCTGCCTACTAATAGCAATTAGTGGAACTGGCTCAGTTTGGTAAAGTAGATCCAAAGTTACTTTTATTTCCATTTGTCTAGGTCAAAAAGCAAGAACTTGGATTCAAGAACTTCAGCCTTCACATCTTGGGCTTCATGTGTGGTTGGGCTACAAAGTTTTATGACACTGTTCTAATACACCTTGTGAACAGCAGTGGATATCATATCACAGTACGTAGTGGAGTACTCATCGCTTCTTGCCCCATGTTGCCATCTTAGTAACAGTGTGTGAGCAGGTGAGCAAGTGCACTCAGGAACGGTCTACCTGAACTTCCCACTGGCCCACCACAGATCCCTGTTAGGGCTGTCTGGCAGGCATGGGGTGGATCCCTTCTGAGCGCCACCCAGGAATAAACTCCATTGGAACCAGGGAACTGGAGAGACCCAGCAAGGCAGGAAGAAAAGGAAGGCAGGAAAAAGCCCACCAAGAGAATCTTTCACTAAATGGAGGACATAAAGGAGGCAGAGGAAGAGTTGGAGCAGTTGGCAGGAAAGAGGAGGAGTAGAGCAACGTGGCTAAGTGGGCAGATGCTCTTGAGTGAATAGATCCTACTGTATATCTTGGCTATGCAGTATCAAAAAGTAGCTCTCACTTAGGGCCCTTTCTCCCCTATTATTGACTGAGAAAGATCACTATAGATGACCCTGAGGAGCCTATCAAAGTGGAAGCCAAACTGAGAGTTGCTCCAGAAATTAAAAGAGAGGTCCAGCCAAGTGGGAGGATTTGACCCTGAGCAAGCAACGTCATCAATGCCAGTTGACAAAGGACATTAGAGAAGGAAGGCTGAAGGTTTGCAAGCCCTGAGTGTGGTTTGAACTGTATGGGTAAGAGGTGTGGTGCAGGTAACCGCCCCCAATCCCTGGAAAAACTAGTACTGTGGCCTAATACCAGTTCCCCTTTGAGTGATGGATACACAATGTACATAGTACATAGTAAATGTTTTTGTGTTAGTTGACTACTGGCTCCGAGCTTCTTCGACAAGATGCACAACATTGACGTGTCATTTGCAGTCGATCCCGCCATGCTGACTTAGGATTCTGGGAGTTGTAGTCAAAAAAATAACCTCCAAGCAGGTGTGTAACCATTGTTAACATCAATTCCACAGCTGATATGCATGCCCTGATATGGAAACAGGTTTTCCCCCCCAAATATATTGAACTATGATTTCCTTTTTCAGGGTAATAGAGCACATGAAAGCTTTATGTGGTGCTGTAAAGAAGCTTTAATAAGAAGCAACTATGTCAATGGGCAATACTACTTATAGGCTAGATTTGTCCCTGTTGAGCATGAACATCCAAGTGATTCATGAGCAAATGTACAACCATGTTGAGAAGAACTGAAGATACAGTCCTAGTTCTCCCTGCATGTGCAGCAGAACTGCTTCATACTTTTGGTGGTGACCCTGTGATTGATTTCTTCTTCACAAATCTGTCATATGGAAAAATTCGTATCATAGAGAAGGCTAAGTCTCAGCCTTCTTTTAGACATAGTAGGGTTTCTTTCTAGGAGGGTTGCCAGCCCAAAGTGGTATAGCCCAGACACATTGTGTGTGTGTGTGTGTGTGTGTGTGTGAAAGCTAGGCATAAGAACTCTGTCCCAACACCGTATCTTTCTAACTTGTAAGTCCACAGAAAATACAGATACATTGTCGTAGTAACCAAGGAAGTTAAACACAGTCAAGCAGGCATGAAAGCAGCGCCCATTTAATGATCCAGGCCTGCAATCTTTTGTACACTTATCTGGAAATAAGATTCCCAGTGCGGTGTAGTGAAAAGAGTGATGGACTAGGACTCTGGAGAACAGAGTTCAAGTCCACGCTCAGTCATGGAAACTGACTGAGGGAGTGGAACTGGTAAAACCACTCCTTAAATATCTCACTGATCTTGAAAGTCCTATTAGGATCACTATAAGTTGGTTCTAACTTGATGGCACAGAACACACATAAAAGTAAATCTGCTGCACTTTGAAGTTAAAATGGCTTATCCTTGCTTTGATCGTGCTGTCATTATTGATGCACTACTTACGCAGAGATATAAGCATCATCTTGTCCAGTTTTATGGGAACAGTTCCAATTAAGGCAGCCTCATGATGTGGACAAGGACCTAAATCTATCTGTTCATCCTTAATAGAGTAGGCCTATTGAATCAACAAACTCACAGGTGCTGATTTATCAGACTCCCATTGGTTCTACTTTGCTCATTCTACTCTGTTCATTGGATCTGATCTGGCTGTGATTCAAAACTGGATTTAATCCATGAAGAGAAATTCTTGGAGAAGTTTACTCAAACCTAGTTATACTGAGCCAATGGAGACTCAGGAGATTATTAATGTCCTTGCCATTTTGAAGGAGACTGTTTGTAATCAATTCTTTCAGGACACAGAAAATTTTAATAATCATTGCCCAGTCATAGCTGTCTCTTTTTGGGCAAGGTGCTTGAGAAGATGATGGCAGTCCAATCAACTCAAACCACTTAATTTATCTGGATCTGTTTTAATCATGCTGTCATTCAGCAGAGAGATTACTCTGCTCATCCTGATGTTTGAGTTGAAGCTTTCTGAAATATGCACAGTAAGTGGCAAACAACATCAGCTGGAACCATTGCACATGACAGTCTCAAGCTGTAATCCTGCATGGAAGTGATGTCTGCACAGGAAATTGTGGTGGGAGAGTTGCTTCTCAGACATTCTAGCTCTGTTTATTCTCTTGCAATTCTCCCTCTTGTTATTCCACTTTCCAGCATGAAACGGAAATTCATGAAGTGAAGAAAGGCACACCACTGTGTTTTTCAGTGTTCGAATTTAGTTGGCTTTAAATTCAACGTGCGCCACCTTGCGTGCCCTGTGTTTGAAGTGGATAGGCTGGATAAAAATTTTCTAATTGGTAAATAAATAGACCCCTTTCTCTGCTTCCTGCTGCATTTTGTTATCACTTTTTCCTCATATTATTCCAGCACTTAGTCTTTCTGCCTTTCCTGTATAGATACGGACACAGAAATTCTGAGGGCCAAACTACACAGTACTGATAACCCATCATTAGAGTTGAAATCATGTTAGTTTTCCAGAAGTGTATCGGGCAGACTTTTGTGACAGAAAAGAGAATTACCAAGGAAGAACAGGTTTATGTCATGAAGATCAAAGTGAGCGAACTTGGCAGTCGCTGCTGAGAAAAAGTCTTGAACTTTGTCCACCTTGGCCAGTTATACTGACAATCATGTACAGCCAGCACTTCAAGAGTTCCCTCTTCTAACAACAGCTATTGGTAAACAGGCTTAATTTGTGTGTATCTTTAACATGTTGAATCTGGGCAAATGGATTCATGCACACATTATCTGAAAAACATAATGGAGAATGAAAGGAAAGGGGACTGTAGCTCAGTGGCATATGGCATTTTTTGAATGTAAGAATCCTAGGTTCAGTTCCTGCCTACTCAAAGCAAGATTGGCCACTCTGTCTGAAATACTGGTGGACACCATTAGTCCATGGATAATTCTGAGCAACATGAGCCAATTGTCTGCCCTTCTATAAGGCATCTTCTGGGATGGAAGGGAAAGACAAAGCTAAGAAGTAGAAAGATGCAAGGTTTCTATCTGGACTGAGAGTATACCTTTTAAAGAAGGTACCACAACCTTCTGTGCAAGCCAAACAGAAAGTGACACATATAAAGTATGTGCATAATGATGACACATTGCAGTGTAGTGTTAACTGCATGTAACTCAATGTGATGCCCAGATCTCCCCATCTTTATCAACTAGCATGGCTAAGGGTCCAGAATTACAGGGGTCATAGCCCATAATAGTTGGATGGCATCTGAGGAAGGTTGCTCTTGCCAATAGCTGGAATCTGGCTCTGGATTACTGACCTCAAATCTAATTTTATGTCTATGTGTGTCTGATTTTAAAATAGGCTTAAGTAAGAATTATGTACACATGACTGTCAAAGCTGCCCATGGTTTTGATGCCAACGTGATGTTTTTTCACTCAGCCTGGCATTCTATCCAACAAAGGCTTTCACAAATCAGTCAGGAAGAGGCCTTCCTATACAAGCTTCCTGTGCTTCCGACAGAAACATGAACAGTTGTGTGAAGAAGCGGGGGGTGGAACTGGCACAAATCAGCCACTTAGGCACTTGTACTCTTTACTTGATGCTGTGAGAACTAAATCCATCTGAATTTGGTTTTTTTATTTAAAATATGAAGGTTTAAATACCCCCATTTATATATAAGATAATCATGCATACATAATTCTTACACAAGCCTCTTTTAAAACCATACACACGTACACATTATTCACTCTTTACTTGATGCTGTGAAAACTTGAGTCAATTTTAATTTATTTTTTATGTAAGATACAAATATCAGAATGGGCAACATCTGCCCCCAATGCAATGTTTTTCAGGCCTCCCGCTTTCCCCAGCCACCTCATTTTCTAGTAGAAAATACTAGAAAATGCCTGGTAGCTTGGTAGCCTCTGTACAAGTTTCTGATCCCTGCTCTATGATTTTGTACAAATTACTGGCCATGAATACTGCTCGTCTTAGGAAACATGGCACATGAGTTCACAATAGAAGGTGATCAAGTGATACTTGTATTATGTTCAGACTTTTTAGAATTAAACTCTTTAGGAGCATTGTGTTTGAGTTCAAAACTGGGGAGGGGTATCCCTCTCTATTTGTCTACAACACCTCAGTGTCTCTAATATACATGAAAACCTGAACAAGGTTTTTTTGGTGGGGAATTTTCCCCCACCCCAAGAATTTTATGCTTGGTGTGTAGTATTAACAAGAGGTACAGTAGGACCCCCGTATCCATGGGATCAGAATACATAATTTCACTTATCCACTGCTGGAAAATATTAAAAATGTTAAAAGAAAAAAAAAATCCAGAAAAATTATTTTCACATGTATTACCGGAACTGGTCACCAGAGGGAGCCAGAGACCATGCTATGTATTCTTCACTAACAAGTACTCAGAGCATGGTCCCTTGCTCCATCTAGTGGCCAGCTCTGGTAATGCATGTGAAAATAATTTTCTTGGGTCTTTTTTTTTTTTACCTTGCTCTCTCTCTCTCTCTCTCTCTCACACACACACACACACAGAGAGAGAGAGAGAGAGCACGCCAACAGCAGTCACAGGATTCTGTGTATGGGTATTTCACAGATATATAACATCACATACAGTAGGACCCCCATATCCACTGGGGATTGGTTCCAAGCCCCCTGCGGATACTGAAAACTGTGAATAATAGCAAACACACACTCTCTCTTCCTCCCTCCCTCCCTCTCTCTCTCTCTCTCTCTCTCTCTCACACACACACACACACACACAGAGGGAGGGAGGGAGGGAGAGAGAGTGTTTGCTATTATTCACAGTTTTCAGTATCCGCAGGGGGCTTGGAACCAATCCCCAGTGGATATGGGGGTCCTACTGTATGTGATGCTATATATCTGTGAAATACCCATACACAGAATCCTGTGACTGCTGTTGGTGTGCTCAGAGATCCTGACAAGTTGGCTTCAGACCACTGGAGTCTGAACCTGTAACGGTGATAAGGTGAAGATCAGTGTTCAGAAAAGGGACACTGATGACTACAGTTCCAGAATCCACCAGCCAGTGTTGTCCATGGACCCTGTGTAGATAATCAATGTAGTATAATGATTAAAGTGATGGATTAGGACCCAGGAGACCTAATAAAAATCACCACTTTCTTGAGAAATTAATTGAATTATCTTGGACCAGACATAAGCAATCTGCCTGACTTACTTCACAAACTCACTGTGTGGGAATAAACTGGCGAACAGCAAAACCATATACTCCTCCTTGAACTCCATGGATGAAAGGAGACATAAATAAATGAATAGTAGTTCCCCAAACTCTGCTGAGAAACCTCTGCAAATTGAGTTTGATCCAGGGGATTGTGAAGGACGGACCTGCACCTTCTCCTTGAAAAGGAGTTGGCTAACTGAATGTTCATGCCCCTGCATGCTTACTTAGAGTTAAGTTGCCCTGCGTTCTGTGTGACTTTTTTCCTTGTGAGGGAATTTGGGTTGCTGCATTTGCATATTTGGCTGAAAATACCTCGTGATTTACCCTTGATAACATGGCACCTAGCCATCTAATATATAAAGTCTCTGTCACATGACTTCGTTTGCACAATTTGTGATAGTAAAGGTTAACATAGGTTATTCCCAGATATGCAGGGGGAAAAAGAGGTTATACTCAAATACCATGCAGGCCTGGGGATTCTGGAATCTGTAGGCCAAAAAAGTGACATTTCCCATCTCTCATTGTTTGATTTGACATCTCACAGCAAGTTCCTTATAATTGGCCGTTCTCAAACTCTCGTGGCCCACAGGAATGCCCTTAAAAATGTATGCCCTTTGTTTATCTGCATAAGAAAATTATACGTGCTATCAAAAAGTTTCAGGATTGTCTTTACCCCACCTAACTTCACTGCTACTGGCATGTTCTGAGCAACTAAGCAAAACACATTTTTTTAAACTGAAGAGCTGCGGGATTATATAATGGTGTGGTATCCCTTGGAAAGAACATTATCATGTAACTTCAGTATTCAGACATGAAGCCATCAGGACTCCATAGCCCTGTGTCAAAAAGCTTGAAAGCACTTTCTGTCCGCCCCCACTTTTTTTCTTTCTTCCCCCCCCCCCAAGTTTCCCATTTAATGTAGCAAGAACAGGGAAATACGGCCTGCCTGTCGTAACATTGTAACATGAATAAATTAAAAGTAAGCTGTGTGTTCTAATCCAGAAGAAAATTTAATTTCCTTGTCAATATAAAGATATTGTCTGGATTCCTGTTAAGAAAACAGAGAAAGGTTTAGACAAGGACGTTTTAATTCTTCACTATATTTTTTTCTTTTAACATCCAGCCCCTATATGACTGCTGACATTTCTGTCTCTTACCCTACAAGATTCTTACCATGTTGAAACCTGCAAAGCTCAAAAACATGACAGATCAGTTTCTCCTGATTGAGATCTTTGGTGGTGATCCAGCACTGCTCTCTCTTCTCATTGACAATTTGTCCTAGTACAGAGGTTCTCGGTCTCTCATATCCTCCATCCAACCACTAGTCAATCTATGAAACAGCAAATGTCCAACGATGATAGAAACAAAAGCCAAAGTTTTCTGGAGAAGAACATTTACATTTACCACATCTGGTAAGTGGGTGGCAACAGGATGGGAAGACAAAGAGAAGTCCTAAGTGTTCAAATTTACTACTAGCATGGCAAAAGGTCACAAAAAGAAAACCCTTAGTTCTGTAGACTATGGCACATCACATTTGCAGGAGGACACAAGAAAGTACGTTTTCAGTCATTAATATCAAACTGCTGCATCCCAGCTAGAGTACTTTTGTGCCACCCCATGTGTATGCCAAATACTTGAAAGATAGTCATAACAAAAGAGGAGGGGTTTCAGATCTTGCTCTTCCTCTACTATGATTATCTTTCAATTATCTGAAACATGCTATCATATCTCCCCTGAGTCTTCTTTTCTCAAGGCTAAACATGCCCATTTCTTTCAGTCTTTTGAGTCTCCTCATCCTTGTTGCCCTCCTCTGAACTGGCTCCAGTTTGTTGGCATCCTTCTTAAAGTGCAGGGTCCAGAACTGGACACAGTATTCAAGATGAGGCTTAACCAGTGCCAAATAGAGGGGAACTAGTACTTCACATGATTTGGAGACTATACTTCTGTAAAAGCAGCAAAATTACACCATTCTGTAAATGGTGTTACAGAACACCAAAATGGTGTTATCTGACACCAGATAACAAAGTTATGTTATCTGGTGTCAAGCCACATCGAGCTTCAGTGGTTGAGTGGGGATTTGAACCTACATCTTCTGAGACCTAGTCTGACACTCTGTCCCATTACACCCCATTGGCTCCACCAAAGCTCATGCTGAAATGTCTATTAGCCTAAAAAGTGCTGTAAGACTTGCTGGTCCTGTTCCTTCTGTTGTTATACAAGCTGAAACAGACTACTGTAGTATGGCTACCTTTTTGAAAGCTCTTCCTTTAGGAACAATAGTTGTATTAGGCAAGGATGTGCAACAGGATGCTATTCTCTGAACAGTGCTGTGGAATGTTTAATCTCCACCTGGACAACCCCCAGGAGAGAGGTCAGTTTAATATCTCCCCTGAAGGTCGTCACCTTTAACAGTTGCTGCTATCCAGTGTCAATTCCTTCACTAC
Source organism: Intellagama lesueurii (assembly GCA_037013535.1). Lineage (NCBI taxonomy): Eukaryota > Metazoa > Chordata > Lepidosauria > Squamata > Agamidae > Intellagama > Intellagama lesueurii. The sequence goes on along the minus strand of JBAJHW010000004.1, from coordinate 170,437,233 downwards.
TGGGCTATGTGCAGCATGCAGAGACTGGAGAATGTTTGTACTGCTGGAATGTTAGTATGTTTCTCCATGGGCCACAAGCCCTATTCACATCCAACCAGAGTGTGGAAAAGTTACTTCTTTGGACTACAAGTTCCTAGAATCCTGGAGGGAGTTCAAACTTTTCCAAACTCTGCATTTAGCTTCATGTGCCTCTTTCTTCATTATGCCTCCTGCTACTTCCTGGTTATTTGATTCATTAATTACATGCCATTGAGCCAATTCTGACTTATGGCCATCCTTTCCAGAGTTTTCTAGGTAGAGAGCACCCACAGTTAGTTTACTGTTCTTTTCTCCTGGAGGATCACTGCAACTGCACTGCTTGACCAAAGCTACAGAGACTGATTCTTCTGCAAGGCACAGTGGGGAATTCCCGACCTCTAGCCGCACAGCCAGATACTCATCTCATTAAACTATCCTAGGATATCTCCCTATAAACAGATAGTTTTCCTTGCTTGATGTCACTTTGTTGGAAAGCAGCCCTGACAATTGCTTTGTGCTTGGGTCAGAAGTAGCTGACTGATGAAAAAATGAGCCAGATTCTGGAGTTTTCACCTGCTTGGTGTCTCTTTGTGAATGGTAGTGAGCAGAAGAGGGTGTCTGTAGACCATCGTGATTGCTGCCAATGGTGTTATCAACATTCAGGCTGCCTTTTGCTATGTAAACCTTGACATCTTTTTTCCTGCTGGCAACGTGGGCACAATATTGTGCAGCAATATCAGGCCATTTCCTGGTGTTTTCACTCATGGATACAAAAGCACAATCTCACACATTGATAAACCTGAGGTTTTTTTTTTAAAGAATTGAATGTATCTATAGATGAGTATCACAAAACAAGTTAGAACTGGCAGATGCAGATCAGGTGCCCAACTTGAATCCTGTGCCAGAACCTTTACGTTGCACCATTATTCAGTCCATACTAGGATCTATACTGCAGACAGCAGACAGGAGCCAGCATGGCAAGTTTAAGGCTTCGAGTTGAACATGTGATGCAAGTGTGTGAATCTTCTCCTTTTATGGGAACTGTTTCTCACACACCCATTTTTAAAGCTTAAGCAAGAGTCAAAGTCATTGCCAAGTTGCCCACTCGCTAAACACATACCTGCTTAGAATAAACAAAACATATAACAATTATTGTACTGGTTGTCCAAACACGGAGCCATTAACCACAGCACCCTAGTACCTTTAATCATCAATGGTTGAGATTGGTCCAATTTGATTTTTCTTTGGAGAAGAAGCATTACATTGCTATGGCTCATTTTTCCACTTCAGAAACACTCATTTGGGAAAAATGTACAGCTGCAATACAGCTGTTATTTGGGTAAGTAGAGGTGACAGAATTCTCTCTTGCTGTGGCTTACTATGTGACCTTTCTATGAGATATCCTCCAGTGGCAAATTTGAAAGATCACTGGCAGACAGTGGATGTTGGTTATTTAACTAAATTCTTTTCATTTATTGATTTATTTTAAACCCAGAGGAAATTAGTTTGGTTGCTCTCCCCAAGTGACAAGATGCTTTTGCTCTGGGCCTGTCACTTTTTGGCAAATGATCAAAAAGAACCCTCTGAATTAAGGGCCAGCTCTCTACCTCTCAGCCAGACCTTAGATAGACCTCAGTGTGATACCCAAAGCTTTTAGCAAGGACATCCACTTTCTACAAAAGTCTCTATATGAATGGTAAATAAAACAAGCACTGTGGGAGGGGCTTAGGAACAGGCACTGTATCCCATTGAAACATCTGGCACTATTTGCCAACATGTTGGTAGCCTTAACCAACAACTGGAAGGAACATAAACTTTGCCATTTGCCAATGACTCTGTGGTATCCCTTTCTTATAGGAGATGTATATTTTTGATTTTGAAAAGATTAGGATGAGATGTTTTTCATGTGCCTCAAAAGTGGGGCCATCAAAAATAATCTTAGTCAACATTATTTGCAATAATGCATTCTTTAAAACTAGACTTTTGAGCAGAGCTACTTTGTACCAACCTATTTATCTGCCTCTGTTTCTTTGTCCAAGTCTTCAGATGTTAAGAACTGCTAAAGAAACAACTGGGAAGGAAATCTCTATGTCAGCAAGTAACTGTACTACAACATAGTAATCAGCATTTCAGGTTTGGCTAGGTTGATTACTTTGATTCCCAGGTTAATTGCTGGTGCTGGGAAACGAACCAAAGGACAAAACCAATCAGTTTGTTGCTAACTTTTCTCCTGTGAAAGGCTGTCAGATCTGTTATTTCAGTTTAGTGCAAAACACAGCATAGAACCAATATCATCTGTAAGAGATAGTGCATTGAAATCAGATGACCTATTTATTTGTTTGTTTGTTTGTTTGTTTGCTTGCTTACAGTATTTTTACCCTGCCTTTCCCCATAAAAAGAGCCAAGGCAGCTGTTATCTTCTTTTACTCCCTTCCCTTCCCAGAGGGACAGAAAGCTAGAGGCATCTCATGGACCTCTCACCCAGAGTGATGCATGCTGGGACTAGGGCTTGTCTTCAAGTAGAGTTGTACTTTTCTGTCTGTCCATGCTGATGTTCAGTTGTGCTCATGGTGCTCAAGAAGCAGCGTTTTTAAGCAGTGTGTGAGCATGCTGTTCTACCCCAGCTGCTCTCTGTAGCAATGACATGCACACAACTTCCCCAGGACACGGTAGCTGCAGCTGGCAGGAAGGTTTCAATCATCAAATCCTGGTTAGAATCTCTCCCTTTCTATATACTTCAGAGTGAGAATGCTTTGTGAGAGCAGCTTCCTTACGACAATGAGAGCTGGTCTGGTTGCTTTGAAGATGATCATTCTCAGTGGTGGTAGGCAGAACAATATGTTTTAAGTACCAAACAGAGGAGTGATGAGGTGAGTTTCCCAAAATGAAGAGAAACAAATCTGATAGCCTCAGTGCAAGATGGGGGAATGGGTATGGATGAAGAAGTCTTCAAGTTTCAACCCCCAGGTGGTACACATAAGCAAAAGATGGCAGTGACAGCAATGTTTATTGTGAAGCCACCCCTTCCTCCAAGTTGCTTCACGGATACGTTCATCTCCCTCTTATTATCTAAGGGACCTGTCTTATTATGATCCTGTATGGATGGTACAGGATCATCATAATCATCATCTAAGAATTGCAGAACTGGGAGGGACCCTAATGGATTGTCGAGTCCAGCTCCTGTGAAAGAGATACAATGAGGAATTGAACTCCCAATCTCTGGCTCTGTAGCCAGAGACTTAAGCCACTGAGGTATCCTCAGGAGAGGCCCATTTAAAAATATCAACAGTTTTAAAGTCCAGCCTAACAAGCATGCAAGAGAGAGCCTTTTCCTGTTTGGTTCCTAGACTGTGGAATGCACTCCCTTCAGATTTGTGATCTGTTTCCACTCTGACTGATTTTAAGAAGGAAGTAAAAACACATCTTTTTAGACCAGCATATGATGTCTTACCTGCCAGGGCTTTTTAGTGTGTAGCTATACTCTTTGTTGATTTTAATTGTTTTAATGCACTTATTTGATTGTAATGGTACCTACAGTGGGGTGGGGTTGATTGATTTCATGATTTTATATTTAAATTTGATTTTACTTGTTTTTATTCTTTTGTGAATTTTGTAAGGCACTGTGAGCCCTATTTTGTTTTTGGTGGAAAGGAGGGGTGCAAATATAATAGTAGATAAGTAAAATAAATTACTGTGCTTAAAAGTAGGAGTAAAAGCACCTTCTATTGTACGTTTTAAAAGAAAACACCTCAAGTCACACAGGCACTGTGAGTCAAGGGAGTGGCCTGACCCAAGGAGCTATGCATTTCTGTGCACAGGTATGAAAAGGCCTTGAACAAAAAGTGCCAAAGAGCTCTTGAAAACAATTAAGGGTGTGTTAGACATACTTTGGAAACATATTTAACAGGTATGCATGCTGAATGTCACGGCTATTTTTATTGGTAGCTGTCTTTGTTTTTTTTTAGAGTTAACTTTGAAAGGAAAGGTGTGCCTCAAGTCAACCGCAACATAAAGGAAGCCTCATTACAGTGTCTGAGCTACCTTCAAAACATGCCACCTTTTAAGGTGCTGAAGCTAAAGCTCACCATGTTCTTCTTGTGGAGAGGGAGAAAATATACTCAGATTTCCAGCAGGGGCAACACAACCATTTTCCATATGAGGCACGGGGAGGAGACGAATGGGGGGGGGGGGGTGCAACTGAAGAATGTGGGAAGGATGGGTTTGGCACAGAAGACTTTGACTACTCAGCACCACTTTCTCAGCCTGCCTTCTCTTCAGACACCTATTTGCAATGGCTGAATCTGAGATGGTTCTTGGATCAAGACTTTTGGATGGAAGGTGGCCCATAAAATCCTTGTATGCAATAGGGAAGGTAGGTTACATCCAAGCAGGAAGGAACAGTACAATCAAACAGAAGATTTACTGAAGGAGTTCCTTAGGTGTTCCAGAATGGCTGGATGCAGTAGCTTGGTACTGCAGCAGGGCTAATGAATATTCATAAAGCTTCCTGTCACTGTGTCAGACTATTGGTCCAATCAGGACCAATATCAGGAAAATCGTCTTAACTGTTAGAGCAGTACAATGGAACCCATTACCTCCGGAGGTGGTGAGTGCTCCAATGCTGGAGGCTTTCAAGAGAAAATTGGACAACCATCTGTTAGATCTGCTTTGATTTCCTTGCATTGGGCAGAGGGTTGGACTCGGTGGCCTTATAGGCCCCTCCCAACTCCCTTATTCTATGATTCTGTGATTAGCCAGTAATGATATATTCTGTTGGAAAATTCCTCTCCAGAGATTCAGCCAAAGATCATTTGTCTGGAGATGCCCATGATTAAACCTGAGATCTGACATATCCATGTATGTGCTGTTTTTTTTTTTTTTTTGTTCTCCCATAGTAGAGCCCATTGCCTCTCCATGTTTTTCAGAAACCTAACATGTATTAATATTTTCCAGACTTTTGATACCTGATACAATTAAGATATTCCAGCAGAATCCTTCCCCTCCTCTTCCATATGGGACACAGAGACATGATTTCTTCTTCTTTTTATATATAAAAAAGGTGTACCTAATTTTTCCTTAATTTGAATCCCCAGTATGAGGGACAGGAGTCATTCACAATTTAATTTAAGGTATGTGAGTACTTATTGCAATTGCAATAAATACAAAGAGAAAAGAAAGAATTAAAGGATTGCCACAAAAATTGAAATATACATTTTAGCGTTTCACAAATATATGTATTCTCTCCCTTTTGGAATAGTCTAAGAGCATCCCATCCCCCCCTCTAGTCAGTCAGTCAGAGTTTAGGAATGGGGGCCATGGTTTCAGAGTCCTGGTGAAGCTGGTGGGATTCTGCCATATCATACGAATGCTGAGTCATGATGTCCAAATCCATTATTATTCCCAGCCTTGGGGAACAAGGGTACAATACCAATATGCTGGCAGGGAATGGTGGAAAAAAATTCTTCTTGCTCCTGCCATGGAGAGGCATAGCATAGAAGACACACCCAAGTTGGTGGCCTAATTTTCCAAGGGACTGTTTATCCCTCTCACTGTGCCAATGTAGTTGCACCAAGAGAAGAGTAGGGAAAGGAATATATCTACTTCTTTTCTTTGGATAGAAACCTAGGAGACAGGGAACATCTGAATATCTCTTGTGTTAGGATTAATATCCACTAAAACAATGTGACCTCATCCTGAACAGACATGTATATAATCGTAGTATCTGCTGGCTGTGCGATTTTTCTAAGAATGAGTAGATTTGTAAACCATATTCCATGAAAGAATGCATGGTTGTTCTTAATTTCCATGAGAAATTTAATCAATTTATTCTTTTTGTTTGTGAAACAACACTTCAGAGTTTGTAGAGGCATAGTTGTTGTGGGTGGAGTACATGCTTGAGAGCAAATGTGAACATACAATGCCATGCATACATGCAAAGGTATGGATGTGTAAGACAGTAAGGCACAGGAGTGAACTAAGAAAGAAAGAAAGAAAGAAAGAAAGAAAGAAAGAAAGAAAGAAAGAAAGAAAGAAAGAAAGAAAGAAAGAAAGAAAGAAAAGGCAAGAGCTTTTTCTGCCTTAGGAGCCTCCTTTCTCTTAGGAATGCAGAACACTTCAAACCAATCCCTTTATTTGACTGGAATGAAAGGGACTCAGACTCCTATCTCAGGCTCCAGGCACCAAGAGTGCAGAGGTAATAATCTGAATTCAATGAACACAAAACCCTTCTACCTCTAAGATATTAAGGGCTTCCCATGTTCACTTAACCTCAGTAAACTGCACCTGCTAACAAGCCATTCAGGGAGGGGATATACAGCATCCTGAGATTAGCTCCGGTTTCATCACTAACTTCAACATGGTGGATTGAAGCCCCAGATCACTGGAACACAACTGAAGCTCTTGTGCAACTATGGCTACCTTTCTAGGCTACAATTATCTGTTTTCCATTTTGAGAAGGTCATGTGATTTTAGGTTAGATTTCAGAGAAGGTGATATGGCTTTCTACCTCAAAATCAGCAGTCTATAGGGAACAAAGCTGTCTGGTTAGCTCAGTGACTCAGAGCACCCAGAGGCTGGCTGTTTAATTCTCCACTGTGCCTGGCAGGAGAAGAACTGGCTCATGTGGTCTTGGGCAAGCTACATGGCCCCAAAGCACCCCAGAAGAAGGGAATGGAAAATACATTCAAGTATCCACACATAGAAAACCTTGGTAAGGATCACTATATGTCAGAGGTGCCTTGACAGCACATCATTATCATCATTATCTTAGCAAACTAATGCCTGCTGCTCTGCCTAGCTTCAGGTCTATCCGTTGAGCCTCTTCTGATGTAAGCCATAGATCCTACCATCCTCACCATGTTTCTAGAGGTATCTGGTTCATTCAAAGAACTCCTAACATAGTGTCTTCACTGTGGCACAATAATACAAAGAGTACTTATATATGAAGATTGTATTAAATTGATTGTTGTTATAAAGAACTGTAGCCCATTTAAAACATCCAGGAAAGCTGCTGATTTCTAAGAAAGCAAAGGACACAATCCAGCTAACATGTGTTAGACCCCAGTCAGAGATATATTTTGCTCAGTCCGTACACATATATTAAGAAGTAATCCCTAGTGTGTTCAGTGGGATTTGCCTTCAGATAGCATTATATATTATTTAATTAAAAAAAATAGGGAGGAAATATTTTGCTCTCATGTCAGCTTTCAGGTTGCTCTGGAAGGTCCCACAGCCCTCCAGAGCAGCATTTTAGAAGGTGAAGGGAGAAAAGAAGACTTGTAAACACGCTGCTTCATGTTCCTTCAGCAAGACCAGAATTCTCCTATGCACTGTTTTGGATCTAACCCATTGCATTTTACTGAGTCAATAGATATAAACTACTTTAAACACCCAATAGTAATGAAGAAGTATTGTTATTGCTATCATTATTACTATTATTTCAGTGTTTTTGGGCGCGTGGCATGGCTTTCTGTTACAAACTGTCAGTCGTTGATCTTGCACTCGTGGGGTGATGGGAGGGTGTTGCTGCTTTTGCCACACAGCAGTAGGTTGGCTGCAAGCACCTGTCTAACAGCAAATCACTAAGGAAGTCAAACAGCTGATCAACAGTGACAGTAGCAGCAACAGTGCCATTCATTCCTCCAGCTGAAGGAGGAGAGTTCAGGCCTCAGTAAGTTGAAGGAATGGCAGTCCATTCACAGACCTGGGACAGATATCTCTGAGCACAGAGTCCAAAGCAGCTGTGCACTCCTTACTCAATATAGGGCCCAGGACTCTGAGGGGAGCCAGTATTGGGTCTGGTTGTCATACTCGCTTTACTTGCTTGGATTATTGAGTATAGGCAGCACGTCCCATTTCAACTCCTGGTGTTTTTTTTCTGACTCCACTTTCTGAAATCTGCTGACAACAGCTGCAGCCAAAGAAAATACATATTCACAATGTGCTTATTTGCAAAACATTCCCTTGCTGTCAGCTAGAGCAACAACTACCCTCCCTTAAAAAGAAGCAGCAGTTTCTTTCCAAACATTTAGGAAAGATGTAGATGTGCTCAGAAATATTGCTCAATGCACTAGGCATGTGTAAAATAAATGCTTACATTTCTCTGGAAAACAAAAACAATGCACGATGAGGACTCCTATTCCTTTCCCTCCTGCCTATTGATTTCTGACTGCCATTGCAGACATCAAATTGTTTAATTTAGTTACGGCTATTTAATCAATGTAAAGATAAACAGAAAGCATGGAATATGAAGAGCAAAACAGCAAGGAGGGAAAGAAGCATAATAATCCTGTCTAGACAGCCCTGCCCTTCTTGTGTGGAGATGTTCACGGCCCAATTAAATATATGTGAGGCATGTCACTATGAACCACAGCTTTCTGGGAGGCAAAGATGAGGTATAGCAAAATATATCTCCAAGGGCTTCTTTCCAAATTACCTGACCCCTGTCCCTTTCGGAAACCATTCTCCTTCCACCACAACCCTTTTTGTGTCATTTGTTGACAGCTAATGGATCCCCAGAATATCACCACCAGATTAGAATGAACTCTAATATAATTTAATCCCATTTTAAATGACTGAGGGAATTGAGCCACCTGGGGGAATTTCCACTGAGACCTCATGTATAAATGTGATGCACACAATCCAAATCAGCCCACGTGCTTCAGTGCTGGCTTTTATGGCATGCCCAGATGGCAGCTGCCTACATGCCTTGTTGAAATGAAAATTAAAAACAAGATGAGGAGTTGCCTCATACTAAGACAAACCCCAGAGCTGGGAAGGGTGACTAATTTTTGGACAATTCTTGGACAATTCTACTGAATCTTCCTTCTAGCCTACCTTTGTAATTGCTAATTGGATATAGCTCTCCCAGACACAGGGACCTGGTACAGGGAAGTTGTTATAGCGGACTGAGAACTAGCAAGACCTGGGATCAAATCCCATTAGTCCATGTGGTTATTATTTCCTATACCCTCCTCACATGGGTGATTTAAGAAGAAAACAGGATAGTCCCAGGTATCTTGCCCTTTGATCCTTGAAGAAATAGGTGGGGAAAGTAATCTTTTATGTACCTCCTATATAAATTATACTTCTATAAAGGGACCAACAGTGGAACAAGAATGGCAGTAGATCTCAGGACCTGGCAAAACTCACCCAAGTAGTAGATTTTGGGTGGCATCAAAGGGGGGGGGGGGAAGTTAGTTATATAATCTGCTATTTTATTGCCCAGTATAGGCATAGATCTTTGTGGAATTACTAGCAGAAGCAGCAGCCTTATGTGCTAAAGTAACTTCACTGGCTTGGCCTGCATTTTAGAAGGTCAAGACTTGAGTGCATTGGGGACATTGTTTCCTCCTCATGCTTCAGACAGCAAAATATCTGGAGGAGCCCTGGTTAGGTATTTAGGGAAGTGTGAATCCCACCACTGCATAATGTCCTCTTCCCTGTGGGAATCACAAGAACAGTCTTGAAGAAGAACTGGTACTTTTCCTCAATGGCAGCTGGTGCCCATTTTGCTTGGTGGGGTGGAAAACATAGCAGTCAGTGGTGGATGGAACCAGGCAGAGCCAAGAGCAAGAGTGTGCATTTATATACACACACACACACACAGAGGCCAACATTCACACACAGAGAAACAAGGCTAGCTCAGATGCTCTCTCTCCCCACCCTATTCCTGCATTCCATAACTCAGCTGAAGAACAGAAAAACGCAACTTGTCCCCAAATTAGAACTATCCTGACCTACTGTTGCTCCCCTCTGGGTCTGGCTTCAAAGCTGACCTTCTCTCTTTCAATCGCCACCCCACCCACACCTCCCACATAGAGTGGGGGTCAGGGCGTTACACAATTTGGTCCTTAACTTTTTGCCCCATTTGTCTCAACAGACCAGCCCCTGCGGCTTCTCCCCATTACCATCACCACCAAGCCCCCCCCCCCCCCCGTTTTCACCAAGAGAATTAATGGTGGGGAACCTGCACTGTAAATTCCTACATACTGTACTGGGATTTCATGTTCTTACGGGTCAATGAGGAGCCAGGTTCCTGGAATGCAGGGTTAATGACAGGATCTGTTTCTGTTTAGTGGAAACTCCCTTCAGGGTAAGAAGAGTCTCTCTAGAATGCTTCCTAAGGTGTGGGGGATGGTTAAAGAAACTCCCTTAGGCAAACAGTTCTCAAACAGCTGAGGCAGCTCTCCCTGAGGAGACTATTCCTGGAGAGGGTGAACACCACTTTTGGGGACCACACAACACTTGCAAAACCGTAGGCCATTATAGCCACTCAAAGAAAGCCCAAGGAAGACCACGTTGACTTACTAGCTTTTGGAATTGTAGTCCAAAATGTAACTTTTCCATGCCAGTTTTTGCATGTGGCTTGGGTTCAAAACATAAAGTGCAATTCCCCAATCCCAATCTTGTTGGTGATATATAGTACCAAATACATAACAAAAAAACCTTGGATCAGTTTTTCTTTTTTTCATGGTAGCAGCTCATACAGAAATCATCATCATCATTGTGTGCCATCAACTCAATTCTGCCTCATGGTAACCCTTTTCAGGGTTTTCTAGGTAGCAAATACTCAGAAGCAGTTTGCCGTTCCCTTCTTCTGGGGGTGCTCTGGGACTGTGCAGCTTGCCCAAGGTCACGTAGGCAGAATCTTCCGGGATGCATAGTGGGGATTTGAACTCCAAGCCTCTGGAATAACTAACTCACTGAGATAAAATAACCAAATATTGTGACCCTGGAGAGTTAGTTTTTAATATAATAATAATAATAATAATAATAATAATAATAATAATAATAATAATAATAATAATAATAATAATAATAATAATAATAAACAGATCTATGATCACAAAGTACAAAAAATGTTTTTAAATTATAGGAGAATGTATGTTTGATGACGTGACTTCCATTTTATTAGGGCTCCGGTATAGGAATGATAAGGTCCAGCATCATACATGCTAAGAAATGTATTAGAGGTGTTTGTAGTGAAAAAGACCTGGGTTAAAATCCCTACTCAGCAATGGAAGCTCATGGGGAAGGGAGGGATGGAACAGGTGAAAACTACTCTTTAAATATCTCAGTTGCCTTGGAAGTCCTATTGGGGTCACTGTAAATCGGTTCCAACTAGACAACACATAACAAGCTTTTGTGGACATCTCATTGTGAAAGCCGAACCCCACACTAAATATATATAAAGAGATGACTTTCTTTTTATGATTTCCACTTTTTTTATGGACAAAAACTTTGTGTTAAATAGCTCTCTGTATGTTATGTAGTCAATTTAGAACTGACTTATAACAATCTTAATAGGGCTTTTGAGATGAGATATTTAAGGAGTGGTTTTTATCAGTTTTACACCCTCCCCCCTCCCTGAAAGTTCCATGGCCAAGCAGGGATTTGAACCCAGGTCTCTTGAGTCCTATTCCATCATTCTGTCTACTACATGACACTGGGTATCCAAAATCAACAGATGAAGTCCCCTGCCCCCAGCTTAGTATGGCAATGCAGAGGGGGTGAAAACTTTGACCTCACTGCATACAATTTCCCACTGCCAATTTAGGATAATATTTCATGCTATTTGCTGAAGTGGATTTCAGTCCACAGCAGCTTATGTCTGACTAAATGCCAGTCTTTTAAGATCCATCAGAACTATTTGCTGTAGTTTTCCCATGCACCTGTCAAGAGAACCTATGCCTGTAACAAACCATTTTCTAAAATCACAGGACTTTTTAATTTGATCTTAAGTAACCGTTTGAAATGTCACCTGACATTAACAGCACCATGATAAGGATAATTTAATCCATAATGTTTTGCAGTTACTATATACCCATGTGCAAAAATGTTGCATCTATTCCATTTCTGGATTTCATTATAGCCTGTATCATAAAGCCACATGAGACTTGCCAGAAACAAGAGCTGGTGGCCTCCATTCCCTCCCACCCCCAAATGGATCTGTTTGTTCCTGGACATCAAGTGAGTTGGCAAGTAGCTAGTATTTCCTACATTTGGGGACATTCAAACAACATTTTTCTTGGCTTAGAGAAACTCGCTGAAATGGTTTGGAATTCCTCCTTGAAACTTGCCCTGGAATTCTTTTGGACTATGCTTTCACATGGATAATTCTATTGAAGGCCAACTATAAAAGTGTTAATAAGCTGAAAGTCTTTAAAGTGGGAGTGGTACAACAGGGAGGTTCATAATTCCTGGAAATGTCAAATGTGCGTATACACACTGCGATTAAATCAGGGCAGTCCATTCAACAATGACATGAAAATTTTAGAACTGTAAAATTGTTCTTTCCCATCAGGACTGTATTTAAGAGTTATGGGTTTACCTTTCCAGGTATCGCTCCTTGTTTTGCTAGCTGGCACTTGTTGATTAGCTAACTTCCAAGCCACACCCAGCTATGTTGTGTATGTTACTTCTCCTACACATGGTCAAAATCAAGTTACCTTCCGGGTTGCTTATGTCAGCACTATGTACACACCCAGTGAAGTACATGATCCTCCCAGACCTCTTTGTTTGGTAACTAGTGGTAGAAATGTAGACATCTATTAATAGTATGCAAATAGATATATGCTGACATTGCACCTCTGAGGACGTACAAGAGGAAGACATTCATAAGGAATGCTCCTTTCTGACTTTGTGGTTCTGCTTCTTGAAGGAAGGCAGAGTGGTGCTGGTGCTGATCATCCAACCAGCTTACTTCCTAGCCCAAAAGTTTTTGAGGAGGGGAGTTTGATATCAGGAGGAATTACTTTTAAGTGCTTCTCTTGTAAATTATATCATTGATGAATTAGGATTTTTTAAGAAGCAACATCAGTTTCTTTTAGTGAACACATTTCTTCCATCTGTTTCTGTACCCTGAGTATTTTTACATGACAGGCAAAAATTTATGAACTGATTTATTTTCTCCACTGCATCTCCATCCAAGGAAGAAATCAACCTGTTGCACGTGTTTTTCATGATAACCCATTTCCTACAAAAAATAAGTGGAAACTCTTTATTAGTGTAAGGTTATGGATTTCTGTTCAGCTGGATATCCCTCTCTTGCTTCTTTGGATTTTAAAACTGTTATTTACTTTTAAGAGTTAATACTGTATACTAGGTTTCTTTTAATACTGTAAGCCACCTTGGATCCTTTAGGAGAAAAGCAGCATATCTATATTTTAAATAAACAAATAAATATTGCTAGAATTATGTTTTAAAAGAGTGGCTCCTTTTTCCTGTAATGATTCTTTTTTAGTTTTTAAAATAAGTAGTAGTCATTCAAGCACAGCAACTTTGGTGTCACAAAGCCACACATGTTGTAGATCCACGTGTATTCTAGCAACCCCAACTGGCAGATGCTCTTCAGCATTTCCGGTAAGAATTATCCTCTACCCCATGCCATGAGAGAACACTGGGATCCTGTAGACCTTGGGAAAGTCTTTTAGACTTCAATGCCCATGAACCCCCACACATAAGGGCCAGTGCCCATGTTAACTGGAGGATTATAGGCACTGTAGTCTAAAAAAAAAACTTTTCCAAGCTCCTGTGTCTACAAAGCCTGTGTTCTGTAATTAGGCACAAGTCCTTTGAGAAACTTAAGAGATAAATGACTTACAATTCTCAATCTAGATAGGTTTCATTAGTGCCAGTTCTCATGTATTTTAGTAGCACTTTGTTCCTGATGTTTCCCCCTCTCATGTGTTGCAAAGCAGGTTTACTTACAATGAAACAAAAAACACTAAAAGAGGGAACAAAAACACAAATTTGTTGAAAGAGTAATAGAATGATTTTATTGGACAACAGGCATAGTTGTAAATACTCATGAACAGAGAGCATTTTTTAAATCTAAGAGTTAACAAAAACATAAAAGTGACAAATCTGCAGGTGAAGGTTCCCTTTTTGAAAAACTTTTCCCTATCTTCAAGGCAAGTCATCAAGAACATTTGCTTAACATAGAGCACCTAAGATAGGAAACAGCCAATTATATTTGACAGATGTCACAGTACAAGGGATACAAAATAATCCATTTGTTCTTCCTACTTTTTTTTTCTCTGAACACTATGCCAGTCGCTCCTTGGAGAACAGACGATGCAAGCTGCAACTTAAATTGGCCCAAACAGACAGAAACTATATTGGAGGTTTTTACCCCCACCACGTAGGGACATTTACACATCCTCTTGTATTCCAGTTGTCAGAGACAGAGTAGAATCTTACTGCACCAAGACCAAGAGCTCTGTTATAACAGGAGTACAACTTCTTTTCCTTAGGACAAATTAAAATTCTGTAACATACTAACCCAGTGTGGAAGTTATAGAAGAGCTTAGTTTCCCACCCCCCCACTTACAGTATTAGTAAACAGTTTTCATATCTAACAACAAGTTGATCATGTATATGCCTGACCACATAATCTTATGTTTGTCTACTCAAAAGTAAGCCCCACCAAGTTCAAAGAGACTTACATCTAGGTAAGACTATATAGGACTGCAGCTTTAATGGCACTTATCAAAGAAAGTGGGTGAAGTATTAATCATGTTTTCTTAAATATGATCTACCCTTTCTTCATTTCGTATTCAGAATAAAACATAAAAAATTATATACTTTATTACAAATGGAAAAAAACTCAAGGTTGCTAAAAAAATCTCTTATTTACAAACAATACTGGGCAGAACCCACACGAACATAAAAATAACTTATAAAGTCATGAAGTAGTTTTACTTGACATTAATCGGCTGTCATAAAATAAAAAAAGTATATGTACATACACAATTTGACTCAAAGGCAGGCAGCATAGTTCAGCTTCTGTTCCTAGCCTCCCACAAACTCCCTCCCCATTCTCTCTTTTTAAGGAGTACTAAGAGAAAGCAATCTGCAGTGTCTACTGCAGTTTAACCTTTAATACTGAATGATCTTTGAATGTTAGGTCCATGCAGGTCTTGGTCAATGTTAAAAAAAAAGAAAAGAAAGAAAAAAGAAAACCCAGGGCTTCCAACATGCCTCATCTGAGCAAGAACAGCACTTGGGAGAGCTGTATTACTTTCAGCTGGTATGCCACCACCTCAGACCGAAAGGCATACCAATCTCTCCATGCATGCACTGGAGGTGGTAGTGGTGGGGGAAGCCTTTTCCTCCTGCCGCCCCTCCCCAAGTGAGCTTTCCACCTCCCAGCTTCTTTTGCTCAGTTTCCTCCCTATCACAGAGTTACTTTTCAGTCTCTTCAAAAAGTTTGCAACTGCTGTGTGAGCATGAGCTGGCACCCACTGTTGACATGATTCATGACCTTCTGCTTCAGCTGTGCAACCTGTTCTCGCAGCATGTTGGCAGTGGATGCAAGTTCTGAGTTCTGGGCTTTCAAAGTTTTCACTTTTTCTTCCAACCTGGCAATCCGCTCCAACTTTCTTTTCCGGCACTTGGAGGCTGCGATTCGGTTTCTCATGCGCTTCCTCTCTGCCTTGATCCTCTCCTGGGATTCCATGTCAATAGGAGAGAGGGGAGGAGTCTCCCCAGGCATTTCTGGGACAGTCTGAGGCTCTTCCTTCAGAGCCTGAAGGCGTGGATGCTGCACTGGCATCTGGGGGTTCAGATGATGTTGTGGAGGGTAGCCCAGGTTGCTCGCATTATAGGTAGGTGCTGTACTGAGTGTGTTTGGGTTGAAATTGCTGAGGTTGGCATAGACTGGAGGCTCACTGTGCAAGCTGGCACTGAAGCCATTGTTTCCTGCCATGGAAGAGACAGGGGTCATGCCTGTGTTTGCTGGCTGGGCAGCAGAGGTAACACTTGGCATAGTGTTCTGATTGTGTAGCTCGGCAAGAGCCCTGACAAAGCCTTCAGCGAAGCCTTCTTGTTCATCAGTGACATTTTTAGGGCAGAGGAATTGGGTTGGGGTTGGTGTGGTAGTGATCAGTCCATTGCCAGACTGGATAATTAGCCTTTCAAGTTCAGGAGAAGCCAGTTTGAGGAGGCCCACATCTGGAGAGGTCAGGATATCAGCATTCTTGTTCCTCAGGTGTGGCTTGAGGCTGCTGGAGGGGTCAGACAAGTTGAGTGTCATGTTCTGTTTCAGAACCTTGGGATTGTTATATCCATAAGTACCACTTTCTGGCTGGACAAAGGTAGCACTCATGGAATCGTCGTAGAATGTAGGTTCCATCTTTGCAGTCATAGAATACAGTCCACAGGTTCTGTCCTCTTAGAGCCAAGAAACAAACTAAGGGGGAAAGAGAGCTGCTATTCCTCACCCCTTCAAAAAAGTTACACGAAAAGAGTCCGACCTTTATAGACAACTGCGATGTTCACAAGAACAGCAGCAGCCAACTCTTTCAACAATGAAAAAGCGGATCAATTCAAGTCTTGCCTTTTCGCCACAAGGCATGGGCTTCTCAGTCCCTCTCCTCAACTTTTCGGAGAAAAGGAGAGTTGGAGTCGACCCCGTGGAGAAGCTTTCAGCGGCGACGCTTCAGCAGGACCATCGGCTCCCAAGCCGCGAGGCGAAAAATAAAACAAAAAAAGAGGAGAAAAGCAATAATAAATAAGCCCGGCGAGGTCTTCAAGGCTCGGCCGAAAGGGACCCGGGCGCGAAGGCAGCGCGCACACCCCTCGAGCAGCTCGCCTCCCTCTCGCTCCGGGAAGGGGCTGGGCGCCCAGCGACTCCGGCTCCGGCCACCCCCACCACCCCTCGTGGGAGGGGTCCTGCGTGGCGCCCGAGCGCCGGCCGAGGCTCCAAGAGACACTTGTGCCGCGTCCGCTCCGCTCTCCTCGCTGGCCGGGGCGGCTGTCCAAGGGGAGCCGCTCTCACTCCAGCCCGGTCCGGCTCCTTTGGGTGGGAGAGAGAGAGAGAGGGCAAGAGTTCCCACAAACTCGTGGCGTCCCAAGTTTTTTCGCTCAGCCAAGGCGGGGCCGAGGCGACGCGCCGGAACTCCACAACTTCAGCGGCTTCGGGACGCCGAAGCGGGGACGCCGGCGGGCACTTGTGGCTGCTCCGGTGGGACGTCAACCTTCCCGCTCTGGGACCCGAAGCCCAGCCCAGCTCAGCCCGAGGCGACTCCGTTCACACAACCAGGGCGCGCGTCCTTGCTCTCTCGGAACCACGGGGTTTTTTTCCCCCAGTCGCTCTGTTGAGTCCCTGTTGGCGTCTGAAGCGGAAACCGGTTGCTACGGCCGCGGGTTCTGCTCGGTGCCGCTCGCCCAGGAACAGCGCTGCCGCTGTGGCTTTAAGCCGCCTTGAGACGCCCGTTCGCCTGCCGTCCCTTCTATCCCACTCTGAGCTCTTTCCCAGCGTGGAGCCCAACACTTATCAGCGAGCAGTAACCCACTAAAAATAGCCCATGATGTCACCCCGGCGCCTTCCTATTGGCTGGAGCCGCCCCTCCAGGGGGAGGAGGCGGGTGGCTGGCCCTGCCTGTTGCAAAGGCGCCCGTATCCATAGCCACCCCACCCCTAGAAGTTTTTCAGCCCCCTTTTCGCGGGGCATTATGGGATGAGGTAATGCCTGGGCTCCGTTGCAGGGCATTGTGGGCTGACGTATTGTTTTTGAATATCTGGTTACCCGCTTAAGAGCTTTGGCGGGGTTGGACGAGCCGGGCAGGGAGGGCCGACGGCGAAGGGCGGGGGGAAGGCTGTCTCGCCTGGGGAACATACCAAACGGTGAAAGGAGGAGGAGGAGGAGGAAGAGGAGGGATACGTAGAAGGAACTTTTATCCGCCCGGCTTCGCGAGGAGGGGAGGCAAATGCCAATTGCGGGAAGGAGACTCGTGGTTTGTTCCTGAAGGACGCCCGTGGATTGGGCTAATCGGGATTTCGATTCGCTCTAAGTAGCTTTCTGAGAAATCTCCCCCTCCCGCTCACTTGCTCGGCAATCGAGTCCTTAAGGTGGAATTTTTGAGTTGCTGTATCATGAGGGCCCATGGATCCCCCCCGGAGGGAGGGGGGGAAAGGGGTGTGATGGGCTGACTCTCACGTGACGGCCCGGCCTCCGCCTTCTCTTTCTTTCACTCCCCTCCTCCTCCTCCTCCTTCCCGCGCCAGGCCGGCCTGGTTGCTCTCGGCTTAAGAGGAGCTTCCAGGCAGGAAAAAGGAGGGGGCAGGGGCGGGGGAAGAGGCTCCTGGAGCAGCCCCGGAGGGGGGGGGGGCTGTGCCTTTTGCACTTGGAAGGAGGTCCCGTCAAGCATCGGAAGGACTTCCTTCCTACTTGAACACATAGGGACAAGGAGGGGGAATGCGTTGGAGTTCCGTGGGACATCTGTCCCGCGGAACTCCCTGGGACGTGATTTTAGATAAGCAATTCCTGCAGATGTGGGGGGGGGGCGGCGGCGGCGGTCTCTAAGTTAAACCACTCTTTCAATATTAGATGCTCCCCACTCCGCCCGGAGTTCCTCCACCCCGATGCTTTCCCCGGCAAACTTGACGTAGCTTCGGGGTTAAGAAATGCTGACCAGGGAGATGGCTCAGAAAGTGGGTTTTTTCTGCCTCATCGATTTCTCCGCTAGCTGGGCTTTATCCCTTTGTTGACCCCGTTGGAGCCCTGTAGACCCCTTCATGTAGGGCAGGGGAAGGTGGTTTTATGGCGCGTCACTGCCTTTTCCCGCATGTCTTTAGAATGGCTTTTTTAAAGTCGATTTCCCGCCCCTCCCCGCAACTTGCGCTTGCGTTCAAAAATCGTCACGATTTGGCTCGCTCCCGCCAATAACTTGTTAACGCTTTGCTTCGCACGAGTATCTCCGGCACGGGGATCGATGCCGCCTCCCCGTAGACACGTGTGATCCGAGAGTAGGAGAGTCGGGTTTCCACGGCTCGGGTGAAAAGGCGAGTTCTCTGGTGGGGCCGCCAGTAGCGTCGCTGAGCCGTGCTGGGTTTTGTGTTTTCTCTCGCAAGAGTCCGTTGGAGCCCCAGAGCCAAAGAAGGACGAGTTTATTCAAAACACATCCTAACGCGCTCCTAAGGCAGCGCTAAACGCCCTGGGGAGTAAGCGCCATTAAACAGACTGAGTTTTACCCGAGTGAAAGAAAGTCTTCAGGATTGTTGCTGGTCCATTTATGGGTACTTAGCGCGTGAGCTCCACCGGACTCCGGGGGAACTTTCTTTCGGGTAGAAGTGCATAGGACTCGCAGTATGACGAAACTTGTCATTTTACTGTTGCTTCTTGAGGGGAAAGATCTCTCCCGTCCAGTTTCCAAAAGTCTTAGGAAGAAAGCAGTTTTAAGACAGGGCAGCATGTTTAAAACAGTTGTACTTTTCGAAGTGGCAGCCATGCTAGTCTGTGCAAGCATATCAGACAAGAAACAAGCAAAACAAAAATGCCTAAAAACCTAACTGCTATATTTTAATGTGAGCTTTTGTGGATCAAGCCTCGCTCTTATGTCTGAGGAAGGGGGCTTGATGCACGAAAGCTCCTATTAAAATACACCAGTTAGTCTCTAAGGTGCCAAAATGTTTTTGCTTTGGTTTCTTGTCTGTTATGATGAGAATAGAAGGCCAAGCTCATCCAACAAGTGAAGGCCACTGGTCCCAGGCAGTGAATAGCCAAGTTTTTAATTTTCACGTTCAAATATATGGTATTGCCCCCTCCCCATACAGGAGAAGTAAACATGTTCAATTTTAGGTTAGAAAGAAATTTCACTACTCTTAAGAAGCCTGATTCCAAAAGGGAGTTTTGGTACCCCAGTTTTCATTTGAGGACACTATTAATATGCAGTACAATCCTATGCACTAAGTTCCTCTGTGTTCTTTTATTATTTATTTTATTGATAATAATGCAAAGTAATATGACAACTGAAGAGACAAAAATAAAAGAACATTCAACTAACATAAAAATTTAAAAAAAAGAACAAATTTAAATCAAAATACACAAAACAATCCATCCCATGCTTCCCACCACCTTCAGGACTAATTTGCTTATTTGTTTTTCTTTATATTTAATACATGCCCCTGTTTCTCTCCAGAAATATAATGGTTCTCATCCAGTGGTATAAACCTTTACCTTTCTCAAACACATGTACTAAAAATAAATTCCAGATATCTTTAAAATCATTTATACTCAAGTAAGTTTCTCTGTGTTCTGTGGGATTTACTCCCATGCCCCTTATACGCAGGACTGTCGAATGGCACCTAAAGAGCAAGAGCTCTGCGGTGGGAGGGGGAGGCATAATTGGTCACCCCAGTGGTTTCCAGTAGAGTTATGGGAAGCTCTGTGGACACGGCAAACAAACAGAGCCCTAAAGCCATTCTGGTGGGATTCTGGGAGTCATAGTCACATTGCTTTTTCTCCTGAGAGGCTTCTGGATTGAATGTATGTGGTCTCAGAATTGGTGAAAGTAATTTCCTTCCCATTGAAAATAAGGAGGGGAGTCGGGGAAATGAGAAAGAAACACTGGAAAATCTTTCCAGGGAAAGTCAGAGCTGTAGCTATCAGGGCCTGGGGTAGCTTTATAAAAGGTGGATTATCTGCCACTACATTGCCACGTAAGATTGATCTGCCACCAGCGAATTATCCATTGAAATGAGTAGGATTTACCTGTTATAAGTATGCAGATCATTGCATTGTCAATGATGTAATATCTGGTCCATCAAAAAAAAACTATGGTCCATGGGAACAAAAAGCAATTGGACAATACCCTTGTTAGAACCAACCAAAATGCTGCAAAAATGTACAGCAGCACTCTTTATCAGAGTAGATGACCCCAAAAGGTGTAATTATCCCCCCTTTTTTTGATCCTTCTTCTAAATGGGCCAAGGAGGACAATTATGTTTTATATAAAGAACAATCCATTATGAATGCCCCCTGCCCAAAAAGCTCAGGTGGGTACCTGTAATGAATAAAGGCCTCTTCCAGTATAAAATGGGATACATCCATAGAAGGAAAGTTGTTTATTAAATTAGTTTAGCTTGTGCTTCAGCATTCCTTCATTGCAGAAATTAAAATACTGGTCCACCATTCAAATGGATACAGTATATGTAATGTGGACTATGTTGGAATTCCCTCCCTTAAAGTGTTGGCAGATGAGCAAGGAGATAGAATGATGCGAATAAAGGAATGAATTTGTGCATAAAATTCTCATTAGCCTCCAACTACGATTTTAATTGTGTAATAAAAATAAATGTGGTGTGCCTTGATTTTCAATATGTCATCCTAGATTAATGTTTTTGTTTCCTTTAGAGTAGATGCCCATGTTTTAAAGGCATTATCAATTAAATTAATTCTGTAAAATTTTCTTTCTCGGACCAAGGGGTTGTGGAAATCACTGTGGCACAGAAATTAAAATAGATGCCTGGAAGTGTACTCAGTGTGGTGTAGTGACAGAGCCCTGGATTCGTATCCTCATTCAGTCTCCTGACTTGGGGTACTGGGTTTGAATCCTCATTCAGGCATGGAAACTCACTTGGTGGGGGAATGGAACTAGTTAAACCACTCTTTCAATATTACACTTACGTTGAAAGCCCTGCTAGGGTTGCTGTGAGTCAGTTCCAGCTTGATGGCACATAACACAAACCAAAAGTGTGTATTTGCCTTTACACAGCTGATTGACAGCAGGGAAAAACAGCAAGAAGTCTAAGTCCTGTTCAGGCATGAGCAAAACATATTGTTTAAACATGTGACGAAAAGGAAGGGGCAGTCTTGCCCCCTCCACCACCATTTTAATTGTGTAGAACTGACATGTCTGAAGAGGAGCTCCTACCTGTGAAACAGGAATGTGAACCGGAATATAGCAAAATCAGGGTTCTTGCTCCTGTTGAAATATTCTAATGGTAAAAATTCTCCTCAGACATATTGCTTCCATATCAGCAAAGCAGCAGTGGTGCAAAGTGGGGCTAGTCCACTCCTTTCATTATGTTGTTTTGCTCTTTTGTGATTGCAATGTTTGTTATTTTTAAAAATATATTTTATTGTTCTAATCATCCTGCACTCTATTCTGTGTATTCTGGACTGGAAAATGGCATATACCTGAAAATAATAAATATGTGTAAACAACATGCTTTTCAGCAGTTTGTTTTTAATATAAATTACAGCAAATACCTTGGCTGTATGGATCATGAAAAGCTATGAATTATTGTAAAAGAAATACATGTGCCAAAACATTTGATTCTTTTGACAAATAATTAATCAGAACTGTTAAAATATTTTCTATCCACAGAACAATATTTATATTTGCAAAGGTTAGAATTATTATTTTTCAGCAACTGAATCGATAGTGTGGTGGAGAGAAAAAAGATTCATAATGATCAGGAGTGCTTGTTGGTGTGATATGACCCTAGTGGGCTTTTTCATGATGTTGCTGTCTGGGGAAAGGCCTGCAAAGGCTCTTTGTTCAATTGTCCAGCTGTTCTTACCATGGGGAATCCTGACTGAGTTCAGCTTCATATGCATGTGAAGGTTTTACTGTGTCAGCTTATAATTACAACATGCCTATATAACCTTAGGTAGTTTTTGCAGTTATATGTTGCAATCTTTATTTGTCTTCCCCACCACCACTTCGTTCCACCCAAACTTTTTAAGCTAGTATTTTAAAAAAAGCAAGCGTGGAGCATTAAAGGTCTAGTTAGTTACTCTTACTGGTGGAAATAGTTGCTAATTCTTCTGTCTCATTAAAACACCATTGCCACTGATGTCTCTTGGCCTTGTCAGAGCTCGGAGAGCGCCATCCATCATTCATCTTCCATCCATTCTCTTTTGTGTGCACTTATGTAACAAGGAATTACAAGGATTTCCTCTTTCACAAATGTGATATTACCGGGTCACCTGTGAACAAAGCAGGCCAGGCAAGTTTTCCTGGGGAGTGGAGGCAAGATGTACTTTTCTAGCTATGGCAGATGGAACACCTACAGTACCTTTCCAGCTACTAATTACACTCCTACCTGCTCCTTATTTGGAAGCTTCATGGTCAGCCAAAAATACTTTTTGATCCTATACATCTGCATAGCTGCACCTGCTACTGTATGGTGGTAAAGGAGGGGGGAAATCATGCTGCTAAACCAATACCATTCACTAGAGCCTTGCATGCTTCTTTGCTCAAGCCAAAATAGCTGCTCTTGAAAGCTCAAGTGCTGTTCTTAACCTGTTGGTGAAGCATAGATCCCTGCCAAATGGACAATGCTTGCACCCATGGATCTAGTCTAACCTATGAAGATATGCTGTAACTATAAGAGCGAATTATTAACTGCTGGCTCCCACCTCTGAGCAAAAAGAACACTCCTAGACAGAGGATTTCTAGTGTCCACTGCTCCAGATGCCGACAGCTAGCACTGATCTTTCTGCCGAGGACTGGGAATGACTGAGCACCACAGACTATGGGAGGAAGGCCCTGTGCAGCAAGTCCTACCCTCAGGATTGGAACAGGTGAGCAGGGAGCCATGGTTGTGGACAAGCAGATGACTCGGATGCAAAAGTTGGATGGTGAAGTAGGCCTGAATTGCTCAGATAGGGTGTGACCCCTTGCCCCCATGTCTGAGGCAGATACAGTTCCCCTGTCTCTGGTGTTCCATCTTGGACTTGCATGATACCAGCTAGTTCTTGAATAAGCGCTTGATCCTTTGTTATTTGACTTTGTTACTCTGGAGCTTCTTACCTGCTTCAGCCTCAGGTGTCATTAAAAGAATGTCCATGGAGTACCCATCCAGGGTGCACTCCTTCATTTTATGAGGGAGGTGGACCCCAGCACTGGGTCTTCACTGTCATCAAAAGTGGATGCCAAGGCTGGGTCTTCTAGGAGTAGCCCTTTCCACCTGTGATCTGCCTGGCCTATTTCTAGTCTGTGCACTGAGGTTCTTTGCAGCCAAGCGTTTCCAAGTCTTCCTAGTCCCCCTGCTTCTCCCCTTGGTCCTCTGAGGAACAGCAGAACAGTGGACAGGGTTGCTCTGCACCCTGCGGGATGGATGGACATTCAGGAACCGAAAATTGTAAATTGGATTGCAAGCTTTCCCTTTCCCCCCTAAACTATAGGAACTAGTCTGGGTGGGAAGCTACTAGAGCTCACAAGAGTTCACCCTAGTTTTGATCCAGAGGTAGTAGCATTGTATAGTCTGGGAGCTACTGCATGAGCAACCTCTATGAAATACTGATTCAGGCCAAAAGAGTGGGACTCCTATATGTTTGTGTTGGAGGGGTGGATCCGAATAGTGAATTCATGTATATGCCATTAAATTAATATTTTATTCTAGGGGTTTTGAAAACTCTGCACGTGGAGCTGATTCTTCTGTGTTATGGACACCCAACCCAGTTGAGGATGATTATCTTGGATTTTGTCTGAATTTGAAATTAAAAGGGACACTTGAACGTTGCAGTTCTACAAGCAACATCTGCTGTTGCCAAGGCTTTGGGTGCACCAATTGTAGCATTTTGTTGTTGTTATAATTGCTCATTTTCTCTGTTATATAACCATGAGTAAGAAGAGACTCATTTTGTGAAATTGTCTTTGCAAGGTTCATTAATAGATACCTAAGTAAGCAAATAGCCCCGTAGAACTTAAAAGTGTTAATTGTCCAGTGGGATTGCTGGCCTGCTTGTGAGATTGAACCTGGGATATGTTCTGCATGCAAAAGAGGCAACCTGTCACTAAACTATGATCCCTGGCTGCCACAGTGTGTCCCTGAGAAAGATGTTTGCCCAGCTGAGGTTGTGGCTAGGTGGAACAGACAGTGCTTGCCTGCCTGCAGTGTGGCAGCAGGTTCTTGCTTAGGCTTAGGCTTTGCTCACTACTGGCTTGTGGCTAGGTGGACAAAGGGGAACCCATCTGGTTCTCCTCTTGAGTGCAGCAAGTGCCCTACTTTGTACATTATGATCCATGTGACTCAAATTCTTTTTAATATGGGCTGCCCCCCCAATTGCCCCCACACACCATGTGATCTCAACTCCTTTTATTTTAGGAAACACACCTCCAGTGAGCAGCTTTAAGCACTGTAATGAGCTCTCCAATGGTACCGGAATGACTCTTGGGATGCAAGTTCTTTCCTGCTGTTTTCTCACTCCTTGGTTGATCCTGCTGCCTTCTTTCTTCCCTCTTTGTGCTTCCACCTTCCTTCTAGGCATTGTTCTTTAGCTTATTATCTTGCTGCAGCAAAGCTCTAACAAAGACTGGATCTGGAGGGAGCAGTGCTAGAGATAAACCAGAGTAAAAACCGTACCTCAGGCTGTGCCGCTAGGCCATGCACAGGTCACATCTTATTGATCGGCTGCCGGGAAGCCGTGCAAAGCCTGCACTGCCAGCTCAGGGGCTTATTTTGCCTACTTCCCCTCCCCAGGCTTCAGCAAGTCACTGGCCCCTAGTTACGGGAGTTGTAAGCCAAAAATATACAAAAGGCCACAGTTGCCCACTCCTGCTCTAGTGTAACACCATGAATATCTGTGATGTTTGCCTGTGATTGCAGGTCCCATAAACAAAGCGTCTGGCAAATGGAAATGAAACTTAGAAAGCTGAAAATCCGGAAAATAAATGGGTCTATACACACTGAAACTGGCTTATTTCTTCCCGAAATACCAGGCAGTATTTTCTTTGGGAAGTACTGGAGATCTCAGCTCTACACTTAGCTGATCACCTGAGTTAATTCTGGTAATTATGCAAAATGGGCTTATTGGAAGTACATCTTACAGATGTAAAGGTCAAGAACTTATGGCCTGCTGCCATAGAACTCAACACTTTGGAAAGCATCGTAAAAACTTAAATTATTAATCAGCTATTACTTTGGGTCCATTTTTGCTGATCTAAAGTAAATATTCTTTTTATTGAAATGGAACATTAATTCAGCCTTTTCCAGGCAGTATCCATTTACATGCCCAAGTAAGCCTATGAGTTGGCAGCTCTGTATGCCTTGTAGAGGACATGCAGAGATACTTTGGACCAATGATAATGAAGATGATTAATCAATATAGTCATAACTGAAGCTTTGGCACTGTCTGAATTATTAAATGGGGAAGATGTTACTTTTTGTTCATGTACATCACATTCAGAATTTAGCAATGTTACTTTCTGGACTGCATCCCGCAGATTCCTATAGCTAGCTGGGACGGTGATTATGCTGGCTGGGGGATTCTGAGAATTGTAGTCCGAACAAATTGCTTTTTCAAGTTTTGATCATACCTAGATTTGAGCCTTAGAGGGGAATGCCAGTTCTGCTTCCTCTGTCATCTCATTAAGCTACCAGGTCCAAACAGGAGACTCTTCCTGCTGATATATAGGTTTTACACAGAGCAAGAGCACTGATTTTTCAGCAGTTTTCTTTAGAGGTAGAGCCTGCACGTAATCAGGCGCTGCTCCTCTTCAGAACCAGTACTGTGACCATGAAGAACTGACAACAAACAGGACTGAGGCTAGGTGCTGAATGAGTTCACAGGGCCTGCTTGAATGTCTGAATAGGTGGGTTTATATTATTACAGAGCATCCATTTGAAACTGACCAGAGCATCCATTTGAAACTGACCAGAGTAAGAGCCCTCAAGAGCAACAAAGAGATTTAAAAAATCCTGGGGAGGATGATACTTCAGGCACAAGCAGCAGAGGACTCTCAACTTAACCTTGCACAGGAAAATTGTGAACAGAGCAAAAATGCTTCTGTTTTGAAGCCCACGGGGAAGGGCAGACAGATAATATCATAAAATCAAAATTCTCTGTAATGCAGTGTAATAATGTAACATAACAATAACTGAATCTCACAGTGCAGGAACAGTCAAGGAAAAAAAAAATCCCACAATTGCTATCAGGGTTTGTATCTGCAAAACAAAGTCCCTCACAGCTTTCACTGTTTGCTATTCCATTTTTAAGGCACAGATAATGTAAGTTGCAGTTAGAGTAGGCCCATTAGAATAAATGAAATTAGTGAAGAAGTTGACTCATTAAATCCCCATTGATTCAGTGGGCCTACTCTATTGCAATTTACCGTGTTAAGCAAAATAATTTTGGCCAGTGTTTGCTTGCAAAGCAGTAGGTAAGATATTGTTTAGGTGCTGATGAATCCTGCAGAGAATAAAATCAGTTCCTGTGCTGATCTAAGGAATTGTGCACAGGGTCTCTCAGGAAGAAGCTATGGGCATTTTGCTGACCAGGAAATCCTGGGGGAGTGAAAATAAAAGGCAGAAAAACCCATAGAAAGCTGTGGTACCAAAAGGCATCTAGATTCACAGCCCTAAAATGGAATGTCAGTCTAGGACTCAGGAGGCCTGAGTTTCAATTCCTGCTCCGCCACGGAAACTCACTGGGCAGTGTCAATTGTAAACCCCTTCTTGAACATCTCACAGATTTTGAAAACCCTATTAGAGTTGCCACAGTTTAGAACTGACTTGATGTCTCAATCGGTACCAACATTGGCATCATTTTCGTGCCAAATCAAGATGTGCTTATTTATTGAAGCCTTTGGGGCTGAGGATCATGGCCTGCATAGGTTTTAGTGCAACAGTTTTAATGTTTGTATGTTTTAATTTTGTGCTGTTTGATTTAAATTGTTTGAAATATCTTATATTTTAACATTATTTTATACAGTTTTGTAACCTGACCTGAGATCCTGTGGTATAGACTGGGCTATGAATGAATGAATGTGCGGTGCAATGAAATTAAATAACAACAGTCTCTGGTAATTATTAGTACCACCATGATGCCTAAAGCTCTCTAAATAACAAAACAACATTCTTAGGTCTCCTTTTTAAAGGCTTTAAAAAGCTGTTTAGCTACATTTTAGAAATAACTTTTACAATGCACAGGGAACTACTACTTTTTTTTTAAAAAAAATTTAAACTAGGGATAAGGTAAGGAGTACAAAACGTAGAGGGGGATATGGGGGGGGGAAGGAGAACACAAAATGTACTGTCATCCAATCTGTTTGTTCATGTTGCGATATCAAGTCGACTTTTCACCTTTCTACAATTTGATTGCCCTCCAGGTTTCAACTTACAGTTACATCTTAGTTTAATTCTATGTTATTCAAGCACTATCTGGTGACTCAAGCCATTTATATAATAAATCCCATCGTTCAGTTGCCTTTTGTATTGGACAGTCTTTCAACACTTCTGATAGAATATCCATTTCTGCCGCTTCCTATATCTTCTCAATAAGTTCCTCTTGTTTTGGTATCTCCAATTTCTTCCAGTTCTTAGCATAAAGAATTCTGGCTGCAGTGACTATATATATAACTAGGTAGTTCTTTGTCTTATCTATATTATCTGGTATAATGCTCAGTAAAAACAATTCTGGGGTTAGTGGAACATTACAAAGCAGTGTTTTTTGTAACAGAGTATGTACTCCTATCCAATACTGTTTCGCTACTCTACAAGTCCACCACATATAGTAAAATTGTGCTTCACACTTCCAACAAACATTTGACACCTCTGTATAAATCTTTGACAATTTTTCCGGAGTCATATGCCACCTATAAAACATATATGTTCTCCTTGAAATTTACCGATTTTGTGAGCTTTATGTTATTTTTCCATATTTGCAACCATTGATCAATATCAATATTATGTCCTATATTTTGTGCCCACCTAATCATACATTCTTTTACCATCTCATCTTACATTTTAGTTTCAAGCAAATAATCATACATTTTCTTAATTACTTTATCATTTGAGCCCACCAGAAGTTTATCGAATATCGTTTGTTCTGTGTAAAAGCCCTCTATTTTATCTTTTCTATACCGAGATTCCACTTGTGGTCTTGTGGAATCACAGGGAACTTCTTTTGACCAGCAGTTTTAAGAAAGGATTTGTGACATATGGTGAGCCTGAGGCAGTCCTCCACATTGAATGAATGTTAGGCTGCTGGTGTGTCAAACTCAAATTTAGTGCAAATATGGCAATTTGAACGATAATTTATAAACTACTTGAGTCAGAATCTAAAATGTATGTTGGTTCAGATTGGTATAGACAGAAGGTTGCAGAAACTCATACATGTTGATTCATGAATGAAAAAGAGAATGTGGGGACATTTAAATGTGGTCTGGATATCAACTTTTCAAATGCCAGGCTGAGATCCAAAGTGGAGTTAGGAAAAGAGTCCCATCCTTGGAATTTGCTTTATTTTGCTTCGTTGTTAAGGGCAGCCATCACATTCAGACCCTGCTTGCCGCTTCCCTGCAGAGTAGGGAAGTAAAAGCATACTGTACTGTAATCCTCCAAAAAAGCATATTTCTGTAGTATGCTTCCTTCATAATGACAAATTATTGCATCAGCTGTTGTTGCTTTTTTTACTTTTTTGATTGAAAGTTTTAGGTTTATCTTGTTGGCGAATAAACACAGTTCCTTTGGCCAAAAAAAAAAAAAATCCTTTCTGTTTCAAATTGGAGCCCAGAAAGATTGCAGGATGCCTTGTACAAAAACAAAACAACCCTCCCTCCCCACACACAGAATTTGGCATCCTGTCCAAGGATGCCATCTCATACTGTTGCGGCAGCTGTCAGAGCAATAGGATTCTTGACAATCAGGAAGGAAGAACAGAGCGTAGCCAAAAACAGAGAAGGAAGCAAATCTCTGTGAGATCAGCAAATACAATTGTAGCTTGCAGCCTGAGGAAGTCCTAGTAGAACTGACACTCTGAACCTTTTGACTCCAGCGAATTCAGGAAGTGGCCTTATACCAGAAGCAGACCATTGATTTATCTAGCTCAGTGCTATCTACACGATGTGTGGGTAGACCTCAGGCTTTCAGGAGTTACTTCACTTTCTGCTAGAACCCTCATTCTTGTAGAGCGAAAGGATTCTTGAATTTTCAAACACACATAAGAATAGAGATCATAATGTATTTGCATAAATATCCATTCCAGGACGGCTTGAGTTCAGCAGCACAATGTATTGATGTTATTACTACTTTGTCAATCACAGACAGATCTATCAGCAGATCAGTTCTGCCTTCTGTCCACTCTTATCTGCACTGACTGACAGAATATCTTCCGTTGTAGGTAGGGGAAACTGGTCATCCTACCAAGATACCAGGAACTGAACCTGGGCCCTTCTGCATGCTGTTATTTATATCCGGTTGGGGAAAATGTATGGCCCTCCAAATTCTTTTGGACTATAGTCCTCATCAGCCTTCAGATTTGCCTGTGCCTGCTTGGGCTGATATATTCTGTATATTGTCTCCCTGCTTATTTAATTTATATGCAGAATACATCATGCGAAAGGCTGGACTGGATGAATCCCAAGCCAGAATTAAGATTGCTGGAAGAAATATCAATAACCTCAGATATGCAGATGATACCACTCTGATGGCAGAAAGTGAGGAGGAATTAAAGAACCTCGTAATGAGGGTGAAAGAGGAGAGCGCAAAAAATGGTCTGAAGCTCAACATCAAAAAAACTAAGATCATGGCCACTGGTCCCATCACCTCCTGGCAAATAGAAGGGGAAGATATGGAGGCAGTGACAGATTTTACCTTCTTGGGCTCCATGATCACTGCAGATGGTGACAGCAGTCACGAAATTAAAAGACGCCTGCTTCTTGGGAGGAAAGCAATGACAAACCTAGACAACATCTTAAAAAGCAGAGACATCACCTTGCCGACAAAGGTCCACATAGTCAAAGCTATGGTTTTTCCAGTAGCGATGTATGGAAGTGAGAGCTGGACCATAAAGAAGGCTGACCGCTGAAGAATTGATGCTTTTGAATTGTGGTGCTGGAGGAGACTCTTGAGAGTCCCCTGGACTGCAAAGAGAACAAACCTATCCATTTTGAAAGAAATCAACCCTGAGTGCTCACTGGAAGGACAGATCCTGAAGCTGAGGCTCCAATACTTTGGCCATCTCATGAGAAAAGAAGACTCCCTGGAAAAGACCCTGATGTTGGGAAAGTGTGAGGGCAAGAGGAGAAGGGGACGACAGAGGACGAGATGGTTGGACACTGTCACCGAAGCTACCAACATGAATTTGACCCAACTCCCGGAGGCAGTGGAAGACAGGAGGGCCTGGCGTGCTCTGGTCCATGGGGTCACGAAGAGTCGGACACAACTTAACGACTAAACAACAACAAGCTTGGGCTGATGGGAGTTGCATTTCAACAGCATCTGGAGGGCCACACATTCCCTGGTCTTGGTTTATATAATTTTACTATTTTCAGTATAGACCATTCTGATCTCTTCAGAGTTTGGAAATATCCCTTCTTTTGGTTACAGTACCCAGAATCTCTAATCTTCAGGAAGATTCTGGGAGTCATTATCCAAAAAAGTAATATTTCCAAACTCTGGAAACCCTTGCAGTAGAAGAGTGTAGGTACAAATGATGTTAATGCTGTGCCACTGAAGGTATATGATTTAAATCCAGATACAGTACATTATTTTCAGAGCCACTATTTAGTGAGGATTGAAATGCAGTGAGGCAAACACACAATAGGTTTATCAGCCCTGCTTGCAGCTGGTTTGCTCAATAGGTTTGCACATACTGCCCTGGTTGACCTCGGAGATCTTGATTACACCTTCCCTGCCTTAAATGTCTACAGAAGCACATAAAGGTGCATACATTCCCTGAGGTGCACATCCAAGATTACTTAGTAGATTATAGCTATCTCCTAAAGCCATTAAGTGTCCTGTCTTACACTCTGTAGCAAAAGAATGATAAAAATGTGGAAGTTTCTCTTCACCCTTTAAAAGTACAGTTATCAGTAAAATGGGGATTTTAATAAGAAGTAATGTGGAGTAGTGGATAGAGTCATGGACTAGGACTCAGGAGGCCTGGGATTGAATTCCCACTCTGCCATGGAAATTCACTAGGGATGTGGAACTGGTAAAACCATTTCTTAAACATCTCACTTACTTTGAAAGCCCTAATAGGGCACTGTAAGGCACATAACAACAATAATGCCCATTGTTATAACCTAAAGGCTGTAGTGATTCCTGCCAAACAGCTGTTTATTATGGATCTGTGGCTCCAATGGCTGGCCCCAATGGTAAAGATTGCTGATTGTCATTATGTTGATCTTTTTGTGGCATATGTGAAAAGTTTGTACAATGTGCAATCCATTCTATTCTGACTATTGTGACTGACCCAAAGTCACCCAGAGAAGATCATGGCTGAGTAGGGATTTGAACTCGAGTCTCCCGAGTCCTGGTAAAACACTCAGCATTACAGCACACTGGCTTTCAATGGGCAAAATCCTGTTGGCATAACGTTTTCCAGTGCCCAATCCCAGTTATGCCAGTATAAAGTTCTGCAACAGGATATTGCCCTATGTGTCACTTTTGTAACATATAGTTCTCCCAGCTTACTTCAGTCAAATTAATGCCAAAATCTTATCCTGTAATTCATTTTAGTACATTTTAAGGACTGGGAGAAAACATTCTGAGAAATGAATTGTGTACAACACTCAGAGATCCAGCTTATCATTTGCAAAGTGCCACTGTCGGTTCTTTAATTCTAGACTGGCCTAAACTACGTAAGCCCACAAAGAAGAGGTAATACATCTGTGGGGAAACACATAATAACAGGGTTTTATCTTTGCTCCATTTTGAGGTGTGTTCAGGTCATGTCCTTAACTTCCCTTTACTGGATTTCTTGCATTAAGTACAAGGGGAGTGGATAGTATTTGAACAGCAAATCAAGCATAAATGTGTAGATTTATCATCATCATCTGGTGTTTCAAGTTCGCACCCTAAGGCAAAAGTTATCACAAGGTCAGTACAGCAGAATAATCAGTAACACAGAAGGGAGATTCTGAGAGTTGTAGTCCAGAAGTTACTTGTCCAAGCTCTTTACAAAGGCTACGTAGTGAACACAGGAACCTGCCTTACACCAGACAAGCCTATTTATACATCCAGTCCAGTTTGGTCTGCTTTAAAAGGTGGTGAATCTTAAGGAGCTCAAGCTAACGTCATTCTGTTACCTACTGCTATGTTTTCAACAGGAAATGCCAAGGATTCTGGGCCTTCTGCTTGTCTTCTCAGCCAAGCTACAGTTTGAACTCTCAGAGCTGGTGCCAAGCTAGAAAGGATGGTTTTCATGAACACCTTTTCTGTCTATAAGAAGTATCTTTCTTCTGGAGTTTTGTGTTTGTTTTTTTAAGGAATGCCAGACAGAATGAACATCTTAAGTAATGTTCGAAATCAGAATTCAGGAAGCAGAGTAGTTTAGTGTATGAGTACTTACTGCACATCCAGAAGCTCCTAGACAGCACTTCTGGCATATCTAGTTTTTAACGATCAGGTAACAGCTCAGCCTGGAAAGCTTCAGTGTAGGTCAAACTGGGTTTGATGGACAAATTTTCTTGTTTCAAGGCAGTTTCCTATGCTCCTAGAATTCTGATAAACCCAATTCTGAACAAGTTCCATGTGTATAACAGTGCAACTAAGGGTGTAATCAGATGGTGATATAGAGATCATGTTGGATCATAGCAGACAGGGTCACTTCACTAGGTGCAATCATTAAAGAAACCCTTCTGTCCAAATGCAGTCTTGTCCGTATCGCTCCAGCTTACTCCAAAAGAATAGCCTTGCCACTGGATCAAAAAGTCCAGACTGGGCACGGAATAGGGCCAGACTGGTTCATGATTGTCTGTGCATAATCTAGTCTCTAGCAAACAGATCGAACCAGACCATTTGTAATAACACAAAACTAATTGTTCATAGAGATGATGCAGCAGAGAGGGAACTGGGGCAGGGGAGGAGGCAGCAGTGCTGTAGGCACTCCAAAGAACCGTTAAATCACCATCTGATGGCACCCTTCTGTTGTTCTTTGGGATCAATTTGGCTGTCATCAGCTCTTCACCACTCATGTACCCCCGCTCGTGCTTTTTATTGTAGAAACTGTATTTATTTCTTAAAATCAGCTTAGTGTTATTACAAACTCCCAGTTGTTCGGATGAAAAGCCTTTATCCAGATTTGGCTTCTTGGCAAATCAGTTTATCTAGTTTTGAAATGAAATCCTGGAAAATCGAAATAGGCCCTTAGAAGAATGATCCACACTGAATTTTGGAGTGGCACATGATGTCATGATCGACAATGTACTGTCTTCTCCCACACACAAAGGAGTAGTAAGTACATATATATTATTCATTCCTGTCAGGTTCATTTCAAAAACAAAGGAGTGGGAGGAGAGAAGGATGCAAAGTTCCTTCACCTTAGTAGGAAATTGACTAGTCATAGGTGCAGTTTCACCACTAGATTGATGGGCCCTAGTAATGAGAGTTGTTGGGGGGCTGGGTATAGAAAATCACCTCCTCCCCTCCCCACCCCCAGTTCCCTCTCTGCTGCATCATTTCTATGAACAATCAGGACTGTACCCATTGTCAATGGAGTAGTAAGGTGCAGGAACCCTTCCTTCACTGAAAGATCTATCAGTAATACAAACCCGGGGATCATCCAGTTCTCCCACCCACCCCCTCCACGCAAATTGCTGTGTCATCAGGCACATTGTCATCATCACATTATTTCTCCTTGTACCTTCCTATGCTTTTTCCGTTGTTTCTTTGGCATCTTGGCTAAGAGGAACAGCGTTTCGCAAATCTGTCACTGTGTGTCAGGCAAACAAAAGCCAGGCAAACAAAAGCCCTTCTCACGACTTCAGTGCTATGTCAATAGAAAGGCGTGTTTCACCTTGCATGAATAGGGTACCAAAGATGGTAGGTAAAAGAGAGGGGGAAGGGAAACAAGACTCCCCTCCAAAGAGGAGGGTGTGGGAGTAAGTGTGCCAAGATGAACAGCGTTCTGTTCTCCTCAGCAGCGATTGCAACAGAATTGCAACAGCCTAGCCTAGATGAGCTGTTGCACGTAGCAGGAACGCATCTCCACATCTCTCTTTATGAGGGGACACATGAGGCAAGGATTCGCACAATGCCTTCCCTTCCTGACTTCTGATAACAACCTGGCCCCTTTTCACTGACATAATTCTTTCCCCTGCCCACTGTACTCCTAAGGCTTTGTGGAGTTGCCTCAGAATTGAGACACAAGGCAATCTAGGTGAGTAGTGTTGTGACAAGCAACCCTAAAAGTGCTTATCATTTTCTGTGTTTCCTGCCTCTGGCTAGGCATGATAAAGCTCAGCACTGGCTAGAATGTCCACTTTGACACTTTCTGTTCCACAGCAGCAGCAAATCACTGCTGATAAAGGCTGTTTTGGTGATTTTGAACTGAATGCAAATTATATACAATGCGACAATGTCTCCTGCAGCCTGAAATCACCAAAGGAAGCCTTTAATCAGTGGCCATTTGCCACTGCTAATGATGTTATTTCCATTGTGCATGTGGAACCGCACAACAGGATTTCAGCCATAACTTTTCTTTAAGCGGCTCCTATTCCCTTGTCAGATAACTGCTTTGTAGAGTGTTTGTACAGATAATCAGTATTGCTTTTCCTAGCAGTTTCCTGGGATTCAGACAGAAAGAGCAAATTACTTTCCCATAAGTCTCTTGGTGTATACTTTTTAATGAAGGACAGAAAGAGATTTATGATGAATTTGAGACATGAGGAAAGAAGTGTAGGGGAAAGTCTCAGGCGTTGGCCTGGTAACACTAATCAATATTCCAGAGTAGGATTCTACGAGTTGGGTTAATCATTGAAGATGGAGCTGAAGAGTCCTTCCTTTCACTTTGGCTTGCTACCCAATTAACGGGTGACTTACCCCTGAATTTTATGGGGGAAATGTCCCACACACCCTGATCATGAGCCACCCTAACCTAGCAGCCTGATTTCCATGTGAGGATCTTTAGCCAGGCTAGTAATTCCACTACCAAAAGAGAAAAACACATTCTTATATTAAATTGGATTTTCGCTATATTTTCATTACTTGTTAAATCAACATGCTGTTCTCCTCTTCCGTTCAACTACAGTTGGTAAAAAATAAAATAGTTAACAGAACAATTCTATTCTCTTATCTTTTCCCTTTCACCTCAGTACTGCCTTCTACTATCTGCACTGGATTACTTCTATCACTTATGGGCCAAAGTACAGATGATACAAGTCACTAGAAATTCCTTCCTTCCTTCCTTCCTTCCTTCCTTCCTTCCTTCCTTCCTTCCTTCCTTCCTTCCTTCCTTCCTTCCTTCCTTCCTTCCTTCCTTCCTTCCTTCCTTCCTTCCTTCCGTGAATTTTTAAAGAAATTGAGTTGTCTTTTTTCCCTTGTCTTGCCCTTCTTCTACCAGTTCTGTGTCATACACTTCACCTTTCAGACTATAGAGTATATCTACACTACACAGTTCATACCAGTCTGATACTGCTTTAATTGCTATTGTTCCCTCCTATGGAATCCTGCAATTTGTAGCTTGGGGAGGTACTTGCAATTCTTTGCAGGAGAGCTTTAAGCACACTCTCCTGAAGTACATGACAACTCTCTGTGCTAAAAGTTCCCTAGCTGAGAATTCTAAATACCAGGTCAAATGACCAATGCCAGGATTTCTCAGGATCGATCTGAGACTTGGCAAGTTCACCTTATTCCTATGTTCCCTTTCTCTTCCTTCTCACAGTAAAAAGGCAGGCACAAATTCCAGTTTTCTTTTCTCTGTTTTAAAAAATATTATGGAGGCTGAATTGTAACCAACAAAGTCAAAAGGAATATAATGATTCCATGATTAGAATTATGACCTTAAGAAAAATTCTGTGGTTTCTTCTCTATTTTTAGGACCTTGTCTTTGTCATGCTTCCCCTGGAGAAGGCATCCAATGAGGATGAACCCAAGCCCCTGGATGTGATGGCAACTCTGTGAGCCTTGCAGATCTTGGATGTTAGACCTCCCTTCTTAGTCTATGAGGCAAATATGGATGAAAACAAGGGTTGGGTTTGAGACTTACAGAGGCATTGCCCACCCTAAAGAAGTTGTCCTTGGGAACAGCAGCTTCCTGGGGTGCAAGGGTGGAGTGGCCTGAAAGTAGATTTCTTCCCATAGGGAGACCTAAAGCTGAAGAGCTTTACAACTGACCCTTAGATTAGGGTCTCAGGTGGCAACAGTAGCTGCTGAGCTTCAGTCCTGATCAAATGTAGTGCAGAGAACACCTGTAAAAATCCGGCTCAGACTTTTGTCAACCAAACTTTGCATACCTGCTGTGACAACTCTGCTGTGTAGAACTTTGGACTGGGATTTGTCAAGGGATTATCCTTGTGGTATTATTGCTTTGCCCTGCCAACTTGCAGACTCTTCTGACCTTGGCTGTGGATCTCCCTGCTTGTGCGAACTTTCCTACTGAGAGGACTTGGCTGTTGACTTTACTCCATTCCCGACTTTGCTGTGGATTTCCTTTTTTCTTAAGGACAAAGAAAGACTAACCCTTTTGATCTGGGGTAGATATACTATCATTGGACTTCACCTATCAGCAATAGAACAATTAAGAATTTTACCACCGTCTGAATTCTCAGAGTTCAGTATTTCAGTTGTGAAGAAAATCCTGATTATCCCAATCCATTTGGATGTAGATGGTAACCCCACTCTGCAGGCTCTAGAGTATAGGAACTACAATATAATTACAGCCTCAGTATGTAATGGAGATATTATAGTTAAAAACCTTTCTGCCACACTTGAATCTCCTTTAGTGAAATTGCTACCATCACCCTAAAACCACACTGAAAATCCTACATGTTGTAAGCAGAACAACTGATGTGCCACATAAATTTTAATTCCTATTATGTCTTATTCCCACCTGGAGGGAAGTTCTCCACAAGAAAATTACAAGTGGTCATGGGTGGCAATCCTGTACATGGGTACATATGAACCCTTTGTATACATTGGACTGAAATCTGTGTCTTGTTATGGGTTTCCTCACAGGAATCAGATGATGTGTGGATCTGTACCTGTCACATATGCCTTTGGTAATGTCCAATGGTTGTATCTAGTCCAGAAAAGTGCTACATGGTCTGACAGAGTATTTTAAAGACCTTGCATACTCCCCAGGAGTAAAAACACAGCTCCGACACAATAACTTATTTCACTGTGATTCATAATAATCAGCAACTCTTGTTTGACATGGGTGAGCGTTGTCCATGGGGAAGCAGCTTGTGGCAATGACTCAGTTCATGTGTTCCAAGTGGAGCAGCCCAATGGGCACCCAGCAATGTTGAGAATCATTTCAGTCAGTGAAAACATCAAAGATTTCAGTGCCCACACCTCAAGGAACTCTGTACAAAGGAAAAAGAGACACAAAACAATGGAATTCAGCATGTGTTCCAATTTCACATTCTTCTGTATGAAGCTGAAAGTGCTAGGCCATGCTGTAGCTTATCATCTCAAGGGTTGTGTACTTAAGATAATACAGTCATCCCCTGGGGAGGCCTTTGGTTTCATTGGGCAAAGATAAGATGCATATTTGTCTCATATTTATGACTGTGCTTTCTGCCTTAGAAATGGTTTAAATTTAGAGCATTTACCTTGATAACTTTACCTTCATGATCTTTACCTGTACATTCTGTTCTATTTTTGATAGATATGTGAAAAGACAAAGCTTCAGATATCGTATACACTCTTTGTAGAGTTATAACGTTTTCTCCTGATTTCCTCAACAAGATTTTTGTGAACGCATGAAGTCAAGCACTAAATCCCAACAGAAGGAAATGTCCACAACTTGTATCATATCTATCTAATGTAAATGACTATAATCTGCAATGCCAAAAATGCAGTCTTCATTTTCAAAGACAGTGTAACTTTGAGTGCTTCTTCTAGAACTCTTGTCTTCTGAAATATCCGAGGGTCATTGATGACAGAAAGCTGTTATAGAGTAAGAATGGGTCTGATTCAATGTAGCAGCAGTGTTTATGTTCATAAGAGCTTGCTTCATTCTAGAACATCATAATAGCAGTTTTAAGGATTCACACTGAAGTTAAGTCGTTCATACTGCTGTAAAAAGAACAGAGCCTCTGGAGGGGAAAAGAAGACAATTCTGCTTGAAATTATGGCCTAGACACAATGACACCTTAACAACACAGTTACATCTGACTCAGAAGTCAGTGATTCAATATGATCTTGGTTGTTCCAATGAAGGGTATTAGGACTATTGAATTCTTCGAACATGCATGTCCCAAGGGCAGGCAGCTGTAGGAGTATAGGCGGTTGCACCTTCCATTCTTCTATATCAGTATACCATCTAAATTCCTCAACCTAGGTGAGTGTCTGTCTGTAGAAAGAGGTAGTCACCTCAGGAGCACTGTTGAAGTTGGGTGCCTCGGAGTCTGCCCTTTGTCCCTTAAGTTGGCCATTGGCCAGAGTGATAACTAACATTTTTTTTGTCAGAAATGACTGGGTGCAACTCATCTCACACTTGAGAAGATGCATGTCCTTGCCTGGAGAAGAGTAGAAAGAGAAGGGGCCTCCTCAGGTTTCCGAGACTGTCCTCTACCTGCTTTGACCTATGCTGGCCATCTTTCAACTTTAGAATGCAAATCTAATGGTTGCTGGTGTTATTTCCTTCCATCTCATACTGGAGCCTCATGGTGTAGTGGTTAAACTGCTGTACCGCAGCCAAAACTGTGCTCACAACCCGGGGTTCAATCCCAGGTAGCCAGCTCAGGGTTGACTCAGCCTTCTATCCTTCTGTGGTTGGTAAAATGAGTACCCATCTATGAATACCCATCTAGCTGGGGCGGGGACGGGGGCAATGTGTAGCCTGCATAATTAACTTGTAAATCACCCAGAGAGTGCTTTAAGCGCTATGGGACGATATATAAGCAGCATGCTTTGGTTTTTTGCTCTGTCTTGTCCCTACCAGAAGGAGACATCTTGTCTTTGTTCTCTAGAGATGAAAGATCCAGCCAGGAAAGTCATATTCTGTGCATGAAAACAAGGAAGACACCATTTTGTCATTTCCCTGAGGCAGCAAAACAGAAGAGACCTGCAAGTGCATTACTTTCTGAAGCTAAATTCCCAAAGATATCTTAAAAAAACCATTCCACACAAATGAGAGGAGGCTGATTTTTTTTTTTTAATGTGGTTGTTTATGAAATGAAGGCTCCTCTGTCATTTCCAGGTATGCCACAGCAAAACAGCAGCAGAAGATTCTGGCAAGAC
Organism: Intellagama lesueurii; assembly: GCA_037013535.1. Classification (NCBI taxonomy): domain Eukaryota; kingdom Metazoa; phylum Chordata; class Lepidosauria; order Squamata; family Agamidae; genus Intellagama; species Intellagama lesueurii. The sequence goes on along the minus strand of JBAJHW010000004.1, from coordinate 170,397,352 downwards.
ATGCAACATCCGTCACCCACAGATTGGATTCCTTCCCAGGCCAGCCTGCCACCTCCTGGTGTTGGTATGAGGGGAATCAAATGCATATTTTGTTGTTGTCAATGTAACTTCTGGTGCCAAGAAACATTTAGAAAAAAAACTGGTATTGAAGAAGATGTGTCAGCATTTTGTGCAGAGACCAAGAAAACATTTCTTTGCATATTCTCTCTTTTCAGACCGTAGTATCAGAATATAAGACAACAAAAGGTGCAACGTTCCCTAGAAATGACATTACCCACAGTTTGTGCAGAAGCCATGGTTTAGCCAATTCCTCAGCAAGTCAAGGGGAAAAAAAAGTTCATGTTTACCACAAATATAACAATGGCAATTCTGAGCTTGGTCTTCATGGGCAGAAATACTTCATGCCCACATATGGAAAATTGCTTCGGGACATCATCTGTTGGGGGAAAGTAATAGCAGGATAGGGTGGTGCTGTAAACAAGAGGCAGGTGTAGGTGGCAGCCTGCTTCATTCCTCACTAAGTGTGGGGGAGAAGACGTGTAAGATATTCACATCTTGAGAGAATGGACTCCATAGCAATTGTTTTGTATGTCACTGATTTCTGAATATTGACATTTGTCAACATGGCAGCTGCTACCAAGACCTCCTGCTGCAGCCTCAGGCATCATACATGTTACCCACAGTCTTGCATATTTCCACATTACTCAGCTCTGTTCTTGAAAGCTTCTAGCACAATTTAAATTAGATGCCACAGACAGGTTTCTTGTGTAATGGATGGGAGTATGGCAGACACAGAGACATAGCCCCAACCTGTGGAAATGCAGTTACACTTGAGCCTGTACAGGTATGTATTGAGTGATTTCACATATTTGATGATGATGACGACACAGTTTTCTTGAATGCAATTGCATCTTAGCAGACCAACAAAGAGGCTACATTAAGAAATCCTATGGTTGTAAGGAATTGCTCACTATTGATTCCCTTATATTGGATCAAGCTTGAAGGAGCTCCAGACATTTATCAGTTGCTTATATTAATTACCAAAAGGCATTTGATTCTGTACACTCATAGCTTCTTGAAATTTTGAGAATCCACAAAATTGATAATAGAATTTTTACTTTAATATCTGAACTCAAAACAAAGTGGAGGCAAAAATTAAGGTGCAAAGATCTCTGCTGAAACAACGTCCTTATCAGAAGAGGGTTTTTTTCCCCAACAAATCTTTTAAGTCCTTTGTAGTTCTGCCGGGCTTTCAATCCCTATCTAGACAGCTCAGTGATAGCACTAAAGGCTACAAGTCTAATTACCAGAGAAGTGGCCTCAGTGTTTCACACTTCATGAATATGGATGATATCAAGCTGTGTGCACATTCTCCTGAAAAACTGAATAGTCTCTTGAACATCATTGAGTCCTACAGTACAGGTATCAGAATGAACATTCATGTTGATAAACATGCTACATTCCACATGAAAAGAGGCAAATTGTAGAGGGAAATACTATGAGCTCACTAATGAACAGTTTGAACAATGCTTAGAGGATCAGAAAACCTATACATGTCTAGGAATCCATAAAAATCTGAATATAAAGCACAAGGAATGTAAATCAATATTCCTCCTGTCAAAATACCAGTGCTATCATTCAAAGGCATGTGGGGAGTGTCTCTATTTATCACACAACATGGGTGGTGGGTATGGGCTTGTTGACCTAAGGATCTCTGTGGGAGTCAAATATTAAAATTTCAAAAATACTTCCATGGGAGTATGGTCCCACATCATCAGATGATAGTAGAAAATGTTAAGGGACTAGCAGCATTACAACTTACAAATGAGAACCAACCTACAGTAATGAAATTCCCACAGTGTAGGGACACGTGGCTTGAGAAACTGTTATATGGACAGCACACCATTTACCTCCTGGATGATAATGTCCATAAGCAACAATTGAATCTGCAATTTAAATTATGCTGCCTTCAGGCTGAACCTGAGAAATTCATTAAGGTACAATCCAAGACCAAGTTATCTGCACTAGATAATATCAGCAATAAAAATGAAGCAAGGTATAAATGATATATGTAAGGCCTGCCACGTGTGTAAAGAAACAATCACATCATACCTGCATGCCTTTATCTAGCATCAATAGGTTATATGTGCAGGCATAAGCAAGTTAAAAAGGTCATTTTCAGCAGTTGGCTAAATCTTACAGATTACACACATCTTTTCTTCCATATTATAAATTCTAGTCACTTCCAGTTTTAGAAAATGAAACTGCAGTACTATACTGGGACAAGCAAGTTATCACAGATAAAATACTTGATTTTAATCAGCTGGATATTTTTCTTCTGGATAAGCAACAAAGAAGGACATACCTTAAAAGAATTTGGGAGTTCCATCAAAAAGCAATTTCAAAAGCAGAAAAACTGCAAATGAGGTGTGGGAAAGGTGCTATGGAAATGGCAGGAGTTAGTAGCAGCCAATTTTGTTCCATGATGGCATAATATACATCTTAGCTGGGCAAACTGCAAGGTCAGTTAGAAGTTTCATCTGTTTTGGAGTAAACCTTGCTCAGTGTAAACAAAAAGGGGGGAAGCCATACAGTCCTTGTATACATTCCAAAGGCAATGGTAGGTAATACCTGTATCAGACCACTAAAAAGCACAAACAAATGCTAGCTTTCAGCCCCTAGAGGCCTTCATCAGGCTAGGCACCATTTATCTGTGGATGGTTGGGGGGAAAGTACAAGAGTTTCAAAAATCATTGGCTAGATGTCTATGTCGGGCTTCAAATGCAAAGTCACCTCAGGAGTGTTCTTTTTAAATTCCACCTCTTCCAAAAGTGCTTGAATTGTGCCAGGCTCACTAGACAGAAGGCTGCTAGGCACTCAGATAAGTGGTGCCCACCCTGATGAAAGCCCATATGGGCCAAAAGCTAGCATCTGTGATTTTAGTGGCTAATAAGAGATATCACCTACTCTTGCCTCAGTGCAAATGGCTGGCTAAAACCAGAGCTTGGAAAAAAATACTTTTTGGGCTATAACTCCCAGAATCCCCCATGGTAATTTTATATTGTATTCACTTGGGTATATAGGTTTCTATTGATATGACTGGGTTTTGAGTGACTGGGAGAGTGAGTGATTGGGTTTTGATTGACCGTGGTAGGTTGGGTGTGTGCCAGAAGAATCTGTTATAACAGTTAGGGGTGGGGCAATAGCATGTGTGTGTATGGAACTGTGAGCTGATTGGTTGGTATGATGCCTGGCTGTACAGATGCTTGTTTACATATAAAGAAAGTGTGTGTGAGAGAAAAGAGTGTTAGAGACGAAAAGAGTTCTGAGGCAGATGAGAGCTCAGATTTGAGACAGTTAGCTACAGCCAGTTTAGAGAGATTGTTAGAAGCACTTAGAGAGATTGGAAGTAGTTATTAAGTTGGAGTCTAAGAATGAAAGCTGTTGGTTTTGTGTGTGTGAAGAAGTTGTGAAGGCTAGTGCATGTTCTTGTTGGAACTTGAAAAATAAGCATCCATCTAGACACAGATGAGGAACTAAAATATAAAGAAAGAGGGAAGTAAAGAGCTAAAGAGCTTTTAGCTGTCTGATGAAAAACTTGACAGTTGTAATACTGAAACTTTTAATAATAAACTTAGTTTGGTTATGATTTTTTGCTGCTTATGATTTTTGAAATTAGCATTCACAAGATATTGTATTACAATGCTGGGACCCATAGACAAGGTTGTGTCACCAAAATAACATAGCTGTGTGTGTTTCACCAAAATTTTTATTCCTATTAAAAGGGAAGCGTAGAGTCAGCCCTCAGCTCTAGGAAGTGCTAAGGCAACAGTGGAAAGGGGACACTGGCTGTTTGCCTGGTTTGGTAAAGGGGTAATCCAAAGGAAGGAGTCTCTATTTGCAAGTCAAATAGCAGCCCCAAATTTGGTGAAGAGTTTTGGGGATGGTTATTATTTAGTAGGGACAGATACCAGGTACAGGAAAGTAGGTAGTTTTTGTCACACACAGAGGGAGATTCTGGGCACACTAGCTGGAAGATTCTGGGAGTTGTCACCCCAAAACACCTGTTTCAAGCTCTGCCCATAAAGATATAAATTTGGAAATGTTGGCCCAGTGCAGCAGGAGGGAAGGCGGTCAGTAAAATACAAATTATGTGAGACAAACAAATAATAGTATAGGGTGGGATGATGTAAATGTACAAGTCACGGACCTTGTAGGAATGAAGTTCTTCTACTTACTCAGCCAAAAAGAATGGGCACAATTCAGGAAGCACTTGGAGAAGGTTGGGAAGTCTTACAGGCCCATCTTTATCCAACTGACATCTGAGAAATGAAGTCCTGTTCTACGAAAGAAAGAATGTATGTCCCATGATGCACCACATAAAGATACAGTTACCTTGCTAAAGCCTTCAGCTGACCCCACACCACCAACAACCTGGCGATTCAACGATTCAACCACAAGGCTCCTATCAGCCAGCTGGGAGTCTTGACCTGTCTGTTGGGAATCGCTGACACATGCAATGTTCAGAAACAAGAGAGTTCCACTGAAAGCTCTACCCTAGAAATGAACTCCGCTAATCAACTGTTCATGACTCCAACAGATGTTTCTGTTTATCAGACAATTAGATCCTCATGCTCAGCTTTTGTGACCTCCCCCCCCAAAAAAAAAAACCCTTTAAGACAAGAAGCAAATGCCACTATACATCTGAAGCCTCAGAAACCTGCCATATGATATGAGGAACAAATTGCTAAGCCAGTCAGGAAAGTTAAGATTTGAAGTGGTGGTCCATCAAAGCAGCACCACCAGCAGCAAGGGGTTTGGATGGGAGAATGCAGGGCTATGTAAAACTCTGTGGTTTTCTTCATACTGTGTCTGGAACTTTGAAACATCCCATGGACTCTGACCAAAATTTCCTTTTTTATTTCCTAAAGAAGACTTGAACTAGCAGGCAGAGTTAATGGTTTTTTGTTTTGTTTTGTTTTGTTTAAAAGCATTTTAAAGCATCTTGATCTGTTACAACCACAAGCAAACAATATGGTTCTTTTTGTTTATCAAATGAGTTTCCACATGACAAGCTCCCATCTCATGGGAAAGTACTCAGTGGGTTACCACCAGAGCACAATGAAATATTATAGGGGCAGAAGCAGTTTGCTTTGTTTGCTGGAGAACTTATAAAACTGGAGCTTTCTTTGTAAGCTCATCCTCTATTAGTAAGTGAAGAATCAGTGTGTGTTATCAGCTTCTGTTGCATCATTTTTGAAGAGAAGTAAAATGTTTGATGCTTTGAATGGATGTGGTACAACCACATGCTACCAAAACCAAAGACAATCGGGGAAGACTAAACACCTTCTTGACCAAATGCAACAAAGTAATTCAGTTTTGCAGCCGCTGGAGACTAAATATTTTTAATAGCCCTTACACAGTTCTCTTTCAACAACTACAGGAAAAAAAGATACTGTCTTTGCTCTTCCACAGTTGACTCCTCATTGTTTATTAGCAACTAAATGATCAGATCATTAATTAAAATGCCTTTCAAAGGAAGAGAAGAAGGGTTATCAATTCCATTTCTTCAGGCTTCTTCCTTATCCAGGTTCCATTGGTTTCGTGGTGGTTCCATGTGGATTTCAGTTTTGACAAGGAAAAGCAGTGTGTACATATTAAGGTAGGTCCTTGAGTAACAACTGCAAACTGGGGATGGGACTTGGACTTTGTACAATACCTCCTAAAGATGTAATGAACACTCACATATTTTTGTCTACAATGGAAGTGCATTTCTCAACACATTTAGACACCCTGTTTTTAAAAAAATAGGCAACTTGAATGCACATCAGCCAGGCCTGATCTTTCAGGATGTCTACATTTCCCACACAATGACAGAACCTTCTTGTTTAGAAGACTCTGTGGTCCAGCTTATACTGAATATTCCATGAGATCACCTCCAAAGGGTAAAGCTTGTTCTAATCAAATAGTTTCAGGAGTACCTGAAGCTCTAAATGTGGATTTTATGTTCAGTAAGTTTTCATATAATATGTCCTTTTCCAACCAGGCTGTGTGAGCCTACAGAAGTTCACTGAGGTCACACAATAGCAATCAGCTGTTGAATACTCGAAGTAACAAGAGCAAGAACCAGTTGTAAGGTCTGCAAAAGCTTGGGAGGCTGCCTGTCATTCAAAAGCTGCACTTTGCCTATCCCTGACCTAGGAGAACTCCCAAGGAAGGCAGAGGTTGCTTTGACTAAGCTGAGTGCCTAGACAGCTAAGCAGACTTGCTCAATGCCCAAGCCCTGTTCCCTAATTGAAAACAGCATGACCATGTGGCCTCTTTTATATGCAAGACACTATTTGAAGAGCTTCCAAATGATAGTCCTCTCCTTGGAAGGGCTGTCCAGCCTGAGTCTGATTTAAAAATACAGAAACATCATGATGAGATCTTGAAGATCCCTACCCCAAGTAAACACTGGACAGCAGCCTAAGGAGGTAAATAGTCAGTCTTCCCCACTCAGAATTAGAACTTAATAGTCCATACGCTCAGCATAGGTCAACATAGTAATGTGGTGGCAAACAAAGCCTCATTTAATTCTGTTTAAATGAAAACAAAAATATTATAGTTTTGCATTTGGATATTAACATGTGCAATTTCATGTAAATCTGTGTCCTCTTTTTTTTTATGTGAACTTAGCTGACAGTTTGTACATAGTTAAAAAGGTGCAGTTCTAACTTAGAGCCATGCATCTAATGTCACTAGCTGGCCTTCAGGTATCCCTTTAGCTTCACTGCTGGAGAGCTTGCAAGAGAGTGAGAAGGGAGCTTAGGGCCGTTTATGAAATGGAACCTGAATATCATTTTCCTCTAGGTTCTCCACAGAGAATTCAGCTTCAGACTACATTATAGACCACGTTGAAGTCTAGAATCTGTGGTTGTTGAGTCATTTTTCCTATACCTGGAGAAGTCTCCTCTACTTCTGAGTCACTTCAGAAGCCACCCAGTAGGTGTTTGTATGCGAACCCATTTCATAAGTTACACTGAAAAGAGGTTCTGTTCATGGAACAGCATCACCTCCAACTAATCAAGAAATAAGCTGTGACACCAAATGAATGCTGCAAGATAATCATGGAATCACACAATGACAGAATTATAGAACTGGATGGGACTCCAAGGGTCAACAAATCAAAGCTCCTGCCAAAGCAGGAAATCCACAGCTAAAGTACCATGACAAATGACTTTCCAACCTCAGTTTAGAAACCTCCAGTGCACAATCCAGAACCTTCTGAGGTAGTACATTTCATTGTCAAACAGCTGTTAGGAAATTCTTCTTAATGTTTAGCTGAAACCTCCTTTCTTTTAATTTAAATCTATTGCTTTGTGTCCTACTCCCCTGAAGCAGCAGAAAACAAGCTTACTCCATTTTTCATGTAACAATACATCAAATGTTTGAAGGGGGCATCACCTGTCAATCTTCTCCTCTCCTCTCTAAATATACCTATCTTCTTCAATGGTTCTTCATAGGGCTTGGTTTCAAAGCCTTTACTTAGTACCCTGTTTTCCCGAAAATAAGACCTAACCTGAAAATAAGCCCTAGTATGATTTTTCAGGATGCTCGTAATATAAGCCCTACCCCCAAAATAAGCCCCAGTTAAGTGAAACCCTGCCCTCCACACTTGTGCAGCATTCTGCAGCAACCAGAAGAAGGTGACATGACTGTAAAATAAAACATCCCCTGAAAATAAGCCCTAATGCATTTTTTGGAGCAAAAATTAATATAAGACCCTGTCTTATTTTCAGGGAAACACGGTAAAGTTTATTTACTCTGGACGGATTCCTTATTCTTGATATCCTTCATAAATAGGGGTGTCCAGAACTTGCCTCTGTACTCCAGGTGATCTCTGACCAAGACAGAATAGGGTCATTCTATCACTTCTTGATCCGGACACTATAATTCTGTGGATGCAGACTGAAGTTGTATTCACTTTCTTTGCCATCACATCACTGCGTTGGCTTATGGACTACTAAGGTTTAAATGATTTTCACACATACTTCTGCCAAGCAACATGTCATGCAGCCTGTATCTGTATATCTAATTTTTCACATAGCTGAGGTCAAAGAGCCAAAAACACACAAACAAACCTCCAAAGAGCCAAAACAAGCAGTCAACCTCAGACCAACCTCAGGGTTACATTGTTTAAGATTTGACCCCATGAACGGAGGCTCAATGAATTCAGAAGACAGGAGGACTGGCTTAATTAAGTTCAGAGAATGGATGTTCCCTCCAGTGTACAGAAAGCCATTAAAATCCCTCTGCATCTTGCAATTTAACTGTTTCATATGTTCATTCTGTGAGAATCAGCTACATCTGGGCAAACCCATCTTGACAATCACTGCCATCTGGGCCAACTCATTAAACCCTGCTGTCTTGTAATTTAATTGCTCTTGTCTATGTGTGTCCCTTGACATTGCATTATTTGTGAGCTACACTTTTCTGATGTACAAATAGCAAAGCTGAGGTCTGTGCTGTTATGCACAATTACTAATGTGTGGAGGGGGAAGATCCTGTGATTGCAATCACAACCTTCTTTGTCCCTTTTTTTGCATGTAGGAAACGACACTTGTACAGGATGAATCTCACTATCATTATCCAGTAATGTTCAGCATTGTTATTATTTTATTATGGCAACTGCAGAGATACCTAGTGCTTTTCCTTTTGAGTCTATGGACCTACACAAACCAGTGGGTTGGATCCAGACTTCAGCTGTCCTTCAGGTCAACCTATTGAACCTTGTGGGACTTAAGTTAGCCATTGTCCTAAATCCAGTTACTAGTCCCAAGTGGATCCATTGAATCAATTGCTCAGTGGGGGCATCAACATTTATATAAAGTCCATTGATTCAGTGGGTCTGCTCTAAGAGGGGCTAGCAATTGAATTCTGGCCACTGATTTTGGTGGAGCAACTCTTAATTCTGACTACATTGGGATCCAAGCCAGGGTGTTTTCTCAAAAGTAAGCCCAATAAATTCCAGTGGGGTTTATTTTTCTGGGAGTGTACATTAGAGTCCCAAATCCTATTAGAGTTGTGCAATTTCTTTGACTGTGGTTTGAGAGCTTTTGGAAAGGAACTTCTGCTGCTGTTGCTGCTGTTGCTCCTGCCGCCGCCACAGCTGCTCTATTGCTTCGGACTATAAAAAGCTGCTATAACCTGGTGACTTATACAGCTTGTACGGAGACTGAAGGGATCCTTTGCCCTTGTGATTCATGCTGAATTGTAAAAAGACATCCGGCAGCAGCCCCGTTAGGCAGCCACCCACTGCTGAACCCATGCCAGCAGCTGGCATAAGAAACGGCAGCACTGTGGGGCTGCTTTATTGCTCAGGCCGCTGGCACTTCCTTTGGTGTTTCGCCTGCAATTCAGGAAGGCTTCATTCCGTTTTTGCTTCTTCTTCTTCTTCTTCTTCTTCTTCTTCTTCTTCTTTGCACATTGGGATCCTGAAAGTTTGATTCAGACTTTTCCCCCCTGTTTCCTGTTCAGTTTATGGCTCTGCTTTTTGGCTGATTATTAGGCCGCACCAGCTGCTCTGCTGATGAAGATGTCCTCAATTAATGTCTGGTTTTCCAGGAAGTCTCATTTTTCTCTCTCTTTCTCTCTGTCTCCCCCTCCCTCCGTCCCTCCCTCCCTCTTTCTGTCCTCTCCTCACTTCTTTTGTCATCCCTGACTGAAATTTATCAGAGCCACAGCAGGCAGGAAATTTGCTTCTTTACAAAAACATACTCTGCTGCTTCTTATTTTTATTGTTTTAATATTTTCCAGTGGTGGGACTAGGTCTAGGAGACAAATCTGTTTCCTCTTTAGAAAGCTCGGTTAACCTCTTAAATGCCATTTTCATTCAGCTCTTCTTGCTGGTGTTCCTGGTTCCCTTTCACTTAACTCTTTTCACAGAGGTCTCAAATTTATGCCCATGTCCAAACCAAATAAAAACAAACCGCTTGAGACCCTTCAAAGGCTCCCTTACCCTTCACGAAGTTCTCTTTGTTTCAATTTGCTGAATAAATATTTCCAGATTGGTAACCCTGAAGCTGATACTTATATTTTCAGGGGAGCCAAAGATCTTTCTATCATTTCCAGATATAGGGCCTCAACTCATGGGGGTAGGGATTGAACTTGCTAGAAGACTTGTGTGACAGACAGGAAAAGGAAATTTGGTATACTGGGACTCTAATTGGACGGTCTGAAAATGGGATTCTGAAAGAAGGAGAAAGGAAACACAAGCACTATCATGAGGGGGATCCTTGGGCAGGGTGGCCACATGGCCTCTTTTAGGGAGAGCAGTCCTCCATTGGAAGGGCTGTCTGAGGGCAAGCCTTCTTTCAAAGGTGCCCTTTCTTTGTAGGACTGTCCAGTCCAAGTATACTTTAAAAATGAAGAAACATACACAATAAAAGGACTGAGCAGAGACCTTGGATGTTGCCTGTCCACAGTGAGGACCTGGACACCTGGCCTTGGTGACACACAAGTCACCTTTCCCACTCATGAGATTCACTGTAATCCTGTTCAAATTATGAAAAACTATTTCTAAATTTTCACCCGTGGATAAATATTCGCCTCTGTAGCTTTATGCAAACCAGTGTCCTCTGTTGCCCCTGCTTTTCAGTGATGTATAAAGGTCTGTCCTATCCCTGGATAACATATCCTCAGCCAGGGCCCTTTTGTAAGCTCAGCCTTCTCCACTATCCAGAAGGAGTGTGCCAACACTATTGCTCCATCTTCTTACAGATGGTGTAGTGGAGGCAGGGATAATGGGATTGAAGTTGCAGTGTTCTTTGTTTTTATTAGCAGGGACAACAGTGTCGTCTGCCATTCCCCTCTGGTTTCCCACTTTCTTTTCAACTTAGCTCAAGGATGGGGAACTTCATGGCTTAGGGTCACATCAGGCCATCCTGGGTTCCAAATCTAGCTCTCTAGGGTTCTCAGATAGCCAAATCCCACCATCACCTATTGACACAATCATTTGATAGTTTCTTGCCTCTAATAGAACTGCCCCTTCTCAATTCTAAAAGATTTAAATGCATCTCCTAAGACTTAATTGGTGGTAACAAGAGCTTTAAGCTAAATTATGCCTGTCGTTTTGGTCCCCATCCTTTTGCTTCCCCCTTCCCACCAGAGTCTCCTCTCCCCAAGAATTCTTCTAATTCTTCTGCTGATATCAAATTCCAGGGTGAAAAAGGTTCCCAACCTCAGGCTTAGCTGCACCTCCACTTGCAATACATTGTAATATGCAATCCTTTTTTATTGTGCAGTCCCATTAACTTTACAAAGAAACTGCTCTGGGGAGATGCACGCTGATTACATTGTTTTGTTGATATGGATTAATACAACTGCCCAGATTTTATATATCTGAGAGCTGGGCCACTATATTAATGTATGCACAGTGGAACAACAGCCAACTCCTGTGTGGTTGGCTAAAGCGAACTCACTGAGGGAAACCCAACTTCCTGGATGCGAATACACAACACGAAAAATGTGACTGGATCTAAGTCGCATCCGGGAAGCTGGGTTTCCCAGATGTGTTCGCTTTAGCCAAGCACACAGGAATCAGCAGAGGGAGAGGAGGGAATTGGCAATCTGTCTTTTTTGCAGATTGTTAACTCTGCTGTGGCTGTCTAGATTTGCAGGAGGCATGACTACATCAGAGCTACGGTATTCCTCCTTCCTATTTGCTGAACTCCTTACTCTCTCTCTTTTGTCTCCTTAAGAGAGGGAGCACAATAGCACTTGCATCAAGCCCATTTTAAAAAATGGTTTGGAGACAAGGGATCCTTATTTAGGGGGAACTGACATCCCAGGAAGTGCCTCTTTGCTTCCTCTCTCACCACCTTCTAGGAGGAAGCTGGGAAAGCCAACTTCTGGTCACCTATTCAGCCGTGGAGCTGCATCAGCTCAAGTGATCACACCACTTGAACTAATGTGAATTTTTTTAATTTGAAAAAATGTAGAGGAAAAAGTATGGATTGTGGGGGGTAAACTCTGGTCCACGGAAAATAACATGAATCACACCATCCCAGTTCCAGAGCATTTCTTGCATGATTTGTCAATGGAGTCGCCCCCTAAGTAAAACCAGCAATTGGATGTAATCATCGACTGTCTTTCATAAGAATAGTCAGAACTAAAGTAGAGAACTAGCTGAATTACATGTGCAACAGAGAGTAATGGTGTGGTATTTCTTTTGGCACACCTGAACCAACTTGAGCTGGTCCTCCAAGGAGGAAGGATTTGCCACAGCATCCAGAAATGTAAATCTGAAAATAGTAGAAGCCTGCTCTCCATATGAGCTAAAAATGCAGTCCAGAATCCTCTGCAATGACACAAGGTGACATCATCTTCATGTTGTGTTTATACATCAGCTAAGTAAGCTACAGCTCAAGTCCTGAAATGATAAGTGGCCCATAAATTTTTTAAAAAATGTACAGGGGTTTTTCCCCCTAGCAGTACAATGGGCCCCATTATGCTAATTTTATATAGCATAAGTTCTGAGTGTACCTTAGTCTGGTTCTGGGTCTACAGAGTGTAGATTGATCATGACATTTAGCAGTGGTAAGGAACTATATCTTTGGTACTTTCAGTGAAGCACATACGTGCAGACAAATATATCCACAGAGCCACTAATTATCTTAAACAGTAGCATTTCTAGAGCTGTTAAAATGTTTACAGGTTAGTCTGGAAAAGGGGATATTGTGGAGTAAGGCCAAAACGAAATGTGTGAGAGAATAATTTTTACAATAAACATGTTATTATAATTGCTTTGAGGAAAAAATAGCTTTCATGCTTTCTTATTGAGAGAGAGATGGGGAAGAGCACACTTTGGTTCTGTAAGATCAGGTCTCTGAAAGCCTCAATTCAATTCCAAGTATAATGATGGCTCCTTTTGCACACAAAGTAAGCTCCGTGTAATTTGGTCTCTCATAGATGGAGATTATGCGGAAAAACCGCAATGGCATGAGAGGGGACATTTCCATGGTTCTTTTCTTGTGGCTCCTTCCCATGAGAAGCCAACCCTCTGGGACAGACTTGTGCATTCAGCCTCACCCAGGTACGCACTTCAAAATCTGGTTTCTTAAATTCTACCAGGATCTGTACAAATGACAGCATTTTCAAAATAAAATAAAAAGAAGAGGATGAATTTCCTTCCCTTCTCTTTCAAAAAGCAAACTGGATGTAAGGTAACTCAAAGAATCAGAGAAGTTAGAGCTGGAAGGGATCTCAAGGGTCATGTTAAACGGCACTGTGTGATGTATGACGGCAGGTGTGGCTCTCAAGAGAAATTGCTTGGTTTATCCCTTTCAGAACTGATAGATTACCACACTTTCTTCTAAAGTAGCCTTCTGGACAAGAACTGTCCCTATTTACTTTTCTTTATAGTATCCTGCCTGTCATCTTGGCTTTACAACACACTGTCTGAAATCATATTGCTTAACACAGTAAGTCATGCCAGATTAGGGGTATTTGAATCAATGGAATTTATGGAGGATTTGACTCACCAAAACACCATTGACTCAATGGATCTACCATAGTGTTACTTAGCACACTCAGCAACAGGATTTCAGCCACTGGTTGTTCACCAAGTTTGCTGCATTTGTAGATCCCTGACCATTTTAATTCTTGGGAAATGGGAGGCAAGATCCGCTTGTCCAGGGTGACATCCAAAATCCTGTCTGTGAGGCATCCCCACTGGCTGTGTAGAGAAGCAGATGTTTTATTCCTTTATTACAGAGATGACCAGATGTGGTCTCCAGACATTCATGGAGGACTGACCACTGGGTGTACTATCTGGAAACATCTGGTGCTGCATGTTTGGGAATCGCCACTTGATCATGGGCCCCTAGTTTACAGTTGATGAGTAACAGGAGTTCCAGAGATAGATCACAGTGTTGCCCTGTCATGTTGATGGGCCCAGGCAAAAGCAGAGCAAGATGGTCTACCTGCAGCAATCAATAATGGTCTTTGTCCCATTGAGATGCATAAAGGAGGTTACATGGGGTACTAACCATGTTGAGAACAAACATATTGTATACGTGCTGTTTCTGGCATGTTGTGTGTCCCAGGAGTTGCTTGACCCAGGTAGCTGCCAAGACTTCCTGTTCAGTTCCGGTGTCCCTGCCGCTACATGTCGAGCAGCTCTTCATTCTGAATTGATTGACCAAACATTGGCACATAGCCTAGTGTTCTGCATTTTTCAGAAAGTGTCACTTATGAGAACCAAATTACAGGAGATTTTTCACAAGCAATGTTAAAACTTCTTTTTAGTCTAGGCCTGTTTAGTTACTTTGAGATACCTCACTTGAGAACAGGAGAGGAGGTAAGAATGGGTTTTCTAACCAGCACATAAATGTTACATTACTATTGACAGCAATTCAAGTATTAAAAAATTATTTGCTTTATTTAAATCCAAACTTTCCTCAGGAAAAAAAAAAGCACTCAGGAAGTCGATGATAAAACACAGATTGAAAACAAAAGATTAATGAAAACGTAGCATAAAAATGCAGTTATAAAGAACAATAATAAAAGTCACTCAAATGTTTAAATATACCACCATCTCACCCCTTCCTTTTAAGAGTTGGCCAGTTTACATGCCAAAAGCTCGCCTGGATAACAGACAAAATGCCACCCTAGCTTTTCTGGACAGAGAGTTCCAGGCTTTGGGTCTGGCCCTCTAAAAGGACTGTTGATAGTCAAGAGTAACCTATCAACTGTTATTTAAAAGTTACGTTTACCTTGTTACTTCAGGGTTGCTTGCATGGATCTTTAAAGGTTATTTATATGCAGATGGAACAGAGCTTTGAAGAGTGTTTTTTTAAATTATCATTTAAAAACAGCATTCCCCCAAGCTTTAAAACAGGTTTATGTGAATCAGGAATGGCAGTGGAGTGTTTCACATGCAGTCCCAGGTGTACAGGAGTGGCTTTCTTGGCTATAATCTGACCTGTTCACCACTTAAGATACAACCACATGGACAGGGGTGATTGGATGGTTCTTCTTTCCCAGGGAAAGGGCAAGAGGGCATAATCTGCCCTGCATCATTCACCTACCTATGGAAAAAGGGTTCCTGTGTAGACACGGCTGTGTGTGAAGGGTCTTGCTGACTTTTCTAAGCAGAGGGAACATATAATGACATGCAACTGAAGGTTTGTATCTCAAACATTTGTCCAGTAGCTACAACAATCTGCAAGGTACAACGTAAAGGAAGTGAACACACGAGATGAAACGGGGAGGATAGGCCAGTGTTTTCCAGTTGTTTCTGAACTGAAGTATTATGTACGTCATTTTGCTCAGTATCCTTGAACTGTATTTCTTGGGAAGAGTAATAGGGAGAGTTGGCTTGCACAATGCTGTCCCATCCCTGAGTCTGAAGGGAATGGTTTAATGGCTTCCTTCTATTGTCTTATCTCTTGCTATCTTCTCCACCACTAATGGTCTTTGTTAGACATTTTTATGTACCCTGTGTTTTTTTGTTCCCAGAGAACAATAAAATGGATACTGCTTAGTCAATCAGTTTGGAAAGTACATATGGAAATCTTTAGGATTGCAAAACAGTTCCAAAGGATATTAGTGTGCTAGTTGCTCCCAGTACAACAAATATTTGGTTTATGATAGAAACTGAATATATAAGATTAGGCCAAAGAAGATTCCACCTGAGTGGAAATGCACATAGATTTGAAATGGTTTCATCAGGCCTCAAGCAGATAAAGGACCACCCATGGAACCTGGTCTGTTCTCTGAGCCCTGATCTGTCCTTTAAAGGGAAACAGGAAAGTTATCTTCACCAAGATTTAGGACTCAACAAAATCTAAACATATAAGATTCAGAGGGAGGTTGGTTTAGAGCAAAAGGAGTGTACAGGTGGGGTTCCTACCCACCCAGCTTCTGTGGCTTGCTCTTCATAGCTACTCTCCTAATAGCAGTTTAGGAGAGTTGGGTGCATTTCCATAACCATAGTCAGCCTGATATGGAGAAAAGCAGCTTGATGGAGATGCTCGAGGGGGGGTAAGCAATGGATGGAGGACAGTTGAGCACCAAATCCACATGATTCTTTTTTGCCTTAAAATCTAAATATTATTTTTCATTTATGTGTGAACTGTATTTTAGTGGAGGCAGGGCTTGACAAGGTGAAGTGCCAGGATTTCTTGATTACCAGGCCCTATGACACCGTCTGACACCTCCAAAAGGGTCCCCTTTACTTATTACCATCTCAGGATCAGCTGCAGTCCTCACAGTATTGGGAATGAGGTAGATTTTCCCAAGAAGCTGAGGTTAGCTAGAGACACTAAAAGCAATAAAAAAGTATTCTTCAGGTATGTGAGTAGCAAAAGACAAACAAAAGACATAGTGGCACAGGTCCACAGTGGAGACAGAAAAATGATAACAGAGGACAAAGAAAAGGCAGAGGTGCTCAATTCCTATTTTAATTCAGTTTTTTCCCATAAGACAGACGATGAACTTCCAAACAAATTGGAAGTGCAAGCGGGGGGGGGGGGGGGACAGGATTGCAGCTGGAGATAGATAAACAAATAGTCAAGGAATACCTTACCACTTTGAACAAGTTCAAATCTCCAGGGCCGGATGAACTGCATCCAAGAGTACTGAAGGAACTGGCTGAAGAACTCTCAGAACCGCTCTCCATTATTTTCTTGAAATCGGGTGAGGTGCCAGAGGGTTGGAGGAGGGCCAATGTTGTCCCTATCTTCAAAAAGGGCAAAAAAGAGGAACCTGGGAACTACAGGCCAGTCAGCCTGACATCAATCCCTGGGAAAATTCTGGAACAGATAATAAAGCGGTCATTGTGCAGGCACCTAGAAAACAATTCAGTAATAACTAGAAGCCAAAACGGATTTGTCAAGAACAAATCCTGCCAAACTAATTTGATCTCATTTTTTGATCAGGTCACCTCCCTGATAAACAGAGGGAATGCTGCAGACATAGTATATCTTGACTTCAGCAAAGCTTTGGACAAAGTGTCCCATGATATCCTGATTAGCAAGCTAACTAGGTGTGGGCTGGATAGATCAAGTGACAGGTGGATACACAATTGGCTACCGAATCGTATTCAGAGGGTGATGATTAATGGGTCCTTCTCTAACTGGGAAGAGGTAACTAGTGGGGTACCCCAAGGCTCAGTCCTGAGCCCGGTGCTCTTCAATATTTTTATTAATGACTTGGATGAGGGAGTGCAAAGGATGCTTGTCAAATTTGCAGATGATACCAAATTGGGTGGAATAGCTAATACCCTAGAAGACAGAAACAAAATTCAAAATGACCTTGATAGGATGGAGCACTAGGCCGAAAGCAACAGAATGAAATTCAAGAGGGATAAGTGCAAAGTACTGCACCTTGGAAAAAGAAACCAATTGTACAGTTACAAGATGGGGGATACCTGGCTCAGCAAAACTATGAGCAAGAAGGATCTTGGAATTGTCCTAGACAAGCTAAATATGATCCAACAGTGTGATGTTGCTACAAAAAAGGCTAATGCTATTTTAGGCTGCATTAATAGAAATATAGTTTCCAAATCCCGCGAGGTGCTAGTCCCCCTCTATTCATCACTGGTTAGGCCTCACGTTCAGTATTGTGTCCAGTTCTGGACACTGCACTTCAAGAAGGATGCTAACAAATTGGAATAAGTTCAGAGGAGGGCGACAAGGATGATCAGGGGGCTGGAAACCAATTCTTATAAGGAAAGGCTGAAAGAATTGGGCATGTTTAGCCTTGAGAAAAGAAGACTGAGTGGTGATATGATAGCACTTTTCAAATATTTGAAAGGCTGCCATACAGAGATGGGCAGGATCTGTTCTCAATCATCCCAGAGTGCAGGAGACACAACAATGGGCTCAAGTTAAAGGAAGCCAGATTTCGGTTGAATATCAGGAAAAACTTCCTGTTAGAGTAGTATGACAGTGGAACCAGTTACCTCGGGAGTTGGTGAGTGCTCCAACACTGGAGGCATTCAAGAAAAACTTAGATAATCACCTGGCAGATATGCTTTGATTGTATTCCTGCATTGAGCAGGGGGTTGGACTTGATGGCCTTGTAGGCCCCTTCCAACTTCACTTTTCTATGATTCTATGATTCTATGGTTGTTGTGAGTTATTCCTGCTGGAATGTGAAATATTGTGGTATGGCTTCTTCTTGTATGAGCAATAAGATGCATTAGCTTTACAAAAGACCTGCTCCTGGTAAAGATGAAAATGCTAAAACTGATTGGTTTAGTATTGCACTAATCTACATTCTTGATCTCTCTTTGGGATGTGACTATCTGCATATCCTAAATTATTGATGTTTCTTCCATCAGTTTTCACTCATCTTTCATTTGAATCTGATCTAGCTTTCCATACAATATGTTCATATAAATTGAACAGATAGGATGATAAAATATATCCTTGACTATCCCCTTTGCCAATGGGAAACCATTCTGTTTCTCTGTATTCTATCGTAACAGCAGCCTTTTGTCTAGTATACTTACTGTATTATGCATCAAAAGAATCAAATACACACCCATTTCTTTTTATAATAATCCATAGCTTTTCTTGATCCACACACCATACCGGTTTTACATTAGTAATTTTTTAAAAAGTCAAAGAAACTGGAAAAAGCTGCTAGACCCAGTCAGAAGAAAAGGCCAAATCTCAGAATGTCAAAAAATTGGGTTTTATCCCCTTTAAAAATGTTCGGCCTGCTTTAGCAGTTTATTCTGTGGCCCTCTTCAAAGGCATTAATTTAACAATACATGTGAAGATCTCTTTCAGTTTGTTTCCAAACTTTACCAGTTTCTTCAGTGAAGCCATTTTCAATAAGGCATTTTTAAAGGGAATAAAACCCATTTTTTCCAATGTATCAATGTAGCAAGTCATTGATACATTTTATGCAGACCAAACAAAACAGATGGGATTTTACAGGCTCTGGTGTTCATTGTAAAGATGGTCCAACAGAATCTTTAGCATACAGAGAATATTGACCATGATCATTTAGGGCTATATAAAAGGTACAGTGGCTCACATGTCTGCTGTATTGATGTCATTTATCTCAAAGAGGAGATGTGTAATAGTACAAGGATACTTGACAGAAACATGTCAAAGAGACACAACCGACTGTAGGTACCAGATAAAGCATGGTATAATTATGGTTGTTGTAGGTTTTTTGGGCTGTTTGGCCATGTTCTGGAGGTTTTTCTTCCTAACGTTTTGCCAGTCTCTGTGGCCGGCATCTTCAGAGGACAGGAGTTAGAACTCTGTCTGTGTTCTGGTGTAGTGTGTGGGATAGTTGAGTATTTGTAGCTGTGGGATCAGCTTTTTGTCCTTTTCAGGAGATTGGGTGATTATGGTGATCAGGTGTTTTTGGTTATGGGTGTATTGTTGTGATAAGGGGGGGGAGATGATCTGTCACTGTGATTGATGGATGTCGTTAGCTAGTCTTTTGTGTGCAGTGATCACTGGTCCTTGTGGCTGGGTGGCAGATTGGATCCTGGCCATGAAAGCCTTAGAGAATACATTATATAATTACTTTTCTGAACTTTTATTTGAAGAATCCACTAGCCAGTGACTAGGCTGACTATTTCGGTTTATCTTTTTTTTTTTTAAGTAATGTTTCTGTGCTCTGGTCTTCTGCCTATTTTGAGCTTTAAAGTGAATCTACAGTTCACACTTGTCTTTTAGGTATCTCTGCACAGTTACAGCAGATTGATAGCACTTCAGCTGTCATGGCTTCCTGCTATAGAATTCTTGGATTTGTTGTTTTATGAATAAATAATAATTGTGTACCATCAGGTTGATTCTGATTTCTGGTGACCTTTTCTAGCTAGGGAATATTCAGAAGTGGTTTACCATTCCCTTCTTCTGAGAGTGCTCTGGGACTGTGGAGGTTGCCCAAGGCTATACAGTCTATACTCACAGGAGGCACAGTAGAGAATTAAACTTCCAACTTCACTCAGTGACCTATCCAGCCAGCACAGATGTAGATCTCTCTGCTGCAGTTCAGGAACACACTACATCTCTCTAGCAGGAATTCTGAGCCTCTGGCCAAGCTACCAGTCTTAAAATTCCATAGGATAGTGGTTCCCAACCTTGGGTAACCCAGGTATTCTTGGAGTGCAATGCCCAGAAACACCAGCCAGCACAGCTGGTGGTGAAGGTTTCTTGGAATTGCAGTCCAAGAACACTTGGGTTACCCAAGGTTGTGAACCATTGCCATAGGATGAAGCCATGACAGCTAAAAATGGCTTCAAATGGTGCCATGGTGTACTGTAGATACACTCTATGTGAAAATAGATGGATGGCTCCTCAGTGCACTGGCTAAATGTTTTATAGAACAGCTGAGACTGTGTATATAAATTTGTACATAAACATCTCTGATGGACCAACCTCTCTATGGGAAGTTATCAGGACCAGACCTTCCATTAGGCCAAGTGAAGCAGCTGACTCAGGCAGCAGATACTGAAGTGAGGGGTGTTGAGGTGCTGGAAAATGGAGCTACGTAGATCCCATAAGCCAGCCAGCTACCCTTAGGTTCTTTTTGCTTTTGCTGTATTTCCCCCCCCCCCCCCCCCTTATACACCCTGATCTTGGTTTGGAATGTCCTCTTACCATAAGGGCTTCTGAGAAAACAGTGAAGGAATGTCAATGTGGCTTGTTTTCAACCAATTGGTGCTCTTTGCTGCCCGTCTTCACAGACTGTTTTGATGGAGATACGGATGCTGTAGCACAGAGTGTGCCAGGGCAGCCTGAAGTCTCTTGATCAAACATAAGTGTTCCAGCCCCACCCTCTAGTTTCAAGGCTGACCAGCATCAATGTTCCCAGCATCTTGTCTGACAGACCTGTTTCCAGGTCTCTTCCTTCACTGCTCCAGCACTTTGATGAACAGTACAGGAGCCTGGGAAAGTTCTCTCTCTCTCTCTTTCATCCAGTATTTCATCCCCCCCCCCCCCCATGTATGACAAAGTGGACTTGTCGACGAAAGCTCACATTAAAATATAATAGTTAGTCTTTAAGGTGCCACATTTTTGTCTTTTGTTTTGTTTTGTTTTGCTTATTTGGATTTTGCCTGATATGCTTGCACAAACCAACAGGGCTATCTCTTCTAAACTCTCTCTGTCTCATCTCTCTGGAGGAGGGGGATTATGGCTTGTAGAGTTCCCTAGCCTTCCTGGCCACTAATTGATTCTAGCAGTTGTAGCCCAAAGAAAGAACTTCCCACGTTCTGATTGTTTCTCCTTACTTCATTTCGGCTAATCAATCACTGGTGCTAGGTCACACCTGGCATTCCTGCCACCAGTTCAGCTGCGGTATATTGCACTGGCTGTAGTCTCCAAGGGCAGCCCCATGTAAAGCACGCTACACTGAGGAGATCATTAGTCTATGAAATGCTGTGGCAGTCCACAAGATTCAGTCTCTTGACTTCAGTTCATAAGCTTTGTCAGATGCATGGGTTCTGTTGTTTTTGAAGCAACTGTCTGAAAAAGTAACTTTTCCCAGTTTTTATTGGATCATCCTGCTCCGCTCTTCTGCTGTGCTATTGTACATAGCCATCCTCTTCCCTCTTCTTGAACATGGTGCAAATCCTTCATTCTAACCACCAGCCTACATCATTACAACAAAATAGTGATTAGCTACGCCACAACTGAACATCCCTTCTCCTCCTCCCCCTCCCCCTCCCCCCCTTCTAAACAATAGCAAGAATATGTTTCTGATAATCCTCTCAAGGATGATAATAGACACAGGTTCGTAACAAGTCCATTTCAATTCTAAAGGTTAATGTTTCCTGAACACCTATTTTGCTCGTACTGTTCTGCTTCGTGGAAAACTATACTCTTCCTGCTCTTTGCTGTATTCTGTTATTCTGCAATATCCTGTCTTGTGCACATTTAAAAGTTTAAATAATGTTTAAAGTGTTTGTTCTTTTGTAGCAGTTTCCAAGGAAGTAGACCATATTAGTCTGTCTCAGCATATTGGCACCAGAAAAATGAAAATGAAAAATACTGTAGCAATTTAAAGACTAGCAATTGTATTTCAGTATGTGATTGCATGAATCAAAGTCCACCTCTTTAGTCACAAGAGGGCAAACACACGCCCCACATATTTATTCCATAGTGGTAAGATTCATGTCCAGGTGAGGGTGGTGGTATTAGACAAAAGTGACAAAGGTTCATTAATGCAGGGATGGGACTACAAAGTTGTCAACTAGCTCAAGTGATAATTAAGTAGACTTCACTGCCACAAAAATGCTAGGAGCTGTTTATGGCACAGGGATTAGAGTCTATCAAGGGAGACAACTATTTTATACCCAAAAGATATTATGGAAAGCTAATATATGTCGTTCTTTTGCTTCAAGAAGAACTTGAAAAAAAATGTAATTGCTATTAGCAAATCAAAATACACCTCCACAGATGGAGTCATTCACAGGCTGCACTGCAGAAATGTCTTGGTGATCCAGAAGGTTGACATGTGCGTGCTCTTGGGTCACACCCACCACCCACTTGGAGATTAGAGACACACCACGACATAAAAATAGCAACTGTCTCTGGTAAATAAGAAGAATTGGAAATGCATACGGAAACACATTTGTTTAAAAAGAGTAAAGGGAAAAGAAGCCACTGGCTGAAGTTGAACCTATGACTATCAGGCGTGTTCCCATAGGTCTTCCCTTTTATGACTCTGCTGG
Organism: Intellagama lesueurii; assembly: GCA_037013535.1. Taxonomy (NCBI): domain Eukaryota; kingdom Metazoa; phylum Chordata; class Lepidosauria; order Squamata; family Agamidae; genus Intellagama; species Intellagama lesueurii. The sequence goes on along the minus strand of JBAJHW010000004.1, from coordinate 170,374,662 downwards.
GGCTACCTGGATGTGGGAAATTGGAATAAATGCTCAAAGAGGATGTCTTTAGCTAGTCTTCTCAGCCAAATTGATATGAGGCCAAGATTTAATACTTCCTCTCACTCCACTCACCGCTTGTTATTACAAATAACATGTTTTCAGGAAACTGGAAACCACGACAAATATTTCACACTTTGCCCTTGTACATCACCTTTTAATGTGGGAATAAAAAGCGCCTGCAGCCTCACAATACCTCATTTGGGTCACAAGAATGATCTCCATTTGGCAGATTAAATGAAGTGCATTACTGTTGTGTAAAACACTGCTTAATTTGATAATGAATTCTTATTAGAAAGTCACCGTCTCACTATAAAAGTGTAAAGCATGCTGCTTATATAATGCCCCATAGTGCTTAAAGCGCTGTCTGGGCAGTTTGCAAATTAATTATGCAGGCTACACATCCCCCCAACACCCTCTAGCAAGCTGGGTACTCATTTTACCAACCTCAGAAGGACGGAAGGCTGAGTGAATCTTGAGCCGGCTACCTGGGATTGAATCCCAGTTTGAGAACAGTTTTGATTGCAGTACAACAGTTTAACCACTTTGCCACAAGGCTCTAAAAAACATGTAATAGTAAAGAACAGCATAATGCAAAGTAACAATTCAAGTGATACAAGAAGAACGCTTTAATAATTGGAGGCCTTGAGTCTTATGTGTAGCAGAACCCTTTGTGTAAGGCTGTGTTTTTTAGCTGCCTTGCCAGGAGCTGAAAAGCCTCAGGTAAATTATGCCAAACTCCTGTTCATTTTTATCTTGCATGCAATGGTCAGTGGAGATGGCTTTGGGCCCATCCACACTGAGGCGTGCTGATCTGCATACTTTGTGGTGGGTGGGTGTCATTTGATGATGTTTCCTTCTGGGATGCATAACTACAAGAAAGAAAAGCAAGCCAGAGATCAAACATAATATGCAGAGCTGTTACATTCTGTGTTTTTGCTAATAGCATTCTGCCCCAGTTGGCACAGATGAAGAAATGGCTTCAATAAGGCTCACATGAGAACATACATTATCCCTACCCACTTACTTACTTACTTCTGCATAAGTGGGTAGAGACATAGTCATGATGGGTACTTTTTGCATCTGGTACTGGAGGCATCATGCCTCTTAATACAGTTCCTAGGGTGAAGGGGTGTTATTGTACTGGTGTCCTGTTTATGAGGTACCCACAAACATCTGGATAGCTCAGTGGTTTAGGTATCTGGCTGTGGAGCCAGAAGTTGGGAGCTGGATTCCCCACTGTGCCACCTTGACAGTGGCTGGATGTGATGATCCATAAGGTTCTTTACAGCTCTAAGATAATGATGATGATGATCATTATGATGATAATCATTATTGTTTTTGGTTGGTTACTGTCGACAATGAATGCTGTACCAAACTGGCCCTTATTCTGCCCCAGCAGGACTTACGTTCTTACGTTTTCTACATGACTGGCCTCCACCCAATAGACAATACAGTCATTCAAAGGGATAGGACTGCAAGCTATTCAAAACAGGACAGGACAGAGAGTAGTTGGCCAGTAGCCCTACTTAGGCTCCCACTGCACTACCATGTCATGTGTGGCATGACAAGAAGACCTCAAAGCACATGGGAGTTGTCCTTTTCTGAACATTCATGAAGTCCTATAAGAATGCCCAAGCACAACTTCCGTATTTTCATGTTGTTATTTTAAATGTCACCCTTCAGAAGCTATGCTTGCATAGTATGTGAAAAGACTGCCTGCTCATGTTATATCCCTTGGGCATTTTTAATATTTTTACTGTACATATAGAGAGCTGTTCAGTCCGTGTTTGTAAAAATAATATTTCTGGCTTGGCTGAATATAAATGTATGTTCACAACCTAAAAGTAAGCTTGAATTGGCCTATTTCTAAGGGTCATATTCTATATGTGTGGAGAGTTAGAGAGTAATTAGAAAAGTCCAGATTTTAATATTTAGCAGAGAATCTCAAATATCTAAGAAACTGAAATCAAGAGTCAGTGGCAAGAGTAGATTAAACCAAGGCTGCACATACAGTTACACTTGCTTTGGAACAAGTCCCAGTTAACTTAAAACATTTTGCTACAGAATTGGGTTTAATTTGTGGCAGAACTGTGTTGTTTCTGCATCAGTGTCACAACCTTAATCAAAGATGGGGAAAGTATCTTGGATTACAAGTCTCAGGATACCTTAGTCGGTAGCCATCCTGGATGGACGATTTGAGGAGCCAAAGTTCCAGAAAGTATCTTATCCCATCTCTGACCTTGAAACTTATGAAATAAGAATATATAAACGTGTCCTGCATCAAATAGAGAGTGCAGCATTTCCTTGATCAAGAGTCTCCCCACATTGGGAAGGATTTCTAATTGTCCTCCAACCAGACAAACCTGAGCATCTGTGTGTTTTGTCCTAGAAATTAAAAAGTTTCTAAGGTGGAAACACGAGATAAAATGGCTTTAAGGACTTATGTGCAAATTCATTTGGGCCTGTCATTTTTAGTGTGGCACTTATTTGGTCCTTTTAAATATTTGTATACTTACTGTTTTTAGCTGTTTAATGTAGCCTTTTACTGATGTAAGCCACCTTGAGTCCTTTTTTAAAAGAAAGACAAGGTATTTTAAATAAATAAATAAATCAGGTGGCTAACCTGAGTGCATAGAAATGCTGGCAATACAGAGAGGATAGGTAGGAGAATTACATGCAAAGAAAAGAAATCTATCCAACATGGCATTAGCAGCTAGCTTAAATGCCGGCTGGAAACCGGGTCCTGTGTCCCATCCCCTAGGGTGATGCTGGCTCTGATGTAAGCCCACCAGGTCACCAGAAGCTCTCAACAGACCAGGCTCCTGGTTCAACCCACAACGTTGTTGCCTCCACCAGATGCCGATGCCTCCTTCCCCTCCCCCCTCTCCAGCTCCATGGGAGTGGGAATGGGGAAGGCACATCAGGCTGCAGAATCAGTATGGCAGAGAGTCAGGCCAGAGGAAATGACCCTGCCATTTAATGATGTAGGCACCATCTTGTGAAGAAGCCTTAATAAGCTTCTCGGTAGATAATGTTAAGAAGAACAGAAGAAAGATCTCTAGGAATCGGGAAGTTCTGCATGTAAGAGGTATGCTAAGCCTGTGAGTGAATTAAAATGACATGCTGGATTAAACAAATCTGAGCTATACCCAATTATTAATCCATATGGGAGAAAGGAGAAGGAACATAAACTACTAATGGTAGACATTTTAAACCAGCATGAATCATCTCTGCACCTTGTGCAATTTAATAAAACAGTCATTGGAAAATCCCTCCACTGTGAATGGGATGTGAATGCTGGAAGTGGCACAAAAGTTCTGCCCACAGAATGCTTGGGGTGGGGTGGGGGAGTCAAAATGTTCCTTGTTTCACCTTTCTGGCTTTGCTACATGAATACTTAAAAAGTAAAAAAAAAATCTGCTACATAAATATCAGATCTTGGTAATATTACTTTTTGGGACTGTGACTCTGATGGCTATGCTGGTGGAGAGAATCTGGGAGTTGTACTCCAAAAATGGAATAGTTCCCATCTCTGAAGAAAATGTGTAGTTCTTTTATTTGATTGACAGGAAAAATTGGGTTTTATTTGTGTTTTTATCATATGTGGTGAGGTTTATAGGACGGCTAACGTATCTGTCAGACAAACAACCAGACAAACAAACAGTTAAAGTGGTTTCAGTGGCTCACCACTGCAAGTATTTGAGAGCTTTGCTGTTATTTACAGCTGCTAATGATATGCATGACTATACAAACTGAGGATTTGATCTATTTCCTTGTGTCAGTCAAGCTGGTCAGATAGATCAATGAGTTGGTCAAGAGTTTGATTCCCACTGTGCTTGCCAAAGGACAAAAGCCAGCCTGGGTAGCCTTGGGCAAAGCTGCATGGTTCCAGGGTCCTTCCTGAAGAAAGGAAAAGTTAACCACTTCTGAGGGCTGTATACGTAGAAAACCCTAGAAAGGATTGCCATAAGTCAGAATCAACTTAACACCATGTAATTATTGTATTAATACATACATAAGGCCTTAAGCATTCGACCAAGTTTGTGTTGTTTTTCTTCATTTAACCCACCTTTCCTCATTGGGTGGAGGATGAGTGTGTCCACACACACACACTTACATTTATTTGTCAAATTACCCAGGAAAATTTTCATCCTATTGTTTTGCAAGGGCTGCTGTCAACAGCCAATCAGAATGTCCAGGCGATGGGGAGCAGGAATCTTGACTCTGAAATGGACTTTCCCCTTTTGGCATAAGTAAAAAGGGCAATTCACAAAAAATGAAATAATTACTTGTAAAAGAACCTGAAACAAAAGAAACATAATCATTTTTGCTGTATGCATCCCTGTTAAATATCTTAGATCCATCATTCCAGTGGTGTAGTTTGGACTCCTGTGCCTCCCAATTTTCCCTACAGGTTGGAAACCTTACTTTTAGGATCACAGTTCCTAGAATTCCTGTGAATGGCTAATGCGAATTGTAGTTTTATAAAAAGCAGTTTTTGAAGTTCTGATTTCCACAAGATGAACAACGGTGCGAGTAGGTGGAGGGCTCAAAGGAGCTTGTAAGATAAACACACTGTTGGTTGGAAGCTTTCTCCATCCCAATTCCATGAACAAGGCATCAAAACTGCATGATAAAAGCCTCATCAGGATGCAACCCCATACAGTTCTGCCAGCTGTTCCATGATACTTTAAAGATTTTGTTCTCAGTTTATGCTCAAATTGTTGAACATAGACTTCCCTGCTATTATTAGATCACCAGGGTGGAGTCTTTTGGGCCATCCATCTGTTCAGGTGGTTTTTCTTCAACATTTTTTTTTTAAAAAGAAGCATGAATGGGGATGAGTGTTCAGTTTGAACCAGGCATCCTGTCCTCTGTCTTGTTTTTGCTGTGCCACTCAGTGTGCCAACAACTAGAGTGTTTATTGAAAAACAAGCTGCTTCTAATGGCCCTGCAGCAACACTTAGCTTACACAGTGCCATGAAGCCCTTTCGATATTTATAGAGAGGCTGAAGCTGGGCTGAACCCTTTTGGCAAACAATCTGTCTGCCCACTCAAGGGTGTGGTGAATATTTACTGTCTGCATAACAACTTGCTAATGCAAATGGGCCAGGTAACTCCAAGGAATATCTCACACGACTCTAAGAGGAGAAGAGTGAAAGTTTAGCCTTTAAGTCAAAATTTCCCTTTTTCCTGCAAAACGAGCATCCTTTGTCATGTGGTGTCTCAGCCATTTCCTGGTACTGCTGTTCCAGGCAAACACTTCACTTTATCTCCCTCTGATTATCAGACAGCCTCTCCACCACCAAGGGTGCTTTTGCTGCATTCCTGAGTGTCAGCAGTTCTGGCAAACTAAAAATCTGCCCTCCTGAAAATAAGAGTCACGCTCTTCAATCATCAGGAGATCATTTGGTTCGGGATTTCACACAGCTTAGAATCTGTTTGTGGTATCCTGGAATTTAGGAAGAATTAATCTCCAGGAATGCCTCTGATCATGTGTAGAGACTGTGCCCTCATCCTAAATACTAAGAAATAACTAATTTGCTGTGTGTGGAACTTTACCTAGCCAAAGCAGTACCACCCAGGTGCACAAAGAAGATATCAGCCGGCCAAGGGAGCAAGATGGTTTGCAGAGGCAGAGCAAAGCAAAGCAAGCATTAGAGGACTAGAACCCTAAAATAGTTACGGGACTCCAAAACAGGCCAATGAAGACTGAGGGCGGTTAAGGGCCACAAATGCTGGCTGACTTTCAGAATGAAAAACCAGTGGAAATGGGAAATGGAATGGAACATCCTGGGAGAGGGCATAGGTGGCTGGCTAGAACCCTGAAGAAGATCATTCGATTCGGCAACCTGACCTTCCATCTCTGGAATTAATGGACGTCTGTCTCTCTCTCTCTCTGTTAGACAGTAGATGTGGCTTCTAAAGAACCTGACTCACCTTTTCAAGAAACAAATCCATATGAATATTGTCATATTTATTGACATATTCATCCAGTAAGACCTTCCTTCCAAAGAGCTTAAATCAACAATATGCATAATATGTTTTATCTTTACAACAGCTCCTGACTGTGGACTCTTCAAGATCACCGGTGAACTCAATGGGCTCTAAAATGCTTCCAAAACTGGCCTTTTCCTGCATCCCAACCTACTGATCTGGCCACAGCACCCCCACACCACTTTAATTTTACCATCACTTGGTGATTTTCTTCTTTTTTAAAAGAAAAAGCACAGAGCCACATATTTGACCATTTCTTTTTCATACGCTGAGACTGGAATCTTGTTGTGCTACTACGCAAAAGGCATCACTTTGGGAGGCAAATTGCCTCCAACTCAGTTGCATGCTGAGTTGCATGACTAATCAATTTGCAACAGGTAATGTCTATGGAGATTTCCTAACTCGATGCAATTCACCTTCAAAAGTGTGTTGCATTGCAGCAGGATTTCTGCCTGAGTCAGGTTAAAAAGAAGAAGAAGAAGAAGGCCAACACAGATTAGCTAATGGGTAAGGTTGCTACTGGGATAAGGGAGAGAGGCAAAGTTCACCAAAGTTTGGAGGGGCTGTAGCTCACCAGTACAGTACATCCTTTGCATTCAGCAAGCCTGCATCATCAGCAGATAGGGGTCGAAAGACTCCTCCCTGATACCCTGGAGAGCAACTGCCAGTTAGTGCAAACAATATTGGGCTAGATAGATTAAAGGGCTGACCCAGTGTAAGGCAGCTTCTGATGTTCCTGTGCTTCTTTCCTTAACCACCAAGGTAGAGTTAAGTTACATTAGAATGGTAATTTAATAATGAATAACTTTACCACTTTTACACACCAGTAATGCTATAGAGCCTTTTCAGATTGACATGGTTTAAGGGTTTAATATGGCCCTGTGTATCTAACTCAACTAGTGCTGATTTTTGTCCTGTCATTGGGAAGGCTTTAAGTTGTAAATGTATAATCAAGACCATGGCATATTTATCTGCTTAAATGTTGATTTGATCTCTCTCTCTCTTTGGTGAGTCTTCCCCATCTCCACACCTGAAACACTGTTTGAGATCCAGATCAGAGTGGAAGAGCGTCACTTCTGTCCTAAGAGCTAACCTATCAGCATTCAGTACAGCAAGCCTCTGGTAGAACTGTTGGGATAATAACAATTAGGGATGGGCACAATCTGGTTCATCCTAGTTTGTAAAGGCAGCAGTGAAGGTACTACTGCTCCCCTCCCTCACCTCCTCTGGCTCAAACAGCCACTCACCAGACCCAGCTTGCTAGCTTCCAGCACTTCCTCAACTGATCTTCCAGTCCCGGCAACAGCTCAGGCTTTTCTGCCCCACCCTCTTGGCTGATCTCCCACTCAGACAAAATGGCGGGGCAGAGAAGTCTGGGCTCCTGCTTGTGACTGGGAGATTAGCCAAGGAGATGGGGGGAAAACATGCAAACTGGGCCTGGTGAGTGGCTAGATCAGCTCAGGAGGCTGAATTGGGGAGTAGCAGCACCATTGCTGTTGCCTTTACAAACTGGGAGGAACTGGGATGAACCTATTCATGCCCATCTCTGACAGCACTTTTGCATGTACTAACACTGGATATAGTGGGAGGGAGCTTTACAGCCTAATGTGATTGCTCTTTGCCACTAACTTTATTGGTAAAGTTTTTTTTTCTAGTCTCTCGCATTTGAGGCAAGCCCCCTACCCTCTCTTTCCAGTTTTGTTGATAGCCTCTCTTCTTCCTCTGACTGTCCTCCAAGCAGCAAGCATGCAGGAGCTCCTGAAGGGCAACTTGTGGTCTTCCTGATACTGTTGGACTACAATTCATCATACCAATGGTGGATGAGGATGGGATTGGCAGTCTCACAACAATGTCCAATTCTGTGTATGAAACAAGAGTACACAGTTCCTCCTGAAGCCCATTTTTCTGAGAAAAATTAATATACGACTACAAAGGACAACTGCAGATCCTTACCACTCAAAGGACTCTTACAATTCAAAGGCTTGATCCTGTTGCACAGCTATGCAAACAGCATAACTTTTGGCACCAAATTGCCATAGGTTAAGAAATCTCCATAGATTGTTGCAGACTGAGTCACTCGATTCACTGTGCAACAGATGCAGTCTACAGAGATTTCTTAACTTATGGTAACTCATGTCTAAAAGTTATGCTGTTTGTGTAACTGTGCGAAAGGATTTCAGCCAAAGTATGTAAATCTGTAGTGCTGCTTAAATGTGATAGAACTCACATGGGGGGGGGGGGGGAATCACAAACAAATGCAACAGCTGTGCGTTCAAACCACTTCCATTTTATTTTAGATTGGCTGTTGGTCATCACTTTTACATAAATACCTGGGAAGAAACTGCCAAAGCAGTCCAGAAATGAAGTCTCTTCCACAGCAGATTTGTTTAGTATACTGAGAGAACTAATCAGTTATCTTTTTGGGAACGTTTCCAGTTGCTCTGTTCTGCCCACATAGCCTCTGTTTTGTGTTGCCTCAGAAACCGAAACTAACGTGACACCAGTATTGAGAAACCAAAACAGGAAGTTAACACAGATTGCCTTATATGGGCCACACAGAGTGTGGAGTAACATGTCCAGACTAAAAATACAGTGATATGGAGCTGGCTTCTATTTTCAGGCTGGCACAGTTTCTACCTTCTACACTTCATAGATATTAAATGTAATCTCTTACTCTTGGCATTGAACAAGGAAACGTTTTGTTTCCTCTGTTTTGAAACTTGCATAACGGCAGCTAAGAAGTATGCGAAATAATATCTTTAACTTTAACTTAGATAGTTACGGGTTTTAGACAAGCACCATGGAAAGACAGCACAAAGGGGAAAAAAAATCTCCCTCCCCTCTCCCCTTTATTCATGAAATGCTGCCAGTTCTATTTCTGCCTATTACAGAATTTTTTAAAACCTGGAAACTCACATGGTGCTACTGCAAATTAATAAATTACTATTTTCACCTTCTTTGTACCTTTTGTCCTTTGATAATAACACTGCAAATGGGTTTGCAGTTTAATGAACTTAAAGATAGAACATGACAAGCTGAATAATCAGAAGAAATTGCCAATTATCTTCTCAAACTGCAATTCTATAAACACTTATACTTTTGAGTAACCATAAACAGGATTAGAATGCAAAATCACTTACTCTTACCTGCAGTGCTAACACTTCATGAACTTGAGAAGACTGTAAAGGTAAAGGTTCCCCTTGACATTTAGTCCAGTCATGTCCGACTCTAGGGCACGGTGCTCATCCCCGTTTCCAAGCCGTAGAGCTAGCGTTTGTCCGTAGACAGTTTCCGTGGTCACGTGGCCAGCACAACTAGACACGGAACGCCGTTACCTTCCCACCGTGGTGGTACCTATTTTTCTACTTGCATTTTTACATGCTTTTGAACTGCTAGGTTGGCAGGAGCTGGGACAAGCAATGGGAGCTCACTCCATCGCGTGGATTCGATCTTACGACTGCTGGTCTTCCGACCTTGCAGCACAGAGGCTTCTGCAGTTTAACCTGCAGTGTGAGAAGACTGTATATCTGGCCAAATAGTCCTTGATGTGTCTAGCTGTTGTACAAACATTAGTTCTATAAGCATTTATATTTGAGTGAGTGTGTAAACACTTTATAATCTCACTTCCCAATAAAGTCTTCCCTGTTTACACAGGAAGAGTTACACTATCTAGAAGCCAGGCAGATCATCTAGAGAAGGAAGTGAACCACCTATTCCCAAACTTCTCTTAGAAGCATTGAACCACAGAACTGTAGAGCTGGAAGGGACCCCAAAGATCATGGAGTTTAGTTCCTACCAATGCAGGAAATCTACACCTGAAGCATCCCTGACAGGTAGCTAGCTAACCTCTGCTTTAAAATCTCCAGTGAAGGAGACTCCACCACCCTCTGAGTCAATTCCATTGTCAAATGGCTCTCACTGTTTGGATGTTCTTCCTATGTTTAGTCAAAATCTCCTTCCTTCCTTACTTACCAAATTACTTTTGGACCTATCCTCTTAAACTACAAAAAAACACACCCACTCAATCTTCCACATGACAACTCTTCAAATATTTGAAGATGGCTATTACAGTATACTGCATCCCATCCTTCTCTTCTCCAGGCTTCTTCTCACTATACTACATGCTATGCTGCCCTGGTGGTCCTTCCTAATCGGGTTCTTTCAGTTGTGCTGGGCTACAACTCCCATCATCCCCAGCCACTGTGGATGGCAATATGTCAGTAGAATGTGGAATAGATATAGCATCACATCAACTGAGAAAAATAGCATGGTCCTTTATCATTTCTTTACGGTAGTGACAAACCTACAGAAGGAGATTCCCTAAGGTGCAGTGCCTTTCCAGAACACTGAAAAATCTGGTGTTCCTAAGAAACTGCGTCACTAGAAGGAAAGGAAACATTAGTCCTCATACCACTGGTGGTGAAAGAGGTACTCTGCTCATGTTTAGTTTTTATTTCTGTGACTGAGTACAAGGGTATCTGCAGGAATTGCTCCGGGGGAGGACAAAGCTGCATAATGGAGTATCAGTGTAATTCACAATGTACAGCATACGGAACTGCAGTACAATGTGTCTGTGTACATTAAAATAATAAATCAATTTAAGATGCAGGTGGAAGTAATGACAGAGCCATAGCATTGTACATGCTGGGAGTTAAAGTCCAAAAAAGTAACTCTGGATTCCATGCCCTCTTCCTTGTATCCCCTCTACCCCTAACCCTCAAAATATTTTCCAGAAGGAACAGAGGTGGAGTGCAGAGGACAGGACAGGGAATTTCTCTTGCACAAGTATTGTTACACTCATCCTTCATTGAACACAACCCATAATATGGAAATGGAAACAAAAAGTATTTACACACCATCATCTTTACACACCATCTGAATATTGTTCATATGAGATCCAAAGGAAAAGAATATCAGGCAAAACCAAAATTAAAAAATGAAGAAGACAAAAACATTGTGGTATCTTAAAAACTAACTGTTATATTTTAATGTGAGCTTTTGTGGACATGGTCACTTCCTCAGATTGATTATCTTAAGGTAAATGTTTATTCTAGCCAAATTTAAGACTCATATTATAATAAACCACTTCAAGCAAAAATCTGTTTTATGCATCAAGTGTGAAAACAATCCAAAATATCACAAAGAAGGGAACTGAAAATCAGGGACAAGATTATTCTTTTCTTAGCGCTGTTACTATTTCTGCTAATTATAACAGTAGCAGACAGAGCAACAAAATCAAAAAGAGGAAGGAGGTTTATTTAGGAAAATCTTGAAGATGTGCAAATGCTTGTAGCTCATTCTCAGCAGATCAATGTGACTGTTTTCATGAAATGGACAAGTAACTAAGGAATCGCAGATAGGAAAGAAGGCGTGTGAAAACAGAACCCATCCAGTGTGGGAAAAAGAAGATTGTTGACAAAGGGCGTGGAGCAGGCATTGCTGGCCAGCTAAGCTGTTTTGCTGGATTTCAGAGGAAGACAGTGACACAGATGTTAGTGTTAATCAGGATCTCCCTTCTGAGGGAGAAGCAGGAGAGAGTGTGCTGTGGTGGATGTCCAAGAAAGATACTGCTATCATCATTATGCCTGTGGGATTCTATTTAAAGGCAGCGTAGGAGCCAAGAGGAGAAGTTCAGCATAAACACCACCAGCTCAGGGTAGTACCAGGTGTCAGCTAGCCCTGCAAAGTCACTGAAATGTCAAGGATTGTTTTTCCTTTACTCCCTTGCTTCCATCTGACTGGGAACTGCCAGTGTTTATTTAAAAGATATCCCTCGTATTTGGCGAGGATGCCAGCGGGGCAGACGTTAATGGATTATTATTTAGAGCTGGCTGGCAGCCAAGGAGACAAGGATAGCTTGGGTTTGCTACCCAAAGCTCTGCCATTAAGCAGCATGAGAGTAGAGTATGGGAGCGGCTAGTTTTATAGCTGGGTTGAACAAGGTCTCCACTCTGTATTCAATCTGATCTTCTTCCAGATATTTTACCACACAGGGCAGTCTCAGATGTTAGCAAAATGATGTGGGCACCTCCTCGGTAACTGCGTACAGATCTTTGGTGTAACACTTAGGTCTACAATGTTTAAACTATCTGCTCTGGAGCATTACTTCTGGAACTTGTTGCTGGGACCCATCCATCACATGACCGTTTCATAAGCGTTGAAGCCAGCAGATTAGGAATAGCTTGGCAATTTTATCTACAGGCTCAGAAGGGAAAAGGGAACTAAGCAAATTTCTCAAGTAATTGTTGAAACATGTCTGAGAGGCTGTTTGGGCATATCTTCAGCTATTTAACCAACCAGGGCAATATGTACAGAAATTGCAGGAGGCCAGCTTGCTATCTGGATTCAGCAGTTAAAAATAATAATAATAAAGTGCTACTTGAATTGAATGTGGGGCTACAGTATATGGGCACTTGCCATGCCCTGCTTAGTGAAGCCACCAAAACACTGGGATGATCAGAAGTTTGATATTTTAAATGTTATTTGTAATAGATTTGACTGCAGAGCACGGAAGATTTTATATATAAATGGACATACTGGAGTACTGAAGCCATCCATAACTGAATAGTGAGTGGTAAGATGATGCTCTGGGTCCCTCGTTTATAGGTGACTTTGTCATATCATTATATCTGTTCTTCTCAAAGGTAACTTTCCAAACTCTCCTTGAAGATATGTGAAAAAACCGAGCTATTAACTGTTAAAATCAAACTACAGAGCTCTTGTTAGGGTGGGAATGTATAATGTGCAACCACAGTGGCCTGCAGGGAGGAAAACAATAGTCTCCTGTGTCAATATAATCAGCTAGCACTGGGCAACTCCAGGCATATTCTTTGGCCACAGCTCAGAAAACATATTCTTTGAATACACCTCGTTAGCTGAAATCCTGTTGCTTAGTGTAGTACGTAAATCACAATTAGAGTAGGTCCATTGAATCAATAGAACTTACAGAGAAGTTGCCTCACCAAATCCTCATTGATTCAAATGGGCCTACTCTAGCTGAAAGTTACTGAATCATTGACCACGTTTGCTGTGGGATTTTTCTAAGCTCTGACTGTGACCTATAAACAAAAGAATGGCCACAATTTCGGGCCAGGGACTACTGTCCCATAATGTTCTATTTTTGTCATGAATAAGTCATCAGTGGGTTCAAGGTTTGTTGTGATGGGGCTTTTGGCCCTTAGAGAGCCCCACCTCCTAGGCATGTGTAACATTTGCTGGGCCATCAGTGCTTGAGCTGATACATGAGGGAGGAGATAGTGGCCTCCTGTGTAGAGTTTATGATTCAGAATAAGTGGTTTGGGAAAGGAAAATATTTCATGGAAATCAATGGATATGTCATTCCCTGAAGGGTAGCATGTGGCAGGAATAGAGTGTGCCACTTTTGGGGGACTATAATTCCCAGAGTATCTCAGCCAGCATGGCCACTGGGAGTTGTAGTCCAAAAGGCATCACTTTTCTCATCTCTGACCTATGGTAGTGGTGGCCATAGGCAAGCTGCATATCCTATCTTGAGAGCATATCCTTAGAGACTTTTTAAAATCGTAGGTCTCTCAGCTGCCTTTTAAACATTTCGGTTTCCATCCCTCACAGTCCACTGTTTGTGTTTTCCTTAGTGGAGGAGGGGAAATCTATGTATATGTTCAGAAGTAATGTTCTTTCTCCACACAGAGCTGAGCTGAGTGACCCTGAAATAAGGCTGAACGTTAATATTCAAGCTTGTTGCTACTTCAAAGTAATCCCTGTCACATTCTATGAGTGCTCTTAAGCAAAGGGATTCTACTGGTAACCCCAGAACTTAATTTACTAATGTCAGAAAGATGGGACAAATGGAATGTAGTGTCTCATGTCTGAGATATTTTTAGACTGACATTGCTTAGTATAGAGCTTCTCCTCTACAAAGCCCTTTGGTATAAATACACACACAAATACAAGTGTGGGGGAGAAAAACCTTGTCCCTGTTTCCATAGTCCCATTATATATTTTCTCAGGGAGTTAACCTTCTCTCTAGTCCATCAGGATGTGTAGGCTATAATTAAGGTGCTTAGAATACAATTTAGTAAAAGCCAGGAGCTGCCGTGGAATAGCATTTACTGCTGTGATTGAAAGCCTAAAAAGGTTGGGTGGAATTTACTAAGTAGTAATTTTATCTGCTCACTGCTGGCAAAGAAGAAAAAAGGAAGCTTGGGTCTGGTTGGATAGGCTGACATTTCACTAATGACTCTGAGACAAATAAAATGACTTGCCTGTTGCATGAAAACAAATGTAAGGCAACATGAAATAATACCCAGATGTATATCTTAATATTAAATAATAACCAGATGTATACAGACGGGGACCTTTGAATTTTATGCAAAAGGTATTGCTCTAAAAAGTTTTGCATGATGCTTTAACGTATCTCTGACCATACACTGACACATCCTTCAAAAAAAAAATCTGGTTAAATACACGACATTTGCAAACCGGCCCTTGAATTATTATCAGCAAGGTAATTCCCACAATGTGTGGAGGCATGGATTTCCTTTGTTGTCATAATTGACAATACAGAAGCCAAAAGAAAAAAGAAAAAAAAAGCTTCTGACAAGATCTTTGGAACTACCTCTTTTAGCCTTTTATAGAGCTGGTCCTCTTGAGGAGAAAGGCAGGGTATAAATGTTTTAAATACATAAATAATCAAGCACATAGATTTATAAATTTAATATGAAAGGCTCTTCCTTTCTAGAACCACAGAGCTGGGAGGGGTCTTTCAAGTCACCTAGTCCAAATCCCTGTTTAGTGCAGGAAACCTAAAGTGAGGGAATTGTCTGCCCTGCCTTCGCCTGGAGAGCTCCTTGACCCCAGCCAGGTAACTGGTTCCACTGCTCTACAGTTGGGAGAATAGCTTTATTTTGTGGCCAAGAAATGCCACAAAAATGTACAAGCTTTTGAGCTCCTGAGAGCTATTAATCAGACTAGGAGGGGGGAAAAGTAGGAGACAGGGACAAAGAGACCCCCAAATGTCCAAATTTTAGTCCAGATAAAGGTCTGCAGCTCATAAGGTCTCATAAGGTCTGCTCATAAGGTCTGCAGCTCATAATGTCTGCAGTTTGACCTGCTTTGTTGTTTAGTCGTTAAGTCGTGTCCGACTCATCGTGACCCCATGGACCAGAGCACACCAGGCCCTCCTGTCTTCCACTGCCTCCCGGAGTTTGGTCAAATTCATGTTGGTAGCTTCGATGACACTGTCCAACCATCTCGTCCTCTGTCGTCCCCTTCTCCTCTTGCCTTCACACTTTCCCAACATCAGGGTCTTTTCCAGGGAGTCTTCTCTTCTCATGAGGTGGCCAAAGTATTGGAGCCTCAACTTCAGGATCTGTCCTTCCAGTGAGCACTCAGGGTTGATTTCCTTCAGAATTGATAGGTTTGTTTTCCTTGCAGTCCAGGGGACTCTCAAGAGTCACCTCCAGCACCACAATTCAAAAGCATCAATTCTTTGGCGGTCAGCCTTCTTTATGGTCCAGCTCTCACTTCCATACATCGCTACTGGAAAAACCATAGCTTTGACTATGCGGACCTTTGTCGGTAAGGTGATGTCTCTGCTTTTTAAGATGCTGTCTAGGTTCATCATCACTTTCCTCCCAAGAAGCAGGCGTCTTTTAATTTAGTGGCTGCTGTCACCATCTGCAGTGATCATGGAGCCCAAGAAGGTAAAATCTGTCACTGCCTCCATATCTTCCCCTTCTATTTGCCAGGAGGTGATGGGACCAGTGGCCATGATCTTAGTTTTTTTGATGTTGAGCTTCAGACCCTTTTTGCGCGCTCCTCTTTCACCCTCATTAAGAGGTTCTTTAATTCCTCCTCACTTTCTGCCATTAGCGTGGTATCATCTGCATATCTGAGGTTGTTGATATTTCTTCCGGCAATCTTAATTCCGTCTTGGGATTCCTCCAGTCCAGCCTTTCGCATGATGTATTCTGCATATAAGTTAAATAAGCAGGGAGACAATATACAGCCTTGTCGTACTTCTTTCCCAATTTTGAACCAATCAGTTTTTCCATATCCAGTTCTAACTGTTGCTTCCTGTCCCACATATAGATTTCTCAGGAGATAGATAAGGTGGTCAGGCACTCCCATTTCTTTCAGGACTTGCCATAGTTTGCTGTGGTCCACACAGTCAAAGGCTTTTGCATAGTCAATGAAGCAGAAGTAGATGTTTTTCTGGAACTCTCTGGCTTTCTCCATAATCCAGCGCATGTTAGCAATTTGGTCTCTAGTTCCTCTGCCCCTTCGAAATCCAGCTTGTACTTCTGGGAGTTCTTGGTCCACATACTGCTGAAGCCTACCTTGTAGGATTTTGAGCATAATCTTGCTAGCGTGTGAAATGAGTGCAATTGTACGGTAGTTGGAGCATTCTTTGGCACTGCCCTTCTTTTGGATTGGGATGTAGACTGATCTTTTCCAATCCTCTGGCCACTGCTGAGTTTTCCAAACTTTCTGGCATATTGAGTGTAGCACCTTAACAGCGTCAGCTTTTAAGATTTTAAATAGTTCGAGCACAGTTGGAATCCAGATACAGAAAAGACAAAATAGAGGGTTTCTACTCAGAACAAACGACATTTGATAAATTTCTATTAGGATCAAAAGATAAAATAATTAAGAAAATGTATAATTATTTGTTAGAAATTAAAATGCAAGACGAGATGGTTAAAGAATGTATGATTAAGTGGGCACAAAATATAGGTCATAATATTGATATTGATCAATGGTCGCAAATATGGTAAAATAATATAAAGCTTACAAAATCGGTTAATTTTAAGGAGAACATATATAAGATGTTTTATAGGTGGCATATGACTCCGGAAAAATTGTCGAAGATTTATACAGATGTGTCAAATGTCTGTTGGAAATGTGAAGCACATGAGGGAAGCTTTTATCATATGTGGTGGACTTGTAGAGTAGCGAAACAATATTGGATAGGAGTGCATACTTTGTTACAACAAATATTGCTTTGTAAGGTTCCATTAACTCCAGAACTGTTTCTATTGAGTATGATACCAGATAATATAGATAAGGCAAAGAAATGCTTAGTTATATATATAGTCACTGCAGCCAGAATTCTTTATGCCAAAAATTGGAAAAGTCCGGTGATACCGAAACAAGAGGAACTTACTGAGAAGATACGGGAAGCGGCAGAAATGGACATTCTATCAGAAGTGATGAAGGACTGTCCTATACAAAAGGCAACTGAAAGATGGGACTTATTTTACAAATGGTTAGAGTCACCAGATAGTGCTTGAATAACATAGATCAAAACGTGAACTAAAATCTGGAAGGCAGAAAATAGGAGAAAGGCGGAGTTTGAAATTTTGATATTTCAATATGAATAGACTGAATGTCAGTATATTTTTGTTTCTCCTTCCCTCCTTTTTTCCCCCTTACACCCCCCTTTACCTTCTGTATCCCACACCCTAACCCAAGTTAATAAAAATAATAATAATAAAAAGAATAAAGGGTACAAGGTGGGTCAAAAAAAAAAGATTTTAAATAGTTCAACTAGAATGCCATCACCTCCACTGGCCTTGTTGTTAGCCATGCTTTTTAAGGCCCACTTGACTTCACTCTCCAGGATGTCTGGCTCAAGGTCACCAACCACACTATCTGGGTTGTCCGGGACATCCAGATCTTTCTGGTAGAATTCCTCTGTGTATTCTTGCCACCTCTTCTTGATGTCTTCTGCTTCTGTGGGGTCCCTACCATTTTTGTCCTTTATCATGTCCATCTTTGCACAAAAGGTTCCTTTAATATCTCCAATTTTCTTGAACAGATCTCTGGTTTTTCCCTTTCTATTATTTTCCTCTATTTCTTTGCACTGTTCATTTAAGAAGGCCCTCTTGTCTCTCCTTGCTATTCTTTGGAAGTCTGCACTCAATTTTCTATAACTTTCCCTATCTCCCTTGCATTTTGTTTCCCTTCTCTTCTCTGCTATTTGTAAGGCCTCGTTGGACTGCGACTTTGCTTTCTTGCATTTCCTTTTCTTTGGGATGGTTTTTGTTGCTGCCTCCTGTACAATGTTACGAGCCTCCATCCAGCTACCTGCTACCAAGATGTAGATTGTGAACAAAGGAACTTATACTTCAGGTGCATGAACCCAAGTGGTATAATGAATAGGGTGATAGACTGAAGCATCATGGTTGGGTTCTTTTTCAAATTGTAAACTCTATTAACATAAAGACATTTCTCCCAGTCTTCAATCAGAAACTAACTTCCTGTTGTTTAAGCCCATGAGATCTAGCCCTGCTCTCTGGGGTAACATGTCATTGCCTTCTTCTGTATGACGGTCCTTGAATTATTTGAATAACACTGTCCTGTCCCACTGACCACCACAACTCAATCTCCTCCAAGACAAACATCCCAAGTTCTGCTAATTTTGCATCATAGCTTTCTGACCATCTTTGTTGTCCTTTTGGGAGCCAGTTACAATTTTCCCAGTCTTTTTTAAAGTGATGCACCCAGAAAAATGTTATAGATAAGGATGGACTTTACAGACTAAAGAGGCCTTCATATAGGTTCTGTTCAGCTAGCCTACCCAAAGAAATCCTAAATAATTCTTTAATTCCTAATAGTATGAAAACATAGAATATTCTTGTAAAAGTCAACTGTAGAACAATCAATGGTGCCATGTGTAATTTATGCTCACAACATGTTGTGCTTTAGCCATAATTTCCATACAGCTAAAGGCATTTTCTGTGCTTGTTTTTGTGATGAAAATATGTTCCTATATGTTTGTAGTGTGTAAATAGTGGGGCATGTATCTAAGATAGGCATGTCTACAAAGATTATGTGACATTTTTGTCCATATTTACCATTTGTGTGTATATGCTTGCTCCTGTTACAGAAAGCCATAATCTTGGCATTGGATTTAGGTCTAGATAGAGGGGTTCCTATGTGGAAGCAAGCATCTTCAAATCATAGCATGTAGTAGTGAATATACTACACAATTTGTGTGCATTGGTGTGCTACAAAGATCACATCACATTCTGCACATTTCTACATGTAGGCTGGGGGGGAAAAGAATGAGAGAATGACTTAATGAAATGATGCAAATTACCCATCCACCAAACCTGAGCCACTGCATGGAATCAGCTTTGTGGCAAAACAGCTGCCACAGCATATGACATGACGTGCCCAACATATGGCAACCACAGTGTGACTTTCAGCTGGATCAGCAAAAGGATTTTGTCCACCTGATGACTTTGCCCCTCAGCTAAAAAGTCTGTGATTGCCATAACCAAAAAATGGGGGTGTGGGGAGTTAAATGGGAAAGGAGCTAATAAATTGTAAGATTTATAAGCAAGGCCACTGGTGACCTTGGACTGGCAAGTCTTGGCTACATAACAAGCCGCCTTCAGCTCCATCCAACCTGCTTTCCCCCCCAGCTGCAGAAATAACAGAACACATGAAAGGTAATATTTTTTGCTATTAGTGAAGAAAGGGAAAAATGTGATCTTTGCTACAGCCTTGGGAATAATTTTCCAAAGCTACACAGAAAAAGCCCAAGTGAACAGTGCTTTTCTTGGCAGTAGCTTGCCTGCTTAGCTCACATCAATAATTTTAATGCTTTATTTGTGGTTTCGGTTGTAGCAATTGGTGAAAGCCTATGGAGAAAAAAAAAGTGTCAAAATCTACTAAATATTCCCAGAGTTCATGAGTTTCATTAAAAATACACTATGGTTTTGAGAAGCCCTAGCAACTGTACAGGCTCATAAAGAGGAGCTATAAAAGTAGTTTATTTTACATTTTCAAACATCGCTGAACAACATTTTATGAGGCTTTAATTAGACCTTTATGAACAGTTACAATGACAGATTGTCCAAAAATTTCAGAGATTACTGAAGATTGTTCCCCAGCATCACCATTGGTTAAGCACAAAAGGCAGCAATTTAACTTCTGGACCATACATGTGCTATATTCCAGGGATTGCCTTGGAATAATATGGCATTTGACTTTTGTGGTCAGCAGGTAAAATTGTCTCCTCAGATTACCTCCCAACCCCTTAGAGTTCCATTGAACTAATGCTTCTGTTGGCATACTTCAATGCAAGTACTTAACAAAAACTTGTGCACATACAGGATTTTGAGATATACATTCCTGAAACCTTGGGCACCGATGCAGAAAATGCAGACAAGAGACAGTCAATCTGAATAGCTACATTGTAGAGTTATGAAAGGAACTTCCTAGCAATAAGAACACCTGGCTGATGGAACAAGTTGCCCATGGAACTTGTGGAATCTCTTTCACTGGCAGTTTTACAGGTAGTCTGGAGAAACACCTGCCAGGAGTAGATTTGGTCTAAATGAGTTTGTTCAGCCACTGGTTCCAGGACCAGTGATTAGAATTTCTACGTCCATTCCAAAGCCATTCCAAGTCTTGGCTCAGCTTGAGTTCCATTCAGCAAGCAAACTGTTGTCTCCATTTCAGAAATGGACATATAATGCTCTCCTTCTGTTTGATATTTTTAAAAAAATCTGCAAATAATTATACTCCAAACTCAATTTAAATTGTATTTACTCCTAAGAAACTGCCATTCTTCCAGATTCAGTGCTGCTGATTCCTAAGTCAATGTGCATAGGATTATATCATAATAACCCAATACTATCCACACTGAGTCTGAAGTTATTCCAAAATACAGTTAGAGCACAGTTGTAACTGGCCAAGGTGGGCTGCTAAAATGACATTAGACCAGCTGATGTTATGCTGAATTGAGACCCCACCAAACCTAGAGATGTCAGAAATTACCTAAAAGGCCCCTTGCCCTGGCCTAACTTTATGGTGACACTGTGGCTGTGTACCTGGGATTGAAGGAGGTTTGGATAAACATAACATGGCTCTTGCATCACCCATCCCTTCTCCAACCTTTTATTTATTTATCTTCATTGCATTTCTATGCTACCTTTCTCCTAGCAGTGGAACTCACAGTGACACATAAAGCATTTAATAAGACAAGAGATTAAAACAATATCTAAACAACAATTTTGAAATTATTAAACCAGAGATGATTAAAATCAACATATAAAAACAAATTAAGTATAAAATAATATAAAAACACGATACTGTACAGTGAATGTACAGTATCTAGCTTTGTTATAATTAGATATTAGACACCGAAACCCTTTTGGAACAAAAATGTTTTCAACTGTCACTGAAAAGAGAGGAGAAAGTTAGCCAGCCTAGCCTTATGGGGGGAGGCATTCCATAAGCTGGGGGCAAACATTGAAAAGTCCCTCCCTTGGGTCCCTGTTGAATGTGTGCAAATTATACGAATCAGAAAACACCAAAAAGTACATGCAAATTGAACAGACTTCAAAGACAGATTATGCCTGGAGAACATCCTCCGGGGAGTGTTTCACAACTGGAATATCAAACGACAGAAATTGACATGTCTTCTGTAGCCATCCACCTAATATCTGAAGGCCTCTTCCTAAAAAAGGGATTTTCAGTGAAGGCCCATGGGAAGGAAAAGAGTCCTTCAGATACTTCCATTGCAGACCAGCCATGGCAAGGCTGGGGAACCTGTGGAGTTGTAGATATTGTTGATGCCTAGCCACTATTGAGGCATGATGGAAAGAGCCATTGATCAACAATCAGGAAAGTCACTGCGACCCAATCCTGGTATAGATATTTATACAGAAAAACCCAACACTTCACATTCTTCCTAGAAATTAACTAGAAGACACTATGGATTTGTTTAAAAATGCAGTGCAATATGTTCACCAAAGCAGATCCCAGTTAACCACCTGGAAGTGGTAATTTAGTCCAGTGGAGATTTCTCAAGATTCCTCAGAAGAAGGCCAGTTTATAAGTCACTGCAGCAAAAGAGGGGAATCCCTTTCTATCCAAGAGGCAAGTTCCATTTCAGAGACATTCTTGATATTTCAGAGGTTGATGGCAGCAAGAAAGAAAAAGCTTTCTTAGATTATATGATCAAGTCAGTTATATTCATGTGCCCAAGAACGTGGAGATCTCAGTGGAATATTCTTCTTTTCATTTTAATAGAGTGCTGCTATGGAGGTCTGTAGACGAAAGAACAAGCAAGGAAGGAAGGGCACAGTGATAACAACCTGGAGGTATGTTGTTGTTGTTTTTAAAGCATAACCTACTGTAGATTCCAATCTCACATCCATAACTATAAATTTAGACAGATGGGAAGCCTCAGGTAAGAAATATCTGGCGGGATATAACAATTCCTCCTTGCTGGTATAATAGACAGAATGATTGAGTTATCTGAGTAAGATTAAAACTAACCTTTGGCCATGAATTTGGAGAGGAAAACCTTGGAAGACAGCCAGATTGATCATGTGACACCTTGAAAGGAAGCTGTTTGAGAAACTACCAGTACAGAGCAAGTGGTGTGTGTGTGTGGGTGTGTGTGTGGGTGTGGGTGGGTGTGCGCGCGCGTATGTGCCTACAGATTTGTTTCTGTTTTTAAAAATAATAACAGCAACAACACTTTACTTTGTGGATTCCAAGAGTGTTCTTCACATTAAATTTTAGTCTGGATAAACAAATGCTGAATGAGTAGATTCCTTAACAATAATGAAATCGATAGAGAGGGGACTTTGATTATTGAAGCCATGGTATAAGCAGATGACAGTAGCACAGACTAACACGGCTACCTCTTCCAGTAGCACAACACTTTCATTCAATGAACAGAAACAATCTGATTGACAGCAATGCTTTCCAAAATCTTCTTGCTTTGAATTTTAGTGGAAGGTGTTACACAGCTCAAGTTATTTGTTCCTCTGTTCCTGTGGTAACAACAGTGGAGTGGCTTAATACTGAGGCAACATCAATATGCAGCATTTGGAACATTTCAGAGAATTTTCAAGTTACTAATTTTTCCATTGGGTTTTACCTGTCTTTTTATTTCTCCTTCCCAAACTGCACTATTCAAAGCCTTGTCCTTACTATTAAAAAGAAAACGGACTGCCTGTCAAAAATGAAAATCAGTAATAGAATGTCTAAGAACATTCCTAAAATTAGACTCTTTGAATGTGATTTAATTAATTAGCACAAACTTGAGTTTCTGTGTCTCTTTACTATGGAGTAGCAAACTGTATATTTATCCAATAAGTTCTTTTCCATTTAGGAGAAACAACTATGTATGTGTGGAGGGAAGCAGCTCCAACGTGTACATAACACATGCATGTTTCCTAGAATGGTTGGTTTTGGAAATTACCATCTTGGACAAGATGCCAGTACTCTGGAGCAGCTGTTCCAGAAAGTCTTGAGTAAAACTTAAAACTGTTTCTAAAATATTGTATTGTCAAGCAGGAGAAAGAAGTAGTGGAATAAATGGTTGGGAAAGTGTCAAGAGCTTCTAGTGCTAGAACTGGACACCTGCAGTTCTATGCACAACTACTCTGTGTGGTGATATGACCTACGGATTAGAATATTTCCATATAGGGGATTTTTAGATACTGGATTCCATTCTAGGACCAGGCTAAGATATTTTGCTATCTGAGGCAAAGGACAAGATGGACAAGATGGACCCCTCCATTGCTTGTATGGAAGTTGACTGAAATGTTAGTTGAGCCTTCAGTGCTGGCAACAGGATGCTGTCCTCCATCACACCTGAAGCAGCAGGCCAGTTTAGAAGCCACAGGACAGGTTGTGTGGTATCTTCTCCACTGTCCTGTAACAAGGCGACCAATTGACTTCCCATCGATTTTCATCCATTTCCACCTGGGACCAAGACTTGTTGATTCAGCATGAATATGTCTGTATGTGTGTTATGTTTGTTCACTGTTGTGCAACAGAAGGCCAGGTGCGAGAGGAGGGAAATATGGAGAAAGCTGTGGATGCATGCAGTTGGAGCAGTCATGCAATTTGGAGCAAGACTAAGAGTGGAGCACCAGCATTGCAGCTTGTGAGCCTTCTTATTGCTTGTTCAGGAAACTGGTACATAGGCTGGAAGTGAGCCTGCAGCATAGAATCTGAAAAATTCCCCCCTGTATTATGTGTGCTGTAGATAAAATTCTGTAGGATGTGGGTATTAGTGGAAATAGCAAGAAGCATTGCAACTGCTGGGTAGATTTTGCTGCCTGCCTGGCCATTGAAAAATATTTCCCCATACCAACTGTCTTTGGCATATGATGTGTCTCCTTCTTACTTTAGTTTTCCATAGTCTGAATGGATGTGGGTGTTGTATTCATTCTTTCCTAACTGCTATACAGCTTTAAAGTTACACTTAATAATGAGGAGAGTTTTATTCAGGAACAAACAAAAGGAAATTTATTTGGGATATGCAGGTAAATGGGAAAAAAAGAGAAAGGTGATTTATGAGGTATTTAAATTGAAGAGAAAACCATAATTAACTCTATATTCATTTACTGTATTTACACACACTTCACCCCAGATCACTCTCCTACATCCAGACTCAAAACTAACTGTTCCCACAAACTCTACACCACAGACTCTCTGACTAACAAAGAACAGATTCTCTGATTCACTCGCTGCCTAACTGCCACTTCACATTATAACATCTCTGTACAATCCAACCACACCAACCAACCACACTTCAGCTCTGCATTCAACGTTCAGTCACCCATCTGCCAGTCATTCTAGCACTTAGCCTGTGCATGCTCACCAATTATGCATCAACAGCAATACAATGTACATACCAGTTATCTTTATTTACATATACATATATACATATCTAGGCAGACTGAGCAGAATTGCCTCAGTTATGACTTCACAGCTCCGACTCCAGACTCTCTGTTTTGACATTGGAGTGGAGGAAGAAGGTGGAGAGGGGCAGAAGAACATTTAGGAAGAACAGAAATAATTGTCTTTGGTTTTGCCTTTGTGTACTAAGAAGGCAAGTCAGGTATCATTTCTCATGTGCACTAGTACAGGTTAGTACATTTTTATTTTAGCCATTCTCTGACAAGGCATGCTTGGTGGTGTAAGATCCTTCTTGATGTACTGTGGACTGCAGCTACGCTTACTGGCTACTTCTAACAAAAGTACTTAAACTCAAAACCCTTGAACTGAGCCATTTGTGTGGGCATTTCCCAGAACAGTTCATGTGATTCCAGAAGTTCTTGCAAAGTTAATTAATAATCACTCCCT
Organism: Intellagama lesueurii; assembly: GCA_037013535.1. NCBI lineage: Eukaryota > Metazoa > Chordata > Lepidosauria > Squamata > Agamidae > Intellagama > Intellagama lesueurii. The sequence goes on along the minus strand of JBAJHW010000004.1, from coordinate 170,349,516 downwards.
TCCCTTTTCAATAAGGTCTTCAGCATCTCCAGAATACCAATAATGTTTTGGTGTGAATTTCCATTGTTTTTTCTGTCAGATCCACAATAGCCTCTAATTACCTCTGAATTTACTTTTTCCATACTACCTGGGGCTTTTGTTTATTTACTTCATTATTATACCACCCAAGAATTGAAATGCTTTGTATGCAATTAAAAACATAAACTATCAGTTAATAAAGCAATGACAATAAAGCAGGTCAAGATAAAAGCAACATAAAATCACCAGTAAAACAAAAGTACAGTAAAACTATCAAGGCTGAATTGAATATATAACTTCCCTGGAGTATTTTGCCTTGGGTTCAGTGGAGCTCACTCACAGGTTTGAAAGGTTCTTTTTGAAAAGTAATTAGTTGCTCTTATAGTTCATTAATGAGTAACTTGCAATTTTAAAAATGTTTTTTTTGTTTCTCAAAAGTAAACAGAGTTACCTTTTTGATATTGTTTTTCAAAATCCCTGAATATCATAAGTTGCTCACCTTTAATGCAAAATTTATGCTTCTTCCTTCCATCTCATCATCATTTCCAACACCCACAACATAACACAAGAACACTAGGCCACCACTCAAATCATGTGACATTCTTCCTCCCATCCGATCCCACAGTCAGCTGGCCAGCAGCAGTTCTGTCCCCTTCCAACTCTTGCCTGCCCTACCTCTGTGAGGATTTTCTCCTGGCATTAAAGGGCCTGCCATCTGGTCTACAGTTGTGGGCCTTGGAAATCTCAGGAAATGGGATGCTGTTGACATGGCAAACTTGTTCTTCCACCACATCTGTATGAATGTTAATGTATCTGAAAAGTTACGGTTATACTGCTAAAAGAATGATGCTATCTTTTGTTGAATTATAAAATATACTGTAATTATAATGTAGTTATACATTTGTTATGGAACAAAGAAAGTAATTGCAAGTAACTGGCTGTTTTTGATTAGTTATTTCCAACCTTTTAGCTTAACTTCGGGATTGAGATGAATTTATTATTTTATTTATTTATTTAAAACATTTTAACCTGCTTTTCTCCTATTCTCCAAGAACAGGTTAGTGTTACCAAAGTCATCTGAGCTTTAATTTTTATCATGTTTTAAACTCAATGTTTTTCACAAACAAACTGAAAATGTCAGATAAAATCCAAAATACAGTCATGTATGGCAAAATAAAATTCAGCAGGATGTGGCAGGGTAAACTCCAGAGGATTGCAACAGTATAAAATCTAGCAATAAACATAACAAAATCAGTTGCACAGAACCAAATTGTTTGATTTGGATTGCAAATAAAGGTACATGGGTTCTTTGTTGGTACCAAGAAACATGATAAAATCAAAAGGTTCTGCCATTATTTTGATAAGCATCTTGTGCTCAAACGAGAAGAGAGGGAGTATTGATATTTTGGGATGAGGCACCAGCCCTGCTCCCTCCATTCCCTTCCAATCTGCTTCCATGATCAACTGGGTGCGCCTCCTTGAAAAGGGAGTTCCACGTCAAGGCCCTGCTCTGTGGCCTGCTCAGTCAATATGCAGCTTGCTTATTTTGAGCAAGGGAGGTAGGTGTTAAGGGAAAGGGAACCAGACGACTGAACTTCAGGTACCCAGACAACAGTGTATTTAGCAGACCTCTCTCATTTAATTATGAAGGGTCAAACAACTTGTTAATTTATGACTTGGTTCGTGCTTAAACAAACACCCAAAATGGAACACTGAAACTAAACAAATTGAAAGATTTGGTGAAAGTTGTGAAGCGTTTGAGCATTTGCCAGGAGTAACGAAGTGGAAAATGTTCACACCACAGGCTACATTACAATACACCTGTACAAATAAAATGAAAGCCAGCACTGTCTGATAACCAACTACTGCCTCTTTAATAGCTTTTACATATTATCATGTATTGCTGTTGATTAAGCTGACGCAAAGGCAACCGTTTAAATCTGGAAGGTGTATTCATCTCTGTCAATTGAAGTACACACTTACCAGTCTTTTCAGCACCTAATATAATACCCACAGAATTTATGGAGGAGGGGGATTTGAGCTAGAATTAAGGGCAAAGCTCAAGTTCATATGCCCAGGCTTGCAAGCAGTGCATAAAAACAAGAATTCTCAGCCTATTGCTAAGATGTTATGATGGAGCCTGGTGCTTTAGAAGGTAGCAACAGGAAAACAGCAGGAGGAGTTTACTAGCTAAACAAACAACACTGGGTAGACAGAGAAAATGAAGATTACAGGTCATATATGAATGCTCAAAGTTATGCCTACTTATTTGGGTATAGATTGCAATCCTATGGCCACTTACTTTGAAGAAGCTCTCTCACTGCCAGCTTCAGCTTTGCCTGCCCACCTCCAAAATGTGGCCCTTGACAGAAAAACTGCTAGTTACCTTGAAACAGAAAATGTTGTCACCCTACAGAAATAGCAGAGCTAGCTGTTGTTGAAAACCATTCCCCGTCACTCCTAGCCAACCTGGTGTTTGGTGAGACGTGACAAGAGAGAGAGTTCATTGACGCCAAATTACTAAAGGATGAAATGTTTTCACCCCTGGTTTAAGGGGTCATATATATTTTTACATCAGGGATAAAACTAGCCTTTTTCTTTTGGGGTGATCTGGTGTTTTCTCCTGCTTTGGAAGAAATACTGTCCTCATGTTTGGACACCAATTGTGGGATGATCTATTCAGATCTGTAACAAAGAACACCAGAACAACTTAGAGCAACCACAGAAGGACAAGGGACAATACCACAATGTGGACAAACCCAAAGAGTTAAACTTGGCTAATTAAAAAACAAACAAACTGTTGTTTAAACTAGCCATTCTCAACAGGGGCCCTGGCACATTTAAAAGAGTCCACAAATTGGAAACAATTCTTCATATACCACCTTATAATCCAGATTCTGCCCATATTTCTTTCATATTGTGTTTATGGCTATGGCTGAAAAAGGTTGAGAACGGCTAGTTCAAACCAATAAGAAATAACAATAAAAAAAGAGAAAAATGTCCCAAAAATAATACAAACTTTGTTTTTTTAAAAAAGAAGGGACTAAATAACACAAGTTTGAAATGTGTTACTTTATTAACAAATGAAAGATTGTTGGGGAATCTTGACATAAAATATAAAATAATAAATAAGATGGAATAATCAATTGACGGTCTGTTTGGAATGTATTGTTCAGATGACTTGATTTTTGTTCCTCAAGTTGTTTGGTTTTTTCATGGGGAATAACATTCAGGGTCAAAGAAATGGGTCTTCAGGGCCAGAGGTGGGAATTCTAGGGTCAAGTCATAGGATGATAGGACTTGACCCTTACTCTTAGGCTTTGAGTTAATTTACAATCCCTTTCTTCCTACTGCTTGAAGGCTCTCATTCATTTGTATACCTTTATTGTGAAAAGGGTAATCTGTTTGTTGTTGCCCTAGATTCCAAGAGCAGGCCAAAGGTCAGTCTTAGGTCTACCTCAGGCCTCTGAAGGAATGAGCTGTCTGCAAACTTGCAGTACTCAACAGAAATCCATTAAAGGCAACCGCTGCCTGTGTTTTCACAATGAGCGAATGGGGGAGGAACAATTAGAAATGTCTGAAACATTTTGTGCTGCTAGGCTTGTGAATGCATGCAGCCTAGAAATTGCATCATAAATTTATGAACCCTGTGAAGGAAGAACATTTCTCATTCAGGTAGCAGAAGGACCTGAGGCCCTGACACCTGGTGTTATGAAACCTTTCCCCCACTTTCAGGACTTAGAACAGATGGAGGCTTCATAACAAATAGTGGAGTGGCTCAAGGTAACTTGAACTCATTCATACCTCCCTTATATGATGTGCATCTGTCTTTTGATGTCACAAAAATGTGAAAAACCCAGAGGAGGAAAACTCATATTCAGGAAGTACAGAATTAAATATCCTCAGAGGAATAAATTTTGCTTTGGAAATGGATAGTATTTGGGCATAGCAAACCTGGCTCTTCTGTTATGATAGGTAGGGTGGTCAGATCTCAGAGCTCTGGCTGAAGTCTCAGGGAATTACCATCCTCTCCAGGTCTCCAGGTGGAGAAAAAAATTTCAGGGTAAGCAGAAGGAGGAGAAGGTGTGATTTTTATAGGGGAGGTAGTTTGAAAGTTTGGGCACATAGCACACTCCCAGCTGGCACCAAGGCTCACTGGCTCACCATAAACATGGAAGTGTGTGTTGCTCCAAAGGTCATGGCACTCTCAAGTACATGCACTTACCATCTCTTTCCTCGGTACCTTCCCTTTGCTCTGGCTTTTGAGTGTGCTGATATTGGACTTATCGTGCCATTTGGAACAAAACAGGAAACGGAAACATCTATCTATCTATCTATCTATCTATCTATCTATCTATCTATCTATCTATCTATCTATCTATCTATCTATCTATCTATCTATCTATCTATCTATCTATCTATCTGCTACCATGCTCCCACAACTAGGACCAAATAGTCAACAAACTATAGAACTAAAATACAATAAACTTGTAATTATTAAAATAAATAATAATATAATTAAAATATTATTAAAACTAGTACAATTTTAAAACCCTTAATTAAAATACTAATATTGCCTTATAAACAGAAAAACCAGCATGTCAGCTAAAATCCAGTGGTTTTGAAGCTCTTAGTTGTGATATGGCGATTCAGGAGACTTATGAGAACCCTGGTAGCAGTGGTGAAAAACATAGAAAACACTGCTTGTCTGCCCAACTTCTGTGACATCACAAGCCCTGCCCCTCTGTCCCAAGTAAGGCTCTGAAGTCTCAGGAAATAAATGCAGCTGACCTGGTAACCTAAGACAAGCCCTCTTTGATTTGAAATAATCAGGTTAGTGTGAAATATAGCATCACTGCTTCAAGTTATGACCATTACTTCTTTCAGGCTATACAATCCAGACCTTCCAAACTAACAATCGAGTTAGTCTGCTAAAATAGGAGTGTAAACCCCAGTTTAAACAATATGTGAACACACAGGAACTATTCTTTCCAGAATTGCATCCATAACCCTAAGATTACGTATCAAACATATTCCACCTAGGTTGTTCAGATGATTTGTAGAGTTCCAGACCACACCTGCAGTATTTGAGCCACATGGGTGGCTGTTTGTGATATGACCTTCATAAAGGTGAAAGCAATTTTGGGTGTAGCAGTTCTTGCAACCCTTGTATTGCTTAAATCTGTCCTAGGTTTTCCCTCTGATGCTGAGTCATTCATTTGGGTTAAGAACAATTAAATGACTGCTGTAGCAATGCTTTGAGTGCTTGAGAAACCCCTAGTGGCAAGGTGACAGCACCGCCCGTTTCTGCACAGCTAAAGAGGTATGGCAAATACTATCCCTACTGGTTTTGTTTGTATTTATAAAGTGTTGTCAAGTCACATCCAACTTGTGGCAACCCTTCTCTGTGCTTCATTTGTTTTTTTCTGTTTTTATTATTGTGGCAATGTTTAGCATCTCTAATGCTAAGAAAGTCCAAATCGACTCAACAGCCCATAATTAGAAGTCTGTAATGCTCTTTGGATCCTATGCATTAGTGAAAGTTGGTGTGTGTGGGGAGGGTGTTGTTTTTAGGGCACACAGAAGAGCTGACTCAGATCACTCTGAAGGTGTATCCCTGCACTATGTGCCCCTGATCTATTCAGATGGGTTCATTCTGACAAACTGCGGGATAATAGAGAATTTCTAGTAGATCCAAATTCACTGTGGTCCACATTTGATTTAGAAGCAAGTGTTCTTTTTCTTTTTATTAAGGCACTTATTTTCCACTGTGTGTTGTAATCTTCAGCCAGCAAAACTCTCCCAACAGACTCCAGGAAACAGATTCTTGGCAGCACTACTTCATTGGTTTTTAAATTCATTGTTGTGTCTCCACATGGTGTCTCTGTTACACTCACACTTTTGCAACTGTTGTTGAAGGGTCTGCCCCCCATGACATCACAAAGGTGCACCCCTAGGGTTCAGGTTGCGACTCTGAAATCTCAGACAATGAGATGCTGCTGACTTGACAACCCAGCACATGGAAGAGATTTACACAGATACCTTAGTACATGACTGTCCGTGTGTTATGCAGGGCTAGCCTTGAACATGATGACTGGGTAATTCCAGGAGTCAATAGTCCAAAACCCTAGCCATTTCCTGTTGTTGGTTGGCCTCTGCTTCTCTGCAGCCTCCTCCTTTACTCTTTGAGTGCATTTGAACCATAAAATATTACTAAGTGATCTAGCTCTTTAACCACTCTCCTTTTATATTTTCCCTCTTTCCTGAGCAGTGAGGTTCAGTGCTCCAAAAGATATAAATATACCCCTCCACCAATGCCACACTTCACATGTCTCATAAACACTCATTAGAGAACTGGTTTGAGACTACAATTGCACATTGCAATTCAGTGGACTCTCCACAGTAATTAATAAATATATTAACATTATTTTGTTTTGCCCTCGTCACAGCAGTCAAACTGGCCAAGCTCACAACAGCATCACCCCCAACCCTCTCCCACTAATGGCTACCTGAGCCATTAGTCAAATATTGAGATAGCTTAAAGAGCTGGGAACTGCAGGCTTCTCAAGGCAACAATTATTGGTGCACAATCCTACACATATCTATTCAGAAGTATGCCTATAGGATGAAATCCCATTCAGTGGCTATGCTTCTGTAACTCAGCACTAAGTCTGAGTTACCTTAAGGCAAGGTGGATGTGGTATTCACAAATCATTTCCACCAGCACGACCAATTGCACAATAAAATTGTGCAATACTCACTGTCTATGCCCAGTAACTTTACATTACATAAAAACCATCAGGATTCTGGCCATTGAGTTCACTGGGGCTTGTTCCCAAGTAAATGTGTTTAGGATTGCAGCCTTCAACAAGGAAGATCAGAAGCAAGCAAGATGCATACAGTATTTATTCATATACTTTCAAAGGTAATTCTGTGCCACATTTCTCCTCTCCAGTGGTGGAGGATGATTGTTTCTACCTGGAATACACAGCACCTACTGGCTAAAGTTATCAAGGGGGCTTTGCAATATATTTAAAACATGACAAAGCAGATAAGGCTTATTAGAGAGTAGCACAGGTGTGCAGAACTTTTTTCCCCAAGCCCTGGGATTTCCAGCTGTTTCTCTGCTTCTCAGTTTCTAGGCCACATCGTATGTTATAATTTCCCTCTAGACAATTATACTTCATATTCTCCATTAGCTAAACCAAATAGGAATAGTTTGCCTTTCCAGAAAACCATTGTCTCCGTTTCAGGTACATGCTTGTGCAGGACAGGAATTTCTGCAGGCATCAAGCTTCTTTCTGGCTGCTTTCAAATATATCAGAATTGCCTTAACCCAGACAGACAGCCCCTAGGCAGGAAAAGTGAGAATGAGGACAATCAGCAAAGATTAAGCCCAGGTTGCTCACTGCATAGATCACAGAATGGGAAACAAGATATGCTAGTTAAAGCCCACCCATGCATAATGGAAGAAGGGAAGCCAAACTCGCTTCTTGCACGGTGGACTGGCAACCTTTATTCCAAAGATGAAAGAGGGGGAGCAGACCACGTAGAACCCATATTTTATAGAGCAGATTTGCTTCAGCCGTAACTTTGGGTGGAAAAGGACACCACTTGGAGTATTTGATTAATGGCCTGTTGATCAAAGCAGTTATGGAACACCACTTAGGTTCCTGCAAAAGAGGTCCCAGGTTCAAAGTTTCTTCTCTTCCAGTAGAAATAGGCAGGAGGACACCCTGTTGTAAAGGCATGCTTGAGACAGGGGATTTAGACAAAGAACATTAGGAGGCATTAAGAACTCCAACAAAAGTTTCTGTAGCTTGAAGGATGTTGGGGTGTGTGTGGTTGCTTTAAGAAATGAACAAATACAGAAGTTGAGAATCTGCTTTTTTTGTTCCTTGTTTTTATTATTATTATTATTTAAAGCATCAGTACTCTTATCTCAGCTGACTGGATATTTCAGTGACTTGAATACCTGACTGGGAAGCCAGAGGTCAGGAGTTCAGTTTCCTACTGTGCCTCCCAGGAGAAGAGCCAGCCTGGGTGGCCTTGGGCAAGTTACACAGTCCCAGGGCAACCCCCCCCCCCCCAAAAAAGAAGGGAATAGTAAACCCCTTCTGAGTACTCTCTATCTAGAAAACCCTGGAAAAGGTTGCCCTAAGTCGGTGCTGACATGATGACATGTTGTTGTTATCACAGCCTTGACAACTTCATAAGACTTGTCAGGAAAATAGTCCCCATGTGCTAAAATTATTTTCCTCATATTGGAAACATTGGTGGACAAGGGTTTACAGAGACCTGCAAGATAGGATCTCCAGTGAGAAGCTTGCCGAGGGAAAAATGCCTAGCCTTGATCAAGACTAGGGATTTAGGCATTTAAACAGTTCATTTTATTTTTCAAAATCCTTTTATATCCGCTAACATAAAATAAGAATTGTGTCTCTGAATTTTGAACTACAATGTTTTCTTCAGTTTAATGTTATTTATTTTTTAAATTCTTTTATTTATTTATTTATTTATTTATTTATTTATTTATTTATTTATGAAAATGTGTTTTTGGGACACACACACACACACACACACACACACACACACACACACGGACTGTAGCCATCCATGCCTAGAGTTAAGGACTCAGATGCCTTATCAGATCTTTCGTTTTACTCCTGATTCCCTAGCGCCAAAACAAAATACCCCCCCCCCCCCCCAGTTTCCAGGAAGCTGAGGAACATGTCTCTCTTGGGCATGAGGAGTAGAATGGGACACTGAGTGCTCCCTCCTATGGAGGATCTTCTGTCTAATTTACAGTGTTAATTAAATCGTATTTTGTTCAGAGCAGGAGCGGTGCTAAAAGTGAATAAGCAAGTCCTTCTCATCTAAAAAGTAATAAGCATGACAAAGAATGAGTGCCATGAAAATAAGTGTGTGGGAGTTCTGCTTAAAAGCAGCAATGTGGCATTTGTTCTTTGATTGATGCACTGTGAGGAAAGTAATGCAGCATGACTTTGCCATTTGGTTTGTGCAGGTGTTTCACTGTGTCACAAAAGTTTCAAGCAGCAAATATTTTTTAGGCTGCTTCAAACTGTGACTCACAGAGCACTGATGTCAATAAAGAATAGGATGTACTGAGAACAAACAACCACTGTCCAGGGGGAAATGAATATGATCCATTTGGACTAAACGAACTTCACCAAGGGCAGAGCAGACTCATGTAAATACTGTAGTACTTTTCGTCTCAACCAGCTAGTGACAGATGAGCCAGAAAGAGAAGCTCAAGGGTATGGGTGCCTGAATGAAACTAATTTGACTTACTTTCTCTCTCCCGTATTATGGCTTAAGAACACATATCAAAGGAATCACCCTCTTCAAAACATACCTGTTGAAACATCGTCCTCTTGAACCGTCCACCCAAGTAGTCTAATTCCAGTTCTCTCTCAAGCCCTTTTTGTTCTTAAGCCTTAAAGTGCCAACAGGCACCTTGTTAGCTTAGCTCAAAATGACCATGTGTCGCCTTTCAAGTCAGCACTAGAAAACTGTTCATGGCAGTTTATCATGTGCAAGGGGTAGCCACACCCCAGAACAGGGCAGGAAAGCTCCAAGGCCCAGAGGTGGCATCTGCACTCCCCCAGGCCTTTGGAGGGATACCCCTGCCAACAATTCCATTTTATTTATATATTTATGGCTGGGAATTGCCAGTCACATTTCACAAGGGGTGCAAGTGGCCATCTCAAGCCACCGCCCTGTATCCTTGCAGGCCCACAGAGGCCTTATTTCAAAAACCAAAGTGACCCCAAGTGGTGGGGGCCTGGGAATGGACAACCACACCAAGAGGGCATGGTTGAGTATTTCAGGTCAGTTTATACAGGAGACTCTCCTTTGTTTCAGATATGACAGGTGATGGGACTGGGGCAAATGAGTGAGAGAAGCCAGGACAGCATTGTTTTAGACTGAAAAGCATGCAGATCTCTATATGAAAAAAAAAAATGTAAATTTGTATACTGCTTTTTAGGCAAACTACACAGAATGGTTTAGGCCAGAAATATTGAAGAGTATATTAATGAAGCAAAGTAATAATCTAGTAAATACAACCTCTAGTGGTTTGGGTGGGGGCTCTTTTTGAAAGCCCTCTCTTTCTTCATGCTGTCCCTGACTGGCCAGAGACCCTGCAGGGTCAATTAAAGAGAATGAATGGTGCCCCCCCCCCCACCCTGGTAATGTCTCAGTATCTTAAAAAACAATTGATATTTTAAAAGTTCCACAAACATAATTCTTTGCCATAAAGTCACATGTAAAAGCAACGGGTCAAAGAGACAACATATCATTGAAGGTGGGAATTCCTTAACTGCTAAAAGATGCCTGTTTGTCACAGAGTATGGAAAGGTTGCTTTTTTGGACTACAACTTCCCAGATTTCCCAGCCAGCATGGTCTGCGACATGGACTGCAGCATGGCTGGCTGGGAGGATTCTGGGAGTTGTAGTCCAAAAAGATTTCTGAGCTATAGTTTGTCTCACTTCCTGTACTTTGTAAGTTAGCTTGCTTTGTTTTGTGGTTGGTCATCAGGAAACAAACATGAACTTCATTTGCAAGTCTGCTCAGTCATGAAGCTCTGTGAGAATCATAGATACCACCAGCAGGTTTTCAGCTTCTCACAACATGCTATCAGTATCAGTTTGCATGTCCTTTTTCTGTAATATGCTATGAGGCATCCATCCATTCTCATTCTCTTACTCTCTTTCTGTCTCACATAGGCTAGTGTAAGGAGATCTAAGTGGTGGTTCCAGTGTCAAAATAATTATGAATAAAGTTAATATTGTAAAATTATATACAGTAACAGCAGGAACAGTCTGTAAGTTTTGTGAGGATGTAACTTTGGAGGAAGTGTTAATCTTAAAAAGTGATAGGACATCTAACAAATCTATAATTCATGTCATAAGCTCCGGCAGAGAATGGAAACTTATTTTTAAGACAAAGAAAAACAGTAACACACTCCAGACCCACAAAATCAGCCTGCTACTGCACAGTTATAGATGGCTTCAGCATGTCATCATATTCATTTTTCTTAAAAGTAACTTTCTAAGCTCTGGCTTCTGTTTGGTAAACATTCCTCAGAAAGTGGAGACTGTTTGGTGATCCACCAAAGCCTCAGGGGAAAGTTGCAAACAAGGGTGTTATAAGCTTATGTTAAAAGCTGAGAATCCTAAAACCCCTTGGTGCTTTCTTCCCAGCTCTTGAGGTTTTAATTGTCCTCCCTAAGTACTTAAGCAGATATTTGTGGGTTTTGTTTCCAAGTGATCACACCCTCGGAATTCTTTCTGTTAATTCTTGAGAAAGTCTTGGGTGCCTTCAGAAGACAAGCAGTGGTTTCTAAAAGGGACACCAAATAATTAAATAACAAGGTGCCTACAAAAAACAAGCCAGACATATGGAGTGCAGAGGAGGGAAGACTCCTACATTTCTGATCTTGATATCAACATACAGCATCTGTGCTGGATCAGGAATAACAGCGATAAAGATGTGTGAACCAATTAGCAAACCCGTGATCTGGCACTCAGACAACAGGGCGAGAGGCACTTTGGAATACTGCAGCTTTTAAGGACACCATCAGAAATGAATGAGGGTCCTGGGGCTGAAGGGCTATCTGGCTGAGAAAGTTTTAAATCACTTGCATTGGGGTGCAAAACACCTTCTCAGTATTTTGCAGAGCCATAACTAGCAATTTTGGTACCTGACACAAGCAGTGCAAAAGGTACCACTAAACATCTACCCTCCAACAGGGGAGGCCTGGTCTACCTACAATCCTGTTTGATAAGCCCTCTGTCTGGATGCCACCTCTCCTTCAAAGTCTAAGTCAGAAGCCTCATCTATCGAGCCTTGCCCTCTTGAATCTCAGGGGGGCCTGGTATACTGGCCACCTTTCTCCTGCTCTCCCCTCCTGGCCTGGCCTTATCTTATGGTTCTGGAAGTCTAGGGGAAGGGGAGCAACCTACATTACAATCCCAGCATACACACTCCGGTATGTTGTTGGGAAATACTAATGTCTAACACTGAACAAAGGAAGACATGAAATACTTTTTGGTTGCATAGATAGAGAAGGGATTGTAGTGTTCCCTCTTTTTTAACCTGTTGGAAAGAGCACCACATTTAGATTAAACAAAACATCAATTATACTGTGAAATTTTGATGGAGAAGTATATGTTGTCTGTCTTCTGTTCCAATTATCGATTAGGGTAAGAAGAAAGTATCTTCAAAAAGTAAGCAAGATACTAAACTTACAACCATGATACTAGTTTTAGTTAAAAGCCCAAATAATTTTCTAGCATGCGTTACTCAATAGCAATTAAGAAGGAGCTGCTTTCAAAATGTCATCTCAGGGACATTCTGCAGGACAAGGTTGTATGAGAGAGAATCTCGTTAAGTGTACAATACTAACAGAAACCAAAAGTGTAGGTTATTCTTTTTTTAAAAGTGATTTGTTACTTATTTATCAAATATTTTATTTACAAATGCATTTATTTATCAAATTTATATCCTGCCTTTCTGTCAAAAATAGAATGCAAGGTAACTAGCAATAAAATTCAACAGAAGCAATTGAAGCATAAAGACAAAAGGACAATTAGAAGCTACCAGTGAGAAGAAATAACAGCATAACTCAGTGGTTTAGGCATCTGGCCGCAGATCGAGAAGTTGGGAATTTGATTCCCCACTGTTGGTTCACACATCTTTATCGCTGTTATTCCTGATCCAGCACAGATGCTATATGTTGATATCGAGATCATTGACAGGGGCTGGACATGATGATCCATAGGGTCCCTTCCAGCTCTGCAGTTCTAAGTTTATTATTATTATTTTCCAACTAGTCTGAAGGCACCCAAGACTTCTCTCCAAAAGCAAATCAGCTAACTCATCAAAGCCACGTCTGAATAGAAATGTGTCAGTTTGCCAGAGGATGTAAGGGGACATCAGGAAAGCCCTCTCTTTCAGGCATGACTGTGATAATAGGAAGATTGGGAAAATGTTATCTCCTCAGGTCTTAAACACCTAGCAAACTTTTTCAAATAGCCTGCTCCCAAGTAATATAGGGCTTTAGCTAATCATAGCCAGTTCTTTGAATTAGACCTGGAAACAGACCAGTTTCCGGGTATAATTCTGAGAGTTGCAACGTATAACTCTGGGCACAGTATTCTGGACCACTCAATACTTTTACAAGGTGGCCCAATATAGGGTTAGAAAAGCTGATATTTGAGGGTTCGCATTGGCCATGCTAGTGGGGACATTCTGCAAGATGTAACCAGAGCCTTCTAGCTCTGGTTTAATTTATTTTTAAATTGCCTTGCAAGAACAACCTGTAAACAAATAAAAGCAAAGGAAAAAATTATAACTGAAGCAAGCACAAAATGTTTAAGCAATTTTATAGCTTCCTTTCTGTATAATACAGCTTCCTACATCTCCATTTTTGGACAAGCTAATTGAGCAAAATAACCCTAATGAGATTCTCTCATGACTATATTTTACATATGAAAGAACACAGAAATTTGTTGCAATTTCTTAATAACAGTTTGATTTTACAACATGGGTTGTGCATTAGTATTTGATATTTATTATTACTGACCTTTATACATCTGAAAAGCACCACATAAATATAAACTACAGATGTTATTTATTATCAATAAGCAGAAATGGATTTAATTATCTCTAAAAGGGTTTGAGCTTAAAGATTAATTTAGGGTGACAACTTAGAGGCGGGTTGAGTTCCATATGCATGCAAAATCCATGAATTTGTTAACATCAGTTCTGGCATTGTCACCATCAATGAGCAGATAAGCAGCTGAAGAAAGCAGAGGGAAAATATAACTAAAGCAAAAGCTTAGTGTTAAAGCACAGCCTTCTGTGTCTGAGGTTCAAGGTTCAGTTTGTGGCATTTCCAGTTTGAAAAAAATACCAGGAAGCTGGACCTGGAAATACCTCCATATGAAATCCTGGAGGACTGCTGCCAGACGCTGTGGCTAGTACTCAGCTATATATCCATGGCTTAGTACAACAATTTTCTTTATGACCGAGTTATAGAAGAAGTAGGGCCTGTCGAAAGGTAACACATGGTTTTAAAATAAATGTAGGGAGACTGTTTTCTCAAGGAAGATTCAGCATATGGAACTGAGAACCAAGGTGTATGATGTAAATAATCTGTTGTTAGGTCTGGAATCACATTAGTGTTGAAGAGACATGAATGAGGCCGTCTGTGGTAGTTTTCAAGAGGCATGATCCTTCTTAGGCATGCTCTCCCTTTATGAGTCTAATTTCTCACAGGCAAAACAAAGCAACCAAGAGTGCAATGATATGGTCAAATGCCTCAGAATTTGATCCATTGATAAAACAAGTGAATTCGAAGTACTTTTTACTGACCACATGACACAAAGATTAATTCCAATTGGGTCTGCCATTTTAACTCCCAAAACAGTCTTTTCTCTCTGCTGCTGGGAGGGCTCCTATTTTTTCAAGTTAGAATGATTCAAATGGGCTTTTCCCCATATGTTTAGTTGTGATACATTCTTATGAGGGGAGGCACGTGTCTGTAGGTTGTGTTTTGGAGATGTAAGCAGTTGTGTGATGTTCAGGCCTGGGTGGTCAGGACATGGCAAAAGCAAAGCACTGTGATTTTAATGTGGGGGATTGGGTCCTAATTCTGAGCAGTTTCAGATCATGCAGGAAGGCCCTTTTGTTGTGAAGCAACAGCTTAGTACTGTTAATTACGTAAATGACAGGTCTGAAAGTGTCATTAAAATCACCTTATCTTTTTACTCTTTTCCCTTACTTTCAAGTAACACATGCAGGAATTATCTCATCTCTGGTCACATATGGTTTTAAACTATTGGCATGATAAACTGTGATGAGACATGAGATAATTCTTACATGCATTACTTGAAAGTAAGGGAAAAGAGTAATGGCTGGGAAAGGGAATGTGGTGATCCCTGTTACGGAATCATTCTGATGTACGAATCATGATGTTTTGCAAATTACCATTCCAAATTTTGCTGCTCTGTACTCTTAGATTCCTAAGTACCTTTCCATGTTATTTTTCTACAGAAATGTTTTTGAGAAATATAGTGGTCTACTCTGAAGCTTTAAATGAGAAAGTAGTTTAACAGCAAACCATAAAAGGATCAGTAGAGGTGGGAACCAGAGCAAGAAAGGAAAGAAAGAAGGGAGGTCGTGGAAATGAACGGTCAGCAGAGGAACCAGAGGAAGAAAAGAAAGAAAGAAAGTGGGGTTGTGGGATAGAATGCAATTCATATCACACCCCGTATGATGGGTGAACTCTTGAATAAATCTGCAGCCTTTGTGTGAGCACTGATTGCAATTTGAAACATAATATAGGTTACGAATTGCAGCAAGCTGAATCATTCTGATTTGGCTTTGCAATGTAGTTGCACTTTTAATTTGTGAATTATGAGAGGTGAGAAAAGCTCCTGCTGCGATAATCACACAGAGTTAGCACTTGAGGAATTTTTCCTTCTAGTGACTGGTTATCTGGAAATAGTTTGGCCCTCAGTTTTATGAGTACTGTTCCCCACCCACCCACTAGGCCCACGTTCTACCCAGACACTCTCTTTAATTAAAACAACCTTGCAAGGAAATACTCCTTAAGAAATACGGGTCTATTTCAGCAGGTGGGGAAAGATGTCAGTTTGATTGAAGCCAATGTCTGATCTTCCATGCTAATAGCACAGTTTAACAATTTAAGTCTACTCAATGCTATGCAAGCTTCAACTGAAACATAATAAGAGAGGAAGGAGGGAAGCTGAGATTTCCTAAATCTGCTTTTTGTTTCCATCTCTGTTTTCTCTGAGTGATTGGATTGCAGCTCTTTAGGGCGGCCCATAAGGTCTGCTAACATTTACTGACCCAGTTGCTGGAACAGGGAGCTGTTTCTCATGCCCTGGCTGTTGTTTTCCCTTGGGCAGCTACAAGCCCTCAGAAATCCAGCATACAGTACATGCTAATATGCATTCTGCTCCAGCTCTGTATCATCATGTCTTTTGTTTCAAGAACACAGCACACATCCAGACTCACTCATAAAATATCCATAGCAAAATCATGTGATCCCTGTCCTGCTTATACATTTTTAAGGGCTGTGCCCTAAATCCATTAAAAGATGGTGAGGCGTGAATAGAGAGAAGTAATCCCAGCTAACGCAGGGGTAGGTAACAAAAGAGTCCATCTCAAATGGCAGCACATGTACAAAGGAATTGCATTGAATTCCCCCCACCCACCCTCCTCGGTGTCTGTTGAGGAACTGCGGAGCATTGGAGAGAGTGCAGTAACTTGGCCTTCATTGTTAACTCTTTCTTTCTTCTGAGCAATGGAAGCTGGCCCATTATGGCATTACCCCACCTTCCAGGCAGAGGCAACCCCCAGCCTCTCCATCCCTCCCTGCTTCCATACTAGAGGGGGAAAGTCAGGGCCCCACCTGTATCCTCTCCTGCTTAAATCTCAGCCTCACATTCTGTTTGAGAGTATGTGTATGTGGGAGAGGGAGGGAGAGAGGGAAGGAGCAGGAGGGAGAGAAGAAGGAAAAACGGAAAGAGAAAAATGAGTGGGAACATTTCTCATTTGGGACAAAGGGTACCTTCCTCTGTGTGAGTGACTGCCTGCTTGTCTTGGTATATGTAGATATGAATGCTCACTTGGTTGCTTATCTGCCTGCCTAAATGTATGTGTGTGTTTATGCCAATTTCCCCCTCAAATTTGCTTGCCACTACTGTTCTACCTAACATTAGTTGCCGTGTCTTCTCCTCTACCAACCACAATTTTTTCACTTGTGGAACTTCCACTCAGAAGACATCAGGCTCAGAGCTGATAGCTGGAGTGAGGCTTACAGCTCTGTGGTGGACCTCTGGGGACAGTGGCAGAGCTGCCATTGCCATATAATCACCCTTTCTGCCCTTTTGCTACCATCACCGTCTCCTTTTCCCCCTAAAATGGCTGACTGCCCAGTGGCACTGCACAGCCACCTCTCAATTCAGTCTTTGGATAACGCCTGCCTACAAGGATCCTCAGAACCAAGGCATTGTGGGAGGGGTTGCACGTGTAATTTTTTTTTGCCACCCCTCCCACAATTCCTTTGCACAGAAGACCCCTGAGGTCAAAAATTATCCCAATACCTAGCCAAGAAGGAGACACAATGTAGAGCCTGGCAGGCAGTGATTGGAGGGAAAGAGGCATAGCTGGCACTGCTGTTCCTTTCTTCTCCTTCTTTTGCCTTCCCCAGTAAGTGTTGCCACATGGCCCCAGTGGTCATGAGTGGCAAGAGGCAACAATGAACTTTGGCGGGGGAGAGTGCTTGGGCTGGTATTAGTCAGGCTAACTCCATCACGGCTAAGCTTCTATTCCATATGACCTTTGGTTTTGAAAACAATAGAATAGGAATTTGTCTTAAGGACAACCTTAAAGCAAACATTCGTTTCAGTGGAAATTAGTCATGGTCATGTTGGCTGGAGTATTCCAAAGTCATCATAAACAGCATGTAGTAGAATATGAAAATTTGATGATGAATACATGCTCAATTCCTTTGAGCTGTGGATTGATAAACACCATTCTGCAGAATCTGTTTATGCAGCTGATTTCTTTGCTCTTAGCCTTTTCCCCGAGGTACCACAAAGCGGTGCTTCATTGGTGTGGGAAGGTACGAAACCCACAAGTTCCATTCACTGGTTCTTCCTCCTGAATTTTAACAAAATCATTTCTCTTTTCCCCCTCAACAGCTTTTCAAGCCCAATAGCAAAGCAAGCCAGCCATCATAAAGAAACCTGGGCAAAGCCCTTCTAGGTCCCTGTACTTCAAGAATTGGTAATATCAGAGTCTTTTATTGATTACACTGAAAACAGAGAGCAACCTGAACATTAATATTTGCTTCCTCTGTAACTTTCTTAAATCCTCTTTGGAGAGAGAAAGGTGGGGTGTAACTCTAGTAAACAAAGACACAAACAAGCAATGCCAGCAAGTCTTGTGACATCTTGAAAACTAACACATTTCATTTGGCATAAGCTTTCATGGACTTTAGCCCACTTCCTCAGATGCATCTAAGACAGGGTAAGAGAAACCAGAAGTCATGTGGCATATAGAAGTCATAAAATTCTGAAGAACCATCTGAGGAACTGAGCTAAAATCTCCAAAACCTTATACCAAATAAAACATATTAGTTTACTTCAAGGTTCCAAAAGACCCTTTAATGTTTTGCAGCAAGAGATTAACATGGCTTATTCCCCTGGAAATTTCTAACATGTGAAATAATTCTTCTCATTTTTACACCATTTACTTATTTATATGTTGGATTTCCACTAATAGTTTCCAAAGTTGCGCATAACATATCAAATAACAAGTACAACTATTAAAAACCAATATAAACACTTAAAAGTAACTGTTACAGCAGAAGAAAAATGCATAATGGCCAGAATCTTATTGGTGTTTGCATAAGATTTGTGTAACTTGCCACTGCTGATTGCAGCTGATTAACCAAGTGGTGGGGCATGCCCTTGCCATACACCTCTTTATGCAACCAGGAGAGGCCCTGGCACCTCAGCAGTTAGCTGTAGACATGGGGACAAATAATAATAATAAAAAAAATGGATCATGATATTCGTGAAAAATTGCTAATTTGTTAAATATTTGTCCCTTCATATTTGTCAGTTCCAGAGACCCTGATGAATATGAAGGGATATTTCCCCATTTTTATTCATCCCCCATACGAAGAAAGGGAAGGCTAGCCAACCAGCCCCACAGCCATCCACCCCCACAGCTTACCCCCACCCCTTCCCCTCCCTACCTTAGCCACTGCCGCCATCCACCACCACCTGGCACCGCCATCAATTACTGCCATCTGCCGCCGCCGCCATCCATCACCGCCCACTGTCGTGGCCTCCGCAGCCATGCCCTGCTGGAAGGGACACTGGCTGCCCTTTGCAAAGATGGCAGCTGCGGCTTATTTTTATTTATTTATTTATTTATTTATTTATTTATTTATTTATTTATTTATATACCACCCATCTGGCAGCCAAGGTCACTCTGGGTGGTTTACAACAAATAACAAAAAAAAACAGAGTAACAAAATAGCAAATAAAAAATCATAAAGTGAAGTGAAGATAAAATTATAATACAATAAATACAATTAAAAGCGTAGAAAAATAAAAACATGGAGCATGGCAGTATGATAGAAATTATATTATTGGACACTATTGTATCAGAGTATAGTTTGTTCAGGGAAGGCCTGTCTAAATAGCCAGGTTTTTAGTAGCTTTTTGAATGTGCCCAGTGAAGGGGCCAGGCGGACTTCGGGAAGAAGACAGTTCCATAATTGTGGCGCTACCGCCAAGAAGGCCCGATTTCTAGTGGTTGTTTTCTGGGCCTCTCTGGGTCAGAACTCTCAGCCGCCCTGCTGACGGGCAGAACTAACTAGAAGGAGGCGCTCGGCCAGATATCGAGGTCCCAAACTGTTTAGGGCCTTATAGTTTAGTACCATCACCTTGAAACTGGTATGGAAGCAAATAGGTAGCCAGTGTAAGGCAGCCAGGGTGGGGGAGATATGTTGGTATTTTCTAACCCCACTCTGACGTCTGGCCGCCACATTCTGGACCCGTTGCAGTCTCTGTAGCAGTCCCAAGGGCAGCCTCACATAGAGGGCATTACAGTAGTCTAATCTCGAGATTACCAGCACATGGACCAGCATGGTGAGGGACCTGGTGTCAAGGTAGGGACGTAGCTGGAGGATCTGCTTTAGGTGGAAATAAGCGGATTGAACCACAGACGCTATCTGAGATGTCATTGATAGCGATGGGTCCAAAAGCACGCCCAAGCTACGAACCACATCCTTCATGGAAAGAGTGCCCAAAAAAGATAGGGAGGCACCCAGACCACAGACACTAGGGGCCCCCACCCGCAGGATTTCTGTCTTGTCCAGGTTCAGCCTCAGTCTGTTGTTCCTCATCCATCCCAGCACCGCATCCAGGCAGCGCTCAAGGGACGGGACAGCATCCACTGCAGAAGGATGGAAGGAGAGATAGAGCTGAGTGTCATCCACGTATTGGTGACACAAAGCTCCAAATCTCCTGATGACCTCCCCCAGTGGCCTCATATAGATATTAAATAGCATGGGAGATGACTGACCCCTGCGGGACTCCACAACTGAGAGTCCACGGAGCAGACAACATCTCCCCAAGCTGAACTCTCTGAGGATGGTCCTCCAGGAAGGATCGGAGCCAGGCCAAGGCCTCACCACTGATCCCCAATCCCGAGAGCCTCCCCAGGAGGATACCATGGTCGATGGTATCAAAGGCCGCTGAGAGATCAAGAATGACCAACAAGGACGTTTTGCCCCCGTCGGCTTCCCTCAGGAGGTCATCTTGCAGGGCGACCGATGCCGTCTCCGTGCCATGACGTGGCCTGAACAGATCAAGGGCATCGGTCTCCTCCAGGAGAGCCTGAAGCTGGTCGGCCACACACTCTCTCCACCAACTTGCTAATAAAGGGGATATTGGTGACTGGATGATAGTTATTAATATCATCAGCCGCCAAATTGTTTTTTTCCGTATAGGAAATTAATAATTAATAATAGCCTCCGCCCACTCAGTTGTTATCGCCCTGGCCGCTTTCAAGAGCCAGGCCAGGCAAGGATCTAGTGAGGAGGTGGCGGCCCTGCAGCAATCAAGGGCCCTGTCAACCTCATCTGACGTCACGGGCTGAAATTGTGTTACAATTCCCGGGCAAGGTGATGCGCCGGACGTCTCAGCTCGATCCACTGATAAAGAGGAGATATCTAGGTCCCGGCGGATGGCCTCCACTTTTTGTTTAAAGAAGGCCGCAAATTGGTCACAGGAGATGCTACTGGGAGGCCTGTCACTGTGACCAATTCCGGATAAATCACGTACAATGTGGAACAGTTCCGCTTGATGGTCCTGAGCTTCACTTATCCGGTGAGCGAAGTAGGCTTGTCTTATAGCCTTCACTTTGGCTAAATAAATATTTGACGCGATTTTAGTGGCATTTAAGTTAGCTACCGTTGGGGCCTGTCTCCCAACTATCCTCTACCCTTCTCCTATTACGCTTCATCCCCTGCAGCTGTTGGTTATACCAGGCAGCTGACCGGGGTCGAGAGTGGAGGGGGTGTTTAGGAGCGATCCTGTCAGCCGCCCTGGTGGCTGCCGCATACCATTCATCCACTAGAGCTTCGACAGGAGCACCAACAAGATCAGCCGGTATCCCCCGCATTGCATCTTGGAAACCTACAGGATTCAATAGCGTACATGGGTGGACCATCTTAATGGGTCCCTGCTCCCCGCGGGGGGGGGCAGTGCCACTGGGAGGTTACATTGTATTAGGTGGTGGGTTTAATTGCTGCTGCGCCAGCGCCATACCTTCCTCTGCCCATAATAACTGGTATATTATTCACTTTCCCTTCACTGAGTGACAGGCCTATTGACTCCGGTGTAAATGTTGTGTAATAAAGTGCAAAGAAGGGTAAAGAGTGGTGCAGATTTTAGGGCAGGGAAGTTGGCATCTTTGCAAAGGGCAGCCTAGATTGCCTTAAGGCAGGCCATAGCGGCGGAGGCCAGTGCAGCAAGCGGTGCTGTGGAGGCCGCCGTGGCACAGGCCTCTGTGGATGGAGGCGGCGGCAGTGGTGGCGGCACAGACTGCGGCAGCCAAGGTAGGGAGGCGACGGGTAGTGGGAGGGGGCAGCCTGTGGGGGTGGAGGGGTCAGCTTTTTTTTAGACCCCCCCCCACGAACCGACAAATATATTCGTGCTTCGTCGGTTCATGGGGAGGATACTCATGCTTTGTGCTTCGTCAACTTTGACGGATCACGTAGCACGACGACTCGCCAAAATGGTGATTCGTCCCCATCTCTAGTTAGCTGCAATTAGCTACAGCGCGTTAGCAGACATTACACAAACCTCAATAGGATTGCAGCCAATAAAATTACAATATAATGCCTGGAATCCTGTTGCTTAGCGTGGGGATTTGGTGAGTCAACTCCTCTGGAACTTCTATTAATTCAAATGGATCTCCTCTAGTTGCAACTTATTATTTTAAAATAAGTTGTAACTAGAGTAGGCCCATTTGAATCAGTAGAACTTATGGAGGAGTAGACAAACAAATTCCCCAGCGACTCAGGGGGCCTACTCTAAGCTAATTATGCTTAGCTTATTATGCTAAGCAACAGGAACTCCACTCAGCCACATTTGTAAGCAGGTAGCAGGCTACCTTGGGAGACTTATTCTCCTCTCTCAGGCTCAGCCCATAAGGAGCACTGACATTGGAAGTAAAGGCCAAAATCGTCTTGTGCAGCCACGCAAGTGGCAGAATATTTTAAGGCAAAGTTGAGAAATCACCGAAGACTTTACCAGTTGCATGCTGTATCACACAACTCAGTATGCAACTGCCAATGTCTATGGTTGTTTCTTAACTTGGGGCAATTTGCCTTCAAATGTTACATTGTGCTATGCTAGCATAGCTAGGCAAGAAGGCCATTATGTTATAATAACGTTAGATATGACACATTCCTTTCTGAGGTAATGGGGCATAATGATACTATTTTTGTCAACTAATGTAATGGCTTGTAATATTGTTATTCTTTTAGTGTAACACGTTGTTGTTGTTGTTTAGTCGTTTAGTCGTGTCCGACTCTTCGTGACCCCATGGACCAGAGCACGCCAGGCCCTCCTGTCTTCCACTGCCTCCCGAAGTTGGGTCAAATTCATGTTGGTTGCTTCGATGACACTGTCCAACCATCTCATCCTCTGTCGTCCCCTTCTCCTCTTGCCTTCACATTTTCCCAACATCAGGGTCTTTTCCAGGGAGTCTTCTCTTCTCATGAGATTACCCCTTCACGGATTGCTGCCTTGTCGTGGCGAAGGGGCTTGAGTAATTCAGAGAAGCTATGGGCTATGCCGTGCAGGGACACCCAAGACGGACAGGTCATAGTGGAGAGTTCTGACTAAACGCTATCCACCTGGAGCAGGAACTGGCAAGCCACTCCAGTAACTTTGCCAAGAAAACCCCATGAACAGAAACAAAAGTGTAACACGTACTGTTTATTTTTCTGCTTCCCAAATGCTGCCTTTAGGGAGGTCATACTGGGGGTCATGTTTCTAAATTTAAAAACATATATATTTGCCTTTTTTAAAAGGACTGAAACAAAAAAGTAACAGGTTAAAATTAAAGTAATGTATCACTTGTTCAATAGCAGTAATTATTAAAACCAACACATTAATAATAATATCCAAACTCTGAGGAACCCAAAGCCTACAGGAAGAACCCTAAAAGCTCATACTTTTCATCTCTGAGACCCCTGGTTCAAATCCAGTATGTGGTTCTTGTGTGCACCTCTCCTATGTCGCCCATGTCCCTTCCATGTCCCATTTTTATCATTCCTTTAGCACATCTGGGCAATTTTATAGGCGTCATTGTTAAACCACTGTATATCTTGTGTTCCACCAGTATGGCTTCCATTTCATCCTATCGTTTCTCAGCTTTTGGGACTATATAGGATCAAACCCCAAATTTACTACAACTTTAAAAATAATTAATAAATCAAGTCTTGATTTATTTCATTTTATGTTATTATTTATTTTATTTTATATGGTCTGACTTCTACAGTTTCAAGTATCTCCTATAATTCAGGTCACTTTTCCAGATAGGACTATATTTATTTTACAGAAAATGGTTGGTTTTCTCACAATGATCTGAACAGATGCCAAATTATAGCTTAATTATATTTGCATTATGCAAAGCTATCTGTGGTGCTGTCCCTCTTGCATAGTTTTCCCAGAGGGGACTCTGTATACACTAAGCCATAGGTTCTTTACCTGCGGTCCACAGACCCCCAGGGGCCATGATGTCCTCACAGGAGGTCTTGAAGAAATGTTATGATCTTTTGAAATTAAAATAGAAAGAAAGAAAGAAAGAAAGAAAGAAAAGGAAACATAGAACAAAATATTAATTTCCCTTGCTTGTTTGTGTAAAACTTGGCTTTTCTAACCTACCGCGTCCATTAAAAATATACAAAAGTCAAAATA
Organism: Intellagama lesueurii; assembly: GCA_037013535.1. Taxonomy (NCBI): domain Eukaryota; kingdom Metazoa; phylum Chordata; class Lepidosauria; order Squamata; family Agamidae; genus Intellagama; species Intellagama lesueurii. The sequence goes on along the minus strand of JBAJHW010000004.1, from coordinate 170,325,432 downwards.
TGTTACGAAAATAACTGTTTGATAGCAAATAACTGTTTGATATTTCTGCACACGGTGAGAACATGCAAGTGAATGACACTGAGTGGTTGAGAGATAGCACATGACATTTCTTGTATTATGCAGACAGTCAGAAGCCACAGGAAGAGAGAGTCGGAGCCAGTCAGTGTCAGTGTGAGTGAGTGTTCGGATTGACTTCATGAGCATGTTTCTTCTTCGATTTCTGCTATGAAAACCATTTGGTTATTGTTGGGTAAAGTGACTTTTTGATATTATCACAGTGAATTTCTTAACAATACATTTTGGTTGAGCCTCAGAATGGATCGCTGGCTGAATTTGAAACATAAAAGAATTGATGCTGTTGATGAGGGTGCATCCTGTTCAAAGCAACATGAAGCTTCTTCCAGTCATCTTAAAAAGTGTCGCCATTATAGCAAGGTATATGTGTCGATGAGACCCTTCATGAGAAATTTTAAACAAATATTTGATGTACTTTAGAGTTTTAAATCTTGAGTTAAGTCTTGGAGGTCCACTGCAACAAAAGACATTTAAGGGAGGTCCATGGTAAAGAAAAGTTTAAGAACCGCTGCAAAAAAGACAAGAGTGGTGGAAGAAGACAGCGGGGTTGACACAATAAGTTTTGTTTTCATGAGCCTAAGTACTGGTCCTGCAGTCTGACTCTGATGGCTCTAAATTCCTAAAATTTAGTGTAGAGTTTCATCTGCAACGAAATGTAGTCCTTATGAGAATGCTGACCTGTCAAGTCCAGTTACAATGCCATTTCACCTATGTCACACCCAGTTTGGTGATTATACTTTCAACCTTTGGCACCTCATTTAAAAAGGAATGTTCATAGTATTTGTACAAGCTGTTCCTGGAAACTAAAATATATAACTGTACTTTATTCCAGAAAGAACAGGATGGGTGGATCTGTTTGCACCTTGCTTCACAGTCTAGCACTACCCGGCTAAAGCTCATCAAATATTTATCATGCCTCCCATGAGCCGTTTTGGAGAACCAGATGCTCAAATATGAAAAGATATGCACATGGACATGTTTTATGTGGCTGTGTGTATACAACTAGGTCTTCTGAAGTGAAAGAAAAGCTATGATGCAACAAGCTAACAGCTTTTACTTTTCTTCCTTCGAATCAAGCCCCACGGGATATGGGATTTTCTTTTAAGTAGGCACATGTACAATTGTACTGTAACCCCACTGAATTGTCTACTGCTATTGATTTTAGTAAGAATGATGTGTGACCAACTTAGTCTGGATTCAGCCCATTGTTCCTACTGTGACATGGCTTCTAGCCAAAGTAATATGATAAACAGAGCATCACTCTTGGGCAGCAAAGACCTAGATTCTGTTCCCTGCTCAGGTGTGAAGCTCACTCTCTGAGTTTAGGTTAGTTACTTTCTATTAGCCTAGCGAGGGTTGCTGTGAGGATGAGGCAGGAGAGACTGAGTGCCACCACTCTGAACCTCTTGGAGAAAGAGGAGGGCTTGAAACAAATCTAATAAATAAATATCCCTGTTATTGTCCTCCTATTTTCAATCTACAAACAGATATGAAGCATCTTTATCCTGCAGGCTCCAGTCTTGGTATAGTAGATTCAGCTATGCCTCAGCAGAGACAACCCAAGTCATTCCTATGCCTGGAGCACAAAATCAAAGTGGCATCCTTATGGAGTGGTGAAAAATATAAGAGCAAACTATGTATTCTGTCATGTGTTTCCCTCTAATGCGGATGGCCCCCAGCCATGGTGCCTCAAACCTGAGCAAAAATCACTCTGGATTCTAATCGATCAATATCCAGAGTTTAAAAAATTAACATAAACTCAGAAATTGTACCAGAGCCTGGAAAATCATGACCAGCCCTTGGAAAAGTTTTTTTCTCTCTCTGACAGCCCCAGAATCCCTCAGCCAACATAGCCAGAGATCTTGAAGTTTCATTCTTGTATTTTAAGAGTGATTTCTTCATAGGCATATGTCTATCAGTTGACAGGTAATTTCAGTGTCAGTCACAATCTGCTTGTAAAAAAATGCTCCCCCCATCCCTTAAAGGGCTAGGGACAGAGTAAGCTGCTTTTCATTAGAAGCAGATAATGGTAAGGCAAGCTCTCAGTGGTAGTACCTATTAGGGATGGGTTCTTCAAGGCAAGACAATTCCACAACCTATTATTGGGGTTGTGTTTTTTTTTTTTTAAGCTCTTGGGCTTAATCAGTGAAACCCTCCTACCCCACAAGTCTCATTAAATGAACAGAGCTTGAATCAAATCCCTTGGTGGCTTGCATCCCCTGCGAGTAATTGTGGTATAACATGGCTGTAACTGCCTTTTGCCTTCTTTGGTGGGGTTTTCTCCCCATTATTGTACAAAGCTCCTGTCTTAATGGGGCTTGCCAATCAAATGGTGGCCTTTCACTTGGATCAGATTCAGCTGCAACAATCCTGAACTTGTTGACCTGCATCCCTATTAACAATTGATTTAATGATGCATTATTTAGCCTTTGTTCAGCAGACAGGGACATTATTACCAGACAGGCAATTGGCAGTTGGATTGACTGATCACAGCATTTTATTTTATTTTTAAAGTCTCATGTTGCACCTGTGCAGCACGTAGGAAAACAATCTGAGGAAAGTGTGGAATAGTAATTGTTGAAAAGAAGGCAAGAGCAGACAGGTTAATATGGTCAGATGCTTTGCAGCCTGCCATTGGCAAGAATGTAAAAGTTCCTGTTTCCCATCATCAAAGATGAGGAGAGAAACTATAGTCTCCAGTTTCAGTTACATCTGTGGTTTAAGGTAAACATTAGAAAACCCTAAACAATTGAGGGTCAGCTAGAGTTTCCCAGTAGACAACTGAATTATGTTTCTTTCCATTCTGTTTCCTGATCTCCAGTAGTGATTTTTGCACAGGAAATCCAGCTTGCAAATTCAAATTTGGTCTTGTCCCCATTTACAGTTCAGCTCGTTCAATAACTCAGGGATGTACTGCATCAAAAGGTATGACATCAGGAATAAAGATGGCACAAAAAACGATTGGATGAATAGATTATTTATTAAGCTATTCAATTATTCAGTTATGACCCTTAATATTAAAAGTGAACTGCCTCAATAATTTACCGCCTTTAAATTCCACCTTTCGTCTGGGGAACTCAAGGTGTGCATGGTGTTCTCTGTCCTGCTGTATCTTCACAGCAACCTGTGAGCTTGATTAAGCTGAAAGATAGGCACTGGTCTAAAATCACCTACTACGCTTCATGGTTACGTGGAGATTTGCACCTGAATCTCCCCAGGCTTAGCTGGACATGCCAGCTACTACTGTTTCTCTTCAGCATCATAAAACTGAAGATGGTTTGGTGTGTGAAGATGTCAGTAATGCAAGAACAAGATTGAAAAGACAAACATCCCAAAAATATGTAAATTCGCATAAATATTTTTCATAATTGGTGTAAAAAGTGAGTAAGTTCTGAATATCTTTCAGAAGTTTTCAGTTCGGAGAAGGAAAAATGCTGATATTCGGCCCACATTTTAGTGGTTGCCCTCCCAGTGGATTTTAACAGGGAGTCTATATTTTTTAAGTGGGGTTGTCAGCTATTCATGTACAGTGTCATTAATCCCAAATTCTGTATCACAGTAAGGATTATGAGCACCATTAAATTGCATCTCACACACCCCTGCATAATAGGTACCAAGTCAAAAGGAGTGCAACTTATTATGTCAAAGACGCTTTCCCAAACCGGGCACCCTCCTAATGTCATGGATTACAATACCCATCCTCACAAGCCAGTCATCTTTGAGGCAGGGTTTGTAGTGTAACATAACTGCCATGTGCCTGAGGAACGCCATATTAGAATTTCCATGCTATTTCCTTTCTCCTGCATCAGTGACAGATAATGATGTGGAACAGGGCAATCAATTACTAACATGCTAGGAATGTAAAAAACAAAAACAAAAAACAGAAAACATCAGTATCTTTGTTTTTGGTTGGTACAGAGTACCCCAGCACAGTAAGAGGATCTGCTGAAGATGTTTCCAGGCCCCCTGAGATTTCTTGACTCCAGACAGAGTGAGAAAGCAAGAATGTATGGAGTCCATTTTTCATGCTGTTTACAATGTATGCAAAATGTCTCTAGTGTTCTTTCTGGTTGTGGAAATAAACACACAGAGACACACCCCAAATGCAAAAGGACATGGTGATTGCTCACAAAGATGCAAACACCTCATCCGGTGGTGCTACTTTTTAGTAAGCCATGGGGCAGGAGTTGAAGTTTAAGCAAATCCTTTGAAGGAGAAAAGAGCCAGTAAATCATGGTGTTTGATTTCTCTTCTTGGTTTTGCAACTCTGTGCTACTTAACAAGAACTAATTTCCATCGCAGTGCTTTTTAAATATTGTGTATTGCATTTCAGTGCTAGGAGAATGCAGATGTGTGATAGCCATCTCATGGAAAACCATGTCTCTGATGTCAAGCCTCCAGTGCAGTCTTCTCCTCTAAAGCTCCCCAGCAAGACAAATTAAAATAAAGTGGCTTTAACTGAAGCCATGCATGCAAAGCATATATAATGGCTTATAACTAGAAAAATGTAGCTTTAGTCAAGAACAACGAGAAAAGAAAGAGAGAGAAAAGAAAAAAGGGTGCCTAAAAGCTATACACAAAGGGCACCAAAGAAAAGGATACCAACAGCTATGGGAACATTTCTGATAGGATCATGAATAAATCCAGGATAATAACTCTGCTTGTGTCATTTCAGACTTTTTCTTAACTGCTGTGCATTCTTTTCTTTTCTTTTCTCCCACAAGGGTGGAAAGCATTAATTAAATGATATGACGCGGGTGCCGGATCACTAAACTTTCATTGCTATGTCCTACTGTTAAACAAGATCACTGTGATGGGGTTTTGTGGCTGTGTAGAATTTGGTTTTTGCATTTAGAAAACTTAAATTGATGGCAATTATGATATTATATGGCAGGCTGCAGTCCCATTTGCTCCTGGTCATTGGCAGGGTATATGTCTCTGTGTATATAAAAGTCTGCTTATTGGCCCCGTCCTCTGGCTAAGCCCTGTTGGATTTTCATCAGAGCCTGGAAATGCAAATCATTAATCTGTAGGCCCCGAGCACAAAGGCAACAAGCTTAACTCACAGCATCCATTGTGAATAATGAAGTTCATGCAAGATGTGTGATGGCACAGCGATGCTCCATGAGTCCAGGGAGTCCAGGTCAATTTTTCTGGCTTCAGAACCACCTAGAGGCCACACAAGCATCTTGAAATGAAACAAGAACCAAGACGTCTCCTGTTCTTTTCCTTTTAAAAGAACAGATTTTCTTCTAAATCAAGGTATGAGAAGTATTGTGGCTTCTGGAGAAGCAAATCTCCTGTTTTTGGGGAAAGAAAAGATTTTGACTCTTTTTGCATCGTGGGCCTCCCTCCATGGGTCACAGAAACTGCCTTGAGGGCCCATATGAAGCTTTGGAGGCTTCTAAGGAATTTGACTACTTTACAGTTAATGTAAAATACCCTTCTTTGCAAAAGATTAAGATTAGGTAGTCCTCTTTCTTTCTTTCTTTCTTTCTTTCTTTCTTTCTTTCTTTCTTTCTTTCTTCCTTCCTTCCTTCCTTCCTTCCTTCCTTCCTTCCTTCCTTCCTTCCTTCCTTCCTTCCTTCCTTCCTTCCTTCCTTCCTTCCTTCCTTCCTTCCTTCCTTCCTTCCTTCCTTCCTTCCTTCCGAATCAGGTTGCCACAAAAGTTTATGATGTTGGTGAAGCTCAGCTAAAATCACTTGGAAAGAAAAGGTATTACATTGCAGGAAAAATTCTGCAGTAGAAATTGGAATCTGAAATCTGGCCACCAGAATGAAAGATAAAAAGAGGCAACTGTAACAAGCTGTGCTTTGAACATGGTCAAGGAGTCCGAATGGCTTCAGATATTACAGCATCTGCTTCAGCAGTTTTTTAACTTTAGGTCCTGGAGTGACCCAATCAACCCACTCTCTCTGCTAGGTGACCCTGGATGGGAAGGGCTATAAGAAGACTTACTGTTCCTGTCAAACTTTGCTGAAACAACAAGGTCTTCCTTGAGCTCTTGGCTATTTCTGTATCCAGTGGTTGTCCTTTGATTCTGACTTCTGAACTAATTGTCTGACTCAGAACAAAAAAGCAAGTAGTTACAAGTAATGTAGTTCCCTAAAACTAGTTCCTTTGGGGTAACAAGCAATGTGCCTAGTAGCTGCAAGTTACTTTTGGAGTGTAACAAGTAACACTAATTTACTTTGGTGTAATAAATAGCATCAAAAGTTATTTGTTAAGAGTATTTTTATAGGTATTTTGACATGAATGTTTCTGATTTATTCTATTCTGTTACCAATCCTAAGTAACAAGGAAAGCATTTTTTCTGTCTTTAATTCTGTCTTTAGAATTTTTGTTAATAATTCCAAGGCGTAATAACAGAAGTGGCCACTAGAAGGCTGCTGTTGTTATTGTTAAGTATGGTCAAGTCGGAACCAACTCATAGCAACCCTAAGTGTGATATTTCCAAGGTAAGTGTGATATTTAAGGAGGGATTTAACCAGTTTTACACCCCCAGTGAGCTTCCGTCAGTTTGTCCACTACGCCATACCAGACGGTACTAGAAGGTGTTTTTTTCATATTTTTCTGAACTGTTGGTAACTATGATGCAACATGTTAATAACACACATTGGCCAAAATTTTGTTGCTTAGTGTAGTAGACCCAATGAATCAATGGGGGTTTGGTGAGTCAACTCCCCCATAAATTCCATTGATTCAAATGGGCCTACTCTAACTGTGAGTAACTGCAGCATAGTAACTTGTAGTTAGAGTAAGCCAATTTGAATCAATGGAACTTATGGAGGAGTTAACTCACCAAAACCCCATTGATTTGATGGGTCTACTCTACTGCAAGTTACTACACTAAGTAATAAGATTTTGGTCAATGCAATGAATGACTTGTATAATCTGCACAACTCTAATTACAAACTGTCTGTGAGCACTAATCAGTAACACAAAAAATTATTTCCAAAACTGACAAGATTAAGGAGGGAGTGAGGATGGAGAAAATGTGTGTGTGTGTGTGTGTGTGTGTGAGAGAGAGAGAGAGAGAGAGAGAGAGAGAGAACAAAAGACAAAATGTAGTGACACCTTAAAGACTAATAAGACTAACACATTTGTTTCAGTGTGAGCTTCCATGGATCAAAATCCACTTCTTCAGACACACTTTGGAAATTTCAAAATATAGTGTTCTGAATCCTAGTATGTCCTTTTTTATGATTCTATGTTCCGACTGCTTATTTTTGCATATATTCTGATTCCTGGCTCCTTGCTTACCACAAACTGTTGCCTATGGCAAAACCCTAAAAGGAAATTATTGTGGCTTGACATGTAGGAAGCAGAAAAGAGGTAAGAAAGGAAAGGCAGATGTTGAAGTCTTGAAGAATCCCATGTGCTAGCTGCCTTCTGAAGTATTAGCTCCTCCTTTCAATTTGATGTCATCTTCAAATCTGAAAAGCAGTTTGTTCACTCACAACACTGGGACCAGGACAGACCCCAGTGGCAACTCACTTCTCACTTCTTTCCACAGTGACAATGAACCATTGGTGAGCCACACTCTTGTCAACCAGCTTTAAATCATAGTAGTTTCACCTTGTGCATATTGTGTTAGCTTTTCTGAAAGAATGTTGGGAGAAAAGGTCTTGTTGAAAGCTTGATGAAATTGAGTTTTGCTACACCCACACATTTCCCTTACCTGCCAATTTTGCCAATCTATCAAAATGTAACCATGGCATGATAATGCAAGTCTACCATGGGCTGCTTTTGAGAAACCCATGCTAGCCGCTAGTAATCACAGCATTCTTTTCTACATGCTCACACAACATCTTAGTGAGCGGATCTGACCAAAAAAAACCTGTTTACATAGGACAAATTTACTTCTACATTTACTTAGATTTTAGTGACCCATAAAAACATAACTTGAGGCATCCTTCTTAGTGCTGAGAGAGGAATCCAGGGTGGATATATTGCCCATAGAATCCTTTCTGCCGCTGCCTTCTGAGGCATATGTAGCAATCTCTCCAAGTCGGCCTCCAGCTCTAAGTGCAGGAAAGGCTGCCAAAGATTTGAGGCACAGATTTTTTTTTTTTTTTTTAAAAAATCACACCCACAAGGTCTGAGCTGTTCTCCCAGGATTTGTAACACCCGCCAGCTCTTTGGTGAAAGTCAGCTGAAACAAATCAGGAAAAATGTCCTGAAGGTTTAAAGAATAATGACTTTTTTGATGTCCTGCCTTTCTCTCTTGCTTGTAAGACTTCAGACTTTCGCAGGGAGAGTCTTCTCCAGGGTGTGTTCTTAAGTGTACTCCCTGGCTTGCAATGAGAAGCAGCTTGTGAATTGCATGCAGTGTCTCTCAAATAGGTAGCACAATTGGTGTGCCTAGCTAATTGTCAGCTTTTTGACATGGGATCACTTTTTCTCTAGTTCCCTGATCCTGGAGGGCTTCACGGCATTTCCATCCCTGAACTGATACACACTACTAGCCCTTGCACATGGACATGCACAGCCTTGACAGTAGAAAACCAGTCATTTTCTGTGGGTTGGAAAGAGAATTTGATTGAACAAGAAGCCACCATCCCAGTATCATCTGCAGTTTCAGACAGGAGTGTTCTTTCTCAACCTTAGCTAGAGACAATTTTGGAATGTGGGGTTTCATTGTCCTATTAGTAAGGCTTGGGTTATTATGGTTCTACCTGGAGATGCCAGGGATAGAACCTGGGACCATTCACATGCAAATCATGTGCTCTAGTTTTCCTGTCTCTCTCTAAAGTGTGTTTTCAATGTATTAAATCTGGTTGTGCTTTAATGTGATCCGGGATTTAATTGTACTTGAACATTATGGCTGACACACTGTTCTGCATCTCTGCATGCACATTGGCAATGATGTCATCACGAGCAGCAAACTATTGCAAATTAAAAGTGGGTTGCTGCTATTCATAGGAAATTTTGGGGTGCAGGGGTCTCATACACAGAGTAATGAATTCCTGTGTGTCCCCCCCAAAAAAAATCCCCATAGTAAGCTTTTAGCCAGTGGCAATCTGCCACTGCTGCTGATGTCATCACTGTTGCACACATGGAGCTGCACAGCTGGATTTTAGCCTGTAATTTTCTGGGGGTTTAGTTGTGTCTGTTTTTAATCATGTTGTGAAGCACTTTAGGTCCTATTATTAGGAGAAAGGTAGGACAGAAAGCAAACAGACAGACATTACTGAAGTATAAAATGATTGTAGCCCTGTCTTCAACGCTGAATGCTAGACAGATCGCCCCAGACAGTTTCATTTCAGATTATTGGTTACAGTAGAAACAACCTCTGTTCGTGTAGCTTTAAGGAGAGATTCCCTACCGCATGTTGCTGATGCTAACATGTAGAATAATTCCCTGTAGAAGGTAGTTAGTTACCTTTAGGCTAGTGACAGAATTTTTTTAAAAAAACAAAAACACACACAAGCAAATCTTTCTCTGTTATAGGGATGTCAATATTTAATTGATGCCCTTAAATTAAGTACTTTGCAGACAGTCATTTTTTCATTACGAGCTTGTTTTTGCATCTGGATGCTCCCAGGAGATGCAAGCTAATGTTGTTCCATCGGCACTCAGGTGCATTAGAGAAAGCAATTGCTGTCAGGTTCTCAGGGATATCTTTGGATGGCACTCATTTCCCCTGGCATGCTTTTAGCTCACTGTGATTCGCTTTTGTCACTGAGTGTAATTGTAAGAAAATATTTATGATGAGATTTACAATGCAGGAGCCTTAACTTCATGACCTGATCATGGTGAAGTGCTTGCTTCGCTTTCTCCGCAAAACCAGTTGATGTGTAGAAATTAAAAGGGATTGTTTATTCCTTCATATTTCAGTCAAACATATTAGCCTGATGATGATAGCTTGAGTGTTAGTGAGGAATGCAGTGGATTGTCTAGCAGCCTGTTGGGAATTAAGAGGTTTCTTCTGCCAGGTAGAAGTGGAGTGGAATAGAGTAGAGTGCATCGATTCTTCTGAAGTAAATTTTCCTTTCTAAATATCATTACGGAGTAGGGCAGAACATTTATTCTCCAAACCGCATTAGAATATTTAGTTGTATCCAGGAGGAAAAGAACATTCTCATGTCTGCTCTCTGTTCTACCAGTGTTCAGGTGCACTTACGATGCCAAATGAGGGGCCATATTTAGGATGAACTGCTATAAGCCAGAGAGAGGGGCCCATGCAAGACACTTGACCTTCCTTTTGTCTTTCTTAAAGCTAACTTTTCAAAAGCTGTTTTGTATAGTGGTTGATCACATTCTTATGTCTTTCAAGACACTTTCAGATATTGGTGAAGATCTGAGGCCACAATCAGGATCGATAACATTAGAGCTTAAACTCTGTCCTTTTACCAGTAACATCTTGGTAAACTCTCCAGATACTGTCAAATCACAACTCCCCTCAGGAGTAGTAAGAAATGCTGGGAGTTGCAGCCCAACATTATCTCGAGAGGTGCATTATCTGGAGAGGTGCTCAATGGTCTGCTTTCCCTGTCTTTGATGTTCTTCCGCAAGCAAGTGAAGACCTTTCTCTTTAGGCAAGCTTTTCCTTAGTAATTGATAATAAACCAGATAGCTTATATTTTGTTGCGTCTAAATCTGTTCTCGTAATGCTTTTATCTAACATTTTTAATATAATGTTATTGGTTCTTTAATATTTGAATAATTTACTGTTTTTAGGTTTTAATATTGCATTTTTAATTATGTAAGCCAACTTAGATTTTTCTTTTTTAGGAGAAAGGAGGGTAAACATATTTTCAATACATAAATAAATTCCATTTTATAAAACCATGTTGAAACCTGTTAACAGAGCCTTCTGGGTTTCATGAATTCAAAGTGCATCCTGTGGCTCAGACCTAACAGGAGTGTAACTCAGGAGGCTCATTGGGTTCCCTGTCTAGTCTCAGACTTCCTGTATGGCTTTGAGCAGGGCCATCTGACTCTGGCTCCTCTTTTGTACATTCTGACTTTGTAACATGAGGACAACAACTTGTTCCTAAGAATGTGTGATGAAATATGCAACTAATATCTGTATTCAGATGTTTCTTTAGTGCATACGCATTAGATTACTGTTACATAATAACGACAGGCAAATCACAGGTTAGTTTATAGGTTAGACTGCACTTTCCCTAAGTGTTCAAACTATTTCACATAATTATCTCATACAAAGTAGACCGGTATTATTATCTCCATGTTGTAGATTAAATGGAGGAAGGAATAGGGATGTGCCTGAGGTAATTCGGTCAATCACTAACTGAGGTAAAAAGTCAATCTGGGATTTTTCCATTCATATTTTTACTAGGGTATAAATCTCACTGAAATAGGGGGGGAAACTATGCAGGTTTTCCTAGTCCAGTGGGAATTATCTCCTAGTAAGTATTCTTAGTATTGCAGCTTCATTATTAAGCTTCAGTACGCAAGCAAAACAGGGTGCCTAATGTCAAATGTATCCTCTATGGTTCTGATTATTTAGAAGACTAGTTCTCAGATGACATAATAATCAAATACCAAATAATCAAATACAGCATTTCATTCTTTCTCCTGTGGTCTAGAAACAAAACAAAACTGAAAGCATATGTGAGGTTGTACCTTTTCCCTTCCAGAGCCTTTCCACAGAGAGAACACAATGTTCCATGTCACAATTTGTTGTTGTTACGTGCTGATATGGCAGTGGTTGGGAAATAAGCTGGTCTGAAAGGACCACTAGTCAGAGTCGCCAGTACTGGTCTGGATGTGCCAAGGGCCTAACACAGTATAAGATGGTTTGTGATGATTCTATGCTGCTACCTAGCTAGGAGTAATCTTTAGTCAACATCACCATTTATTTGAGAGTGAACATAGAGTTGTACCACAAATGGATTAGTAACAAATAATATATGCACGTGCCCTTCAAAACTGATTTAGTGTGCACGTGTCTTGTATTTAATGATTGCTTGACTCAGTGGCTGACTGACTGACTGATTGCCAAGATACTAGATGGATTTAAAAATACAGAGAAATAAATATTGCAAAATATAAATCAGCAAAGTTCTCTCAAATGGTTGATCTTTATGTATATATATATTTGAAGCTTATGATAGGTACTTCCTGGCACGGCCTTAAAAGTATTAGAACTCTGCTAGATCAGACCAAAATTCTATCTAGGTCTCCATTTTATTTTCATAGTGGTCATAAATAGTTGCTTATCAGAATCCCACAAGATGACCTGGTGGAGGGAAAGGTGGAGCAGCATCCTCTCTCTCATGTTTGCCAGCTACTGATACAGAAACACCCTGCCTTTTGTACTAGAGGTAATACGTATGTAGCCATAATGACTGAACTAAAGGGTGTAAATACTGTCCAATCTGATTTATATCCAAATACAGATCACGACTGACCTACCTGAGCTAATGTAGACCTGGCTTGAACTGATTTTGTTCTCAAGTTTCTGCAGATATAGGCACACATTTGCATGTTTCCAAATTGGGGGAAACCCCCCCCCCCATGTGGAAAATAAAGGACTGTGACCTGGAATGGCAGGGGCCTCATCGCATCCACTACTTTCAGAATTTGATGGACTTTCAGTTTGTAGGTGAACCTTTTACCAATTCCTTCCTTCCTTCCTTCCTCTCATCATGCTGAGGGAAAATATGTATGGGGAGGGTGGAAAATGTCCCCTTTGCGTGTCCAGCCAATAGCTTTGCTTGCTCTAGTGTGGCCTAACCCAAATCAGAGTGCTGCACTTTTGGCTCTGGCAGATTATGAAGCAGATACAGGAACCCACAGCAATGGGAAAAATGCTTCTGCAAATAGAGACCAGCAGCAGGCATCAAAACAAATAAAAGAAAGTAGAGCATGGCAGGAAGACTGGGAGAGAAAAACAGTCTCTAACTCTACTTTGACTGTCCTAATCAAAGCCCCATATATGAGGGTTACTTTTTCATCCCACATTCGCACATACACTCAGTACTGAGTAGACTGAAAAATCACTATTGTCTACCTAAAAGCAAAGGCAAGAAAATTCAGGGACATGGCAAGTTTAATAAGCAATGTGCCACTACCCTCTTGCCATGCCTGGGCTTGTAATGGCTGCTCATTCAGGTGGCTGGGAAATAAGCAGAGTCGTGTAAGGTTCCAGCTGAGCCCTTCCCAGCAATTGGAGTTTCCAGAAGAGGTATTTATTGTCTTTCACTGGAGCTTCAGCTCTCAATTTCTTTCTGATTTAATACTTCTTTAGTTCTTTCAATAGAGCAACTAGTCTCAGGTATTTTTGTTCAAATGTCAGCATTATTAACCCTGGTTCATTTGTATTGAGGTTGCTTATTCACGATCTAACCGAGCCCAATATAATGAGAGGGCACTTCCTGAGTCAGCGCTTTCCTGCTCTGGTAACATAGAAATACCCCTACTTCACTTAGTATTGATACTTTTTCCTGAAGCTGAAGCACATTCCTAGTTGGATAGCCTTATCCTCCAAGAATTGGTAGCTTTACCTTCCTTTACTGATAGCCTTTCACTCAATGAATTTGTCCAAGTCCAGTGTTGTACAAGCTCAAAAAATGTCAAATGACACACCCATCAAGCCATTGCCCAAATGGTTTGACCAAAAAAGATTCTGGCTATTATTTATCAAACATTGGACAGACACTAAAGCCTTATTCATGTTTTTGCAGTACTATCTCCAGTCATTCACCTGTTGCCACGTGAACATTTGATTGCTGCTTGAAAAAAGCTGGCACTGACTGGGTTCTTTGTTGGGAAATGCCATGGACATTGTAGAATTCTTATACAACTTGCTAAGGATCACCCTTTCACTTGGAGAAATTTGATTCTTCCCTTACAGGATCAAGTGTGAGCCCTATACATTCTACAGAGCATAGAACGATCACAATGCCCAGAATCTCTCTGCTTGCCTGGTGGTAGCTGGAGGTCTAGTCATTAAACAAGCAAACAAAACAACACTAACACCTCCAAGCTCTTCATTGCAATTGTGAAGACACTGTGTGGAACATAATTTAGCTCAACACCAAGCACAGTCATACATGTGACGACAGTGGAGGTCATGAGGATTTTGAGTAGGCAGCTACCTATTTGTATGGCTCCCTCCTGTTCACCTACTACAGCAATTAACATCTTACTAGGCAGGTGAAGGGTCATGGCTAAGTGTTCACACTTGCTGGCTTTGAATACTGCCAAGTATTTTGTTTTGGAAAATACTATCAAGGCAAACATAACAAGAATTCAGACTTTCTATTATGTAAACATAATAGATATTCTATTCTTTATCATATTAGTCCATCTCAAAGGATGGCAAAGATCTAGGGTGTATTTTTTAAAAAATTGATAATACTGAGGTATTTATCAGATATAGCTACGTATGTGATCAGAGTGTAGCCACACACTTCTGTTGGATTTTTTAAAAAGCCAATTTTAATAATCTCAGAACAAGATGGCAGGAGATCCTAACAAGAAAAGGAGTCCAAGAAGGGTGGGAGCTTCTAAAAAAAGAAATTCTAAAGGCATAACTACAAACAAGGAAAAAAGGCAGGAGGCAGCAAAAAAGGCCAGTGTGGCTTCACAAAAAGCTCAGGGAGGACCTAAAAACCAAACAAGACATGTACAGGAAGTGGAAAGAAGGTCAGGCCACCATGGATGAGTACAGACAAGTAGCAAGGAAATGCAGGGATGGCATTAGGAGGGCAAAAGCTGAGAATGAGCTGAGGTTAGCTAGAGACACTAAAAGCAATAAAAAAAGCATTCTTCAGGTATGTGAGTAGTAAAAGACAAACAAAAGACATACAGTAGTGGCACAGCTCTGCAGTGGAGATGGAAAAATGATAACAGAGGACAAAGAAAAGGCAGAGGTGCTCAATTCCTATTTTAGTTCAGTTTTTTCCCATAAGACAGACTATGAACTTCCAAACAAATTGGAAGTGCAAGCGGGGGGGGACAGGATTGCAGCTGGAGATAGATAAACAAATAGTCAAGGAATACCTTACCACCTTGAACGAGTTCAAATCTCCAGGTCCAGATGAACTGCATCCGAGAGTACTGAAGGAACTGGCTGAAGAACTCTCAGAACTGCTATCCATTATTTTCTTGAAATCATGGGAAACGGGTGAGGTGCCAGAGGGTTGGAGGAGGGCCAGTGTTGTCCCTATCTTCAAAAAGGGCAAAAAAGAGGAACCTGGGAACTACAGGCCAGTCAGCCTGACATCAATCCCAGGCAAAATTCTGGAACAGATCGTAAAGCGGTCATTGTGCAGGCACCTAGAAAACAATTCAGTAATAACTAGAAGCCAACATAGATTTGTCAAGAACAAATCCTCCCAAACTAATTTGATCTCATTTTTTGATCAGGTCACCTCCCTGATAAACAGAGGGAATGCTGCAGACATAGTATATTTTGACTTCAACAAAGCTTTTGACAAAGTGCCCCATGATATTCTGATTAGCAAGCTAACTAGGTGTGGGCTGGATAGATCAAGTGACAGGTGGATACACAATTGGCTACCGAATCGTACTCAGAGGGTGATGATTAATGGGTCCTTCTCTAACTGGGAAGAGGTAACTAGTGGGGTACCCCAAGGCTCAGTCCTGGGCCCGGTGCTCTTCAATATTTTTATTAATGACTTGGATGAGGGAGTGCAAGGGATGCTTGTCAAATCTGCAGATGAAACCAAATTGGGCGGAATAGCTAATACCCTAGAAGACAGAAACAAAATTCAAAATAACCTTGATAGGATGGAGCACTGGGCTGAAAGCAGCAGAATGAAATTCAAGAGGGATAAGTGCAAAGTACTGCACCTCAGAAAAAAAACCAATTGCACAGTTACAAGATGGGGGATACCTGGCTCAGCAAAACTACGAGCGAGAAGGATCTTGGAAATGTCCTAGATCACAAGCTAAATATGAGCCAACAGTGTGATGTGGCTACAAAAAAGGCAAATGCTATTTTAGGCTGCATTAATAGAAGTATAGTTTCCAAATCCCGCGAGGTGCTAATCCCCCTCTGTTCAGCACTGGTTAGGCCTCACCTTCAGTATTGTGTTCAGTACTGGACACCACACTTCAAGAAGGATGCTAACAAATTGGAACAAGTTCAGAGGAGGGCGACAAGGATGATCAGGGGGCTGGAAACCAAGCCTCATGAGGAAAGGCTGAAAGAACTGGGCATGTTTAGCCTTGAGAAAAGAAGACTGCTGGGTGATATGATAGCACTTTTCAAATATTTGAGAGGCTGTCATACAGAGAGGGGCAGGATCTGTTCTCAATCATCCCAGAGTGCAGGACACGCAACAATGAGCTCAAGTTAAAGGAAGCCAGATTTCGGTTGAATATCAGGAAAAACGTCCTAACTGTTCGAGTAGTATGACAGTGGAACCAGTTACCTCGGGAGTTGGTGAGTGCTCCAACACTGGAGGCATTCAAGAAAAACTTAGATAATCACCTGGCAGATATGCTTTGATTGTATTCCTGCATTGAGCAGGGGGTTGGACCTGATGGCCTTGTAGGCCCCTTCCAATTTCACTTTTCTATGATTCTATGATTGTACAGAAGTAGAGAGAAACAAGGTAAGTCTGTGATTTTGAAGGTGATAAACTTGGTTTTGACACCTTGCCTCATTTGTTCAAATGAATCAGTTGAAATACATTGCAACACAGTTCTCAAGGGGACATTATGAAGGCTTTAGATTTCCATGGATGGGAAAGCACTGGATATGTGTCTTATCTTTATGATGGTTGCTTTAAATATATAAGCAGGGTCTACTGAAAGAAAGGGGAAAAATACAAATCTGCTAGTCATATATCAGCTTCCCCAGGGAACTGCTGTTTTTGTGGCACTCCAGTTTCAATTAACTCTAGAATCTTACCCATCTCTGAATTCAGATGACAAAATTGGCTCCCATCTATCCTGCCTTCCTCTTAGCTAGAAAGTGGCACTTTGACAAGGCTGGAGAAAAGGGTTCTAGGACATCTGAGAAGTATCCCCACTTGTTACTAAAATAATAGTTTTGTGCCACCAAGTCAATTCTGACTTATGGCAACCAATTCCAGGTTTTTCTAGATATACCATATTCAAAAATGTATTACCATTCCCTTCTTCTTGGGGCACTGTGGAACTGTGCAGCTTGTTCAAGGCTACACAGGCTGGTTGTCTTGGAGTTTTTACAACCTCACACAATGCCTGGAGAAGGCTGGTTGGGAAGTATGTTTCTGGGCTGGGGTCAATCTATCCATCACTAACCAATTGTTCAGTCTGCCTCTGAATTCAAAGAGAGCCCTGCCTCTCTGTTCTATGTTGCTCTTTCCCTCTCTTTTAGTCAGTTGCGAAAGCAGTCATGTTTGTCAGTTTGCTGTTGATCTGTATGTAAATGAAATGTTTTTATTCTTTCTACTATTAATGTCTTTGAGTGAGTTATTGAGACTGTAAATATGAGTTAGTATGAAAAGGGGTGGACTATTCTGGGAAACCTGAAGCTGTTCTCTGTGAATTTCTGCACTTCTGCTGCACAGCTAAAGGAATTTAACTAAAAATTCAAAAATCTGCAACCAGCTCTTCTCATGGGAGGCACAGTGGGGAATCAAACTCTCAACCTCTGGCTCTGCAGTCAGGTGCCCTACTCACTGAGCTATCACATTGATACTGGGCTTTTTCCAACCCTAAACCTCTTGATTGCCCATTACAGAGAGGTCCATTGATGGCAATCATTACACCCATTTTCATAACAATATTTTCCTCTCTCTCTCTGTGTGTGTGTGTCTCTCTCTCTCTTTCTCTCTCTCTCCCTCTCTCTCAAATCTGTGCTTCTGTCAAGCAAGGTTATTATTAACAAATATTTTAAATATTTTAGCATGGTTACCAATTCATAGCTAGAAGCATTATTTATCAGATTTATGATATTTTCAGGCTGCTCAAATGATTGTCTGAGAAGAAGTGGTGATTAGGACTCTGCTGGCTCTGTATCAAAACCCTGAGGCTCAATGGCTCATCAGTTAGCTCGTATAAAGCAGCAAACATCAGGGCTGAACTAGTGAAACAAAAACAATCAGACAAGAAAATAATCTTAAATGTTGATCCCACAGTCGCTGGATTATACAGGAGATCAAGGATACTTCCAGTAGCATACTTGCATCTTGGTATGAAAAGACAGTAAAATGCCCAATACTGTTTGAAGTGGTTGTCAGCTAAATCAGATTCCATAGTTCTGACTGAACTTTTTCAGGTTTTTGTTAGTTAGTCAACCCAACTAACTTCTGTTAGTTTTTATTTTGCAAACAAAACTTCTGTACACCGAGAAGTGTTCTGAAAATCCAAAAGGAAGAGCAGCCCTGCTCCATTTTGGAGCAGCTTCAGTGTCATTGATAAGACTACCATGCACCTGCATTTCATCCGCTCGATCATCCTACACACATGAGCATGAAAATGATTGGATGATCGAGTTTGGAAAAGTTACGTTTGGAGACCACTGTTCTCAGAAACTCTCAGCAAGTAGAGGACTCAGGGAGTTTTGGTCTGACAAAATACATTTTCCTGCTAAAATAAAGCTGCTGGATAGCTCAGTGGGTTAGATATCTGGCAGAGGAGCCAGAAGTTGGGAGTTTGATTCCCAGTGTGCCTCCTTGACAGGGGCTGGACTCAGTGATCCAGCTCTGCAATTCAAAGAGGAAGATGACATTTCTTCTTTCCTAGCTCCATCAGTCCAGCCCCCAGTGCATCAGTAGCAGGGCATCAATTAACCACTCACCCACGGTGCACCTGTGCTGCCGGTCATCAGATCAGTCTCATCACATCAGCAGACAGCCAATCGGATGGCAGAAACAGGTAGGTGTGCCTCCAAGCCTGCTTGTCGTTAAGCCAAGCCCAGAGTAATTATTGCCAGTAGCATTTTGGTCTAGTTCTTTTGCTAAATCTGTTTGGCATGGAAATTATGAAGGTGTCTTATACCAATTCTTGGTCCCTCTATCTCAATTTTATCTTCTCTCACTGGCATTAATTTGCTAGGACATCAGGCAGTGATCCTCAGTAAGCTACATGTGATGAAAGGATTAATGATTACTTAGGAAAACAGGAAGCTGCTTTGTACAGAGTGTGACCATTGGTTCGTCTAACTCAGTGTTGATGGCACACTGTCTGCCAGCAGTTCTTCAGGTATGGAGGCAGGAATTCTTCCTATTCTCCATCTGGGTATACTAAGGATGGACACCAGGGACCTTCTACATGGAAAAACAGATGCTCTGTCCCTAAGCTAGAGCTAAAGGTGTGTAGATGTAAGTTTTTGGACAACAACTGAACTATCTAAGGAATTTTGGAAGTTGTAGTCCAAGAACACACATCTGCACACCTCCAGCTCTGGCTCCACTTCCTTGATAGGAACTAAAAAAGCTAACCTGCTTCAAAATAAGGTTGCCATTTGGGTTTTTGTTCCAGAATGGGACAAGGCCAACAATTCAAAAAGAGCCAGCTGACCCCTACGTAAAGCCAGAATTTGCTTTGGGACTTCGCAACAGAAAGGAAAAAAATAATGTGGGTAGAAATGACAACGTGGAAAAGTGATGTTCAGTTGGCTAGCATACAATTGTATACTCTTTTAAGATGGTCTTGGGTAGATAGCAGGTTCTTGGAATGGACATGACCAAGACATAAAGCAGTCATATGTGTTTGCAAGACCACTGGTATGCAGACATGCCAAGGTTCAGGCCAATCTGTGGGTGTTCTTTGAGTGAGCCTTGCTATCACTACCCCAGCAGAAGATAGTATGATTGAAAAGGAGTGAGAGGGAGAATACAAAGAGTGCATGTCAAGCTAGTTGATGTCTCCAAATGATAGATTACTCTTTCTTCATTTCTAGAAATAAGACAAAAATGCTCCAGGGTACAGACAGTCTAAAAGCATTTCATAATAAATCTATGCAAGTTCACTGGTGCTTAATACAAATTCTGCTTCAAGTGCTTTTCTAAAATGCATTATCACCTTTAAGTAAATACCATGGAAGGCTGCCAAATTCTTGCTTGCCGTTTGCTGTAAATTGAGGCATGGATATCATTAACGCAATAAAATGTTTAAACTTTCATTGGATTTTGCTAACTGATTTTGGAGTCTGAATGGTAATAATTTTTATGCATTTATCAATTATCTTTTAAGTGGTTGCTATAATATTTCTGTTTAGGCAGGCAAAGTACACTCCTCTTAACACTTTTCATCATAATTGGGTTTTGTTTGAAGCACACTGGATCTTTCTTTTCTCTCTACCCAATTCTTAAACAAGTTTATTCAGAATTTAGCCATATGGTGTTATCTTACTCTTAGGCAAGTGGGTATAGGTTGACAGCTGCAATTAAATTTTCTTGTGGCTTTCTAATCTTTATTGGCTTACATTCATTGCCACCTTTATATTTAAACACATCCCTATGGCTATTATCAGTTATAAGCATGACTACTGCATTCCTCAAGTGCAAGGGAATGAACAGAACTGGTTCTTGGTTGTTCTTCAGGCATGCCTTGCTATTGTGTTGTATTATACATTCTGTGTACATGCAGAGGAAAGAGAAAGCAAAACCACCAGCAGCCCAAATGATGAACTACATCAAAATGCAGCTGCTATCCCCTCTGTGTCAACATATTGTATGGCCTAACTGTAGGATAATCCAAGGAATTTGATCAGAGAACACAAGAGCAAAATGGGATCTCTGATGACAGAAGTGCCTTTTGTCATTCTGATTATGTATAGCAGTGGTTTCCAACCTTGGGTCTCCAGATGTTCCTGGACTAAAGACCCAGAAGCCTTCACCACTAGCTGTGCTGGCCAGGATTTCTGGGAGGTGTAGTCCAAGAACATCTGGAGACCCAAGGTTGGGAACCACTGATGTAGAGGACCAGTTCCTGTTATCTAGAAATGAAAGAAAACTAAAACCATGTAGAAGGATCCATCTTTTAAAAATAATGACACTTAACTTTGCACCAGTGCCATATTCTTATAGTTCCAAACTAGCCCAAGCTAACAGTACATAATTATGCCAAATTTTGATTAGGTCCATCAGTCTTGGCACCGAGACCTCATAAATGCCATGGAAAATTGGGTTTTGACTCGATCCGTGCAGAAATGTGCGTTTGTTTTTAAAGCTACATTTCCCAACTGCAGATCAAGAGGGCGTCAGCATGACCCATTGTGCTGAACTCTGAAACACATATCTGGAGCAGCAGCAGTTTCCAAACTCAAAAGGTTGACTTTGGATGGGGCCAAAGTGGTGAAAGTGGTTTGGCATTGTGACAATTATATAAAATTCTGACTTCAGGACCAAGGTTGCAGTTCAGCATTTTGGACTCTGCTGCTAATAGAATCGTTGGTGGTAAAGATGGTAATGAGAGCATTTTATCAGCTTTGGTTAGTAAGCCAATGTGCTCCCCCTTCTCTCATAGCTGCCACCTGCTCTTTAGCAACATCCTTTTTGGGTTACTATATGATGCTCTATGTGTATCTGCCTTAGAAGGTGCCTCCTGCTATAGCTGATGCTCCCATATAGCTCTTCACATCAGTTGAGATTGACAGGGTGGGGTGGAACTCTGATGATAATTTGATTTAGATATGGTGATGGTGGTGATCAGATTGCACCAGTTCTCTGAAAATCCTGCCTCAAGGATATTTGCCTAACTACTACACTGTATTTTCTTTGGGGCCATGTCCAAATACATGTTCAGAGGGCACTTTGTGGGCCTTCTGAAATAGTTTAATAATGATGATGATATAATAAATAATATTAGAACTGCAGATCTGGAAGGGACCGTATGGATCATCAAGTCCAGCTCCTGTCAGGGAGGCACAGTGGGGAAGTGCAGTTCCAACCTCTGGCTCTGCAGCCAGATGCCTAAACCACTGAGTTATCCAGCAGTTCTAATCATCTAATATATATAAAATTAATTTGTAGCTGCCACAAGCACTGTTTTTTTTTAAAGAAAGGTGGAATTAAAATGAGCAAACCAACCTGTCTTCACAGAGTAGACCAAACGGCAGGCTGAACATCCATCTGGTCCTACCCTAACTCTCCAAAGCTATTTTTGAATCAAGTGAAAACAAAAAGTCATGACTGTTGAAAGAACAGTTAGTAATAATTGTATCCATATTTGATATATAGTGGGGAAAAATATTCCATTGGCATCTTGGAATAATAATTGAAACAGATGGCCAGTGCCATGAGTAGGTGGAAAAGCAAGAACTGGAATGACATGGAGCTTAATGACAACTAGTGAAGGTGGCAGGGAAAGGGCGTCATTGTAAGAAACTATGAGAAAATCCTGCCACTGACAGCCAATGCAGTCCCAAGGTGAGAGTGAAGTTGAACCTAACCACAGCATGGGATATCATGCCATTTTCACATTACTTAGATATCCCAGGGGTTAGGAGCATGGTGGTTTTTCCACATTATGGAGTTTTGGTGAACATGAGGTGGATTATAGTGCAGTCATGTGGCTTCATTTTGTGGCCTTCATCTCCCACCCCCAGCTCCCATTTTTCCTGCAAAAAGGGTGACCTGTCAACTCATGGAAGCCTCCAGGAGTAGCAGCTCATCTTCAAAACAAATATTTTAAGAAGATCTTAAGCTTTGTCCCAAACCTTGGCTCATACAATTCTTTATTGAAATGCCTCTTAGTTAATCAAGTGCGCGCGCGCGCACACACACACACACACACACACACACACACACACACACACACACACACCAACAAAGGCTAAGTGGGTGCCAAACCAGTGTGTGCATTGTGAGGCATCCGTTCCCGATGGTTAGGAGAATGTTACGTATCACTGCTTTTCATGTGCATATAATCAGTTCCAGTGGCTAGAGCTGTGTTTTGGTTTATGCAGCCAAGCTTGGCAATGGACAGGCCTTTTCTTTTTAGTCCAGTTGGATTTTGGAATGAACAGGGACCTCCCTTGGACTCTGGTTTGATTCATTTGGCCTACAGTGAGTGTTTCCCTTGTGTTCATAGGAACAACCAACACAGAGCAAAGCTGGAATTGCTGGAAGCAAGCATGAAAGACAGCAGGACAAATACAGTACACTGCACACCTTCAGAGATCATGAAATTGGCCCAAGGTATCTGTTCCCTCATTAAATGTTGAGTTGTCTCTGGGCTAATTTCCTAATGCCTGAAAGTCTTTGACAAATACGTACCAGGGTCAGTTGGATCTTTTGGTAGAAAGTGTCTATAGCTTGTTCTGCCTCCCTGCTTATCACAGTTTGTCCAAGACAACTCGAAACTGTATAAGGTCTACCATAAATTTTGTATTGACCTTGCTACTCCCTGCCTTAATTGGAAATCTTAACTGACAGGCAGGACAAATGAGAAGTTTGGCTGTAGGTCTTTTTGCCGGCAGAAATAAGATCAGTCCTTTTGGGCAGGGGAGGGGGGTCTCATTATAGAGAACCTTCTGAAGAGATGTTTATTGAGTCAAATCTCTGCCATTGTGTGGGTGTTTTTGCGTGGGTCTGTGTGGTGAGGACAGTTCTTTTCTCTTGGAATTTTCATACAGTTTAATCAAATGTATTCACACTATTATTTTGCTGCTGTTGCTTTTATTGTATAGTTCCCCTACCCCCAAACTTGGTGGCGTTTGTGGCTACTATTAACTATCATATCTATTCTGTTTTCAGTGGTTTTCTTGGCCAAAATCCCCTTGCATATTTATGATGGCATATGCTAACAGCATAACATTCAGGGGCAAATTGTGACTCAGTGCATAATATATACTGTCCATGGTTATTTCTTAACTTGATCTAATAAGTTTAGAGCAGATCTGAGATTTGAATTCAAACCCAAGTAATGGCAACACTGTAAGGCTGTCTCAAGACATTTTGCTGCCTGAGGCAGAGCAGCAGAAAGCACTCCCCACCCAACTTTAGGAGCACAGTGCCTTAAATTAGAAATTCTCTTGAATGGGGACTATATATTTCTTAGCCAGTGAAAACTCAGCTTATAATACATTTATTGATCTTTGTGGTATCATACAACTCCATGTTACAGCATCTACAGCTTGCAAAGTAATTGGTACAGGAAGTATAAAAAAATCACATGTGCTTCTCTTATTTCATTAGCAGTCAAGTAAAAATAAGAACAAATTAAGCAAATCAGAATTTGCTCCTTCTTTGTAGCACTTCAGATCTGCAGCCTGAGGTGGCTGCTCCCCTCTGCTTAATGATTACATTGATTTATGCCATCCACTATTCTTTGCATCTTGCATATTTCATTCATAGGTTACACTTTAACAATTTCCAACGGTGTCAGTCTGTTGCAGCAAAAATGAGTCCTGCTGTTAAAATACTGAGGATACTGACAGTAAAAATAATGTTAGTAATTGTAATGGTCACCATCAGCACTTTCTGCTTTTAATTTCCCTCTGACTTCACCTCACCATCCACAGCTTTGCCCCAACAATATGACTTGTACTGACACCTGCTATTCAGGATAACACTTCATGTAAATGATGCAGAAACCTACAGTCCATGAAACCTCATGCCATTGAAAATATGGTGAGTCTTCCAGGTAGCATAACAAGGTTCTTCTGTATAACACATTATATTGATTACTCAGCTAAGGCTGCTTTAGTATGTTATTATCAATGGTGTAGTTGAGTGGAAATCAAGGGGTGGAAATCACAGGGTTTTCTGAGGAGCACATACTAAAACATTATCCTCCACCACCCCTGCCTTCCTGTTCCTTCTCAACTTAGCTGCAATCCTCAAAGTAGCTGAGAGGGGGAAAAAATAGATTTTTCCAGGAATGGTATATTGTTGCAAGGTATTCCTCCTGTAATGTGAAGTGTTTGAGAGTGGTTTGTCCTTGAATGGACAATTAAGAGCTGTTAATTTTTCAGAAGACCTGCTCTTCGGTTGTTCAGATTGACTTATATAATTGCTTGCATTTCTGGACTCTCATTATTTGATGGAAATACTGTGAGGATTGCAGTGGTAGGCATCTCCCGTTCCAGATTCATCACTACACCACTGATTATGTGTTGTCAAATTGCTTTTGACTTGCGGTGACCCTATGAGTTAGAGACCTCCAAAAAGTCCTATCATGAACTTGCAAACTGGTCTTGTAAACTCAAGACTGTGACTTCCTTTATAGAATCTGTTCCTCTCATGTTCAGTCTCCGTCTTCCCCTGTTGCCTTCAAATTTTCCCAGCGACATTGTCTTTTCTAGTGAATCTTTGTCTTCTCATGATATACCCAAAGTGAGGTTTCAAAGGCATGAGTTCAGTCACTTTTGCTTTAAGCTTGATTTGATCTCACACTCACTTATTTGTCTTTCTGCTGGTCCATGGTACCTGCAAAGCTCACCTCAAATACCATACTTCAGACAAATACATTTTTGTTTTCATGTCAGCTCTCTTCAATCTCCAGCTATCAATTCTCTATATAGTAAGCATGAATACCACAACAGGGTTTACACATCCATTTATAAGCTGTGATTCCAGGGACTCTTTATAAAATGATGCGTTTCTATGAGACTATTTTGCATGGGGAAAAAATCCTTAGAACCAAAAGGGAACTGGGCAGAGGTTAATACCATTAGTTACACAAAGCTTATATTATAGCCTGCCTTCTGAGATGTGGATTGAATAAAACACCATCCAAGAGCATATTAGGATCCTGGCACAAAGGAGAGTTTCCTCCAGGAATATTCTGCATACATGTGCATTCCCTCAGTCACGTGCAGCAGCCCAAACTGGCATTCCACAGGCTGCTGTTCCAGTTCAGATCATTGGCACTGGTCCCTGTTGTGGTCACACTGAATAGAGAACAGTGTGTTCTGAACAGGAGTTTTTTGCTCCTGAAGCTTTGGGTGTTGGCATATTTTGAGTTTCATATGAAGTGTTGCTGTCATGTCAGTACAGGAGAACGAGAGGTGCAACACTGTCCAGACAGTGTCATTGGATTGGGGGAGATATGGTCTCCTCACTCCATACCTCATTTTGAAAGTTGATTAGTAGAGCCAGCATTAAGCCTATGTCCTGTGTTGGGCGGGGACATGTGCATGTTTGCTAAAGAACACTTTCTCTTTCTTTGCCCCAGATCTTCTCCTCAGTGGAACAGGGAACTATGTTTGTCATCTTTTACACAGTTATTGACTGATGATCCAGTTTCTGGAGTCAAGGAGTAGGACTACAGCCCACATCACTATGCTTCTGTGAACACAGTTAATCCAGAGAAATTCACATGCATTTGCTTGCGGTACTCTAGATCTTGACTGAAGAGAACAATTGCAAAAAAAAGCAGACTCTTTTGTGTGGAGTATCTGCTCTATATGCATGTCAGATTGCTAGCCTGTAACTGTATGATCTGCGCCCAGCTTTAGCTCTGTTCGGGCATTCTCTAACTGCATACAGTAAATGCACAAGGAGATGGCGGACAGTAGACTCACCTACCTTCAATGCCCTCGATGTGTGGAAGGTAGAGTGGCCACTTACATGTCATGCATCACCAAAAAAAACCAAAAGGAGGGCATCTCTTCAAATGGGGATCCGTCCTCCCTAAAGGTGAGCATATGCCACTCTACAACCACATAGACTTCAAGGGTGGAAACATATGGAAAAGAACTTCAACTGACATAAACCTTCTACATTCATTTGGTAATAGCCAGTTTTGATATTCAGATTGGTATTGAATGTATATGAATCCACTTGGAATTGCATAGAGTGGAAATTAAGAAAATACCCAATTAAGGTTTGAATCAGACAGGGATTTGTCCTGTGATTTCGTTCACTCTGGGGACAGGCGGGTTTGCTCTTTTTCTCACTAATCACATGCCATATGGGCCATTGCAAACCCTTTTTGGGGTCCTTTGAGGTCCCTGTCAGGGATTACTTGTGTGTGTGTGTGTGTGTGTGTGTTGTGTGTGTTGTGTGTGTGTGTGTGTGTGTGTGTGTGATAACTCTGTATTGGTTCAGTTCTAGTGTGTGTGATTGCTGGGACTGAACCAAAATGCAGATAGCACAACATGTTCCTTTGCTTAAGCCACTTGATGATATCGGGAAATTGAAGGCTTCATCCCACTCCCCTGTGGAGCAAGAGAGAGAAGCAAAGCCCCAAGGCAACACTGATGCAATCTGTCACTTAGGAAAAAAATAAATAAAGCTGTCTCTCCCCTTCCACAGGGAAGCAGGAGGAAGCTTTCAATTTCCCATTATCATGAAGTGACTTAAGCAAAGCACAGAGGAAGGGACAAGGAGAGGGATTCTTTCTTTCTTTTTTTCTTGGTAACGTTTCCGGGAAGAATGCAAATCATGCAGTCACCATCAAATCCTTGAAAATGTTCTAGGCAGCGTCACACTGGCATTGACATGTGGAGCTCCTGCCTTCTAAGCCACAAGGCAGATCTAATGCCTTGAGTTTCTCCAAATTCTGTGTTTGATGAGCAAGCCTCTCTGGTCCAAATGAAAATTTATTTTATCATTTTAGTCACTTTGAGTGCCATTCATTCTTGCCTGTGTTGGGAAAAGAAGCCAAGAAAGGCAGCAATCATGAGCAATGCATAAAATGGGAAGTTCTGTATCTATTAAGCCTGGCCAAACCATTTCCAGTATTTCTTCCTTACCAATCAATCTTTCTAAGACCCTCTGCTGTATAAACTCTAATGTCTAAATACATAACGTATGCAGGCCCACATAGGTAGGATTTCCAAAGGAAATGGAACTAAGAATAGGTTAAAGAAGAAACGAACAAGGAGCTTAAAATAACCATTTGGAAGGAGAGTCTTGGTAAGCAGTCAAGAAGTGCTGTGCTGAATGGAAAATTCACAATGAGCTCACTTCACCAGGAGGGACGACATTCTGGGCAGGCTTTTTTTTTTTGTGGGGTGTGGAAAGAAATTGCTGACAGCATTCCAAGGCTCAAACTGGTGACAGAGGGTGGAGAGAGAAAGGAATGACCACACCTCTAGAAAAAACAAAAGGAGAGAGGAGAAGCATGACAAGAGTG
The DNA here is from genome assembly GCA_037013535.1 of Intellagama lesueurii. Taxonomy (NCBI): domain Eukaryota; kingdom Metazoa; phylum Chordata; class Lepidosauria; order Squamata; family Agamidae; genus Intellagama; species Intellagama lesueurii. Next base: position 170,297,397 of record JBAJHW010000004.1, on the reverse strand, counting down.
CTTGGAATATGGGTTGCTTTTATTATGAACAGTCTGTGGGCAAAAGAGAAAAGTGACAGCGTTTTCGCTAACCCCACCTCTCCCACACGCATTCAGCAGGAACACAACAAATTTGTGACAGAATAGCAGGGCCACATTGGTCAACTATGGTAGATAGTTTCCTTGCAAATGTCTGAAGGCGCTGGTCCTCTTGCTGTCATTTTGACACACTTTGGTAAATTACCCACTGAAAACGTTAAGACGTTCGAGGCCCAAAATCAGTTTTGCCTTTTTCACAGAAATAATTAGTGCTTGCCATCTGTGAGCGTTCAGCCTGGAGGCAGGCGGTGCATCATGGCCTCTCCCAATTTGAAGAGGCACTTGTTCAGCAGGCCGAGGCAAAGAGGCAGACCCGAAACCAGCAAAATCAGGGAGCTGGACAGGGGACAGATTGTATTTGTCTTCAGCGTGGAAGGGATTGTCACTCTCGAATTGGCCTTCTCAGCCACACTAGACGCTGTTCCAAGACCTCTATTCAGAGGGCATTACCATAGTCTCTCGAGACTGAAGGATGCCTACATTAATTAGTGCTTGCATGGAAAGATGTTTTTGTGGCAGGTCAAGATGAAAACATGCCATTGCCTTAAAAAGATATGTAGTCTTTTGAAAGGGAGGAAAGGCCAGAAAATTTCACCAAAGCCAGGAATTAATCCTATCATGTACATCTGACAAAACTCCAAACTGAATTGGGAAATTTATTTATTTTATTTTATTTATTTTCCAACTTTTACCCCACCCATCTAAATTCAATGAATCTACTCTGGGTGGCTTACAAACAAAATTTAAAACAAACAATATCAAACAACATAGAAAGGTCCAAGATGATAAGACATAGGGAATTAAGAAATGGAAGGGGGGAAGGCTTGCCTGAAGAACCAAGTCTTCAGCTTGTTCTTAAAAACTCCCAGCGAGGGAGCCAGGTAAATCTCAAGGGGCAAGATGTTCCAGAGGAGAGGGGCCACCACCGAGAAGACCCGGTTTCTAGTTCTCTCCTTCCGGGCCTCTCTCAGGGTCAAGCCTCTCAGCTGCCCAGCCTGGCTAAATCGAGTGACACGCGTAGAACTAGGTGGGAGCAGGCGCTCTGTCAGGTATTGAGGTCCTAAACCGTTTAGGGCTTTACATGTAAGCATTAGCACTTTGAAGTTAATGTGGAAATGAATGGGCAACCAGTGTAAGGCTGCCAGAGTGGGGGAAATGTGATGGTATTTTTTCACCCCAGTTAATAATCTGGCAGCCGTATTCTGGACCATTTGTAGTTTCCGCATCAATCTCAAGGGTAGCCCCACAAAGAGCGCATTACAGTAGTCTAATCTCGAGATTACGAGCGCATGGACCAGAGTGGTGAGCACCCCAACATCAAGATAGGAGCGCAGCTGGGCAATCCGCCGAAGATGTAGATGGGCGGTGCGGACCACAGACGCTACCTGGGACTCCATGGTAAGCGCTGGGTCAAGATGGACCCCCAAGCTGCTGACCACACTCTTTGTGGTGAGAGTCACCCCCCCTAAAAGAGAGGGAGCTTCCCAAACCACTGATAGGAGGGGCGCCCACCCTCAAAACCTCTGTCTTGTCCGGGTTCAGCCTCAGTCCACTCTCCTGCATCCATCCAGTGATGGTAAACACATGGCCTTCCACTTGTCAGGCTGCAACAACTCCCATCATCCCTCTGCTTTGGTTTTGCTGAGTAGGGCTGATGGGAGAATCAGTCCAATAACATCTAGAGAGCTACCACTGAGCATACTAAGGTATGGTGCCATAATCAATTGTTTGGTATGCCTTGTTGCTTCCTAGTTAATTTGAATAAAATGAGCCCAAGAAACCCTTCTAGAAAAGTAGCAGTGGTAGCGAGATATCCAGTGTGGTATAGTGGGTAGGGTGACAGACTAGGACTCAGGCAACCTGGGTTCAAATCCCTGCTTAGTCATGTAAACTCACAGGGTGTGTGTATGGGAATAACAAAACCATACACTAACTATATCACTTACCTTGACAGGCCTATTAGGATTACTGTAAGACAAGTCAATTCTGACTTGATGGCACATAACAACAACAACAATAGAGGCCACCAGTTTTATTTAGGCAGTTCGATTGCTTTCCATTCTAAACTTATTAATTGTGAAAGAACTATCTTTTGTGACAAGTGCTGCAACTTCCTCTAAGGTATAAATGTGCTGTCCCACAGGAATTCGTACAGGGGTGCCCTTACCTGTTGCAACTTGGCCAGACGATAGACTGGACTATCAACAGCCCAGTGTGCAAACAAACAAACAAACCCAAAAGTATGCTGAAATTCAAAAATCTAAACCAGATGTGTAGCAAAAGAAAGAGAGGAGGAGTGTGTGTTACGAAGTGTTGTGAAACAGCCCAAGGGAAGCAAATAAGCAAAAACAGTCTTGTCGCTTAGCAACAAGCAGAACAAAACAAGCAGCTGCTTGGTTGGCATCTGACAGGGCAGGTTTATTCTCTGCTGCCGAAAAGGAAGTTTGTGACTGAGTTTTCAAAGATCAAGGAGCCACGTTCCTCAAGTTACGTATTGTGGATGTTTTATTTTATCTTTAGGGACCAGGCTGATTTACAGTCAAGAGAGGTTTTCATGATGGATCTTTCCTTCAAACCAACAATTGTCTGGCGTGTATTTTGTTTTAGTTTTTCATTTTGTGCTTGTGGTGGTGGTGGTTTGTTTTACCTCTGTCCTCTGAATTAATTCATACAAAAAGATGGGACAATCTATGCCACTTCCATGACTTGTCGCTGTAGATAAAAGTTGGGAACTTGTAACACTCAAAATGTTGTTGGACTTGAACCCCCATCCTGCCTGTCCAGCTTGGCCAAGGTGAGACCAGGGGAGAGAGGAGGTGAAATTCTACAACATTTGATAGGCAACACCATTCTCCTCCCTACTGTAAAGCACTCCATAGCCATATTTTTCCCCTCCCCAAGCAAAGGTTTGTACAGAAGTAAAGAGGTATAAAACAAACTTTCTTGAAGATGGTCTGTATAAAACTCTTAGCCTATCCATTGTCATCATGACCAACATTTTCTCCAAGCTGCATCAGGCGTGTGCAGCCGACCTAGAATTTCTGCTCATTTGCTTCTGGTGGCAGTTGGAACTCCATGTGTTAGGGGGGCAGAGCCGTTCGTTGTACATTGCTCTGGAAAATTAGGAGGAATGTTGGTCATGACTGTTTTCCTGTATTTTTTCTTTCAACAAAACTTTTTCCTGTGTTTTTGCACACACCCATGAAATATACTACCAGAGTATTTCTTGAAATTTATGATTTGATGTGGCATTTTGCTGTTTTGCTCTGAAAAACAGCTTGAGAAGAACCACAGTATTGAAAGGGAATTAAGAATTACAGAATAGAATAGAATAGAAGGATGTGAATGCTTATGAAAGCACAGGAAGAGTCATTCTGGATCAGAAAAAAAAAAGCTCTGTCCCATCTGCCATTTTGTTTCCAAAGTGGCCACCTGCCTACGACTGCAACTGCATCATCTGTCTCAGAGCAACTGGTACACAGGAGTGTTGACAGGTATATGGCAGAAACATCTTCTCTACCAGAGACATGAGTTCTCTGAACCAGGTCCAAATGCAGTATAACAGTGGACTCTTGGAAGCACTAACTGCAGCCATAATCTCCTTTAACCAGAGATGGAGAACGTTAATTTTGGGGGACCACTACTTCCAGAATTCCTCAATGAGCATGATAACTGGCCATGTTAGCTGGGGAATTCTGAGAGTTGTAGTCACAAAAATAGAACTCTCCCCCTAACCTTCCCTGTTAAAAGGTTGGGAATTACACAGTCCAGTCTTAGGCATAGCTACTCAATAGTGCTCCTGAGTTCAAAGACTCTTGGTCCAAGGAAAGCGGGTATAGGATTTCAGTCTTCGAAAGATGACGTAGCACTCTCCAAAGGTGGAACTGTCACTGAATCTCTCTGAATACTTCTATGATGCAGTTTTCATAAAAGAGTCACCATAAAAAAGAATGTAAAAGTATTATCAATTATTAATATTTACTTTATGATCATATGAGTATCCAGGTGATATTCTAGACGATCCTATAGCATTCACTCATTTCATATAAGAACAATGTGTGCATAAGAAGCATTACTCTTTCTCCTAATTTGTTCTATAATTTTATCATGTAGCAAAATCTGACTGGCTGGTATAAAATTTCCTACATGATCCTGGATTGTTCTACAAAAACAAAACAAAACAAAAGAAAAATCACTTGGATTAATTATCTAACTTTCTTTCTCCCTTTTATCCGGTGGGAATGAGAGTCCAGCAAGAAATAAATGCAGGCAGGGCCTTGACTCCACCCCACCTCACTTCAGGTAAAAAAGCAGGCAGACATGGGCTGGCTGAAGAATGCCTGAGCCTACAGTGGGAGAGTCACCCCATGGATAAGGCTCCACTGGGCACATAGAAAATGAACTCCATGCAGAGCTTGAAACTGGCACCTTTACAAAAATAATTATTATTTGTTATTTTCAAAGCAACTTGTCACTATTACTGTCGTGTTGGAGGAGAGCTTTCCAGATATCATGGACAATGAAAAAGTCAAGCAAGCAGATTCTAGGTCAAATCAAGCCTGAACTCTTTCTACAAATGACTAAACGGAAGCTGTTGTGGTTTGGGCACATCACGAGAAGGAAAGATTCATTGGAAAAGATAATACCACATTTTTCCACGTATAAAATGACACTTTTTCCTAAAATAATTAGAGGAAAAATTGAGGGTCGTTTTATACATGGAAGGCGGCAGCAGGAGATGGAGGCAGAGGAGCAGCCGCACTCAGCCACCTCTCGCGGCTGCCCATTGACTGCTGCCTCCATTGTCCGATCGCCCCCTCCAGCACCACTGCCAGGGCTTACCTCCAGCTCACATCGCTGCCTTGTCCCCTGCCCGAAGGAGACAATCGCTGGAGGAGGCGATCCGGCGGCAGCGGTGGCAGTTAATGGGCAGCAGCGAGAGGCGGCCGAGCACAGCTGTTCCTTTGCTTCCATCTCTGCCTCCTCCTGTTGCTGCTGCTGAGCCCGCGAGTGGCGCTGGAGGAGGCGATCCAGTGGCGGAGGCAGCAGCAGGAGGAGGTGGAGATGAAGGCAAAGGAGCAGCCGCACTCGGCCACCTCTCGCTGCTGCCCATTGACTGCTGCTGCCGCTGCCGGATCACCTCCTCCAGCGATCGTCTCCTTCAGGCAGGGGACAAGGCGGTGATGTGAGCTGGAGGTAAGCGCTGGAGGAGGCGATTGGGCGGCGGAGGCAGCAGCAGCAGGAGATGGAGGTGGAGGAGCAGCCATGCTGGGCCACCCCTCGCGGCTGGCCATTGACTGCTCCTCCGCCTCTAGCAATGGTAAAAATTAGGGGGTCATCTTATACATTTGGGGGGGGTTGTATACACGGAAAAATATGGTAATCCTTGAAAAAGTTTAGGGTAACAGGAAAAGAGGAAGACTGGCCTTATGGATTAACCCAATAAAGAAAGCCATGTCCCTGTGTTTGCAAGACCTGAGCAGGGCTATTAATGATGACACTTTTAGGAGGTTACTGATTCATAGGTTCAGCTATAGGTCAGAAGTGACTCAATGGCACATAACACATTACTTAGATTTTCTCTTTCAAAATAGTCATTTGGCTCTCATTACCCACCCACCCCATAGTACTATGTTAATATTACTTCCATGTCTAGACTATATAGTTCCTACTTTTACGCCAGGGGTGAGGCATTCCGTTAAAGGAGCAGGGCTTCTGAACCATGGTCCTGACCAACAACCACTGTCTAGAGGGAGATGCTGCCAGATTTCTAGTTCTTACAAGTAACTGTGGTTGGGATACATATTTAAATTATCAACCTGAAGTGCCCATACTTTTGTGCACATGAGATGTCAACAGAATTCCTGAGTGCTACGCCCTAAATTAAAGTAAAGCCTCTTTTTTTCACATAGGGACTGGTCTTTTCTACCACCAATAGGGTCAGTACTCTAAAATTTCCTGGAGCCTATTCAGTCTTATAGGTTTTGCTTTCATATGAATAGGGCTAAAGTATGACTGTGGATTAGAGTTGTAGGTACATATGCAAGATCTGTCCCCCCGTGCCCCCCCCAATGTCTGGAAGTCTTATAAATCTTGTTGAGCTCACAGAAGTACATATGTACAGAGTCTCATTTTCTCCACACTTGATCACTATGTGTGCTGGAGAGGGTCTACGAAGGGCTTTTATTGGTCCAAACTGTCCAAGAGTTTGCCATCCAACATTTCCACCAGATTCAGCATTGATCAATAGCTTGAGTCATGCCTTCTTTCTTTTTCCTGCACATGGCTCTAAGCTCTGCCTTTATCAGGAATAAATTCCCTAGTGATTTCTTTCCTTCATCAGCCAAAGCAACAGGACATTCTGGTGACAGAGCTGAGCAGATCTTCACAAATGGAAACAGACTAAGAAACCTGCCTGAAGCAAATGGGTGCATACAAAGGGTCACCCCACTCAGGACTGCCAGTACTTGACAAACAATTATTCTCTGGGTTTCTAGCCAGGAGTCTTTGGCCTACCTGGAGATGCTAACTAAAGACTAAACATGGATCCTTCAGCATGCAGAAACTGTAGCCTGTATATTACAGACCCTGACCAAGTAGACAGGAACTTAAGCCAAAGCTAGAGGATGTTGAGGGAATTGATGTGAAGACTGTTGGGGAGGAAAGAAGAGAAAGAGGCACTTAGGAAAACTGGGAAAAGGAGGCTGTGCCTTCTGCTTTTGGAGCTGTCCATGGTCTGAAATGTCCCCTCTTTGACCTAAGACATCTGATATCATCCTGGTGTCCTTTTCCTTGCCTTCTGTCATCTGTCTATATGTGTATCAAGGTTCAGAGTATGTTGCCCATATCTTTATGTACCACCAGATCAAAACAAGACAGAGAAGAGTCACACAAGGAATTGTAAGCTAGAGATGTTTCACTACATGATTAAAGTCTGCTGGCAGGAAGGGGAAGTGTATAATGAAGGACAATCTGGAAGGTGCAGAGCAAGGTAGATAATTGCTGAGGCCATGTGGTTTTGGGAGATCCATGATTTTCAAGGAAAAGTCTCATGTGGCTATTTTACTACGGCTCTTTCTTCTTGGTCCTCTGATTTTGCCAGGGATTTATCTGTATTTCTATATATCTCTTCCACACCCTCAACATACTTTTATTTCTTGACCTTATCATATGGATGCTCATATGACCCCTTGTTCACCATATGTATATGTACGCACACTACAGTGTTTGCTGCTTTGTGACTGAAGGAACAAACAATGAGAGTTGCAGAACTGCATGGACTGACCCTACCCCTGCTGTCAACCTTACCTGTGGCTCTTCAGCCACATGGGCCACAAATCTGGGCCACAGATTTATAGACAATGCAAATGATCGTGGTAATAGGGTGGGACCAAGTGTAGATATTGTAGCAAGTGGAATAACAGTTGCCCATTAAAACCTGGTAATGAACTTTGACATTGTACAGTCACTGCAATTTGGCAGCAATTTATCTGCCCTAGTTCCATCCTATGAAATTCGGGGATCAGAAGTTTAGTGAGGTACTTAGAATTCTCCACTTAGTTCAAAGGACCACTAGAAAGCTATCTATTGCAGTTCAGAATAGCACTACATACTTACAACTAGTAAGGAAGGTTATAGAAAAAGAGAAAGGTGGGATTGCAGTTGAATGTTAAGACAAAAATAAGGACTATAGAGACATTACATAATATTGACAATGAAGAAATCAAAACAATTGTTAAACATTTTCTTTATTTTAGTTCAATCATCAATCCAAGTGGAAACTGAAAAAATCTGAAAAAGGCTGAGACTCTTAAGGGAAGCAAGGAAAATGTTACTGCCACCATAGACCAAGGCCAAAATCATGTGCACTATCTATTCCTGATAATTATACAGTATATGGATGTGAAAAGTGACCACTGAAGAAAGTTAACAGGGAGAAAATGAAATATGATGCTGGATGAGAGCTTTTCAGATGAAATTGCACTACCAGAAAGACGAACAAGTGGGTTCTAGATCAAATCAAGCCTGAATTCTCCCCAGAAGCAAAAATAATTAAACTGAAGCTATCATACTTTGGACACATCATGAAAAGAGAAGACATACTGGAAAAGGCAGTAATGCTAAGAAGAGTTGAATGCATTAAGAAAAGAGGAAGACTTAACATGAGATAGATTAACTCAGTTAGGGAAACCATGGCCTACAGTTTGCAAGATCTGAGAAGGATTGTTAATGATGGGAGCTTTTAGAGGTCATTAATTCATAAAGTTATCATAATTTGGAGGTAACTTAACAGAACAAAACTATAACAGCAGCAAATGGTTGCACTGATTTCTACTTCCTTTCCAGGCTCAGTTTAAGCTGGTTGTTAATATTTCTATGGCTAGATACTTTTTCCATATGTCTCTCTCTCTGTGTTCCCACTATGTGAAATAACTGTCTCAAGGTAGATTTATCAAACTATAGTGTAATACCCTTTTAAGCAATATGTAAAGATGTGGAGGAGACTCTTGAGAGTCCCCTGGACTGCAAGGAGAACAAACCTATCCGTTCTGAAGGAAATCAACCCTGAAGGACAGATCCTGAAGCTGAGGCTCCAATACTTTGGCCATCTCATGAGAAGAGAAGACTCCCTGGAAAAGACCCTGATGCTGGGAAAGTGTGAAGGCAAGAGGAGAAGGGGATGACAGAGGACGAGATGGTTGGACAGTGTCATCAAAGCTACCAACGTGAATTTGACCAAACTCCGGGAGGCAGTGGAGGACAGGAGGGCCTGGCATGCTCTGGTCCATGGGGTCACGAAGAGTCGGACACGACTTAACGACTAAACAACAACAAAAAAGATGTGATGCTCAAGAAGACATTTGACTAAAATTTCAAATAGCCTTTGTGTGGTTTTAAGGGCTGTTAGAATTTTTCCTTTGTTGGTTGGTTTTGGTTTTTGCCATTCTATTTTAAAAAACAACAACAACCCTGTTGTTATTGTTGTAGTTTATTGATTCAGGCATTTAAAGACTGCTCTAAATATTGTCAATTTTGTCTGTTTGGTGCTTTGACTTCCTTGTCAGGGAAGTAGCATTTTTAAAGCCATTGAATAAAGTGAAATCATTTGCTGAGCAAGAATTGTAATGTGGAGGCGGCCATCTGAAGCTGCATCATTTTCAAGGTCAGCAAATGAATCTAGAAATGAATAATGAGTGAGTTGATTATTACACGCAAACAAATGAATGACTGAACTTTCTTCTACTGTGTTTATCATGTTCATCCTTTCTTCAAACAATTCAGACATGAAATATAGCCTCACCACAATTCTGTGACATAGGTCAGAATGAAAATATGTGACCTTAGCCAAGGACACTCAATGGGCTTCATGACTGTGGAGAAGTTTAAGTTGCTTTTTCCCACATCCCAAAGCCACATTCTAACCATAATATGGTTGCCTGTTTTGTGTGAGAAGAGTTATACTGTAGCTGTCAGTCTTCCCTTTTAATTTAAATTAATAATAGCAAGATAAATGTTTTAAATCCTTAGAGAATCACTTGTTTTTGTTCTCTCCAGAACCATCAAACAGTATGTGGCAGCTTCATAAATAATTACAGTGAGTGTGTTGTTATTCAACTTGACAAATTTTCAAAAATAAACTGGATTTTTCTTCAAAAAGGTGCATTTGATTTTAAGTGGTGACTAGCTAGGATATTAGTAATCACGTATGTTCCCAATATCATAATTACAGCATTAAAAATTAGCCATGGTAGAATTGTACAATATTGATTGGATAGTAATATTCAATTTATCCAACGGTCCTCTTGCAGATACATCAAGGTGAATCATCCACAGAGAATGAGTAAGTGAGTGAATATGCACTTTTAATACCACTAATCATGAGATGTTTTGCAAAAACAAAAGACAACAACCCTCACTGAATTGAGAGATCAAACCACTGTTAACACTCACAGTATCTGATAGCTTAAAACTACAATCAATGGTGTAATAGTCAGTTATGAAGTACATGACAAACCTCACAGAAGAATCCATAAATGCCATGCCTCCAACGAAAAACCAAAAATGCAGCTAGCTGCATTGGTCAAGATCAACAAACCAATTCTAACAGTTTCCATCTTTTGTAAAGCTAATAGCTTTTATGTAGTTGCCCCCTAAGACCAACCCCCCAATGTTTTGCATAGTAACAGGGATTGAGCACAGCATTATGATATTGCAGAGGAGTCAATCCTCCCCCATCAGGTGCTGCTGTGAAGGTTGCAAGTAAACTCAGAGCCACCAGGAAGGGTTGAGGGAGCCGGCAGATGGTGTCATCATCCCTACTAAGAAGAAAGTGCCAACAATTTATTCCCATGAGCCCTGTGTTCATTACACCACTGGGCACATGGTATTATTTTCATTAGCTGAATGACCTCATGGTATATAAACTGAAGAATTACACAAAAGGCTCACCGGTGACTCTATATTCTTCAGGGGAGAAAAGAAGTTCTTGTGAAAATGAGCAATGATTAGTATATGACAGCATCTTATTTCTGTTTTCTTTTTGAGCTGAGCAAAACCAACATTGAATTTAGATGTCTAAAATAGGTAATAGTCTTTAACATAAGGGATCATCATCATCTTAGGCCTGCAGAGCTAGAAGAGAACCTATGGATCAATGAGTCCTGTCCCATCAAGGAAGCACAATGGAGAATTGAACTCCCAGCCTTTGGCTTGGCAGCCAGATGCCTAAACGAATGAATCTACCCGTTAAGACAGAAATAATAGTGGGTAAATTGTTTTGAGGGAAAGGGGGGGAAAGTTAAAAAAAAATCTCAGGTTTTCTCCATAATAAGCAGTTGTTGTGATACTGCTGTAATTTAGATTGCCTGCACATGGAGCATAAGTGATCATTTTAAGCTTCTCCTCTCTCTGTTTTTGCCATGCCTGAATCTTGTTGGCTTCATTCATCACACAGAAAAGACACCTAACATACACTTTAACTTTTTAAAGTCGAAATTTCAGCCCAAACCAGAATATGCAAGATGGGACCGAATGCCCCAAAACTCAAGTATTTATGGGATATCAAATGTTTTTTAAAAATGCATAATATCGGGGTAATCTGTATTATGCATTTATTTAAAACATTTTCTATCCCAATGTATGATGGGGGCTCCAGATAGTATTGAATAACGTATGGGGGTGGCAAGAATGTGGCACTCAGTTCTTTATGTCACCTCCCATTCCAGCCACTCCTATCATTTATTTGTTTGTTTGTTTGTTTATTTATTTATTTATTTATATACTCTGCCTTTCTCCTTAAAAAAGGACCCAAGGTGGCTCATATTATTAAAAACACAATATAAAAAGCTAAAAACAGTACATTATGCAAATATTAAAGAAGAATTAATAACATCATGTGAAAAAAGTTTGGTAAAAGCATTACAAAAACAGATTTAGAAACAACAAAATATAAACCATCCTGTTTTTTTTGTCTCCTAGACCAGCCATTCTCAATGGGGGCCATATGGCACATTTGAAGGGGCCCACAGACAGAAAAATGTAAGAAGTTTCACTCCAAAGCCCATTTGCACTTTCTAGTGGCCAAAGTTTTTAAAAATGGGCCAGATTCATTCCCAAGGCTTGAGGTTCCTCACCCCTGGCTTCAAGTGAGCACATGGCCCAATTGCTTCTTGTCAGAGGCCACCACGGGGAAATTTTCTTTTGCAGAACCTGAAATTCCCCCACCCTACCAAAGATCATTGAGTGTATGGATGTGTCACTGAAGATCAGGACTAAAATCATCCACGTTCTTGTACCACCGGTAACCATATATGGGTGTGAAAGCTGGACAGTAAAGAAAGCTGACAGGGGGAAAAATGATTTGTTTGAAATGTGGTGCTGGAGGAGAGCTTTGCAGATACCCTGGACAGTCAGAAAGATGAACAAGTGGATCCTAGATCAAATCAAGCCTGAACTATCTCTGGAGGCAAAAATGTTGAAGCTGAGGCTGTCCTACTTCGGGCACATCAGGAGAAGGCAGGATTCTCTTGAAAAGACAACAATGCTGGGAAAAGTGGAATCAGCAGGAAAAGAGGAAGACCCAACATGAGATGGACTGACTCCCTAAAGGAACTCACAGGGTTAAGTTTACAAGAGCTGAGCAGGGTAGTTGAGGACAGGACATTTTGGAGATCACTTATTCATAGGTTTGCCATACGTTGGAGGCAACTTGACGGCACATAACAAGAACTACCCTTGTCATGCCTTTAGCTTTCTCTTGCAACAGATTCTCCCTCTCTGCTTCTGGTTTGTAACATTGTTGTGGGAAACACAATGCAGCTGGAAGGCAGGGGCTGAGAGGAGAACACCAAAGAATTCCCTGGACACAGACCGTCAATCTGCCTTACTTGGCAGGAGGTGATGCTGGACAAGAGGCTACCCTATTAACAGAGCCAGAGGCTACATATTATTTGTGTGGCCTCGCTGTTCAAATGCAAACTTTGTACAGAGCAGGCAGATGTGCAGGCTATTCCTCCCACCACACCCCACGAGGAGAATGTGTTGCTGCCAAGGAAACTGACAAAATAATAAACTATGTCTGAGTTCTCATCCAAAAGGCGACTTTCTGTGGTTGCCGAAAAACCTTTCACTGCCGTGAAAGACTCCCAAGGTGATAAGTGGCAACAGGGCAATGTCAAATCCTTCACAGACAGATATTGGCAAAACGAGGCGATTTCTTGGCATTTTTGAGAATTTCAAGTATGCCCTGGCATGTGGTGCAGGAGAGTTAACATAGATCTCCACAAAGCTAGATATGTTTATAGTAAGTTGTGCCCACACAATGTGTATTTTGCAAGATTCAGAGCATTAAAAGCACATGCAGTGGCGGGTGCATGGGCAAACCCTGCCCTTCCCCTGCAAATACATCTGCTGCTAGCTTCACACCCTAAGTGTACAATGTATATAGAAAGGGGTTTTCCACATGAGAAGTAATCCTGGAGTAATCAGCATCTCCTCTTGAGTGGACAACCTCTGTATGCAGACACTGGTCCACACTTAAGACCTCCTCTAATGGTCTCAAAACATGTGCTCTGTGGAGGGTTATGGCAGTGGAGGCCACACTAGTCTAGGTAGTCATACAGCCCCTTGAAATGTGCTTCCAATACTGTATGTGAGAGGCTTCATCTGAGGCCCCTCCCTTTCTGTCACCATGGTAGTGTTGAGCTGTGATGCAGAAAAGATACTGCTTCTCCACAGGCCAAGCTTTGCAGGAAACCATCATCTACGCATCTATGCAGACCTTGTTATGTGAGTTTGCCTGCGGAGAGCTCTTGCAATGCCACAAAGATACATGCTTTAAAACAAGAACTTCTTTATACTGCATCAAATCAATGGTCTATCCAGCCCTGTATTATTGACTGGTTGGCAGCAGTGGCCCTCCCGGGTTCAATTTCCTGGTCCTACATGGAGACAGATGGTGTCCTCTAGTAGTCCCAACCAACTACGAAGCACCTCCCCCGCCAGCGTTGCTTGCTTAGCTTTTGAAACTAGACAATATTGGCATGCTCAGGTCAGTACGAAGGTGCATGGGTCCGTGTAGCTCATGGACCATCCCAGGGCCTTGAATACTCTTTTTATGTAGTCCACTAAACTACAGGCTCCCCACTCTCTTTCCTTGCCACCCAGCATGGAGGCAAGGGAAGAGCGCTCCGTCTCAGGATTACTGGGGAACGGGATTGGAGAAAAGGCTCTGTCCCTCAGCAGTTCCCTTACATAGAGCTCTTTCTCCACTGCTGGTTGTAGCATGGGAGGCTCTACCTGTATCAGGATAACAGGGAAGAGAGGTGGGAGCATCTGCATCCCATATGCACACTGAGGCTGAAAACGTTTTCCACCCGTTTTTAACGGTAATGTTTTCGTGGGGACACCAACCCATGAAACCCATAGACACCAACCCCTTCTGTAAGGAATGGATCCATGGGAGTAGAATCTTCTAACCTCTAGAATAATTTTGTGCTCCTAGACTGACAAATTCAGCTATCCAAAGCCAACGCTGACTAGGGAGGTAAAGGCAGAACATGTTTTTCTTTCTTTCTTTTGAAATATCTTCTCTGGCCAATCTGCCAAAAACACATTTTGGCACACACAAATGATTAGCTCAAGCTTTTCCCATGGCCCAGAGATAGATGTCATCATATCCTTGAGAAGGTTTTACTGAAACAAGAGGCAATGGCTCTTAATACCAAACAGTTCGACACGATGCTATTAACCCTTGTGATGGCAGTGCCAAAGTGAAGCAAAACAGCACGTTGATGTTGTTTAAACTCTGCAAATGAAACACCTAAAGACCTGGAAAAATCAAAACAGCAATCAGAACAACAGCAGGAACAAAAAGCAACAGGGAAAAAGACAGAGGGAGAGAGGGAGGGAGGGAGAGGGACAACAAAGAACTAGACTGACTTAGAAATCTAAAAGAGCCCAGAAGAAATCAAAGCACCACATTATTTTAAAAAATTGCTAGAGCAGCAACAATAACAACAAGCAATATCGTATATGGTAATTCAACTCTTGTAGCAGCCATGCTTGATCTAAATTTTTAAAAAAAGGTGCCACAAAGTTCCTACCTCTACTATTTCTGCACAGCAAAACTATCTTGTAAATGCTTCTGCAGTCACATACTGGAAGATTATTAATGAAATCTAGTCTTTTCCAGACCACGGCAAGTACCATTAATACCATTTGATGTAAGGGGACAGCTGGACCACACAGAATCTAAGAGGAAGACATCTACCTTGCAGTGATGACATGTCACCTATATTTAATGTGGTGGGGCATCTGGGATTCTAGACACCTGTGTGTTATTAAGCCTTTCAGAAACCTGAAGTGAATCCTCGAATAAACATGCCCGGTTGTTTAATTTCTGTTTGCCCTCAGAATGGAACTCCAGGCAGCCTGAGATGGTGCAGGAGAGAGGACCAGGTTGAAAATGGGAACCGGTGCTTTCTTGTTCTTTCATTTTACTTCAGTATACAGACGGGACATGGGGAATTACTCAGTGCCTAGCCAGGTTTACTCTAGAGTGGCCAGTTCCTCTTTGGTGGGAAGTACACAAACTCAATGGGGACGTGGTGGCGCTGCGGGTTAAACCGCAGAAGCCTCTGTGCTGCAAGGTCAGAAGACCAGCAATCGTAAGATCGAATCCACGCAACGGAGTGAGCTCCCGTCGCTTGTCCCAGCTCCTGCCAACCTAGCCATTCGAAAGCATGTAAAAATGTGAGTAGATAAATAGGGACCACCTTGGTGGGAAGGTAACGGCGTTCCGTGTCTAGTTGCGCTGGCCACATGACCACGGAAACTGTCTACGGACAAACGCTGGCTCTACGGCTTGGAAATGGGGATGAGCACCGTGCCCTAGAATCGGACACGACTGGACTAAATGTCAAGGGGAACCTTTACCTTTACCTTACACAAACTCAGGAGGATTTCTGGTTAGGCACCACCTCTTTGGGTTCCGGGAATGAGTAGCAGAATGGTCTCTGTACTACTGGGAGCATCTATAAGTGGCCATCTTAGCCACAGCCTGTGGAAGCCAATAAAAAAAAAAGAAAGGAGCTATTTCTAGAGATGGGCACGAAATGACACCGGAAATTTGTTAAGAACTGCTGGTTTGTTGGTTCAGGTTCATCAAAACTGACAAACCTGAGCTGACTCGAACCATGAACTTTTAAAAACAATTTAACAAACTTCTGTTTGATCTGGTTCCCCACCCCACTCCCACAGCCTGCCCTCCACCTCCTTCCCACTGACTTCGTTGCCTCCCTACCTGGTCCTCTTGCCTGCTCTTCTCCGTCCTCCACCTCTGTCACCATCTTGAGAGACAACAGGCCTGGCTTCCCTCTCCAGGAGCTGGGCCAGTGTCTCTGTGCAAGCCTGCACCTATCAGCTAATAGGCAGGCAAAGACCTTTCTCTTCAGGCAAGCCTTCCCTCAGTAACCAGCTAGCTGTGTGTGATTTTTTAGATGGATTGCTATGCATTACTGCTTTGACTGGATTTTTAGTACCACTTGTGTTTTCCATTTCTCTGTTTTCCATTTCTCAGAGTGGTATTTTTTGTTGTTGTTGTTTTAGTTGTATACTTACTGTTCTTAGCTTTAAATATTGTCTGTTAATGATGTTAAACACCATCGTATACTCATTGTTTTCAACTTTAAATATTGCATTTCACTGTTGTAAGCTGCCCTGGGTCCTTTTCAAGGAAAAAGGTGGGGTAAAAATATTTTAAATAAATAAACAAACAAATACAAATTACAACCATCTTGACTTGCAACCAATTTGAGTTACAACCAGCTCCGGTCGCAACATTTTGCTTTGACTTGCAACTGGCGCTTTGAGATACAACTGAAAAAAAGGCCTCTTTTCCCCATTGTTCCCTCCCTCCTTCCTTGCCCGTTTTGTAACCTTAGAGGTCATCTTAGGTTTTTTTTTTTTTTAAGTCTCTCCCTAGTGGACGGATTAACCACTTTTGCATTACAGTGGTGCCTTGATTTACGAACTTAATCCGTCCCAGAAGATGTTCGTAAGTCAAAACGTTCGTAAGTCAAATCAGCATTTCCCATTGAAATGCATGGGAATGGGATTAATCCGTTCCAGCATTTCAAAAAAATACCAAAATAAAAATAAAAATAAACAGAGCAAGTCCCACACTGGAACTGCAAAAAAAAAAAAAAATCACCAAAAACAAAACAACACCGACCCTCAATCCCCCCTCCCACCAACAAAACAAAAACTTTTTTTAAAAGCAGCACCTTACCAGTCCGAAGCCTCCTAAGCCTCCCGGGCTTCCACTGATGCTGCAACCGCCGCAGCTGGGAGGCTTGAGCCTGGCCGGGGTGCTTCAGCCGCTCGCCTCCTGGCTCGCCTCCCGCTCGCTCCTCACCGCCTTCCGCGGACCGATGCCGCCGCTGGTGCCCGACACCGGCTCCAGCTCCAGAACCAGCACCAGCGGCTGCTCGCCGGGGCGGCCGCGTCGGTCCTCGGGGCTCCTTGCCGCCCTCCGCGGGCCGATGGCGGGAAATTCAAATGGCGGAGGGCGGCGAGGAGCGCCGAGGACCGACGCGGCCGCCCCGGCAAGCAGCCGCTGGTGCCGGTTCCAGAGCTGGAGCCGGCGTCGGGCACCAGCGGCGGCATCGGTCCGCGGAGGGTGGCGAGAAGTGAGCGGGAGGCGAGCCGGGAGGCGAGCGGCCGAAGCACTCCAGCCAGGCTCAAGCCTCCCTGCGCTGTTCCACCGCTGCCTCCGCCACGGCCGGGAGGCGAGCGGCCAAAGCACCCCGGCCAGGCTCAAGCCTTCCGACGCTGGGCCACCACTGCGTCCGCCGCGGCCGGGAGGCAAGCGGCTGAAGCAGCCCGGCCAGGCTCGAGCCTCCCAATGCTGGGCCACCGCTGCGTCCGCATTGTTCCCTCCCTCCCTCCTTTCCTGCCCTTTTTTTAACCTTTAAAAAGAGCCGGAACGGATTAATCATGTTTCAATATATTCCTATGGAAAATGGTGCTTTGAGTTACAACCAACTTGAGTTACAACCATCATCCCGGAACAAATTAAGTTTGCAACTCAAGGCACCACTGTATACAAATAAATAAAATAAAGGATCAGGTGGTTCAAGGTTCATGGGTAGCCATGAACCACTATTTTTGTGGTTCCTGTCCATCTCTAGTTATTTCATTGGGACATTTCATTTGTGGCCTGCCCTTCACTGAGAAACTGCCTCTCACATATGTTGTAGATTTTCAAGGGCAAGTGAATGACACCTTTATTCTCCTAAGCTTTGTAAGAGGTCTCTTTTTACACCTTTGTATTTTTATTCTGCTACTGGTTTTCATTTTTGTTATATCAAATGATACAGACATTGAATAAAATATTCCACTTTCTGTAATGCTACACATAAATGGCTTCCTGTACAATATCTATTTATTACTAAAAATGACAGAAGATAATCCACAATTACAGTAGAAACTGGTGCATTATCTGGACAAAGAACCAGGTTTTCATACATCTGCTTACATTGGTTTGAGAAGCAGAGGCCCCAGTTCTGCAGTTTTTATGTGCTGTCAAGTTGCCTCTGGCTTGTGGTGACCCTATAAATGAATGACCTCCAAAATGTCTCATCTTCAGCAGCCTTGCTCAGCTCCCGTAAACTCAAGGTTGTGGCTTCTTTGGTGGAGTCAATCCATCTCATATTTGGTCTTCCTCTTTTCCAGCTGCGCTCAACTTTTCCCAGCATTATTCTCTCCCCCCCCCCCCCCATCATGAATCTTACCCTCTCATGATGTGTCCAAAGAAGGACAGGCTCAATTTCATCATTTTTGCTTCCTGAGAAAGTTCAAGCTTGATTCGCACATGTGTGCAACTTTGAAAGAAGCCCCTGAACATGTAGGTAACAAATGCACATTTGTGTGGATAAAACTAATTACAAAGAAAAATCTTTATGTACAGCATTTTACATTGCTCTAGCTTCCAGCTGTCTTGGCTTTTTCCCCTTGGCTGCAGGCCAGTACAAACTCCTCATGTATCTCCTGCTATTAGACTGATACACCCAGTTTTAGGAGAGAGAAATTAGATTTTATTTAAGCCTGCATATTGAATGAAGCTGAAATTT
This sequence comes from Intellagama lesueurii, assembly GCA_037013535.1. Classification (NCBI taxonomy): domain Eukaryota; kingdom Metazoa; phylum Chordata; class Lepidosauria; order Squamata; family Agamidae; genus Intellagama; species Intellagama lesueurii. The sequence goes on along the minus strand of JBAJHW010000004.1, from coordinate 170,278,687 downwards.
AACCTTTCCATTTTTCCTGATCCTTAGCAGGTGGGAGGGTCAAAAGCAAACCCCGTTGGAAGAAGTGAAGTCAAAACAAGAGCTGAACTCATGCAATTACTCCTCTTGAACAAACCTGAATTACATTCTTTCCATTATTAAGGAGGTGGCCTTGTCATATTTCCACCAGAAATGAAAGAGAGGAACAAGCTGAGCTCTTCTTTAAAGATGAACAATGTAGCAACACCTACAGATGTTTATGTCAATATCATTGGAGTACAACCTTCTTTCTGCTCCTGAGAGACGAGCCTGCTGTTCCACAGACACCAAGAGCTTGGCTATTTGCCAGACTTCGGAAGCAGCCAGTTACAAGTAATTACGTCCTTGCAAATAATTCCTCTTTCCAATAACAGAGGCAGAACAACATTCTATTAGGGTGTTATCTCAACAGAACTAGCCATAACTTCTACCTTTCCATCGTATAACTGTAACTTCTTTCTTAACTTTTATAGGTACAACAGTGTGGCCTCACAGAAAGGTACAAGCAGAACATCACATGATTTCATGTGCCAGCTCGTGCTGTGCCTCATGCTGCTTAATTTAAACAAAAAAAAAAAAAAACAACCCCAGATTTTTAAAAATAATTAGAAAGTAACTTTAGTCAAAGTAGCACCCACAAAATAAAAAGCAAAGAGCTGCCTTTTAAAAATTGTACTGTGTCAATATCCAAATACTTTGGGGGGTTAGAACAATGAGTAATTTACATTTGACCATCAGTTTCAACATCTTGCTATTTGCACTAATAGAAGCAAAGTTAGCAAGATATCTGAGAAAGTACTACAGGAAATTACTGAGCAACATCTTGTGTGGGGGGGAATTAATGTTGTTATGAAACCACACTCTTATTGGCTAAGGTAGTAGTTGTCAACCACTGGTACACATACCACAGATGGCACACAGAAGTAATCTCTGCAGGGTTTTCACAGCAATTTCTGAGAGGTTACCTACGACTCATGCCCTCTGGTTCTATCTCCTACTCACCTCCTCTTCTACAGTTAATATATCTGTGACTTTCAACATGCTAATAGCAGCTCTGCCCACTCCTCCATATCCCTTGTTCTGCTTGCCTACAAACTTACTACAAATGATAATTAGAATATCAGAATGCCTATAATCAGGTAATTCTCCTTCCTTAAAAAGAAATAGTGGGCCTTTGGTTGTGCAGATGGAGTTTAGGTTCTTTTATTTGATGGGATGTACAACCCTAAAACTTGAGGACCATTTGCTTACAGGGTTAACCCAGCATAGTGTTCCAAAATCTCTATGCTGAGCCATACTTACTATTAAGTACAGCTAACCATTATGGCAGGAGCAAACATCTTGGTCCTCCAGATGTTTTGAATATCCTGCCCTCTTGGTCAATGGCAATGGATTGTGCAACATGTTATCCAAAGCATCTGGAGGACCAAAGTTTTCCCCATTTGTACATAATGAGATAAATATCTTCCTTCCTCCAGTTTAGAAGTTTTAGAACATACAGAAAAATGGATTAGAACCTGCCAAGCTATTATACCACTTTCCCAAGTAAGGAAAAGCAAGAAGTTCATATATATGATTTCAGTATGGGCAAGCTCTGATTTTTCCATGAAGGAAGAGACAAAAGGTGCAGGTACTTGCCACAGTAGAATGATGTAGCTCTCCTGATCTGAGACAGAACTCCAGGAAGAAGGAAGGGTTGAATTCCCCCAAGTATGGCCCCACTATGGATCTCTCTTGCAGCTTAAGGTAAAGGTAAAGTTTCCCCTTGACATTTAGTCCAGTCGTGTCCGACTCTAGGGTGCGGTGCTCATCCCCGTTTCCAAGCCATAGAGCCAGCGGTTTTTTTGTCCGAAGACAGTTTCCGTGATCACGTGACCAGCGCGACTAGACACGGAACGCCGTTACCTTCCCACCGAGGTGGTCCCTATTTATCTACTTGCATTTGCATGCTTTCAAACTGCTAGGTTGGCAGGAGCTGGGACAAGCGACGGGAGCTCACTCCGTCGCGTGGATTCGATCTTACGACTGCTGGTCTTCTGACCCTGCAGCACAGAGGCTTCTGCGGTTTAACCCACAGCGCCACCACGTCCCTCACTCTTGCAGCTTAGGTGGCTGCTATTTTATTTAACAACATCTCTTGATAACAACTTGCTATCTGCATGAACTTTTTAATTTGTGGAGGATGTGTCTGATTTTACTACAATGGAGGCAGTGACAGCTTCTTCTTCTTCTTCTTCTTCTTTGCACTTTTCAGATTATCCTCCATCATGAATAAGAGCCATGCAGACTGTTCTGGGAAACTGAGGAGTGTTTCTATGTTCCTTTGGTTTGAAAGGTTATTTTTGTTGCCTCCCACAGATTTGGAAATAGTGGCTGTTTTGAGACATGGTGCAGGATACTGCTTGTTCTTTTCATGAGGCATGATGACTTGTGTCATAGAGTTATTAATATTTACAATAAATTGAGGTGCAAAACATTTTTGAGTTGTTGTTGTTGTTTTGGCACTCAATGTTAATTACAGCCTTAATATATGCAGGAGATTACCAATATGACAGGAGTGAGGAAACCTTGGCTCTTATCTCCCCCTCCCTTCCCCCCAATTTTTAGATCTCTATTGGATGCCCTCTATTTATAGAACATCTAGGTGGTACCTGTTGACAATACAATGCCAAAACCAAGCGTTGCCACCCAACAGATAAACAGTGCTGTCTAAACATTCATGTTATAAAATAGAGTGTTCCGGAATAATCTTTAGACTGATTTTTCTTTTCTTTGCCATTTAAGCAAGAAACTGCCTCTTAACCTTCTTTACTAAATAAACATCTCAACTAAATAAACATTCCTTATAAACAAAGTGACCAGCCTGTCTAGTGTATACTATCATTTTCTGAAGTGCAAAAACTCTATGGAAATTGGCCACTTCACTTTTCTACTAAGTTGCCCAGTCAATGTGATCATATAATAGCTAGTAGCAGACACCTGAAGACACTTACTGGGTGAGACTAGATAAGGTCTTCAGCTTTCCAAAATTGCACAGTTTAGATGTGTGTGGTGATTCAGCCAACACTAGTTCTTGCAAGCCCACACAAGGTGAAGACAGATGAATCATTTGCAGGACTGTGGGAGCCATTTGAAAGCCATTTCCTGTCCTGGGGGAGGTCTGAAAAAGCTCTGGTGTTTCAAGTCACTCACATACTACAGAAAAATCATTTAGGAGTGGCATCTCTTGGCTGCCATTGATGTCTCCCCAACACACCTCCTTGGAACAGTTTTCAAGCATTTTTCAAATGTGTGTTTGCTCAGTTCTGTGAGGGAAAAAAAATAGCCCAATCACAGAAGAAAGAATGGTTCTACTATTTATATGTCTTTAGATTTGTTTGCTTTGAGATTTGCTCCGGACTAGTTAAACCAATTTTGAGTGATTAGTCAATACAGAAGAAATGTAGCTTGGAGCCCTTTGCGGTTTGTCATCCAGATTTTTCCATACTCCTGGATTTGTCCACATCATATGAATGTTATTGCTACCAAGCACCATTATGTCAGGGGGTTCTATTCACAGCCCTGAAAAGTTGCTTCCTTAAACAGAAACTCAGAAGATTTTGCGAGTTGCTGTTTTTAAAAAGTAAAAGTAACATTTCTAACCTCTTGTTCCTATCACATGATTGTTTGTCATCTGTATTATTGCACACGTTGGTACTTTTCTTCCAGATGTTGTCATGTAAATGTTGTCATCGCAGGTTACAAGCCATGATGGGGATGTATAATCTCCAGGCTTAGAAGGAAGGTACCTCAAAATGCCAGAGGCAGGCGGTGGGGCCACTGTGAGATACAGGAAGCTGGACTAATGGGGCCCTTGACCTGATCCAGCAGGGCTCTTCTTTATGTTCTTATGTGTGTTGAAACAGGAGTTTTTTTCCCCAAGTGGTAAGACTTCCTCAGAACCTCTATACAGTCTGATAATCAGATCTGTAGGTATCAATTTTAGTGGGGCCTTTCAACACAAAGGAAAGGAATTCTATTATTAAAAAAATTATTTTGCCTGGTGTAAAATGTCAGACTAATGTGTTCATTTCCAAAAGAATAATAAAATAATAATAAAAATGACAATATAAAACAAAAAACAACAGTGTGATAAATGTGTGTGTGTGTGTGCGCACACACACACACACACACACACACAAACAAATAAACCCCCATCACCACACTGTCAATGGTAAAAGAATCAGTGATAAAGAGAAATCACATCCACTTAGAGCAAAGGAAATGGAAATGGCTATGTTTTCATAGGATGCTAAAAAGAACACAAAGATAAAAGCAGGAAAGTATTCCATAATATCAGTGCCACAAGTGAAAAGTTCCTGTCTCTATAACTAATCTGCCACATGCCAGACTGGAAGGAACCATAGAACAGAACCTCTCATATGAATTGGAATACATGTCCCAGAATTACTTTCAGGAAAAGTACCCGAGAGGTCTGCAGGGTGTTTTCTCCCCTCCCTCAACACAGTTTCCTCAGAGATGTGAGGCTGGGTGTCCTGGTTGCAGACAGCAAGTGCCAAGCACAACAGGAGATACCCCCCCCCCAAAAAAAAATTAGCCTGGAAAAGCCCTATCAAGAATTACATAGCAATCAAGCACCGCATACCGTAGCTGAGTCCAGCAATATGAGCCAAGGTCAAGGCACAAATAAAGATAGCAAACAACACTGATAAGCAGCAGCCAAACAACAGAGCCCAAGATACCAAGTGGGGGTCACAACAGATAAAGTTCTACGAGGTCACCTGTTTAGTCAAGTGCGGGTCTCAAATTGAGGCAAAGACAAAGAGTTCATTATCAAGCAAAGATGCCAGGAAAGTCAAATGAATGCGTATCAGGAATGTGAGCTGTCAGAATAATCATAAGGACAGGTTGTTTCCAACAAACCAGCTGCCACAAACCGCCAGTGATTATTTTCCAGTGACCAATCACAAAACAAAGCAGAAATGCAAGATACAGAGGTGTGGGCTATGAGAAAGAGACTCTTCAGGGAGCACCACTTCTCAATATTAGTTAAGCTGGTTGTCTAGTATGACCCTCAGTTCCCTGTGAATGTTCTACCCTCATCACTCATCCCATTGTGCCATCCGTTTCACTGCTTTCCAGCTACATAACAGACCATGGATCCAACAAAGTGTCTGTTCTGTGGAGTAGGAATTTATGAGGTAGCAAATTCAAAAGGATGTATACAGTTTTTCACCAGAAAAAACATAGCTAGCTCCATCATTCCCCCAAAGCACACAATTCCCGATTATGATCCCTGCTGTTGAGAAACTGGATAGTCCTGGAAAGTCCAAATAACTAGTACAAAACCAACTATTGCTGTCTGTGTTGCTATCTACAGAAAACATTTAGGGAAAAAGCATGCCTCACCAAGTGGTCTGCATAATAACATGACCGTTCTATACTGACCCTATGTTTACTCCACATGCTGGCAGCTCCTGCAAAACACATAGCTAAAGGACATGTTTTTACTTGTTACAAGCCTGCAGATAAGAGAGAGACAACACATATCTATACTTGTAGGTAGCTTTGGGCAGCCTAATCAAGATAAGTATGCACAAGTGTGTGTGAGAGAAACTTAGTGTTAATATCACACAGGAATAGAGTTGCAGCCTGTGCTGGATGGGGTTATACTCCCTCTGCAAACACAGGTGCACAGCTTGGAGGTGCTCCTGGATTCATCTCTGAGCCTGGATGCCCAGGTTTTGGCAGTAGCCAGGAGTGCATCTGCACAGTTAAAGCTAGTGTGCCAGCTGCACCCGTTTTTTGAGAGGTCTGATCTGGCCACAGTGGCACATGCTCTAGTTACATCTCGGCTGGATTACTGTAATGTGTTGTCTGTGGGACTGCTTTTGGAAAGTGTTCAGAAACTCCTGTGGGTCCAAAATGCTGCAGCAAGATTTTTAAGTCGGGCTGCTAACAGGGAACATATAACTCCCCTTTTACAACAGTTCCACTGGCTGCCAATCTGTTTCCGGGCACAATTCAAAGGGCTGGTTTTAAACTATAAAGCCTCAAATGGCTTGGGTCCAAGCTATTCAAAAGACCACATCTCCCTCTATGAGCCTGCCCTGGCGTTGAGATAATCAAAGGAGACCTTTCTCTCAATGCCACCCCCCTCACAGGAGCGCTTGGTGGGGACATGGGAGAGGGCCTTCTCTGTCACTGCTCCCAGAGTCTGGAACTCCCTCCCACAGGAAGCCAAGCTTTTGCTGTCCTTCCGCAAGCAGGCAAAAAACCTTTCTCTTCAGGCAGACATTTCCTTAGTCACTGGTACTCTGAGAGGGCTTTTCAAAGTGGATTGTTCTGCTCTGTTGTTTTTAAATGTGTTTTTAGTATTGATTTTATTTACCATTCTTAATATAATACGTGTTTCATTCTTTTTAAATATTTGTATACTTACTGTTTTTCACTTCTAAATATTGTCTTTTTATGTAAGCCTCCTGGGGTCCTCTTAAGGAGAAAGGTGGGATAGAAATATTTTCAATAAAAAAATTAATAAATACATCCCAACAGCATAAAAACACCCAGAGCAGCTTATGGCAAAACATTTTAAACACCTAAAACAAAGGAGATGTTTCAAATAGCAGCAGCAAAATCTGAGTAAAACAAATCTATAGGAGTCTGGAAGGTGACACTAGAGGACCAGATGAATAAAAAGGCCTTCTTCACCTCATGCTGAATGAACAGCAGGGTGAATGTGAGGTGCAGAGCTTGGGATTCTGAATGATGTCTTCATAAGGGTGGGCATAGGTGGCCAGTTCTAAGAATTCGCCAGCTACCATTCTGGCAAGGGTATTCTGAGGAATTGTATCTGGAAAATAGTTCTATCCAGAGTTGGGATTGTTTCACAGCTGCAGTGCTACAACATAAAAGACCTCTTTTGAAGTCCTCATGGGCTTGTTTAAAAAGATGTGGAGACCTGGAGAAGGAGTGAGGAATTTCAAAAGCTCAGTGTTTTGCTAGGTTTAGTTTTTCATGGGAGTCAGAGGATGCTGCTTAATATTTTGTAATATTTGCATTTCTTTGGAAATAAACAGGGTGGAATACAGCTTAAACATTCTGCACAACCAAAGTCTAGAGATCTAGACAGCACACATTACATTACATTAAAATATGGTATGTAAGTCCATATGAACTTTTCTTGCTTTAGAGTAAACATGCAGAGGCCTGATCCAGATTAGAATCACAATACATGGGAAAAGAAATTTAAATCTTTCCCTCCCCCACTGGGATCCTAACAGATGCTGTCCTCCCACGGACAGGGGCATGTTTGTTTGTTTGTTTGTTTGTTTGTTTGTTTGTTTGTTGAAAACCAGGTCTGGTCCTAATGGTCAAATGACAGATGCTACAGGATTTGTCCAGACTGCAATGCAGGAGGGAAGGACCAAAGGTCACAATACTCTTAGTAAACACAGAGCTTCACACTACATACTTAATGCCATGCATTGTTTGACTCATGAAGCTCTCTTCTGCTATCTGTTTTCACATGAATGACACCTAGAGGACAAGTATTTCTGTAGTCAAAAATGATGTAACAATTGGTTCTCATGGAAACATACAGCAGGGGGAGGGACTTTTTAAGTTAGTGACATCTGGCCAGGTGTTGCCTCAACCAGGACAACTATCAGTGATACTCCTATTGATAGAAATCTGCAGTAATGCACAAAAATAACAAACAACCCTGTAATATACAGCAAGGAGTCATGTGGCAACTAAAAAACTAATAATATATTAGTTTTTCAGTTGCCACAAGACTCCTTGCTCTCTCTCTCGCTCTCTCTCTCTCTCTCTCTCTCTCTGTGTGTGTGTGTTTAAAATGTGTATGGCCCATAGCCCACTTCTTCAGATGCACAGACAGTATGAGGCTACCCTCTGTGCATAAGAAGAAATGAACTACAGTCCACAGAAGCCTATGTCAATTCAGTGAGTTGGGTACCTGGCTTGCAGAGCCAGAGATTGGGAGTTCAATTCCTCCCTCTGCCTTCCAAGAGAAGAGCGAGTCTGTGTTGCCTTGGGCAAGCTGAATAGTCTCATGGTTTACCCAGAAGAAGGGAATAGGAAACCCCTTCTGAGTATTGTACACCAAAGAAACCTTGGAAATGACTGTCAAAAGTCAGAATGGTCTTGATGCCATATAATAATTATTACTAGTCTTCACGGTGCCATCAGATTTGTTTCTGCTTCAACAGTCAAACATAGCTAAGCCACTGGACATTCCCATAATACACAGAGAAGAAAACTTTGGCTTCTAAGTGCTTGGTCTGCCAGCCGCACAGTCGCTAACCCTTGGACTGAATGAGTCCAGTGGGAGTTGTAAGCTAAGGCATCTCAAGGGCCATGCTTTAATATGAATCTTATGTCCACTTAGTGCTTCTTACAATCAATCATGGGTGAAAAAGAACAGTGTGTCTTTCATGGGAATTTGTTGATGCTATTTCAGTAGACCTTGGACCACACTCTTACTTCTCAAGAATTGGAGAGAAATGTATTGTGGTACCCACTGTGCTTTCTTTTCTGTCTTGGAAGTTTGCTTCCAGCAGTTCTCTAGTTGTAGAAGCCTTGTGGCCATCAGTGAATCACTTTGCAAGAGCTGAATGTCAAAGTTGAAATAGAGTTTAGCAACACACTAGACTTAAATGTTGCCAAGTGACAGCTCACACTCATAGTAGAGATGTCTGTGCAGGTTGGGTGTACGAAAGAAAACTGAGAAGAAAACATGGCTGTGTGATATGTGATGGGTATGTATTTGCAAATCACATTCTTGTGACTCCAAATACATTATTTTTTTCACTAAGATAGGATTTTGAAGGGATGTCTCTTGACCAAGTTAAGTATTCAGGAGGAGATGTAACATTGGAGACTGTGGCATGCCCTATCTCCATTGGTGGAGTGTGTCTGTGGTTTGCAGCTGAGAAACACTGGCTGCATTCACATGACTCTCTTTGCTGTGGAATGCTTAGTTCAGTTTCAAGATCACCCTAGACTTTGGGTTTCCTTCATTTCAAAAAGTTAAATTGTTATCTTGGTGGCAGGATCCCAGTCATTCAGTGTGGTACAGAATTAGGTACACAGAGGCCATAATTCAATATAGATTTATCTGGGAGTAACTTGATTTTCACTCTACTCAGTGGGAATTATTTCTGAATAGATATATAGAGTCTAAATAGATATGTAGGGGGATGCAATAATACACTTATTTAAATGAGATTTATAATAATAATAATTGCATGCCTCAGGTCGATTCCATCTTATGGCGACCCTTTTCAAGGTTTCTTTGATAGTGACTACTCTGAAATGGTTTTCTATTCCCTTCTCCGGGAGCACCATGGGGCTGTGCAGCTTGCCCATGGCTTTATAGGCTGGCTCTTCTCCTTGGAGGCACACTCGGGAACTGAATTCTCTCAACCTTTGGCTGTGCAGCCAGATACCTAAACCATCATGAGATGATTAGACATGCCAAAATCTACATAGGATCAGGAGTGTGTGTGTATCATGTGTGTGCATGTTTACATTATATGCTCTCTCTCTCATAATTATTGTATCTTCAGTTTCTTGTATCAACTTGCAGGAGTATATTCTTAAAGAAAGTATTGCAAGGATTAATAACACCTATGCAGAACAAGAGTAGAGAAGACCAAAAGGGAGAAACACAAAATGTATGAAATGTTTTGCTAGCTAGGTAGGAGAAAATGTTCTTTTTCTTTTGGATGTTCAACCCTTATGAGTCATTTCTGTAAATTACATGACTTGGCTTTGCCCATTCCAAGATGGATGGAAATTTAAGGTGAAAAAATGTCTTATCTAGCCAAAAGGTGTAATTTATATCATAATAACTGCAATTGCTTAACTTTTCAAAGGAGAGAATGGCGTAGCTCCTCCTAACTCAGTGGACATATGAATATTAGAATATTCAGTAACCTGTTATTTTATATTTTCAGACTGCTACTCCTAAAAACAGCACACACACCCCACTCTACACACAGTTCACTAGGTCTGGTGGGAACTGCAAGTCAAAAACATCTGGTGGGCCACAGCTGCCCACTCCACTTTTGAAGAAATGATCAGAATGCAACGTTGCGAATAGTAGGACTGGCTGCTGTGTATTAGCATGGAAAATGGCATCAGGTCATCATAATATGTGATAAAATTCAAGTGGTAGGATGTATAGAGGTAAGTCCAGATGCTTGCAGAAGTTTCCATGGTGACCAGTACAAGGTGCACTTGCCATAAGCAACTTGAAACAGGAAATGGGACATTGCTCTGAGCAACTGGGTTTGGTGGATTTTTTTTTTTTAGAAAGGATGCCATTTGGTAAAAATACAGTTGGGTGAGAAGCAATGTTGTGCTTTGTAGTACACAATATTTGGAGACCATTACCAGTTTGAGTTTCCAAACTTCAGATGCATTTGATTCTTGTTTTCAGGACAAGTGACTGCTATGACAGAGCAACCGGGCTAATCTGAAAAATGACACAAGCCTCCGTAAAGGGAAACAATGTTAGAATCCCACCCTTTCCTTGATTGCACGTTGGAACTGGCTTGCCTATGCTTTTCCTAAACTTACACTGCCAAAGCGGAGGGAGGCACTACAAATATAAAGCAAGACAGCATTTCAAACTCTGGTGCTGCCTTGCAAGTGATTTACAGGACATGAGAGGGATTCAGATCTGTCGTGATGTAGGCAGTGTGAGGGGAGGGTGAAAAAAGATAGACTCGGGACCTGAACAAAAAAAAGAATGTCCTTATCCCATTCCATCTCACTCTAAATTTCAGTGGAGCTCATGGTTGTCAAGTCTTGTTTACATTAAGGTTTTGCCAATGTCTCCTTAAGTTTTGAAGGTCAATACATCTATATCTATATCTATCCCCCCCCCCCCCCGGGGAGTTTCCTCAAGAGAGCTTAACAGTGGACGTTTTAAAAACTCCTCTCTCTCTCTCTCTCTCTCTCTCTCTCTCTCTCTCTCTCGTGCTTGGGTTAACAGGGTTTCCATTTACTAGCTGGTTTAATAATTAATGTGTGGTTAATATTTGCATAGAGACCTCCCTGTTTTTCCAGATACATTTATCAGTACCTTTAATAATGAAAGACTGCCTCGTTCAGGAGGCTTGAAATCTTTTGCCTTTCAAGGACTTTTTCCTTTCTGAAGTTTAAAGCAGTCACATTTTTCAACAGGAAGGAATGGAAATCCCCTAATTTTCCCAGGCACAGTTCATTTTTTCTGCATGTCTAAAATTCTCCACTACTTTGTGGCTTTTTTAAAAAAAAAATACTCCAGAGCACTTGAAATATCATCATTTCTCTATTGTATTTATATGCAATTGTTTCTGACAGATTTGTGTTTACACAACGGGCTGAGCGTGCTTCCTTTCTTCCAGGGTCTTTTAAACAGGGATAATTTGGAATAACTCTGTCTGATTTGGATCATTATTGCTCTTTGAATTCAATAGTGGCACCATTGGTGCCTCTGTCTAATTGTTTTTTTCTTCAGGTTTCTGGGCAGTGATCCGGGCTTAATTAATGTATTGACTGAATCTCATGCCAAGTCTCCATATCAAGTTACTCAGTAGTTTCAGACAAAAGCTGTGAGGCACATAAGATGAACAGATGCTTCAGAGATTGTTCTTATCGTACGTAAAAGCCTAGCCAAGGTGGAGCTGTGCTGGCTGGGAATGATGGGAATTGGAATCCATCACATTGGGAAGGAACCAGATAGAGGACAGCTGTCATAGGGTTATAGTGTAAGTAAATGAATTGTTAGTGATGAAAAGAATTATGAGACAAGTTCAAGTAGAGTAGAACCAGGTAAATGAGACGAAGATAGCTTTCCAGGATCAGTACCAGAAACCACTTTCCAGAAACCAATGGTGTCAGAAAGACATTAGAACATGGTTCTGCACCGTAGAGTCCTTTGAGATGGCACAGCAGAGTAGCTATTTGCCTTTCTGAAAGAACAGTGGGGAAATAGTGATTTTGACACTGTGGCTAGTGTGAGATTTTACTGTGAGCCCACAGATCATGTTTGCTGAATATTAACTTTAAAATGATTGAAGTCATTTTAGGGAGGCCTTCCATACTGACCCAGGTTGAAAGAGGGGGAGAGAAAGGGAGAGGGAGAGAGAAAGAGATTTCTAATTTCCTGTCCTGTTATTTATTTATTTTATTTATTTATTTATTGCATTTATACCCCGCCCATCTAGTCAATTGACTACTCTGGGCGGCTTCCAACATATATAATAAAACAATATAAAATATAACAACATTATAGACATCAGTAATCAAATTGTTCAAGATGGAAAGAGAAGAGAGAAAATAAATCAAATAATAACTGAAGGGAAGGCCTGCCTAAACAGCCAGGTTTTCAATTGGCTTTTAAAGATGCCCAGCGAAGGGGCCGCACGGATCTCAGGAGGAAGATTATTTCAGAGGCGAGGAGCTACCGCCGAGAAGGCCCAGTTTCTTGTTTTTTTCTTGTTACATTTGCAAATTGTTTTTGCACTATCAGTTTTTTGTTGTTGTTGTTTTTAACACTGTGAATGCTTTGAATGTGCTTGGATTCTATCGGTTAAACCTCCCAGATTAGTGCTTTTGCACTAATAGCACAGTACATTCAATCAATCAATCAATCAATCAATCAATCAATCAAATAAACCAATCAATCAATCAATCCGGTAAGTGTAATATGATTGATAAGATTCACATTCTCCAATACCCTTTGGACTATTCACTATTTCTCAGCTTAACCTATATCACATGGTGGTAGCAGTGGTGGGAGAACCACATATAGCATCTTGAGCTCCTTAGAGAAAGGGTGGGCAAAGTAGATAATTTTGATTCTAATTAAGAATGCGTAGAAGATCTGTGCATCCATGCATGGGTACTCTCTCTCTCTCTCACACACACACACACACACACACACAAACACACACACACACACACACACAAGAAAGAAAGAAGCCTTCATTGACTGGACAAGGTTGAGTCACACCATCTCCAGAATCTATAACAACATGTGCACGCACACATGCACACACACACATGTGCATTTTTTCCTCACAAGACATGCTTCATTCTTTCACAATGAATAAACGGAATTTTTTCAAACTTGTGAGCATTTCCAGAAAGAGTATTTGTGAAGCAGCAAACTCGGAAGAACAGGAGAGACTTAGCAGGTAGGCAATGAACTGCTTGCAGCAACAGCAGCTTGTGGTCCACATTCATGGAGGCATGCCCTCAAAACCATTTTGGGGTGAACTGCTCCCTGTTCTCGGCATGGCATGCCCCTGCTTCCAGGCTTGAACCAAAGCATCTGGCAGTAAGATGTAGTTACTTCCCTTTCTGTGCCACATGGGCAGCTTATGCTGGAGAAAATGGCCAGTCTGTTCTGTTTCCATAGCGCTGCCCCAATAGTAACACAGGAAAAATTCTAGTTTACCAGTCCAACATGTTCGTCATCTGGGGTGTCAAAAGGAGAAGAAATAGGAAAAAGTGAATCCAATAATCCATATATCAGCAAAAATACAAGAAAGGGAAAACTATCTGGATCTACCTGGCTATCTATCTGTTCATTACCTCTCCTTGGGACAGGCTACTTATTACATGTGTTGGTGCTCACATATCAGAACCTGATTGTGCTGGTGCATTAGATGAAGCTTGTCCCTTGGGCTGGTCACTCTCCAGAACACCAGGGCTGTACATGCTCATCCCAGAACTTTGGAGACCCACCCCCTTTGCCCATTTTCTTTACAATTTGGTGGAACTTGAAAAGCTACCGGCTCCCTCTAGTGTTCAGTATTTTTTTAAAAAAGGTGTGGAGGGCCAGAGGGTTGAGGAGGACCCACTAAAAATGAGGAAATATGTCCCCATAGAGAGGACAAGGGGATTTTAGTTCAGTAACAGTATTAAAAAATAAAGTAGGAGTGTGTGGGGTTTTTTAAATTATTTTTATTTTTTTGGTGATTTGGGGTCCTGGGTGTCTCATGAAGCCGGTGGGCTTCATGTTGTTAAGTTGTCTTCTTTTTGTAAAGCCTGCACATAGTCTTCAGAGGAAGTTTCAGAAGGAATAGGAGCAGAATGTCAGAATGCTCCACAGTACAGTACAGCATAGCAGCCCTTCTTTGGAGCTCTGCCCCTCTTTGAATCCCGACAGACAAGAAAAGAGACAGATGGGGTTCCAAAGCTTTTGGTAATTTGGAATATGAGAATAGTTTATTTCTTCTTATTTCCTGCTCTGGAAGATCCATCACAATGTTCATCTGTGTCACCTGAACTTTCTTGCCAATATACAGAGCTGTTGTTTTAAATCACTAACCACACATTATTTCCTTTCAATGCCAATGGAGAAAGTGGCTTTTTCTCTGGTGAGGTGGCTCTTTCCTGTATCCCGTGTGCTGCCTGAGCAGAGACTGAATCAGCATGCCACCATGTGACCACAAAAAGATCCTGATTTCAGCAGCTGAGTCACAGAAATAACTGGAATAGTTTTTGAGAGCAGGCTTAATTCCCAGAACCCCTTCAGGCATATCCCAGCAGGCACATGCTTTATCTCCAGAATGAATTTACAGCCTGACAGTGTTGGAGTCAAATGGATATATCTGATAAGTTTTAATGATGATCTGCCAGCTTACCTGCTGTAACAGTATTAATGCATACAAGTTTATTGTTGTCTCTTTCTTTTTTCCAGGAAGATTGAAGAGTAAGCCGGAGGCTGGCCGAGTGCCAGGATTGAGCAGCGCAGATCAACTGTAACATGAGGTAAGGATTTAAACAAGAGATCTTGTCCTCATCAAATTAACTGTAATGGAAGTGTTAGTACCACTGCTTAAGGTTCCCATGTCCCACACCACACCGTTATTTTTCCTAGCAGGAATTCAGACTGAACAGCAACGTAGCATGCATACATTCCTCAAACAAAAGTCTCCTATTGCTTTGTCTCTGGGCTGCAAGAAACTGTCCCAATCTCGTTCTGTGTGCTACAGAATTGTTGAAAACACAGAGAGCCCTGCCAAGGGAACAAAGCGGTAACCCTGTACCACTAATTCAACAATGCTAGAAGAAAGTGCAAGACACAGACTTGTTCATAGTCCCTATTCAGTCAGCCATGGATGAGGAACCTTCAGCCCATAGAGGGCATAATCCTACTGCCCCATATGATTGCATGAGGACAATCTTGCAAACAATCCGATCCATTTTGCAGGCGGTCTGTTGCACAGCCCTGCATTGTCCAACTGAGCAATCAGTTACACACCAGGTCAAATTACAGAGAGTGAGCAAAAGAGGAAAATCACTTACACAATTGTCCTTAACTCAGGCTGCAACTACACCATGGGAAAAATGCAAGTCATCTGCTGTGAATTCACACCCCAGAAGTCAGTGTTTCTTGGGTGAATTTGCTTTAGCCAACACACAGGAGTCAGTAAAGAGAGGAATTTGGCAATGAGGTGTTGTTTGAAGCTTGTTAAGGCAGCTCTACTGTAGCCATCCAGATTTGCAGGAGGCACAGCTACAGTAAAACTGCCTTAACAAGTTACAAACAAGGGCTGGCTGCCAATTTCCTTCTCTCTAGCTCCTGTCTGGTCAGCTAAAGCAAATGGACTTCCATCAACTGCTCTTATAAACAAGGGCTAATTGCCAATATCCTCCTCTTCCTGCTCTCTCTTGCTCTCTCACTCTCTGGTCTCCTACATTTCCTAGTATACTAGGGCACAAAGGAGAGACAAAGGATGCTTGGTTGAGGGGAACTGACACCCCGTGAGTGCACCTTTGCTTCCTCTCTTCCCACCTTGAACTAGGAAGCTGGGAGATCCAGTTTTTGGTCACCCATTCAGCCATAAACTGCATGGGCTTGTGAGATCACATCGCTTGAACTGATGTGTATGTACTCAATTGGAAAAAAAAGTAGAAACTCCAGTGGTGGAGGAAAAAAGTACAGATTGGGGGATTAAAAAGCTGAGCTGATTTGCATTGACATTTATTTCATGCTGTCAATGGAAAATAATATGAATCTGACCATCCCAACTCCAGAGCATTTGTCAGTGTAATCCCCCTCGCCATACAGTTTTCCTCCACAGGATTTTGGCTCAGGTGTTCTGTGCTCCAGCTTCCACAAACCCCTTACCATGGGCTATTCTGGTTGGGGCCTCTAAGAGATGAAGGCCAAAACTTCCAGATGACCACAATTTCTCCACCTCAGTGTTACATTTATAACATTCACTTTATGGACTGATCAAGCAGTAGAAGAGTGGGGACAGGATGTGGATGAGGACATTTTTGAATGGACCTGAGTGAAATATCAGCTTAGAAATTATCAAAACTTCTCAGTTATTCATGTGCTGACTAAATGTGTGAAGGGAGCCATTCAAACCAGTCATGCACCAAACACTACACTTTCTGCTGCTTGCTATACATGCATCTTTCTAGACCTTCCCCACCTGATTAGCCTTAGTCACTGTTCATATTGAGGAGTCCTATTTGCGCATTGTTGGCTCCCTCTTAAGATATCAAACACATGGCTCACTTCAAGTGACTCATTGTAAGGGATGCAGCTAGCTGCATGACTCACTTCCTTATCCACCCACCTGCTTTACATATGGACGTTTCAGTAGACTGGATGGTTCTATCATTCCTTTGTTTAAGATGCAGCTCTGAATTGATCATTGGCCAAAATTTGGCAAAATGAAAGTCAGGGGGAGGTAGTGATTAGGCTTGGTCTCCACTGAGCCATAAACAAATGACTTGGATCAGTCATTTGCTCTTAGCTGGGCCTACCTGACAGGGTTGTTGTCGAGGATGCTACAGAGAGGAAAGTTGCACCTTGGAATTACTGAATAAAAGGTGAGATGTACACATAACAAATAAATATCCATAGGGAACTGTCTTAGAGCATGCCAGGCCACTAATCTATAGAATTCAGTATTATGTACAAGAGACTAACAGGAGTGGCTTCCATGTTTTAAATGAGAATCATTCTCAGGATTACTTGATGTTGAGGTTTGAATATAAGACCTTCTGCATGGATACATTTGCTCTGTCAGTAATCTTGGTGTCTACCTTCATGGGACTTGAGAAGCAAGCTCAGGCCTCCTTTTCTCTACTGCATTTATTAGCCTTAGTTCTGTGCCTAAATCCCATTTGAATCTGCAGGGTTGAAACATACCTAACTCCCTATGTTGCTCCCTATGCTCTCTAAGTGGACGTGCCTATGGAAACTTACATTAAAATATAATCATTAGTCTTCAAGGTGCCACCTGTTTTTTGTCTTTTTGTTTTGTTTTGTTTCTTTGGATTTTGCCTGATATGCTGGACTGTAGTGTTTGTTTTTCTCGTTGACCTTAAGGCTAACACATAGAAAAATGAATAAATACATTTCTAGGAATAGGAATCAAAATGCTGCAATCCCTCCCTGTACAGGCTTTCTCCTGGGAACCGGTTGCATGCACACTGACACATGGGTGTGGTAAACTTGCTTTCTGCAACAGATGTCAGCAGAGCAGAAGCCAAAGAGTAGTAGATGGTTTTTCAGAGACTGCCTGTGAGCAGTTGGTCAACCTGCTGTCAGGAATTACTCAGCTCTATGGGTGGTGATAGAACAGTGAACATGACAGGATTGATTGGAGTTTTAATGAAGAGACAAATGGGATTCAAGATGTAGCACTCACTGAAATATGGGGTGTCGGTGGAACAGAGAGAAACTGTGCCAATCCTGGAGCAGGGAGAGATATTTTCCATCTCGTTCAAGGGACATCTGAATAGTTTTTTAAAAATTATGAGGGGAAAAAGCAGAGTGTGTGGAGAGGGTGTAAAATGCCCAGGGCCTTTTATTGAGGCCACAGCGAGCAATTTGTAAGCTTGTCAAACTAAAACTTCCAGTAGGTCCATCTAGCCCAACCAATGGCAAAAGCATGTGGAAATTGCAGGCCAGGAGCAAGACGTAGGCCCCAGTGAAATATGGCATGGCTCAACATTTAAGCCTTAACTTCCCCCAGTTTTCTAAGGAAAAACATGCCAAGTGAAATTCTTGAAGGAAAGGCACTCTGTAAATACCAAATATGTGGAAACAGTACAGTATTTCTCCTATAAATTGCCAAAGAAGACTAAAAGAGAACTCAGTTACTACTCAGTTGCCATGCCTGATATGTTCTGTAACAGGTGTGGGAAATTGTGGCCCTTCACATGTTGTTGGACTCCAGTTTCCAAAAGCCATAGCCAATGGTGAGGGCATAGTGTGAATTGCTGTCAAAAAGCATTTGTAGGGCCACAGTTGCCCACCCCAACTGGTTTATGATGTGTGTGAAGTATGGCTCAGCACCAGAGATGGGCATGAACCAAACTATGAACTAGGAAAAAACCCACAAACTGGGCTGGTTCATGGTTCAGTCCCCCCCCTTCCCGGCATGAACCCCCCAAAAAACAAACCATGAACTGGTTCATTTTTCTGGGTGTTTGTGATAGTTCATGGTGCATGGGTGGCCAGGAACCATCATGAACCACCAGTTTTCTGGTTTGTACCCACCTCTACTCAGCACTCATTGATGAAGAATACAGAAAAAGTTAAAGATAATGGCCAAATCCTCTTGCCTAGATACATTAGCATAACACAAGCGGTGTAACTGTTGAAGGCAAGTTGCCTTAAATTACAAAATCAGCATATCGGTTGCACACTGAGTTGTGTGACTCAGCATGCAACTGATAATTTCTACAGTGATTTATCTCCAAACATTACGTCATTTATGCAGCTACACAAAAGGATTTCTGCCAATCTGTCTGTTACTCTATACCAAATTAAGAATTGTGCCTTCAGACGTGCTTTTGGTGAGGAGATGGAAGAGTTGTTCCCATGCTGTGGAACTCCCTTCCAAAGAAGACTAGCCTGGCCTCTTTCCTGTTGTCCTTCTGCAACTTCTCTACTCGTGTGGTATTTCAACAGTTGACTGGGTGCTCAAGACAGCGATTTTAATAGGTTCTGTAGGTGCTGTTGTTTAAATACATATTATTACTATTCCTGGTGTACTTTTTAAAATTGCATTTAATTTTATTACTTTCTACTATTATCACTTATAGAATTGTGTTTTAACATTGCACCTTACTTGTTTTTTTTTGTGTGTGTGTGTGTGTTTTGTACCTGTTTTTTAAGAACATATTGTGATCTCCTTGAGTTCTAGTTCTGGAAGAGAATCGGGATGCAAATCAAATAAGCAAATACAATAAGAGCACATGGGTGTTGCCACTGACTTAAGGTATCAACAGGGTGGTGGCCGCTAATATCACAATTTGTGGATGTCCTTCCTGCCTGATGCATCAGAACCTAAGGGACTAGAAGGCCTCTCAACAGGAAAAAAAAATGCATTGAGACAATGCACTGAGGGGAAAAAATAATAATATTTATTTATTTATTTATTTGCCAATGATGGCAGCCGTGTGCTACTAATAGAAAGAAATAATGTGACATCTGTTTGCATTCATGGGGAAAATGAAAAAGGAGGTGCGAGATGCACCACTCCTATTAGACGTTTCTTGCATTTCATTTTGTCAAATGGTCTGCTGTATCAGTTGTCCATGCTTTTTTCACTCTTCAGATCTACATGTCTCCATCCTGTAAGCACCATAAATTCGTGTTATGTGAAAATATGTAAGCCACTCTTTTCCTTGCAATCACCATTCAATTATATCTTGGATTGTTCTTTTTCCCCCTCAAGAGTGGCCTGCATCATCCTTGATTGCTTCTTCTTTATGTTTTGCATCAGCTCTTGCCTTCCATCTTCAGTTTTATCTAATACATTCTTAAGATGCAATCTCCATGTCCCTGGGTGGCTAAGGACCCATAGGATAGTGATGGGGGTGGAAAGGAGATCCCATCTCTTCAGTGAGAATTCTCTCATAGAGGCCCTCCCTTGACTGCTAATGGAAAGCTCCAGTGTTCCACTGGCCACAGCTCCAGAGGCAGTAAAGGCAAAAAAGTCAAATATGCCAGAGGTACAGTAGATAAAAGGTGGTTTGGGACCTGCTGTGTGCAAAGTCATCTCAGTCCCTGAGTACACCCCAGAACAGGGAGAAACTATGCCAGTCCTCGAGCAGGGGAAGTTATTGCCCATCTCATGAGAAAGCTATTTGAATGTTAAAAAAAAAAACTGTGGAAGAGAAAACGAGGAAGGATAAAGAGCCCAGGACCTTTTACTGAGGCCACAGTGGACAACTTGTAAACTTCTGGAGGTTGTCTGATGGCTATTCCCAACAGGCCTAGTGAGGGCAGACAGGAGTTGCAGACCACCAGCATTTGAAAGTTACAACTTCCCTCCACATGGTTTAGTCCTTTCAGGGGACGAACGTCTGTTAGGAACATACTTTCCACCTACCCAAGTGCTGTTCAAAAGGACTGATTCTCTTCCCCTTACATGTGATATAGGTTTGATCTAAAAACAATTATGAACATCCCTGTTGTCTCCGACTTCTCAAATCAGGTTGTTCCCAGAGTTTTTGTTTTGTGTTGTGTTTAAATAGAGCCTAAGCATGGAACTAGGCATATTATTTTTGAGCGAGATATTGCAAACAAAATCAAGGAAACTCATAATTTCATGTGGTGACATGCAGTGTGTCTTTAGTCTTGTTCCGAAAAGCATATTATTTATTATTGCTCTTGCATAAGCAAAGTACCAGGGAACATCCTGTTCTCTTAACCAATATAACATGGAACTGGTTCTTGTGAGATACAAATCTCTGCAAAAAAGAGAAGGGGGCAGAGACTTCCAGGTTCTCCAACACACGTTAAGTTACGAGTGCAACAAGAAATAGAATTGATACTCTACTCCACAGCTACCTGAATAATGGGGATGACTTGTTTTGCAGTTGGAGACAAAAGGATTTTTTAAAAGAGTGCTAAACAATAATTAAGACTATTCATAGTAAAGCAAAGAGGGTGCCTTATATACTGCCCCATAGTGATTAAAGCTCTCTCTGGGCGGTTTACAATTTGCAGGCTACACATTGCCTCCCCCATCCCCTGCCAATGAGTTGAGTAATCAATTTACTGAGCCCGGAAGGATGGAAGGCTAAGTCAACCTCAAGCCAGCTACCTGAGCCGGGGATTGAACTCAGATCATAAGCGGAGTTCTCACTGCAGTACTGCAGTTTACCCACTGCACCACAAGGTAGTAGACAGATGTATCATATTATCAAAGACACTAGTATATTTTGTACCCCCTAGTTTCCCTAATTCTTTTTTGCACCTTTAGCAAAATGGCAAGAAAAATACAACCAGTATGATAGTAAACTCTTTTTTTAAAAAAAAAAACCCTTAAACCTTAATATTGAAGAAAAGGAGTGTAAGGAGAATGTTTTGGGAGAAAACAATGTTGTTTTCATCCAGGTCACCCCTGATCTCTGGTGAAGGAGAAGACTTTGTCCTCTGCTGCTGCCCATCTGGCTCTGTTTGCCAAAATTAAACTCACAATTAGGGGTAAAGTAACAGGATAAAACTGTGTGCGGTTTCCATGGACACTTGGTTATTTACTTTCTTTTTGGATCAATACGACAATATTAAAGACCTGCCAATTTGCCATCCAAGCAAGTAGCAGATGCCTCATTTGACATAATAAACTGTTCTGTGTGAGTGTTCATTTTCAACATGGCATGATGACAGGCATGGCCTATAATCCCACTGAAGGTACACAGAAGTTGGAAAATTGTGACTCCTTCTTTCTTCTGAGAGCTATTTTTATCGGTTGTGTTTCTTTGTCATCGCAACTGATTTTTAGGTTGCTGCAACACATATTTAATAAAAGTTGATGGTGGGAGGGGGCTTCTTTAGCAACAGAAGGTGAACAATTTGTCCTGTGTGTCTTTATTTATATGTCTGGATATATATTGTCCTTTCCTGAAACAGGCAAAGCTCAGTGGTGAAGTGTGTACATTCTTAGCTCAAAGTGGTAGGGGGACAATTGTGACCCAGTATGGAAAAAGGGAAGCCAGAAGCACAGTCAGGGATGTTACCATGTGAAAGTCAAGTCCTACCAGTTAGTACATCAGTTCTATAGCCAAGACCAAAACACTCTAGAGTCAGCTAACCACCAGACTAGAACGGTAACAGGACAAGCAAAACCACATAAAGCTTTGTAAGCAGCCCAAAGTTATACATAGCAGAGAGGTCTGCAGGAATCAGGCATACAGGTTTGGACTAAAAAGTACTGAAACCAGCTTAAATTATTATTCTCAGCATTGGGCTCTTCTAAATGAAAATTTAGGAACTACTGCCGTATGAGATTGCGGCTAAAGTTCAGTTCAGATGTAAGCCATTCACTTTTAGGTCACCCTGTTAGGATAATCTTAATGTTAAGGAGCACCTTTGCTTTTGAGGAGGTCACTGTTCTTGGTAAGACCTTCCTTGGAGCCAAACACTCTTCTAATGGTAAGATGTTTAGGGCTCCAGAATGTGCACCCAAATCAGGGTCTGGACACACAGCTCCTAGAACACACAGCTAGAAATGGACACTTATCACAGCTTGGTGCAGTTTGGTGGATCAGGCCTGTAGGTGTTGCGCGGGTGATCTGGATTCTGCACCCTAACTTCTCCACCAGTGCCCATTCAGAGGAGGAGGTGGGGCAGGGAAGTCGGCGGTAGTCCTTCTGATGGGGTGCCCAAAGGAGGAGGCAGGGTGTGGAATCTGGATCACTCACGCAACACCTGCAGGCCCGATCTGCCGAACTGCGGTGAACCACAGTAAGTGCCCATCTCTATTCCTGATAGCTGTGAATAAGAGCATTGGGACCCATAATAGGATGGTGGCGATCCACACAGTAAGGGAATCCACACTTCATGATAGTGAGGAAAATCATCAGCACAGCATATCTGTTCGGGGTGACAGCCCTGCTGTAAACACAATGTATGCTCCAGTCGTTAGCTTAGGAAAAGGGGTGTCAATGACAGAAAAATGGTGACAATGCTTGCTTTGGGTACAGGCCTCTTCGGGATACAATAAGGCTTTGTGGCTTTGCAGAATCCAACACTCACCAATGGAGTGATGCAGTACATGCCAATTAATTTTTAATTTTTTGCTTCTCACAGCCAGGGAATATTAGTTGTGCATGCTGTTCCAGGTCTTTGAATTACCAAATTACTGGAGGTGTAGGATGATTCAGCCTGTTAAATTGACAGAGGCCAGTACAAAATGCATTGCCCATAGAGCTGGCTTCCAACTGTGTGTGTGCGCGCGCACGCATGTGCACACACACACACACACACACACACACACATTTCCAGGAGTGGTGTGGGGAAGCAACTTAATTTACCTTAGGACATTTTCTACTGAACACATGGATTGCTGCAGTCTGGATATAGCTGCCTTGTGGAAAATATGCAACTGTCTTACTTTAAAAAGTGTGTGCTGCCAGATATTTCTTGGCAATTTTGCTCACGTGTAGATACACAAAGGAAATTATAGTGCATGAACTAGTGAATGATCTAGGATCTTTCAACCATCACAATAGCAGAATAGCAAATAGGGGACCTTCAGGTTCAATGTGCTTAGAAACTTCATGATAGAATACAAAAAGCAAAGGTGAAAGATTGAATAGTAAAGCATAGCATCCACTGAGCTTCTTATTTCACTATCCCAGAAGCAAAGATATGGTTCTCCCCTCCCCAATTATCTGGCAACATATACTTAAGGTGCTCAGTGAAGATCAAAGCATGAATTTGACAGAACCCTATAGAAATATGCAGCGATAACATACCAAGAAAAGACCAGCCATTTAATCTCAGCCTAACTGGAAGGAACAATGTGGCTCAGTGGCAGAGTAACCACTCACTAACAGCTAGAAGAAAAACATATTCCTCATATTTTCTTTTTCCACCTCTTTGATCGTGCTTTCCTGTTGTGAATTTGGTGTTGAAAACTGTCACAATTTCAGATCAAGAAAATAAGTGAGAAAAATATAGTATGAACAATGATAACGAGCTACATTATACAAGTATTGATAACTATGAGACAACTCAAATAAAAATTAATGCATCAAAATGCATCAGAAAGAACAAAGGTAATTCACACCCTGTACCTCCTAAATTCTATGCCTATACTTTTGTTTTAAATGTCCCTTTGAAAACAGGAATGGGTTTGATAGCTAAGCTTTAGAATGTTAGTATCATCATCATATATTACTATTTTGGTAATTTCAGTTAAAATGGATACAAATAACTTGATTGTGCCATTTATGGATATTTATTGGGCAAAAACTCTCTTGGGGCCAGTGCGCCTTGTCAGCCTCCTCACCGGCACAGCCAGGGTTCCCTGCTAAGAACTCCATGGGCTTCACCTCAGCTTCGTGACTTGCATCAGTTTTTATTAGAGTTACAGCAGTCGTTCCTCTGCCTTCCCCACAGTCCTATAAGGATGAATTGCAGTTTTTAAATTACTTGCCAGCTTGTGGGCCCAGTGGTGTTTCACTGAAATTCCTCCAGAGTCCAGGTTCTGGAAGGCAGGAAGGAGGAGAGAACTTAGGTCGAGCACGCACCCCTTTGAGAGAAAGCGTGTGTAAATGAACACAAGAGCTGGGTCTTTGCAACTCATCTGTTCTGGCCCCTTCTCTCACTTGCCTCCCCGGAGCTGCTGCAGAATCCCAGGTAAGGTAGCCTTGTCCAAGAACATGGCTGGATTCTCTGGTGCCTGGCTCTTGTTGCCAGGCAATGAACCTGGTGAGGGCATTTCGCTTCTGGCATACTCCCACACATCCTCTTCTTCTAAGAAAGACAAGGGACCCCTTGCCTTCCCAGTTCTGCTGTTTTATTCCCCGTGACCCTGCCTCCTCCAGCTGTCTCTCACCAGGATGCTGCTTCTCCTGCAGCTGGCCAGATCCTGAAGCAACTCACCCATCTTCTGGCTGCCTGCTACCTATGTGCTGGGGCCAGACAGCTCACTTGGGGTGTGCACCTGCACCCCCTCACAGGACCTTAAGTGACAACCAGAAATTCTGTAAAGACAATTAAGCCAAGAGTGAACAGACCCAAGGAATTTCCTTGTGCAACTCCCTTGCTGTGTAATGGCACCTTAAAAAAGGAAGAAATCCCAAATTGTACAGTATTTAATATATTGACTGAATCCTATTCCTTAGTTTGGTGAGTTGCAACTAGAGTATATCCAATGAATTAGTGTGGGCATAGTGACTCAAGTCCTCCGTATTGCTTCAATGGGCCTATTTTACCTGTGACCTACTATGCTATGCAAAAGGATTTTAGCCATTGTGTCATTTAAAGTCAGGTTAAATTTCTGTTTATGTAAATAGAGATAAATACCATTCTTGTCTGAGATTATTTCATCCACAGAGGGTTCACACAGCCCTTCATCACAATGAAATTTATTTCTAAAATCAGCCGTGTAAGCCCAATCATGCCTCTTCAGACAGAGATTGGCCAGTGGAATGCAATGGAATGTCTGTGAAATGTGTGTAGGATTTCAGCCTCCAACTATGCCTAGTGTGTGCAAACTGATTGGGCAGTAGGACTGTGCTTTCATTTTAATTTAACTTTTAAAAGCTTTCTCTTGCTGAGTGACAAAACTCCCCTGCAATCAAGCTGGGGCCTCAACCATGCAAGTGACTGTTACTGAATTAATACTGAGGGATTTCCTTTAGCACTTTATAGTTACATTCCCAGCTTTGTCCCCATTTCACTGTCCATTGTTTACTGTTCCTCTTAATCCTCTGTCAGTTGTCTTCTATTTTATCTTGCGTTCCCACTATCAGATAAAAATTTTATGGTGGCTAGTTTTCAAGTACTCAGCATATTGCATTTCCACTTCTCAGATGGCTTGTTTTTACTCTCTTGCCCTTTGGTATTTAGAACTCATTCGCTGCTCAAATAATTGCCATATTAACATTGTCCCAAAGCATGAACCGTTCTGGTCACTCTCTTGACTTTCAGTTTTAAGCACACATGATGCATTACAAAATTTCTACACAGAAGGCACTCTATTCATTTTCGTCGGAGTGATATCTGCATGCAGAATCCTTATATCTATCACACATGCAACATGTCCCCCAGCCCCTGTATCTACACAGTGTGGGAATTCATGACCAACATACAAGCTGGGTGGGGCAAGGCAGTGGACGGGAAAGGATTTTGTGTGAAGGGACACTTATTCATTATTATTAAGTATTGATGTGCCATTGAGTTGATTCTGACTTATGACTTAAGGTTTTCTAGATACAGTAGAGCCCCCGTATCCATGGGGGATCAGTTCCAAAATCTACAGTGGATGCCTGAAACTGTGGATACAAAGGAAGCCTATATACAATATACAAGGGGGTGGGACAAAGGCCACAAGGGGGCAGGACAAAAACCACAAGAGGGAGCCCTTGCATGTTGTATATAGGGCTGCAGCAAACCACCGATAAGTGAAACCGTGGGTACCGTTCCCGCAGATATGGGGATCCTACTGTATAAAGTGATTTACCAGTCCTTTCTTCTGGTGGTGTTCTACAGCCCATGGCTGTAGAAAATGAGTCTTCTCCTGGGGGCAGGGGGAGATATAGTGGAGAATTCAAGTCCTGATTCCTGCCTCTGCAACTAGATGCTTCTACCCACTGAGCTACTCAGCCAGCAATATGTTTATTGAACCACTAAAACAAACATCTTTAAAACAAACATCAGCTTTCAGGTCCTGCAGGAATCTTTGTCAGGTTGGGCATTGCAGAGTTGGGGGTGATGGAAAAGAGAGAAGAATTCTACAAATCTTTTTAGCCAGATGTTGAAAGTCTTGTTTAAAGTATCACAACAGAGACTGCAACCTTTTAGGAGTCAGCTTGAAGTAGCAGGTTTCACCCAAAGGGATGTTAAATTCCATTATCTTTCTCCATCTCCACAGTCAAAGGCTGGCCAATCACTTAGCATGTTTTCCCTTGCCTCATATCAAAGGATATGGGTTCCCCCCCCCCCACCTTCATTTGGACTAGTCACAGTTTGGTTGACAGAGACTCAAGAATAAGCCCTATTGAACTCAACAGAGCATACGTCCACAAAGACATATTGCTCTATTTATAGAATGCACTGTCCCATTTCTCCAATGAAACCCCCTCCTCCAATTGTTTCCCACAGAGTGAAAAAAAGGGGGGGTCAGTCACCCATACTGAATGTCTCTCTGCAACTCCTGTCCACAATTAATCTTTTAAACAAAAATTTTTGTTGTTGATTTGTTCAGAGTTGCCATGAACAATCAGCATGGACAGAAGGGCAGCGTATACATTTCCTTGAACTAACTGACCAAGTAGACCGGGAGTGAGTGGGGTGTCCATGGGGAAATGGGAGGGGGAGGCTTGACATCCTTCCAGGCAGCCATGGCCAATTCACTCTACACCTTCACAACATGGTTGATTTTAAGCAGAAAACATCCCCTCTCCTTTTACTTTCATTCACGTCTAGCAGTAAACCAGAATTCCTCAGAACCCTGACTTACTGGGAAGAAACCGTGTCTGTTTCCTCTCACTTGGAACTCGCCGTCTGCAGGAACAGCTAAATTAACTAGAAATTGAAAGCTTAACAGGTAACCTGGACTCCCAACTTGTTGTGCTCCTTTACAAATTTGGGTCATAATCCAGGATATGAATTCAGTTATGAATTCAGTTATGAATTCTGGTTTCTTAACGTTGGCAATTTCAAGGCAGTGGCTATTATACTATTACTATTTTTTTCCAAAGTAACCCTTTCCTCATTATTTCTCACAAGCACACAGAGGAAGCAATATTTTAGTGGCTGTTTTGGGAAAATCTGGATGCTGTAAGCTGTTGGCCTACGGTACAAAGCACAGCCACCTCCTAGTCCACTTTATAATATCTTCAGCACTCACAAGACAAGACAAGGCAACAGCATAAGAAAGAGCATAAACCACAATTAGCATCATGTTACATTCCCCTTCTGCCATTTAGTAATACCACATATGTTAATTTTAAAAGTAGCGAAAACATTACAGTTATACCACAAAAACAGTGTTATTTTACATTACAAAAGTGACATACTAGTTACTCCTTTGTTTGGTTGTTGTGGGTTTTCCGGGCTGTTTAGCTGTGTTCTTAAGGTTTTTCTTCCTAACGTTTCACCAGTCTCTGTGACCAGCGTCTTCAGAGGACAGGAGTTGGATAGTTGAGTATTTATAGCTGTGGGATCAGCTTTTGTCCTTTTCAGGAGATGGGTGATTATGGTGATCACTGTGTTTTTTGTTGTGGGTGTATTGTTGTGATAAGGGGAAGAGATTATCTGTCACTGTGATTGATGGGTGTCGTTAGCTGGTATTTTGTGTGCAGTGATCACCGGTCTTTGTGGCTGGGTAGAGTTCGTTGACCTTTTGCAGGCTGTATTTTTCAGTGCTGGGAACCAGGCTTTGTTCAGTTTTAAACTTTCTTCTTTTTTGTTGAAGCTCTGCTGGTGTTTGTGGATTTCAATGACTTCCCTGTGCAGTCTAACATAATGATTGCTGGTGTTGTCCAGTATTTCTGTGTTTTGAAATAGAATTTCATGTCCAGCTTGTTTTAGGGCATGTTCAGCTACTGCCGATTTTTCCGGTTGTTTTAGTCTGCAGTGTCTCTCATGTTCTTTGATTCTGGTGTGGATGCTGCATTTTGTGGTTTCAATATATACCTGGCCACAACTGCAAGCTATCCAGTATACTCCTGCAGTATACTACCCCTTTTGTCCTTTGCTGACCGTAACATTTGTTGTATTTTTGTGGTGGGCCTGAATACTGTTTGTAGGTTATGTTTTTTCAAAAGTTTCCCCATGCGGTCCGTGACCCCTTTGATGTATGGCAGAAATACTTTATTTGTGGGTGGCTGTTTTTCCTCTTCAGTTTGGTGTTGTTTTCTTGGTTTGATGGCTCTTGTGATTTCATTCTTGGAATAGCCATTTGCCTAAAAATCGGCAGTAGCTGAACATGCCCTAAAACAAGCTGGACATGAAATTCTATTTCAAAACACAGAAGTACTGGACAACACCAGCAATCATTATGTTAGACTGCACAGGGAAGCCATTGAAATCCACAAACACCAGCAGAGCTTCAATAAAAAAGAAGAAAGTTTAAAACTGAACAAAGCCTGGTTCCCAGCACTGAAAAATACAGCCTGCAAAAGGTCAACGAACTCTACCCAGCCACAAAGACCGGTGATCACTGCACACAAAAGACCAGCTAACGACACCCATCAATCACAGTGACAGATAATCTCTCCCCCTTATCACAACAATACACCCACAACAAAAAACACAGTGATCACCATAATCACCTATCTCCTGAAAAGGACAAAAGCTGATCCCACAGCTATAAATACTCAACTATCCAACAAACTGCACCAGAGCACAGACAGAGTTCTGACTCCTGTCCTCTGAAGATGCCAGCCACAGAGACTGGCGAAACGTTAGGAAGAAAAACCTTAAGAACACGGCCAAACAGCCCGGAAAACCCACAACAACCATCAGATCCCGGCTGTGAAAGCCTTCGAGAATACTCCTTTGTTTCTTAAGAAAGAAATTAAGTGCAAGTAATTGGCTGTTTGTAGCTATTTACTTCCTAGCTCTAGTCAAAGTATTCCATCTTACATCTGCCCTGGTGCTGAATGAGTAGTTTGTACGATTTGCCAAGCGATTGCCTGTATTTAATGATAAAACTGTAAAACTGCTTTTAATGTTACTGGGAATCTCTGTGCTGTGTTCATATGAATACAAATCCATTCTTTATTCTTTATTCCATAGCACTGGAGCCGCTGACAGAGAGATGTGAATAAATTAACTGTATTTTTTTTTGGGGGGGGAATGAAAAAATACACACTTGACATTTTCCATATGGCAAGATATGCCTCCCCCCCCCCATGTGAACTATTAGGAGCATACTGAACAAGAAAGGGTGTCGTTTCAAGGTGGGTGGGGGAAACTACAAAAAAACTATCAAGTTCAAATACAGTGCTGAAATTCTAGCATCTGGACACCAACTAGGATCAGCACTTAATTATACAGAATGGTAAGATTTGTTTATACGCCCTTCAACTCCAAACACTTTCTGAGGTGGGAAGGACAACTTGGCAGCTGACCAGCCTTCTTTTCTTCTTAAAGTCAGTGTTGAATACTTCAGACAGCTGTTTCTCTTTCCTTGCTCCCATGGTTTGGTTCATTTGTTCTTTGTGTTCCTTTTCTAAGAACCTGACATTACTCTCAGGGCTTGTATCATATGTCTTCAACGGAGGCTGATCTTTGTACAATTTTAATGGGTGTGAAGAGCTTTCACTCACAGGCTTCTTTGCCCGAAGGATGGGAAAATCTCATTTTCTCCAGCATTCCAAATTTTCAAATGTCAAGTTCTTTTTTGTATGAGATATGATTGTACATTTGAGTAAAGTCTTAAAAACAAAATGAAAATGAAAGCACATTTCTTGTCCTTTCAGTAGGTACAGGTATTCCCAGGTTAGAAAAAAGTAGTATGTCCCAGGATATGGCGCAGCTGCTAATACATGTGTTAAAGGTGAGAAGCTTCTTGTGGTGTAGCCACTGCAGGATTAGCCCTTAGCCTTAGGTGAGATGTTTACAAAGCCTTAATTTGGATTAGGGTTAAGTCTCAACCACATCTGCTTAAAAATATAGTTTGGGCTCTGTTCCAGACTGCTTAATAATAGGATGTTCACAACAATTTCCTTTTATCACTGGGTAACCACAGCTAGCATCTAAATACATAAAATATTGGAATGGATGAAAATCCACTATAGAAATTAAATAACTATTAAATTAATTAAATTTATTAAATTAAATACATAAGTAAGATCAGAAGACAAGCCTTCTAAGTATGCTTGGACCTTGGCTTAAAAATCAAGCAGTCAGTGCTAGCTTGTGTCACACCAGATATCAAATGGTGGATTGGGCTAAGACCAAAGATATCATATGAAATGGCATACTGCTTAATGCCTGGAACGGGTATGTAAAGGAGAATCTACACTCAACTGCCCAAAATTTAATGTGATAGTTTTGAATAGGGTAACTCACTCACAGCACCAGGGGTTTATTTGATACCATAGCAGTGTGGCTAATAACAGAGGTTTAGAAGCAAGGTAAAATGCCCTCTACACTATTAAACTGTCCAATTTGTTGGCAGCAAAATGGGTGAGGGTATTTTAGTGTTTTTGGCTGGGTAATGGGAGAAAGAAGCTTTGAGTGTGGTCATGTTATAGTCTTATCATTTTCCCTCATAATATTCACACTAGTTCTGTGAGGTAGGTCAGGCTGAATGGCCCAAGGACACCCAATAAGCTTCATGGGTTGACTCTTTCTAAGGCATAGGTTCTTAAGCTGCCTTGGGTCTTTTGTAAGGAGAAAGGCAGGATGGAAATATTTTAAATAAATTTAAATAAATATTAATCTGTCGTAGGTGGACCCCCAGGGGTCCACAATGTCCTCATAGAGGATTTGTGAAGGCTTGAAGAAATGCTGTGATCTTTTACAGTCAGAATAGAAAGAAAGAAAGAAAGGAAGGAAGGAAGGAAGGAAGGAAGGAAGGAAGGAAGGAAGGAAGGAAGGAAGGAAGGAAGGAAGGAAGGAAGGAAGGAAGGAAGGAAGGAAACAGAACAAAATCTTAATTTCTCTTGCTTGTTTGTGTAAAACTCGGCTTTTCTAACCTACCATCTCCATTTTTAAAAAAAGTAAAAATCAGTTATGAAAATAACTATTTGACAGCAAATACTGTAACTGATATTTCTGCACACAGTGAGAACATGCAAGTGAATGACACTGAATGGCTGAGAGATAGCACGTGACATTTCTTGTACTATGCAGACAGTCAGAAGCCACAGGAAGAGAGAGTTGGAGTCAGTCAGTGTGGCTGAGTGTTCTGATGGACATCGTTATCATGCTTCTTTGATTTCTGCTAATAAACCATTTAGTTATTCTTGGATAAAGTGACTTTTTGATATTATCACAGTGTATTTCTTAACAATGAGGCTGAGCCTCAGAATGGATCGCTGGCTGAATTTGAAACATAAAAGAACTGATGCTGTTGATGAGGGTGCATCCTGTTCAAAGCAACATGAAGCTTCTTCCAGTCATCTTAAAAAGTGTCGCCATTATAGCAAGGAATATCTGTTGATGAGACCCTTCATGAGAAACTTTAAATAAATATTTGATGCACTTTAGAGTTTTAAATCATGAATTAAGTCTTGGTGATCTGGAGCAACAAAATATATTTAAAGGGAGTCCGTGGTACAGAAAGGATTAAGAACCACTGCTCTAAAGCAATGGTTCCCAACCTTGGGTCCCCTGATCTTTTTTGACTAAAACTTCCAGAAGCCTTATCCACTAGGTATGCTGGCCAGAATTTCTGGGAGTTGTAGTCCAAGAACATCTGGGGACCCAAATTTGGTAAGCACTGCTCTACAGAAAGCCACAGTCTAGAGTTTACAAGAGCTGAGCGAGGCTGTTGAGGACAGGATATTTTGTGTCACCATATAATCTCTCAAAAGTTTGATATAAAGGAAGGCCATCCACATCAGATTATTCCGAAGACAGCACTCTGGTTCCTCCCTTCACCTGGAATTCACCCATGCATATATGTTAATGGCAACATTGCAAAGTGCAGCGGAAAACATTTATTTATCAATATTTTGAGATTCTGTGATAGCAGATACAACATTGCATACTACTGTGTATTCATAATTATGGAGGGGAAACTAGAACAACCCCATAATGAATAATAAAACAAATCGGGCATTCACATTGAAATGAACAGATGTTGTTCATATGATGGAAGGCAGACAAGTATTCACTATTTCTAATACAAACAGCAGCTGTTTACAGAGCATGGAGGAGAGATAGTTTTCATATGTGAAAAACTGAAGGTGTAGGCATACCAGATACTTGTTATCACCATGTTCACTCAAAAGTTACTTGTAGGATAAGGGAACTTCGCCTATAACTTCCTGTGCCATCCCAGCAGGCCTTAGAAAGTGACAGTTCTTTGGCCAGCAATGTTCTTTCTTCTTTACCTTAAAAGATTTGCTCTCTTAGGCAAAGTCGCTTTTTCCTCCCCACTGATCTTGGGCACATTGACTTTGAAATAATAAAGAAAATTGCATCACTCTCACTGTCAATTGCTTCAGGTATGTTTGTCTAGCTCTGCAGCCATTGACAGTTATTCAATCCTGAAGGCAAATTATAACAATGGTGTTCAGCCTCTTCCATAATGTAAGGTAATTCCTGTTCTTAAATTTGTTATCCATTGTATAATTCTGCATCACCTCACAGCATTTAAAGTCAAATATTTCCTTTGATATTAAGAGAGATGTGAAATTAACATTCTGTTTAAAACTCTAGATTGCATACTGCCCTAGATCCCATGAATGTCTTAACAATGTAAAGGTAAATATGTATCTCATCTTAAGAAAGAACAAAAGAAAATACATATGAGTTTAGGCCAAATTCATCATTGGAGTACAATGGAGTGCAATCATCACAGCCAATCCCATTCCCACTGGACGGGATGAAGTTTGAAATGGCCTTGAAGAGTGTGGGAAGCACCCAGCTCTTAAGATCTCATAATAATTACAGGGTGCCAGGTCAATTCTGACTTACAGCGACTCTTTCCAGGGTTTTCTAGACACAGCATTCTCAGCAGTGGTTTCTCAGTTCCTTCTTGGTGTGTACCCTGGAACTGTGCAGCTTGCCCAAGGCTACACAGGTGGGCTCTTCTCCTGTGAGACACAGTGGAAAATCAAACTCCCAGTCTCTGGCTCCACAGCCAGATACCCAATTCACTGAGCTATTCAGCCGACTGCTGCCAATCAAGAGAAGTCAAGTCAAGTTAGCAATTTGCCATATATTATGACATCTCATTCTCTTCACAGTACAAAAATGAGTAGGCCAAGGGTACCGTATGAATGGCCAGTTTTCTCTGGGCAGTTGTAAGGAAAGGCTGCTAATTGCAGAGAAAAGAAGATGAGATGGGGACTTATTCCAGAGAGATAATACAGGGCAAATTGTAATCCAAAAAGCAACATTTCTGAGCTTAAGGATTCAGGACAATCTTCAAATGCACAAGGGAAAATATTAAAGTATTCTTTATGAATTAAAGCACAAAGATGTGGGTCTGTGATGATGTCCTTGTAAAATTAATTGTACTATAAATTAGAACATTAAAGAGAAAAGCAAATGTCATTTGGAGCCAAGACATGGCAATGAAGTGAGCTCTTAATTAGATGCCAGCACTATCTCAGAGTAAGCAATTTCCCAGCGGACGTCTGCAGCTGTGCAATGAATGGGAAAGTCCTGCTTTACAGGCATCCATCCTTGGACAAATGCACCTGCTTGCAGCCATGCAAAAGACAGTGCGTACATGTCTGGATTATTACATAAAAACTGTCTGGGAGACTAGGCAGCACCATTAAACCCATCCTGCCTAAATGAACCACAGCACAGGTCAAACAAATCTAATTTTTATTGTTCCTTAAGGAGATGGTGTCTGTGTGGGAGACAAAGAGGGAATGTAGTAGCGAGCTTTAAAGAAAGATCAAGATGCTCTTAAAAAAAATTACACGGTCACAAAAGTGCCACCACAGGCTGGATAAATGATATATTGTCACCGGAGTTTAAAAAATAATTGATTACTAATGTGGTAATACCCTGGTAGCCTTGTTGATCTATGAACCATCTCAGCCAAGCTGAAGGGGCATTTCAAGGAGAAAAAAATGGTTCATTGTTAATCTGAGAGGACCAAAAGAAAATGTGGTTTAGTAGTTGCTTCAACCCCTTCACGGATTGCTGCCTTGTTGTGGCGAAGGGGCTTGAGTAATTCAGAGAAGCTATGGGCTATGCCGTGCAGGGACACCCAAGACGGACAGGTCATAGTGGAGAGTTCTGACTGAACGCGATCCACCTGGAGCAGCAACTGGCAAGCCACTCCAGTATCTTTGCCAAGAAAACTCCATGGACAGAAACAAAAGACTAAAAGATATGACGCTGGAAGATGAGCCCCTCAGGTCGGAAGGCGTCCAACATGCTACTGAGGAAGAGCGGAGGACAAGGGCAAGTAGCTCCAGAGCTAATGAAGTGGTTGGGCCAAAGCCGAATGGACGCTCAGCTGCGGACGTGCCTGGAAGTGAAAGGAAAGTCCGATGCTGCAAAGAAAAATACTGCATAGGAACCTGGAATGTAAGATCTATGAACCTTGGTAAGCTGGATGTGGTCAAACAGGAGATAGCAAGAATAAACATTGACATCCTGGGTGTCAGTGAACTAAAATGGATGGGAATGGGCGAATTCAGTTCAGACAATTATCATATCTACTATTGTGGGCAAGAATCCCGTAGAAGAAATGGAGTAGTCCTCATAGTCAACAAAAGAGTGGGAAAAGCTGTACTGGGATACAATCTCAAAAATGATAGAATGATTTCAATACGAATCCAAGGCAGACCTTTCAACATCACAGTAATTCAAGTTTATGCACCAACCACCCATGCTGAAGAGGCTGAAATTGACCAATTCTATGAAGACTTACAACACCTTCTAGAACTGACACCAAAGAAAGATGTTCTTCTCATTATAGGGGATTGGAATGCTAAAGTAGGGAGTCAAGAGATAAAAGGAACAACAGGTAAGTTTGGCCTTGGAGTTCAAAACGAAGCAGGGCAAAGGCTAATAGAGTTTTGTCAAGAGAAGAAGCTGGTCATCACAAACACTCTTTTCCAACAACACAAGAGGCGACTCTACACATGGACATCACCAGATGGGCAATACCGAAATCAGATTGATTATATTTTCTGCAGCCAAAGATGGAGAAGCTCTATACAGTGAGCAAAAACAAGACCTGGAGCTGATTGTGGCTCTGATCATCAGCTTCTCATAGCAAAATTCAAGCTTAAACTGAAGAGAGTAGGAAAAACCACTGGGCTAGTCAGGTATAATCTAAACCAAATCCCTTATGAATACACAGTGGAAGTGAAGAACAGATTTAAGGAACTAGATTTGGTGGACAGCGTGCCTGAAGAACTTTGGATAGAGGCTCGTAACATTGTACAGGAGGCAGCAACAAAAACCATCCCAAAGAAAAGGAAATGCAAGAAAGCAAAGTGGCTGTCCAACGAGGCCTTACAAATAGCAGAGAAGAGAAGGGAAACAAAATGCAAGGGAGATAGGGAAAGTTACAGAAAATTGAATGCAGACTTCCAAAGAATAGCAAGGAGAGACAAGAGGGCCTTCTTAAATGAACAGTGCAAAGATATAGAGGAAAATAATAGAAAGGGAAAAACCAGAGATCTGTTCAAGAAAACTGGAGATATTAAAGGAACATTTTGTGAAAAGATGGACATGATAAAGGACAAAAATGGTAGGGGCCTCACAGAAGCAGAAGACATCAAGAAGAGGTGGCATGAATACACAGAGGAATTATACCAGAAAGATCTGGATGTCCCGGACAACCCAGATAGTGTGGTTGCTGACCTTGAGCCAGACATCCTGGAGAGTGAAGTCAAGTGGGCCTTAGAAAGCATGGCTAACAACAAGGCCAGTGGAGGTGATGGCATTCCAGTTGAACTATTTAAAATCTTAAAAGATGGTGCTGTTAAGGTGCTACACTCAATATGCCAGCAAGTTTGGAAAACTCAGCAGTGGCCAGAGGATTGGAAAAGATCAGTCTACATCCCAATCCCAAAGAAGGGCAGTGCCAAAGATTGCTCCAACTACCGTATAATTGCACTCATTTCACACGCTAGCAAGCTTATGCTCAAAATCCTACAAGGTAGGCTTCAGCAGTATGTGAACCGAGAACTCCCAGAAGCTCAAGATGGATTTCGAAGAGGCAGAGGAACTAGAGACCAAATTGCTAACATGCGCTGGATTATGGAGAAAGCCAGAGAGTTCCAGAAAAACATCTACTTCTGCTTCATTGACTACACAAAAGCCTTTGACTCTGTGGACCACAGCAAACTATGGCAAGGAGTGCCTGACCACCTTATCTATCTCCTGAGAAATCTATATGTGGGACAGGAAGCAACAGTTAGAACTGGATATGGAACAACTGATTGGTTCAAAATTGGGAAAGGAGTACGACAAGGCTGTATATTGTCTCCCTGCTTATTTAATTTATATGCAGAATACATCATGCGAAAGGCATGAATCCCAAAACGGAATTAAGATTGCCAGAAGAAAGTCAACAACCTCAGATATGCAGATGATGCCACTCTGATGGCAGAAAGTGAGGAGGAATTAAAGAACCTCTTAATGAGGGTGAATGAGGAGAGCGCAAAAAATGGTCTGAAGCTCAACATAAAAAAAAACCAAGATCATGGCCACTGGTCCCATCACCTCCTGGCAAATAGAAGGGGAAGATATGGAGGCAGTGACATGTTTTACTTTCTTGGGCTCCATGATCACTGCAAATAGTGACAGCAGTCACGAAATTAAAAGACGCCTGCTTCTTGGGAGGAAAGCGATGACAAACCTAGACAGCATCTTAAAAAGCAGAGACATCACCTTGCCGACAAAGGTCCGCATAGTCAAAGCTATGGTTTTTCCAGTAGCAATGTATGGAAGTGAGAGCTGGACCAGAAAGAAGGCTGACCGCCGAATAATTGATGCTTTTGAACTGTGGTGCTGGAGGAGACTCTTGAGAGTCCCCTGGACTGCAAGGAGAACAAACCTATCCGTTCTGAAGGAAATCAACCCTGAGTGCTCACTGGAAGGACAGATCCTGAAGCTGAGGCTCCAATACTTTGGCCATCTCATGAGAAGAGAAGACTCCCTGGAAAAGACCCTGATGTTGGGAAAATGTGAAGGCAAGAGGCGAAGGGGACGACAGAGGACGAGATGGTTGGACAGTGTCATTGAAGCTACCAACATGAATTTGACCAAACTCCGGGAGGCAGTGGAAGACAGGAGGGCCTGGCGTGCTCTGGTCCATGGGGTCTCAAAGAGTTGGACATGACTTAACGACTAAACAACAGTTGCTTCAAAAGTTAATATAACTTAAGCTGTGGCCACTCACTTCCTATCTGTGTCCTTCAATGCGAAAATCAAATTATTTGGGAACAACAAATGTCTCTTGTGTGACATTTGTCATAGTATGGTTGTCTACATACACAACCAATGAGGCAACTGTCCGAAGCAGTTTCTTAGGGATTTGAAAATCTACTAAGCATTCCTGTAGGTACAAAGGTCCTTCTTACATCCCCCACCCCATCATCTGTTGGGGAATTGAGAGAGAACCTTCTGGGTGGCACCTGGTTTGCCCTCTCCCTCCCTGTGTTCCCTTTGGCAGCAGGTTTAGACTTATTGAAGCAGGTCTTTGACAAGTAAGAGCCTCTAGTTGTAAAATCCCAGTGGATGTGCTGATTCTCATTATGTTAAATTGTTCGTAATATTTTAATTGACTTTAAGGAGTTTTAATTTTAATTGCATTTTAATCCTAAGGTAAAGGTAAAGGTTCCCCTTGACAATTTGTCCAGTCGTGTTCGACTCTAGGGGGCGGTGCTCATCCCCGTTTCCAAGCCATAGAGCCAGCGTTTGTCCGAAGACAATCTTCCGTGGTCACATGGCCAGTGCGACTTAGACACGGAACGCTGTTACCTCCCCACCAAGGTGGTCCCTATTTATCTACTTGCATTTGCATGCTTTCGAACCGCTAGGTTGGCGGGAGCTGGGACAAGCGACGGGCGCTCACTCCGTCGCGTGGATTCGATCTTACAGCTGCAGATCTATAGATCTTACAGCACAGAGGCTTCTGCGGTTTAACCCGCAGCGCCACCACGTCCCTATTTTAATCCTACAATTGAAATTTAATTCTATTTTAATGTTTGTCATTGTATTGTATTTTAATCTGCTGCTGTTTTAAATTGCCTTATAAACTGTACAATGAATGGCAACCTCCCCACACAGAGCACTCTGCAGTAATCCAAATGGGAGGTAGCCAAGGCATATGCCATGGTGAGGCTTCTCAGGGAGTGGGCACACTAGTTGTAATTGTGCAAAGGCACTTTCGGCCACTGCCGAGACTTGGACATCCAGGCTCAGAGAGGAATCCAGAAGTACACCCAAGCTAAGCACCAGAGTTCTTAGGGGGACTGTAACCTCATCCAACACAGGTTGAATACCTTGGTTTGCCTTTTGACAGGATTCTTTTAAGCCAACCCACAGAGACAAACTGGTACAGAAAATATGTTGGATGTGTTTGACCTATGTGACGCAGTCGTACATTTACTTTGTCACACAGCCAGCTCAAAATTCATTTCCCTATGTCATCACTATCAATTATTTATTTGCTTTGTTTATTTAAAATATTTTACCCCGCCTTTCTTCTAAGAAATGACCCAAGATGGCTTACATCATAAAACACAACATTAAAATTTTTTTTAAAAAGGTGACTTGTTCATATATTACACAAATTAATAATATTATATTAAGAATGTTAGTTAAAGCATTACTAAACAGCTTTAGAAAACTTTGTCCCAGAATGGCAAACTATATGTTATTATAAACAATCGCAAATCTTGGCCCTTCCTTTTTTATCTCTCTTGTGTAAGGAGAGAGAGTTCAAAATCTTCCACTGTAGTTTATTCTAATATGTTTAGTCCACACAAACCAGAATCCATTTAGAATAAGGCATATTTTCCCAAGCTTGGGTATAATAAGTAATTGAGATATATTCAAAAACTAAAATGAAGCTTTTGATCTCCGTTTCCCACACACACAAAATTAGAAGGGAACAAGTGAAAAAGCTTGGGGTTTATTATGGGCTGTTCTTAATATCAAATTATGGTTTAGCTTTGGACCCAATTACTAATTTATAGCCTCGGATTGCCACTTTTAATTGTCATAGAGCTCCTACACCCTTAATATAGCCGCGGGCACATTATTGCCTCTGGATGTCTAGATTGCAGCTTCATGTAGCTATATCCAGTATAGCCATGGTGATGGATCATGGGACTTGTAGTCTAACAGCATTGGGAAGGTCAAATCTTCCCCATTCTTGCATTAACAAGTAGATGTCTGATAGGAGGAAACCATGTCCTTTTAAGATTTAATACACTGAGGAAAGGGAAAGCTGAG
The DNA here is from genome assembly GCA_037013535.1 of Intellagama lesueurii. NCBI lineage: Eukaryota > Metazoa > Chordata > Lepidosauria > Squamata > Agamidae > Intellagama > Intellagama lesueurii. Next base: position 170,238,591 of record JBAJHW010000004.1, on the reverse strand, counting down.
CATAATCACCTATACATTCTGGACTGTTGATTTCAGTGCTTAATGAAATACTGGGTCAGATTCTAAAGTTAGAAAGACCCAAGAGAAGAGAATTCATGATGGATGGGGTTTTCTTAAAGAGTAAGATGCTGAACACAGAAAAACAAATAATTCCAGTGGGAAGCAAATGGTAGAAGCATGTTTAAAAAAATACTCAGGTTACTGCTTAATGAATTTTTAGATGAGCTGAAATTTAGTATTGTATATTTAGATAATAGAAGAAAAAGCAAATCATTGAGGAGAAACAGAAACAAGTTGCCAATATTTACAGGGAGAAGGTCAAGAACGCTAAAGTTCAGAATGAGCTCAGGCTTCAAAGGATGTTAAAATAGTAAAAAGGATTGATTTGGCTGCTTTCTGAGCAAGAGGAAGAACCAAGAAGCAGGAGGCCCATTGTGTGGAGAGGATACAAGGACGCTAATGGGTGACAAGAGGAAGGTGGAATTGCTCAATACCTGTGATGCCTCCAACTTCTCCCAAAAGAGAAATGGTACTCCACTTGGCCAAAATAAAAAGCAATGATTCAGTAAGGGGCCTGCTAGCCAAGATTGGTGAAAAGACGGTAAAGAGACAGCTGCTTTAAATTAATTCAAGTTTCCTGGGCTAGATTAATTGTATTCAGTGGTACTAAAGCAGTGGTTCCCAACATGGGGCCCCAGAGGTTCTTGGACTAAAATTCCCAGAAGCCTTCACCACTAGCTATGCTGGCCAGGATTTCTGGGAGTTGTAGTTCAAGAACAACTGGGGACTCAAGGTTGGAACTTGTAGATGTAGTATCAAGGCTTGGGAAATCTTCAAAAATCCTTAGCGGACATATGACATCCCAGGCAACAGTAGGTGAACCAATCTTGGCTCTTCTTCAAAAAGGGAGATGATATGAGCAATTCTGGATGTCAACTTGGCATCAACAGCAGAAAAGAATAGACCATTAAACAGGTGGCCTGTGAGCACTTAGGAAAAAAGATGCAATGATTATTACCAGCCAGCGCAAGTCTCAAGTAGCATATCTTGATTTCAGTGAGGCTTTCAACAAAGATTCCCATGATATTTTTGCAGGCAAGTTGAAAAAAAATGGGCAAAATAATGCTACTGGATAGATTTGTAGACTGTACACCACTGAGTGCTCAGCAATACTTCCTTATCATCCAGGAGAGAAGTAAGAGGTGGGATGTGTCAGGGTTCTGCCTGGGGCCTGTCATCATTGAGTACCTTTATAAATGAGCTGGATGAAAGATGAGCAAGGACATCATGGAGAAGACCCTATCCTTTCAAATTATAGTACCCTCTTCTGAAAAGGAAAGCACAAGTGATACCATTTTGTTTGAAGATGTTTGTTTGTTTGTTTGATATACCATCCCACTCAGTGCAAACACTACTCTGGACTGTTTACAGATAAAAGCTTAACACCCTCAAGGCCCCACATAACAAACATACATAAGATATAGCTAGACTGCTATGGGCGTGTTTTTTTGGGGGGGGGGGGTGGTGGATCTAGAACTTTAAATGTTAACTACCAATAGTACATTGAATTGGGCTCATAACTGAAGAGGCAACTAGTACAGTAGAAAAATAAAACATTTTTTAAAAAAAAAAATGGAATGATGTGAATTGACCTACTAGTATCTGTTAAAGTTCTGGCAGCTATGGAACTAATTGAATCTTCTGAGTCATCTTCAAAGCTAGCTCCTCATATAATCATACTTTTATTTATTTTCCAGATTCTATCATGCTTCTTTTTCATCATGGGGGAGCAAACAGCAGCATACATGACATTACAGCATTTACCAAGAGATAAATACACGAATGGATTTCTTTCTGTTTAGAAATGGCTGCACCTAGTAGATGAGACAAAGGTCACAAAGGGTACTTCCTGCCGTCAAAACGACCTAAGCCTTAACTGTCAGGACTCAAGCCCAAGAACACTCGACCTTTTAGAGGAAACATGTATGTATGTTTTGTGTGCCATCAAGTCAATACCAAATTATGTCAACCGTTTCCAGGGTTTTCCAAGGTAGACTCAGAAGTGGTTTGCCATTCCCTTCTTCTGAGGGTGCCTGGGACTGTGCAGCTTGCCCATGATTACACAGGCTGGCTCTTACAGCAGGAGGCACAGTGGGGAATTGAACTCTCAGCCTCTGGCTCCACAACCAGATACCTAAAGCACTGAGCTATCCAGCCAGCTAGAGGAAACATAAACCCCTCCAAAAGAACAGCAGTTTCTACAGACTCAAGGGTCATCTACCCTTAGCACTGCCATCTTGTTAGGATTCCATTTCAGTTGGCTAGTCATTAATGAATCTTGGAGCTGGTTTTGCATCTTCTTGGCCACTCTGTACTTCAACACCATAGAGAACAGAAATGACTGTGTAGAGATGACACTCCAAATGCTTAGTTATAGTGATTTTTTACAGAAATGAAAAAAACATAGGGATAGCATGGAACTCCAGAACCCACAGCTTACAGACTGCTCCAGGCAGAACTCTTATAATGCCACCTTCTCAAAGTTCTTTTGCATGACTACCATGTATCTTTGCTATAAATGCTTAACATGGGTTGGATTCTGTCCTAACAATATTAATTAATATCTATGCTACTCATCTGTATCTTCTGCTCTCTAGTTAGTCCAGGGGTTCAGTGATGTTGCAAGCATTTTATTCGGTTCCTTAGTGATTCCGAGCTCAATTTACATTTTAGAATAAAATTCCACAGCTGACTCTTCAGTGCCACTTACTGCATATTTTCCAATCAGTAAGTACAATAAAAAATTACTACTCATTGTGACTGACAAAATTTTTCTAACAACCACCTAATCACTGGGGATGGGTGTAAAGAACAGAAAGATATGTAAACATACATTACTGTCAGGACTCCAGCCTTATTCACTCATATCTGAATAATTTGTGATAACTAATGCATCAGAAACAGAGGCAAGTGACTAATTCTACAGAAATACAATCCAGGCCTTGTTAGAACAAAAATGCCTTTGGTTTGCTTTAAAAAATTGCCTGGAGGTCTCATAACAGATATGACATTCACAAAGATCCCAGGAACCACTGACTATCGGTAGAAGGCAATAAGGGCTAGATTAGAGAACAATACAAAAACAAGTTATTCCATTTTCTTTACAGATGTATGTAATGCATTAAGAAGAATCAAAAACTATTTGGGATATTGAGCAAGATAATAATACAATAGGTCATCAACTGCTGGATAGCTCAGTGGTTTATATCTCTGCTTGCAGAGCCAGAGGTTGGGAGTTCGATTCCCCACCGTATCTCCTTGAAAGGGGCTGGACTTGATTATCTATAGGGTCCCTTCCAGCTCCGCAGTTCTAAGATTACGACAGTGATGATACTGGTTTAGTGTACTTATTCTCCACTGCATGACTAAGTTAACGATACTGTGAAATCTACATGTTAGACAATAGCATTGCAATTGTATTATTGCCAGGTATACAAAGGATCCATAGTCCATTTAATCTAGTATTGTATTCCAACATTCTCAATAAGAACCTGCTTGGAACTTCACAAATACAACAAGAAGTACATGGAGTAAGTAAGGAGTTCTATAGTTTGGAGGACTGTGAGCCCCGTCACCCCCACCCCAGTGGGTTTGGTGGGCAAACCCTCCTCCATGCCTGTGTCCATTCATTACAGACAATCCAGTTGTGATTCAAGAGGAATTACTGTAACAGGGGGTTGGGAACCCAAAACAACAATGGTTTGCTTCGCCTCTGCAAAGTGTCACAGGGTCAAAGTTGTTGTCACTTGCACCGTACAGTCCCAACCAGTTCTAGGCCCTGAGTTCACTTCACTGGGCCCGCAAGTCTCTGGTCTCCTTCAGTGGCAGCCTCCACAGTGGACCAAAGGTGAGCACCCAGAAAAGGGAAGGTTTGAAAGCCTGCAGTGAGGGCAAGGCACACATTACATCTGGAGAAACCTCCACAGTGTTGTGCCCTCCACTGAAGGACTCATTTAGTGAGGAAGAGTTCAAGTCTTCTGAGCATAATGACAAGCCAGCTGCTCCATGAACCCAGATTTCAGATGTGCATTAGGCTGGATCTCTAGAGGAACCTGGCACAGCCTCAGAATCCAAGAGGGAGGCAGGATGCCCTCTCAGTACATGGGAACAACACTAAGTGAAAGCCTGGGTCTGTTGGCTATCAGGAGAACTGCTTGTTTCCAAGGAAGTCTCCTTGGACTAAAGATCTCATCATGAGTAAGGGGGTCTCTTCACAGGGAGACCTAATGTAGCCATGGCTGCTTTTTTGGTCTGGGGTGGCTTAGGCAACCCAACCATAGGAGTCTCAGAAATGGTTCTGGCAAGTTGCTGAGTCCAGTGTCTATCCCATGTCTATTGTTATTGGCCAGATATTTAATTCTTGACTCCTGATTCTTGTTGTGATTACTCAGCTATGTATAACTCTGAATAGTTTATTTTGCTATGGGATTCTTCTGGCTTATTCACTCTTAACCATACAGACCTTGGTTGTGAAGCCCCTTGCTCTCTGTGGACTTAGCGACTGGTAGGACCTGACTTTCACTTATTGTATCCTTGGCGATGCCTCTGGCTTGCCTTTTTCTGAAGTAGGACTGAGCTGTCTATAAATGCTTTTGATCTTGGATTGGCCTGCCTGTGCCAGTGGATCTCCTACCTGTGGGCCAAACACACAGGTATGTAAATCTAGATAATGGTGGCCCTAAATAGGGTGAGGATGAGGCTAGTCTGACACTGACTAGTAGCATCTTTCAAGAATCTCAGGCAGGTCTTTCCTATTACATGCTACCAGATCCTTTCAGTTGGAGATGACAGGGATTGTATATGAGACTTCTGGATGTGCTCTATATTGTGCTTTGCTCCACTCAAAATGATGAAACTGAGGCTGTCACACTTTGGGCATATCACAAGAAGACAAGACTCACTGGAAAAGACAATAGTACTTAGAAAAGTTGAAGACAGCAGGAAAAGAGGAAGACCAAGTGTGAGATAGATGAATTCAATAAAGGAAGCCGTGGCCTTGAGTTTGCTAAAGCAGAGCAGGACTGTTAATGACTGGGACTTTTGGAGATTGCTCCTGCATGGGGTCACGGTAAGTTGGAGGCAACTTAATGGCACACAGCAACGCTAACGCTTCACCTGGGCACAGCCCTCTTCTTTTCATTTATGACTGTTGATCTGGGTTGTTCTTATTTCCTTCTTGACTCAGTAATAAGCATGTCAATCATGCATATAACCCACATGGTAGATTCTTACAGAAGTTACACAGTGGCATCGGATCCAGTCCTATTCTCCTTACTTATTGAAAGATAGTCATGTACCTTTTTTTTATTTTGAGAAAAAAAAACCAAATGTCTTAATATTATCAGGAATGGTAGAAACAATTGCATTCAAGTAAAAAACAATATAACAATCTAAAAGTGTCGCATCAGACAACGAAAAACTAAAATCGGATGTTACAGTCCAGATGTCCCTCTAAAAAGAGAGGTCTGAGCCATTTGGGTAATTGTACAGGAGGGGAGATGGCCAACATTAGGAGCATGTGGTCTGATAGGGAGGGGCTTTAGCTCAACATTTTGGAGCAAAATGTGCCTCCTTTGTTCGGTTCCTGAAGATTAGCTTTCCTGGGAGGAGGACAGCAATTATGGCTTGGCATCAAGATCCCATCCAAGTTCGGCAGAATCTGCATGGCTCCCTAACTCCCATTCTGTTCTGCTCTACTGGTAATGGCTATGGTTTCTGCAGAAAGAACCATAGAGATCCTCAATGTTATTTCAGATCCATGATCAATAAATATTCTAAGGACAACTGGAAACATAGATACATCTTATCTTTTCATTGGCACCACATTCTGGAACTGCTGAATACATGAGAACAGAACAATGCAAGAGACACACACTTTCTGCAATGAGGAAATGCTGCCAATAATTACACTGTTTCAGAGCCTCCAAATCCAACTGGGACCCTGTACAGCAATGGTTAACAGAACCCTCACCTCTATGGCCTTTTCCTCTATTCTTCAACATGTCGGGGCTTCAGCCTTCAAAGGCTACTAGTCCTAGTGAAGTAATATGATTAAGTGAGCCTTTTAAGACAGATTTATGCAAAGAGTTTCTCCTCCAGCAAGTGTCACATCGGGTCTAACTCTGTAAAAGAGAATATTTCAAAGACGCCACCTCTTATTTAGAACCACTAAATTCTCTGACATTAGTGGTCATATAGGCAGCAGGCCAAATTAGAGCAACATTGATTTATACAACTGCTGATGTTGGCTTTCTTTCCATTTACAAAGTGAGAAAGCAAAGAACTTCCATTCAGCAGACAAAATTGAAACGATAAAGGAATAAAGAGTCAGGGAGGCGCTTGTGTTTTTCCCCTAAAAATTGATTAGATCTTCCAAAGAAGGCCTTTGGAACAGCTTAAATATATGCATACTAAGTTTAATGTGAAGCAGCCCATGTGTATTCTGCACCGCCACAGGCTCACTGGGTGTGTCTGGCATTCAGCATGAATTCATAATTGCTTCTGAGACTCTCTGTCCTCAAGAGTCAGTGTACATGTTCAGCAAAATCTCATGGGAGAGTGACTTGACTCCTTCTGGGAGTACACGGTATGGCATTCTCTGCGAGTGTCCTTTCAATATTGCCCATTTGTGTAAGGTATCTCACATTTGTTTCCAGCAGTGGATAATAAACTATTCTGCTGGATAGAACCGTCCTTCTTTTCCTTTGTCAAGGGGAAGCTGTTGTATACTGTTGTTGTTTTGAATGCAGGAAAGAATACTGAAATCTGAGCTTCTACCTACTGTGCACAGAATAACACTTTGACAAAACTTTCTTCATCCCTGTTTTTTTGGGAGAAAAAAATGTTGGTAAAGCACAATAAAAGCCCTAGGGAACTATACTGTTTTGGGAGCAAGTATGTAAAAACAAACTGAGTCAAGGGTACTTATTTGTCTTGGATTTGACCACGGGGCAGAGCAAAGGCACTAATGGGATGAAGGAGGACACCTATGGATGTGTTGAAGTAAGGATGTGTTTAGAAGTAAGGAAAGAAAAAACCCAGGAAAATCAGGGAGAATATGCTCTTCACCTTAGAAATGAATCTTCCTTGCAAAACCATTGATTAAGCCATCAGAGTCTTCTGACCGGGGCAACCCTAATTTTGGATCTAGGGGTGAGGATGGGGAGGGAAGAGAGAAAGAACATAAACAGCGTAGAGAAGACCAGGCTCCTCGCAGTGCACTTTTAAGAAGAAATTTAAGTGGAATATGCCCCTTGCCCTTTTAAAAGCCTTCTTGGAAAACTGGAATCACACATTATGGACCTGGACGAGGATCTAAGTTGTTGGTGAAGATGATACTGGTATTAAAGCCCAGTAAGAACCAGTTAAATTGAAGTAGCTGTTCACGTTAGTGTAAACTGTTCCACTTTTTTCTTGTCTTTCAATAGCCATTCTCCATCCATATTTTTCCACAAGGCCCAACTCTCCTTTTTAAATAAATAAATAAATAAATAAATAAATAAATAAATATTTGACTGCTACAGGAAGTACACAGATATGAAACAGGACAACTATGTAAAATGAATCAAACTATTGTGTTTATAGAGTTGCCATGGGTCAGAAGTGACTTGATGGAACATAACGAAAGAAATGGCCTCACAGCATGTGAATTTTTTCTGGTTGAAAAATGTCGTATCACAAATCTAGAATTCTACTATCTCTTGCAAATGTTAATGCCCTGGTTCTGCACTAGAATCCTGCTTCTTTCAGCCTGAAGCTGTGTAAACATACAGCAAACTTTTTTAATACAGTGATGCTATATTTTTATTCAGTATTCAGCTGGAACTACAGTGTGGCCTACAGTCATGTGAAATAGAAAGTACACCCTCTTTGAATTATAGGGTTTTACATATCAGGGCATAATAAAAATCACCTGGTCCTCAGCAGGTCTGAAAATTAGATAAACACAACCTCAGATGAACAACAACACATATTACACCGTGTCATGATCTATTTTACATTGTTCATCTGAGGTTGTATTTACCTAATTTTCAGACCTGATAAGGACCAGATTATTTTTATTATGTCCTGATACATAAAACCATAAAATTCAAAGAGGGTGTACTTTCTTTTTCACATGAGTATACATGTAGCAGTTATTACATCCAAAGGCCAGGAAGCTTCCATCAGTTGCAGCTTCCCACTGTACATATACAGCTGCTACATACAGTACAGAGTATGCAGGATCTGGTGACCCTAATAGTTTTTTCAAAGTATACGAGATGATCAAGGAGTGGTTTCCAATTGCCACCCCCCCCCAAAAAAAAGAGTTTCAGTGGCCAAGAGAGAATTTGAACCCATGTCTCCTGAGTCCTGTTCTGACATTCTATCCGCTGCACCAAACTGGCTCTCAAATATTCTCTTGAACTCCTAAGTCATCAAAGCAGCTTTCAGTTTCAAGTCCTGCAAGCTGACATTTCCCAACACCCCACCCTCTTGTTAGCCTTGTAAGACGTTTTCACACTCCAATAAAATCATTGTCCAGTCCTGATTTTGGATTCTGCACATGGACCACACAGCTGCTTCTTCTTCTTTTCCACATGCAAGAGAGAAACACAAGAAATCCATCCTAAACTGAGCAATTTTGATTGGCTTTTTAAATTTTCATTCTTTTGGAGGGAGAAGGGTCCTCTGACGTTGGCCTCCTGTGCAGTGCAGTGGGTAGCGTGACGGACGCGGGAGATCTGGGTTCGATTCCCTTCCCAGGTGTGGAAACCCCCTGGGGAGTGAAGCAAAACGAGTAACACTGCTCCTAAAATGCTCCGCTTAGCTTGAAAGCTCTCTTTAGGGTCGTTAAGTCCGTTCCGCCTTGAGTGCGTATAAATACGCCCCTTAAACGTTAACTTGAGCAAATGCTCGGGGAGGCTCCTATATCCTACTATGGAAGTTAAGCAACTTAAAGAATTTAAACCTCCTCCTTAAAAAAAAAAAATAACGGAGAGATCGGTGCTGTCAAAGCAAAGATCTCCTATAACAGCGGGGCGCGGTGTGTGTGTGTGTGTGCCGGTTGCATTCAGACGTTTAATTCTCCGACTGCAACGCACGTCCCGCGGCGGCGGCGGCAGTCAAGGAGAGCCAGCTTCGGAGCGGGGCGGGTCCGCCTGCGGTAGGCCGGGCCCCGCTCACGCCGTTTCCCAGCCCCTTCTTGCAGGCTTTCCCGTCCCGTGCCTTTGAGGGCGAGGGAAGAAGGGGAGAGCGTTCCGGCTGCCAGTCACGGCTCGCCGTCAGTCCACCAATCAGAAAACGTCTTACAACCGCGCTCCCGGGCCAAGAGCGGCAGGGGAGGGGAGAGCTGGCTTTTATTTATTTATTTATTTACTTCCTTTTTTTTTTTTTTTTTCCTCCCGGCAACGCAGCCCGGAAATTGCCTTGTCAGGAGAGCTGCGGTTTCCGCAAAGTGTGTGCTGGTAACTGCCGCTTCTTGTTCTCTTGCTAGCTAAGGTCATATTTCACTTTTGGGCAAGTAAGTGGCTTTCGCTTTCCAACCCAAATAATAATTAGCTGTGTCGCAGAGCGTTCTGTTTCAGGAAATCCTCGTCTTGTTCCTTTCCTATTTTCTGAGCAGAAAAACATGCCCGGGGTTTTGCTGTCTCTCTCTTTTTCAGCCTTTCACCTCCCCCCCCCCCCCCCAGCCTCCTTTCTCTGTGGGTGAGCCCCGATTTGACTCTGCAACTCGTGGATAATGGATTGGGGGAAAACAGGATTAGAACTCTTAATGCTTTGGCTTTTTATACATGGTAAGAGTTCCCTGTGTTAACCACGAGGGTCCCAAGGATGCAGTAGTGGAGCACAACGAGGGAAAAGTAAAACGGAGAGTCTTGACCGCTGCTTCCCAGAGAGAGAGAGAGAGAGAGAGGTCCTTACCCTTGTTTGCATTGCAGCTGGTTACTTGGGCTGGGAAGAGAGAAACAGATGGATCGGGGATCTCTGGCCTAGCCAAGGATGATGATGATGATGAGAATAATAATAATCTTAGAACTGCAGAGCTGGAAGGGACCCTATGGGTCACAGAGCCCAGCCCCTGTCAAGGAGGCACGGTGGGCAATCGGAATCCCAACTTCTGACTTTACCTAAACCACTGAGCTATCATGAATTTCATTTCAGTTTTTTGAACAGAAAACCTCTTGCGGGGCTGACACGTCTCTTATATGCCTCAGGCCTATCTTCTCTAAGTCCAGAACTTATCTCCAACCCTGTTCCATGCAAACCACAAGGGAAGCCCCAGCATCAGTAACTTGGGTGTTCCTTGTGGTAAGGAGGGGAAATGTGTGGCCGTCCAGAAGTGGTTGGACTGCAGCTTCTGATGGCTGTCTTGGCCAGGGCTGATGGGAGTTGAGGTCCAACAGCGTGTATGTTCCTGGATCCCTGATCTCTAGGCTTATCAGACTACTTCTTCCAGGCAAGTAGATTGTTAGCCTGTTTGCTCCTTAGAGATGGGCACAAACCGTGGTGTGAAAATTACACTGTAAATCAGGGTTGAGCAGCTGTAGCCCTCCAGATATTCTTGTGCTGCAGCTCCCATAATTTCTCACAATTGGCTGTGATGGTGAAGGTTGAAGGAAAATTTTAGACCAAAAATGTCTATAGGGCCAGAGTTGCACATCCTGCCAAGGTGTTAAAAACGTAGAGCTGAGGCATGAGTCTGGTACTCTGCTATCTGTTGAGCCACTGCACAAGGCATAGGTGTGCTGTCAAGGCGAGCATTTAGCAATTCATTACATGTGGCTTTCTTTTTTAGGGATTCCTCAGCCTTGGCTGGTGTTCAGTAAAGGCTTTCATAGTGTTTGTTACAAGAAAGTGGCAGATAGGATTTTCTTTGCACTCCCATCCTCAATGGGATCTGGACTTTGTAATGGAAGCCCAAGGGATGAGCTGAGATCTTGATGGCTGCCTCCTTTCTCTGTTTGCAGGAGCAAAGGTCTCATAATGCACAAGCAGGACAGATGGTGCTCTGGATTGCTTGAAGAAGTTGGTTGAGGATGGAGAGGAATGTAATGAAGCAGGGCAGTAAGTCTTGCTGGCACATATACTGCAAGGCTGGCCTGGCAGCAAAATGGCAGTGAATGGTCACATGGATTGTCAGAAAGGAGGGGTGGTCTAAAATGACTGGTTGGCCTTTGTAGGGCCAAAGCTATTGGTTTGCTCAGTGTCCCTCCTAGAGTGTGCCTAAGCATTTCAAAGTCCTGGTTGTGACCTATAAAGCCGTAGATGTCTCCCTTTACGGGCCTGCTTGGGTGTTAAGTTCATCAGGAGAGGACATTGTCTTGATCCTGCCACCTTTACAGATGTGTTTGGTGGGGACACAGAGCCTTCTCCATCACTGCTTCCAGACTTTGGAACTCCCTCCCATGGGAAGCTAGGCTGCTCCCATCTCTGTTCTCATTCCAGAAGCAGACTATGACCTTTGTCTTCAGGCAAGCTTTGCCTTAGTGACTGGCTGCCTGAGTGGAGTTTTTGAATGGATTGTTGTGCCTTTCTACTTCAAATGTGTTTTAGGTGTTGCTTTTGTTTACCATTTTTTACTGTGGTATTTGACCCTTTTCTGAATTTGTATACGTACTTACTGTTTTTAGCTTTAAATATTGACTTTTTATGAGCTACCTTGTGTCCTTTTTAAGGAGAAAGGTGGGGTAAAAACATTTTAAATAAATAAATAAATGAAATAGACACTAAGTAGCATGTCTGCCCTAAGCAAGAGATTCTGGGTGCTATGAAATATGTACTGTACTAGCAATTTTAGGTCCTTATTTTGTTATTGTATTTTTCACTGCTGGAGATGGGGGCAGGAGCTTCTGGGATTTTCTATCTCATGTGCAAAAATGTTTTGCCTCGGTTTGGGATAGTATTTGCTTTGACTTGTGTAGCTGAAGTTGCCATTTGTTGCTCTACCCCTCCAGTACAGACCTTTTTTCTACTGGTTGGTTCAGTCTGGGAGAGCCTTCCTCTTACTAGTATAATAATAATCAGTTGGAGGGGACCCTATGGACCATCAAGTCCAGACCCTCTCAAGGAGGCATAGTGGGGGAGTCAGAATCCCAACCTCTGTCTCTGCAGCCAGTGACCTAAACCCCTGAGCTATCCAGCAGTTGTAAGTTTAGAGCAGAGGCATCCCACACATAAGCTGTTCCTGAAGTCCAGAGCTTGTCCGATGATCCCTGTGTATCTGGTGTTTGCCACTGGATTTTAGACAAAGGATTGGATGAGGACAAAGGAGCCATGATTTGATTGCTGCTGGGGTGAACATGTGAGCAACTATCTGTGATGTTTGGGTTTATGTCCTGGGATTTCTCTGACAGGTCCTTGGCATGATTTTTACCAAGCATATAGAAGATGAGTGGGGGTATTCTTCCCTTCCACCCTCTTGGGGCAGGAACTCCCATTATTCCATCATCATCTGCTTTCCAGGTTCCTGCAGAAAACAGTGAGCCGCTGGAGACTTTTGCTGAAGCTGCCTTCATAGTATCTCTTGGTGCTTCCACGTGACTGCTTGCCAAAACACCTTGCCCTCCTAAGTGGAGTTTGGAATAGTGTTTTGACTGGATGGTTCTGGGAATTGTGTAGTAACACAAATAGTAACTTTTCCTAAACTTTGGTCTTGAAGGATTGTCCAAGAAGAACTGTGTGTGTTTTGAGCAAGAACACAGTGGGGCAAGCAATATGTCTATTGTGGCTTTTTTCCCTGTCTTTCATGCGTTGTGCAGAAATCAATGGTTTGAGGAACATAAGAGGATTGGCACTTTGGCCTGCATGTATACCTGGGGAGCTGTAGCAGTAGGTCCATTGCTCACTGAGCTGATGGATAGGATGTTGCTTGGCATTGTTTTGTGTGTGTGTGTGTGGTGGTGAAGGATGTGAACTGAGAATATGTCCCCAATTATTGTGAGTTTATCAGCTCCATCTCTCTGTGGACAGCATGAAGTTGTCTGTGGTGCAGTCTCTGACTGGTGGATTGTGCCTATGTAGCCAGTGGCATTGTGCCTGTTGTTTTTCAAGTAGTCATGCATTTACTTTGTGTGTTATAGGTGAAAACAAAATAAAAATGAAAAAGACAAAAACGTGGTGGCACCTTAAAGACCAACTTTTATATTTTTTTAATGCGAGTTTTCGTGGACAACTCCACTTCATCAGACGTCTCCATGAAAGCTCACATTAAAGAATATAAAAGTTAGTCTTTAAGGTGCCACCACGTTTTTTTTTAACTTTTGTTTTCACTAGAGATGGGGGTATTCATATACGAATATCACCGCACAGGTGGCGTTAACGAGGGTCCAGCCCCATAGGGCCGGATGGTCCACTCACCAATCTGCTGCGGATGCGGATGGCGTGATTCTATGAATGGCTACGCAGCGCGCGATCGGCTCGCCACTCTTCGACCTTGCAGTGAGGCTTGTCCTCCCGCCTCCTGCCAGGAGTGGCGAGCGGATCGTGCGCTGCGGAGCCATTCGTAGAATCACGCCGTCCACATCCGCGGTGGATTGGTGAGTGGACCGTCTGGCCCCATGAGGCTGGATCCTTGTTAACACCACCTGTGTGGGGATATTCGTATTTGTATACAAATACGAATACCCCCATCTCTAGTTTTCACCTATAATGCTTGCATAGACTAACATGGCTACCCCTTCTACACTTACTCTGTGTGTGCACGTGCATAACCACCCATGCTTCCCTCTCTCTTCCCCTGCTCTTCTCGGCTGAACGTGGGAGATAGTGGTTGCTGGCATAGCAGCAGCATCTCTCTGGTCCTGACATTGTGTGAGTATTGGATTGCCATATTGAATTGTAATGCTATACTGACTTAAATGAGAATAAAGTTGCCTGAATTCACTGAGATTAGTTTATATATAGACATGCCTGTATGTCTATATTCCTGGACCCAAAGACATTATCTGGGACCCTCTAAGTCAGTGGTCCCCAACCTTAGGCCTCCAGATGTTCTTGGACTTCAACTCCCAGAAATCCTGGCCAGCAGAGGTGGTGGTGAAGGCTTCTGGGAGTTGTAGTCCAAGAACATCTGGAGGCCCAAGGTTGGAGACCACTGCCTAAGTGATGTTGCCAAATACACGATGGTTATTAGATTAGAGACAGAACCTTTCTATGGTTGCACTGTAGTTGGGAAACAGAAGCTCATCTGATGCTATAGTTTGCTATAGTTTTAAACTTCACTATAGTTTTCAATAGCAGGCAAAAACCTTTGTATTCATAGAGACTTTCATTTGTAAAAGCTTAAGTCTTTTAAAATGCTTTTCACAATGTTATCCTTGTTATGGGTTTTTATTTTATTCTTATGCTCTAGTTATATAAAATCTAAAAGAAAATGCTTGTTTTTCTCCCTTCCTAAAATTTTAATGTAAAGTGCCCAGTGAACCTTAATTATTGGGACAATATGTAGATACTCTAAAAGAAAAGAAAAAGTAATAGGCCTGTGCTTAACAAATAAACTAGTCTGGTGTTAAATCCCCTAATTATTCTTAAATAGATGTGACAGGCACTTTTAAATTAATTTAGCAATGCAAATTTATCAAATGTCAAAATAAATGTTTAAGTTCAAAATGACAAATCACCTACGGCTGTTATTTACAACTATGATTCAGGGGGGCACAAGTAACATGCATTAAACTTCATAAGATGGTTGCTGAAACATTCTCACCACTTGGCTAAGAATGTCTGCAAAAGCATGGTTGACAGCATGCTTTTTAAAAAGTCGATTCAGTTGTTGAATTTACTGTTGGCTTAGGTTTTCCAGTATCTGCCACAAGTAATTATAGACACACTGCTTAGGTGTTGGCCAGATAGGATGGGTTTGCTGGGAAACACTCTGGATTGCAGCCAATATGCAGATGTTGGTGTTCTGTCACTTTGTAGACTTGTACACAAAAAGTAAGTAATTTTGCTGAATGACTAGCTAATAATGCAGCTGGAAGTAAGTGGCCAAATAGACCCTGATGTGACTGAAATCTCCTCAGTGAGTGTGCCTGCTTACATCCTCAATACAAGTAGCATTGCCCTACTCACATCTTTGAATTGTGGTAGGATAAGAGTTAAGAGGCATGATGGGTGCTGTTTCAAGACCAAAGTGAAAGAAAACGTTCCACAACCTTCCTGTACCCTTTCTCTTTTAATAAAAATGTTAGACTGCACCCTAAATATCCCAGAGAGCAAATCTCATATAATGTCTACTGAGACGCAAGTCCCATTACATGTCGAAGACCTCATTTTAACTATGAGGAGATATAGCTGTGGTCCATCTCATGGAAATAGTGAGCCATTATTGGTTGTAATTATAGCGAGGTAGGTTCACAGTGCTATTCTGTACAAGCCTACATGGAACTAAACCCCACAGAATAGAA
This sequence comes from Intellagama lesueurii, assembly GCA_037013535.1. NCBI lineage: Eukaryota > Metazoa > Chordata > Lepidosauria > Squamata > Agamidae > Intellagama > Intellagama lesueurii. Next base: position 170,223,145 of record JBAJHW010000004.1, on the reverse strand, counting down.
TGGAACTTACTCCTAGGTAAGTGGGTATAGGATTATATCCACCCTAACCTGGGTGACCCAGTTGAGCTTAATGGGATTTGTATCTGAATAGGGATGTGTACAGTGCCAGTGTGATGTCTTGGAGAAAGTGTCAGACTAATCCTCAGGAGATGTGGTTTCAAATCCTTCCCTGGTCATGAAAACTCACTGGAGAGAAATGGCATCTCATCTACCTCAGAACCCCTTTTAGAGTTGCCACAAGTTGGAAGCTATGTGATGCCATGTAACAACAGCAAGGGATGTATAGGTTGGTGCTGCTGTTTACTTAAACAAATTGGTTCTTCTGTCTGAAGAGCCTTTTAATCTAGTGGAAGGTGAATGGAAATTATCATCACCAGTTTCCTAGCTTCTTTTGAAGCTCCCACCAACCAGCACATTTCATCCTATTCCAGAGTGTGCTCTCATTCATCTGGATAATGGTTTTAGAGGCACCACAAAGTAGGTGAAATTTTGCTGTCTTTTGGAAGCAATCAGAGCTGCCCTGCAGTAGATATTCAGTGCTGTTAGATTTGGTATTGGTAGCCATATGATTACTACAGAGGATGTTCTGTACATGAAATTTGACTCAAATGAGCCTTTAAAAATATGAGGATCAGCTTTAGTGTAAGAAATATTCATACTTGGACCCCTGAGACTTCTCTGATGTCACACCATGTTGACAGCAAGATTGTTGACTAGCCTTTCAGGATATCTAAATATTTTCTCCGTCTACTTAAAAGTGATTACCTAATAAGTTGGTCAGCCTCTTCTCTTTTGTTATGATTTAATACTGATGCAAGCCTTTTACTGCTTACAAAACTGAAGCCAAAATGTCATACGTGCGTTCACACAGCACAAGAGAGATAAATTACAGATTGAGGATAACACTGACGTTTGCAGTTGCATCCCCTCCAAACACCCACCCAACTCACCCATCAAGGCGGTGGAAATATCCCAAAGAGTGCCTTAAATAAACTGTTGGAATGAAATGCTGCATGTATGGGAAATAAAATGGAATGGAAAGGGATAAGGACCCACATAGATTTGCCTAGGTAAACTATCTCTCATGTTCAGAATTGTTCTGAAATGTCTCCAGTGGTGGAACTGAGAGCTTTCCATAGACTTATTAGAGAAATTGATGACTTTAATAGAAATATGACCGCCATATCTTTCTACCCCATCTCTCAGGAGAAGTAGAAGTGCTTGTGTTTGGAGTAAGGACTTAGCATGTGCCATAGTCAAGAAATGTTTATGGAGGCACTGCCAACCGAATAAGGTTCCTTCCCTGATATTGTAGTTTCTCTGAATCTTTGTAAAGCTGTCTCTTACAGTTTTCTTCTCATCGCCTTTTGTGCCACAAGGTATCACCACATGTGATCAACAGCTAGAGTTGCATAGTGCTTGCATTTAACTTTGATATTTAAGTTACAAATGTTCTTCCTTTTCTGAGATGCATAACAGGAGGTTATGCATCTCAGAAAGGGATGGATCCCTTATTCGGAGATGGATCCCAGACCTAGAAGAATGGTAAGATACAAAAGAAAATAATATGGTAGAGGACCAACCTACCTCTTTCTCACAAACTAGAACAGCTCCTCCTACAACATCAAAGTTTACATGGGTGGCCCAAGAGTTTTGCCAAATACTTGAGTGTGAAATGTGCTTTAAGAAGGAAGACATTTACAGGCAATCAATATTGGGCTGTTATTGTACATAAAGCAGTTGAAAATCCTTTTTTGCATGAGCCTCTAGCCACAGACACTTAGTATAACTGTTGTGTGTCATTCACATATAATTGTTTATCTTACTGAATTCTTTCCTTACCCAGTGTTTTAAGCAGTGACTCTCCTGCAACTAACCTTATGGAGAGTAATTAAACTTTTTTTCAACTTTATTTCAACTTCTTGTTCACCCCTCAAACAAGAATGAACAAACCAAAGGTTTTAAGTGAATGCTGGTGTTATTGTACAACAAGCTAACATGTAAACAAGTATGTTTACGTTTCTAGCTCTGTTCCTGCAGCCTGACAAAGTTATTAATGTGGGGGGGGGGGGAAGCATTATTTATTGAGTGCCTAAAATCATGCATGTTTGAAATTATAGCTAGAGAAGATTATGACTAAATGTCAACTTACATTATTTATTAATTTCATTAATCCAGAATTATCAGCTATAATAGCCTGCAGTTCACTGGGTGGATTTTGATTTTTGCTGACACCTGTCATAATGACATTCTGGTGCTGCTTGAGTGAAAATTCTGCTGAGCCAGAGTTGGAAAACAAGTTTAAAGTCCTTTTCTAGTCCCTCTAAAGGCTCGGTTGCAGATGGGGAAAAAGTTTTTGAATTGGGTTTAGCATGTTCGAAATTGATTTTAAAATTGCCTATATGATGCAGAGAGAAGCTTGGATTCTTTTGCCTGTGAAGCATGAAAAGTGAGGTATTTTACTTGGCCACATGTTTATTTTAATTGCTTGTGAAATCAAATTATTTTGAGTCACTTTGGCTTATGTGAATACCTCTGTTGGTGTAAATTGTGTCTGTGGGGTTTGTCAAGTAATGGATCACAGGATCACAGGTGTTGGGCTGCAAGAAAACCTTCTGAAAAGATAGCCAGCAGAGAGAGAGAGAGGTTGGTTTGGGAGAAAATGCTCTCTCCTTCACAAGCCTAGAGGCTGTTGATCTCAGTTTCTCTGGTCATTTTCTCTTTGCTGCTCACTGGTGTGCCTTCCCTCTCACCAGCCCCAGCTCCTGGTTCCATTGCTCCTTCTCCACTCCCTGTGGGTCTGTCTGTCTCTCTGTGTGTGTTGGGCTACAGGGAAAGCTTGCGGTCCGATCTGTTTTATTTTTTCTATCTGTCATAATAAGTAGTGCTATGCTATGCTAGATTGAAAGATATATATAAAATAATACCAAAGCGTCAGGTGCAGGACAAAGCCACAAATACAACAGTTCTAAGGGCCCACAAAGCCCCCATGACCGATATACAACACAGTTTAAAAATGGATTTAAAGTTTTCTCAAGGGGATGCACACACTGACCCAGAAACTGTGTGACTACTACTTGACTTTTAATCAACTTCAAAAAAACCCAGTCCATCTTCTAATTCATTTTCATAGTGTAACTTCACCCTAAAGCTGGGAGACAAAAGTATATAGTATAATGGCCAGTGCTGACATTTAGATTGGGAAGGCCTGAGATCAGATTCTGCTTAATCATAAGGCTTGTGAACCACGACATTTGGTATGGTATAATTTTTTAATCACAAAAAAGTTTTTGAGGATAATGTGGGAAAAGACCCCATATACCTGAAATAGTTAGTGATATGGAATCTCTGCCTCACGTGCTGAATCCAGCCAACAGTCTTTTCCACCAACCCATGCCCTCTTGCAGGACTGTTCAGGCTGGAAAAGGAACCTTCTGTTATCTCCGTTGAGTGATCAGAGATAAGACAGAGGCTGTCTTTCTGTAGCATTGTGGAGAATGCCCCACTATTATTTATGATCAGTTATTACAGGTAACAGTGTAAATGCCCAGGCTTAGCTGGTGCTTGAAGGAGCTGCTCTTCCATGTGCCAGTTGAGATCCTTCGCATAGCACATTTGGGACAGGTGGCACATGATTTAACCAATGCTTGGAAAAGCACTTCTTGTCAATACCACAAGTCTCTTTATTTAGAGAAAGGAGTGTAGAACAGTAAATGGGAAGGAGCAATTTTTCATGACAGGGAAGAGGTGTTGGTAGGGTCCTGTTGTGGCAATGAATTCATCTATACCAGGGGTCTCCAAACTTTTCACAGTGAGGGCCACACTGGATATTTTCAAAGTATTTGAGGGCCAAAGGAACAGGAACATGCGCGTGCGTACGCAAGCACGGACGCACACACATGGCAGCCCGCCTGGACGCCCACCCCCCGCCTGCCCGCACACACACACACACATGCCCACCCCCCTCACAGACGCACACACACATGTGCCCCCCATGCACGCACACACTCATGAAGACTCCTGCCAGCCCACACAGACACCCACCACCTGCACACACACCCTCCCTTCCGCACAAATGGATGGCCGTCTGCCTGCACCCCCACTCGCCCGCACATGGGCTGAATGCAACGGGCCGGAGAAAACAGCAACATGTGCTGGACGTGGCCCGCGGGCCATAGTTTGGAGACCACTGATCTATACCATGGTTCCCAACCTTGGGAACTTCCAGAAATCCTGGCCAGTACAGCTAGTGGCAAAGGCTTATGGGAGTTTTAGTCCAAGAACATCTGGGGACCCAAGGTTGTGGAACCATGGATCTTTATTTGGCAGCATAAATAGAAAGTACTTGTTGTTCTAGTTGCTGCCTAATAACTTGTCAGCAAAGGGGTTAATATGAGAAGAAAGGTAGTCACTGGTGTCAATGGTGATGACTCACAGTTATTAGCTAATCCAGCTCATTAAAGGATCTTCAAACTACTAGAAAGAATGTTCTTTGTTGTTCATTTGGGTATGACATTTGAAGGAGCTGTGAGAGGGGTGTTGAGAGCTAGGACAGTGGTGGACTGGGAGCTGTAAAGCTGCATGGAGGTGAGTACAAGAGGGACCATTTGAAATAGATGCATATAAAATATATGTTAATTTCATTGCTATATAGGCCATGATGAAATGTTTGCAGATTTTTAAAGTCTTTCTTTCTTTCTTTCTTTCTTTCTTTCTTTCTTTCTTTCTTTCTTTCTTTCTTTCTTTCTTTCTTTCTTTCTTTCTTTCTTTCTTTCTTTCTTTCTAAGGCTTCACTTTTCAAATGAAATCCAGCTGGCTGAGTGCTTTTTCTTCTCTTCATATTTACTAGAGCCTTTCCCAGTGAAGGCAAGGAGAGAGAGGTCCTCGGGGTTGGATTTTTATTAATTCATTTTCCTGCCTAAATTGTAGAAGAAGAGTAGTTTTACTACCAAGTAAATGAGCAAGGCCCTCCGTCTGCTTGCAAAGAGTGGGCTCAAGGAAAGGTTTTTACAGGTCTTTAGGCCCCGATGTCTTGAGGCTCATCCACTTGGTTCCAAGGACAGTCCAGTTTCTCTACCACTGCCATAGAGGAATGTATCAAATGTTTATTCTGGCAATACTTACTTTTCCAGTGAAAGACTTTATCTGTCACTTGAGTTTCTTTTGCATTACTGAGGATATTTTTAAGTCACTTGCTTGAGCTTGTTTGAGTTGTCAGTGCCTTGCAGTAGGATATCGGGAGTAATGTGGGACTTGAAGTAAAGGACTGAAAAGCAGTTTCTTAGGCTGCGATCCTGTACACACCTGTACATCTTGTGAAATCCTGTACATCTGAACAGACATACACACTCTATCTCTTTTTGTTTTGGTTTGGTTTTAGTTAACCTACAGAAACATACGTGCACACACCCTTTCATAGGAGCACAGATGCCTCACACTGCCAGATCCATTGAATTTTGTGGGGCTGACCTCTGGTTAGACTTGTAGGAGTGTACTGCCTACCCCCAGGAAATGATCTGCATCTACTTATTGGACTCATAGAAAACTTGATCTTTAGAACTTCACAAGCTAAGAAAGCTCTCCTGTTGCAGAACACAGTGCCCATGATAGAGTCAGGATTTAATAGTAGTTACATAATCTCAGTAGGCTGTTAATGTGGATGTAGAATCTCTACATGCCATGACTTTCATAAAAACACCTGGTTCTTTGGTAATTCTCAGTAGTTTTTTAAGGCATTACTTAACAGCTGGCAGGAAATGCTCTCATGAATTCTGTTACGTTACTGTATTTTTTCTGCAAATGACTTGGAATAGGATTAGAGGTAGAACAGTTTATCCTTTTCTTTGGTGGCTTTCAAACTCTGTTTCTAAGAACTTTGGAAAGCTTGTTGAGAGATCCACACTGAGAAGATTAGTAGTGGCAACTAAGGTATATTTTATGGCGATTATCCTCAATTAACACACTTTCCTCCATTGCAATGTACTGCAACAATGGTGTGTAGGCTGAATTTAAGGGTTGGTGTCAGCATGCAATATGGGGAAGACCTTCCACAGGCAAACAGATGTGTCATAGATTTCCTAGAGGTCAGGGAACTTGAAACTAGGGGTCTGTGACTATCAACCACTTCAGTTTGGCCAAAATTGTTTGTCTCACAAATAGCAAGTGATTCACCTTGAGATGATTTGTAGTATTTCTGCATATGTTCGTATCCAAATGTTTTTAAAAAGCTTGTTTTAAATACAGTAGGTCCAAATAGTGAAAAACATAAAGAAGAGAAAAATAAAGGGCATTGACCTGAGATGAGTGTGTGTGAAACTCAGTTCTGCCACCTAATGGCTGACCTCCAGTGTGTAGGCAAATCTTCCTTCCTTCCTTCCTTCCTTCCTTCCTTCCTTCCTTCCTTCCTTCCTTCCTCGTGGTTCAAAGGATAGGTATAAAAATGCTGTATTTGATTCTCCCCATATTTTACAACCAGTACACAATTAATTATCTGTTGTACACTTTTTAAATTGCATTTTGCATATTTTAACCATATAATATGTTTTATGAACTGGTTGTACACTTTTAAAATTACATTTTGTATATTTTAACCACATAATATGTTTTATGAATTGGTTGTACATTTTTAAATTGCATTTTGTATATTTTAGCCATAAATATGTTTTATGAGCTGGTCACTTGACCGTAATAAATAAATAAATAAATAAATAAATAAATTCCTTCCTTCCTTCCTTCCTTCCTTCCTTCCTTCCTTCCTTCCTTCCTTCCTTCCTTCCCCTTCATGCAACTAACAAAAATGTCCCTTGAAATGGGAAGGAATCCCTCAAGTTGCCCCACTGCCAACACAAGCACGCATTGCAAAAAGTAAAAGCCAGAGTCTTGAAAATTAAAAACAACAGACATGGAAAAATAAAGGACAGCATGGGGTACATGTGACTTAGGTCTTGATGGTTGTTGTGGGTTTTTTGGGCTCTTTGGCTGTGTTCTGAAGGTTGTTCTTCCTAACGTTTTGCCAGTCTCTGTGGCCGGCATCTTCAGAGGACAGGAGTCAGAACTCTGTCTGTGCTGTGGGATCAGCTTTTGTCCTTTTCAGGAGATGGGTGATTGTGGTGATCAGCGTGTTTTTTGTTGTGATAAGGGGGAGAGATGATCTGTCACTGTGATTGATGGGTGTCGTTAGCTGGTCTTTTGTGTGCAGTGATCACCAGTCCTTGTGGCTGGGTAGAGTTCGTTGACCTTTTGCAGGCTGTATTTTTCAGTGCTGGGAACCAGGCTTTGTTGAGTTTTAAACTCAACAAATACAAATCTCTAACAGACCAATACCTTTCTCTTGGCCTGCCCAAATGTTCAGTGGTGGCCAATTACAGGACAAAGGAATTTGTCTGGTTGATCTTCGCCCTTCCCAGAGGCTCCAGGAGGGCGAAGATCCAGGAGAGCTTGGGCTTTTCATTGGTGTTGGAGCTGTTCATCTCCCTTTGCTTTGAGCTTCCCAATTCTGCAAATGTTTTACTTTCATTTTCCTAATGAGACTCACAAGTGCTGAGTGCTTTTTAAAAAAAACCTTTCCCTTCAGCTTTTTAATCTAAAGTGCCAACACAATATTCAATGCTTCACAGAGCCATGATTTGATTGTAGCCCACTTGGAGGTTCCTTGCTTCATTTCAGATCAGTTTGGAAATTAACAAGTACCGCTGCTTTGTTTCAGATTCCAAATAATTTCTGAACCTAAAGCACATCATTACTTGAAACTAATCACACTATTTTATTTTTAGTCTTGCCACACTTCTGTCACAAATGAAGGAAAGTGGAAGAGAAATCTCTGGTAATTATCTCAGGAGAGAGCGAGGTGTCCGGATCTTCCAGGCTATTTTGGATGGCAAGTGGCATTCATTGTTTGTCTGTGTCAGCCTTGTGATTGCTTATATTCTCTGTGAACAGCGTTCAGGGTTTTCAAATAAATGAAAGACTTCTGAATAATACTCCTCTTTTCCTTCATCACTGTGTCAATGAGAAAAAACTGGCATATTTGCACAAAGGTAAAATGGAAAGCATTTGGCTTCGAGTACATTTTTAATAATATTTCTTCAGATTGTTGTTGGATGGACTATGTAAATATTTATCATCACTGCAGACCTTTGATTACTACAGTAGGACGCCCATATCTTCTGGAGATTGGTTCCATGATCTACTGTGGATACCTGAAATGGTGGGTATGAGGGAACCCTATATACAACATAAGGAGGCGGAAAAAAGGCCACAAGGGAATGTCTTTGTATATTCTATATAGGACTGTGACAAACTGCTGGTACTAATCTGGTGAATACAGGAAGTCCTACTGTAATAGTTTTGTCTCTTCTGACATTCATTAAGTAAGCTGCTATTGTTGTGTTTCTTTTTAAACAGCCTCCTTGGTGACCAAGGGGAATTTTTACTAGCTCTTCCATGTCAAATAATAAATTGAATTGTACTGTCCATTTTTTTGGTTTTGTGGTATGTATGGATATTGACACTTTTGAAGATAATTCTCCACTCCACCATAATTTGTATCAAAAATTAAATGATCTCACAGTCTTATTTTCCCGCTATTTGTATCTGTGAAATGTGCTGTGTATCTAAATGTATTTTTGATTGTGACGGTGATGTTTTGCTGGTTCAGAGACCTGGGCACTTCTGTATTGGAGCATAATAAACGGAAAGAGATTCTTTTTAATTGTTTGATGGTTTGACCATTTTGAGCTCTTTCATTTCATACTCCAATTCATGGTTTGATGTTACATTTACTCAGATCAGTAAGTTAGGTATCTGACTGTGGAGCCAGAGGTTGGGAGTTTGATTCCCCACTGTGTGGTCTCAGTATGCTCCCAGAAGAAGGGACTGGTAAACCATTTCTGAGTTTTTCCTGCCTAGAAGACCCTGAAAAGGATTGCCATAAGTCAGAATTGATTTGAGAGCACACAGGTGTTATTATTATTATACACAGAGAGCTTGCGAGTGGTTTTCTGACTTGAGGAAACACTTATCCTTAGTGCAGCAGGCATGGCTGCTATGCAGGTTGGACCCACCCCACCCCCTGTTCTTTTAATCAATTTTTACCATGATTTATTAAAAATGAAAAACAGTGCTTCATCCGAACGTATAGCAAGTCTGTGTACAAATGTAATAAAAACTGTAAGATAAGTAAGATAAAGCTCCAGTCATGTCAACAAGACAAAGAAAAGCAGCCTTTAAAAAAAAAGATAGCTAGCCAGCTTTAAAATGTTTTGACAGACAAAAAGGTGCCAAAATTATTGTAATTTTGGCATGAGTTGCACCTGTGTGAGGAAGATATTCCATAACTGGAGCATCATAAATGAGAACATTCTCTTCTTTGTTGATACATAGTGCTGAATATCCAAGATTTTTAGAGAGGAACATTCCTCAGTCAATGTATTCTCAAAGAACATTCCTCAGTCACTTTATGTCATTAGCAACCTAATGGAAGATGAGATGTTGCTGTACATGTTTAGGTACCAAGCCCCTTAGGGCTTTAGACGTTAGCATCAGGATTGTGCTTTGGGCTTAGAAACAACTAGGCAGCCATTACAACCAGTTTAATGGTACCCTCTGGCTGTACTGGTTGCAGTTTTGGCTGTTTTGTTTTCTACTAGCTGATCTTTTCAGACCACCATCAAGTACTGTACATGCACATGTGGTGCAGTACAGTAATTCGATCAGGAGTACAGTAATTCGATCAGGAGCTTTCGAGAGCATGAACCACTGTGGTCAGATTATAACCTGTGTGGCACAGATGTAGTTGGCAAAACAACCGTAGCTGGTAAAATGCACTCCTAGCCACTTAGGCTACCTGAGCCTCCAGTGATGTGGCTAAGTCAAATTGTACCCCCAAGCTATATGCACTGTTGTTTCTGGTGAATTCCATCTAGAGAAGATATACACCTAGTTACAAGTCCAAAGAGCCACCTACTCAAAGGACTTACTGTCTTCTTAGTGTGCTTTGTGTGTCTTTTAGTTTTTCCAGATATTAATATTTTCTGATGCTTGTTGACTGCATCCTGTAGCAGATGTCTGCTTGAGATTTCAGTTTTTAGGATTTAATAAGGTTCTTGTGGTCCCCCGAGAATAAGTCACACTGGTGAATGCATTGCTTTTTTGTGGATCCAGATGTCCTCTAGATGAAATATTAGATGTAGCTGATACCATCAAATAATGTTTTTGTAGGAATTGAGTTACAGGAAGAACACAGAAAGCTTTCGTTGGAAGTGATACAAAATGATGATAAATCACTGTATATTATTTTTACATACTGTGCTAAGTTCCATTATAAAAACAACTCTTAGGTCACACATTGTTGGAGGCATCCACAAACAGAATCACATTTCTTCACCTGCAACTCAGACTGAGAGATTAGAAACATAGTAAGTGTGACTGAGTGGAGTTTACGAATTAGGTGTAGGCACCACACCATGCTTGAGCTGCCACAGTAAAATACCCAATTGGTTCACTTTATACGGATTATGCAGGGGCTTAGAATGTTGATGTATCTAATAAGGACTCGAGAGCATCCAGAATCACTACGTACACTGGACTTCTTCAAGAGCACTCTGGCACTTTCTGAGCTAAAGTGGGCTTCTCTCTAAACCAGCCAGAATCAGAGCTAAACTCTATATGAAGCACTCTGTGCTTTGTGGAGGCAAATTACTTGCCTCCAGAAATAGCATATTTTAGGCTTTGCTTCTGTGAAAATACTTAGGGGGGGGGGGTGAGAGTTGGGCTGAGTGTCTGATAGGTCTCTATCTTCTAATCTGAGGGCACTTTTTTTACTAAGGGCTTTCCAATCACTGTTCTTTCAAGGGGGTGGGGATTGTAACTCAGATAAATTACTGTTACATCTAGCTTCTTTTGCCAAGTAGTACTGTAGTTCTCTTCCCTCCCCCTGACTTTTACTACCTAGTTGGGGAGGGGTGTATAAAAACTGGCACTTGTGTGAGATCTGCTACTGTCAGTGTTCCTGAGTGGAGGAGAAAAGAGGTGCTAAGTGTCATCTGCCAAGACAGGATAATTTGTAGGCCAGGAAAACATCCGTTGCTATGTCCCTCTACTTCCCTTGTGGAACTTCAGCCTGTTGGACCTCATGTTCTCCACAGGACCAAGCCCTCCCTGCTCCTGGATTACAAAATAGCTGCTTGCTTTCTCCTCCCTTTATTCTCTGGACTTTTCTTTCCCTTCACTTTTATCACTTGTTTGGGGGTGGAGTGTATAGAAAGTGTTTTTGTGTATGTTGTCAGCCTTATGCCCCATCTTATTTTTAGTAAATATCTTCAAGCACTTCGTAAGGTAAGTTCTGTGTCATGAATGGAGAAAGTGCTGGTATTGTGTTAGACTTGTAGCACTTTTGGTGTAGGAGAGTGAAACTGCCACCTGTTCTCAAACAACATATTTTGTTAGGTAAGACTAAATTGTGAAAGTGAACAGTGACCTTAAACCATGAAGCTTTCTTTCAGTGAAGTGTATTTTTAAAATCCAATTTTTGTCTCCTGTCCTCCAAAGGTCTGCTCACAATGCAAAGCAAGGACCTGGAACCAGTAAATTACTACGTTGGAATTGACGTTGGCACAGCGAGTGTCCGTGCGGCTGTGGTAGACCAGTTTGGGACACTAGTGGCTTATGCAGACCAGCCAATTCAAATTTGGGCACCACAACCAGACCACTATGAGCAATCCTCTGATGACATCTGGGCTGCTTGTTGTACAGTCACAAAGGTACAGACATTGACATTTACTGTGAATTGCATGCTACAAACTGTGAGCCAGCTTATCTAACGAAGCTGGACAATTCTCTGCTGCCTTTGTCACTTTGGACTGTTTCTCTCATACAGACATGCCACAGATATGACATTGTAAGCTGGCTAAAATAACCGGTGACATTTATTAGCCAATCTCTTGTCTACCTCTTTCACAATGTGGGCCTCCCTATTCCATTATTCAGATACGTCTGTATAATGGGCCACACTGTTAGGTTCAAAGTTTGGCAGCAGCTTTTGATATATATGCCTTATACCACCCACAGTTACATCTCTTTTTTATGTATGCCTCTGCTGCTTACCTTTCAGTTGCTAGCAGGATTCTTTCTTTGCATTTTGTCTCATACAAAATGCGAAAGGATTCTGCTGAAAAACTGGAAATAAAATATTATCAGCTTGTATCTCGATTTAATTGGAGAGTGAGAGTATGCGGACCCTTTTAAATATCTGTTGTTTAGATTTACCTGTTGTTTCAGATTCACAATTGTGTGCGGGGGGGAGAAGTATATTTGGTCTATCCAATGGGCAAAAAATGATAAAGGCCCAATTCCAGTTTTATTCACATAATTGGTTGTTGTGCATGCAATGGTAGGTAGTTTGCTATGTGTCTGTTGTGTGCCTGGTTGTCCCCTGATTGTGCAGCTGAGCTCACAATCAGTTGTGCAGTGGACATGTGGCAGACCACAAAAACTACTCATGTGATTGCCCTTATGCATGATGGGTTTCATAGTAGGATTTTGGCCAAAATTTTGCTTATGGGAGAAACCAGAGACAAAATATCAATTACCTGTTTTTAAACTTCCCATAAGAAATGAGTACAAGCAGCTGTTCAGAAATATTCAAGTTTAACATGTAGTAGATTGGGGGGGGGGGAACACTAAGTGAAGTACTTGAAGATGATGCTGTGTATTGGCACAAATTGTAAAGAAGAAATCTATGTGGGAAATGGAGAGAAAGTTAAGAACACATTGCATTAGAGACTGAAGCTCCTTAATGTGAGTGTATGTATGTGAGAGGGAAATCATAAGCCTTCCCCCCAACCCCTATAAATTTGCCTGAGCATATGCCTTCCATTTGCCTATGACTAAAGTTTCTAGATAGTGTAATATATATTTTTAAAGCATATGTGATAGAAGGCTCTAGTGTCTGCCCTCTCTTTGTCTTTGTCTCAGTCAAAGAAGTATGTTTTGAGAAAGTTTGGATGTTGTGGGAATGCTACAGGAAGTCAGAATGAGTTTGCATATGGTGTGAATGTGAAGGGGACTTTGATAAAGCTCAGGGACAGTTTAAAGTAGATATAAATTTAACACTTGCTGAAAGTGGTGAGGAACCTACCTCAGAATGGTTTATCATCTTGTTCTAGCCTTGGGAATAAAGTGTTCCATTTTTATGTTAACTCTGCCTAAAATTTAGTTTGGGAAATCTGTGGCTTCCTTTCATGCTACTGCAAAATCTGGGAAGCAAGTATAGCCATTCCTTTGGTAGTATTCCCTTGTTTCATTGGCATTTCTGTGGCGTTTTTGCAGCAGGGAAATAAGTGGTGACACAGAATACTGGGGAAATAAGAAGTCGTCATCAGAAGTGGTGGTGGTGGGAACTTGACTGTGGCGCCATTAGAGAATATGATGTGTACTTCATATTTACATATACATTGAATTTAATATTTTTATTATCTTCATATCCTCTCTTTCCTTTAATGGGCTCAAGGCTGTTATTGATGTTCAAGCAAAAATGACTTGGCAGGAAGAAGAGTGTAGTTTGTACTACAGGCCAACAACATCTTGGACCATTCAGAGTTTTTTGAAGCAACTAAAAGCAACCTTTTTACTGATTAAGAAATGGGATAAAAATTTAGTTTAACAAATTGTAACTGAAACAATTAGAAAATCTGGGGAGGCTTGAAGCTATAATTGTAACTAATTATTATTATTTTTTAAAAGAAATAACTTTCCAGGTCTGGGTTCCCTACTGAGAAAAGCTGACATTTAGACTTGTGTAGGGAAAAATAACTAACATGAATTTGACCCAACTCCGGGAGGCAGTGGAAGACAGGAGGGCCTGGCGTGCTCTGGTTCATGGGGTCACGAAGAGTCGGACACGACCTAACGACTAAACAACAACAAGGGAAAAATAAAAGGCTTTTGTTCTACTCTGTCTGCTGTGTTTGGTTGGTTAATCAGAAAAATGATCTTTGAGTCTCTGTGTTGATATTATGACCTTGATTGGCAGTGAGCATCAGGGTGGGATGCCCTTTAGCATTCTGTGAAAAAGCTCTGGACTTGGACTGCTCAGTGTTCTGAGGTTGGCTCTTTAAATATGCATAAGCTGCCTGGTAATTTGTAGTGGAGCAGTTCACCACTCTCTTGTTATTGATCAGCCTTTTCAAACATTAATGAGCCATGCTCTGTAGCAAGCATCTTGGAGGAGGCAGGGGAAGATGGGGGTGGGGCCAGAGCAACAGCTACGTGAATAACAAAATATAGTACTTGTTTTCGTCACATGCTTAGATCCCATTCCCTTTCTGCCTATTTAATTTTACAGATGTTTTCCAGTATATACAGATGAGTTGACATGAAAGAACAAAAGCATGTTGATGTGAGAAAATAAAATATATAAAACTAGGGCTGGTCAAAATGGCAGTCATCATCTTGACATTGCTTCAGTCATATTGAAATGTTCTCCTTTGCTTCTTTTCAGTGCAATGGCAAAATAACCACTATCTTCTCATCTTCCCTGATGATTCATTGAGTTCAATGGGATTCAAGTACTTATTCTGAAAAATCAGTGAAATTACATTACTCTTACAGAAAACTATTTCACAAAAGCATGACTTATTGTAAGAGGGGTTGTTGTTTTTTGAAAAAAACGAAGTAATTCTTTCTTGCCATATCTAATCAAACCATTATATTTGTGATACCTATTTCCTGTGACTGAGGCCATTGATAACTGTTTATTGAGAAAGAGTGGGGATGTGGGCAAAATGCTTGTAGGGAAGATGGAGATTTGTCAGAAATGGAATATACCTCACATCATGTCTTTCCAACTTCATTTATGTTTGCCTTGTGTAAAATATATTCAACAAGGTCAATTATTGTAAGCTGAATTAGTGATGCTTCTGTAGATTTTTTGACATTTATCTTGTTTTTTTATCAATTGATCTTAAATTTGAGGATCATTGACAGAAAAGTGGAATGTAATTTTTAATAATTGAAATAATAATTGAAAACAGTGAGTCTAGTTCTAAAAATGAAGATAGTGGTATAATAATAAGGCAGAAGAAGAACTGCCCACCATCTTTCTTTCCCAAACCACCTCAGCGCCCAGCGCCATAATAAGAATAGATGGAAATGACACTGACTGTTTGCTCTCTGGCTTCACTGATGCCCTAAAATATATCCATTAATGTCAGCATAATGTAATTCTGAAAGGATCTAAAATAAGTATAACAGTTGAAGAAGATTTTGGAAGATCTTGAATCCAACTTTTGGGGGGCACAATGAATAAAAATAAATTCCCAGCTAGCACTGATGGAACAGTTTCTCTTCCTGAGTCTTTGAAGAACTGTGCCACTAAAAGTAGACAATATTGGACTAGATAAATAGGTGGTCTGAGCTGATGCCAGGGACTGTCTTTTTTTTGTGGTTTTACAAAAGGTTTGATGTTCTTATTTATATTTGAGGTGCTTAAAGGATAAATCTTGTTTAAAAAAAATGATATTGTGTTTCCATCCAAACTGCTTGTTTATAAGCCTCTTTAGATCTTCTTATTTTTGTGTGCATGCATGTGATAATGTTTTCAGTGTATATCTTCTTTGTGCTTCACAGAAAGTTATCCAAGGGATAGATATTTCCCAGATTCGAGGACTTGGCTTTGATGCTACCTGTTCTCTTGTTGTTTTGGACAGCCGTTTCCAACCCTTGGCAGTCAATGCTGAAGGTAAGACGTTTAAATAACTGAAATCTGCCTAGTGGAGTCTCTGCTACTGTGTGGTCCAGGCTAAGATCTTGTTCTGAGAGGCATTCAGTGCTGGGTTTTTTTCTCTCTTCTTACTTTTTACTGTTACATTTTTATTCCTGGCTTTTAACATTCATATTTTATCATTTTGACACTGTTTGGGCTGACTTATTTCTATTTTATTTTTGTAAATCTTTAATGTTATTGATTGTTTTTATTTGATATTTTATGTCTACTGCCTGTTGGGTGGCATATAAACATATTAGATACATAAAGATAAAATAAACAAACAGAACACAAAGATTTCCCACATTAAAATGAAATTAATGTAAAAAGGAATTGGCTAGAAATATCTTAAAGGAGAGACAAATACTAAGGGAAAGTTGTTAAAATAAGAAGAGCTATTAAAATAGGGGCAGTGTCTACCAGAACACTGAGCCAGAATGACACGAGATTCTTTGTAAAATAAAAGCTAAGGTGAATTTTTAGGGTCTTGCTCAAGTGCAGCAAAGTAGAGAAGTGTATAGGGAGATAGAAGAATCTCTGTAAGGTTAGACGTTAAGACATAAGGACTACAATATTGAATTGAATTTACTTTTTTGTCATTTTACTTCCGTACAATGAAATTAAATGCCATCTCCAGTACACATAATGATAAAACACACAAGAACATAGCATCCATAACATGAAAACATAGCACATTGCACATAAAACACATCCCTCTCATTCACATCCACATCCTTCACATTCAATTTCCCATCGCACAACACATTAATATTGCACTATACAGTGGATATATGGCAAACAACCAGGAGCCATGACCCCTGAGTTGGTAGGTACTTCTCCAAGTCTAGTCTAGCTGTAGAAGTTTCCTGAATTGGATGTTGGACAACTTCAGAACCAGTTTTTTGTGACTATACACGTGACTAATTGAAGAACTACAGGTTTAGGAAGCAGCATGTCTTTATTGAGACTAAGCAGGCCCACATCTGTTAAGTCTCTTGATGGGAGATCACCAGAGAACCTTTGTACATGGCGTTGAGTTCCATGATGGAAGAAAGGCAGATACACATGTTTTAAGTAAAGTGTATGTGTGTGTGTGTGTGTGTACATGCGCACACATGCATACATGTATCTAAACTAAACAAAAATGTATCCAAACTTCTCTTTGCTTTTACAAGGAGCACACAACAGAAACATCATCATGTGGATGGACCACCGAGCAGCTGATCAAGTAGCACGTATCAATGGGACAAAGCACAATGTCTTGCATTACGTTGGAGGTGCAATGTCAGTTGAGATGCAGCCGCCTAAGTTGTTGTGGATGAAAGAAGTGAGTATGTCAGAAAACACAACAAAATTCAAATAAATTGTTATTCTACCCAACCTTCTGCAATCTGGTGCATTCCAGGTTTGTTGCACTACAATTTACACCATCCCCATTCACCCTCCTGTCTGAGAGCTGTGAGCACTCTAGTTCATTGTATCTGGAGGGCACCTACAAATGCTTAAACACATTGAACTCTTTCTTTTGAAGAAGAAAAGAGTCCATACGGTCTAAAACAGTAAATGCTTTGGAGGAGGAAAAAATTTTCTTTGGATCTTTGTTTTTAAGTTGACTGGTTTTGAGTAGCTAGATTTCTGATGGTTCTTGTAGTAAGTATGTTTTGTATAAGCCTTTGTTCTTGGTTGGAGACCCTGGCATATTGTATATTTGGCTTTAGGAAAATGAGATCAAGCCTGCATAATTTGCTAACTACAGAAAAGTTTCTATCCAAGCACAAATGTGGCCGTAGGGCATGGTATAGTTAATGTTCACCAGCTTTTAGAATCTACTATATAGAGGAATGATTTGACCAATTCATTAGCCAGCTGTGTGTGTGTTACCCACCTCAGAGTTTGCAACAGGGATTTCTAGTCATTGACACAGTTGGTGCTTTTGGTATCCTGAGTGTTCAGTGGAAAACACGCTGCTTTACTTTTTCTGCAGTGTTGTGTTTCTCCTGCCTTTTCAGCTGTGGTGTGAAAGTTTAAGGTTCTCATGGAACAGCAGAATAATTAGCATAATGTAGCAAATGCCCTGGCAGTGATGAATCAGTAGGAACTGCGTCTTCTTCTCCCACAGAATGTCCTTAATAAGGATTCCAAAACAGTTGCATAGGTTATCAGGACCTGATGTGGCAGCTATATTTTAACATAGGTCCATTGCAAGAAGAGTATTGTAGAGTGTTTCTCAATCTACCCTGTGACAAGTAGATTATCTATAAAGAAAGCTTAAAGTCTCTAGACTTTCTAACATAGAAAAAGATACAGGCATGGACACAATAGGATGTGTATAAAGACTGAAGAGAGAGAGTGAATAGAAATTTTTTTTTATCTCTTGCAGTCTAAATATTTGAGTTTGAGATTATCCACTGAAAGTGATCTGGTCAATAGGATTAGTACAAACATAAGTAAATGTTCCTTCATATAAGAGTTTGTGGGACTTGCTCCCATTGAATTATAATTATCAGGTATATGAGTCACTGAGAAACCTTAAGTTGGTGACTCTCAGTATGATGGGTAATAATGTGCTTGCTTTAACAGCACATGTACCTAAATTGAACTCGTATAGAGAAGGTTAGCATGGGTGGACATGAATGGAACTCCTGCTTTCAGAGGAGCTGTGCTTGTAATTGCCGGCTGCTTGGGACAAGTTGAGAAATGCTTCCTTTGTCATGCCATGATTGTCATCATCACAGGCTCATCTAGCCGCACAGTGCTGGTGGCAATATATGACTTTGGCTTGGCCTTTGATTTATCATGGCAGTTGTTAGCATACATCATTTGTACAAATAGCTGAATAGAAATAGACCATAGTTGCTTGATTTCAGAATGGTGAAGGACCCTTCCAGAGTTATTTTAAAAAAGGCCTTCATTTTTAAGTAAAGTCTCATTTTAGAAGAGGTGCTTGAGAACTCTCATCGTTAGTGGTGGTTGGAGTTTAGATGACAGTAAGATTGAGTTGATGTCAAGCTACAGCCAATATGTGATAATCCCTGTAGGTTTTTTTTTAGGTATGTAAGATATTTAAGGAGTGGTTTTATCGGTGTTCCCCACTCCCTTGTGACTTTCCATGGACAAACAGAAATTTGAGTTCTAGTCCAACACTCTATACACTACACCACACTGGCTGTGTATGCATTTGTTTATTTATCAAACCTTATTTTCTAATCTACTCCTCCTATTTGAAATAACAAAGAATCCTTGTTTATAATAGGAGATCTTACCATATTCATGTTTCATGACTAATTTCTGTGACTACTTGAAGTAGCAAAGTCCCACAACTTTACATCAACTCTCCAAAATCATCACCTGAGCTGGCTTATTTCTTCTATACGAAGGAGCACTTCAGCAGACAGAAGGCAGTCTATTCACAAAGTCACATTCTAATGCCCTCTCTTCAGTTTAAGTTTTATGTGGCTCAGGCTGATATATAGTTTCTTAATTCCAACTGTCAGATGAAAGGGAAAAATGTGTGCCACTTGAATATTTTATAACCTCCACTAGTCTGGCTTGTACATTTGGTCTCAATGATGCTTTCTGTCCCTTAATGAAGGCCAAATGGAAATTACCCCCTGTCAGCTTACAACAGCTGGAGTCTCTTATCTTGACTCGCACCATAGAGTAACAAGGTGGAGGCTAGAGAAGGTCAAGGAAGTTAACTGGCAGAAGCCAATAGTGACAGATTCATGTTAATGGGGGTTAATTAGCATTGCTTGTGGACCCTTCATGGAGTATGAATATTCCTCTAAGCTCCTGTTCCATATTTCAGTGGTCTTCTAATTATTTATAATAGTTTTCGGAAAAGGTTTGGTTTTGTACTTGCTCTTTAAATGGGAGTTAGAAACATCAACAAGCAGAGTTTGCCAACAAAAATGTTTAGTCTAGTAGCCCCAAGCAGACAAATGCAGCCACATAGGGAAATAAGTGGGTGTGAAAATGTTAGATCTCTGTGGCTTGCCAGGATTGGTGTTGTGGATATGGAGTAGCTCTGTGACATTAGTCTGCCTTCTAGGGGTTCCCAGTATTTAAGCTGTAGGATAAGTCCGTTTTGCCAGCCAGAGCATAGCAACCTCTGTCCTGTAAAATGGATGGACTAGTTTATTTTGTTATTATTCTTACTAGGTTTTTATCCTGCCTTTCTCTCTCTCTCTCTCAAAAAAAGAGACTTGTACCCAAGAAATGGAAAGTGATATTCTCAGCTCCATTTGCTTTACTGAGAAGGTAATCTGTTTTGCTTAGAAATGTGTCAGAACTGCTGCTACTGTTTGGCATTTCACAGTTCTTCCACCTTATCATTTACTTTTTTTTTTTTTTTTTTTTTGGCCTGTGTGTGTGTTTCTCTGTGTGTGAGAGAGAATGCTAAAAGCACAGATAACCAAGTGAGGATAACCTTTCATACCTCTCCTGAGTTAGTCTGTGGATGTGTGTTATAATAAAATCTGTTGTGCTTCAAGATACAGCATGACTGTTGACAGCAGCTTTCTATCCAAGAATCATCTTCTTGGGAGAGGTGTGATAGCCATCTGTAGGGCTTGATGTCCCAATATATTGCTGAGTCATTCCACAACTTGCTTGTTTGTTGCTTTCACCAGTACTGGCAAGTTCCAGGGATCTGGAACTTTTCTAATATGCTGAGCTCCTCTTTGCAAACTTCCTGTACTAAAATGCTCTTGTAAAACTGCGCTGAAGGTGTCCATATCACCTGGCTTGCCTGTTATGGCAGCAGAAACAGGGTCTTAAGTGTACTGTGGTCTATTTGGCATCTTGTAATCCTGGCTTGCTGAGGGAAATCAGCTTATCTCATCTTTGAAGCCATATAGGGTTGTATCAGCTGTCTTGTGGCACAGCACCATAGTGGGGGAAAGGGAGTACTGCCAAGGACTTTTGAGTCACTTCTTGGCTTTGGCACGACTTACTCTGAAAGATCTCACATCCTCCAAAATCTCTGGGTTAGATATAGGGATCTTTTGGTCCTCATGACTTATTGAACTTTAACTTCCAGGACCCCTAGTGACCATGGGTAATTGTAAGGGATCATGGCAGCTCCTGCAATGGGGGACATGTTCAAATAGCAGGGTTTTAACCACTTTACATTACTGGTGTTATGTTATAAATGCAGTGGAGTGCCATTCTGGCTTCAAAACTATAGCACTTAGTGTCAAGGGTTTTCCCTCCTAGTGTCACAAGCTACAGCAGGGGTCAGAATGGTGCAACTCATAGGCACATGTGGCCCACCAAGGCCATGATGTAGCCCTGAGCCGCCCCCCCCCCCCCCAATTAATTATTTCCTCTCCAAGAAAAATGGAGAATTGAAGCTTCCAGGACATGTGATTCTCAGTCAAAACAAAGAGCAGGATTTCACACACCTTGTTTTAGCCTACAGCTAAAAGCAGATGTGTGGCCTGCAGGGGACTGGTTTGGTGAGATGTTGTGCAGGTGTAGGCCTCAGGCCCTCTGTTATTGGCCACTTCTGAGCTATAGGGAAAAACGGTAAATGCTGAAGGACCAATAGCGATGTATACTATCTGACTAGGAGAAAATAGAGAGAAAGTGAAAACAGTATAATGAAGGTCTATACAGAAGGGACATAAGTATAACAGCTTACAATACAGTTGAATAAAAATAAAAACTCAATAATACACATATTAAAGCAGAATTAAATAATGCACATATTAAAGCAGAATTGAAACATAATTTAAAAGAAATCTATAATAATAGATAATAATCTTAGCTCCATATTTGTAAAACTGAGCCTTCTGAAACTTTGGATGGGTATTAAGGGGACCTTGGGAGTGTGCATTTTTTTAAAAAATGTATCAAATGAATTTGAGTTGACTAAAGTCTGTGTAAACTCTTCAGTATTTTTTTCAGCAACAAAGAGGCAGATTTGCCTAATATCCCCTAGATACAAAATTGCGGTCAGGTCTGGGATACTGATTTTTCTTTTCTTTTCCAGAAGGCCTTTGCTGTATTTTCTCGTTTCTTCTGCAGGGCCTCCAAAGTGTGTAAAGAATTAAAAGGCTAGAGAGAAAAGGTCCTGCCTGCTAGTAATGTGGCAGAAAGAAAGAGAACACAGGGAAAGACCAAATGAGTGCCATGTTGGAGAGAGAGAAAGGAGGGTCAGTGAGAAAGCAAAAAAATGGGAAGCAAGATGAAAAGGAAGTCTCAGACTAAGGATATTTGTAGTAATTGTGAAGTTGGATGCTTTTACTCTTCAGCAATTAAAAAATGGAAAAAAAATCATCCATTTTCTTTTTTTAAAAAACTGTCCATCACACACTTTTGTTAACCACAGATTGTTTACACATCATTTATAACCCTTCCCTGTCCCTGACTCAACAGTTCGTGAATTTTCATGTGTGATTCTGATGTTACATTAATGGGAATCAGAACAACACTTCAGTTGTAGTGACAGTGCCATACAAGTAATGACGGAGAATTTCCTAAAGCCACACTCTTGATGTGGATGCAGTGCCTTTTGTGCCTTTATATCATTTAAAGAGTTTGTGGTGCTTTAAATTTACTCACTGCTCATTGTTCATTGATGTAGGTAAATTCAGGTGGGAAAGCCAGATTTTGCATTTTTTTTTCTCCAATGATGGTAATTATGATACATGCCAGGTACCTCTAAAATGTACTTTCTCTGTTTAAGAGTTAAGCCATAGCATGGTGATGGACTGGGCAGGGATTAACTTGAAGGTTGGTGTTTTGGGGTGTGTGTCTTGGTGTATGTGTATAGATAATTAGGTTAGGCATGTTCCAAGACTTGATCTAGCATGCTTCATTCACACTTTATTTGTTAAATGAGAAGATAGAGATCTTCCTTTACACATTCTTTATTTCATAGGGCAAAAGGCCAGAGCATGGTATACTGGAATTAATAACCGAGGGGAATTACTCTTTCTTTCTTTCTTTCTTTCTTTCTTTCTTTCTTTCTTTCTTTCTTTCTTTCTTTCTTTCTTCCTTCCTTCCTTCCTTCCTTCCTTCCTTCCTTCCTTCCTTCCTTCCTTCCTTCCTTCCTTCCTTCCTTCCTTCCTTCCTTCCTTCCTTCCTTCCTTTCTCTCTCTCTCTCTCTCTCTTTCTTTCTTTTTCTCTCTCTCTCTCTTTCCTTCCTTCTTTCTCTTTCTCTCTCATTCAAGCCATCTGGCATATTTACACTTTCCACATCTTCATTTAAAATGTTTTTTCCCCTCAAGGTTCTTTATACTCTAGTAGATCACCTTTGACTTAACAATGGCCAGAAAAACATGGATGCTCTGAATATCAAAAACATTCTTCAGATAGTTTTGAGACAGGGAGAGATTTGTAACTTACTGGCTGGCATTACCGATAAGAGTAGAGTAATACTGCCGTCACAGATAGCTGATTCTGAATGATGTGAAAAAGCAGAACATTATCAGGAATTGTGCTTATACCAAGCTGTAACAGGAATAGGGTGAGTGGGGCTTTAACTGAGGCCAGTGAAATTTAGAGTATGCAAAAAACCTAAAACACTGCAGGTAAGGTAGCAGAACGAGTGGGTATATTGGCTGCCTAGTGTGGCTACTAGTTGCAGTGGGGCAGAGAGAGAAGCATTGTGGATTGCATGGGGTTGCAGAATAGGACTGCCTTGCCTTGCCTTGGAAGAAGCACACAAGGAAGTATTGGGAGCTGATGCAAGATTGCAGGCATGCATGGAGGCAAGGGGAACTATGCCTTCCAGCTCCCTTAGATCAGTGGCAGGAGATAAGGGGATGGGAAGCCCTGAGAAGACAGGGACGATTTGGTGGTAGGGAAACTTGATTACATTCTGCAAGGTGAGATGAGGTGGTTGGTGTGTCTATGCCCATCATATCCAGACACTTTCTTGCAGTCTTCCCCTTTTCAAGCTCTCTCTCAAGGCACGGAAATGTTGCTCTTTTAGGATTGCAGCTCACAGAATCCTCAAGTGGTCTGGATTCTGGGAGTTTTAATCGAAAGAAGTAACATTTCCAAGCTGTGTTTGGGACTTTCAAGCCTGAGCCTCTGGGAAGATTTCTTTGCACTCCCCCCCCCCCCCCCCACCGTGCCCAACCATGCCCTATATGTCCAAATTGTTTGTTACAAGTCTGTGTGGGATTTTGATTCAGATGGCCTTCAGTTCTTCCCTGGGTTGTAATTTTGTATGCCAAGGTTTTACAGTTTAAGTGCTCCTCTATCTAGCTTTCCTGATGCTGTTCCCCTGTTGATCAACTGATGCGTTGGATGCAGCAAAAAAGATCTTTTGCAGGGTGGCCACTGCAGAAGTGCTGAATTTATTTTGAAGCAGAATTGTTTTGAATGGGACATACTTCCACTTAAGCCTGCTTTGAACAGTTCTAAAGAGAGCTTTGCCAGTGTTGGGATAGGATAGTGGCAATACTTTAAAAAGCAGAGGAGAAATCAAGGCATTGCTGTGCATTGATATTGCTTGGATGGAGTCCTGTGTGGGGAAAACCCCCAGTGCTGAGCTGTTTTTGACTTGCTTCAGCTTAGAGATTTGTGACATGTGAGCAGGTAATCGTTGGGAAAAGAAAGACTAACCACTTCTCTGTTTGGCCTGTGACATTTCTTACTCACCTACAGTAACCAGCAGATAATATCTTGATGGCTGGTATGTTTAATGCAAAATTAGCAGCTAGTGTTGAAAAACACAACTGTGTTTAGGGATGGAAAAGTATTTCAGATATTTAGAAGCAAATGTCAGTACCAAAGTTTTCAGAGCAATAGACACTCTCTCCACCCTAAGCTCTTGCTCTATTCCTTGGAGGTTTATAAGGGAGGAGATAATCATCTTGCTGACATGGCTTAAGTACAATAAATCTTACCTAATTGCAGGAACCTCAGTCGGAAAAGTAAAAGACATAGGAAAACAGCAAGGCCAGACAAAACACTATTTATTAGATTGAAAAGGTATTTAATTAATGAATTACTGTAACTAATTTTAAACTTTTTGATTCCTACAGATGGTAGGCTCATATCTTAGGCTTCTCAGATTTAATTAAACTACAGCAAATATAATTTAGGAAAACATGTTAGGAAAAAGATAAAATGGTATTCTGTTTATATAAATCACTTGAAAAGCAGTCCATGAACATTTGAGAGTAAATGTATTAGAGTAAACCTAACACTTTCATTACCCTGGTGATGACCCTCAGGTATGCTTCACGTCTGGTAAATGGGTTACTCATTCATGTCTCTGTGTTGTGGAGATTAAAAGCAAAAACAATGTTTCCTAGTTAAGGTCCAAAGATTAAAAGAGAGGGGGGGGGAAGCTCTTTGGTCATGGTGCAAAGAAACATTGGATTTGGTGGCAGCTGAGGAGTTAACAGGGTGATCATGGTTATTAAAGAGAGAGAGAGAAGAAGAAGAAGAAGAAGAAGAAAATTAAAGGAAGAAAGATATCACCAGAAAAAAGACATTTTTGCATTAAATTAAAATTAAATTTGAGTATGCTGATTTAAATGAATATTCCCAAATAGAGTCATAGTTAAGTGTTATTATTCAAATTTAAATAAAATACTACTCAGTCCAATAGCAGTATGATTAAAATTTAAATATAAGAACAGTAATAATGCAGAAGAATATAAGCAAGTAGCCACCTTGGATCCCAGTAACAGGAGAAAGATGGGATATAAATAAAGAATAAGTGCTGGCATTGCTTGTATTTTCTGTCTTTCACTGCATGAGAATATATGTTGAAAATAAAGAGTAAATATATAGACCCTGGAAAATCAGGATCACAAATCATATAGAAAGCTCTCATGAATAGCAGAGAATCTCTTTTTAGATTCAGGGCGCTTCATATGTAGGGGAATAACACCACCAGAAATGCAGGGGGCAGGGCTACAGCACTCTCTCCTCTTTACTGAAATGCCTGAATAGGACTATTTATTTGAATTGCAAGAAGCCAGCTCAGATGCTGGCTATCAGCTGAGCAGAGAGCTGTCCTCATGAGGATCTGTTTGAATTGCAGTGTAGTGGGTGGAATCTGGCAAAGCAAGAGAGGACTGAGGGAAGGAAACCCAGGTCCCCAGGAAAAAACAGCTAAATGTCTTTGCCTGGGGCTACAGAGGGAGCTTTACAGGACATGAATTGCTGAACTGAAGACTTTTTTTGGGGCCCTCCCACGGGATTTTGGTACACTTGTTAACTGCGTGGGGGTAATGCAAATAGATCTGTGAATTATAATTATCCAGAAATACATGGAGATTATTGTCCTATTGTAGAAGCATATAACAGAGCTTGATGTATTTGTCACTACTAATCACTGATGACAAATCGCTTTCATGATGAGCATGAATCACTTAGATACTCTTAAAGGGAAACACTTCATTGTGGCTTTTGGAGATGTAGAGCAATGAAATTAATACCCTGGGCCCACTTATTTTTCCCTTTACTGAATAGTTAGATTTGTTTAGAATTGCACACTACATATTAATCAAAAGCCTGCCCTTGTTGACACAAAGCCCCAAGAGAAATATGTATTCTCAAGAACTGTTCCTCCGCCTTGTCTTGCTTGCTCTAAGTGAAGCACAACCCTGACTCATTTGGCAGCACTGACCTCCTTGGCCTGGCCTCTTTGAAAGGAAACCAAAATAAGCTGCTCAAAGATGTTCAGTAATTCTTGCCGAAAATACGCTGACTGTATCTCAGCCTGTCTCAGCCCACGTTATGTGTTCCTGAAGGTGCCTGCTTTTCTTTTCTTTTTTTAAAAAAAATGTTTTGATTCCAGGGTTTCCTGACTGGCGTTTCTCCTCCTCAGATAATTATACTTGCATAGTGACAGAAATGTATATTACTGATACTGTCACAGAGTAAAACAGGGGTGTTCATGATTTTGACAAAAAATACTTACATTATGGAAATCAGGAAGATACATGGGATGAAAAGACATTGAGGGTCAAATTTCTACTTTGAGTGCTATGAAATTGAGAGGGTGGGAATCAGACATTGATTGATTGATTGATTGATTGATTGATTGATTGATTGATTGATTGATTGATTGATAGGCCGTCCTTCTCCTGACATAATCATGCTAGTTTCAGAACTGCTTCTGTGAGTGAAACTAGGTCCCCCGTGGTCCCCCATGTATTCTCAAAATGTGATAAAGCTTACTGAGAGACCCTCCAGAGCATGTTTTGTATAGTACGGAGGGTTGCACAATGGAGAGGAGAAGGTCTTAACATGCTAGCAGACACTGTTTAGGCAACTATAATTGTAATGGAAATACTGTAATTAAAACAAATGTGAGGAGCTGTCAGCAGTCACATTTATCCACTAGCAGTCAATGGCCCAAACCTCTTGCCTAGTTACTCTGGTGTAGAACAAACAATTCCAAAACACCTTGTAATTGCCCCAAGTTACGAAATTCACCGTAAACATTTTCAGTTGCATAGTTAGTTGTATGATTCAGCATGTAGCTGATAATGTCTGTGGTGATTTCGTATTATTTGCCTCCAAAAGTGTTCCATTTGTGTGACTATGCAAGAGGATTTGGGCCAGTAGTTAGTAAATTAATTTGGTGCATTAGTTTGTCTTATTCTCTTTTTTATTTGTATTATGTTATTCACTTTGTTACCTGCATTATGGCTTTTAAAAATAATGCCACTGTTCTTTACTGTCATTGCCCATGGTAGCTGTCACATGCTGAATGGAAAAGTCCACACATACATGTATCCAAGGATTTAATGTTTTTGGAAGACTGTAGATTTGTAGCTCTTCTGTGGTGGTTGCAATTGCGGCCTGTAAAAATGTCCTTGAGAAAACTATTGGTTTTGTTGTCAGCATCCCCTCTTGGAAAGAAAAAGAAGGTACAGATAAAATCAGAATAATCCGACATATGTTCTGTCAATGTGCAAATGGTTTAGGTGCAGGGAAGAGGTAATTCTGATGTTTCTCTTGGTTAATTGCATATGATTTAAATTTGTTTTAAAATTGTAAGGCATTAAAACTGTTTATTATCTTTGTCCTTTAAAAAAAATTGGCAGAATTTGAGAGAGTCTTGCTGGGAAAAGGCAGGATACTTCTTTGATCTTCCAGATTTCTTATCGTGGAAAGCAACAGGTGCCACTACAAGGTATGTAAAATATTACTGCATGCTTTGTTTTTCACCATCTTTTTTCTTGTGCTAGTTCTTGTCTTAATTCATTTTGACTGTGCATGATGTATGTACATCTGTATATGATTTAGGCTACTTGGGAACATCTTGAACCTATCTTCTGTTGCCATGGTGCATTCCTGAACAAAATGGTTTTTGTAAGCAGTTTTATTTCTTAGTATGTTGCCCTAACCATAGGCTCCATAGTCTCACACTGGAACATGAGCCAGGTCAGTGCCAGTGCTTTTAGAGAGACTGCTAGAGATTTGCAATTTCAAGAGAAAACAAAGGCTTTCCCTTTCTAATGGGGGTACAAAATTCCTCAGGATCCAAGAGTGCCTTTAGGTGGGCTCAAGCCCATTTGTGCTTTGAATGGATAGAGGTTCATATTAGGGCAACCACTCCACGAAGCAAGATTGCATATTTTTTCAAATAGTTTTCCAAAGGTTCTGTGGAAGTCTGAAGCAGATCTGTTTGTTCTGATGCTTGGCAGCATTTCTGAAGGATAGGATCCAAGTGCCACTACGTTTTACATTGGATGACTTCGTGTGTATGGGCATAGTTGGTGGGTTGGTGCTGGGGTGTCAAAAAGGATGATACTTATTGCTAACCGTGTTATTCATTGCGTTCTCCAAATGAAGATATTGGGTCTACAGTAATTTTAGTAGTTAAAACAAAGGACTAGGCATTTCTAGTCCTGTACTGTATCTCTAAATTGTGCTCTACAATCCATCCATACGTGTGTGTTGTTTTCTTTTGTCCTAGAAGAATTGTTGTTGTTATATGCTGTCAATTAGCTTCTGACTTACAGCAATCTTATAAGTTAGTGACTTCCAAAAGATCCTATCATCAGCCCTGCTCAGCAAACTTAAGGCTGTGGTTTCCTTTATTGAGTCAATCCATCTCTTATTTAGCCATCCTCTTTTCTTGTTGCCTTCAACTTTTCCCAGCTTTACTGAGAGTTTCATAAGGAATATACACACTTTGGAACTGAAAACATGTCTTCTGTTGTGGAAGTACAGCATTGGGTGGCTGTTGTCCTCCCTTCCCCAATATTCTTCTGCTGTCAGAGGAGGTTTCTTACACTGACATTCCAGTTCTGGAGACATTGCTTAGAAGCAGGGTCTTTATTCCTAGGAATAAAGGAATATGGGAATGACAAAGCCCAAGATAAAATTAACCTATGTAAGTTTTTGAACACAACCTGATGGGTTCAAAATATCTGAAGGAAATATAGACAAAACAATATAAAATATAAAAAATATATAAAATATAAAACAATATAAATGTAAAAAACAATATAAAATACAGTGCTACAAGGGAAGTCTAACATGCCCATATCAAAGTTAACTAAAAGGCAAAAGATGTAGGTAAATATTAATTTTTACATACATGGGATGTACGTGTGCTGTATAGTTTTATTGGTGCCTCTAAAACTGTTTTGTGAGATAGACCTTGGTAAGGGGGCTTAGTAAGTCAACTCCTTCACAAATTCCCTTGATTCAAATGGGTCTATTCTAACAGCAGTTTACTTTAGCATAGTAATTTGCAGTTAGAGTAGGCCCGTTTGAATCAGTGGATCTTACAGAGGAGTTGACACACTAGATCCCCATTGTTTCAATTGACATACTTTATAGGCATACTTTAGTGCACTAGGCAACAGGATTTTGGCCTATGTTTGCCTATGTTCATTTCCATTTCCATTCTGAAATATGAGCAATAACACTAAACATGAGAAATACTTCTATAGTGAATGTATTTTGTAAATTCGGAATTTGTAAGGGAAGATTGATCATGAACATTCACGATTATTACTTTGCCATTATTAAGACTGAGTCATGAATTAAATATTACTATATCTGGGAAGTAATCTAAAGAGTAACTTGAGATGATTATATTGGAGTATCTGGCATTAATCTTGGGGGAATAAACGAGCTAGTAATAGAAATAGGTTTTAAATTTCACATCTTTCCAGAAGTCTTTTTTTCCTGTGGTCAAAACTGGTATTGTCTCTCTGTGTGCAAATGGGAGTCCCACTTTGAAATGTCCTCTTGCGATCTTGTTGAACAGCTTCTGTTCTCCCTGTCTGGAACACCCAGGCCTGGGCACTAGTTGTCTCTACCGTCATGCAGTCATATTCTGTTGGCAGAAAGATACTTGCTAACAGCTTTGAGAAAAGAAGGCTCAAGCCAGTGAAGTTTTGATTTCTTTCAGATGCTGACCATCTGCATTCTGAGACTGTTTATGTAGGCTGTGTGGTAATTTGTATTATGTGGAGGGGAAGGAAGAAAAGAAAACTTGACTTTGTAAACAGAGAGTGGTGGAAGAACTGCTTTTGGAGGAGACGTGACCTGTTGATACACTAGGCTTGTATAACTTTGTAGATCAGGTGGAGCTAAGTAGCTTATTCTCTTTCCTTCCCCCTTTTCAGGGACAACATTTTTCTGATGGTGCAGACTGACTTGCTAATCTTCTAATTCTGTTGGGAAACCCAAGCAATCGGATTAAATTGTAAGAAGTTACACCCTGTTTACAGAGCTCTGCTGCTTGTAATATCAAATAGGTACTGTTGGGTGGAGAAGGTGGATTAAAAACTAAAATAGCAATATGCATTTGCCAGTGAAAGCTTCTTGAATAATGTCTTTAAAATTCACTTTGAACTTGATGCAAAAATTGTTGATTTGATTGTGGCTTTTTGTTCTCAACGGGGTAATTTAACTATTACTTTCAACTATCTCTCATCTGTTTGATATGTCCACTTTCTATTAGAATAGGCATTTGATTAGGACTTGGAGTCTTCACATACTCCTAATGCAGCAAGCCCCCCTCTCTCTCCCACTCACCCTTCTCTTTTTCTGTTTCACTGGCACAGGAACTTATACCCATGCCACCCATTCTTCTCAGGCCTCCTTGTTGAGGGTGGCCACTCCCAAAAAGGTCCAAACAACAACAACAACAAAAACAAAAACAAAACAAGACAGCTAGGAACCCGGCCTTCTTGGTGGTGACTGCAAAGCTACAGTGGAACCTCTACTTAAGAACGTCCCTACTTAAGAATGATCCAACTTAAGAACAGCTCCGTTCGCTAAATTCTGCTTCTACTTGAGAACGGAGCTCCAAGATAAGAACGGGAAAAAAAACTTTCCTGCCCTTTTTTTAACCTTAGGTCATCTTAGGTTAAAAAAAAATTTCTCCCCCTAGTGGTAGAGTACAGATTAACCGGCTTTGCATTAGTTCCTATGGGAACTAATGCTTCAACGTACGAACACGCCTCTACATAAGAACAAAAAACAACCGGAACAGATTAATCGGTTTTCAATGCATTCCTATGGGAAATTTTGCTTCAACTTAAGAACATTTCAACTTAAGAACACCATTCCAATACGGATTAAGTTCGTAAGTAGAGGTTCCACTGTATGGAAGGCCTTGCCTGTAGATGTACGCCTTGCTCCCTCTGTCCTTATCTTTAGAAAACTTGTGAAATCTGTGCTCTTTAAAGAGGTGTTTAAGACCATCCTCCCCCTGTGGGAGACCTGCTGATTTGCTGTTTAAATGTTATATTTTAGTTGTATATGTTATTTTTCATAGCTGTCACCATCGTGGTTCATTGTGGGAATTATTTGTTATTTTTCATGGGTGAGGGGTTGTTTGGCTCGTTCTGAACCACTGAGAGTAGTGACTTGTCACTAGATGGATGATATGTAAATGTAACTAATAAATCAATCAGTGTGGTGACGTTCAAGTAACAATCATTGTGACTATTCCACAGATGATAGCCAGTCATATAAAAATATTGAGTCCTAAGCGAGTTTTGTCTTCATTGTTCACTCTGGTCAAAGACCAGAATGATCTACCCTCCTGTGGAAGGAGTTACTTGCAGTGTAGAAAGTGCTGTTAGTCTCGTGTGAGGAAGGATAAATTAACCTGATTCTAAGAAATTAAGGACCATTTTGGTGCCTTAAATGTGCCTTAAAACTTGCTGAAATAAACATAACACTGGATATTTCTCTTGTAGATACAGGTTTCCCAGCTTGCTCTGTTATTATATTTAACTTCTTAGAACTTCATCCAGCAATTAACCTTTTATGTGATGTTTAAGATAGTTCTGTTTGCTGGCAGGAAAGGAGTGTTATTCAATATGTTTGAATATCGAAGACTATTTCTGTAGGATTTGTGCAAGATGTCTGCACTCCTTGAAAAACAATGCTTGAAGCAGTAGAATTTGACTTGAAACTGATTCTTTCCTTCCGTGGTCTAGCCCTTATGTGCAAGAATTAGGAACCATGAGGATGTACCTTTCTTTGTGATTCGTACCAACTCCACCACCAGCCTAGCTCAACAGAAAGAAACTTTACAATGGTTAGGTTTCCTTGTGCTTAGTTGCTGGACCTTGAAGAAGGATAAGGATAAGGAGCCAGCTGTACTCTAATGGTCAATAGCATAAATATTGGAATTCCCTTGACTTGAGCCCCTTCCCCCCCATCACACACTGGGGCCACAACTACCCTGTTGGAAAAAGCAGATTAGATCCATAGCATCTCCGATTGTGTACCGTGATGTCAAGCCTTACTGCAGTTTAAAATGGAACCCAGTCTGGTGTGGCTTTTTGTTTGTTTGCTTTTTTTGCTCTGGATTTTGTAGATACTCCGCTGTACAGCAGAGCCTCCATAGAACTCAGGATCCAGGCCTGTGGATTTATCTCTGCCTGTCCCTTCACCTTTTCTCCCATTCACCATCCCCTCGCTGTCCCTTGATTACAGTTTTCCTTTTTTTCCCTCCTTTGTGCCTCCATCCGTGTATGCAGATGTGCAATTTCTTTTTTAATTTAATTTATTTAAAATAATTTTTACCCTACCTTTCTCCTTAAAAAAGAACCCGAGCTGGTTTGCAACATTAAAAGGTAGTTTGTAAAGCTAACAACACTGAGAATACAATACTGAAGGGATCAAACACAGGTTTTGAAACTGTGTGAAATCACACATCCAAAGATGTGCATATAAACCTCTTTTTAAAAATTAAAATGTGGAACGGAAGCAGGACTGCTTTAGACAGACACAGACCATGGGCCCATTTAACTCAATATTAACTCACTTTTATCTATACTAATGGTAGGCAAAGTACTGCCTGAGAGGGACACGTGTGGCTTTCCAATGCCTTTTTTGTGGTCCATGGCTGCTCCCTCAGGCGAAAAAAAAAAAGTGATTTTCCACTGATTGAATTCTCCAGGAACAGTGATTTTAGAGTAAAGTGAAAGTGCGGGGAGCCTCCAGTCTTCTCCAAACCTAGACTCAGGAAAGGTAGCAACATTCATTTTCTTATTGCTGGTAATTTTTTGAACCCCACCCCATCCCAGTTGGCCTTGACCTGTCTGAAATGGCCTACTCTTGATACACTGACTAGCAGGGTTCTCTCCAGGTGTCATACAAATGCATGCTTTATGCCTATACCACACTTAATTCCTTCATTTTAGTTGAGATTTACCTGCAGTTTTTAAACTGCCTATTCTGTATGGCCATGGTGGTAATGAGTAGTTGTGACGATCTCCACCCATCTGGAAACAGAACAGCCAGCCCCAAGATGTGGATTTTCCAAAACTCCATCAAGTCCAGCGTTGACTGGACATTATGCTCCCTGGCATGTCGTATACATAAACTTGTTTTCTCCTAATGGTACTTGAAGCCACTAAACAATTATTTCCCTATTTTCAGAGATAAAAGTTGCAGAATCAGACTGATCTTGGCGTTACTTCTGTACATTAGAAATACAAAAGCACATTTGTTTTTTGGTATAAATTTAGCCCTTGGTTAACCAAAATTTGGAAGCAGAATGAAATAGGGAGCTGTTTTTCTGAAATGTGTTAGTAATCCTCTTCAAAGTTCAGCATTTGTATTCAGCAAGTATATGACTCACCACCCTGCTCCACCCACCAACTATAAACTTCTAATAAGTTTTACTTTATATGGTACTATGATTAAGGCTATTAGTAGTATAATTCTCAATTTTGAATGGATAACTAATTAAATTAGGGATGAAATTGGGCTGAGAAACTTATTACAAATAGGCTGAAGCTGCTGCTGAGCATCCCAGACCGTGGGTTGGTGGGACAGAGGAATACCCAGGTCCAAATTCCAATCAGAAATTTATAAATTTATTAGAATAATAACAAGGGGACAAGCCACACATGGAAGTAACAAAAACACATGATATGAGAGGCTTTGGAAATTATTTCTTACTTGTATTTTTGAAAAACGAATGAATTCTCCTTCTGAGAGAAAAGAATACCCCCCCCCCCCCAAAGAGAAAAAAATTATATCAGATGAAAAACGAAGAGGAACAGTTTTCTGCACTGAATTAAATGGAAGAATTCTGACTGAATTAAATAGAAGAAGTATTACATAAAAGAGCATTTAGAATGTAGAATTCCTTAATAATAAGTCACTTGGTCCTGAGTATTAAGAGAATATTACTGGCTCTTAGCTGTTCGAAGACAACCATATCTGAGGCAACGCTTTATCAAGGCATGTCAAAACTAGGTTAGTTCATATAGTATGGTTAAATTCCTGCCAGTATGTGCACCTGTTTGTAAATTCATCCAACACATCAAACTGGGCTTGCAAACACTAAGATCAAATGAACAAAAGCATGCATACTGTGCTTTTGCAGCCAATCCATATCAGGAGGACACACACAGCAGAATTTTGTAAGTCTACCAGGCTGTACAAATCTCTGAGCATGGATATGAGATGCAGCTGGCACAAACAGAACAGCTAGCAACATTCTGTTTCTGTGAATTAAGTGTGGTTACAGCAGGGGTTCCCAAACTGTGGGCCATGGCTCCGTGGGGTGCCTGGGATCTGAGCCAGGGGTGCCATTGGAAAAGGCACGGGACAGGAACTGGAAGTGGAGCCCATGTGCCTGCCTCTCTTTTCCTCATCTCTATGGTCCCTCTGAGCAAGGGGAGCCGTGGCCAGTGGTCTGTAAATTAAGGGAACAACAAGTCCAAAATGTTTGGGAACCACTGGGTTACACTATTAAGAACAGACTTATTCTAAAACAGTTGAAACATCAACACATGCTCCATGTTGAGTATCTGTTCTTGTTTATTGACTAGGCTCAAACAGCATCCTGGGTAGATCCTTGCTCTGGGACTGACAATTTTCTGGATTTGATTACAATGAAACATAGAATTGTTGTCTGCAAACCTACATTGCTGCACTCTGAAAAGTGGAACTAACAATGTAAAATTGAACAGTGCTGGGAATAAAACTGCATTGTGTTGCACTCTCCAGGCAAGTTTCTACTTAGTCCAGTGCCTCTGTGTCTTTGTGATGCCCATTGGAAGCACTGAAGAACGAATGCTGGAGGGAGAATAGTCCTCTGTATCAAGGTATTGAGGGGTCCAGAGATCAACAAGATCCCTCCATTGCCATCACGCAGAGTGAACAATGTGGTTTGCAAGACCAAGTGAGAAAAAACTGCTTCCCCATCCCACCAGTTGAAACATACATCTTGCTGACTTTACTGTAGAAGGATATGTAGTGGCTAAAAAAGACCACTGCCTGTATTCGCTGCAGCAGTACTGTATAGCATTGGCACAGCATAAGGAGCAGATCCGTATTGGATGACCTTCCTGTCATCTGATACCCACCATGTTGCTAGGTAATCGTGGAGTTGGTAACCAACAGGAGATACGCACCCACCAGGCACGAATCCACTAGGGTGGGGAGAGACCCCTTGGTTTCTACTGTGGGGAACTCTGGCAGCCCTCCTGAGCTGGCTCTGTTCCCCCCCCCCTCATGCCCCCTCCAGAGAAAAGGGGGCTTCACCTTCCAGGAGTAGGACAAAATGCCCATCTCCCTCACTGCAGATCTGCTCCTATGCATAAAATTGCCACTAAAGGTGGCTGGGGAGGGCATTGCCCCTGACAGCCTTCCACCACACTACTGCTACCACAGCCATTCCAAAAGGCCTGGCTTAACGTCCTGTAACCATACCTCCTGACCAGCATCTGGAAATATCCAGGGTGCACAGGCCCTTGCCACATATGTCTTTCCAGCATATCCAACCACATCAGCATGGTGTTGGGCAGCCATAGCCCCAGCAGTTTATGTTCATTTTCGTTTGTGCTGGGGGTTGTTCTCGTCTAGCTGGAGCAACACTGCATGTGGGTGTGGGTAATACTGCAAGTACCTTCATAGTAGACTCCTGGCACATCCCCCTGTGACTAAACCACCTACTATGGATCTGATCTTCCATTCTGAGGTGGAGACTCCATTCTGTTCTGGATGCCTAGTACATGATACTGTAGCCAAATAGCAAAATGGACTGTATTCCACCTGTACCTGAAGGAAAAGAAGAAAAGGAAGGGGGGGGGGTCTTCACTGTTAACAATAGTGTGCCAAGTGTGGCCTAATGTACCCTTTGTACACTGCTGGATAGTCCTCTGTAACACATTATTAAGAAGTCCAGAGCAGCAAAAAGATCACTCCACTGCTATCAAGGAGGGTCAACAATGTGGTTTCTGTCCAAACCTGATCTAGAGAAATGTTTTGTTTCAAAACTGTCTGAAGCCTGTTCTCCATCATTTAACTCATTCTTTATTCCAAAAGTGGTGAGGTTGTAAAGGTTGTAACAAAGGAAATTGTGTCTGTGTGTTTTTTGTTTGCATGGTTTTATGTACCAGATTCCTTTCTTTGTTTTCACGTGTATGCGTCAAAAGCAACATTTTGTACCATTGCCATTTTTCAAAGCAGCAGCTTGGTAGGCAGGAGAGCCCAAGTGTCATGCAACCTCCTCTACCACATTTTAAAACTGAAAAGTTAAAGCCTAAGTTGTTTTCCAAACTTTTTAAAAGGCTGTTTTGCTTCTTATTTAACTAGTTCTGCAGTTGAGTGGAACAGTATTTTAGTTTCTGAACTGATTTGAAACATCTGAGTTGGGTGCTGCTTTAAGGTCTGATAAAAGCATTAGTGTTGTGTTTGTGTGTGTGTTAAACAGGTGCTTTAGCTTTTAATTTGTAGTCATGGTGTTTACCCTTTAAATCATATGATGCTTTTTTTGCCTCCAGGAAAGAAGAAATGAGCTAGTTTGGTACTGAAACAGTGAGGGGATGGGGGAGGGAGGCAGAAATTCTGGTGGTTGTGTGGCTGGCTGGCTGGCTGCCATAGAGACGTTGAACTCTGAGCCAACCATGAAGTCATGCTGAACTTAAGGAGTCTCACTAATCCAAAGCACTGCATCTTAATTTGACAAAGTAAGGACGTCTTGATAAGCAGCCCTGTTAAAAATGTTGTGAAAAGATGTGAGGAGGGGACAGTGCTTGTAAGCTTAGATTGGAAATGAGAAGAGAATCTTCTTCTTTTTCTTCTTTTTTTAAAGTCTTCTCTTACTGCCTCCCCCAACCTTTAGAACAGCTTTGGCACCCTGCTCTTCCCTGCAGTTCTTGAGCTATGCAATGGCTTGATATGAAATTTGAGAAATGTATGTACTCTTCTATTTCAGGAAAATGATTTCAGGGATCGAATGTTTGTGTTGTTGGCTGTGAGGTTCTGATCCTGCCCAGTGTGGCTTGACTGAGTGTTTTGTGTGTTTTTTTAATAGTAGATAAGAAGTGCCAAAGTATTTTTTTACCAGAATTCAGGCATTCCTGAATTCCTTTTAAAAGGAAAAATTCTGTCCCTCTTGCTTTCTCCCTTTTTAATTTTTAACCGTTTATTTCAAAAATTATTAGTTATTAAAGTTTGGCTGTATCATACAGTACTTTGGTGCAAGCAGATCATACAAACAAATGAGAAATTAAGTTTTTTAAATTATAATGATGGATGGTGAGGATGATGTACCATCAAATCAATTCTGATTTTCCAGGTAGAGAATTCTCAGAAGAGATTTGCCATTCCTTCTTCTGTGGGTGCCCTGGGACTGTGCAGCTTGTCCAAGGGCACAGAGGCTGGCTCTACTGGCAGGAGACACAGAGTGGAATCCAGCTCCCAACCTCTGTCTCCGCGGCGAGATACCTAAACTACTGAGCTATTCAGTCAGCTTAAGGGTTTTTTTAAAAGTTGCTCTCATTTCTGTCTTTTCTTTCAGGTGTTGCTAATGTGTGCATATTGTGATGAGCAAGTTGACAACACTTTGTTTTCTGTGTATTTTATGTCTTTGAAATGCACCACAATCCTCACAAATGTGTCAATTTCTGGGGGAAGGTGTGCTTTGTCTCCCTTTCCTTCTATACATTTCTTATATTTTCTGAAGTACATTCCAGTGATAAAGTCAGTCAGAAATATTCTGCCTTACTTAAGAAGTACATTGTCCAGCAGTTCAATTCTGGCTTCTTCTTCTTCGAGATATTCAGAATACTCAAAAGCTCTGTTGGAGTTGATCTTGCATTGTCTTTTAGAAACAGTGTTATATCATATATTGCTTGTGTCTATTTGAATGTTGTTTACTTTTTCATTTGCTTTACCAAAAGAAGGGCCTTTTAACGGGGAACGATGAATATTCTAACAGTTCATACTTCAAAAAGAGTTCCTTGTTCCTTGTTTGTCCACAGCAGTGATAACAATTTTGCTCTGGTCCATAACCTTTGCAACAATGTGCTATATTTGACCTGTCAAACAGTCATCCAGAGTCATTGAATGCCAAGAGCAGAGTGCTCTCAAGAATGTATTTTTAAAAACACTGCCATTTCTCATTTGTGCTTTTTTTCATTGTTGAGCTGAGGCAGACCATCTGCCATCTTAAAACTAAGTAAGGTAGAGTTATTGATTTCATATAATATCTGCATATTATATGTGGTGCTGGAGGAGGCTCTTGAGAGTCCCCTGGACTGCAAGGAGAACAAACCTATCCATTCTAAAGGAAATCAACCCTGAGTGCTCTCTGGAAGGACAGATCCTGAAGCTGAGGCTCCAATACTTTGGCCATCTGATGAGAAGAGAAGACTCCCTGGAAAAGACCCTGATGTTGGGAAAGTGTGAGGGCAAGAGGAGAAGGGGACGACAGAGGATGACATGGTTGGACAGTGTCATCGAAGCTACCAACATGAATTTGACCCAACTCCGGGAGGCAGTGGAAGACAGGAGGGCCTGGCATGCTCTGGTCCATGGGGTCACGAAGAGTCGGACACGACTAAACGACTAAACAACAACAAAAATATCTGCATATGGCTTCTATTCTTATTAGCATACTGTACTCTTTTAACCACTGCTTGTAAATTGATGTTTCCAGATATTTAATGCCAGTCTAGCTAAATATATAAGATATGGAGAGTAGTAGTACCTTACTAATACACCTTTCCATGAACCTGTTTCCTCATACAAAAGATTATAACTTCGATTTCAACTCACAGAATTTATATTCATTCACAGAATCAAAGACATTGCACAGGGGTTGGGTTTATTTTAATTACATGTGATGCACATACATGTGATACACAATTATATCTTAATTGGAAGATTGTTAGGTTTAAGATCGGTATATAAGAGTCAAGAGAGTGGAAAAGATCTAGAAAATGAAAGGCTGCATTCATGTATGCAGATGTTAAAACCATAGCAGTATAAATGCATGTTTCAATTCAAAAGTAGGAATAAATGAAACTTACAATAACATGTAAATGGATTTGTTTGCATGATATGTACATGTTACTTCAGCACCTAACTTGCCTGAAATAGTTTCAAGCCTCATATACACTGCAATTTGTTTCCTTGGAATTATGTCCCATTTATGTTTAGTCATATTCCTAGTGCTATGAGTTAGTGTGCATAGGAATGCAGCCTAAACCTTGGGATGAACCTTTCCAAGCTGCCTCTGTTCCTCCATGTTTTTGGAACTGAAGCTCGGTCTGCAGCTAGAAGTGCAGTACTCCTAAGAGATTTTAAAGTTATGATATCTAGCAAGTACTCTTAGTGATTTTTGGCCTCACACAAAAGAGCATGAACTTGAGCTAGCATCTGAACCCTAACCCTTATTTTAGAATTTAGTGGCCCTGTAATGAATTTTATCTTGTAGTCCAGGAAGAGTTTCCAATTTCTAACCGTGAGACACAGGCAAAGTGTCCTCTTGAGCTTCTGCTAAATGGAAAGTCCCACCAGCATAGAGATGTTAGATGATGGCTCTTGTCCGGATGTTGCCATTGGCGAGCAGAGGGTTGATTTTGTTCATGAAGATCATTGCTTGCACAAGGGTAAGGTGTTTGTGCAAGTGCACAGTCCTGTGTGGCTATGATGACTTTTCACTTGGCAGAAGCTCAAAGGGACCCTGGCCAAAGAACTGCTGGAGTGGCTTAGGCATCTGGCTGTGGAGCCAGAGGTTGAGAGCTGAATTCCCCACTGTGCCTCCTTGACAGGGGCGGGACTTGTGATCCGTAGGGTCCCTTCCAGCTCTGCAGCTCTAAGATTATTATTATATTTTAAATGCTCTGAAACAACCAGGGAGGATGCAGCCATTTAATCTTCCCATGCTGATTCCTGTAGAAATATGCAACATTAACATTTAGGGGCAAATCAAATCTCTCTTACTCCAGAATTTGGAGGAAAAGGGTGGTGAAATAGCCATTGGAAACTGTGCATGTTAGAAACAATAAATGGATGTACGAGGTACTCTCTAGGATGAAGGTGACCCCTCTCAGGGAAATAGTAATTGTTGCTTTTGGTTGCTACCTCGAATCAATTAGGTAATGTCAGGGAAGAGTAATGGCTTCCGACAGTGGTTGTTAAAATACTTGCCAGGGAAAAACAAATAGCTCACACTACATTACTTGGCCGCGTGAAGATGAGCCTGAAGCTACAACAAAGATCTGAATCATTCACTCTTACATGTATATCATTTACCCCACACAAGCCACTAACCAGTGAGATAGTTCTTGACTTTTTCCTTCTGTTCAGGCTACCTGAGCTCATAAACTGGGTCAATTTTAGATGTAAGCAAAAAGCTGTTGGCTGTGAGCACTACACAATGTGACTGAGTGGAGATACTGTTCATCGGTGGTGTGTCCTTCATTGCTTTACAGCTTGTCATCTTCCCTTCTACCCTTTTCTTCTGAGGATTATCCAGCTGCCATTCCACAGAGTCCTTCTGTGTATGATGCTCACCACCAGTTACTGGAAAAGCCCCTTGCACCCTAGAATATCCAAAAAAAAAAAAAAAAAAAAAAAAAACTAATTGGAAAATATTTAAAATCTGGGATGTGTGTGAGAAGCCCACAAGTATGCAGGGGGGCTCTTTCAAAACATGGCAGAATGGTTTCCCATCTTGCAGAGGCTTCAAAGGGACTTTTTGTGCCAATGTTCCCCCCAAAGTTTTTCAACCTTTTCGCAGATTGCAGGATTGCTGTGGGGTCTGTTGCTGAAGATGTAGGAATGAATAACGTGGCTTTTTTTGGCCTGCAGTTCTTTTGGCGCTACCTCGTGTGAAGTTCTTTATAGTCCAAGCAAAAGTTTAGAGAACAGGCTGAGTTATTTATTCTTTATATAGCTCATGCACTTGCTTTGGCTCAGAACAACCCAGCTAGAAGAGAATGCTTAAATACAAGCAGTCACTAGAATGTGGCTTGTGTGTACTGTATTGTACCTACGATGCTGGCAGAATTGCAAGGTATCTTCTTCAGGTTTTTTTAGCTTGTCAGTCATTAAAGCCATGCAGAAAAAAAAAAGTAGGTAGAGTAATTTAATTTCATTAAACACATCTGAAACCCCCCCTCCCTTGGAAAAATATTGCTTAAGGCAACTGTTCTGGGCCAGCCTTTTGAATATACTGGCTCAAAGAACTTTATAATCTGTGGGAGCCTCACACCATCCATCTTGCTGATTCTCGGAGCTCTAGTTGAAACTTTATACTGTCAGATCAAATGCATTCTTTTAAAAAATCTCTGAAATGCGAGTCTGATATTTTATTTTCATAAAGTCTGAACGCTGCAACTTGAAAAAAGGAGAAAGAACTGTTTATCCTCATTCCAGACATGAACCTTGGAAAGGTGGCAGAAAAAACAAACAAAAGTGCTGTGTTTTTTTTTGGGGGGGGGGGGGTTAGTCTACATTCCTTTAAACTTTGAGATCAGTCTTATGCCTCAGCTTTCTAAGTTACTTGTTGGACAACTTAACCACTTTGAACTCCTGCTTAGAAGTAAGCTGTCCTGCTGTTTATTTTTTGGAAAAGCTATTCAGAATTTTAATTATTCCAGAACTATGAATATATGATATATCCCAAGGTTTTTTAAATTAAATATTATTTGCCCCAGAATAATTCTTTTTTGTGTATTACGACCAGCCTTTCCCTCCACTCTGCTTACAGAATCAGTATTGTGTTCTTAAAACTGATGCTCCATCCCCAGAATCCTTTAATTTGTTTGCTTTTAAAAGAAGCTTTTAATAGCAGTGTTGCCTGTGCTTGTTGATACATGTGCATTGTTAGTACCTCAACATTAACATGGTGTTCTAGGTGGAAATGCAGCTGGTTTTTAACTGCATGTGTTTATTGGATGCTGCATATAGCAGACTCATTTTAAGTAGGATGGCATTCCTACACATGCATTTTACTTGCTCTTTTTATTACAGTTAAATTATTATAAATCTTTATCACTAAAAATAAAGAGATATATTGGATTATAATGCAGCTATAGAGCAATTGGACTGTTTTTGTTGATCCTGAGAGGAGATGTAAATAAAATGAGATAAAAACAGGTACTTCCTGCAGGTATTGTATTCCATTCCTGATTGATAACTGATTGATTATGTGCTGTCAAGTTGATTCTGATTTATGGAAACTGTAGAGTACTCAGAAGTGGTTTACCAGTCCCTTCTGCTAGAGGTTGTGTACGACTGTGAAGCTTGCCCAAAGGCACACAAGCAGGCTCTTTCCCCAGGAAGCACAGTGGGGAATCAAACTCTTGGCCTCTGGCTTTGCAGCCAGGTAACCATCTCACTGAGCTCTCCAATTGCTAAACTGATCCAAAGGTTAATTCATATGTGTGCCAGGTCTATCTGCCCTAGACATGTGATTAATTGATATAGCATGTGTGTTTGTGTTTGGGGGGAACTTCAGAAAGATCAGACCAACCTCATGGTGAAGAGTGATGTCAAGTTGACCAGTCCATTTCTACTGGCATCATAGGGCTAAGCTATATGTTACAGAGAGTCCCTTATTAAAATTGTGAACTTCTTAAATCAGGAAGATGTCTGAGTATCATAGTGGGAGATTTTCCCATTTCACACAATATCCAAATTAGCTTTGTTTTGTGGTTCATCAGCAGCAGTTAAGCATGGCTTTGTTCCAAGGTTTGATTTCTCAAATATGAAATGACACCTCTTGAACCCTAATATGATTTCAGCTTTACTGACTAG
Organism: Intellagama lesueurii; assembly: GCA_037013535.1. Classification (NCBI taxonomy): domain Eukaryota; kingdom Metazoa; phylum Chordata; class Lepidosauria; order Squamata; family Agamidae; genus Intellagama; species Intellagama lesueurii. The sequence continues at coordinate 170,179,914 of JBAJHW010000004.1, read as the reverse complement.
TTATCTGTAATGTCTAATTTGCTCCTTAGCAAGTATCTAGAGGATTACTGAGGGCAAGATGAAGATCTTTTCTTTCTAAACAGTGATGCCAAGTGGGAAGAGAGATCTCTTTCCTTTTCACTGAAAAAGCAAGAGTTAAGTGAGAGGGAAGCATTGCATTTTTCAAATGCAGGCCCAAAGGAGAATGCAGGCTGGTAATATTCAAAATAAACATTGCCATTCAATAAAGTTCATATTGTGATCTAAAGAATAAGGAAGCAAGGCTGTTTCTGTCTAAGTAATACATTTTATTTTACTTCCTACAAATTATGTGGTTTCTTTTTTCAACTTTTCCCTACTTCTCAGATGGCTTACATAGTGTAGTATATGGCAGCTTGAAGCAGTCTCTTGATTCAGTCATAATTTTGCTGTTACAAAATGAAGGCTTCTGTGTATTTACATTTCACAAATAGTATCATTTTATATGATAACTAAGTTATGAATAAAGCATTTTGCATTGCCAAAACAGTAAAATATGTATAGGTTTGATATTGCATTAAGTATTTCATACATTTCACACACACACACCCCCCGAATGTCCGCCCTTTCCCCCTCCCAAAAATGATGGAGTAGTGTAGAGAAAGAAATAAACAGATTATTGTCTCACTTTCTGATAATACTTCAGCCTGGATTTATCCAGTGAACTTGAGGGATGAGAATATTTATTTATTTATTTATTTTATTTTATTTTATTAGACTTATATACCGCCCATCTAGAACGTGTCTACTCTGGGCGGTTTACGCAAAAAATAAACTATGAAAATATAAATGTAATAAAAATACGACCCAATTTAATGACAGAATCCAAGATGGAAAAGAGAAAAGGAAAAGAAAAATAGGCTAGGTGATGGCTGTAGGGACGGCCTGCCTATATAGCCATGTCTTCAAATTGGTCTTAAAGGCCCTCAGCGAGGGGGCCAGGCGGATCTCTACAGGTAAATTGTTCCAGAGACGAGGGGCCACTGCCGAGAAGGTCCGATTTTACCTCTCTCAGCATTAGGCCCCTCAGCCGCCCAGCCTGACTAGAACGGGTGATACGGGCAGAACTAGGTGGAAGAAGGCGCTCTGCCAAGTATCGAGGGCCTAAACCGTTTAGGGCTTTATATGTAATAGTCAACACATTGAAATCAATGTGGAAGCAAATAGGTAACCAGTGCAAGGCGGCCAGTGTGGGGGAAATATGATGGAATTTTTTCACCCCAGTTAATAGCCTGGCTGCCGTATTCTGGACCATTTGAAGCTTCCGCATCAATCTCAAAGGAAGCCCCACGTAGAATGCATTAGTCTATTCTTGCCACTGCAAGCGCATGGACCAGCGTGGTGAGCACACCCATGTCTAGATAGGGATGCAGCTGGGCAATCCGCTGAAGATGTAAGTGGGTTGACCGGACCACGGACACTACCTGGGTCTCCATGGTAAGCGCCGGGTCAGGATAGACCGCCAGACTGCGAACCACATTCTTTGTGGTGAGAGTCACTCCCCCAAAAGAGAGGGAGTTCCCCAAACCACTGACATCGGGAGCACCCACGCACAAGACCTCCGTCTTGTCCGGGTTCAACCTCAGTCCATTTGACTACATCCATTGAAGGATGGTCTCCAGGCAGTGCTCAAGGGACGGAACGGCATCCACTGCAGATGGGAAAAAAAGGAAATGTAGAGCTGGGTGTCATCAGCATATTGGTGACACGAAGCTCCACATCCCCGGATGACCCCCCCCCCCCGAGCAGCCTCATATATATGTTAAACAGCATTGGGGAGATGATCGAACCCTGCTGTACCCCACAATTGAGGGACCACGGGGCTGATATATTCTCACCAAGCTGAACTCTCTGGGGCCGACACTCCAAGAAGGACCGGAGCCAAGCAATAGCAAGGCCACCGATCCCCAACTCGGAGAGCATCTTCAGGAGGATACTGTGGTCGACGGTATCAAAGGCGGCTGAGATATCAAGGAGAACCAACAAGGACATTTTGCCCCCATCGGCTTCCCTAAGTAGGTCATCCAGCAGGGCGACCAATGCCGTCTCCGTGCCATGGTGCGGCCAGAAGCCTGACTGAAATGGATCCAGGGTGTCTGTTTCATCCAAGAGGGCCTGAAGCTGATCGGCCACCACCCTCTCAACTACCTTGCTGAGGAACAAAACATCGGCAACAGGCCTATAATTGCTAATGTTGTCCGCCGCCAAACTCGGTTTCTTCATAATGAGTGTTTCCTTGAGGGGAAGAGGAACCTTGCCCTCAAAAAGAGACCCATTTATTATTTCAGTAGCCCATTCAGTTGTCACCGGCTTGGCAGCTTTAATTAGCCAGGCCAGACAAGGGTCAAGGGAGGAGGAGGTGGCTCGACAGCAATCAAGGACCTTGTCCACCTCTGCGGGCGTCACAGGTTGAGTAATTCTCAACGGGCAAGGTGCTGCGCTGGACGTCTCAGCTCGATCCACTGTTTTCAAATAGGGTGCAAGGTCCCGGCGGATGGCCTCCACTTTTGATTTTAAAAATGCTGCAAATTGGTCACAAGAAATACTAGATGGAGGCCAGTCATTGTGGCCAATTCCAGATAGACCGCGTACTATACAGAAAAGTTCCGCCTGCTGATTGGATGCTTTGTTTATCCGGACAGTGAAGTAAGCTTTCCTAGCAGCCTTCACCTTAGCAAGGTAAAGGTTAGATGCGACCTTGACAGCTTTTAAGTTATTATCCGTCGAGTTCCGCCTCCAAAAGCTCTCTAGCCTTCTCCTGTTCCGCTTTATAGCCCACAACTGCTGGTCAAACCAAGGTGCTGAACGGGCTCTGCGGTGGAGAGGGTGTTTAGGAGCGATCTTGTCTACAGCCCTGGCAGCGGCGGCATGCCAGCCATCCACCAGGGCCTCAACAGGAGCACCAGCCAGGTCAGTCGGAATCCCACGCATGGCATCCTGGAATTCAGTAGGATCCAGTAGCCTGCGAGGGTGAACCATAAAAATAGGTCTCTGCTCCCCACGGGAAGGGAGGGCCACTGTGAGGTTGCACTTTATCAGGTGGTGATCGGACCATGACAAGGGGACCAACTGAAGGTTAGCCACCATCGGACCACACTCTCTCTGCTCAGTGGAGAAAACCAGGTCCAAAGTGTGGCCACCCACATGTGTGGGGCCGTTAACATGTTGGGACATGTCTAAGGAAGCCATGGTTTCCAAGAACTCAAGAGCCGGACCGGTAACCTTTGCCTCTGCATGGACGTTGAAATCACCCAAGACAATCAGTCTCAGGGATCCCAACAGCACTGCGGAGACGAAGTCGGTTAGCTCTGGTAGGGAGGTGGCTGAATTGCAGGGTGCACGGTATGCCAACAAGATCCCAATACCATCCCTGGCCCCAGTCGACACATGGAGGGCCTCTAGGCCCGGCATCACCACAGCAGAGAGCCTAACAACCTCAAGGGTGTCCTTATACACAATGGCAACTCCCCCGCCCGACCCTCCAGTCTACCCTGGTGCTGAACAGCATAACCGGGTATATCAGGACTGATAAAAAGAAATCTTCATTAAGTATGTAGTTAAACTATGGATTTTGCTTCCTTAAGATGAGATGAAGGTGCCACAAAGAGATTACTGTAAAAGGAAGTCACACACAAGCAGGAAGGGCTGTCAGTGACTACTAGTCATTATGGCTATGTGCTACTTCAGAGTCAGTGACAGTGTACCTTTGAATATCAGTAGCTGGGAATACAAGAGGACATGTCTGTGGTACCAACCAGCTTCCCTTAGGTGTCTGACTGGTCACTGTCAGAATGAAATGCTGGTCTAGACAGACTTTTGTTCTGATCCATATGATCTCTTAAGATTTTGATGGCAGAGCAAGATAGCTGCTTTGCAAAAGTACATGTATACATCTTGGTTTTGCTCATTTGATTAATGAGGCTATTTGGATCAACATTGGGGTACGCTGGTGTCAAAGAAATGTGGGTTTATATATTTTTAAAAAATAGATAATCCTCTTCCAATTGTTATAGTATTTGTTTTGTCAGTTCATGGATGTCAGAATGATGATAACAATTTGAGATATACTAGAGTGGTACGTCCTTTAGGAGAGGAATACTGTCTATCAGATAACCAATATGGCTGTCAAAAGACATTTTTGTCATTACTTAAACAATAGCATGATTTTATTCTTGTATGTGTAGTTTGACACTTGGCCTTGGTGATAAATGTGAAAGTGAAGAAAAGGAAGATGAATTTTGACAGCTTTTGACAAACAGGAGTGATTTCACTATAAATTATTCATTTCCTACTTCTACCTCATCACTCATAAAAGATGGTGACCAGCAGTTCTTTATGGTGTTGTATGTTTTTTTTTTTTTGAGTCTTCAGATGAAATCACGCAAACATATTTTAATGCTGCTCTATAAATGCTCTGACTGCATTTTGTTGAACCCTATCACTACATCACTGAATTTTTAAAAAGTCAGGTTTCAGAAATTGGCTATGGAGAGTGTATCTGGCCCCTATGATGTCTCTCAAGACCTCCCAACCGTGTTCTACATTAATTGTTTCAGTTAATGCAACAGAAAAACAAATGAGTGGCAATGTGATTTTTTTAAATTTAAAAGCCAGTCAGGCCTTTGCACTTCTGTCCATTTGCCCTTTAGTTGTGAACTCAGGATAAAGCTAGATTTCTACTGTGTTGTGTCTGAAGAGGTGGATGGGCCACAAAAGCTAATACTGTACTGAAACAAATCTGTTAGTCCTCAAGGTGCCACAACATCTGGCTTCCCCCTTGCTTTTTTCTCCCTTTAATTTGGTCAACATACTGAAACAGCCTAACATGACTACCACTACCATTTTGTATGATGCTGAGAGCTACATTTTAAAATGTTATATGTGTTTTCATCCTTACTTAAGAAAATTAACACAAATGGATTTTATATAATTTTTAGTTAAAATTAAAGTTTTGCTGTAGAAAAGTTCCTGGTTTTTTAAAAATCCCCTTTGTACATGCAAATTAAAATGTTGCATATATATTATTGCATAATATTGCACCTGCTTTGAATTCAGTCAAGGAAGTGAAGGATATAAATTTGAGTAATAAAAATTAAATAAATTTATTATCCATCCAACTTGGACAGAAATAATCCTGTAATCTGGATCACGGCTTCCTTGTCGATCTAGCTCACAAAATAATTTTACGAGCAAGATGCTAACCTTGCTAAAATTAAGTCAGTCTGTATCTTCTTCCAATTTCGTAGAAAACATTGACTTTCCTCTGTGTGATGGGGGATGTACAATTCAGTAGCCCCTTGACCAGTTACTACTATTCTACATTTTAAGACTGAGGAATATTGAAATATAGCAGAACTCTCTAAGAAGTGGAAAAATCCTGATTCTCATTTTAGGCTCTTCTCCTAAACTTCTTTTACTGTATGCTATTTGAGTTGAATGTATGAATACTTCTATACATTTTTGGCGATGTAGAACATTCAAACAACACAACTGGGTTTTCCCATGCATGCCTTGATGCATAAAATAGCTACAATGGAAATTACTTTCTGTATAAGTGGTCCCCAACCTTAATTCCCTAGAACTTATTGAACGACAACTCCCAGAAATCCTGGCTAGTACAGCTAATGGTGAAGGCTTTTGGGAGTTTTAGTCCAAGAACAAATGAGGATCCAATGTTGGGAACCACTTATCTATATGGAGTTTTCATACATAGAACATTTATGTCAGGAGGCCTCAGATTACTTCAGGAGACCTGAATCTATACATGAATGCAAAATTATATCCATAATGGATTGTCAAATATACATAGTTTTTGGGGTTTGAGATATGAGTGTACAGATAAATTATAGGCTCCATATTTTAATAAAAATACATTATATATCATTTTTATTACGTGAGCATAGTCCCAATGGCCTGTTTTCACTAATGTAGCGAAGTTCATTGAAGGTCACTTCTAAATTTGGGTGAATACCTCTACAGAATCCCCCAGAGATCAAAGTGTTCTATTTATCTCATTGCATTGTTTTTGAAAACAATCTGGCTGGGTATATTATCCACTTCTGAAACTGTGTCCAGTGTTAAATATACCATGGATTCTAGCCAAGGAGTGGCTGAAATCAGAGAAGATTAATTGCACATGTGGGTGTAGAAAATTGCTAGAACATTCCCCTCCCTAGCAGTAAAATCCTGAACTTTGTAAAACAGCACAGTCTGGTTGAGACAGCCCTATAGGAGTGGGAAACAGTGTGAATATACTTTAGTTAAACGTTGTGTGAGTAATCTTTATTTTTATGGAAGAAACCTATTAGTTAAAGCATGAAAAAATGATGATTATTTTTTTAACAAAATAAAGCTAATTACAAAACCTCACTCCTAGCAGCTCACTGCTATTTTTTAAGCCCTATTTCTTTTTACTTTTTAGTTCCTTCTGGGGCTGAATCTATGTAAAACTATTTTTTAAAAAGGCTTTAAAGCTAAAGAAGAAAATTCTCTAAAAATGCCCCAAAGAAAGCAAATTTAGCTTCAAAAATATAATAATAAAAAAGTAACAAACTACTACTCATGGTCTGGGAAAATATATGATGAATCTCTCCGTTATTCTCTGAATGGGACATTAATATACTTGCATTTTTCCACACACACACACCCTGTGACATGCTACTGTTAACTGCTGCTCCTTGTGATGTGGTGGTTCCCCCCCCCCAACTCTAGATCCTATGTAACTGTTTGAAAAATTCTAGTATTTCTGATACAAAGAAAAATAAGGACTTGCAGAAAGTTTTCTCACTCACACAGGGGGGCAGTCCTCCATGTTGAGAATGGAAACTTGATGAGAATGGAAACTGCCTTACAAGATTTCGACAAATATATTTCATTTCCACATTTGTCTCTTTGAAAGCTGAGGACTTCTGATAATAGGTTTAGGGTGTCTCCTTAGGTCTCTCCCTTTGCTGTTAATAGGCAGTGAGCATCCCATCCATTAATTTGCTCTCCTGAAATTTGAATGCATTCTAATATTGATTACACATATAGTTAATAAGAATAGAGGAGACAAACTGGGAGAAAATGCAGCATGAAGGGGTGTGTAGTGATATTTATCATACCTAATTGGCTGAAAGTACAAAATATAATGCTCACATTTTTTTTCTGCTGCTTATCTGTAGGCAAACATGTTGAAGATAGAACCTGACTCAATTCCTACGTAGTTTTAATTAATTTGTCACATAATTGTTAAAAGACTGTAAGTTGCATTATCTAGCCTAACTTCGCAAAAAGAAGATGGTTAATTAGATTGTTGACTTGCTTTTTAAAATTGCAATTTTAAAGCCTTGCCAGCAGTTCAGGGCTCATTAGGATGCAAAATTAAAGGATCTTAGGCTGTAGCAAAAAAGATAAGTGTCTATTCCAGAGGTGGGCAACGTGTAATGTGTGGCACTCCAGATGTTATTGTAAGCTGCCTTGAGTCTGTTTATGGGAGAAAGAGAGGATAGAAATGAAATCAATAAAATAATACAATAATGGCTTTGTTTAATATTATTAGTGGTTGCTGAGATGTTGAGATTATTATAGAGAAATTATTTGTAGAAGCCTTGTGGCCTTTGGTTTAAACCGTTGAGGGTAATATAAACACACACACACTTTTTTGAACCAATTAAAGATTTCAGTCCAGTTGTTTTTGAAATCAAATGAGAATATTTTAGCATTTCCTCCAGAGTAGATAGACTAGAAGAAATCATTACTGTTGAAGATGTTGTGATTGTTATCACTTGAAGACAAAGAGGTTGGTTCAGCAGAGAAAATTTGTTGTGATTTCATAGGACTAGATGGATTCGTCATTTGATATGGATAGGCTGCACTTTTCATTCAAGACCTCACATTGTTCATTACTAGATGGGATATTTTAATATTTTTTCCCAGTCAGCACAGCATGTTATGTTTGTTATGAAGCTATAAATGGACAGTATTCACAATGGAACAATGATTCCCCAGTGATTTCTGTTGGGATCAGTACCATTTCCTGCCCTTTTCTCTTAACCACCTTCTTTACCACCTTCTGTCCGTGGATAAGGGTGTGGGTCAAGTCTCCCAGAAACAGAATAAATAATTAAAGATACTAACTGGCCTGTGCCATTTAAGTTCAGCATATTAGGTAATATGGATGTTAAATGTTGATTGACAGTTGGAAGGCCAATCATTTCTAAATTAGTGTTTGAACTAAGGCTCTCCAAATCAAGTGTTGTTGTGTTTCTGTGATGGTGGTGCTGACCAGCATCTTTTCCTCCTTTCTTTTTCTCTGCAGAGTCTCTCTCTCTGCAGGGATAACAGCCTTGTAGAGTACACTACCGAACTATCAGGCACAATGGCATCTGTCCATTCATTGCATTTGTCAGTTCAGTGCAGGATCTTTCAGGCATGAATATGCCTGTTATTAACCATTGTGCTATAGAAAAGCTGCTTATTTCCACATATTTCCATGTGATGACCTGTGATTCTCTGAAGGTTTCCACAGTACCAACACCCAGTTCTGTTTAAAACAAAGGCTAGCCAGAGGGTTAAAATGTGCTGAATGTTCTGTCTGGGACAGTCTTGGATGGAATAGGGTGAACATTGACACATCTATAGGTCTGTGCTCGAGTGGCTGTTGGCTTATTTTGTTATGTAGCCATCCTGTATGTTGAAAGGCTTTTCTGCTGGCAAAGGTGTCTTTTGTTTCCAAGACTGTGCCACACAGTGCCCACATTTCATCCAGAGATTTAGAGACTTCCTTTTACTCTTTTATGATTTTATTCTTGGTGATTCTATTGTGGCTCATCCCAGGGCAGCGGAGGAGTGAACACTTGCCTCCTTCCTTGAAAAGTTGGTTATTATGTTTGTTCCTCCGCTTCTGAAGTCTTTCTGCTTCTGAAAATATTCTCTGAGAGGGTTCATGTTCCTTCTGGACAGTGACCTCTGTTCTGTGTTATTATCAACTATTATTACTTGCAGTTGTCTGGACAATCCAGAAATAAAGAACTCCAGTCTACTGCAAAAAGGTTAAACACTGTACACTAAGTTATTGCAGATAGACTGTTTTGCATGTCTTCAGCTACAAAAAAAACTTGTGGACATGGGTTGAATGATCCAGCAGTTCTAACCTCAGAACAATGCTAGTGCTTTGGTAACTTAATACATATAGCAGAACACACATACACAAAAACAACATTTGAGTGTATCTCGTAAAAGCTGTTACATGCTTCTGTAAGAGTGCTATGGTTCTTAGAAAATTAAGTACCGTGGGTTGACTCAAGGCTTAGTCATTTTTACAGGAGACCCATTACATGTAAGGGAACTTATATATGACTAAGTCTGGACCCAGCCATGAATGCAGTTGGCACAGCTCTGTTTACAGTTGTCTTAACATTTGGTGAGCCTCCAATTTAATGTGAAAGAATCCAGGATCTGTGGTTGCGGAATTGGATTATGCCCACTATCAGAGCTATTGCAGGAGTATCTTCAAGATAGGGGTGCTGAAGAATCCCGTGTTGAATTCCATTTGGAAGCAGACTGCTATGATTCCTGTTTCCCACATTAATGTGTGGATCAAAATACAGTTATTGTTCTTGCACTTGTTTGAATATTTAATGCATCTTTGGGCTTAGTAATGTCCCGAAATGTGTTGTTTAGAATTACAAGTATGTACAGTGGAACCTCTACTTAAGAACGTCCCTACTTAAGAACGATCCAACTTAAGAACAGCTCCGTTCGCTAAATTTTGCTTCTACTTGAGAACGGAGCTCCAAGATAAGAACGGGAAAAAAAAACTTTCCTGCCCTTTTTTTTAACCTTAGGTCATCTTAGGTTTTAAAAAAAAATTCTCCCCCTAGTGGTAGAGTACGGATTAACCGGCTTTGCATTAGTTCCTATGGGAACTAATGCTTCAACGTACGAATGCGCCTCTACATAAGAACAAAAAACAGCCGGAACGGATTAATCGGTTTTCAATGCATTCCTATGGGAAATTTTGCTTCAACTTAAGAACACCATTCCAATACGGATTAAGTTCGTAAGTAGAGGTTCCACTGTAACAGAATTTGTACAGCAAAACATGTATGTATTTTTCCCCAGATTTTGACACACACACAGACACACACACATGGACAAAAATGGTGAAAGACAGAGAGAGAGATTAAATGTGACACATGAATGAAATTAAATGAGTCTCAAGAATGGAAATAACAGAGAACAAATACAGTGATTTGGTTATGCCTTCCATAAGAAAATCAAACTAAGTAACCTAGATATTGCACTTTGCAGAAGAAATAACTGGCAAAGGGTTGCAAAATTATTACTGTTTTTAAAAATTGCCTTAATACTGTGATTTTCAGTCGAGAATCAAGTTAGTTGATTGGTTCGTGGACCATAATGATTGACTCTAGCAAAACTGGAGATTTGAATCTTTAGGACTTCTAACTCAAGCCCAACTTAATGAAATTAATAGCAGCTTGCTTGCTGCAGTCGTAGTACAAAATGAGTCTGTGGTTTTTACCTTCTTGATAGTTGACTTCCCAGGAACTGAGTGGCACTGAGACAAATACAGATAGTGCTTGGTTTAGCCCAACTCCAATCCAGGCAATATTCCCAGCCACAGGAGTAAATATTTAATTTTTTGTTTAGAAAACCCCAAGTCAGTTTTGATAAGTTCTCTGGTTTTTCTCTGGCCTAATTTTTTTCTGAAGCCAAGCTAGATGAAGAGCATCTGCAAACTTGTATGTTCCTGTTCAGATTTTAATAAATGGGTTGTCCACCTGTGAATCTGTGCTCTGTTTTTCTCACGGACGAACACAGCCAACTTAGCTTTTCTGATTTAGCGTATGTGCCATATGTTTATTTAATTGATTTTATTAGACATATTTCTGTAATACTTGTCATCTACAGAAGTACTAAAGTGGCTTGCAACAACATCATAAAACAGTAAGATGATTCAGTAGCAATTCAAGAATATAACATACATACACAAAAGTCCAACCAGCTCTTGGGTAGGGGAAAGCCATAGTTTAAAAAAAAAAACACATTTTGGGTAAACACTTAAAATGCACCAGTGCCGATATACCACAGAGGGAAACTCATTAAGTGCCACTGCAGAGCATTGCCTCCTCCTTACTGACAAATGAAAATCTGTAGACAACAGTATGGACTATAGGGCTTCCCCTGAAGATGGTAATAACATAAACACGGGATACAGAGAGAGATGTTTGTTGAGATAATTAGATCTAGTGGTGATCCTTTTGCCCAGGTGTAATCTGTATGCAGTATAACGCTTTAGTCATTAACTTAGCCTCTACATTTTGTTTTAGGTACAGCTTCCAAACTATCCTGCATAATTAAATTGTAAACCACCCAGAGAGTGCTTTAAGTGCTATGGGGCAATATATAAGCAGCACACTTTGCTTTGATTTTAACTGAAATAATAATTAAATAATAAATTATTAATAAATAATAATTAAAAGATTTTTAACTGGAAAGGCCCTCTCATGACCTCTAGTGGTCAAAAATATTTTGAAAAATTAATGTTGGGCTATTGAGGGGGCACAAGTTCTGGGGGCCCCTGAAAACATGGCAAAATTGTTCTCCATGCTGCCTAGAGAACAGATGGGGACTTTCTGAGCAATTTTTTTAAAAATTAAGAATGTTTTTAGGAGGAGTATTGGTGAGAAACAAAGGTTCTCATGTGTCCTGCAGGTTTAGTGTAGCCCACTCTGCATTAAAATAATGTAGTCTTGATGTTATCACTATGTTGACCATGGTCACAAGGTTGTACCTGTACAGGAACAAGTGTCATTAACATACCAGTGCAGGTTTGGTACTAGGTACTCTTAGTCATGGAGTTTGATCTTAGCAGCAGTGCTAGAGCTATGAGCTACAAAGAAATGGTAATTCCCCTGATTTTTGGACCTGGGGCCATTTGCCTTCTGTCTTATCAAGTTTCCACTTGCTAACTCTCATCTAGCTCAGTGCTGCATTTAAGCAGCAGTTCGAGTCATACAAGGCTTCTTGGTACAGATAAATAAACAGAGTTGAGTGTCATCTGCTTACTAATAACACTTTGCTCCAAATCTGTATCTGGTGGCTTCATGTAGGTATTAAATAGCATTAAAGCATGGAGACACTCCAAACCAAGACTGTGAGGAGCTGAGGTATATTTGTTTGATGTCATTCTCCTAATGTCACTTGTCCTGAAGATAATTGTAGAACCAAGGTAGAAGAGTATCTCTAGCTACCTATCCACCAAATCAATCAAGGATTGATTGATGGTCAGTGGTGTTTTGAAAGATCAAGTAAGAATAATTGGCCCATTTGGTTTGTCTTTCTCATGATAAATGAGATCCATAAAGTTGGTAAATATTGATTCAGCTCCAATACTAGACTGAAATGGGCCTAGATAAGAGGTAATCAACTTCCTAGAACTGAGGCCACAGAAGCTACACCCTATCTCCACTTCCATATTTACTTCAGTAATGATAAATTTGCCCCTTGTTTTATTTCAAACTAACCATAGTCCCTTATTGGCCAAAATCCTGTTGCTTAGCATAGTAAGTCACAACTACAGTAGGCTCCTTGAATCAGCTGAACCTACAGAGGAGATGACTCACCAATTCCCCAGTGATTCAGTGGGCCTGCTGTAGCTTTGACCTACTTCACAAAGCAACAGGATTTCAGTCATTATGTCTGAATATGGGAGCTCTGTTCATAGGTAATGGAGAACTATGGCTTGTTGAAAAAATCAGTGTGTTCTAAATACTCACTGGCTTTCAGGGATTGTGGTGCTGCTGATAAGAATAACAAAGTCTTGTGTATTATGGTGTCATCTTTCCTGGGCTATAGCTGACTTTGTCAGAAATGTGCCTGATCCCATGGGCTTGGAATTTATTTGAATTTATATTTTTAATGAAATATTTAAATATTGCAGTAATGAAACATGCTAAAATTGCTACATAAGGCAAACCTCAGGGTTTCCTATAAATCGTGTAATTGTTCTTTGTAATTCTTTAGCGTTCAGTTGACGTAGAAATGTAACCCGTTCTTCTTTTTTTAACAGATCTTTGTGTACATTGGTATGCAAGTGGACGTATTCGTCAGAGACAGGCTGGGATGATAGCTTTTGGAAACTGGTTGGATTAGGAGATCTTGTGGTGAATAAATACAAAAAAATAGGTAAAATTTATTTTAAATGCACAAAGATGGGTTTCATAAAACTGGAAATCTGGTTCAGATGAATTGGGACGCATGTCTTTTTCTTATATGAATGTAACATGTGGCAAGCCTTGGGTTTCTCCAAGTTTCTTTCTGGCTCCCCCCCCCCCCCTTCGCCATGAGAATATATTAAATGTATTTTCTTCTGCTTTTGAGTTTACTACAGTTTCTCATTACATTGAAACTGGGAAAAGCTGTGTCTTGTTCCTGGGAGTAAAAAATAATGGGTTGTACTTTAGCTTGTTCAAAAATTAAAGCTTTTGATGACCTTACATGTCTAGGAAGAGAAGCGTATGAGCTCAAGAATTCACAGCGATGTATTCTTTCGTCTTTCTTTAGGTGGGTATTGAAGAAGACTTCAGTCCATTTCACATTCAAATATAATAAACACTAATAACAAATATAAGAGCAAACATTCAACTCAGAAAAGGTTAAAATTACAAAATACTGAAATTGTGTGTACAATTTAGTTAGTCAGTTAATTATAGTAAAATAAGCTTCTATTATTCCAATAAACCCCCTCTAGAGATAAAAACATGACATGGCACATTTAAACAGGCAATTTTTCTTCTTCTTTTTGCCTGACAGTGGCTGCTTTAATTGTAAAGAGGGCAGTCCTCTGTGTCACAAACTGGACTCTTGTACGAATATGTTTTGTGTGTTCTCGACCTCCCACTCTGTCATGCTGTGAAGGAAAGGGACTAAATAGTGTTCTCTGATACTGGAATATCACTGGCAATACAGTAAATAGCGGGCAAGATCTTCTACTTTGGCTGCCCCTCATGTGCAAAGTACACCTTGTACTGGGATGCACTGAAATCTTCATTGTTGCATCCTTGTATCCATTTGTTCAAAACAAGACGAGTAAAGACCATACCCCCCCCCCCAAAAAAATTCATTGAGAGTGACAAGTATTTTTCCTCCTGGAATTGCGTTTTAGCCCTTGCTGACAATCTCATAGATCTTATGGATAACAGGTCAGTGATACCCAATTGAGCTCTGATTAGTTTGTTTGTTTGTTTGTTTAAAATATTTTTACCCTGCCTTTCTCCTTGAAAGGACCTAGTATCTGATACTCTGTCTGATACTCTTTGCTTGGAAAGCATTTCTCATACTGAAATTGAACACACAGCCTCGACACTGAAACCATAATATGAAAGCAGTTTTGAAAAATTAAAGAACCAGGATTTTTCTGAAGCTATAATCATGTGTTCATTTAAACATATCTTGGGAAGCCTGGCATCACTCATCTGAACTAGCTTCTTACAATAATTAAATATCCTAAGAAGGCAAAGATCTGACGCAGAAGCCATTCCAAACTCAGCTCTGATCTCTTGGACTAGGGAGGTTCTTGCTCCTCTCATGATCAAGGGTAAAAAATGATTCTGTGTCCTTTTCATCATTGTTGTTCAATTCCCAGATTTCTGTACCAAAGATTAAGGTAGGCAACATCTTTGCTTTATGTACCTTTTAACTATTTGAAGTGAAGCAGGATATGTATAATTCAATAGCTTATTCAGTGTTTGAACACAGGCAAATGCTTTCATTCGCCTCCCCCGCTTATCTGAGGAGATCATGATACAGTAGATGGAAAAATTATGCCCAAGTACAAACCCTGTTTCTTTCAAGTCTGAAAACCACTTACAATGTTTCCCTTTTTTTCTAAAGAATACCATTTTTTATTTATTACTGTTAATTGCCAGGTCATTTTGCTGATGATAAGCACTAAACTTTCTCAGCTGTCTATGCAGATTCACCTGTGTTGTAGAAAATAGGATTATATCATCTACATATAAAAGTATGTCTAAGATTTTAGGCACGTGGAAATAAAGGCTATTCTGAGACTCCATCATTAATGTAAAAATTAAAGAAGAATGGTGCCACAATACAGCCCTGTCAAACTCCTTTAATTGAAGGGATCGTATTTGTTAAAGCATGGTTTGCACCTTTTCTAACTCTTCTTTCATGTGAAATTATGTTTTCCCATTATGGATGAACTAGGCCAATCTTTCAAAATTTAGTAGTCTCATGAGAAGGAGAAAAACGGTGTGTTTAGTATTAAAAAAATTGCTTCCACAAAGTACTTCTGTTTTAATACTTTAGTTCAGAGAGAGGGAATGTGTGGCCTTCCAGATGGGAAATGTGTAGCCCTTGCGCTGTTATCTATGCAGGGAAGGCCACGGTGGAGCAAAGACAGCTTAGTGGCTGAATGGCCAGATAGTAAACCTTGACCCAGTGCTTAGTCCAGGAAGCAAATGACATCGGGAAGGAACTTTGTTCTAAGACTTTGTGCCCTCTCCCCTGTTAAAATTGTTTCCTACCACTGGCCTAAACATTAGCAATACTTTTGGAAACAAGAGAAAGGAGACTGCATTCAAGGTTTGCTCGTGATTATTTAACCCACCAATAAAATATTAAGTCGGTGTTATATATGCACCATCTCAAAATTGTGGATCCTGGGAGACTTCCTGAAGGAAATGGAATTTGAGAAGAATGTCCCTCCTTGTAGCTCCTTCTACTTGAGGGTAGTATGAATGTCTTGATGGCTAGCAAATCTGGTTTGTTAAGGAGAACCTGCCAACATTCCCCCAGGGAAACTAACGCTTCTTGCATTTGAAAACTACTCATGTTGGATTTAGGAGGAAGAGGTAAGATACATCCAAAAATGACTCATTCCCTATGTTCAAGAAAGCTGCATTTTCAAAATAATTCTTGGATAGCATTGCTTGCTCGTTTGGCTTCTGAACCTTTCCCCCATTTTTCTCTCTGTTCCTTCTTCTCCACATTCTCTCAGCTATATATGCTGTAGTTCAGATGCGTTTAACTTGTTTGAGCTAATGGAATGTCTTTGTTGTCTATGCACTTTTGGACTGTGGAAACAAAATATTTAGCAAAAAAGAATATGTAACTGCTCATTTTGATTTTGATTTTTACACTCCTGCTGCTGTTCATAAATAATAGGTAATAATACACATCTTAGCTTGAAATTATGTGCTTAATCTATCTTGAGGCCTGAACCACACTTATTCACTAGCTTGTTACACTGTCTTCATGTTGCGTTGAACTTTCTTAAAGCCTTAGTTGGATTTAGAATGTTAGTTTTGTTAATTGCACAGTGCTTATTGCAGATTTCCATTAAAAGAGTATAGTGTTAATCTACCAGAAATTTTCCAAGGCAGTTTTATTCAACTTTTCTTGTTTACTTAATGGACTTGTAATACCTGTCCTAAGCAGACATGTCATTAATGAGGTCATTAGCACACATAGTTAAAAAGATCAATCTGTTTTTCAGTTTATCACCTCGATTTTATACCTAACATATTGAACAAGTTTCTGTTACAGTATAATACAGCAAATATGAATGGGAATAATTTGATCATTGTTATGAAATCTGTAAAATTCTCCAGTATTTCAGCAGAGGTGCAGTAGGTATGTCTGGACACATTGTATGACTGTGAGTAAAAGCCCCTTTTTGTATAGTTAATTTTTACTATATATCTAATACTAACCAGTGGATTCCAACTTCAAGAAATGAGATTTTCAATAAGCAGGAAGAACTTGCTGACTGTAAGAGCTGTTCAACTGGCAGATTGCCTTGGCAGCTGATAGGCTCTCTTTTTGTTGAAAACTTTTAAGCCAGCTATCTGTCAGGGATATTTTGGCTCCAGGTATCCTGCATTCTCGAGGGTTTTGGCTTAGATGGAGGTTCCTTCCAGTTCTACAGTCTTTTGATTCTGCACTATGAAACAACACTTTCAACAGTCTAATCATACCCTACTTCTGCATATGATAGAGATTATTTTGCACTACAGCAATTGTTACAATGATCTGTGTGATATAAGCAAAGTAAAGAGGGATGGTTCAGTCCCCATTGGTCCTAAAGGACTGGTAGTGTTAGAATCTGTTAGGTTGGCCATAGGATGGGATTACGAATGTCCACCAGTAACCTACTCCCTTTGTGCCATAAATAATGTGCACTTGATGTTTCCCACCTCAGCCAGAAGGCAGCACTGATAGTTGTACCTCTTTCAGCACAGGTAGTGTGTCTGCTCCCTTCTTGAGTGAGATAGCAGGAATTCCCAGATGACCACTTGGGAACTCTGAACCTCTTCCTATGGTTGTTGCCATTTTCTAGCAGAAGATGCCCTTTAAAACTTTGCTGTTAGTTTTGCTTACACACGCTCCTGGTAGGTATTAATAGATCTACGTTTTAGTAGTGCCCCTGGTGCTAAACCAGTATGAGCAGTAAATAAATGTTTTCACATAAATCTGAATGCTGTAATGGCTGAAAGACCCAATGGAAGAGGTTATTTTTAACATAAATTATTTATAAAGTGCAAGCTCAGGATTGAATACACTATTTATATAGCGCATTTCAAGCACAAGGGAGAGCAGCTTTCCATGTATACAACCAAATGTACATGTGGCATATGAGAACAAATTCTGTAATGAATATGAACGTTCAGTTTAATGAAACGAGGATGAGAAGTGTGATTAGTAATGAAATACTGCACAGAGATGTGGAAATGACTGTTTTATAATATGTGGATATTTTCTGCTACTGTTTAAGTTGTAAAAATAAAAATAGCTGCCACAGATCAGTAGGTTGCTATTTCCTTTGTCCAGATTTTCATTCTTTAATTTTGTAAATACAACTTTCACTTCTCTTACAACATAAACATGTTTAGCAGAGTTCAGAAGATGTTTTTCCTCCTTCCATTCTGATTCCAAAGATTTCTGCTGGTTTCTCTGTCTTGCAGTTCTATCACAATATACACTAAATAGCATGATTGTGGCATAATGCACTGTGATATTCCTGTAGAAAAGCATTTCGTGTTTCCAGACGCATTTGTTGGTGTAATGAGCCTGAAGATGAGATTGTTCTGATGCAAGTGTGGACTCAAATGGCAGTTCTCCAGTTGTGCAGTGTATTTTGTAGTTAGCTACAGAAGCAGAGCTTCTAGCATTGTTACCAGTGCTTGAGATTTCTGGCCCTCCACCCTCAGTGTAGACCTCCATTATACTGTTCCCATTGTTCACCTTTCAGAGGGTTTTTTCAGGGGCACACAGGGCCATGAAAGAGTAAGTAAGACAAGAATGGGGCAGTGCCAACCCCTGGGTGTAGATTCAGCTTTAAATACTGGCCACATGAAAAGCACTTACCTGTATAGGGTTCCATAGCATTTAGTTTCTTAATCTGTATACCATCTTTGCTCTGCCCTGTCTTGCTTGAAGGAAGGTTGGGCCACTGTGAAAACACTGTGCACATAAAGATCAGTGCCCAAGAAAAACAGGTAACTAAAGATTTACTAACTCTCAAATTTAGATTCACTTTTAGTTGGTATGAGAGTTTTTTAGTGATGCATTGCCTCTTACAGCACACACAATTACTGAAATCTTTTTGCTTAGCGTAGTAAGACACACAAGAGTAGGCTCATTGAATCAATGGGGATTTGGTGAGTCAACTACTCCACAAATCCCGTTGATTCAAGGGAGTTTGCTCTATGTTGTGACTTATTAGGATAAGCAACAGGAGTTCAGCCAATCTCTTCTCACCTTTTGTCTCAGCAATGTGTGGGATTTCAACTTTAAAAACCTCACATTCAAACCTGATTCTTTTAAATGTTTCTCAGGGCAGGTTAGCCTTTCAGGTTTGCAAAAATCTATCTTTGCTTATCTTTTGTGTCCTGAATTTACTAGTGACATAGTTAAAGTTATAGATTTGAGCTCAGAATTGCTGTGATCTTTTTAATCCCTTTGGTATGGCAGAACAATAGAAAAAGGAGTTCACATATTAGACGATCATATAGCAAACACAAACATATATATTTTCTAGGGCAAATTATTTCATGTTATGAATAAATGGAGTACATAGATAGGCCTGATTGCTTCCACATGGGAAGTTATTATATTTAGCAGGAAATGGAATTGTTAAATAGATCCAACACAGCGGTTGAGGTCTCACTTGATAAAAGTACTTTCCAATATTAGTAAAACCTTTTCTGTTTGCAGAGCCTGCCCATTTTATTTGTCATTGGTGGCAACTACAGAATTAGTAATTAACAACCCCTAATAGTCCATTGGAAAACCTTTCCTAACTTCCAAAATGTCTATTGTTATAATAGAGGAAAGACTTTAATAGCTGGTTTTCATACGTTATTTTTCCATCTTGTAAATATATGTTTACTAAATAGTTAAATTTGATGTTATAGTTAGACATCTTAGTGAGGGTACAGATGACGAAATATTTTTTTTAAAAATGCTAGCACTTAATACAATTTTTAAAAATTTCAACAATTCAACAAAACAAAGATTTCCCCACAGTATTAGTTAATCATGGGTCAGTCTCCAATATCCCATTTTCGGGTAAAGCTCTGGAGTGGGTGGTGGTTCCTCAGTTCAGGAGTACCTAAATGAGATAGATGATCTGTTTCAGACACCTTGATGGATAATCTACACTGGGAACTAGAGAGTGAGTGTGTTCCTGTTGCTTCTGTTGGACCTAACAGTGATTTTGAATTCCATCAGCCATGATAGCCTTTGTTGCAGAGTTTTGAATTTCTGGTAAAATTCTCTTTTTGCTTTACAATAGAAGTACAAAGATCTACAGAGGAGAATAGCTACAAGTTCTTCTTCAGAGTGCACTCGTTTCTCGTTAATTGGCATTTAACGTCTCAAAACTCACTCTAAGACATTTGTAGGAGAAAGAATGAAAAAAAATCTTTACTTATACCTGCTTAAAATTACAGACTTATATATACTGTTTTATTTACTGCACACATACTAGCAACTAACCAGATCAACAGCGACAAACAGTTGCCACCAGCTGATGAAAGAGAGGGATACAAAACTCAGTAGAGAGGCAGGGCTCTCTCTGAATTTCAAAAAACTGGAAGTAATAAATGGTTAGTGGTGGATAGATCGACAATCACATTAAGAAAGAGAACTACTTTTTTTTGTATTTTCACCCCTTTCTCTGAAATGCAGCCAATTATGGTTCCACACAAAATAGTACCGATTCCGTATGAAAGGTTAAAAGCAGCCGTTGATGTGTCATAGCTGAATCAGCCGGATCCCTTTCCTGGGCTTTTCTTTTGTTGTTTCAAAAGGCTACTGCGTTCTAAAATGTCTCATTCTATTAAATATTAGTATGACTTTAGACCCTACGATTCAGTTATTCAGGTTGACTAAAGATGTATTGTTGTCCGCCTCATGTGTTACGTCTGGTAAATACCCAGTTACCATGGCAACTGCCGGGAAAAGGTGGGCAGGTCATTGGTACGGCATAAATTTCTTTAAACAAAACACGAGCATAGCAAATTCCAGAGCTAGTCTTTTAGGAAAGGATAAAGGGGAAGGAAAAGTTTCAGACAGCTTTTTCCTTTGGTAAACTTGCTTCCCACTTCACATGGGCAAAAAATACTTCTAAAAATGGGACGTCTGCTGTGAAAAAGAGTTGCCAGGAATGGCAACAGTAATAAAGGCGTAGTTTTTCTCAAACATCTGTTTGAATGTGAAACAGAAAGATCTTTACCTGTGGAATATTGTATGTCTAAGATTTGATTTTTTTAAAATACCCATATTGTAGAATCGCGGTTAAATAATAGTCCAAAGAAACATTTGTGTTTACTTTTATAATGAACCTATTCTTTGTTATCCTAAAGACAGTACACGTCTACATTGTACATCTTGCTTTTGATAGCTTTGCTTCTCACCTCCTGTAATCTAACCCTATTAAAAAGGGGTGCCCTATGATGCCGTGAGGGAGCAGGCCGGGTGGGTGGGACTCGTCGGCTTTGGGAGGCAGCCCATCTAGGAGAGGGAGAACTCCGATTTCAAGCCCCCACTGAGGTGCCGCCATCGTCCTCCATGCCGTGAGGGAGCAGGCCGGGTAGGTGGGACTCCTCAGCTTTGGAAGGCAGCCCATCTAGGAGATGGAAAACTCTGATTTCAAACCTCCACTGCCTTGTGGCTATATCCACTGATGGAAAAGGCTTCAGGAGTCAACCTCGAGGAAAAATCCGGAGCCGGAGTCCTGGAGGCAGTTCATGTCGTTCTGTCAACTCCTGCGATGTCGCTGGAACCAGTTGTATTGGCTCTTGCCTTTCCATTGGACTAATTCAGTGACGTGGAGAGGGGGGATTTGCTGCTTGGGTAACAGCCTATCCTCCATATTATTTTACCCAGGCTTCGTGCCCTGGAGAGGACACTCCAGCTTCGCACACAGCGTCGAAACACTAGACGGTGTTCCAAGTCCTCCATACAGAGCACGTTACCATGGTCTCTCAAGACTGAAGGATGCCTATGCTATGTTGCTTCTGTTCTGTGTAGCTAGTGCATGGATAAAGAAGAAGGCCTTCGTGCAGCTGTCAGCTCACCCTTTTACTTCCATGGGCTCATCAGTACACAGGGATGGGCTTTTGAGCATACAGTGCTTGTGCCTTCTTTCTTCCGTCCTGCAGCAGTCATGATTCTTGAAAGACCCTAAGTGGGTATGGCCCATTCTGAGCTGTTTTACTGTAGTGCGATAACGTTTGGGAACTGTCACATACCATAGACCTCAGTGGGTAGTCATTTACACAAGAACAGGTGAAACTGTCTCCGAGTTCAGATGGAGGGCCTTTCGTGGAGATTATTTCACATAATGTGCCCCTGGAATTGAAAAGTGGATCTTCTCCATATGAAGCTGTGGTACCACTGAAGTGCTTTTTCTCCCATACAAGGAGGCAATAGTCACATGCCTAGACCAACCAGGACTTCCCTAAAAATCACATGGCTTTCACATATGGTTCATGGTCCTCTGCACAAGCTATTAAATGAAACAGGACATCCTTGTTTAGCTTTAATTATTATTTTTTACTCTCCCAGCCAATGAGAATGCTAAATAGTACACCATCAATAAATGGTTGAATTTATTGCATTGTTTATTTAGCCATAAAAACCTCCCAAAAATTAAAAGCAAAACAATGAAATGCAAGTAATTAAACAGCATAAAAGAGAAATAAGCATAACAGAAGGGAGGCAGGCAGATTGTGGATAGGCTACTTAGTTGGCCTGTGCTATGGTTGTAAGTTCATTGGAAAATTAAAATGTGTCCAAAGGCAAAGGGGATTAATTCTACATTGTTTGCAGTTTCTCTGCTCATATATTTGGGAATTGGTGGCTTGGAAAGGTTGGAGAAACAACCTTAGACAATGTCATCTACATACAATGTTGAGTTTTAAGGTGGTTTTAAAAGAGCATGGATGTATTCTGAAGGTCTCTTCAGTTCATACTTAACGTCCTATACAAGGACTTGAACTAGTATCTCACCCTCTTTAAGTCTCTTCTCCTCAGCCTAACCTACCTCATGGGGTCAGGAATAACTAGAGGGATACTACTCTAACTTCTTAGAGGAAGGATATGATCAAAATGTATTAACTGGTGTAGAGAATATTTTTGAAGGACTCTTGGGAAAAAAAGTGGTGATGCCACTGTTTTCACATTGCTAGTGGTGTCTTGTTGAAGCCAACCTAAGTCTGACCTTCGGCACAGAGGATTAATATAAAAGCTTTTGGGTGTGTACAAGATTAGCTTTGAAATCAACTAAACTAAAATATTAAACTTATTTTTTTTTTTAAAAAAGGGAATAGTAATAACAGTTCCCAAACAAGTACTGAAACTATTGAAACCTCACTTACAGGTTGTTGGAAACCATGAGAGTTGCTTTTACAAATGAAATATCCATGTTTATCTACATCTGGGATAAATGCATTTGCTCTGTTGATACAAACAGATAAATTGTTATGATCAACATTTTACAACGTGTTTTAATATAAAAAGTGGCATTAACTGTACTTGGTAGATAATACAGATGGTGAATTGAGTCAGGGAGAGAGAGGGCAAAGAATTGTTTTCAGGCAGATAGAAAAACTAGAATTGGTCTCCACCAGGTTGGTACATGTTTGACCCTTTCCCCTTTGTACCTACTCAGGAAATGAAGTTCTTCCTCCTGGCGCTCCAGTTGGAAATGGACTAACAGCAGAGGCTGCAAAAGAGCTTTGCCTTCGGAAGGGGATTCCTGTAGCTGCCTCTCTTATTGATGCACATGCTGGAGGAATAGGTATTACAACTGAATGGCTCTATACTCTCCCTGCATGTCTCACATATGCGGTTTTTAGTAGTTTTTACTCTGTCCTCTTCCCCCCTCCCATGTTAAATTCATACCAAGTTAGCCTAATATCATTACACCATATAAATATGTGGAGTAGATACGTGAAAGTTTGTGTATGCCCTAGAGAGAATTAGTAGTTGATAATTGGCTGAAAAACCTTGGAAATGGGTTTGGATGCCGTACAACATCATTGTTTAAATCTGAAGCATCCAAAGCCAGAATTACCATGGTGATCTCTAACTGCTTATAGGAAACAAATGAAGAGTTTGGACAGAAATACAGGGGGATAAATGGCATGTTATAATTGCCTGTTTTGTTTTGGGGTGTTCAATTCTGAAATCACTACCATCAGGGCAGAACTTTCTCTGGTTGCTTTTCTCACTGGTTGCTATGTCTTGAGGTCGGATAAACTCCCCTTTTAGTAACTGATGAACTAGGGCGGGTATACCAGCTGGTGATGGCCAATTTTCCATTTGAAAAACTAAATATTCTGGGTGTGCTTATGGCAAAAGTAGTCCGACTCTGCAGGACCACGGTGCAAAACATATATCAAAAAAGAAACTCAAAAGCAGGAACTAAGAGCAAATTCAATTTATTGGTTTTAGCACACGGGCCGGCAAAATACATAATAAAAACAACATGACAACACAATAAAAATATTTTAAAAATTGAATTAAATTTCTGCTCAGATTTTAAAATTTTAAGGTCTGAAATTCATCATAAATATCTAAGCATGAACATTAATATAGTCAGTAAATTTTACTATAAAATATTAATTCAGTGACAAAGTACCCCGACTAGCAATAATCTGACTGTCAACTTGGATGCACAATTTGTTTTTATCAGAATGGAAACAGTCCAGAATGTGTGTCAGAAAAGAAATTCACAAATGGGACCCAATTTTTCTGTTTTTCTGACTGGGAAACAAACATAAGAAATCCATTTTACAAAAGCATTCTTAGACATAGATTCCAAATATGTAGAAAAGATTAATAAGATGCTACATTCCTGGCATAACCACACAAACATTGCCTCAGCAAAGGACAGTGTTATGCAGTATTACAGGTTTATGTCAAGTTTATATGAACACAGGCTCAAGATGCAGAGAAACCACAGTGGGACAAGCTGGAGCAAATGAGGTCGCTTAATTGTAAATGCCAGAGATGAACTTAGGTTTCGAACACTAAGCCCCAAAGGATGAAAATATTTGCCCACAGTAGGCTCAAGAGATTTGATACTCTCCATAATAGACCTATTAAATATTTTAGTGTGCATTTCATTTATAATCTAGCACGATTCCAGTTTCAAACTATTTTGGTATTCATCCAGATAGGAGAGTGTATGTGTGTGCATGTACTCATACACATTTTAGAGATAGAAGATGCCATGCCAGTCATTAGAGCTACGAAAAATCTTCTCAGCTGTTTTCTTTTCCATATGTTAATCTTGACATTTGGCTAGTCCTTATATAACCCTTTGATATTATATAGCGAGCAATGCTAGAAGCAGATTGCAGCTAATTCTTTCTGTAACTTTGAAGCATTTTTACTTAGATATAAAGGCAGCTCTGACTCATTAGCACGAATGCCCCAATTTTCACACAGTTAGTTCTTCAGCTGGCCATAAAAGTGTGAGACTGAAAGCCAATTCTGTTTTTCTGGCATGGATAGATGGCAGGAAAAGCTGCTGGATGTGTGTGTGGTTACTTGGTGTGATGAAACACTGAAGCGCAAGTGGTAGCCTTTTCAATGAAGTACTTTCAGATCCGCCAGTCAATTGGTTTCAAGTGAACTGGAAGTAGTATAAAGGGGTGTCTTGTACCAAGTGAGTGTTGATTGAATACCGTGGTCTTCCTGACCTCTGACCTTAGTTCTTTTTTAGTCTTCACTCCTGGTTTGTTCTGTAATCTTCACTTCAATGCTAATTCCTGGCTTGCTCAGGGATCTTACCTACATCCATAGCATCTCATTAAGTTCAGGTATTCCATTTTCATGGCATTGGAACAATGGTAAAGACAAATAAATGGGCATGCATTCTTTTATTGTTGCAAATAAATGCACTCTTTAATGCACTCTTCGTTAAGTACTTCATAGACCATTTACACTTTAAAAAATGCAGTAATAATAAAAGGGCACAAATCAGAAATAAAAACTCAACAGCATAAAAACAAAAGGCTGCAGTTATATGTATACATTGATGCTGTTGCAACACCAAGCAAAGACTGTGTGTGTGGTGCTACAGGGGCACTAATGATCTGAGTCTTTCCCTGTTTCAATACTTTGACTTAATTTTAAGGACATAGAGAAGCTTGTTTGGAATAAAATTTAATAAGTGGCATTCCTACAACTCAGGAAATCTTCTCAGTGGTTGGTCTGTCTTATTTTGAAGAATAGCCTGTGAAGATGATCTCAGGGAAGGAGCAGTTCAATATGCATATAGATTGGGATGAGCAGAGTGAAAACTTCCAGATGTTGTTGGACTTAAAATCCCATCTGCCTTAACCATGTAGCCCATAATGAAAGATGATGGGAGCGCCAGTCTCTAAACAGAAAGAGAACTCTGCTTTGCCCACTCCTTCTATGGGTGATCCTTCAGATATCTGAGTCTCATTGTTTTGTAGGGTTTTAAAAGTAAGCAGTAGCAGATGGGATGGTGCTTGAAAACTGTGTGCCTCCTTTAAATGCTAGCAAAATATCAAAACAAGAATAATTCTTCCAAACCTCAAGTTCCAAATGTTCCATCTGAAATCTGATACTGAGAAATGAGTGGATCTGAAGGCCCAACATCAGATGTGATCGTGAACTAAATGTGATTCAGGTTGTTGAATCAAATACAAACGAAATCAAATAGGGTTCAGGTTGTGCGTGGATTATGGCTTACGCAAAATGCCTTAAAAGTCAAAGTAGCCCTCTGTATTACTGGGTTTTAGAAGTCATTGCTCAAAGATGCACAAGCTGAAATCGTGTTGCTAGTTGTAATAAGTCACAGCTAGGGAAAGTCCATTGAATCAGTGGGAATTTGGTGAGTCCTGTATAGGTTCCATTAATTCAGTGGGCCTACTCTAATTGGATGAGATGGTTGGACAGTGTCATCGAAGCTACCAACATGAATTTGTCCCAACTCCGGGAGGCAGTGGAAGACAGGAGGGCCTGGCGTGCTCTGGTCCATGGGGTCACGAAGAGTCGGACACGACTTAACGACTAAACAACAACAACTCTAATTGTGATTTGTTACACCAAACAGGATTTCAGCCAATGCTTCTTAAACACTCTTATCTTCATGTGAGCTCGAGTTGTGTTGAAGCACATCTAAAAACATTGGGACATACCTTTCAGTGGAGGAACTCTATAGTAGGAAGTTTACAGTGGTGCCTCGCAAGACGAATGCCTCACGGGACGAAAAACTCACAAGACGAATGGTTTTGGCGATGGGGTTGATGACTCACAAGACGAATGTTCCTATGGCCGTGCTTCGCAAGACAAATGTTTTCCGTTTTTTGTTCCTGCCTCATGTTTGCTGATTTTTAAATGTTTTTCTATGATGTTTAAAAAGTTAAAGTTTTTTTACTGAAATTTTTGAAATCATCTGCACAATATGTATGGCTTTAAAGAGCACTTAATAAACCCTTTGTAAACCAAATTTGACTTTGTTCTGACTTTTTTTGCCCATAGGAACGCATTAATTAGATTTAAATGCATTCCTATGGGAAAACGCGTTTCACAAGACGAATTTTTTGCAAGACGACATTAACCGCGGAACGAATTAAATTCGTCTTGCGAGGCAGCACTGTATTTGGAATAAGTCTCACTGATTTGATTGGAAGCCATTATACATGATGTGTGTCTGTGGTTACGGGCAACATTGTGACAGCTGGAGCTGCTATTCAAGAAGGTTTCAAATTCTAGTTTGTCAGGATGTACCCCTGCATGCACAGAGAGAGAGGGAGAGAATTTTGTGTAATGGAAACCTTCCCTTGTTTTAGGAATTGTCACAATAGATATACTTCCAACATGGTACATGAATTAAACAAATTGTGTCCTAGGAATCTTCATAAAAGTGTCTGTGATTCTCCTAGTACTATTTAAATTCATTCTGCTCTAGGAAATGCGAAAGAAAAATCAACAATTTCTGAACTCACACTGTATCTTTGAATTATCATAAATACAAAAAGAGGCTCTCTGGGCCATAGAGCCAAATAGTACAGCATCTTACTTCCTGGAGCGACCGACTGAAAGTTTGCAAGAAATTTATTTGGAGGGTATGAAGTCAAAAGTCCTCTAGTGCTTTTTGGACCTCAGCAACTGCTATTCAGCCAGTATTCCATAGTATTCCATATTCAAAGTGCTGCTTCTTGTCTACATTCCCTAAAATTATCATGATTTATAGCCATTGATAAAGGCTATCCACAAGCAATTTCATGAGAACATAATATTTTATGTGAAGGAGTATTTTCTTTCATCCTCCAAATCAACTTCATTGTGTAGAGTCAAGTTTTAATATAACAAAAGAGGAAGGAAAAAGTTACATACTTTCCCCATCTCATGCGTGACTTTATCATCGCATTTCATCTTTGCTTAACCATCTTTTTGTTTTCCTAAATTAACCCCCCGGCAAGGCATTTACTTTGGGAAGAGGTTCTTAACGTCTCTCCTTGGTCATACTAATTGGCATAATCTGTTCCTTTTTTGGTTCTTCAAAACTATGATTGAGGTGGGATGACTAGAGTGTTTAGATATGAGAAAATACTACTTATAAATGTGTGTATGATCACCTTAATTTAGAGTGCTTGTATTTGAACTTTGATGGCAAAAACTTAGGGCATGGATCGTTAGTTGTTATAACTGTGGTGTATGTCCAGGTTACCCTAATCTACTGTATAAACTACTAGTTTATTTGTTGCCTTCTTGGCTACAGGTGGTTAAGTTGAAAACAACTGTGCTTGGAGTCATGTCCACCTCACATTGCATTCTGCTGCCAGCAAGGTCCATCGAGTTGTATCTCTACAGAAGATAATCTCCTTGGACTCAAATATACCAGTGTATCTCAGATGGTTCTGTGAAGAGCAACAATGTACAGAAATTGTAAAATGTGTAGATTTTTGAATGTCAGTGATGCAACTCTTTTCTGAGTAAAATGTTGGGGAATATATTTAGATGTGAGCAGAGAAATTGGCTTATTTGATAACACTTCTCAGTCATATGACTTACAGAGTTTTAGTTGCATCTTAAAATGGTTTTTCTTTGTTTTTGCATCTTAATACCAGGCATGATTGGAGCCAATGTGAAAGGACATAACTTACCTTGTGAAAACCAGCCACTTACATCTCGAATTGCTGTGATATGTGGGACTTCTTCATGCCACATGGGGGTAGGTTGCAAGCCAAGTCTTGATGCCAGCAACACAAACTGGGCTGACACCTCTTTCAGTTTCTTTGCCTTTGTCTCTTTGTGTGTGTCCAGCGTACTATGATAGCGACTCTACCATTTCTTTTAAAATTCGTTGACTATCACATGGAGAAGGTTTGAAAGAACAGATCCAGAAGCAGCTAAGAATCAATAATTGGGGGTGGGGGGAGGCACAAAATGTAAAAGCCATATCAGAAATTATTCTGCTGTGACTTCAACTGGACACTGTGAAATTGGAAACAGAAATGGCTGGCTTTCAGTAACCCATGATGAGCATGTCATTAACATATAGCAGAATATCTAGTGTCTTTAGAAAGGCCCCTTAGACCTTCATCTCTCCCACTTTCTCACTCAATCAATATAAATCCATCTCGCTCTGAGAGCTCTAATGATCTATGGAATTACGAGATGCATTGTGGCTCCAAAAGAGCCAAGATAAGCAATTTTGCTTCAATAATTTTTCTCACTGTATTAGTGGAAAAGCTTTTTCCTGGGGATTGCAATAAAAGTTTAGTGTCTCTTTTTTTAAAATTAATACCTCTTTTAAAAATGTACAAGTCTGAAAGCATTCCATTTTCATGACTATCCTTTTTAGTCACTTTTATTTCGTTTACATAATTTTCTTATGTAGACTGAACTGTTATGTAGAGTTTAAGAAAATAAGCATATGTGAGAAAATAAGATACGGTTGCATTCTTTAAAAGTGATGGTGTGCACTTTTCTGTATTATTTTGTTTCTTCACATGGATGATATCTGTGCTGAAAAACAGTCTTTGACATGGCTCTCACGCTGAAAAAAGGACAAATGGCAGAAACTATCATTCATAGTTTCTGCCATTTGCTGTGTAAATTTGTGTGTGTATAGGCCACGAAAGCTGTGAATGCAGAATACATTTGTTATTTACAAAAGCAGTTTAGAATTTCATATTTAGTTATTCAGCAAGGCATTTTAAGTCTTTGCTGTGTAATATGAATAGTTAAATAATGCCTAGCTAAATAGGAAATTGATTGGGAAACAGTTGCTGTGTTTGTATTGACCTCATTGTACTTTGTGAAATTATGTAGTGATGGGCCATTTCTCTCAGTGTTGAATGAATGCAACCCAAACAAGTTTATTTGGGCTCAACCTTTTGCCTTTTCAGTTTCCTTTATCCAGCTTTCCCTTTAGATTGTGGCCCTCCAGATGTTTGTGGACTGCAGCGCCTACTGTCCCTGGAGCTGCTGGGAGTTGCTGTCCAACATCTGAAGGGCCACCATTTGCCCACCTCTACCTTCCACTACCTTTCCAAACTTACATGAGACACATGGGTGATGAGAAGACAGCTGGTAGCAGCAGTAGCTGTAGACTTTAGGAAAAAAATGTTAATGTCAGGAAGCATAGGGAACATAGATATAGTCTCCAGATTCCAGGAGCACTATCTTATGGAGAATGATCCCTCATCGATAAGGGATGCAGGTACACATCCTACTGGCTAGAAGTTCACAAAGTGAAAAGACACTAGTTGTCTACTTTTCAAAACAGACAAAGAACATGGAGAAAAGGGATCCTCATTTGCACCTTTATACCAGTCTTAGAGAAATAATGTCGCAGGTCTGCCACTACCAGCACATATGCACACATGCACCTTGCCATCAGCATCTGCGGTAAGGATTATATGATTATTGTAAAAACTAGAGAATAATGTGAGGATGTATGAAATGCTTTGTATCTTTTATAGAGTGCTATATAAATGTTCTTTCTTCCGATGATGATGATGATGATGACGACGACAATGACTACAGTGATGATGACAGTGGCAACAACTAGTATTGCTACTAAATTTTGGCACAGCATGAGGATCAGCATTAAGGACAGAATAAAGTATTTGGCACAAATAATGGTGCTAAATATATAGTGGTTAGAACTTTGGTTAGGAGTTGCCATTTTCTATAAAGCAATAGATCATTGATAGTATAATCTTGTGTATGTATATCTGGGAGTAAACATACTGTGTGTAGTGACTGTTTTCCCCCTTCATGGATTGCTGCCTTGTCGTGGCGAAGGGGCTTGAGTAATTCAGAGAAGCTATGGGCTATGCCGTGCAGGGACACCCAAGACGGACAGGTCATAGTGGAGAGTTCTCACTAAACGCGATCCACCTGGAGCAGGAACTGGCAAGCCACTCCAGTATCTTTGCCAAGAAAACTCCATGGACAGAAACAAAAGGCTAAAAGATATGACACTGGAAGATGAGCCCCTCAGGTCGGAAGGCGTCCAACATGCTACTGAGGAAGAGCGGAGGACAAGGACAAGTAGCTCCAGAGCTAATGAAGTGGTTGGGCCAAAGCCGAAAGGACGCTCAGCTGCGGACGTGCCTGGAAGTGAAAGGAAAGTCCGACGCTGCAAAGAAAAATACCGCATAGGAACCTGGAATGTAAGATCTATGAACCTTGGTAAGCTGGATGTGGTCAAACAGGAGATGGCAAGAATCAACATTGACATCCTGGGCGTCAGTGAACTAAAATGGACGGGAATGGGCGAATTCAATTCAGACGATTACCATATCTATTATTGTGGGCAAGAATCCCATAGAAGAAATGGAGTAGCCCTCATAGTCAACAAAAGAGTGGGAAAAGCTGTACTGGGATACAATCTCAAAAATGATAGAATGATTTCAATACGAATCCAAGGCAGACCTTTCAACATCACAGTAATCCAAGTTTATGCACCAACCACCGATGCTGAAGAGGCTGAAATTGACCAATTCTATGAAGACTTATGACACCTTCTAGAACTGACACCAAAGAAAGATGTTCTTCTCATTATAGGGGACTGGAATGCTAAAGTAGGGAGTCAAGAGATAAAAGGAACAACAGGTAAGTTTGGCCTTGGAGTTCAAAACGAAGCAGGCCAAAGGCTAATAGAGTTTTGTCAAGAGAACAAGCTGGTCATCACAAACACTCTTTTTCAACAACACAAGAGGCGACTCTACAGATGGACATCACCAGATGGGCAATACCGAAATCAGATTGATTATGTTCTCTGCAGCCAAAGATGGAGAAGCTCTATACAGTGAGCAAAAACAAGACCTGGAGCTGATTGTGGCTCTGATCATCAGCTTCTTATAGCAAAACTCAAGCTTAAACTGAAGAAAGTAGGAAAAACCACTAGGCTAGTCAGGTATAATCTAAACCAAATCCCTTATGAATACACAGGGGAAGGGAAGAACAGATTTAAGGAACTCAATTTGGTGGACAGAGTGCCTGAAGAACTATGGATGGAGGCTCATAACATTGTACAGGAGGCAGCGACAAAAACCATCCCAAAGAAAAGGAAATGCAAGAAAGCAAAGTGGCTATCCAACGAGGCCTTAGAAATAGCAGAGAAGAGAAGGGAAACAAAATGCAAGGGAGATAGGGAAAGTTACAGAACATTGAATGCAGACTTCCAAAGAATAGCAAGGAGTGACAAGAGGGCCTTCTTAAATGAACAGTGCAAAGAAATAGAGGAAAATAATAGGGAAAAACCAGAGATCTGTTCAAGAAAACTGGAGATATTAAAGGAACATTTTGTGCAAAGATGGACATGATAAAGGACAAAAATGGTAGGGGCCTCACAGGAGCAGAAGACATCAAGAAGAGGTGGCAAGAATACACAGAGGAATTATACCAGAAAGATCTGGATGTCCCGGACAACCCAGATAGTGTGGCTGCTGACCTTGAGCCAGACATCCTGGAGAGTGAAGTCAAGTGGGCCTTAGAAAGCATGGCTAACAACAAGGCCAGTGGAGGTGATGGCATTCCAGTTGAACTATTTAAAATCTTAAAGGATGACGCTGTTAAGGTGCTACACTCAATATGCCAGCAAGTTTGGAAAACTCAGCAGCGGCCAGAGGATTGGAAAAGATCAGTCCCAATCCCAAAGAAGGGCAGTGCCAAAGAATGCTCCAACTACCGTACAATTGCACTCATTTCACACATTAGCAAGGTTATGCTCAAAATCCTACAAGGTAGGCTTCAGCAGTATGTGGACCGAGAACTCCCAGAAGTACAAGCTGGATTTCAAAAGGGCAGAGGAACTAGAGACCAAATTGCTAACATGCGCTGGATTATGGAGAAAGCCAGAGAGTTCCAGAAAAACATCTACTTCTGCTTCATTGACTACACAAAAGCCTTTGACTCTGTGGACCACAGCAAACTATGGCAAGTCCTTAAAGAAATGGGAGTGCCTGACCACCTTATCTATCTCCTGAGAAATCTATATGTGGGACAAGAAGCAACAGTTAGAACTAGATATGGAACAACTGATTGGTTCAAAATTGGGAAAGGTGTACGACAAGGCTGTATATTGTCTCCCTGCTTATTTAACTTATATGCATAATACATCATGCAAAAGGCAGGACTGGATGAATCCCAAACCGGAATTAAGATTGCTGGAAGAAATATCAACAACCTCCGATATGCAGATGATACCACTCTGATGGCAGAAAGTGAGGAGGAATTAAAGAACCTCTTAATGAGGGTGAAAGAGGAGAGCGCCAAAAATGGTCTGAAGCTCAACATCAAAAAAACAAAGATCATGGCCACTGGCCCCATCACCTCCTGGCAAATAGAAGGGGAAGATATGGAGGCAGTGACAGATTTTACCTTCTTGGGCTCCATGATCACTGCAGATGGTGACAGCAGCCACGAAATTCAAAGACGCCTGCTTCTTGGGAGGAAAGCGATGACAAACCTAGACAGCATCTTAAAAAGCAGAGACATCACCTTTCCGACAAAGGTCCTCATAGTCAAAGCTATGGTTTTTCCAGTAGCGATGTATGGAAGGGAGAGCTGGACCATAAAGAAGGCTGACTGCCGAAAAATTGATGCTTTTGAATTGTGGTGCTGGATGAGACTCTTGAGAGTCCCCTGGACTGCAAAGAGAACAAACCTATCCATTTTGAAAGAAATCAACTCTGAGTGCTCACTGGAAGGACAGATCCTGAAGCTGAGGCTCCAATACTTTGGCCATCTCATGAGAAGAGAAGACTCCCTGGAAAAGACCCTGATGTTGGGAAAGTGTGAAGGCAAGAGGAGAAGGGGACGACAGAGGACGAGATGGTTGGACAGTGTCATCAAAGCTACCAACATGAATTTGACCAAACTCCGGGAGGCAGTGGAAGACAGGAGGGCCTGGCGTACTCTGGTCCATGGGGTCACGAAGAGTCGGACACGACTTAACGACTAAACAACAACAAAGTGACTGTTTTGGCTCCTTGCTCTTAGAGAAAGATTGAGAAAAACACACACTCACTTTTATCTTGACAAGGAAATTATTGTGATTGAGATTATTTTTGTAAGAAATCTCACAAACTTTCTCAGAAGTTTGGTGATGAACCTTTCTGGAAGAAATACCAAGCTATGCCATGATTTTTACAATACAGTACTTGCACAGAATGAGATCTTTCTGATACAGGCTTTATCTGGAAAAGACAAAAGAAACACCAGGCTGCACAGAATTACATTTTTCCTATGCAGGATTCATTCTGAAATGGCAGAAGAAATACCAAACTGCATAGGATTATTTCAGTACCTGAGAGGGATGGCATCTTTCTTGAGCAGGATTAATCAGAAAGGGTATTACGTTTCTCAAAATATAGCAGATTTCTGTGCAGAATAATGAGTTTAAAAAAAAGAGGGGGGGTGAGGAGCAAGACCAGGGCCTCATTTTTAAGGGAATCTGGGAAATTGTAGTGATCCAGGAGAAAGTATAATCAAGAATTCTCTGTATGGCAGCATTCAGAAGATTGTAGGATGTGAGAACTTTTGCAAGTATCCGTCATACCATGTTTCCTGCAGAATGTGGCCAAAATCTTACAAAGTTTCCATAACTTACTGTGATTGACTGTGGCTAGTTGATGAGTTGCCAAGGCATGTCTCAATTATGTACCTGGTCATGTACCCAGATGCACCCTGGTGCCTCGCCAATTAGCTGCAATTAGCTGCAGCAAGTTCAACAAATCTCACGTGAATATCAGTCGGATTGGGACGCATGTGTGTAACACTGCACTATGTATCTAGAACAGTTTCAAAATATAATTATCACCCCCTTGCACATATTTCATTGTTAAGGGTAATGTAATTTCCCATTAGTGGACAGCTAACAAATCCAGAGCTGCTCTGGAAGGAATACATGGAAAGCCTTTGGATGAAGTACTCTTTTATCTGTACTTGTTTATACTGTGCTGATGACATAGGGCAATTGTGTGTGCCTTTTTAATGAGATGTATATGCAGCTGCAGTTGGTTGAAATTAACTGTACCTTTTTTTAATTAGAGCTATAAAATTTAAGTTTATTATCCTCCATGTTTTTGTTAGAACTCCTTCTCTCCTAGGAGAGAGGGAGCTAATATAACCTTCTCTTAGTAAATCTCTTTGGTATCTGGTAGGAGGGAGGGATATATATTATATATATATATATAATATAATCTCTTTGTACCAAGGGACCCTGAGGGCAATAGAGATGAATCATCAGCTTTAATTTAATGCAGTGGGAGAGAGACCTGTGTGGTCAGGCTGGCATAAAAAAGTGTCTTTGATCTGCTTCAGGTGCACTGAGCCCCAGCGAGCCAACAACAATAATATCTTTGTGAAATGATCAGAGTGGAGGGTGAAACAGAGGGGGAGAGGGGTGTCCTGTATGAAAACTCAAGGCTTTCCTTTGTTGTGGTTCTGGCAAACGAAAAAGTCAACTGTCAGGAGAAATTCAGCGAACATAAAGCAGGGTGAAAGTGCAATAGTTGAGTAGTGGGTTTCTTTCAAAGGCTCTTAACAAGAAAGTATTCAAAATAATTTGCCTAGTTGCTTTATTTTCTTGCAAGTGAAGGTAAAAGGTGGCATGGAAGAGGAAAGAAGGAGTCATTGAATGGGTCAGACATGTTGTGAATCATATGGGTAGGGTTCCAGCAAGGACATGTGCTTCAAAAGTTGCAAAAGATGCTCGAGTATTTTTGTGTGTTTGCTTGCTTGGTTTTTTAAAATAATGTAGCCAAGAAATCTCTAGATATTAAATAAGACACCTCGGGCTTTTATTGGTCTTGCCTTGGGTATTGGGAGTAGTCCTGACTGGTATTTCATACAGTAAATGCAAAAAAGTAGCTGCTACAAATCAGGTGCCTGAGAGAAATTCTACTGCCATGAGAAAAGGCCTTTCCATGAAACTGAACTTCAGTAAGGATTGCCTCACCTCCAGTCTCTAATTATGATTACCTAGTTGGCTGAAATTAACTTAGCGTAATGCCCAGATTTATTCTCCTGTTTCACTGATGTGAAGACTTGGATCTTGCATCACCTTTTTCTACTGCAGGTGTGCAAAGAGGTCTGTGGCCTCATCCAAGGCAGTTGGCATGTCTGGAGCTGG
This sequence comes from Intellagama lesueurii, assembly GCA_037013535.1. NCBI lineage: Eukaryota > Metazoa > Chordata > Lepidosauria > Squamata > Agamidae > Intellagama > Intellagama lesueurii. The sequence continues at coordinate 170,143,727 of JBAJHW010000004.1, read as the reverse complement.
GGAAGAGCAAGGCAAGCTTTGGTTTGCAAAAAAAGGGAGAGCCTATAAACTGATACTTTTGTCACCTCTGTCTCCATTTTGTTTTGTTAGGTCTCTGGCTTCATGAGCCTCGGGCATTTTATCTCCCCTGATTGTTGAACTGTTTGCTGTAATCCTAGCCTTTATGCCATCTTGGCCTGATGAAAGGTTTGGGAGAAGCTGGTCAGATTATCTCTAACATTCTTGTGATCTAAAAAAAGGTATTAGATCAACCTAGAACTTTGTTTCAATGAATGGATCACATGGCTACATTTTATATAGAGAGTTCTCAGCTTATCCTTTGGCTCATCTGGATGGAGCATTTGTTCTTTACATATACCTAATTCTATGATGATGACACCAGTATTTCTTCTTCTGTTGAGACAACGTGAGGTTTTAACTCCAAAAATAAATAAATAAATATCAACAGAGGCAAAGGGCCCATCCACAGTGGCATATGAATATGGTATATGGATCGCTACGGGCATGGTTTGGATTGGGGGGGAAGACTTTGTCCACAGATGTTTCTTCTTAGAAAGATCCATCTTTCCCCTTTAAGAGCTGTTGCACACCTTTCTGATCCAGCAGTAGGTCATGCATTCTTTTTGGCATGCTTACTTCATCTGGGAGATAGCAGCCTCCAGCAACTGCAGATTCTGAGGGAGAGTTTGAGAGAGAACATGAGGGGAGAACGAGGAAAGGGAAGCAGGGAGGGGAGATGGGAGAAAACACAATGGCACTGGCAAAGGGAGAGAGGAGCAATGTAAAAAACAAAAATTCATTTCTCCTGACCCTCCGCAGATGGTCAGAGGAAGCTCCTAATTAACAGCTGATTGGGCTACAAGGGGTCATTGTACAGACAGGAGGAGTATGCCAAATGGCACATTGTTTCTCCCCCTTGACCCCAGCAGACCCTTTGTAGCCCACTCCACTCCACACTCTAAGCTGCCAGTCTGGAGAGCCCCAAAGGGTGACAGAAACCCTTGTTTTCTGAGGTGGGTGGATTGGTTTTTTAAATGACTCCTGCAGATGGTTCTCTCATTTTTTGGTATACTTATTTCCCTTTGTCCTGAGGCACAGTTCAGAAAGCAAGAGCTTCTCAGGTTGGAAGCTTTCAGTTCAGCACTAATCTACTAAAAGTACAAATGCACAGAAGATCAATTTTAAAAGGGTTCCTCTGCATTTTTGAAAGAGTTATTTGGAAAGACAGGTTAATTTCTAAAATGAAAGAGGAGTGCAAAGGTCTCAGATCTCTAATATTCTAGTTTTAAAACAACCCAAAGAGATATTTTTTTGAAATATTTCTTCAGGCTTTTGGAAATATTTTAAACTGTTTTTTTTTTAAAATCCTGATTTCTTAATGAGAAAAAGAAAGCAGCTTTAGAAATAATTGTGTATAGAAACCCTGGCAAGATCTGCACTCCCTCTACACTCGGCTGTACTAAATGGATGAAGGGGAAAAGAATCAATAACCCATCTGGATGAACTTCTTATTGAAGTCTCAAGAGTAAATTTCTTTCTTTCTTTCTTTCTTTCTTTCTTTCTTTCTTTCTTTCTTTCTTTCTTTCTTTCTTTCTTTCTTTCTTTCTTTCTTTCTTTCTTCAACTCATTCTTTTTTTCCCCCTCCAGCGTGTGGTTATGAAGCTCACACTGATGGAGGCCAGGATGGGCAATTATTAATCATGCAATTTGTGTCTGCACTCCACCCAGCCTCTGAATTAGATTTATATTTTCAGTGTGGAACGACTGATGTTTGGCCTGCATAACCTCAAGTAACTTAATTTTATTTGTTGTGTGATTTTTTTTTATCTTCTCCGATTGTCAAATTGTCCTTTTAAAACCATCCGGAAGACATAAATGGCAGAATTGCTTGGGTGAATCTATATGTTATAAATATTTTCAAATGTTCCCATTTTAGTTCAAAGGGATGTCCTTTCCCTGGATTTGTTTGTTTGTTTTTGTAAAGAGCAGCTTCATGTGCATACTATGACTTGGTTCAAGTGTGTCTCCCAGCAACTAGCATGCAGAAGGCAGGACTGTTTTTGTTCCACACTATCCACACAAGCTGCCAGCTTTGTTTACACAAACAGAGTCTGGAGCTCGTTCCCAGCCCCAGTGAGCTTGCACAGTACGTGTCCTTTGCAGAACATCCTGGGGTGGAGACCGCAGAGGCATGCTGGCTCAGAGTGTTCCTGCAGGCTGATCTCAGTGGGAGCCAGACCAGCAAGTGGTTTCAGTATACGTTGGCTGTGATTCGAGGGCAGAACATTCCCCATAGTTAAAGCATCAGACTCCTTGGATCATTATCGTAAAGGACTCCTTGGCTCTGCTGGGAAATGTCGGCAAAGAGGAGGAACACAGCACATGCTGCTGCTGCTGCCGTTGGACATTTGTGTGCCAGTTTCAGTATTTTGTGGAGCAAGGCTAGGCAAAGGGCTCCGAGTAGCGTGAACACCCAGAAGCTTCATTCTGGATGTTCACGTTTTATTCTTTGGCGGCGGCTGGCTCTTCCGTTTGTGTTAACGGAGATGAAACGTGCAGTCTCCAAGGGGATGGGGCTTAGTGCCCTGGGGAAGGCATCTCGCAGCCAGCTGGCCCTCACCCAGGAGTTTGCAAAGCAATTTGTCCTCCTCCAGGTCACTGGAGAGGGGTGGGGGCTCGGGTGAGGGGGGATGTTGCAAGGAAGTGAAAACAAAAGCAAAGCAAGATCACACACACACACACACACACATTTCAGAAGAAGAATAACTACAGCAATTTGCACCCCCCCTCCTTTTGTCTTAAGGCACGCTTACAAGTGTCGAGAATGCATCTTCAAATACGAAGAATTGGTTTTAAATTCATATGGTTCCCAAGTTATTTAATTCATGTGATGGAAAAGGACAGGAATCTTTTTGTACTCTCAAACAGATAGTTATAAAGACCTGTTATTGGTGGCAGGTTGAAGCTAAAACGCTTGGCTCCTTTTTCAGGGGTATAACTTCCCTCTTCTTAGAAAGTAGGAGGGAGAAGACTAAAGAACATGGAAATGTAACACTCGAACATCGACACAGAGACGTATAGCATGCTATCTACTGAACACAGTCTAGAGAGTTTAGCATACTGTTTTCAACAGTATATTCAACAGTATATTCCTATTTTGTCTAATTGTTTAATAATCCTGTTGTCTTATGATTTTAAAATTGTTTGTATATATTGTGTTTTTGTAATATTTGTAAGCCGCCCCGAGTAGACTTTGTCTAGGGGGGGCGGGGTAAAAATCTAATAAAGTAAAGTAAGTAAGTTTTGCAGTCTGAAGAGGACTGCTATATTCTCTGCCTTTAGGACAGTAGCACCAGTGGGTCTGACTATTCTTTGGGACCCTGATGCTGCCCAGGACACTTAGAGCCAGCTTCCTGGATAGGCTGTCCACTTCCTTGTTTTTTTTCATGGGGAGCTTCCAAATGACTTGGTTGCTTTGTTTTCTTAAACACTGTGCAGGTGTATATGCCCTCTACACGCCCTCTGCTCCAGGCGAGTCTACTTGCAGACATACATGACTTCCACTTCATGAGCAGATGCAGAATTAAAGTGGCTTAGGCCTTTGTTTATGGTTACAGACCATGAGCATAATTTTGGAACCCTTAGATACACAAAGTGAGACTTATTGGGGTAATGATTGAGAGAGAAAGCACATGCGAAATGTACTGTTAATGCCCTGTTTACTTTTGGATGGATCAAAGCCAACCCCTCTCTAATCTCAGTCCAGAAACCTAACCCTTAAACCACACTGCCAGCTGAAGGATACCCTGAGTGAATGTGGCTCTTCATCTTTATATATTCACAGCTGTGCCATGATTCATCACCTTCTGGAATCTTTGCAAAAGAGTAACTTGGGTAGTAGCTGATCTGGAGTCATATGTCTCCATCTTTGTTTGGTATGTGTGACCGCTTGCTGAGCTGTCGTCGTGAACCCGGCACATGGCCTGCTTGGCTTTTCCTGGGCTATCTGTCTTATGGGAGTAAGCGCCACTGAAGCCAGTCCTCCTTGCTTCATTTTCTGAAATTATTCATAAGTCTCACAAGCCTTTCCACATATTGATACATTTTTAAGACAAAAAAAAGGGAGGGATGTTGCACACGCCCATATTATAAGCAATTAACATTTTTGTTTGTTTGTTTATATAGTATAATCTACAATTTTCTGTATTAAGTGTACTGGACACACAAAATTTTGACTGCAGTTGAGAACTTTAAAAAGCAACAACAGATGGAGTTAAATTTTTTATTGAATGATCATTAAATTATATGGGTTTTTTTTAATAGCTTTCAACTAGGCAAATATTTTCAGATAATTAGCATTCATTAAGATTTCAGTATCAAAGTACAATTTCAAAATACAGAAGTATGTTAATTATATCTTACTCATTTTCTTATGGCACTGGCTGGATAGTTCAGTGAGTTAGCTATATGGCTGCAGAGGCAGTGGTTGAGAGTTCAATCCCCCACTGTGCATCTTAGAAGAACCAGTCTGTGTAGCCCTGGGTAAGCTCCAGGATGCCCCCAGAAGAAGCAAATGGTAAACCACTTCTGAGTACTTTCTACCTAGAAAACACTGAAAGAATTGACTTGACAGCACACTATTATTATTAGTTTTCTTCCTTTTAGTGGTGGAACGTGGTTATATTTGGAAATGGACAAAGTTCATAGTTGTGGTACATGTGTGTCTTAAGGGATAGAGTAATAAAATAGGATTCAAGAGTTGATACCTGTTTCCTCTGCTCCCTCCCCCAGCCCACAATTTAAGAAAGGTTTTGGACTTGAAGCAGCAGATTCTGCCTAATAAAAATGACCTGGGACTGCGACAGTCTGCAGTAAGCATTATTATTAGGTTCTCTAAAGCAGTTTCCTGTGAAAATGAACATCCTGTGTGTGTTTTTTTAAGTACCTTAGTATAAGAGACCTCTCAAATCCTGCTGGTATGCATACAGAATGCCTACTGCATATAGAGTTTCTAGTATGTGCAGCAGTGTCTGTTGCAAGCATTACTTTAGAAGGGTACAAAAAGGCATTTCAGTGCACCACACAAGATTGCCTGTAGAAGTGTACCCAGACAACCTTTGTGTCCATTTATCAAAGCTCTGTGCCTCCATTTCATGGCAGGCGACACAGTAAATACTTGAAGGGCAAAGGTTATTCTGCGCCCAGACAGTTTCATTAAATGAGCTGATTTTTTTTAAAAGCCATTAAGATCTTCAGGCCTTAAAATATAGAGCAGACAATTAAGAAATGCTGTACACTGAGATACTTTGATTTCAGTCAAGCATTTCATTTGGATGAAATTGTAAAATGTTGACAGGATGATAGTATTGATTGAATAACAGTATCCAGTGAATGCTCATTAATGGTTCTGTTTCAGTCTTAGGGTGTCCATATGATCTTTTTAAAGGAAGGACAGTCATCCATTAGAAAAGTTGTCCTGTATTTTGGTGATACATGTCCTACTTTTTTGTGAAGTATAAGTGGCTACCCTCCTATGAATTCCCTTGGCTGAGTAGGGATTTGAACCCAAGTCTGCTGATTGTGTCTGACACTTTGTGTATTACACCACACTGACTGTCAGGTGATACTGTTATTAAACCAATGAAGTATCAAAAACAGGCTACTGTTTCTGCATAAATTAAAATAGATAACATTGATGAGATGGAAATGTTTGGAGTGACCAGTGATCTAAAATTCCAGGGACTTATTGTTGGTGGCTTAAGCCTAAAGAAGAGTCTTAAAAGGTTTTTAACATTTTAGAACAATTGATACCCTGTTTCCCTGAAAATAAGACCTAACCTGAAAATAAGCCCTAGTATGATTTTTCAAGATGCTCGTAATATAAGCCCTACCCCCAAAATAAGCCCCAGTTAAGTGAAACTCCGCCCTCCACCATTGTGCAGCAACCTGAAGAAGATGACATGACTGTATTTGAATATATGTAGATTGTTGTATATGAAAAAAAATAAAACATCCCCTGAAAATAAGCCCTAATGCATTTTTGGAGCAAAAATTAATATAAGACCCTGTCTTATTTTCGGGGAAGCACGGTAGTTAGTTAAAATTATTTCACCTATTTGTAGAAGCAAGACACTTATATTTCTATATGTAATCCTAAGATTTACATACTAATTGGAAACCAGTGTCATTTTGTGGAATTGCGAATCGAATGGAACAACTCCCATCTACTACATATGCTCCTGGTATAATCTTTCAAAACTTCCTATCCTATTGCTTTGAAAACTTGGCTCTCACCTGAAAAGTAAATCTAAGTGTTAATAGGGTGTGGAGCTGTTCATATATTTTTCTCAAGCCCTCATTACAAAAAAGAAAAAGAAAAAAGAAGCCCCCTGAAGAACTGTGCTATCAAACCAGGATCAAATCAAAATCATCTTTGCACCGCAGTTGTGACAATATCATATTACGTAATGTCAGCTGGAAACTGTTCTTGCATAATAACAATAGAGATTGTGCTTTCAGGGTTATAACTTTTCCAAGCTCTGCTGTCTGTATTACACTTGTGAAGAAGGTCTAGTGATCTAGAATAGACTTTCCCAATCTAGTGTCCCCCATATGTTTTGTGTGTCAGTTCTAGCTAGTATGGCCAGTGGAAGTAGTAGTACAGAATAATAGGAGGCGCTTTCAGGCTGGGCAAGCTTGCACTAGATTATGGGGAAGGAAATATTCCATTTGCCCAACTCTTGTAATAATCCCTATAAGCAGTGGCTGAAGTGTTGTGGAAGCAAATCATGAAAGGGCTAATGTATCATCGTAGTAATATATGGATTCAACCAAGAATAGTAACATGTACAGGCTTTTCCCTTTCCTTGGAAGACATTTTCAGAAGCGCATTAGTGCAAGAATATCTCTACTCTTAAGAGAGCACAGATCAATTAATCTAAAATGAAATACATTAATTAATTGAGACTAATGAGTATGTTTCCATAAATATACACTGGAAGAATCTGTCTTAATAACAAACCTTAAAAATTGAAGTTGATCCATGGTATGAATGCAGAAACCAAGGGTGGTCTTTATGTCGGTTAATTAATCAATGAAAGTCTCAGTGGGTCTCTAATCTATTGGTGGGCTGTTGGACACTTGAAAGCATGGATTTTTTTGGCAGGTTCATTATGATTTTAATATTTTCTGCTCTAATTTTAAGGTATTTATCATTTGTCTGTCATCAGACAGCCTGATACTAACCACCCAATTAGTCTGAAAGATTCTGTATGCATACCTTTCATTATCAGTAAAACAACTCTTGTGAAATCCACACAGGTATTCTGACAAATGCTAACAATTTTGGAACCCCAGTTCTGCCTAATTAGCATTCTCCATGAGAAATTAAGGCATAATTTGACATGATTCCCATTTCTTCCCAGGTGGGAGTGGTGGATGTCCGTGAGACAACAGCTTTGCCCTCCCACTCCGGAATAATGAGGCGAGACTCTGGTGATGGGTATAAATAGGGCCACACTTTATTAAATCAATATGCCATAACTTATGGCTTAGAAACCAGGGGCCTGCGGTAGTGTGGTATCAGGTTTGGTGCCGAAGGTCTCACAGGACCCCCTCACCAACCTATATGGGCGAGTCCCATGCCCCGTTGTTGTGCTGTCCCTAAGACAGCATGACCCCGGCTGGCAAAATATCAAGCCCCCCCGGGCATGCAAGCCCCCAGCCTTTGGCGGCCCTCAGCCCGGGGAGGGCCCCAGCAGGTCTTTCCTCCCAGCACTATAACCTCATGATCCGCAACGCTGAAAGTTCAGACCCACTATGCACTGCTTGAACTCAATGGGCACTCACTGATTCAGTTTCCTTCCGCACTACCCGCCACGGAATGGGCAAGCTTGCTATGCTCCATTCCCCCCATCCAGCCGAAAATTTCGGCACGCAGGCCCCTACAAAGATCCCTCAAGAAAATCTCTAAACCAGCCTCAGATAAATGAACCCCATCACCTCTATAAAGCTCCGGTCGGTCCAATCGGATCTCCAGGTGTCCTATTACTGATCCTAAGCCATTAACCATTGCTCTGCAAACTTCCTTATTAACTTTCCTATGTGCTCTATTTATGCAACTAGCATTGCAGTCAGCTCTCCAACTATGCCGAGGAATAATCGTGGACCAAACTATTCTTGAAAACGGGAACTTTGCCTTTCAGCTCCTCAAATCAGCCAGAATGTCCAGCACCAAGGGACTTGCCACTTCTCCTGGCCAAGTCATTACCCCCCCCCCCAGATGAACCAACAACACATCTGGGGGTACACCATCTGCCGCTGCGTCTGCCATGTTGGAAAAATTGGCCCAAAGCATGCCCCTCCGGTCAAGCCATTTCAAGCTGGCTGCTGGTTGCAGTCCAAAATCTTGACCCCATGCGGTCCTGGCAGCCTAATCTGCTGCCTAGTGAATGAAACTGTGACCCAGCAACAGGATCCTCAATTGCCGTTTGGGTCGCTCTGCATCTGAAAGAAAGAGACAAAGAGCTCGGCAGCAGCTTACAGCTGTGGCAAGTCCCACACGTAAAGTTTGTATCTATGGGAGGACCATCTCCCCACCTTCCTGATCTTCTCTGGGCCATACCCTAGTATGGCGGCAGTAGACGCTGCCCCAATGCGAAATGAGTGGGTTCCAAAGCACCATCCAGCCAAACCCACTTGTTCCAAAGCAGCTCCAGTTACCTTCCAAAATTGGTATTTTGTCTGTGGGGTGTCGTCACGATGACAAAATAAGTAGCCTTGATCTTCCCCCCTTTTCTTAAGGTAATCCTCTAGTGCCCTAACTGGGCATATTTCTAAAATGGAGGAGGTCCCTAGTGAGATAAAGGCTCCTTTCCCTAATTGATCTGTTTTAGATCTCTGGATATGCAGTTGTAACCTGTCTTTGCCCATTGTGACATCTGCAAGTTGTAACGCCATTTGTGATGTGTCATGCTTGCCAGCTGCCACAACCTCACTAATATGAAATGCTCCAAAAATGTCAAAAGTGTTGCTTCCTGAAAGAGGGAAGCCTCGTACCTATCACTACAAACGCTACCCCATGATTCACCAAACCTCATCAATATGGCTGGAGAAAAAGGGGGACCTATCATCAGCATTCTAATTCTTTCCTTATTCCATCCTTCAATCATCTTACGAATTCTAAAGTCCCCTGTGGAATCAGCTACTCCAAGGGCCTTAGCCTGGAATGCCAACGCCGACATCTTGCCCTGAATAGAGCTAGGTGCCATGCTCTTTCAAAAAAGAAAAACGCTGAATTGTTGTAGGTGATCAACTGGTATGGGCCACACCTGTTCCAACTGCTTGTGAACTCTAAATGGTCTAAACTCTTCGCAAACTGCAAAGTAACCCCGCTGAGTACTCGGGGCAAGAGCCAGCCCTATTGCTCGTAGTGCCTCCCGCCTCCAATCAGCCATACCTCTTGTGGGAGGACTTCTGGCCACCTCCGAGCTCCTGGAGCCAACGCCCTGAACCGCTCCATCTGTTGACGGGACAGGGCGTCAGCTATATTGTTGTCTATGCTGGGGATGTGCCTTGCATGAAATACTATATTAAAATGTAAGGTGCATAATACAAGCGCCCTCACAAGCCTCATGACCCATTCAGATCTGGATGACATGTTATTAATGACATGCACCACTGCCATATTATCGCACCAGAATCTGACTACTGAATTGGCCCATTCCTCAGCCCATAACCAAGTGGCGCTGAGAGTGGGAAAAAACTCCAGGAATGTCAAGTCCCTGGTCAGGCCTGACCTTTGCCATTCCTCAGGCCGAGTCCCTGCACACCAGCGACCCCGGAAATAGATACCAAAACCTAATGACCCTGCAGTGTCTGTTTGAACTTGGAATTCATTCTGGAGGCGTAATTCTGCTGTCCAGAACAAAACTCTGTTAAAATTGTCCAAAAATTGTTGCCACGTTTTCAGATCTTGTCTCATGCCTGCTGTAATCCTAGTTCTATGGAACGGTTTGCGGAGACCCTTCATGGCTGCACAGAGTCTGCGCAAAAAGGCCCTACCTGGGGCAACTACCCTACAATCAAAATTCAAATGGCCCACTGTCTCCTGTAACTCTCTTAGGGTGTCCTTCTTCTGCCTCAATAGACGCCCCAATCTGGCCCGCAAGTCAACCAGCATTTTGTCAGGAAGCTTGCAGTGTTGGTGGCAGGTATCCAACTCTATACCCAAGAATGTGATGTTAGGCGTTGGCCCTTCCTTTTTCTCCTCAGCCAAAGGAAGCCCAATCTCCTGAGCCAATTTCTCAAAAGTCTCCATCAAGTGCCTACAATTCCCAGAATCCCTTGCAACACAAAAAAGAAAATCATCTAAATAATGGGCTGTGCTACACAGCCCCGCCCTGTGTCTAAGTTCCCATTCCAGAAAGGAGCTAAAGCGCTCAAACGCTGCACAGGATACTGAGCAACCTATGGGTAATGCTCTATCCATGTAAAAGTCACCCTCAAAGGAAAAACCTAACAACTCAAAATCCTCTGGGTGAACTGGCAGCAGACGAAAAGCCGATTTTACATCAGCCTTGCCCATCTCTGCCCCTATGCCACATGCCGTAATCATGCGCACTGCGTCGTCAAACAACGTATAACACACAGTGCAAAGCTCCTGTGGTATGCCATCATTGACAGAGTCACCTTCTGGGTAAGAGAGGTGATGTATGAGCCTGAATTCACCTGGGGCCTTTTTAGATACAATCCCCAAAGGAGATACCCGGAGATGCGGGACCGGCAGCTGAATGAACGGACCTAACACTCTGCCCTCTCGGACCTCCTTCTCAATTTTTTGTCTAACTATTTCCTCCATACCTTGAACAGACTTCAAACTTTTGGCAAACATTGCCTTGCGTCTCCCCAAAACTGGGATACGAAAACCTAACTGAAACCCATCAAGTAAATATGCTGCCACTTCCTTTAAAGGGTAGTTAGCCAACAAAACTGTAAGCACCTCCAATTTAATAGGGCTGGGCCCCTTTTGTCGCACCAGCCGCTCCATCAGGCTTCTTGTTACTGCCTTGTTCCTTGCCCACCACTTTTGGTGACCTCCCTTTAAAACATTTCAAACTGGAATAGGCTCCACCACAGGTGACACACTCATGCCTGTATCGGCATGGTTTCCTGGAACAGGAACCCCGTGAATTGAAGTCCCAGCAGAGCAGGCGGGGTTGAACCACCTGCCCCACTCCAGCACGGGAACTGTTAACCTGCCCTGTCTTCCTGATAAGGTGGCCACTGTCAAACCTCTCACCCTGCAGTGGCCGGGCAGCCATCATGGTTTGAAGCCATAAGTCCGAGTGAGGTTCATCCCTACGCATGTTCACGTGTATTGATGCTCTCATGCGGAAATTTTGATCATAGGTCAGCCATGAATGACCTGGGAAGTCCACGTAGACCCTGTATATCAGGTCCAAATACTGAAATAAAGACAGTGCATGCCAAGGTTGTGCCTTCACAGTTATACCTGCATAAATCAAAAATCCCGGCAACTGATTGGCCCAGGTGCGCTCTGGCTTTTTGTGCCGCCTCCTCTCTTTCTCTACCTCATCCTCCTCCTCCCACTCCTTAGCATCCATGTCTCTATTTAGTAAATTCAAATAGATTTACGTATTCACTCTTCCATATACGCTCCTTCATAACTGGTGTCAAGTGATCACCTATAGGGAGAGCATAGTCTCTGAAAGGCAAAGCCCTAAGGGGAACAGAATTATACCCAGTGTCAGGTACAGGAGGGTACGGCCAGACCCCAACTCCCTTGGGATTTCTTGTTGTTCTCCTATTCCTTCTGCCTTTTCCTTTTTTCTTTAAAAAACAAACAAACAAACAAAAACAAAATGGCTGTAAGCAGGCTCCACCGGATATATTTTACATATTCGTTTACAATTTTCAGGGAATACCGTTTCCCTGAAAATAAGACCTAACCTGAAAATAAACCCTAGTATGATTTTTCAGGATGCTCGTAATATAAGCCCTATCCCCAAAATAAGCCCTAGTTAAGTGAAAGCCTGCCCTCCACCATTGTGCAGCATTGTGCAGCAACCAGAAGAAGATGACACGACAGTATTTGCATAAATGCAGATTGTTGTACATGAAAAAAAAACATCCCCTGAAAATAAGCCCTAATGCGTTTTTTGGAGCAAAAATTAATATAAGACACTGTCTTATTTTCGGGGACACACGGTAGATGGAGGTTAAATCATTACACACACAGTGTGATTTCTCTAATACTAGAATGCATAGATCCCTTGGAGAATTGAAATCTTGTGAATCAAGAGAGGAATAATAATAATAATCAATTCTGACTCATGGCGACCCTTTCCAAAGTTTTCTAGGAAGAGAATACACAGAAGTAGTTTTACAATTGTCTTTTTCATGGGCCAGTGCAGCTTCCCCAGGGCCACACAGACTGGCTTTACTCACAGGAGGTATCACAAATACCTCAACCACTGAGCTATCCGTGGAATAATACATTCATTTAAATGGCTTTATGTAAAAACAACCGTGCCTTTCTCCTTGTTTAAACGCTGAAATAATTGATGCCCATTGATGATGAAACAATCCAAGAGTTCATGTAAGTAGGATGTGCTAAAAGAATATTGTACTATCCTTTTGTTCAGTGTGTATGATGGCCAGAATCCAGTGGCATATATCCACTGAATCCCTCTGATTCTACGAGGATCAGCAAATCTCCTCTCTCCTGCAGCCCCTGGAAACCCTCTGCAGCAAATTTCTGGTGCCAGAAAGAGCTTCAGTGGGAAATGAGGCTGGTTGAAAGGGTAGAAAGTCCCAGCTGGATCTTGGCCGAAAAGCTAACCTAGCGACCTCCAGTATGCATGGACCTCCAAGAGGGTGGAGCTTTCATGTTTTCTTTGAATAACAGACCACTAATCTGCATATATACAACAAGTAATACTTCTGTATACTAGAGTATTTCACTGTATGAAAGATAATGCAGCTGTCTATTGACTATCTGTTTTTTTGCTAAGTTAATGATCTCATCTGTACCTATAAGCAGAATCTAGTAGCATGAGTAGGCTTTCTCTGTATCATGGCCTTCCTTGTTCCTTTGGCATTAGTAGGGTTACACTAGTGCTGCAGTGATAAAGTATCAACATCCTTTCTCGGACAGGAGTTCATTGCAGTCAGAAATAATGCAGTTGGAAATAATGTCATCGCCATGAAACATCTTTGAGCTGTATTCTTTCCCCACCAAAGAACTGTGCTATCATTGCATTGTGAAAAAGCAGTAAAATACAAGTTGCTTGCTGAAGATTTCGCACCTCCATACTCTGATTATATCAGAGGCAATGAAGAGCTTTTAAGTTAGAAGGGGAGCTGATTTAACCAGTGAAGAGATGTGATAATTCTTCAACATCTTTTACAGATTTACCGATTACAGATTAGGTTGATTTTATTTGGTGATTGATCATGGACAAGAAACAAGCTCTGATTGCATGTTGATGTTGCAAACATGGTAGCTTTGAAGATGTGTCTTTGAGAGGATAATTCCTTATATTGCATATGGTCCATTTTGAAACTGAGTGAACGTGGAAGGCATTTTCTAAAGTTTTCTTAGGAAACGATTAGGACTACAATTAGAAGCAAGGGAGTTAAAATGTTTAGCTGGAGTGTTATGCACTCTCTTACTAAGCAGGGGATTATAAGAGCCTAAATAATCTGGATACACTGTGGGAATCTGTCAAGTATGAAGAAATGTGAGACATCTTAATTATTTAAATCCTGTGTATTTGTTGAAACTACTGCTGATCCATCCTGGCCCGCATGGTAATTGGATAATGATGTGGTGCTGCTTCACAAACATGTTCTCTTTTGAGTGTATAAATGTGCCACCTTATCAGTACAACTGAAGCAGCAATGTATTTCATTAGTCTGAATAAAGTGTTAAACCAAGATTTGACAGATTAAGTAGCTACACACCTGATACAATGACTGAGAATCAGGGTGGATTAAAATCAGTGATTTTTAAAAATAAATAAATAAATAAATAAATAAATAAATAAGATTTTTAAAAAATTAAATCACATGTATTTTAATTACATACTTTTGGAGGAAAAATCTAAAGATAGTTTTCTATTTAAAATACATTATAGTTCAAAGGTTATTCAGCATGAAATAGAACTTAGCTATGTAGCATGAAGCTGTATATTCATTCAATATTTACATTTTTGGTAAATTAATTCAATTAATCCAAGTTACCAAGCTGAGATGACATGCACTTTTTCATAGTAAAAATGGTATAAAATGAATAAAGTTCAGGAAAAGACCTTAATCCCATTGTTTTTCTGCAAATCTGTGTACAAACAATGAATACTTTGATGTTTAAGCAAATTCAAGAATATGTATGCTTTATAATGTTATTGTTTTAGTTAAATAGAATAATTTAAGTAGGTCTACAAATATGAGTGATTAACCTATTAAACTAAAATCTGTTCTGATATAGCTGCTTTACTAATCTAACAGGTTATTATTCTAGATATGAATTTTTTGTCTGGTTGCAAATATTAAAGATCATAGCTACCAGCAAGAATGAGGCTTTGCATTTAAAAATCATGATTTAAATAGAGTCTTACTGACTAGTGATATAAATCATAATTTAAATTGATTTGATATAAATCAAATCCACCCTGCTGAGAGTAGATATTTATTTAATCACTTTTACTCATCATCTCAAATAATCATAGAATCATAGAATAATCAAGTTGGAAGGAGCCTCTAAGGCTATTGCGTCCAACCCTCTTCTCAATGCAGGAATCCAAGTCAAAGAAGATCTGACAGATGGTTGTCCAATTTTCTCTTGAATGACTCCAGCCTTGGAGCGCTCACCACCTCCCGAGGCAGCTGGTTCTGTTATCATACTGCTGCAACAGTTATGATGTTTTTCCTGATGTTCAGCTGAAATCTGGGTTCCTGTAGCTTGAGCGCATTATTATGTGTCCTGTACTCTGGGATGATCGAGAACAAATCCTGCCTCTCCTCTGTATGATAGCCTTTCAAGTATTTGAAAAGTGCTGTCATATCTCCCCTCAGTCTTCTTTTCTCAAGGCTAAACATGCCCAGTTCTTTCAGCCTTTCCTCATGGGGCCTGGTTTCCAGTCCCCTGATCATCCTTGTTGCCCTCCTCTGAACTTGCTCCAATTTGTTGGCATCCTTCTTAAAGTGTGGTGTCCAAAACTGGACACAATACTCAAGGTGAGGCCTAACCAGTGCTGAATAGAGGGGGAATAGTACCTCGTGGGATTTGGAGACTGGTCAATAATTGTTTGGTATAGAGGGTTTCAGGAGGAGCTTTTTCAACAAAGCTCATATAAACGCCTCTTTTATATCATCATCATCATCCATCATCATCAAACTGCAGAGCTGGGACCCTATCAATCATAGAGTTCAGCCCGTCAAGGAGACACAGTGGGGAATTAACTCCCAGCTTCTGGCTCTGCAGCCAGATGCCTAAACCACTGATTTATCCAGTCAGCCTCATGTGAATAGATCTGGCCTAATTCTGATCCTCTTTCAGATGCAATTCAACCAGCAGAATTGGATTTACCGTATGGTACAATACTAAGCATGAATAAGTGTGCAAAAATGCAACACAAGGTTGTTGAACTGGAATTTTGATTTTTCACATCTTTAAGGGCATTCATCTATTTTAGATTGGCCAGCTCTCCTACCCACCCAAGTGGAAATTATGACATATTTTGGGAATAGAAAATCTGGGGTGTGTATATCTGAAACACTGGAGAGAGATATTGTAAAGCAGAAATGATTGTCAGCCAGATCCAATTTTTTTTATTTATCCCAGTAGGATTTCTAGGAGGAGGAAAGAAAATTCCCTACACAGATGAAAATGTCCACACCCATTGTCTGTGCTCCCAGATGTACTGATGTACAACATCTAATTGCTCCATGTGCTTGTTGATAGTTTTTTTGGAAGGCATGCAAATGATATTTCAGTAGTAAGATGATATGAACATCTAAGTGTGTAACTGAAGACAAGCTAGAGACGGAAATATACTGCCATGGCAAATTCTTGTGGGTATCCTCTAAAATACCAAGCCTGGCTGCAGATGGTTTCCCAGAAGTACCAGTTATAGTCTTTTAATTGGACTTTCCCTTCGAGGGCTGGCACAGAGACAGGTTAGCTTTGGGAACAGTGGAATAATAATTTATGGAATGTGGTAAATAATGAAGTAGGATGCAAAATATTTAGACCTTCCTGAAACTACTTAAAAATATATTTTAGGTGTTCTTGTATTCATATTTGCATCCAGTGCTCCCAAGCATAATTGGAAGGATTCTATTTAAAAGAAAAATTTAAGAAAGGAGTAACTTTGCTCTGAAATCGTTACAAAACCACTTCAGTTTCCAAAGCTAGATAAACAAATGATAGTTTTAAAATATAACTCCAAGAGCTTGAAATACTCAGTACCCTTCTAGAGTAGGGCTTTTAATGCTAGGACTTTTTGGACATCACTAATTCATAGGGTTGCCTTTAGTTGGAAGTGATTTGACAGTTCCTGAGAACAGCAAGCTGTGTTCATATTACTACAACTGTTCTTTCACATCTAGATAAATCCTCAGAAACCTGGGAAGGAATTAGAGGCCATGTCATTGGTAGTTGGTTTATAAAAAAGAGCAAAATCCAGTGAAATCCAGTATTCTGTTGAACTTTCACTGAGCAGAAATTAGTAATGTGGAATTGTGTTGTTCAAATGTTGCTGTTGTGCATCCAGTGATCTCCATCAAGAAACCCTACCATCTGTTTATACAACAAGAACACTTGCATGAATCCTGTGATTCTGTTTAACCGTGCTGATGGGACTTTCCAGTCAGCCCAAGCTCAATAGAATGCTAGCAGTTTACATTAAATTGTGTACTGCAGTGTTTCCTCTCATCTGCATTTGCATCCTTGAGTGGTGCAAGGCAAGGTGAAGCTCAAATGTTGCACCCTAACACTGGCCTATATTAGAAAGCAGTGTTTCTGCTCACTGTCAGCTGAGAGAAGTGAGGCTTCAAGTTGTGTTATGTCAGACAGCACAACTGTTAGTGAGACAACAAATCACTCGTGTTTGTCTAATGTGTTCCAGTTGACAGTGATAGTGAGGATAAACTGGACCAAAATAGTGATGGGTCAGCATCTTTCCCTTTGTATCCTTGGCCCCAGTTTATTATTTATTTGCTGTTGTCATAGAGGTCATTTTGCCATGTAGACATTTCCCCTAAAAAAGGAAATGTTTCACCAAAGAAGCCCAAAATGTAGTACAAATTAGCATAACATTTATGTATGCTGAGTTTACTTAGAGATGCACATTTAGAGAAATATAATTTCAGCACGTCCCACTACAGTAGAGAAGAATGACCTAGGTGTTAACTCCAGTTTTTATTTGCTGATGGGCAACCTGAGGGTTACTGTTATACTTTTGTATGTTTCTTTATCTTTAAGGCAGGCTTAGACTGGTCACCCCTTCATATAGAGTACTGTCTCTTGCAAAAATGGAACATGGACACCCTAAGTTTTAAAAAATGTTCTCATGTGAACACTGAAATTTTTTCCAGGGCTATATAGGACTGTCATACAAATCTGTAGTAATTGTTGTCAACACAGGAAGCATACTGCAGAGACCACAAACCTATTACAATTGACATGATCAGTAGTGTGCAGCATTAGAGACAGTAACTGTGTTTGCACAGCATGGTAAGCCAGGGATCTGTACAAACCCTAGCTAAACAAACCACAAAACTTGGCCACAAATCAGAATGGAATCAACAGAAAAACCTAAACCAAGCTGTGGATTCTGTCTCTGGTTTGTGTGGGAGAAATGAACCAGAGCAGCAGCTGTACCTGGGTTCACATGGTATGAGAAACAAACAAGGGACAAAGCTCCATTGTTTGTTTAGCTACCCTGATGCAAGTGAGAGCAGTCAACAAGTGTGCACCAGAACTTTGTTAATTAAGCCAGAATTGCCAAGAATCTCTGCTTTCCTGCACTTGTGAACACACCCAGAAGCTGCTCAGAGACCTGCCTTGTAACCCTTCCCAGTCCTTTTCTCCTCTACTGTTCCTTCATTATCTCCATTCTGTTGAAATAATAGGGGCCAGTTCTTTCTCTATTGCTTGCCAAATCAAGGGTGTACAGGGTATAGGTATATATAAGCATGTGTGTATACGTAAACTCTCTCTCTCTCACACACACACACACACACACACAGAGTTCTTACCATCGTTGAGTGAGTAATTAATTTGAATTTCTCTCAACAGATAAGCAAGTCACCTGTGTTCGTCCCAGGTGTATGGGGCCCCTATTACTCAGCAATGGTGCCAGGGTTCTGGCTTAATGAAGGTGGCCAAAGTGCAACAGGAAAACTGGTGAGGTGTTTTGCTCTTCTCAAAATAAAGGGCCCTAAGGCATCATTATTTATCTCCAAATGTGTTATGTGTTAATCATATGAATTGCAGTGGAAGTTCCAGTGATTAGGAAAAGGCTGTGGATAGTTATAATTATAATAAAGTTAACATCTTAGTGGTCCATTAATATTGTTTCATTAAATTATGAGGTATATGGAAGGAGCCATGGTGGTATACCTTATGCAGGTTTCATGGCATAGTCTTTGTTTTGGTCTGAATTCTGTTTCAATGGAGGAAGATTGGGGGGAGGGGGGAATTAAGTTTTGCTTAATAACCTCTTACAATGACAGATCCATCCATCAGCCCATCCATTCTACTTTGTCCGTGTTAGCTATCATCAGTATCAGGGAAGATGCTGAGAACAAAATGCATGTTTTAGGGCTGCACCACTTTTGAGGGAGAAAGTGGTGAGGCTCGACTGTTTTTCCTAAGTTTCAGGTGTTTTAGGTTTGAGGGGTTGTTCATGGAGGTTCTCATTTGGCTTGCTTCCTATCCCAATTAATGTAACCAGTCTTTTTATATAAATAGTCACATTGTTCCCAAATGAGCTATAGATTTGTTAATCTCTTTAAAGTGAAGTAAGCTCACATTAGAAGAGGTCCAATTTAACCTCCTTGAAGCTTTTCCTTTTGAATGATCTGCATGGTGATGTCTTCCTAGTATTCTGAGGCAAGTAAAACTCAAAAGTGTAAGACTGATCATTATCTGAAGGATATGTATACCTTTTGAAATGTATATGCACTCAGTTACCTTACTGATTTATTTATAATGTTGCTATATTAACACAGGAGGCATATTTAGACCGTTAAGCTTAGATTAGGTTGCTTGGTATGTTTGTTGTACAGTATTAGAAACTAATCACAAAAGGGGCTTATTTCATGTAGTACATAAAGGAAACTTACTTTTAAACCCAGCACTGCTGAAAAGCTACCTCTGTCTGAGTGCACACTGAGATGAATGTGGGAGATAGAATCCCTTACTTTTAAGTAGCACTGCAGTCAATGCCCAGTATGCCATCAGCTACATGAATTATGATGGCATGATTGGGAACAGGCAGTGGTGCTGTCTGTTCTCCAAGGCCAGACCCTAACAGGTTCACTAAAGATGAAATATTTGAGTTTCAAAGATGTCAGCCTTCACTCAAGTTGAAATCATGTTAGTGGTTCAGAGATGTACAGTAGTTGTGATAGACCTTTGCGTTTGAGAAATCAGAGTTGCAAACAAAGCCCATCTGTAGTTCTTGAAAACCAACAGTAGCACAGAGCAAATTAATTTGCAAATCATGGAAAGTGCTGTGACAGTAGATGTTCTTTGTAGTCAAGAAATTTCCTTTCAGGTGATGGTTTCCCTGTGCTGTAAGACCCTGGGAAGCAAAATGTCCCATCAGGTTTGCTCCTGTGAAATCTGTCTGAAGTAGCTACATGGCCAGCACACTTAGTTGGTTTGGGGTTACTGGCTTTTTGGTTCTTTATATCAATGTCCTTTTTCTCATGTGAATCCTTTGTACTCTGTATGCTATTGGCTTTTGTGATGTATCTATTCCCTTCCTGTGAGGGACGTGGTGGCGCTGCGGGTTAAACCGCAGAAGCCTCTGTGCTGCAAGGTCAGAAGACCAGCAGTCGTAAGATCGAATCCACGCGACGGAGTGAGCTCCCGTTGCTTGTCCCAGCTCCTGCCAACCTAGCAGTTCGAAAGCATGCAAATGTGAGTAGATAAATAGGTACCACCAGCGTTCCATGTCTAGTCGTGCTGGCCACGTGACCACGGAAACTGTCTTTGGACAAATGCTGGCTCTACGGCTTGGAGACGGGGATGAGCACCGCGCCCTAGAGTTGGACACGACTGGACTAAATGTCAAGGGGAACCTTTACCTTTATTCCCTTCCTACCATTTCATCACATTGCTTGTTACTGGGGTGCTGGAGGCATTGGACTGGATCCTTCTTCAAAGCTGCTTTGTTGTTGTTTAGTCGTTAAGTCGTGTCCGACTCTTCGTGACCCCATGGACCAGAGCACGCCAGGCCCTCCTGTCTTACAAAAGCTGCTTACAAATGGAGATTTGCTGTATGGGGTCTTGATTTTCAGCGTAGCTCAGAGGCTGGGATCTTTGCCTCTCTCCCAGGCAGTGTGAAGCGTCTGGGTGACCTTGTACAGCTCAGTGAGCTCAGCACCAGTCACTCAGTTACTCCCACTGTTCCCCAAGCATGTGGATGAAGGTTGGTAATCAGCCACCAGCTGGGTTCCTCAGTGGATAGATCCTTTCCCTGTGTTTTGTCAGGGTTATGTATCCTGTGGCTAGTAAAGGGCAGTGGAGAGTCTTCACCTACGATGTTGCTTTGTTTGGTTACTGTGGCACCTTAAAGATTAACAAGTTTTATTTGGTATAACTTTTCATGGTTTGTTATATTGCATCTAATCATCATCATTGAACTGCATAGCTGGAAGGGATCTAATGGCTCATCGAGTCCAGCTCCTGTCAAGGAGGCACAGTGGGGAATCGAACTCCCAACCTCTGGCTCCAAAGCCAGATACCTAAATCACTGAGCTATCCAGCAGCTCTATATATTAACGTGGCTGCAGTCCATGAAAGCCCTCCAAAACCGGTTAGTCTTTAAGGTTCCAAAAGATCCTTTGTTAACTCTTCCTGCAGCACACTAAAAAGGCTGCTAATCTGAAAATGTTTGGTTATTGCCGCCTAATCTTCCTAACGCACCCCAACATTCACTGCAGTTGTAGTCTTATGAGCACCTTACATGATTATAGCCCAGAAGAATACTTAAGGCGGGCGTTTAAAGTATGTATACTTAAGTCTCAGCCAATAGAACTGCTTGAAGCTTTTAAATGTTCAAATAATTGAATTATATTTCCCCTTTAGTTTCCCTGCAGGTACATTAGGTACTCTTAATTCGTATTTGTTTAATTAAGTAGCTATCACTATCCTGTGCATACAGGAAAAAGCCCCACTGGGTTCAGTGGAATGTATTCTCGGATAAGTGTGTGTCGGATTGCCGCCTGGGCTGTGCAACAGCATAATTTGTATTTCAGAAGTGCTAAAGAAGCGGAAGTTCATTTTTCACAATAGCACCTTCAGCAAATGTCAGTTTAATGGGCTGTATGTACATGCTTTGGACATGTTTGTCAGCGAGGAAGCAAAGAGTAATGTCCTTTAAAGCAAAGCAAAAATTGTGTTATTCCTGTTGTTGTTGTTTTCACTTAGATACTGCCCCTTAGTGCTAGAGCACTCTCTGGGTGGATTACAGCATAATTATGCAAACAACAACTTGCCTCCCAGTGAGCTGGGTACTCATTTTACAAACCTCAGAAGGATGGAAGACTCAGTCTGATGGATTCAGGTACCTTGAGCTGGGTACCTGAATCCATCAGGATTAAACTCAGGTTGTGAGCAGAGGCTTGACTGCAGTACTGCAGTTTAACTACTGCACCATGGATCTTGTTTTCTGGCACAGTATCAAACTTCAACAGCAGTAATAGTACAGGCCACTGCTTGTAACTGATGTGATTTGGAGTGATCCATAAAATGAGACAAAACAAAGAATAACTTCTACTCTTTTTTTTTGTAGTTTTATTAAATTTAAATGATACGTTTTGACTCAGTGCTTATATTTCCCCACCGTGGTATATAAGTCCTGAAACTAGACAATGTGTCCCATGTAAGGACTTTAACCTTGTAACCACATGTATGCAACTTAGCACTTTTAGAAACTCTCAGTAGTTTCCTGGTAAGGTTGAGAGAAGCCAAATTGTAGACGGTTGAAGTGAATTTTTTATAAAACTGAATTTAATTTCTGCCAGCAGTTAATAAGAAAATTCATCTTTCTTTCTTTTAAGATAGAGCATGTCGTCCAAGGACACGCTGCTTTCCCAGAACTGCAAACAAAATCTGCAGCCAGGTCTGGTCATCATCCTTATTTCTTATCATTTTCAGTCTCTTAGAAACATCATTTGACCGCAGCCCAGAACCTGGTTCAGCCAGAATGTTCCAATTTAATTGTGATCTGGATTGGTTCTTTCTCATCATACTAATTTCTTCCATTTTCCAAGCCTGTTCATTATTCTTCCCGTTCCATAATACAACTTTCTTTTTTCGTATTCAACATGCTGCCTGAGGACTGATTCATGTGGCAGCTTCTTAGGTGCTGACATCACCAGAAATTGTGATGTCAGCCTACCACATATGCTTTCTAGCCCTTTTGTTCTTGGAAAATACTCTTGTGCATTCTTGAACAGCTCAGCATTTTTAGTCTTCCTTTTCAGCTTGCACATAAAGCGTATTATTTAGACGCAATTTTTTATCTGTACTAAATTGCTATAGAGAGCAGCTAGTGATGATCATATCACCTGACAAATAGTTACTTGGATAATCAGCCTAACAAGTATGATGCCCAGAATGCAGAAGTAATAATGAAAGTAATATAAAAATGGGATACCCATTATGACATAGTAGATAGAGTGACAGACTAGGACTCAGTAAATTTGAGGTTGAATCCCTGCTCAGCCGCAGAAGCTCACTGGGGGTGTGGAATTGGTAAACCCACTCCTTAAATATCTCAATTGCCTTGAAAGCCTTATTAGGATCACTATGAGTCAGTTCTGACTTGTCAGCACATAACAGCAGTGTAAGAGTAAGTGTCTGAGACTTCATTATTGTGAACATTCGCATTGAGACTAGAGTATTTTACTCCTAACGCCAACTTACCGTATTTTTCCATGTATAAGACACTACTTTTTCCTAAAATCATTACACTAAAAATAGAAGGGCGTCTTATACATGGAAGTAAGCTGAGGAGAGAACAAAACTGCCCGTACCTTGCCTCTGTGAACAGGCTTCCTCGATCACGAGGCTTAGCTTCCTACAGTCAGGTGACTTAGCTTCCTCCAATCACGAGCCTTATGGAACTGATGTCAGCTGATGCTGAACAAACCAATTGGAACACACCTCATTGGAAGTGGAGCCTATAGGCTCAGATGCAACAGGGACTCCTAATGTCCCAGTGTTCTGAGCCCAGAGGCTGAATACTCAAAGCTAAGTTAAGATTTCTTAATTTTGGGTTAGAAAGGGGGGTGTCTTATACAAGGAAAAATACAGTACATCCTTTTGCTTTACACAAGATTTCCCTGAGCCAATATCCATAGGTTTCCTGATAGGACAGCATACATGTCAAACTCTTGAGGGAGGAGCTTTAGGCTAGCAGCACATCACATTTCAGATGGGACACAATTATACTTCAGGGATGAAGTGTAACTTGTACTACGTTACTTGGCATTTTGATCAGATTTTATATAAAAAGAGGCAAAACTCTTATGCTCATTATGCAAAAAAGGAGAACTGGAAATGAATTTAGACTGATTCTGCAACCAGAGAGTGCAGGTTTTCTCATAAGATTAGGGAAGAATCCAGCCACAAGATAATTTAGGTTACATTAACATTTACATTTCATCTTTGATTTTCAGATACTGCATGTTACCCCGGTCATTGCTTTTTCTTCCTCCTCCTAATGTAGTGCTGATTATTATCTTCTTGTGGGATAGTTAGAATTATATATGGGCTTAAAACCAGTGTAAGACGTATGTATGTGGCAATTTTCTCCTAATTATTTGCAGTGTAAAAAGACCATTGTGCAAACCTGAAGAGAGAGAGAGAGAGAGACAGAGATAACCTTTTAAAAATGAAGAGCATTTTTTTTCCTGCCACGGACTCAACAGTGGGATTACAAACACACACGTAAACACACACTGCATTATTTTCCACTTAGGAGGAGACTCCTGGGCAGACTTGAACTTCCAGCCTGGGGCTCTGGCAGGAAAAAAAAAGACACTCCCTGCATTTATTTATTGATTCAAAAGATAATAAGCCTGCTTTTTAATGTAAACTCTCCCAAGGTAGAAAACAAGAAAACTTAAAACCACAAACATGGTAATGCTATGGGGAAAACAATGATAAGATTTTTTTAAAAAGAGTTGTAGCTAGACCAATAGACATAATTGCCCCATAGAGTCTTAACTCAGTTGTAAGCCAAGGTAAATAGGAGGGTCTTTTAAGGTTTGCTTGGAGCCATATAATGGCTGGACCTAGCAGATACCAGCTGAAACAGAGCTCAGCAAGCAGGGGAACAATACCGATAGGCATACTGCCTTCCCTGTCCCTTCCTCCAAAGCAGGATGTGGGGGGGGGGGGTTTGTTTTGTTTTGTTTTGCTTTGCTTTGCTTTGCTTTGCCTTTTAAAGGGGGAAGGGTGAGGTGGGTGCCTAAAAGGGTCCCCCCCCCAGACATTCAGAGTAAAATAGCCTAGTTGGTTTCTGAACCAAAATAAACTGATTTGCCAAAGCTCCCTACTGCCCCCCAGTTATTCTCACACTTTTTCCCATGTTCCTTCCACCATATTTGCCAGGCATGCCACAGATAACCTCAAGTGGGAATGCAACAGGGGAAGAGGTCCTGACCCATTCTGGCACCCGAGGTGCCATTATGCCCCACATACCAGAGGCAGTAAGGCCCAAACATTGCCTTTTGAATGCAAATAGGCACCACTTGGATGGGAGAGAAAGAAGTGGAAGAATTCTTAAAATATGAGCTAGAGATGACTGAGGGTTGTTGTTTTTTTTTGCAGGGGGGGGAAATAAAGAGAGGAAACCATACTCTTGAGATTTGTATTTCCACCAGGAAATTCACATCCCTGTCACATCTGTATTTCATAGCATGGTGAAAATAAGATGAAATAAGGCGATGATGCTCCTGTGCTGGCAGCAAGTGCCGTCCTTATGCGATACATTGTAAAGCTAGACCGTTGGTAAAGAGATTTATAGTAGCATCTCAAAAGCATAGCCAATTGCATTTCTATAATTCTTTGCAGGCGACAGTCCTTTGATAAAGCACCCTTATAGTTTCAAAAGTAGCAATCAGGGCATGTAAAACTTATAATTTTCTGTACTCATTGAATAACATGTTGATGCGTTGAATGGAGAGACACTGTTTGCATACTAAAGTTGAAATACAATCTAAATCATGTTACCCTCACTTGTCAAAGCAGCACCTGGTGCAAAAGAAGTTCATGTTTGAGATAGCTTCGAACCATGCTCAGAGCTAATCAGCAGGACCTTTTCAGCAAATTAAAAGTAAGGCAGATTTTACATAGGAGAGACGGTAGCTTGCTATAGGCTTGTGTATATTTTCTTCACCCTATGCACAAAAGTGTCAGTGAGGCATATTGGCAGAGAGTCTGAGGCACCATCTTTCCAGCCATTTTTGCAATATAAATACAATAATATAGAGGAACATACACAACTATATTGCACAACTGCAGTAACAGGCTATAGAAAGCCTTAGGCTTAAGCCCAAGCCAGTTGCTCCTCTAAACTAGACTTTGGGGTTCAAGACCAAACGCAGCCTAAGGGTACCTAAACAACTGCAGTTTTCGAAGAGGTAGCCGAGTTAGTGTGTGCTAACATATCAGGCAAAAACAAAAATTAAAGAAAGGACACAAAACCATTGTGGCACCTTAAAGACTAACTGCTTTATTTTAATGTGAGCTTTTGTGGACAAGTCCACTTCCTCAGACACCAGCCGCAACTGCAGTGGAGGCAAAAGTGGCAGGTAGGGGACAGAGGCAAGAGGAAATATAAGTCAAATCAGTACCTGGCATGGGCACCAGCCCACTGGGACTGACACCTGTAATCACACAACAGCATTTTCTGTTCACTTTTTAAACATTTAATTGTCCCAGCTGCACATGACTGGAGCATGGCTGGAACCTTGCCAGCTACACAGTATGCTGTGCAGGGCAGCAACTGGACCACATGTTAAAAAGAGGGGGAAAGAGACTCCTCCATAAACTCCTCAGTGGGAGATGGGGGAAGGGGAATAGAGCAACCGGAGCATTGTGGGAAAGGAGACAGATCTAGTACTTTTGAGAGAGAAGACTAGGGCAGTGGCAGAATAACAAGAAAGGGAACAGAGGCCAAGTGGCAGGTGCAGGGCATCCTGAGGATCTTGCCTGTGGCAGAAATAAAATGGTATTTCCCCCGGCCAGCCTGTGCTGCAATCTGTGCCACTGCTTCCATGTCATTCTTCACTTGTTGTGTAGGCTTCTTTCCCTGCCTTTCTCAGGAAGAGGGAAAACATTGATCACATTGAGGGGCAATAGTGCAAGTGGTTTTTTTATCTCTTAACTTTTTTTAACATTTCAAATGCCATGCTTGCTTTCACAGCAACGTGGAGCTTTTCTCCCCCCCCCCCCCACGGGCACTCTGGCAGTCTGTCCAGAATGCAGAGGTGACCAATGTGATGTGCTTAGTCACATGGGCATTCCAGGAAGGGTTCTCTCGGAAGAGTCTTGTTCCTCAGCAAGTATCTTTGGGAGTAATTTCATCAGATGTTATTGAAGTTCTTCCCCGCTGCCATTTCCAGCATTTCTCCCTGCAATGCACACACCTTTGGAATGGATGGGGGTGGGGATGAGGGAAATCTTTGGGACAGCTGAAGTTGGACAGCATGGGGCAAGTGGAAGTGGCATAAGGGCTACTAAAGAATCATAGTAACTTGCAAAGCCATCAGTCTCCCCTCCCTTCATGAAGAAGTTGCATTAAACAACCTTTAACATATGTGAATAATGATATGAATTAGTTATTTTAACGTTTTCCAAGTGCACTTCATTTTGACTGATACCCTCCAATAGCAAACACATGGTAAGACTTAATTGAAACAGTGTGTAGCTGAATGCTTAAATGTAGAATATAAATATACAGCTGCAAGGCGGTCGTAAGTCAGAGTAGTAAACACATGCCAAATTCCCTCAGGGAGCTCATTAGTGTACGGCTGAATGTATGTGCAGGGGCTAAGTGAATATCACTATTTAGGCCTCCAGAAACAAGACAATGACTAATCAATTATAATTATAGAAAGATGCTTATATTGACTAACCTCTCTGAAAATGAAGCATCTCTTCAGTACAACACAATGGAATTTAAAACTCTGTTTTTAATGTTGTTCCTAGACATTCATAACATACCAACATGAATTTGACCCAACTCCGGGAGGCAGTGGAAGACAGGAGGGCCTGGCGTGCTCTGGTCCATGGGGTCACGAAGAGTCGGAACAACTTGACGACTAAACAACAACAACAAAAGACATTCATAAAGAGGAACAATAATAGCCTATTAGACTGGCATGTTAGTACAGGCAGTACACAGCGAAGTCACAGTTTCCGTAGATGTGAATTAAAGAACTGGTACATTTCAAAGAAATTTAAGGAAATTTAGGATCCAGTGAAGTGAATGGACATTAGGCACACAAAATGTAATCTGGATTACACCCGTTGCTTCAGTAGCAGGCCATACAGCATCTGTTTTATAAATGCCACAATTTCCAGACACAAAAAGATTCCCATGAGTAATTAACATATTTTATTTCATGTGCAACTGTTTTGCATGTTAAATCTCATGTATCCAGTGCGTTCCTGGGTGATTTCATGAACTGTATCCCTCTGAGAAGATGGCGATCTTCAGTTTTATAAAGGTGTAGTCCAGAAGTGGTAGACATCTGCCCTCCACATATTTGGGATTACAATTCCCATAATCCTTGAACATTAGCCATGCTACCTGGTGTTAATGGAAGTTGTAGTCTCAAACATGTGGAGGATCCCAGGTTGTTTAGGATTGCTATAATCGGTGAACAGTCAGTGATCTATATAAACAGTGAAGTATGGTCAGTGTTTCATGTTTTAAGGCTTCAATTCTAACCAGTTTCCTTGCTTGAGCTGAGTGCAGTTTATTCTTGAGTGAACCTGTTTAGGATCAGGGTGGAAATCACACATTGGGTGCAACTAAAATGAGATCCTTGTTCTGCTTCTGACACTTTACCCATTCACTTGTTCAACAAGGCACACTGGATGAGTAACTTTGTGATATTCTCTTTCCTGCCTCCTTTTCCAGTTTAGCTTTGTAGGCTTTTTGATGATTTGTGTGTGTCTCTTGTTAGGAGTCCAAATCATGCAGTATGTTCAGGGAATAACCTCTCTCTCCCTCACCCACCCCCACACCCCCTTTTTCCTGCTTGTTTTTCTTGCAGTACTCAAAGTATATATACATACTTGAACGGTCACCTGGATCTGATTAAGAAATCTTTGCCTGTGGGTTTCCTCACTGTTGATTTACATGTTTGGCCAGATTTCCATGGCAACCGATCTCCCCTCGCAGATCTCACTCTAAAGGGCATGGTAAGAAACAGCCTGGTTGCAAAAGGTTAAAATAGAACAGTGGGGTAAAATAAGAGCAATCTTTTTAAAAAAAAACATTAGCCTCTTTATTCAACAGATATCCCACAGAGTGTGTGGTGTTTTTTTCCTTACATTTTTTGTTGAATTTTGAACATACGCATGTTAAAAAAAGAACACAAACGTCTCTTTTTATTTATTAGTTGTTATTTTACTTTATTATTTTTTCAAAAAAAATAGGGAGGCATGTTTTCACATATTTAGAAACTTTGTAGCTGTACTGCTTATGAACCTTCCAGATCTTTGTACGCTTTTGTACAATTGTCTGAGGGTTTGAAGTGCTGATAGATTCCACATGTATAGGCCATGTTGGTTGTTAGTGAAGCAAACAAGTAATGAAAAGAAAGAAGCTGTGGCATCTTTAAAAAAAATCACATATGGTTTACTCGTAATGAGGGTCTGCTGTATCAGAACTGTAGAGAGAGGATGAGGACAGACAGCCATGTGCATCAGCTGGGGGATGCAGCAGAGAATAAACCAAGTGAATGCTTTGTCAACTAAAAAGAGAATAGGAAGATCCCTGCTGAATCCCCCCAAAGGCTATCTAGTCAAGGAATCTGTTCCCATAGCAGCCGGTCACATCCTGTCAGGGACAGGCAGGACAGGAAGGCAACCGCACCCTCCTGCTTACATTCACAGCAGCTGGTATTCAGAAGCATACTGTTGATGCATAGTCATCCAAACTCATAAGACAACAGAACTGCAGGATGTGCTTCCTGCGTGATACAGTATGAAAACAGATCACCCATTTTACTACTTAGCAGACTTTGCTTTCAAACTGCAGAAAAAAACCTGCCAGCTGCCTTCTGCACCCATATTTCCACTTATGAACTAATAGCCTGGCACAGGTGGTACATTCACTGACTGCTCCTTAAAACACCTTGATATTGTGTGGTGTTTGATTCGGGAGGGTTGATTTTCTTATATTTATTGTCAACCACCCAGAGTAGTGCTTGCCACTAAGTCAGGTGATATATAAGTACTCAAAACTAATAATACTACACTACACTATACTATACTACACTATACAGTACTATACTATTAAACATATCCCGTAGTGATGTGACCATCAGAAGTAGTGGAGTAAAACAAGTGTGTACAGTTTGTGACCACCAATCTGAAATCAGCCCATCAGCTGTCTGTTGTGGCCTGTCATGAGCTTGAAACCCTTGTCCTGATCTTTGTTATGTAGCCAGAGAGCCTGAAAATGAGATTTGCTAAGCCCTCATATATAGCTATTGGACTGGATTCAGTCTCCTGAATCGCAGAGTCATATGCTGTGAAAGCCTGAGGTAAAACACAGCTGGTAGTGGCTTTTAGATAATATATTTCCCAGCATTTCCTCTTTTCCATTGTGTGGTAAAATCTGCTGCACGTTCTTGCCCAGAAAAGGAGGAAGGTTCCAGTACTATGCTATTGCTATTACTACTATTGCTGCTGTTGCTTCTGCTGGTACTACTATTAGCATAATTGTTATTATTATATTTCTTGTATAATTGTTGATTGCATTTGAAGCCAGGGCTGATCTCTAATCAAATGATTGGGTTTCTGTTCATAAGCTCGGAAGGATCTGAATTCAAGACTTGTAATCCAGGTAAGTGGCTTGAGGGAAAACACAATGAAATGTGGGACTTTTAAAATAGAAAATCGTAGTGAAAATATGTGATGAGAAATATTTTCTGATTGATTTGCTCCTGAAATTGGTGATTTATTAATGTTTGACCATACCCCTCCAAGGGGAATAAAGACAAGTTTTAGCATGATTCTGCTCACAACAATAAACTTCTGATTTACTCTAGACTTTTGCCTTTGGCTTAGGAAGGGAATGAGAAAGTACTTTCCCTTTTGCATCAGAAATATTTTTCTTCTTGTCTTTCCTACAGGTGGTGGGACTGACTCTGTCACAAACCCTTGATGATCTCGCTCTTCTTTATTTAGCCACCATTCAAGCCATTGCAGTAAGTCATTGGAAACTGGCATTTTAAAATATTAATATTTTTTAATTTAAAAAAACTGAGTACTTAAAATCTATAGACTGTCATCCTATGTCACACATTAATCATACTATCTGTGCAACAGATTTGTAGTTACATTTGTCCAGTGAACATCAAAATAAGAGTCTCTACTGGAATTCTTGCCCAGGGCGCTGATGAACTGTAGAAGAAATGGTTTCCATTGGTTGCGTTCCCAAAGTCAGTTTTTGGGAAATGATATTTGGATCATAGTGGGAACCTATGGGTACAAGTGTGTGCAAATGACCTGTTGAAATTATTAACCCTGTTTGAGGGCAGCACAGTTGGACAAACATTTCACCAGATTTCTCCATTGGAGGAGTTCTCCCAACAGTTGTTCCATGATTAACCATAGCAGTGGCAGTAGCAACACTTCTTTTTTCTTCTTCATCATTGCATTTTTTTCTTCCTTTGCTGCTGTTGCCATTTATTGGCAGACTGTCCACCATTTTGCATTTTCTGTAATGTCCAAGGTCTTCTGTGGTTGCAATAGGATGCTGTGCTATTGTTGAGTGATGAATAGTCAAACTAATGCTGGTCATTTTCCATTCTCTATCTGCTAATATCAGAGGTTGTGTGTTCAGCATATTCCCCGTGCCCTCTGCTATATTTACGTGTAAAATGAGGGGATATGTTCCCTCTTTCTTCTTCTAGCTTGTTCCTTGTGTTCTTGTCCCCTCTGTGTCGGATTTACTCTCTTCCTCCACCCTGAAATTAGTTTGAAACCTGCAAGTTTGCAAGGCTTGTGGCAAAGAATATTCTTCCAAGACCCTGTGCATACATCTCATCACCTGCAAGGAATCCTTTCTATTGGTATTGTGAGCCATGGTCTAAGCTGACAACAACACTTGCCTAGCCAGCTGTTCAGTTTCAGTATCCTTCTTTCCATTCACCTGACCTTCAATAAGGATTGATGAAAACACCACTTGTTCCTCCAGTTCCTTTGCTTTTCCACTTAAGAGAATCAAAGTCTCTGCCATTCCAGCTGACATTTCCTCTGGCTGTTATCCTTTATTCCTGCATGGATCAGCAGCAACAGATAATAGTCACTTGGTGTGATGAGACTTGGCTACCTTGAATACACACTCCAGGAAGACAACACAGTTCCCAAGATGACATATCCACAACTGCATAATTTGTGCGGCGCTCAAGGTAGTGTTCCATCTTCAGGTGTCCCAGAGTCACCTTTCATGTGAAATGCTTGGTGTTGGTTGTGCAGATTTAGTAGCACCAAATGTCTTCTGACTTTCCTGGGCTGATGGGACATGTGTGACTCCTGCCCTACCTTTTGTCCTTTGCTTTCTTCCTCCTCTTTGAAAACCTCATCTTTTTGGTGCCCTTTCAAAAAGGTATTTCCTCCTCATATATACGTACATCCCTCAACATGTCTGATACGTTAAAAAGTACAAAAATGTGCCTTGAGCCTTTTCATGTATCTTGTAGGAGAGCGTCTTGTTTGCACATGCTACAGGTTTAGTTCAGACAGGAAAATAAACATGGCATATGTCTTGCAGATGACTAGAACCCCTCCCTTCTTAAAGATTAACTGTGTGATCAGACTGTGAGGGGGATGCACTAGCTGCCCCTGGCAAGCCATCTGCCCTGGCCCCTGGTGAACTCCAGGGAGACCCCAGTGACAGGGCAGCCTGAGGGCACCGAGAACAAGGGTGAGGACCCAGGTGACAGTAAGGAGACTGAAGCCAGATTGGTGGGACCTGGGCTTAAGGGAGGAGGAGGAGGAAGACAAGGGAAACGTGGGCTCAGACTTGTCACCTTCTACGGATTCAGAGGAGGACAGGGGTAGAGGCTATGAAAGAACTGGTGCTCACCTTCCATGCCCTCAGAGAATACTGTTGCTGGAGGTCTAGAACCCCTAGACAGGGGAACGTGTCCCATTCTGGCCTATTAAAGGGTGAGGGTACAGGGCACACAAGCCACTCTTCAGTTTACAAGCTCTGATGACCCGTTGGGTACCAAGATGACCTGCTGGGCACCCTGGTCCCATCCTGATCCAGAGAAAGCACTGGTGGAATATGTGGCAGAAGGAACCACTTTGGCAGAGCTGCAGGAGGCAGGAAAACCTAGAGGGATAGAGAAGCCCCCAAGGGCATCTGCTCACTGGGGTCAGTGTGGAAAATTAGACCCCAGCCACGGACTGTATGTAGACTTCACTGCCCAATGACAGAAACTCAGGCCCATGTGAGGACTGGAAGCAGCAGGGAGCTAGTGAAGTTAACTAAGCCCCCTCTGTGGACTATTGAAATAAGAGAAGCAGCTGCCCAACCATCTTTTGTACCCTGCACCTGCACCTCACCTTAAAAAAAAGGGCAGTTCAAGTAGCAGTGAGAGTCTGGACTTCATGGAGCCCAAGTTAGAGATGATCCTCCTGGCCACCTCTTCCCTGTGCAGTGGTCATACAGACGTCTGAGTGGTGAGATCTACTTTCTTGCTTGAATCTCAAAATCTATTACCTGTAGTCCAATGCAAACAATTAAAGTTGAAGAACTATGAAGCCACTAATTCATTTTCTGTACTAAAACTGATCATTCACCACACTATTTCTGTGCAAAAGTTTACAGTTGATTATATCTTTCCACCACTTCCTTCTTTTCAATAGTGTAGGTTAGGATGGAAAAGGAATCATCTTATTGCCGCTGGTTAAACAACTGGGATTCAGTGGTCCATACTGATACGCTGCAAATATCCTAGAAGAGCACAGCCTCTTTTTTGCTCATACTTAGTGGCGTGCAGTTCTACATTTCTGCCTGTATCTAAATTGGTACTTACAAGTTCTTACCAGCCATTGCATTGTTACTTATCACTGGCAGTGTAACTGAGTTCTGTTCAACTGAAGTGTAAATCTGCAGCCTTGCAAGCACATTCATTAGACATGAAATATAAGGATGGACCCAAAACTGAACTTCATTAGTTTTCTGGAGTCTGAATCTGTCTTGTTTTTATGTCATCCTGGAAGAAACCAATTGCTTGTGTTCTTAGATGGAGGAGGAGGGGTGGCGCACACAACAGACTATGACCAACGTAAATTACTTTTGCATTCAGCATCATGTCTCTCCATGAAGTCTAGAAGTGAGGGCAGACTCTGTGAACTCTGCTTGTACTGTTTTAACACTTCCCCTGACAAAAACAGGATTACTCTAACCAAACCTGGAATATATTACTGCTAGTCCTATTCTTGCTCTTGTTTGGTAATGTAATAGCAGCGCGCTTGGTACCTTAATTCCATTCCTTTTCATGTAAAGAAGAAATGCAAGTGCTTTATTGGAAAATGAGAACTACTGATGTTGTCTCGTGAAAGAGATTACAGACAACAACTTTTCAGTGCCAAGCAAGCACTGTGGCATTATTCTATTCTAATGAAGTGGAAGCTTTCCCAGTTGGATATCCTGGGAAAACCATCTATTATTATCTAAATGCTTCATTGCGCATGATTGCATTGTGCTCTGAAATTAAACCTTTGCTGATCTCTCTATCATATTTTAATGATTATTAAAATATACAATTCAAGATTTTTTAAAATTGTATCTTAGTTTTTTCTCCACATCCAATACTTCTCTCTCTATGTAGTACCAGCATACTTAAGGCAATATGGGGTGAATTTCATTGATTAGAGGATGCCATCTTTGGTAATGTTCAGAAGATGCAAATTTTAAGTTTAAAGGTTTTCAGTATGTTTTTCTTTTCCTCCTTGTTTGGAAGATAATTTGCATTGTGCAGAGATTAAAAACCCACATCACATTAATCTGCAGTTGTGATTTGTACTTCAAAGCAGTATGTTGTGTGCTGGAGTTCAGCTTCAAAAACTGTCAACATTTTGAACTTAGCCACTATACACTAATCTTTTATTTCCTCTTCAGTGTGAGATGCTTGCGAAAATAAAATTAACGGAGTTCTCCCAGTTAGGATTTTTTTTAAACCCAGTTTTGATCTAGATCAATATGAAATTGATTCTTTAAAGGGAACTAATATTTTCCCCATACAGACATAAGGTTAATTTTGTTAGGATGTTCTTTTTATATTGCTTAGAGAGAAAGATGTGGATCTTTTGGTGGTGGAGGAATGGTGGAACATGTACAGTATATACTTGTGATCATCTGTGCATGTTTGTGGTTCAGTGGGATATGCTGGGTATTTGATAAATTTGTTTTGTTAAAAAATATCCTTAGTGTTTGAACTTCAACAGTTAAAGGCAATTACACTGGAATTGCAAGGCAAGATTTCAAAAAAGAAAAAAGAAAGAAAAGCTTATTTTTGATAAAGCTGAGATTGTGACCTTAAGATCTGAAATATCAGTCTTGAGAAAGTCAAGGATGTTGAGGATTTTATTAATTCTTAAAGTTTGCCAAAGCTATCAGTCTTAGTCTGAAATGCACTTGAAGCTCAATCAAGCCATAATAAACAGCTGAAACCGTACTTACTTTTATTTTATTTAATACCTAGCTTTGGTTTGAAAAGACATTTGCTGCCTATTGTAAAACTTTTAGTAAAGCTGGCCAGGCTTCAGAAAATCTTCCACTTAAAAACTTGCAGAATTCCTTAGTGTTCTAGGTTTGGTGAAGAGCACCTTTGACAGGAATTTTTCTTATGAGGTCTTTGTTCTCTTATGATCAGGAAATACAGGACCACAAAAAATTCCACTAAACCCAGTTGATCTGTTTACATATTCAAAGGGTGAACCAAACACTGAAGTGTGTTGAAAGACGGTGCTGCTTAGTGAGACTCTTAAGCTGGTGAATCAAATTCTACTGAGCATCCTTATCCTAACTGGAGTCCTCCTGATATGTTTGACTACAGCTCTCATTATTCTGAGCCAGCACAGCTATGCTGGCTTGAGATAAGAGGAGTTGTAGTCAACACATCTGGATGGTTATTCAGCCCAGTAACTGGCATTTCCATAGCTACATGTGTAAGGTGGGAAGGACTGTCCATTGTTTCTAGACACAAGCACACAGACTTTTTAAATAGATGTATATACGTACTTGTATGTTATTCACATTTTGTTATTATTAGTAGTTTAAGACACCAGCTGAAATCCTGTTGGGAGTTATTCAAATGGTGTAATTTTGGAAGCAAATTGTTAAATTAAGAAATCTCCGTAGACATTATTTGTTGCACGAGTCAGCATACCACATATAATGCCTATCAAGATTTCTTTACTTAGGCAATTTGCATCTAAAAGTGATGCCATTTGTTTAACTGTGTAAGAGGAATTCAGCCAATAGTTGTATTTGCTATATAATTTGTGTTTGTGTGAGCAACATGTATATTCCTGATTCTTTTAGTTGGGAATTACATATGTCATCATAAGATAACAAGAGAAGATCAAGAGTTGGTTTTATCACTTTTTAATCTTATACTACTTCATTTCCATGTTTCTACATATGGGATATGTAATAACCATTCTTGTTAGTTTAGCTCACCCTTCATCATTTTGGTCTGTCATGTGTCTACTACCCTAATATAAAAGGGAAGACATAATCAGCTTTCATTGAGTATTTTGTTATTTTCAACTGTGTCTTAAGTGTCTTGAATTTGTGGGACAATGCCATGTATTTTCACAGGCAGTGATTCTAGAGATAGTACAAGGTGACTCTTTGTGGTTTCGTTTCTGTGACGTGCAAGGGGGTGCTTTTTGTTAAATAAAACATAAACAGACCAAGTGTCAGTGCAAACATTTCCTTAAACACCTGCTGCTATAGGTGGGAAGAGGTGGGGGATATTCTTTGTGTTGATCATCCACAGTCCCATGTGTTAATAGACAACAACTACTTCTCCCAGTAGTTGAAGCAGCCATTTTCTCTGTAGTTTCTTTTATTAACAGCTGCTTCTTTATTTTCTTTTACATTCAAGTTAGGGACAAGGCACATTGTGGAAACGATGCAAGCTGCGGGGCATCATGTCAACACTCTATTTATGTGTGGTGGTTTGAGCAAGAATCTCCTCTTTGTGCAGATGCATGCAGACATCCTTGGTAAGTTTGAGGATATAGAGAAGGAATAGGATGGACAACTTTATTATGCTTTTAGGGTGTCAAAACCTTGGCAGTGATCAGCTGTATCAGTCAAAGATACACATTAAAATTATATCACAACTTAAATTCCTTTGATTTTTTTAAATTGCACTTGAGAACAACCAAATAACCCTCTAGAGCAGTGGTTCCCAACCTTGGGTCGCTAGATGTTCTTGGACAAACCCGCAGAAGCCTTTACCACTAGCTATGCTGGCCAGAATTTCTGGGAATTGTAGTCCAAGAACATCTGGGGACCCAGGGTTGGGAAACACTGCTCTAGAGTGTAGTACTTATTGTAATGCTGTAAGAATTACTTAATGATCAAAAATCCTAGTTAGCATTTTTTTAAAAAATAAATAAAGATAGAGATATCAATCCATGAGACGTACATTATCCCAGGCAGAAATAACTATAAAAAGTTATGTCATTGTTGTGGGAAAACCTGTACAATGATCAGTTTTGTTAGGAAGGTACTAATATTGTGTCAGATCATTGGTTTGTCTGTCCCAGTATTGTCAAAATATTAAAAGCAGCCCTCTGGAGTTTCTGGAAATAATCCTTCCAACCTTGCCTGGAAGTGCTGATGGCTGAACCTGAGATCTTCTGCATGCAAAGCAGGCACTGTAACATTGAGCTATGGCCTATTTCTAAATGACTGTATTTGGAAGACTGGGAGCTTGCCGTGGGCTTCCACATTTCTTTCTCTTTCTTTCTTCCCAGGACCAAATGGGTCCCTCCACCCTTCCCTGTTTAATATGAACTGTAGCTTACAGTTTCATATTAACTGTAGCTTAGAAGTAGCCATGTTTGCTTTGGTTGCAGACATAATGTTACACTATAGTTAGTGCTAGTCAATACACAGTCTCAAGGAAAAGGAGAAGAGGGAGAAAGGATGGAGCACAGGGATCCATAAGTCTAAATCCATTGGTTACTCCCAACTAGAGCAGATCCCTTGAATCAATGAAGTTTACCTAGGGTTGACTGTTACATTCAGTGTTTGATTTGCTGGGTTTATTCTTGTTGGGACCATGACTTGGATTTAGGCTCTTGTATAGTACCATTTTGTATTGGGGGAGTGAGGGTTTATACTTTAAATGTTCTGGTTTTGTTAAAAACGTTATAGACTATGACAGTCAGTCTGTGTCTTATTACAATAATTTATGCAGGGTTTTTTTCCAGCAATGTTCTTCTGCAAGTGGAAGGAGTCCTTCTGTTTGTGGAAATGTCATTCATTTAGTAGAGTTCTTTGATAATGGAGAAGATGCAGGAGGGTGAGGTGATTTCCCCCCCCCCCCCACTACCACACCTGTGCCACTTTCAACATTGTGATGAACGATCACCAAATCATCTGGAACACATTTGCAAGGGACAATGACCATACGAAAGAACATAAGTGAATGAGGTGTCATTAAAATTTGCCTCTGCTCCATTCAGATTAATTTACTAAATTAAAAACTTTTCCACAAACAGAAGAGCATCATTTGGATTCAATCCCCAGAAAATATTTATAGTTCGTATAGAAATTTTTCATTACAATGAATCAGGATGCTTCCCCAGAACATATTAAAATAGATAGGCATTGCCAGAGGTAGTAGACATGTGTAAGAAATCTTCCTGATGATTTATTTCACATTGGTTGAAAATAAATTAGAGATTTTAATCAGTTAAGATCATTGCTCTGAGTAAGCCATTGTCGTCATCATTTTAGAACTGCATAGCTAGAAGGGACCTCATGGTCCAGCCCCTCTCAAGGAGGCACAGTGAGAAAGCAAACTCCCAACCTTTGGCTCCACAGCCAGACACGAATATATGGCGGCAGGGTATAATTATGTATGCATGCATTAAATATGAGTGAGAAGGCCTTTAAGAAAGGTCACCATGCTATAGAAACCATGGGCATTTTATTTCTTGAGTCTGAAAGTTTGTGCATTCTAATCAGCAGAAGCTGGTTAATAAAATGCAGTTTGTCCTACTTCAGCTGATGCATTTTCTTGAGCCAACATAACAATAATATTTACAGCAAATTATATGTTTGTAATAGCAGGTTTCAGATTTACCTAAACCCATATTTTATACAGGGGTTATTTTGGGACATCCTTTAAGCCGTTATAAATAATACGTACTTAACCTGCAATGAATGTGTTGGTTTGCTTTGAAACAAAGCTTTACAAGCAAAAACAGAACCATGAACTTTTTAAATTTTTAAAATAATTGCTAATGTGGTTTTGATCAAGGCTAAAGCTGGGATACTAGGTATTTAGCATGGTGATTTGCATAACTTGAACATCAAACCATCCATCCATCCTTGATGCAGGAAGAAAGATGAAAATCAGCATTATGTAATAACATTTCATGAAAACAGAAAAACCAAACCAAATGACACCTTGACCTAGGCTAGGTATGTGCAACAGGCTGTTGCCACAGTGATGCCTTCTATTTGTCAAACAAGATTCTGTCAAGTCCACACATTTCCTTAATATGATAGCCTATATGATAAGGCAGATAGCCTTAGCATTGAGAACCACTTTCTGATGTTTAAAATTAAAGATCTATTAATAGATATTTCTGATTAAATTTTAAACTGGGATCCTTTGACTGTATTTAATAGCCAAGTACAATGTAGGACAAAGAGGCTTTTCTGCTGTCTTGGAATTTTTCCTGTTTGTAAGAGCTGTGACTGACAGAGGGTGTCAAAGTTCATCCGACTAAAATGCTCTCAGTTCCTTTGCCCTCATTAAAATCTATCCGATAAAATAGCTAACATTCCTGTATCAATCCCCTATTCTTCCAGGAAAAGACAGGAAAATTCTGAATATATTAGTGTTACATGTAAGCACCCTTCAGCCAATTATACAGGCTACCAAGAGATAATTTCATAGACCGCTTAAAAGCCTCGGAGTCAGATTGTTCAGATGATAAGATGAATGCATTCATTGTGTAGGCACTTGCAGAGTGGAATACAAACAGCCAAGTTTTATAGTACATTTTAAACATGCCAGCTGTTAATCTGATTCTTAATTTAGCTCTCCCATAAGTTTAAACAATTTTCTATGTCAAAATATATTTTCCACCGAGATTCTACAGATTTTATCCGTGCATCTCCAATGCCAGACTAGTTTTCAGTGTTAGACCCGGCTATGAGGAAGCAGCCCACGGAAAGGGGTTGGAGGAGAATGGGCAGGCAGAAGAATACGTGAGTGCTTCTCTCCAGCTCACCAGTTCTTTCCTTTAATGCAACCTTCCTGGACATGTTTTCCCTCCAGCTGTGTAGCGCTCCCTATAAATACCTCTTAAATAGTTCATGTACATTCAGGGAGTATGTAACTCTTGCCTCTTAGGAATGCACTCCTAAAACAAGGCAGTTGTATATATATAATAAAACAAGAGGGACCCACAATAAATTGTTGCATATATCCTCACCCTTTTGATGTGAATATATCCTCACTCAGCCTACAGAGAATGTTCCTGTTCAGGTTGCCAGCCAGTCTCTGAACTCTCCTGTCCTATAAGAAACTCTTATACTGTTAAGGACTCAGACACACCAATTCAACCCTTCTCCACAATAATAATTCATTTTCTTTTCTAATAGATCCAGTCTGTGGTGCCTGTTAACACCGCCCCGCCCTGCTCCCAGC
Organism: Intellagama lesueurii; assembly: GCA_037013535.1. Lineage (NCBI taxonomy): Eukaryota > Metazoa > Chordata > Lepidosauria > Squamata > Agamidae > Intellagama > Intellagama lesueurii. Next base: position 170,103,296 of record JBAJHW010000004.1, on the reverse strand, counting down.
ATTCTCGGTCCAGTTTGGCCTATTTGTTTGGGAGCTTTGCTTATTGTTGTTTCGGCAAACCTTAAGTTCTCAGGGGTCCTCCTAAGCACGCTTATCCCTTCCTCTTTATCAATAAATCTGACTCCACCTCTCTCAGTGTGGAAGGTGCCTTACATTTACTACAAGGGGGAGAAAAGGAGTAAAAGTGGGATAGAATTATAAAAGAGGCTTACTGAACACTATAAACAGTAAAAAAAAAAGGATGTCTGTCAACAGATATGTCGATATGGAAAGTGATCAAGATAAAGTAGAGTTCAAAATCTGCTCCACAAGGTATTCACTAGTAGACACTGTTAATAAATACCTGGAGGTAAATCATGTTGTGCTGCAAGTGGTGTGTGTTTATTTACTTCCAGTTGTTTTTCATGAGTGCACTACAGTGATCTTGGCTTAGATGTCAGAAGATAAAGGTTTTGAATGTATTTGGGAACATAAGAACATAAGAAGAGCCCTGCTGGATCAGGCCAAGGGCCCATCTAGTCCAGCTTCCTGTATCTCATAGGGTAGTATGGTTGATTAGAAAACTCTTGTGGCTTCTTTAAGATGTTGTACAAGTCTGTTTAGCTCCTTCTAGTGGTGCCATAGAGGTGGCTGCCATAGGGATCTATAAAACTCTGACAAATGGTGCTGTACAGCTTTATACATTCCTACGGGAGCTCCCCTGCTGCCTCTTTTGAAGAACCTGAATCCTTCCTTCTTCAGGCTTCTGCTTCAAGTCTGACAATTTCTGCCTGCTCTGTAGAGTTGTGTCTTGTTACCCCAGTGCCTGCCTGTTCAAGACATTTCTCTGCCTGAAGCAAAGCACAAGGTGGAACCCACACCCACACATAAAGAAACTGACTAGACTGGCAGTTGAACCTTGTTTCTACAGTGTTGACAAAGCAGTGTCTTTTACTTTGAGAACAACAATCTAACTTACGGGTTATAGGCTACGCTGCATGACATGCACAGTTTTGTCCTTCAAAACCTTGCCACTATTCTAATCTAGGCAAGTAAATCTTTTCTTTCGTTCTCAACAGTAAGAATGAAAACATTCCAAATTTTCCACAGCTCTGAGTAGTTGATAGGTTTTCTGACGGGGTGTCTTGCCGCACAGGGACACCTTTCCCCCCTAAGTGTGGGGAAATTTGAAAACTGGCTATTGCCTTCATCTCAGATGCCACCCTCCTCTAGCACCTGTTTTCTGAGGTGGCTGCCTCACTCTGCCTGATGGTAGGACCGCTCCTGCATTTTCCTAGGGGTCTCAAACACCACTTATGGGAAAGGTAACGACAATAGTTGCTTTAACTTCCTGGTGTTTTTCTCCCACATGGCCTTTTGTTCAAGCTTTTCTTTTCACCAGAACCTGGTTAGGACTCATCTGTCTTCCCCAACAGACACTTACATTTTATTTGTTCTGTGCATTTCTCTCTATAGCCACATGCTCCTAAATAACTGCCGCGTACCTTGAAGAGGTACAACAGATTAGTATAGTCATACAACATAAAATAACCCTTTGTCCGTTTTTGCCTTTAATTTGAGTATATGTGCACAGGTGGGTCTTGCACGGCTATCTCCACTTCCAGCATTGTAACAGAGGTGTTGTTTTTTGTGTAGGTATGCCTGTTGTCCTGGCCCAGGAGGTTGAGTCCGTTCTAACGGGGGCTGCTATTCTTGGAGGTTGTGCTTCTAAAGATTTTGCTTCTCTGCAGGTATGTAATGATAGAAAACTTGAATGCGAAAGCTGGAACTTGGCATCACCTACTGCACATTATACATGTTATAATTTAGTTTTGGACTAGAGAATTTCCAGTTTCATTCATCATAAGACAGTGTTCTCAAGCATAGGTCTATTCACTAGATTAACATGCAGAGGTTTAAATATATAATGTGAATAGCAGCTGAATTTGCTTTTTTAAAAGTTAGAATGTGTAAATATCACACTGAGGAAATACCTTTCTGAAAAGTATGTTCAGCAGCTTCTGTACTTCTGCGCTGCAAAATTAGCAGACATTTTAATTTATGAAGTGTTTCCATGTCTCTCATGGGTTGACATGCACTATATTTCATTATGTGTGGTTTCTTAGAAGCAAGAAGAAAAATCAGTTTAAATCTGTAGTTGAAGCTGAAGTGGGGACAGTAACAAGTCAGGTTGTCTAGTGTAAAGTGTCATAGGAGATTTATGACATTTGTTGGTTTCATGGTTTTCCAAAAGTAGTGGCAAGGGTACTCTTTCACCATGTAGACTAATCAGAAATAACCAGACTGTTTGCTTCACTAGATGTATACGGTTTACAAAGAATCCTGTTTCTTGAAAATGTAGGAAAGAAGCCACCTTGAATCATGTCCATGATTTCTTCTCACAAAGGCATTTTTATTACATTTCAGAAATATAACAATATGTGCTTATATAGTACATGTTTAACTCAGTGGGATATGTGAGCAGTTTTCTGAGGATAACGTGCAGCCTGACAAGATATTTTACTTTGTAAAGTGACTCTTATAAGGCAGCAATTGCCATAGTGATTTGTTTCTTCTTTGATAAATAATTCTACTTAAATCCAGTAGTAAGCTGCAACTTGAGCAGGCCCATTGAATCAGTGGAGATTTGGTGATTCAGTGGGCCTACTCTAGCTAGTAATTTACTACTGGATTTTAGCCACTGATTTTGTTCTTTTTTTTGGCTTTGATCATGCTTGTTAGCCTGGAAGTATATCCTGCAAACTCATAGGTATTTCGTTCTGAGTATAAATATACTAATTGCATTGTTACTCTGGCAGTAGCCAAACAAATACCTAAACAGTTATTTGCTTTAAAAATTGCTCATGTACTCTTTTAGCATTATATCACATTAGCAATGCATTGAAATCTCATGTCAGGGAGGATGTTGGTTTTTTGTTGTTGTTTTTTTCATTTTGAAGCATAGTCATTTTTGCTTTACCACTATGGGGTCCAGGAAGATAATTTTGTAATACTGGACATTTATTTTTATTTTATTTTATTTATTTATTTATTTATTTATTTATTTATTTATTTATTACCACTCAATAGCCAACATTAGAAAGCAAAACTTGTAATTAATTGTTTTTGGTAGTAACCGATTATGTAGAATTAGTCCAACCCTCAGAAGGGTTCTATCATTAAAAGCCTCAGAAATGTTATTGCTTAGAAAATGGCAGAGGTTGGGCTAATAGTATTGAAACATGGTATACATAATCTATTTAACACAGTCTACAAATATATGAAATTATATACCAGTTGAACCAGATAAAAAATTTCCACAGGCACAGCAAAATTGTCAGATTTATCTTTTCTTCCTATGCAGTTCTTACTCAGGCAAATTATATTTCTGTCAGTTGTTGATGGAAGTTGCCAATGTATTTGATACCCATACTTCCTAAGGAAATAATTCATTTGTTTGGTTGGTGAAAATGTGCTTCAAAATTAATTAATATATATGGAAAGCAAAAGACAAAGTGGGTCCTCAAGAGGTAGTTGAAAAAGAAATGAATTATGGTGCAGCATTGAAATAGCTGTATTATGAGAAAGGCTCATGAACTTAAACTGAGGACTATACAGTATATACCCTTCAGCTACACATTCCTCTTCCTGTCCTTAGTACGTGAGCTAATGAGATCCATCAGTAGTGAGGTTTACTTCGATGTGGAAAAGGGCTTTCTTGGCAATGGTTTCCCAGTACCTTCTCTGGGAGGTAATTGATGCTTGGATGGAAAGCAAATATTCCTCTATTTGTGCAGATGTGTTGAATTATTTTTGCTGTCTTACAACTGTGATACTCTTAGTTACCTAGGAGTGCACTCAATGAAACGTTCCTCTGTATTGTTGTTTAGTCATTAAGTCGTGTCCGACTCTTCGTGACCCCATGGACCAGAGCACGCCAGGCCCTCCTGTCTTCCACTGTATCTCAGAGTTTGGTCAAATTCATGTTGGTAGCTTCAATGACACTGTCCATCCATCTCGTCCTCTGTCGTCCCCTTCTCCTCTTGCCATCACACTTTCCCAACATCGGGGTCCTCTGTATACATATGTAGAATTTGCTTTAATTGGACTTCCCTTTGTTGATTGTTTTATATGTGCTGTTTTAATCTTTATGTAAACTGCTTTGAAGTCATTGATAGCAAATAAATAAGCTGTCACACTAGTAATTGGTACTAGATGTCATAGCTTCATTACGTTTCCCCATTTCTTCCCAATAATAATAATAATAATAATAATAATAGAAGCAGACAACATTGCGCACACAAAAGTTAAAGAACTAACAGAAAGGGAAAATATCAAAAGACTGTGAAAAATCTTAAAATCAAAATTAAATGGAGGAAATACAATCAAAGCCATAAACACATAGGCCGTTCCAGTAACCAGATACCCAGCTGGAATAATAGATTGGACTCAAAATGAATTAGAACAATTGGATCAAAAAACATGGAAACTAATGAACATGCATCACGCAGTACATCCAAAAAGTTATGTGGACAGATTATATTTACCATGAAAAATTGGAGGTTGTGGATTACTGCAAATATAGCAGGTAGTAGAGGAGGAAAAAAGAAGCCTAAATGATTATATCAGTACAAGCAGAGAAAAATTAAGGCAGTGAAAATGGAGAATATTTTGAAAACAACAGAAACAAAGTCTTAATATAAGAAACAACAATTTAAAAGTAAATTAAACAGTTGGAAAAATAAGCCACTACATGGACAACATCTGAGAAATATTGATGGAAAGCATGACAATAATTCAACATGGGCATGGCTAAAACTGGGAACTATTAAGAAATAAACGGAAGGCTTGATTTTTGCTGCATAAGAACAAGCACTCCAAACTAATGCAATGAAAGCTAAGATTCAAGGAATTAGTGCTAACAGCAAATGTCAACTCTGCCAAGAAAAAGATGAAACTGTTTCACACCTCATCTGTGAATGTCCAAAGACTGCACAAACAAATTACAGAATTAGACATGGTAGAGTGTCAAAATTAGTGCACTGGTCTTTATGTAAAAAATATAACTTGCCAGCCTCCAAAAACCCATGGGAAACACGATGTAGAGAAGGTATCAGAAAATGACAAAGTCAAGATCTTGTAGGATTTCTGGATCCAAACTGATAAACATCTTGAACATAACACACCAGACATACCATAGTAGTAATAGAACGAAGAAATATCTGGATCATTGACATTGCAATTCCAGGACATGCCAGAGTTGAAGCTAAAGAACTGGAAAAATTAACAAAATGTAGAGATCTGGCAATCGAAACATCTTGCTTGTGGATGAAATACACTTCAGTGGTCCCCATTGTCATTGGGGCTTTGAGAACAATACCATGGAATTTAACACAGTATTATAAGCAGTTGCGGATTTCAGAAATAACACCATCAGAGCTAGAAAAATTGGCTATATTAGAAACAGCATACATACTGTGCCGATATTTAACAGATACTTAGGTTTTTGGTTAAAACTTGTATCTGTTATATAACACTAGTCAATGTTTTTATGATTTCAATTGACTGTGCAATCCTTTCCAGAGTTTTCTAGGTTCTCAGAAGTGGTTTGCCATTCTTCCTTCTGGGGAATGCCCTGGAACTGCACAGCTTGCCCAAGGCTACACAGTTCCCCTTCAAATAATTCTGCAAAGGAACTTTTTACACATTCCACTGCCTACACCCACCTCCTCTCTCAAAGATACTAGACAGGCCTCTTTTCTTACTTCCACCTCTCTACCATAGCCAACAGTGTAACAAAAAAGAATGAGCATAATGATCCCCTTCATGTTTGTATACCACACATCTGGAAAATGCTCAAGGGAAATCAAAATTTTTCCCTTCTTAATTTCTGGATTATCTCTAGAGTCTCAAGAGAGGAAAAGAAAATCCCATCTAAACATGTGTCCTGCTATTTATTATTCCTGTCATTCTTCCACATTTTGACTTCTGTGAATTCATTGTAAAATCCTTCATTTATTTTCTAGGCGTATGATAAAACAGACCAGTTGCGTCTTGCGTTTGGCATATTTCTCAGTAAAAATGATTAACATACACCCAAAGCCTAAATACTTCATTCTACTGAGCACATTTGGTACTGGTGTTTTTAAAATAATATTTGAAGGAATTAAGTTGCAAACCATACCATAATCAGATTCCAGATTGCTTATGTGAAAAATTATCCTTTCTTGCGTTTAGATTGCTATCCATTATACTGAGAGGGAGAACTTAAGCTGAGGCATAAAGCACCAAATAAGTCACTCCCTGAGCTGAAGCAGAAACAGAGATTTCCCTGTTCTTAACTTTTGCAGGTTCAGGGGCCAGTTTTCTGACCCCAATTCCGGCCACAGGCTACCCACATACCTGGGTGCCAAAAACTGCCAGAAGTGGAAATTGAAAATCCCTTCCAGTTTCAAAAGAGCGCTGTTCTTATTTTTGTTTTGCCAAAGCAAGGCTGTGTGCCTTATTTTACTGCAGAATCATGCTTCCTGGCGCACGCTTCTCCTAGTGTCATTTTAGAAAGGTATGTCAGTTGGGGCTGTGAAAATTAGTGCAGGCCATGTATCCATTTCTTTCCTACAAAGTATAAAACTTTATGTGTAAAAATATATTTTACTCTTTTAAGTATTAGAAATTTGAAAATTAATCCTTAAAAGAAAACAATTTGTTGAATTAGGAATATTGGCTCATTACTTCAATTGTTACTTCTGAAATAAACAATGGGCTTTGTTGTCCTGTCTTCCCCAATCTGGCACCTTTCCCCCCCCCCCTTTGCAGATGGATTTCCAATCCTGAAATACAATTGTTAGCCAGGGGTAGGGGCTCCAGTGTTAAGACTATATGGTTGAGGAAGATGAATGTCATAACATATGATGTCATCTTTCTACCTACAGAGAAAGACAGACCCATGTGCATCTAACAAGACTGAATCTACACAGAGCAACAGCTGAAGTCATGTTGCGGAGTGTATTAAGTCATAACTAGAATAGGCCCATTGAACCAGTGGGGATTTGATGAGTCAAGTCCTTCATAAGTTAATCGATTCCATGGGCCTACTCTAGTTGTGAATTACTATGTTAAGCAACAGGATTTCAGCCAATAGTTTCTTTGTCCGATTTCAAATGCCAGTGTTCAATGAAACACTGTAGAAGCTTTGCTTGCAAGTTTTGTCTCAACAAAAGGCTGCGCAGTTGCTTGCAGTTTTACTCTCCCAAAAGGCCATAGCAACTGATTCTTTTTAACTCCTATGGAACTCCTGCCATTACTGGGATGTAGCTTCCACCAATTCTGCCCATTGGTTGTGCTGGCTAGAGTGTCAGTTGCCTAGAATTACTTCTCAAAGGGAGATAAATAATGGGGATAGAAGGGTTGTAGGCACAGAGACATAGCATAAGTAACTATTTTAATGCATAGAAAATGCAGTGATGTTACTTTTAAGTGTTAATTGAAGGCATTGAAGTCATTCTTTCTCTCCTGTTGGATGGTAAAAATAATCTAAGATTAATGCTTTGATTTTAGCACATTATTTCCAAGTTCTCTTCCTCCCACAATTTTATACTTATAGTTGATCATAGTTACTTCACGGTCACACAAGTTGTAATAATTTCTCCTAGGTTCCTGCCACCAGTTTGTTGGTTCATTACATACATTCCAGTGTGGTTTTGGAATGGAAGTACTTTCTCCAACACCAGCACGTGACTTCAGCACTCACCTGTTGCTGTTTTCTTTACTACATAGAACTGGAGTATAGTGTATAATATTTATTAATTGATTGTTAGGCAGGAAGATTGTAGCTAATCATAATTATGTGTCATCAAGTTGATTCTGACTTATGGAGACCCTCACAGGATTTTCTATGTATAAAGGTACTCAGGAGTGGATCAGTAGTCCTATATCCTAGTGGTGCTCTAGGACCATGCAGATTGCCCAAGGTACATGATGTCATCAACCACACACACTCCAGATGACGTCAGCTGGACCCTGTCCCAGGAGGCAGAGTGGGGATTTTGAACTACTAGCCGTTGGCTCTATAGCCAAAGGCTCCACTGAGCATTACCTTTTCCTTTCCCTTCCTCATCCCACTTTGTAATACACGTCTGGAACATCTGCTGTGATGAGATGTTAGTTTGTTGTTGTTTAGTTGTTAAGTCGTGTCTGACTCTTCGTGACCCCATGGACCAAAGCACACCAGGCCCTCCTGTCTTCCACTGTTAGTCCCAGATGTTAGTTAATAGGTGAAAATGCTGGTTGAGTTTGAAGTGTTCAGCTTCCTTTTATTTCCCAATGATTCCTTGTTGCCAAGAACAGTAGTGGCTCAGTTCTGAAGGCATGCAGTGGAACCTTGGTTTTATTCAGGTCTGGATCTCTTTATGCCATTTGAGTGTACTGTTGTGTAGAAGTGCAAAACTGTGTTGGGGCATAGGAGAGAGTTAGACACTCTTATTTGCCAATGGCCTAGGCTTATTCTTCATATTAACTAACTTTTTTTTAAAAGAATTTTTAGCACTTGGATTCATGATTATTATTATGGTTTATAAAACCATGCAGTTTATTTTTTTACTGTACACTGATTCAGTAGATGGTGTTTATGATATTTAATGGACAGCTTTCCCCCTCCTCTGCTTATTGAAGTGGACTGCTTGCTAGGAAAGCAAAGAACTGTGTCTGGGGAAATGAAGAAAATTGGAATGGGAAAAGATACTGACAATAATTTGTTGGAGCTAGTGAAGCTATTGCATTGCAAAATTAGGTGGAAGTAACATGGAGTTATAATAAACAGATTAAATCTTGTTAACATTCTTCCTAAAGTCTACTAAAAATACTCATCCTGCAATGATAGGCCTTTTTTTTATTGTGAGCCTTTGGCACTCCTCTTAGTAACGACGTATCTACTAAGCTACTAGTTACATATTAAAATATTTAATTTTAATAATAGCTTTCCCCTATGAAAACATAGGCAACGAGAATGGCAGTTTGGTTCAAGCAAACAAGCAGAAATTACGCCTTTCACTTCAGGTCATTTTAGCAGGCCCATGCACCTGTGCGATTGTGCCTACAGAGCTTCACAAATAAAGAGAAGGGACCATATTTAACAGCTAGTCATTTTCTGTAAGGCATTTTTCAGTTACTCTAGAAAATGAATGGATATGAGGAATTTGCATTAATTGAAATCTGTCTAAAACTAGGACTTTACTATAGTGGTGGCTTCAACCTGTGGGGCTTGCATAATACTAGCTATAATTCAGTTCTTTTTTTAAAAAAAAAAACACTTCATTTTACAAACGTGGGATATTGTGCTTCTGTACCCATAATTCAAAAAGCCAGGAAATGGCCCAATATTGCTGCATAATATTGTGCCCATGTTGCCAGCAGAGAAAAGAATGTCAAGCTTTACATAGAAAAGACCAGCCCAAATATTGACAACACCAATGGCAGCAGTCAAGATGGTTTACAGGAAACTCTCTTGTGCTCACTACCATTCACCAAGTGACACCAAGCAAGGGAAAATCCCAGAAGCAGACTCCTTTTTTCATCAGTTAAGCGTTCTCACCAAACACAAAGCAATTGTCATTGCTGTTTTTTGACAAGCGTGAATGATAATTCACCATATCACTTTCAACCTTCACACCCATACTTTCACCCATAATTTTACCCAAAATTTCCTTATGCACCATTCCTTCTAGGAATAGACCTGTGAGGCTCACATCCTGTACCTCTACTGAAGTAGGGGAGTTGGCCAACTGGGCAAGAATCATAATTCAGGCAGTGTTGAGAGACAGCAAGAAAACAGCTAGCCAACTACAACAAGGATCTTGAGCCAAAGAGCTTGTAAAAACAGGTGCTTGCTCCAGCAACAGTCAGGAAGCAACTGAGCAATTTTTCAGATGCCGCAATACCACACTCTTTCTTCGAATATCACAGGATCCTGATCTACAGCAAGCATTGCTTAGTGGTCATTCTTCCATAGCAAAACTCAGAGAATGGAGGCTGCCATGTGTGCCTGGAATGTACTAGCTCTGAGTCACAGACATAACTGTGAAGGATCAAGCACGAATGTATGACCAATTAGTATGTGAGGGTGTTTATGGATTGCCCAGAGACCAAAGTGAATCAGTGAGAATGGGAGTCTTGCAGTAACTTCTCTTCTTATAAGAAGGTCTTGCCCAGTTCTGACTGTGATCCTGATAGTAAGGCAGTGGATATGACACTTACAGATCTGGGCTCCAGATCCTCAATGTGAATGTTGGAAATGTCTATAACATTCACCTTGCATTGGAGAATTCTTGTAATAATGGTTGGTAAACTTGAATGGAAGGTTCTGATCTGTAATAATGTCTACTCTCTTAATGTACCTTTGCAAAAGGACATCAGAAATATAATGGAGGTTTCAATCTAAATGTGCTTACAAAGAATGAGTACTACTGAACTTGTAGAATTTAGTTCTGAGTAAAGATGTGAAGCTTTTACTCAAAAACGGACATGTAGAGAAGCTGCTTTCGCTGTTCCAATACTGTTCTATTTACCAGTAATTCTTAAAACAATATAAATGGATCTTTGGTGCAGAGAATTGGACAAGTTGGAGGGACTTGGATAAATAATAGACATGTACAAAACTTTGAGCACCATTTATTTTATTGTTTATTTGTATTTTTATTTTGTGTGCACCTCTAGTCTCTGACATCTGCTTCAGGATGTTAGAGCTAAGACTTTGCTGGAATCCAAAAAATACTGAGAGTTAACAGTCCAAGAGCATTTTCTGTCTTCATAAAGCCTTGCAGTTGTTGTTGTCGTCATCATCGTCATTTCTAGAGTTATTTATAGGTTGCTTTCTGTATTAGTAACCTGTGCAGAAACATTGAGGACCTTGCTTTGAGCCATGATATCATCGACATGCATCCCTTGTGAATATCCAGTAACGAAGATTCATGCTATCTTTGAGGTACTCAAGAGTTTCTTCTACTCCTGCTTATGATGAGGAAGCCCTGAGGGACCGCTCCAAAATCTGAGAGATTCAGGACCTCAGTCCACAAGTGTAGCATGATCAGGACAAAACTAATCCCAATCAGTTGACATTTCTGCTGAGAGAGTTCCGCCACTGTCTAGGCAATACTATATCTTCTTTTGTCTGGCTGTGTACCTTTAAGAAGGAGGCAGATACAGACATTTCATGTTAATAGCTAAATAGATCATGTGAGAAGAACTAAATTCACTTTGTTGAATTAGTCCAAATCTCTTTTACTCATCCCATTAAAAATCTAACAAAATACAAACTACAAACAAAATACAAGGATAAATGACTAATTAGTTGCTGTAACTATCTTATGTAAACATAATATTAAGAAAAGAAAAGCTAATGAATCACTTTGTTGGCTTGCTATTGATGCCTGTTGTTCTCTATTCTGCATTGACAAGATGTGTCCTATTCTGTTCTCCTTTAATCATGGTGCTGTTGGGCAAAGGAGAGATGGGTTTCTGAAAGGTCATGCTGGCAGGCAGAACTAGGTTAAAATGCTCCAGTTGTCTTCTTTCATTCTGTGCCAAAGGAATTGGGTTAGTTCACACTTGTATTGTTGGTCTATAATTTAGAAGAGTTAACTAGGAACATCTTGGTTAAAAACAAGCAGTTTCACTTTTTTTTTGAAAGGTCAGGGAGACATGTTCTGATTTTCTTTCTTCTGTTATTTATATATTTGTCGACTTCCTCTCTAATGAGCTGAGAGCAAGCTGTAGGGCCATCCCGCTTCCAACTTTCAACACCCCTGAGTGGTAGGTCAAGGCTATAGATTATGATTGGCCCAAGATCATCCGATAAGTTCCATGGCTTCAGCTCTAAAAGCAATCCATAAGCATTATGTTCAGATGTCTGTGCCAGTGCATTCTTTGCAGGTTCCTCTGCTTGTATTAATCACTGCTAAGCCACTTCTGATCATTTCAGAGGTATTTTTTAATGTAAGAGATATAATACAAAAAATTTGCCTATTTTTGTGAAAAGTGTTGTTTTCTTCCTGCATAGTGGTCATGCACACCAAAAAGCTAAGATTTTTCTGCCACTCTTCTGCTTGAGTCTTCACAAGCATTTCTTTTTATGACATGCCATTGCAAAATAGCTATACACACATCTAAGTTCTGAGAGATTCCAGACCTCAGTCCATAAGTGTAGCATGATCATACTTAATGGGCTCTGTGCTTATTTGTTTGTTTTTCATGTGAAATATAGCTTTGTTCATATTAAATGTTTTACTTTGTGAGATGGCCATGGGTGGATAATGCATTCATTCCTTGGCTGGAGCAACTGACCTGGAGGAGTGATGGGAGGACCCTACAATTTATAGATTCAGTAACTACAACATGGCTTCATGATAGCGTGATGTTCCCACAGGCAGGCTAAGATCATTAGCTTCATGTGCCATTGCTGTTTACTTGATATATGAGACAGGTTGACATCTGTTGCCCTTCTCTCTTGCTCGGTATTTGCTTTCCTTTCCTTACGGTAATAGTTCCACTATTACTATGCACCAGTAATACTAAAAGTTCTTTTATTCCTATGATCCTTCAGGAAAAGCAGTTTCTGGATCACCTATGATTTGTAAAGTTTCACAACATCCTGTCAGGCTAATTTTTCTTCTCTAGGTAAATAAATCAAGACAGAATCCTGAAGAAGAAGGCCAAGTTTCCAGCCTGTCCCTCAGCTCTAAAATACCTGCAGTGTAATGCTATGTCATTCGTGTTATGGGCTTTCATGCATTTGATATATTATCCCTCAGATTGCTGTGTGCTGTGCAATGGTATTTTGTTCGTTCTCAGTGTAAAATTCCTATAAAGAACATAACTTTGTAGCAATTTTACACCAATAGAAGCTGTTAAGTATAAAGTCAGCTCAGCAAAAAGCCAGTCTCTAATAATGGGTCATTATTGCCCCAGATTACAAGTGCAAATCAAGAGTAATCAGTAGTTATAAGACAGAATTAATTATATTTTCTCTAGCTTTTTCATCACTTGGGCCAAAATTCAGCCAAATTATACATCACTAATGGGTTATGAAGCTGGCTGGATAGCTCAATGGTTTACATGTCTGGCTGAGAAGCTAGAGGTTGGGCATTTGATTCCCCACTGTGTCTCCTGTGAGTAGAGCCTGCCTTTGTGGCCTTGAGCAAGCTGCACAGTCCCAGGACACCTGCACAAGAAGGGAATGGTAAACCACTTCTGAGTATTATCTACCTGGAAAATCTTGAAAAGGCTCACCATAAGCAAGAATTGACTTGGCGGCACATGATTATGAAGATGTGGAGAGATGTGTGTGTGTGTTTAATCCATGCCTAAATGAAAATAACATTTGACTCATCATTGTTTTGAAAGTTGATGGCCAGATGCTTATACTTTCTACCAAAGCATGGATAGCTGTGTTAGCACAAAACAAATCCCAAAAATCCATACTAGGGTGATACTTTTGTTAGGTCAACTTTGTTATTTAGTCGTTAAGTCGTGTCCGACTCTTCGTGACCCCATGGACCAGAGCACGCCAGGCCCTCCTGTCTTCCACTGCATCCCGGAGTTTGGTCAAATTCATGTTGGTAGCTTCGATGACACTGTCCATCCATCTTGTCCTCTGTCGTCCCCTTCTCCTCTTGCCTTCACACTTTCCCAACATCAGGGTCTTTTCCAGGGAGTCTACTCTTCTCATGAGATGGCCAAAGTACTGGAGCCTCAGCTTCAGGATCTGTCCTTCCAGTGAGCACTCAGGGTTGATTTCCTTCAGAATGGATAGGTTTGATCTCCTTGCAGTCCAAGGGACTCTCAAGAGTCTCCTCCACCACCACAATTCAAAAGCATGAATTCTTCGGTGGTCAGCCTTCTTTATGGTCCAGCTCTCACTTCCATACATCGCTACTGGAAAAACCATAGCTTTGACTATGTGGACCTTTGTCAGCAAAGTGATGTCTCTGCTTTTTAAGATGCTGTCTAGGTTTGTCATCACTTTCCTCCCAAGAAGCAGGTGTATTTAATTTTGTGGCTGCTGTCACCATCTGCAGTGATCATGGAGCCCAAGAAAGTAAAATCTGTCACTGCCTCCATATCTTCCCCTTCTATTTGCCAGGAGGTGATGGGACCAGTGGCTATGATCTTAGTTTTTTTGATGTTGAGCTTCAGACCATTTTTTGAGCTCTCCTCTTTCACCCTCATTAAGAGGTTCTTTAATTCCTCCTCACTTTCTGCCATCAGAGTGGTATCATCTGCATATCTGAGGTTGTTGATATTTCTTCCGGCAATCTTAATTCCGGCTTGGGATTCATCCAGTCCAGCCTTTTGCATGATGTATTCTGCATATAAGTTAAATAAGCAGGGAGACAATATACAGCCTTGTCGTACTCCTTTCCCAATTTTGAACCAATCAGCTGTTCCATATCCAGTTCTAACTGTTGCTTCCTGTCCCACATATAGATTTCTCAGGAGATAGATAAGGTGGTCAGGCACTCCCATTTCTTTAAGAACTTGCCATAGTTTGCTGTGGTCCACACAGTCAACTAAAAAGGCATAAAAAGTATGGAAGAAGACAAAAAAAAAGCTGCAAGTTTTTGAGGGAATACCCTCTTCATCAAGCAAGATATAAAAAGTAAGCAGCATGGAAGAAAGGGAAGGGGAGGAAGAAAAGAGAATGGCTGGATGTAAAGTTTTTGTTGTTTTCATGTTGTGTTACAGGAAGTAAGGTAGGAGGGCTGCTGCAAACAAACACCCAGGTCTCATCAAGTGATAGTGGTGTGAGATTTCAGCTGGCACAGCCCATAGTCTCATTCAGCTAAATGTTCTATGTCATTAGTAATGGATAGAGCTGCAGGAACAGCACAGTGATTACACTACAGACATGTTTATCTCTGAAACCTTGAGAAAAACTTTAAATGTTTCTTTGGCTGAAGAATGTCAAGCACTAAGACTCACTCTCAGGGCTGAAATTGACTTCATAAGGTTGTTTATGAAAAAGCTATTCTTGAGGCAATAAATACAAAAATTTGCATAATCTATTCCATAGGATTCTGTAATCACACCTTTTATTGGCATAATCTTCCTAGACTGAGGGAAGGGGGCTCAGGGGTAGATGTGACAGCAACTTCTGGCACACTCCCTCTTCCCTTGATGCCTGTTCACTTTTGTCCCTGGTTCACTTTTGTCCCACACTTCCGGTGCCTTTATTTCTTCTTCTTCTCCCATCCTGGCAGTGGCAATAAAAAATTAGCTGAGCTTGTTTTCATGCACTTGCCCTTACTGTCTGGGGCTAAGACAGAGATCATACTGTTTGTTAGCATTTGTAGCAAAATGCTGCTGGATTTCTGTTTGGCAGTTAGGATTTGGGTTTGGCCCCTGGGCTAACCAAATTGTTAGAGAGGTAAATTGTCATGTAACAAAATTTTCATTTGGTGAATGAGTTAAAAAGCAAGGGTAAGCCCTGCTAAGCTTGGCACCCCATTTTTGTTCACTCTAGTGAACTAGTTTGGGGCCCCACCATGCGAAATGACAATCCCATCTTCTTAGAAGTGTTTCAGGAGTGAACCTGTGGGAACTTTTTACCAATCCCACTTTTAAACTAGGGTTTCCCGTCTGTCTGGACACTGGGGAACTGTGACTTCTTTAAACTGTGATTACGAAACAAACCAGGCTCATAAACTACAGTTTGAATGTGCCTTGCTTGAAGAACTATGTTTATAATAAAGAAGGTTCTTCTAATTTTGAACTCTGTGAGTTGAAAAGTGGGAGCAAAAAATTTGCCTCTCTTCTTCAAAGCTTTGCTGGAAAAAAAGCAGGGAACACAATACTCTGAGACTCATTGCTACTCATGAACATAATGCAAGACCTGATGTGTCCTGTTTGGTGCCTGCGGGTTCTAGTATGCCCATGGACACCTCGGTTGGTGCCCATCAGTTAAAAATAACTTTGAGGCTGGTAAGCTGCAGAGAGAAATGCAGCACTTCATAGCTCCCAAGGCATGAAAATGGTATTTGGGTGCAGCTCTTCATTTTGAAGTGTGCCCAGCTGCCAAGAAAAAAAGACAAAACCAGACACAGTGGTGATGGTGGGGTTGCATTTTGGTGGTGGTTAGCTAGAAGTGGTAGTATAGAGTGAGGGTTGGTAAGTGATATTTAGCGATAGAGTGATATTTTGCTTATGCTGTATGTTGTTTTGATGTGGGGTAGTGTATGTTTTGCTTTGAGTGTGGTGGGATGTGTATTCTTTTTGTCTAGATTTGAGAGGCAGCAGTGTGTTTTGCCTATTGGTTTGGTTTAGTTTTTAGTGCGGTTGAGTGTTTTGCTTGTCTTATGTGTCCCTAAGCATCATCAGTTTTCTTTTCAAGAAGTGGTGGTTTTGTTCTGCTTTGCAGGGGTAGAAAAGTGATTTGAAAGGCTCAGACTTTTCCTCTCCTTGTCATTATTTTCTTGGCCACATTACCTATCTTTATGTCTTGTCTGTTGCATGTTTATGAAATGTTAGAGCAGAAAAACTCTCTGCCACATATGTGGTTCTTAGATAACTTTCTTACATGTTAGTTTCACTAGTTTGCTACTTGAGAAATGAGTGTTATTTTTAATAAGGCCGTGACCACCAGAACAGTCATTTTGTAAACTGGCAAGCTCCTGGCTCCCATGGTGACCATTTTCTGAGAGTGCTCACAACATTCTCTCAAAATAACTATCCTTTAGTTTCTTGTCAGCATTTCTGTATGATAAATAAATTCACTCTGATGAAAAACAGTGTCATGTTGATACCTACAGTGGAGCTTCAGCATTTATATGACATGGCCCAGAAAGTGTACTGCTCTCAATATTACTCTCAGGAATTCATTAAATAAAATAATATTCCATGGGGAATATTTAAAGTCTCTAAACTAGACTGTTATTAATGTACTACCATCATAAAAGTGAAACATTATATTCTATACAGGTGTCACAGAAACGATGCTTATTGTTGGTGGCTGAAAGTCAGCCTGACTTATCTATCTATTATTTCTGTCTGAGCACCACAATAAATTTTTTATTATTTATCCCTCAGCATTTACAGTTATGGACCGAGCAGGTTGTAAAATCTTCGAAAAATACTCCAGTGATTTTGAGAAATGCTCAAATGATCCAGGAATTACATTCTGATAGATCATGCTCCAGCAGGGTTGGATACTCACCTAATGCAGTCTGGCATAGATATTATGTTGGCTCAGCATTATTTTTGTTTATTAAATAGCAATGACAACACTGTGGTGCCAGGTGTACCTGCACAGTGTTATACAAAATGTAATAACAGCTGATCAGTTGAAGTTCTCATTCGTTTAGTTTAGCTTGGTTTAGTTTAGTTATTTTTAATGTATTCTTCCCCCATCCTGTCACAGTTTCAAAACGTTGCCTTCTTGAAATTTGAGCAAGAGATATGATTGCTCAGATGAAGTGAAAAGTGCTGAAAAAACAAAGGGAGTAAAGCATACTCCAAATCCTAAGCAAATCCTTTTACTTTAAAGTAAGCTCAGTGGTGAATAAAACATCTGTACAAGTGTGCATTTTCAAATTGCAGTAATATAGCTGATGGTATGTTGAATATTGCATTTGGTACAAACCCCATCACGGATTGCTGCCTTGTCGTGGCGAAGGGGCTTGAGTAATTCAGAGAAGCTATGGGCTATGCCGTGCAGGGACACCCAAGACGGACAGGTCATAGTGGAGAGTTCTGACTAAACGCGATCCACCTGGAGCAGGAACTGACAAGCCACTCCAGTATCTTTGCCAAGAAAACTCCATGGACAGAAACAAAAGGCTAAAAGATATGACACTGGAATATGAGCCCCTCAGGTCGGAAGGCGTCCAACATGCTACTGAGGAAGTGCGGAGGACAAGTACAAGTAGCTCCAGAGCTAATGAAGTGGTTGGGCCAAAGCCGAAAGGACGCTCATCTGTGGATGCGCCTGGAAGTGAAAGGAAAGTCCGATGCTGCAAAGAAAAAGACTGCATAGGAACCTGGAATGTAAGATCTATGAACCTTGGTAAGCTGGATGTGGTCAAACAGGAGATGGCAAGAATCAACATTGACATCCTGGGTGTCAGTGAACTAAGATGGACGGGAATGGGCAAATTCAATTCAGACGATTATCATATCTACTATTGTGGGCAAGAATCCCGTAGAAGAAATGGAGTAGCCCTGATAGTCAACAAAAGAGTGGGAAAAGCTGTACTGGAATACAGTCTCAAAAATGATAGAATGATTTCAATACGAATCCAAGGCAGACCTTTCAACATCACAGTAATCCAAGTTTATGCACCAACTACTGATGCTAAAGAGGCTGAAATTGACCAATTCTATGAAGATTTACAACACCTTCTAGAACTGACACCAAAGAAAGACGTTCTTCTCATTATTGGGGACTGGAATGCTAAAGTAGGGAGTCAAGAGATAAAAGGAACAACAGGTAAGTTTGGCCTTGGAGTTCAAAATGAAGCAGGGCAAAGGCTAATAGAGTTTTGTCAAGAGAAGAAGCTGGTCATCACAAACACTCTTTTCCAACAACACAAGAGGCGACTCTACACATGGACATCACCAAATGGGCAATACCGAAATCAGATTGATTATATTCTCTGCAGCCAAAGATGGAGAAGCTCTATACAGTGAGCAAAAACAAGACCTGGAGTTGATTGTGGCTCTGATCATCAGTTTCTTATAGCAAAATTCAAGCTTAAACTGAAGAAAGTAGGAAAAACCACTGGTTTAGTCAGGTATAATCTAAACCCTTATGATTTGGTATAATCCAAATCCCTTATGAATACACAGTGGAAGTGAAGAACAGATTTAAGGAATTAGATTTGGTGGACAGAGTGCCTGAAGAACTATGGTTGGAGGCTCGTAACATTGTACAGGGGGCAGCAACAAAAACCATCCCAAAGAAAAGGAAATGCAAGAAAGCAAAGTGGCTGTCCAACGAGGCCTTACAAATAGCAGAGAAGAGAAGGGAAACAAAATGCAAGGGAGATAGGGAAAGTTACAGAACATTGAATGCTGACTTCCGAAGAATAGCAAGGAGAGACAAGAGGGCCTTCTTAAATGAACAGTGCAAAGAAATAGAGGAAAATAATAGAAAGGGAAAAACCAGAGATCTGTTCAAGAAAACTGGAGATATTAAAGGAACATTTTGTGCAAAGATGGACATGATAAAGGACAAACAGAAGCAGAAGACATCAAGAAGAGGTGGCAAGAATACACAGAGGAATTATACCAGAAAGATCTGGATGTCCCGGACAACCCAGATAGTGTGGTTGCTGACCTTGAGCCAGATATCCTGGAGAGTGAAGTCAAGTGGGCCTTAGAAAGCATGGCTAACAACAAGGCCAGTGGAGGTGATGGCATTCCAGTCGAACTATTTAAAATCTTAAAAGATGACGCTGTTAAGGTGCTACACTCAATATGTCAGCAAGTTTGGAAAACTCAGCAGTGGCCAGAGGATTGGAAAAGATCAGTCTACATCCCAATCCCAAAGAAGGGCAGTGCCAAAGAATGCTCCAGCTACCGTACAATTGCACTCATTTCACACTCTAGCAAGGTTATGCTCAAAATCCTCCAAGGTAGGCTTCAGCATTATGTGGACCAAGAACTCCCAGAAGTACAAGCTGGGTCACGAAGAGTCGGACATGACTTAACGACTAAACAACAACAAAAATTCTCCCCACCTATATTTCTGAAGAAACATAATCCTGTGAGGCCTCAATATACCATGTGCCTTGCTTAATATTTGAATTGCTTCTCACTTAACCTGAACATAATGCTTCCTTCCTTAATTATTCATCCTACCTGTGTACACTGAAACCTGGGGGAATGTTACTGCTACCCAGTCTAAACCACACTGTGCTTTGAAATCACAAGTACATAGAAAATCAATAGGACGAAGAAGAGATCTACACATGATGTGTTTGTTAAAGGAAACATGAGTGGTACATGATGTCTGAGAACTGTGAGTGAACTAGGTGTCCCAAACATTTGTTTAAGACATGTTTAGAGATAGGTGTATTTCCCTGTCTGATATCCACAAGTCAGTGTGTTTATTGTAGGAAACACTTGTACAAATCACTCATATTTCCCATAACAATGGGTAGAGCAGCCTTTAATTCCTTATAAAGAAATTTATAATGCGATATTGAAATAAAACAGTTCATGCATCCTGTGTGTCTATAAGTCTTTTCTTAATTGAGAGATTGATGTTGCTATTTTAAGACTTATGCAAATCACGTAAGACTGTTGCATCAGAGTGAAATTATTTCCCTAATTGGATTAAAATATACATGAATTCCATGAGGTTTGTTCCAATAATTTTTACACATTAGAGTACTATATTAAAGCAGTGACATCATTTTCCATTTATGTACTTGAAAGACAGAGAGATGGAAGGATGGCAGTGATTTTGGTTTTAAACGAGTTATCTGAAGGCTGCAATAATTTTAGGGCATACTCTGTAAGTGGGGACAAATCCTTTTGTAAACTTTTAGAAGTAATGCCATTTTTGGACTGCTGAGAAAGTAGTACAGTTACAAAAGTGTGGAGGGTAGGGCAGGATAACCTGGGTTCTTTTATAGCTTCTCCAAGTTAACTGTCTCCTTTTTCAGAGTGTGCCTTACTTAATTATGTGTGCTGGTATCGCAGGCAAATTGAATAGTCTGGCCGCCCTCCCCGCTAGCTAAATGGAAGAGAAACTTCAGGACGTGCCCTAGAGAGTCGGAAACCCAATCCACCACATTAATTCCCCATCTGGGATTTGAACTCTTGCTATGCCAGTGTAGGAGATCAGAGTGTTCTGTAAGGAAACACAGGCATGTAGAGTCACTGTGCTAGCTGTCTGAAATACCTGGGGTTTTTTTAATGAATTTTTTCAAAGGACACGATGATTATTTTGTCCGGGGATTTGACACCAGTGATCTGAAGCACTGGAACATACTTCAGTGAGCCTGTTTCTTAGGGATGTTTGCTACTTTGCACGTAGAGTTTCTGCACTTTAACCTGAAAGATGGGTGTAGAGGTTAAGCAGCAAAGCTAATCATCCTTTATGGTAAAATAAGTCCTACTAAAATTACTAAAACTTTCTGAAGCAAAAATATGTGGATGGTCTGGGACTGTTTTGTATAGTTGCAGTTTGAATCGGTGCCTGAGTGGGAAGATTACTGGAAACCCTAAAAAACCTGTTCTGGACTTAAAGAAGAGGATATTATTATAATGAAAATGTATAAGATCAGTGTTAATCGTATTAAAATTGATATGTGATAGACCTCACACCATCTCTTTTACCTAAATTCTGATCTTCTAAAGCTTCTTGTTTGTTTATTTGTTTTTAAATCCTTCTCTGAGTATACCTCCAGTTAGTTAAGAGCCAGTCTGATCTAGTGATTAGGGTCTTATACTGCAGTCTCATTGAGGCATTACCTGCCCAGTTCTCCCCAGTACAGGAGCAGGGAAACATCTAATCCCTCCCATTTCTATCATTGCTTTTTTCCTTATGTCTCCAGAAAAGAGGTTACCCCGCCCATATGCAAATGCTCCACTGGAGCAAGAAACCATGAAAGCTGGGACTCTTCTTTGTATGGATAGTCTAAACATGAGCAGGAACTCATTCTCTGTGGAATGGAGATGTTGTGGCAACTACTGCTTGGGACTTGGAATATCCTTTCTGAGCCACAAAATTTACTGGATTGCTTTGGAAAAGTCAGTCTCCCTCTCAGTTTGAACTAATTCACAGGTTTCTTAGGATAATAAAGAAAGGAGGAGGAGAGTCAATGAAGGAAAGATGAGATACAAATGTAAGCAATAAATGGTGAGAGTGATGGTCATTATAGGGATTTTTCAAGATGCAGCTTCTGTCATGCAAGTTTTCCTTGCCTTTTTTTAAGCAGTGGTCTAGATGTCCTTATCTTCCGTTTTTAACTCTTTTGTTTTCCTAACTCTTTTTTCAACAACCCCATATTTTTCCTTACCATAAGAATTCATTAAGGAAGAAGTAGCCAGGTAGCTGCACAATGTCTACCATCTACCTTTCTATATCTGTCTTCTGTATAAAGAGATAATGTCCATCCAGACCTCAAAATAAGTTATTTTGGGGGACGGTGGTTCGTAGAGTCCCTAGCCAGCATAGTCAGCCCCTGGAAGACTCAAAAGCTTGCCTTTTAAAATGTTTTAGTGATCCAGAGAAGATTTGATCGTACCTTGATTTTGGATTTTGCTTATAGCTGTGTTTCTTTTCTTTTCTTTTTCCCCACGTTGCCAAAAGTCCCCTGACATGGGTGGTGGGTGATTGGAAGAAAAGGAGAGGGAAAACTATAGCAGAAGTAGCTGTGTTACACGATGGCTGCTTCTGGCTATGATTCCAAGGGAAGCTTTCTCTTGAGGAGTACCGTGCCCCTGAGTACATTTCTGCTGTGAGTAAAGACTTACTTTAGGAGAAAGACAAGGAAAGCAGAATAATGGGCTTGAGGAGAGTTTACACATAAAAAGATGCGGGTTCGGGAAGAGGAAAGGTACTTTTGCGCTCTCAACTAGCTAAAGCTGGAAATAATCTTACTGGCTATGTCTAAAGCCCAAGGTGTCCTTGTCTTGGCCACACTCCTCCCTCCCACCTGCTTTCCTCATAGACCGTAAACATGAATCTGAGAACTAGGCAACACTATGTTCGGATTTTACAGTATGAAGCCAAATTGAAATTCATTCAAACTTAAGTTTAAAGCATTGTTTACTACTCAGTTCTGTGTAAGTGTAGTGAGGATTGAATCCTTAAAGTCACTTTATAACTATAGCTTATTCCTCCTACACTGTTGTCTGCTCTGACCTCTTGAAAGAATGTTGTTGGTATTTTACTGAGGATGATACTAGTTTGCTACGTTCTCATTGTCCAAGTTGGCTTCTATTCATTGTCACAAAATAGCTTACTACTATCTGTCTCTTAACTTCTTATAGATTAAGTTACAAAAGGAGGGAGGAGGAGAGAGAGCTGAGCTGAGCATTGCTAGTAAATTAACTGTGTTACCCTCTGTGATGGGAGCTGGCACTTAGCTTAGAGGAGCTGGGTGATTAATTGCCTTAAAGATGCAACATATCTTGAATCCCTTGGACATAATAAAGGTCCTGCTTTTAGTGTTATATATAAAACTTGATGCACAAATGTACATACAGTATCTGCACACACACACACACACACACACACACACACACACACACACACACACACACGGCAGTTAGGGGTCTATTAATTTTGCAGCAGCTCCACCTGTGGAACAATATTTGAAGTGCAACAGAAAGTTTCAAAGACTGATATAATTCCTGTTAAATTTTATATCTACAATTTTGAAGTGTTGGTTGGCTACTGCTTTGTTTCTGAGCAATAATGGAATTGCAGTGCTACATTCTGCGCATTTGGAGTTGCCTACATGTGATCCAAAAAGTTTTGGATGCCAGCTGAGGCCCTGACTTTCTGCTTCACTCCTTACTTTTACAGAAGTAGTTAATTTTGCTTCACCATTGGCAATGAGACAGGATCCTTCACACTTGAGAGTAGCAGTCTAGTTTAGTGGGCAAATGAATGGTTCTGTGGCACACACAGCTGTGTCCTGCAAGAGAGAGGAATGACAAGGACTCAAGAACAGCTGTAGAAGATGTCACTGCTGTCACCAACTTTTGCTACTTTTGCTCACTCTGCTTAAGGATAGGTAGAGAGCAAATGGTAGGCATCAAATGGGGACATTGTTCTTGAAGGAAGGAAGGAGTGGATACCACTTTTAAAAATGAGGCATTTTAAAAAGTAACATGAGCATTTGCACAAATCAACTATTAGGGTAGAGTTGCATTGAATTAAATTATTCTGTACCACTCAGCGTGCTGCCCTCAGATGAATGGATTTTTGCTTGAGAGTCAACATGAGCCACTCAGATATATGAACAACAATTATTCCTATCCCCTGACTAAGCCTGGGTTGTGTAGGGCTTCGGCATTCAACAAATTTCAGTTGTCATGTCTGTTTAATATGACACTAACTCACACAAAATGTAAGATGCATATACCTGTCTTCAGTGAGGTAGTTACAACTGAGAGATGCTCCAGAATAACCAGTTAGACTCTAGGATTGTCATGGTTGGGTACTTGTGTGGTAATTTCTCATCCTGCTCAGTTGGTGTGACACAGTAGTTAATGTGGGAGGAGCTGACAAAAAGTGGCAGCCCTACCTCCATTGTAACATTAGACCTGGCCCCCATTGTGATTTATTGAGGTCAGAAGGTCTTTGAATGTTTCTATTTTAGACTGTTTTGGCATTTATGATTCCTTTGTGCTTCTTGCCACTTCCTTTGGTATATCTTGAGCTCTCACAATGGAAATGCCATCTTAAATTGTATGAACACAGAAAAATTCATGTGGGATTAATTGCTGGTTTGTGTGTGTGTGTGTGTGTGAATTTTTCTGTAAACATCTGGCATTATGTATATGCTTAAATTGTAGGAGCTGTGCTTATCCTCATTTCTGATCATGGTCTGGATTAACTATGGGCTGGTTCTGGGAAAAGATCTAAGCTGTGTATGGCAGTAGGCCATGTCAGGAATGGTAGTCCAAGAAAGTACATTTTTCAAGCTCTAGGCTTTGGGGACTTTCTAAAAGCATGTTTCTGTGGACATGGAAAAAGCCAACTTGCCCTGAGTGCGGAAACACTTCTCATATAAATTCACATTTCTTTGGCTAATCATTTTTGTTCCACATTCACAACATGCAGTAGTAAATTTTCTCTTAGTGAATGATTATAGGAGCCTATCCCTGGGCTTTGTTCTAGAGACCGATGTCTGTTTATTCTGAGAGATGTGCACTTGGTCTCCTATCAGATCTCTTTCAGGCAGGCAAAAACATGTGCCTCCCTTAACTCACCCTTGGCCGTAATGTTTTCCATGCAGGGCCTTTCCCACACACCATGCCGGAATTCTGCCCTGTACAAAAATTGTACTCCTTCTCATTGAAACCCTTCAGTTAAAATCTTAGCAGCGGCTTGCTG
Organism: Intellagama lesueurii; assembly: GCA_037013535.1. NCBI lineage: Eukaryota > Metazoa > Chordata > Lepidosauria > Squamata > Agamidae > Intellagama > Intellagama lesueurii. Next base: position 170,078,251 of record JBAJHW010000004.1, on the reverse strand, counting down.
GCCTATTGTCTTTTAGCAAAAGCCATGAGTGGGAACTTTGAAGAGTTTAACTGCTCAGAACAAGGATAAACATTTTGTCACAAAATAGATATGCTGTACCTGCTTTCCTGCTGACACGTGGCACTCATTGTCTTGAAATGTCACAATCCACATGGGGTTTGGAAAGTTAACAAAACATTTTGTAGTTTCTCTGTACGTTCATAATGCAAAAATACTTCTTAAGACAGCAGTCCTGCATGCAGTCACCTAGAATTGTTTCCTGTTGAACTCTATGCATCTTACTTCTGCATAAGTATGTGTAATAAGATTTACTTGTAAGTGTCATCTTAAGGCATTTTTAGGGTTAGGGTTCAATGAGCAAAGGAAGAGAACATGGCGCTGATCCTTTCTTATCTTCCTTTTTTTCTCGTCAGTGTGATATGTCTTCATTCTGGACCAAGCCATGAGATGGGAAATGAGGACATTACAAAAGACTGACTCAGGGAAAATTAGAACAGACTAAGCTGTAGTAATGTTTAAAAGGGTCTCTTGCCATGCCTAACCTTTGTTCTAGTGTTCCAGCCTGAAAGCATGGAGAGCTCTGAATCACGGTGGCAAATGGTGTGCCCATGTAAGCAGTACCCCACCTGGAAGCAGGGATGGGGACTCAAGTCAGACATAAGTTGTGCCAGTGACTCGACTCAGACTCAACCTGAGGTTTTGTTTTGTTTTTGTAATGACTCAGACTCAACTTGCAGCTTAGAACCCCCACACAGCTCCCTTTTTTCTGGGGGGAAATGCTTGTTTATAATAGGGACTTGGGACTCGGGATTTGATACTAAAGGCTCAGACTTGGGACTTGGTATAAAAGACTCTGACTCAGACTTGGACTCAAATTCAAAGACTTGCCAACATCCCTGCTTGGAAGTCAGCCAGACCTTCAGCACATATTTTACAAATTCCTCTTCACACTATTGCATTCATCACACAAAGTTGTGACTGACATCCCCTTGTGGTGGGCAAACTGAGGCCATTCCCTATGTCCCCACTGTGATTAGAGCATTCCAGACCTTCAGGTTATAACTTTAGTTGTAGATCACTGTTTCTAAAAAGAGTGTTGGATCAGGAAGGAGATATAAATCCTGGTCAAACAGAAATAGCTTGTCTGCTGGACGATGATTACTCAGCTGGCTCTGCATCATTTGGAAGAATTAATGAACAGAAATGTTGTGGGTAGAACGAGGTCCAGGGAGAGATTGCTGTAGACCTTGTTTCTCTTTGGGCTGTCTGGATGTTCATGCCAGGTCAGATAAGATGACGTCTGAACCTCTCTGTAAGAGTCCTATAGAACTTTATAGACTTCTAAGGCAGTGTTTTCCAACCTTGGTTCCCCAGATGTCCTTGAACTGCAACAGCTAGCACACCTAGTGGTGAAAGCTTCTGGGAATTGCAGTCTGAGAACATCTGAGGACTCAAGGTTGGAAACCACTGTTCTAGGGAAAAATCAGAAGCCTGTGTTTGTCACAGCTGGCATTATCCCCAAAAAGAATTAACTCCAGAATGAAATCAGACAATTATTGACAATCGTATCAAAATTAGCAGAGTAATATCAAGTAGCAAGGTATAAGTCTTTTCATTGTTGCAGTAATCCCAGGTAACATCAGCTTGTCTAGCTCTATGAGCTTTATTTATCTACATAAAAACAAAATACTTCTAAGTTGTTGTAAAAATACAAAAGTCTTATAGCTATGTAAGAATTGTAGGCACAAATGCTTAAAAATATATGAAAACTAAACTTAAGTTGCAGGCAAATACATGAGATTTCAATCCAAAATACGGAAGCAGAAGTACAATAAAATATCAAACAGAATGTTGTAAGTTACATTCTAAAAATGCAAGAGCTTATAATCTAAAAAGACAAATTGTCATGGATGGTGTATTCATAACAGAAAGCCCTGTGGCATCCGCCCTGTTCATGAATATTCATATGCTATCTGCATGGACCAATGAGAGTGCTGGAGAGGTGGAGTCATAAGATATAAGATTCTCTGCAGGAGGAGGAGGAGATGAGATTTGAGTTTGAGAGGGAGTTGAGAAGGGAGGTTTTGGACGTGGGAGTTTGGAGTGGAGAGAGAGAGGGTTGGCGGTTGAGGGTGGATGAAGTGGGATGTTTGGTTAAGAGTTAAAGACATTGATTGTACCTTAATCACCTGTATTAATAAACAACTTATATTTGATTCTATTTAAAATGACACATTTCCTGGACCTCTATTATTAATAATACATAATGTTGATGTAATCAACTGGTAGCAGCTGAAAGACACGTAGCTTGTGCCCTGTGTTTGGTGAAACAATCAAGGGACAGGCGGGAACATGACAAGCCCTTTTCCCATATTGCATCAAATATCTTTTTTGCCATGTAGTGTAGGAATAAAGGAGGGCTCAGTCTCAGAGCAAAATATGGCAGACAGATATGCTGTGTAAAAGAGTCTCATCCCTATACAAATGATGCCTCCACTGCCTCAGCTATGCAGTATGAAGTCTGCACTGCTCAGCCTTGTTTTAAGTAGCTTCAGTCAAATTGACTTCTACTGTGAGGGGGTGAGCAGATGAGCATATAGCTCGCGATCTGATTTGCTTTTGGTACAGTATGGTTCACCCTATTTTCCAGTGACCGCATGAGTTTTAAGTAAAAGCAATAATACATCCTGTCCATTTTTTGTGAGCTGTTCCACTCCTTTCAGGCACATATATACTTCCTGAAAACTCTTCACTCCTTAGAAGGCAATGCCAAATAAAGGAAATAAGGCGCGTGTTAAATAAGTTAAGTTGCTCACAAGTTAGGATTGACCCTTTTATTGAATATTTGAATAAAGCTTATGTCTCCCTTTGTATCTTTTCTATTAGACTGTGAGCAAGAACTATTTTGCACTTTAATTCTGGAGCTTAGATAATTTAATTTTACTACCACTACAGAATAGTAACAACAGTGGTAAACAACAACAAAACAACAGCAGAAAGATTTGCTTGTCTTATTCAATGCTTTATTTTCAAGATGAACCCTAAGCACTAGGAGCACCCATGCATAATTCCAGATGCTTATGTGCTGGCTGTGATGGAAACGTACTCTGCACATGCATTAGTTGGATTTTTCATGGCTCTCTGTTATTATTCCTATGAACTGGGCTGAAAATAGGCCAAGGAACTAAGCCCTCATAATTTTGAGTGCAAATATGTGGGTCTTTTTCCTTCTCCCCCCCCCCCCTTAACTGTGTTAAAGACTCTTTGTAGATCTAATAGCTGAAATCCAGTATCAAGTCACAACTAGAGTAGGCCCAATGAATCAGATTTGGTGAGCCAACTCCTCCATACGTTCTAGCTGTGATATATTATTACTGGATTTCAGCCTTCAGATGTTGTGGACTAGAAGTCCCACATGTCACAAACCATAGTACAACATAGTGTACAGACATTAATACGACTATAGCATAGTTCAAATCCAAAACATCTGGAGGGCAGCAGGTGGTGGCCGTAGTACATTAGCTCTACCTTCTTTTAAATTTTAAGATTTAAAAATATCTCTGTAGGTATATCTGTGTGTATACCTCTATAAAGAAGCAAGAACCTTATTGTATAGTAATATATAAGAAATTCAGTAGGTTTGCGTATTCTGGTTGAAATCCCATTGTTTAGCATAGTAAGTTGCACCAGTGTAGGCCCATTGAATCAATGGGGATTTGGTGAATCAATTTTTCTGTACATCCCATTGATTCTGCTGTTCATACTTTAGTGGCAAGTTGGCTCACCAAAACCTCACCGATCTATTGGGCCTTCTTTAGTGCAACTTGCCATGCTGAACAGTAGCCACTTTATTTTATTTATTTATTTATTTATTATTTGATTTCTACCCCGCCCCTCTAGACGAAGTCTACTCGGGGCGGCTTACAAACAGTAATAAAACATCATAAAATACAATCATATAAAAGCATCACTGTTACTTATCAAAAATATATCATAAAACAATTACATGATTGAGTCAGCAAATTTGGAAGTTGAAGATGGAGAAAAAGGAAAACTAAAGAGGAAAAAATCAAGTGTTGACTGGAGGGAAGGCCTGCCTAAAGAGCCAAGTCTTTAAGTGACTCTTAAAAACACCCAGCGAGGGTGCCAGGGTGATTTCTGACAGCAAGGTGTTCCATAGTCGAGGGGCCACTGCCGAGAAGGCCCGGTTTCTTGTTCTTTCTTTCCGGGCCTCTCTCGGCGTTAGGCCCCTCAGCCGTCTTTCCTGGCTAAAACGAGTGACTCGGGTAGATCTAGGTGGGAGAAGGCGTTCCGCCATGTATCGAGGTCCTAAACCATTTAGGGCTTTATAAGTCATCATTAACACTTTGAAGTGGATGCGGAAACGAATGGGCAGCCAATGCAAGGCGGCCAGAGTGGGAGAGATATGCTGGTATCTTCTCATCCCAGTAAGTCTGGCCGCCGCATTTTGCACCATTTGAAGTTTCCGCAACAACCTCAAAGGTAGCCCCACGTAGAGTGCATTACAGTGGTCTAATCTCGAGATTACGAGCGCATGGACCAGAGTGGTAAGCGCCCCAACATCAAGATAGGGACGCAGCTGGGCTATCCGCCGCAGATGGAAATAGGCGGAGCGGACCACTGACGCCACCTGGGTCTCCATGGTAAGCGCCGGGTCCAGATGTACTCCCAAGCTGCGAACCTCACTCTTTGCGGTGAGAGTCACCCCCCCAAAAGAGAGGGAGTTTCCCAAACCGCAGATGGAGGGGCCACCCACCCTCAGGACCTCCGTCTTGCCCGGGTTCAGCCTCAGCCCATTCTCCTGCATCCACCGCAGTACAGCCTCCAGGCAGCGCTCAAGGGACGGGATGGCATCCACTGAGGAAGGTGAAAAGGAGATGTAGAGCTGGGTGTCATCAGCGTACTGATGGCACGAAGACCCACACCCCCTGATGACCCCTCCCAGCGGCCTCATATAGATGTTAAACAGCATTGGAGAGATGATCGAACCCTGCGGAACCCCACAATTGAGACTCCACGGGGCCGAAACACTCTCTCCAAGCTGAACTCGCTGAGGGCGGTCCTCCAAGAAGGATCGGAGCCAGGCAAGTGCCTGTCCACCGATTCCCAACTCCGAGAGCCTCCCCAGGAGGATACCGTGGTCGACGGTATCAAAGGCCGCTGAAATGTCGAGGAGGACCAACAAGGACATATTGCCCCCGTCAGCCTCCCTCAACAGGTCATCCAACAGCGCGACCAGTGCCGTTTCCGTACCGTGGCGCGGCCTGAAGCCCGACTGAAATGGGTCCAGGGCATTGGTTTCATCCAAAAGAGCCTGCAGCTGATCAGCCACCACCCTCTCCACCACTTTGCTAAGGAAAGAAACATTGGCGACGGGCCTGTAGTTGCCAATGTCGTCCGCCGCCAAATATCCGCTTTCCTATATCATAGTATAGGGAACTGAGATAGGAATATCTCAGAGCTGTTATATCATTATGGTGAAAAGAATGTTATTTTCTGGTTCAAACCCACCATTATCTCAGAGCTGATATATCATACTGGTGAAGAGTATGTTAGGTAGTCCCCTGTTCACATCTTCCACTACAGATAAACTTGAAACCTGGCCTCTTTTTCAGCCATCGGCACACATCTGTAATATAGGGGTAATATTCTCCTTAGAGATTTTTACAGCCATATTGGGAAGAGTTGTGTTAAGCAAGTAATGACAGTGTCAGACAGCAGCTGTTAACAGGTTGTTTTCTCATGTACTAAGTGAGTAAGTGGGATGGCTTTTGTCACTCAAGATGCCACTGTAGCTGATGAAGTCCAACAGTTATAGCCATGAAGGAGGTCAGGCTTATTCGCAGAGTCTGAAAGATCGATTTGAGACGTCATGAAATGCATGGAGGGATATCTGAAACTACAATATAACACGGTCTAAAAGTGCAAGAAAGAAAGTATGTTTGAAGTGTTTCAGAGTCTCACAAATAATGCAGAAGTTCCATTGCACTGCAGTGCACATCAGTTCAGCAAGTGGCACCAACCATCATGACTCCCTTACCAATGTACCCATAATAGAGCACAGGCTTTCAAGCACACACTTGTTATCATTTACATCTTATGTTTTCAATTGGAATTCTTAAATATAAAGCACTTTGATATAATCTCAATATTCTGATTGAAGGCAGTTGAGTTTTCCTTGCACTGTTTTCTTTCATTCATTATTTTGGATCCAGGGCTTGGTTCAGTCATTGACAATCTAACTAGAAACAACGAGCCCTTCCGATCTGAACCAGATATTATTTCATTACCGCACAGCAACCAGCTGAAAGAAATATAAAACATGCCTCTAAATAACAAGACTTCCTTGTCTGTGAATGGCATGATTTTGTAAAGCCTGGCTGTGTTTGTTCTGAAATTAAATTACCACACCAGGGGCGGAAAGGGAAGGGCTTGCTATCCTTTTCTTTGGGTTAACATTCAGCAACCGACAATTTTGGGGTTCATGTGCCTCTACAATGTCAGTTTTATTATATGACTTTTTTAAAAAAAAAAAAGCTGTAGTTTTAACACAGAAAGAAAGAGATATATAGATTCTCAGTCCACAGCTTCTGGACACCTGCCATTAATAGAACCAAAACCTTAAAATAAATCTATACAGAGAGCCTTAAATTAAAGCAAGGGAAAAGTACAGTAAAAAAAAAGCATCTTGGAATTTGTACAGAGAAGACAGAGAAAACTCTTGTTTCTTGGGTAGATGCTCTATTCTCTGTGTAGAAAAGCCACAGCTTTGATTTATCCCCTCAGAATACTTTGAACTGGAACAAGATACATCTCACATTTGCTCTGTTAAGCCATTTGCACAATCTGAAATGCTTGCCAATGGGGAGAGAGAGAAAAAAGAAATTTGAAGCTGATGTAGTGTTTGAAATAACCAACTGGGGGCAAATATAGGGAGCATGTTTCTGCCTTTTTATGACAGCTTTGCTGGCTAGGGACCCATGCCTGGGTTCAACTCAAAATGCTGGTTATTACCTCTGAAAAGGTTGCCCCTCTCCTTTATCCTTCTATAGGATAAATAAATAAATAAATAAATAAATACATACATACATACATAAATAAATACATAAATAAATACATAAATACATACATACTGTTCTGTGGCACACTTGGAGTTGTTTCTGATACCAGTAAAAGTTGTACTCAAGTGTGGCTACCTCAGCGTTCAAACTGTGAAAACTGAGCAGCTCCATTACTAGTAGTAATTAACAAAATGTAGGACATTGTTTTCTATGTCAAACATATTTCAAGACTGATGATGAAATAAAGTTGGACCACAAAAGTTTATAGTACCTGTCTTCTACTCCACATGGTGGGAAATCTGATCTACCATAATTTCTTCTACGTTGTGAGCATTAAACTATCCAGCCGCTGAAAAAATCACTATGAAATATAAAGAGATACCCATATAGGAAAGGTTTAGAAAAATAGAAAAGGTACATTTCTGGGTAGTAGATTCTTTTCAAGACCTGTGGGATGTGATTTATTTTCTCATGGAGAACAGACTTGGGAGAGGTGACTTGTTGGAAAAATAATTGCCCATGAGGAGGCTGCTTAAATTTTATTTTCTCAAATGGCTGAGTTCAGTTCTACTATCTTTGGAATGTCCAAACTGCATTCCAGTTCCGACAGCAGCACCTGGAGACAGCTTTGTGTTGTCTTATGGGTGGGCATATGACTGCTTATGTTAGCACTGTAGAGTGTATCTGATAAATAGTCATGGTAAACGATCTAGAACTGGATCAGTGAAATAGTAAATATAACATTCATATATCTTTGTGGAAAACCCTCTGTCACTTGAGAGATTACAGGCTGAAGGAGTTTTCTATCTCAGATTATTCAAATGTTTCATTAGTAGGGGCAGGCAAACTTGAAATACTTAAAACTAAGTTGCATTTCTGTTTTTCTAGCTACTTTGAGCAACCACTGTACAAATATTTAAAATAAATTATACAAATGATTATTATTCTCTTCATTAATTTACCCCTTTCCAAATGTTGCATTATGAATTTATTAAAAAAATACTAGAGTTATGGAAAGAGAATTTTAAAAATAAAAATACAAAGATGATACAGAGAACAAGGGATGGGAACTCGAGTCATGAGACTCACGGTAAAGTCGGACTTAAGTCGCACCAGTGGCTTGACTCAGACTCAACTCGGGGAAGGTTTCAATGATTCGTACTCAATTTTTGACCCACCCATCCCTCCCTTTTTTCTGGGAAAAAGAGCTTATTTTTAATAGGGACTCCGACTTGCGGCTTGGGACGAAAGACACGGACTTGGGACTTAGACTTAGAACTCGGTAGTATTAATTAAAAAACGGCAATATTAGGAACAGCATACATACTGCACTGATATTTAACAGATACTTGGGTTTTTGGTTAAAAAACTTGTTATATAATTCCAGTCAGTGTTTTTATAATTTTGATTGACTCAATAATAATAATAATAATAATAATAATAATAATAATAATAATAATAATAATAATAATAATAATAATAATAATAATAATAATTTCACTTATTACAAATAAAATATTCAGATGGTTGCTGGCATAATAATAATTAAAAAATGACATTGCCTCTTGCTGATGGATAATGATAATTTTCTGATACTTATCAGTAGGGGGAGGATTTTTATGGTATGTCATATTTTTTTCTGCAACCTATGTTTGAGTTTATGGGTGGGTTTGAACATGTTTACGAGTAATCTGGTGAGAAAGGCCAGATTACTCATAAACATGTTTGAACTTGCTTATGGGTTCAAATGTAGGTTGCAGAGAAAATGTGAAATGTCATAAAAATCCTCCCCCTACTTATCAGGCAAACCTAAAAAACCTAAAGAAAAATTAAAACATAAAGAAGACAAAAACGTTGTGGTACCTTAAAGACTAATTGGTATATTTTAATGTGAGTTTTCATGGACAGGTCCACTTCTTCAAACATGCTGATACTTTACATCAAAGGTGAAATCATAATGTGGAGGTAGTATATCTGAGAGTTTGTTGTACCAGGTACCAGTACTGGACTAGAAATGCAGAAATGCAAATTTTAAAAGTGCAGTACAAATTACAAAAACCAGCAAAGCTCCTTAATTTGATGATGCCTTAGCCAAAATATTACAGCTAATGGAAGACGATGATTGACAATGCAGTTCTAACTAACCAAAATATCTGAGGGCTGGTCCCTTACCTGTCCTTGTTGTTCTATTCTAGCTTTAACACCATTTTGAGGGAATAAATCATTTATGTCCTGAGAATATAGCATACTCTTTAAAGTAAACAATATGACCTCTTCTCCCTCAAGCGATACTGATCTCTTCTAACATACAAATGTGCCAAAGGCACAGCTTGCCTTTTTTGGTTATTTGTTTGGTTTCTTTCCCCCTCCCCCAATAGGACAGTGGTTCCCAGCCTTGAGTTCCCAGATGTTCTTAGACTACAATTCCCAGAAATCCTGGGCATCACATGTAGTGGTGGAGGCTTCTGGGAGTTTTAGTCCAAGAACTTCTGGGGACCCAAGGTTCTTCTTCTCACACAAGATGGAAATTGGAACAGACAACACAAAAGTGCAAAGTTAAAAGCAGAAACTGTGCTGATTGTACACAGAAGGATATGTTCCCCTCTGCTGGTTATTTTCATATGAAGACTTCTATGCAAACTCAAACCATTGATTTTATCCTTTTTTTTCCCTCACTAGCATATTTCAGAAAATAGAAGTTCATGCCATTAGACTCAAATATGTGGTTTAAGTTTTCATATGTAAGCCATGTATTATGCAGATGTTAGGCCTTAGTTTGTACAATCTAACAGGTTTTTGGCATGATTCACTCAACTGCAACTTGAAAGCAACATGAATAATAATGAATGAACAGAGATTTCAGACCTCATTCGTGGGGAGGACAACGATGTACTGTATATACGGAAAATACTTTTATGATTGTTGAGCCTGTGCTGGAAAGACAAGGCTGAATTATTAGACCATCCTGTTGGGCAGAAACTTAGGAAACACTACAGTATAGTTAAATGTTTTTATGGCAATAACAATGAGGCATGGTGGCCTCTGAAATGGTTCTCATGATAAAATCTCAGCTGGATGCTCAGAAGAGCTGTGTTGTGGTCTGTGCTTGGGGATTTGACAAAACAGCACATATGCATGTGAACTGGCTAGATCCAAAACATTTTTATGAGAGGGTAAATGAACATATGGAAAGAATCGAGAAAACCCCAGCCAGCTTCTAATATGTAAACAGTGCTCTAGCCGTAGGTCATAAAGTAAATACAGATTTTGGGAAGGGGGGGGGGATCAATTGCCAGATGGTGAAGAAAGGTTTGTGCTCAAGTTGATGAAAGCAATATGTATGGTATGAATGTGGCAGGTAATCAGTGGGGCAAAACTGTCAGCCTGCACCTTTGTTCAGGTGGTTTTCCACAAAATTCAGATTGCAGGAAGATTGAGGAACAAGCAACTCTGGTTTTTTTTTAAAAAAAAAATCTGAACTATCTTCTCTCCACCCTTTCCTTACCTTGGATCGTAATGACATCTACCATCCACTTGCAGAGTAGGAGCCAGGCTCCCAGCCATTCCAGAAAAACAACCAGATACCACCATCTTGAAACAGAATCTTCCCACAGTGCCAAAATTGCATGCAAGAAATCTAAAAATGTGTTAGCATCTCTTGTATGATTCCCTCACCACCTCTGTTTTTTGTAGACATGATATTGTTTTCAGGTCCCTGCTCCAAATGCTTACAATGTCCTGTTGATCATCTGCTTCGTTTGACCCCGCAGGAGGCTGTGAACCATTAGTGAAGGGAAGCATTTTGTTTGCCTTTGCACACATGCTGAAAAAGAGGCTGCCCTGAGCATGTTTCAGAATATGTGGGTGGTGTTTTTTTAAAATAAACTTTCCAACTTTCTAACATCTGCAAATCTCAAAGAAGAAAGACAATTTATGTAGACAATTAACGTACATTGGTATGCTCCCCCCACCCACCCAATACTGGTCTGGTTCATATGTTTATCAGGTTAGCAAGACTTTTCATGTAGTGAAGGTATGAGTTTGTGCCCCTCCCTTCTGAGAATACACACTGTTCAACATGTGTGATGAGTGTTTTGCCAATCTACAGCTTTCATCATTCAGAAGAAGGATAAAGAAAATGCATATTGCATTACTGCATGTCCTTGCATAGTTTCTGCCTCGTATTGCTCTGTATACAAGGTAAAAGGTCTTTCACTGCATGGAGAAATAAATCAAGCTATCATCATCAACCCTGAGTGCTCACTGGAAGGACAGATCCTGAAGCTGAGGCTCCAATACTTTGGTCATCTCATGAGAAGAGAAGACACCCTGGAAAAGACCCTGATGTTGGGAAAGTGTGAAGGCAAGAGGAGAAGGGGACGACAGAGGACGAGATGGTTGGACAGTGTCATCAAAGCTACCAACATGAATTTGACCAAACTCCGGGAGGCAGTGGAAGACAGGAGGGCCTGGCGTGCTCTGGTCCATGGGGTCACGAAGAGTCGGACACGACTTAACGACTAAAGAACAACAAAAATCATCATCATGTGCTGTCAAGTCAATTCTGAGTTATGGCGACACTTTTCAGAGGTTTCTGGGTGGAAAATACTCAGAAGTGGTTTACCATTCCCTTCTGCTGGGGTGCATCCTGGGACTGTGCAGCTTTCCCAAGGCCACAGTGGGGAATTGAACTCCCTACCTCTGGCTCTACCACCAGATACCTAAACCACCAAGCTATCCAACCAGCTAACATTGTAAGGACTGGTGTTACCTTGAAGGTGGTGCTTAAGATGGTATGTGGTAGAGGCTAGTTCTTTTTTAACGTGTTAACAGATGTCAAGAACGTTAACAGACTTAGAAGTTACGCTTCAAATGCTCAAGTGATGAAGTGATGCTCAAGTGATGAAGAATACAAGTACTCGCAAAATTTCTGTGTTCTGAGTTATGTCAAAAATTTCCCCTGTATCCAGCTTCCTGTGAAAATGAGACCCTTTGTTTCATTTTGTTTTGGGATGCTCCTCTCCCCCCCCCCCCCCAATTTTTCTGCGCAGGAAACTGCCAAATGCTGTGCGGCTTAATTTTCTTTCCAGTGAATTCTGCACAGAACGATGCCATTCTGTGCAGGAATTGTAATAATCCTGAACAGTTTCTTTCAGGAAAAACAAACTATGAAACATCTGAGAAGTCCCATAAGATTTTGCATGAGATTTCTTGGAGGAGAGGAAGCTCATGGAAAAAGGGTCTCGTTGCCAGGAGAAAAGAGCTATTTCCCATCTCCCTTGGTTTTTGTCTAAGAGTGAGAGGCTGTAAGATTCACATCCTTAGTCTGGAGGTTCTAATGATTTCTGGAAGACAAAGTGCGGGACCTTGGTACCCAGTCCAGGAATTTAGTGAGTACAAGCCTTGACCTAATCACACATATGCAAATAACAATAACATGATAGTTCCTTAACAGGTTAAAGAAGGTCCTTCTTGTAAAGGAAGGAATCCTAACATATTTAGAGGAGAAAGGAAAATGAAGGGCTGAGGGCATTGTTTAATATTTCAAACAGGACAGTATGGCAACTTATGTCAGCCTTCTCTATAGCATCAGACTAAATATGGAACAAGGTGGTTGTACTGGTTGTTTCATACTGTTTATTCATAAGCTAAAGCAGTAAGGCACAATCACGTTGGGTGGAGGGAAAGATAATCGTGCAGGCAGTCCCCTCCACTCTCCTTTGGTGGGTAGCTATCACACAACCAGTCACACACTGGTCATGAAATCAGACAGTCCCCATTTATTTTTGAGCCTGTTTGCCCCAGATCTGTGGCAGTTGACCCCATCCTAGTCTTGAATGACAGACCAATTCAAGGACACATGCTCCTGTCCACTGTGCAAAAGCCAGCACTGCTGAGTCAGAGACCAAAGAACATTAAATCACCCTGCCTGCTGCCAGCAAAACCTGGGAGCTAAAAGCAGGGTTAAGCTGCTGGGCTCCTTCCATTGCCTGTGGAAGCTGAGCCTCCCACCACCCAGCAGTCAGACTGGCACCTGACCTGCTTTCGTCTGTGCTGAACTGTCAGCCGCCCGCTAAGTACAATTACTTAATTATTTTGTTAGTCTCATGATATTGGTGGGGGGGGGGGGGAGATGCTCTAGAAAAGCAACAATAACAATGGGCAGCTGTCTAATATTAGTAATAATTTTTACCACAAAACAGGCTCTCCAACTGAAGGGTGGTGGGGTGGCCATCAGTATGGCTCATTTTACTTCTAAATTTGGCCTTGAATAAGTGACTAACATCATGACTGAAATGCCAGGAAACTCCTACTTCAGTTGCACTTACCGTTCTGTCCTTTTGATTTTATCCAGCTGCCCGGTCTATCTATGGCTCTGTTTACATGGGGACTGACTGCCCCGGGAATAGCCCTTGATACATTAGAATCTTTTCACGTGCTGCTTTGCCCTGCAGTGAACCCTGATAATCCACCCCCTCCTCCTCTCTCTGTGTGCCCATTTCCTCTCTGTTCCTTTCAGTGTAAAAAAAAAAAAAAAAAGCTTTTGAAAATGTGCTTTTTTTTTTTCCTCTCTGTCTTTTTTGGGTGGAAAGTATGAAAATAGGGTCTGTGGTGGTGTCACCGTAAAGCTTTTTAGTGACAGTTTTGTCAATATTTTATTTTGAGGAAAGTGCTACATTGGTTCACCAAAACATGAAACGATTAACAAATAGGAAAATAAATTTAATTCAAACATGCTGCTTTTTCACATTCAGTTGAAGTATTTTGCTGTACGAAAACACCTTTCCTGCTGTGATGGTGCAAGGGATGGAGAAAGGGGATGGGGATGACATATTTATCATTGTCTGTTACCGTATTTTTCCATGTATAAGACACTACTTTTTTCCTAAAATCATTACACTAAAAATTGAGGGGTGTCTTTTACACAGAAGTAAGCTGAGATAGCTGAGGAGAGAACAAAACGGCACATACCTTGCCTCTGTAAATAGGCTTCCTTCAGTCATGAGGCTTAGCTTCCTACAGTCAGGAGACTTAGCTTTCTCCAATCATGAGCCTCATGGAACTGACGTCAGCTGATGCTGAACAAACCAATTGAAACACACCTCATTGGAGGTGGAGCTGTAGGCAGTGATCAGATGCAACAGGGACTCCTAATGTTCCAGCGTTGTGAGCCCAGAGGCTGAATCCTCAAAGCTAAGTTTTCTTAATTTTTGGCTTAGAAAGGGGGGGCATCTTATAAATGGGGAGGGTGTTATAAACAGAAAAATACAGTAACTTTTTTCAATCTGTGCGCTTTCTTCATCATTTTTAAAATTATTTATATTTGTTATTTATTCTGAAGTGCACATTCCACTAAACATGCCACTCTAGAACCATAAAGAACTTTAGCCACAATTAAAAAGATAAAACTATCAACACCCATTATTAATTTTTAAAGCATAGGGTTTCATCCAGTGTCATACAAGTGGGCTTCTACTCATGCAGTGGTACGACCCCTTTCCTTCTTCCCTCTAGAGCAGGGGTCCCCAACCCCCGGTCTGTGACCCAGCACTGGTCCGTGGCCTAGGCAGGACCGGGCTGTGGACACAGATCTCCTGCCCCCCCCCCCCCCGTGACTGCCACGCACCCCCCCCCAAACCGGTCCACAGTTGGGAAAAGGTTGGGGACCACTGCTCTAGAGAAGTGAGTTATCACATTCTTGTATTTTGTTTTGTTTCATTTTGTTTCACAAAAAGGCAATCTCTCAACAAAATTAACTGAATTGTATTATTAATTTTAAATAACAAATGCATTTTATCCAAATGTTGTGTAATATAAATATAATTGCATGCATATAAAAATACAACAGATCAATTATTTCATAAGTATCTATTTCATTGTGTCTAATTCTAGAAAAAAAAAACTGGCAGCATATTTGCTGATCATAGTCACTCCATCCTTCACTCTGAATTCTGGCCTGGAAGACTGGAGAAATATCTGGTTGTATGAAGAGTAAGCTGTAAACAAGAACCACTTTTAATTGTACAACATCAGTTATGTGCAACGGATATGTTAAGGCCTAAGGCTCAAGTAATACATTTCAGAGAGCATATCATTAGAACTTAAAATCATGCTAGCATTCTAGAGATGCAATTCAGTCAGCCTTCATGCCTGAGCAATCACTTGCAAATGAAACCTGTTTTTGTATCCTGATTATTAAGCACAAAATGAAGGAAGCTGATTTGTAAATTAGAAGAGGCTTGAAAAAATTGTGGTGTGATAAGCAAGAAGTATTTCAGCATTTAAGGAGTTCCCTCTTCTATTGACATTCTATCTGTAATGTAGAAGTTGTTGTTGTTTCAACTTATATACCACCCCATAATTCTGAAGCACTCTCTGGACAGTTTACAACATAATTATATAAACGACACTATGCCCCCCAGCAAACTGGGTACTCATTTTACAGACCTCAGAAGGATGGAAAGCTGAATCAACCTTGAGCCAACTATCTGAATCCATCAGGATCAAACTCAGGTCGTGAGCAGAGAGGCTTGACTGCAGTACTTCAGTTTAACCACTGTGCCACAGGGCTCTTAGTCTGATCCATAGCTTCCAATTTCCTGACTAAACTGAAACGTTTTTAGAATAATTTATTAAACATAGTTAACTCAGCCAAAAGTAAAAGATAGCCTGTCAAGCAAAAGAGCTGGTAGTAAGGCAGTCGGCCCATGCAGTTCAAAGTAATCAGTGTTTTGTCAAAAGTAAGCCTTGAACTTTGAAGTGCATTTGTGCATGGCAGCTACAAACCAGCTGGCTTTGTCGTGTCCATAGTTCCTTAGCATAGTTCATTGAAGAGCTAACTTGAAAGGACTACACATTACCTGTGAAACAACTGTTTTGGCCCTGTTCACTGAGTGCTGACTGTGCACATGCAGAACCGCACTTAACATTTTGAGAGAGAGAGAGAAGAACTTTTCCAAGCTGGTCATTATGAACACAACCAAACAGGCAATTTGGGTCCAATTCACAGCTATATTACAAACTAAGTATGGGTTCACTCAGATGTTCTCCTCCTAACCAGAATGCTCAGTGACATTTGTCTGTTGTCTAACTCTCCCCCTATTTTAATTTGATAGTTTACCTGAAACTGGCCTTCATAATTCATGATGCCTTTATGTGACTGAACTCCAATTCCCTACTATCGCTGCACAAGATGAAATATAACAAGATGAAATCAACCACACATTGATTTTGGGATGTTCCCCATACCATCTTTAAGAACAGTAAATGCAGAGTATTGATTAAGGGTGTGGATGAAGAAGAAGACTTTAATGTGATATCAACTCCCATGAACCATACTTTTCTATGATTATATTAGTTTATTTCATTCTAAAGCAGTAATTGCAATAATAGATTGTTTTACAATTCTGACTACTTCTAGCAACTGCAAATCAGTACCACTGCTGTTCACTCTTAACAAAAAAGCATGTTTTGTTTTCTGTTATCGTAATCTTTCAAAAAGCAAGTCTATTAGACCTAGTTTTCTCCTGTTTCTAGCTACTCAGATAACCTTTCATTGCTAACTAGATTGTTTACTGGCTTGTATCTGTCTCAGTTTCGAGATGATAACAAAGGCTAGAAACTATGAATGTGTTCTTTTATTTATGCTCCACAGTGCCTCTATTTTTTTCTGAGGGAAAAAAAACCCTTCACTTACATTTTGCTTAGCCTTTAGAAATTATGATCAAACATGAACATTTAAGATTTATTTTTAGCTTAGCATTTATAGGAAAGGAGAAAATAAATGTGGAAAATTAATGTTAGAAAATATGTCCCATTGAAAAGTAGATTCATCATACTTTCATTACTTTATTGAGGGGTACATCAAACAAGGCAGAGGGCATGTTTGCATCTCTCACATGACAAACCAAATGTGTTAGTGACTTCTATATCCTGTGTAAACCAGTCTTTATTGTGGTACTTCAAAATAAGTTGTTGCATTCTTTAACATGTGTTCCTGAAAATATGAATTTCGATGTGGAGCTTCTGTCCTTGAAGAACTTTTAAAAATAATTATTAAATAATAATTAATTATGTACTATCCAGGAAGTGGAAAGAAGGCCAGGCCACCAAGGATGAGTACAGACAAATAGCAAGGAAATGCAGGGATGGCATTAGGAGGGCAAAAGCTGAGAATGAGCTGAGGTTAGCTAGAGACATTAAAAGCAATAAAAAAGCACTCTTCAGGTATGTGAGCAGCAAAAGACAAACAAAAGACATAGTGGCACAGCTCCGCAGTGGAGATGGAAAAATGATAACAGAGGACAAAGAAAAGGCAGAGGTGCTCAATTCCTATTTTAGTTCCATTTTTTTCCCATAAGACAGACTGTGAACTTCCAAACAAATTGGAAGTGCAAGTAGGGGGGGCAGGATTGCAGCTGGAGATTGATAAACAAATAGTCAAGGAATACCTTACCACCTTGAACAAGTTCAAATCTCCAGGGCCGGATGAACTGCATCCGAGAGTACTGAAGGAACTGGCTGAAGAACTCTTAGAACCACTATCCATTGTTTTCTTGAAATCATGGGAAATGGGTGAGGTGCCAAAGGGTTGGAGGAGGGCCAGTGTTGTCCCTATCTTCAAAAAGGGCAAAAAAGAGGAACCTGGGAACTACAGGCCGGTCAGCCTGACATCAATCCCTGGGAAAATTCTGGAACAGATCATAAAGCAATCATTGTGCAAGCACCTAGAAAACAATGCAGTAATAACTAGAAGCCAACACGGATTTGTCAAGAACAAATTCTGCCAAACTAATCTGATCTCGTTTTTTGATCATGTCACCTCCCTGATAAACAGAGGAAATGCTGTGGACGTAGTATATCTTGACTTCTGCAAAGCTTTTGACAAAGTTCCCCATGGGATCCTGATTAGCAAGCTAACTAGGTGTGGGCTGGATAGATGAAGTGACAGGTGGATACACAATTGGCTATAGAATCGTACTCAGAGGGTGATGATTAATGGGTCCTTCTCTAACTGAGAGGAGGTAACAAGTGGGGTACCCCAAGGCTCAGTCCTGGGCCTGGTGCTCTTCAATATTTTTATTAATGACTTGGATGAGGGAGTGCAGGGAATCCTTGGAGGCATTCAAGAAAAACTTAATCACCTGGCAGATATGCTTTGATTGTATTCCTGCATCGAGCAGGGGGTTGGACTTAATGGCTTTGTAGGCCCCTTCCAACTTCACTTTTCTATGATTCTGTGATCCAGTTGTTTCTGGCTTCAGAGTTGTTTTTAAGTATTATGAAGTGCTTTGCCAATTCTTCCTTTTCAGGGGGCTCTGAAATGGTGCAACATCTTGTATTTGGAGCCATATGCCTAGAATCTCATAGAGGATATGGTTATCAGTGGAAAGGATGGCCATATGACCCTCCGGTATCAGCAGCAGTATGCCTCTCAGTTTGAGTTATTATTGCATAAGGAGTGTGCTGTTGTGTTTATGTTCTGCTTATGGACTTCTTGAAAGAATCTGTTTGGCTCCTGTGGGAGCAAGAGGATAGGAAAGAATAATGTTTGGTCTGATCCAGCAGCACACTTTTTGTGTTGATAAATACTGGCAATTATTATTATCACGACTGGCAACTATTTTTTTTTTAACATGCAGCATACTTTTTTAAAACATGGAGCAGAACCTGAAAAGATAACACCATTGCTTCCACCACGGACTCATTCCCACACAAGGCTAGAGTTATACCCTTAGCTATACACTTGAGAAAGAAAACTTTCCAAAATATCACTTCATATTGTTGTTGTTCTTTGGTAGTTTCCATGAGTCTGTGGAAAAATATTATGACAGGTAAACCATCACAATCAGCTTAAGAGTTCTGGTGGATAACATTAGGAGTTTGCAGAAGTCAATTTTGTACCTGAATAAAGGACACATGTATCACCTCTTTAGAAGACATTCCACCCCACTTCATCCCCCTGTTTGTGACATTATCTGTGCATTTCAGGATCTCTGTTTCAAACAAACAAACAAACAAACAAAGTGAATGGAGGCATAAACAGAAAGAGTTCTGACAATGAGGTGCTACATGACACCCTCAGTGTGTGACCTGTCCATTCAAAAGCTCACACAGCATCCTTCCACAATCACACATACACTCAAACGTGGTGGTGTTATAATATTTCAGTCAAGTTGAGTGATAAAACAAAGAAAGAGAAGAATATTCCAGAATTCAGAAAGGCTATCTGAACAGCAACACAAGTCTTTCTTTTTGCCTTTCAGCTCCCTGAACAGCTAGGGGAACAGCTCAAAGTCAGTCATTCAGTTAGTCTGTCTGCCTGCTTAGGTTTTTTCAGGGGAATGGAGTTCAGTTGTCAGTCCCCTCCTCCTTTGGTGCCAGCAGCTAGGTCTACTGTCTTATTTTTGTCTTCCCCTTTCCCTAGTCCCAATGGTTGACCATATTTTTAACGCTACAAGTTCTGAATGGGATACAAAGTGCCCACTGTGATGTTTCTCCACCCTGCTGCTAAACAAAGACTCCTTGCTTAGCCTCATAATTGCTCTGGTATCACAGAAATATCTCTGATTCAGTCTGGTTTCACATAGCTTTCTAAAGACAGTGCACGTGTCTACGTAACATGCCATTAGATTTGAAGTGTCCGTCTTCATTTTGAAAACACCTTGTAGCACCTTGATAAACACATTGTAACACGTTATTATTTATTATACATAAAGTTTTGTGGGTGGAACGTTGAGTCTTCATATGCAGAGTTGTATTTATATCTCTGAGGAATTGGAGTTGTCCACGAAAGCTCACATTAAAATATAGCAGTTAGTCTTTAATCATTCGTTCTAGCCAGGAAGGGCGGCTGAGGGGCCTAACGCCGAGGGAGGCCCGGAGAGAAAGAACAAGAAACCGGGCCTTCTCGGCAGTGGCCCCTCGGCTCTCGAACAGTCTGCCCCCAGAGATCTGTCTGGCTCCCTCGCTGGGTGTTTTTAAGAGGAATCTTAAGACCTGGCTCTTTAGACAGGCTTTCCCTCCTGTCATCACTTGAATATTTTCCCCCCCCCATCTTGAACTATATTACTATTGTTGTTTTTCATTTTATTATATTGTTTTTATTTTATTTTTTATTGTTAGCCGCCCAGAGTAGACTTCGGTCTAGAAAGGCGGGGTATAAATTTAATAAATAAATAAATAAATAAGGTGCCACACAATATGTTTGTTTTCTTTATTTTTTATTTTTCTTTTGTTTTTGTTCTGTATTAGTGATTTTAAACCTGCCCTTCAAAGAGGTCCCCAGGGCAACTTGAAAATCCAGAAATCACAGTTTAAAAAGAAAAGAAGAAGTTGAGAACTAAAATGTCAGCAGAGTAAAAAAAAAAAAAAAAAAAAAGCATGAAAACCATCTCAGAAATAACATGAGCAGAGATTAAAGAGGCCTGAGGTTTTTTTTTAAATCTGTTTCAAGGGCATCTCCTGGCATTAGTAGGAGATTAGGTCAGATTCCCTTTGGAGATCCTCCTAACTACAATTCTGTGATCCTTTGGCACTGAAATGACAACAGAAGTAGACATCAGAGATCCCTCAGGCAAAGAACATTCCAGAATTCAATGTTCTACTACTGAAAGAGTCAATTTCACTTGGAAGCCAGCCACTCCAAACATGCAAACATCTCTAGATCTTTTGGCATTGTTTTCTGAAGGGTGTGGGTTCTGAGGCCAGTGAACTGGGAAGTCGAGAGAAGTGATTTCAGTGATCCAGTGAGATACATCATGCAGCAGATAGAGCCAGTTGTGGGAAATAGTTGGTGAGTGGTGCTTCAAAAGAAACATTTCTGAATAAAACTGTGCTCTCCGTGGAAAGTTTCCAAGAATCTGGAATTGCCTGAAGTCATGCCTTTCCAAAGCCTCAACCTCAATCTGTGCATTGCATGGATTATATAAATCAATGGGTTTCTAGAGCTCCCCAGACAGTGGCGTTTGAGTCTCATTGCCCAGCAGTAGCAGCAGAAGACCACTACCCAAACTTCTTGGTAGCTGCTTCCCAAGCTAAGTTCCAAAAAACAAGAAGCGGATGAAATATGCAAAGGCATGAATGGTGTCCCAGTTTCCCATGTGTTAAGTAGCAATAATGCTATTTAACTGTCAATAATGCTACTTAACTGTCCCAACCTGACTTTTCACAGGGTTATTAGGATTAATTGGAGGTTAATGAAATAATGATGGAAATTTTTTTTTATTTTTTATTTTTTATTTTTTTTGCCTTTTATGTGCTCTGTAATTATAGGCACCATGGGTGATGTTCATTCAACTGCATGCTTTTTGGAGGGTGTGTTATGTTTTTCCAAGCAGTATCAACCCGGGTTAATGCAAATACTGCGATTAGATAAATAACCTACAGAAAATAACGCCAGGTCGTTCATCATGGCAAGATACTGAGGATAGTACTGTCTTTTCCTCTCTCCTTTCTCTTTCTCTTTCTCTCTCTCTCTCTCTCTTCCCTGAAAGAAAACCATTTAATCTTTTTATGGCTTGTGTAGGCGGGTATTTTCTTCCCAGAAAGATGTGAGGATGGGTTGGGGTGAGAAAAAAGCTTGCAGGCTAAATGAAAAACTGCTTTCAAATAAAAAAAACGTGTGCAAGTATATATTTATGTGAACAGCAGAATTATCTCCAACTTTAGGGAATAACAAATGCCTAAAGCAAACAGCTGGCTCAGTGTTTTAGAGATCTGGCTGAGGAGGCAGAGTTTGGGAGTTTGATTCCCCACAATGCCTCCTGTGAGTAGAGCCAGCCTGTGTGGCCTTGGGCAAATTACAGTGCCAGAGCAGCCCCAGAAAAGAATGGTAATCTACTTCTGAGTACCCTCTACCTGGAATACCCTAAAAAGGGCCCCTGTAAGTCAGAATTGACTCAACACCACTTTATTATTAAAGGAAACAGCACATGTTTTCTGTACAATACCTGTGACCTGGATGGGAAAGACAAGAAGACTGGAAGGAATTGCCTTTCTGTTCCTTCCTTCCTTTCTTCCTTCTGATAAATCTTTATTGACCTGTTTGTCACTGATCAATATATTACTCCTAATAAACCTAAGTATTCTGTTCTAAATGGACAAAACTTTTTTATGTACTCAATTATTTTATTTATCATAATACTTTATTTTAAGGATTTTATCATTTCTATTTATTTTTACTGCAATATATATTGGTTTCACATTGCCCCTGAAATCCAAACAGGAAGGTCAGTAAATATATGTATAAATAAAGGTCCCAGCCTTACAGCATTAAACATAATTACTGTATAAATCGTTATGTTCTGTCAAGTTTGTGCCTACTTACAACGACTTTCCTTGCATTTTCTGGTTATGAATGCTTTAGAAATGCTTCAGCAGTGCCTCCTTCTGGTAGTGACAGGGGATAGTACAGCTTGCCTACACAATCTGGCTTTTCTCCCAGGAGGCTCTGTGGGTTCCTGACCTCTAGTTCTACAATTAGGTGCTCTAACCTACTGAGCTATTCAAGCAGTGCTGAGAATAGTTAAGCCTGTTAAAACCGATAGCTTTACCACACTTAGCTATTTGTGAGATTGCCATTCATTTGGTCTTGATTCTTTGATTTTTTTTTAATACCATATTTTGGAGTATTAGTCAATACAATGAAAACCCTCGTCCTGTAGTAAAATGTGCCAAATTGTGTCTGTATTACTAGATAGTGTTATACTTACAAACATTCTCAGAAAGGCTAAAAATGTTAATAGTGGATCATTAGAGCTAAACATAATTGTGACTAAGGCTTTTTATTTCATTGCCCCTACATGTGAATTACATGTGTGGAAAGAAGAAGGTAGTATGCCTGTTGGCCCTTTCCCATAAATTACTGTGCCAAGTGTGTAGAGGACACTCAAACTTCCCGCTGGTCACTCTTCTCTAAGCAAGTGATGGAATAGTCATTATCTCACAAAGCCTAGTATGGCCTGCTTATGTGCATATTTATTTCCCGGTGGAGGGTGTGGACCTATTTGCTGATTTGTTTTCAAGTTCTTTATTTCCCCTACTTTTTATTTAATAATTTATTTATTTATTAAATTTATACCCCGCCCATTTAGACAACGTCTACTCTAAAGTAGATAAAGCTAGCCAACTTCACTGTACTCAGGTAACTCCCAACTCAAAGAATCAGGCTGTGGGCCTGCACAGTATCTTGCTTTCTCTCTTCCTCAAGGAAGGTCTGTCAGTCCCTCTCTGAGTCTCCAGCAGGGGATGATGCTGTTCTTGTTCTAAGGAAAGGAGAGGAAAAAACCACCTGGAGCTGCACTTCTGTACTTTCCCACTTCCCTAAATTACTGAGGGTATAGCAGGAACATGTTAAAGTTCTTAAGTTAGTTGAGAACAGTGGGACTGATTCGTCAGTGCTGACTCAAATCCTACTGCTCTCAGTGGAACTAA
Source organism: Intellagama lesueurii (assembly GCA_037013535.1). Classification (NCBI taxonomy): domain Eukaryota; kingdom Metazoa; phylum Chordata; class Lepidosauria; order Squamata; family Agamidae; genus Intellagama; species Intellagama lesueurii. The sequence goes on along the minus strand of JBAJHW010000004.1, from coordinate 170,054,735 downwards.
ATCCAGAATAATTATAGTTTGATTGGGCCCTGGGTTTTTCTAAATTATTAGATATATTTTCCAGTTTCACCCTTGAACTGCCATCGTTGTGTGCATGTATCCATTCCCATGCGAAACAATAAATGTCTTCAGTGTACTTTATCTAAATAATCAGCTGGCCACTGATGGTGTTTTTGATTTAGTGTAAATAATCACATTACTTCACTTTCCAGGGTGTTTAACTGAGCGGTCTGCAGTGTTGTGTTCTCCTTACTGTCTGCTAATGAGAAAAGCTGTATTTCAGGCACTCGGGTCTTTAACCCAGAAGAAAACTCATCAGCTGTGTTCTGTTTATTTTCTGAGACATCTTGTTCTTTACTAAGAATGTTAAACTGAAACAGGCCACGCTGGCTTCTGTTGATCTTTAAACAGGATGCTATGGAGAAAATGGGAAGAGTTGGAAGAATCGTATTGCCAAACCGCAAGGATAAAAGGTAATGGGGTTTTCTTTTTTGAGTGTCACTCTTTGAGAATTAGAAAAGGGTATAAAGCTGCCTGTTCTTGATGCCCTTTGAGATGTTTAGCATCTATTCCAGGGATGCACCATCTCAGCAGGGCCGAGGACCAGTTTTCAGATCTGCCAGCACCCCAAGGGGAGGGGCTAATGGGGAGTGTGTGGCCAAAGAGTAAAATTTGCACGTTTCTTTCTTTATTTTGTAAAGTGTGCTACAATTATTTTTTTTAACTGAAGAATGAGTTAAACTAAAAAAGGGTGGGGGTACTGACAAAGCCCTGCTGTACAGAACAAAGAAGCTAACCTCTTAAAAAAAAAAGGAGATGTATCTCCCATTTTCTGACTGCTGGAGGCAGTCAGAAAATGGCAGAAGCTACTTCTCTGCCCACTTTTAGTACTTCTGCTGCCTGATTTTAGCCAGGACAGCACTTGTGGTTTCAGATTTAGTTGTGCTGGCAAATCTGAGATCAGCCAGCTCAAGGGAGATTAATGGCACAAGTGGCTTCTGCCCATCCCAACCGTGTTACAGCTAGTGCATCTTTGAGTTAGGATTGCAATTGTCTGTCTTTATTTTCAAGAAAATGATCTTCTGTGTATTGTATCATGTATGAATGGTTACATGACTACCAAAAGTACTTAGGGATGAGATGAGGCAAAGAAAAGGAAGAGTATTTGAGTTGTTTCATGCCAGCCAGCTTGCAGAGGACTACAGTAGAAATCTTGTATGTACCCGTTTTCAGCACCACTATGCCCTACTATGACTTTGCCAATGAGGAGGCAAAGGGACACGGAGGTGATTTTCCAGAAAAGAACCAGTCCATCACTGTCCTTTGCAACAACATTTCATGTAAAACCACTAGTCCTCAGGTAACAGTTATAGTGTAATTTATAACAATATGGAGAAAGAAAGAGTCAAAAGGCCCAGATCTTAGAATCATAGAATCATGAAGTTGGAAGGGGCCTATAAGACCATTGAACCCCCTACTCAGTGCAGCAATACAAATCAAAGCAGATCTGACAGATGGTTGTCTAAATTTTTCTTGAACGCCTCCAATGCTGGAGCACTCACTACCTCTCAGGGTAATTGGATCCATTGCCATACTTCTCTAACAGTTGGGAAATTTTTCCTGATATTCAACCGAAATCTGGCTTCCTTTAACTTGAGCCCATTGTTGCACTCAGGGATGATTGAGAACAGGTCCTGCCCCTCCTCTATATGACAGCTTTTCAAGTATTTGAAAAGTGCTGTCATATCACCCCTCAGTCTTCTTTTCTCAAGGCAAAACATGCCCAGTTATTTCAGTCTTTCCTCGTAGGGCTTGGTTTCCAGGCCCCTGATCATCCTTGTTGCCCTCCTCTGAATTTGTTCCAATTTGGTGGCATCCTCCTGATGAGGCCTAATCTGTGCCGAATAGAAGGGAACGAGGATCTTGCAGGATTTGGAGACTACACTTCTGTTAATGCAGCCAAAAATAGCATTTGCCTTTTTTGTAGCCACATCACACTGTTGGCTCATATTCAGCTTGTGATCTACAATGACTCCAGGATCCTTCTCGCTTTTAGTATTGCTGAGCCAGGTATCCCCCATCTTGTACCTGTGTGTTTGGTTTCTTTTTCCTAGGTGCAGTACTTTGCACTTATCCCTGTTAAATTTCATTGTTGTTTTCAGTGCAGTAGTCAAGCTTATCTAGATCATTTTGAATTTTGTTTCTGTCATCCAGGGTGTTAGCTATTCCACCCAATTTTGTGTCATCTGCAAATCTGATTAGCATTCCCTGTATCCCCTGATCCAGGTCATTAATAAAAATATTGAAGAGCACTGGGCCCAGGACTGAGCCCTGGGGTATGCCACTTGTTACCTCCTCCCAGTTAGAGAAGGACCCATTAATCATCACCCTCTGAGTACGATTCTATAGCCAATTGTGTATCCACCTGTCACTTCATCTATCCAGCCCACACCTAGTTAGCTTGCTAATCAGGATCTCATGGGGCACTTTGTCAAAAGCTTTGCAGAAGTCAAGATATACTACATCTACAGCATTTCCTCTGTTTATCAGGGAGGTGACGTGATCAAAAAACGAGATGAGATTAGTTTGGCAGAATTTGTTCTTGACAAATCCTTCTAGTTATTACTGCATTGTTTTCTAGGTGTTTGCATAGTGACTTCTTTATAATCTGTTCCAGAATTTTGCCTGGGATTGATGTCAGGCTGACTGGCCTGTAGTTCCCAGGTTCCTCCTTTTTGCTCTTTTTGTAGATAGGGACAACATTAGTGCTCCTCCAGTCATCTGGCACCTCACTCATCTTGTTAGGTGTCGTTAATGTCAAACTTTGAACTTGCAGGCAAAGAAACAGTAGGAATGGATTTTGTAGCAATAGACAAACTGATGTTACCTTGAATTTTTCCAACAATGAAATGCTTATATTATGATACTCAGATGAACATTGATATGATTGTGATTATTTTATTTCATTCTGAGATTAACCCTTAATTGGGATAAATGCTAGCTGTGACAAACAACACGCTTTTGATCTTTGACCAGGAGGGTCTATGTATGTCCGTAGGATTCCTGGGGGAGTCAAGCAACCTATCTCAGGTTCTGACACTTGCACTTAAATTCAAGAGACATCCATCTTCAGCACAGCAACTGCTCATGTAAACAGGCTTCAATAAAGCCATCTATATAGAAAGCTGAAATGCAGGAGAGAAAGACTAGCATTATTCATAGCATAACTAGTGACTGATTGGCTTCCCCATGTTGCATGAAGAGATGGAGCAATTGGGAGTTGAGGGGGCTGCATAGTGAGAAAGATTTCACAGAAAATAAGCGGACACTTGACTGTTGAAAGAAGTGTTCTTGAGCAGAAGAGGAGGCTAAAGGGAAAGTTTGGGAGGTCGTAGGAGGAAGTGGTAGGTTTTTTAAATCTAGGGATGTTATTTAAGAAGGACAGAAATCAGCAGTTAGAAACAGTAAGGACATCAGATAGCAACTGAGATATCAGAAACTCTGACTAAAATGCCAAATGTGTAGGAGTGGTTCAAAATGACTTAGAATCATTGGCTGAAATCCAGGGGTAAGTCACAGCTAGAGTAGTCCTATTGAATCAGTGGAACGTACAGAGGAGCTGCCTTCCCAAATCCCCACAGATACAATGGGCCTATTATTCTAGTTGCAACTTACTGGAATCATTTCCAATTTGTAGAACACCTTATATTCTTTGATAGCCTAGCTTTGCTATGTTGCTGTACGGCACCTCATGACTTCTGTCTACTGTGAACCACAACACACATTGGCTGTGCTCCTAAGATACGTTTAAGGATGTTCAGGGAAGGAAACATTCCTTCTGCGATACTCTTTGCAGCACCTGAAAGGCCCCTCTGGTGGCCTACCTCCTCTGTGATGCATGGGCTGTGGGAAGCTTCTAGGGAAGGGAGAATCACCCCTCGTTGGACTTGGGTCATAATATATATTAATACTATTCATTTTAAAAATCCCTCCCCTGCTAGTCAGTTAGCCTCTGGTATTGTTTTGGGAGAGGGGCCAACCCCTTCAAAGAGGCCTTTTGGAAGACAGATGCCTGCCTGCAGGGGCATATATGAGAGGGTTTTTATTCTTCTTTAAAAAAAATTTTTTGTTCTGTGAACTTCCATAAGTTAACTTATTTTAGGATCTGAGCCACTGCTTTCAAATATAAGACAGAAGCTGGCCACATACTTACCTGTATTTGAGAAGTGCCACAGCACCACCTGCAGGTTAAGTGAAGACTCTCCCCAAGACACTCAAGAGATTCTTACATTTGCATTTTCAGCAAAAGACTTCAACTTACTTATACTTTAGGAACACAGAACCCAAGTAGATTTGAATAAAATGGATCCAAGGTTTAAGCTGAGTTGGAGAAATTCACAGAGACACATTGTTTTCAGCTGGTGAGGATTTAGACTACTAGGATACATGCAGTGCTGTGGAGGCAGCTGATGGTGGACTCCCTCTATTTAGGTTATTGCAACAAATTTATTTAACAGGTGGAGGACAAAAAATATGCCAGTCTCATTTGCCATGGGAAAATGCAAGGGCAAGATGAGCATGAGATTATTTGGAAGAATATTCTTTGGCTTTGAATCACAAACATTGTCAGCTCAGCCCCATGCTTCTGTCTGTAGAAAATAGCATCAGTTGTCTGAATTAAGTGGAGCTGGCCCTACCATTAGGCTCAGCCATCAAATTCTTACTGCCATTAAAAGGGTAGTAAAGTATTTTTCACTTTGTTATTATTGTAATTTTACTGCTGAGGAGTTCAGATATCAGAATAATTTGCCTGGCCAAGAGTGTAGTGTTCTTTGACTTAAAATGGTGCTGCTGCCATTGGTTGCCCTGAGTATGTGACTGGCTGGCTGGCTGACTGTTCCCCCAATGTCTGATGATGAAGAGATGCCTAGGATCGGGCATTAGGGGCTTGATATTAAAACACGCTTATTTGAGCACATAGGAAGCTCATTGATTGAGCAGAAGAGAGCCATAATTTCAGGTGAGGCAGTTCATGAGCCACCACTGTTTGAAAATAGGGACCATTGGTTTAGGAATACTCTGCTTCCAATTAAAAATATGTATGAGACAATTTAGCCCAATAACAATCAGTATCAAGCACATTTGAGGCAGGTGATTTCAAGTTTTCCACAATACATGTTGAGGGGCATAGAGCACATGGATGCAGATGTGAGGTTGTCTGTTCTTCTCTGCACTCACAAATGGGTGGGCTAGTGTAAAAACTCCATTATGTTTGGGAATAGGATGCTAGGACGTAATTCTGCATTGATAATTTTATGTGTGATCAATTAAATGCTCCACAATAGCCTTAGCCTCGACATGTAGAGATTAATTATTAAACACTATATTGTGACATTGGCCCATCTAAGCATAAAGCTGTGACACCATCCATACGTTATGGTGTTTATTTAAACACACTCACACCCACACGCCCCTAAATGTATGTGCATTTGACAGTACAGTGTCTGTACTTTTTCTGTGACTATAAGGTACAAGAGAACTTTATGATGCGTTTTTAACATGAAGAGGATTTCCGTACTAATATAGTGTTCAAATCCAGTGATTTGATGCTCACTTGCAATAGAATCATTTCAGCCAAGGTCAGCAGATCTGCACGTTTGCACCTTTAAAAGGATGCTCTTAAGAGTAGGATGGATACGTAAGTACAGAGATTGCAAACTGAAACAAATTGTCTACACTGACATTTCGTGAGAAAAAAAAGTGGTTGGGAGGACTGAGACCTAAGTGTCAAACAAAAAGTGTCAGTGTATATTTTGAGGATTTTGATAATATGGAATATACTATCATGTATTAGTATATATTATACTAATATTTGATAGTATATTTCATACTATCAAGATCCTCAAAATATGTATTATGTATGCATATATGTTTTCTATACTATCAGATATATATAAGAGAGATTCATTAACAAGTTGTTTCTTCCATTCCTTGTCATGCACCAGTTGTGTGACTTGGCAGGTGACAAAGAACACAAGCAGCAATTTCTGGCCTATATTTTTTGATGTTGTTGCTGCTGCAGAGCTACCCACACTACTAGAACACTGCTTCTAGCAGCTGTTTTCTTCGTTCTCCCAAGAATTCATGGAGCAATTGATGTAGATTTGTATGCAGAGCTTCATGGCTGATGGGAGGACTGGCAGCATTGGTAGGATGATTGTTTCACACCCTTTCCTTTTTAGTAGTGGTCAAATCCTTCCTTCCCAACCCCCCCCCCCCCACACACACACACGCACATTGTCACAGTGCAAATAAGGAGCAAGAATGGAATGGTGTGTTTTAGCTGAGTCTTAAGTAAAGAAAAGCCAGTTGAACCTTTGGTGCAGAACTTGGGCAAAGTGGCCACTGTTTGTCTGGAGCTTTGCCCAAGCAAGTCCTATCAAATAGAAATGGAGTAGAACCAGGAATCATGTCTTTGCATAATTTCCCTTATTTTGGTGTGGCTTGTGTGAGAACAGGCCCCACTGAGTTGTTCTCAGTGCTTATTACAACCATTTTCAAATAGTTTTAATTGTTTGGATCTATTTTTCCCCCACAGATATTATGACAAGAAGTACGAGGTGTTTCTAAAACTTTTGGAACATCAGCGGGAGTATAAAGCTATCATGCAGAGTGTGCCATCTGCGTAAAGGAGTATCACTCTTGATGGAGAATTCTCATTGTCCTGTCCCTCATCCCCATGCATTTCTTGAATCTTTTTTCTGTCTGAAACCACAATTATAATTCCATTGTTAATAAACAGTTTCCAAATAATTGCCAGTCTCCAAGCTAATGTCAAACACTAAATCAGATTATTTCCTTTTGACCCATGGCTGTTGCCGGCTCACCTCTCCACTCATTTTTTAATAGATGTTCTCTAGAACAGAGGTCGTCAACCTTTTTCGTACCGCGGACCGGCTGAGCCTCTGAGGGAGGCTGGGGCACACCCCCCCGCGCTCGCGCTCTCGGACGCATGCACGAAGCGGTGGGAGAGTGCGTGCTCCTGAGGCGCGCGCACGCGCTCCCCCACCACTTTGTGCATGCGCAGGAGCGCCTGCCCACCCGCGCACCCACCCCACCCCTGCGCGCGGGCGCATGCGTGAAGGGGTGAGGGAGCGCGTGCCAGCACCGCCAGCGGCGGCAGAAGCCTGGGAGTCTGAGCATGGCCGGGGTGCTCCCTCCGGCTGCTTGCCTCCCAACAGGCTCCAACGAGGCCAGGGTCGGTGCTCCTTGCCGCCCTCCGCGGGCCGATGGCGGGAAATTCAAATGACTGAGGGCAGCGAGGAGCGGCGAGGACCGACGCGGCCGCCCCGGCAAGCAGCCGCTGGTGCCGGTTCCAGAGCTGGAGGCACCAGCGGCGGCATCGGCCTGCTGAGGGCGGCGAGGAGTGCCGACCCCGGCCTCGTTGGAGCCCGCCGGGAGGCGAGCAGCCGGAGCACCCGGCCATGCTCAGCCTCCCGGCTCTGGGCCACCCCCGTTGCCGCCGCTGCCGCCGGGCCGCAAAGACAGACTTCCCGGGGCCCCCACACACTCCCCTCCCCACAGCTACTTTGCACGTGCGCGTGCGTACGCATGCGTGAAGGGGTGAGGGAGCGTTCACGGTGGCGCTGGCACGTGCGCGCAAAGCAGCTGTGGGGAGGGGAGTGCGTGCGGGGGGGGCGGGAGGTCTGTCTTCGCGGCCCAGTCCGGCTCAGGCCACGGACCGGCACAGGGCTGCGGACCAGGGGTTGACGACCTCTGCTCTAGAAGTATAAAGGAAGGGGAGCCTCTTCAGCTAAAGAAGTTGCATAGTAGTTGGTTAATACTTTGGGCAGCTAAAAATAGTACAAGTGCCCTTATCAATTAATAAGATCTTTTGAAAGATGAGTGTTCAGGCTACTTCTCACAATTCAGTAATATCACTGTGGGGTACAGCGAAATGTGTCTAGATCAGAGTCTGGAAATCTCACTTTGTTTGTAACATAATTCCCCAAATTCCATTCTGATCCAAAGAGTAACTTTCCTGAGGCCTCAATCAGGGGGTAACTGACTCTAACACACTGCTCTAGCCATGAAGCAGCTCAGACAACAAGAAGCAGGAAACAGCAACAGGCGCTTAACAGTGCCTAGAACAACTGGTCTGTATTTCACTGCAGATGCTGGACTAAATCTAGTCATTAGTCCACTGAGAATACATCCATTGAGACTTTGGTAAGCCAACACTTACGTAAGGCCCATTGATTTCAGTAGCTCTGCTCTGGTTGGGACTAACCATTGGATTTATTTATTTATTTATTTATTTATTTATTTAACTTATATGCCGCCCACACTACCCAAAGGTCTCTGGGCGGCTTACAACAGTTAAAATACAATAAAAAGACAAAACAATTAAAATGCAATTAAAATATATACTCTAAAAATTGCCATCAGGACCCACAGTTGATATTATTTAGGCTACCATGTCCCAGAATGTGCCTTACCTGTCCTAATTTTTTTCTGCTTGCTAATCTATGAATATAATAAATATTTCACAAAGACAATTGGAAAAAAAAGTAGAATACACACATACATGCTGAAGGATGAAACACTGATTCTTCAGAACTTTGTGAATAATAAATATGTATATACACACATTCTTATGCACAGATACATCAAAAGTATAACACTCATTTCGTAACACAAACACAAACACAACAGTTTACATTTAAAGAATATTCAGAATGTTCTTCTCTTACCAGTAATTTTAATGTTCTTCATATATATATTTCAGTGTCTATGCTTATATCAGACGCCACAAGTTTAGTCTCAGTTTTGTTATCTATAACAGTGGTTCCAAACCTTTTTTTCCTTTGTGTACCCCTTGGCAGCCCATTTCAATTAATTGTACCCATCATATTAGCACCATGTTTGTAAGTAATACCGTTGCTGTTATTTCAAATCTATATGTTCCAACTGTAACTGAACACGTTCTTTAGGAGGGACTCCGCACCATTCACCAAAATAACAAAGAGAGGGAACTTTCTTGAGGTTCAATAATGAAGAAAATCCGCTCCACCACTCATCATAACGTTAAACTAATTTCACAACTTTTGACTTGTATCTTGTCATACACTGTTGACATATGTGCCTTTTCCTGCCATTATTCAGTATTTTTCATATACCTCTAAATGTCCTGGTTCATACACCTGCAGGTTCACATGCCCCAGGTTGGGAATCACTGATCTATAATGATGGATAGGAAATTGCATGGGATACTCAATGTCTCTCTGAAAACAAAGAAATAAAAAAGTTACAACTGAGACGCTCAGCACACAGAAGGGATATTTAAAAAAAACCAACCACCTCTGCATGTCCAAAAGAAGTATGTTCTTTATCCAATTCTTATAATCCCTTTTATTCCATTAGTGGGATTGTGTTTATTTGTTTGTATCAGTTTGGGGGCACTGCTGTTTGTTTGACAATGGAATTGGCATCCAAGAAAGCAACAGAGTTGCTTTCCCCCTCTCAGCCTCCTCATCTCCTGAAAATCTGCTCCAGATGGCTGGGAGACCCTGCAAAACAGATCTGGAAGAGCTGCAGAGGGGAAGAGAAGAAAGAAGAATTACATTGTACCAGTAGAAGTCCACTAATACAATGCTGGATATTTTTTTAAAAACTATTGGCAAAGATGCACAAACCACAATCCTGTATACATACATCTATAATAAAAGAGTGTTCCAAAGGATCACCGAAGCTTTGGACTCCAAGATCAGTTAGCTGCTGAATTCTGAAGGCAATTTCTTTTTCCTTTGTGTGCCAAACACATGAATGTCATTTTGATGGTACCACAGTCCTAAACATTGCAGTAATTAGTATAAATGTACCTTTTTGTATATGTGTGTGTGGTCATATTTGTGCTTTTGAGCTGTGACACATTCGGGGAAACTCTTTGCTATTGTGCTTTCCAGAAGTCCAGCCAACTATCACAGATGTGAAATTTTCTCTGTAGAACAGCAGTGCATCTTTGAAAACACATGGACGTCATGGATCCATGATTAACTGTAGAGCTTCCACATGGCATGTTCTGAGTTGCTTTTCTGTAAACTAAAGTACAGTACATTCCTTAAAGCTTTAGTGCTACTCTAATCATAGAACCCACAGAACTGAGGAGCTGGAAAGAACTCCAAGGATCCGTCCCCTTCCCAAAACAGGAAGGTCTTCCTGTCCAAGCAGGAAATCCACAGTCCATTGCTTCTGGACACTAGGAGAGTTCACCGTGTTCTGGTAGTTTTTTCTCCTTAAGAAGAACTAGGGCTTCACTGTGAGTCCCACAGGATGTTTTGTGTTCCAGAGTTTGCAATACTTGTCCCTTCAGACTCTATTTGGGAGCAGATGTTTATCATACAAATTAAAAGGAGGAATACAACAACTAGGTCATCAACTGCAGCCAGGATTCCGCAGAGAGGTTCCGGCATCACATCAAAGGGAGACACGATGGACATGAGGGTTCCAAAAGAGCAGATGACAACTCTGAGGAAGAAGATCCACACGAGGCCACCCAGTGTAAAGATTCCTCGTACAGCAAGGTTGAGAATCAGTGGCATGTCGTAAAGGTAATCTGTAAACTAGATGCAGAATTTGGGTATGTTATAAAATTGTCATTTTTATTCATGACACTTAATTTAATGTGTTGCAGGGCAGGATCTCAGTAAGAAGGATTTTAAGGCTATCCCTGAAAAAAAAACACCTTTTAATCCCTGATAACTGGCCCAAACCCTATTATTATAAAAATGGAGAAAGCACAATAAACATCCAGGTGGCAAGCCTTCATTATTTGGCTATTCGCTCCAGTTAGTTGGCTTGTTTCCCCTTGGCCACCATTATCCATGTCCCTTCGAGGACTCACTGCCCCATTAATGATAGTGATGCTTTGCATGATGGAACTTCTGGTAGTGGGAATTTTAAGCAATTGGTGCCACGTGGTGTAGCAGACTCATGTAGGGGGATAACAATCTCGAATGCAACATAAAATTAATGACAAGACTGAATTACTTATAAAGAAATCAGAGATGTTGGCACTTACAGGTCGAGGCTGTCCTGAAAAGCGCTTGTTGTAATCTCTGATGTCATACACAACTCCTTTGCTTGGCTTGTCAGGCTGGCTTTCACAAGACAGATTGTACAGAAGAATAACCTTCAGGTAAAAAGCAAGGAGAAGTAATTTAGATTAGAGCTGGAACAAGTGCAAGTGTTGCTTCCGCCAAAGCTGTTTTACAGTTTTATTAGGCCTTCTCTCATCTTCCATGGCGCTTCCTTATACTGGGACCTTTGTGCATTGTCGTATGCAGCCAGTAGGCAAGGTCAGATGAGTATAAGGAGCTCTAATGTGAGCAGCAGGAGCCAACCAACCACATGAAGTGGGAGCTAACCAACCGTAATAAAAAGCTTGCTTTAAGCACACTGTTTAATATTTGATAGAAGTTCCCTGATTTGGCAGGCATTAGATGAGAGATGCAGATGGCTGTTGGAGGATAGATGAGTTTGGAAAACGTGTGTAATTTAAATAGAATTACTTTCAATATATGCTCACCTTCTGTGGTAGCTCTAAAAATGCAAATACAAATGTTTACCTTCTGTCTGCAGAGTGGGCAGCTAATTGCATCTAACCAAGACCCATGTTTCCAGTAGGCAATCAGACAGGAACCTAGAAAAAAGGAGACATAATCTTGAAAAATGGCATCAGCCTTGGTTACCTTTTTTACCCTTTACATTGAGAAAAAGTTTCCATACTGAGACTACTTTAAAAAAAAAAGTGAGGGAATGTTGTTAGGGGAAATGATGAAAACAGTGATTACAAAACATCCACCATCTCACCTACCATTGGTAGATGAAAGGTCAGGTGCAGTTGACAACCAAAGAGTAACAGCAACAAAAAAATAAATTTAAAGGCCTCAGAAACATGTAATGCTAACCCTGAAACTGTTGGGACACACCCAATCTCATCAGACTTTGGAAACTAAACAGGGTCAAATCTGGTTAGTGTTTTAATGGGAGACTATTGTAGAATACCTGGTCTCTCCAGCTAGGTCTAGGAAAGAATCCTTCCGGAAGCAATGAAGAGTTGCTATCAGTTAGAATTGGCAATACTGGTCTAGATGGATCAAGTGGTCTGACCCAGTTTAAGGCAGCTTCCTCTGTTCTGTGTTTCTCGGTTGAATAAGAATGGATGCAACTAGGTATACTAGTATGCAGAATTTGAAATAAACATTTCCAGGGATTCCCATATAGAGTAGTGATGCCACCTAGAACCAAATTACAGATGTGCGTCCATCAAAGACAGCCATATAGTCCTTTACACAACACAAATGTAGAAGTAATGCCTTTATTTTGACCACTAAAAATCAAACGACCAGCGTGAGCTTTCACGGTTAAAAACCAATTCTTCAAGCCTGCACCAATATCTTGTGGAGAGTGCAGAAAAATTATAAATGAATATCCCAAACTTTTCATAGCCACTTTGGGTCCCTTGTTGAGAGAAATGCGGCATATAAATAAAACTAATAAAGAAACATAATAATAAAACTAATAATAATGGCAGACATCTGCCAGGTAGACTTCTTAAGGTGAGCTCTGAGTATACTTGGCAGATTTCTCCTACATTTGCATCTACATACATGTATTAAAAGAAAAAGAGACTAGTTTTCTAAGTTGTTAAAAACCAGGTATTAAAAATTATTTTTCTGCCTCAACTCATTTCCAACAGCAAAACAGGTAGGCAGAAAAGATGAAGCCGTCTTCAACTCAGCTATTTGTGCATATCCACATTTTAAAAATTATCTCATATCCCATTTTAATCCAGTTCACAATGGAATATTGCAAGGCCCCCAAGAAACACTATGTTGGCTATTAGCAATTAGAGAAAATAACGTTGACACAGGATCAGCTTTCTGCTCTATTTCCTGGACATATGGTTTGAGATATATATGAAATTTGAAACATCTTAGAAGAAACACTGGAATTCCTGACAATGCCAGAGATTAGCGATCATTCATCTTTCCTTCAAGTCATAGTCAATCACCATTTAAAACAATCAGTAAACATGATGTATGATGTTTGCTCACTTTTACTCATTTTGAAAGCTAATTAAATAAAATATGCAACTTTCAAACAAAATGTACTGAAAGTGAAAATCTGGCTAATGCAAACATATTTATGTATTTGTTTTTATGTATTTATGTAGAAAGTGAATCCTGTGCAAGGATTCAAGAAAAAACAGATTTTTGTTTGTGTCTCTGTGATATTACATAGTTTGCGTACAGCCATCTCAACTGTTTTATAAAAGTAATCTTTATTTGGAAACAGAGTCTCTGGTCTGTATTGAGTTATCTCTTGTTATGCCACATTAACAATCAAAGGAACATTTAGTAAGAGACTTGTGTGGAGGTGGGCTAAATCACGAAGGATCTTGTTTTATGGAAATTAGATAAATATTGGCTGGAATCCTGCTGAGCAGCTACAAAGCTGCATCATTTTTTAAAGCAAAATACTGTAAATTAAGAAATCTTTGTACATATTGTCTGTCGCACACTGAATTGTGTGACTTGGCATACAATAGATTAAGGCTATGAAGATAACTTATGCCAGTTTGCCTCTAAAACTTACACCATTTCAGCCATTATATTGCATATTTGTATTAATGCATTTATGTTGCTGTGTTTTTTACTGTAACATTTTGGCTGAAATCCTGTTGGCATAAATATACGTCACACAAGCCAGATGACATCATCATCAGGTGAGGGATATCTTTAATTTGACTAAATTAAAGACTTCCTATCCCCCTCTTCACATTCTGATGCCCCCTGTTGTTGTTGTTTAGTCGTTAAGTCGTTTCCGACTCTTCGTGACCCCATGGACCAGAGCACGCCAGGCCCTCCTGTCCTCCACTGCCTCCCGGAGTTTGGTCAAATTCCTGTTGGTAGCTTTGATGACCCCCTTCACGGATTGCTGCCTTGTCGTGGCGAAGGGGCTTCAGTAATTCAGAGAAGCTATGGGCTATGCCGTGCAGGGACACCCAAGATGGACAGGTCATAGTGGAGAGTTCTGACTAAAAGCGATCCACCTGGAGCAAGAATTGGCAAGCCACTCCATTATCTTTGCCAAGAAAACTCCATGGACAGGCTAAAAGATATGACGCTGGAAGATGAGCCCCTCAGGTCGGAAGGCGTCCAACATGCTACTGAAGAAGAGTGGAGGACAAGGACAAGTAGCTCCAGAGCTAATGAAGTGGTTGGGCCAAAGCCGAAAGGACGCTCAGCTGCGGACGTGCCTGGAAGTGAAAGGAAAGTCCGATGCTGCAAAGAAAAATACTGCATAGGAACCTGGAATGTAAGATCTATGAACCTTGGTAAGCTGGATGTGGTCAAACAGGAGATGGCAAGAATAAACATTGACATCCTGGGCGTCAGTGAACTAAAATGGACGGGAATAGGCGAATTCAATTCAGACGATTACCGTATCTACTATTGTGGGCAAGAATCCCGTAAAAGAAATGGAGTAGCCCTCATAGTCAACAAAAGAGTGGGAAAAGCTGTACTGGAATACAATCTCAAAAATGATAGAATGATTTCAATACGAATCCAAGGCAGACCTTTCAACATCACAGTAATCCAAGTTTATGCACCAATCACCGATGCTGAAGAGGCTGAAATTGACCAATTATTTGAAGACTTATGACACCTTCTAGAACTGACACCAAAGAAAGATGTTCTTCTCATTATAGGGGACTGGAATGCTAAAGTAGGGAGTCAAGAGATAAAAGGAACAACAGGTAAGTTTGGCCTTGGAGTTCCAAACGAAGCAGGGCAAAGGCTAATAGAGTTTTGTCAAGAGAACAAGCTGGTCATCACAAACACTCTTTTCCAACAACACAAGAGGCGACTCTACACATGGACATCACCAGATGGGCAATACCGAAATCAGATTGATTATGTTCTCTGCAGCCAAAGATGGAGAAGCTCTATACAGTGAGCAAAAACAAGACCTGGAGCTGATTGTGGCTCTGATCATCAGCTTCTTATAGCAAAATTCAAGCTTAAACTGAAGAAAGTAGGAAAAACCACTGGGCTAGTCAGGTATAATCTAAACCAAATCCCTTATGAATACACAGTGGAAGTGAAGAACAGATTTAAGGAACTAGATTTGGTGGACAGAGTGACTGAAGAACTATGGTTGGAGGCTCGTAACATTGTACAGGAGGCAGCAACAAAAACCATCCCAAAGAAAAGGAAATGCAGGAAAGCAAAGTGGCTGTCCAACGAAGCCTTACAAATAGCAGAGAAGAGAAGGGAAACAAAATGCAAGGGAGATAGGGAAAGTTACAGAAAATGGAATGAGAGACAAGAGGGCCTTCTTAAATGAACAGTGCAAAGAAACAGAGGAAAATAATAGAAAGGGAAAAAACAGAGATCTGTTCAAGAAAATTTGAGATATTAAAGGAACATTTTGTGGAAAGATGGACATGATAAAGGACAAAAATGGTAGGGACCTAACAGAAGCAGAAGACATCAAGAAGAGGTGGCAAGAATACACAGAGGAATTATACCAGAAAGATCTGGATAGATATCCTGGAGAGTGAAGTCAAGTGGGCCTTAGAAAGTATGGCTAACAACAAGGCCAGTGGAGGTGATGGCATTCCAGTGGAACTATTTAAAATCTTAAAAGATGACGCTGTTAAGGTACTACACTCAATATGCCAGCAAGTTTGGAAAACTCAGCAGTGGCCAGAGGATTGGAAAAGATCAGTCTACATCCCAATCCCAAAGAAGGGCAGTGCCAAAGAATGCTCCAACTACCGTACAATTGCACTCATTTCACACGCTAGCAAGGTTATGCTCAAAATCCTACAAGGTAGGCTTCAGCAGTATGTGGACCGAGAACTCCCAGAAGTACAAGTTGGATTTCGAAGGGGCAGAGGAACTAGAGACCAATTTGCTAACATGCGCTGGATTATGGAGAAAGCCAGAGAGTTCCAGAAAAACATCTACTTCTGCTTCATTGACTACGCAAAAGCCTTTGACTGTGTGGACCACAGCAAACTATGGCAAGTTCTTAAAGAAATGGGAGTGCCTGACCACCTTATCTACCTCCTGAGAAATCTATATGTAGGACAGGAAGCAACAGTTAGAACTGGATATGGAACAATTGATTGGTTCAAAATTGGGAAAGGAGTACGACAAGGCTGTATATTGTCCCTCTGCTTATTTAACTTATATGCAGAATACATCATGCGAAAGGCTGGACTGGAGGAATCTCAAGCCGGAATTAAGATTGCCGGAAGAAATATCAACAACCTCAGATATGCAGATGATACCACTCTGATGGCAGAAAGTGAGGAGGAATTAAAGAACCTCTTAATGAAGATGAAAGAGGAGAGCGCCAAAAATGGTCTGAAGCTCAACATCAAAAAAACTAAGATCATGGCCACTGGACCCATCACCTCCTGGCAAATAGAAGAGGAAGATATGGAGGCGGTGACAGATTTTACCTTCTTGGGCTCCATGATCACTGCAGATGGTGACAGCAGCCACGAAATTCAAAGACGCCTGCTTCTTGGGAGGAAAGCGATGACAAACCTAGACAGCATCTTAAAAAGCAGAGACATCACCTTTCCGACAAAGGTCTGCATAGTCAAAGCTATGGTTTTTCCAGTAGCGATGTATGGAAGTGAGAGCTGGACCATAAAGAAGGCTGACTGCCGAAGAATTGATGCTTTTGAATTGTGGTGCTGGAGGAGACTAACTAGGTTTGTGCCCCCTAGGGATCCCTTTTGCTCTTGAAAAGGCTTTAGGAGTTTCGGGACTGGGAGGTGGAGTGGGAGCTTTTAATGTTAGAAATTTTCCATTTGTTACATTGGCACAGGATCCCCAAAATTCAGTGTACACAACTTTAGTTTAGTTTAGTTTAGTTTAGTTTTGGTTAATGATGTTGCCTTTTGGACATGGAGTTTTCATTATCAAATGGGAAATATGGTAGCAATTCCAGTATATTCTAAGGATCATTTGATTGCCGCCTTGTGTGAGTGCTATGTCTTATCATTCTGTCACCAAAAAGAAAACATTGCAGGACTAAAAATAAAACCATTATTAAAATCTTGATCAAAAAAATCTATAGCATAATAGGAAGGATAATTTTTATTAAATTAGGTGGGATTGTAAGTAATAAGTGGGAAAACATTTGGATTCTTTACCTTTCAGTAGCCATAGTTGCTAATCAAGAAGCCCCTGATGAAATTCTAGTCATGTGCTTAGTCACACAACTTGCACACTACTAGGAATTTAACTGAGCTTGTTAATTAGCAACCATTCGCTGCTCTGAGTTATGCCACTTACCTGGGTTCTGGCCAATGTTTTATTTGGCAGGAAAATTTCCTACTTAACTATCACTTATGTTCTTTCTCTGTCTTTAGTAAAATTAAGATGTGTGTATACAAAACATAGCATGAAGTAAATAAATAACATTGGGTTGGATCCAGAGTAATTTAATCAATTGATTATAGGGGAAATCTACAGTCATCTAACCTGTACACCAGTCATGGGCACATTTACTCTGAAATACCCAAAGTAATAGAGCAATACAGTTTCAATATTCGTTCAGATGTTTATTTATTTCTTTGTTTGTCTATAGTTGCATGCAGTGTAAAGGTTTGGTAAAATTAAATGTACGTGGAAAATGAAATCATCCTATTAACTTACCACAAAATAAATGCCCACAGTTGGTTCCTACTGGGAAAGTAGCAGGCTGGAGGCAGATAGGACAACTCGAATCACTATGGTAACATCGCTGCCACTGCCTAAGAGATTCCTAAGAGAAAAGAGAGAGGTGGTCTCTTCAAAGGTAATCAATATATTCCAATTAATTCATGAAATACACAATAAATCTTCATAATCCTAAAGTAACCCAAGAGAAGTCTGGCTGAGACAAACTTGTAACATTTTTTTTCTGAGCCAAAAGTTACCATTCTGCTTATTTACTACTTTGATGCATTTCAAGGCCTGCTGTTGGAACATCAGTAGGGTGGACTTCCTTTGGAGGAAATATTTTATCAAAGCACTCCCCGAAAAAACAACAACACTCTGATCTCAGCTTTAGTGGTATGGCAATCCCATATGCTCCCAAGACAGGGAAACCTGATTAATGAAGTCATTCTGTTTCTACACATTCAGCAGATCATGTATCAACCCTTTGTTTTGAAAAGTAATTGTGGTTCTTGTTTTCTAAGTTTCATCTCTTACGAAAGCAGGAAAAAAGTATGCTTCTAATTAGGTCACCAAGATGCTGGTTCCAGGGAAATTCAGCTGTTCCAGAGAGCCAGTGATAGAAGTTTATAAGGCTTTGCTGAAATCCCTAACCTTAGCATGCATAAGACTCCTTTTATATTTTCCTTTGTATCTTAATGAATTACATTTTCTAAACTTACTATGTGATTTTTTGAGGAGAAAGAAGCATAATCCTTTGCCATAGGACTCATCTCTTGACTTCAGATTTAAAAATAAAAGATCTGTGAGGAGAAAAACATGCACAAAATTTAGTTATAGTAGTTTGCTATAGAGAAGGATTGTGTCAAGTGTACTCATAAGACAAGTAGACAGAACATATTTACACAGCAGTGTGTATTTCTGTGCCAAAAAGAAAGAACTGAGTTCTTAGAAGGGTATCCACTCCCCAAAAAGAAATGATTTGTCTTTTAAAGCAGTAACAGCTTTGGATGAACAGCTTTCGAACACCAGTTATCCAATGTTGCTTTCAGGAAAGAACCTAGCTGTTAATCAATTAACTTCAACTCAGTAAATGCTTTCTGTAGGCAAGGCTCATAAAACTTAACTTTCTCATTTGAGTCATTATATAAATAGAAGCATATTAAACTGATTCCGACTTATTTAGTGGTCTTATGAGCTGAAGTTCCATTCAGAGGTTTGGGGTCTGCAGTTGAGATGGAGTGCCATTTATTGTTGGGGTATTCTTTTGGGAGGAGGACTCAAACTCCCAGAATCCTCCGGGCAGAATTCTATCCCACAAAAATACACTTGCATTTCACTCACCTGGAAAGGGCCTGCCTTGGAGCCTTCTGAGGCCCATGTTTCCTATTGTTAATGTAACTCCCCCCCCCCAAAAAAAAACCCTGTTTGGTGCATCCTGGAAGGCCTAAGTCTTTGTGGGACATGTAGTTCTTTGGGACTAAATCTCTATAGAGCCTAACCAGCAGGAAGACTATACCTCCCATGAAGACCTAGGTCTCCAAGGAAGCACTGGGGCAACTTCCCCCTTTTTAAAAAATTAACAACAAAAAACCTGGGCCTTAGAAGCCTCCAAGGTAGGCTCTGTTCCAGGTGAGTGAAATGTGGATCATGTCTGTAGGTTGAAACTCCCAGAATTCTGTCTGGGGAATTTTTGGACAATTCTGGAAGTTGGGATAAAAATAAATAAATAAAATTGGCACACTCCTATCTAGAAACATTTTCCCATTTGTCAAATGCAAAGACAGCAGTCAACAGTCTTGCTTTTTGTGTGCACTTCCAGACATAGAGGTGAATAGAGAATTTGCATCAGCAGGAGCGTCATAAGTGCATCATATCTGGAAGATTATACTTAAATGCTGAAAATTTAAGTATATTGACAAGATTTTGTCAATAGAAACAAATATTTAAATATATATGCCTGCAATCCTCTTCTGACTTTTCTCAGAGTAAGGCCCATTGAGAGCAGAGATGAATAGACAAATACCGGATGCCACTCTCAGCTGGCAGCCATAGTATAGACTACAGCAGTGGTTCCAAAACCTGGCTTTCAAAATGTTATTTGAGCACAACACACAAAATCCTTGATCACTCTGGATTGCTGGCTGGAGCATCTAGAAATTGATGCCCAACAAGCAACAACCTCTGCAACCCAAGTCTGGAAAACACTGGAGTAAAACAGAGATGGAGTATGTGTGGCCCTCCGCATATTACTGGACTGTAATTTCAGTAATTACAGTCCCTCATCATTGTCTATGTTGGCTAGAGCTGATGGGAGTTGCCACCCCAAAGCATCTGGGTGGCCACATGTTCCCCACACTTGGACTAGATGTTCAAAGCTGATCATTATACCTTGTTGTCTCTGAACCTACAAATTTGGATATTCTGCATATAATCATTAAAGTATACTGGACATGTCTGGATGAATGATTTATAAATTGCAGCCTTTAAACATTATGCAAACTGTTTTTGGGGGAAAAATGGGAGGGTGGAAAATCATATAAGATTTTTGCTTTTCAATGGTTACCCCTTGGCATGGATTACCAGAAGTTTGCTCTGCATCAAAGGGAGGTTCATAATCTAAAGCATCTTTTCTGTTTTGGTTGGAGCAACATATACAGAGAGATTAAGTCTGTACAGTCCTAACAGAGCCTGGAGCCTTAGACATATTTCAACAGTGCAAGAGTCTGTGGGTATTAGGAATCCCCAGTCAGTTTACAGATCAGGTCAAAGAAGCTGCTTCCTTATCTCTGACCCAAGACCCGATTTATCATTTAAAGTGACTGCTGGTTTAAAAAAAGCAACAAAACTGCCCTCTGTTTATCTTGAACTAAGTCCAGCATCTCCACTGGGCTATAAAAAGAAAGGAGCATCACACAGAACTAAAGTTTAATTTAGGCACATGTACTACATTTTGTAAGGTTTTGATATTGAAACTTTATTGACTGCATCTGCCAATTGAGCTGTAATAAACTAATTAAAAGCAGATGTCATATTATCTCCCTTTCTGCCAGCTAGCTATAGATTCCCATAACTTTGTATTTAACAGAATCTGTTTGGCTCATGGAAAACTAAAAATAATAATTTGAAAATTGATATGTTTTGCCTGAATTTGGGGTTTGATGAAACTAGTAGCAAAATACCAGGACTTAAAATTCAATTGTTAACTAGAATAGCCCAACTGAATCTATATGAACTTGGTAATTAAATTGGATAACTATTCCAGATGTCACAATTGGACCTTGTGACATATTGGAGACCTCTGCCTTTTCCAGGAAACATCGTGAAATTTCCAGCATTTAACTACATAGTTAAATGCCAATAGTTAATTTCCACAAGGACTTGGACCACTGCATCCTTTGGAGGGAAAATGATTGTCACCAACAATATGTTAACACTCATTGATCAGACTGCATTTACATCTGAGAGAACAAATTAACCTCTGTATTGCTAACCTTTTCCATTTTCCTCCTCTAGAGAATCTGCCTGGGGAATGATGTATCTTCATGGAAATAAGGTACTTTGAAAGAGTACATTAGTGATTTTGGCATATTTGTCATGGAGATAGGCAGCACTGGAAACAATTTCAGCA
Organism: Intellagama lesueurii; assembly: GCA_037013535.1. Lineage (NCBI taxonomy): Eukaryota > Metazoa > Chordata > Lepidosauria > Squamata > Agamidae > Intellagama > Intellagama lesueurii. Next base: position 170,033,354 of record JBAJHW010000004.1, on the reverse strand, counting down.
TTCATAATAAGGTATGACCCACCTTGAGTAGTACCAGGGCAAATCTGGATTAAAAGGGCAACTTCGATTCTTTGTCATCTTAGAAAAACACAATGTTCACTAGAGAGAACTCATTTCAATTTCGAACTAAAATCTGTTATATTAAATTAAATCTATACTATCCTGTTTTAAAATGTTTGATTGAATGGTATTTGTATATTTTCTTTGGAGGGTTTTATCCTTCAATAAAATAAAATACATTAAACTTAAGTATTCTTAATAGCACTCCATTGAAACTACAACCTCAGATATTGAACATTTGAGAAACAGTGGGTTTTGAGCTGGTAAAATTTTATTATCTCACAAATATACATCAACATTTAGTCTTACAAAGATTCTGATCAAGGCAGGCTTGTTCTGCACACAGATGCCTATGGCTGAAATATTTAGAATTTCCTACAGTTTAGGATCCCAGATCTCTCAAGAGCAGGTTTTTTGCTGACAAAGTGACTAGAGGGCAGGATTGGCAGAAACTGGTTTCCCCAGCTTCCATGAGAAGATGCATTCGTTCTTAAAATTTTTTTAAAAAAAAATCCAATTCTAATCTATATTCATTTTTAAAAAATATTACTTACCAGTTCAAGAATGTCTTTAGTGGAGAATGAGATTAATAAGTGCAATATTTAAATCAGAACTAAATTTAACAGGAAACAAGGGGTTGAGGAGGAATAAAATTCTAACAGCATTATCTTCACATTTTAAAGCTAGCCTCAGGAGAGGACAAAACGTTATTTTTGCAGTTGTGTGCATTTTTCTGTTCAACTGATTAGAATATGAAACTCACATTTCTTATTTAAAGCCACCCATTTTAGCATCTTACCTGGTGCCAGAAGACCGCTACAATCATCAGCACAAATACATGAACAGCCTCTTTAAAAGCTAGTGCTGCCCTCTCTGAGCTAGGCTGACAGCAGAGTGTGGTGATATGGAGTCACAGCCCATCCTTCATTAAGGCAGGCTGTTTAGTTAATGATTAACTTGCTTGACTAATGTCAAGGTTTCCCCAAGGTTTCTAAATACTAGTAGAGGGAAGTAATCTTTTTTTCCAAATTTGGAAAGGAAACAGCTTTTGCTTTAAAACGTAAGTGATTATTGAGAATTCGCTATAATTTTCAGCTCTGAAGTTGCTGAAGGACATTCTTTGCATTCCTGGTAAGATAAGAGGTTAGTAAAAGTAAAGCACGGATATGAGGCCAAAAAAAAAGGTAGCTTGATTATAAAACGGGTGTGGTTCCCACTGTTTGCCAAGGAAGCTGAAATTCACCTGATTAAAGGCAAGCTGGGAGAAGGAGATCATTCTTAAAAAGGTTTTATGAAGGGAATATTAATATGGACCATTAAGTGGCAATAGAAAAATTTACAGTAGAGAAAATTAGGTGGAATCAAATTCATTTGATCAGTGGTTGCTGCTGGTTATGTAAGACACTCTATGCTTAGTGGAGAATTTGTACAACCTAATGAACAAAGTGCTAATGCAAATCAGGGCGGTAAATTGTGCTATGACTGGGCCATTCTTCAGAGATCTAGCCTCAAGTAGTCCTACTGGCTGGTTCTGGGTTTAGTGAGATAACTTTAAAAAATAGTTTAGATTTGAGAAACAATAGCAGTAGATTACAGAAACATTAAATAGAAATAGACCTGGGGGAACTGAGAAAAAGAATAGAAAGATGAAATCCTGTTCCTTAGCACAAGTCAAACTGTAACTTTCAGACCATTCCTCTCTGGTAAACAAACCATCCTCACAATTCATGGGGCACACATATACATGGACCAAGCAAGCGTATGCATGTGTCCCCAAGAATCACAGCATGGAAAGTTTGTTTACTGTGAAGAACAGACCAAAAGTTACAATTTGGCTTGTGCGGAGGAACAGGATTTGGGCCTTTTTGCTATTTAGCATGTTTGTTGAACACAGAGGCTGGCTGGATAGCTCAGTGGTTTTGGTATCTGTCTGTGGAGTCAGAGGCTGGGAATTCAATTCTTCACTGTGCCTCCTATGAGTAGAGCCAGCCTATGTGGCCTTGGGCAAGCTGTACAGTCCCAGGATGCCCCCAGAATAACGGGGTGGTCAACCACTTCTGAATACTCTCTACCATGAAAACCCTGAAAAGGGTTAATAAGTCAGAACTGACTTGACGGGATATGATGATGATGATTGAACATAGAACTGATTTCTGGGAACAAACAGTGAACAGTAAACTAAGAAGAAAAGCACATCACAGATAATTTCAAAGATGAAATTTCTTAGCTCTTGAAGGTCTCTGAATGGACAGCAGGAACATTGCTCGCTTCATCTAGTCTCAAAATTAGCTTGCTTTGTTTAGTGTTTCATTTACAGCACTGAAGCACATGATTCCATCAAAGTCTGGTTTCTCAGACAAAAAAGTCTGAATTACATCTCTTTAACACGAACAGAGCATTCAGCTCCAATCACAAGTTATGTATAATATTTGTTTGTGGGTTTTTTCCCCCCACGTGAAACTTGAGCATACAGCTGGATTTTGCAGGTGCACATTGAATTAGAACCTGTGCATTTTGTTGAATCAAATGAATGCACTTACCTTTGGATTATGAACTGAAGTTTAGTGTTTGAATAGCTAGTGAATGGCTGCAGTTAACTTCAGAATATTCCTCTAGTTTTGGTAACATTTAAGCAGTTCTTTGTCACTAGTGGTGCAGTGGGATTCCTTTATTGGAAATCATTACAGGTCCCAATTTAATTTTATTTATGCATATTTATCTTTAAGTTATATTCAAGGACTATAATGTGTTCATATTTAAATCTGATTATTTTTATATTCATATGTGGTACATTTGTATCTTGTAAGCACACACTGTGGTTTTTGGCCCTTATGTGTTCCAAATGTGAATTAACAGCTTCCTTAACCTTTTCCACCACAATCTAACATTGTGGTGATCTAACATTATAGGGAAGGATTGCTGTCAATATTTGTGGAGGGAGACAACAGAGACATTTTCGTTCTCAGACAGGCAAATTCTCTGAGCGTGGAAGCATAGCCCATTCTCAGCTAGATGATCTAAGCAGGTCTTAGCCTTTTCCATGCAAGAACTTACATATATGTCCTGTGCCTCAATGCTGCCAAGTACTGGTACCAGCTTCTCTGGATATTGACATTGCCCTTTGCCCTCCCAAAGGCAAGACTCAGATGATGGGATGAAACAGGGCCACACTTTATTCATAAACCGTATTCAACTCATAGCCAATAAGAGAGGAGCCTGCTGTAGTGCGGAATGATGCTGGTAGCAGAGGTCTCACAGGACCCCTTCTTCACCATGGATGAGTTTCCTGCCCCAAGGCCGCACGGTCCCAAAGACAGCTCAACCCTGGCCGGCAAAGATCTGACCACCCCCAGGCCTCTAGTCCCTTGTCTATTGCTGGCTTTTGGTCCAGAGGTGGCCCCAGCGTGTCCTCACACACACACACACACACACACCATAATCTCACGATCCGCAGCTCTGAGGTTTCGGACACACTATACCTCCCCTGTGCTCCACGGGGAACTCACCGATCCATCTTCATTCCACGCTACCCGCATCATAACCACATCCATTAAAACAGCTCTCCCCCCTTTGCCAGTGTGAGATAGGCAAAAAATCCCCACTCACAGCAGCCAATCAGCAAGCGGGTCAAAAATTCCTATCTGGCCCCAGAGGTGACCAGCAAAGCTGACACTAGGGTTGCAAAGCCTTGAAAGAGGCCAATTAGGGAAGGAGCACCCATTAAATAGGCACTCCTTCCCCCTCCTCTCCTAGATCGTCGGGACATGATTAACACGTCTCGCGATAATCCAAGTGGGGTGGGCAAAGAGGTTCTGTGCGGTGAAGAGCCTTGCCTGCGGAGCCCGTGATTAAAGTCAGCGGTGGAGTAGTACAGAAATATATTGTGCAGATACAATACGCTGTGCCAGAACTTACAAAAGGTAATTTTTGCCCTGTAAGTCTCAAAGTCTTCCAGTCAAAACTAGAAATCTTTCCCCCAGACAGCTGGGTCACTGATTGTACTGTGCTAAAGTGAATTTTTCATGTGCCATCTGAACCCACTGGCTCCACTTCTAGCTAGGACCTACACAATGAAATAAAGATGTATCAGGACATTGATGTATTGATATAACCCTAATATTTCACCATTCCACACAAAACTGCATGGAGAATCCTGGCATTTCTTTTAGAGAGTCACTAGCACATTTATCATTTCAGTGATAAAGTTACTGATGTGGTTGTTTCCTGCTAATAAATGTTCATCCCACTGTAGCTTCCTCACAACGGCCAGGTGGGAAAAAGTATTAGTAACAGTGACACAAAAGACAAAACTGAGGCTCATACTTTAGGCACATTGTGAGAAGACCAGGCTCATTAGAAAAGACAATTATGCTAGGAAAAGCTGAAGACAGCAGGAAATGAAGATGACCAAATATAAGATGGATTGACTCAATAAAGGAAGTTACAACCTTGAGTTTGCAAGAGTAGGGCTGTTGATAATAGGGCATTTTGGAGGTTGCCATTCACATGGTTGCCATAAGTCAGAGGAGACTTGACCTTACATCACAACAAACACTGTCAGATGTGATCATGAGTTGTAAGTTTGTCATACTGCAAAGTCTTAGTGAAAAGAAAAGCTCTCAAACACTAAGAATTGCATGGAAATTTTGTGAATTGAACTAATGTGAACTACAGATAATATTTAATCTGCTTCATTTTGATCTGACCTTGTTCAATGTTTTTTTAAAGAATTAAGGTACCAAAAATAGAGATAGAGATAGAAGCAGAAAGTAAACAAAACGCTTAAAATAGAAAAGCATAGTTAAGTGTTGCCAGAGCACAAGAATGAGAGACGGAAGTGATACAGACAGAAGAGAGAGCAGACTGACATGCACTGTACACATAAATTACTCCTGCTATTGAGAAATTGCAACCCAGAGCAGATGATACTTTACCAAGCTATTGCATTCTCAATTCTAACTTGTGTTGATAATTTTCTTTAGAAGTTAATCATTTATGCCACCACTAGATCTTGTCAGGTCAAAATGTACCACAAAAACTAACACCATGGGTGCAAGATGTGTTCTCTTAATAACTATCTGATTCAAAGACCCAAGTGCATGGAAAGTTCTGAGGAAAGGAGGAGTTACCCATCCGTGCAACATAACTTGCACAAAACTCCCTGCCCCCACCCCAGCATTGAAGGCAGAGAGCTTCATGTGGACAGCACAGCCCCCACATCCACACAACACCACTACATCTTGTAATTAATGTGACTGTAAACAGGATTGGCAGCTTTGTGAGCTCTGGATTCTCCAACTGGGCACATAAATCTCAAAATAAGTTGCAGGGAAGGAGGAGAAAGTTTGATTTTTGTGTTATCTTCAGCAATGTGGTAGCCACTGCCACCCACTCCCAGCTGGCATTAAGATGCACTGCATCAGTACAAAGGTGGTATTGTTACAAGGACTCTGCTTCCCTCCCATCCCTTGTGTGCCCCATCTCTGTGGCATCTCAATGGCTCCCCTCCCCACTTACTTGAAATTTTGGCCACCTAATTTCAGGAATGGGATACTGCCAACCCAGCTGCCCTAACTACAGAATCATATCATTTTGTCTTCTATGATGGGTAACCCAAATTACAGAAGACCACAACATAATTGTTCACTGAATCTCACAATATGTTCACGGATTACTACTGTATGGAGTCAAGCTGGAAGGGTGGCTAAACACCATTCAACACCATTTAACTGAAAACAGGCTGGTTATCGATGACCACTACTAGTTTGGAACCAGAACTATGCTCTCCAAAACAATGTTGCATCAGATGCAAACGATGGAAGAATTGCTTTCTTTCCTTCCCTTCCACCTAGCTGGCTAGGTTTTGCAGCAGCAGGAGACATTGACTCATTATTATTTGGCATCACCAAAACACAGAGATGTGATCTGTAATTTTCCTTCACTTCCCAAGAGGTTGAGACATTCTTCCAGTGTACTGCAAAGTATTATGAAAAGAGAGAAGCACTTTTCCAAAAACACTGAGTCGGACTTGTCAAAACACATTTGCATTTTAAAAGCAGTGCTTGTTGTCAAGCTTACAAGGAAGGGCCCCCATGCATAAAGTATTTCCATTATGTGGAACTATCTAAGTGATAACTTCAGTGGGAAAGTGTTCACTAAACCAGCTGAATAATGTACTTGTACATGTAGTATATTGGACAAAACAAATTACCAGGAGTAGGTGGGATATCAGCAAAGCTATTCTAAGCTACAGAGAATTAGTCAAAATCCTAGCAAGAATATGCCAACAAGTCTAGAAAACAATTAAATGATTAGAAATAAACATTCAATATACATTCTGTTTGCAAAGGAAGAAGATACCAAAGAATGTGGTGGTAACTGTAGGACCACTGCATTAATTTCCCAAGCAAGCACAGTGATGCTCATGATTTTTTGCAAGAAACATCAATAATTTAAGATATACATGAGAAAACAGCAATGACTTGAAACAACCTCTGAGGAAGGCGAAAGAAGAAAAGTGCAAAAGCAGGACTGCAGTTGAATATTAAGAAGACAAAAATGCCTGCAGAAGGATTACATAACCTTAATGCTGACAATGAATAAATTGAAATAGTTTAAGATTTTCAATATCACAATTCAATCATCAATCCAAATGACTGCAGTTAAGAAATCAGAAGAAGACTGAGACTTGGAAGGGCAGATATGAAAGAACTAAAAGAGTTAAGAATGTGTCACACTGGAGACCAAGGCCAAGATCACCCACATTATTGTATCACCAATAACTATGAATGTATATGAAATTTGGACAGTGAAAAAGCAGACAGGGAAGAACATTCAGTTCATTTAAAATGTGGTGTTGGAGGAGAGCATACAGATACGAAGGACCAACAAAATGACAAATGAGTGTACATGAGATCAAATCCAGTGTGAAGGACTAAACAAGCTGTTGTACTTTGGGCATATCAGGAGAAGACAAGACTCACTGGAAAAAACAATAATGCAGCAACATATTTTTTAAAAGACAGAACAAGAGATAGAATAAGTCAATAAAGGAAGCCACAGCCTCTAGCTGTGCTATAAGAAGACTTTTGGGGGATCACTAATTTTCATGGTTGCTATAAATTGATAGCATGTAACATAGGATAATTAAATTTCCAAATATTTTTGGAAATGTTAACATTATTTATTCTATTATTATTTTAGTACTTATGTAATGACTGCAATACAGTTACACTCTGATAATGAACAGGAAAACATAGTATTTTAAAAATTAACTATACATTATTATGTAGAAAAAGAGGTGCGACAAAATGTGCACATGTTGGAATGAGGCATCTCATGGTTAAAAAGTGAAGATGGTCAGATGTGGAAACACTTTTTTTGCCTCCTAGAATGTCAATGTAGGTCAAGGTATTTATAATCTAGATTGGCACAAAAATGTTAACTGCTGATTATCATGTGAATTGCATCTCTCTCACCGAGAGGTTTCTGCCAAGAAAATCTGCTCATTCACTGTTACTTTTTCCCAGTTCTTTTCTCACCCAGCACATTTTAGTCAGTGTTTAATAGATCTTATCTAGAAAACGATTGCAGTGTCTTCCGCTGCACTGCATCCATGCACAACAGAAATAAGGATGATAAAGCTCAGCTCTGTACCTTGCCAGGTCATGAGGAATTCACATGCCATAATGCTAAAATCATGAGGTCTTTTTATCTCTTCTATTTTATTAATTAATTCTGATAAGATGTTTTGAGCTAGGAATACTTTAAATAATGATACTGCCTTTTTCCAGGATTTATAAATCATTATCTACAAACTTTAATTTATTTTATTTATTTATTTTACAAATCAGGGACTAACTGCACAGGTGACACAATCAGCACCCACTTCTGATGCGTTCCTACTAGGCTATACTCAGCCAACTCAGACAGTGTGTTAGACAGCAGTGTTCCCCAGTAGATGTGTGTGAGAGAGAAAGAGGGAGGGAAAGAAAGAGAAAGCGAGATTGACATTTATATTGCACATACAAAACTAACACGTTGGAGAATGTTCTTGTCTTTATTTATTTATTTTACATTACTTGAGACAGATATATTGCATATCTAGAGACGTTTGACAGGTCTGTACTCCAGTATTCTAATCTTACCATCTTCTTGGGGCTATGTGGACTGCCTGAAGTGTGAATGTGAGCTTTTTAACGCAGGGTGTACTAGTGTACCAGTAAGAGATAACAATTTGTTTGAACCAATGAAATCACCAAGTGACTGGGAAGAAAATAAAGCTAACCCCAAAACTGTTTAAAATGAAGTAACAGTCATATCAACAAAGCTCTGTAATGAAAACCAAAACTCCTATTACTCATTATTTCATTTATTTTTTTTATTCTGTTTAGAACCCACCCTTTCTCTACACTGTTCAGGAAAGTACACATAGTTTCTACGTTCACTCTCCAAGTTAGGCTATGATGAGAGAGAACAACTAGCTGAAGGTCATCCAGTGAGCTTCACAGCGAAGTACAGGTTTGAACCTCCGATTTCTCAGACCTGTTTGGACATGCTATTCCCTATATCACATTGGTTCTCTCCCATTAGAATTTGCCATGGAAGGAAATGCAAACAAAAAGATCTAACATGTTATGAAAGAAAAGAAAAACTTGAAACAATGAATTCAGCTCGCCGTATGGTACTGAAGGCGTACAAACTGTAATTATACAGTACCTGTGGTGACATGGATGTTTTGCCAGATATTACCATGTGGAGAGGTGAGGTGAGTTCAATGACAGCAGTTCAGTTCATCTGCTCACTAAGTTCTCTGTCATAGAATTGTCTATCTAGCTGGAGGCTGAAGAAAGAGTGAACAGATTGTGCCTCCCCTTGGGGCTGAACAAACTGGCACGCTTTTGGAACACAACTGAGGGAAGCTTGGAAAGAAGGTATGCTACCTATTCTACAGCAATACAGTGATGCCTTCTACTTTAAAAAATCAAAAAAGAAAAAAAAGGAGAAAAGAAATGAAGGGGAAAGTGGGATTATTGAAGGGGGGAAGAGACCTGACATTTACAATCACCTTCTGACTTCTCTTATTTAGCAGGTGGTAAATCAAATGGCAGGAATGTGGTATTTCCAAACGAGTGTGTGTGAGTGACATAAATTCTGTCTTTTCTGGATTGCATCTCTTTTGCATGCCCTCTTGTTTCTGCCATACCTATATATATATATATATATATATATATATATATATATATATATATATATATATATATATATATATATATATATATATATATATATATATATATATATATATATATATATATATATATATATATATATATATATATATATATATATATATATGTTTCTGTCATACCTATATATATATAAATGGTATTCCAAACCACCACTGAATAAATTATTTTATTGTTTTTTGTTTTGTTTTGTTTTGTTTTGTTTTTGTAAAACAATGGCTACTGCCCAGTTTTTAAAATATAGCTTTGGAAAGATATGTGTGGTGCTTCCAGATGCAGAAATCCTACGGATATCTGTCAGAGGTCACTATCCATCTATTCTCTCTTTCTCTCCTTAATGGGTTTTTTTTTTCAAGGGGTCTAAGAACAAAGAAGCAACAGTGGGAAAACATCTTGGGTTTATAAATGAAAGACAAGATTGTCAGGATCATGGTAAAATTCCATATCTGAGGCAAGCCGAATATTAGTTGGCAAATAGAAATGTCTAAGAATTTGTATTCGAATGAGTGGTGGGATCATACTTATGCAATTAAAGTCGTAATAATGGTGGCCTGGAGCAGTTTCCTCGAGATGAAGCATGTAATATGCAACAAAAATTGTCTATAAGAGTGTGCATTGTATGGCACTAGGTATTCTTGGTTCTAGTCTATAGCATGGTATCATGGACTTTAACACAAACTGTTACAAAAGGACAAAAGTATTCAAAATGTGGATTTATCATGCCTTTCATGGATAGAGAGGATAATAAATGAAGAAGTATTGAAGTAATGAATAGAAATCAAGAAATCACAAAAGATGTGAAACACAGAAAGTCAGAATGCTTTCTTCACATACTGAGAAGCAGTCTCATTCATGACAGAAAACATCAACAAAGAAGATGCAAGAAGAACTTAACAGCTGAAGAACCTGGGGATGATTTTTTAAAAAAATTATTTTTTATTTTCCAACAGAAGATTTAAAAACATAGATATATAGCACAATGCGCATTTTAAACAGTAAACATAAAGTGTAAGAATCTCTAATCGTCGAACAATAAACAAAGGTAATCTAAATGCAAAAAAGAAAAAAAAGCCTAAGGCTCAACATAGAAGCAATATTGTATATTGGAATAATTCTTCTGATGAGATCCTATTCATGACATCCCACTTTTTATTCATTTTCTGTTCCTTTACTGCAGGGTTTTTACTTTCCACCAATTATAAAATAAATTCCAGCTTAAATAAAAAGATTATTCTTCTTGTCCCTTTAGCCTCTTAGTTAATCTATCCATTTCTGCACTTTCTAATATTTTTTTAATGATCATATCATCATTTGGTGGATTTTCATCTTTCCAAACCTGTGCCCATAATAACCAAGCTGCTCTCAAAACATGTAGTATTAAATAATAGCTTTGTATATCTACAGTATTTGGTAGTAATCCTAACAAAAATATTTCCAGTTGAAATTCTATTTCCTGTTTTGACATTTGCTTAATCCACATGTGGATTTTAGCCCAATAATTTTTTGCTTTATCACAAGTCCACCATACATGATAATAACTTCCTTCATGATTTTTACATTTCAAACACTTGTTTGACATATTTGGGAACATTTTTTCAAGTCTAGCTGGTGAGAAATGCCATCTATAAAACATTTTATATAAATTTTCTTTGTAGGAAGTTGCTAATGTTAACTTATAATTTTTTGTCCAAAGTTGTTGCCATTTTTCTAATTCCATATTATAGCCAAAGTTTTTAGACCATTTTAACATTGTATCTTTAACTTCTTCATCTTGTGTATCCCATTGCAGTAAAAATTTATACAATTTTTGAATTTGTTTTTCTTCTATAGTAATATTTTGTCAAATGTTGTATATTCTTTATAAAAACCTTGTGCCTTCTTATCTTGATTATAAATTGATTGTATTTGCATTTGAGGCCACCATGAAAAGACTAGTCCTTGGTTCTCTAATTGTATTTTTGTCTTCAAAAGTCCCTCAGAATTCAAAAGCTCATTATAAGTACAGTGGTGCCTTGACTTACGAATGCCCCAACATACGAACATTTTGATTTACGAACAGCTCCGTTCGCAAAATTTTGCTTTGACTTGCGAACGGAGCTTTGACTTATGAACAAAAAAACGCGGGGAAAGCGGGAAATGGACTTTGGACTGCCTGGTACTGCAATTTTAAAATGTAAAAATTGGTTTAAAAGGTGCTTGGTTTGGTTTAAAGCTGCTTGGTTTTAAAGGTGTTCTGTTTAAAAGATGTTCTTTCCCTCCCTCCCTCCTTTCCTGCCCTTTTTTTTTAACCTAAGTCATCTGTTTTCAATGCATTCCTATGGAAAATGCTGATTTGACTTACGAACGTTTTGACTTACGAACATCTTCTAGGACGGATTAAGTTCGTAAGTCAAGGCACCACTGTAGTTATTTTTCAAAGTTTAGCAAATTTGGGTATGTAAACGCTTCCATTGGTGAGACCCATCTAGGTATTTTCACATATATTCTAGATGTAACTTTTCCCCAAATCCTTAAAAGAGAATTTCTTATTATATTTCTTTCAAAATATTTATGAGTTTTAGTCCTTCCGTACCATAAAAATGCATGCCATCCTACTTGCAAATCGTGTCCCTCTAAGTACAGTGGTGCCTCGACTTACGACCATAATCCGTTCCAGAAGATGGACGTAACTCGAAATGGCCGTAAGTCAAAGCACCATTTCCCATAGGAATGCATTGAAATGCAATTAATCCATTCTGGCTGAAGAAAAAAGTCACCAAAAAAAAAAAAAAAATCACTGCAAGACTCATTGGAAACGCGATTAATCCCTTCCGGCTGAAGGGGGGGGGGGGGGAGAAAAGCAATCAAGCGTGCAAGACCCATTGGAAATGCACAGAAAACAAACGGAGCAGATCGGAAATGCACAGAGAACAAAGGGACCAAGTCAGAAATGCAAAGAGAACAAAGGAAAAAGCAAGGGAAGCATTCAAGACCATCGGAAATGGGGGAAAAAAACCCAAAAAGCAACCAAACCCCCCAAGACCCATCGGAAATGGGGGGGAGCCAAAAAAACAAACCCCCAAGACCCATCGGAAATGGGGGGAAAAAACCAAAAAACAAACAAACCCCCCAAGACCCATCGGAAATGGGAAAAAACACTCCAAAAAGCAACCAAATCCCCCAAGACCCATCGGAAATGGGGGGGGGGGACCCAAAAAATAAACAACCCCCCCAAGACCCATCACAGCACAGAAACATAACCCCCCCAGCCCAAAACCACACTGCAAAAACATCCATAACAGTTTTTAAAAAGCAGAAAACAGCACCTTACCTTACCAGGCAGCCTTCTCCGATCGCACACTCTCTAACTGCTGGGGCGAAAGAGCTACAAAGAAGCAGCCTCGTCACCACCTACAGTTAGAAATTTGAATTTCCCGCCTTTTCCCCCTGCCTTTTTCTGTTAGTAAGTGGAAGCTCTGGTTGGAAGTAGAAGCAAAATTTTGCAGCCGGAGCTGGTCGTAACTCGAAATGGTTATAAGTAGGGACGTTCGTAAGTTGAGGCACCACTGTATAGTACTCTCTTATTTTTTAGTTTTATCCATTCCCTAATCCACGTTAATGCGCTTGCCTGATAATATAAGTTCCAATTTGGCAAGCCAAATCCTCCTCTTTCTTTGGCGTCTTGTAGTAAATTTGCGTTTAATTCTCGGTTTCCTCTTCTGCCATATGAACTTTGAAACTAGGCTGCTTAATTCTTCAAAAAACGTTTGCTCTAGCTTAATTGGTAAATTCTGGAAGAGAAAGAGTAGTTTGGGGAGGATATTCATTTTAACCGTTGCGATTCTTCCTAGAAAGGAGAGTAGTAGTTTCTCCCACCTTTCCAAGTCTTGCTTAATCTGCGAAAGCAATTTCACATAATTATCTTCTTTCAATGAAGAGCATCTAGCTGTCAAGCAAATTCCCAAATACTTTACTTTCTTTGCTATTTGAATGTTTGTATTTAAGATGAGCTGACTTTTGTTTTGGGGTTAAATTTTTAGTTAAGAATTTCGTCTTCTCTCTATTGATTCTCAATCCAGCTACCTCGCCAAATTCTTCAATTTGCTGAAGTAAAATTGGGGCTGATTTTAATGGGCCTTCTAAAATAAAGACCAAATCATCTGCGAAAGCTGGGGATGATTTTGGATGCCACACATCACTGCTTAGCACAGTGATTCCCAACCTTGGGTCCCCAGATATTCTTGGACCAAAACTCCCAGAAGTCTTCATCTCTAACTGTGCTAGCTGGGATTTTTGGGAGTTGTAGTCCAAGAACATCTGGGGACCCAATGCTGGAAACTACTGGCTTAGCACATCCACATCCAAAAACAAGATAACTGTGATGATGTTCAACCTCCAGTAGGGGAAGAACAAGGAAGGGGAGGTGCAATCTTTGTAGTAGAAAAGTCTCATGTGCCATAACTTCCTGCCATATATATATTCATTTGGGTTACTGCAGGCTTATGCAAGGAATCACCATCAGACAAAAACATTTTAAAAAGATGTTTAAAAAATTGTGTGCAGTGGTGGTGGGGAGTAGAAGCAAGGCAGTGTGAAGAAGAAGTATAAGGGCCCAGACTGCAATGCTACAAAGGCTTACTTAACAGAGCTTTGAATGTCTAATTCATTTCATTTACAGCTAGTGAGCTCAAAAACCTAACATCGATATAAAACCATGTTTTGATATATTAGCCATTGCTTTCTAAAGAAACCATAGGATTGACAGAATGGCATGTACTGTATATAATTGACAGTGTTGCCCCCCAGAAGCATGTTGATTCTTTTTAAAATGGTTTTATTATGGCACATACCTGCTCTGTTTTCAGTTCCCCAGCCCCAAAGTAATCTAGTCAGCAAGGATGGTTTATCAGGCAAATGAGACCTCTCAGCCAATTGTGAGAGATGAAGGGAGCCACACACATCTGGAGGGTCATACGTTGCCCCTCTGCTCTCCAGGAATAGGAAGTCTAATCAAAAGTTTCTCTCAAATGGAGGAAGTCTGTGTCAGGATGGAGAAGTTTGACAGGTCTGCAGTCCAGTGTTCTGATCCTAGTATCTTCTTGGGCCTGTGTGGACCGCCATAAATGTGAATTTAAAAAAAAACTCCAGGTGGCTGGACGTCCCTGTTTTCAGGTAATAACTAGTGCAGAAGACCCCTATGATCTACTTAGAATATGAGTTGTTGCTCCTAATGGAAACGGGCTGCAGAAAGAGACCTAGGAGACAACTCTGCCCATGCTTGCACTGCACACCTTGGCATCCGTTGCAGAACAATGCTGATCATGCCTTGGCTGGGACATCTAAGTGCTGGGGGATGTGTGGGCTGCACATTCACACTGATCTCTTCACGGCAAGATACCAAACCTCTGAATAAGGCTAGTTTCTGAACCACTTCACCTCTGGTAGTTTTCTCCTGAGGAAAGTGTTGCCATTTGAGATATCCTTTAGGTTGTATGGTATAATTTTTCTGTTAACACAATTACACTAGCATCCCTGTTGAGTTTTCCTCAAAGCGCAGCAGAAACCTATGTCTAAAAATCTTTATTGCAATCCATGAAAATTCACAACACAATAAATCTGCTAGTCTTCAGAGTAACATAAGACATTTTCCCCCTGAAATAGACTAACATAGCTGCCACTTTGAAAATAACAGAAAGGGCCTGCCCAGACTTGCTGTTTTGGTGTGGGCTGGATTGGGTTTAAAAAGACTGGTTGAGTTTGACATGCCATATGGCATGCGCCTCCCATCCAAACAGCACTTTGCTTCTCCCTGTCAATTAAATGTTTCCCCTGATCATCTGCAGAGGGTCAGGGGAAGTGAAATTATTTTTCATATGGTCTCCTAGATCATTGCTGAAGCAATGCATCGGTTCTGTTAAATGAAGAAAATATTTTTCTCTGCCTGTCTGTGTATTGCCAATGGAGAAACTACCCACAGCTGTGGAGATGCCTTTGAGATAGGGTGTGAGTGTGAGATTCAGCTTCTGTTGTCTGACTCTTTGCCACAGCAGGTTATAAATAGACCTTGAAAAGTTGCATAGAGGGAGGGAAAGAGGAAGGTAGGGAGAAGTGAAAACTGTGGGTAGTTTCTTGATCAGCAATATACAGACAAGTAAAGAAAAAATAATAATTTAACAGAAGTGATGCATCACTTCAGTGAGGATTTTGCAGATGTAAAAAAATAATAATTTCACTTCCCCTGGCTGTCCGCAAACAATTAGGGGAAGTATTCAATTTCTGATATCCTGAAGTGGCTTGTGAAACACTTCAGGGTACCAGAAACGATACTGGAAGGAGCTGCAAGGCTCTTCAGTCCATTCCAAGTGGCCACATGCATTAGGAATGGACTTTATTCAAGCCTTCCAACCCGCACCAAAATAGTAGAACCTCCTGACAGGGGTTCAGAAACATGCAGAACTGCTCTCAAAGGGGAAAGACGGATCGATCTAAAGGAAGCAGGTGTGGACACCATCATTTGGTTCAATCCAAACCATGCCAACAGGGATCCATATACCCATCTATATCCCAGGGTGGACAAGCTGAAACGCTGTCCTGTACATCTTTCATGGTAATCACTGGGAGCACCTTGGTTACTTAACTTCAGCCCCATGATGGCCTAGTTTTGAAAGACTCGAGGGTGCACACAGCTCATTTTGAACTCAATGTAAGCTGTCAGTACACAGCTAAAAATCCTACCCACTCTGTCCCAGATCAGCCATCCCAAATGAATGTGACTGCAGCATATCAGCAGTTGAATGAGAGGAGACAGGAGGATCCTTGTTGCTCCAGGGGAGTTAACTTTCCTTCCGCACTTGCTTCGATACAAAACGTTGGAACTGCTGTGGCAGTAGAAGCAAAAATAGAAGCAAGGGGCTGCAACCCCGTGCACACGTTAAGTTCCATTAACACGTTTTAATAGGTTTTAATTCTTGTTTGGCGAATTATTTTTAATGATTTATTTATTATGTTTCGATATGCTTGATTTTTAAATGCTGTAAACCGCCTTGAGTCCTTTATATAAAGGAGAAAGGCAGTGCATAAATCTATGAATAAATAAATAATAAGCAGACATGGTAGGATTGAATTCCAGGTAAATATGCAGAGACGGGCTTTGTGACGAGGTGTTGGGAGTTGAGAAACCTGCATCCTGCCCAGGAACAGAAAGCGTATAGAGAAAGACAGGAAAAACGAGTCGGGAAGGCGGAACACCCAGTTAATCCGGCACTTGATGTTTTTTATGACAGCTGTGACTAAGAGGAGCGCGTACGGGATTGATTTCTTCCCACTCAACGGGGTCAGAAAACACGGCTTTGTGGCTCAACCAATTCTCCACGCTTCCTGTAGGTGGCGCCATTACAAACTCCCCCCCCCCCCCCCGTTCCTCTATCCACCGGCGGCCACCTGCTTGATTGGGCCGACTGCTTTGTTACGCGGTCTAATGGGCAACGCTGGCCTCGATTCTCTGGCCTGTGATTGGGCGGCTCTCGCGTCAAGCACCGAAAAGGCCCCTCAGGGACAGGGCAGATGGCGAGATGGGTGTCAATGTTAAGGTGACACAAGCGGCGGCGGCGGCGGCGGCCACGTAACCTGCGTATTGTTGTGGGCGTAAGTGAGGTTGGTGCATTGTGCGTTCCGCCGGAGAGCGCGGCGGCGGCGGCGGCACTGCTGCTGCTGCTGCTGCTGCTGAGTGAGGAAGTGCTGCCGTAGCCATGGAAGGGAAACCCGGCGACCAGCTGCTGTGCGACAGTCTCATTCTCTGGGTAAGAGGTCCCGGAGGCGGGGAGGGGAAGGGGAAGGAGGGAGAGCGTCTGCCCACCCATTGCCTGGGGTTGTATTTGAGGCAGGAGGTGGGAGACCCCGTCCGCCCCATGAGCAGCCTGTGTGTCACCGTCTCCCCGCGTGGCAGCCTCCTCTCGCGGCCGCTCGGTCGTCCCCGGAGACTCGGGCGCCCGAGTTCAGCGAGAGTCCCTCCCACTGAGCAAAGTGGGTCGCCCTTACCCCGGGGAGTCGGGGGCCCTGAGCAGAAGCGGGCGCTGCCTTCCGAGGAAACGGGGCTGTGAATCCAATATGGAGTTCTGGGACCGCACGTGCCGGGTCTCCGGGATGTGTCTTTTTGCACCCCCTGCCGTAGCTCCTGCCCGAGGCTCTCTGCCCAGGGGTGATTTAAGTCAGACATCCCATACGGTGGCTATGACGCCGTAACGACCTTACAGGTTTCCGTGGAAGTCTAAATGTTTGCATTACATTCTGCTCGATTTTTGTCCTGTGCCTTTATAACACCCCTTTATACCACCTGTTTACTCACCTCGTGATTGCAGTGGCATCTATATTAAATGTTCTGTTCTCAGGGAGTTGCAACATTGCTTTCCTTGTTATTGCTACAAGCCCATCCGTATGTTGTGCTCAACTGACTACCTGTCAGGGTGATCATCCCGTGTCTGTCAGCTAGAGACTCCCATCTTGTGCCCCCTTTCCCATGCAGGAGGTCGGGAAGGCTGTGGATGGATATTTTTTGTGCCTGAAACCTGATAATCCAAAGATGATGTGGAGCTCTTCTATCTTTCACTCCTTAGCATATTTTTTGTGGTTGGAAAAAAGGTGGAAGTTGGATTACAGACTCTGAAGGATTACAGACATAAAATGACACTTTCTACCCTCTCTCCCATCACATAAAATTCTGTGCATCAAGCAGGTCAACTGTGCAGTAAAAGCCTCATCTGGAAGCGCTGTCTGTGTGTGACTGTCAAGAGAAATCAAATATGCATTGCAGTCAGTATATGCTTCAAATGATATCTGCTGATCTCTCAAGGCGAATTTAACCTGTGAAGTGTGTTCATTTTCCTTATTAAATTCTCTCCCTTGGGAATGCTTTGCCATTCCGAATTCTTACCTGGAATGTTTTAGGCACTTGGTTGGTCTCTAGGAAAACGAATACATCTTTGGATTGATAACAGCGGGACTTCATTCTTATGTTCTTATGAATACCATGTTTATGCCTCAGGGTTTTGTACAAACTAGGTGAATTCAGAGGGCTTGAGTATGCCCTGAACTTTTATGCTCACTTATTTGAGAATAAGTACATTGGAATCTATGGCATATACTTCTGAACAAATTATTTACAGTATGTAAGCCTCGTAGGGTTGGGCTGCAAGTTCTGACTTGCTTTGGAACTATGAACCTTGTACTATGTGTGACCTCCCATATCAAATGTTTGGTACTGAAGAATATATCAGATGGGAGTTAACATATGAAGACTTAATAGTTTGCATAACGTATAATGTTTCTTGACCTGAAGCTTAGAAAACCAGAAATAGGGAAAAATCTGCAGCCCTTCAGAATGTTGTAGGTTTCCCATCTTCTGTAAAATGCCACTGAGTGGGTGGAAGTAATTAGAAATCCTTGCTTGCAGTGTTAGCATTCAGCGCTGACAGGAAATAAATAACATTTAGATTGTCTTGATTAATCTGAAGGGACATCTGATTTTAAGTAAAAAATAAGCTATCTGACATGCTGTTTAATCCAGCATGTTCTCCTGAATTCAATAACATTTCCTCCCAAATATTGTGGTCAGGCTGCTTGATCCCCTAGGCATGCATTTGGATGTTTTTCCCTGTAAGTTAAAGTAAATATGCTGAGGACAGCAAATTAGTTGCTTTACCTGTTTTGTTTTTATTTTTTGTTTGTTTGTTATGATAAAAACAGTTCACTGCAATTATGCATGTTGCTAAGGAACCTGCTTTTAGGAGAACTTCCACTCCTTTCTAGTACGTAATGAGGAAGTTGTGTTCAGTTGGCTTTTTTATTATTTGTTCAAAGTGAAAGGTGGTTGCAAAGCTGTTTTACATCCAATAAAATGAATGAAGATGATATCTGCATAATCGAAGGTGGATAATGATAATGAGTTCGTATTAAACACAGTTTCAGTTTTGCTGAAAATAGCAGTTTATATTAAATGGTTTCTGTGGCAGGGAACAGCAATAAATCACACAAACTTGTGTCAGATTTGATTAATTACTGAGGCAAACAAATAAGTAACTTGTTTATCCATAACAGGTAGCCGAAACCCATTGTTGTAAGTTCTTCAACATAAAATATGTAACAATTTGGTTTATCCTAGTAAGTCTGTAAATTACAAATGTTTTAGAGTTATACTGTATTTTGTTGCAAGGAAACCAAAGTTTGGGCAAAAGGAAGGAGTTCAAGTGAACTCTAGTTTTTAGATTTCCTACAACAATATTTAATACTGTTTTTAGTATGCTTTTTGTGAGTCCCTGTTGACACAGACCAAACCAAAAGAAGGTATTATAAAAAGTTAACAACTGCAACACACTTGCAAATCTACTGATTAGAACTGGCATACATTGTAGATAGTATTTTAATATACATAATATATTCCTTTGTTGTCCCTACCTTATACCCCAATATTTGTTTGCAAATCTGGAGTGGTCCTAAGTATGCACAAGCCATCTCTATTTCTGGATGACCCCATTTTATTGCTGTACTGATTGGCACAGTGCTTTTTGCTCTGCTATCAGAAGGAATCAGTATTTCTTACTGCTTTGTGTAGATTGTTTCATGTTTTTCAATTATTCTCTGAAGTGCTGGTTTGTAAAGATGAGCAGTATTTACAGCCATATGTTAATCCAGTCTGTGCCACCTTAATTCTTCTTAGTAAAGTGTTTTATATTGCAATGAATTATTTGGTAGATTGCTGCAAATACAGAAGTGTTTATCAGAAACAGTTTAATACATATTCATATTTAATTGATACCCATCACAGTAAACACTTTGATACATCTTCTCTGTACATACCATACTGAAAATTGCAGTAAATTTCCCTTTCCCAGCTTTGTACGTTTCTGAAAGCAAATGTCTTTTTTCTTTTCTTCTTCTTCTTCTTTTTTATGTTTTAGGGTTAGTTCTGCAGTCCATGTTCTTGTGGATCGTCACATTCAACCCATGTTTTCTTCTAAATAGGAACAAACCTAGATAATTAAAAAGGAGTAACTAGTATTTGTGAATGACCATTTTAATTGGGCAGAAGACTTAGGACTTAGAAGGCCAGCAAAAACTGAATCATGCTTGAGTGCCCAAGAAAAAACAATATTATGAAGGTGTAGAAGTGCAAGATGGGGCAGAATAAAAATATAGGGTGTAATCCAGGTTAATTGATAGATTGTTATGCATTGGAGAAACATGTATCACTATCTGGCTGATACAAGTGTAGATAGATAGATCCTGCTGGGCTGTACTTACATTCTTAACTCATATTCAGATTTATAATGCATATTACTCTTAACTATGGAGATATTGTGTATCTTAATCTATAAATTTAACACCAAATTTAATCGTCCATGGGGGATTCTAATACAGTGAGCCATATGAAAGTGAAGTTGGCATTGTGTACCAAGAACAGCACCCCCAAAAGTGCAGGGAAAGTAAGCCAGATGTCGTAAAGAAAAATTTAGAGTTGCAGTCTTTTGCACACTGATTTGCCCCACTAAACTCAGTGAGACTCCTCAGCAAATTATTTTATTTATTCCCTTTATCTGCACAGGTTTGTACTTGTCAGTACAGTTTGAAGCCCTGTAATAGAGTTTTTAAAAATTGATTTAAAGCTGGCAAATCACCACCAACACTCACAGCAGCAGGACTGGGACTGATGGTGGCAGTTTTCCAGCTTTAAACCATTCCCTGTCTTGTTCTGCAGTTCCTAAAGGCTTCCTAGGAGAAATGGAATTCCCAGAACTTGCAGGGGGAATGAGAGGCTTTTAATTTCCTTGAAACAGCTGCAACTGATGATGTCACTAGAGTTGCGTGGTATAACCTGTGCCAACTGGATTCCAGCCATTGTTTCGTAGTAGCTATCTTCCCATTCTGTTTCTGATGTTAAATAGATTACTGCTATATAAAAGCTATTGGTATTTATTTTTAAAACATAAATGCACTGATAATGCCATTTGGAATTTACTCGCCAATACACTATGGCCCAGATACAGCAGTATTTATGTCCTGTAAAGCTTTCTCATATTTATTCTATGAAACTAGAAATAAACTTCCAGCAGTGACCAAATGCAGTTTTTTCCTTTTTTAAAATAAAAATAGAATATTCTGATTTACATTGTTTTGTACCAGTCATTCTGGAACAAAGGAACAAGATAATATGTTCTTGATTTATGAATGGTTATAGCTGAACAGTATTTTATCAAATTACATTTTGGTTCTCTTTCTGTTACACTTATAAGGTGTTTCGAGGTAAGTCAGCTCGTTAATGTTTACAATGCAACGTAGTAGATGAGCTGTGCTGCTCTTAGCAAATAACTCTGCTTGTTTCCTAATCCTAATTAGCTACTTCTATTCAAGGAGACACTCACTCACTTATATAACACGTTACTGCTGTTGTAGGGTTCCCTGAGGTTGCAGTTGTATACTCAGTCATTTGGGAGTAAGGCTGGTTGAATTTACGAGGGCTTATTTTTGAGTAGAGATATATAGCACAGCTTTGTTTAGAGGAGAAATATGCCCTTTTCGGGTATAAGAGTTATGCAAGTATACAACATAATTCTTTTTCTAAACAAAACAAACGTATATAATAGCTGGAATTGTATTACATATTTATGCCAGCATAATTCCATAAATTTCAGCAGCAAATTGCCATAAGTTAAGAAGTCAGTGTACACATTTGCTGTCCCATACCAAGACACATTAACTGATGTTTGATAGTAAATGCTTAAACCAACTTCTTTATTTATGGCTGAAATTTATGCTGATGCAGTTATGCTGGTGGGATTCTGGCTAGTAAAATCAGAATAATACAAAAAAAAAAGAACTGAAGAGAATAAAAGAACTGAGCATTAAGTATATATATAGAATTTGTAGCAGGAGGGTACAACATTAAAACAAGACTGAAGTCTAGAAAATGAGCATATCTTGGCCTGCTTGATCCCACTGAAGCAGCAGTGGGCAACCTCTGGTTATTGTCCTAACCCCTCACATTTGTCTGTGGTCCTGCTCCTTGCCAGCATACTCACCCCAGCAGATGAACCCCATTCATGCAGCCCTCAGTTCCCTCTCATTTTCAGCCCCACTGGGTGGTGCTGTGCCCCTCGTGCATGCGACTGCACCCCCTGCATGACTAACCCCCCACGCAGGGTTCCATCACGACCAGAACCAAAGGGACTGGAAATGATGACTGTGGGTGCATGGCAGAGGAGGAACGCTGCACAGAGGGAGGTGGAGTCGCACACATTCGCACAGCCATGCACCTTAGAGGGAACCTTGGCTTGATCTAAAGACTTAAAGAAAGAATCAGCCAAGCTCTGCAAAGAAGGGTATTCCACAGCTTTAGTGACACTTCCAAAAGATCTGCTGTATGGATTCCAAAAGATCTCCTGTATGGAGAATTAGTGCAGGGAAATCGCCCCAGAGGGAGACCACAGCTGCGATACAAGGAGATCTGCAAGCGGGATCTGAAGGCCTTAGGAATGGACCTCAACAGATGGGAAACCCTGACATCTGAGCGTTCAGCCTGGAGGCGGGCGGTGCATCATGGCCTCTCCCAATTCGAAGAGACCCTTGTCCAGCAGACCGAGGCAAAGAGGCAGTCCCGAAAGCAGCAAAATCAGGGAGCTGGACAGGGGACAGATTGTATTTGTCTTCCGTGTGGAAGGGATTGTCACTCTCGAATTGGCCTTCTCAGCCACACTAGATGCTGTTCCAAGACCTCTATTCAGAGGACGTTACCGAGTCTCTCGAGACCGAAGGATGTCTACTAAGTGACACTTCTGAAAAAGCTCTATCATATTTCCCAGTTGATTCTTTCTTTGAAGGCAAAATGGCATGGAGAAAGGACTCTGATGTAATTGTAAAGAATGGGCAGACTCACGTGGAAGATATATGAGAATAGACAGTCCTTCAAATAATCTACACCCAGATCATTTGGGACTTTACAGGTAGTCACTAGGGCCTGAATACTGTTCCTTCAGTGTCAGAGCGTTATACCCTGGCCCTGACATTCTGTGGGATCTTGCCTTGTGTTATATAAGTAGAGATCACTCCATTAGTAAGGATGGAGCTTACACTTGAACAAGGAGGTATGCTCAGCAAATGTCACTCTATTTGCACATCAGCCCATTGTGTGAATAGATGAACAGGATTCCACCCTAGCACTTCAAAATATGTCTGGAAGTGGAAACAAATATAGTTCACAGAACATCAGAGTAATACACTCCATAATGGAAATGCTGGGCAACATTCTGGCAGCTTTTTTTTTAAAAAAAAAACCAGTTGAAATTTATGAACATTTCTTAAGGACAGCCCCACCTAAAGCATGTTGCAATAATCCTGCCTGGATGTAACTAATCCTGCTTTTTAGAGTAAAGTGTGTTGCTGGTGCTCCAGCTGAAGCTCTGCAAACTCCTGCTTCTGGCTGTGGCAGCCATCTGGAACACATAGCAATGCCAGATGAAAGAGCATGAACAGGGATCTTTCAAAGGGAATAGTTCCATACAGACCATTCTCTATATCTATCCCAGATTAGCTTTCCTATTGATGAGCAGCATCTAGTTATTGGGATAAAGTCCCATTGAAGGCTCTGGGGCTGACCTCTGAGTAAATATGGGTACAGTAAACTGCCCTTTCCATGCTTCAAGAAAGATAGGAAATGACATGTAAAAAGCAAAGCGTGCTATGTACTTATATACCGCCCCATAGCCCTTACAGCACTCTCTGGGCGATTTACAAGTTAATTATGCAGGCTAACATTGCCCCCCCCCCCCCCCCAGCAAGCTGGGTACTCATTTTACCGACCTCGGAAGAATAGAAGGCTGAGTCAACCTTAAGCCGGCTACCCAGGATTGAACCCCGGGTCATGAGCACAGTTTTGGGTGTGGTACAGAAGTTTAACCACTGCACCACAAGGCTCCTCGTGGGCTTTATACCTTAGTTCTGGTTTACTCCAGTTTCCTTATATGCCTCCTGGCCAACATCTGGCAATGCCAGCATGAGCTGTAGATTTTGTGTCTGACCAATTGCTGCCTTTCTCCAAGATGGTCCCCATATTTGAAGTTGGAAGCTGGATATCTCTTCAGTGTATGAAAATGCCATTGAATGGGAAAATGCGTAGCAAAGACACTAGAACCAGTGCCTAGTGTTGATTATTGGGCTGTTGGAACAGCACAATTCAAAGGAACTGGGGGAGGCAATCTGGTGCATTGCAACCCCCCTTGTAACCTCAGATTTGGATCTGGAGTTCTGGGGGGGAACCCCATAGATGGTTTTCAGGTTGTCCAGAGGACTGGAGGAGGGAAGTTCAGTTGCAACCCCAGTGGAATGTGGGATTTAGCCCTAGAAATGTAGGGTTAGAACCAAAGTGGATTTGATTTAAATCAAATTTATTTAAATCATGATTTAAATTTTAAAAATCGGATTTTGACAATTTAAATAAAAATAAATTTATGATATAAATCGTGATAGAAGTCAATTTGATTTTTAAAAAATCATTGATTTTTATCCACTCTGGTTAGAACAGTTGACTCACGTATGACTTGATATGATTCATATAGCTGTAGTATCTTGCAACACCCTTTCATAGATTATTCAGCCTTAAAATGTATGTTCAGAAATGCAGCATAGCTGTCTTTTGCAATTCATGACAGAGTTCTTGTACTGGCTGCTTTGCTTTTACATAAGCTACAACTCTGTGTACAGAATGCTCTGATTTCTTTGCAATTAGAAATATTCTACTCTGCTAATAACAGTAGGTCTGTCTCTATATATCACTTGGGACTGTTCAGAATGCTTCAGTTATTGAAGTAACCCTTACACCAGTCCTGCTATAAGAGATTAGTATTAGCCTTTAATGAAAAATGGAAACCCATTTGAAGCTCACTCCTATAATATGCCTTAATGGGCTGCCTCTAAACGTATTAGAAACTTCAGCTGGCACAGAAAATAGCAACCCAAATATTGGGAAGATTTTGGCAATCAGGCCATATGACATCCATAAAACCTGTTGAGAAATCCATCAGTTAATTTCTCAAGGTTTTAACCTTTAAAGTTTAAATGATTTGGGGGGACCAAGTTATTAAAATAGACTACCTTTGCCTATATCAGCCTTTCCACATTAAAATCAGCAACAAAGGCCCTTCTAACTTCCTTATCTTTTGAACAAATTTAAGTGGGAACGTTTATGAAAGAGGATCTTTTCCCACACCTCAGGTTGTTGTCTGGTGTTTTTCAGACTCCATTGCTGCAAGCTTTAAAGAGAACCCCCCCCCCTCCTAAACCCACCTATTATCTTTAACAATTCACTGAACGGCTGGAATCCTACTGGTGTTTGCATGAAGTTTGCATAACTGGCAATGGCTGGTAGTGACTAATTGATGAGATGCTGGGGCACATGTCAGTTGCAGAGTCAGGTGTGTGGCCAGGCATGCCGCTGAGACATGTGCCAGCTCCTTGTCAGTTAGCTGCGGCGAGCTGCACAAAACGTAATGCTTTCACTAGTAGGATGCTGGCCACTGTGTTTTATTGGATTATTTTGCTTTTTTACCTGTCATTGTATTCTGTTCTTTATCAATATTTTATTGCTAGTGCTTGTTTTGTTTTGTTTTTGCTGCTGCTTTAATGTATGGGCTTCTGCCGTTACAGGCACCCTAGAAATATTTTAAATGAACAAATAATAAATAGAGATAATACTCATTAATTCTTGACTGGGTTCAGAAAAAGTTCTTTCCAGGCTTAGCAAACCTACTGTGGCTGTGATACACAGATATATGCTGATGATGGGGTTTTAGTTGTTACATAAATATTTTTCTGTGCATGGTTGACAGAAATGATTTTCTTATCCTAAATGAATTGAGATAGAAAGGGGTGTATTTATTCATGCTTCCTTTTAGTTGCAGACATTTAATACTGCTCAGTCCTGCAAAGACGTTCAAGACTTAACTAATGGTGTTGCCATGGCACAAGTACTTCATGAAATGTAAGTTAGTTTAATGTATATATCGTATTTCTTTTGTTCACCATATCAGGTTATTTTTTAATTTGCTGATAAGTATGCACAATTAACCAAAGTGTACAAATATACACCTGAAGTATATGCCATCCAAATATAGATACATTTTTATGCTTGCATTTGTAATAAATCGTGCACAACATATCCAGGTACTCAAAACTTCAACATTTTCAATCTCGTAATTAGTATTATGAGCAGATAGAAGAAAAATCCTGTAAATTAATAAGAATGGTACGTAAATCACTGATCATTAATATTGTATTCTTAGATAGGTTTTATATGGTTCTTCTGAAACAAACCAATCCTAGTCCATGGAAGAAGATTAAAAGTGCTGCTTTTATTCTGTGGGAAGATAAGTGCAATAACTTCTTGCAGGTTGCATGTTGCATGTATAAAGTTAGATTAGTATATTAAGGTCAGATACACTGTGCCCTTTTAATTGCTCCTTAGGTCTGTTGTCACTTTATAGCTACCCAGCTATTCTTACTTCACAACATACCTGGCTTGTATCAGCTCAGCAGTTTCAGCATTTTCCCCCTTTTATTTTTGGGAAACTCTCATACCTCCTTTGCTATCATCCAACCCCATTTTAAATAAACACAAAACTTTATAAAATTATATAATTAGTAACATTAATAGTTGTTTTGACACACAAACTTACTAAAAATGAAATATACCTTAAGAAATGGCAGAAACAAAATGAATTTAATGTGAAGCATGATGTTGCATGAAGCACTATTCCTTACATGGTTAAAGATAAATTTCTTGATAGGAAATTTTAAAATAAAACATTTGTTTCAGCTGATAAAAATTACTTAATATAATTCTCACAGTCTCACATCCCCTTGGAATTTCTTCAAGCCCTCCCACATTCCACTTTGAGAATCAGTATATTAGTTGATCTTGCAGAGAAATGATGTGTTAAATAAAGTTACAAAAGCAAAAATTAAAAAAATACAACATGCAAAACAATGATTGAAATTTTGATTGTATATATTGTATTTGTGAAAGATCAGTATATCTGGTTGGTGTCCCAACTGGTGGAAGACTTTTTGATCCAGTGGTGGCTTTCATCAGTAGAATGAGAAGGGAGGAGATTAGAGATGGGGACGACTCACCATTTTGGCGAGTCGTCCTGCTTCGTGGTCCGTCAAAGTTCACGAAGCACAATGCTCCCCCCCATGAACCGACGAAGCACGAATGTATTTATCGGTTTGTGGGGGGGGGGGGGTAGACAGCCAGAGGCTGTCTAAAAAACAAAGCTGACCCCCAAGCCCCTGCAGCCTGCCCCCTGCCCCTGTTGCCTCCCTACCTTGGCGGCCGCTGCCGCACTGCAGGCTAAGGGAATCCAGGCTGCCCTTTGCAAAGCTGGAGGCTGCAGCTTCCCTACCCTAAATGAAGCTGCAGCCGCCATCTTTGCAAAGGGCAGCCAGTGTCCCTTTCTGCAGGCCGTGGCTGCGGAGGCCAGCTGGAGACTGTGGCGGTGGTGGATGGTGGCAGCGCTAAGGTAGGGAGAGGAAGGGGGTGGGGGATAGGCTGTTGGGGTGGGTGGCTGTGGGGCTGGCTGGCTGCCTATCAGCCCACCGATCAGCTGATCGGCGGGCCCATAGGCAGAAAGGGAAGGCCATAGGAAGAGAGGGAAAGCTAGGACATCAAAAAGAGAGGGAAAGCTAGGACATAAAAAATCTACTCCTTTCTCATTATGCTGACAGAAGTATCTGGGGTTTCAGAGAGGTTTCCATGAGAGGAGGGAAGCTATTAGCTTCAACCTGATGTATTTTTGCTTAATACTTTGCCTGTAAGCTTTCAGACAGAAATAAGACTGGAGTTTAGCTTACCTCAATAGTTTTTTGTAGCAGTTAACACATGTAAACTAACTTTATCCTAGCGATGCTGCCTGGTTTGACAAACCTTGGCTGAATCGTATTAAAGAAGATGTTGGTGACAACTGGAGAATAAAGGTAATGGAAAACATGTCTGCAAGATTTCAAAACTTCAGCTTTATGGGGTGTAATGTTTTACAAATAAATGTATTTTACACTGTTGAAGACTTAAATAAGCAATCCAGATTCTGGATCCGAGGCTGGTTAGACCAAAGCTCCTGTCTGTGCTTTTTTAAAGGTTTCCTTGTATCTTTGAGGAGTATCTAAGATTATGCCCTTCTTCCACCCTCTCAGCCTTAAAGAATTCAAGCATTCTTTGAAAGGAATTTTTGAAGGAACGTTTGCCTTCAGCTGAAGATGATATCATTTAATTGTAGCAATACTGGTTTTTAGCAGTACGTAGCAGCATCAGGCAGAATGTGTCATGTTAATATATGTTATATTGTTCAGTAAACATTATGTGAGAAATTGGATGCTATGTTTCAGCAGTAAAAATGTTACCTGACAATCACATTTTTCTTTTATACATTCATAGGCTAGCAATTTGAAGAAGGTTCTTCAAGGAATTATGGACTATTATCATGAGGTATGAAACCCCCCAGCAGTAATTAGAATGTCACTTTCTTCCACTGTCATCAAAGCCTGAATCTTAGTTTGTTGAATATTTGGCCATTGATTAGTCTATAATCACATAGACTGTGATTCTTTGTTGCATATGCAAAATATTACATATTTGTTTGTCTACCTGGACCCTAAGATCATTGTCCAGGGCCTTTTTCCAGTCGCCCCCATCATGTGTGTGGTGAGCTACTTTATGAGAGAGGGCCTTTTCATTGGGGGCATACCATCTGTGGAATGCCCTCCTCAGAGATACTCCTCTGGTGCCAACTTTATGGTATCTGCTGGAGCCTTTTTGATGTTGTTGTCCCAGATTTTTTAAGAATCCCTTGTAATACTTTCAATCCTCTGCAGTATTCTAATTTTTTTTTTGCTGGTAGATTTTTAATGTGGTTTTATTGTGTTTTGCAATGTTTCTCTCCCTTGCTGATAATTTTATCTTGTGCTATTTTATTGTGATTTTATATTTCATCTTTTTTAATGTACTTAGAATATTTTAGCTATGGGGAAATCTTGTATAAGAAATAAGTATTTATGAAACTTGTTTGGGTTGGGTTATTTGTAACTTGGGTTGTGACCAACTAGAAAATTAGTTTTATTGTGTTCATCTAATTGATTCATTGGGGATTTATAAGGCAATGGTCAAAATCCTATTGCTTAGTAAATTGCTCTAGAGTAGGCCCATTGAATCAGTGGGGATTTCATGAGTCAATTTCTCCAGAAGCTCCATTGACTCAAATGAACCTGCCTTAACTGTGACTGATTGTAGGTCACAGTTACTCTTGCTTCTCCAGCAGAGTTACCAGTGTCAAGGTCGATAGGATATCATTGGTCTAAAGACATGCTGGTTGCTAGGCATTCTCTAGTCTAGTACCTCACAATTGGCATTGGGCCTTCCTGCTTACCTTCAGCTGTCAATGAATGACTGGTGGTAGATCAGCATCCAGCTTTTCTGTATGTATGGTCTATACTAGTTTTCCACAGTTGTTGTTTGTTGTTATGTAGTTGTATACTATATGACCAGTATATTTCAGTAGATCTTGTAAACATGTCTTGGCATATGCTTGACCAAAAAAGTGACCCTTGCTGGGAGAGAAAAAAACAGCTAATCCAGTGAATGTGTGATGTCATGGACGTGGTTTTTTTCATTTCCATAATTAATTTTTATTTGGATTATCTTTGTTTCAATTATGTAGTTTTTGGGTCAGCAGATTTCAGAGGATCTCCTTCCTGATTTGAGCCGAATATCTGAGCACTCTGACCCAGTAGAGCTGGGCAGGTTACTGCAGCTGATTTTAGGTTGTGCAGTCAACTGTGAAAAAAAGCAAGGTAAATATTTTTCTAGAGAATCATCAATTCCCTTGCAGTTGTCAGAGCTTTACAAATCATAACAATTAATAGATTGTGCAGAGAACTTGTGAAGTAGTTTGAACTGATAATGACAATTCACCTCCTCCTTTCTGTGTCAGTTACCATACATAATAAGCTAACACTTTTTAAACAATTTGAATACATTTTTAAAAATTTAAAGTAACTGTATCTGAGTTCTCGGGCATGTTTTTCATTTTATTTTTATGAGTTTTTTGTTACCTGTGTGGTTTTCAAATGTAATGTTGTTAAGACTGTATTTGTAATGAATAGGCCAGCATCCTATTGCCAGTCCCAACTGTAGTAGACTCATTTCCAATCCACCCCGTCCATCATGGAATCTCTTTCATTGTCCGGAAGCTGTTGGGGAAATAGGGCAGGAGTGGGGAATCTTAAATTACTGAAAATGTCAGGATGATGGGTGTCTTGGGATCTTCTGGAGAGGAAATCAGAAATGTGTTCTTTCTGAAAAAATTGCTGCAGCTGATGATATCATCAGCGACTGTAAGTTATGGAAGAAGAATTCAGTCAGCAACTCAAGGGGATGTCCACACAAATGTTAACTTACTGTTTAGCAACCGATACTGTGAGTCTACTCTAGTTGAGACTGGGACTAGGATACTAGCTGTAATAGTAATTAGAGTAACTGAAGCTAAGTAAAGCCATGGCTACAGTCCCACATTTGCTTGGTGACAAGTTTCTTTGAAATTTGATTACGTCCAAGTTGGATGGCTTAGGACCAAAAGTCAAACTAAACTTGGCTATATTTACATGTTACAATAAACTAAACCATTGTGTGATTTGTATATATTATGGTGAGCTTCAGCTTTTTGGGTGCCTACTCCCCTATTTTCGTACATGATCTGAAGACACATTCACCATGTGATGTGGACTTGGGATTGTGTTTAGAATCTTAGAAATGCAGAGCTGGGAGGGACCCTATGGGTCATCGGGTCCAGCCCCTGTCAAGGAGGCACAGTGGGGAATTGAACTCACAGCTAGTACTATGGTTAGTTTCAGCAAGCTAGTTTCATAACCCATGGTTGCAAATGAAACTGTTTGAAATTTAGTTAGCATAAATTATGTAGTTAGCATAAAGAACAGTTCTAGATGACATGACAAATTGTATTTAACCAAAAGTGCAAGCTTTTTCTTTCATGGATTGGTAAGTGGTTTAATCATTTACCCCACAATACAATGGCACAGCTTTTTGATGGAAATACAACTTGAAATGCTATAATATAGCCCAGTCTTTTGCTACATGCTCTGTATTTTCTGGGAGCATACTAAATAGTTGATTAATTTTGGGGGGGGGGGGAAATGGGCTAAATCCATTCATCTTAACTAGAGTAGACCCACTGACATAGGCAGCTCATGATCAGGGTATCCACTCCCCAATCCAGATGTAGGTGTGAACCCTCCACCCCAGCCCAGCCCATGAGCTTCCCATGCCCATTGAAGTTTATGAGACTAATGTTAGTTGTAACTAACAATTCATATGCATTTTAGTGTATCTTCTTTAGTGGATCCCTCGCTAATGATGTTGAGGCCACTCATAATTATATTTTTTGCCTTGTAGAACATATTCAAGTTATAATGACATTGGAGGAATCTGTCCAGCATGTTGTCATGGCAGCTATTCAAGAGGTAAGAAAACTTGAGTTGTAGTGTTCTTCTCATATTGCATCTTCCAATTATATCCATCACATAACATCAGACTTCCCTTTTGCCTCTGTGGCTAGACATGCTTTTTTTTTTTTTTTTTTTGCTTCATTAGCAACAGCACTATTCATAATTAACCCTTTGCTCTTCCCCAGTAACTGATGGAGTGCCTTCTTGCCTGAGAGTCTCTTCTTACATGTCTCTTGTTTCATTTTAGATTGTCTCAGCCTAAGATTTTTGAGGTGTAACTATTCAGCAGTGATTTACCATTGCCTTTTACGTGCAGTACCTACAAGAGTTAACTTCAGTGTCACAGGAATTGTCTATGAAAGCTCCTCCATTAGAGTCACTTTCCATGTCTGCAGCAGCTGCCCTTGCATTATTTTTCTGCTCTCTTTGCCGCTGGAACTATTAATTATATGTTGTTGATATTAATATCTGGAGAGGATAGCAACATCTCAGTCTGGTATTTCAACTTTGATCATTCTGCCTTATGCTGGGAGTCTGGAGTCAAAATGTAGTCTGGCAATCCTGACAGCATTGCTCTCAGCTTCCCAGATCCTGTTAAATCACCTTGCTCTGTTAAGGTGTGCTTTGTTAGTGTTCACAGTAGTGTTCACAGTCTTACCCTGTACCTGATGTTTTTGGATTTGATTTTGTGCAAGCCATTTTACATGATGAAAGATACCACAAATGTCTAGCTAATAATAATGATGGTTTCGTTTCCAGGTGCAAACGTTCCTTTTTACTTTATATCTTGATAAACAATATTTGCTAATTAGAACAAATAAAAACATAATACTAGGGAAATACTTTATTAGAAATAACCAGTCATTCGATTCCATTGATCCAGGTTTTAAGATAACAAAAAATAATAACTATAACCAAACTTAAGGAGCCAGAAAGCAGTCATCATTGTGAGATGCCAGAAGAATTTACATCCAAGTAACCTGCACAGGTTTATAGTTTATAGAGCCTATATTTCCATCCTCTCTTCCCTCTTCCCAAAGGGACAAGACTCACCTCTGATAAAATTTTACATCAAGAGTTTTGTTTCTTTTGCCTTCTCTCTCTGCCCTGCTCTTTCTGTCAGGCCCAAAGTCGACACGTGTCATTTGCACCTTTCTTCCTTTGTAAATATCTTTTATCTCAAAAAATTCCTTTCTGAAATTATGCCAGTATCATATAAACTTTGAGCAAAATAGTGTGGCAGGTGCCAGGACAGATAAGCTTGATTCTGAATAAATCTGCACAAGATTCAGGCATACCTTCTCGCTTTTCTTTCTCTCTTCTTCTGTCCCTGTTTGTCAGGCAACATGATTTTACCCACAATTTTTATTGTGCTTTTTTTTGTTTAACAAAAACAATTCAGTTATTGTACTACACTGATTTGGCTTATGCCAGTCTGCCGTCTGGAAAAGGAAAATGGATTTTTAAAATGTCAACCAGGATTATTTATATAGTAGCTAACTCAATTTCATGTGTCCAGGTACTGTATGCTGTACCGTATATGATCAATAGCAAAAGGCTTCTGCATCATGAAGACCATTGTTCTGAGTTCAGTCTATTGAGGACAGTGTTTGAGATAGATAAATTTTGTCATAGATAAATAAATCTATGAGCATATATAATTGCATCTAAACTGCTTTTGTTTTCACTTTTGTAGTTAATGAGCAAAGAAATAGTGGGCTTTGTAGCAAGTGACTTACCTGGGGATCTTGAGCAACAGGTATGTATTCCACATAATATAATTGACTTCCAGCTAGTAAATTTATCAGTATGTGCTTGTAGCCATTTCTGCCTAATGACAGAAGCAAAGTGGTCACTCGATGAAATGACTTTTTGACTTTGCAACCTGTGAGACACTACTAAGGAAGGCAACTCCTGTTTTAAGGTTTCCCACACCCCCAAAGGCTTGTGTGTTGATGCTCATTGTTCTAGCATTAACTAGTACAGCTAAAAAACAAACTGATAGATTTTGAAGACACTTGCAATTTGGGTTAATGCTTTCCTAGGAGGCAGATTTCATTGTGGTTATCATGTAGAAATATCACAGTTCTAAGGACTAGCTTTCTGTTTACTTAGAATTCCTCAGTTTTCTTGAATGAAAACCTGACCATAATTTTTTGGAGGGTGGAGGGTCAAAGCTGCTGGGTGTACGACTACAAACTGTATGTTTGTTATAATTGAAAATGTGAAATTTAACATTTTTCAACAAAGTTGAAAAGAGCTTTGGAAGAGCTTACCGAAGTAATAGCAGAAAAAGAAGAACTAAAACAGAGATGTCAAGAATTAGACCTGCAGGTAAGCACATTGCCCATTGTTGTGCTCCAAGTGCATTCATACAGAGAGACTAAAGTATGTTTATATTCCTCAAAACAAGCTTATTTCCTCCTGTTGTAGTCTCACTGTTCTCCACTTTTTGCGAATTAGGATATGTGGTGTTCACTGCGCAGGGACCTCGTATTTAAGTTTTTAAAAAATATACTAGAGTTGTGTCTGGTATATGGCTGAATGGGAAGAAAAG
The DNA here is from genome assembly GCA_037013535.1 of Intellagama lesueurii. Classification (NCBI taxonomy): domain Eukaryota; kingdom Metazoa; phylum Chordata; class Lepidosauria; order Squamata; family Agamidae; genus Intellagama; species Intellagama lesueurii. The sequence continues at coordinate 169,998,953 of JBAJHW010000004.1, read as the reverse complement.
GTCTGTAGAACAATCTTCATTTACTTCTAGACAACCATAGTCACTTCTCTTTTAAGAAAAGTATCGTACAGTTTAGACATTCACTGGTGAATTTTATTTCTCATTAGATAAATTCAGTATGGAGTTTTCTGTCATATATTTATTACTGCTGCAGTTGTATTGAGAGGCATATTTTCAATACTTTTTTAGAGTGGTTGGACTTTTTTTGGCAAAGCAGTATCCTGACACTTCCTAAGTGGGGCAAAGGCACTTAGCTGTGCCCTTCTTCACGGAAAATGTATACCATTTCCTTTATTAAAAGGTGTACCCTTTGGCATGGAAAAGGGAACTTGGGCCAAGCAGGGAAAAGGTTTGTGGGGCACACAATGCCCCCCCTTCAGTATTCATTGCATACTTCATAATATGTCAGTAGGGCCTTAGGGATTTAGATTTACTTCTGAAAAAACAGGCATGGAATTAAGCATGGGTTCCTTCTTCTCTGATATCTGAGTAGTTTTTTTTCTCTCCCCAAAGAGCAACCTCCTCTAATTGGTTACAGAAAATGTCCAGTAGAAATTTAAATAATACTCATGAATCTAATCTGATACTTGCAGATCAGTAAGACATGTAGAAGATTGTTTGGCTCAATAAATTAATGCCACCTTGATGTACTGAAGATGCATGTTTATTTGAAAATCAACAAAATTACACTTCTTGCTTAAACTAATTGTTAATAAATTCACTTATAAGGTCTCAGTCTCCCATGATACTTTACAAGAATTTAAGAAAGGTAGGTTTCTTTTTGTTTCAGGGAGAAGTAACCCAAAGCACACATTGCATTCTAAGTTTCAGTGAACTAACATGTGACCTGCTCTGATGTTTGATATATTAAAATTAACACAGTGGCTTTCACTAGGAGAAAAAAAAGCTTCAGGGCTCTGTTCTCTTAATCTCTGTCCTCTTTATGACTGTTATGTTCCTGTTTCTTAACTAGCAACTCTTTTAGAAATTGCAAATGCATGTTCTTCTGTAAATAATGTTGTCTAGGTGGTTTGCTTTGTTTTATAGTTTTGGCTTTTTGTAACTCCTTTTAATTGCTTTTTGAATATGATATTTATATAGTGTTTTAAAATCTGTTGTGAGCCACCTTGGGTCCCCTGTGGGAAGAAAAGCAGAATATAAATATTTTAAATAAGTAAGCAAGCAAACTTCTGGAATTGCTTTTTGGCCAAAGCATTCACTGCCGAGTGTTAGTGCAATGTTGTTCTTCTGTCTTCAGTTTATAAACTGGGGAGTATTTTCCTCATTTTTAATCAAGGTTTCCACCTGCTGTGTAACTTTTATTTCTAGCTCCTCTTAGATTGGAAACTTTATCTAGATGGACCTTGGTCTGGTCTAGCAAGGCAGTTCTTGCATTCTTTTATCAGGTGTGTCATTGGATAAGACCAGAGTCCATCTAGTTCTGCATTAAGTTCCCAGCTTCTCTGGGCCAGTGAATCTGCACATTCAAAAGGTGGATATGAGAGTGAAGGCCTCCCTTTGTTGGTTGTGACTAGCAACTAATACAGTTACTGTGTAATGGCCTGCCCCTTTCCAGAATCTGGAAATTTTGCTTTTCTGAACTACAGCCTACATAATCCCTCAGCCAGAATGGTCACCAGCTGTGTTGGTAATGGTTGGATTCTGGGAGCTGCAATCCAGAAAAAAGGAATGTTTCCAAACTGTGCCATTTTTTGCTGGAGATTCCATTTCATCATCATGGCTGATCACCTTGAATTCATGGCAGGTCCTAACATGTGCCAGGCCAAGTTCTGAAGAGCTGCAAGTGGACGAGAAACAGTGACTTGATAGCTCCATTTGCGGATCTGTAAACAGTAGTACTAGAAACTGAACCATGTGAGGCAGTAAATCTGTGGGTTCTTGCATGTGGTAATGCTTTTTGCACCCGTGCAAGGTTTGACCGCTGACTGCTGAATGAAGCTCCTGAACTGCAGATGATCCTTGGAGTTCATCCTAAGCCTGAAACCCTAAGCACAAAGTTAAAAATAAGTTTACTGACATTAAAAAATGGCCTTATTTCAAAATTATTTAAATAGGTACATAATTACTATAGTTTAATACCAGGTAGCAAAAGTATATAAACTTTGCCAGATTTGTGTGCTTTAAAAATATATATCTTTTCCCCTCCTAAGTTTGTTTTCCTCAGTCCAGCACCCTCCAGGTAAAATTTAGACCCATCACCCTCAATCTTTGCCACTGTTGGCTGAGATTGATTTAATTTGTAGTCCAAAACAACTGGGAGTGTGGACAGGTTTATGGAAGGCTCCCCTAATCCATGTAACAGTATGTGGCGTTGGTTTAGCATAAGGCTTTCTAAGCCGCTAGTTGAATCATTAAAATATTTGTACCAGGTGTCTCCCTGGACCTGTAATCCTAAAGTGTATTCTGCATCTTTAGGTGGCTGCTCTTCAGGAAGAAAAGAGCAGTTTGATGTCTGAAAATGAGAGCATGAATGACAGGTTGGACCAGCTGGATGGCTCTCTGGATGATACAAATACTGCTGTAGCAAAAAAGTATTTCCAGGCACAGTTGCAGCTAGAACAGCTTCAAGAAGAAAATTTCAGGTGTGGATTAATACAATCTATTAAATTGATCAATCCCAGTAATGTATTACTTCACAGATTCTTAAATTATACTTTTGGATGCTATAACTGAAGCAAAGCACGACTGCTTGATTTTTTTAAGTAGAAGTAAACTGCTGGTATTACTCCAGTTTTGGCATGGCGATACTCCCTGCCTGCAGGTTTTTAGGTTTGCTTTGAAATGCTGATGGTTGTCTGTAAAATCCAGAACAGTCTGGGCCAGAATTCTGGTATGCCTATTCTCACATTGAGCTGCTTGTTGGTGAATATTGTCTGAAAAGGCCTTGCTTAGGGGGCAGTACACTCCACAGAGTGCCTGTTCAACATTTGCAGGTGAACTAGGGAATATAGTCTCTAGAGAGGTTTGCAGGACTTGCTTTATGTACTTTCTTGATGCATTGCATAAAACTTCCTCCCTCCCAGCTGTTGAGAATGGTGATGCTATTCCTGTCTGTGTTATACTTATTATATGCTTGCTTCTTCTAATTATTGCAATATGTAGCTGTAATGAATTGTAATGACTTTCTAGTTGCTTTCAGTTTATGTGGCATTTACCGTATTTTTCCATGTATACGACCCCTCAATTTTGACCCTTGCCGGAGGCGGAGGAACAGTCAATGGGCAGCCGTGAGGGGCTGCCCAGTGCGGCTGCTCCTCCACTTCCTGCTGCTGCTGCTGCCTCTCGCGGCTGCCCATTGACTGCTGCCGCTGACGGATCACCTCCTCCAGCGCCACTTGTGGTCTCCCTTTGGGCAGGGGACAAGGTGGCGATGTGAGCTGGAGGTGAGCCCCGGCACTGGTGCTGGAGGAGGCGATCGGACAGCGGCGGTGACAGCAGCAGGAGGTGGAGGCGGAGGAGCAGCCACGCTTGGCCACCCTTCGTGGCTGCCCATTGACTGCCGCCGCCCGATCACCTCCTCCAGTGCCGGGGCTGACCTCCAGCTCACGTCGCGCCTTGTCCCCTGCCCGAAGGGAGCCCGCGAGTGGCACTGGAGGAGGCGATCTGGAGGTGGTGGCAGCAATCAGTGGGCAGCCATGAGAGGCAGCTGAGTGCGGCTGCTCCTTCGCCTCCGCCTCCTTCTGTGTATAAAATGACCCTCAATTTTTCCTCTAATGAATTTAGAGAAAATATTGTTTTATACATGGAAAAATACTGTATATTTAAATGTTTTTAATTTGTATATGGTCTTGTGTAGTCTACATGATATAACTTAAATACAAAAATTTGTTGGATGTGCATCCATTTTTAATTGGCTTTTTTTACTGCTCCTCTTTAATTTTTGGTCAACTAATTCATTGCCTTGGACATTTAATTTTTTATCATGCTGAAAGACTCTAGTATGTTTCTCTTTATCCATTATTTATATAATCTAATTAAGATAAGTTTACTGATCAATCTAGAAAATAGGATAGATGACAGAAGTAGATTTTGAAGTTATAGTGATTAATTAAGTCTGGGCAGCCATGATGTACATTTAATTTGTGCCTTGAATTTATATATATATATATGAAGAATTAAGACAATGTTCTTTTTGTGCTAAAACAACATCACTTATTTTTGTGCCACCTTTCCAGGTCTGAAATAAATGTTCAGTACTCTAAATGAGTACAAATGTTTAATATTTACAGAATAGTACGAAGCTCTCAATTCATCCCATTTTGTCTTTGCATAGGCTTGAAGCTGCAAAAGATGATTATCGTGTTCACTGTGAAGAGCTCGAGAAACAACTGATAGAACTTCAGCATCGAAATGATGAGTTGACATCTCTGGCTGAAGAATCTAGGGCCCTAAAAGATGAAATCGATGTTCTTAGGTATGACTTGAGTCAAGTTGCCATTCAATATTAAAAATTCTGTCACTTTGCTAATATCTCAGAGTTTGGCGTTCTTGACAGAAAAGTCCAGAAGGGAATGTAGAGAAAGGGAGGGAGGATTTCTATGGTTGGTTGAAAATATGGCAAAAGGTTAAAATAAGTCCTTTCCCTTATGTGAGCCACAGCTATGGCTGTGGGAACAGCCACAGAAAAAGCCCTCTCTCAGGTCCTCACCAGATGTATGTCTGAGAATGGTGAGTCTGGGAGAAGGCACTGCCCCCAGGATCTTAACATATGTGGGAGCTTATACAGGGAGATGTGTTCTTTCATATAGCCTGGACCTGAACCATAAAGGGTTTAAAAGTCATGACCAGCACTTTTAGAAAAGCCGGATACAATACATACACACATATAAATACACTTTTCAGTGGGTTCCCACAAGTTATAACAGAATCAGGATCTAGGACGCCTGGATACCTAAGGTCATAATGCAACACTGAATAGGTGTATGCAACTTACTGAAGAACATTTCGTGTTCCTAATGTGTGGTGTAAGAACTATTGGAATATGGTTTTTATAACATTAGGTATGCTCAACTTATCATTTGCTCAACTTATCATTTCTGTGCTTGAAGACATACGAATAACAACCCATGCTACTCTCTCTTACCATTTCTTGGAATGTTTTGTACTTTCAGTACAACGGCATCAAGTATTATTTCTTCTAGTATAGTTTTGTCAGCAACATTTACAAAGAAGTGCCAGGAATTTGACCTATTTCTTTGGCTAGCTTAATTAGAATGTAATATATTGGCTGAAATCCAGTAGTAAGTTGCAACTAAAGCAAACTCATTGAATCAGTGGGAAATTGTGAGTCAGGACCTATGTACATTTCATTCATAGGCCTATTTTAGTTGTGACTTACTGTTGGATTTTAGCTGTTATATGTGGTCGTCTCCGCTCTTGCCCCCCTCTCCCCGCCTCTCAGCTGATTGGCGCTGGGTCTGGCTTGCCGATCAGCTGAGAGGCGGGGAGAGGGGGGGCAGCTGATCGGTGCGAGGCTTGCCTAGCAGGGGAAAAGCCTCTTAGACCCAGCGCTGATCAGCTGAGAGGCGGGGAGGGGGGGCAGGAGCGGAGACGACCACAAAATGGCTTCCGGCTCCCTGCTGGTTGCTGACTCTCCGCTGTTTGGCACTCTTTTTCCGGCTGTTCTGGGGCTACAAAGGCACTGTGAGGAGCTGGGCTCAGTCTACTCTACCTGGTAAGTGACTTTTTGCTGACTTTTATTTTGGTTTCTGACTTTTTTTTCCCCATAGGAACGCATTAATTAAATTTCAATGCATTCCTATGGGAAACGCGCCTCGCAAGACGAAAAATATCCACCAAAAATCTCTCAAGACCCTTTCGTCTTGTGAGTTTTTTGTCCTGCGAGGCATTCGTCTTGCGAGGCACCACTGTATAGCTCCTTTTCAGTTGGCTTCCTTATGAACCCCATATGAATACTGCATGTTTTGGTCTGGAGAGGTCACCTCAAAAAAGTTAAAAGGATTCTAGATTTTTTAATAGTTTGTTTCAATAAAAGAGGCCTGTAGTGTCTTGGAACTAAGTGTATTTTGCATAAGGATTTACATGTTGATCCCCGTCATAAATGCTGCTTGGAGTTATCACTCACATACTGAACTTCTGAAATCTCAGCTGAGAGGTTAGTCTGCATTACTCCCATGGTTTGTATTCTTTGAAAAGCAATACACTTGAGAAATTGGTGTTGTGATAAATTGCATCTTATTCCACTTGCTAGCCAGCCACCTTTGTGGTTTGTTTTCCAAGAGTAGTGAGAGACATAGTTTTTAATAGAAAATTTAATAACTTGTCTACAGCCAGTTTATATTTCTGAGATAAGAAAGCCCCATCTTTGATTGTCCTTTGCAGGACAATTGCTGACAAGGCAAACAAACTGGAATCAACTGTTGAGGTGTATCGTAAAAAACTGGAGGACCTGAATGACTTCCGCAGGCAGGTGAAATCTCTTCAGGAAACAAACATGATGTACATGCATAATACAGTTAGCCTAGAGGAAGAGTTAAAGAAAGCAAATGCAGCCCGTGCACAGCTAGAATCCTACAAAAGGCAGGTGAGAAATTAACTTTCCCTCACATATTATTTGTACTCCTGTTTCCTCCTCTCTTTTCAGTTCTAGAAAATTGTGACATTGTTCAGAATTTATTGAAATTCATAGTTAAGCTCTTTGTCCCTTCTCAAAATGAACAGTGGCTCCCATTCTTTCCTCATATTTTGAAGCATGTTTATGCTGCAGGACATACTTGATCAGTACACAGCCACACTAAAACGTATTCCATATCCTTAAAGGTTTGGGTAGGAGAGATTTGAGTATGTACGTGCAGAGCTTAGGTTACTATTACTGGGTCTTTTTTAAGACTAGACATTTGTGTGTGCTCCTGTGCATGTCAGAATTTATGTATAGGTAGTTGGAGACTAATTTTTCTTTGAGTGTCTGAGGCAGCTCTTCTGGGGGAATGGGTCAGCTTTGTACAAGCAGCAGCTGCATCAGACTATTTGAGTTTAATCCAGAAGGTTGGGGGCAACATTCATCTCTAGCCCACTAAACTATTCACACTGTTGTATGAGCTTAAAGATACAGTAGGATTGCCTGTTTGTCAAGGAGCCAGTGCTATGGGATACTGTACGTACAAAATGTTACGTATAAACAGATGAATAACAGCCACAAACTAATAGATGAGACAAATGAAGTCAGAATGTTGCTGAGAAGGAGCACAAAGCTAATAATCAGAACTCAAAAAGGCATTTTTGTTGAATAATAGTGAAATTCTGGTTGTGATCGTATATCTTCCCAATCCAACCCTGAGAACATGTTTCAAATAAACAACTTGTGCCGTCTTTTAAAGAAAACATGTGTTTGCCGTTTTAAACAAGGTCCAAGAGCTTCATAACAAACTCTCTGAAGAATCCAAAAGAGCTGATACACTGGCATTTGAACAGAAGCGACTAGAAGAAAAGCATGAAACGTTACTTAAGGAGAAGGAAGTAAGACTTCTGCATGTGTCATGGAAATACATTAGCAAATTGTTCTTGAATACCTAGGAGGGAAGATAAGCAGGGAGGTATCATGAGGATGGATCGTCCTAGGAATGTTAGCCTCTGAGTCTCTAAGGAAATGTTTTAGAACGAAAAGAAAAACAGAAATAGACACTACTGTAATTATTTCTTAAATATAATTACAGTGAATCTTGATAAATACATAGAATACACTGACTGAAACAGATGGTATATCAGTTGGACATCAAAGATGTCATGGGCAAGCTGCACACTCCTTGGCCCTACTGCACATCCACCACATAGGATAGAAGCTCCCTACTTTCTTTTCACATTTCCAACACTTATTAGAAACATTTTTATACATTTTTGTTAATTTCTCTGGTGTTACATACCATTTGTAAAACATTTTGTATATATTTTCTTTTAGATTTATAGATTTAGTAATTTTAATATTTCGTTCCCAGATTTGTGACCAGGCACTTAGTTCTATATTATGACCTATATTTTGAGCCCATTTTACCAAGCAATCCTTCACAATTTCATCTTCCATTTTTTTGCTCCATTAAAGTATTATATAAATCTTTAATCAATTTTTCCTCTGAGTCCAGCAACCCCTTATCCAAAGTTATTTTGTCTTTCTGAAACCCTGTAGCTTTATCTTTTACATATCTTGATTTCAACAAGTTTATCGACCACCAATCTAAGATAATACCTTGTTCTGCCAGTTCATCTTTGTTCTTTAGATTAAAATCACTATCTAATATCTCGGCATATATCCCATTTGTCCCTTGAGATGTTCTTGCCGGATCAGAGAACGCTTCTAATGGAGCTACCCATAATGGTATCTTTCTATAATGTTGTGCCTTAACTGTCTTCCAAACCCATAACAGAGCTCTCCTGATCAAACGTAAATTAAATGTTTTGCATTGCTTATCATCTTGGTACCATAGGTAGGCATGCTAGCCTAGCCTTAAATTATGCCCCTCGATTTTTAAAAGTCTCCCATTTTGTAGAATAACCCATTCCCTCACCCAGGACAGAGCTGCTGCTCTGTAATAATTCATCCAGTCTGGTAGGCCAAACCCTCCTCTTTGTTTATTGTCCTGAAGAGCCTTAAGTTTTATTCTTGGTTTTTTCCCATCCCAAACAAACTTGGTCATTATCTTATTCAGTTCTTTAAAAAAATCTTGTTTCAATAATATTGGAATTGTCTGAAAGAGGAAAACTAGCTTTGGTAATATATTCATTTTTATTGCGGCTATTCTACCCATTAGGGATAATTGGAGTTTAGACCATTTCTGCAAATCTACTTTGATTTCTTTCATTACTTCCATATAATTGTCCTTTATTAATGTACTTGGGTTTTTTTTTTTGTCATATTAATTCCTAAGTACCTAACCTTACACGTTTCTTGACATCCGGAGTGTTTTCGTAATTCTTCTTTTTCTTCTTTTGTCATATTTTTCATCAGAATTTTTGTTTTTTGTTTATTTATTTTAAGACCTGACATACATCCATATTCAGTTATTGTCTCTACTAATGTTTCTATTGACATCATAGGTTCTTCTAAGATTATTACTAAATCATCAGCATAGGCTTGAATTTTGAAATCTTCTCCTTTAACCTTTAAACCTTTGATTCTCTTATCCTCTCTGATTTGTTGGTTCAGGACTTCCGACATGAGAATAAACAGTAGGGGAGACAGCGGGCATCCTTGCCTTGTGCCTTTTTCAATTTGAATTGTTTCTCAGCTCTCCATTCACTATGATTCTTGCTTCTTGTTTAGAATATATTGCTTTAATTTCTCCTATAAACTTCTCTCCAGCTTCCATTAATTGCAACTGTGTCAGCAAAAAATTCCAGTTCATATTGTCAAAGGCCTTCTCTGCATCGAAAAATATTAATGCCATCTGTTTTTCAGGGTGGGCTTCATAGTATTCCAAGACATTAAATACTATCCTGATATTGTTTTTCATTTGTCTTTTTGGTAAGAATCCTGATTGGTCCTGATGAATGATCTGCACCAAAACTTTTTTCAATCTGTTTGCTAATATTGATGCAAAATTTTTATAATCTATATTCAATAACGAAATTGGTCTATAGTTTTGGATTTCTGATTGATCTGTACCTTTTTTATATATCACTGAAATTATTGCTTCTTTCCATGAAGTGGGAATTTCTTTTTCTATTTCTTCTATTAATTCCTTAAAGGGTAAACCTAGAACTTCTTCAAAATTCTTGTAATATTCAGCCGGTATCCCATCACTTCCTGGAGATTTATTATTCTTTTGTTTTCTAATAGCTTCCGCCACTTCACACATCGTTATTGAGGAATTCAAGATCTCTTTATTTTCTTTAGATAATTTCTTTAACTGAAACTTCTGTAGATATTCTCTTTGCTCTATTATTGATTTCCCTGGTTCTTTGTATAGCGCTTGATAGAAATCCTTGACAATTTTTTTTATTTCCTTCTGCGCCCATTTAGTCTCTCCTTCCTGGTCTTTAAGGTTTATAATTTGGTTTCTTGTTTGTTCTTTTCTCAGTCTATAGGCAAGCCATCTGCCTGGTTTGTTTGCTTTTTTCAAAGAAATTTTGTTTTGCTTGTTTTATCTTCATTGCCATTTCTGACATCCACCATAGATTTATTTGATGTTGTACTGATTTCATATTATCTACTAATTTTTCAATTGAGCTATTTTGTTTTGACTGTTGTTCTAACTGGAAGAGTTTTTTCTCTAATTCTTTGTATTTTTGTATTTTTTCCTTTTTTTTTGTCTTGATGCATGCTTTATACCAACATGAATTTGACCAAACTCCGGGAGGCAGTGGAAGACAGGAGGGTCTGGCGTGCTCTGGTCCATGGGGTCACGAAGAGTCGGACATGACTTAACGACTAAACAACAATACTTTATAACTATCCCTCTTAGCTTTGCTTTTCCTGCATCCCAGACTACTCTCATTGGTACATCTGGAGTTTTATTTTGCTTAAAGAACCAAGACATTTCTTGCATCGCTTCTTTCTTAAAATCTTCATTTTGCAAAAGACTAGTGTTCATTCTCCAAAACGATGTTTTGTTTTGTATATTCAGTTGTAAAATAACTGGACTATGATCAGCAAAAGTTCTTGGTAGTATGTCTATAGTCTTCATCACTTTTATCCAGCTTATTGGAATCCAGCATGCATCTATTCTAGACCATGTTTTATGCGAATTTGAGTAGAATGTATAATCTTATGTATTTCCTCATGTATAAATCCTATGTATTTCATTGGGGGAGGGGAGTGTTACATGATGACAGTACTGCTACTGAAAAAGACCCTGATCTAGGTGGCTGCCAGCTTCACTCCAGACATGCAAGGCATACAAAGCAAAGCTGCTTTTAAAAATTGTAATGCCTTGAAGACATTTATACAAGAGAATGCCTTCTTGTTAATAGCATAAACATATTTAATCATTCAGTTTTAATACCCAGTACTATTATCCGGGAAACCCATTTGGAAGATGGAAGGAACAATTTAATCTCTCATATTATGTAGACAGAAGAACATTTTTTTAAAAAAATTACCTCTTTTGGGATTACGTTTTTTTAAATGTTTCAGAGATTGATAATACAGCGTGATGCACTGAAAGAGACAAATGAAGAGCTCAGGTGTTCACAAATGCAACAGGATCATCTGAACCAAACAGGTAATTCCCTCTCCCCCTTTCCTTAGAAGCATTTTGTGACATACATTGGAGATAACCTTATTACTCTGCTTTATGGTTCCAGATGTACCTTTGGTGAAAAGCCATGAAAATCTTGCTGCAGAAATTTTGCCTGTGGAATATAGGTAAGAAGAGAAACAAGCATACGGGAAGACTGTGAATGTGTTGAGACCAAGTGATACATCGTTTATGCTTCTATAAATGTAAAAGGATAATTTACTGAAGCTTGATTTTTAAACTGTGTACCAGAAAATGCATTCTCTGGATTTTCTCCACAAAATTATGTAGTAATATATTCGATGTTTATTAACTTACTGAACAGTTATATAAAGAAAATCCAGAGAGTGTGTTTTAAGGCACACAATTTAAACGTCATATTCTAGTAGTAAGTCAGATTCAGTAGCCCCATTTCAACATGTGTGAATTCCTCTGGAAGTCCTCAGTGTGAAGCATATAATGTGATGGTCCAAATTCAGGTGATCATATACAAAACTGGTCGATTCAAGAGCTTTTTTACTTGCTTTCTGAAGAAAGTCCTATTTGCTTCTCTTTTCCTGGATGTTGCTTTAATTGCACATTTTTGAAAAAGACATTTGAGTGATAATGTGGTGGTGGGGAACACTTTAGAGGAGGAGGAGACTTTACAAGCTTTACAGTACGTACATATTTTTTCCCCTGCACAACTTTAAAATGTGCTATGATCTGAAGCTTTGTAATTGAGTGAAACTGGAAAATGCCATGTGTAGTTCTAAAAATGCACTTGGTAACTATATCATCAAAAACGAATCAAGCTCCTCCCAGGTCTTTGGAGGAAGAAGAGACTTAAGTAACACCGACTAACTTTGTTTTTGAACCTCAGAGAAATGTTCATTCGACTACAGCATGAAAACAAGATGCTCCACTTGCAACAAGAAGGATCCGAAAATGAGCGAATTATGGAGCTTCAAGAGAAGTTAGAAAAAAAGCATCGGACAATAAATGAATTAGAGACGGAAAACAGGTAATTTTTATTCAGCATAAAACTTGTGTTTTTGGAAATGTGGAATATAGTGTATATTTGGTAGATTCATAGCCGGCTTTGTAGAGCATATGTAGCAGAAAACAAAATAAGAAGAAGCTCTGCAAAACAAGGATAAAGAAAATGGCTATCTGTAAAAGTGGGTGATTCCCCCCCCCCCCCCCGTTCTAGAACACATAGTACCTGATTAGGCTAACAAAGTTTTAAACTTATATGTAATTTTGTATATGTGTGTGTAGGTGTTACTGGTTTTTAAAACATGTTTCCCAATAGACTGAGCAAGGAGCGTGTTGATGAGCTGCAGCAGCAAATTGAGGACCTCCAGAAGACCTTGCAGGATCAAGAGTCTAGGACGGAAGGAGATGGGGTAGGTATTTCAGACTTATGCATCTCAAAATGGTGATTATAATTGTTTCTGATCCGAGAGCCATGATTTTGTGGCTGAATACTTCTTTCACAATGAGAATGTGGTGTGTTTTGGCTAAGGAAATGTGAAGACAAAAGGATGACAGTATCCTGGCAGTATGAATGCAGTCCTTTTTCCAGGCAGCATGACATATCTGACAAAGCGTTTGATTTCCATGTGAGTTCTAGGTTCAAATGTGTGGCCAATTCCAGAGGTTCACGGAGTGGTGACATAGATAAATGAGAGAGCATTTTGTGTACAGCCTTTCTTGCTGAAGCCAGGTCAGGGACAGAAGTCCCCAAAGTTGACATTCTTGAACTGGCCATTGTTAAATCTGGACTACTAGATTGTAATATTTTGTGTGCCTCCTATGCAGTATCTGCTGCTTAGGACTGCAATTTACATATGGGGTGTGTGAATGTCTGTGTACATTTGTATTACTGTTGATGTAGCCTAATAGTTTCTAAGCAGTTTAATGTTTTTTTTTAATAGTCCAGCAAGTTGAAGCAGAAAATAGCAGCACATATGTAAGTTAAGCATTATATCTACTATTTTTAGGGTACTATGTTTGTGAAAAAAAGATAAAGAGAGAGATGTTTTAATAACTTTATTTCCGTTCATTCTTACACTACTAATGAGGAATGAGAAGGAATAATGCTTTTCTAGCTCCCCATCACCTCTCTTTGAGGGAAGCAAGCATGTCAGTTCCCTCTAATAATTCAGTTCTGTTTTGTACATTCTGCTGTGCTTGTCCCTAATGCTGTCTAAACATTTAAAGTGTTCTGTATGAGCAACTTCCAGGGGTCCAAAGGCTGTAAACGCCTACCTCTGGACCTTAGAAGGCTGCTTCTACATATGTCCCCTTGCCCTCCTTTTATAACACCAAAGCCTCCTTGCAATTAAAAAAAATGGATTTGGGGGCCACAGGCAGGCCAGAGAGTGCACTTTCCCCACCCCTATTGCATATACAACTTATAGCAAATATTTGTTGTGTCTGATCTTGATGTACCAAATAGAAGTTTTTTTTTCATCTTTCCCTTTAACTTGCATTGTTGCACTTCTTCATACATAAGGCCTAAAATGCTTGCCATATATTTGCTTTAAAATAAACATCAATTTTCTTCAGTTTTCTAAGTCTTCCTAAGCATTTTATTTTGGGTTCACACATAGAAGGTAAATTCACTCAATAATTCTTGCTTTTGGTGCAGCTTATTTTGTGTTATAAGACAAGTACAAGGAGATTTTATTCAGTTATTATGATTCTTTTAGAATGTGAAATACTAATGGGATTAGACATCTGATTCAAAATACTGCATCTTCCAGGGAGAAGTTAAGTGAAGTGCATGACGAGCTTCAGAAAAAAGAGGCTCTTCTTGCGGACCTCCAGCCAGATCTGAATCAAAATGGTGAGTGGTTCTAGCCAACTGCCACTTTTGACTGTAGGTGTTACTTCATTAAGCTTTACTCTTATGCCTTCCTAATCTTTGGAAGTGACTAAGCTACCCATGCACCAACCACCAATGCTGAAGAGGCTGAAATTGACCAATTCTATGAAGACTTACAACACCTTCTAGAACTGACACGAAAGAAAGATATTCTTCTCATTATAGGGGACTGGAATGCTAAAGTAGGGAGTCAAGAGATAAAAGGAACAACAGGTAAGTTTGGCCTTGGAGTTCCAAACGAAGCAGGGCAAAGGCTAATAGAGTTTTGTCAAGAGAACAAGCTGGTCATCACAAACACTCTTTTCCAACAACACAAGAGGCGACTCTACACATGGACATCACCAGATGGGGAATACCGAAATCAGATTGATTATGTTTCTCTGCAGCCAAAGATGGAGAAGCTGTATACAGTCAGCAAAAACAAGACCTGGAGCTGATTGTGGCTCTGATCATCAGCTTCTTATAGCAAAACTCAAGCTTAAACTGAAGAAAGTAGGAAAAACCACTGGGCTAGTCAGGTATAATCTAAACCAAATCCCTTATGAATACACAGTGGAAGTGAAGAACAGATTTAAGGATCTAGATTTGGTGAACAGAGTGCCTGAAGAACTATGGATGGAGGCTCATAACATTGTACAGGAGGCAGCAAGAAAAACCATCCCAAAGAAAAGTAAATGCAAGAAAGCAAAGTGGCTGTCCAACGAGGCCTTACAAATAGCAGAGAAGAGAAGGGAAACAAAATGCAAGGGAGATAGGGAAAGTTACAGAACATTGAATGCTGACTTCCAAAGAATAGCAAGGAGAGACAAGAGGGCCTTCTTAAATGAACAGTGCAAAGAAACAGAGGAAAATAATAGAAAGGGAAAAACTAGAGATCTGTTCAAGAAAATTGGAAATATTAAAGGAACCTTTTGTGCAAAGATGGACATGATAAAGGACAAAAATGGTAGGGACCTCACAGAAGCAGAAGACATCAAGAAGAGATGGCAAGAATACACAGAGGAATTATACCAGAAAGATCTGGATGTCCCGGACAACCCAGACAGTGTGTTTGCTGACCTTGAGCCAGACATCCTGGAGAGTGAAGTCAAGTGGGCCTTAGAAAGCATGTCTAACAACAAGGCCAGTGGAGGTGATGGCATTCCAGTCGAACTATTTAAAATCTTAAAATATGACGCTGTTAAGGTACTACACTCAATATGCCAGCAAGTTTGGAAAACTCAGCAGTGGCCAGAGGATTGGAAAAGATCAGTCTACATCCCAATCCCAAAGAAGGGCAGAAGAATGCTCCAACTACCGTACAATTGCACTAATTTCACACGCTAGCAAGGTTATGCTCAAAATCCTACAAGGTAGGCTTCAGCAGTATGTGGATCGAGAACTCCCAGAAGTACAAGCTGGATTTCGAAGGGGCAGAGGAACTAGAGACCAAATTGCTAACATGCGCTGGATTATGGAGAAAGCCAGAGAGTTCCAGAAAAACATCTACTTCTGCTTCATTGACTACGCAAAAGCCTTTGACTGTATAGACCACAGCAAACTATGGCAAGTTCTTAAAGAAATGGAAGTGCCTGACCACCTTCTCTATCTCCTGAGAAATCTATATGTGGGACAGGAAGCAACAGTTAGAACTGGATATGGAACAACTGATTGGTTCAAAATTGGGAAAGGAGTACGACAAGGCTGTATATTGTCTCCCTGCTTATTTAACTTATATGCAGAATACGTCATGCGAAAGGCTGGACTGGATGAATCCCAAGCCAGAATTAAGATTGCTGGAAGAAATATCAACAACCTCCGATATGCAGATGATACCACTCTGATGGCAGAAAGTGAGGAGGAATTAAAGAACCTCTTAATGAGGGTGAAAGAGGAGATCGCAAAATATGGTCTGAAGCTCAACATCAAAAAAACTAAGATCATGGCCACTGGTCCCATCACCTCCTGGCAAATAGAAGGGGAAGATATGGAGGCAGTGACAGATTTTACTTTCTTGGGCTCCATGATCACTGCAGATGGTGACAGCAGCCACGAAATTAAAAGACACCTGCTTCTTGGGAGGAAAGCAATGACAAACCTAGACAGCATCTTAAAAAGCAGAGACATCACCTTGCCGACAAAGGTCCGCATAGTCAAAGCTATGGTTTTTCCTGTAGCGATGTATGGAAGTGAGAGCTGGACCAGAAAGAAGGCTGACCGCTAAAGAATTTATGCTTTTGAATTGTGGTTCTGGAGGAGGCTCTTGAGAGTCCCCTGGACTGCAAAGAGAACAAACCTATCCATTTTGAAGGAAATCAACCCTGAGTGCTCACTGGAAGGACAGATCCTGAAGCTGAGGCTCCAATACTTTGGCCATCTCATGAGAAGAGAAGACTCCCTGGAAAAGACCCTGATGTTGGGAAAGTGTGAAGGCAAGAGGAGAAGGGGACAACAGAGGACGAGATGGTTGGACAGTGTCATCGAAGCTACCAACATGAATTTGACCCAACTCCGGGAGGCAAATGAAGACAGGGAGGGCCTGGCGTGCTGTGGTCCATGGGGTCACAAAGAGTCGGACACGACTTGACTAAACAGCAACAACAAAAGCTACCCATTGGGTATTTTCACCACTAGTGTATAAAACTCTGCAAAAGGGATGGAAGGAAGTACAGGTCTGTTTTCTCTTTTTCTTGTCATATTTAAATATGAAATGATTTATCACAATACAGTGGTGCCTTGAGTCAAATCAGCATTTCCCGTAGGAATGCATTGAAACCCGATTAATCCATTCCGGCTGTTTTTTTGTTCTTATGTCGAGGCACGGTTTGTAAGTCGAAGCATTAGTTCCCATAGGAACTAATGCAAAACCGGTTAATCCGTCCTCTACCACTAGGGGGAGAATTTTTCTTCTTTTAACCTAAGATGAACTTAGGTTAAAAAAAGGGCAGGAAAGGAGGGAGGAGGGAGGGAACAATGGGGAAAAGAGGAAAGAAAGAAAGAAGGTCATCACTGGGTCACACAGACCCCTCAGACAAAGGTTTGTGCTTTTAAGCACAAAAAGAGAGAAGAGAGAGAGAGAGAAGACAATGGGGGGGGGGGAGAGTTTGGAGTCTAAAACACATTTTAAACCCACACATGCTAAACCCACACATTTTAAACCCACACATTTTACAACACATTTTAAACCTAGCAACTTTTAAACAAAACACATTTTAAAACAAACAAAGCAACTTTTAAACAAAGCACATTTTAAACCAAACAAGCACCTTTTAAACCCACCCACCAACACCTTTTAAAACAAAAGAGAGGTCACTTAGCTTTAGAGCCCAACAGCCAGCCAGACCTTTGCAAAAAGTTTTCTCATTTTAAAACCAAAAGACTAAAATGCATTTTAGAGGCCAACAGCCAGACAGACCTTTGCAAACAGTTTTCTGATTTTAAAACCAACAGCCAGCACAGAAAAATAACCCCCCCACCTAGCCACCTAGCCCAACCCCAAGCTGCAAAACCCCTGTACAGTAAATACAGTGTACTCACCCAGAACAGGCAGTCTCTCTGTTTTAAAAAAGAAAGTCAAAAATCAAAAAATAAAAAGCCAAAAATAAAAATACAGTCCGTACAGTACAGTACCAGGCAGTACAGTACCAGGCAGTACCAGGCAGTAGGCAGTCTGAAGTCTCTCTCCGTATCCACACTCTCTAACCACTGGGGCAAGCGAGGTAGCAGACAAACAGCTTCTTTGCTGGCCAACGGTTAACTGAAAGTTCAAATTTCCCGCCTTCCCCGCGCTTTTTTTCTCGTTTGTAAGTCAAAGGTCCGTTCGCAAGTCAAAGCAAAATTTTGTGAACGGAGCTGTTTGTAACTCGAAATGTTCGTAGGTTGGGACGTTCGTAAGTCAAGGCACCACTGTACATGCAATGGCTTGGTCCTGTGCTTCCAGCAGATGCCAGCAAAGAGGTCAACAGAGCAGATGTCCCTGGCTTATCACTTGAGGACATGCAACTTATACCTTTAATGCAGCCTTCACCAATGTAGTGTTCTCAGATATATTGACCTATATGTTGAACTAGATCATGACCATCAGTCCGGATCCTGATGATGATTTTTGGATGTTAAAGGTTGAAGGTTGTCACCTCCATTTTCTGAGACTCCCAAAGACTTCTCAAGGTTGAAAGGGATTCCTAGGGAGTCTCAGAACTGGAGGGGGGTCATAAGAAGCTTAATTAAATCAAAGATTTATGTCATAGGCTGATGACATAATCACCACTTACACCCATTTAGTTGCACCAACTGGATTTCAGCAATTAACTGAAAATTGCTATTAATTAATGAATTAATAGCAATTTCAGCAATTAACTCTCTCTGGAACCTACTGTATCCCAAGATGTCCCTGAATTCATCAGTTATGCTTTGATAAAACATAATTTGTTTCCACTAATTATATGGGGTTTTCTTGGAAATAGCACAAAAAATTGAGGAACTGGAGACAGCTTTACGTAAGAAAGATGAAGATATGAGGTCAATGGAAGAGAGATACAAGATGTATTTGGAAAAAGCAAGAAGTGTGAGTATTGTGTTCTGCATTGTCTAGTCGGTTTTATAATTCTAGAACTTGAGGCCATTCTCTCATGCCAGCTTCCAGCAAATGTAAAGGCAAATTCATTCTCTGTGTTGTGGTTGGGATTCATAGTTTTGTGGTTTCAATTTCCATTTAGCAGGACAGACTGCTTTATAAATATTTAATATAGATGGCATTTTCCACGATACTGGAAAATATTGTGCTGTTTCTTTTAATGTATCAGTGCATATCTAATTTCTGAACTCATTTGTGATTGGATAAGGCTGCTAAAGACATTTCATTTTCATTTTTGTGCAGGTGATAAAAACATTAGATCCCAAATTAAATCCAGCATCTGCTGAAATCATGTTGCTCAGAAAGCAGTTGGCTGAGAAAGATAAAAGAATTGAAGCACTTGAGGTAAAAATAATTTAAACATCTTTTTCTGCATGGTGGTTTATTTCAAGTACTTAGTTCAAATACGGCAGTCTAAAGTGCTGTGTTTATGGTGGAGGGGGATTCAGATCAAACAGTTAAGGCACAACTCTGTCTCAGTTGCATGGATCTCCTTGGAAAATGACATAAACCTTATTCATTGAGTTGATGAGTTTGAAATGATATGGGAGGCCCATATAGTTTCCCAACATTTTAAAAGGAATGTGCTTTTTTTTTAGGGTGAATGCAAATTGGCCAAGCTCCATGACCATGAAGAAAAGCTAATTGTGTCTGCGTGGTATAACAAGGTGAGCTAAAATGTGTGGAAGAGAGAGAAAAGGGGTGGAGAATGAAATAACGTACACACACATGCCTAAACACAAATTAAGACTTCCAACAACTTTGTATTGGAATTCGAAAGCTCTCCTTCTCTTCAAAGGATAGAATATTTTATACTATTTCATAATATACAATCAGATGAAGCATTTGTCACCTCCCCCCCCCCCCCCCCCCCGTTTTCTGTCACTTTGTGCCAAAGGGGCACGAGGCTTATGAGGAGTTCCACCTTTAAAAATGGCTTCTCTTTAAGAAAACAGCTTCTGTTTAAGAAATCCACTTCCCTCCTGAAGCTTCTCTATTGAAGTGCTGTGCTTAAAAAGTACTTAACTGAAAGCTTCCGACCAAGGTTTTCACCACAGATGCCAGCAACAAATGGGAAGTGCCAAACTTCTCACTTAGTAAGGTAAAGGTAAAGGTTCCCCTTGACACTTAGTCCAGTCGTGTCCAACTCTAGGGCGCGGTGCTCATCCCCGTTTCCAAGCCATGGAGCCAGCGTTTGTCCAAAGACAGTTTCCGTGGTCACGTGGCCAGCGCGACTAGACACGGAACGCCGTTACCTTCCCACCGAGGTGGTACCTATTTATCTACTTGCATTTTTACATGCTTTCGAACTGCTAGGTTGGCAGGAGCTGGGACAAGTGATGGGAGCTCACTCCGTCATGTGGATTCGATCTTACAACTGCTGGTCTTCTGACCTTGCAGCACAGAGGCTTCTGCGGTTTAACCCGCAGCGCCACCACGTCCCTCTTAGTATTTATTTTATTTATTTATTTATTTATTTATTTAACTTATATGCCGCCCACACTACCCAAAGGTCTCTGGGCGGCTTACAACAATTAAAATACAATAAAAAGATAAGACAATTAAAATACAATTAAAATATATACTCTAAAAATTGCCATCAGGACCCACAGTTGATATTATTTCAATTAAAAGCCTTCTGGAACAGGAAGGTTTTGACCTGGCGCCGAAATGTCATCAGTGTCGGCGCCAGACGAATCTCACTTGGGAGGGTGTTCCATAGTCTGGGGGCAGCTGCCGAAAAGGCCCTTTGTCTACAAGCCATCCCTCTTACCTCCTTGAGGGACGGCTCTTTCAAAAGGGCCCCCTGGCTAGATCTTAACTGCCGGGTAGGTTCATATGGAAGGAGGCGGTCCTTCAGGTATCCAGGGCCCAAGCCGTTTAGGGCTTTATATGTCAAAACAAGCACTTTGAATTGGGCCCGGGCAGCAACTGGTAGCCAATGTAATTTAAACAGAATCGGCTTGATGTGTTCCGTAGCGGCCCCACCACTCACCAGCCGCGCAGCTCGATTCTGGACCAGTTGCAGTCGCCGGACCATCTTCAAAGGCAGCCCCACGTAGAGCGCATTGCAGTAATCTATGCAAGATGTTACCAGTGCATGTGTAACTGTCATGAGACTCCGCTCGTCCAGGTAGGACCGTAGCTGGTATAATTTCCGCAGCTGAAGGAAGGCGCCCCTGGCCACCGAGTCCACCTGGGCTTCCAGAGTTAGACTGGGGTCCAGGAGCACCCCCAGGCTGCAGACCCTGTCCCTTAGGGGGAGTGTAACCCCATTCAGGGCAGGGAAATGGCCCTCCAGCCTGTCCAGTGAAGCACCCACTAACAGCACTTCCATCTTGTCTGGATTGAGTTTCAATTTATTAACCCTCATCCAGTCCATTATCAGGTCCAGACACGAGTTCAGTACAGAAACCGCCTCACCTGGATCGGTGGGAAAACGAGAGGTAGAGCTGAGTATCATCAGCATATTGCTGACTCCTCAGCCCAAACCTCCTGATGACCTCTCCCAGTGGTTTCATGTAGATGTTAAACAGCATGGGGGACAGTATCAAGCCCTGAGGAACCCCATGACATAAACGCCATGGGACAGAGCAACTGTCCCCCAGCACCACCCTCTGGACACGGTCAGCTAGGAAGGAGCGGAACCACCGTAAAGCGGTGCCCCCAACTCCCAACCCAGCCGGCCTATCCAAAAGGACACCATGGTTGATGGTGTCGAAAGCCGCTGAGAGGTCCAGGAGTATCAACAGGGTCACACTCCCCCTGTCTCTCTCCCGGCAAAGGTCATCGTACAGGGCGACCAAGGCAGTCTCGGTACCAAAACCCGGCCTGAAACCCGATTGAAATGGATCCAGAAAATCATCCAGCAGCGCCTGGAGTTGCCCGGCCACAACCCACTCCAACACTTTGCCCAAATAAGGGAGGTTTGCCACTGGTCGGTAGTTAACCACCAGCCTTGGGTCCAGGTTAGGCTTTTTTAGGAGTGGCCAAATTACCGCCTCTTTCAAGGCAGTAGGGACCACTCCCTCTCTCAAGGAGGCGTTCACGGCCTCCTGGACCCAGGTGCGAACCCCCCTGGCAGATCTTCCAATTAGCCAAGATGGGCAAGGGTCGAGCGGAGTGGTGGTAGAACGGACAGATCCAAGCACCCTGTCCACATCCTCAGGTCTCAACAATTGAAACTCATCCATTAATACTTGACCTAAGCACGGCACACTGGACACATCCTCTGATTCTGCAGTAACGGTGGAGTCCAACCCACTACGAATCTGAGGGATTTTTCCCTCAAAATGAATGGCAAACTCGTCACAGCGAGCTGATGAGGAGTCCGGGACCTCCACCAGATTTCCCGGTTGAAGAAGATCCTGGACCACCCGAAACAGCTCTGCTGGACGACATTCTGAGGAAGCAATACAGCTGGAGAAATATTGCCGTTTCGCCAGCCGTATTGCCACGAAATAGGCCCGATAATGGGCTCTAAGTCATGTTCGATCGGACTCCCAGCGGGATTTCCTCCACCTGTGCTCCAGCCGTCTCCCCTCTCGCTTCATCGCCCGCAGTTCAGAAGTATACCAAGGAGCTGTCTGGGCTCTGCGTGCAGGGAGAGGGTGCTTAGGTGCAATCATGTCAACCGCCCGGGTCATCTCCCTATTCCATAGGGTGACCTGAGCTTCGACAGGAGCGCCGACCATATCAGACGGATAATCCCCCAGAGCATTCAGGAAACCATCTGGATCCATTAGTCTCTGAGGGCGGATCATCTTTATAGATCCCCCACCCTTGCAGAGGGGAGAAGAAGCTAATAGACTAAACTTGACCAGGAAGTGGTCTGACCATGACAATGGGGTCACAACCAGCCCCTCCACATCCAAACCACCATCTTCCAGTCCCGTTGAGAAAACCAGGTCCAAGGTATGGCCCTTCTCATGCGTCGGGCCAATGACACATTGAGACAGCCCCATGGTTGTCATGGTGGCCATGAAGTCCTGAGCCGCCCCAGTCAAGGCAGCCTCGGCATGGATGTTGAGGTCCCCCAGCACCAACAGCCTGGGAGTCCTCAACACCAGGTCGGAGACTACCTCCGTCAGTTCAGGCAGGGAGACTGTTGGTACGCAGCAGGGTGGGCGGTACACCAACAGAATCCCCAATCTGTCTCGTAAGCCCAACACACAATACAGGCCCTCAAGACCTCCTCTCAAAGGGATAGGAAGCCTGGTCAAGGAGATAGCACTCCTATAGACTATAGCAACCCCCCCTCCCCGACCCTCCGAGCGACATTGGTGCTGGACCGAGTACCCAGGTGGACACAGCTGGGAGAGGGGAACACCACCCTCCTCTCCCACCCAGGTCTCAGTAATGCACGCCAGGTCAGCACCCTCATCCAGAATTACATCATGGATGAGGGCAGTCTTATTTTGTACTGACCTGGCGTTCATCAACAGCACCGTGTGGCTCGAGGGTTTGCTGATATGGTCACCTGATACCATCTGGTTGGGGGTGGGACTAGAAGAGGGGATAGATGTAAGATATCTAACCTCTCTTCTCCTACGTGGGCATGTTCTACCCCCACCGCCATTCCTTCCCCTACCCAGCACCACCTCAATGGCTGCCCCCTCCAACGCCCTCCCCCCCTTCCTGTTCCCTCAAATCCACTGTGGGTCTCTCTTAATTGATGACAATTAATAATCACAATTTAAAATAAAACAAAACAAAAAAAAACCCTTCTAAAGCCCCTTCTCCCCCCCAGCCAGGTGGCTGATGTTGAGGAGGGGGTGGGGCAGCCAGGAGTGGCAGGGCCGAGTCCTGCAAAGCAGAAGGAGACTGAGCCGGCTCCCTTGGGAAAAGCTGGCAGCCGGCAAAAGCCCAACCACAGTCCCATTGTCTCTCACCCAGTGACCTGTAGCAGGCAGAAGGTCTTAGGCTCCCCATAGTGCAGGAATGCTGGTCCATTTAGCAATAAATGGTACTTTCCCTAGGTTTGAAAAGGAGTGCAGAATAATGGAAGGAAGCAAAAGGGGGCAGCGGGAGAATGGCGTGTGGATGGGGAGGAAATGACATCAGTGCAGAACCTGATACTGTACTTTAAGGAGATCAAATCTAGAAGAGTCCTTTCTTTTCTTTTCAAATACACATGCAAACTGTTGTTTGGCATTTAAACGCAACACCAAGACATTTGCCCTTGAATTCAGTCAACTTCTGAGAAAAACTTGGGAACTATGAAACATATTGTTTTCTGTTAATGATGCTGTGTCTTTAAATTCAGGTCCTATACTTAACATATATCAGGCATTAGGTATGTTTTATACATGACATGGTTTCCTTCAAAAGTTGGTTTACAACTGGTTTATAATTTGGTGTTTTAGAGGTTGTGGCAATCATTGTAAATCATTGTAAATTTCTAACGCAAGAGATTATATAGACTGACATAGCTTTTCTTACATCTTTCCAGAGTTTAGCATTTCATAAACTAGGCGTGGAATCCAGACTCATAAGTGCGAGCACTGCCTACAAAGACCCTGGTTCTGGGCACCCTACACGCTCCTTCCTGGCACAGCAACGGCATGTGAGCAACACACGGATAAATCTGTCAGTTAAAGTACCTCCTGCAGCCTCAGATTAAACTGCAGGGGATATTCATGCACTCAAGTGTCCTTAACTTATTTTTTATGTCTGTTTTAAACTCCCTGACAAGGTATAAGATTGTGATGCTGGGCATCAGATATTTTACCTGCAAGAACCATAGGCTGGTAAATTTAATTTGGTCAGCTGTCTGTAAGAAGCAATGCAGATCTAATAACTTTTTCTAGATTTGAAATGGATTTGAGGTGTATATTGATAAGCACAACTCCTCAAGTATCTATATTTGTCTTCACTATGTGTTTTGTGTAAAAATACCAAAATTGGGATTGTATTTAAAATTTCATGTAATGTTTTCAGTCAACAGTGATTACTGATTTTAATGGGAGTCAGTTTTGTTAATGGTGTCTCATCAAACAAAGTATTTTTCTTTTCTGTCCCCGGGGTTGTCTTTTAATTTAAAATATATATTTTAAATGTATATATATATATATTTACATTAAAAGACAACCCCGGGGACAGAAAAGAAAAATACTTTGTTTGATGAGACACCATGAACAAAACTGACTCCCATTAAAATCATATATAACTGAATTATTATAACTAAAATTATATATAACTGAACCCTGAAATCTGTCATCATTATTCAGTACAAAAGTTTGTTTTGTTTTGTTTTACCAAAGTGAGCCCGTAATTCAGAACTTGATTCCTGAGCCTGTATTCTTACTACAGTATGCTGACGCCTTTTGTTCCTATTCAACAGGTTGAGCTGTTCAGTTTTGTCATCACTATTGGTGTTTGTGTAACATGCCACAGCTGATTGCAGCTAATGACCAAGGTGCCGGCATGCCCCAGCCGTTAGTCATAACTAGTTGTGCAGGTCTTTCTCAGACACCAACGGGATTCCAGCCAATATATATGTAGGTACAGTGCAGAGGCTGCTCTTTTTAGCAGGGCAAATTCAGAGTAGCTCACCTGTCTGAGCACCTGAAGTGAATCCGCTTAAGTTATTCTCCTGTGTTAAATTGTAGCATTTTGAAATGTTGCAAAGCTAATCTCAATGCTAGCCTCCTTCTTAGAGTTCAGGCGTAGGGCATAGTTTGCGGGGCCAAGCAGTGGTATCTGAGTGTTGCTCTTTTTGTCCTGCCATGGTGGTCCATTCATGGAGAGATGCAGTGTGTTCAGCAGTAGCACAGGGAAAGGAGAGCTCTGGCACATGCTGCTTTGAGGGCTGCATGCAAATGTTATAGGCACGGTGTATCTGGATCTTACCGTACTGTGACTAGGGACTGGATTGTGCCATAAAATTAGCCACCTGATGGCATGAAAATACTTATATAGTCGGGGGTGGCCCTATTAGTCTGTTGCAGCACAAAAGTTAGAGTCTCTTGGGACCTTGAAGATGGAAATATTTTATTTAGCATAAGTGAAGAAGTGAGCTGGAGGCCACAAAAACTTACACCAAATAGAATGTTTTATTCTTTCCAAGACCACAAGATTCTACTGTTTATACTTAAGGTGGTTACTGTTTTGTGTTTGTTCTTCCAGATCAACAATTTTCTAAGATGACCCATAGTAACTACTAAGCAGCTCTTTAAAGCCTTTTCAAATGCTTTTTAACATGCGTATATAATGAAGATAGTGATAGAGAACAAAATAAGCAGGAAAGAACATTACAGATCTTTGCATTCTGTCTGATATAAGGCACTACAGCACTCTTTAAAATCAACGGTCAATATTGTTCAGTCTGTTAGGGTATGATAATCCCAAACACAAAAATTGAGTGTGAGTGCATGTTCATTGGCTGAAAAATGCATGCTTTCCACGTGGACTTAGTGCTTTAAAAAAAAACATAGAACTTCACACGTCCAAAGTGAACTATATAGAATTTACCTTTTTTAAAAATAATTGCAAATGAAATATGATGATGCAATGGTAAACTTTTATTGCAGATAATTTACACACCACAAGGTGTGGAGTTGTGAGGTTTTGTGTTTTTTGTAACAATGGCTGAAATTCTGTTGCTTGACATAGTAAGTGGCAGCTAGATTAGGCCCATTAAATTAGTAGGGATTTGGTGAGTCAACTCCATACATTTTCTTGACTGAAGCAGGCCAACGTGTTGTGATTTACTGTGTAAAACACCATGATGTCTGCCATTCTGAAGCTATACTTTAGATTCCCCTCTGCCCCAGCCCCATTTTATCAAAACTGACCAAAAATCTGGTGCATGCAAACCGCAGTATTATATCCTTTTGTGTAGAGGTTTAAAACTGTAAGTCTTAATTATTGTTTTTTAAAATGTAACACTAGTGGAAAAGTTTCTGGACAGTGCAATCTGGTACATGTCTACTCTATTACAAGTCCTACTGAATTCAGTATGACTTGCTCAGATGTAAAGTATTTCAGATTGCTACCGGGACACATTACATTCAGAGTCTCCAGTCTTTCAAGTTCTGTTTTTTAAGGGTTCCATAGGTTTGTTGACTACCTCTGGGGTTTCAAGACCTTTCTATTCTGCTGTTTCAGTTTTTGCTAGCTTGCTGAATTCTTTCCTTGGTCTGTAATTGCAGGGAGAAATGGCCAATACAGATTTTGTAGCATGATGTTATAATACTTTGATATATTGTAAGCAAGTGTGGTTCTAATTACAATGAGTATACATTTAACTTCACAGATAAGGATTCATAAGCACAATAGACTTCTTTGATGAATTCAAATAGGGTCTGTGTCTCTGTTAGTACTGACAAATCAGCACCAGCACCTTGGTCCCACTAAAATTAATTGTGATGAAGTCCTATTGAGGGCAATAGAACTGGAAACAGTCATGACTTAAAGAGGACAAGATCTCAACTAGACTGCACTGGACTGAGGCCTAATTATGTCAGTTTTGTGTATCTCCAAACTGAAGAGATGAGGGTAGGAGTACTAGTTTACCAGTATTACTCTTTCCAGTAGGTTTTCTCTGCTTGGGCTGAGAGAATGATGAAGACAAATATACCCAGATGAAAAATCCTGGGTCAGTTTTTGAAAGTTTGAGTACTTTAACCAAACTAAAGCCAGATTAGATGTAGTAGTAAGCATGCTGTCACTGAACATGGTTGGTTCCAAGCTTTTAGTTCCTCTTCTTCCTCTTCCTAGTAGGATTTACCTCATCCTTCTTACCTGAGGAAAACTCTAGAACAGAAGGAACTAGATGACCAGCTGCCATTATTTTTAGCAGCAGCACATTTGCTGCCATGTCTAATTTTCAGTCATGTAAAGCTTTAATAAAATGTGTTAAATAATTCATTCTGTTTTGTAGCACTGTCTTCCTAAAAGCAGAAGAGATTCATGAGGGTGAGATTTTTCAGACGTGTTGATTGGATTATTAATAAAACAGTGCGGAGCTGCAGTACAGCCAGTTGTGAGTATAGGATGAATCTGTAGAGGCATAACTAGCCCCAGCTCTCTGATTTTTTCATCCTGCGGAAATAGACAGATGACAAGTGTATGTGCTTGATTCTTTGCCTACTGTATTGCAACAAATGTCTCAGGATACATAGCATCTCATTGGGTGATACTGGGCATGGTAAAAGTGGAAATCCAGTACCTGTGCACCACAAGCAGATCATCACTCTGCCCAAGTGAGCCAGAGCTCCTATAACCTCTGGTTCACCTCCACTGTTGTCAATGTGGGTTTTGCTTGCACAAGGAGATATTGGACACCTCTTTCCACAGGCTTCAGGAAATGCAGAACAGGACAGCAAGATGCTCGCCTAGATATCTGGTGTTTTATTTGGGGATTTGTTTTGTTCTTTTTTTTCTTTTGTAATCATTTGCAACTGAACATGTGGTTGACTACTTGTTGGTATTGCATTAGTTTTTAAATTTGGAACTACCTCCTTTTAATAATACAGTTCAAATAACATTGAAGTATTTGATCACCAGCAAATGAACTCAGAAGTTTTGCCCTCTTTTTTTTAACTAATGAAGATTACTATAATAAGATCAATCATTCTTGAATTTCTTCTGAAATCTGTTTTTTTTTTAATGTGAATAATGATTTACCTATCTTGATGTGGAATATTGGATCTAAATGGTACTTAATAGTTCGTTCCCTGTATTCACAGCATTGTGACTTTTCTTTAAATTCAAAAGTACTTTGTTGATATAAGAACTTTATGAATTGACACTATGACTAATTATGGAATATGTGTTTTTTTATTTTAAAATATGAACATTTTAAAATTTGCTTTTATAGCTCAGTGTTAATAAGGTTAATGACTTTGATAGAAATTAATGAAAGTTTAGTATTCTGTTTTTCTCCGGTACCAATTTGCTTGGAATGGCATAAGTATAAGCAATACTAATATTGACCTTTAATAAAGACAAACAATAGGTCTAACTTTATATTTTTCATTAGATTTGCCAGGGTCTGATCTCCAATGTATACATGTCTGTGTCTGTATAAAGTAGCGGGCTGTGTAGACGTGATAAAAAAGGCATTTGCACTAATTTGTAAACATGGGTTTATTCTTTCTCCGAGATATTCTTTTATATTCACATAAAAACATTTGAAATTAGTTCTCTTGTCCTTGGTTCTTTTACGTATTGAACTAGCAACTAGATGCATAGCATTGTCAGTTCCAATACATATACTTAATAGCTTGAGCCTAGGGTTAAGCCTAAAAGCTAATTGTAAAAAGCATGATTTAATAAGGAAAAGGACCTCACAGAGCAGTTGCAGCAGTAGTGCAGCTGTATAGGTTAGGCCTGGGCACTGATTAGATGCTGGTGAAACAACAGTAAAGTAGTTTTTTAACCATTAAATTTAGTAAAACAGAAACTATATTCATGCTACTGCTAAAAATTTAGTTAAGTGATATAAACCAATGTCAGAACTAAAAATACTGTTCAAACACAAAACTTTTATTGGTATTGGGTAATATTGCAGTAATCTAGCAATACTGCAGTGGAACCAGTTACCTCGAGAGCTCCAGCAAGTGCTCCAGCACTGGAGGCATTCAAGAGAAATTTGAACAACCACCTGACAGATGTTCTTTGTCTTCTATTTCTGCATTGAGCAGGAGGTTGTATTCAATGTTGGAAGTTGGACTTCCAGCTTCATCATTCTATAGAATAATGATTCTATGATTTCTGTGAGCTGCTATTGTGCTGTGGTGGCTAGAGTGACAGACTGCCCTTAGTATAAGATGGCTAAATTTTGATCAGTTTATTGCTGGGTTGGGCAACAAGTAGCTGTAGAGTTGCATATGGCCTTCTGCTTAATGTGAAAATCTTTCTACAGATGAACTAGGCAGACTCATGGCAAGAACGCTTTGTCTCTCTCAATAACCTGATGGGTGAGAAGGATGGGGGAGTGGAAAGAAAGGGGGGTCCTGGGTCCTGCCCAAACAAGTACTACAATCTTCAAACACACTTACTACCATCTGTAGCTGCCACCAGTCCCCTCCCAGCCTCCCCCCCCCCCCCCCCGGCTTATAGACCTTGACAGAAAAAGACTTTACAAAGCATTTGGATGTGTATATGTTTGTGTTACATTTAAATCATTTCATATTTAGAAAATAAGGTTCTTGGTAGGCAGTCATGGCAAAAATGCTAATTTCCACTCCTGGTTCTTCTTTTCCTTCCACTTGTACTAGGGGAGTCCTGTAACCCTTTGCAGAAGTGGAAATTCATGATGTCACTATTAGGACAATCCGTCTTGTTTAACTGCAAGCTGTGGTTCACCAGGACCAATACAGAGTGTTCTACCCACCCCCTTTAGGCTCTGTGTTTGCCAACAAAATACTAGCCAAGGTAAGCATCTATGGTTGGCTAGAATATGATCAGAAGCTTGAAGGGCTTCTTCATAGGTGTGGAAACAAGATAGAAGAACATCTTTTTTGAAGAAAGAAAAAGAACTTTAAAGTTGCTGAATTTACCAATCAAGCTTCCAACTGGGTTGTGCTGTCCCAAATTTTATCAGTCCACATCTGATCAGAAGATATAAGGAAAGTTTCCAGTTAATGTGCTGTACATGATCTGGCTGCCTACCCAGTCTCCAGACAATTCCAAAAAAGAAAGAGACCACTTTCATCATTAAGAATAAATCAGAATCTCAAACCCACAAGTGGGCAGTACCTTTCTTAGAATTAAATAAGAATTACAAAAACAAAAGGAGGGGGAGGAAAGGAAAGGAAAGGGTTTGAGTTCTCCAGAACTGACCGTCAGGCTAGGTCCATGTTTCACAGCTGGAGTTCAGGAGAACCCTAGGATTCTGTAGGTAGAACACATTCAAGGGTCCCCCAAGAAATCTGCTCAAGATGGTAACAAGGTAGCACCCCTGCTGCCCATCTTGGTGCACTGAAACCTCGCAAGGCAGTATAAAGGAACTGGCCAGTGCCTTGCTGCTGGCTTGTTTGACCTGCTGGGTCACTTCATCTGCAGTGGACAGCAAACCATTTCTTCTGACTCATGGGAATTTACTAGACTGTACAGTTCCTATATGGAACAAGGTGTCAAAGTATATCTTAAAGATTAGCGCTGAAATCACAGCAGTACTTAACAGGTGGTGTTTCATGTTTGAGAGATCATAGTTGTAAACAAAGTCCATGTTTAATTCCCAAAGTCCAAGCACAAAACAAAAAGCACAATTTACAAACGGTGTGACATTAAAAAATAACTCCTGCTGTGATGCTCTTCTAATTATGTTTTATTTGTAGCATACAGTTTGACTGAAGGAAAATCATCATCATAATGTGCCATCAAGTCAATTCTGACTTATGGCAACCCTTTTCAGGGTTTTACAGGTAGAGAATACTCAGAAGTGGTTTGCCATTCCCTTCTTCTGGGGGTGCCCTGGGACTGTGCAGCTTGCCCAAGGCCACACAGGCTGGTTCTTATCCCAGGAGACACAGTGGGGAATCGAACTGCCAGTCTCTGGCTCCGCAGTCAGATTCCTAAACCACTGTTACACACACTTTAATCAGTATTTCAGTCATTTGTACATTTGATTGTCTGATTCATAGACATCTCAAGAGAGAGAACTTTTAATATTAGCCATGTACAGTAGAAGGCATTAAAGCATATTATATATTTATTATATATGTTCACAGTCATTTGTGCAATTATGTTTCATCAGAATTGTGTGGATGTGCAGCTATTTAAAAAGCAAAACAGTAAAAGCAGAATCCTTTAATCACTTGGGTAAATTTCACAATGCACTTGAAGGACAGTCCAGTTAGAGAGGAAGCAAAGTGCAGGGAGAAGTTCATTAAGGGGCCACTAAATCCTATTCTAAAAGCCCCAAATGACAGGCTGTTTTAGATCACACCAAATGCCACCCCGATTTAACTACAGGAAAATGATTTCAAAAGATGAAAAGGAAAGGGAGGGGGAGGCATCCTCCATGGAGCAAGAGGAGGATGAAGCAAAGGCAGGCGGTGGTATCGACAGGGATGTGCCCACCACCATAAAAACAGGAAGTGGGGAATGCAGGAGTGACTTTCTTCAGTTAATGCCAAGGCTCTGTGAGAAAGAGAAATAGGGACACACACACTCCCCCTCTGTGTGTCTTCCCACCCTTATCTTTTGTGAATGGAGAGAAGGTCACCTGATATCAAACGAGCCAGCCGGGTGCCCAGAAGAGGAAGTAGCAGAGGCCCTGGAGGAAAATCCTTTGATTGTTTCCATTTTAATGTAGTCAACAATGAGCAGAAATGCAAACAAGGACACCAGAGCTGCCTGCAGAGACAAGGTCTCCCAGAAGAGCAGGGCAGTATTGTCAACGCTCTACTAGATGCAAACCAAAACAGATTGCTGTGAGGGGGGAGCCACACCCACCTGCTGTTGCTACAGCAAGAAATAAGGACAAGGTTTTACCCCAGACCCTCAAAGCGGCCAAGTGGAAATGAGCCAGCTAGAAACTCTACGAAGGAAGAGGGTATTGTTAGCGTGTTTAAGAAAGAGCAGAGACAAGCGTCATCCCTGTTACGATGAGCCACACTGATGGTGTGTTTGCTTGGCAGAAATATTCAACAGAAATTTGTTAAAAAAAGAAATGTGTATGAATGTATCTTTTGGAACAAGAATGTCTAACTTCTTTCCCCACTTAAAAGACCACAGGGATGCTTCAGCTTGTTTTGGATGTCAATTCCCATAAACCCATAATCTCATCATTTGTGATACTTGGGAATTGTAGACAAAACTTTTGTTTTCCTTGAAGGCCACAGTCTTCCAAAGTGTGATCCAAAGTGTGAGAGTGATACTGAAAAATGTCACAGTATTAATTCTAAAAATATATTCAATAATTTTCTTTGGAGGAGGGCAAAAATGTAATCAAACTTTCTCAAAATGTCATTCAGCTACAGGATGAAAATTAAGGCTTCACAAGGACCCTCTGATTTGGTTCAGAATGTAACTCAGCGATTCAGGCCCAGGGCTTGATTCCCTTAAGCTCTCCGCTGCCCGCTCCACACACCCTTGGGTTCAGAGCTGAAACACTGGACGAAAGACCACATCCAAGACTATCAATTGTGATGTTTAGAGTTGAAGTCCTGTATGGAGAAGCTGGGTGGTCACTGGGCAACAGCAGTAACTGGCAGAGGTGAGCAGGCAGGCAGAGCAGCATGCAAAGACATCAAAATAAAATGCCTTCCAAACAGGCGGTGTTATAGAATTATGGAAGTGTAGAGCCAGAAGGGACTCCAAAGTTCACCTGGTCCTCTAGAAGTGGAGGCACCATGCTTTCCCAAGGGTTCATAGCTGAAATAGTACACTGAGGAGAACAGCAAGGAGCACTTAGTCATCCAGCACCACTGTGACACCAAGGCATGCGGTGATTTGGGCTAGCCCTGGAAACTTCCAACCTGTGGTTTCATACGTCACCCCCACCTGCCCCATGGTTGCCTGCCTAAGCTGCTCGAAAGAGGGAAAGACTGAGAGCCATTACCACAGGGATTAATGCTCTCTGTTCTGGTTATGTAGTCTTCCAACGTGGCTGCTGGGACTTGTCTGTTTCTATCAAGCTCACTTAGTGCTGCCTCTTAACAAACATGAGAAGGTTCTGGGTGCTGGAATGCCTTGAAAATTTACCCTGCCCTTTCACTACCTGGAATGAAGACAGAGAGGAACCCTGAGATCAAGAACTGCTTGATAGCTCAGTGGTTTCAGCATCTGGATGTGGACCCAGAGGTGGAGTTCAATTCCCCACTGTGTCTCCTTGACAGAGGCTGGACTTGATGATCCATAGGATCCCTTCCAGCTCTTCAGTTCTAAGTTGATGATGATAGCAGCTCAAAGCACAGAGTGATTCCAGGCAGTGTGCTGCTTTTCTGTGGTGCCTCAGTGTATCTCATGGGCTGTCTCTGCCATAGGACTGCTGTTGTCTCCTGGTTGCCTCTGATCTTGAGACTCAAACATCCCCCCCCCCCCATGTCAGTGGAAGTGACCTTGCCAACTTGCCAAAATTCTAGGCCTTTCACCAACACTAATGGCCCCAACAAGTCTTAACCAGGGGTGGGGTGGCTGGGAGGGATGTGAAGGCGAACCAGTCTGCCTCCCTCAGACCCGAGAGGCACCAGGTATTTTTGCTGCAGAGATGCCTCATGATTGATTACATTAAAGTAGTGATCAGACATAATGGTAAGAACAGTAATAGTTGAAATGACAAATGAGATATAGGTTTAACTAACGAGGAGCTATAGAAATTAAACTCTGTCTTGCAAATTCCATTCTGAAGTCAAGATTTAATATTACATCCTTTGGAGCCTGGAAGGTGAACTTCTGCATTAACACAGTGATGAAAAGGAAAATCTCCATCCTAGCCAACTGCTCTAACAAGACAAGGTCACTCTCCTGGAAGAGAAGAAGAAAGTGTGCTTTTCTGAAGGTTCTAGCCGGGGCAACAGAAGCAGCAAAACTGATGACAGGATCACAACAGACCAGGAAGCGAACCACTTTTTAACACACACTTTCCAGTGACAAAGTACAGTGCAACTTGTCACATCTATTTCTTATCCAGACAAGTAGGAGAACTAGAACAGCACTATATTTGCTAGGACTTTGAAACAACTGTTTGTTTCAAAGTTTGCACCCTTGTATTTACCCAATGATCCCAAGACACCTAAAGGGTAAGAACAGGTTGCTCCAAAAATACACATTTAAAACATCCACTTCAATGAGTTGGATCCACAGTAGTGCTTTGCTGCATTCCACTAAACTTTTATCAAATAAAGGAAGAAGTTAGAGGGAGATTTTCTTTTTAATTGGTCTGTCCCCTGATTTCTGGAAGTCATCCATCCATCCATCCATCCATCCATCCATCCATCCATCCATCCATCCATCCGCTACTATGCTCCCACAATGGAGGTGGATTCCTGTAGGCAGAATCTCCAACTTGAATCCACTCTGGTATTTGTTTCAAACTAGTATTACTTATCCATGCCCTCCTTGTTGCAAAAGCCAGTTGACCTAGACCAGGCCTCTATGGGCAACCCCAAAGAAAAAGATCCTTCCAGAAGATACAGAAATCTCCAGGAAGAGGAAATCCCATAACTGTGGGACAGCCACTGAGGTGACTTTTGTTTCAACTTGGAACACAGAGGATAACCACAAGAGGGAACTCTCACCCCAATGTAAGTGTATAGTAGTCTTGAGTGTGTAGTGCTCTATAGCCATTCCTCATTACATTTGCAGCTGCCTTGGCTTCTCTTCTGTCCTTTAGCCAAAATGGATGTTGCAAGATGGGGAAAACCTATATGTACTCTGAAGTAGTTTTCCCAGCATGTGGAAAGCCAGGGCCAAGGGACTCCATATGACCAGTGTTTTCATGTAATACAAGGGCTCCCCCACCCTTTTTTAACCTGGCATGAAAGCTTCCCTTTTCTTCAGCTGACCATTCTCCAGGAAATGGTCATGATTAAAAACATTTGATGTCACCCGTTCATCCTTGTCAAACAGCACTGGTGAACAAAATGGTTCCCTGCCAAAGAAAGACACATGATTAAATAGCCAGAGAAATTCATAGTGTTTTCATAAGTGGATACAATAATACTAAACTTTTTGAATATAATGCAATTATCAAACAAGGGCAGGTGATGTCTTTAAAATAAATTACTTTAGAAAGGAGATATTTGCCTAAATATCTGGCCGTATCTGTACAGTGTGGTACAGCAGATAGAGTGACAGACTAGGACTTAAGAGGCCTGGGTTCAAATCCCTGCTCAGTCATGGAAGCTCACTGGGGGTGTGGAAGTGATAAATCACTTCTTAAATATCTCACTAACCTTGAAAGCCTTATTAAGGTCTCTATAAGCTGGTTCTGACTTGATGACACATAACAATTAAGATACTACCACCTTTGTTTCCAGATTTTCAGACTGTATACA
Organism: Intellagama lesueurii; assembly: GCA_037013535.1. Classification (NCBI taxonomy): domain Eukaryota; kingdom Metazoa; phylum Chordata; class Lepidosauria; order Squamata; family Agamidae; genus Intellagama; species Intellagama lesueurii. The sequence continues at coordinate 169,963,307 of JBAJHW010000004.1, read as the reverse complement.
AGAACCACATGACTTTTTAAAATTGTTGCTTATAAGATAAACCCCATATCTGCTGAAAGGATATGTTTTGGTTTCAGGTTTTACCAGTAATTTCTTAGGATATAATAATAACAAGCATTTCTTTTAAAAAAAAATAAGCCAAGCCCTTCACGGAAACTACAGTGTAATGTTTCTCAATCCAAGAGGTATTTATAAAGCAATAGTCAATCTCATTCATTCTTCTTTCCTAAAAGGGTTAACCAGCTCTTGGAACATCTGTCCATCATTTTACTTGAACTGCAACATCCATGTGACATTCATGCCAAGAACAGGGATAGATGAAATTTTGTTTCTCCCACAAACAAACAATTGGGGGGGGGGGAATCAACTTTTCCCCTCTCGAACTAGTGAAACAATCGTTTCAACTCCTTGCACTGCCAGATCAAACAGGTACAGCTAAAGATGAAGCTGTCCCAGGAAAAAATGGCAATTTTAATTCAGCGTCACAAATATGTTTGAAAACAGAGGGATCCAAAACCAGATTTTTAAGAACTAAGCACTAAGCCCGCTGCTTGGATAGAGGAATCTGTCAGTTTCACTTTTCCCCACATCTGAATGTTTTAAATCACAAGTTTCTCCCATCATGTTCATTGATAAATGTGTTAATTCTGGGGGAAATCATAAAAAATGAATCAAAAATCTCTCTCATCCCCAGCTGGGAAGACAACAAAGTCTAAAAAAGGCAAGCTTCTTCTGTCTGCTCCAATATTACGGTGACTGTTAACACCCATCACTTCTGCAACTCCATAGCAGGACAGTTTTCTTCACCAGTGACAACTTAAAGGTGTGATGTAACTCGGTATTTTGAACACTTGGCTTAAGGTTTTGGCATCTTAAGGGAAGAGGGGAAAATATATATCTTTGACATTTCCTTGAAACTTACTTTGGGCAAGTAAAAACCACTCAGCATTGTGTCATTTACTGTCGTCCAAGGTCTACTTAGAGTCACAACATTACTTCCTGTCATTACAGTTCAAACAAATGTGAACCCTCCAGCAGGCAGGGGTTCACCAAGAAATATGGGGCAGCATCAAGAGCACAGACGTGCAGCTTCCAACATGTACGCATGTTGGAGCTATTTCAAACTCGTATCCTGCCTTTAGTAGATTTTTTTCTACATTTTTTCTACATTATGCTGTTTTTGATCTGTTCGTAGCTGTGAGTAAATGGAAACCGTTTTATTCTTTTTCTTACCAATGTCTCAGAGTGAGTTATTGAGACTGTGTCAACTGATGAGACAGAAAAGGGGTGGTCTACTTTAGGAATATATGAAAGTAATTCTTCTCTGTAAGTCCCTGCATTTCACTTGCACAGCTAAGAGAATTTTAACCAAAAAAAACCCTGCAACAATACATGCACAATGCAAGATAGAATTTTGATCACATGAGCAAAACTGCAAGAACCAGCAGTAGTATGGATGAGTCTGTAAAGATCAGCCTTGGAAAGAGGACATAGAGACATGTCTCCAAGTTTTAATAGCTGCCACCCTCTGACATTAGTCAATTAAAATGTCTTCAATGAAAACAAATTAATTGAAAGGAGTAATAAAAGACCCCAGCCCAAATTATTGTTATGAACACAATCCAGGTTTGTTTGTGAGGGTCAGTTTTATGTTTCTAGGAGTACTAGAAATTACAGCCATTATTTATGAGTGATGGCACTCTCGGGCCATGAGAAATTTAACCTCATGCAGATGCTGATCCCACTTGGGTTAAATTTCTCATGGCCTGAGAGTGCCATTTGTGCATCTTAATTCAACTGTACCCACTGAGGAATGGAAGTGTCACTGCCTGAGGGATATATGTTACCCGAAGAGTGTGGCATCACCATGGCTGCTCAGGCTGTGTCTGTCTAGATAAATACACCTTGCATTGCTGAGGGGTTTAGGGATAAAAGTTCAGGTAACACAACCTCTCTTGATCTTCTCCTGTCTCTTTTTGCACCCATCTCGCATTGTTTTTGGCCTGGATTCTTTTCTGAGCAAAGCTGCAACTACACTGGCAAGCCGAATTGGCAGCTTGATTTCTGCAGCTTGATTTGCAGCCTATTTAATGCATTCCATCTGGATTAGGTGATCACATGGAGAGTGCAGTTTGTTTCCGTGCCAATGTCCACACTGACCCCTCAATCTGTTGTGGTTTGATCTGTGCCACAGCCCACAGTCCTGCTTCCGTTCATTCCACCCTCTGCTAGATCCCCAGCTCTCCTTTTATGGCTCATTGTAAACCCAGTGGGCTGTTTAAAGTGTTGCATGGCACTAGGGAAAAGGGACAGTGTTCCAAAGTTTTCCATAAAGTACAAACACATACATGCATACAGCGGAAACACAGTGGCCTGCTGGAGAAAGTTGGAGTTGTTTCTATTCCATGTCAATGCTTCTCTCTCTCTCTCTCTGTCTCCAGGTGAAGGAAGCTTAACAAAAGAGGGAAACACACACAAAAAAATGAAATTCTCCTGCTGCTCTCCTTTCTTTACCTGAATTCTTTTGGTTCAAGAGAATCTGTTTTGGAAATCCACAAAACGAACCCAAGAATGAAAGACAGAGCATCTTTTTCCTCTGTCCCCATTCTGGTTAACTCAAAAGCCCCATTCCTTGTAAACATACTTATGGAAGAAGTAGCCACACAAACCAACCTTCAGCACATTGCTTTTCTTAAATTTAAATTACACACGTTGATAGACTGTTGGCATTCTGAAATGTTTGTTGCCAGAGTCTTGACAATCATAATGGTGGGAACATGTTCTCCATGAGGTTTTGCATCTGCTACTGTGATGATATCCTATTTCCCTGTGGGAACACATTTCCTGCTTACTGCTGGGCCTGCTTTTGATTTTATGAGAACACGGCAACTGATATTTGGTTCAGGCCATTCCTGTGGCAGGCATTCTCTGAGAAGGCAAGCCAAGGCTCCCAAGGTCCTCTTGTTTGCAGTTTTAAAAGCTGGGTTTAGAGGACGCGTGTGATGCTGCTGATGGGAGGAAGGCATATCTCTCTTGAGTTATATTCCTCTTGACACCTATCCATGGGAGTAATATGCTCTGAAGTGACAAGACAGGTCAGAGGAGGGAAAAAGCCATATATATATTCTGTACACACACACACACACACACAAACACACACACACATTTGTTGCCAGCAGTTTAGACATTAATGGCTGTGTGTTGCGTTATTTTGAGGGGACAGCACATTTACACTGTTATACAAGCTGTATACTCACTGCTTTACATTGTAGCCAAGAGTCATTTCTTCAGTGTTGTCACATGAAAAGATATACTAAAATATTTATGAAATGTGAGGGGGTGTACTCACTTCTGTGATATACTTTATAAAGGTGACAGCTCTAACAAAAGGTTCCCCTATTATCTTCATATTTTTTGTGTGTGATACTTGTATTTTTAGCAGTTTTGTTCTAAAACATTTCAGAAATCAAAGCACCCTTATCAATTAGGAATTAAATAGGCTACTTACAATGCAATCATCTAGGCCTCCCTGGATAATTTTTTCTCGTCTTGAGCCCTTAAGCTTCAAGGATTCCCATGTGAAGATGTTATAGTATAATGTTGAAAGGGTGCGCTCTTGTGGCTAAAATTTGGAATTGCTCTACATGGAGAACATGATTTAAATTGGTTAGTGCTGGAAATGATTTTGAAAAAGTGATATAACCTAATCTAACTTTATTAGCTACCAGCGGAGTTATATGCTTATGTCTATTTATTTTCGGGATTTTAAGCACACTTGACTTTGTGTTGAGATTATGGCCATTTTTTTTCTTGCTAACAATTTGAACATAAAACAGCAAGATGTTTTTCCTTAGGAAATGTTGGCCTGACGAACAGAAACAAAACGTTCAAGAATGTAGGGGTAATGCAGCATTTTCTTTAAACATTCTGCTGTTAAATGTTAAATATCTAAAAAATAAACCACCATACAATTAGTTTCCCATAAGGTAACATGCCTGGTCAGTCATATAAATTCAGTTACCATATTTAACTCTGCAAGTCTTTTATGTTAATAGCTAGAAATGGGCACAAATCAAAAAATGAACCAGGAAGTTTGTCACAAATCACTGGTATGTTGGTTCAGTTCAGTTCAGGTTAGTCAAAACCAATGAACCGAAATCAAATGAACCAACAAACGTTTTTAGCAATTTAACAAACTTCCTGGTTTGTTTGCCCCCCGCCCCCACAGCCTAACCCCACCCCCTTCCTACTGCCCCCAATCGCCTCCCTACCTTGTGCTTCCTCCTCCTCCTTCACCACTGCCATCTTCAGAGAGAGCGGCCTGGCTTCCCTCCTTGGAGCTGGGCCTGCTCTCTCTGTGCATCTGCCAGAGTTGCAGGTGATCAGGGAGATCAGCTGGGACCAACGTTCCCTGATGTGGCTGTGCAGTGCTGGATCAGGGCCACGTGGCGCTGGATCGGGGCCACCCCTTTGCTTCTGGTCGCAGACACAATGACAACAGAGGAGGAGGAGGAGGCAGGACAAGGCAGAGAATGGATGGGGGCAGCAGGAAGTGGGCAGGTGGGTGGTAGAGTGGGTAGGAGGTTTAGTTTTCTCCCTCCCCCGTCACAAACTTTTTTTTAAAAAAATGAACCAGTTCATGGTTTGTTTGTTTTTTAATGTTCAGAAAGTTCATGGTTTGTGGCTACCCACAAACCATGAACCACAATTTTTCTGGTTCATGCCCATCTCTATTAATAGCTTCAACCTTTGGTTTGCCAGATACATGAGGTTTTGTCTCCTTGGTGGGCTTCTGTGAGTGGAAGTCACACTGCTTATGGATCAAAGTCTTTTTTATTTTAATATGAGGTGCCCACCTGAGGAAGTAGATTTGGGAGTGTTATAAAAGGGCTAATGGAGGCTACAGCCAAGAAATCAGAAGAAGACTAAGACTGGGAAGGGCAGCAATGAACGAACTAAAAAAAGAGAATCAAGTATAAGGATGTGTCACTGGAGACCAAGACAAAGATAATCCACACTTTTATACTTCCGATCACCATGTATAGATGTGAAAGCTGTACAGTTAAGAAAGCTAACAGAAGAATAAATTGATATGTTTGAAACGTGGTGTTGAAGGAGAGCTTTACAGATACCCTGGACTGCCAGCAAGACCAACAAGTGAAAATCAAACCAAGCCTGAACTATCTATTTCTGGAGACAAAAATGTTGAAGCTGAAGCTGTCCTACTTTGGGCACATGATGAGAATGAGGATTCTCTGGAAAAGACAAGAATGCTGGGAAAGGTGGAAGCTAGCAGGAAAAGAGGAAGACCAAATATGAGATGGGTTGACTCTCTACAGTAAACCACATGTCTGAATCTGCAGGAATTGAGCAGGGCTGTTTGAGGACAGGACATTTTGGAAATCACTCATTCATAGTGTCACCATGAGTCAGAAGCAACTTGATGATACATAACCACCACAACATAAAAGGACAGCAAATTACTACTTGTTGACTTGTTTGTTCTTCTCTTTCTGTGGCCAGGAAAGTGGTGTTCATGAGATCTTGAGTCTCAGGTACCAAAATAATTTGGTTGGCTCTGACTGTTGGGCTCCTTGACGGGTGGGTAGGGAAACCCACGCTTTTCTCTAAGCATCAAAATAGCTTGCATCAGTTCTACTGAAAGAGGGACATGAAGAAAGGCCTGGTGCAAAGTAGGCACCTTCCTCTCCATCTTAGACTCCTTTGCAACCATTAGCTTAATTTCTATTGTGAAGGATTCCACCCATTAATACCTGTTAACATCCATTGCTTGCAATGTACTCGATCCAGTCCTTCTTACTTGCTTTGGCAATATACATTGTGTATATACATAAATATTTAGTGTATAAAATATTGCAGAGTTTAGGAATAACCAGTTGCAAACCAATTACTTGTTATTAATTCCTCTCTCCAACAGCAAAAACTTCTGCATTATGTTATGATTGTAACTGAATAGGGGATCACTACCTTTTGTAGTGCAACTTTTTGTTACTTTTACAGCTACAGGTGTTGTGTTCTTGCAAAAAGGGGGAGGTGGAACACCCCATAGTTCAAAGCCCACCTCATGCTTGCCTTTGGCACTGTTTTCAATGTTTATACAACAATAAGGGAGATGGAAGAAGAGCGGGTTTGCCTCATAGGCCAGCAGCTAATAATATTCAGATGATATTTTTAAGCAAACTTACCTTTTTAGTTACTTTTGACAAACAGGAAATAGTTGTTTTTTAATTGTAACTATACCAGTAACTAACTATTGTTGTGCCTTGACATTAAAGTTAGCATTATACTTAAAAGACAACTTTGAAATACTGCAGCAACAATATATCAGCAAAGACGTAGCTTATAGCATCTCAGAGGCATTAAAATCATGTCCCTATACTGTAAAACAAACCTACAAATGTTCCTGATTATTCAGAGGAAGGAAACAGTCAAGGCTTCCTTACAGTGCTATGTGGATTTAATTAAAGCTAAAATGTCATTCGTGTACATATCACAAGCATTTTTCCAGGCACAGATGTCTGTCTGGTGCCAATATGCTGTTTATGTACTTATCTGTCTCAAGCACATGGCCACGCACATATGCCCTTCTGGCAGAGAGAGACATGGCACAGTCTGAAGCTCCTATTAGGCTGCTAATGAATAATATGCATTTTAAAAGGGGGAGGGATGGAAGGTGGATCTTTGGGTAACAGCACATTTTAACACTACCTTTGAATTGTGAAATGATAAACAGGATTAGTTAATATGCTGGCATCTGCGAGCCTTGAATGGAAGCCTGGAATGCAACTGGATTTTTCACAGGTTTTGGAAAGGGTGTTTTTGGCACCGCAGTTATTCTGAAGCATGGTGCTGATGATGTGCAAGAGTGTGACTGGCTGAGGAATTTTGCAAAGCTGGAGCAGATGTTTGGCCTGTATAAAACAGCATGAATTCTAAAAATTCAAAACATGGAGCAGCCCATTCAATGGCCTCCCTCCCTCTCCACGCTGTCACTTTGTTCATGACAATTTGGGATCAAAACCATGAGAACCATCTAAACTACTAGGCTCAACATATACTTGCACACACTTGTTTACGAGACATGGTGGCCTTCAATGTGGCTTGGGATGTTGCTGAGATTTGTATTTCTGGGCTTAGTCCCAGGAAATGATCTGAAATACAAGGTAGCCAGTTGCTGTTATTATGTACCACCAAGGCTTTAATGAGATTTTTGAGGGATGTGAGAAGTTCATGTATACTGTTGCTACCCTCCAAATGGGTTTCCATGACCAAGCAAGGATTTGAAACTAGGTATCCTCTGTTTCTCCTAGTCTGACACTCCTATCCACTACACTACACTGGCTATCAAGGTAACCATTAAAGTCCCCCAGATTCTTCTGCACCTCAGGTGTGAATTGGAGCTGGGGGGGGGGGGAATCCCATCAGATCTGAGTCAAACTGATGTAAATGAGCTGGAGCTTCTGCATCCCAGGCTTTGGAAATCTGAAGTAACATTAAAATATATTTTTAAAAAGAGGCAGGTGTCTGAGTGCAGTGGGACCCTTCATCAGGCTAGGCATTGCTTGAAGGGGGTGAGTGGGGAGAGAAGGAAAATAGTTCCAATATCACCCTGACCAGATGTTGCAGTGTCAGAATCTGAGGTAAAATAATATCCCAAGATGGAGACTAGAAGGTTTTTATGCCAGCTGGAAGCATCTGGTCCCCCCTCCTGCCCTTGCTGGGAATGGAGGATTTGTTGTCTTCCCTCATCTCTGTAAACAAAGGCTTGCCAATTATCCAGGACATTCTCTATCACCTTGCATCAATGCTTATAGCTCCTGTTTGGCTGGGAGCAGAGGCACAAAAAGACATGGCAATCCTCATAAAGAACTGGACATTAGATTTAGCTAGAACACTAAGCAGACAATGTCATTTGGGGTCAAATTAAGAGTCTTCTCTAGCCATTGGAGGAAGATGGCTTCCTCAGATGGAGCATTCCTTCATAATGGCAGATCTTCCCACTCCAGTTGCACGTTTTGCAACTTCAGTGGCTATTCTAGGTTTCTCCCCTAATCCAGCATGCATGCAAGGACCATATGGCTTCTTCTTCTTCTTCTTCTTCTTCTTCTTCTTCTTCTTCTTCGTTAGACCTTGAAGAGTTCCTTTTAAAAACCATTCAAGACTCCCAAAGTAGTTTGGCTACTAGTTACAGTTTTTACAAGTAACAAGTTATGTTTCCATTTTTCAAAATAGCTACAGTTGTTGCTTTTTAGGTTTTTTTTAAAAAAATCTGAATGCAGAGCACAAGGCACAGTATGGGCCAACACTGGAATGATCTGATGCTTCCCTCTGAAAGTATAAAAGTAATTTAAAACTATGATATTTTTTCAATTCACAGCCCCTCATTACATTGCAATTGAAATACAATTATTTGTAAGGGTGCTAAATCTGAGAATCATAAATGCATAAGGGCACTACAGATTCTTCATCCAGTTATGAGGCTGGTTCTATAGAGATGGGGCAGCCTTCAAACTTAAGTCAGCAGTGGCTGTCAGGTAGATAAGCTATTATTTTGACATTTACCGGGGAAGGAGGGGTTTGAGTCATTAAAGAAAGTAAACAGAACTGACATAGTGATTGGTGTGTGTGTACTAGTGACATGAACTACTACATATATAGAATTTTGTGTGGAATATACATACAGTAGGACCCCCCATATACATGGGATCAACATCTGCAGTTTCACTTATCCACAGTTTTCTGCAGCCCTATATACCACAAACAAGGGTGTGCCTTTGTACCCTTTATCCTGCCCCCCCTTGTATGTTGTATATAAAGTTCCCTTGTATCTGTGGATTCAGGCATCCACAGTAGATTGTGGAACCAATCCCCAAGTCTATGGGCATCCTACTGTGTACCTATACACACATTATCATTTAGTATTGCATCTCAATTGACTTTCCTGCCCACTTGGTTCACAAATCAGACCATTCTTCGTTTAGAATTCTATCTGCCCCTCATTCTATTTATCTGTGCAATCTATCTTTGAAGTACCAAACTAATCCACTATTAGAATTCCTCTCAAATATATATATATATATATATATCTCAGCAGTTGCAAGCATATTGAACAAAACTGTGAGACTTCAGGAACAGATGGGAAAGCAGGACAAACAGATGGAAAAAACTTCACTTCCAAAAAAGCTAGGACGAGAATTGATATATAAAATCTAAGCTACTTTAAATAAATATTTCATTCTTAAGCATCTATAGAATCCTAAGTCCATTTTTTAAAAAAAACAACACACAGCCTTGTGGACTGTACTTTAAAGAATCACGCGTTTGGGGGAAAATCTGTGAGGTGGGCATACTGTACGTGTATCTCAGATCCTCTATGCATAAATGTATTTCACATTTCCAGGCCTTCTTTTCAGCTTTATGTTTCTGGTGGTTTCTTTTCTTTTCTTTTCCTTTCTTGAGACAACTGCATCCACTGTAGTTATGTATGACACATGTGCAATCCGAAAGCATGAGGACGTGAAACAACTTTGTGGTAGGACAGCCTTCTTGTAGTCAGAACTGGGATGCTGTTAGCTTATAAAACCTGAAACCAGTATGAATGAAGAAGGTCCTGTTCCAGGAAAGGAAAGCAGGAACTGCTAGTGGTGTGAGCATAAAGCAAAAAGTCTCTTTAAAAATATGATAATAATAATAAAAAAGCACAGTACATCAGCACCAACAGTATCAAGTTGGGTCTATAGTTACAGATGCTCGTCCACTGGCCAGTCCTCTGTTTTGTACAAAAGAGCAGGTAGTAACGGTGCTGAGGATTTCCCGAATAAGGAAACATCTCCATTTCAAAATAAGAACAAGAATGACACACCCATGGGTCATGTGAAGGTTTATTCTTAGATGTGAGGCTGACCGAATTCCTTTCAAGCCTCTTCAGCTGTTTCTCCAAGATTCTTATTTTTTAAATTAACATATATATATATATATATTTGTATCTAGTATCCCCGAGAAAGAATTCAGAATGTTTGAGTTGTTTCAAAAGGATTCTTTTCTCTGGTTGTTGCTGGTAAATGTACCACTATGACATCCTTGGTTACTTAGAATCAGGTGGCTATAGCCAAAATCCTGTTAATTGTACCCACAAGCATAAAGAAATGGCGTAACTTTGAGAGGTGAATTCCTCAAGTTGGAAACCATTGTAGACATTATTTGTTACACCCTGAGTCATGCAACTCCATGGTCCTCCATGGTCCATATCCTGTTCATCCTTTTTCCTTCTGCTGTCACTAGCACAAGTACCATATGTGAAATCTCAGGTTCTGTGCACATGGTTGAGCAACAAGATTTTGGCTAGTGTGCAACAGATCAGGTTTAAAGTGGTTTCTTAACCTGCTGCAATTTGCCTCCAAAAGTTATGCTACTTGCATTACACTTGCATAAAAGCTCAATGGGGCCACTGAAGACAAAAACAAAGGTAGACACGTTGAACCATAAGAAAATAATCCCCAATCCATAGATGGGCATATTTTTATTATTTTATTTTTATTAATGACAAAATACCACAAAAGTATGCAAGCTTTCAAGTTATCCAGAACTCTTTATCAGGTTAGGAGATTCAAAAATGGGAGAATCTGGACTTTTCCTTCCTCCTAATTTTGTACTACATAGCCAGAGGCAGTACTGGATCCAAAAACTTGCTTAGGTTTGGCTCATTTTGCTTAGTCCTAATAACAGTGTCACTAGCTACCTATTTAGGTTCTAATAATATAACTGTACTGCATCCTCAGCTTGGTTTCTCAGCACAGGGACTTTAGCAATATTTCAGATTTAAATTGAAAACTCCACTAGACAGTTCTTTTGTCCATCGTCTTTTTGGAAACTAATTTTCACCTGCAATCTCCTTCCATAAATTTTGTCATTCTTCAAAGGAAATACAATAGGGCCCCGGTATCCCTGGGATTAGCACTCGCAGTTTCACTTATCCACTGCCTGAAAATATTAAATAACACCCCCCCCCCAAATTATGAATTTTCAAGATGTATTACCAGAACTAGCCTCTAGAAGGAGCCAGAGACTATGCCATATATGGTGTTCCTATACCCATGCTTTCAACATGGGGGGAAGGGAGGGCTTGGAACCAATCCCCTATGGATACAGTGGTCCTATTGTAGCCTTCAGTGGAAAAATTGCTCAATTCTCCAGTATAAATGTCAAATTTTGAAATGTACAAGATCCAGACTTCATAGCGAGAACATTTCAATCTGAGAACTTTACTGAAACATTTTTCCAGGTGTAAAATATGACATTGACCTTGTATGGGAAAATAGGAAGCACCCTTACACTGAGTTAGATTGTTGGTCCATCAACTTTGACTGGCAGCGGCAATCCAGGGTTTCGGGCAGGATTCTATTCAAGCCCCACCTGGAGATCCTTACTGTTCCCTGGGAGGTTTCCCGCAGAAGTACTACTGATGGCTGGCCCTGCCTAGCTTTCAAAATTGAGGAAGATTTGGGTGTGTCACATGTGGTAAGGTAGTCTCCTTGCATGTATGTGTGTGCATTTTCTTTTCATCATGTGAAAATAAAGGCTGGTTGACATGGAAAGTAGCAGCAGATACTGAATGAGTAAGAATCTCAAAAAGCAAATACACATACATATACAATGATTGCTGTGTTAATTATACATTTTACAGCTCCTTTAAGTAATTCAGCAGAGGTTCCAGTGGCATCTCTTGTCCAGGATAGAAAGGTCTAAATGCTTTATCGATTTTCAGTGGACTAAAGCACAGATCAAAAATTTGATTGTAGTTATGTACCAAGCGCTTGGCTTTTTCTTTTTCCAGCTTGCCTGTGTTTTTAAAAAAATAATGTTTATTTTTCTATTTGCACAACATCAGGCCTGAATATTGAGCAAATATATCTCAAGATAGGTTTACACATAATGCCAAAGTACTGTTCAGTAATACAGGAACAATCTCTGTGCTGGTGCATCTTCTTATTCCCCTTTCTTCATCTGTGCATTTTTCTAAACTGATATGTCTGCTCTGCAGCAGACTTTAGTTTCGTTTCTATTCTATTCTGTTCTGTTCTGTTCTAATTGCATGGAGAGAGACAGCAAAGCAGCACACATTGTTCTCACCATTTTTCTGTCCCCTTCTAACTGTATACACACTGGAATTCAATTCAGAGGCATTCCACATGTACTGTGCAGCCTCATCCTTATCAGTCCTCCCTCTCCGTGTGTAGACAGTATGGTAGTGGTGTCAAAAGGGGACCAGGCATGTGTTATGGGTTGTGTGAAAACTAGTGTTTGAACTGGACTTGTTGTTAGATCTAAACAACTGAATTATTGTTTGGGCTTTTCTTCCAAACCAGGATTTCAAATGATGATGATCAAATTTTGGTTTCTAAATCCTGAAATTGCAAATGGGAGACAGTGTGGAAGAACAGCTTCAAGTGCTGTATGGACACTTTCCCCCATTGACCAATCATTCCCCATTGTTATATGGGTGAACTGATAAATAATAAATAATTGCATGCCATCAAGTTGATTCTAACTTATGATGACCCTTTCCAAGGTTTTCTAGGTAGAGAATACACAGAAGTGGTTTACTGTTACCTAATTCTGGTGGTGCCTTGGGACAGTGCAGTTTGCCCAAGACCACAGAGGCCAAGACACAGTGGGGAATCAAACTCCCAATCTCTGGCTCCACAGCCAGATACCTAAACTATTGAGCTATCCAGCCAGCTTGGGTGAACTGATACCCATAATAAAATCCCCCTTAGTTCCAGTAGGTTGTTACATCCTAAATCTTTCTGAGGCATTTGTAGATGACTGTAAGGCTGACAAGAATACAAGTCAAAAGCAAAATCCAAATCCATCTCCACAAGAGAAAATGCCTGTCGTGGGAGTCTATTATCCAACTGTTTCCATTCTCACCTGTGTTTTTGACATCAGACAAATGAAGGGCTTGCTCCAGTTTTCTGAAGCGGTTTATCCAAACATCTTGTTCCTCAAAATCACCAGATGAGTCCTGATTCATCTGAGTACAAGTTTGGCCAGCAAGATGTTTCCACTGTCTCTTGTCCTTCTTCAAAGGAAACAAATGATATTTTCAGAAGGTTAGATTTTGATGATTTTCTCTAACAAAACTGGAGGATTTCTGTAGGAATCACAAATCTTGTTCTGCAGGTTCCTCCTAGATTATTTTGACCAGATGGCTGGTTTGAAAGGGGTTAATTATATTTCTGGCTTCTAATCACTTGTGAGATTGAAATATATAGGTCCAAAGGGTCCTAGACAGTGCTGGGCAAATTGTCATCAATGTCATTCTCCACTCTGGAGGAACAAAATAACCTAAGTGTTTTGACAGGACTAACCGGGATGGAAAAGATAAGGGTTTCTGAAAAGAATTTTGAATTAATTTAGGGGTATGATATTATAGATAGTATTAAGCCTTTCACATACAAGCACTTTACAAATCAGAGTTTATTAACAATTTGTGTGTGTATCAATACAGTTTTGACAGTACCTGAGAATCATCTTCACTTTTCTCCTTATTTCTCCCTAAGATGAAAACAATGGTGAAGATGTTATTTATTCACTTGAAAGAATATGATTCCTATCTAACTGGAACAAGGTCATTTCAAGGAGGACATTAAGAAAGACTTCAAAAGCCACCAACATTACTACTACCAACTCTTGAAAATTACATTACTATTAGACCAGTCAGCCTTGACAGAATTTTCCATTTACTGGGCTTTGAGTTATCTTCATAACAAAATACTAAGAACCTGGGGAAAGGTACTATTATCACACATCAAGGAGCAAACTATGTTTTCTCTTGTTCCCAAAGCATAGCCAATAATTTTTCATTCTTTTGTGTATGAATAATCTGTAACAAAGATGATATGAAGCCCAAATGCAAGACCACAGGAACTGTGTCAAACAAGGTATCATAGGCCAGAGATAGGGGGCTGCTTGGTCCACTAGTGGCCAAAATGTCAGTGACTGCCATTGGTAAGCACATTTCCCTTATGGCTTGCCAGTGGCAGTCACTGACAAAATGTTCCTCTTTTAATACAGGTAAAGGACATATACATGCAGAAGCTGGTCCCCAACCATCAGCTGTGGTGAGGTGGCAAAGCATGCAGGTGAGTGGAAGTATGGCCACTGTCATCCACTCACCACTGTACGGGCTGATCACCCACTGTTCTGGAGATTTCCTTTGCTGGATTGGGGGTCCATGGGTCAGCTGCTTCTTTCACACTGTCTTAGCCTCAAGGACACCTGGAGCCAGAGGTTATCCAAATAGATGGCTGAGAAATGGCCACACTCCAGAAGGAGCAATCTAGCAAAGGAAGGCAATGCTGCTAGCTTCCTCATCTTCTCCTTCCTTTCCTCCCTCTGTGTAAGTGTTGCATACACTTGGATGGGTGGGTCGTTGGGTGGGAGAAGTACTTTTCTTTCTGCCTTGAACACTTTGCACTAGCCTTGTGTGTATGTCATGAGGTTGACAAAAAACCTCCTATGCATACAACGTGTGTTGAGTGCATAAATCAGTGGTGGCGAACCTTTTTGGGCTCGCGTGCCCAAACTGGGGAAAAAAAACCCAAAACCCAGTGGGTGGCATGCTGCGGTGGCAGCGGAACCGGAAGTGGTGGCGGAAGGGGGAATCCTGGGCACGGAAGTACCTAGAGACCCCACTCCGGATCCGCCGCCAGCGCCAGCTGCTCCGGATCCGCCTGTCGAAGCACCAGCACCGCGGCTGCAGCCGCCTTCTCAGGTTTGGCTGCACGGGGGGGGGGGGGGAGTAGCGATCCGGCAACTTATGGCTCACGTGCACGCAGAAAGGACTCTGCGTGCCAGCTGTGGCACACATGCCATAGGTTCGCCATCGCTGGCATAGATAATGGCCTAATCCAGCATATAGTTGCTGTCAGAAACTGGTGAAATTGACTTTGTGAGTAGGACAGCGTATTTCTAGAATTAAATTTACTCTCCCCCTTTCCCTGTAACAATTAACCTGAAAAATGGGGGGTTCTGATTATCAGCCAGTGCAGCCCAACTTATGATGAATGAGGTGAATCCAGCAGATGCCTCCTGGTACAGCAAAGGTTTCTCATTTCTCTTCTGCTATTTCTATCCCCCTACAATGGCTAGTGCTGTTGTACCTCCATTCATACCATTAAAAAGAAAAAGAAAAATGAAAACCACACAAATGCCTATTTCCATCTTGTCTTCCCTTGCTTACCCTGTCTGTTTCTCCATCTTTTGACTCTGCTGTGTGGCTAGTGAGGTGTTTGGCTTCAAAAAATAAATGGCAGCAGAGTGCATCATGGGATTGCATAAGGGAACAAAAGAGTGTGTACAAATAGAAATGTGGAGGATCCTACTGGTTTTCTCATAAAGAGTGCATAACTCACTGTAGCTAATTGATGACATGCTGAGGTGTGTCTTGGTCACACAATGGTCATGTATCTAACTGAACAGATGAGATAAGCCATGGCACCCCACCAGTTAGCTACAATTAGCCACAGCAAGTTACACAAACCTTACACAAATGCCAACAGGATTTGCAACCAATGTATAGTTTTCAACTCAGATATAGAGTAATCTTTAGGTAATGGAAAACCATCTTGGAAATGGGCAAGGAACCAAACATGAGCCATGTCTTTCTGTTCCCCACATTTGGTGGTGTTTTCTCTTAGGAAATTTCAGCAACCTCAAGCAAACATGAGACAAAGGGGTCAACTGGTCCACGATTTGCAGAAATGGTTAACAGGACTGCCCAGAGACCCTAACACATTTATGAAAGGAAGAAGAGTGAAGCAGCAATTTAAAAAAAAGGACTGAGGAGATGATGATAGGTAGGAAGGTGAGCTGGATTATTGTATAACAGATGTTTGTAAGCTGTCAGGTGTGACACAACTTTTGATGTCTTAACTTCTCTGCTTTCTGGAAATGCAGGTTGCCCCTACTACTTTCAGAAGCTCGGTGGTGCTCTTCTTTTTAAACCATCCCCCTGACAAATATCTGATTCTCTTCACCTCATAATATTCCACAGAATCCATCTCTGCACCCAACCCAAGACCAACCCTCCTTCAGTATATGGATCAATCCCTGCAGTGTTTGATTCTTCAGCTGAACCCTGTAATTTCTCATGTTCACTGATTGGACATTGTTCTGAAGGTATGGGTGGCAGGCCAGATTGTGAGGCATAAAATTCAATGGTGGGAAAGATGAATCAAAAATTAGGAATGAATAGCATTTCTAGTTGGAAAGACAGCTGGTTTGCCTGCAGCCAGATGGTTAAAGTTCAAGGCCACCTGTTGCATCCTGATCAGTATCTGTAGCAATTATTACAACCGGCTCACCTTCCCATTTAGTCACTGCCTGAATATTAAGTAATCCGAAGAGCTTTCTAAAGATAATTAGATTAATGCACTTTCTTAGTGAATGTCTCACATTCATCTTTCCTTACGCCATTAAAAAAAAAAAGATCGCAATGAGCTAGCACTCTGTAAATCACATGACAAACAGTTCTAGTCAGCTGAACAAACAAAAGTAGGAGCAGTGTTATAGTGGCTGCTTCATAGATTTTCTATATTTATACAAAGATACATGGGGAGGAGTTATGAGAGTGCAAGAACGGAGGGAGAAACTGCACGGCTCTGCAGAAACAGCCACATGGAATAAAAGTCTCCCTTTTCAGATCCAGGATAATTCACTAATGGGTGATATGTTCATTAATAATACAATTGCTAAAATAGATTCTCCATGTTGCCTGTTGCTGAAGAGCAACACTAGGGTGTTGTATTTGTGTGCTCAGCCTTTGACCTGATCCTACGGAGCTCTCTATATTCTCTTCTGTTAGAAAAGGTAGTATGCTTCTCCCTCTACTTCTTGGATGGGGAACGGGGGAACAGAATATGGTTCTGTTACTGTGCCCCGGTAATGAGCTTTGTTGAACATGTTGGGGTCATTGTTCTAGTTCAAAATTATTATTGTTGTTAGCTGCGTTACAGATTGCCTCATAAGTAAAATTTCCTGTGCTCTTCATAAATTATAACAATGTATTAGAACAGGGCAGATCTTAATGCTCACAGGGTAACTGCAGTTCCCACAAGATAGTATCCATTTCTGAACACTCATCACTGGGTGGATTCCCACAGGACAACATTTTCATCTATTATGTATGGTAAGAAGATGAAAAGGTTGCATTATTAACTGGTCACCTGGATCCATTCAAACACTCTCACACTTTGTGTGTGTGTGTGTGTGTCTGACATCCCTACATTTGAGGTAGATTTCATGCCGATTTCACCCTGAACGTATGGGAGAACTCCCCATTTCATTACTGTGAATTGAAGGGAGCTGCACTGTAGCAGAAACCCACTAGGAAAATGGCTGCATAAGACCCTTGCCATGGCAATGTACAATAATTGCATGACGTGCTGGTGTATGGTTTCTGTAAAATCTCAACTGTCAGAGGAAGGTTTTGGACTACTAGATTAAATCCTGAAGTGAGCTCTTATAATACTTCATATGCAAAACTATGAAGATTTACACCTTTTCACTCCAGGAGAGTTGATAAGTTCTGATGACTTCTGCTTTGAAGTAAGCACTTTATCAAAACTGTTGCTGATTTCTATTTATAATTTCTATTTTTATGTCAGCTCTGAACTCAAAAGAAGGAAATATCAGATATTAGGAATACTATAGTAGAATAGAATCTGGACTAAGTACATCTGAGGGAGAAAGTTTACTGTGTCCCATCACTTTGCAAGCAGAAACAGAGCTTTCAGACCTGTAAGCAGCGTGAAGCTCCAATATCCATAGATGGCAACACGTTATGACCCTTTATGATACCCCAGATTAAGTACCCTTTATGATTTTATCATTTAAAAATTTCCAAGGTTGCTAGTGATGTCAGCAATTTCAGTTGTATAGCCTACAGAAAGGAGGTTACAAGAATTATTTGTAAATGAAGGAGACTCTGTTAATGTTGATATGTCTACAATAATTTATAAGTTTTGAAGGGTAAGCCATCCATTATGGTTTGCTGCTTACATCCAACTGTGTTGCCATTGCTATATATGTATGGACACAAACTTAGAAGGCTTTATTATGTCACAATAAGATGGTCTTCCTGTCTAAAATGAACACAGAGAATATGAGCCTCATTGTGCACCTATTCTCCCACAATTCCATCCCCAATGCTGAAAAGACACATCTGTCCTCTTGGAATATATTTACACGACCATGTAAACAGTTGAGATTGTTAAAATCCAGGAGTGTCACCCTGATATTCTGATAAATAGGACACTACCTACAGGGCACACTTGTTGTCTTACTATATACACCCCAAATACTCCAACCATCTTCACAGGAATGGAAAATGTTGTTGCTAGCTTCTTATGGTTAAATATATTCAGACTGGCCACTGTGTAGCTTACTTTCACAAATAAATGAAGCAGGGTCTATCCCGGCCTGGACTTTCTTCAGAAACTCCACAAATGGTTTCCATCTATATGAAGAAACGTCTCAGAATTAGTCACACAATGGAAATGCCAGTTTCCTTTACATTGTTAGCAGAGCAGATAGCACCAAGCAGCCTCTGAATTAAGATGGGAATTCAGCCCCTGAAAATCAAGCTGCTTTACAACAAACCATAAAAGGAAAGTTAGGGGCGGGATTAGGGAGAGGAAGGAAAGAAGGAGGACTGTGGGCTGGAATGCCGAACACAACACATCCAGTGTGAACACGGAGCTCCTGAAATGTTCCACAACGTCTGTGCAAGCACTGGTTGCGATTTTAAGTGCAATGCAGGCTTCAAAGCAAATTGAAGCAAAGTTCAGTCCTTCCAGTTTGGCATTCCGGTGTAGTCACACCTTGAGATGGGAAAGACAATAGGAATCCGAATTCTAACGAACTGTGATGGAGAGGGAGTGTGCCAGGGTTGTCCTCTCACCTCTCAAGAAGGCAAGATGTTTCCTCTGTACTCTCCCAGGAAGGGCCAAGAGGAGGACAGGAAGTGACATAATCAATCCTCCAAACAGGTCGACACAGGAAGCAACTGTATGTCAGGAATTATTATTTTCTCATTTCTTTCAAGACAACATCATCAAAATATTTCTCTTATTTTTGTGTAAGAAAAATAAATCTAGGACTTCGTATTCTTCCTCAATTATATACCACATTCTATTTTTTTTCCTTCATAGGATAAAGAGAGGACATTAATTTGTGCAATGGGATTTATCTTATGTGACTATAATCACTCATGAAGGTTTATTGATCTTAAAACACATTTAATCACACAATGGCTCAGAGCAGGGATCTTGCTAATTACGGAGGAGTTTCATTCACAGTGGGACTTCCAATTAGAACAGATGATGCAAAGCAAAAGTACTCTGGCACGCAAAAACACAGAAATTTATTTTGTTCAGATTGGATTTTAAAAAAAATATATATGTAAAAGACATAATGCTGAGAACTCTAAGCATTGCTAAATGTTTTGTTATTTTTTTAATGGATAGCTTTAGTTAAGGCATGAGTTTGCAATTTATTTATCTGCAATTTCACAATGAGGATAATAAATATTATAACACTATCCTGAGATCAAGGCACTATAATAAGCAGGATTACGAAAGTCACAATAAGACATAGAAGGCAAAACCCTAAATAGAGATTAAGCATCCTGGAAGGGCATAGCAGTCCCATTACTTGAGAATATAACACAGATTGTCGTAGTCTAGCATAATATGGTTATTGATAGTACACTACAGATATACAAGGCCGGCCTTTTTCCTGCCTCCTTGTATACAGTATTATATAATATACACATATATAATATACAAGGAGGCAGGACAAAGGCTGCCTTTCTATATGGTATATAATAAGTTGTATATAGGGCTGTAGTAAGCCATGGAAAATGAAACCAGAGATACTGGTCCCATGGATACAGAGGTCCTACTGTGCTACTGTGACGTTTGCCCTCGTGGCCCCTGCTTGTTTTTCCCTCACAAAGGCTCATGTCACATTTTCTTCTCACTGCCACCAGTGGATTACTTCAATCCACAATATAAATGACGTTTGTTAGAACACTTGACTTGTGAACAGAAACAGAACTTATTTATTGTAGTGAAGCAGATTGAATAATAACAGAAGTTTCTCAGATAAACATTATACATAAGCAAATCATCAACAGTTCTCTCAGTACATACTTCTTTTCTCTTGCTATATCATTACCACCTTCTCTACCTATTTTCTTAACCAGCTTTATCTCTCTCAGTATCTCTCTCTGACTAACCAGCCCTATCTGACTCCTCCTTCTCCCGCCAAGCCTCATGTAGCTGCTGACTCCACCTCTCCAGTCCTCTCATAGGTTCATGCAAATCAGCTCATGAATATGAATGGCATGAGTGACGTGGGCGATCGCCACAGCTACCAAGGAGGATTAATGCACAATACTGCGTAATAGAGGATAATAACTTGACCTGCTTCTTAGCTGAGTGAGTAGTGATGATAAGACAGAAACAGAGGCCCTCACAGGTCCTCGCCTTTACATTTCACCTTTTGGGGACTGAAAACTAGGCAAGAATCTCTGCAGATATATATGGCAAAGTTTTGTAGAATGTGGATGTGATCAAAGATGTTCAACGAAGGTCTAAAGTGGGGATTGGCATTGGGTTGCACACCTAGCTCCCAACATCCTTGACCCTTCAGTCCCTGGCCTTTTTTCTTCAGACAGCAACTTCCAGGAGGTGGGTCTAGAATTCTGCCCTCTTTTTGGAGCACTTGAAGGGAGTCTTGTGTTTGTTTGACACTTGAGTAGAAGCTTGTGTGCAATGAGAAACCCTTGATGAGACAGAGTTCCCAGTTTTGCAAAGAATTATAGTTACTCCCACCTGGCTGCAAATTCAAGTTCCTTTCAGCCTTTCCTATTCAGCCATGTCAGGACAGAGTAAATAGGATGAGAGATGTTGGGGCAAGACTGTGTGTACACACATGAACCCTCCAGACTTTTAGTTCAGCACTTCAACTGACTGGACTTTTGGCTCACTTTTTCTATAGTCTTGGCCTGAAGGTAAAGTGATGAGTTTAACCACAGGAATTTCCATGAAACTAGAGGATCAGTTGGGATGCACATCCTTGATGTAAAGAAGCACCCAAGGTGGAAGCACTGCAAGCCTTCTAAAAGTAGGAGAGACGAGGAAGGAAGCATGCATTAAAACTCACAGTATTCTGCCTCTTCTACTCAGATCGTAGGTGCTAAGCAAAGCTTCTGTCATCCCAGGGTGCAAAGATAATCCGTGCTTCTGGCAAATCATCTCTATCTGCAAATAAGACATTTTTTTTACTGCTGAACGTTAGCAGTGCACAGAGGTACAAGGGCAAATTTTGAAATGTAGGCACTCATTATGATGGGTGCTACAGTAAGAAACATACACATCAATTATTCAGTTCTAGTGGTGTCTACTTCATCAAAAGCTGGTCTTTTGTAAAGCCCATGAGTCTTAATTGCCTATCCAAATCAAATTCATCCCAGACTATTTTGGACTGCAAGATAGTTCAGTACATTGTTGTAGGACACCACTCCTTCCAAAGCCACTGTTAGGATTACAGCTAAATCCAGATGGGACAGGGGAGCTTGAAGGGGATGGGTGGCAAATGCCACTCCCATCCCTGCTAACAAAAATGTTCTGGCACTTCCATCCAGGCCTGCAACACCATAAATTAAATGAAACAATTCATGGAAAATAAGATTTATTATGAACTAAACAAGAGACGTGCCAAACCTTTTGTCAAGCTATTTTATAATCCATGGACCAACACTACATTTCCTTGAGAAACGGCTGATCTAAAAGGCCTCTCCCGCCTTCGGGAGGTTGGGCTCCACCTGGTATAGGAGGTGGCCTCCTCCCCACACACATCTTACACTGTCCTATCATGACCCACTTGTCTTCAGTCAGTTTTATACAATTTATAACAAAAATGTCAGTAGAGAGCTTAATTAGGAAACATGTCAGTCAACAGTGACAGTTTTGAAAGCTTGAAATTAAATAAAATTTTAAAAACAGCAGGCAAGAGTACTGTACATGTGAGCACGATGCACTCAAAGTCAACAACATTTTTTAAAGTGCAAAATATTGGATCGTGGAGCAAAATATTATTTCATAAAAAAGGAAATTAGATTCATTAAGAAGCTGTCATATAAAATTAGATAGCCTGCATTGACCCCCATGCTAGTTCTTGTCAGCCATGGAGGCTGACAGAAATCAATATAATTTTATTTCCTTATCACATTTCAAGGTGCCCAAAATTCTCTGCAGAAACATCTTTTGATTGCTGAATTGGGATATCCAGACCCTGAACCGAGTCCTTTTGCATTTGTCCAATTTACCTTTTGCAACTGGGATTTCACTGGGTTGCTATCTGGAGCTGGGGAACCTAGAAGCAACTTAAGGTCTCTGAATGATTTGGGACAGCAGCTTTCATGAGTCCCATCCAGCATATTGACTGGTGAGGGGAGACAGAAATTGCAATCCCAGTGGCATTTTCAAGTCCACAAGTTGTCCATCCTGACCTATAGGAGAAGGGGAGGAGCGAGCCTTCACAGATTTTCTCATCTTTTACCAAAAAAAGTGTTTCTTGAAACCTTCAGATACCCAACTGAAAAAACGATCAACAGCTGCAAGATTTTTCCCCCCACGGTTGCACAAGATTATAAGACCAGGAATTGTTTTCAGCAAGAGCGGTAGAAACAAAGGTTGTTGCAAATATTGCACAAGATATGACAAAAGTACACACACTCCCAAATATGATGCACATATTTTGTGGGAAAATGCAGTTGTGTGTAAAAGGCAAGGCTTTTTTTCGTTAAATAAAATGTCTTCCACAAAAAAAGTCCCATAATTTTTTTTGCAAATAAAGTTCTGAAATGCAAACCAATCCCACCCCCACCTGCAAGACTCTCATAAGCTTCTTCAGTTTTTACATTTCTCATTCTCACCTGCAAGAATGAAAGTAAGAAATACATTCTTGGTAACGAGATCCATATAATAAGAAAGTGCTTCTGTTACAAACAATGCAGCTAGTAAAGCATGATAGCTCTGTATACCTCAGAGAATGACAGGAGACCTGAGGAAATGTCGTCTTGTTCTAGAAAACTCAGGCTTAGTTTTCCTAAATCTAGTTCTTTATGTTGTTTCAGAATTTGCTTCAAAGCCTGGACTGCATCCTCTGGAGTCCAAGAGCTAGGGAGTCATAATACATACAGTAGAGAGGTATTATTTTTAACAATAACACACTTTTAGTCTGTAGTTCCCTCCTGGCACAGAAAATCAGATGTCCCGCCACAAAAAATCCAGCTGAGAAGATAAAGGGGCACTTACCCAGTAATATTGCACATCTTGGAACCCAGCCATAGAATTACCATTGAAGGTGCACAGGAGTGCAGTTCTGCTTATTGTGTGACCAGCCAAAGCAATGTTTCATAAGGCAGTTCTAAAAACAGGGGGCAGCACCTCCCAAATAATATAAATAAATGAAAGTGTTTAACTGAGCTTCAGGTCAGGACAAAATATGGTGCGGCAAGACTACACAGTCTCCTTTTGCCCCGTGCCACACTTGGGAAAACAATTTCCAGGTTATGTTTTTTTTAAATAGAAGGGATTACTCCCCCCCCCCCCCCACAGTTAACATATACGTAACCATAACCTACAGTGGATAGGAAAGTCCTCCAACAGACTTCAAACACCAGACTTCCTTCTCTTAAAACCCTATGATTTATCCAACCCACTTCCCTTTATTTGGACGAAATCCATCCTGTGGAACTTGTTGAAACACACCTGCGATAATGGTTTTGTGTTTGAGTGATAATTAGTTCACCAAAGGAGGCCTGGATGTCAAATGGAGAAATCCAGACTTCTGAATATCTATGATACCATAATAACATACAATTCACCGTACTCTACAAGAGCCTCCTTCAGGCACTAGAGAAATTGAAGCTGCCTGATAATTGTAATCTCACTTGGGCATATAGCTTGGCAATATGCATTAATAATCAAGTCTGGCCAAGTCATTTTGGTACCTGAGGCTGAAAATCCCCCCAATACCTCTGTGTGACAGTAAAAAGACAACAACAGTAGATTGAATAAATCTTCATTTCCTGCCCCTTCATAACATCCGATTAGTGCTCTGAAGGGGCAGCCTCTCCTATAAGCAGGAAGAATTGGAAAGAGAAACTAATTTAATAGAATCATAGAATCATTTTGTTGGAAGGGGCCTATAAGGTCATCGAGTCCAACCCCCCGCTCAATGTGGGAATCCAAGTCAAAGCAAATCTGACAGATGGCTGTCCAATTTTCTCTTGAATGCCTCCAGCATTGGAGCACTCACCACCTCTTGAGGTAATTGGTTCCACGGTCACACTGCTCTTACAGTTAAATAATTTTTCCTGATATTCAGCTGAAATCTGACTTCCTGTAGCTTGAGCCCATTATTACATGCCCTGAGAACAGATGCTGCCTTTCTCCTGTATGACTGACTACCTTTCAAGTATTTGAAAAGTGCTATCATACATTATCTCTCCTCAGTCTTCTCATCTACTTCTGTTCTGCTGTTGTATATCTTTACAAAACTGAATTAATTTACCTATTCATTGGGTTCATGGCTCCTATTCTGGTGTGCTTTTTCCACTTGTAAAAAAGCTAACTCAGCATGCTTTTAATAAATATCCAAGTGAGTTAATGTTGTGGGAAACTTCATTTGAGGGGAGGAGCTGCTGTTCTCTTACTGCTCCTTTGGCATTAGTCCTCCTGATGTAGCACCAGGAGCTTAGCAACTGCAGGAAGGTACTGACCAGGAAAGTAGGTGGCTGGTTCCCAGTATTCTCCCAAGTCAGTGATGGATCTGTGGCTGTAACCTGACATGTAAATAAGCCACACTGAACTAATTTGTTACCTGCTGAGCTGTGGGAAACCTTGGGGTAGGGGAAAAATAAGAACTCTTTGTTTCATATGCAACCTTTCTCTCAGCACTGGGAAGCAAGGAGGCTTGTGGTGAATATGTGTGAAGGTGTACAGCCTCTAGTAAAATGGCCATCTTATAATAACATGCACATATCCAACAGTGAGACCAGGGACTAGGAAGGTGTGCAATTATTATACATTCATCTGGTAAATGTGTTCCTAACTTCTTCCCCATCCAGATTAGAAGTGCTGGTGTGTGATGGGTGCATATATATACACATAGGCTGTGCTAAAAATGTTCTTTTAAAAAACTCACAGAATCTAAGAAGCTCCACTGAGTTCAGTGGGCCTTACTCCTAGGTAAAGGGGCATAGGATTGCAGCCTCACGTTCCTGAGTTGCCAGATTACCACAAACCATGGAAAATATACCATACAAATGCCCACATCTGCCTGCCAGTTTTCTCTGCCAAGGTTAATTAAGGGAAGTCTACATAATCTCCACAGATACATCCCAGCAGTCTGTAGAGTAGGTGCTCACAAATTCAAAGCATATTTCTTCAGCAGAAGTTTTGGATGGCTGTGAGAGAGAAAAAGCTGTGCTTTTAAGTGATATATAAAATTATTTTCAAAGTAATAAGTGAGCCAATTTTTTTTAATTTGGTATCACTGCGAGTGGCTTCTAATAACAGGTCCTTAACAGATGGAGACAAAGAGGAGCAGGGTTTTTTTTTTTTTTGACAGATATATTGCTCATTTATTGACAGTAAGGGGTAGGCTAAAACTTAAAATAATACCTTTGGTTCCAATTCTTTTCATTCTGACTCTTCTGTAGAAGGGCTGGTCTTGGCTGTATTTTATATACTGCCACTAGTTTTAAAAACTGGAACAATTTTTCATAATATATCTGCAAGAAAATAAAAGAAATTGAATTTCAAAAGGGAATGAGAAAGGGAAAGCCCCTATGAGGTCATTTGTTTTATGTTTCCCCATTCTTGTTGTCTTGCACTCCAATAACCCTAGAACCCTTAAAAATTACTCCAAAAAAGCAGAGGCAAGGCAACAGAAAAATCAAACCTAAAATGAAGTTTTTAATTTTTTCCCAGAAAAAACAACATTCAGCTGTGTAAAAACATTTTTTTTACAAAAATAAATAAAGTTAATAAATCTAATGATTAAGCCAAGGAAGTTCAAAACTGTAGCAGAGCCTGGAAGTAACTAGTTACAGCTAATTATTTACTTGTAATTAATTCTTTTACCCAATAACTGAGATATGGGTACAACTGTAACCTAATGAATGATAATATCATTTTTGTAATATGATTAACTTCTGTAATCCCAGGAGTGTTACCTCACTCCATGGTAGAAGAATATTACTTGGTTCAAGTGCTGGCCTATGATACTGAATGGGAGATATTTAGCTGTTTCTTTTTTTTCCAGAAAATGACTAAAAGCAACAATTTTATTTGAGAAATGGGAGATAATAATGTATTTTTAGATGTTCTGCAATTGTAACTAATCCCTTTTTCAAGACACAGAAGTATAACTAGATACTTTTTAAAATAGCTTTCCTTTCATATGAATGCTACTTACACCTTAGTTCTTTTATTTATTGGGTTTGTTTGCCATCTTCTTTACACAGAGACAAGGTGGCTCATAATTAAAATCCCAAACTATTCAGTCAACTATTAAAACACAATTTAATTAAAAGCACAATTTAAAACAGGGGTTGGGCAACCTGTGGCCCTTCGTATATTGGGATGTCACAGAGGCAGAGCAGGCAAGACTTATGAGGCCAAAACTGCTTCTGGACCAACTGAAATGGGCATGAAGAGAATCAGGGTTCAATGGGCCTAGAATCTAGGTAAAACTTTGCTAACCAGATCATGGCTGTGCAGCCAACAAAATGCACAGGATCATAGAATCAAAGAATAATGAAGTTGGAAGGGGCCTATAAAGCCATCGAGTCCAACCCCCCTGCTCAATGTAGGAATACAAATCAAAGGGTATCTGCCAGGTGGTTGCATCCAACGTCTGCAACTGTTACCATCCATCCTGCTAGGATTTGCGTCCTGCGTGGCCTTTCCTGAAGCACACCTGGCACATGGGAAGTTTACAAAGTTGTCGAATGCGCACTGCCAGCACAGAGAGGTGTACCTGCCCTCCAGGCCCTGTTCTGCTTCTGGCTGGGCTCGTGGAACAGAAAAAGCCATGAGTTGCAGTGATGGTGCTTGACATACATACAGCCACTGCTTCTCTTCCCAATTTTCCCCTGGCTTCTTCTCCCCACCCCCGGGTGCATATGTTGCACAAGTATACCCCACATTAATAACACCTTTCCTTTAAGCCAAGGAGCCTTGCTATCAGCCAATGTTTGGAAATGTCACGTTTAAAGACTACTGTTCCTAGAATCCCCCAGTCAGCCACTTATTAGAGTGGATTGCAAACAGAGAATTCTGAACACCACTGGCAAATTAAAAAACCCAGGATTGTTTGGAGCTGTAGGAGAAACCAGAACAGCAGAAGTGGTATAAAACTGAATCAGGTCTATAATATTAATAGATCCAAACTGCCTTACATATTAAGGCAATTCAAATCTACTGATTCTATCCACTTATGTAGGACTCTACCCACCGGAGGTGAGAAAGGAACAGCCTGTACCTTGGAACATAATTAGGCTGTAAATTAGAACATTAGTCCAGTATCCTGGCCCCTGCAGTGTCCAACCAGATGTCGACAAACAAGACACTGCAGGGCTTTTCATTTATCTTAATTTTGAATTTATCATAACTGGAAAATTAAGATTAAACTTATGTGTATACGATGGAAAGAACAAGTCTTCAGGCAATAGTTACATACGTTAGCCATACATCTGTTGAGAAATTGCTTTTGCTGTAAGGTTTCTACTTTGACAAGGCTGGTGGATATAATGTTGTGCCTAGGAGGACACACAATAAGCAATAGGGTAAAATGGAAGGGAGGAAGTTTGAAATCAGAGAAGTTAAGCCAACTGGACACACAGAGACATGTCACAATATCAGGGAGAAGTAATGAACCAAAGAGAGATACCGAGCTTATGACAATTGAACGGTGGGGCAATAATCTTCAGTGTATCAGGTGGGCAAAGATTTTAAAAGTCTACAATAACTGGGACACCAATACAGAACTAAAATGTGTCTGTTAGCCCAGCCCAGTTTCTAACTACATAGTGCCAAGGTGGGAAATGTATTTCAGGAAGTCAGCTTGCCCTTAGCACATTTAAGAAAAATGAGAAGCCATAAGAAGGAAGAGGTTTTTTTTTCTTTTTCTGGAAAAGCTGAGCAAAAGCTGAGCCATAAATCAATTATTCTTTAGATCCTAGCATAGTTGTTCAGATGTTACTCTGATTAGCATGTTGGCATTATCAGCATTTGAGGTGGAGTATTAAAAAACCTTTAAAAATCATTTTTCTGCCTACATTGCTTGTCTTCTCTGGAGTCTTTGACAGCGCAAGAGCAGTGCCACTTCATGCCACCAACACTGAGTTCAACCTATTGCATTGTCTTACATGTTCTATTCTTTTCTGGGCTTCAGGGTGAATATTTTGGATCTACCTCCATTTATCTTCTCTCCCTCTCTTTTTCTCTCCCTTCTCTAAGTCCATGTGCCTAAATTGGATCATACACGTGTTCAGTGTGCTTGGTGGATGGAATGATAATCCAGGCCCTAAAGTGGTCAAGAGTGTGACAGAAGCTTTTATCATGTCAGTTGGTTCAAAATACCTTTTTAAATGTATGAAATTGTTTAAAATATATTTTGATTTTAGCATATTTTTAATTAGAGGGGTGTCTTTGGCCCCAAACACTAATCTGTACACTCCTACATTTTATAACTCAATTTTTCAGCTTTTTAAAATACCTAACTGATTGGTTTAAAATGTATTTTAAGAAATAGGCATTTGTTACTTTGCTAGTAAACCCTATCCAGAGGCATCTGTCTCCACCACTCAAGGAAGTATGCAGCCATCTTGGCGACTAATAGTTTTATCAACCTCATGGCATAGCCCCCCTTTTAAACCTTTGAGTCTGGTATCATTACCACACCTTGTTTAAATACATGCAGTGCTGTAAATGTATGCAGTGCTGCTGCAGCCTTTTACAGAATCAAATGGTGGAAATACAAGGTTACAGAGTATCATTGACGGTGATAGTTAGAAAGAAAACCCATCATTGGCAAGTGTCCTGTCAACATTTGTGCACACAGAACTTCAACCACAGGAGCTGTAACAACAATTGGTGAAGTGCAGGTCATGCACCTGGTCTCATGCCAACTGGCTTCTTGAATCACCATGACGGCTTCTGCAGTCAAAGCTCTGTACACACTTAAATATTGAACAGGATACTAGTTATAGTATAGGCAGGCGGTGCATCATGGCCTCTCCCAATCTGAAGAGACCCTTGTCCAGCAGGCCGAGGCAAAGAGGCAGTCCCGAAAGCAGCAAAATCAGGGAGCTGGACAGGGGACAGATTGTATTTGTCTTCAGTGTGGAAGGGATTGTCACTCTCGAATTGGCCTTCTCAGCCACACTAGACACTGTTCCAAGTCCTCCATACAGAGCACATTACCATAGTCTCTCGGGACTGAAGGATGCCTACACACTAGTTATAGTGTAGTTTTAAAATCACATTTTTAACATCACTACTAAGCAAGCCTTTTTTAAAAATTCCACCTGCGAAGGTCATGATTTTAACCTTTTTTGGCCACAATGGATGATAATAGAATCAAAGAATAATGGAGTTGGGGGTCTCTAAAGCCATCAAGTCCAACCCCCCTGCCTAATGCAGGAATCCAAATAAAAGTATATCTGATTTTGTATGAACTTACCAATTCCTGATCATTTGGCTTTGAATATTTCTTGAAAAGGAGTTTAACTGTTGGTAATTGCAGAGGGACTTCATGTTTTAGAAGCAAGTGACTCAGCTGTGCCTGAGGCACAAATCCTGAAACTCTAGGATCCAAAAGTTTGCATTCTTCATGCAGCTCATCTAATGTAGTGACACTCAGAGGAGTTGCCTCAAGCTCCTGTCTGAGGACAGCCAAAAGAGAATCATACTCTTTATATTTCTCTGTGGAGTCTTGCACGGTATCCTGAAGAAAGCAGTAGATAAGGTTTAGGGATAATTAATTTTGCAGTAATTGGAACTTATTCACTTACTACATCTGTATGTGATGGGAATAACAAAATGTCTAATATAGGGATACATGTGTAAACATTTTCACCACCAATATTCATTCATTAATTCATTCATTCACAGCAACCCACAGTATCAAAGTGAGCTAAAAATATAATTTAAAAAGAATAATTCCAGGCATTAAAACACGACAGAATAAGTCCAGTGTTGGGGAGCATCCACTAGTAGAACTGGTTTTGTCCAGTTATTCATGCACCACAGAAACCTGCTTCAGAGGGGCGAGAAACTCTCCAGAACTCATTTTGGGGTAACAGTGAGGACTATGAATGGGGGGGGGGGGATCCATCAAACCAGATATTCCAGAGTAAAATACATTCTTTAAACACTCACAATAAGCAGAAAAAAATAGGACTGAATTCCTAAGAGTTAAAAACAGGCAGAAAGTTCTGAGCACATCAAAACAGGTGCAAAAAATATTAATCCTCAGATCACTTCTTTTTCCAAGTGTACTAAGAAATAATAGAACCAGTGTGTGTGTGTGTGCTGCAAATTCTGAGTGTCCAAAATATACAACTTTCCATTATGAGCCATTTTAGTATTGGCAAGTAAGCATCCAACAATCACACGCCAAACAACTGGGGCTACAAATCCCTTCAATTGTATTAAGTTTTATTACCTGTTGTCCTTCATGTTGCCTTACAGTCTGAGGTCCAATGCATGGTTTTTGGAGTGTGTGAATGTAGGAGAAAGACTTATCTCCACAGGGAGCCGTGACACAGTGTGTATTTAGTGGTCTTAAACCCTTGAATAACAAAATGGATATGATAAAAAGCCATTATCTACAGAACAAAAGACAGTCATTACAAGAGCATATGAAATATTCTGCTTGTAAGCAACAGAGATTATACCTATACTTGGAAGATCTAGGCATAAAAATCCCATTTCTTTTTGTTAAATGATCTTCAGCTCATCACTAGGCTTGGTTACCCATGGGGAAAAATGTTTTTGAATCAGGATTAACATGTTTCAAATTGATTTAAAAATTTTTTGGTTATAGGATACACAGGGAAGCACAGATTTTTTTGCCTGGGAAGTGAATTTTTTGGTTGGAATGTGAAGTATTTTACTTGGCCATGAGAGGGTTGTTTATTTTAAATCATTTGTGAAATTGATTTATTTTTATTTTTATTTTTTTTAACATGTGAACATCTCTGTTGCTGTAAATTGTGTCTGTGGGGTTTGTCAAGTAGTGGATGCCAGGATCATGGGGTTCAGGCTGCAGAAAAACATTGTAAAACACTGCTGTTTTTTTAGTACTTGGTTGCAACAGAATGTTTTTTGATCACCTTTTTTATTTACCATTTTAATGATTGCTTATTCAATAGTAGTAGAGCAAAGAGATGGAGAAGGAGGAGGAGGTGCCTAATGTCAATTAATTTATAGGCAAAACCAGATGAGTTGGCAGCTTCACAGTTAGACACAGAGTTCCATTAAGAGTTAAAGGGTGTTTGTTATTCCTACCATGAGGTTTTGCAATACAATTGGTTCCAAATTAGCTTGTTTTATTGGTCATTAGGAGATAAGCACACCACATTGACATGAAAACATTGAAAAAATGTATCTTGGGAGGAATAATTGTCACCTTCTAATTGTGACACTGGCATTTGTTTCTGCCCTAATTGTCCATACGGAGTAAAATGTGAAGCTGAATAAGAAAACAGAGGATGACAAATGTACATGTTCTGCTTTCTGTCACCTTCACATTTCATCAGATACAATTTTTTTGCATCAGTTTATAAGTCTTTTTTAAAAATCTGCACAAAAATTTGTACATGACTTTACACACAAATTTCCCTAATAAAAATATGGTTGCAAGCACGGGATCTCAATAAACGTTTTCCTGTATACCGTTTTATGAATTTATTACGCATTTCTTCATCAGAAAACTGCCTTGTAAAATTCAGAGAAGTGTAAAAACTGCGAAATAATTGAGTTTCGCTTTGTCTTGTAGTTTAGGAACTTTATATCAGGTAGACTGGGGTGAAATTACAAACCAAGCACATTTCTCCCTGACCTCTGGAAGAAATGCATGAAAATAAGCAATTATGACAGTTGTAGTAACTCACTTGGTTGCCTACAGATCTGCTATCAGTTGCCTCTGCTTGTTTTGACTTGTATTCTTCCGTTTCACCTTTGTTCTGTTGTTCATCACTGAGACGATAGCTGATTTGTTGACAAGGAAGCTTATTGAGGCCTGGAGGGTTTCCATATGTCTGTCTTGCATTAGTGGGGAGCAATTTGCTCAGCATGGACGGTGTCTCAGCTTTCACACTCTGCTTTGCGCTGTGAGGAAACAGACACACAATATATCTATTGATACTCAGGCAAATCACATTTGTATCCATTTACATTACACACTACAAATATTTGTTTCTTGGAACTTTTTTTTTTTTTTTGATCAGGCAGAAAGAAGTAATTTAACCAGTGAAGTGAACTTAGTCTTTAATCACTGTAATTGCTATTTGTGTAATTCTGGACAGAGAAATTTGGAAACACAATCTTGATTTTAGAGAATTCTCTGAGGTTGAGCTTAACATCCATAAAATGAAGTTACTAGCTTCTGGATCCTGTGTTTTGTGGATATGATGCATGCTAATTAGCTGAGTATTTAAAATAATTGTAAAGAAATATTTTTAAATAGATGTAATTGCACATCACTTTGGTAGACAGAGAAATTACTTAGAAATTCTCTACAAAATAAAAATAAGTGGGACAGTGATATATTCATTAAAAACATCCTCAAAGTGGCATTAATAAGAGGAATTCCCAGAAAATTTAGGCGACAAACTAAAAAATATGTCACAAAATAAATTTCATGTTGGCTCATTTGTTCATGCAGGGAAGAGCTAAACAAATTGTATGGGGAAGTGGAACAGATGTGTACCTACCTCTCGGCCAACATATTACCAGGATATTTGTATGTGCAATGTCCAGATGGGAGCTTGGAAAAGTTGTTTTCAAGAACAATATGGCCCTATTCAGGCATTTTCCTGATCCTATGTCAGATGGAAACCAGGGCAGAGACTTGAATATGCAGATGAGTCCCACCTTAAAGTCTCTCTAAGTACCCAAAAGCATGTTGTTAGGTGTTTGCATATTCAGCACAAAGGTCTGAGGAAGGCTCTTTAGCTGCATTTGATTAAAAGCTTTTATATCATTTCATAAGCTAAACTAAAGAACTAATTGTTTACAAACTCAGATGGCAGTCGGTTGAACTGAGGTCAGTGGGGCTTTCCTCTTGGTAGACACATAGAAGATTTAGGTGCACTTGTATTCATTTACAGATTGACTTGCTTTAAATGCCCCTCTATTACCTTGAAAATCCTGACAATACAGGCTATCATTTAAAACATAGAGGGTCAGCAATTTGCTGCAATTTCATTAATATCATAAATTCTGCACAGCCTCTCTGATTTTTCAAACAATATTTTGAAAAAAAATGCATTACATAACCTCATTGATGGATATGTAAGGCTATTTCTTCCAGGTATCATACTTACCCCTCATGTTTTTCTACAAGGCACCGGACATATTTGCTCCCAATAATTTTTGTCACAATCTCATAATCTGCATTGAATCCAAAAGGAATGTTTCTGACAGAAGCCATCGCCAGAATGCTCTACGGGAGGCCACTTTTCTGTAACATCAGAGCACACAACTTTAGAACTTCTCACCCACAATAACATTTCCCTCTCTTCGAAAAATAGAATTGAAGAAAGGCAGTTAGGGTTCCCTGATAACCCTAATTCTGCTTGTTTTGATCCACTTAATTTGGATACAGCCACATATGATGCTTAACACAGTAATGAGAGCAGAAGAAAGGCCCTTGACTCAAAAGGTTTGCACTTTGGATTTTAAGTAGTAGAGAGAGCAGGATGGAGAATTCACTATAAGAAGGGCCAACAGTGAGCCAATGCACTTACAGATAACAGCATGTGTCCTCATGGGTCTAGGATGTTCTTTAGGAATCAGCTGGCATCAAGACTGTTGGCACAAAGCCAAATCATTTTATTCCTCTTTAAATTCAAGACTGCAGGAGAATTTCAGGTTGAGAAAAATCCCAGCTGAGTAGTCAGTTTTGGAAGCAGTTTTCATGTTGACCCTGCTCACGGTCAGTAGATGTTACTTCATAATTGTGATTATGTTTTATTTTCACTGTCCTTTCAGTGTGTACCAATTGTTGAATTTCTACATTTTAAGGAATTGCTGTTTCACAGGAATAAATTAGATACTTCCGAGGATCTAAGGTATCCCCCCAAAAAAACTCTCCAGGTATTTCCCTCACTTCATTGTTTGTGTTTTTATAAGGCATACTATGGTGTGTAAATTCTGTCTCCAAATACTCTTTAAAAACATGGTTAAAAGTTCAAAAGCATGATGCCTCTTTATTTCACTGGAACTCCAGAGTCTGTGGTTGGCAATATAACCCAGCCGAGATCAGTCATAGTCAGTGCAACCATCTGTGATCCAGAGACTTTATGGTGAGAGAGTCTCCCCATACATAAATTGCTGGAGTTAGAGCAGCCTGCTAGAAGTATTTCCTATTGTTTAATGGAAAACTGCAGAACTCCTAGACCGGTAAAAATGTAACAAATCCGTGAGAAAAGATTGCAGGTACTACATTTTTCGTATTGGTCCTGAACCATTCTGTAGACTCCTGGAGGACCATTGGTCACTGAAACAACTGACCAGTTGGTCATCTTATGCTGGGTCAATTGACTGTAGTCTTGGCACAGCTTTCCCTGACCCAGTGCCCTCCAAATATATTGGATTCTAACTACTACTATCCCCAGCTGTATGTTATGGTCCAACATATCTAGGAGGTACCAACTTGGAGAGGGATGCCACAGCAAACCACTAAACAGTTAACCAGACCAAACCAATTTTGCTGCCTGAAGAAAAGCAACAAGTCCCCTCCAAAAAGTGGGGGTACATAGTAGCCTCTGTACTGGCTACTATAGGTGCATAGTGCTCAAAGCTGGTAACGTTATTTTGCTATACAAGGCAGAAAATCCCACAAACATATATATACCTGTCAGTAGGAGTAAATTAATTCTGTCATCATCATCACTGCTGTTTAAATCACCAAGACTCTTCTGCTCAAGACCAGGGTACCCGAAGTAGCTGCCTCACTCTGCCTAATGACAGGGTTGGCCTTGAAATAATACTTTTAATCACAAATACATCTTTTCCTCCATCCCTGCCAGGGTCTGGGATCACCCACCTTTGCTGTGTGCTCTCTGCTTTCTTTTCCTAAATGTAAAGGCAAAAGGTGTCCAGCTGCTACTACAATTGCCACCACCAGAATAAAAGAAAACAGCTTTCCACATTCACTGTAGTCAGGGATCTGTTACTAAGGACGCAGCACTGTTGCTGGGCTGGACAACTTGTTGCTCCACAATCAGTGAAGTGGGCGGCATGTGTTTAGCTTGCAAATTACTGTTTGCCTGGTTTATGCAGTACCCTAGGTCTACCTAAAGAGTGATAACCAAAGTGTTTCTTTCAGGAGGACTAGCAGACTGTGAGCATTTAGAACAACAGAAGACATCTCAGCTTGTCCAAGTGTACGTAGAGTTTGCGCTTGGGGTTCAGTAAAAGTTCACCAAAGCAACTTCTGAGTCTCAGCCCATTACCTCAAACCACAATTTTCGGAAGAGGAACAAAAACCATAAGAATGAAAGATTGGGCCATAGAAGGGAGTATGGCTGCTTCCCTTTTCTTCAGGAGGAAGAATTATTTACTGCATTGAAAATATATCACAAGGGGTTAATGGTACTGAATTTAGCAATACTAAATTTCTGAAGGTTACTTTTGTGGTAATGGATTGGAAGATAAATAGGCTGAAGAGAAATATTGTGGGAGCAGAACATGCAGTATAAAGTGCAAGTGCAAGCTAAAATAAGAACATAGGAAGGCCATCTTATAAACTGAAACACTTACAGGTCCATCTTGAAACTGCTAGAAAGGCAACACTTTAAAATCAGTTTAGAATTAAAAGTTTAAATGTACAAGGCATATGCATGAATATTAGAGATGTGGTCATCTTTGGTTCATGTGGTGGTCATGGTAAATGCTGCTTAGTTACACAAGCAATATGAAAACCAGGAACACATGGGTTTAAATCAAGTTGTTAATCCAGACTAATTTAGTTCCAGCTAAAGAATCCCATTGAATCAGCAAGATTTACATAAGTGCTGACTTAGGTAAAGGTAAAGGTTCCCCTTGACAAATGTCCAGTCGTGTCCGACTCTAGGGAGCGGTGCTCATCCCCGTTTCCAAGCCGTAGAGCCAGCGTTTGTCCGAAGACAGTTTCCGTGGTCACGTGGCTAGCGCGACTAGACACGGAACGCCGTTACCTTCCCACCGTGGTGGTACCTATTTATCTACTTGCATTTGCATGCTTTCGAACTGCTAGGTTGGCAGTGCTGACTTAACTATTCAGCAATTGATTCAGTGAGTCTACAAGAGTTGGGACTGGCAATTGGATTTAGCCCAACTATTTCTGGTATTTGTGCTCCAGAATTCAATGTAATTATTAGTTCCTTAGGCATGTCCCACTCCCGTCTCCCATTTTATCTTCACAACAATTGCATTATGAAGGTTACTCTGAGGGAGAAAGATGAACACTAGGTCAGCAAGGGACTTTCTTGACTGAATGTCAACTAATACAACTAGTGGATAGAGTGATGGACAAGGACTCAGGAGGCCTAGGCTCAAATCCCCATTCAGCCATGGAAAGTCACTGAGGGAGTGGAACTGATAAAAACACTCCTTAATTATCTCACTTACCTTGAAAGCCCTACTAGGGTTGCTATAAGTCAGCACCAACTTGAAAGCACATAACATGTCAACCACTAACTAC
Source organism: Intellagama lesueurii (assembly GCA_037013535.1). Lineage (NCBI taxonomy): Eukaryota > Metazoa > Chordata > Lepidosauria > Squamata > Agamidae > Intellagama > Intellagama lesueurii. Next base: position 169,926,230 of record JBAJHW010000004.1, on the reverse strand, counting down.
TATGTTTCTCTGTATATTGGCACACACATGTGGCAAGATTCCTGTGCTACTCAAGCATATGTATACATTTTATCTTAAGTGGTGTAGATAATCTTCCATCTGCCATGAGTCTAACCCAAGTGGTAACTGGCCCTTTTCATGCTGTAGGACACTCCCTAGACCTGTTTTTTATATATACTGGATGGGATAGTGGCAATTTGAGTGTGGAGGAACTTCTTGTAATTCCATTGTCATGGATAGATCATCACCTGCTAGGATTTAGATTCACTGGCTCTGCGGGATGGGGGCTAATTAGAATGGTCCACCCTAGGACGCTAATGGATCAGAATGGTTTCCTGATGGCACCTATGGAACTTCCTGTTATCTCAGCAGGTGATTGACCAGTAGGGAAGTGGTCACAATGGTGGACACAATTGCTCCCAAGTGTCCCCTCCTACAAAGTGGCCCCAAACCAGCCCCCAGGTTTATTAAGGGTTGGCAGCAATGAAATGAACAAAATGGGGAGTAGAGCAATGAGAGTGGAAGACTCAGAGCGTGTCTGAGTGACCATAGGCTAGAGTACTCAATGACAGTAGTGACAGCAAAGAAGTCTTTCTTTTCTGCCACCATTGCGTAGTCATCTAGCACAGCTGTCTAAAATGGTCAAGTGCCTGTTACACTGTTTCCCAGAAGAAGAGAATCCAGACTACTTGTCAGCCTACTGTGAAGAATTTGCTCAACACTTTTTAGATACTACAGTGAGGGCAGCTTCTGTGGCTATAACCTTGGCCTTTGCTTGTCCTGTGTTATGGGTAAGTTCCAGCTTGTGCATACTGAGGAAAGGGTCCCTGGAAAGGTAAGATCCACTTACATGTATGCTGGATCTTTGCACTTCAGGGCTGATAAAAGTGACTGATGATTGTGGTGGTGGGGACTGGCTGAGTGGATAAAGGGAGTGGTGAATGCCTCCCTAGAACAAGGTAGTGTTTTAACCTGCCTAAAATAGGTTGTTATGTAAACTTTCTAGAACAGGCCCTCCTTAAACCATTTAGATTCACTTCATTGCCTAAGGAACTTTGGAACTATTTTTATGACACAGAAATGTGATGTGGACCTATGGGCAATTTGATTAACTCACAAAAACTAGTTAGGCAGTGTGTCTTCAAAAATTTTATAAATTAAATATACAGATCCCAGATGTGGACTCTCCTCTTGATTTTGCCAAAGAGACCCATTTAAATATTACACAAATGCCTATTCTTCAAAAGATCAAATTGCATCATGCTAACCTGCTGACCCCCTTTTATTAAAAGTGGAAAAAGAGAACAGGGGCCGTCTTGCTGCTTTGTTCTGCAGTAATTTGTGTGGTGCTATTAGTAGCCAACCACCATCTTTAGGAAACTTGGCAGTCCTGCAGGCTGCATGACAAGGAGAATCAGAACTTTCATATCATCACAGCATGGATTTTCCTTCTCTGAAACTACCGTGCAATCTGTAATTTTTAACCTCTCAAGTTTAAGATTGTACCTTAACATTTGTGAGAAACAGATGGCTCCTGCAAGCTGCCAACCTGTTGTTGAAAAAAAGCTTTTTCCAAGAATTGTTTTCTACCCATAGTCGCTTAGCATAATTAACCTTTCATATGATTTAATAAACAGAAGCAAACTTTTGCCACATCAAATTAATAAAGAGAGCCACTTAAGGATACAGTTTTTCCTTTATTTGTCATTATTCTTGTTTCAGTTCTTTTTCATTATAAAAAAAAATCATGTTCAAGACACAGGTCACTTAATTAATGTTGGAAATGGCTCCGGCACTAATGGATGTACACATGAAAATATTTTTTACTAACAAAACATGCTTTCACTTAAAAATAAATCTCAACTATTATGAGGGCCAGGCTTCAGGCAACAGCCTGTAGAACTAGGAGTGGTGTGCAAGCTAGTAGACTAAAGAGTGAGAGCAGGCAGTGGTATGCATTATACTGGCATAATTAATAAGGTTCTGGATGCCTGTATTGAAAGCATTTTTGCACTACAGAATTTTAGGTGTAAGATGTACAAGTAATGCTCTCAGTAGAAGCTAAAATTATTAAAATGAAGCTACTGTACTTTGAACATATCATGAGAAGGTGAGAATCACCAGGGGGAAAAAGTAATTCTGGAAAAAATGGAAGGCCACAGGAAAAGAGGAAGAACAAACATTAGATGGATTGACCTCATCAAGAAATTATGTTCATCAATTATCTAGATTTGAGTAGGCTGTTAATGATATAACATTTTAGAGTTCATAAATGTGTAGAGCTATTGTAAGGGGTGACTATACAGGCATTTCTCCAACTGTTTGGCCCTCTCTGGGGATGGGTTGGCTCACCCCTTTTATCGGTGACCAGGCAATGAAAGTGCCAACACAGGCCAGCTTGTCCCCAGAGCATTTCTTCCTACACTTTTCTGGTCCCCTGTCAGGGGCTACTCTTTTTTTAAGTGCAGGTAGGATCACTCCATTTTAGTTCATCTGCAGCCTGTGCAGTCCTGGGACTGAACCGAAGTGGAGCATGCTGCTTTAAATTGCTCTCCTGTTTTCAATTTCCTCATATTGCTAAATGGCTTAAGAAGCCATCTTAGCCACTTCATGATATTGGGAAATTAAACACCTCCTCTGTTCCTTCATGGAGAGGCAGAGGAAAGAAGCAAAGTTTTTTTTTAAAGTCTATTAGAACAGTGATGATGTGCTACATCTCTTAGAAAGCTTAAAAAAGAAAAAGAAAACCAGGAAGAAGAGGAGACAGGGAGATGAATGGGCGAATGGCGATTTCAAAAAAATTTCTTGATTTTCTTTGCTTTCTTAAGGAAGGTGGGCCAAATAGGGTGATTTGAGGTGTGTATGCCACGTAGATGCAAGGATTCGACCAAATGGCATACCACCACCTCCATGTGACCTAAAGCAACCCTATTTAGCCTGCTCCAGCCCACTCTAGTTGAGCCATCTAGCCAAGCCTTAAGTTGGACATGGCTTGACAACACATAACAAGAAGAGTAGGCAACGGAGAGAAGCATAATTGATCCTAATGTGCCAACGTATAGCAAGCAGCTTCCGAACAGGGAGACTTTTGTGTATACATGACTCCTGGCTTTCACTGATCTTGGTTATTATGCAGAGCAAGATGGTGAACAGAGAATGGGTAATGTTTAAATAAAGCGTACAGTTTTTATAAAACAGAAATCAAAATGTATGCAAAGGTTTTTGAAGAAGTTATATAAAAATAATCAATCCATTTTATGCAAGGGATGGGTCATTTAACATACATTAGGGAAATGCTGTTTGATCTTTTTCACAAGTACATGTGGTGGAAGGAACCAATAAGAGGAAGAACCTGGCTCAATCTGGTCAGAAGGCATGATGATAGTAGATTTCTCTCTTACTTCCCCTTTTGATTGAATTAAAAGGGAATTAAGTGCCTTGTTGCTTTGAATGTGTTTTTGGTGTTGCTTTTGTTTACTGACTTTTAGTGTGGTATCTACTTGATCCTTTTAAGAATTTGCATACTTACTGTTTTTAGCTTTCTTGTCTTTTAATGATGTAAGCTACCTTGGGTCCTTGTTAAGGAGTTTTGTTGATGACAACACACACCGCTGGTGAACTAATTATGCCTACAAAGATTTCTATAGCATACTCTAGGATTGCTCCTTCATTTCCTTATATTAAGTCACCGAAAAGCGATATATTGGATTTTAGGGAGGAGGGGGGGTTATAGTATTACTTACGTGCATATTACCTATCCTAATACTACAGGATGCCTACATTCATATATAATTGTAATGCTGTTAAGAGATGAATTCTTAATAAACTGAAGGGTGTAAAAAAAACACCTGCAAGTGTCCTCTGGTGCCAAGGATAGGGCTGCCAGGGGAGCAAGTTACATTTTACTTCTTTCCCACCATTACAATTTTTATGCCTCATATAAGTTCTGCATGATAGTAATACAGCCTTGTAGTACTTTGACCTTTTCAATATTCGGAAATGTTAGTGACTGGTCATTTCTGTGTAGAAAAGGAATATACATATATCAAGGTGATGGGCACTGTTGATAGATGTTAAGTGCAAGGTATTATTATTATTTTATGATTTCAGTAATGAAAAGAACGGAAAAGCAGGAGAAGATCTCCATTCAGTGAGTGACAGGAAAGAAAATGATAAAAGTGAATGAATGTAGCAGAGGAGATTAAAATGTAACAGTCTAAATTTGTTGGGTAGAGTTTTTGCTCTGGGCTATAACACCACGATCTTCCTGCCAAATTGAATCTGTGAAGAATATCAATCCTTAGTATACATGGCTATAAGTCAAAAATGAATTCCCCGCCTAGGACACATTTGAAATACTTCATTTAATAATGCATGTTTCTTATGAGCATCATCCATTAGTGTGATTATGAATATTGGATATAAATGATTCATTCCTAATGCTGATGGGATTAGAAGCCCACATGCCTGATGTATACCATCTTTCCAGTATTGTTGCCACTGGGACCCAACGAGGAGCATCTAAAAGGTCAACCTTGAAGTTGTGATGTATTTTGTAAGTGATACAACATGGTGATATGCAAAGTGTCAGCTCCTAATATCTTAAAGGATTAAAGAAGGAATGCAGATTGAGTTCTCCAAAAACTCTTGGTTATGGTGGCTAAAAGCCCACCATTCCTCTGCATGCCACATTTGGGGAACAAACTAAAGGAGAGTGTTACCTTTGTACCTTACCTGTAAATATCCTGAAAGCATCTGAATATCTGCTGTTGGAAGCAGAAACTCGCTAGGAAGAAACATTGGTCTGATCTGACAGCTCTTACGTTCCCATGGAAATCATCCAAAGTGGAGTACATTTAAGACAGGATCCATATTGCAGTATTTCACATTAGCTCTCAACAGGTGTTAGTACAGTATAGATTTTGGTTTGAATTCGTTATTATTTATTTTGTAGATTTATCAGGCCATCTATCAGGACAAATTATGAGTTACGTCTTGAAGATCCATAAGTCTGGAAGCTTTCTCTTCCTTGGCAGTTTGGCAGCAGATTTTCAGGTTTAAAGAATGCATGAGGGGCAAAAATCCCTTTGATTGTTGAGAGATATGTAATTTAAAATTGGATCCACATTTAGTTTTTTTTTCTCAAAGGACCCATTGAAATACACATCCTACATCCAATATTCCCTGCTTCTCCCTTCAGGCAGGTCTTGCAGCTGTGGCAGTGGTGGTGAGGAGGACAATCACCAAGCTCTGGAACCTTTCAGAGGCAGATGGACCACGTTAAGGCTGCAGTGGGATTGGCAGAGCCTCTCTTCCCACTTTCACTGGATTCCATTGTCCTGTCAGCGGACATCTCGTGAGAAGGATCCTGTGCTGCTCAATCCTTCCCCATGAGATTTAAATTAGCCATGAATAATTAAGCCCTGTTGTTTTAGGCCTTTGCTAAGTATGATTAACTCCAATTCTGCATTCCTGCTCTCATAAATTGCACCAGGAATATTGAAAAGTAACTCCCCCCCATTCATATGAAAGGAAGAATCACCATGTGAAACAAAAACAGTGATGATGAGGGTAGGTGCTCCTTTCTAAACCACATATACCACTCATTTGATCAAAACATGTAATCCAAATTTTGACAGAAGACTGACGTGGAAGGTCAATTCACATGATCAAAACAGGGCCTATACACGTGGCCAGTTCAATATCAGCTTTACAGTACACCAGTGACATGACCATCTGTTTCATTTTTTGATTCAGTCAGTTTTCTGTGTATTTGAAGAAATTGTGAGCCTTATCAAATGCCCAAGAAAATATATCTGATCACAAAGCTTAAAGGTCAAACAATTGCCTTGTTCAGATCTGAAACACAATTTTGCACACATATCTGTTGGATCCTTGCCCTTCTTGGCTTATAAAAGCTGCCAGACAGCAACTGTTGAAGGCGGTATGAATGAGGAGGAGTGAATGCCTCCTTGAAGTAGGCTAGGATCCTTGCATCCTTAAAGGAGGCAGTGGTAAGACCATTGTTGAAAAAGCCCCCCTTTTATCCCAGAATATCAGATAATTGCTGGCCAGTCTCTAATGTTCCATTCTTGAGCAAGGTGCTCAGCTCCAGGGGGGCTTGGATGAAACAGATTACATAGATCCATTTCACTCTGGCTTCAGGCCAATAATGAGATGGAGACTGCTTTGGTTGCCTTGGTGGACAACCTACAACGGGAACTGGACAGGGTGTGTATGTCCCTGTTGGTTCTGCTGGACCTCTCAGTGGCTTTTGATCCCATTGGTCATGGTATCCTTCTGGGCTGTCTCTCTGGGATGGGACTTGGAGGTACCGTTTTATAGTGGTGCCAGTCCTTTCTGGAAGGGAGAACTCGGGTGGCCCTTGGGGACTCCTTTTCAACATCTTGGCTCAGGGTTCTGTTTTGTCCCCTATGTATTTAACATCTACATGAAACCACTAAGCGAGGTTTCTGGAGTTCTGAGGTCTGGTGTCACTAGTATGCAGATGACACCCACCTCTATATCTCCTTGCCACCTAAATCCAAGGAGGCTGTTTTGGCTCTTGATCAGTGCTTGTTATCAGTAATGGATTGGATGAAGGTGAATAAACTGAAACTTAAGCCAGGTAAGACAGAGGTGTTCCTAGTTAGTCAAAAGGCAGATCAAGGAATACGGATTCCGCCTGTGCTGGAGGGGGTGACATTCCATCTGAAAACACAGGTGTGCAGCTTGGATGTACTCCTGGATTTGTATCTGAGCCTAGATGTCCAGGTTTTTTTTTGCAGTGGCCAAGAATGCCTTAGCACAGTTAAAAGTCGTGCACAACTACACCTGCTCCTGGAGAGGTGTGATGTGGCCAAGGTTAAAATGCCATAGTTACATCCTGGCTGTATAACTGTAACACATTCTATGTGGGGCTGCCTTCGGGAAAGTTCGGAACTTCAGTGGGTCCAAAACACTGCAGACAGATTGTTGACCGGGGGTGGTTATAGGGTCACGTAACGCACACACAGAGAGCAACTGCTGATCCCTTTCCAGATGCAATTCAAAGTGCTGGTTGTGTCCTATAAAGCGCTAAATGGCTTGTCTCCAAGCTATCTCAAACAAAAAGTAGATCACATCTACTTTTGTAAGCCTGCCCAGGTATGAAAATCATCAGGGAAGGTCTTTCTCACAGTCCCACAACCCTCACAGGTCTGTTTGGCAGAGACACGGGAGAGGACCTTCCCTGTCACTGTTCCCAGACTCTAGACTTCGTTCCCATGGGACACTAGGCTGGACACCTCTTTGCTGGCCTTCCACAAGCAGACAAAGACTTTTCTGTTCAGACAGCCTCTCCCATAATCACTTGATCTTTAAAAGGGATGGTTGTGCCTTGTTGTTTTTAAAAGTGTAGCTTTAGTATTGATTTTATGTCTCATTTTTAATATAATATTTGTTTAATTCTTTTTAATATGTGTATTCATACTGTATTTAGCTTTTAAATATTGTCTTTTTAATGATGCAAAGTTGCCTTGGGTCCTTTTTAAGGCGAAAGATGGGGTAAAAATATTTTAAATAAATAAACAAACACATTGCATATGAATTTCAGTCATCTTTGCCATCCAAATCCATGGTTTCATTAATTCCCTATCTCTCAGGCTAACTACATAACTCCTTTATTGTTATTTTTTCTCATTATATTTTCTGGCTATACCTGAGAGTCCTAGAAGGTCTGAAGTTCAGAGACTATTTTGGCAGTCTGCTAAAAACATTTTGGCTTACCAAAAAATTCCTACGTAGTCTTCTTCCCAGCATAATTAGGAACAACATGAACAAAAATCATTTAATGGGATTAGTTGTAGCTGCAAAAGAAATGCTTGAACTAGATCTGACCATTTCTGAATATGAAATTTGAAAAACGCCCAATACCATATGAAAGGGTATATTTACTTATGATTTTCTTCTCCAAGAAAGAACAGAAAGAGATAAAACTTTTCTTCCTTATAAACTTCCATTAAAGGAAGTTATTTTGTAAATTTTATTACCTTGAAAGGTAGCTAACAGCACATCTGCTGGTAAATTTAAAATTGATGCCACATCTGGCTATTGACACAGTATATAACATGTTGGGAGGAAAAACTGGAAGAAACAGATAAAGCCTTCATTTTAACTGCACTAATTATATTCACATTCCATAGCTGTCAAGGTGCATTTAAAATCTGCAGTGCATTGGATAACAGTAAGTAGGAATTCATTATAATCTTCAAAGTTCATTATTTTATAAACATGTTACAGAGGTCTATAAATACACGATTCCTTACTCATATATTAATTTTAGTTCAAGTCACTGTGGTGATACTATATGTAACTTAAACTATGTTTATGTCTCCAACTGTATGTTTAATATCACCAAAAGCACTAAAATGGGTAAGAAATGCCATGAATGGTTCACTTAATCTAGGTAACTCTTTATATCATTTTCACAGATGAATGAGAGATCTGCCACAAACATAGTTCTCCTTGGTTACAAAATCCAGGCCTTCAGATCAAGCAGTAGGGACACAGGCCAGTTTTGCCTACTGCAATAGCTCCCAAATGTTGTTGGACTGCAACTCCCAGAATTCCTGACCATTGGCCATCCTGGATGGGGCTTCTGGGAACTGAGATCCAACAACACCTGGCTTACTGTGTACTCTTTAATTAGAAAAGGCAAGTATATCTTTAGGGAGTAGGCAAAAGGTACCCAACAGTGGCTCCTAGTGTTCAGAACAAATTTCCAACTGCTCATGGTAGTACTAACTGTGGATATTTGGCAGTTCAGGTAAAGGCAGTTGGAAGAAAAGGGCAAGGCAGGCTGGCTTGAAGAACAAAGAATCATATCAGAGGAGAGATCAACTAGGTGTGGAGTCAAGAAGCAGCCCAGTGGTTCAAACCAGTGAAATGAAAGCAACAACAAGGCCAGAGCATTCCAAGAACCAAGTTGAAAACGGCAAGTCTGATTATTCAAGCAGTGGAAACAAACATTGCACCTGAACTCTCATCTTCATTCATATTTCATCTGGAAATTTTTGCTTATTGTTTAAAATTGCCAGGTCTGGGGCTTCAATAAGCATCACAAGGCACAGGCTGAACGTTGAGCTCTTGCCTGAGACCTCTGTGTTGTCCCTGCATTTTATTTTATGCACTCTGATAGTTCGTTGCCATGTCCTGATAATTGGTTTAGGATTAAAATTCAGAGCTCCTTCAATGTTTTGATCTAATCAGAATATATTAGTGTGTGTTTAACGACAATGTCCAATGACAAAGAAAAATAAATAATGTAAGGAGAGAGGCTGCTTTCTCATGACAGCCTACAGTACATATGGCCCTGTTTGTTTTACTAAAAGAAGTGGCAGCACCAGTAGCTAGTCTCCTGTGAGATACTTTATTGGAAATATCTATAAAGTCCACAAAGGCTGAGAATCATTGGCACATTTGTTGGAAGCCTCTTCTGGGATGTGAGGGAAGGCTTCTGTCCCTTTGAGTGTGCTTGTCACATATGCATACTGTATAAACAAAAACTGATACAAAAACATGACCTATTTTTCATACAATAACAATTCTTGTCCAACAATTAATGATTGTAGAAAAAGAATTAAAATGTCACTATTAATTCAGACTGCGGCTGCATGATGTCAACATGGATAAGAATGTTGGAGAATTTAAAATTCAAAAGACACATGTGACCTAAATGGAACTTTTCTTCCACACTTAGCTGACAAGCTCAAGCTAACCCTGTATCTGGGCTCATGACAGATTCATGAGCCCAGATTTTTTCTTTAAAAATTAGCTACCCAAGAACCATGTGACAGATGCCATGTCTAATCTGGCTTTTCGTGACTTCTCTCTGTGTCGTCATTCATTCTCTCGAAATATTTCTGGCACTCAGGCTTGCAAGAGAACTTGGAAACACACTGCTGCCAAACCCCAATGATCTTTAGATTTCCAGTGTGTACAGGAATCTCAAGCTCCCTGAAGCTTCCTGAAGAAGGATGGCTCCATTAACTTCAATGTCAGGGGACCCTTCAGTGATGAAGCCTACATTCACTGAACATTCCCTAATGTTGTAAAAACGAAATAAAAATTTTATTGAACAGATTTTGGAAGCAAAACTCACATCTTTGGTTACGAGTTTTTATAAGAGCCCTAGAAAGGTTTTAGAAAACCTGTCCAAAATTCTAGTGTAATTCTTTATGAATGTAATACTTATTCTATTCCACTCCTGATTACTACATTAATACAAAGAGGCATTGCTAATAAACAAGCACATTAAAGTCCAAGCCAAAGGAGATTTGCAGACTTTGAAGAGTTTGCCCAAGGAAGTTAAATAGTGCAGAAGGTCCTCCCCAGGTAATAAAAAAACAGGTTCTGCATATTTCTCTTCCTTTTTAACAAAATCTACATATTCTACATTGAATTAATTCAGGAGCTGGCCTAATGCCCATTCCCTATACACAAATGGTTAGAAAAATTACTGTTTTGGAGCGCAGCTTCTAGAATTTTTTAGCCACCTGCACCAATATTATGTTGCTCTTCTCCATGAAGCTTCTGATTAGTGATCACTGCAAAGACCTCTGCTCTTTTTTGATACATAGAATTTTAAATTTGTAGAATCTGTTAAGAGAAGAGCCAGGCAGAGTTCTCCAGCAGTTTCTTGGAAAATATACTGAAGATAGTAACATTTCTCCATCAATATTTGTGAAGCAGTTCTACAATTAACAGAGTTGTGCAGATTCACATCTTTGGATGCTGACTCCCAGAATTCCCCCAGACGGCTCTGAAGCCCTTGGGAATTCTGGGAGTTACAACCAAAACACAAATCTGCACACTTCTTAATCTCTTGTGTTACTTTGTTAGAAGCACTTCTAGAATTTGTGGTAACTTTATTTCTCAAAGGAACAATCTCAAGCAATTCCCTTACCAATTTCACATTCTGATTAAATCATTTTTGTGGTTTTAGGAAAGTATTAGCTAATGACGGAGCAGAACAAATATATCTTCCTTTCAGCCTCTGTCTACACCGTCTCAGAACCCATTCCTTCTGCTTTTTCACAAAAGCACATTTTTCTTCATCGGCCTTGTGTGGCTTTGCTTTTCCTTCTTTGAAGTTACGGAAGGTCACTGGTCGGCCATTTGTCCACAGCCAGCTGCCCATTTTACCTTCTTTTAATCCTGAAATTGGAAACATTGCAGTTGTGACATTCTGTACCTAGTGTATAGTAAAGCTACAGAGTGATAGGTAACAAGAATTGTAACAATGTCCCTGTGTTTTTAAGTACTCTTTAGACAGACCACCTGATTTCAAAATAATTTTCCCAACAGGAAAAAGCAGTTGAACAGAACCACTTTGCTTACAGCAAATGCATGCTTACCTATAATAGAAAGCTGACATAGCTCATTAACATAGCACTCCCTGAACACATATGATTTGTGTTCCCTGAAAGTTTGCTCTTTCAACTATAAGAATATTGAATAACAGGTCTGTCATAGACTCTGGCTGAAATCCTGTTGCACAGTTACACAAATGGTATAACTTTTAGAGGTTAATTCCCTTAAGTTAAGAAATGTTTCTAGCTACGCAATGAATAATGTCTGTGAAGACTTCTTAATTTATAGTAATTTGCTTTGCAAAGTCACCTCATTTGCGTAACTGCACAATAAAACTTCAGCCAATGGCTAAATCAGTGGGAACCCATTGCCACACAGATCATTGGGTTATGCAGAACATTTGTTAGATTCACTATAATGTCTATTTGATTACCAAAAGGAGAAATTTGTTTTGCATGCTGGTTATTGAGACTGAATCTGTGAGGAAATCTTCACTGCATACATTTGGAGATAATTCCAGATAATATCATGATTTTAAATTCTGAGTTAACATGGATAAGACTCATGCTGAAAATATCTGGATACTGCCAACATAGAAAAAAAACTCCTGTTAAGTAACAGGTTTAGAGGTGGGGAGTCCTTTTAGATTGTTTTCTGAAACAAATCTGAACACAATTATTGCAAAGTTACAGGGAAGCAGTCGCTGAACCAAATACATACCATCATATTCCTCCAGAAAACAAATATGAAGATAGACCAGGGATAGCAATGTGGAGCCCGTAGCTCCCTGTGCTCCCCCCCCCCGGGCATTTTTACGGTTTCCAGGTCACCCCAGAAGTTGACATGCCCTCCAAATGTAGTTTTTAAAAACAATAATAGATTCTTCTGTTCCTGTGCCTTTTATATTAGAGACATCAAACCTAGAAATTGCCATCTGTTGTGTTTTTCTATTTTGTGGACATTTCCTGGCTTCCAGTAGCTTACATTGAGTGCTGGGGGCACATGAGGACCCCAGGCTTACCAAACTTGCCCACCACAGGTGATCTGCTAATTTTATACTGTGATCATAGGATGAAAACATAGTTACACATCTCTACAATCATCATTCATTATTATTATTTTAAATTGAAGCTAGATGCAATAGTGTCCTGCAATAATTTTTGCTTACCAATCCAAAATGGCTGTTTATTGGCAAACTTCCAAAGCCATGCCATTTCGCTGGGGGAATGCACACTGGCTAGATGGCCACCGGACCTGTATGTCAGAGAAAGAAACATGGCAGTGAAACATAGTCACTGTTATGCTTTAAAAAAAAACCCCACACAAATGCACAGAAAGTGCCAATACAGGATGTCTGAATAAGAGTCTAGCTTGGGTGGTTCCCTTGTTTCTTCTACCCTGGCTACTGCCCTGCTGAGGGATACATTTCCTCTGCATCATGATTTCCCCCCTTTGAGGATGGCTACATTAAAGGTGAGAATCAAGCATCAGGCATTTGGATTCTAGAACTGTTGTAAGGAATTTGTCTCTTAACTGCCCCAATTTAGCTGGCTTTTTGTTCTTGTTTTCTATGTCTTTTGTTCTCTTTATTGCTCCTCCGCTGCTTTGTTTATTTCTTCTCTGCTCTTAAGTCAGCAGCTTCAGCTTGAGCTGTACTTGCTCATGAGAAATAAAAGGCCAGTTACTCACAGTTCATGTAGTCAAGTAAAAATCTTCTTCACACTTCCCACCTTGGCAAAGTTAGGCAGCTAATTCACCAAGACATGGTGTCTCCCGGGCCAGATGCTTTGAGAAAGGAACCTCTCACAAAGACAGATTGCTGTCTGAATTCGGAGTTTTCCAGCCCTCCTTCGCTGCAAGCCCACTCTCCTGTAGAACTTGCCCCCCTTCCACTGCTGGGGGGTCTGCTGACCCGGAGTTTACACAAGGGTTCCCAGAGCCCTGGGGATTCCCTCTGCTCTCGCCGCTGTCACTCCGCTAGATTTTAGTATTGTAACACAGTTATGGAGTCAAGATTATACTAGATATTGTACTATTGTAAACACTTCCCTGTGTGTATGTTTTGTATGGTGTATTTTTCCTTCCCTTCCCCCCCCCCTCCCGTACTTGTATTCCTTTGATTGTTGTCTGTTTGTCTGTTATATAATAAAATTAGAATTATTTTAAAAAAAAAGAACTGTTGTAAGGAAGATGATTGTTGAACTCTATAGGAAACCGGGTCACATTGGGGTGATACTATACCAGGCTACACTATTAATAGCTCATTCCTGTTTACTGTGGCTGGCAGAGGCTCAGAGGGTTCTCAGGCAGACATCTATCCTATCAGTCGATGCCTAATTGCAGAGATTAAATTGGGGTCCTCCCTTCTTCATGCAAACCATATGCTCTGTCACCAACCAATGGTCCCTTGCCAAAGTCTCCCATATCATGTTCATCACACTCATTGAGTTACATGACCTCTGGAATTTAGAGTCTGACACGTCATGAGACAGAAAACAGGAGATTAGATTGTGGCTAGTACTTCAGACCTTTCTATCGGTGTGCTTCGTCTTTTGGGGTACTCATACAATGTGTTGCTAATGAATGAAATTAAACCACCTTTGTTACTTTATGAGCAAAATGGTCTTGGTGGGGCAGCTGAAATCCTGTAAGAAAATTTGTAACTTTCAAACCATTTCTAATCAGCAAATAAAAAGGCCCTGTCATGATTTTTTGGGAGGTGCACATATACACCAAGCCCATGTGTGCATGTTCTCCTGAAAATCACAGCAGGGAACTGCCAGCTACAAATGAACGGGATGTGACTAATTTTCTTATATTTAAGCAACAAGATTTTAGCAAATGAAGGAATTACATATTTTTTTCTTATTCCAGACTAAGAGATTTAAACTGGAGAAAAGAACTAATCATAATTTTTAAGGAATAAATTAAAACTGTGCCATTTAAATTAAAAGTAAAACTGCAGAGCAACGAAATGCAGGCAATAAACTTACTTTTTAATTTTAAAAACACATTTTAAAAGAAATGGATTAATGCAGCATACTTTAAAAAAAAGAGACCCATATTCTCTTTCTTTCCTGGCTGAATCTAATAAAAATGTTTAAAGCTGCATGGATATTTCCTCTTATGAAAAACACTTGAAGAAAAAAAAAAGCCCATGTGAACAAGCAAAAATAAAATGTTCTGCATTTCTTACAAGGTAATGTAAACACCCCTAATGGCAGGAATATACAGTTTCAGATCTTCATTTGCTTCCACTTCATTCTGGGCAACCTATCTGCCAATATATTTTGTTTCAATACAGTGGAATTACTTTCATGGTGAGGTTTGCTTTAAGGCTTCTGATGCAAGTCCAGCCCACAGGCACAAGAGAACAAAGAGCTTATGAACAAAGGGGATGAAACCCATTGCCATTTTTGTCTATTTCAGTTTCCAGTTTGTTAGCAGTAAGCATGAAAACTACAGACCACAAATGCTCACAGACATGTTAAGCCATTACATGAAATATCAGGATACCTATAATAAGGCCAAAACCTGAATGCCTTCAAGAAAGTGGATTAAAACAAAGTCAATTTAAAAGGGTTTTCAAGCTTTTAGCATGATTGATTGGTAGGCAGGGAGGCCGATAGATATATTCTAGAGAAATAAGTCACTTTGCATTTTATGCAGAAAGTAGTCTACTGGTAATATTCAGCAAAACAGGTTTCATATAAAATTTCTCAGAATCTTTTCTTCACCTAACACAGATTGATGTACTTCAAAACTCTATATCCCCCCACCTTCATCTCACCTGTGTATCTGCTGACTGAGAACAAGATTTAATCCAACAAAGTAAAATTCAGTCCACCAAAGGCTGTTCAGCATGTAGGTTGCTACAAGGCAGTTTTGAGTGCTTTAGCATTAACCCAAACCTACCCTTTGGAATAGGGCTCCACTCTGCCTTACACAATCAGGACTAGAGATGGGAGTATTCGTATTTGTATACGAATATCCCCCCACAGGTGGAAATAACTGTCCACTCACCATTCTGCCGCTGGCGCAAGCTGGCGATAGCCTTCCTATCATGTGGTTGTCTGCAATAGATTAGCCGCTCCTGGCAGGAGGTGGGATGACAAGCCTCTCTGCCAGGTCGCAGAGTGGCTAATCCATTGCGGACAACGGCTCTGTCGAGCTTGCGTCAGCGGCAGAATGGTGAGTGGACAGTCTGGCCCCATGGGGTCGGACCCTCGTTATTTCCACCTGTGGAGGGATATTCGTATACGAATTCGAATACCCCATCTCTAATCAGGACTGAAAGGCTAAAATCCTGTTGCTTAGCATAGCAAGTTGCAACAAGAGTAGGCCCACTGAATCAATGGAATTTATGGAGTTGGCTCAACAAATACCACTGATTCAATTGGTTTTACTATTTGCCACTTATTATGCTAAGCAATAGGATTTCAGCCAAAGTATTGCATGTCCTGCGTTGCACTATCACAGGATGCCTCTTCCGGTACGTATATTTCCAATGTTGTATCTGATTGTGGGAACCACAAGGTTCAGCTACAAAATTCAGTGATGGTGTACTGGGCTAGTTTACTGTATCTCAGCTCACCCTACCGCACAAACCTATTGCAGGATAAAATGCTGCGACTGATTCCTTTGAGTGGAACTTGAATGCATAACTGTACCAAGAACTGATTTTTAAACCCGCTATCTAATCATATTTATTTCAGATTTATTTATTTCAGACATTTTTATGCCACCCAACTTAGTGACATGCACTACTCTAGCTGGTTAACAATAAATATATTGATCTCACACGTATTGTTGTGATTAAACTGTTATATGATTTTGTTATGACTATTACTCTGTAATCAAAACCAACATAAGCTGTGGAATATGCTACCATAAAATATGACTATGCAGGTTACTACAGCCAACCAGATGCTTCCAGAAAGCACTCACGCATGGCGTAAAGGCATTTATTTGCCTGATCATTTTATGAGTCACCCTACAGTTGAAGCTCTCCGGGTGCATACAAAATAAAATTCACCAGAATCCTGCACAGACAAACACAAGGAAAACTCAAATATCAAATGCAACAAAAATGCAACATTGCCTCCCGCAGTATCCACAGAAGTTAAAAATGGCTCAAAGACATAACTTTAAGGTACATTCAAAGCTGCAGAGTAGCATGTAGCACATTTATCTGTAACTGGTTACTTTTTGGTTTGGACAGTATAATTAAATTCATTTTGTCAGGAATTGTTCACGTTCTATGCCATCCTCATATCAATTGTTGGTGGCAAGGAAAGCATTGTTTCGTTGTGTTCCAGATTACTATCTATGGATGTGAAATGTGGACAGTGAAGAAAGCTGACAGGAAAAAAAATTTGATCTGAAATGCAGTGTTGGGGATGCTTTACGGATATCATGGACTTCCCGCAAAAATTAAATAGTTGGATTCAAGAGCAAACAAAGCCTGAACTCTCCCTACAAATAAAAATGGCTAAACTGAGGCTATTATACTGTGAGTATGTCATGCGAAAGGCTGGACTGGAGGAATCCCAAACCGGAATTAAGATTGCCGGAAGAAATATCAACAACCTCAGATATGCAGATGATACCACTCTGATGGCAGAAAGTGAGGAGGAATTAAAGAACCTCTTAATGAGGGTGAAAGAGGAGAGCGCAAAAAATGGTCTGAAGCTCAACATAAAAAAAACCAAGATCATGGCCACTGGTCCCATCACCTCCTGGCAAATAGAAGGGGAAGATATGGAGGTAGTGACAGATTTTACTTTCCTGGGCTCCATGATCACTGCAGATGGTGACAGCAGCCACGAAATTAAAAGACACCTGCTTCTTGGGAGGAAAGCGATGACAAACCTAGACAGCATCTTAAAAGAGCAGAGACATCACCTTGCCGACAAAGGCCCGCATAGTGAAAGCTATGGTTTTTCCAGTAGCGATGTATGGAAGTGAGAGCTGGACCATAAAGAAGGCTGGCCGCCGAAGAATTGATGCTTTTGAAGTGTGGTGCTGGAGGAGACTCCTGAGAGTCCCCTGGACTGCAAGGAGATCAAACCTATCCGTTCTGAAGGAAATCAACCCTGAGTGCTCACTGGAAGGACAGATCCTGAAGCAGAGGTTCCAGTACTTTGGCCATCTCATGAGAAGAGAAGACTCCCTGGAAAAGACCCTGATGTTGGGAAGGTGTGAAGGCAAGAGGAGAAGGGGACGACAGAGGACGAGATGGTTGGACAGTGTCATCGAAGCTACCAACATGAATTTGACCAAACTCCGGGAGGCAGTGGAAGACAGGAGGGCCTGGCATGCTCTGGTCCATGGGGTCACGAAGAGTCGGACACGACATAACAACTAAACAACAACAACAAAAATGTCATGATAAGACAAGACCCACTGGAAAAGACAATAATGCTGGGGAAAGTAGAAGGCAATTGCAAAAGAGGAATACCAAACAAGAGATCCATTGACTAAGTAAAGGAAGACACAACCTTTAGTTCGCAATAGCTGAGCAGGGCTGTTGGTGACAGAAGGTCACTAATGATCTCCTTAATCACCAATGGATGTCACTAAATCCATTTGGAAGCAACTTAATGACACAATCAATTTTAAAATATTTTCCTAGATGCAATATCAGAATTGGGCACAAGGGGCAACCATAGAGTATTTCCCTATATCTTTCTAGTCTGCTGTCAAGGACAGAGAAACAAGACATTAATAATGCACAGTGAATGCCAATTTGACTTCTTCATAGGAATAAGTAAGGCAATGAGTTCCTTTCCTTTCAAAAGAACATTCTAAGCTCTAGGTGTAATAAAAACGGTCTAGGAAATGGAGGCTGAAATCTGTGAGAATTAAAAGTTCTTCATCCAGCACTTGAAAATAAGCAAAGTAAGTGTTCAGTGGACCTTCCACAAGTGAGAGGAAACTACTTATGGCAGAATTACCTTCTCTATGATAATTCAGATAACTTTTACTGTAGGACACATAAATGATATCCAAGGGCCCCCTCATTCTGCTCAGGGCTGGCCTGATTCAGAAATCTGGGTTGGAGATGAGCACGAAGTTAAAAACAAATAAGGAAATTTGTCACAAATTGCTAATTCGTTAATTTGAATTGGTTCAGGTTTGTCCAAACTGGAGAACCCGAACTTTCACAAACCAATGAATTTTTTGGTGATTTACAAACCTCCTGGTTCGTCACCTCCACACAGCTTGCCCTTACCCCTTCCCCACTGCCCCCGTTGCCTCCCTACCTTTTCCTGCTGCCACCTCCTCTTCCTCCACTGCCGCCACCATCTTGAGAGCCCCGCCGCTGGCCTTTGTGCATGTTCCTGCCTCTCAGCTGGTAGGCGGGGATATGCGCAGATGGCCCCTTGCCGGCTGACAGGCCAGCTAATTAAATTAAATTAAATTAAATTAATTAATTATAGTTAGCTGGCCTGTCAGCTGGCTGGGGGCCATCTGCGCATGTCCCTGCCTACCAGATTAAAGGCAGGGACATGCGAGAGACCAGACAGACCATGGGAGCCGTGACCTCTCAAGATGGCAGCGGCAGCCACAGTGGAGGAGGAGGCAGAAGCAGGAAAAGGTAGGGAGGCAATGGGGATAGTGGGAAGGGGTGGGGCAGCAGAGAAGCAACTGGGTTGTTGTTGTTGTTTTAGACAGCCACCAGAATGTAAAAAAAAAAAATCCGGAACGAACCAATGACCTTGGGAAAAATGTGTAAATTTGTGATTTATGGACTTCCACGAACCAAGACGACCTGCCATTTTGGCAGTTCATGCCCATCTCTAATCTGAATTCAGTCTTAATTAGATCTGGGCTGATTTGGATATGATCCAATCTAATTCAAATCCAAATCCAAGTCTAGATCCAAACGGGAACATCTGAATCTTTGTTACTCCCACTGATGTGTAGTGAGCAATTAAAATGGCCTCTTTTTTTTTGAATTTTCAAGGATATGCATGAAATCTGGAGACATGATAGCAGCTCAGACAAGATAACCCTGTCAGATTTCCAGACCAAGGTTTTTTGTGCCAGTCAGTTTTACATTTTCACTTAAAAACAGCCATCTTTATTTTGTTTCTTTCACGTAAGAGCACAGACCTTGGGGCATTATGGTCCTGGCAAGTAATGGTGGCGGCCCCACCATTAGCGGTTTGGGAAACTCCCTCTCATTTGTGGGGGTGACTCTCACCGCGAAGAGTGAGGTTCGCAGCTTGGGGATCCATCTGGACCCGGCGCTCACCATGGAAAAGCAGGTGGCGTCAGTGGTCCGTTCCGCCTATTTCCATCTTTGGCGGATTGCCCAGCTGCGTCCCTATCTTGATGTTGGGGCGCTCACCACTTTGGTACATGCGCTTGTAATCTCGAGATTAGACCACTGTAATGCGCTCTACGTGGGGCTACCTTTGAGGTTGATGCGGAAGCTCCAAATGGTGCAGAATGCGGCGGCCAGACTCCTTAGTGGGGTGAGAAAATACCATCATATCACTCCCACTCTGGCCGCTTTGCATTGGCTGCCCGTTTGGTTCCGCGTTGATTTCAAAGTATTAATGCTTACGTACAAAGCCCTAAACGGTTTAGGGCCTTGATATCTGGCGGAACGCCTACTCCCACCAAAATCTACCCGTATCACTCGATCTAGCCAGGAGGTGAGGTTGAGGAGCCTAACGCCGAGGGAGGCCCGGAAGGAAAAAACAAGAAACCGGGCCTTCTCGGCAGTGGCTCCTCGCCTTTGGAATAAACTCCCTCCTGAGATTCGTATGGCCCCTTCGCTGGGCATTTTCAAAAGCCAATTGAAAACTTGGCTGTTTAAGCAGGCCTTCCCTCCAGCTACTATTTGATTTATGTTTTTTCTTTTTTCTTTCCATTTTGAACAATTGATTATTGATGTTATACAGTGGTGCCTCGCTAGACGATGTTAATCCGTTCCACGAGGATCGCTGTCTAGCGAAAACATCGTCTAGCGAAGCACGTTTTCCCATTGGAATGCATTGAAATCGCTTCAATGCGTTCCAAGGGAAAACGCAGTCGTCTTGCAAAATTTCCCATAGGGAAACCTCGTCTAGCGAGTGAGGGTCCCCATAGGAATGCACTGACAGCTGCACTGACAGCTTTTGACCACTAGTCGGTGCACTCCTATGGGGAAACCTCATCGTCTAGCGAAATTCCCCATAGGGAAACATCGTTTTGCGAAGCGCAGTAGCGCTCGCAAAAAGGCATCGTCTAGCGATTTCCTCGTCCTGCGAGGCAATCGTCTAGCGAGGCACCACTGTATATTGATGTTATATTTAAATTGTTTTACTTTAATGTTGTTAGCCGCCCAGAGTGGTCAATTGATCAGATGGGCGGGATATAAATACAATAAATAAATAAATAAATGATTCCCCATCATTTCCATAGGGATAAGGTGGGTCAGCTGGTTTTGATCTTATCTGACATTTCTTTGGCTTTTCTACATCATAGAAATGCCTGTGATTCATGTGCAGTGCTTTCACATTGAAAATTGTTATGTAAAGAGAAACAAACATAATAAGGACCAGGGCTGTAATTAACAGTATTATAAGCAATCTCTCTCTCTCTCTCTTTCTCTCCTCGCATGTCACCGTATAAATATAGCCATTTCAGTACTAAAGCAGGCCAGAACCTGATTTTAACAAATTCAAAGAACCCATTTAATGCAAGAATGCATGGTTCTGGCTTGTCAGCATGTGTTCTGATACATTACTGGAGGATTTCAGCCACAAGTCTATAGCTGTAAAGATGTTCAGGGTTCAATGATCTCTTCCTGCCTCCACCCCTTTAAGGAGGACAGGGCCACTCTCTTTCTGAAGAAGGGATTTATAATTTTCAGGACCCGTTTGATTACCTCTCCACATTGGATGTAATTAGCCATGAAGAGCAAGCAAAAAGTCAAACCTGATGAGCATATTCTCAGGCATTTTAAATGGCAAGTAATTCAATTAAGTCTGACTGAACAGCGCACTGGATGCCTCCATAGTCTGAACAGCATGAATTGTGCAATCTAAATTGTGATGAAGGTGAAGGATTATGGCCAGTGTCCTACTGAACTTCCACTATTGAGCAGAAAGTTCCAATACCATCACAATGCAATTAACGTAATCATGACGTTTGTACAAGCTTTGCCATTGGCAAGTGAAGAGTCAGCTTTGTTCATAAAGATCACCGCTTGTACTCTTGTGCATTATAACATTGGTAGGATTTTCTTCTCAGAAAAACCTTTATAAGATACCAGGCTATGTCCTCAAAATGCCTACCAAACCAGTCCCAGCATGGTGCCAAGGGTTCTCTCAGAAACTCTACTCAGATTTAGCCCTCAGATTTGTTGAGTCCCCCCCCCCCCCCCCCAACTCCAACAATGGTGTTCTGGACTCTAAACATGGAGATACAGACATCTATAGAAGCTTTTGATAGCCACTGTTAGAAACTAAGCCACCAACATATATGCCCTAGAAGCTTGAGAATCAGTGTTAGTAAAAAAAAAAAAAAATCTTCCGAGTGCATTCAAGACAAAGTGCTATGAATCCAAGCTGGCTTAACTGGTAGATGGCATGTTGGAAGCAACACAAGTGACCGTTACTCTTCAAAGATAAAAACAATCTACAGCAGCTCCCCTCAAACTGACAGAAGCTGGTGTAGATTTTGTCTGTGTGTAAGAGAAAGAGGGCACTGAAGGGATTCGGTCATACTACAGCACCTCCATTCCACCCCACCCACCAGGACATAAGAAGCAAATTATTCACAGATGATGTTTCCATGCTTGCAAATTCCACACTAAGAAAGAAGTCCAGTTGCCATGACTCAATCTCCAGATAACCTCACCTGGATGAGTGAGAATCTTCACAGATATATTTCCACACTACATGTTATACTGAGATTTTCTATTAGAAGCTTGAGGGCACTTGTCTAGATTAAAAGCAGCCATGGGGGAGGAGATGATAAGACTAATTCTTGCCCTCCTACACAACAGCCCCAAATCTGTATCATTCGCCCAGAGCTGACATCACCCTCTGTGGCAAAATGCATCTTTAGGAAGAGCGCCACAGAGAACAGACCCCTGCACCCAGGAGAAAGGGTCTCCCACTACCCCATAAGGGAGATAATCTATTAGGGTCATCTACATTTGCTTTGGGAATGTGAGTGTATTGTGTAATTTGGAGCAAACATTAATATTTAAGAAGTATATGTAAGAAGTAAAAACAAGGTTTTCCAGTTATGTTTAAAAAAAGTTGGAAATATATATAAGACTCTGTAGATGCTTTTGAATGTGAAAGAATGTTAGCATGAGAGGGTCTGGGACAGAGATAAGCAGTCTGTGTGTTGTATTTAGAAACAAGTGCTTCCAGGATAAGTTAACATAACAATAAGGCACTGCAGTTTGGTCTCATAAACCAGGTAGCTGGTGTGTGATTTTCAGAATGCAGAAGCTGAGAAAGAGTATATAGCAATGGTGCCTCACACACAGCCATTAATTCCTGTAATTCCTTCTCCGACCTTTCCATGTGATCTGTTCAGGGATATAACTGCATGGTGCTGCATGGTACAGAGGCAGAGGAAAAGAGTAGGTGACGGGGCTGTTGGCACAGAAAGAGAGGAACTGCTGCAGCTTCATGCCCTCTGTTCTGGCTGCTTCCTATCACTTACAAGCAGGCAAAACCCTTCTTATTTATACAGGCTTTGGATCTACAAAACTGATTGGTTTTTCTTTACCGCTTTGTGTTTTAAGCTATGTTGTAATTTGATTATGTTTCAACTGGCTACCACTTTAATATCCTTTTATCTGATCTTTGCACAGACATGTATTGCTTATTAGATTGGAATTTTTATGAACAAAACTGCTTTTTTAGGGTTTAATTTGAGCTGGCCACGTTGGACATTTTTTTCTGGAAAGGGAAGACATAAATGTAGCAAGCAAAGAAAAAAAAGTAGTGGTTGGATGTATCTGATCTGGATTTAAAACATGTGGTACTACAGGTAGACATGCCAACCCAAAGTTTTAGAATCATATTTATGATTGTCCTTTGGGGAAGAAACATAGCTACACTATAGCAAGTCAAACTTAGCATCAAGCTAGACAATACAGTTAGCATTTCTTTCAAAATAGAACTTTCTTAGACATAAAAGACATTCGTTTATCCTACCATAAGATTTCATCATTTCCACTATAGATGGGCACAAACGAGCACAATGGTGGTTTGTGATGGTTCGTGGTTCATCAGAGACCATGAACCATGCCAAATATTTAAAATTGAACTGGTTTGTTTGCTTCAGGCCTATCTCTAAATGAAACTGAGCCACACAGAAAGACCCTCCCTGAGTTTCCCACCCTACATCCCCCTTAATGGCCCCAGCACCTACTAACTTGCTCCGGTCCTCCTCCTCCTTCCCTCTGCCACTGCCACGCTGCCCAGCTGAGTAGGACAGCAAGCTGTTTGAGGCCTACATCCTTGTGGGAAGTGCAGTCCTTTGAGGGTTCCCTATATATATGCCGTTCTGTCCCTTCAGCGCTGCCTGGAGGCTGTACTGCAATGGATGCAGATGAATGGGTTGAGGCTGAACCCAGACAAGACGGAGGTCCTGAGGGTGGGTGGTCCCTCCGTTAGCGGTTTGGGTGGCTCCCTTTCTTTTGGGGGGACGATTCTCACCGCAAAGAGTGAGGTTCGCAGCTTGGGGATACATCTGGACCCGGCGCTTACCATGGAAACCCAGGTGGCGTCCGTGGCCCGCTCCGCTTATTTCCATCTATGGCGGATTGCCCAGCTGCGACCCTATCTTTATGGTGGGGCCCTCACTACTCTTGTCCATGCGCTCGTAATCTCGAGATTAGACCACTGTAATGCGCTCTACGTGGGGCTACCTTTGAGATTGATGCGGAAACTTCAAATGGTGCAGAATGCGGCGGCCAGACTTCTTAGTGGGGTGAGAAAATATCAGCATATCTCTCCCACTCTGGCTGCCCTGCATTGGCTGCCCATTCGTTTCCGCATTGACTTCAAAGTGTTAATGATGACGTATAAAGCCCTAAACGGTTTGGGACCTCGATACTTGGCAGATCGTCTTCTCCCACCTAGATCTACCCGAATCACTCGGCATAGCCAGGAGGGACGGCTGAGGGGCCTAACGCCGAGAGAGGCCCGGAAAGAAAGAGCAAGAAACCGGGCCTTCTCGGCAGTGGCCCCTCGGCTATGGAATAGTCTCCCAACAGAGATCCGTCTGGCACCCTCGCTGGGTGTTTTTAAAAGCCATTTAAAAACCTGGCTCTTTAGGCAGGCCTTCCCTTCAGTCAATAACTGATTTCTATTTTTTGTCTTTTCAATTATTCCCATCTTGGTATCGATTTAATTTAATTGTTTAAAATTATGATGCTTTAATGAATTTTTTATATTTATTGTATAATGATGTTTTTATAATATTTGTAAGCCACCCCGAGTAGACTTTGTCTAGGGGGGCGGGGTAAAAATCCAATAAATAAATAAAAATAAATAAATATATAGCCCAATGGGCAGCAAAACTACATTTCCCACAATACCCTAAGACTCCCAGGAAGCTCTGAGGCAGAATGTAAGCCCAGACAACCTACTGCCCTAATCAGCTGGGCAGCAGTGGGGGAGGGGAGGAGGTGGCCCAGAGTGGGAAAGGTAGGTCCTGTGGCCCATGAAGGGTGCTTTTGGGGGAGAAGGAAGGAAAATGAAACATCAACAATGAAAAAGTTCGGTGCTTCATTTCACTTTGTGAAAGCACAGTTCCCCCATGAAACAAACCACAAACTGGCCCAGTTCATGGGTTGTTTTTGGATCATGATTTGTTTTGTGCCCATCTCTCATTTCCACATATCATAGATTTGCTTGCTTTTGGTTTGTGATTGGTTATCTAGAGATAAGTATGGGCCTCATTTCCAAGTCTGATTGCTCAGGCATGGAATTTAATGGAATTAAGTCCCCTGAGTGAAAAGATGCTATCAGTTTCTATTTCTGAGATGTTGGTCTCATGTAGTTTGACCGTTATTGTCCAGTGAGATCAATATTACTTAGCCTGACACCAGCTGCCACAAGCCATAGTTCTACAAGTTGGCTACTTACAGCAGAACTTAATTTCCACCACTTAGGTTTAAAATGTGTTTCTTTTTCCATTTTCTGCTTTATGTTCTTTGTTGTTAATAAGGGCTTTATTTTCCTAGGTAGTGCAGTTCTACTGAAGTCACATAACTTTTGTTGGCAACGCAGCAGAATTAAACTTTGGGGACAGAGAAATGAAGTCACTCCAAGTTCATTGTACTATTTATCCTTGCACCAACCCGACATCCCCTGCTAACATTTCCCAGCAAAACATGCAGAATTGCTGGACTCTTCCCTTCACTTGTCCAGTGCAAACATACTTAATAGTGAGTGAGTCCCCATTAGCTTGCTGTTCTTTTGTGATCAGTTATCAAGAGGGAAATCCTTATTAAGATTTTATGATAATGATACTAAAACCTGAATAAATATGCATAGGACTGGCCTTTAAGAAAGATAAAGAAATATTGCTGATTTTGGTTACAGTGAACTTTATGTATTTTACTTAAATACACATACAAACTGCTTGGTGTGTTGTGGAATTGTCATTTTGGTTCACTGGCATGTAAGTATTAAACATCTCTTGTTTCAACTTGCAATGTGTACGTGACATTCTGCTGTTACCACAAAAATATATACATTTTTATTGATACTACAATTCCCAGTGGCCATGCTGGATAGGGGATTCTGGGAGTTGTACTCCAAAAGTTCAGTTTTTGAGACTATGATTCTCCCCTAGTCAGCCCTGGAGAATTGAGAAGCTCTATGAAACAGCATGGGAGGCGATGCAACCCAATGATCGCTTCATGTCCTCAAGGACTAGATTCATTCTCCACTTCCAGTGCATACTGCTTGTGGTCCTCTAACATCACCCACAGGGTGCGCTTTTGTTCTAGTGGATGACCAAACCTCAAAAGCATGAGAAGTCAGAGACCGTATTGCTACCCTTCCCATACCATTTTCTGCAGACTCTTTCAGCACTTTCCCATGTTGCATTGCGAGCAGAACTCAGAAGGTAGCAGTACTTGTCTCGGATTGTCCAACCTGAAGGGCACCTCCTGGATTTAGCTCTCTGAAAAGGGAAAAACAAACCAATCAAAAGAAGATCACACCTGTCTCGTGACTACTTGCTTGATATTCAACAACAACAATATCCAGCTGTTAGTTTAAAAATGATGAGGAGTATAAAGTGGCGCATATGGTTTCTCAGACGACGCTTGCCATATTATATGCTTCTTAAGACATAGGTCTAGGAGCAGCTTGCAGATATATGAAAAGCTAACATGCAAATTGGCTGGCAAGTCTCTTTGACTTCTGAAAACTTGCCAGCCAAACAGTTGCCTGGAGTGAACCATCAACAAGCATGATGCATTCCCTAGATTTTTTATGTTAATCCATAAATAAATAAATAAGTAGATAAATGCATGCATACATACATATTATCAGAAGCAATAAAAAAAAGAGTATTTATGGAAAAGGAATGAAGTACTTGCTGCCCTACTGCTGCTGAGATACAGTGTGTAGCCCCTTCCCTGTGCTTGTATTTCAACTGAAAAAATAAACCAGGTCCATAGACTATTCACACATCTCCTTCCTCTTTTTCAATTTGGCCCTTGTGGTACAAGTATTTTTTTCATCATTCCACAGAACTCACTGGAATCACTTCTGGCGAAACATGCATAGGAATAGGTTGTATTCCCACACTTTTGTCCAGGCTTTAGAGGCTCCTTAAATCTCAATGTACAAAACATCTAATTATGAGCAGAGCTGTATCTCTAGTGACTGGTCATTTCCTAGCTCAGAAGTAAAGGTCAAGACATTTTATTCTGCTGTAAACCAAATTACAATTTGATCTGGCTGATGGGGAACTGGCATGCAACTCTCCCACAATAGTATTTGTTTACACCAGTGGTTACCAACCTTCGGTCCCCAGATGTTCTTTGACTAAAACTCCCAGAAGCCTTTGCCACTAGCTGCGCTCGCCAGGATTTCCGGGAATATTGCAGTCCAAGAACATCTGGGGATCTATGGTTGGAAACCACTGCTTTAGACACAATTTCATGACAGAATTCCATGTGGAAAAACAAGTCTACCAGATTCTAAGCAAAGGAATGACCAGAATCTATAGATATGCACTTCAACCCAAATTTTAGCAGAAATCTCATGTCTACAGCTTATTGTTGCTCCCTAGGATGTCCTAGAAAGGCCAGTAATTAGTTAACAAGTTGATTTTTTTGCACTCCAAAAACACTGAAGACCCAGTGTTTTAATGCAGAAACCATTAAGTTGTAGTCAAAACCTGAGAAACATTAGCACTATGTGGCAGATATAAATATGCATGAAAAATAAAATGCTTGAAAGTCAGTGCGGTGCAGCATTGTGTTTTTGATGCGGATGGTCTGATATTCACTTGATGGCCTTGGACATGCCACCAAATCTCAGTATACCTTTGCAAAGATAAAATGACACAAGACAGAAAGTCCCTATACTTACTATGTATATATAGCATTTGTTATCCTTTTTATCAGATTCTGGGACAGAAGAAACAAGGCATGGAATCCACTCTGAAAGTATTAAATTGATCTTGCACCTTAGAAAACATACTAATGCTTTCATTGCAGATTAAATTTGAGTTCTGATTAATTGAGGACCCAGTCTTTGTCTCCAGTGATACAATATAATGTGTCGGGAGACTCTGAGGCACTGCCAGTAGATTGCCCTCAAAACATTCTGCTATGGATTTATAGCCTTGATATAATTGTAAACATAGTAGTACGGCATATCAGGATTCATAATATGCACTATGTTGTTAAGGTATATATCTTCCCTTCCCTAGTCACTCATCTTCGACAAACCTGTAAATTAATTTTACCTGTTTTGTGCCTCTTTGTGAAGGGATCAGTTCACTCCACACAGCCAAGTCTCTCTGAGGAAGGTCATGTTTGTTTCCTAGGCGAAAAGGTGAAATAGACAAGGGCTGTTCTGCAGGTGTCCCAATGACAGATGGAAGAACAAATGGATCTTCAGCTCCTGGTGGGCCAGCACCTTGGTACTGGAAATGATCAAGAAAAATTAAGGATGAGGACACTGATTTCTAACATTTCCTCAAAGACTAATTTGCATGTTTGACTGCCTTCTACATCGTAACTAAGACGAACTGGAGACCTGCTTTGGCAGGACAGTGGTGCCTACTTAATCTTCCTGTGATGAAGATTCTTATTTTTCCTAGTTTCCTCCTATTATGATGGAAAGATAATTTGTGGTTCTTTCACTTCTTTTGCAGTGTAACTGTAACTTTTGAGGTACTTCTATAGTTGAAGTTGTAGCCTCACTAAAGAGCGCAGTTGGAATATTCTGTGGCTCATGTGCTGCCTTGTGCAACACTTTGTGCTGCTGAATGAAAGGCATTCAGACTTTTTAAGAGTAACTTGAATAATCTATTTCAGTGTTTCCCAGCCTTGGGTCACCAGATGTTCTTGGAATAAAACTCTCAGAAGCCTTCAGTGCCAGCTGTGTTGGCCAGGATTTCTGGGAGTTGTAGTCTAAGAACATCTGGGGACCACTGATCTATTTTATTACTTCTGAGAAATGGGAGACATGTAGATTTCTTTTAAGTTCTGTAATCCGTCCCTACCATCATTTCTTCCTTATACCCACCAACTCTTTTCCCCATGTAATTTGTCAGACAAGTGTCTGGGAATCCAAGTTTACTAACATGGACAACAGGGAAGGGGAATTACTTAACACCATTATATACTGTTGAATAAAATAAGATCACCATTTTAATTAGCAACTATTGTTAATCTTTAACATTAGACAAGGATGTACTGGAACTTGGAACGTTTGTTGGCTCAGCTACGGAGTTCACAAGAACCTTTGCCTCTGTATTTTTTTTTAATGTTCTGTCAAGTCAATTCTAACATGGTGACCCTTTTCAAACCAGATGTGGTTTACCATTCCTTTCTTTTGGGGGCACCCTGGAACTGTGCCACTTGCCCAAGGCCACACAGGATGGCTGTTCTCTCAATTGGCACAGTGGTGAATTGAACTCCCAACCTCTGGCTCCACAGCCAGATACCAAACTCACTGAGCTATCCAGCCAGCCCTTGCCTCTGTATAGTCCTCTTTAAATATTCTTTATTTTCAAGTTTATTTTCATTAAAAAATTACTTCATAATATATGCCCTTAAATGAGTATGGCATTTCATACATCATTCACTTCTATCTAGGACTGTTACATTCTATCCCTGTTCAGTGTAAAAGCATCCCCTCGACTGTAGGTTTTGAGGAGGACTAATGGCTAGCCAATTTTGGGTAACATCAGAAGCAAGGGAAATTGCCATTTAAAAGATATTTCTGCTTTCATGTCATTTTGAGCAGACACTGTAATACTCTGCCCTATTCCGAAATGCGGTGGGACTTGAAAACTTCTATCACCTTTGAAAACTTTACTTTTGGGAACTTCTCAGGTTACCGACTGAATGTATAATGTGGTGGCTGCACTTCTGCCATCGTGGAATTATCTTAATATGTGCACACAGCAAAGAACACTCTGCTGTCACACTGAACTGCCTTCACTAAATGGTCAGATGTTGATTCCGTAATCTCTGATTTGCTGGGCTCATGTAGTGGCCAGGGGAAAATGACAAAGGAGTAGAACTTACACCAGAGTACCAGTGCTGAAAAGGTGAACAAAGGGGTGCTTAATGACTCCCCCACCCAGCCCCGGAAGGTTTTTCTTGTGCAAAGAATAACTCTGACAGTACAGCCAGATCAATGCTGTGCAGCCATTTGCTCTAGTAGTGTTGTCTCTGCTTGGCCCGGCTATTAGAGACATGTACTTAACATGATATACAAGCATTGGTAAAATCATTTTCAATCATAAAACACAAGTACTATTAATATCAAAATAAAACCATCTCCCTATTGATGGCACTATATGTGGGAGAAGCAGGTTTCATTTTGGCAGGGAACGAGTCCTGAAAGACACTTTTAGAGCATTACTTTCATTGCTCTTTTTCATTAGCAAGTCTTCCATCCCTTCCCATTACAACTTTTCTAAGTAGTTAATTCACCCAGAAAGGAATTATAGTGCTTTATTTTGCAACATCAGCAGGAAAATGGAGTGTTATTAATAGAATATCTTTTCATTCTTTGCCCTCATGTAGTGGAGAAGGGAAAGTTATTTAATAACATTTTTTTCTCCTGAAGGAACATTACCACTGGCTGTTTTACTTCTGAGGGGGAAAGGGGTGAAAATGTGTTTGGCGATGCTATAAGCTGCTGTAATTTAGAAAGGGCTATTAAAGTCAGCAGGGCTACCTCATTTTACATCTCACAAGGAACAAATACCATATTTCCCAAGTTTTTGCAGTTTTCAGGGAAAAATAAACTATTCTTGGTTTAAAACAATTAAAATTCAAAAATGCAGATAACAATTAAAATAGCTTATAGCTCTCTTCATTATAACTTCTACATAAAATTGATAACACTTTTTATATAGCTACGTTTTATCTGTACGTATACCATCAGTGGACTATGTTCAGTGGCTTGAAGCTTTCCCTTAAGTTGAGCACCAGAAGGAGCTGAGGAATCCATGGCTACATGATCAAACAGGCGTTCAATCTGAGGAACATCTCCCATGGGAGAAGAATGATAATGAGGATAAAGAGGATTCTTATTGTCCAAGTGCCATGCTTCGTGATGAGTGTTTCCTTCCTTGCTAGGTACGAATGCAGAGCCAGTACGTAATGGGCTTTCTGTGACCTTGCTAGCCCCCTCCAGTACTTCCTGAGTGTCACCAGCTTGGAAGATTGTAGGAAAATCACAGTGGCCTGAAATGAAAGAATAGATATGACTGAGTACCAAACAGTTGATTGGTGAAGGAAATGAAAGATTCTCCAGCCTCCGCAAGCAGATCTGTTTTTGCTTTGATGCCCCTTTGGTTAGGATAATATTTTAAGAGTGGAAAACCTAAGTAGTTCTGCTCTGTTATGTGGCTGACAACTCCCTAGTACCCCATAGGAAGCTTGCTGCCTGGTTGACTGCAATCTTTATAAACCAAGGTCAAATCAAAAATAAACCACAAACGAGATTAATTTTGCAATCTCAGCGTAATCTTCAGAGAACTCATTTCTGAAAGGGTTCAAAGCCAGAGGCTGCAGACAAAAGCCCAAAACAACAGTGCTGCTTTTTGTGCCAGGGCAGCATCTTGCTCTCCAATTCACGACTGCAATGTCAGCTCTGGTTTCAGTTACCACTTTAGGAACCACAAGGACAGGAGGGGAAAAAAAAGTTGCTGAAGATAAGGACAGTGGTGCAACAAACAAGGTTTCTTCCTTAGCAACCTACATGAAGGAAATGCAAAACATTTAAGAGCTGGAAGATATTTAAGCGAAGAAAAGTAGTGACAGGAAAAAGAACCAGTTGGCCACAGGGTGTCACTCTTGACCCAGATTTGGGTCAGTTTATGTCATTGTCTAAGAGAGGGCTTCCAGAAATTTGGTTTACAAATCACCAGGCACTCTGGCTCTTCCCAGTTCAACAGGGTGCTTCATCTTGGTTTTAAAATGTATATATTCAACCAAAGAACACACTTCCTGCTACTTGTCAGTCTTCACTGCATATTCTTCTTAACTCCGCACTTAAATTCAGCTAAAGTTCATTGTGATGAACACCTGAAAGCATATTTTAAAAAGGGCAGATTTTGAAAAGAAATACATTTTGTCCCTGAACGTAATTCAACCTGAGGCATCTTGACAGTCAGAAGTCTCTGGTGCTGCCGCCCTTTCTTTCTTAACTCAATTATAAGTGATCTCTATTAGTAGAAACACCTGGGTCAGCAGCCATCCAGCACTTTTGGCTGAACTGTAAGGAGTAGGAGAGAGAGAGAGGAAGGAAAGTTATTTTAGGTATCGATAGAACTCAGGTGGTTTAAATCTGGAAGAAGAAAAATGGTTACTCATTTTATCATTTGATGTGAAGATGCTTTTCCTAAGAAGCTGTTTGGGGGAAAAAAAATAACTGAGAATGGAAACATACCAAGGGCTGTTTGGATAAAATTGATTCATCCAAAGAGCAGCTGTAGGAGGAAACGCCAAATTAAGCTTCAGATTCCAAAATTCTAGCTTAGCTGAATGAAGATGAAGATGATGGAAAGGGACAGAAACATGCTAAACTTTGGAAGAAAAATATCCCCCCTTTCTTTGGATAAAGTGTCTTTCGTTTTGGAGGGCTGTAGGTCAGTCGCAAAGCACATTGCTCAGCATGCAGAAAACCATAGTTAAGATCTGAATCTCATAAACTGGCTCTTGGAGAGAAATGGGGGTGTGCGTGATTAATTTTGCTACCTTGCAGCAAGACTTCTATGCATGAGATTTTCTTCTCCTGAGAAATCTAGTGGGGAATTTTTGCAGAATTTCTCAAAAGTTTTGTAGTAACATTTTCTATTAGAAAAGAAAAGCTCTGCAGGATTGTTAGCATTCCTATGCAGAACAGCATCGTTTCCTGTACAGGATTCAACAAAAAGGTCACCAGTGTATGCAGAATTCAGCAGTTTCCTGCACAGGACAATGGGTGAAAAACTCGGGAAGAAGCTAGGGTCTTGTTTTCACCCAAAGCTGATGTGGGGGGAAATCTCATAAGGGAGTCTCAAATGACAAAAATTGGTGAGTACAAGAAATTGGTGAGTCCAAGCACTTGCCACATCCCTAGATCATAGGTTCAATCCCCAGCAGCTTCAGCTAGAGCTGAGGATGAATCCTGCCTGAAATCTCAGAAAGTCAATGAGAGACATTGTCAACAATGCCAATATCAGCCAGTCAAAGTCAACAATACAAGGCTAGATAGAACACTGATTTTACTCAATGTTCAAGATAGGCATAAACTGCCAGTTCAGCAGTTAATGCTGGTTCATCCTTCAGAAAAAAAGGTGTTTGGCACTTTCCAGCCCCGCCTCCTCTGGTGGGCACCCACTTAGAGTCAACGCCCAGAGGAGGCAGGGCAGGGAAGCCACAGCACTGCTTCTGAGTGGGCACCTGCTGGGGGAGGCAAGGCTGGGAACTGTTGAACACCTGTTCGTCCAAAGGATGAACCAACACGAACCACTGAACCAGCAGTCACAAGGATACCATGGCATTGAAAACCACTAAAAGGTCCAGCAGAACTCACAGGGACACACTCCCCCTGTCTAGTTCCCAGCATAGGTCATCCACCAAGGCAACCAAAGCTGCCTCAATCTCATAAACAGGCCTGAAACCAGATTGAAATGGATCTATAATCTGCCTCATCCAGGAACTCCTGAAGCTAAGAAGTCATGACCCGTTCCTGCACCTTGCCCAAGAATGGAACCTTAAGAGATTGGTCGGCAATTGTTGAATATTCTGGGATCCAAGGAGGACACAATAAGGTTAACCCTTAGGTCACTCACTGCAGGAACTACCCTCTTCTTTATCTATTTTATAAAACATCTATTTTATAATGCTATCTTTAAAATAAATTCTCATTTCCCTTCTCCCAATGGAAGAAAAAGTCATATTTCTTGGTAGAGATCTTTCCTGTCACCCACTGCTGATCACTTTTAAATAGATGTGCAAGGATGGACCCTGGAACCTTCAAAAAATAAAGCATGTGTTCTGTCATTGAACACATCCTTGCCTTCACTTTCTTCCATTGTGAGAAAGTGGTTTGCCTAATGAGGAGGAAGAGGCAAACTATTCATGACGGTCTTCCTTCCCATCCTCACATCCACAATTTCAAAATGGCTCTGAAGGCATGGTAACCATTGCTTCACTGTTTGTCATTTTCATTGACCCAATAAAGGTATTATTCTGAATTTTGTCGCTCCTCATGGATCACACAGCTCCTCTACATTGTGTCCTCTGATGTATGCATGCATACGGAACCCAATTTACAATCACAGCCATGCTAGTATATTCAGAAACCTGTTGATCCAAGAAGAGAAGGTCTCTTCATGCTGAATGTGGTACCTTTCTGCACCAGAAAAGGGAGATCTATGGAGGCAAGGCCTGACTTACCAGCCCTTGGGTCTAAAATTTTAACCGTCACTTCCCTCTTGTGTCCCAAGACAGCATTTTTAGGCTTGTTCAGTATTATTTTAAAAACTTCATCATTTTCTTCCAGGCCATCATCCTGAAGGAGAATATTCCAGATCTTCACGGAAACACCTGTTGGAGGCATAACATCAAACAGTCTGAGTCCTACATGAAGTGAGAAAACAGCTTTCAAATTGTTCTGACACAGAACTGCCAAATTCTGCAGTTGTACTTTCAAGAAAAATGATCAGCTGTGAAACACTTCAGTTAAGATGGTTATATTTCTTTTGTACTTGTGCAGTTATCACCAGTGGTAATGCCCCAGTAGAATGCTACAAGTCCTGGAACTTCAACCCATCAGCTTTTTGGCTGCCTTCCTTTATACAATGAGCGTACACATACCGGCTCATTAACACTACAAGGCATATTAACCCCTTAAGATCAATAAATCATCTGGTTCCTGACATAGTTTGATGGCTTTGCACAATTAGAAGTA
Organism: Intellagama lesueurii; assembly: GCA_037013535.1. Classification (NCBI taxonomy): domain Eukaryota; kingdom Metazoa; phylum Chordata; class Lepidosauria; order Squamata; family Agamidae; genus Intellagama; species Intellagama lesueurii. The sequence continues at coordinate 169,891,242 of JBAJHW010000004.1, read as the reverse complement.
AGAAGTCAAGCTTATTCCCTGGTGAACAATAATCCACTGTTATGTCAAGCACGGTTAAGGTTCCCAGCGACCTTCACAATTCATGTCCCTCCAGAAATACTGTACCAGCTGGGCTTTTGCTTTTATGCTGCAATTACACTTATGAAATAAATATTTCACTGGACAGATCATTTTTATAGAAGGCTACAGAGGAAGATTTTGCTAGATTCCAAACTGGCAAAGAAGGAAAGCAAGAAAGCTCTAAATATCAAGGATGCCTCGAATTTAAACTCTGTCTTTCTGTGGATGTTCCTTCATTCTGCCTGGCAAGGTCTTTTCTATGCCTGGATTTCCCAGTTTTCTGAACATAAGCCCCTTGCATTTTGCAGAATAACCATCCAGCAAATGACTTTTGGATATTTCTAAACCCAAGTTCTCTAATATGCTATTGTCATGAAGGATTCTTACAGCCTAATTTTCAAAGCACAATGCTGGCATCAATTACACTGAACAGAATCAGGCAAGCACAGTGGGAGCAATTTTAGGATTGTAGGATCCAGATGAAGTTTTATTCCTATCCTGGGCTCCAGTTCAACAAAGTACTTAACCACATGCTTAAGTCCTATCAGGATTTTGCAGCACCAAGTATATATATTTACTTATAGTAAATACAGAGAGAGTACAATACATCTCCAAAAACAATGAAATCATATTACAAAGAAAACTCTTGCAAAAATAACAAAAAAGTTTTCAGAACTTCTACATTGCACATCAATGAGCAAATGCAAATATTTTAGAACTCTGGAAGAAAGAAGCCATCCGGTCTTCTTTTGCCTTCCTTTTGTCCTGAACGCACAGATTTGGCAGGTAAATGATTTATACTACCAAAATACTCATTTTTGGACTATAATCGAAAGGACAGAAGGCATAGTTATATTTTTCTTGCCCATTTTTGGAGCAGAGAAACCTACCGTAAGGCAGAAATATTTCCTAATGAAAAATAAAGTTGCTTACAGGATCATCACAATAGTTCTTGGAAAGTCAAACCTTATGATACTTTTGAGGTCTATGCTGGCTTGCCCAGTGTTTGAGGTTTAGTTAATATTTGTACCTGTATTTTCCTCCCTATGGAACCATTGTGCCAGAATGGTTTAGTAAGGGAAACTAGCATGGGAAAGAAGCTAAATTTCTTTCCATGGCTCTGCTCTGATCAAAATTGCAGTGCACCATACTCAATTAAATGAAGAACAAAAATGCCAGGACATCTGGTCACAGATATCCTGTATCATGTAGAATTCCGTGTTGGAATGATCTGGAATTTGGTTGTCTCCCTTTTGATGGATTGAAACAAATGGAGAGGCCTGACCCATTTCATTTCCGCTACTGGAAAAGGAAAAATGGTCAGTCTGGATTGCAAGTCAAGGCTTTGGTCTTATAAATATATCTTTCTGGAAAGCAAAAAATGGCAGAGGGGAAGGGTGGCTATCAATGGAAGCAGCAGGAAGGAAGGGTGATCTCAAAGACTGAGGCACAGGAGAGGGAACTGTCTAGGTTAGTGGCAGATATAGAGTTTTCACTCCACAAATATCCCCTGTTACAGAAGAAGCATACAAGGTTGTCATTTTCCAACAATTATTACCTCTTCTGATCGGGAAACAAGGATTCCACGAATGAATATAAGGGCAAGCGCAGTTCATCAGCTGCATGGGCAGCCCCAAAGCTCATGTTTGCAGACCCTAGACCTGCACAGAGCCACACCCAATGTCCAGGTTTTGATTTATAGGGCTGAAGAAAGGATCCCAAAATCAAAACAGAATGTGGCTGTCTGGGTACCATTGGTATTTGGGTATGCGTGTGTGGATGGCCTGCAGGAGCAGCAGGAGCTGGAGATGAAACTGGGACCTCTTTGCCTGTCAAAATTGCCCAAACTAGTATCACACAGCCCCATGTTCAGCTTAAGAATGCTTACTCAAGATCCTTGTCACCAATTCTACTGCCAAGCCAAGTTTCATTTGTCCTATCTTCTCCATGTACCTTTGGTTTCATACACACTTGCACGCCTAACCCTCCATAGCTTTATACTAGCCTCTGATGCATTTATTGTGTTAGGCGGTACCATGTACATATGAAAGAACACCCGTACGGGCAGGTTGCCTTGCATGTCACTGAAGTAATCTTATTTCCAGCTAATGACTATGGCCCACATAGATTAATAAGGCATGTTCAAATATCCATGCTTTTGTTAGTTATTTTCCATTAGTTCCACTTGCCAAACCAATTTTAAATTTTCAAGGGAGTAAAACACACGTTCTTGAGTCTCAGCACATATGGATCATGGCCAATGAATTTTAGATTGAGGTGTTAATGACATTGGAAGAAAAATCTTCCCTTTTGAAATGCCAATTTAATTAACGGTGCTAAAGCCTGCTCTAGGCCAAAATTATCATTGATGTAAGAGGCAGAAATACACACCTGTCTCCAGAGCAGACAGTGCCAGCGACGCTAAAAGTTAAAATCAGCTAATAGTGGAATGATAAGCCCCATCCACAGTATGATGGTGACAAGAAGAAATTACACAGTCATCAAATGCTAACTTGGTAACAGTAACACTAGTAAGTGTGTAATTATTAATTACACCCTTTTCAGTGAGGTAATACAGCAATTACCCCATTGCTTCCATGGAAAAACAGTAATTTCACTATAAAGAAGACTTAAAATTACATCATTATGCTTTCTTCTATATGAAAGATAATAAAAAGGGCAACTGGTACATAGATTGGTATGGACATCAGCTGTGGACCAAGAATCTTAAGAGCAAGACTTCCAACAGCAGAAACCTTTCAACTGGTTGCATGGCTTCATGCATAATAAATCAAGCTGACTACAATCAAAACCAACATTTTCAATGCTAATTCACCACACCTATAACACAAAGCAGCCTTCCTCAACCAGGGTTCCTCCAGGTATAGCTGGACTCCACCCTCTACTGACCTGACTGTGCTTGCTGAAGAAGATGGCAATTAGGTATTGTTCGGATCAAACAAAACAATGTGATCCAACTTTCAGGTTCTCCAGAACTATTGATTCACCCAGAATGTATTAAAAAATGGGTATAGAGAAAGAAATCATTTCCTAAAAATGAAACTAAATGATGATGATGATGATGATGATGATGATGATGATGGTACTGTGTCATCAAGTCGATTCTGACTTATGGCAAACCCTTTCCAGGGTTTTCTATATAGTGAGTATTTTATTAATTCATTACACTTATAGCCCACTTTCCCACTAAAAATTAGTGTGCACGGTGGCTCATAGACATTTAAAATAAAAACATATAAAATAATGCTTAGCAAGAAAAAAATTATATCAACTAGCGCTACCCTAAAAGCAACTACATTTAAATAAATACATTAAAAACCATTAAAATTCACAAAAGATAGAGATTAAAAACAGCACAACAGGGCTGGATGAGTACTCAGAAGTGCTTTGCCATTTCCTTCTTCTGCTCTGGAACTTTGCAGCTTGCCCAGGGCTACACAGGCTGGTTCTTCTCTTGAGAGGCACAGTGAGGAAGGGAATTTTGACCTCTGGCTCCAAGTTCCTAATATGTATTTCTGCCCATTAACATGTTTTCACTTCAGCAAAGGGATTTCTTCAGGGATACATGCCATTGAGACACTTCACCAAATATTTTCAACTGCTGCCAGATTATGATTATGATTATTAACCCATGAGGATTCTAATACTTTCATTTCACTTGGAATGTGCTAAAAATCAGTATGTCTCATTTTCATAGATTAAGTCTACATATCTTTAAAAAATCTGATAAGTTCTTAAAATTCATTTCCCAACAAAAGACATCCATCCATCCTTACACATGGTGACTGCTGATCTATACGTCCAAGGAAAAGAAACAAATCCTGCAATAGGGAAAGTCGTATATTTTATGGCTTTTAGAAGGCACTCTAGTTCATTCTATTAAAAGTATTTATTTTATTAAAACTCTTCTCAGTTATAGAGCTTAGTGCCCATTAATCAAGAGAGGTTGCGCCAGGCAATATATCTGTTATCCACATCATTTTTATGTGCCAGCATGGTGTCGTTGATAGAATTATGGTCCAGGGCTCAAGAGACCTGGATTCAAATCCCTGCTCAGCCTTGGAAACTCATTGGGTGGTAGTGGTCAAACCCTTCCTTAAATACTTCACTTTCTTGAAAACTCTACTAGGGTTTATCTAAGCTGTATGCAGCTTGACAGCACGTAACACACACAAAGTTAAGATATACTGATATAGTACAACAGGAAAGGCTTTGAGTGCATAGATCTCAGTTTCTAATTTCACTTCTAACTTAAAACCTGCTAGGTGATCTTAGGCAAACCACTAATTAGATAATTCACTACTTCATTATACAGCACACAATATGTCAATAATACTCCTGATATAACTTACACAACTATAACTTTCCCATTTGTACATAACAATTATTTTGTTAAGAATAAATGGTTTTAAAGACTGATTTAACTCATTGGCTAGAATCATGTTGCTATAGCTCTATGTGCTTATGACCAATAATGTCACGCCTTTTATCGTTAATTTAAAGTGTTGTATTCCCACCCCCAAGGTTCTGATGGTCCCTATGGATCCCTTTTGACCTGGGGAAGCCTCTGGGGCCCTCAGGATGGGAGGGCAATTTGTAGACATTAAAGACTCCTTCTCCTTCCTGAGGCCCCCAAAGACTCCCCCAGATTGAAAGGGATCCCTAAGGAGCCTCAGGACATGAAGAGGAGGAATAGGAAACTTTTACTTAAAGATAAAAGGCTGTGGTTGATAATGACATCAGCCATACACATGTGGAGCTACTCCAACAGGATTCTAGCAACTAATTCACTGTAAGTAATTTGCTATTTAGGAAGGAAGTAATGCCTCAGGCTATTCTGTGTAGCCAAAATGCTACATGAACATATATTTCTCTTCTGTATTATCCCTGAGAAGAGTAGCACTGTCTTCTTGTCCTTGACAAGCACCACTTAAGATTATTTAAATTTAGCCATGGAAGTCTTTAATTATGTAAGATTAGCAATGGAAGTCTTAGATTATGGAGAAATCTTGCATTTATGATCTATGCTAAAACAAATTCAGGAAAAAAATTGTGAAGAGGAAAAGTTTTCTTGCTCACATGAAATCTGAATGACTTGCTCATATGTATTATGATCTCCAAACAAATGCAGAAGAAAGTACACTAACAGTTCTCCTGAGGAGCCAAAAATTATGTAATGTCCACTCTTAAGATCACATATGCCAAATTTCTATCAGCTGCCTCATGGATAATTTACCACTAAAGCCAAAACCAACTCGAACATTTCAAGTTAATTAATTAATTTATTTATTGTACTGTTAGCCTGCCTTATAACCAGAACTCCCTGGATAGTTTAAAAGTATATTTTTAAAACCTTTTTTAAAAAGATGTAAAATCAGAATAAACTAACACAAGACAGAATATCTCATAAAGCTACAATACAAGCTTTAAAATGATTGCCTTACCAGGATCAAACTGCACTAATCTTGCTCTACTGTGCTTAAAGTCCATGCCACGTCTAGCTGACCCTTCTTCAACCTTCAAAACAATAGCATGGTATTAAGTAGATACACAAGATATGGTTGCATTATTGTTGATTTGGTACTTAATCCCATGCACTAGGGTTCTTAAAAAACTTGCATTGAATGAATTGTGGGGTATTTTCTGGCCACAGTAGGAATTCCAATGTATTGAGAGTTAGGGTTAGAATTGTGGTTGGGACATTGCTGTTGTTTAGTCGTTAAGTTGTGTCCGACTCTTCGTGACCCCATGGACCAGAGCACGCCAGGCCCTCCTGTCTTCCACTGCCTCCCGGAGTTTGGTCAAATTCATGTTGGTAGCTTCGATGACACTGTCCAACCATTTCATCCTCTGTCGTCCCCTTCTCCTCTTGCCTTCACACTTTCCCAACATCAGGGTCTTTTCCAAGGAGTCTTCTCTTCTCATGAGATGGCCAAAATATTGGAGCCTCAGCTTCAGGATCTGTCCTTCCAGTGAGCACTCAGGGTTGATTTTCTTCAGAATTGATAGGTTTGTTCTCCTTGCAGTCCAGGGGACTCTCAAGAGGGACCTAGACTGTGCAAATATATCTCTTGGATTTTTCAAACCCCCAAAGGAAGAAATTTTGATTTCCCCCAAACAGGGACAACTAATTGGCAAACAGAACATATCACTTCAGCTTCAGTATATTATCATTTAATGAAAAATGATATGGAGTGTATTTCTTCCAGTGTATGGTACTGACAAAAATATGCTAAGGTGGGACTTTTGGATTTTGGGGATTCTAACTCTCAGAGTTCTCCAGGAATTCGCACCCAGAAACAGAAGTCTACAGAGCAGCTGCAGACTGCCTTCTTCAGCCTGTTTTCTACTTTCAAAAACCGGGCAGCTGCCCTGGTGCTACCTGAGAGTTGTAGATCTTCCTGGGAGACATGGTTCTTTTGAAGGAGCCCTCTATGGGCCCCAATGGGCAGCAAGATTAACTCTCTCAGAAATACCTTGGACTCCCAGGTAGCAGCTGGACAGCTTCCTTTTTATATAGGAAACACAGGCCCGGGACAGCCAAGCTGCTAAGCTTTCAGATAGGCCCTGGTTCAGTGAGTGAAATGTAGAGCTCTGTAGCTGTCTGCAGGCAAGGGTCTGTGGGCTGGAACTCCCAGAATTTTGCCTGAGGGATTATTGGAGAATTCTGGGAGTTAGAGTCCTACCCAAACCCCAATCAAACAACCAATGATACATTTCCAAGGGCAAAAATTCAATAACTCCCCCCCCCCCTGTCCCAACTGTTTTTTGTTTCTAAACAACAACATCTCAAGGTGAGGAAGAAATGGGTTTTAGTAGCTTAAAACAAAATAAAACATCTAACACATTTGCTGTTCACAGATGAAAAGGGGAAAAAATCTAAGCCATTCTAAGAGAACAATCTATAAATACTGGACCTTCCTCCCAATATGTCATGAACTGCTGTTTAGTTACATTTGGAAACAGACTGTAAAATATTGGCGTATACTGTAAATAGATGGTATGTACATAACATTTATGACTTATGCATGCAATTTTAATGTTTTTCAGACATTATCTCACGGAAGTCCAATCATTAATAACTATGGTACTGTCTCTTTCTTTTTTTTAACAGCTTCCGAAAAAGGCTCTGAAATAAATTTGCCAAAGCGTGTTTTGTGTGTTTTTTAAAATGTGAATAAAATCATTCCCCCCCCCCCCCCACACACATCTTGAGATTTTGGTCTCTCTTTCAGATTAAGACCAGCACTCAGTGTGTGAGGGTTAACAGAAATCTGCCAATATGTAATTGATTTTGTAGCTCACCTTTATTCCAACAAATGATGGTTCAGCACTTTCACCTGTTCTTAGAATTTTGATGGGAAGGGATCCAACATTTTCACAGATACGATAGCATGTTTGTGCCAGTTCTATACGGGACCATCTTATTTCAAGTCTATTGTTGAAATAGAATTCAAATGAAAACATTATATGGAAAACATAAAGATACTGTGTCTATAATTAAATGTAATTTGCACTAATTAATAACAGTGTCTCCGTTTTAATACTTCCAGTATCTGTCCAAAAAATTTATGTGAGGTGGGGGAGAGGTTTTCCTGCTTCTTCATGCGATCTTTCAAAAAACAAAAAACATAGGAATTAAGGTTATTTTTTGCTCTATACAGAGGCATGTTTGTTTGTTTATTTGTTTATTTTTATAACCTACTCAAGTTCCTCTTCAGTAAATTAGTGCTACTACAGACAGCAATTTTCAAAATTTTCACAATTGCCTTGACATCACATAAGAAGAGAGATAGTGCTAGTAGTATCAGAGTATGATGGTGTCTAACCCCAGAAACCCAGTTGACTACCTCCAGCTTCTTCTGCTTCTGCTGCTGCTACTACTACTGTATTCTTAGAACTGCAGAGCTAGAAGGGACCCTAAGGATCATTGAGCCAGGCCTCTATCAAGGAAGTACAGTGAGGAATCCAACTCCCAACTGCTGGCTTCGATATCTAAAGCACTGAGCTATCCAGTAGTCGTAAAAGCTGCAGAATCTGCTGACTCCTTTTGTCCTAAGCTACAGAGCTCTCTCTTTATTTTTACTATTGATGAATTCCCTTCATCATTTCCTCTCCTGATGTATGAACAGGCACAGATTTAAGAAGCCATGATAGTGGTTTCTGTATTCTGCTTTGAGATTAGGGTAAATAACAACAAGAACAAGAAGCAATAAACAGGTTTGCAGGCTCCACTTCATAACGCAAACTATATCCTTTCCTCTTGAAATACAGCTTCCTAGTCACTTCTTCGTTGCCTCAGAGGCAGCAGTGCTGTACTTTGCAAGGATTTAAAATCATTGTTTTACAACTTTTGCTTCTCCTCCCCCCTTTACAATAGGCATGTTAAAATATAGGGGATAGCAAACAGAGAGTGGGAAAGAGATGAAATCGGCGAAAAATGCTTGCCTAGGTAGTATTTTCTTGGGCCTTTTAAAAACTGTGGTACAAGATGAGGAGTTGAGAAGTGTTCCTGGTAAGGAGAGGTTCCTACTCACTCCAGAGACACCCATCTTGGGGAGTTAATAGCAAGGCCTGGCAATTTCCAATCAGCTAAGTATGTGAAAAAGAAACCAGCAGTGATAACAGCATCCTCATAAAAGCAAATCAGTGAACAAGTGCCTTTGGTCCTTCAAATTAACTCATCTAGGTAGTCTGTTACAGATAATTCTTTCATCGTGATGTTCTTGTATCATCCATACCTCTGCCACTGAGACTTGCACACACACCCAAAACACATGAGTATTGTTACCAGTGTGCAGTTGGTGTTGTATGTAAATATCATATTGGGGTGAAGGAAACTCCAACTCATATACTGTAACTTCCTCTTATTTGTCATGAGAAATGGAAGATGAGTTCTGATATTATTTGCCCTAGTTACAGCCAGGATCCACTGGTGTACCTCCATTGAATTCTGTTATTTCTAATAGAATCAGTATATTCTCCCTCCTACCTGTAAACCCTAAAAAAGCTGCTCTGGGGAGTTAGGAAACCCTGTGGAATGAGTTTTGTTGTCATAAGAGGCTATAGCAGTAGGGTAAGAAAGTCCCACTTCTGCTAGCATTAGATACTCAAGAATATCACAGTTAGAACTTGGTCATCTTAAGATTCAACATAGGCTGTGGTGTCAGGAAAACTTTCTTTTTTCAGTAACATTGCTACAATTAATGGGGATATGTTGTCAATTCACATCTCTGTTAACAATGTTGTCACTTCATATTTGTTCCTTTCTATTTCTAGCTTCCCATTCTCTCTTTTTTCTTTCCCCCCACCCGAGAAAACAGTTGCAGTCACTACTTCTAGGCAGTTGAACCTCTTGCCAAAATAAGGATCAAGATGGCTCTTTCTTCTCCCTTCACTTCCTGTATATTGACATAAGCAATAACCAACTGGGGACTACAAACCAAAAGCACTAAACCTTCATAATATGTTGCGGTTTTCAGAAATCAATCATATCCATTGAGTACAATGGTTCCCAACCCTGGTAACCCAGGTGTTCTTGGACTGCAACTCCTAGAAGGCTTCACCACTGGCTGTGTTGGCCAGGGTTTCTGGGAGTTGCAATCCAAGAACATCTGGGTTACCCAAGCTTGAGAACCACTGCTCTAGGACGATGGCTCTCAATGTTTGGGCCTATAGATGTTTTGGACTTCAGCTTCCAGAATCCTTGATTGTAGGTTATGCTAGCTGTAACTTCTGGGAACAGAAGTTTAAAAATGTGTGGAAAACCAAAGACTGAGAATAACTGTTCTAGTATAATGTTAATAGACAGAAATCACTCCAGCAATGTTGAAACACCAAATCTCAATAAAACTGAACTGAGTCAAATACTTTAAAGGACAGATGGATAGGTCTTCACGTATTATGATTTTAGAAGTCTTTTCTCATAAAGTATACTGACCCTGACTCTTGACACTTACATCTCTGGAACAATCGTGTTGCCTGCTGCATCTGAGACTTCAAATTGAAAGCGATCTGACGTTACCTCAATGGAAGGATTTATGATGTACCGAATGTTATCCTGGTTTAAATCATCTTGAGTGAAAGAGTTTTGCAGAAAACCACCTATGGGGGGAGGGGGGAGAGCAACAGTATACAGAACGTATGGATTATTCTATGCAGGAATGTCAGTGATTGTTTTGTGAAAATTGCCTTGCCTTCATGACAAGACATATATCTGCAACTCCAAACACTTTGAAACTCAAATCATTTAAAGCTGTCCAATCTTATTCAAGATAATGACTTCCATCATGTTAAAAATGACAGCTTGGAGACAAGGCAATTTTTCAAACAAATGTTTTAAGACAGTGTTTTAGGCTGAAGAGGCTGGCAAATGTTAATTACATTATTAGATAAACAGTGAGTCATGTAATTGCTGAGCTGTACCAGCAAAGAAGTTTGCTGGAAACAACAGAGTCCCTTATGCATTTATCTTTAATGTAAATGCCACACACTCATATGTAAATTACACTTCTATACAATAATAACATTATATTGAGTTTTACAGGACAATGCACATGTTACTATTTTGAAACATTCTATTATTTTAAGGGTATGAGAACCTATTCTTTTGCTGTTAATTTATTTTATTTTCCCCACCTTCCCACAAAGGATTCAGGGTGAAGTCCATGCAGCCGGGTGAAGTTAGCTACTTCAGGTAGCACCCTGAGAAGGGAGGTTTTAAGTTCCACAAGAGCAGCCGAAGAACTTACTGCTGTTGATAGAATATACATATTCACCTGATTCAGCATTTTCTCCTGCTAGCAAGAGCAGTCCCTGAGCAGAGAGATGGACAAGACATTCTGGCAGGTAGGAAGGGAACAAGGTGATTTTTACCTGTCCCCTCACAGGGCATTGCACAGATGGAGACCTCCCTCCCTGTTCTGCCAATGGAAATGTTTTAGTGGGTCAGAAAACCTTCCACAGACATACCTCCACTCTTCATAAAAGCTGTGAGGGTGGGAAGTCATTTCAGCTCTGCCTCCACAAATGGCTACAGACTGAAGAAAACATCTCCTGAATATCTTGATATCTGGAGAGTTTCATAAGAAGCAAGGTGGACCTTAGATACACAAGCCTCAAGCAACAGTTAAAACTAACTGAATTGGGCCCAGTAAGCAACTGGCAACTAGTGCAGGTCTTTTAGTGTTTCAGACACAGGACATATACAATTCCAGTTTGCAGTCTATCTGTACTAATTAGGTTGGATCATTTTTAAAGATAGCGCCACATAGAGCATATTGTAGGAAAGTTGCTATATAACTAAGGTATGAATGACTGTTGCCAAGTCAGATCGACACAGGGAAGTTTGTTGTTAGAGGCTGTCAGCACTGTCAGCTACTAACTGGAACAGGTTCATGGCTGCTATAACAGATAAGAAATCATGAAACATTCTTGACTGAATGGCCTCAGAAGGAATGCGGAAGCACCCATTCTGGCTGGTTCAGGAAGGGAGACTGTTGGACACAAGGATATATATACTTTCCAAGAAGCAAGTCTTGCTGAATTCAACAGGACTTATTTCCTGCTACATGCATATGTGTACTGTATATAGGACTGCACTATTGCAAAGTTCTACCTTCTTTTGGGTTTTCCAGATACCCAAATAAGGGTTGCCGTCGAACACTAAAGATGACTTCTTCATCTCTACTATTATCATCTATGACTTTCAAGTTGCGAACTGTGATAGGAACAGCAAATCTCCCATCTTTGAGGTTTTGTATGGTGGTTGGACTTGTCTTTATGAGAAGTTTTGGTGCCATTCTATCTTTATACTCAATCTGTGAAAGAAAAAATAGTGTTCTTTTGTACAACTTATTAAACTTGAATGTTATATGTAAGACACAGATTTGAATTTTGTTTCACTTAAAAATTGATTTGGACTCCAAACTATATGACACGCTTAGCACATCATTAGCAGTGGAGCTCCCTGAAATAGTAAAAGGCATCGGACTGTCCTAGCATGACTGCATTTTACAAATTGGCTTTTTTTGAAGGTGCAATTTCTTGTCTGAAGATACATATGAGCTTTGTTTGCAAGTCTAATTATCACTGAATGAACAAACTAAATGTGATTAAATATATGGACTAAATATGACAGTTCTCCTCTTATGACTCCTCTACCAGATGGCCAATATAGAAATCAAATAATTACACAATTGGAAGGAGTGGGTGGAGAAGCTGAATTCTTTCCACCATATCAAGACTAGGAGCAGATTGTGACAATGATCATGGATTGTTAATGCCAGAAATTAGAGTAAAATTGAAGAAAAACACAAAAAGAATCATGGTGGCAAAATATAATTTAAATAAACTTTTTACAAATTTAAAGAACACATAAAGAAGAGATTTACACCACTAAACTCAGTTGACTGGGAACTTGAAAAATTGTGGATTGAAACCAGAAATGTTATCAGGGAAGAATGCAAAACGACTAGTCCTGTAGGAAAAAGAAAAAAACAACACTAAATGACTCCTTGAGGAAAGTCTTAAAATTATTATGGACAAGTAGCAAAAATAAGAGGAGACAGTGACTATCACGTAGGCAGGAAGAAAACTATTACAATAATCAGTGCAAAGACATAGAAGAGAGCAACAAGAGAGTGAAAACAAGAGACGTCTGCTATAAAATTCAAGAAATCCATGGGGCATTTAAATATAAATTAGGGATGCTGAAATACCAACAGAGACACATACTATCTGATCTGGGTATAATAAAGGGAAGATGGAAACAATATAGTGAAGAGCTATACAGAAGAGATACAAGGATTATAGATTTCTTTGAAGAATATTCCTGTGATGAACAACCAGAAATTTTAGAAAATGAGGAGAAAGCTGCTCTCAAACACTTGAATAAATCTCTGGGATAAATGTGATATCAATGGAACTATGCCAAACTAAGTACAGAGGCAAAATCCAAACAGAAATATGCCAACAAATATGGAAAACGAAATAACAGCCTGCAGACCAGATATGTTCAATAGATATTCCTGTCCTCAAGGAAAGAGATGCCAAAGTACCAAACTACTATTCCTCTCCCATGCAAGCAAAGTGATGCTCAAGGTTTTGTGACAAAGACTTCTACTATATAATTGAGTAAGAAATTGTTCAATCTGAATTCCAAGAAGGAGCAGGCATAGAGATCATATTGCAAATATATGTTGGCTGCTGAAGCATACTAAAGAATATCATAAGAAAATATCTCTCTCTGATTTGTAGATTGCAAGAAAGCCTTTGTGTGGAACAAGTTATGGATTGTTCTCAAAGAAATAGGTATTCCTGGTTGTCCTGATGCACAACCTGTACTCTGGACAAAAAAAACAACAACACCTGATGTTAGAACAGCATTTGGAGAAATGGAATGGTTTCCCATAAGCAAAGTGTTGAATAAATGCATTTTATCTGTCTGTTCAATCTGTATGTAAAACATGCCATATGGAAAGATGGATTAGATTCTGTTGAAGGAGAAGTTGAGATTTGTGGAAGAAATTTCAATAATCTAAAATATGCAGATGATACCATATTCCTGGCAGAAACAACAATGACAAAATGACTGTTGATGAAGGTGAAAGTGCCAAAGCAGGACTGCAATTGAACAATAACAGACCAAAATTCATGTTTACAGAAGAATTACATCACTTCAATGTTGACAAGGAAGAAATTGATATTGTTAAAGATTTCATACATCTCAATTCAATCATCAATCCAAACAGTAACTGGAGCCAAGATAGCAGGTGAGTAAGACTTTAAGCGTGTCTAGAAAGGAACTAGAAAATATGTCCATGTGTAAGGATGTGTCCCCTGGACAGCAAGGTGAAGATCATTCACACTACGTACACTATGATGTTCCCAAGTACTGCATAAAGTTATGAAAGCTGGGCAATGAAGAGAGATGACAGGGGAAGAAATGATTCATTTGAAATGTGTGTTGAAGAGAGCTTTGTAGATGCTGTGGACTACAAAAAAGATAAATAAGTGGGCTCAAGAATGAATCAGATCTGAACTCTCCTTAGAAGCAAAAATGATGAAAATAAGTATATTGTACTTTGGGCATATCATGAGAAGACAAGACTCACAGGAAAAGACAATAATGTTGGGAAAAGTTGAATTAATTACATGCCATCAAGTTGATTCTAACTTACGGCAAACCTTTCCAGTGTTATTTTGAAAGTGATCACTGTGAGGAAATAGGAGGAAATTGGGACTTGTAGTCATACAGAGATGGAGTCTGTTAGGTTCTGTGTAAGATGAATTTAAAAAACAATGAAATGTTCTCATGAGATTGTTATGCAGAGTTGCTTTGCCTGGCACGAAGATAAGGAAGCAAGGCTGATGAGGCCCAGAGGAAGACGAAACAGCATACCGCTTAATTGGGGAAAGATAAGCCACCTGGACTTGGGATCTTCTCGTGTGAAATGTGGGCGGTGAACTGTGTTACACCCACTTGGACTTAATTGGTTAACAACTGAAAGGCGTAAGAAAGAGGGAGGTCTGAAGACGTGTAGAAAAATTGTTGTTCATGTATGTGATGATGTTCGTGGTTGGTTTGTGAATGTAGTGGAATGTGAGAAGTTTGTCTTGTGAAGGAGGGGGGGGGGGGGGAGAAATAGCCCAGCCTCTAGATGCTAACATGTAGTGAGAGCAAAAATGATTACTTAGCTTATTTTTAGTTGTTCTTATTTTACTTAGAAATAGTGAACTTATTTAATCATTGTAACAGATAGATATGCCTAATGCTTATGCCTTAAACCGCAGAAGCCCCTGTGCTGCAGGGTCAGAAGACCAGCAGTCGTAAGATCGAATCCACGCGACGGAGTGAGCTCCCGTCGCTTGTCCCAGCTCCTGCCAACCTAGCAGTTCGAAAGCATGCAAATGCAAGTAGATAAATAGGGACCACCTCGGTGGGAAGGTAACGGCGTTCCGTGTCTAGTCGCGCTGGCCACGTGACCACGGAAACTGTCTTCGGACAAAACGCTGGCTCTACGGCTTGGAAATGGGGATGAGCACCGCCCCCTAGAGTCGGACACGACTGGACTAAATGTCAAGGGGAACCTTTACCTTTACCTTATGCCTTAAAGCTACAACTGTATTCTAATGAAACACACCTAAATCCAGTGAGGATTTGAGTAGGTCAATATTTGCTACTGTAAATTGAGAGGTCCTACCTGGCAAGGCTGTTGTGCTGTCCAAGGAAGCACATAGTCAATGGTTTATTCATTTGAAAGTAAGCAAAGGTTTCTTTTAAGGTCGGGCTTGTCCATGGGGCTTGTACTACGCACTTCTGAGGCCTAAAGGACCTACCTCAGGCAATAAAGGTGGTAGTTTTGCACCCACAGTGACTCCCTGACCAAGATCATTATCTCTTTAGGGAGAGGTGATAGTGACAATCATCTTCTTCTGATTCGGTATGGGTGTCTCCTTAAAGGCTAACATGCATGTTACCCAGCCACTGCAGCTCCAACAGCCACATTCTGAGCAATGGCAGGGCAACCTAGCAGTACGATCATAGGTTTTATTTTTAATAATTTTTGTTTGTTTTATAGCAGTACCTTATCTTCCGGAATCTCACAGCAGATAATACTTTTAAAACTACACAACCACCAAACTCAGCTTCTTGTTTGTCACCCTCCTCAACTCAACAGCCCAGGGGGGCATCACACTCACCCAAGCGTAAAGCCAACCTTGTATCTGACAAACAGGCAAGAGTCTTCAGATGGCATCTAGAGTCTGATATATTTGTAAAGTAAAAATGATACTCTCTCTCTCTCCACTTGTTGTGAAGGGAAGGAAGTGCCCCCCGGGCTCCAGTTAAAATGGTAGGCAGATAGCAATAAAGGAAAACATGTCTTCATTGTGTTTATACATGGAAAAGTAGCTTTTTATAATGTTTGGTAGTGCACTCGTGACGTGGAAGGCTTTACAGGTCACATTCTCAGGATCCCCAATATTCTCAAGTAATAGGAGCAAACACAAGGTTACAAGGAAACAGAGAGGCTTGTAGTGCAGTGGTTGAATGGCAGTGATGCAGTGAAAACTCTGCTCACAATCTGGGTTCGATCCTTGGTTTAGATAGCCAGCTCAAGGTAGACTCGGCATTCTATCCTCCCTCGGAGAAGGGAGGCAATATGTAGCTTGCATAATTAAATTGTAAATTGCCCAGAGAGAGCTTTAAGCACTATGGGGCGGTATATAAGCAGCACACTTTGCTTTTTTTTTACAGTTAGAAACTATACTATGATGGATTGCAAGATCAAGTTGCTGACTGGAGAAAACAATGCAAGAAAACAATTTATGAAGGGAAAGTCAATAGAAAGCATTTCTGAGGATTCAAGACAAAAAAGAAATGGTCAAAGTGTTCCATCCTCCTACAGCTTCAGTCATGCTCTTCCAAGCATTCAGGTGACTGGCAGTTTCATTCTGAAATTAGACCAGAGAAGGGGAATGACGGTATTTCGGTCCACTGTTATGATGTGTGGTCCCCAAAGAAGGAACAAAGCTGCCCTCCCTGTCGACAACAGTGTAATTCAGCCAAGTGTTGAGTTTTATACCACGGAGATGCTCATCTATCCAAACTTTCTTCACCTGTTCTGATAATTCACCCTCCTCTGGGACATACACCTTCATGCCACTGTCCAACCAATTAGCTGCTTGACTGACTGCATTCTGCAATCCTTAAGTGATGGTTCCCTATCTGACATCTTATGACAACTGATTAGTAAACTAGGCCATGAGTTTTAAGAAACATGCAATTTAGGAGCTACTTCCCATTAACTCTTTATCTTCCAAACCTGACAACTCTTCTAAAACTGCATCGCCAATTTTAATAAGGGATGAAGACAAGCTGGCAGAGTGCCATTTGCCCAATAAGCTGGAAAGCTGAGGCTGCACACTTATTCAGGTGTAAGTTCCACTGAGCTCAGTGGGGTCTATGTCTGAGTAAAACTGCAAAGGATTTGCTGTAGGTATTGCAGATGACAACAATAAACAGAAATCCCAATTCAAAGATTTCTTAAAATACAAGTTACTCCCAGGACTGCTCAATTAGTCTTGACAACATGGTTACATAAAATATACCTTTGCAGATAAAATAGGAAGAATAAGTGAATATCTAAATGGGCTTTGCCAGAGCATCCTGTGAGGTTTAGGAGAGCTTTTGACCATAGTTAGTAGTAGCAAGGGAGCAGTTAAATGTCATTTAGAATTTGACTGCATTTGGTCGGGAACACACGCTCACATGAGAGCTGGTCAAACCAATCTTTCCGAAACACTGATTTCTGAACTTTTGCCAGAGGTTCCTCTCTCTGGTGGCCACCGTAGGCTGATTTACCAGACATGTTGTTAAGCCTCTCAGTCCTGAATAAGCAGATAAGTGTGTATCCAACATTGGAGAGTAGGTTTAAAGGCACAGAGCTAAATTTCACAGATAAACAGAACCACTGAAAAACACAGCAGATGTTTCGTGCATAGATATCAGTGGAACTCAGGACCAATTCATGCAACCAGTGTAGAACTTCATTTATATATTACTGATCACTCACTTTAATTTTATTTATTTATTTAACAAGTACTGATTATGAATGTCTACTGAGCATCCAATGGGTCTGGACTCCAATTCTATAACTGCAACTGCAGAAAAACTAACCACATGCAGAGGAAGATTCCTGTATCTTTAGCTATTAAACTGAACAGGGGATTCTGGCAAAAGAGGAACAGGTGAGGGGAAAAAGAAGCCATCAAAACTGCCCCTTTTGTGTGATTGTTAAAGATACATAACACAAGCCATGTCCTTCTCTGTGTTCATGTGGGTATCCGAGAGTCTATGTTACCACTTCCATTCAGTTCTGCCTCCTAGCTGTAAGCCAGGGATCCACAGTGATGTGACAGACAACTGCTACTTGCTGCCATATTAGATGGCCTATTTGCCCTTATTTTTACTCCTCAGATGTTAAGAGCCAGGTGTAATCACATGAATGGTTTACTCATGAGAAATATTTACCAGGTACAAAATGAAACTCACATCCTTACATACCTGTATTGTAAAGTCGATGGGGTCATCTCTCAATTCTCCGTTGATCAACACTCCACGATTCACTTTGTCTGTAGCTACAAATGAGAATTTATCAATTTGCCCAGCTCCTCCATTATGTCTGTAGTACACTTTTGTATCATCCACGTCCAGCTGTGTAAATTGGCCCCAGTGTATAGCCATCTCTTTCATGTACAACTGTCCATGTTGCGGATACTGGGTGATAATATAGGTGAGGTTTTTTATGGGACTATCTACATCAGTAAGCTGAAGAACATCTCGAGTTAAAAATCCTTTGCCCCCTTCTACAATATGGAGACCTTTGTTATGAAGTAGGGTAGGCGGAATCTGGTCAGTATGTTCAATGTTCAGTTCTAGCAGGCCCTTTTTCTCTGTGTGACCATTACTGATGGTAAAACTATTTCAGGAAAAAGAAGAGGCAGGAAGATAATTATTATAAATCATACAATACCTTTTTTTAAAAAAATCAGTAAATAGAGTTCAACTGGAAGTACTTGTTTTGGGTTTGGCAGGCAAGATGAAAGGCTGATCTCCTTGTGTGAGTGTGACCACCCCTATTACTACTCTTGACACTGCACATTTGCTTGGTTCTCTCCAACAACCCAACAATCAGTTCCACTTCACTGCTCTGTTTCCTTGGTCCTTTCAACCTTTGCCCACACCCAATAATGCTGACTTCTGGTGCCCACTCTGTGAACTGCAGGATAGCTCAGTGTTTTAGGCATCTGGCTGCAGAGCCAAATGTTGGCAGTTCTATTCCACACTGTGCCTCCTTGACAGGGCTGGACTTGATGATCAATAGTCCCTTCCAGCTCTGAAGTTCTAATACTATAAAAAGAATGGGTTCTAATATTAAGGAGCTTACAATCTAGAACTGGGCAGGATGCAGAAGTAGTAAAAGAACCCAGGCTAAGAAGCCTATGCCATCAGCTGCTAAAGGGGCCACCAGCGAACCAGAAACAACTTTATTGTAAGTTTAGTGTTGTTTTTTTTTTGTATTTTAAAACAGCAAATCACCTTGGATATCTTGGCAGAAAAACTATACATAAATAATGGCTTGAATCCTGTGGCATATTTACATTGGCACAACTTCTTCAGTTATATTTCAGTGGGGAGCTGCCGCAGGTCAAAAAGTCAACACAAGCATTTGCTATTGCACACCGACTCAACTTGCATACAACGGGAAATTTCTATACTGACTTATTAACTTCCTGCAATTCCCCACTGAAACGTACATAGATGGAGTTACATCACCAGACATAACTAACAGGATTCTGATGAGTAAATAAAAATAGAGCAAGGGGAGGAGCAGAAAAATTATGAAGAAGTGGAATAGCATCTTTATTTAACTGAAATTAAATGGCAACTGTTCCACCCTGAAAGTGGATTGCAGGATTGAGGGAGGTTAGGCCTGGGCCAGCCAAAGGTTGTGCTTCTTTCAGTGCTGCCAGCAGCTGTGCTTTCTAAAAGGTAGAATAGGTGCCACTAAATCTCAGTATTTCCATTTAGGTAACTGCAAGAATACAACCATTTACAGAGGTCATGATTTCAGTTGAAAATTTAACTTTTGTACCAGCTTAAATAAAGGCTGAAATCCTTGACATTTACCCAACAGTTTTTGCATTTGTGGAAGCAACTTCCATGACAGAACAGTAGGCCCTCTTGCATCCCCCTAACCCCTGAGAAACCTGCTTCCAAGAGCTGAAAATCTGTCCAGAGCATGTTTTGGCACCCTGGTGGGGGGGGTAGCTGTTGAGAGAGCAAGGGAAGGCCCCAAATCCCAATGCAACCATGAGCATCATGTTGGATGAATGCATACATACTAATTAGGATGTAGGTTTCATCGATGTCAGTGGGATTATTTGTAAATAATTATGAATAGGCCTATACCTTAAGAGTGAACATTCCTTGTTGCTCTCATCCCGTTTTTCAGCACAGAGGACTACTCAGTGGCCGATGCTTCCCATAACATAACTGCAATTAGCTGGTTATGTTGTGGGAAGCAGGAATCCTCCGCTGCCACTAGTGGGACTGCCTTGGATCCCCTCACCAGGAGAAAGGTGGCCTATACATGAATCATACAAACAAAGAGTACATGTTGTGAAGAATGGGAAACTGTCATGGAAGTAGGTCTGCCCTTCCTATTGCATGAGGACGGGGGGGGGGGGGGAAGGGAATTGGGGTATGAAGAAAGAGAACAGAAAAGAAAAGAAGGGGGGAGGAAATGAAGTTATGTACATATCTATTCCCATTTTCTGAGTACATGTAGATGTAACTATTAGAGTGCCTATCTGTTTAGTTCAGCTCAAATGATTGCTTTCACAATATGAAGCAAGTAAGCAGGCATTACATATGAGACAATAAAAATAAAACAGATGTAATCAAATCTGAATCAACAGAAAGTCGACAGGACAAACCAAGAATAACTGCCAAATGCAAGACAAGCAGTGTACAATTCTATTGGCGCAGGGCACACGGTGCTGTGGAAACACACCCTGTGCCAATGTGTGTGGCAAGAGTCGATTTAAATGGTCTAGTTGAAACAAAACTCCTCTCACAGCACCCCATTTGTGTCACCAAGTCCCTTTAAAGGAGCAGAGGATGTGTGTGGCTAAAGTTTTATAAACCTGTGGCCTTGCTATGCAATTCAGGAAATATCCCTTAGTCCTCGAGAGAGTTCTTGGCATGATTTACACATAACATTTTGAAACTGAATCAAAACAGTTCTCAGTGTTTCTGAATGTCGTTCTATTACCAGAACTGCAGCTGATTTTTCAAGCCATGTTTTGTTCCCTCTGTTGACCTTTTCAGCAGGTTTTAAGGCACACTCCACATTCTGCAATGACATCACCACTACTCTACTGCTACGTTGCTGCTGAGTGAAGCATTGCACATGAATGGCTGACAGAGCACACAGGACAGTGTTTACAGAAGCAGGAGCCAAAGAGAAAGAGCAGAAGCAGTGACAGAGGAAGCATATAGCATTAAATAGCCTGGGGTCTTGTAGTGTATTCTCTTGAGAAAGTCAAGGATCAGGGTGTAAGGCAGAACTATGAACAGAGTATGGCAGGAATCACTGTTTGCACAGCACGAAACGCAGTCTGACGATGGAAGAAGCAATGCCAAAAGTATCAGCAGAAGCAGATATATTTCTGGGAAGTGTGTTTTTTTTTTTAAAACCTCAAACCCATTAAAA
The DNA here is from genome assembly GCA_037013535.1 of Intellagama lesueurii. Classification (NCBI taxonomy): domain Eukaryota; kingdom Metazoa; phylum Chordata; class Lepidosauria; order Squamata; family Agamidae; genus Intellagama; species Intellagama lesueurii. The sequence goes on along the minus strand of JBAJHW010000004.1, from coordinate 169,869,880 downwards.
AGTGTTTCTTCTGAAACTCTAATTTCTGATCCAAACTAAATTACCCATACTATGAACAGTTTGAAAAATGGACTGTCAGTTGGGATCTTCCCAGTTTAAATCTCACTTGTGTTATGAATTTATTGGGTAGTCATAGCTATTACCATCCCTCAGTCCCAGCTTACTATTTTTAACACAAGTACAATATTCACCCAGTTGGCTTGGTTTTTGTAATGACTATTCTGATAATATATGAGGTGATTTAAGAGAGGCGTGTAAGGTTGAGTCCTATAGCCACTTACTCAAAAGTCACCTATCTTCAGTGGGACTTTCTTCAAAGTAGACGTGCACAGCATGGCACTGATGAGTGCTAAATGCTAAACATTATTTATGTAGAGTAACAAGGCTCAGAAATATGCCTCACAGGACAGCATTTTAATGGAAGACTTTCATTCAGTGGATATTTGCATCCTATTTCCCACCTCAATAGGCATCTCACTTGCTTCCTCTCATCAAAACATAAATTTTCTCATTCAGTTCTTAAAAAAAAAAATACTCAGAAAGCTTGGGAGACTTCATGTATTTAAGCACATTAATTAATTTATTTATAGTTGCTTTCAGATTTTTCTGTATGTCAACGTCTACTGTTTCTCCAAGTATTTCTCACACAATAACACTAAGACAAATGATGAGTCCTCTAAACATTACCTTATTCCCCCAGCATGTCCTATCAGTTCTAGGAGCTAGTGTAGGAAAATGAAGTGAACTGATAATGTACTGAACTTTGTTATAAATAAGGATTCACGTAATATGAGCAGGAAGGTAGCTAAGAACCTGGAATTTTCACTCAAGAAGAGCTTGAACTTACAAGTTTTACACTCAAAAGTGCTTGAAGGTCATTGATCTCATTGTCTAATCCACTAAGAAAAATGGCCTGGGTAGTTAACAACCATTTTCTTTTGCTCGTACTTGATTCTTCATCAAAGTTAAGTAGCTAATGTAATGTAACACAATCAAACCCATAAGGGTTGAACCAGAACCAGCATGGTTGTACACCTTGGCATTTACCCTGGATCAGCTGGATGGTTCCCAGATGACCCAGCCACTCCAAATTCTATCACTGTAGGGCCAAAACAGATGATACAGTTGTAAGATAGCTTCATAGTCAGAAGGAATTAGGAGACGATAAAATACTGTTGCTGCAGAGATGCATTCTTCACAGCTATTGTGTTTTATATAAACAGACCCTATTGTTTCTTAAGAAGACCAATCACCAAAAACAAAAAAGCAGGCTAATTTACAACTTGCAAAACTGTGAAAGATGTAAAAGAATAATCGCACAGCTTTTACAAAGTGAGATCTGCTACTAATTGCAATGTTCCCTGTCTCAGTTGTTTCCACCTGCCAAAAGACTGTACAATTCTGACAAATATGTAGTTACAATTTTTTGTGTGTCCATGCAGGATAAATGGATTGCACTGCCTCTTTGGCTATGATAGGCAACAAGCGGCAGGACTTATATAAGCCTACCTGAAGTCTGATTTCTATGAGTTGCCATTTGGGCATCTTGTGAGATTCAGATTGCCCTCATGAACAGTACTGTTGGCCACTAGGAAGTTTCGACTGAGCCAGGCTGACCACCATATCCCCTAAGCACCATTTCCTCCTGCAATTATATGGGTAGAGCTTTCCCCTTTTCTATTATGGAAATGAAAATAAAGCTAAGAATTTGGTGAATCTTTTGTTTGTGCTCATATTCATGTCTTAACATAGCTTCTAGTAATAAAAAAGTGAAAAGGGAGTGGCTATTCCCTGTCAGTGAGATCCTTGTTAGCCACCACTGTATACTCATTGTTTTCAGTTTCAAATATAGTCATTGTTTTCAATTGCAAATCTTTCAATGTTGTAAGCTGCCTTGGGTCCTTTTCAAGGAGAAAGGCAGGGCAAAAATATTTTGAATGAATGAATGAATGAATACTCAGAAGGCTACTCAGAAGAAAGCTGTCCTGGCCAAAAGGCTGCTGAGGTTTTATGCATGCACAAGACAAACCATATAAGACACTGCAGCTAACTGAGAAAGTGCTGGCTGTACTCTAATTGTGAGTCAACTCACATTCCTGACTTCACTCCTAGCATGCACCCAACACATGCCTGGCACTTTTTAAATTGTCGGAAGCTAGCAGCAGCAGCTTATGTGATTCCTCTTACACATGTATAAAATCCCAACAGGATTTTGGCCGCTGAATTTAGTAGGTCAAATTTGTGAGTAGGTGATTGCCATCTCTTTTCCATAGATGGGATTATTATTGGATGTGCATTGATCTGAGATCAACCTTTATGGCAGATGCCAGGGTAGCTCAAGGACCAAGGACAATGGGTTCCTCATCCCAATTTTCTTTGTGGGTGGGTGGGACGGAGCTGCCTATGGTGGACATTACATCTGTCTTCAGCTTATACCTGTTCCTTCCTGGCAGGGCATGACTGCAAGATTTGTAGAGTGAACGTGGTCTGGGTAAGCCCAGGGGCAATATTGTTACAATTCTCATTTTAAATATTACACATAATTATTCTCTTTTAAATATAGAATAGATCAGAAGCCTCTGGGTTGCCAAAGACTTACTGCAGCTATCAATCCAGCTCCAGCCATTAAACATTCTCACATATTAAAAATAACTAGAAATTGTTGTGTACATTTGCCCTTACTGTGTGAAATTAAGGGCCAAAGTATAATTAGAGGGGGCAGCCAGCCCTTCTGTTTAACCTGATTTTTATATGGATTTTTGGTACACAGAACATTGTGTAGAGCAATGTGAAGACTTCTTTGCATCAAGCTTCTAGCACAAACTCTCACGGTAAAAAATACTAATTCTGGATTCAATGTAAATTGATCAAAATGTATTAGTTGACACAGGGCTACTTAATTTGAATGTTTGATTTTAAAAATGGATTTAAGCATAATCTATATACGTAGTATTATCTTATGTCAAAAGGTTTTTACTCATGAAGGCACCTCCAGTAAACAAGTGTGAGAACATGTTTCTGTGAAGAGCAAGATATATTACATCTTGCTCAGTACTGCATAGTGTAACCAATTACATTTGAACCAATTACATTTGATGCACCAGAATTACATAGCCACAAAGCTGGCTGTCAAGTGTTGACTATGTGTTAAATCTCTACTCCACTTTTGCTGAACTGTTGAGCTGTCATAGACTGTTTGTGATATTCTTTCAGATGAAGGAGAGTGTTCTGTAATAAAACGCTGGTAGAAATGAAAAATAAAAATAAAAAATATTTTTTTAAAAAAGAAACAAAATGCCAGCGTTTCCTGAAAAGGAATTAAAGGATAAGTTTGAACAGGGCTAATTGATGGGACAGAGGTGCTGGTGGCAGAAAAAGAGCATAGAGGCATGGCAGGCATGAGGGATGCAGTTGGAAGATGGCCAGGGAAACATTGCAAATGGGAAAAAAACCCTTAATATATAAGAAAGCTCTTTATCGGAAAATAGGCACATGAATAGACGAAAAGTCAGATAGACACAATGAATGGCGCATAGGAACCCAGAAGTAAAATTTCATAAAATAACTTGAAAATAAGACATTTTTGGCAGCAAAATAAGAATTTTGAGGGCTGTTTTTCAGTTAAATAGGACATACTTGTTCCAGTAGTGTAGTGGAACTAGGGTTTGCAGGGACTTTTGGAACAGCAGGACTATGACAACATCTGCTCCCCCTTCTCCCTCCCCTGGTTTCCCTTTTGAGCTTAGCTGTACTTCTTATAGCAGCTGGAACAGAAATGGATGCTCTCAGTAACAGTGTGTTGTTGTGAACTTATTCCTGTTGCAATGCAAAGGATTTGAGGGTGGGCTTGCCCTGAATGGGCAATCAAGAGCCATTTGCTATTCAAAACACCTTGGTGTATGGAACACTCAAGTAGTCTGCAAGTTTGGATGCCTCTTATCAAGGAGGGTGGCTATGGGGACTGTCAAGAAGAGCCTTGCACTTCCAAATGTACCACTACATCAGTGGCATCTGCTACTTCTTTAAGCACAGAAGAAACCTGAATGGTCTAGAAGGGGGTCACTCATGCCCATCTTTGGGTCTTGGAGAACCACATCCACTTCTCTAACATATCCCCCCTATTTTTTTTAAGAAAATAGGGAGGTAACTGAAACCCCCCTTGCCCCCAGCTACTCAAATACCCCTTTGTTTTTTTTTAAGTGTGTGGGGCTGTCGTCCTTGAAATTTTGACTGAATTGCCCCTGTCTACCCTACAGAGCACAGAGGGACTTCCTGAACCAACAAATTGTGGGGTGTGAGGATGCGGAAGGTTCCCATGGATACTAGGGACTGCATTTTAGACCCTGTGGGCCATACACTGTATATTCCTCGTTTACAAAATACAAGCACGTATGAATCTCATCTTTATAGTATGTCGATTTCCAAACACTGAAACAGTAGTTGGATTGCTTGCCGATACACAGTTGTACATTACATATGCTGTAGCACAATTTGCACTGGCAGCTAAGAAGCTGAGATTCCGATTTGTCAAGGATCATAATGCCACATAAATGCTGAATACAGTGGACTGACATCATATGTCATGACAATATTTTTAGACCCGATTTTATTGGTTTTACGGCAATTACCTGTTTTAATTGGATTTTATATATTACAGTAGTCTGTACATTGTAAAGGCCTATGGCCAGAAACAATAAAGTTTATGTATGTATGTATGTAAAAAATTTCCAAACACAAAAAATCTGGGCAACTCAAAGATATGCTGAAATATATAGTTCTAGAAATGCCTCATTAACCACTTTCTCTTATTTGGACTCCTTTACATTTTTAAAGCAAATCCCAACATTCAAAATTATCTTAAACGTGCATATGCTAATCTAGATTCCCATGTACTCCAATGCACAAATACCAGTCTGGCTAGGAAACTAATCCATATATTCTTAGAAAGAAAAAAGAGAGGACCCTTTGGTTAAAGCAAAAAAAAAAACAAAAAAAAACAAAAATTACAGTTAAAGCTATACCATCCAAAACAAAGGAATGCAGGCCACCGATCAATCCTTCCTCACTTAGTACATGGACATGTTGATGCTCCCTTCCTAAACCTTAACTTCCACTCCAGCTAAGCACTACAGCACAATCCCACATTTCACTTCACTCCCCATATAGTACATTATTAGTACTATGGAAGAGTTGATGTGAAACACTGGCTTCGATAGGGTAAGAATCTACAGAGAAGAGATTTGCATCAGTCTGTCCACAGACATATAATCTCTACTAGTCCTGTCCATCTGTTCTGTATTGGGGAAAGGAAGTCACATTATATTTAATGGGTCTAATTCTAGCTAAGAAATTTTTTATCTGTAGGGAATCAAAAAGTTGAGCTTACCTCTTGTGTTTAATCTTCTGTTTAGCAAGAAAGGTACACAACGGTTGAATCATTGTGGCAAGCTAAATTTATCCTAAATATACTTGCTTTGGGAGGCATAGCTTCAGTTGTAGGATTTTGCTTTAAACTAAAAGTTTTCACTGTTTTTTGAAATGTACATACACTATTTGGGAAAAGACTGTCTAGCTGTGCTGAACAATTTAAGAAAGCAGAATTTCCCAAGCCATTATAAATAACAAAGCAAACAGTCAGCTCCAACCTTAAACCTCAAGACTCTACAAAATACCAGCAGACCCATTCAGGCAGGCTTTTAATAACTATGTCTGAGTTCCTGGATGCTGGTTTTTTGTTTTGTTTCGTTTTGTTTTTCCAAGTCTATTTTAAAGGTTTAAAGTTTTTTAATTTCTTAATGTCTTGATTTCTTTAATTTCTTAATCCAAATTTAATTGCTCTTTTTATCTGTAATTTATTGTGCTTCTAGCATTACTTGTTTTAACATTGTGGGCCACCTTGGGTCTCCTCATGAGGAGGAAGGCAGCCCACAAGTGATACTTACTTACTTGCAGACATACATACATAAATACATACATAGCTGACAAACATTTCTATGCCAGTTCTGGTTTAATCTTTAAACCAGTGGTTCCCAACGTTGGGTCCCCAGATGTTCTTGGACTGCAACTCCCAGAAATTTTGGCTAGCACAGTTAGTGGTGAAGGCTTATGGGAGTTTTAGTCCAAGAACATCTGGGGACCCAACATTGGGAACCACTGATCTAAAAAAAACAAACAAAAAAAACCCACCACCCATGCTTATTCACTAAGTGACTGCCTGTTTCTTAAACAGACAAATCACACTGCCATTCGTGCATTGCTCAAAGTTTTCCCAAGGAAACGCATTCCAAAATCAGATGTAGTGCACCAAAAACTAGTCCCACCACAGTTTCCTCATAATTCCCGTGCATTGTCCATTTAGGTAAAAAATACAAGCAAAAGATAGCAGGCCTCAGAGCTACAACTGCAGCACTAGTGAATAACGATCATAATGAAAAAGTTACTAGAAAGAAGAAAAGCAGTCTGCACCATACAGGGTAGATAACATGGCAATCAATAATCAGCCATAGCTATATGGGAGCTAGAGCCAACATATAATTTAAAGAGCATGTATGTGCCCATATATTAAATATTCTCCCTTTTTGAAATGAATAGGTATATCTTACAGGATGGGGACCTCCATGCACTGGTGTTCACACTATGGCAATAAGAATTATACTGGGCAAACAGTATATTTGTATGGGGTGTGTGTGTACATATACAAACAGAGTTATCTAACCACACTACTAAATATTCTGTGGCAGCTTTTAAGCAGGATTGCATTCAAAAGGAGTTTGAACTGTGATTTCTTTTTCTTTCTTTTTTTATATATATAAAAAAATAGGCCGTGCTTTAGTCTCTGACTGCTGCTCTCCATGTTTTTTAATCACATCTGCTACCATAGATGTGGCTATGAATAATTAACGATGCCTTTAACATTACACTCATAGATTATGGTGGAGGAAGTGCCTGGTGCACCATCTCCAATGGCAGAAGCCATTTAGGAGACTGTTATCCACTTTCCCTTTATATTTGTGGTGCCATCACTTACTGCTTAAAAGGGGTAAATCTTTCATAGCTTTAATTAAAGCATTTAATATAATTTACACTGATGCTCTACCGTGCTCAAGGTCTGTCAAAATTGATGCTTTAATAACGTGTCATTCCCTTCCCCCACCCCTTTCCCTCCTCTCCCGACTGGCCTGAAATCTGTTAAAATTACCACTAATCTAATTGGGAACAAAGTTGTCAAAGGCACGCCGCTCTGACAGTTTGTCTTTCTGCAAACTGCCAACAGATTGCGCGTTACGCATGTGTCGCGCAGATGGGTAAGTTAAAAGGAACACACCAAAAAAGAAAGGATAAAAAAAAAAAAAGGAAAGAGAAGGGAAAAAAAGGCAATTTATTAAATCACCTGGAACCAGCAGCTCCATTCCAAAAATAGTGAGAATGAAATATAGCAGGAGCTACAAGAGTTGGCACTGGAGTACGCCAGAAGGTCCCAGTTACAAAACAAGATAAACATTTTGAGAAGCCTCAGCTGTGGAACAGAATAATGAGGAGTTATTTAACCCGATCTGGATTACCAGCAGAAATTAATTTAGGGTGCACATTTTTAACACACACACACACACACACACACACACACACACACACACACACACACACACACAAAAGAATGAGAAAGATGTTTTAATACCCCTCCCTTATTTCTCATATTTCTCTGTCCTTCTCCCTCTTTCCCTGTCATGACCTCTCTATGTACCTGGCTTAGATCATTCAGGGGAAGAACCATACAGATGGCATGCTCTCCCATCGATACTTAGCATGTAATCTCTTTCGTGAGCTCAATCTCCATTTCAGGATGGGATACTGGATCCAGTTACATGGTGCAGAGCTGACGTTAATGCCAGCAGCTGCTTCCAAGCTACCAACAGAGATCGATGGGGAATTTTTAATCTTAAAATGGGAGAGGATGTATCTGGATATTTGAACAGATGTGTTAGATACAGTGAAAATCTCCCATTATTTGAATCTCCATTATACAGCTCCCATGAGTGCCTGAATTCCAAGGGTGTCCTCAAGAAATCCAATGTCAGTAAAAACCTAACTTTCTGAGTAGTCAAGAATACAGGAATAGGTATTACTGTACATCAGTTAGAGAGCTCAACCACTTGACTACTGTGTTTCCTGGAAAAGGCAGCACCAGTGTTTGTAAGCATCTCCATCTCCAGTAAAGTCTAAGGAGTATGTAGAAGAGTCCCCAGTCTCCTTGAGCCCATTTAGAATTCTGAGAGTGAGTGATATGGAGAGCACCACAAAATGGCTCCCGTACAGAATGGCTGCTATGCCACACACGGATCCAGGTGAGAATTAGCACAGGAGAGTGGGGGAAGCACATGCACAGATTGTTAAAACAGACATGCTGTACTCTTGTTCTTCTCTTCTTTCCCCCTTCCACAGGGCTGTTCCACTCTCCCTCCACCGTGTCCACAAATTACTATTTTCCTTCTCTTTCTTTCTTTCAAAATATTTTCAGGATGCTTTTCCTCCTGGTTGCTGTATTTTCTGGTCAGCTGCTCAGATATTGATCTCAGTCTGGGAAAGCACTTAAAAGTGAAAGAGGAGGTGGGAAGGAGCCGCGCTCTTTTACTTCTCCTCACATTCCTAGTACTTTTCAAGGCTCAGACTGGCTCCTTCCCACTACCAGAAGAAGGGGGTGAAAGCAATTTCCAGGAAAAAAGAGTACCAGGGCTAAGCCTTCATGAGCACCTCTGCACCTATAGGGACCATATTGTAGAGACACTGGTAGAATAACCATTTTTGATACAGTGACAGTCACGCTGAACAGTGAGTGACAGTGCTATATATGAATTAAAGTTGGATGACATGCCTTACTAGCCATTCTAGATATGATTTCTTGAGGGCCACATCAGAGATGACAAAGCCTGATTTCTGGCAGTAACCATTAGCTATAAAGCAGGGATTAATAAGTAATTAATGGAACTGGCAATATATTTATGGCTGACCTGAAACAATGCTTCAACAATGTTTGTTTGTGTCTGAAACCAAAACTCATACAATTTTCTTAATTAGCAGTATAAACCAGCAGAAGGGCCAGATTCTGAGTCCTATATGCTACCACATTGGTTTCAGCCGCCTGACGGCCGTTAAAACAGCCTAGATTTGGCGCGCTGACTTTTGCCCGCCAGACCGGATGGCGCGAGATGGAATTTTTTTCTGAAGAGTGGGCGGGGGAGCGCAGGTATTTAAATAAGCGCTTCCCCGCAGTTCGCCCGCTTTCTTTTTCGGGCACCCCTCCCGCCTGCCCTAATTCTAGTGTGATTCTTTGGTCACCACTGTGGGGCCGGATAGGAATTTTTGACCTTCATCCTGATTGGCTGTTGGATGGGGGGATTTTTCGCCTATCCCACACTAGATAGGGGTTTGTTGGCAATTTGGGTCTTTTTTGGTCACACTGGCGGGTAGTGCGGAAAAACAGGTGTTTCGGTGTGTCCCATGTGTAATTTAGGTAAGCCAACAGTGCATCCGACCTCCCGGCTCTGCGGATCGTGCGATTACAGGGCCGGTTCGGGAAGGATGCGCTGGGCCACTTCCGGACCAACAGTCATCAAATAAAGATGGCTTGAGGTCTGGGGGTGTTTATTAGCGGCAGGCCGGGTTCCTGCTGTCTGTGAGACAGCGGGAATCCAGGGCCAGGGACTCGCCAAATTGACAAGCAAGGGGTATTGGTTACCCCTACCTGTTACCATTTCCACACTACTGCAGGCCCCTTTTATTGAGCCAATTGATGATTACTTTGAAATCTTGAAAATAAAGTGTGGCCCATATTTTAATACCAATACTGTCGTCTCGTGTCTTTATTCCGGGCTTGGGCGGGCAAGTGTGTGTGTGTGTTGCTCCTGTCATCTTGCAAAGACAAAAATAAGAAGTTTAGGAAAAGGGAAAGTGGAGGAAGATAGGATGATGTATGAGAAAGGAAGAGTGTGATACAATGCAAAGATGATAGCATAGGGAAAGGATTGGAGAAAGATGCCTGGGCCCAACCTCCTTTTTGGGTCCTTAAAAGAAAGACGGTGAAAAAGTTTCATTCTCCATTCTGCTGCAATTCTCTGAGCCTCATATATTTTGAGTCATTCCCAGTTTTGAAGGCACATAGTTTGGGTGCATTTTATTTCTCCAGAAATCACCACAAGACCTACAAAGGTGTCAGGATCCAAGGCATGGTGTGCTTTGTCTCACAGAGAGTTTCAGGAGAGGTCAAATGGATACTTTGGTCAAGAATCTAGAAGCCGACCAAACACTTTTCCATGGTTAAGCTGTGACTACACTGGCTTAGCTACAACTTCATTCACAGCCCAATTTATACTTCTGTTTGGATTAGATGATCACATAGACACTGCAAATTGTTTCAGTTCCAGCGTCCATGTGGGCCTTAATTTGATGCAGTTTGATCCACACCACAGCTCCCTTCCTTTGATCCTGCACTCTGCTAATCCCTGGCTCTCCTTTTATGATTCATTGTAAAGCAAGTGGACTATTCAAAGTGTTGCATAGCACTAAGGAAAAGGGAGTTTTCCAAAGTTCTCTGTAATGTACAAACACATACATGTATACCAAGGAAACACAGTAGTCTTCTATAGTTTGTTGCAGTTGTTTGTCACGTTCCCATGTGGCCCTTGGTCATTTCACCAAGCAAAGGCGCATGCTACGTGTCGTTCAGCTGCCACCAGTTGATTACCTCAACTTTGTTCACTATTAATGACGGAGGTCCAGGCAACGTATCATTTAAGAACCAAGTACAAATTGTTTTTTGTTACAAGTGATAAAAGTCCAGTCAATGTTGTTAACTCTCAACTAAACAACCTTCTTTCTCCACTCTCAATCGCCTACTCTCCCTCTCCCTCTCTCTCCTTTTCTTCACCTCCCCACTTAACTCCGCCCCCACCAACTCCTACTGGTGCATGCAAATTTCAACATAAATATTCATGAGCAGGGTGAATGCTACATTGTTCCTATCTCATACTGGTTTGGGTTTTTTGTGTGTGCAGGAGTGATCTAGCGCTAAACTAATATATCAACGAAGTGATAAGATCCTCTAGCACCAAATTTGGTAGTTTGTTTTAAAAATTAAAAAAAAACACTTTGGGGAAGAAAGATTGTGGGGGGTGGGTGTTCCCATTGTCCAAAAGTCACACCGAGCTTAAACATCACCGGAATACTACACATAGTCACACACACTTTTTTTTTTTGGTGTGGGGGAGAACAAAAAAACTGATCACATGGGGCAAAGTCTATTTGAACTGTTCTGGCTTGAAAAAAGTAGAAGCCTCCAGAAGAGAGAGAAAAAACCTCCACATTGAGAGCAAAAAGGGCCAGACTGGTCTTTGAGTAATGTGATCATTTAAAAAAAGTGAATTCATTTGTTTTACACCTGCAGCAAACCCTGCCAGGTTTGACCGTGTAGTCACAGCCTTAGAATGAAGCCATGTTCAGTTAGCGCATTGCTGAGGGAAGAAAATGTTTTCTGTCTGCAGTAAGATGTGGACCAAGGTTTAGAGTCTGTGATTTATTTAACGACAGTCTTAACCTCACTTGGAAAGAGACCATTTACTGGTTCCTTCCTCCCCCTTTTTAAAAAAAATATTTATTTATTTATTTGAAAATCTTCGAAAACTTAATTTGCTGCAAGAACAAAATGAGTTGCCTATTGGGTGGCGCTGGGGATGTAAATAATCTTCAGTTTGAAATTAGAAGGTTAAAAAATGTTAAGGTGTCCAGCACTAGTTTCATTTTTAGAAAAACTGTTATGGAAGGTGGTGATTGAAAAGACAAAAATAGCAGTGGTGGGGAGGGGGCAAATCTCTTCTCTGCCTGTCATTTCCCAAACAATCCCAAGCAGATTTCCCACCTACAGGCTTTCATTGGTAGACTGGCAAGGCAGAAAAGGAGTCAGGCACCCTCCACCCCTGCCCTCTCCCCACTTCTCCACTCTTAATAACACTCTTCCAGTTTTTTAAAGATGAAAACATTACCCTGCACTACTAAAAAATAGTGTTGAGCCTGATATTCATGTGTCTACATAATGGCTGAAATCATGTTGCTTAACATAGTAAGTTGCAACTAGAGTAGACACATAGACTCAGCTGACACCATGGAAGAGCTGACTCACCAAATCACCATTGATTCAGTGGACCTACTCTAGGTGTGACTTACTATGCTAAGCAATAGAACTTCAGCAAATGTGTTCTTACACCCTGGCTATATGGAAAAGAGCAAAATACCTAGAAGGAGCCAATAGCCCCTTATCCTGTTGCTGAATTAAGCAATATGGGTGCTTCTTTCTTACAGAAGGGTGCTATTAATAAGAATCTAATCCATTAAATTTGCCACGTCTCTTGGGAAATTCAGTAGAAAGATGAAATGCATTTTCTGTACTTGGTATATGAAACAGAGGGAGAGAGAAAGAAAATTCTGCTGTATTTTTTTCTGCTCTGCCCACTTGAGGTATATAAAACCATTACATTTAAGTACCATAATAGCCAACATATGCTTTTCTTTAGAAACGACACCACCATCTGGATTGACTTCTACCAATGATATCAGACAATACTGCAGATTTTTTTCCCTGCCAACTAGGAAAAAAAAATCTATCCCAGAGAGCATTTACTGTTTCAGAGGGAGACAAACAGCAATAGAATTAAAAGTATAACTCTTTGCCACCTGATAACTGGAGTGTGTGTGTGTGTGTGTGGGGGGGAGGCGGTGGGAAAGGTGTGTGTGGGAGAGGCTTTCAATGTAATTTATTGATTGGATTTCATATGCTAATTTATTTTTTAAAAATCAGACAAATAACCTGCAATTTCATGTGTGTTGATGTCCCAGTACCCTTGGCTGGTACTTGCTGCACTGATGACATACATACATACATACATACATACACACACACACACACACACACACACACACACACACACACACACACACACACACACATACATACATACATACATCTTCATGCTAGTCATGTCAACATTTTAACAATTGTGCGTTCACCAAATGCTATACAGAAGTGGTGTCAACATGCAAAGTTCTTAAAAATATTCATATATACTGTATTTATAGTCATATTTAAAAGCATGGAAGGTGATAGTGTTGGGATTAGAGAAAAATAGAAAAGGTTAGGCCTTCTCACCTGAATGAATCCTCACTAGCCTCGTGGCTATTGTCATGAATGTAGCAAACCTTCTGGGCCACAACATCCAACTGGCTGTAGCGGGAAATGGGCACGCCGGGATAATTGATGTACTCAATCTGACCATGCACAGGTGGCACAGAAATGGCATACAGCAGCTTCTCGGGTTTACCAGTGCCATCTGTTGCCATAAGAACATCTGTCGTCAAGGTCACCCTGTCACCCTCTGTTAAAGTTACAGGTTTGGTGAATAGAACAATGTCACCTAAAATAAAGGAGGGAGGAAGGGGGGAAGAAAGAAAAGGAAAAGATCACACAGAGGAAAAAGAAAACCAAAGGGTGTATGCTGGGATGGGGGTGGCGGTGTGAACTTGCTCCTTTCATGTTGCATAGAAGAAACCGGGTTGGGATAGGGGGAGGTTAATAAAAAAAACCCAGCACAGAATGGCATGTGCAAAAGAACGAGATACTGAGGAGGGAGGGAGAAAGCTAGGTCTGAGAGAAACTCTGTGCTGAAGCATTTTATAGGGATTAACAAAAGCAACTTTTTCCAAATGAGCCTGAGAAAGTATTCCTTTCATACCTGTAATCTCTGTAATAACCAACGGGCATTGAACAAAGTCTTTGCTCCCCTCATACGTGAGTTATTTGGGCAGAGATGTAACTTGGTATTAGCACTGCTCCTTTGAAAGTCCATATTGTAGGAAGCATGTGCATATACACCCATGTTGGCAAACACAGCAATATATACAAGTGCGCACAGGGAAGGGGTGCAATTAGCATAAATATGCAGGTATAGGCATAATTTAGCCATACATTCCCTCTACCCCTGAGGAATTATTCTGAACTGGTTCTTTGTTGAAAGTGACCCACTTGTATACAAAGAACAATTAAGTTAATAGGTCCACATGGACTAACAGACAAAATGCCCTAATGTACTAAGCACACCATGGCACTTTAAGCTGATGGGGTTATATGATGCTGTAACCTTGCCAAGGGTGATTCTCCTGTTACTGGATTTGTTGCAGTCTGCCCCCCCCCCCAGGACTTATTTTAATATCTCAGTACAGAAATTGGTGGACAAAATGCAGATAACAGCTCCAGACTGAGCTACAGTTTCATTTGGTTTGTGTTCTCCTTTTCCACCTTCTTGGCAACCATGCTCCTTTATTTCCTTTAACCATAATTTCATATTTTGAAAATGCACCATCTCTGAACGTTGAAGTGACACTGCCTACTTAACCAGAATGTAAAGGTCAAAAATAAAAATGATAGTGGTGGACCTAAATTTGTACTAATCCACCCAATATACATATAAATTGGGGGAGGGGGGAAGAACAGTTACTGAAATTCCTTCTTTCATTTTTTGTCTTTTGTACAGTGGTGCCTTGACTTACGAACGCCCCAACGTACGAACATTTCAACTTACGAACAGCTCCATTCGCAAAATTTTTCTTTGACTTGCGAACGGAGCTTTGACTTATGAACAAAAAAAGTGGGAAAAGCGGGAAATGGACTTTGGACTGCCTGGTACTGCCTGATACTGTAATTTTAAAATGTAAAAATTGGTTTAAAAGGTGCTTGGTTTGGTTTAAAGCTGCTTGGTTTTAAAGGTGTTCTGTTTAAAAGGTGTTCGTTCCCTCCCTCCCTCCTTTCCTGCCCTTTTTTTTTAACCTAAGTCATCTTAGGTTAAAAAATATATATCTCCCACTAGTGGTAGAGGACGGATTAACCGGTTTTGCATTAGTTCCTACACTTACAAACGGCGCCTCGACATAAGAACAAAAAACAGCCGGAACGGATTAATCGGTTTTCAATGCATTCCTATGGGAAATTCTGATTTGACTTACGAACATTTTGACTTACGAACATCTTCTGGGACGGATTAAGTTTGTAAATCAAGGCACCACTGTATCTCTCTTTCTCTTCCCCCAAAGCAGATATCTCAGGGTCAAACTAAATGCTAAGGGGCTTCCTTATTTCTAGCTATGAGCACCGTTCTCTGTAATGTTGTGCCTAAGCAGCCAGAGTTTCGCAAATTAAGCTTGTGCCTACAGTATATCGTGGTAACCAACCACAAAATAAAGCAAGCAAATTCACAGGATACAGAAGTGAGAAAAGCTTGTGCTCGAAGAAACAAGCTGACGCCCTCACCACTTATGAAAGAACCGCTTCTAAATAGCAAGTAAGCGTATCATGTAGTTTGACCATTAGTTTCTGTTCATTTCTACTGTATGAACCAGGTATAAAGAAAGAATTTAGAGTAAGTAAGTATACACTCTCTTTTTATTTTTCAAGCCCTCCCAATCACCTACTATACAGGTGAAAATGAAGAACAGCTGAATATCTTGTTTGGGCCTGAAATTGGGCTTTCTTGAAGGCTGTCAGAGTAATACTGTTACATCTACAACTAGAAATCATGTGAATGGTTTTAAAAAATCAATTAGTAGGTGTGAGAGCCTTAATATGGATCAGAAGGAAAAGGTGTGTGGGTGTGTAAGGAGGATTTAATGCTTTGCACTCTGCTTTGGTCCTGTTTTGGAGCAGCCACTCAGCACTCATACACAATGGAGGAAAGATGTGATTACTCTTTTGGACTACAACTGTCAGAACCCCCCTGCTGCAGTCCGAGCACACCTATATTTTAGATTTCACCAACCTCATTAATAAGTCTGAGAGCAAGGCGGTAATGCTAGTGTCAGGGTCTGTCTCCATTCTGGAAAGCATCCCAGAACCAAAGAGTCCTGAACACTCAGGAATGGTAGAGATGTGGTAACTGAGGCCAGTGAGGATCTTCCTTACATGCCATGCCAGGAAGACAGCCAGAAAACAACAGAATGGCCACATACGCCTGGATTTTATCTCTTCAGATCTGCTGGACAATCTATATGGCATAGACAGCTCTGTCCCCACAGTGCTTAACAAAAATTCAGTAGGACTACTCCAGAGTGAATTGCACTCTACGACTGTGGTTCTCTTTGAGATATTTTACAATTTTTTTAAAAAGGGGGAGAGGTTAATGGTCATATACAGAAGAAAAATGGAATTGGGTTAACAGGAAAATGTGAACACCTGCAGGCTTAAACCCACTGTTTATGGGCAGATTTCTCATTTTATTTGGTTTGCTGAAGGAGCTGAACAAGGAGATTTCATGTGTTGGCTCCAAATGTGGACGGCTGTCTGCAATCTGGATTTAAAATTACTACAGGTGCTGGTTGCTTGCAGAAAAATAGAAGTGTGCATGGGATATGTGTGTATGTTTCTGTCTCAGTATACTAGGATAATCTATTGTAAAGTGCCTTGAGCATCATTCAGTGAAAAGGAAGGAGAAGTCTCTGAAACAAGCTGGCCAGCCTGCCAACACACAAAGTATGTACAAAGACTCTTTGTGGTCAGAAGAAAATGGCAGTGCCTGAAAGTCAGATCCCCCATGTTGGTTACTTAAGGAAGTGGACTTAGAATGTGCAACATCCTCATATGTCAAGACACAAGCAAACACGTCTTGAAAAAAAACTTTGCTATTTGCTAACGGGAATTATGTTAAATAAGCAGAGTTCTTGACCTGGCATTAGCTACAAGATCCCAGCTGAAAAGGATTATGAACATGCTCCCCCCACTGACACTTTTTTTCCAAATAATACCCAATACTTGCCTGAGCGCTCTCATATTATTGTTTCATTAACTACAGAAGGTAAAGTGGAAAGACTCTTAAGCATATGCAGTTACCACTCCTCCTATCAAAAGAAGAAGAAGAAGAAGAAGAAATCCCAGAGTTCAATGACTATTTAGTTGGTGTTGAGATAGGTGAAACAAGCAGTGAGGTTGACACAGAGGGCTTTCCCTTCTAAAATGAATAAGAAACTCTCCCTTATGCCCAGCCTAAAGCTTTGATACAGGTCACTCTCAAATATGATGCTCAGGGCCAAGTGCTATATCTAAGAAGCACAGAGCTGGACTGTACAAAGGCTAACAATCCCTTTGAAAGCTTCCATAAAGGTGGGAGTAAGAGTAAGTAGGAGTAAGCAGTGTAATCCTGACCAGCAAATTCTAGATCAACTGTTCTGAACTCAAGCCCTTCCCAGTTTAGCAATATTGGGAATTACTCATGCCTCTCCTTCCCCTGGTTTAACATTGTGCCAGCATTGTTGTTATTTCTCTTGGCTGGATGAGTTTTAGATCTGGCATAGTGTGCCTCCTTCCTTATTCTTGCTGGAGTTTTATTTACAACCTCATATGCTATCTGTATTTTAAGTGAGTGGGAGGGACTTTTCTGGGTTGATAGTGCTATCTATCCAGTACTAATTGTTCCATTCAACTTTTGTAATTCAAAGAAAGTCCCGCCTCTCTGCTGAGTGTCTTGTCCCTGTCTTTCGCCAGTTGGTGGTAGTTGTTTGTTGCTGTTGACTTGTTTGGTTGCTACTATATGTGCAGTAAAGGACGCAGTATACACAAGTCTGTGAATTCAATCAACTGTTACATAAAGAAACACTTCTTTATTCTTTCTCCTACAAATGTCTCATAGTGTGTTATTGAGATGTTAAGTGCCAATTAATGAGAAATGGGTGGACCCTGGGGAACTTCTAGTTATTCTCCTCTGTGAATCTCTGTACTTCTACTGTGTAGCAAAAAGACAATTTTACCAGAAATTCAAACACTCTGCAACAATTCTACCCCTTCCTTGCCCCTTTGCCAGCAGGCCTTAGCTAGCAAATTAGTTCTGTGGCCAATTCCTTCTGCCAGCAGATTCCTCAGATTTGTCAGCAGAATGCTCTTCTGCCGACTGACCTCAGGAATCAGCTTGTCAAGAGAAGGTTCTGCTAACTCCAGGTCATTTCTGCCAACCAAAGAGGCTTTCTTCCTGTCCCTAATCTGCCACCTTTGAGTTGGATCACACAGTAAGTCTAGAGTAGAAAGTACTATGTACACATCATTGTGAGAAGCATACATACATGCATCTATGCACACACTTGCAAAGTGGTAGCTTCACTGTAGATGATTTTTATATTTTTCTAAAATGCATGAAATACCCGGATGATTGTTTAGGATTAATAGATTATCAAAAGTGCCAGTTGGCACTCTCCTGGATTTCTGTTTTAAATCCCTATAATAAATGCAGCTGTTTACTAATAAATAAAGCCTCAGCTGTAAGAGAAATAAATTAGATGTATTTAATTGGTTGATTGCAAGCCTCCCCTCTTTATTATAATACTGCTCCTTGTTATTTTATGATGTCAGGGTAACGTGGCAGATTGACAGTGTGTTTATGAATCACAGTTTACAGATGGCATCTCTGTTTTCTTCAGCAGTTACGAGCACAAGTCACAGGAGGACTCAATAGAGGGTTTTCGCCAAAGAAGACCCCAAGAGATTTAGCCGCTTCCATTTCTCTTATGCCAATCTTCTTCCTGACAGGAGCACTATTTCACAAAAACCTATGTTCAATAAATTACAGCCACCTGGCACAAGTTGAGAAATATTTAACACTCCGGGGACTCCTGTGTGTCTCCGTGTGATTTCTATTCATTTTCAAAAGAACTCAGCAACAATGCTTGGAACAGGCCTCACAGTTTCTCTCATGCAATATTGTCAGCTTTTCTCCCTCCCTCCCTTGTCACCAGCTAGAAGAGTGAGGGGAGTCTATTTGGCTCCTTATACCTCTTCCACTCGTCTACAGAAGGTCTTTAAGATCTTCTAAGGATGTAACTTATCAGGAAGCCTTGAACTCCAAGAGCTATGAACACTCCTGACAGCTTCTAAATTCAACAGGGAGATAATCCTGGTTCTCTTCACAAAAGAAGGTTTTGGAACTGAACTCTTCTCTTTTGGTCACCAGTCATGAACAGACCCAAGGGATTGTCGTTATAATAGGCAACAGATTTGTAAACTTGTGTAATTAGTTATGCACATAATGGATGGGATTCTAATTAGCTTGTTCATCAGAACAGTGGAAAGACATGGCATCCTTTAGAGACTGCTGAAGTACAAACTTCACCCATGCATTTAAAAACACATCAGTGTCACATAAGGAGATGCAGGGGTAATCTTCTCCCCCCTCCCATCATTTCCTTTCTCAAAAAAGCTATGAATACATGGAGTAAGGGGAACTCCCCCATTTCCTACCTTTCTCCATGCTTTTAATGAAGATATAGAAACTTTCTGGTGGAGAGCTGTTCTGTCCATCTGTCACATAAAACCGGAAGCTGTCATGACTGTCTGGAGCCAAAATGTTAGTATGGAAATACCAAAGGCAGTTCATGTCCACATTGTCTTGCGTGAAATTCATTCCAGGATGCAGGGTGTGCCAAGATGATGTACTCTGGAAAACATGAAGGAATGGGTAGATGGAGGCAAAAACATGTGCAATGGATGCTCATTTTCATGTGTCACTTTAAAACAATACCTTAAACAAATACTGAGAAAGGACTAATGACTCCAGCTATGAAAAATGGGAAGCCAATGGCAGAATACAGAATTGTGAAAAGTCCATCTACAATGTATCCTGGCTGAAACCTGTGGTATGGAAGGAGAGTGAAGAAGCCCCACAGATATGTATATAATGTCCTAACATCTTCCAAATGAGTTTGAAGAGTGTTTATAGAAAGGGGAAAATGTCACTCTTGTAACATCAGTAAGTCTTAAGATTTACAATTAAATTGAGGTTTTGTGGAGAACTAGCTTGGTTGCTTGAGCTTCCTGGTCTCCTCTCTCCTCTTCTTAGTTAGCAAGAAAGGAGAGATGAGTAAGAAATGTGTTGGGTTTCCATTTTTCAGTTTGTACATGCTAGAAATAAGAGTAGAGTCAGATGTTATTTGCACTTAGAAATCTGTGGTTTTCTACCCCTGCAATGCATTTTGCAAAACAGAACAAAAATGTGTTTGCATGTTTGAAAAAGATTGACCTTATAAGAAATGTAAACAAAAATAAGTGCATATTTCAAGAGTGGGGGTTGTGGAAGCTCACAATCCAATATAGAACTGGGACAGCATTAGCCTAGCATTGGAAAACAGAAGCAGCTGAAGAAGATCAAACTTGATAAATCCATAGACCTCTATAGAGAAGGTTTAAAGCATCAATATTTCAGTTTTAAACCAACTATGATTCTATTTAATAGCCAAACTGTGGCTTCAGATCCTGGTTTGTTCTAAAAGTGTAGTTTAGCCAACACTGTTGGAAAAAACCCAATTCAAAGTGTAGAGGTCTCAAGGAATAATGTCTGATTTACAATTAGACATGGATCTTTTATAACCAAACAAGACAGTGAACTTAATATCTCATCAGAAGAGGAGCCTCTCATCTTAAGAGGCTAAAGCTTAGCAAGAGACTGCCTCATTCCCCATGCTGCAAATAGCTTCCTTTAGTTTTGTAATTGGTCACTGAAAGGCTTCATTTGCAAGTCTGACTGCTTAGGCTTAGAGCTTTGAAGAAACTGTGGGCCTGAAAGGAAAACAGGGTAATATCAAGAAATATACGTTTCTTTTAATGTATGATTTGATCCTTGGTATCCTCAAGGGGAGGGTGCATGAGTCAGAGACTCATTCATGACTTCTCATTATGTCTGAATGGTGTCACTGTGAACAGACATAAATAGCAATCTACCTGTCAAAATTTGACACAATTTCTGTTCATTTAAAATGGGTAGTAGAACACCCTTCAAAGCCTCATTCATAAGAAACTCTTATTCTTTCATTTTATTTATGTAGACAAACAGGAATGATGGAGAAGCTGTAAGCTCATTTCCTTCGGCTTCATGGATCATATTTAATCCTGACACAGCCCAGGTATTCAAAAGTATAAATATACCTCACTACGATGATCATTTCCTTCCTTTTCCTAAATTAGTAGAATTTCAACACTAGAGTTGATGATTTTTTTTTTAATGGATGGACAATTTAAACTGCACATATTTAAAACAAGCACAACAACAAGTACAGAAAATACATTCTGTCATTGCCAAGGAATCTATGAGGATATTCTAGGTTCATTTACTAGGGATCACAGCAAGTATAACAAGTAGCACACAGTATGCTAGCTCAACTAAGAACAAAACATTTTTGGCAGCGCTAGCATTTTCCATTTTTGGATCCTTTGGCTACCCACCGCACCCAAGTTAAGACCACCAGCTGAACAGCTGAAAGAGTTGAAGTGAACATTTCTATTGAACAAAAAGAAAAAACCCACATGCTGTAGCCAATGGAAATGTGTCTCTATTTTGAACTTGGTTCCAAATTTCCTTACGTTCTAAGGATGCCAAAAAGCTGGAAGTCCACTTTAAAAAGTCTCTCTCTCTCGCTTTCCATTTATATGAGTAGATTATGTGAAACTCGTTATATTTTATGGTTTTGCACAAAAATCTTCGTTTCCTACTAATATTATGCAATGACATAATGCCATTTGTAGAGGTGTCACATAAAGGGATTGACTTTTACGGGCTTCTGATGGCAAGACTATCCACTTTATATTCTGTTTTATGTAAGCATTCTCAAAATTTATTGGTCCCTGCAGATCTCTCAAGTTACTTAATTATAAAAGGAAGATTATAGCTCAGTGGTTTAGCAAACCAATATAAAAGTCAGTTAAGATGTTTTGGTGTAGCTGCAAAAAGCTGACTAAAAGAGCCATGGAAAACCTTGATATCAATATGTGAGATCTTTTTGAGAAAAGAGTTGAAGGATGAGAGGGAGACCCACTGCCCAGTCATTCCTTCTCATCTACCCTATCCATTTCTTCATTGCTTTCATTTCCCTTTCCCTCTCTTCTTATCTCTCACTCTCTCCCTTTTCTCTTTCTCTCTTCTCACCACTTCTCCTCCTCCTCTTTCCTCTGTTTCCCCCTTTCTTTTTCTTCCCACTTTCTCTTCTCCCCAGTTACTTCAACACCTTTATCCTGTACTTTAAGGAGCAGGAAATTTGTTTTTTGTTTAATTACCATTGTCTCAAAGGAAGCTTTTCTCAAAATATTTTGCTATGAGTGTGTGGGTACATGTAGGAGGCTTCGGGATCACAGCACGGAAGTGGGAGGCTTAACCCTTCCATCCACAGCTGTCCACCCTTTCCCCCTAAATTGCCCCCTTCGTGGCAGTCAAGCTCTTTCAAAAGCTTTCACTGATACCAGTGCAAGCCTTTTAAAAAGAAATCCAACAACACTGAATTGTTGCACAGGATCATGCGTTGAGGAAAGGAAGCCATGGATCAGATGAAGCAGCACTCTAGACTTGCTTTTTCTCATCCATGAGCTACAACCACATAGAAGATGCTTTGCATGCCATGCAATGGATGACCTCGCGGTCTGTGTTTTTCATATATTGCATTGCAAACACTCTGCTGTTATAATCATTGATACACATAAACAGGGCACCCAACATCTATCAGAAATGGGGAATGAATAACAGGGGCCAGAGGATATTTAGTGAAGCAGCTTTAGAATGTACCTTTATTTTTAGGTGTCCCCATTTCGGCTTGTTGTTGATGACATAATGGAGCTGATTCCTTGAAGAATCTGTATCTTCCACTTCTAATGACACACTGGAGATAACTTTATTCCCACCAGCTTCAACTTCTAAACCTGTGTTCCTGAGTTGTCAGGAAAAGGAAAAAGAAACTTTCAAACAACAGCATAAGCTGAATTTTGACCTCACATACAGTACTGACCTCATAGTTGTTTCTTTGGTTCCCCAGGAGAAAAAAACACACCTTAAACTAGAGGAGCTGTTTTCTATAACTTGAAATGTTCTTCCAGTTTCAATTATAAAAAGCACAAGTCCCCTCTCCTTAGGTTAGGAATGAAATGTGCATGCTGATTTTGACAGCACACATGTACAAAATGCAAACTTGTCTTTCTCCTTCTGTGCTTTTAAATTGTGGGTCCAGGAGAATCCTGCCCACACATAAACCCAATACTGAACTTAGTCACAGTATAGGCATATAGAGGAGGAAGAGACAATGCACAGCTATTTCCTCTGAGTCTCTGTTTAGGCTCAGCTTTTCATCAGGTTGTCTGTTATTCTGTAATTGAAAATATTTTTTTCCTTCCTTCACCTTCGCTCCAAAATAAGAGATTTATTAGAGTTTTTTTTCATTGGCCTAGGCCATCATTAAGGAAGCATTATTTAACAGAATGATAAATCTTCAGCATAAGCATAGTATATTAATTTAACAATACTTTGCATACAAGAAACTGGAGCAGAGTCACTCCTATCCATTGTTTACCATCTTGTATGGTTATTAATAATCGAAGTCATAGCAATACAATATCCTCTACTTTGAGAGGGACAACTGTATTCTGTGCATTTAAATGTGTTTCCGTGCAAAGACACATAAATCCTGTTTACAACAACAAGGAGATAATTTTAACCACTTAGTGTATAATTTCTGGTGTGTGTGTGTGTGTGTGTGTGTGTGTGTGTGTGTGTGTGTGTGTGTGTGTGTGTGTGTGTGTGTGTGTGTGTGACAACCATGGGAAGACCCAGAAAAGCCTGTTTTGTGGATCCAATAGTTGGTGGGTTCGACAATGCAAGTTATTCCTGAACAACTCTTTCAGCTTATTAAAACTTTAATGGGTGTCTCTCCCATGAACATACTTTTCTTATGGAGCTTGCATTGAAATAGCCCTCCATTTTTAAATTAACAAGTGCTCCCTATATTCCCATGTTAAATCACTCACTGCCAGTACTGTGGTGGATCTAATGCAGCTTCACATACAGAAATGGTGTTCATATTTCTGTATCTATTTGAAAAAAATGGCCCTTCAGGATTCCAAAATTCAGTGTCTGGGTTAGGTGGGATGCAAAACAGCACACTGCTTTAAGGATATTCCATCAGCTTTACATAAAATGGCTGCTCCCATTCCTACCCATCTTTCTAGCTTTCATTTTAATAGAAAACAAGTTCTTATCACTAATGAGTTACTTAGTGGGATTCAGAGTATTATGGCGCTGTGGAAAGACAGGTACAGCACTCTGATCCTTCCTGAGGATATCAGAATTGCTTGATAATGAACCTGAGAGATTAGATAGATGAAAGAACTAAGATGAATTCTTCCCATTTTCTTTGTTGATATATGCATATTTGTGAGAATGGAGAATGGGCTGGCGAAGGTTTAGGAAGTAGAGCTTCAAGTTATTTGATGCTCCAACAGGAAGAGCTAGAAATAACCTCTCAAACATGCTCTTCAGCTATGAGACCCCATGTATTTGGGCTTTACCTCAGCAATAGAGATAATGTGATCTTGTTGCTGTATCAGCCTAATCAATACACTATATTTTTCTTGTGCAAAAATAATTAATTCAAAGATGTCATTGCATGGTAAGAGAGAAGTATACAAAATTATATCAGAATTCTAGTGCTGGTGTGTGAGCACAAGATTTTTTGCCAGAGGAATCGCTTCATTAGCCCACTGCAGCAAAAACCAAATGGAGGGCTATTTCACTGTAAGCTCCATAAGAAAAGTATGTTCATGTAAAGTAAATTGGGAGGGATGTTTTGTGTGACATATTTTAAAGGTTAATAGATTTATGATGGCATAAACTTGCATGGACTAGAACTGACTCTGTCAGAAGCATCTGATGAGATGGCTCTAATCCACAAAAACGTATGCCACAATAAATCTGCTGGGAACTGTGTCTTACATTTGAACAATTTTACATATGCAACCATGGCAAAGTAATGGTATTTCTTCTCATTTTGAAATATCTTCAGCACAGTTATAGGAGCTGTACCCATGTTGTCAACAGCAAGGAAACAGAAGAGTAAGAAAAATGAGAGTCAGCTCACAAAGGCTGTTCCTCTATTAACAGGACAAATAAAGAACTGAGTTATCGTGCCTCAAATATTAATAGGACATAAGATGAAGAGGCAAGTTTCCCAGAACACTTGATTGATTGATTTACTTGAATGCCTTCCAAAGATCTTGTGTCTATTTTGTACTCACACTACCCATTTATACTCTAGCAAGAGATTCATATTCTGTAACCATTTCAACAGGAGGATAATTACTCCAAAATGTACAATGATCCTGTGTCTTCAAATTTATTGTGGCAACATCATTTTGATTTGCACTTGTGCCTTACCAACTTTCTCTTTAAGAGACACAACTTGTTGAGAATGTAAGGTTTGCTACTTGTGCCCCTTTTACTGAAGATTAATTAATTTCAGGATCCTTAAAAAACAAGGTTAACATGTAATAATTTCAAAGAAATGAAGATAAAGAGAACTACAGTTGTTGAGAGCTAAGCAATGCATCTACTGTCTTGCCAATAAACCATTCATCAAGCATGTTAACAATTAAAGAGAAATAAAAATGCTTTCCCCCATCTCTCCTAAAGTCACTTTGCATAGAATGTCACTTCAGCAGCTAACCTGGAAAGATGAGGGATTTCATCGTTGACTGGCATGATGTAGATGTAAAGTGTCCCTTGGACTGTGTGCTTGCCATCTGTCAGCTGAATGGTGAAACTATCCTCTAGGCTTTCTGTGTCATCATGCATGTACATAAGCATCAGGCCTGTTGGAGAAAGAATCATAGACAACTGAGTACTTTGACTGCAGTAGCAGAGCCAAATCCTAAAGGCAATCAATGTCGAAATGAAATTTGGGCTATCAGAATCACACAAAGTCTTAAGAACAGAGCAAGTTATCTGGGAGCTTCCACTAACTCTCTCTCATTAAATAAAACAATCAGAATAGGATACTACTTTCAAAGTAACCACAGTGAATGTGATCGTTTAAAACAGCCAAGAATCACCAGACGTCACCAAATGACATTTCTCAGGTACCAAGCAGTATGAAGTCCCATTTTATGCCTTAACTGGCAGACAGCTCAGGTGGTCTGAGTTCTAAGAAGGATAATTAATTGCGGTGATGACCTACCAATTTCAGTGTAAATGAATTCATTAGAAAAATTAACCCAATCAGTTTGCAGAGTAACCCTCAACCATATCTTAAGATATGAGAGAAAAGCATATAATACACAAAGGAAAGATATAAAATAAATGCATTATATGAAATATATAATATATGCAGTGCTATACATACTCTTGGATTCTTCCCTTTCTCTCTCTAGCCCTATTAAGTTGTTATTAAAGCAGGTAGACATCACAGGTAGAGAGGAGTGTTTTAGCCCTCTCTCCTGCTTCCAGATTAATCATTCTCCTATATAGAGAGAATGAGTCTAAGGATAATTGTGCAGGATTTCTTCAGGTTTACCACAATTACCTTCTACGAGTAGGAGGCCGATGAAACCAGAAACAAAGGGGAGGGGCAGATCTACACAGCTTCCTCTACCCAAGGTAAATGTACCTGCTTTAATAACAATTACATGAGGCTTCTTTCTTTCTGTTATTTAAAAAAACAACAGAAAATTCAAAGAAGATTCCTTAGGTAAAGGTAAAGGTTCCCCTTGACATTTAGTCCAGTCGTGTCTGACTCTAGGGAGCGGTGCTCATCCCCGTTTCCAACCCATAGAGCCAGCGTTTGTCCGTAGACAGTTTCCGTGGTCACATGGCCAGCGCGACTAGACACGGAACACCGTTACCTTCCCACTGTGGTGGTACCTATTTATCTACTTGCATTTTTACATGCTTTCGAACTGCTAGGTTGGCAGGAGCTGGGACAAGCGATGGGAGCTCACTCCGTCGCGTGGATTCGGTCTTACGACTGCTGGTCTTCCGACCTTGCAGCCCAGAGGCTTCTGTGGTTTAACCTGCAGCGCCACCACGTCCCTTTTGAAGATTCCTTAGAAATGCAAAACTTCTGTTTTTTTTAAAAAAATGTAGTTAAAAAGAAGCAAACAAACAAACCTCAGAATTGTTATAATGCACCCAAGATACCTTTTCATAGGAAGTTTAGGAAGAGAGTTCTTTTCAGCTGCAAGCTATCATAAGTTATTCATGTATTCATTCCCATTTTTAATAAGTAGAGAGAGACACAGAGCAAGAATTTGTTGTATTTTTAAGGAGAATAAAAATGCAATGAATGTTGCATATACACTTCTCAAGTGAAGGAAAAACAAAAACAAATCAGCAGTTCAAATTATAGAATAAAAGAGAGCTCAGATACTCAAGAGCCCATAACCAGGGTCCTGCTCTCCACAAATGACCTTTGTCCATTCCACCACTTGCTGCATGTTAAAACCAGTTTAGATTTAACCAAGTGTGATTTTTCAGGTCACATATGTGTATTTTAGGAACATTAGAAGACTTGCGTGTGTTTTAATAAATATGATTAATAAGCCCAAATATTTATGGGATGCATTTATTTAGAAAACTGCTAGCTTGATTTTGCCAGCCTCTTCTCTGCCAAATTTCTGGCATGCAGTTATCAGACTCATTAGAAAGGGTCACAGTTCGAAATTTGCAGTTTTATAGTTTAATTTATTTATTTGAATATTTAAATGTCTTTAAACATATCCAATTAGTTGTGCAAACAACATTAACATAATGAGTTGCCAGGATATGAATAGGTAGCCTGTAAACAGCAAAATAAAATAATTGCATGCTGTCAGCTTGATTCTAAATTATAGCAACCTTTCTAAGGCTTTTCTAGGTATAAAGTACTCAGAAGTTAATTACCAGTTCTTTCTTCTGAGGGCACTCTGAGACCTTGTAACTTGCCCAAGTACACATAGGCAGACTTGTCTCCCACAAGGCCAAGTGGGGAATCAAATTCCCTACCCCTTGGTCCACAGCTAGGTATCTTAGTTGTTTAGAACTGGTTAAATGTTGAGGGAATGAACATTTGGAGCTTATTTAATTTTTTCGTATTGATTAAATTTCAACTCCGGGTGCCATGAGGTGAGATTAGTCTTAAATTCACATAGTCATAGAACAGAATAGAATTGTGAGTGAAACTGAAAAACTTTAATGTTTAAGCAGAAATTCAATGTACCCATCAGAAAGTTTACTTCTGGATAGGAAAAATTAGCCAGTTGCACACTGTTCTCAAGGGGATGCCCAAGTGTACTCACTATGCTTTCCACTCTTCAGAGAGGCCCCTTTTATGTTTCCCACAGAATCTTAACTCTAACCCAGCATATAGAAGATGGTTTTGGAGGACATCAAATAACTGGAACAGCATTTGTCAACTTTACAGCAGCATACAATGTTATCCATCATCAATTGCTGCTCAGAAAGCTCTACCTCCTTACTAAAGACTATGGACTAACAGAAATGGCCAGAGTTCTACTTCAAAACTGAAGATACTTTATTGAATTTCAAGGGAGGCACAGTTACTGGAGAAATCAATGGAATGGTCTCCACAGGGTAACATCCTGGCACCATTAAACATTTACAGAAATGATCGACCAACAATCCCATATTCCAAGAGTTTAATCTATGTTGATGATTTTACCTTGACAGTCCAGGGTGAAACCTCTGAGGCCATCAAGCACCAGCTAACCTCTAAGACTAGAATTTCTTTGCTTATATTATAAAAATAACCAGCTGAAACCAAACCCTTTAAAAACACAGTTCTGTGCCTTCCACAGAGAACAGACAAGCAGAAAGGAAGTTCCAAGTTAGCTAGGAAGACAAAATTTTGGAACATTGTCCTATCCCAAGTATTTGGGTGTCACTCTGGAAGGAACCCTTACCAACAAAAAAACATTGTCTAAACACCAAACAGAAAGTTGCCAACCAGAAATAACATACTTAGGAAACTGGCTGGGTCAGACTGAGGTGCACACCCACAGAAAATAAGAACAACAGCTTTGTCCTTGTACAACTCCATAGCAGAATATGCTAGTGCTGTGTGGTATAAATTAGCACATGCCAAACAAGTGGATGTAAGTCTTAATGAATCATGCAGGATTATTACTGGCTGGCTGAAACCTAACCCCCACTGAAAAAGTCTATTATTTGGCTGGCGTTGTCCCTCTGGAAATACATCAAGAGGTGCTAGCAAACAATGAACGGAATAAGGTAATACAACACCAAACCCATCCACTTCATGGAGACCAACCCCCTAGATGATAGCTAAAATCATGGGAAGGTTTTCTGCATGTATCTCAACATTAAACCAGAAGAAGCTAGACTAAATCTAAGGAGAGCAAAAATGACACACCTTGCCAAAACGATGAATGCTGACGAGTGTCTCCCACCAGAACAAGATTCTGGCTAGACTATCTGGAATTCACTTAATAGAATTTGAAACAAAGTAGGAAGATCAAAGAATAATTAAATAAAATGGAACTTCTTGAATACACAACAAATTTTCTCTGAACGTGAAGAAATTCAATCAATGCAGCATTTATGTACATGCAACCTATGCCTCACCATGCGTACTAAAAGATATCTAGTAAATGGCAAACATAACGCTATTGAAGTAGTCCGTTTCTGGTAAGTCTAATCATTTTAACATTTTACATTTGTTTGAACTTTATATTTCACATACATCCATATTTTTAAAATGTGCAACATTTTGATAGGAAGGAAGGAAGGAAGGAAGGAAGGAAGGAAGGAAGGAAGGAAGGAAGGATACAAAATAGGATTTTAAAGAAGGGCATTAATAAATAGGCCAGAATCCTATCAGTTATATCTGCCAGAGTAAGTGTCATGGCCTAAACTGTGACAATACATTTCTGGTAGTTAATGAGTTGCCCCATGTATTCTTTGTTGCACTCCAGCTGCATGACTTGGCATATGACAAGGAATATATGCATTGATTCATTAACTATTGGCAATTTGACACTATAATTTATGCTGCTATATTTAGGCCACAGTAGATGGCCAATAGGATTCTACCCATTGATTTTTTAAATAAGTGATACCATCACTATAATTCTATGCAGAACTCTAAAATACAGTCATGTACTTTGACTTGAATCTGGAGACAGGCTTAGATGTAAGACAGCCTCATCATTTAGAGCTGCCAAATTCAGTCTATCTAGCCATGGTGATACCCAATCTTGGGTCAGAGAGAAAGAAGAAAATGCTTTGTGCCATTACAAAAGACAGTTTGAGTACAACCAGGAAACTGGGAGAAGAAACTATCATTTACTCAATAAAATACTGAGGAGCATCTCAAGTACAGATGCCATTCAGACACCCTGTGGGTTCCTGGGACAATTCATATCCTGCATACTCCCAGGACTCACAATGAGAGCTAGTGCAGCACAGTGATGAAAAATCAGGGTCATGTAGAGTGTTATACGAGGATCATGGGTAACTGGGTTCAAATATTTTCTGAGCATCACAAAGCTTTCTGGATGATTTTGAGACCACCACTCACTATCAAACTGTTTCATAAGAAAAGCCCACTCACTGATTGCAGCACATGCTTCTCTCCTCCAATGGCTGCCCACTCAGATGAGAAGATGGGGCAGGAAAGCCTGCAGCACTGCTTTTGAGTGGATGGCCCTTAAAGGAGGAGGGAAGTGCACACTGCAATCGGTGAGTGGGCAGTAGCACTGAGGAGCTGGGGAAGGAAGTGCGCTTCAGCCGGGGAATGAGAGAGCATGCAGATGAGGCAGGAGAGGGGAGTATGCAATGCCCACAGAACACCTGTGCAAGGGCTGATCCCAACTGGGTTGAACTACAGTTCATGCCCATCTCTAGTTATGTTATATTCTCCTTAAGAATGGTAGCATAGAAGTGTAATGAACATATAAAATGAAGTTCCAAAATTAGGTTCCAAATAGAGATGGGCACACATTTTTTAATGAATTGCAAAATTCATCAAAAATTGCTAATTCATTGATTTGTATTCATAGGAATTGATACCCGCAATGAATACGAATTGATGATTTTTTTTTGTGATTTTTGATTTGTCATTTGATTGGGCTATAACCCCCACCCAGGAATCTAGAGACATCAAAAGTTCAGGGAAACGTCCTCCGACTCTCCTCTACAATCCTTCCAAGTTTAGTAGAAGATTGGTTTTGGATGCCCAAGTTATACACCCACAAAGAGGGCCCCCCTAGAAAGTTTCCTCCAGACACCATCATCACAAAGACGCTTCTACCGACTATCTACAATCCCTCCAAGTTTGGTGAAAACTGGATTTCCCCAAGCCAGCTGCTAAAGGGCACTTTCCTGGGGGCACCCACAGTGGGTGTATAACTTGGATGTTTGAAACCCAATAGTTGATTTATCAGAAAAATTCATAAATATGTGATTCATGATTCGTTGACCTTGATGAATCACAAATCAAAACGAATCACCATTTTTCTGATTTGTGCCCATCTCTAGTTCCAAATTTTTCAACTTGGGAACTACAGTGCAAAATTCAGATGAGTGTGTATACTAAAGGATAACTGAGGTTCCGTTTGCACCCAGATTCAATAAGTGGACATTAGATGGATTCACAATAGAATATCACTTAAAAGTGGGGCTATTGAAGGTCTGTGTGAACTAAGGACATGTCAGATCACTTAAAAATATACCTCAGATTTCTGAATTGATTGTCAAAACCTGATGTGGGAGAAGCAGTAAAAGCTATAGGTAGGGAGGGGAAAATCTATTGTTCTTTTCCCCCCCCATGTTCAAATCTTTAAAATGTTAATTTCCTTCCATCCTGAATGTAATAAATTCTTAAACAAAATTTTAGTCAATTCTTGCTGAGCTCTTTTCTTTTGAATCTCCATGTACTATGGTACTAATAATGCAGGTATTAAACGGTACCTATTCTTTCCTTTTTAAAGCCAATTTATGGCCCAATTTGTATATGTATAATGTCTGAATGTGAAGAAGTTTTCTTAAATTTCTCATTCTCATTGAGACAGCCTGTTGAGAGTTTGTTAATTTCAGCAGGATTTCTCACTTACAGCATGAAAGTGAGAAAAGGAGCTGTTTCCCCCCCTTCTTCTGAGATTTCTGGAATTTGCACAAAATATTATTAGACAAAATTGGTATCTGTTCCCTTTATGAAGCAAAGCACACACACGTGGCAAGCACAAAAGGACCGATAATTCATTTTCAAAAGATGCAAAGCCATCCAATGCTTCTAATTTTAAAAAGTTCAAGCGAGCAGGGAGCAACTATTATACCTTCAATATGACTGGAATTCATTAAATTACAGGGTTGGCATAGCTTGAACAAGATGGAACTTAACAGCATTATACTTGAAAAAAAAAAGGGGGTGACCATGTGCCAATATTACTATCTTATTTTCTATCATAGATACATTGATTTCCATGATCCAAGATTGCTTCCACTGATGACACTGTTATCTACATGAAGATTCCACATGAATAAGGAAATACAAAACCAAAATTAATTTATTTTGAATGTCTCTAAAGACTGTGTTATGCTTAAGAGAATAACAGTTAACATTTCTGACCCTCTTAACATATTTAATGAGAGAGCGCAAAAGACTCACAAGACCTTCTGTTGTTCTCATTTAGTTAAACAAATTAAGCAAGGATGGCCTAATGCTTTACATTGGTTCAGAACAAGATGGACACTAATGTAAGAAGATAACAAGTGAAATTGTTCATTTTGTTACTCCCTTGCATAGAGAGTATAAACATTTGCTAAAGTATAAAAGGAATTAGTATACAATGAACCATGGCTGGAGCTATGCTCAGCAGTCCTTGAAAGAGACTCAACTTAGTTTGAGATCTTGGGTGTACATGGAACGTTAGCTTACCTTAATGTTACTGATTGTCCAATGAGCCCAATAGCAAGGCTTTATTTTTCCCATTTGCCAAATAAATATCTCCAAAAGGAATCATTTCAGGAAAGCTAGTTTTACCTACCTACTTCTCCACTTCTTCCAAGATAAAGAGACCCTTGATATATTCCTGCATCAAGAAGGGGGTTGGACTTGATGGCCTTATAGGCCCCTTCCAACTTCACTATTCGATGATTCTATGAAGCCTAGTTATCAAGGAACAAATAAAGTGGGCTGGAAGGGGATGGATGACAACTGGGATCTTAAAATGCAATGGATAGAGCTAATTTAAATGTTCACATTTAAGGTATTATCTTTGTAAATATGTTTAGGATTTCTGAAATAGAGAGCAGCAGCCTAGATTTCCACCTACTAATATGCAACTTCCATCCCCTTGAATACCAAGACTGTAAGCGAGAATCAGTATTGGGATTATCCTGTGAAAATCAATAGTAGTCAAATCATTTTTTAAAAAAGATGCTCTGTTGGGTCAATTAATAGGCATATTTCAGAACTTCTGCCTAGAGTAACTCCTCTCTCCTGGCTTCAAAGTAGTGAAAAAGAAATTCTAAAGAGTTGCCTTCAACTACTTATATGGGATACTTTGTGACAGCTCAGCAACTCTCATATGCACTGAGACTTGGGTTTGGTATGGTTCACTCATCTTCCTTTCTGACCAAAAAAAAAAAAAAAAAAGCCTGACATTTATCAGGGAGAAATGCATTCCAAATGTCTGTCGTCTTTGATTCAGTGAAGAATAGCAATTCATCTGAAACAACTACAGGTGATGCTGTGTGAGTCTGGCATTGATAATGGACTGGATGAGGGCCAACAAATGGAAACTGAAGACAGATAAGACAGAGATTTTACTGCTAGGAGGATCATTGGACCCGTCAGAGAGATATTTACCTGGCCTCATTGGGGTTACACTCCCTCTGAAGGATCTAGTTTGCAGCCTGGAAATACTCTTGGACCCAGATCTCTCAATGGAGGCACAAATACGGGCTGTGATCAAGTGTGCCTTTTATCAGCGTTGGCTGATTTCCCAGCTGCGCCCCAAACTAGAGAAGAAATGCCTAACAGAGGTTCACACACTAGTAATGTCTAAAACAGACTACTATAACATTTTCTATATAAGGGCTGCCCTTGAAATCAGTACAGAAACTTCAGCAGGTCCGAAATGCAGCTGCCGGATTGATTACAGGCACCAGGAGATGGGAACAGATATCCCCAGTCTTGACATGCCTTCATTGGCTCCCTGTTAGTATCCATGCTCAATTCAAGGTGCTAGTCATAACCTATAAAGTCCTTAATGGTTCAGGACCTCAATATCTGGTGGAATGTATCTCTCACAAAATAGCTACTTATCCCACATGCTCCTCACAGTCCTTGATGTTAAGAACTGTAACATCTAAGGAGACGGGAAAAAAAGTCAACACAAGGAACCAAGCTTTCTCAGTTGTGGCCCCTTCCCTCTGGAATAAGCTTCCTACCGAGGTTTTCCAGGCACCATCCCTCTCTGTTTTTAGGAAGCTAGTAAAGACCAAATTATATAAAGCTTCTACTAATGTAAATATTGTTCCAAGATGTTCAAACAGGACAATATTTGTGTACTTTCATTTAAAGATAGTTTTTAGCAACCGACAGGATTTATTGTATTTTTGCATTTATTATATAGTGTTTCATGATTTTATTTTATATTGTGATTGTGAACTATCTGGAGAATGGCAACCCTAATGGGGTGGAGCAGAAATGGAAATAAATAAATCTTAAAGGCCATGCATTCTCCACCCCTCACTAGTAGGTTGCAGAGTTCTGAGGTGTGCATGGAGCAGACTAATCAGGGCGTTCCTCTATGCAAATGAAAAGATCTAGAATGATCAGAGAGGAGAACATGTTTGGTGCAGAAAAACATCAACACATCCACAAACACCCCTCCCCTTACACACAGAAATCACTAGTGACCCGTCATATAGAGAACTTGAGTAATTGAGAACTTATAAGTGCTGGACATGAAAAGCAGAGGAACCTAAGAAGAACATGTCTGCTTATGAAATATGGTGTCAAGGAGGGCTCACAAATGTTAATTAGTGAATCTATTAAGGATTAAGCCTTTGATATTCAAGGGAGGGAAATAGATTTTAGAGGTAACTTCAGACCTTTAAGTATGTTAACTGGTTTTATGTCTGGATATTCTGAGCTAGAATCACCAGCTTGGATTACTAGACAAGAACAAGTCAGACTTATTCACGCTGACACATCAGTATCCTAGCAACGTGTCATATCTGAGATTTGAGTTGAAACAGCAATTTTATGAGGAAACCATGTTCACATAAACAAGAGTTTAGCTTAGCAATCAGACTCAGAAAGCCAAGCTATTTTGTGTCAGACTCTCTGAAGCCATGCATTTGCATTGTGTCTCACTTTTACCTATGAATATCAAATGATTATTAACCTGCACAGGAAATCTTTTAGGACCCATGGTGTCACATCTCCAGACTCCTCAGTCAGCTCGAGAGCCCCACTTGCAGGAGAAGATCTGCAATCACACAGCAATGGAGATGTGCTGACCCTTTAAAGGGAAAAGTTATGCTTCATTGATTCTGAGATGGAAGCTCTCGGATTTGCGGCAGTTCAATAGTGAGTAGTGGAGTCCCCTGGGCCCTGGATCTCCACCCATACTTTTTGACCCTTTTGTACTAAGAGAAATAAGCTTCCAAAAATTAGGCAAATGGGATTGTTGGAAATGGGGCTGTGTTTTAAAAAATGCGCAGCTCACGTCTTGAGAAGCATGGTTTGCAAGGAACATATTACACCTTGCAACACATGCTTCCCAAGAAGACATTTCTCCCAGCTGCATTTGCTTGGATAAATAGGTTTGATCCCCATGCATTTCAGAGCCCAATCCAAAGAAACACTGATTATTTTTAAACCCCCACAAGGAGTATTTCAACCCCAGAAATTTAGCATGCAACGGCTATGCTTTGTTCACTTGCTTTTTACATGGCACCTGCATGATGCCATCCTATCCTTTCTCAGTGGTTCTTGCATCTCCGTCAGTCTGGTCGATGAAGAGGACTGTTATGGAGTAGCATTGCCAACATCTGAAAGGTCACGGTTTTTCTAGCACTGGCCTAATATATTATAGCAGTATAACTTCATATTCCTTCCTCAAAAAGACAAGGTACAATCAAGGTGCTCTAACCCTGTATTCATCTTTCAGTGAAATGAAACCAGGGGAACATTTGAGGACTACTTAAGATGTCAGTGGAAAGAAAGGTCACAACA
Source organism: Intellagama lesueurii (assembly GCA_037013535.1). Lineage (NCBI taxonomy): Eukaryota > Metazoa > Chordata > Lepidosauria > Squamata > Agamidae > Intellagama > Intellagama lesueurii. The sequence continues at coordinate 169,833,799 of JBAJHW010000004.1, read as the reverse complement.
TGGCACCCACCCACAATGGTTATGGTGAGTATGGGCTGAGCTTAAAATGGCCAAACCCCTGCAGCTGTCAGGCCTATTGGTGTGCATGGAATGCAACAGAAAGTACACATAGAAAAAGCACAGTAAACCAGTAACGTAGATATTCACATGCTGCCTGGAGCTTAAAATGATTGTACCTACCTCAGTAGTACCTATCCAAGACATACTATATGGAAACAAAGCTATCTCCCAGTTGACCAATTACAAAACAAAAGCACAGTCATTTTTGCCAAATGCAGATTGAAGCAAACTTGTGTTAGAATAAATATCCGTTTATTTTTAAGGATGCCTCACTTTTAGAGACAGAATCAGCACCTTATCTAGCGATACTCATAGGCAATAAAATGTCTCGGCTCAAAGAGAATTATGATTTTTAAATCAACATAGGTTTAAAATTCAACAAAAGATTTCTCATCTCATCTTACTTCCAAACTACTCTGCTCATCCACAGCACTTGGCTCCTTTGCTCCACTTTGCAAGCTCAAGAAACAGGACAAGCACTATTTGCCATTCCTATGCTGCAGTCTGCACCATGACTAGATGAGGCTACAGACTCTCCACTACAGCATTTGCTTACACCTGCTTTTCTTTTTTGAGATACCTACTCAGCCACAAAAGAGTTATACCAGAAATATACTATACATAACTTGTACATAAACCTTTGAAGGCTAAGTAAGATAAAGAATGGGAAAATGTTCAGGTCTTATAAAATTCTTGCCAAGACAAGAGTCTGGGTCAATACCAGTCTTGCTACGGGATATCCGTCTTTGGGCTCTTTTTAAAGCCTTTTGCACAGAGAAACCAATGGGACAAACATCTTTTATCTGCTTTCTTGAGAATACTTTCCTGCAATTAACTGAGGTTTCCAGTAGAGGACATCCGCTGCTCATACAACATAAATTGTGTTTCTTTCAAAAGAAAGTTTAAAAGGCTGATAAGCGGTTATTGTAAAATATTCAGAACCAATGATTTTGACTCCTTCCCCCTGCAAATTCACACAAGTCTGATTTATGTACATCCTTGTTCCCTGTTTTACACTCAGGAAGAGTGGCTAATTTCACATGTCTCAGAGCTGTCTTTTTTCTGAGCAAATACTCCCACTCTCATTTCCAGAATACGTAATATAAATGTCTTTGCTAATTTAGCTGTTCTTTGTTTACTTATAAGCCATTCACCTTCTCCTTACTTTACCTAATTATATTATTTGCATGAGTTACTCCAATCACACCCACCTTTGCCCATTGAGAAAGTTACAGTTATCCCTACGGTAATACAGAAACACATACAAAAAGTATGGACCTCCAATTAGCAAGAACATGAGACTGTTGCCTTTTAAGGCCTCTTTGCTGCCATCTAAACACTGCTTTGGTGAGCTTAAGTAGCCTCAACCACTCTGCTGCTTAGGAGTGGTTTCTTCAGGAATGCTCAGAACTGCTGCTTTATCTTCCTTTGGATTTAGTACATAATGTAAACCCTGTCCCATCAAGGTCCACCTAATCCAGCACCTTGTTTTCAACAGTGATCAGCGAGGTGCTTTTTTCAAAGCCTATAGCTAGGCATGAAGGCAACAGCTGTCCCCTGGTATGGTCCTCCACCTGCTAACAACAGATGTTCTGAAGGTAGGCTTCAATTTATCAAGAACAATTACATCCTACTGATAGACTTTTTCCTCCGCCAAGTTGTTTATTCCTGTTTCTAAAGCCACTTAGCTAAGCCTATGGCCACCATCACACCTTTTGGCAGTGAGGTCAAGCAATTAACCATGCATCACACTAAGCAGTGCTTTAATTTGTCTGTTCTGATTCTATTACTTCCAACTTCAGTAAGTAACCTTGAGTTCTAGACTGATGAAAGTGGAGGGAGAAAACAACAACAACACAATATGCATATTTTTCATAAACTCTTAGTACATGCACAATTGCCTTCTTTCTCGTGTCACCTAAGTCCAAAGGCTTTAATCTTTCTTTGAAGGAAAATTAACACACATTTTCCTGCAAGTGAACTGAGGATCCTAGGATATGCAGGGTCAGTTCAGATAAACTGTGTGCTTTCATTTGCAGACTCACATGACTGCGAAAGGTGAGTCCTCTAATTTATTACAGGAACTATTTCTATAGAGGTTACTTGTTTGACGCCAAGGTTCATCACGGTCCTACCTTCCTTCTAGCAGCTTTTCAGTCTGGTAACTCAGGCAAGAGAAATAGCTGAACTCCTACCAACAGCAGCAGAGGGAGGCAATCTTCACAGGTCCCTGTAGCAAATTGCTACTCTGCCCTTTCTACCCAGCAAAGAGGGAACCTGGAGTTACCTGCCTGTGGGCAAAACGTCCATGGTGGTTCTTTCCAAAAGTGCACTAGACTCCACCGTATCTAGCTTAAACACCCCCCCCCCCAAACGATGAGAGTATCTATTGTTCTGGCCAAAAGCCAGATAATAAAATGATTTCCCAACCTTGTTTGAGTTCCTCCAAAGTAAAGCTGTGAACTTCTAAATCTGGATGAAATGTAGCAGGGCTTATTTGCTTGTAATATTCAATCTCTCTGCCATAAATCCCATTTAGTATCAACCCATGTTGTGGTGGAGCAGCAATGTAGAATCTCAAGAAATCTTGTGGGACATCAAAATCTTCAGCATTGATGGTGTCAGGTCCCATTCTTCTAATGTCACCTTCCATTACCTATAGGAAAACACAACTGTCAAAAATGACAATGAAAACTCTAAAATGAAGAAGTGAAAGAAATGTCATCAAGCAAACTGATTTCAAAAAAACCTTCTAAAAATCTAATTTGAATTCTCAGAAGTGAGTAAATATGTTAGAAACAGTTGCCTAAAGTAGAAGTCATTTAAAAGGGAAAAAATCAGACTTATAAATGATTGGGAAATTGAACGTTATCAATTTCTGCTTTGCATCTTAGATGGCCCTTTATCAATCCAGTTCTTCAACACTGCAATTTACATTTTTCTGCTTGTCTTTAGCACACCCGAGTCATCCTTTCCCTTCTTTACAATTTTTTAAATATATGATATACTAAAACCACTTTTTCATAAATAATCTTAGTCTTTTCCTCACTATTGCATCAGCAGATTTCGTTCTGTCTGCACCTCGGTTCCAGCCGCCTGACGGTCGGTTTTACCGACCTGGATGGGGCGCAGCTGGTCTTTGCCTACCAGCCTGGATGGCGCGAGACAGCTCCGTTACGTCATAATTAATGGGCGGGGAAGTGCGAACATTTAAGGATGTGCTTCCTCGTGCTTCGCCCTCTTTCCTTTTCGGGCACCCACCCGCCCTCCCTATTTCTAGTGTGATTTGGGTTGCCATTTTGGGGCCGGATAGGAATTTTTGACCTTCATCCTGATTGGCTCTGGGATGGGGGGATTTTTCGTCTATCCCACACTGGATAAGGGTTGTTGGCAATTTGGTGGCATATTTTGGTCACACTGGCGGGTAGTGCGGAAAAACAGGTATTTTCGGTGTGTCCCATTTGTAATTTCAGGTAAGCCAACAGCGCATCCGACCTCCCGGCTCTGTGGATCGTGCGATTACAGGGCCGGTGCGGGAAGGATGCGCTGGGCCACTTCCGGACCAACAGTCATCAAGAAAAGATGTCTTGAGGTCTGGGGGTGTTTAATTAGCGGCCAGCCGGGTTCCTGCTGTCTGGTAGACCGCTGGAACCTGGGGTCGGGGACTCGCCCAATTTATGATCAAGGGGTATTGGTTACCCCTACCTGTCACCTTTTTCCGCACTACAGCAGGCCCCTTATATTTGGCCTATTGATGACAAATACAGCTTCTATTCAATAAAGTGTGGCCCGCATTTGATCCAATAATTTTGTCTCACGTCTTTATTCCGGGATTGGGTGGGCAATGCCCCCATTGTAGACCAATTGATTTATACATTTTGGAAATGTTATTTTAAAAAAGATTTATTGCACTATTGTTTGTGCTTTCTATTTTTATGGCACTGGCTTCAGTAAACACCTGCAAAAAGGAAGGAATTGGAAAGAAAGACGCAAGGACACACTGTACATTTGTGCAACTTTTGCTTTTGAAAATTCAGTTTGAGTTTTATACACCTAGACTACATTTGATTTTGAAATTGTGTATTATATTGGCCAAAATTCGGTTGTTTAGTTATGTCAGTGTAATGCAAATAGCATAACTCTGGAAGCAAATCACCTCAGTTTAAGAAATCACCACAGACATTATCTGTCGCATGCTAATGTATGTGATTGCCTAACCATGCAAGAGGCATTTGACCATTCTCTTAATGGTATTTTAAGCAGCAGCCTACCTGTTTCAGCAGTGCCACAGCATTTCCCCTCTAAAAGGTCTATACATAGCACGAATAATTGTAGATTTCAATTACTTCTGAGTATTTGCAACTACATTTGTCTTAGGAAAATGTGCTTCAGCCTCTCTTTTCCCACCAGCTCAGATTCATTTCAGCTCTGTTTTTTTCCCTACTTTGCAGTTGGACAGCTCCAGTATAACACCCCAATTAGTTTATACTTGTTCTGTTTTCATCAAGAGAGTTGTATGATAAATAAGAAAACTCCTGGCAAAGCATTACCTTGCCTGCTCCCCAACATATGCACACATATTTATTTAAAAAGAAGCCATACTGCATATGTCCCACCATGGTTTTTTGCACTTCGACTAACGTATAATACTAAGTGTGGAGCTGTCTCTTTTCTCTATTTGTGGATTGTTTACTTTCATGTCATGAAGAAGCAAACCAATGTGTCTAAACAATTCAGATACCTAGTTACATGGCTCATCTGGTATGTTGGTTCGATTCCATTAGAAAGTAGAGGGTGTTTCCCCCCCTCTTTTTTTCCTTCTAACAAATCAAACTGGGAAGAGGAGAACATACTAATGATCCCAAATCAAACTGTCTGGGTACAGATTCAGCAGCATGAGAGAAGACCAAACTGTATCGAAGCAGTGCTTTTCTTATGTTTATAGATGTGCAAGGGTTCAATAGTACAATTTTATGCATGCATAGGATTGCAGCCCAGATATTCCAAAACACATTTAGGTTTGCTTCACAGATTTTTTCCCCTGACACAGCAATTATAAGCAGATATGTTAGAATGAAACATGACTCTTATTATATAGGAATACCAGCTCTGGTAAGCATCATGATGATGATGATGATGATGATGATGATGATGATGATGATGATGATAATAATAATAATAATAATAATAATAATAATAATAATAATAATAATAATAATAATAATAATAATAATAATAGAACTGCAGAGTTGGGAGGGACCCTATGGATCATTGGGTCTAACCTCTGTCAGGGAGGCAGTTGGGAATCGAACTCCCAACCTCCTAAACTACTGAGCTATTTGTTCGTACTGTGGTGTATGTACTGATCCTCTCCCTGCAAAGGTCATTTGTACAAATAGAGGTCCTCCCTGCCTGGAGGAACTGTACTGACATGCAGTACCTTCTCATACTCACTGAACATGCAACTACAAGGGAGCATGGCCTGAGGAAAAGAACAGTTCCAAGAGATGGAATGCCACCTCCCCTCTTGTCAACGGAAAGTTGTTCATTTAAGCAAACACATACACATGTACAGTATAGGTAGATGTATATATGCATGCCTCCCCCTCTCCCCTGAAGGGAGAGACCCTAGTATGTCACTACCACATGAGACATGGTAATTCATTATACAGAAAGAAAACACTGGGTGAGACATGCACAGTATGACATTATAGTACCTGGTTTGGCAAGAGGATGGTTTCTGCTCCAAGCCATAACTGCTCTCATCATACCGCCAAACTACTCCCATTATACAATCAGTCCCATGGAAATACATACTCTGAATTCTGCTTGGATTTTAATTGATATCCTATCCTTTTTTAAAACCTAGCCACAGAAAATGATGTCTTTCACAAGGATTTTAATTGCCACTCCAGACTGCAAATGGAGAACACAGGTCCTGTCCTCCCTGGGTCTGTACTTGCCGTTCCAGAAATCTGCAGTCCTGTTGCTTTAACATTGTGAGAATCATTAAAGGGATAATTCACTGGTTTATTATTCCAGTGAAATTGTTCAAAATGAACCAAGGATTCAAGAATGTTGATAAAAGAGGTGTGGTGTGGTTCGTTCTTGGTAGGACTGTAATGAAACTGAGAAACATTGGAAGCAAATCTTGGAAGCAATAAAAAAGATTCTAGGAGAGAAAATTAGTACAGATACTTAAATATTTTTAATGACTATGTTAAAATAGTTCTTGAGGCAAAAGAAACACTACATTTATGTTGCTGCTGGAATGGTCTAGGTTGCACACTGGAAAATTAAACAAATGGTGGAACTGAGGAAACAGTATGTAAATCTTTGGGACATAGCTTTTCAGAAGGGACTTGGTGGCATCCAACAACAATAGATGAAGCAGTGTACCTTTCTTTCTCCTCACTACTCCTCTGTTGGAGTTTTTGCAATCTTGTATGCTGCCTTTAGTAGGTTTGGTTAGGAGGGACCTTTCTGGGCTGGGGTGACTATCAATCTATCAAGCATTAACCAATCGTTCCATTCCTGCTTCTGATTTCAAAAAGAGTCCCACCTCTCTGCTCAGTGTTCTTTCCCTCTCTTTTGTCTGTTGGAATAAGTCAGTGAGTCTGTTGAGGCCTGTTGCTGAAAGCCATGTTTTGTTCCTTCTCCTGTTTGATCTGTTCAATTGTAAGTACTAAAGCCTTTTATTCTTTCTACTAGTAATGTCTCAGAGTGAGTTATTGAGAATTTAAGTGTCAGTTGATAAAAAAAGGGGGGAACTTGAAGCTATTCTGCTCTGTGAATCCCTGCACTTCCTCTGCACAGCTAGACGCATTTAACCAAAAAATTCAAAACTCTGCAACAGATTCTGTGCATATGTGAGACTGACTTTTCTGCATTTGGTACATAAAGTGTGTATTACTGGAAAATGTGTCAAGTGTCTAGATAGTTTATTTTGAATTTTTCAGTAGGAATGTACCGGGTGTGTTTCGTTCAAGACAGATGCAGTGCGCTACTCAGTTAAAAGAGGCAAGTGTTATCTCTCTCTTACCTCAATCACATGTATTTATAATTCTGTACTCCCTTGAACTGCCAGCAATGCAATACATTAAGAAGGGTTCAAGCTTCTATTCATCTTCAAACATTCCACAATCCAGTACATAATATTCTCAGGTGCAATTTCAGTTGCTTTCAAGTTCAGCCACCATGTGTGCAGCACTCATTTATCTCTTCACATGTTTCTCATTCAGGGACTTGCACCAGCTGAGAACCACATATGGAGGCCCAGATTGACAGAGCTTTCATTCTGTGCCATGGAAGCTGACAAGAAACATCCTCCCTTCACTCTAAATATGGAGTGTTTGTAGTGGTTTCTGTACTTACAAGAGACAGGCAATTATGATGTCACGTCTACAAATAAAAACCCACTAGGCTTTCAGTGCTGCATTATTTTCTGGTTTCTAGTCTAATTTTTAATTATTTCATTTATACTCCTTTTTACTTTATTATTCTACTCTGATCAGCATACTGTATATACATATCCATGCTAGATTCTTACCTGAGTGTGTGTGTGTGTGTGTGTGTGTGTGTGTGTGACATCTTATTCTTAAAAGCCCTCAAAACGAGGGTATCAAGAACCTACAAAAAAGTCACTTATTTGTACATATACAGACTTTTGAATTTAGCCATCTTCCTTTGGTGTCCTTCTCTTCTACAGATTCATACAAGCCAGGGGGGACACATTATTTTAAAATCCCCTCTGCTAATTCATATTACATTAAAAAAAATCTGAAGTTGTATTATTACAGAACCCTTTTATTATAATAATCATCTTGGAACTGGAGAGCTGGAAGGGATCTTATGGATCATCCAGTCCATCCCCTGTCAAGGAGGCACAGTGGGGAATTGAATTCCCAACTGCCTGGCTCTGTAGCCACAAACCTAAATTATTGAGCTATTCAGCAGTTCTTTTAACCCCTTCCTTGTTCTATTACCCTAATGCCAGGGCCAGACCACACGTCACAGCTTGTGTGGCTGTTTACTGACTTTGCAAAATGGATACAGATGCATTCTACATATTCTACAGCAATGTGTATTTGGCCATAAATTCTTAAATGGGCACTGGCATAATCTCCCCTGAGGGTGTACAGCAGCATCAGAGAATGGTTTAAATCAGACAAATAACCTGGAAAAAGGGCCTTCCCCACTCAGTTCTCAGTCTCAAATGAATTCCAGTCCTGGATCTGCTGTAAAACGTTCAATATCTCAACTAGTTTATAATCTAAATAAAGAATGTAAAACAATTAATGGCTGAAATCCTGTTGCTTAAAGTGGCAACTAGAGTAGGGCCATTGAATTAATGGAACTTTTGGAGGAGTTGACACACCAAATCCCCACTGATTCAAATGGGCCTCCTCTACTTGCGACTTACTACACTAAACAATAGAATTTCAGCGAGTGAAATAAAACTATTCTTTCTGATTTAAATCTTCCTGATGCACATATAGGTCTTGTGCTCTCTTGATCACGTGAGGGTATTTTTGATGCTGTTTAGAATGCTTCATAGTTGTTATTTTGATTGCAGAACTTCATACGCTAGTCTATCCAAGGTCTCCTGCTTCCTCTGCCTCTCAGGACAAATCCATTGCGGCTCCTCGCTCACTTCATTCAACGTACCCCTCATATTTGTTTTTGGGTGAATGCCTTGCAATAACAGGATTTCCCAGCTTCAATTCCTATGTTCCTAGCCCCTGCTAAATATTGTAACTAAATATTGGCACAAGCAGCTAGAATAAAGACATACTTGCTTCCACCACTTCCATTCATCAGTCATTTTACCAAGTCAAATTTACAAACTCTTATTTCAGGGATTGGCTTTATTGTCCTCTCTAGGGTATTGTACACACTGCTGGCACTACAGGATCTGTGGCCCTTTATTAAGCCTAAGGTTGGATGAGCTGTATTCCTCCTGCATTACAATCAGGAGTCAGGTGAGCAATATCTTCTCCTTAGAAAATAAATCAGCTAATTGTCTGGTGTGTAGGAAAGGTCAATTTGAGGATGGCCCTTATTTAATGTTTAAAGTTAGTGAATGACCTTCAGCAGTTGGATACTATCTGTTATTGTTTTTTTTCATTTGCAACTTAGTGAGCGACTAGATGGGAGGTTGTCCCAGGATGATGGAGAGTCTTCTACAGCATAGCCTGGTACTTTGTACTGACTGCAATCGTTGTTGCTGTTCACACAGTAAATGTTTAATTACCTGGGAATCGGCATTGAAAGTGTCCATACAGCAGAGGGTCAAATTAGGTGCACTTCTCACCCTAATACTTCACAACCTCCTCTGCCATTATCTTTCTCCCCTTTCTCACCAGCCTCCTTTATTTGTTGAGTTTACAACTGTGTTCTAGCACTGAACTGACGGCTGAGTCTATCAACGGAAGCTATTTTCAGTTTCCTCACATCTCTGTGCATACGGATATGCATGGGTCTCTGTGTTTTCCACAAAGGAAACAAAGGCTCCTGATTCTTTTTCTGTTTCTCCTTTTCTACTCCAGAGATGACCAAGAAGTCTCAACCAAGTGAAATTTAAGAAAATAATGTGCACACATATGACACCAGACAAATTCACAGCTTGTTTGTCATCCCCACCACCACCACCAAAAAAGCTCCAGGGATTTAAGAAAGCATTTCAGCCTTAGATGCTGGGTTGAATGTGTGTGCATGAAAATAAAAGGCACTGGAGCTACTAACAAGACAGGAACTGTGTTGGGCAGTGGGACACGATCTTGCTTCCCCCCCTCCATTCCCATCTCTGACACATGTTCTGCCTTCCAAGGCTGCAGACAACTCTCTCTCTCCCTTGTTTCGAAAGGGCTGGTGAACAAAACTGAGGCAACTGGAGAATTTTCAGAAGAAAGATAAAGGCGAGGTTGGGTGAGAAACACTCTCTTTTGGATATTCATTGGTGAAAACTGGTCTCTCCCCCAACCCCCCACCTGCCATGTCATTCTGCAAAGTAAGGGAATCCCCAGGCTGACTCTTCCGCTCCGAGTCAGTAAGATGCAGCCTTTCTGAATGAATGCTGAGTATCACTTACCTGAGGTAATACTAAACTAGTAACATTAACAAAATAAAATAAAGCATTTTTTTTCGAAGATGTGCCAACCTTAGGGGTATGAACCAGAAGTAATGCCAAGCCATCCAGCCCATCCCGCTGAAGATGTCATGCTTAATATGATCAGCTCTCTCCTCTCCCTCTCCCTCCCTCCCTCTCTCTCTCACCACTGTTCTAAAGGAGCTATATAGCCAATCATACAAGCCAGAAAAGCAACACTTTTCTGCTAGCTGAACAAAATGTACCACATACTCATGGAAAAACATCAGGTCTGTGCATAACTAGGTTTACATCATGTAATTGACAAGGAAAACCTCCCATCAAAATTAACTGTGAGAACTGCTACAATTGTATGGAATCTTTCATTAGAAGTGGCTATCTTCTACAGTATTTTCTGTAACTTAAACAAAACATAAATTTACATAGGCAGACAATTGCTACACAGGGATGATATATTAGGCCATGGGATTACTGTTTTGACAGGCGAAATCTACTTATCAAACAGAAAGAATTTAAGCGGGAAAACTGATTTGACTCACTGTTATGTTTCTAAGTTGCAGCCTTGGTATTTCATCATTAACAGGAACAACGATGATGTAGAAAGGAATTGCTATGGATTTATGAAGGCCATCACTAACTGATACCATGAAGCTATCAGAGGTGGGTTCTAAACGCTTGTGCTTGGACTGAACGTAGTTGACATAACCATCCTTGAGGCTCTGAAAAGTGAACATACCTTTTGGAGAGAGTCAACGTGTTAAAAGCAGATAATTAATCATTAATCATTCCATTTATTTCTCATGTAGAGTCAAGCGAATGAGTTATTTTACACAAGCTTACTTTCTTTTTACATGTTTCCATAACCCAAGACTGTGTTACATTCAAAGAGATGCCTAAAGGCAGTGATTCCCAACCTTGGGTAGCCCTGGTGTTCTTGGACTGCAACTGCCAGAAACCCCAGCCAGCACAGGTAGTAGTGAGGTCTTCTGGGAGTTGCAGTCCAAGAATACTTGAGTTGCCCAAGGTTGGGAACCACTGCCTAAAGGAATCACCCAGTGTGCATGCATAAACATCAGCTGCAGAACTGACTAATCACTGAATATCCATCACTCGGCATTGCCCAGCCCTTACAAATATATATTTCCATTGTCTCTGAGCTGCTGGCAAGAAGTCAAGACAAGACAAAGCAAGACCCAGGTGTTTTCCATTCCTGATAAATTAAAAGAATCCAGGTTCATGATCTCTTTGAGTTAGCCAAGTCTCTTTCATTTTAAAACCTCAACATTTCTCCCTTTTTTATTCCTGAACACAGAGACTCAGAAACTGGAGATGCTTTAGTTCTTCTGCTGAGTGTGAAGGTTGAAGCACCCATGCATGCCCTTGGCAAACATAGTGACCTGATTTTAAACAAGGATTAGTCAGTTTCATTTTTGGCCACACTATTCTTATCCTCAAGTTTTTCCTACCCCAAATATAAAGAAACTCACAACTTTTGGTTAGTTTATCAGAGACATACTAAAAAATAAATAAATCCCTGTTTGCATTAGCACAAATTTCATGTACCATATGCATCCTAATAATCAGGGGCCAGGCAGACCTACTTGGTTCTTACCATTCAGAAGACCCGTCTCATGTAGACATCCACCCACTCGCTACAGATCAAATGGTGAGATTACGAATAAGAAAGTTTGTAGAAATTGAGTTAAATGAGTAACAAGATTCAGCTGGGAAACTGTAAATGTACAACTGCTGTGGACTACAATAAAATCAAGTGGATCCAAAATGGCTAGGACTTCCTATGGAAGCATGGATCCAAAGGAAGTGTCAAGCATTTCCCATTCCATCATCCCCTATTAATGCAGTTCAGTCCTACATTGCACAAGGTGGGACTGGGTTTCTGTGTTTCTTGAATGCAGAGCTGTAAGAAATGATTTTGGCACCTAGGACTTTGCTGCCTTGTTGGCTAAATTTGGAACACGTGAGATTGCCAGACATGGAACAGACATTCAGAAATGGAGAGAAACACCTGGCTCTGAACACATTAGACTCATTTTGGTTTTGTGATAGGCCCACGTGTTCTCTATTTCCTTCTGCCCAGGGATGAGTGGCTGGGGACAGGTGGATTCACAACTTTACTGCAGCGAATACCCAATGAGCAAGTTCGTGTCCTTTTCGCAGCAAAAGTTTGTGCCCTCCGGATATTTGGTGCCTTACTTTAGACAGAATTCTGCTTGAAAGTCCCATTAAGGTTTCACAGGGACTTGAGAGAAAATTGAAATTTCGTGACCGAGAAAGAAAGAATGTGTGTGTGTGTGTTGTTTAAAAAGAAAAGCAAAGAGAGGAAATGGTAGTTCAGAAATTATTCATAAAGGAACACACACGTGATACCGATTGTTGTTCTTTGGGGGGAAAGAGAGAGAGAGAGAAAAAATAAGGCAACAAGTCTGGGACTCACTTATATTCATGCCTTCATTGCTCTTCTCATACCCAGGTGGAGGAAGAAGGTTCTCCAGGTAACCATACTGAGGACTTGTCTCTAAGTAAAATGTCAGCTCCTCAGGTTTTGAATCTTCATCTGAAGCACCCAGATATTTTACATTGATACGTGCTGAAGACCCTTCGTCCACCAGAAATATTTCTCCTTGAGAAAAGGCAGAAGGAGAACATTATCCTCCCTGTTTCAGATTTAAAGTTCTGCTTTGATTGTTTTTAACTAAGACGAGGCTAAGTCATCACAGCCTGCCTGTCTAGCAGCTCAGCCTAATCGGATATTGATTTGGGTAGTAGCTGCTGAGAAAAGCACTAGTGACACTTTTGCTTCAGCTCAAAATAACTTGCTCAGCACTATTGGGATGGTGTCTAGCTCTACTCAGTTATAGCTGCTGGCAAAAATTAAGTGGTCTTTCTTCTTCAAGGACTAGAAGGGTGAGTAAAATGAACAAGGAGGGTTTTAATCAGGAGCTGATAGTTGGAGAATTCAAATTATTTTCCTCCTGTCTTCTCTGCCATTCTCAGCCTGTTTGTATTATGCCCATATATTGTTCTTTGAAATTAATGCAGTCTCTGAGGCAGCTGAACTCCATTTGTAAAACTTTGTTGCAGCACAAGGCAAGAAGGATGGGACAATGGTTCTGATTTCCTGAAATTCCAACAGAAAGCTAAACAAGCAGAGAAGACTGGCAGCCTTGAGTGCAGCTGCATGAGACAGCTATAGCAGCTTTACACCAATTTAAATAGCAGGATTCCACCTGGAGAATCCTGAGAGTTGTAATTTGGTGAGGTAGCTGCAGGTCTAGTGCACTCCCAAGAATTACAGCACTAAAGCACTCTAGAAAAGAACTCTAAGCCCCGCACCAAACTACAAATCCATAGATTTCATAGGATGGAGCCATGGTTTCATGTCAGTAGATTATCAAGCTACCTGCAACAAAACTACTGAAAGCAGTATGCATTTTCCTTATCAGACTCAAAAGTGCACTCTTTTGTGAACACGAAAAACAACACCCCATGCCATTCAAATCTCCTTTTCAGGCTTCCTTCTTCCATGTAAACCTATGTGTCTCCAGATGTTGTCCGATTCTAAACCTCACCAGGCTCATCCAACATGGCCAATGGTCTGAACTGATGAGAGCTGAAGTCTAGCAACATCTGGAGAGCTCCAGGTCCCTTATCCTTGAACCAATGCTTCTTTTCAGCTTCTGGAACAATGTTTCAAAATTCCCCAGTGTTGTCAGATAAGGAGGCAGAATAATATAACATTGATATGGACAGTTTAATTCTAAATTTGTTCTATTCACAAATTACTCTGTTGATTTTGGCACAGTATATTCCCAAGGATGCCTCATACTGTAGTGCCAATATCTTGTGGTCCTGAACACATTAGATACAAAGAATTTAACTTGAGAATCAGCATCTAAGACATGGTGTGTGTTGGTCCAGCCTTGGGCAACAAAACCTTTGAAGGGAATGATAAATCACTTCTGAGTTCTCTATACTTAGAATGCCCAGCATAAGGGTTAGCATAAATTGGAATCAACTTGAGGCCGCACCGTTATTGTTCCCCCCAAGTCCTTTTTGTTTTCTCATTGTGTTGCTGAAATGCTAGGAAAGAAATAGTTTTTAAAGATTCCAGTCACCTTTAGGATTCTGAAGGATCACCTCACACATTCTCCACTATCAGTAACTGCTAGATTGCCACTGGGAAGGCTGGAATTGTTTATTTATTTATTTTGCATTGCTATGGTTCTTACATCCAACCAGGCAATGTTTATTTTTCATAGATCTTAGATTACATTCCCCCATTTCCTTTCAGTTGGCAAATTTTACTTCCTTGCCCTTATGCTTGGAATGAATGTATGGTAGTTTTGTCATGCTGTTCTCCAATTACATTTCCAAACTCTATGAATGTAAGTTTTTCCACTCTGTATGAACTTCCAGTATAGACCAAATGCTCATGTTTTTAAGCTCTGTGGTGCCACTGAGTTGTTATGTTTCTCTTGAGACAATGGTTATACACAGTTTGCAGTTTTCTTATTAATAATCCCTTTCCAAACTCCTCTCCTCCTCCTTTCCATCTCCACCCCTTCCAAACTCCTTTCCTCTCCCTTTCCAGCTCCACCCCTTCCAAACTCCTTTCCTCTCCCTTTCCAGCTCCACCCTTTCCAAACTCCTCTCCTCCCTCTTTCCATCTCCACCCCTTCCAAACTCCTTTCCTCTCCCTTTCCATCTCCACCCCTTCCAAACTCCTTTCCTCTCCCTTTCCAGCTCCACCCCTTCCAAACTCCTTTCCTCTCCCTTTCCAGCTCCACCCTTTCCAAACTCCTCTCCTCCCTCTTTCCATCTCCACCCCTTCTAAACTCCTTTCCACCCCCCTTTCCTTTTCCACCCCTTCTAAACTCCTTTCTGTGCCCAAAAAGCACAGTAATCTATGCACCCGGGTAGGTGGGGCTCGTCAGCCTTGGAAGGCAGCCCATCTAGGAGAAGGAAAACTCCAATTTCAAACCTCCACTGCCTTGTGGCTATATCCACTGATAGAAAAGGCTTCAGGAGTTAACCTCGAGGCAAAATCCAGAGCCAGAGTCCTGGAGGCGGTTCGTGTCTGTGTACAGTCACGCTCTGGCAACTCCTGCGACGTCGCTGGAACCAGTTGTATTGGCTCTTGCCTTTCCATTGGACTACTTCAGTGACATGGAGAGGGGGGATTTTCTGCTTGGGTAACAGTCTATCCTCCATATTATTTTACCCAGGCTTCGTGCTCTGGAGAGGACACTCCAGCTTTGCATACAGCGTTGAAACAACACGGGAAGTAGCAGTTACCGGTTATAATTCTTTGCTCGATTGGCATAGAGCATGACGCCAGGGGCTACTTCCAATGGTGGGAGAGGTCATTGCACCTCACTAGGTAGCTACTGCCCGCCTTAAGCTGGGCAGCTCCCATCCAGTAATGTGCTGCCTCGCCACGGTCTGGTACCCTCACGGGGTGCGTGGGGTTTAGGGTAAAAGCCAACAAGTAGATCGATAACCCTGCACCATGCAACAATCATAAGAAAACTTCTGCCCTAAAGTTGGGCACCTGGAATGTTCGGACAATGACCCCTGACTTTTCTGACGACCTGCAGGAAATATACGACGCTCGCAAGACAGCTGTCATCGACATGGAACTGAGTAGGCTTCAGATGGACATTGTTGCCCTGCAAGAGACGAGATTGCCAGACTCGTGATCTGTCAAAGAAAAAAACTTCTCATTCTTCTGGCAGGGAAAACCATTCAATGAGACCAGGGAATATGGTGTTGGCTCTGTGGTTAGAAATACTCTGCTGAGATCCATTGTTCCACCTACTGTGGGGAGTGAAAGAATCCTGTCTCTGCAGCTCCATTCATCAGCAGGACTGGTCACCCTTATTAGTGCATATGCAGCAACACTGTCGTCTACAGCAGAAGTCAAAGACAAATTCTATGACAATCTGGCAGCTACTATCAAAAAAAATCCCCGAGAGAGAGCCTCTGTTCATTCTTGGAGACTTTAACGCTAGAGTTGGTGCTGATCACAATTCTTGGCCCACTTGTCTATGCTGTTTTGACATTGGGAAGATGAACGAAAATGGCCAACGCTTGCTGGAGTTTTGCTGTTATTATGGTCTTTGTGTCAGCAACACATTCTTTAATACAAAGCTTCAACACAGAGTCTCTTCAACACATCCAAGATCAAAGCATTGGCATCAGCTCGATTTGATCCTCACTAGATGCTCTAGCTTTCCTAGTATTACGATCACACACAGTTATCAGGGTGCTGATTGTGATACTGATCACTCCCTGGTGTGTAGCAGAGTAAAACTGTGAATAAAGAGATTGTATCACGTGAAAAAGAAAGGAAGACCACATATTGACAACAGCAAGACTTGCGATCAGAGAAGAGTGGAGGAATTTGCTCAAGCGCTTGAGGAAACTCTTCCAGGCCTGGCTGGTGCAAATGCACCTGAACGATGGGAACATTTCAAGAATGCTGTTTATAACTCCGCCTTGTCCACATTTGGCAAGAAGACCAAAAAGACGGCAGACTGGTTTGAAGCCCATTCGAAGGATTTGATGCCAGCCATTGAGGATAAGAGGAGAGCTCTAGCAGCATACAAAGCCTGTCCTAGTGAGTACAACTTGCAGGTTCTTCGAGTTGCTCGTAGCAAAGTCCAACAGACTGCCAGGAGTTGTTCTAAAGATTATTGGCTTCAGCTCTGCTCTCAGATACAGATAGCAGCGAACACAGATAACATCAAGGGAATGTATGATGGTATCAAACAGGCTCTAGATCCAATACAAAAGAAATCTGCTCCTTTGAAGTCTGCTACAGGCGTGATCATCCAGGACCGAGCACAGCAGATGGAACGCTGGGTGCAGCACTACTCTGAGCTATATTCTAGAGAGAATGTAGTAACCGAAGAGGCATTAATTAACATCGAGTGCCTGCCTGTCTTGGAAGAGTTGGACAGCGCACCAACTTTAGCAGAAATAAAAGTGGCCTTGGATTCCCTCGCCTCCAGCAAGGCACCTGGGAAGGATAACATCCCTGTTGAAGTGCTGAAGTGCTGTAAAGAGACCATCACCACTGAGCTGTATGAAATCTTTTGTCTTTGCTGGAGGGAAGGTGGAGTACCACAGGACACGAAGGATGCAAACATTGTCACATTGTACAAGAACAAAGGTGACAGGGCGACTGCAATAACTACCGTGGCATCTCTCTTCTCAGCGTTGTAGGGAAGCTGCTTGCCCGTGTTGTGCTGAAGAGGCTCCAGGTGCTCGCAGACAGAGTCTATCAAGAATCACAATGTGGATTTCGAGCTAATAGATCCACCATTGAGATGGTATTTTCCCTCAGACAGTTGCAGGAGAAATGTAGGGAACAACATTTCTCTCCATCTTTGGCTGCAGAGAACATAATCAATTTGATTTCGGTATTGCCCATCTGGTGATGTCCATGTGTAGAGTCGCCTCTTGTGTTGTTGAAAAAGAGTGTTTGTGATGACCAGCTTGTTCTCTTGACAAAACTCTATTAGCCCTTGCCCTGCTTCGTTTGGAACTCCAAGGCCAAACTTACCTGTTTTTCCTTTTATCTCTTGACTCCCTACTTTAGCATTCCAGTCCCCTATAATGACAAGAACATCTTTCTTTGGTGTCAGTTCTAGAAGGTGTTGTAAGTCTTCATAGAATTGGTCAATTTCAGCCTCTTTAGCATGGGTGGTTGGTGCATAAACTTGGATTACTGTGATGTTGAAAGGTCTGCCTTGGATTCGTATTGAAATCATTCTATCATTTTTGAGATTGTATCCCAGTACAGCTTTTCTCACTCTTTTGTTCACTATCAGGGCTACTCCATTTCTTCTACGGGATTCTTGCCCACAATAGTAGATATAATCGTCTGAATTGAATTCGCCCATTCCCGTCCATTTTACTTCACTGATGCCCAGGATGTCAATGTTTATTCATGCCATCTCCTGTTTGACCACATCCAGTTTACCAACATTCATAGATCTTACATTCCAGGTTGCTATGCAGTATTTTTCTTTGCAGCATCGGACTTTCCTTTCACTTCCAGTCGCGTCCGCAGCTGAGTGTCCTTTCGGCTTTGGCCCAACCACTTCATTAGCTCTGGAACTACTTGTCCTTGTCCTCCGCTCTTCCTCAGTAGCATGTTGGACGCCTTCCGACCTGGGGGGCTCATCTTCCAGCATCATATCTTTTAGCCTTTTGTTTCTGTCCATGGAGTTTTCTTGGCAAAGATACTGGAGTGGCTTGCCAGTTCCTGCTCCAGGTGGATCACGTTTAGTCAGAACTCTCCACTATGACCTGTCCGTCTTGGGTGTCCCTGCATGGCATAGCCCATAGCTTCTCTGAATTCCTCAAGCCCCTTCGCCACGACAAGGCAGCAATCCGTGAAGGGGCTTTTTCTAGTTACCCTGTATCAAAACTGTGAACCTGAGAAATAAGATAGCATCTCTGTATCATACATACTTTAACTTTTAATTACCTGCATATACTCAAATAATTAATGTGCTTGCTTTAACTGAGTTTTCCACTTTGAAAACAGCAAGACATTTAACACAGAAATGTAATTGCAAATTTAGGCATGCGTAGGGGTTAATTTTTGAGATGTACCAACTACCAGCAACTTCTCCTGCTCTAGGCAACAGACAATGCTCCTTTTTCTCTAGAGACAGGCATGATAGCAAGGTTCCAGTGTTGACAAGGAGGATGCATTTAATTTCACTATTAAATGAGTGAGTTGTATTTAACTAGTAAAGAAAGCACACCTTTGTTTCATTAATAAGCGCAAAGAAATAACCTGCTTTTAAAAAAGAACAAAAACTACAAAATTGAAGAGCTATAAGGCAATGAGAAAAAGCCAGAGAAAAGCAAGATGGTAAATTCCTTCTACTAAGAGAGCTCCTGTACAGATGGAAAGGAGCTGTGTTGCCAGTGACCTTGCTCACTGTTCCGCACCAGTTGAGTTTTTCCAAGTATTCTCCTTCTATGGGAGCTATGGACGTCCCACTCTCACTTGCATTGTGTCTTGCCAGTGTGAAGCTCAGAAACAAAACAGAGTGGCATCACTATATCTTAACCTGGAGAGGTTAAGAAAGAAATGCTGTAGCTTTCTACTCGAATAAAGGTTGTATAGATGTATACGTATAGGGCCCTAGTTTCAACACTAGTTAAAGGATCACTGGTGATAAAGCTGAGGAAGACCCCTGCCAAAGACCATGGGGAACCTCTACTAGGAGGTACTTTTAATCAGGATTAGTGGTACTGTGTTAAATGGATCATTGCCCATTTGACTCAGGTGGGACTATATGCATGGATCCAGTGTGTGCCCTAAATTGTTGCAATTTCTATAAAGGAACATTTGGATAACATTGGAAGTCCAGTTCAAGGAGACTGGCAAAGTCTTCTGTTTGACTCCAAATCCACTTTAAAGTCATATACAGCAAATTGCTACCACTTCTGTCAAGGGTATCCAAGTGTGTATTAAAAATGTTCTAGTTACAATCTGCATCCTACTGAATTATACACAACACACAACAGACACACACAATTTTAATAGCTCAATCTACTCAGTGAAGAGCAATGTCTGTCAGCCTTAACGTTTAGGAAAAGTATAGCAAAAACATACCCATTTCAATGGCTGGCCACTGATTGTTAATAGGCAGCACTGTGATGTTCAGATCATAGACTGGGAGGTTAGGGTGAAGTGGTACAGGGGGTGGGAGAATTTTGTCAGCACAACAGCCATCCACTATTCCAGCTTCTCCATCTGAAATAATGAAAGTTACGCTGTCCATGATGTGCTTGTGCCCTATTTCTCCTCCTAGAAAACAAAAACACAAAAATAATCACTGCTTTTGAAGAACCTAAGAGACTTTCAACAACCAGAAGGTATAAACTAGTTTTCTGACAGCCAGTAAAGGCACCACAGGGTGGTTTAAAGTGTTAGGATGCAGGAGATATAACCATCTTCAAAAACAGGCTGGTGAACTTGTTGGTGGCAGTAATAAAAATTGTTGTCACATTTTATGGCAAAACAAGTGCTAGTTTTAGCTCCACAGTGACCCCATCATATGAATAATTAACATCATGATGGGTACCTATTCGACAGAACACAATATACTCAAAGCAAACAAGCATACTGGGTTCAAATACCAAGTGCTGCTTTTCAGAGAACACATTTCAATAAGTTGTCTTTATGACAGACAGATCACTGGGAGATGAACAATAGGAAACAGGTTGCACAACATGTTTCTGCATGCCATTGTGCACTTATAATGATACAGGGGGGGAAAGCAAAAACAAAACCGTGACAGTGAGATCTCGTTCCACAGAGTTACAGGATTTCCTCAGTTAAAGAGTTAATCCTCCATGCACCACCACTTCTAAAAAGACAGTTTAATGTTTAAAAATACAAAGAATAACTCCAGGAAGCAACATCATCAGGGATCTCACAGAATGCCATTTCAGAAAACGTAAGAGCACACCAAGGAACTTGTATTTATCCGCAACACTAAGTTGTGGCTCTCAAGATACGTATACATTATTTAACAAGAGCTTGGGGGGAAAAGAATCTTTGTATTCTGTAGGCTTCAGGTTCCTGGGATAAATTGTTACCGAGTGAAAGGAAAAATGCAACAGAAATCCCTATCTTTGCTTTAAGGAGACAGGAAAAGGGACAGAGACAAAGGGAGGGTTGAATCTGAAAGGAAGATCAACTGACCGGAACTTCAGGTTTTGGGCATAACTATCGAATTGTTGAACTGGAAATCAGTTGAAGAGCTGCCTATCTGGTTATTACAGTTCCTTTCTGTAAACATAAATGTACACCATTGCAGGACACAAGGAAACAGAGACGTGGAGATTCAAGGCTGGAGTAAATTAAAACATCCACAGTTTTTGCTCATTAGGCACAGAAGTACCCACCACCAACCCATGTTTGCACGTAGGCAGCTACTATTTGGTGGCTTATTAACATTCCACAGTGATAAGTGACAATTCAGTTGCAGGAACAGAAATTGTCTTACACTGTAGCAAACCAATGGTTAATCTAGCTTACACTTATCAACACTGGCTGGCAGCAGGTCTCCAGTGTTTCAGGTAGAAATCTTCCCTAGTCCTAACTGGAGACACCAAGACTGATCCTGGTGCCTTCCACATGAAAAGCAAGTGCTCTGCTACTGAGTCAGTTGAGGATCTTCAGGAACTAAGAAAGTGAGGGAGATGTCAGAAGCTGAGAAAGATGGGATAAAGAGCATGAGGAAAGAAAAACTGAACTGGCAAGTATTACTGAGCCAAGTATCCCCCATCTTGTAACTGTGTCATTGTGTCAAACATGGACACACAACTGTTTGAAGAGGGGGAGGCTGCCAAACCTAGACAGCCTCTCCAACCTCAAAACCTCAGAATCTGATGGAGCAGGCTACCCAGCTAAAGCAGCCTCCTCCTCCTCAGACCACTGCATTTCCATGTTCAGAAAGATGATGGACAGGGTGTGGCTATCATGCTTCTTTCAATGTATGTGGGCTCTACATATTTTCTTAATGACTAAATTTGGCTTTACGCTCCATCAATTTCACCATGAAAGATTTAAGGATATACTTAAATTTTGAAACTAAAATTAATGGGATTTAAAATTGTTAAGTCAAGCAACTGTGTGCAGTGCACCTAATATTTTAATGAAAGTTTCATCAGTTAGCTAAAGGTGCTGACCAGCTGATTTTCCAGGAGGACTTTCAAGCAACTGGCAGTTTCTTAGACACATTTTTTTTACAACTTCCTGCAGTGTAATATACTATTTATCCATAAAACATCCTTACCACCATGTGACTACTAGGGAAAAAAATGTTGCAACGGTTTTTTAAAAAAGAGAATAGTCAAAGGCAAATGAGAGACAGATAAATTTGTCACACTGGCAATGCAGGTCACTAGTATTGTGAGGAATGTACCTTTGTTCTTGGAGCAAAGTTATTGCAAACATTAAGATAAGTTATGGGAAGTAAAGACAACAATAGCTATTTACCAGTATGTACATAGGAGATGGATCCTTGTGTAAGGTCATATTGAGAAAACCTATCCACTACCAAGTTATCCTTTTTAATCACTCCATGCTTGGGAAGCCGAGCAATCATGTAAGTCAGTCTGGAGTCATCACTGTCAGCATCTGTTGCATACAGGTATTCGGTAGTAATGATCACTCGACCTCCTTCCAGGCATTCCAGATTTGATTTTAATCCAGCCTGCAGTTCTGGTGGCTCATCATTAACTGGTATGACCTTGAATGCGTAAAAAAGAGAAGACATCACTCAGGGCTAGAAGGAACCTTTTGACTTTAACAGTGCATCACAAATTCCATTCTCGTGCCTTAGAAAGTGGAAACCAGTGAAATGCTCACTTCCACTGGACGGGCAAATCTAGAATGTTGGCCATCAGGAGCACAAACTCCACACCGTAAGTCCTTGCAGCAATATGAGCATTTTGTTATGAGGCACCTGGTCTCTGCCATGCCAATGGTGCAATGGAAACAAATCAGTTATTTTAATGGCTCTGGGTTGATTCAGTCTTGTTCCAACATGGAGAAGAGATCAGGGAAAGATGAAACAGGTGTGTATAGTTGGGAATTGTGATTTTTGGAAAATGGAAGCAAAGGTTTTGTTATGGTTGTTGTAGGTTTTTTGGGCTGTTTGGCCATGTACTGTATTGTTGTGATAAGGAGGAGAGATGATCTGTCACTGTGATTGGTGGGTGTCGTTGAGTTTTTTGTTGAGTTTTAGGCTTTCTTCTTTTTTGTTGAAACTGTGCTGGTGTTTGTGGATTTCAGTGACTTCCCTGTGTAGTCTAACATAATGATTGTTGGTGTTGTCCAGTACTTCTGTATTTTGAAATAGGATTTCATGTCCAGCTTGTTTCAGGGCATGTTCAGCTACTGCCGATTTTCCCGGTTGTTTTAGTCTGCAGTGTCTTGGCCACAACTGCAAGGTATCCGGTATACTCCTGCAGTGGTGAGGGGGTCCCTTGTCAACAAAGCCTGGCTCCCAGCACTGAAAAATACAGCTTACAAAAAGGTCAATGAACTCTACCCAGCCACAGGGACCGGTGATCACTGCACACAAAAGACTAGCTAACAACACCCACCAATAACCTCCCCCCCTTATCACAACAATACACCCATAACAAAAAACACCCTGATCACCATAATCACCCAATCTCCTGAAAAGGACAATAAGCTGATCCCACAGCTTCAAATACTCAACTATCCCACACACTACACCAGAACACAGACAGAGTTCTAACTCCTGTCCTCTGAAGATGCCAGCCACAGAAACTGGTAAAACGTTAGGAAGAAAAACCTCCAGAACATGGCCAAACAGCCCGAAAAACCTACAACTATCATCAGATCCCAGCCATGAAAGCCTTCGAGAATACAAAGGTTTTGCTACTTTTTCTTGCAAGCCAGAAGAGGAAGGGGAGAAGAAGGCAAGCCCGTGGCTTCATGTGTGACATCTAAATACCAAGGTTTTAGGTTATCGTTTTAATCAAAAGTTCATTGTCTTCAAGTTTGATCATGGCTAGCCTTTCGCAGCTTTAAGAACTTGATTAAAGAATGGTCAAAGCCAATTTTAACTATATCTAAGCTCTGCTAATAATTCATGTTATATCCCTTCTGCCTGCAGCACAGTATAATGTTAGAGCTGGGCTGGTTTTTTACCCATTAATATTTTTTTAAAGGAAGTAGCAAGTACCCTTTCCAAAACAAAACACTTGCTATCTTTTTCCGAGGCTATTTCTAGTTGTTGCTTTAGTAGAATTTAAAGTAAAACAGGCTGGGAAATGAATTTGAGGAAAAGGGATGCTAGAAGAGGAAAAAAATAGGGAGGAGGCTTTAAAGCTTGGAGACCTCCCAGTCCTGGGTGGCTGTATTCTCCAGTTAGCCAAGCTTTACCCAGATTATGGGCACATTTACCCCGATTCCTGCTGTGCTCTTTTATACAATCAACTGGCAGAGATGTAACTGGCCTTTTCTAACATTTGCCTGAGCTGCCTAAATTATATCACAGGAGCCCATCCCTATCATATTACAAGGATCTATGCCTATGGCATCACAAAGCCCTGCATGTGGTCTCAGGTACTGGCCCCAAGACCTCAGGGAATAGGAGGCTGCTGATCTGGCAACCCAATATGTTGTGCATAGTGCCCACCCAAGCTGGCCGTAGTCCTGTCCTGAACTGGTCTGTACTGTTAAGAGGGACCAACTCTCCTTGAGAGTATCCAAGCTCTAGAAAGGTTGGGTCAAATTAAACTGGTACTGTACCTCTATGCAAGCACTTAACTATAATAACACCAGCAACATACACCAGTTAAAACAATTACAGGCACATTTGCAGATGATCTGGAGTCCTACTAGGGAAGGGGGGAAAAACACTCTGGATTTGGCACTAACAGGTCAATGGGTATGTTCTGGGAAAGCTCATCTCTTTCCATCAAAATGCATCTCCAGTCATCTCATTCTCATCCCCTTTACACATTTGGCAGGAAACCTGATTTTAATACACAGGTCTTCTGCTATCATGGCTGGCTATGTTATTAACTCAGAGCTATTGCCAGGGCATTTCATCCATAGCCGGTAGACCTAATCTAAACAGAGATTTTTGTGAGAATCAAAGGAGAGGATTAATGGCAATTTAAAAACTACTTAGCTGAAGAAACCAGTATGTGATTAATACCTTCCAATTATACTTTCATAACATATATTGCTGAGTTGTTATTACCTGTACTCTTAACGTCCCATCTGCGGTGTTAAATCCATCTGTTGCTGAAAATATGACTCTATCTTCAAGGGTTTCTGAACTGTCATGCTGATACCTTTTAAGCATAATTATGAAGAAGTTGGACACTCATTCATTACAGTTTGGAACAAGTGAGCTGGGCAAGAACAGAGGCTATCAACTTCCATATTTACAGCTCATAGCCTTAACGTATTTGGACCCTGGCCACATCTCCATTTGAGAGAATCTGCTCAGTTCTAGTGGGATTCAGTAACACTAAATGAGTTACATCAGGAGGTGGTAAGGCAATAACCACAATACATTTCTGTCTTGGATAGCAGTCAGACATAGATAGCTAACAGCTGTTGGCTTACTGTGACATACATCTACATGGGAGCCATGCAAAAATTAAAACAATAGGAAGGATTTCATAAATAAGGATTAAATCAGACAATATTTTGGATATCCATGGGGTTCTTTGGGACCTTATTAGGGTTTCTTAATTAATTTACAACACAACTTGTAGCAGTTGACTACTTTTTTGATGGCTTATCTCGACATGTTGAGTCATGTGTTTTCGCTGTGAATGAGAAAATCTGTGGGTATTCATTACTCCCTTAATGTTCACAGATGAGTGTTCAATGTGGTTCAAATACTATTGGTTTGCATGAGGCCTGAGAATCAACTGATCCCTGACTCAGCACTCTTCGTGAACTGCTGAGCACAGGGGGTCTCTGAGAAATTGCTTAGTGGATCAGCTGATGTGGAAGTCAAACTGTTGGACTAGGATGACCACATTTCAAACCCCACTCAGTTCCCTTGATACTGCTACTCTTGCTCAGCCTAACCTCCTCTCTGAGGTCCTGGAAGAGCAAAAAACAAACAAAAACAACCCCCCCACACACATACAAAACAAACAAACAAACAAACAAACAAAAAACCAACAGGAGAAAAATCATTGTATATGACCTTGAGTTGCTTAGAGGAAAGGCAGAATATAAAGTATAACAAATGAACAAAATCAGCTGGTGGTGAAACACTGCCAGAGAAAGTGAGTCAGCCCACAGTTCAGCATGGAAGAAGCACCTTTAAAACATTTTGTCCCCTTCCTGGAAGTTTTCCTTTAAACTGGATGAGAGCTTCAAAAGCAGTATGAGGTGTTGCAACCCAAGAAAATGAACTGGACAACCCAGAGTGCACAGAAGCCTTTGCATGTGAAATGCCTCTCCGGTGTACCTCTACCTACGTACCTGCCTGCCTATTATATTTGTGAACACCTGTGAGGCAAAATGGGCAGAGAGACAGTGAGCCACCATTGCAACATCACACTCAGGTGCTACAGAACCAAACAATGTACCTCTACAGTTGCTTATCTGGAGAATACAAAATATGTAGAACATCCAAATAGAACCCATTTATAGGAGAGAGAAGTCTCAAGATGACATAAAATAATGTTCATTGCTAAAAATATATGCAACACATTTTGGTCTGTACATATCTTAAAGCCTTTTTGGGAGGCCACAAAGATCCATAAAAGACAATACAAAAATGCATTTGTATAAACATCAAAAGATATAATCATTCAAATATCTTTATACTGCAATATATAACCAATACATGTATACTTTGAGAGAAGTTTGACAACAGAAATTTCAACAGACTGTTCTCTTTAAGTAACTATGTACAGGTCACATACTGCATTTTGAGCTGTGTGTCCTCTGTATGGGCAATTGGTTATCTACCTGCTCATACATACTTAGATTCCCACAGCTTAGCCCACCTCCCACATTTGCTATCTTAGTTTAGGGGAAAGCTATGTTTCTCCTTTATTGAAGTTTGCCTGCCACTACAAGAAAACTATGGTTTGCCAAGAACCTGGACTAAAAAGAAAGAATCTAATCATGTAACAGCAGGACGGAGCATATAGGGAGAACATTCATTCATATAATGCCAAACCCTGACTCACAGTTGCATCTGAATCAGCTGCTCAATTATTTGCCTGAGGGCACCTATGAAATATGTGGCCAAATGAAGACTTGAGACAGGATTTTCCATGCCAAAAACCCTGCACTCTGGGCACTGCATCCAGAAATTAAGAGCATTCAAATTTAATATCACATCATTCTGAATATTCAACCAAGATTCTAAAAACCAACAAAATTCAGTATTTTTTAAAGTCACAGAATCATCTTACTAGTCATTATAGTCACACTGAATATATATGCATATTACCGAACTTTGGAAGACTGTAAATCCCAAAGGGTAAATTTCTCTGCCTCCAGCATGGCAACTCCATGTAGTTCAATGTGTCCATGTAAAGGTGATTTCTTCAGTTCAATTTGGATATCACTGGTCTTTGTGTCCACATCTGTAACCAGTAGATGCTTTGCAGTGATGAATGAACTAGCACCTTCCTCTACTTTCAGATGACTGGTGAAAATCTAAAACAATCATAAGCTCATAGAATGCATTGCAGAACTGTAAGAAACAGCATGCCAATATAAATGGACAACAGTGTGTAAAAACATATGAGCATACAGAGCTGAATTCCACTAAAACAACAGTCCAATATACATGGAAAGAGTGCATGTAGGGACATAGCTGGATGGTAGCTAGCTAGATGGAGAGCTCAGTGAATTGGGTACCTGGTTGAGGAGTCAGAGTTTGATTCCCCATTGTGCTTCCCAAGAGAACAGCCAGCCTGTGTAGCCTTGAGCATACAGCACAATCCCATGGCAATTCCAGAGGGGAATGTTAAACCACTAAGACTCTATACCTAGAAGAGCTTGGAAAGGCTTGCCATAAGTTGGAATTGACTTAATGGCAGATAATTACTAATTAGCGAGCATATGGAGCTGCTTTATAAGAAGTCTGGCTGCTGACCAAGTGTTGCTATCCTACTAGAGATCCTTTTAGCTGATGATGCTGACAGCTGAACCTGTGATCTTCAATATCAAAGTGTATGTTCTGAGGTATGATACTCCTTTATAATGTCAAATTTCACATAGTAATGCTGAATTAAATTTTTGGGAAGGCTGTGGCAGGAGGTGAATGAAAACTCAACCAAAGTGGTTTGTGTCATAACCCTTTATCTGATATACGGTGAGGGAATCAAGATGGCTGGTTTACCACTGACTCACAATTCTTACCACAATCTAATTTCTCAGGTATGTAGTCAACCCAAAAAAGGGCCGAGCAATTGAGTAGTGACTGCCATTCAAGAAGGCTTACTAGTTTAAAGTTTGTGTTGTGATGTAACACTATAATAAATCCAAGTCCTGAATCCTTAAAGCATCTCCCAATAGCTACGTAGCAATTTTAACCATTATCTCCAATTTATACTGTAGCTGGAAAGCCTGCATGAAAAAGATCCTGGCCCACTCATACCTTTTTTTTTTTTTGGCCCACTCAGGAGGAAGGAAAGGCATTTAGCACCTGCTTATAAGCCAGAATATGCCTGACCTTGAGTCATTAATCAAACAGCAGGTAGAAGAAAACCATTAAGATGTACTTGTTTTCATCATGTCACTGACAAAATAACATTCCCACAGACCAATCTCATATACTGACAGTACATAACACAGAGCCAGTTATCTCTTTCTTGGCTTTCAGCTCAAAAGAAGACTCCGCTTTCCTTAGCAGATATCCCAAAAGACATATGGCATCTTTCTATTCTTATATTATCATTTCCTAAAAAGGTACTGAAACAGTAAGAAGGCTAACAAATATCGCAGTCCACCTTCTGAGGTACAAGGAAGATTATATAGAATTCTCCTTGAAAAGAAACAAGGATAACTAGCTGCCCAAGTATGGCAGAAAAAAAGGAAATACTTTGGTCCAAATATCCTGAATTTAGAAATTAAGCTGCTCCACGCTATGCCCTGATACTCTGAGAAAGAAGCTTTTCTAATTCATGTGAAATACTCTTTTTCCATGTGGGTTGTTTTTAAAAATCTAACCGCTTATGGATTGGGAAAATAAGCTTACCTACTGTAGTGAACAATTTTTTTTAAATGGAAGCCTAGAAAGCCTCAGTTAGAAGTATGAGAGGCTCAGCTCACAGAACAGTTCCAAAAATACTTGAACTTTTTATAAGGGTTGTCTCTTTTTTTTAAAGAAAAAGAGGATAGCTCATTTTCCATCTGAACAAACTCCTAGCTATTATTTAGGGAATAGCATCAATAATTTAACATTAAGAATCTCTCCACTTGCTACAACTGCCTGAATAAATTGCAGCAAAGGAACTTTGTTTCTTGTTCCGTTTATAGACTTCAAAAGGAAATACCATGCATAGAGAGAGTAAACACTGCAGTAATTGTACCAATGCATGGGCTTCGATTTACGGAAGCAGTGTTCCAGATGTTTGGTGCAGTCCTTTCTCACTGGCAATACAGACTGGGGTTCTGTCCTTTGTAGTTCAAAACATCTGGAGTGTCAAATGCTTACTGCTCCTGGGTTAGAAGGCAGGGTGAGTTTGTATATAGCTGGGAGAAGCATTAGCCAAGGCATGGGAATGGAACAATATATTGTAAAATCTATGTAGGGTGGGTTTTTCAACGCAAGTTCAACATCAGTGTCCACACAGAATCTCATGTAATTCTATACTTCCTATTTTTTTCTCACACCTTTCGCAGGACTGCTTGAATCTTCAAAAGCATAGTAAAACTGTAGGAGGTATAACACTATGAACACAAGGAATGTCAGTTCTTTAATTCAGAAATCCAGAAAGGATTTTAGCTCAGGATGACATTGACTAGTGGTTCCCAACCTTGGGTAATCCAGATGTTCTTGGACTGCAACTGCCAGAAACCCCAGCTAGCACAGCTGATAGTGATGGTTTTGGGGAATTTAAGTTCAAGAACACCCAGGTTACCCAAGGTTGGGAACCACTGATCTAGACAGACTGGGAACAAGGAAATTTTATTTCACTGGAAAGCTTTTCTATCAGCCTTAAGATTTTTATCTTTCAGCATCATTTCCCCTCGATTAAATACTATATAATGTAGTAGGATGTAAATACTATCTAATATAGTAACACAGGAAGTGGTGTTATCTGAGGTAATCTGAGAGCAATACCATCAGTGCTCTAGACTTCAAGCAAGGTCACCAAAGGTGGAATGGTCAAAGCTGGGACAACCCGACTAAGATATATGCTACTTCAGAATTAATTAATAATAATTAATTAATATATCCATGCTATTCCAGAATTAATTAATAATATCAGCAAAAATTAATTTCATCATACCAAGTGGTTATGGAGGTCAAGATATTCTTGAAGTGCAGCTATTGGGAAGCAGCAGTAGTGGAAGACAACACGAGCAAAAGACCTTTCATAGACTATGGCACTAATATTCAAGCTAACTCTTGTTAGTAATACACAGAAAGTGGCAAATGTAAACCACTTCTGAATATTTACCTTGAAATCCTACGATAAGATAATCCAAAAATGAAATGAGAGATAGTGCTGGAAGATGAAACTCCTACATTGGAAAGTACTCAGTTGGTTACTGGACAAAAGCAAAGGATGCATATGAACAGCACTTTTGCTAAAGAAGGAACTGTATTAAAGCTGAATGCACATTTGGTCATTGATGTGCACAGAGGCCAAAACCAAAAAAAAGAGCCCACTGTTACATTATGAGTTTAATTGGAACATGGAATGTAAGAAGTATAAATCAAGATAAGCTTGAAATCTAACAAGTAGTATGATCAAACATTTCCAAGCTTGTTGTGTAACAGTTAAAGTGGACTGGAACAGGTTGTTTTCAAACAGATAACAGTGAAGTTTTTTACTTTGGAAATGACCGACTCAGAAGAACCAGAGTGGCTTTCACAGTGAGAAATAGCACAAGCAGTCAGAGGTTATAATGTAAAGCCTCACTGAATAATATCAATAAGACTTGAAGGAAAGTTTACCAGCATAACCACCACTGATGTCTGTGCCCCAACTGCAGACTCTGAAGAAGAAATTGAACACTTTCATGCAAGTGTCCAGGATGAAGCTGATCCCACATTAAAACAGGATGTTGATAATTATGGGTCATTGGAATGCAGAAATAGGAGACAAAGCAAAACCAAGCACTGCTAGAGAACTTGGCCTTGGAATATGAAATGAAGAAGGAGAGTGATGTATGAAATTCTGTGAACCCAACAATTTGTTCCTTGCAAATATATGCTTCAGGCAACTAAACAAATATTGTACTCATGGATGTCACCTAATGAACAATATAGAAATCACATAGACTATAAAATTGTGTATTTTTCCTGCAAAAATAAGGTCAGGAGCAGACTGTGGTTCAGACAATGATAATATAAAAAATTAGAATAAAGCTGAAGAAGAACAGTGAAACAATCCTTATGCCAAACTATAATTTAAATAACATTCCTGAAGAATTTAAAAATCATGTAAAAGCAGGTTTGCATTTCTAAAAAAAAATCACCCCTCAGAAGAACTGTTGACCAAAACCAGAGATATCATCAGAGCAGAATGCAAAAAGACTATTCCTATACTCAGAAGAAAATAAAAGCCTTAATGTATGTTTGATGAAATGCTTACAATTCTTAATGACAGACAAGAAAGTAAAGGGTTACAGAAATAGGGTCAGAATCTGAAATGCCACTTTTCAGCACCTTGCAAGTAAAGACAAAACCAACTATTGTAATAATCGCCACCATAAAATAAAATAAAATAAAATAAAACAAAACAACATAAAAGGAAAATCAAGGGATCTCTTCCATAAGACCAAAGACACCAAAGGGAAATTTAAATCTCAATTAGGAATAATGAAAGAGCAATGGGCAATATGTTATCGAATCAATTCAATGACTGGGCAAGAGGTCTGTGCATTTATTTTTCAGAGAGCTGGAGAGAAGCAATTCTCTCCAAGACCAGGAAGACCCAACCTTGGAGCAATTCTACACTGTTGTCAGCCATTTTATCTATCATCTCCATCCGCAGATCAAGACCATAATTTGGCAATTTTATTGTCTATCATCCATTTCTATTGTCTTCAATGGTACTGTAAGTGACCTTGAGTCCCAGTTCTGAGAGAAATGTGGAATATTAAATGAATGAGTGAATAGACAAATGACTATCAGCTCCCCCAAATCTCTTGTTTTTGAGTAGGTGTGAGGGAGGTAACAGCTGAGACGCTAGCTAAAGCTTCCCTTAAGTTTCTGTCTCTCTGTAATAAGTGCTAAAATGCACAAACCCTCCACTCTAGGCAGGAACAATTGTTTTTGAATTCACTCCAGTCAATGTGACAGAACTTTTTTAAAGCTACAGTATCCATTCAAAGATAACACAGAAGAATCTGAACTATTTAGACGACTTCACTGTACAGAGAGGAACAACTTATACGAGCCATTATTCAAAGTAAACAGAACGGCTTCTCCCACCCCCCCACCCCAGGAAAGAAGAGTAGGATGGCCAGGAAGGACCATCAGCACAAGATCTGCTCAGAACAAACCTCAGCCCTCGCATCAGCCATTTTTCTCCATCCTCTCCACCTCCACTGCCACACAATTTAGGACAATCCTCCTCTTAACTTTAAGGAGTAGGGACTACGATTTTGGGTTCTATTTCTTCTTGGCAAAAGGTCAGCAAGAAATACTGTAAATCTGAGAATCCAAGGACATGTGCGAAAGGAAGTCAACTGGTGACAGCAAGTAATGAAGAAAGAAAATGAAATTTGGTGGCAGGTTTAGGCTCAGTGGACTGTTTCCTCTCAATTTTCACAGATGTTCTACATCTGCCCAGAAGAATGAAATAAGGTAAAGTAAATGTGAATGCACCACAATATTTTCATAATGCAAACAGGCCAGTATTTTTCCAGATCACATGCTCAGATTTATTTGAACTTCTAACATAACACTGTTGCTCTTCAGATACTCTGCAACATAAAACCATTAAGACAGCCTCACAGACTTGCAGTTAATTAAGCTTCTCAATAAATACCTCGGGTGCTTCATCATCCACAGGCATCACTGTGATGTTAAAGAGAAGACCAGTCCTCATTCCTCCCTGCTGGTCACTGACAGAAAATTCAAACTGCACAAACAACGGATCAGGGCCCATCTCCACCAATGGGGGCATGTATGCCACTTTCATATGTGTTACAGCATGCTGGCAGTAGGAAAAGAGAGCAATTACATTGCATGAGTCCCATACACTTAGCTCTTGCTTTGCAGAATGAAAGGAAACAGGATGAGTAACTACTGCAACCAACCACCCAGTTCTGGTGTGTTGATCCTAGATTTCTCCTCTATGGTGTAATGTAAGAGAAAGAAAACCTCACATATAGAGATGGGCACAAACCAGTTTGTCCCAGTTCATCCCAGTTTGCATAGGCAGCAGCACATGCTGCTTCCCTCCCCTGCTGCTACCCTCCCCCCACCTCCTATGGCTTAGTCAGCCACTTACCAGGCCCAATGTGCTAACTTCCTGTACCTCCTCATCTGATCTTCCAGTCCAGGCAATAGCTTGGGCTTCTCTGCCCGACCCTTTTGGCTGATTTCCCACTCAGACAAAAGGGCAGGGCAGAAAAGTCTGTGCTCTTGCTCATAACTGGGAGATTAGCTGAGGAGGTGGAAAAAGCAACAAGCTGGGCCTGACAAGTGGCTGATCGGCTGAGGAGCAGGGGCAGCACCTGTGCTGCCACCTTCATGAACTGGGCCAAACCAGTTTGTGCCCATCTCTATTCACATAGTTTATGTGAATAAAGCAGGATAAACAGCAAACCTGAAGAATGTTCCGTTATAGAGTACCTCTATAATGTGAATGTTGGCTGGCCGGTCAGTGAGTTAGCTATGTGGCTGCAGAGCCAGAGGTTGGGAGTTCAATCCCCTACCATATCTCTTGGGAAAAGGGTCAGCCTGCATAACCTTGGGCAAGCTGCACAATGCCAGGGCATCCACAGGAGAAGGAAATGATAAACCACTTCTGAGTACTCTCTACCTATAAAACTCTGAAAAGGGTCACCATAAGTCAAAATCGACTTGATGGCATGCAATTATTATTATAATGTGAATATTCTTATCAAGCTCTAGGTTTTGCTTTTTAGGCATCTTTAATCTTTAATCTTTAAAGGGACGTGGTGGTGCTGCGGGTTAAACTGCAGAAGCCTCTGTGCTGCAAGGTCAGAAGACCAGCAGTTGTAAGATCGAATCCACGTGACGGAGTGAGCTCCCGTCGCTTGTCCCGGCTCCTGCCAACCTAGCAGTTCGAAAGCATGTAAATGCGAGTAGATAAATAGGTACCACCTTGGTGGGAAGGTAACGGCGTTCCGTGTCTAGTCGCACTGGCCACATGACCACGGAAACTGTCTACGGACAAACGCTGGCTCTATGGCTTGGAGACGGGGATGAGCACCGCGCCCTAGAGTCGGACACGACTGGACTAAATGTCAAGGGGAACCTTTACCTTTACCTAATCTTTCATATAGTTCAGCACTCCCCAGACTAGTGCCTCTAGGTGCAATCTGGACTACCGCTTCTGTCATCCCAAGCCAACACAGGCTCTGCTGTCTGGAGATGTTGGATGCTGTTGTCTAAAAGGAAGAATCTGGAGGGCATTAAGTTGCTTTTGAGCTCCACCTCTAATGGTTGTCAGCAATGCATGGAGTTTGGAAATCAGAGGTTCAGAATGCAAATTACCCATTTTGGAACACTGATGCAAAACCTTTCAGGAGTTCAGATTTAGCTAATTTATTGCATTAATTTATACATTAAGCCAAGATTAAACAAACAAACAAACATGGCATGTTAAACAGAAAAATACACATACTGTATTGAGAATCTGTGATGAACTGTTTTTTATATAGCTTCTTCCTCATCTGTGTATACTACGGACTGAAATAATGTTTTATGGACTTTACTGTTTCAATGACTTGAATTTTGATAACAGCAATGTATTTGTCATGTAACTGAAGGATAACAAGTCAAGCATGCCAGAACAAATAGGAGGGATTTCTCCAGCTAGCATGATTCTATGCAGTTTTAAAAGAAAGGACCAGATCTTTGCTTTGTGTTTCAAACTGGACCAGTAGCCCATATGTTCTTTCAACACCAGTGAGATACACTTCTGTCAACCAAGCCCAGGAGAGGGAGCAGCAGGGGGAGACCAGTGTTTCTGAGGGGGGAATGGGGAGGAAAATGTAGAAGGACTCCAGACTTGTGCTTTCAATGATATAAAATGAAACAAGATCTGGAAAATAGAAGCAGCCTGAGAATTAACATGAATTATGCTTGGTCTAGATGTGAATCAAGCTCTAGGCTAGCTAGGTTTGCTAGTTAACAAAGCCCAGGAGGATTGTACCCTGGGTGTAAGAAACAAGTGAATTTTTCTTTCCATGACAGGTTTAGATATAGAACTTGGAGAACTGAAAAATGGTATTGGATAACAAAGTGGAAGACTCTGTGTGCCTCAGAGCTTGATGCTGAAAACATTAGGAGAATAGGAAATGGCCCTGGAGAAAACAACAGTGGATAGTAGGAGACCAGCATAGGTTGACCGACTCATCATTCCTGTTTGTATGGATGGCAGATATCAGAAGCAGTGAACATTCACTAAATTTTCCCAATCCACTAAATTCTGAGCAGTCTGTAGGCTCTCTGAAGCAATGATTCTCAGCCTTTGACCCTCTAGATATTTCCCAAAAGCCCTTAACATTTGTCATGCTAGAGGGCACTTCTAAGCTTTGGAATCCAAAACATCTGATGGATCAAAGATGGAGAAGCACTGTTCTAAATGAGCAGTGTAACAGTTTTTTTTATAGCCACTTACTTGTGTGAAAGATGATAATGCAGGAGTAGAATAATTGTTCATATAACTTTTCATGCTGTCCATGAAAATCAGCTTTCCAGCATCATAAATCCTAAGAAAAAGGAAAAATTGATGCTATTTTTTTTCTTTAAAACAACAGTCATATTAATGTTTTATTAAAAATGAGGCAAAATTAAGACATTCTCTAAAATGAGTCTTATGGTACCTTGAAATCCATAAAAATTATTATAGGATAAAGTTTCAGGGATTACAATCCATTTCATTACATCATGAAATATTAACCTATGTTGTGGGTCTATATCTACTTCTTTGGTTGTGGAGATTCTGGATTCAATGTATTCTTGAAGGCTTTCACGGCCGGGATCTGATGGTTGTTGTGGGTTTTCCCGACTGTTTGGCCGTGTTCTGGAGGTTTTTCTTCCTAACATTTTGCCAGTCTCTGTGGCGGGCATCTTCAGTGGACAGGAGTCAGAACTCTGTCTGTGCTCTGTAAAAGATGAGACTGGGATGTCCCAAACAGCCCGGAAAACCCACAACAACCATTCTGCTGAAATAAAAAAATCTGAAAGATTAAATATATTCACATAGCTGTACGAAATTCTCCAGACAACTGCTCTGTGCATGAGAGACAGCAGAGTAAAACCTATTGCCCTTCCACCCCGGAATAATGAGGCGAGACTCTATGATGGAATAAAAACAGGGCCACACTTTATTAATCATATAACTTTTAACTTTCTGGCCCTTCATGTACCCAACGGGGCCTGCGGTAGTGTGGAATGACCTTTCTTTACGACACTGGGCGAGTGTCCAGCCCCAAGGAAGTGTGGCCTGTATGTCCACGCCTCCTCGGCCAGCCATTGTTTGACCACCTCTGGGCCTCTAGCCTCCTATCTTTTGGCGGCCTTTGGTCCGGAGGTGTCCCCAGCACGTTGTCCCCCACGGACTGTAATCTTGTGATCTGCAGCTCCGAGGGTTCAGACGCACTATACTCCAGAACTCCACGGGGAACTCACAGATCCATCTCCGTTCCACACTACCCGCCAGTGTGACCGAAGCAACCACCCAATAAAATGCCTGAAACCCTTTGCCAGTATGGGATAGGCGAAAAATTCCCGTGCACAACAGCCAATCAGCGAACGGGTCAAAACTTCCTATCCGGCCCCCACGGTGACCAACAAAGCTCATACTAGCTAAAAAGGGCGGGTGGGTGGAATGCAAGCCTCGAAAGAGGCTGGATGGGGGAGGAATGCCTGTTTTAAACCTCACTCCTCCCCCCTCCCTTCCTGGATAGCCGGGACATGCAAACCACATCTCGCGCTATTCCAGGCGAGAAGGCAAAGACGCTCCATGCGGCAAAGCTTCTTGCCGTCGGAGCAAACCATTTTGCACAGAAAATTCACTAATGGTATAAAATGTTCCAAATACAATGTGGTAGCACAGTTAGGAGCAAGCCAATTTTCCATGCCAAAGTTCTGAAAAGTTCATGCCATTTAAACTTTGCCCTCTTTTAAGGTGTTATGGGACTTTGCATGTTCTTTTAAGTGCAGCCCCCCCGCCCCGCCACACACAGCGTAAATAAAAACTGTTTAGTCATCTTGCTTTGAAGGAGTTAAAATATCTCCTTCATTTCTGTGGGGAGATTAAAGATTTGACCCAATCCAGAAGTTTTATCCAGTCCTTTCAGGTGTTTGCATTGAGGCAGTGGTAATGTTCCGGATGCTAGTGGCCTATTGAGTCATATTTTCCATTTCCTGATCACCTCTACACTGTTACCTGCTCTAAGAAGCCACCTCTTTAATTTGAAGTTGCTTCAGAGCTGAAAATGGGAGGACGCCCCACCCCCAGAAAAAATTTCTGTGCAATTGAAAATGAATTTTATCAATTTTACTTCATTTGCCTTGAACCTGAGCCAAACTGCAGAGTTAAAAGAGGGATGACATGGAGGAAGCTCAGCAATATATCTCTTCTAAAGATAAGAGATGTGATATGTTTGATTTCATATGGATTATCTTTAATTAAGAAAGAGAAGGTGACATGGCTTTCTCTCCATTTGTCTCTGCAGTGAGACTTAGAATTTCAAGGCAAAAAAAAAATCCAATGTGGAATGCACTATGTTTAATTAGCATTCTTCCTTTACAAAGCAGCAGCCATAGCACTGACACTCTTAAGGCAAAGTGGGGAAAGCATCTGAAGTACTCCAAGCAGTAGCTTCTGCCAGGAGAAGAGGGGGTTTTCTAACCTCTGGTGGCATTTATGCCTTTTACAGGGGCAGCAATTGTGCCAGCTACAGCAAAGGGAAGGAAAATCTACCCTAGTGCAGGAAGCTCTTATGAGAATATTTGATTTACAGCTGGCTTTCAACCAGGGCACGCACTTTTTCCATTTAAATGCACCCTTTCAGAATTCCCCCTTTTATGGGTGCACAAGGGACACCTACCCCGGGGAAGCTGGGGAGGAGCAGGGTTTTGTAATTGTATACATAAGCTGGTTGTCTGGTGACTCAGCATCTGTAAAATGAAGGTGGTGCTTTGTGATGTGTGCGATGTCCGTTTCTTTGACAACAAGGTTCCTTACTGTCCCTGGGACTTCTTCTGGCAAATGGTCTTTCACTGGCTTAATGTGAATCATCATGATCTATAAGAAAAATGTCAAGATCTGTGGATTTATGTCTTCCAATATAGCCGTTCATTTGCTACTTGAACATCTTCTCCCTATCATAAGCAAAGTACCACCCAAAATGCCATCAGGTAGAAGGAGAGAATCCCGGACTCTAGTGGTGCCCTCTTTGCTAAAACACAACCAAACAACTGTTATTCTTTTATTCCCATTCTAAATTGTTCTTCATAAATAATGCAAGAAGCCTACGGGACTCCTGCAATGAGCCACACACAAAGAGAAAGGAGGATACGAATCATAACATTACTTTGAATTAAGTCATCCTGAAACAGATGAGCATGGGCTACCACTTTGCAAATTTGAATTAAAATGTTGCATATAGAAATCCTCTTTTCTGCATGTTTCATGTGCAAATCTAATTCCACGTGCACCAACACACACACACACACAGAGAGCTCTGTAAACGGCAGGCAAGACCGTTGTTTAAACCTGCTGCTAAGATAGTGCCAGCTACATGAATTGGGGAGTACCAGGCAGGCTGCTGCACCACACAGATGGTACCTAGATTAAACAGGAGGGACAAGAAGCAGGATCAGAGTCTCTGCAGCTGGCATTAGCCACATTGCCTGCAGCTCTGGAGCTTTTGGAGGGGGCAGGGAGAGACAGAGACCATTCCTGCTGCTTTCCCTGCAGGGAGATGGCTGGATGGAAGACATGCCACATGTCGAAGAGGAAGATGCTCACTATTTCTGATTACAGATACATGGAGTCACATTTCATGCATGTTTTCAGGATGGACATATATTTGTACTTAGAGGGTGAAGAGATTTCTCTCAGAACCCTTAGCTGTTTGCCCAGAACTGATGCTTCTGGTATTCTTCTCTTCTGCAACATTATTTTCCCTAAGATAACAGTAAAAATTTACCTGAGGGTCTGAAAGATTAGGTGGTTCTTGACTGTCAGCTAAAATAAACTCAAACGAGTCTTGGAAAACTTCCCCTCCAAAATGGCGGTAGTAAATAAGACCATTGAAGAGATCTTTTTGGAAGAAGCTGAACACAGGGATACCTGAGAATCCAACACAGTAAAACAATAAAAAATTTAAAACTTGCATTTCCTCCTCCATACAAGGTGCCGCGTTCAGACCGCTAAGCATCTAGCCTAATATTTTTTACTCTGACATGTTTAAAGCAACTGTCCTCCTATCAGAGATCCTGCTTCATTGTTTCACTAGATTTCTGTATACAAAACATATACTTAGCCATTGAGTTGGAGCTGGAATAATCCTCTTCAGACAAAGATACAGAACCCCTGGCAAGCAGTCTCTCATATGAACTGTGAGATTCCATGGTCCAGGAGGAACCTCTAGGAATGTGATTTTTGGAATTAAGGGATTTTTATGCCCATAATTCAGCAAGAACACACACATCCAGGTTGAATTATGGGAGTAAACGTTCTAAAACCTTCTCACCTACTTCTGTAAGGTTGCCTTAGTATAGAGCGTGTGAAGACAGCTTCCATTAGAACTTGCCCTTCCATGAACCTTTGTAAGTGGCAGAGAAACCTCATGCCTCACAAATGGCAGCAGGGCACTTTTCTTCCCACTTGACAGAAACAGTGTGGGAACAGAAGGACTAAGAGGGCTGCTCTTCCTCCTGCCAGTTTGAGGCCTTTTACTCTCATAATTGGAAAGGGCCTATAAGGCTATCTAGTCTAATCTCCCGCTCAATGCAAGGATCCAAATCAAAATATATCTGACAGATGGCTATCTAACTGGATGCTTATCATGACCATTTATGGTAGCTGGACTTTGCCATTGGTCCCCTGCAACAGGTTTGCCTGATCTTCTGATAGGACTCTGTCTCTTTTTTCTCATACACTGACTTTAAATTCCCGTTGACATTCTGCTCTCTTTAAAGTCAGATAAATAATAATAGCAGGGTCAAGAAGTCCAAAGTCAACATCAGTAAAAGTCTCTTTGCTATTATTATTTATCTGCATGGAATGAGTACAGGTTGTCTTTGCCATTGCCTTATAATCTCAATGTACAGTGGTGCCTCGACTTACAATCATAATCCGTTCCAGAAGATGGATGTAACTCGAAATGGTCGTAAGTCGAAGCACCATTTCCCATTGAAATGCATTGGAATGCGATTAATCCATTCCGGCCAAAAATAAATAAATAAATAAAGCACACAGCAAGCCCCATCGGAAGGCTCTGG
Source organism: Intellagama lesueurii (assembly GCA_037013535.1). Classification (NCBI taxonomy): domain Eukaryota; kingdom Metazoa; phylum Chordata; class Lepidosauria; order Squamata; family Agamidae; genus Intellagama; species Intellagama lesueurii. The sequence goes on along the minus strand of JBAJHW010000004.1, from coordinate 169,793,212 downwards.
GGCTTTTAAAAAACAAACAAACCAAAAATAAAGCACACAGCAAGCCCCATCGGAAGGCGCTGGGGCTTTAAAAACACACACCAAAAATAAAGAACACAGCAAGCCCCATCGGAAGGCGCTGGGGCTGAAAAAATAAACACACCAAAACACAAAAAAACATCACAGCACAGAAACATAACCCCCCCAGCCCAAACCCACCCTGCAAAACCCTGTAAATGTACTTACTCAGAACCAGATGTTAGCCCTCTAATTTGAATTCCCCGCCTTTTCCCCCTGCCTCTTTTGATCGCAACTCGAAGCTCCGGCTGCAAGTCGAAGCAAAATTTTGCAGCCGGAGCTGGTCGCAACTCGAAATGGTCGTATGTCGGGACGGTCGTAAGTCGAGTATTGTATGATGGTTCTATTTTATACTTTTATCCAGTCTAAGATGGTACCAACAATAACAGTTCTATTTTAAAATTTGCTGCAGTGAACATAATTATGCTACCTGGTCCATCTGGAAAGTGTTGCTTGATAATTTCTCCAGCACTAGGTGAGTTGGATATTTTGTAGAGTATATAGTCATCACTTGAGTCAAAATCAGCAGCCATGAGCAAATTATTTTCAATAACAGCCATGTCCCCTTCTTCCAGCTCAAAGACAAGATTGTTCACCAGGAATGGTGGGCTGTCATCTTTAGGAAGAATGTTAATAGGAAACTTGTCTCTAATACTGTACTTCCCATCAAAGATTCTGAAGACTATATCATCCTTGGTGGTGTCACTGTCATCATGATGGTAGCGGACAACTCCATCCCTGAGATCTTTAACTCCAAACTTGAAGCTTTTGTTCCCTGCACAAGACCAGAGAAGGAAAAGAACGGCACTTTTCACATAGTGTGATTCTGGAATATTCAGTGCAGAGGAAGAGTAAAATTGCACTCATCTCTCCTCAGATCTGATTCATCTATTCATACCTCTCCCTTAAGATAGGTTCACTGAATTGAATGCAAAATATGTGGAATCCAGTGGCTAAGAACATTGTGTTTCAACCGCAGAAAGCTGTATTATGTTATCTTTATGCTAGAAAATTGGTGGAAGTTCTCAGGGTGAATATTTCACTTGCTGTGACATACCAATATCACTGCTGAAAAAGAGTTCCGAGAATTGGATTTTATGACGCACCGAATCCAGCTCACGTTTATTTTCACATAAAACTCAACCAAAATTTTCAATGTTCAATTATCTGAATATTAAAATGACATTAACTCTAGGAAGTAACATACCTCGGACTGTGAGCCAACCATGATTTAAGCCTTCCATCACAAACAGCTGAACAGTGTTAAGGTTGTCATTATCTACAATCTGAAGAGACTCCCAAGTAATTGGGCGAGACTGTCCTTCTAACAAGTCGAGCCCTATAAATAGGCATTTTAAAGCACAATAAAGTTAGATACATCTCAGTAAGCAGACAGAGCAATTCAGTATTCAGGCCACTGTGGGGTCTGCTTTCCACATAAATAACTGCAGGAGGTGATAAAACTCAATACAATTGCATGTGTAGAGGGAGAAATAAATATAAAATGTTGTTTCTTAAGTAATTGAAATGATGCCCAAATCATTCAGAAAAAAAAATGGTTCAATGTTTAGTAGTACAGTTAAACAACATGATTGGACAAAGGAGAGAGAGAGAATTTTAAACTATTAGCATCTTGAATTCTTCCTATATGGATGGATGAGTGTGCTCCTTTCAGTATTAATTAAAAAGCACTTCTATATGAATAAATTCCCTAATATGCTTCTACATGATCACACATCTTTCACACTGGAAATGAGTAGATGGTGAAACTTCATACGTGAATACAGTTCACAAAAGAATAATTCACAAAGGGAAGTCCCTTACCCATGTTCCATGCAACTCTAGGAGCACTTGTTGCTGCACTTCGGACTGAAAAATGGACTACGATAGGGAAGCTGTTTGCAAAGAAGCTATCAATTGCTTGAAACTCAACCTAGGGAAAGAAGGTTAAAAGAGCTCTTTTGTGACTCTTGAACTGTAGGAATGTAGTAGCTTGTGAGCACAGAGAGGCAATGTGGAGAAAGAATATCCATGCCCCATCTCTCACCTCAAAGTTCTGTCTCTCAGAGTAAGAAATGTTGGATGGCTGGAAAGCAATTTTTGTATCATACAAATCTTGCCACGTGAAAGATGTAATGGCCTTGGAGTGATCTTCCAGATGGGTAATGTATCCCTGAGGAGGAGGCTTGGTAATGTTGAAAACCAATCTTTCCTTTGGAGTCTCTTCATCTTCAGCATCCAAAGTCACTTTTGTGAGAGGAGTAAGAATAAACTCATCTATCTCCAAGATGAACATAGACATGAATGCAGCTTGAGGTTGTCCATTTGGAATGGCCCCTTGTATCTTTACAGGAATCCAAACATTTTCTGCCTACAAATAAGGAAACCAAATATCTCTTCAAAATCACCACAGTAGGACAAACACATATTATTTCTTAGTAATATCTCAGGTGATTCTCTCACTTTTCCAGTGAGCTATCAGGACATTGTTGGAAAAAGAAAACCACTGAATTATTTCTGAAGTATACTTATCTGAATTTTTGTCAACAAAAAGAAAGAAAAGAAAGACTGAAATTCATGTAAGAAGATAAGTAGCAGTGTCCATTTTAGAAGATCTGCAACAAATCCCTCAACTTTTCTAGCTGACTGCTTATTTAACTGAAAAAGAATATACTGCATTAGGACCTTGTGTCGACAAAAGAGTAATCTTGCACCACAAGTGGAAAGATAAGTCATGTGGATGGGGATTTTGAAAATATCCTTTATCCCACAGTCCATCTTGGGGAAAAAAATCTTTATTTCTCTAGTGTTGCCCATTTCCTCAATAGGAGAGCAGAGTTTGATGGTTCATTCTCAGATGCTGATTGGACAGCCCACATGAAATGGTATTTATCTCTTCCATGTGGGGGAATGACCCTAAGGCCACTGTAACTTATGCAATATTGGTGTTTCAAGATAGCAGTATGCACAATGAAACTCCTACCGATCGTACAGGATCCCAAAAAGAGTCTTCACACAAAACAAATGTTCATTCTAGCAACACTCATTCTGGCAAATAGAGATGGGGGCATGTGATCGTGCCGCTTGTCATCTACCTCCCTATTCTCTACTTTGTCCAAAGAAGAATTCGTCACACCCAATTCTTCTAATAAAACCGGTTTATTGTTTAACATGGCTTCTTTGATTTTTTGGTCTTGTTTGTCATCATCCAACTTCAACAACAAATCATAAGTCTTTACATTATTAAAACTGAGTATCTCTTCGTGGTAAGACAACGGGGAATAACTGTTAACTTCTTGGGTCCATTTGGGTCTGGCACCCATCGACTCAGGTGTGTTCTCAGCCCACTTCAAGTTTGTAGATGGGACGTCGTAGTTCCCTGCAGTCCCCCATTTGTTGAGCCACGTATCTTTCTCTGTCGGGGTTTGAAGGGGCTGGGCCCACGGGACTTCTCGGGAATCACTATACATTTTTGCCTTTCTCTCCGTTGTTCTCTCGTCACCCACACCCTATATACCTTCCTTTGCTTTCGCTCCTCAGTCTCCCCCCAGTATGGTGGCTTTCTATACATTTGTTGCCTCCATTCCCTTTTGGCGTACTCACAAGGTACCTTGAACTCTACCCACTCTTCCATCCAAGGATCTTCCTCGATCAACTCTACTAGCTCTTCCTTTTTCTCTTTTTCCTCTCTTCCCCAACATGCTTCTGCCTCCTCCCCTCCTTCTCCCTCCTTCTTATCGTCTTCCTTTCCTGCCCGATTTGCGCCCCCTTTAGCCTCTTCTTTTATTTCTAGTTTACTTAATTCCTTTTCTGTCACTCCTATCTCTTGTGCTTTTTCCTTTACTTGAGAGGCGGATGGTACACTCTCCTGATCCTGGGCGAGGTGGCTTGTCGCCTCACAGGGTATTCATATTCGTATACGAATATCCATGCACAGGTGGCGTTAACAAGGGTCAAGCCCCATGGGACCGGACGGTCCACTCATCGATCCAGTGCAGACGTGGACGGCACGATTCTACCAATAGCTCTGCAGCACGCGATACGCTTGCCACTCTTCAACCTTTCAGTGAGGCTTGTCCTCCCGCTTCCTGCCAGGAGTGGTGAGCGGATTGCGCACTGTGGAGCCATTGGTAGAATCGCGCCATCCATGTCTGCAGCAGATCGGTGAGTGGACCGTCCGGCCCCATGGGGCTGGACCCTCGTTAACGCCACCTGTGCGGGGATATTCGTATACGAATACGAATACCCCCAACTCTACTGGCAACCCATCATTTTGCTACAGAACCAGTGAGTAGTGACCATAATGCACATTCCAGGCAACGGCCTCACAAACAGGCTCTTTAGATGGGGTTTCTTAGGTGGGAGAGAGTAGGAGAAAGAACAGTAAAGTTATGCAGAAAATATGACTTACTACATTTTCAAATGCATGCTATTTTTTTCTCACCTGCAACTGAAGCCTGCTCTTTTTTTCTCTGATTTCTACTTGAATTGAGATATAATCCTTATCAGGTGATGGAGGGCTGAGGTGTTGGTATCTAAGACCCATCTCCAGAAAGTCTTCACAGCTCATCTTTAGAAGATGTATTTCTTTTAACCCTGAATGGCAGGCAGCATTGCTGCGACAAGGGAGTTTGGATTGTGCAGCTGAGCCAAAACAGAGGGGAAACACATATCTTTACAATGCAAAATATTTCCAATCTTCTAAAATATCAAGTTTCTTTGTAACGCAAGGGATCTTCCAGAGACTTACAAATTCTGAATAATAAGGATTTTGAGTGAATGATAATGTAAATTTCTAGAATTTTTGGCACAGGGATCTTGATGCATACTATAGATCTCAGCCCTACACTATTATATGCTATACACTACAGACAAAAGCCTCATACCAGAGTCTGCAAATCAATTCACATGACAATTCTTATTCACTTAGTGGTGAATTCCTTTATATGTGTCTGTACATGTACACGTGAAGGCATTTAATGGTTTTGTCAACATCTTAAAGTGTTGAAATATTTTGTCCTGGCTCGATTATTTTGAAGGATTTCACACTTTGTGAATTGTAGACTTGTTCCAGACATCAGACAGACATTGCCACCTCCATGTGACTAATTATATACACACAGAGACACATATTGTAAACAATTATTTCAATGCCTAACCCCCATTCCAAATGGTTATATGCAACAAATATTCCATACTTTTTCATGCATCGTAGCAAAGCATTACCTTCCTTTTTAGTTGAAAATACTAGGACTTAATGCAATAGATGAGTGGTAACTAGAGATGGGGACAAATAAAAAAAATGGCAATTCGTTTTGATCCATTATTCGTCAAGGTTAACGGATCAACGAATACGAATATACGAATATTCTTCGACAAATCAACAGATCGATCTGTCGATTTGTCTGCACTTTAAACAGCTATGACACTGGCCCCCAACCACCTAGAGACACCAAAAATGCAGGGAAGCTTCCTCAGACGCTTTTGTACAACTCCTGAAAGTTTGGCTAAGGGAATTCAGGCTGCCCTTTGCAAAGATGGCAGCTGCAGCTTCCCTACCCTAAATGAAGCTGCAGCCGCCATCTTTGCAAAGGGCAGCCAGTCTCCATTTTTACATGCATGTCTCCGAGGCCAGAAGACCTTGGCAGCAGCGATTAAGGTAAGAGGGTGTCAGTGGGGGTGGCGTGGCGTGGCGTGGGGCCTAAGGTAGGGAAAGGAAGGGGGTGGGGGGGTAGGCTGTGGTATTGGGTGGCTGTGTGGGGTGGTGGTTGACTTTTTGCAGCCAATCAGCTGATCAGCGGCTGGTAGGCGGAATGGTGTTTTGTTTTTTAATACAAAGGACGAATAAAAACGGGTAAATATTCGTCCCTTCGTATTCATGGGGGTATCTGGAACCCACAAATACGGATCGATGAATATTTAACAAATCGGCTATATTAGTCGGAAAAAGCGATCCATTTTTATATTCGTCCCCATCTCTAGTAGTAACCCAGATGTTTTTGGACTGCAACTCCCAGAAACTCCGGACAGCACAGCTAGTGGTGAAGGCTTCTAGGAACTGCAGTCCAAGAACACTTCGGTTACCCAAAGTTGGGAATCACTGCAATAGATCAAAGAATTATTCTGATTAAATTTGTTATGATAGGAGTATAACAACCATGATATCATCCAGAGATCACCTGATCTAAGCATCAAATAGCTCCTTCTAGAAAAAATTTACAGATTAGACAATGGCTTAAAATGTTGATATTCCCTGGAGTACATTGAGAGACATGATGTATATTGTTTCAGCTTAATTAGCAAGATCATGGTCCTTTTGCATAAGCACGCACATAGCCTCTTGGCTCTTCCCTTCTTGCAGGAAGGAGAACTGCAAAGAAAACTTCAATGAGCTGTGCTTTCCCATTCAATTGCTGGTTTGCATGAAGGAAAGAGTGAAAAGGATACAGGCATATGCCTAAGGTTTGTTCACACCTCAAACTAAATAAACCAAGGTTTGGCCATTCACACAGAGCTACTGACTAAACTAGATGGGGATTCGAAGTGAAATTATATAACCATGAGTTTTTATTTTAAAGATAACAGTATAATATACTATTGGAAGAAGAAATATTATCATTATTTGAATAGCTTCCAGATCCAAGAATGGGACAACCATTGTTTGTACCTGTCCTCTGAGAATTGGCTGCATAAGGTATCTTATTAACAGTATTTTAATTGTTAGGGATACAGAAGAAATTCCCTGCCATTGAGGAAGATCCTTTTCCTTTCTTAGTCTATTTTCCTTTTTTCTTTTTCTAGAATGAAGTCTGCAGGACCTATTTCCTTTCACCATATGCTCCTCTCCCTCATAAGGATAGTTCTGCCTCTTCTCACTCATCAGTGGCACAAGAAAATGACAGCTATTTGCCCCTCAGAAATGATTAGATTAGATAGTTATGGGCCAGAATCCTATGGGTTATTTGTGCTGGTGTAGATGCAGTGGCAAATTGCTGCTAGTTAATGAATCATTAACTCACCGGAAGTCGTAAGACTGGTGCATGATAAGGAACACATGTGGTGACTTGTAAACAAGCTGCCATTCACCATTGCAATTTATGCCCCTATACTTATGCCAGCAAAAATAACCAACAAGATTCTAGCCATGCCTTTTTTCTTTAATGAGACAAGTACCTTCACATACAAGACATAAGGTTAAAAAAATAAGGAAAATCACCTTTCTTCAGTTCAGTGAGCAGTTGTATGTTTTCGTTTTTTGGTATTTGAGGGTCTTCAACAACTATTTGGCCAGAAAGAGGAAACTCAGTTGACATGATTCTTACTGTGCAGGCTTTACCAAGCCCATGGAGTTTGAAAGTCAAAATATTTTTGTCAATGGGTTGAGAAATCCCAAGAAAACCTGGAACCTCTAGAGAAACTTGCCCAAACTCAACAAGACTTGATGCTGGGCTTTTGATCTCTATATGAAGAACAAACTTCTCTATAGTGGTCTCCGCTGCAGTAAACCTGAAAAGTGAAAGGGGGTTGGAGTTTAATATTTTTGGCTTTTCTATTGCACAAACTATACATTCCTTGTTTTTTAGAAGGAAACTGAATTATACTTATATATATCAATAAGATCTTATTTTCCATCAGCAGAACATGATGGTCAGAATCCTATTGGCATTCACACAAGGTTTGTACAATATGTTGCAGCTAATTGAGGCTAATAACAAGGTGTCAAGGTGCATCTTAGTCACATGCCTGGTCAAATGTGCAATGGAGACGTGCATCATTATCTTGTTAATTAGCTATAGCAAGTTACACAAAACTAATGTGAACCCCAGTAGGATTCTAGTCAATGAAATCCAATGAGATAAGATCCAAATCCTTTTGAACATTTAGTAGAATGGCAATTAGTAGAATGACACAAATGACACACAAACAGGTAACTGTTAGCTTGTTAAAGTAAGAACGAGTCCTATGTACTATCTTAAAGACACATTTTGTATAACAAGTTTTTTGATGGCTGTAGCCCACTTCTTCAGATGCATTTGAGAACTAACTATGTCATAAAAACACCTTTATTTTTAAGGTTCCACAAGTCTCCTTGGATTTAGAATCACACAGTTACTCTTAAACCAAGGATTCTTTGCAGTGGCCATTCAGCTGCTCCCAATAGGCAATCTAGAAATCCTAGGTAACATTCAATGGGTTGTCTAGGCAGCACTTTCTTCCTGTCCAGTAGAGGCAGAGTTTCTGTATATTGATCATCCAGTATGAGGATAAAATCCCAGATCCTATGTGTCATCTTCAGACACAACAAGGGAGGCACTAAACAACAATGGCTGTCCTACAATGAGCTTCCACAAAGAAGACAACAGAAGCAGACAGTATGAAAGCAATAAAAACAAAGAACCAGACTCTTGAATAAAGAGTCAGCTGGGCTCAAAGAAGTCTAAAATTAAGCATCCCCTTTCAGAACAACATATTTTTTTAAAGTGTCTTTGAAGTATAATATTTACGGGGGGGACATATTCAAGGCTTAGCTAACACTAAAGACACACCTGTATACTCTCAGCATCACAATGTCTTCATTAACCAGTGGGCAACCATTGTGAATGTATTTCACTTCATTGGGCAAGAAATGGCAATCAAACACCTGATAAAGAAAACAGCAAACATGATGAATGCCTTCAATAAAATTAATAGATAGCACTCAACAATATCTGTTAGACCAAAGGTGCCCCATCTCTGTTTTAAAGATAATAACTGTGTGCCATCAAGTTAATTCTGACTTATGGCAACCCTTTCCAGGGTTTTCTAGGTAGAGAGTACTCAGAAGCAGTTAGCTTTCCTTTCTTCTGGGGGTGCCTGGGACTGTGCAGCTTACCCAAGACCACACAGATTGGCTCTTCTGGGATGCATGGGGAAGGGGACTGAACTCCCAAATATTGGCTCCACAGCCAGATACCTAACTTACTGAGCTATCCAGGAAGCATTAAAGATAAGAACTGGAATACTGTGCTTCAAAAAAAAAAAGATGACCTTCATAAATCCTGAACTTAAAATCTAAGTCAAAGAAGAATTTCTGCCTTATTCTCCCACAAATCCCACCCTCCAGGATAATGCATTTCCAGGGCTGCCCCAAGACATTTTGCTGCCTGAGGTGGAACAACAAATCAAACATCCAGACCCAAGGCCAGAGTGATGCACAATATCCAAGAACAGTCAAGTTACTTCAGTACTTCCTATTAAAATTCCAGTTTTGTAGTGAATAAATACATAGAACAAAAACATGATCAGATGAATAAATTGTGATTTTATTAAGGAATACTCTTCCTTAAAGGAGAATCTACTAGGTGAAGGTGCTACTTTGTCCCCAAAGTTCACCACCTTTTGAACCCTAGGTTGAGTGAAACCTAGAAGGTGTGTGACTGGGTAACCATGAGCAAGTTTCTATGATAATTTAAACAAAAAAAAAAAAAAAGGAACTAGTCTAATGGTACTTACTTGAGGTGTAAGTTTCCCAACTCTTTGTGTCATTGGTTCATTCAGAATCACCTCTACCTTGCAAAAATCTCTCTCTTTAGAAATGTTGAATTGTAGCTCATTTTCAGTCACATATGCAACTCGTCCCCTCTCAACACTGATCCCTTTATTCACCAGGATAAGTTTGGCAACTATTAGAGGTGGAGGATTCCCCAGGAAAATAAGAATAGTCAACAGCAGGAATGACTTCAAAGTTTCCATCTTCAACGGATCTTCTGTTTTAACTATTTAAATAAGCGTTGACTCATTTTTTCTTCTGATTTAAGACACCTTCACACAGCAATTCTCTTTTCCCCTCAGCAGTTCAATTCTGAGTACTTACAACTAAGCAGTTCACATGGGTTACTAAGTGGAGAAACCAGTGCAAGCTCGTTTTCTTGACAGTATTCAACAGACAGCAAGTGCTCCCCTGTCATTGGAAGAAATCAGAGTTACTCTGTATAGAAACAGAGGGAAACTGTCAATACAAAACAGTGGCTCACATTTCAAAGGAGTGATTTTCAGACATTTTTGCTGCACCACTCATAAAATACACAGAAAGAGGAAGCTGAGGGGAGTTTGGCCCTTTTCACAAGTTACCTTTTGCCACTTCTTCTCCTTTGCCTTACAGTTTCTTCTCCCCTCAGCCTGTTTCTTCAGGGAACAAAGAGTTTAGCTCACACTGATTTTAGAGGATGCACCAAAGGAAACAATAAGTACAGACAAATAAAGGACAGGTCCACATGCCAGCCATCACTGGAAGTCAAGTTCCATCTAACAGATACTGTGCAGGAGAAAGGAGCACACAAAATAGAAATGATTTGAAAGAGAAATCAATAAACAGCAAAATGGTGGGGCAGTGGTGTCATTTTTAGTAGGGTGGTTAGGGAGAGGTAGTCCTATTGGATTTTCAAAATTATGTCAGAAGTTTACAAATGTAAACTTTTTACAAAAGTTTTTCTCAGCCAAGATGGCGACGTGCAAGCAGCTCTAGCCAGGAGCTCCGACGAGGCTTTGTTTGCTGTTTTAACTTTTATCTTAGCTGCTGCCAGGAGTAGCCTCCTCCACTTGCTTATCATTGTTCTATTGTGATTTTAACTGCCTATTTTGAAAAACTAATCACTCAACATTTCTTTAAATGAGATTTGTTTGCTGTCAACAAAATTAGCCTTTTGCTGAACGCTGAAGCTTTTACATTTTTTTATATTTTATATTTTTAAATATACTTTTATATTCCGATGGTGACTTTGCTCCTGCACGCACACATGACTTTGTAGCTTGCTGGCTTCGAGGCTATGAGGTTTATTGGAACCCTGCTGCTGGTCTATCCTTGAACCTAGAAGTGTTTTGCTTCTCTTCTCCGACCGGCCTCTCCCGTCCTTCTCCGCTGACGCCATTGTTATCTCTACAAGCAAACGGTTTGTTTTCTTTTTTTTTTTTTTCTTTCCCCTTAGTCTATTATTTAAATGGGAAAATCCAAAAGAACTCTTTCTCAAACTAGCCCCGATTCGGCACAGATTTCACCTTCATCCAAACAGCTGCGGCTGGACTCCTTTTTTCCACCTCAACCTCCTACATCGACTACAACACCCCTGGCAAGAAGTGCTTCCTCTACAAATCAGACACAGGAGGGCCATACTCCTTCCCCCTGAACAATGCCACTCCAAGCCGCTACCTAGTGTGGATCCTCACTTGGATAGTGATGCTATTGAACTTCTGAAACATTATTCTTCACTAACTGCAAGAACTGTCTCTCAGATTTTCTCCCAGCTTACTCTACTTACAGACTTCTTAAAGAGCTCATGCTCTATTTCTCCACATTGTCTATCCTGCCTACATAAAACCCCAGATAAACTCAACTCGGCCGTTTGCAAAGAAACCCCTCGTAGCTCTTTCTCTGATGGTTGCCTCCCTCAAGTTCCTTCCAAGCCCATAATGCATTTGGTCTACGCTCCTTACGCTGCTGTTGTCACAATCTGTCCCCCTCGCGGTTTTACAAGCTTTCCACGCTGGACTAAAATCGCCTTGGCGAAGAGACATCTTGCCTTCCTCCTAAAAGTGAATGTTCGGACCATCGACCTCTACAGGACTGAGACTCTGTCAACATCCTTCCACTCAACTAGACTACTACTGACCTTCCATTCGAACTATGTTCCTGGGATGTTGTTCTCGTCTGCGAATCTACTACAACGATGGGGTGTCACCCCGCACCGCCTTTTCAAGAATTCCACCATTGCCAGGCTTATTTCAACGGAAGCCTCTCTGCAACTCCCTCCTACAGACGCCTCCCCCTCCTCCAAGAGGACAAACCTGCTTCGAACCTTCAGACCTACCTACCCCCCTACGGACTCCCTGCAGCTTTCTTCTACTTCTCCGTCCCTCCCATTTCAAATGAGGGTTGAAGCAACCCATCCCGCTAAGCCGATGGACCACTTGCCATCTCCTCTAATCCCCTCTTCGCCCATTTTACAACATTCCTCTAACCCACCGGTGACATCTCGAGACTCTATCACAGCTCTCCAGTCGACCAATGCGCCTGCTTTAATTCAACCGGAAGCTTATGTCTGTTTCCCTGCATACTCCAATCCCCCTACTGCTTCCCCTTCCCATATCCCCCTATCCCCTGTATGTATTGTCAATCGGGGTGCCTCAACCACCTCCTTTGCACTGGTCGATGCTATGTCCCAGAAACCCCCTCCCCTTAATTTTGATTTTACTAATCATAAACCTGCAATAGATGCTCTAGCCTCACCCTCTGGGCCTGCCTGTCCTCCAGTCCTTGATCCCCTTTTGCCTTCTGTGATTCCCCCTCCTCTTTCAGACCCCAGTACTTCCTCCTGCTGACTAACTGCTTCCCCTCTGACCCCCCCCTCGCCCCATCCCTCTCTCCAATTAATTTCATGGAATATAGGTGGCTGGAGGAAAAAAGCTTCGGACAAAGACCTGCTAAAGTTTCTCTCTAGCTACGACATTATCCTCTTACAGGAGACCTGGTTATTAACTCCTCCGTCCATCCCGGGTTTCCTTACTTATCATATCCCGGCTGTTAAATCTAAAACAAGAGGGCGCCCCTCTGTGGGTCTCTGTTGTTTCCTTAAACCCTCCTCTTTATTCACCCTCACCTCCATCCCTTCCCCCTCACTCTATATTCAAATCTTCCTCCTTCAGTACGGTCAATTTAAAATCCTACTACTTAATCTCTACTTCCCACCTCCATCCTCCTCTTTGAACAGCACCTGGGTGGAGGTAGAGAACCTTGTCAACCTTAATCTGGAAGCTAATCCATCTGCCTACATTTTGATCCTGGGGGACTTTAATACCCGGCTAGGACCCAATAACTCTGTCCTAGCCAAACATACAAATCTGGAGTTTGACGAGTCGTCTCCCCCCTGGCTCAATCGTCCAAGGTCTTCCAGAGACAAGATTATCACACCTCATGCTACCTTCTTAATTAACCTCTGTCTCAATCTTCATATTGCCATTCTCAATGGCACATGGGGTAAGGACATCCCTGGTGAATACACCCACCTCTCCATTAGAGGCCCAAGCGTAATCGATTACGCCATCGCTTCCCCAGCTCTTTTCCCCTTTCTCTCGGACTTCTCTGTTGGTGTTCGTGCTGACAGTGACCACCTGCCTCTTCTTTTGTCCCTAACCTTCCCTCCTTCCCCCTCCTCCCCCCAAATTCCCCCTTCACAACCCTCTTGTCATCTTAAATGGACTTCTCAAACAGAAGCTGACTTTTTCTCTTGGACTCTATTGCCAGAGATTTCCAATCTTAACCTCACCATTGCTACAACTGACTCTATCGCCACAGCTATCACCTCCTATAATACTCTTGTGGATTCCTTAATTACTTCCCTTAGTAGCCCAACTAATTCCCCATCCCATAATCGTGCCACCTCATGGTTCGACTCCGACTGTTGGCAGGCCAAGAAGCATGTTAGATCTCTTTTCCACTCTTTCCGCCTTAATCCTACCCCAGCGTCTCTACAACACTACCTTTCTGTTAGAAGGTCCTGCACATTACTTTTAGATTCAAAAAAACACCTCTTTGCTCAACGCAAGTGGTCTGATCTGCTCCAGGCAATTCTTTCACATAACTACAAAGCCTTCTGGTCCTTGGTATCTTCTTCCACCACTTTCTCTTCTTCTGACCCTTCTTCTTCTATCCCCTTGGAGGAATGGATAGCCCACTTTTCCACAATTTTCTTCTTCCCGAATCCCAACCCCCCTTCCGATCCCTCGCTCCAGGCCCTCCCCGACTGGCCTCCTGTTACTTCCGAGGAAATACTGGACCTAATCAGCTCACTGAAGTCTGGTAAGGCCCCAGGCCCTGATCAAGTCCTCACTGAGACTCTGACCAGTAACCCCCACTGGTGGTCTCATTCCTTGGCTAACTTTTTCACCTTAGTTAACCACTCTGGCATCCTTCCCAACTCCTGGTTAATCTCCACTCTGATTCCAATATTCAAAAAAGGTGATCCCTCTCTCCCTAGCAACTACCGTCCAATTAGCCTTCTATCTTTTATTGGCAAACTTTACTCAAAATCTCTTCTTTCCAAACTTTCTGCCTGGGCTTCTTCCATTAATCTTCCGGGGAAAGAGCAAATTGGCTTTCGCTCTGGAGCCTCTACTCTTGATCACACTTTACTTTTATCCCACCTAGTTGAAAAATATTCCATTCACCACAAATCCAGTTTGTTCGCTGCTTTTGTTGACCTTCAAGGCGCCTTCGACTCTGTTAATAGATCTCTCTTATGGGACAAACTATCTCAATGGGGCATTGATCCTCGACTACTCTTTCTGCTTAGGCGTCTCCACTCTTCAAACACATGTCAGATTCGCCTCCCAAACTCCAATACACTAACTGATAGATTTCAAGTTAATAGGGGTGTCCATCAAGGGTGTATATTAGCCCCCTTACTGTTCAACTTATTCCTTGCAGATCTCCCTCCTTTCCTACGTATAGCTACTAACTCTTCCCCCTCTCTTAACGGTGCCCCTCTCTCAGTTCTCCTCTATGCTGACGATGCAGTCCTGCTCTCTCTCTCCAAAGCCGGGCTGCGTCTTCTTCTAGCCAAATTCCAAGACTACTGTTCCATCAACGATCTTAGCATAAATTCTTCCAAAACTAAAATAGTTGTTTTTTCTAAATCTAGCCCTCTATCCACTTGGACAGTTGGTACACAATCCTACCAACAAGTGCCAACTTTCAAATACCTTGGGCTCACTTTCCACTTCAAACTAAACTGGGCTCCACACAAAAAATTGGTCATTTCCACATCAACATCCCAACTCAATGCAATTTCAAAATTCCATTACTTCTCGGGCAACCAATTTGTCCCAGCAGCTTTGCATATTTTCCAGTGCAAACTCCTATCCCACCTCTTTTATGGGGTCCCCATCTGGATAGAGGCTGTAAACCACGACATTGACTCCATTGCCGCTGTCTTCTTTAGAAAGATTTTAGGTGTTCCCAATATGATTCGCCTCTCCACTATGGTACTTGAATTGGGAACCCACCTCCCTTCTACTCTTGCCTGGGTCTCCACTTTCAAATACTGGCTCCGCATCCATCTCCACTCTAATTCCAATTCTCTCCTCTTTGACCTTCTTAGCGACTCTTACACTTCGAACTGGTTTAAACTGATTGATTCCAAACTTCTCTCCCTAGGACTAGAATTAGAATCCCTTTTCGACCTGGGATTACAACAGGCCCATTCCTTGATCAAACACAAACTTTGGCAGCTTGAGTTTGAGTCACTTTCAGCTGACTTAAACCCCACTTGCTCACCCCTTTTTTTCAGTCTTCCTCCTTCTCTAGGACGTCCCTTAAACTATTTCTCTTCACTGACCAACCCTGGTCAGAGAAGAGCATTTATGTTAGCCCGCCTCAATATCTCCCCTTCGGCGGTTCATGCAGGCCGATTCGCTAAGATCCCCCGTGCAAATAGGCTCTGCTTTTTCTGTCATACCCTCCCAGATTCCCTGGACCATATTTTATTTCATTGCCCGGCGCATTCATCTCTGAGAAAGCTGTTTCTCGAACCGTGGCTTTCTCTCTTGCCCAACTCCCTATCCTTTTTCCTGAACGATTCTTGCCCGCGGATTACATCTGCCGTTGCAAGATATCTTCTGGAAATTTCCAATTTAACCCATTACCTATGATACTACTTGTTGAGTGTATCTCCTAATTTATGTTTACTCTGATTATCGCTTGGCTTGTACCCATGTTTTGCTGTTGTCCGTTCATATGCCAATAAAGGTTTCGAAAATCGAAAATCGAATCGAAGTTTACAAATGATTAAAGTCTTGGATTGCAGCTATTCCAAATGATGTTGGGTTGCAGCTCTCATCATACCTTACCACTGGCCATCCTGATGAAAGTTAAATGGAAGTTGTAGTCCAGCAACATCTGGAGGGTCATGGGATTTTCAACTCCTATTTTGGGTGAATGTACTGAAACTCAAGGAGGCAGCTGAAATGTAGCTCTGTGACATCTACACACATTATATTGTTGTTTTCGTTGTGGTTTTTATGGGCTGAAAAATCACTTTCAACATATGGCAATCTTCGTAGGGTTTTTTGAGCATGGAATGTTAAAGATTTACCATTTAAAGATTAAAGGTTTAAAGATTAACACAGTGTTACCGGTTAGAAACTAGAAAATCAATTCATCACTGTTGACATGAAAACATTTAACTAATTGAATTAGCAGCATTAAATCATTACGTAAAATTTTCTTTATGAAATAAATAGTGGGATTTATAGCATTCCTTCATTTTTGACCCCTAATAGTACATTTTTCATTGATTCTTTCAGATTTGCTCTTTTTGTTATCTTAATACTGCCATCCCAATCTGGCATTTTTCCCCCTAGATGGGCTACAAATCCCACAAAACAACCCTTAGCAAGAATAGTTGTTCCAGTGTCAAAACGGGTCAATTGAGGAAGGTGTGTATTCTAGCATAGGATCTCATCTCTACAGCCAGGGAGAAAGAAACATCCAAGCACGCCCAACAAGACTGATACTACAGACAGCTAATAATATCTTTGACCAATTTCAAAGAAATTGGTTAACAGAGCACTACAGAAGCTTTACTTGAATGTATAGTCTTAGTAAAAGGCTGCATGGCAATCCCCAGCCTTACTCTCCCACAAACTATAACTATCCCAGAAACTAATTCCTCTTCCCAGATGGTGGGACCCCTGAAATTCTTGGGCTATAGCTTCCAACTACTCTGCCCATTGGCTGTGCAGACCAGGCCTTCTGGGAGTTGTGCATGAACAGCAGAAGTCCCAAAGT
This sequence comes from Intellagama lesueurii, assembly GCA_037013535.1. Classification (NCBI taxonomy): domain Eukaryota; kingdom Metazoa; phylum Chordata; class Lepidosauria; order Squamata; family Agamidae; genus Intellagama; species Intellagama lesueurii. Next base: position 169,776,336 of record JBAJHW010000004.1, on the reverse strand, counting down.
TGGAATCCCTTTTTGTTCTCGGGGGAAGTTTTGTGGTTGCCTCCTTTCTGGGCATTACAGATGTAGCACAAGTAGTGATTTTAATTCACAGAGACTCAGGTAACATCACTTCTACAGCATTAGTTTTAAAGTGTGAGACAAAAGTATGGGAATAGTGCATTGCAGTAATGGGGCGATATACCATTTTAATAAATAAATAAATATGATGCCTTTTCTCATGTTGATGGAAAATATCCTAAATGTGATGCTAACATGTTAATTTTAATGCAGTATTTCCAGGCTCTGGCCAAGACTGCCACTGCATATCTGGACAGCCGTCCATTCTTATTTCTTCTTCTTCTTCTTCTTCTTCTTCCGTAGACCATTGACATCCACTGTTGGATACAGACCCTTCTTTTGGTTTTCATACATTTTTCTTTCATGCTATTCTAATCCATAGTAGTCCTGCTGATCCTTTTAAATTATCCGCCTATTTAGCTTTAAATCTTCCTCCACTTTATTTTATTGCCCTGTTAATTTCTTAGCAAGACCAGAAAAACGGCTGATCCAAAAGACCTTTTTTCATATTCTTAGGAACTTTCACTGCTCTGTCATAAATAACCTAAAGCCGCCATTCTCAGCCTTTTTGGGGACATGGCCATGAACACAATGTGAAAGAAATATAGGCCAAATCAGGATTGTATAAGTCAAGTAACACCCCTTCTGAGGTGGTGTATGAAGAATTGTTTCCACACTGTGTCCTCCTTCAAATGTGCCAGGGACCCCCCCAGGAGCCATATGCCCCCCTATTGAGAATGGCTGACCTAAAAGACACATTGGTGTAATATTACTCCCTGATTTCACCATTAATGGGATAACATAAGAGATTATTTTCTTTAACATTTATTTTATTGTCACAATAAATAATACACAGACCAGTTGTTACAATTTTGTAAAATTTAATAGTAAACGATCATTAAACTGTACCTTCCCTACAGTTCAATTAATTTGAAGAACCGTATGTTTCCTTCCTATTTACAATGAAAATCCATCTTTTTGGGGGAAGCCATATCTTTACTTGCCTCTTTCTTTCTGAACTGTTAAGTGTTGGAAAATATGTTGCCCTTCATTGGTTAATTTATGAAGGACAAGTACTGAGTCTTGGGTCTAGACACATACAAGACCCCCTTGGACTTCTGAAACACATTAACTGCTGAAAGGGGAGTCAGAGGTGTGACTTTGCTCAGCTGTTCATCATGTGCCTGATTCTGCAACCAGTAGACAACCAGTTGGGCAAAGGAGATCCTGTTGAGGGAACGCACAATTGCCCTTACACAATTACATAAGCGAACAGGATACTGTTCAACATTTTTCCAGAAAACCCAAGGTTTTTGCAAAAAATAAACTTCCAGAAACTAAGAATTCTATTTTTCCAACATTCTATTACACCTTCTTTGCTTTTAAATCATATGAGACTATCCAGGCTTTGTCTAAACACAAAATGCAGTGCTTACCATTTATGATTATTGCTAGACATGGGAGCTTCACATTCATATCCCAGGGGAAACAAATATGAAGCTTGGCACCATAGGTGCCATGGCGGTCCATTCCCACCCCCCAGAACCAACCTGGTCCACTCACCAGGCTCCTCGCAGTGCACATGTCCAATGGCTGCAACATTGTGACAATCCCAGATGTAGTTCCACCAGCATTGCCCCACCACTCCCCACAGCTGACCACTCAGCAGCTGAGTGGTGAGACTCATCTTCCCGCCTCCTCACTGGAGCAGTCAGCTAAGGGGAGAGGCAAGGCAGGGCAGGGCAGGGCCAGTGGGACTACATCGCAATTGGCGCAATGTCACCACCATCGGACACGTGCACTGCAAGAACCCGCGGGATACAAATACGAAACTGCCATGTCTAATTATTACCTTACACCAATCACGTGTCTGATTCTTACTAGGTATGTCTGGGTGACAGAATTATATTAAGTACAACATTGATTCTGAGGTTAAAGTTTCTCTTAAAAATTGTTATGTTTAAAGAGAAAAAGAAAAGAAAATGTGTAATAAGCTCCTACCATAAAGCAATTCAATATATTGCTGTTGAAAAAGAGCTATCAAAAATGCATTGTAGCAGCAATGTGAGAATGGCCATATTATAAGCATAGTACTAATCCCCTAATGTCATCTGTGTAATATCTGGCAGAGAGCTTGGAAAGCGACTTTCTAAACCTACTTGAGTTCTTTATATATAGAGAAAAACTGTCTCTCACTCTACATCTATATGCCTTTTTTGGGATTCTGTTTGGATTCTTCTCCAATATTTCTTTGGGATTTTTCCCCCATTGTGGAGCATCCTTTTCTTTCTTGGATTATTTTTGCTGCTGTCTGCTGGACCCAAAGAAGAGAAGAGAAGAGTGGGAATCAAGTGGTAGAGGAGAGAGTTTTAGTGTGTGTGAGGCTGATTGCATTTCTTCTCTCTCTCTCTCTCTCTTTTGCCTTTATTTGCTTTTGAGAGATGGTTTTGTGCTTTTTAAAATGTCACCATCATCCTTGTGTGGAAGGTGCTTTCTCTGTTTGATTGATTTTTTAAGACTGTTATTTGGCTAATTTACTCCACATTTATTCTGGAAAAAATGTATAAAGGGTTTTTTGAGAAAATTTTGCTTGCTTCTGTGCAGTATGGAAGTCAGAGGGGTAATCTTGGTGACTGTGCTAGTGTGCTACTTGGTTGTGTGTGTTGATTATTTTTCTTTCCCATGTACTATTACCTCATTTTGGAGTAAACTGATTCTTTGTTGCCTTGCCCCTGCTTTTTGGAGTAGTTTCTAAGAGTTCTTTAGAGTTTTTGGAGTGTTAGAAAACAGTAATGGGTAAACATGAATTGGAAACCCAAAATATGTTTTCCTTTTCATGTAAAACTAAAGGAGCAGGGCATGAAAAATATGAAAATAAAAGAGTCAGTTCCTTGAAAGAACCCAGAAAGAAAGAAATATAAAAATGTTCACCATGTAAATCCCTAATTGGATAATTAAAAATATTAAATCTGTAACTCATTCTGTTGCTCATTCCTTTTCAAGGACAAATATTTGAAAGACAAGAAAATGGCCAAATTCCTCTCAAAATGCCTCTGAAAAATGTTTTAGGCAAAGAAAAGTAATGAGAACAGGTGTGATTTTCTTTCAAAACAAGGTGTTAGTGGCTCTACCCCACCCAAAACCCCATGATAGGTGTGGTGAGAAGAAAATGACACTCAGATCTTCAGGGTATTTGTTACAAAGGGGGTTACAGAATACCAGTGTTGCCAGTCATTAAATCTTGGTAAATGAACATTGTTATGATCTTGTTATTCCTTCTCCCCAAAATAGCATGTTACAGATGTTTACTTCTAAAGCACTACTTCCGTGTTCTAGTTTTGGGATAAGTAGCAAATACCACTTCAGGTATCCCACCATCTGACCAGACAGCTGGCTGTCACTACTAAAAGAAAATCTTAAAAGTTTGGTTTTGTTCAGGGTGGTCAGGTTGGTCAGCATCCCATCCCCAAAGGCTTTAAAGCCAAAACCTAAGACCAGGAATGGCCCTTGTGATATCACAGAGATGGGACAGGCAAGCTTCCTCCACTCCAAGCTTTGTTGCCGGGACATGAAAACATGGGTTGAGCCTCACATTCTGCTCTGCTTCAAATAGTACAATGGATTTTATGTCAGTGTGCAAAAAGTCAGGAGGGGAGGAGAGACTGGAAAAAGAATAAACTGGCCCATATGTTGCAGAGTTCTGTATTTATGGTTAAATTTCTCTAGTTACACAGCAGAAGTGCAAGGACTCATAGAACAGAATAGCTTCAAGTTCCCCAGTTTTGTCTACCCCTTTTTTGCATTAACTGGCCCTTACAGTCTCAATAACTGACTCTGAGACATTTGAAGTGGAAAGAATAAAAGGTTTCATTACTTATAGTTGAACAGATCCCAAGCAAAACTAACAAACATGACAGCTCTCAGCATCAAGCCTCAACAGACTCACTGACTGCTTCCAACAGACAAAAGAGAGGGAAAGAGCTCAGAGTAGAAAGGGCTGCTTTTGAATACAGAGTCAGAATGGAACAATTGGTTAATGCTGGATAGAATAACAATCACCCCAGCCCAGAAAGGTCCATCCCTCCCAACCAAACTCACTAGAGGCAGCGTGTGAGGTTCAAAAACTCCACCACCATACACTTGTGCCTAGTGCTCAAACAAATTCACACTCAGCCAGTAACCTTTGATGCCAGCTGGGAAGGGGTAGAGATTGGGGCCCAAACTATTTCACACATAACAAAACAAGTGGTCTCCTATCCTGCTCACCCTGAGATCTGTTTCCCTACCTAAGTTCAGGGGAGCACAGAAATTAATTCCCTGAGATTTTAACCAGTGCCCTGAATTGAAATAGCCATCCTATTTCAGTTTTAAATTAAGGCCAGAGGAAAAAAAATGAAATACAGCCATGAAAAACTGCAGCATGACCCAGAATTAGGAACAGATGAAAGACAATAGATCTTGACAGTGTTTATTGATGTTAATGACAGATGTCTGGGAAACAGGCAGAACCATGCTATCTTTAGAAATGGGCAGGGTTCAGAAATTATGCTGTAGACAAAAGGATGATGAAGTTCATATTTGTAGATGTGGGAGGTGAAGCATCAAGCTAAGATGTAGCTCTGGAAATGGGGAAAGAATAACGTAGGAAGCGACACAAGTTAGGATCTCAACTGGAGACGTGATTGGAAGATCTCAGATCTTTCCGTGGATGCCTAATAGAAAGAAAGGAACAGGGAACTAGACAAAAAAGAGGGAAGAGAGCAAAGGGGAAAAATCCTTAAAGATGCTATATAAAGAAATTTTAGGATCTGGCTTTGTGTGGACAAACACTTTTATTCCCATGACAAAACAGCTGCCAGTGTAGACCCCACTATTGATTTCCACATGGATACTCATTGTGCGTGTAAAGTATCTCCACATGGACTATACAGGCCATTTCCCCTTTGGAACACAAAACAGGAAGTGCCACCTCCCCTGCACTTCCTTTTCACTGCAAAAGGAGTTAGATAATTCTTATTCATTTATTATGGATAAATGGAGCCTCATTGTTCATATTTATATGCTAAATTATACACAGTTACTGATGTAAAATAACATGACATTATTATCCATCCTCATGTTATTCTGCTTCCTTGCTGTATACAACAACCAAGTTCACCCTTCCGAATTCATTTTGCACCCTCCAACTTTATTTTCTTTTTGTACCCAGTTATATTTATACATCGAGGACAAAATCCTTCCCCTATGCAAAATATCTGTTTCCTGCAGAATTCAAAAATACTGAGGCCTCTGTTAACTCTGCTTCTCTTCCTAGCTGCAGGGCTCCCCTCTGATGCTAGTATGAACATAATCAGTCCTTTCATTGTACATAGCTCTCAGTTCCAGGATCAGCTTCTTTTACCAGACAATTTAGTGACAGACTTCATAAAAAGCAGTTAACTCTCAATGATGGGATGGGAAGGAAACACAGGAAACATTCTAAAGCGTCACTCTCCCGTAAAGCCAGGATGAAAGTGCACCTGCATCTTTTAAGCTTAAAATTAATAAGCCATGTTTATTGAATCCCCAATGCTAATTAGCAGCATCCCATCAGATTCCCCTTCCCCCTCATGCTAATTAGTTCAAGGGAGATTGGAATGCCCAGGCAAGTATGGATAAAAAGACAAAGCATCCACAGGACTCTTTTGAGAAGCAACTCACTGGAGGGGTGGAGAGGAAGACTGAGCAAAACAGCCCATCTGTGATTTTAAACACCTGATTGCCTGAAGCATGCAGGTGTGTAAGGAACATCTCTTTAAATGGTGGGAGTCCCTTAAAAAAGAAAAACCCTCAGCAATTCACATGAACATCCAGATTCCTAGTTAGTGGCTTGAATAATTTATCAACAGCCATCTAGAATGGGTGAGAGACACTTCTGTTGCTTGCTGAACCAGCAACAAGATCACTTGCCATGACAAAAAAAAAGTTTTCAAAATATAAAAGCAGCTCTTTGAAAGCAAAAACACGTCCGTCTTTAATTGGCCCTGAAACAACACTTGCGCTTTTAGCAATATTTTAGTATAGAGCATTCCTTCAGCATAGAGACAAGAATGTTTAATACATTAAATGTCATCAATCACACCCTTGATTTCCACCTACATTCCATTTATATGCAGTAAGTACTTCTAAAAAAATACATAATATTTCTACTGAAAGCATATTTTCTCATGGACATTTTAAATAAGCATGCCTGTTTAGTCTGAGTGTGCATTTATAGCATCACTGTGCTTTGCTCTCGTCCAGTGTAAAAGTTTTTTTTTTTAAGGATTGTTCTTCAGCCACCCAATGTTTTTGAAAGGGAATGGAAACTAGCAAGCATGCCAAGAAATAAAAATCAAAACCATACCTGCAAGCTGCAATACAGCTTTAGGAATTCCCCTCAAACTTTTCTTTTCATGTGTTTTGAAAGTGGAACTTTTCAAAATGGTGGTAAAGTCACTTAAAAAAAAATCCTTCAAGCCAAACGACTCAAAGAAAAGGGAAAAGAAACAAGAGGCATTAAATGTAATTGTCCCAGAGCAATCTCCTTAGAGGGAAAAAAGAGCCTTAAAATGCAGGAAATCTGTCTAAGTCAAGCTGGCCCTGTACTCACAGATGTTACTGATTCAAGAGAGATAGCAATTCCAAAGCTCCAGAACAGATTCCAAGTGAGAAAATAGGAAAAGTCCTTGGTTGCTGTTAGATACGCATTCTGAAGGGGTTTTTTTGTGTGTTTTTTTTAAACAGCAGAATGGGCAGTGAGGAATTTGTGGCCTGGATTAGAAGTTCCATGGTAATTAAGCAAGAATGACAAATAGGAGTTGAATTGATCTCTCTTGCAGAAAAGATGAGAGAAGTTCAAGCTGGAACACAAAACATGCTTACTGGTGAGGAAGCATCTTTAAATTCAGCCTTATTTCTGCATAAACATTCTTAAAACTGCACGGAAGATTCTGGCTTTCATATTATTCGAATTTTGGGTAAATGTGTTAAGAATGATTTAAACACTTCCTAAGCACTGAACCATTAAGAAAACAAAGGCATCCTGAGAGGAAAAAGCACTGATGCCACCTTTATATTCTTTGTGTTAGCAAAGGTTGAAATTCCTGCTGTAGGACAGGATGTGCATTGCAGCCGTAGGATAGGCACCAACCTCTTAAGAATTACATTGGAAATTTGCTAACAGAAAAGGGCAGCTTTTTAAAATTTATATTCAAATAAAGTGATTGATATAAAAATTGGCAGTGGTATAGTAAGAGTTATGTGTTTTCCTTAAGCCAGAGAAGCTGTGGGTTATAAAACTGGGGGGAAAGACTCATCACAGGTTGTCTGGAACTGGCAGAGCAAGGTCTCTACAAAACTATGGAACCCACTAGTTCATCTTGGGCTAGGTCCTCTGTCTCAGCCTGATCTTCCTTACAGGTTTGTTTTTAGGATCAAGTGCAGGAAGAGAGAACCAGGTACACTGTCTTTGTTCATTATGAGTACATGGTAAATGAACATCCATCCAAATTCCAAGTCAGGGTGTGGCTACACAGTGAGGGAAATGTGTAGTGACCACAGAAGCAGAAGAGAAAAAGAGCTTTCTACTTGCAGTTCCATCCGAAGCACCTATAGGTTGCACATTTGAAAGGAACTGCCATAAGAAGGTTTTTTCTTCTGTCCAGTTACTCATGCCCGTATCTTATTTTGCAGACAAGAGTGTTCCTGAAGCAGATAACAAACAAACAAACAAACAAGCTTCCTCTTACCCTTCTCTACGATCCCTCCATGTCTGGTGAAAATTGGATTTCGTATGTCTGACTTATACACCCAAAAAGTACTCCCCCTCAAGAATGTTCCTCCCAGGCAGCTAGAGACACCAAAATTACAGAGAACCTTCTACTGACTCTCCTCTACAATCCCTCCAAGTTTGGTAAAGATTGGGTTTCCCCAAGCCAACCTTGATGAATCACAAATTACGAATTTACAATTTTTGTTAAATCATTTTTTACTTTAAAAGCCTATAAAATGAACCCCCAAGCATCTCATCATTTTTTCTGATTCGTGCCCATCTCTAATACAGATTTTTCACACTGCTTTTATAGTATTCTTAGAAGGAAAGTGGGAGTAGCAGTCCCACCAATCAGCAAGCTACATTGCAACAGTTACAAAATGGGACAGGTACAACAATGGTCTACTTCAGTCTAGTCATGTATACAAGACAGGATAGAATACTTTCAAAACTCCCTTCCTTCAGGTGCAGATGGCATGATCAGGTTTGGACATTCTGGAACAGATATATGCTATTGGATTGGGTCTAAATAGAAGATGCAATATGAATAATATACCAATGATCTAATCATAAAATTGAAGAGCATTAGAACTGGGTAGTAAAGTGAACAAGAGTATACTGGAAGCTACTCTCCAGAAGGCACCAAATAAGCAGCTAATTTATACACTTGTCTGACTGTTGTGTACTGAACTGGAATGTCAGCATGTCATAGCTCATAATAAAAAACTTCAGTAATGCTGACACTCCCCCTACCACAGACAATTCCCATGACAGAAAAAAGAATTAACTTTGCCTGAGGAAACACACCAGGAGGGGGACCAGCTTGATGAAAGATAGGTAGCCATCTAGTTCCAGACTAAAGTACCTGCAAAACTGCAGTAGCAGATTGTGATGGATCTTAACATAATAAATTACATGTTCGTGTTGGGGGGATGTCTTTTATTTTCATTTCACCCAACATTCTCTAATGATATCTTAAAACAGGAAAGCAAGACCAATTTCTTCATCCATGTATAAGATGTGGAGACAATCAAGCTTCAAATGTTTAACGAAGAAAATAAGCTATGCATCTGGCCTACCCCTAGATTCTCAATCAATGTAATCCAGTACTGTCAACACTGGTTGGCAGAGTTCAAGCAGAAGAATTTCATCCTCTGTCAGGAGATGCCAGAATCACATGCACACAAAACATGCTTTCTCTGACCACTGAGTGCAGCTGTTGATTCCAGTTTCAAGGGTGCTGTGAATTCATTTCAGGTTTTAGAAGTTACCCAGAATAGGTTCAGAACCTTGAATAATTACTGTAAAAGCACAGATTAAAGCCTGGTGCGGATTTACAGAACCTTTGAAACTGGAGTCATCAGTTACCACTACCAGCATCCCCTTTCTTGCTGCACTTATTCACCATGGATATTGTGGCATCCACCCAGGTCATGAATATTAATGTGCTATCTGCATGGACCAATGAGAGTGCTGGAGAGGTGGAGTCATGAGATATAAGAGTCTGTGCAGGGGGAGGAGAGATTTAGATTGAGAGTTTTAGATTTGAGGATTGGTGGTTTTGGAGTTTGGGGTGGATAGAGAGAGGGTTGGCGGTTGAGAGTGGATGAAGTAGGATATTTTGTTAAGAGTTAAAAACATTGATTGTACCTTCATCACCTGTAATAATAAACAACTTCTATTTGGTTCTATTTAAAATGACACATTGCCTGGACCTCTATTATTAATCATACATAATGTTGATGTAATCAACTGGTGGCAGCAACACGACACGTAGCTTGTGCCCTTTGATTGGTGAAACAACCAAGGGACAGGCGGGAACGTGACAGATATATTTCATGAAAATCTTTTAGGAGAACCCTGAAACAAAATCTGATCATCCAAGTCCTTTTATGTATGTATATTCATATATGAGATCCAGTGCTTTGACTGGGACACGGGTAATATAATTGCAACCTTACCGATCTGCAGTAAAAGTAGTAAAATGTCTCACCATCATATCTGTCCAATTCTTAGCAGAGAAAAGAAATCAAAAAGAAATCAACACCTGCAACACAACTACAGGACACACAGAGCCCAAGTGAAACTGTTTTGATGCCAGGGTTTAGAAACTACTGAGCTTTTCCACTGAAGTTCAGTGGATCGCACAGATAAAAATTCTCTTGTTAAAAAAAATCTAAATTAAAAGACAAAGCACAAAAGGTATTTTGTTTCATATTAAACTTACTTCTAGAGTAATTGAGTTGTGTATTTGGAGTCAGGAATATATATATATATTTGAAGAAAATGTTATCCTGAGGAAAATGTCACTTCCTTGAAATACCTCTTAGACCAGAGAGAGCGAGGACATTATTTTTTCAGGTGGTTTCCTTTCATTGCCCTCTAACAAAGACAGCCACCTTTGGTTCCTTGAAAGCCAAGGCAATGGCTTCCTTGTGAAAGCTGAATCACTACTTTCATCTGTTGATGCACTCGAGTGGATCCATGTCTGAAGGATTTAAAACGGCCCCTCTTTGAAAGAACTACACAAAGGGAAGGAGTCTCATTTCTGGGTAAGTAACAGCTGCTAAAATAATTGGTGTGAATCCTATTAATTAAGAACAATTTCAAAGTCCGAATGAGGCAGGCCAAGGTGGAGAGCATGCAGGGGTTCTCTCTTATCAGTTCAATACTATTACAAAGGAAGTGTTTGTTGCTTGGTGGAAGCTTTTAATGTGTATCATATTTAGTGAGTGAATATCTTACACCTCTTTGGATGTTTGAGATCCAGTCCATCCTTGATCTTATCACAGTGATATACCACCTTTACTCTAAGGAGCTTAGGAAAACATATATGGGATTGTCCCATTGTATTCCTACAACAATACTGGGAAGTGGACCAAGGTGAAAGGTAGTGACTGGGTCCAGTGGAGTGGAGCAGAGTTTCTTTTTTTAAAATCCAAGTTTCAGCACTGTATTTACAATGCCAGACTGAAAAACAGGGCACATGCCATGAAGCAGAGTTGATACTTCTATATTTCATAGCCCTCAACATTTTTTAGAGAAAAAACTTCTGTATGCATGGTTGTAACAATGAGGTTTTTCAAGCATATTACTCTCCATTCTAGCATTGAAAGTTTTAAATTTGTATAAAGTCTTGTATTTATTACATTTTCATTATGCTCTTTTCTGAAGAATACTATATTACTTCTGATTTTCCCTTCCTTCACTTCAGATCCCTCAACATCTTTTTTAACCCTACGAGTACTAAATGGGACATGAAGGATCTGTTGTAGTGTTGCTCCATCTGCAATAAAGAGTGGGGGGGGGGGGAAGGAAAGTGACATCTGAACAACCGAATAAAGTACAAGATGTTTCCTGGATACACCAATCACTGAGGTGCTAGGGAAGCAGGGTGGGTAAAAATCAAGGATTTTTTTAAAAATCAAATTGATTTAAATCACTGTTTAATATTTAAAAATATAATTTAATTTATAATTTTTTATTTGAATCATTTAAAAAATCTGATTTTTTAAAATTTAAATCGTGATTTAAATAGTAATTAAAATCAAATCCACCCTGTGGGGAAGACTCATTTTTGCACCTTGTGCACATACTTCACATACACATCCCATACAGTTGGATATAAACAATGGGATGAGAGAAGTTTTCATTGCAGAATTATTGGCAGTGACCATTATATTAACATAAACATCCACAGGACCCAATGCAGTTTCAGTTGCCAAACATGATAGAAGTCCATGGGGAAAGGATCCAGTAACCAGGCTTACTCAAAAATACCTAGAGTTGACATGGAACAATATGCTGAAAAATCTTTTCTAAGTTTTGAAAGCAATAGGATTAGTTGAAGGAATCTCAGAAGGGGTGAGGTGGGATGAAGTGGGGTGAGGGAAGGGATGAAGTGGGGTGATGGAAAGGTTTTTCTGCAAGTTTTATGGAGCACCTTATTCTGTCCAGGCATGCCTATTTATTACCATACTTAGCTGTTTCCAAGGCAGTAACATGCCATCTTACAGATTTTTGAGTATTTCATGATTAATAGGCCCTTGGAACAACAAAATACTTCTACACTAAACATTCTGTCTGAAGGATTTTTCTATCTGTTCCAACCTTTATTGCTGAGCTTTGGTTTTTGTATACTATATGACCTTAGGAGGAAAAAAAAATAGCACGTTTTCCATATCTGCCTCTTTTTTTAATGCTGCTAGGTAGGGGCCAGGTGCTCTTACTAATATTGTTACTGAAGGTTGATCACATTTCAAGCCTGACCAAAAAAAGAAATGTCCTGTAGCTCGCATGGTGATTTATGACTACCCCTTCTGAACAATAACTATTTATGCATTCATTTATTGTGTCGCTCGGTGTCACATTTTTGGCAAAGTCACCCAATGCTGTGTAGTGTGCCCCATTACTCCTTCCATCAGAAGATGCTTAGTAGAACTGCCATTTAATAATGATTCTGCCTTTTAATTTGCTTGAATAAGACTAACGCTTACACCACTTTACTCAGCTTTTCTTGTGATTAATGGGAATGCATTTCTGCACATGATGAGAAGGGCTATAAACATTAAGGACTGTGAGAATTCCAATATCAGGTTTCAAAGGTAAGAACCCAAAGGGCTTAAAATGTATTGTTTGGAAGCTGATCTTTAATGAATTGAAGGATAAAAACATGAGAGAAAAGACTTATGTGGAAGTTTCTTTAAGAAATTACTCTGGCACTGCAAAACAGCTTTCCCTTTTCTGAACATTTTAGAAGGAAAGAAAATCCAGGGGGGAAAAATACTCCCCATTATCATTGTCATTTTAAATGCTGTGATTTTTTAACTGGAGGCGAAGGGAAGGTGGAAATCTGACCTCCGGGCTTTTAAATGTAAAAAAACAAAGTTGTTTCAGAAACAATAACTTTTAGGAGAATAAATATAAAGACATGTTGAAGACATCCTTAACTGAACAGTGGTAGGATGATGCTCTCTCTGGGTCCCAGAGCATCACTCTATTATATTACCACTTAATTATGTATAGCTTCAGTGTAGATTATTAGATTATTGCTTCATTATATCAACTTTTCTGCTTGAAAAAAACACAAGTAGGGGTCTAGCATAGAATATTTATTTAATTCATTCATTCATTAGATTTGGTGATTCAATGATTCAGGCAGCAGAACTCCCCAGAGTGGAGGAAATTAAGCATGTAGATGTCATACGGAGGAATGGGAGTTGGAATAATTTTGTACTTTCCTACTTATCTATATTTTTTGCCTCATGGTACATCCCTATGCCATGCTTTCCTCATAGATTCAACAATGAAAACAATTGAAAAAAGTCCACAATTAATCCTAGAAACTTTGTTTCTAACATGTATTGACTGAACTCTTGTTCTTCTTTCCACAGCATAAGGCTGATCATGTCACCAGCCAGGGCAGGGTTTGCTATTTTTTTAAATTAAATCCCCCCCCCCCCGCTGTTCTCAGCCCCGCTAGGGCTCTTGAGTTATCTCTCATTGTTGGGAACCCATGGGGGCTGGAGGATAGGATAGGAAAATCTTTAATTATTTAGAATAGCTGACTCTGAGATGACTTTACAATTGGCAGTGATTTCTTAATAAGCATATCAAAACAACCAGAAGAGATAACATGATATCTAAAAGGCATGGGAAATTAAATAATTATTTGACTAGTGTGACACTTACCCACCTTGCCTCAGGCCGGAGGGGACCAACAAGAACACATGTACTAACAGTACCCTACTACACTATCACAGGACCCTAGTCCTAAGCCATAAAGGTCATGAAAGTTCATTGCAAATAGATAATGAAATAAAGAGATAAGATTACAAGTTGGATTAAAGTAGGGCCAAATTTGTTCATATGAACTGTGATGTGCAAAGTAATGTCAGTACTACCATTGTGGTTCCCAACCTTGAGTAACTCAGGTGTTCTTTGACTGCAGTTCCAAGAATCCTTCACCACCAGTTGTGTGATTTAATGGGAATTGTAGTTCAAGAACACATGGGTTACCCAAGATTGGGAACCACTGCCCTACCATATGAAGTAGACAACTGGACTGCCATAACTAATTGGCAAATGAGCAGTAAGTCCAGGAAGGGAGAAGTCAGCTCCCTCTGCCCATGGCTCCATCAATTTAAGTATAGGGAGACCTTCCATTATCACCCCTCCCAAGCATCATAATAGTCAAGCTTATGACCAGAGGTGGTCTTAAGTGTGACTTTTATGAACCCCATGGGTGAGGTAGCTTGAGCACCAAGCCTCAGAAATTGCTGTTCATCATGAAGGTGCCCCATGATGCCCATCAACCCCCAAAATGCAAGACTTACCTACCAATCAAATGTGGTCCAATTCAACAAACAAAATGAGCCAAAATCACCTCTCAACTAATCCTTGATTCCTACTCCCCTGTCTTTAAATTGTGATCAAATTAATGCAGACAAATGTGGCCAAACTGACCTGTTCCAGGTTCTCCTACCCTTAATCTATTTCTAAAGTAGCCAGCAAAGCTTCTGCTGAAAGATGGGTGGGTGGGGGGATGAGAAAGGAACTGCACTAGGAATGAAACAAGGACAGGATCTGGCCAGCAGTTCAAGGCCAAGATCCTCCCTCTGGTCTGGAATGTGGCTCCACCCCAAATCAGATAGGCCCCAATCATCCCATATCTCTACAGGCTCAACCCCTTCCACATCAGCCTAACAGCAGGAAGATAGCAGACCAGGAATCATTGCAGCTGGAGCAGCACTTGTGTCATCTGGTCATAATGCCTACTCTCAATTCATAGTCATTGCCTGCCTGTAGGTTAGTAGTCTTAAAAAGTATACCCATCTATGAAACTCTGATAATCTTTGATAGCTGTTCCTATCTGAACTGATAAATAATAATCTAAGAACTGCAGAGTTGGAAGGGACCCTATGAATCATCAAGTCCAGCCCCTGTCAAGGAAGCACCATGGGAAATCCAACATTCAATCTCTGGCTTTGTAGCCAGATATCTAAGCCACTGAGCTATCCAACAATTCTGGTTTATCTCCCCTTGTATACTGCTTTTAAAGGTCTTCCTAGCCAGAGTGTTTCTCTTTAAAAAGAAATAAAAGTTACAAATTCTAAAACTAAACTAAATTAAATGTAGTAATTGTAGATCTCCAGCAGTTCCTGTACTTAGGAGTGAGCCACCCTTGTGAACCACCATGATTAATGATTCCATTTAGAAAACATTGATTTCTTTTGCTTTTTATTGAGAGTTTGCTAGGCTTATCACTACATACTTAACCAACTTATATTTTGCTGTGTGGTGCAAAACTGCACTGGATGATTTTCTGAGCCCTAAAATGAAATCTCAAGTGTCTTTAATGCACATTTTTGCACGATAAGATGGGATGATTCTGTCTTCACTGATTAGCCCCCTAAGTGCAACCTTTGAATGTTGCTACTTAAAAAAAAGAGAGAGAGAGAGAGAGCCTGTGGATGAATCCTAAAGCCTCTTTCAATGCCAATGTAAGTTTTCCAAGAGAATCAAGTCTTTAATCCAGAATAGAGTCTTTTGCTTCTATCCTGTATAATGTAACTCTAATATCAGCAAAACCTTATTGCTGCAACTCTGATGTCTCCTGTACTTCCTCTGGGACCCACAATAAGCTGATTGCCAAATAACAATGAACTCATCTGGAATGCAAATGCAGCCTGAGCCAGGTGAATAAATTGTCTATTATTAGGCTTTTTCATGCAGTAAATGCTTTTGTTTCCTGCTCCTCTGTCTTAACACCTGCTGTGGCAATGGATACCAACTTTCAGAGCATCACTCCCTGTTAACAACAGAATATAACCTCATATGGAATTGCTTATACAGAAAGTGATTAACTTTTATAAAGGGGGCTTTGTTGAGGCAATACAGGACTCACAAGTAGTAAAACTGGGGCAATGCTGAATATAAATCATCAATCTCCCCTAAGTCAGTGCAGCAGAGGAAAGACATTCAATTGCAGAGGATGTTAAAGAAAACACAGGGCTGTTTTCAGGAAGAATTTCTTTTTATGGGTAATAGTAGCTGAAGGTGTTTTAAAACAACAACAACAATAAAGGAATTTCCCTTTAGTGAGTTTCACACTAACAGAGAGCATCTGACTAGTGTACAAAAGTACTGCTGGGATAATGGGGGCTAGGAATACAGAAAAGGTG
The DNA here is from genome assembly GCA_037013535.1 of Intellagama lesueurii. NCBI lineage: Eukaryota > Metazoa > Chordata > Lepidosauria > Squamata > Agamidae > Intellagama > Intellagama lesueurii. Next base: position 169,760,304 of record JBAJHW010000004.1, on the reverse strand, counting down.
TAACCAAAATTAGGCAGCTTGGAAAACGCAGTGGCTTGGGGTCTATTTTATTAAAAAGATGCAGGATTGAAGAGGTAGAGAAGGAAATGTAATTATATTGACTGATCCTATGGTTAAATAAAATGGCTGCCTCACTGTTTCTTCCTTAAAAGACAGAAGCAACCTGGTGCTTAGTTGGAAAGAATGCACTCCAAAAAATAACTAGACTAACTTGTAAACATGACATAAGAACACCACAGTATTCCCCAACTACCGTACAGTCAAGTAAAATGGCCAAAATTCTGTTGCGTATGCAAAAAGTGTAACTTTTAAGTTAAGAAACCACCTTGGGCATTATATGTTCCATATGAAGTCATGTGACTCAGCATTCAAAAAGTAATACCTATAGAGATTTCTACACTTTTAGCAATGTGTCACTGAATGTTACACCTTTTGCATAATTGTCCAACAGGATTTTGGCCATTAACAAACATCTGTGGGAACAGAGATGTGAGTAAATGACAGGGAAGGCAGAGAGACATGGCCACAAATATCAACTCCAGAGGTTTCTGAGGCTGGACACAGTCATTCCAAAAAAATTGTGTTTCCTGCTCTTACAATATTTAACTTCAGTGGCATTATCCTTTTTAAGATGGGTAAATGTGCAATCAGATCACACATCTCAAAATGACGTGTACATGCAAGCTTCTGTTTATACTTCCGTGAACAAATACGTGTGCGTTCAAGTCCCCTGGTATGCTATCATTTAATTTTTCCTGTTCCTTTTTCTGTATTGTTCCCCACTACTGTTACAGAAACTCTGTGTTGGAGTCACTTGTCCATTAGGAAGATGTTCCTTTATATTACAGTGGAGTAGACTGACCATGTTTGTACAGGCATGGGAACCTGGATTTACTTGTCTTTTCTTTCCAATATTCTGGGCAAAAGACACTTTTATTCTCTCAGTATTTCAATGGAATGAATTGAACCCTTAAAAAAAAACACACACACACAACAGTGAAGACAAGGGATGCTTGTATACAGATGCTTCTGACACTCTGTTGTTTCTTTCAACAGTAAACAACCAAACTGCAGTGTTGTGGTCTCATACTGCTGCAACAAAGCTGGGAAAATGCCAGATGCATAGCTGAGAGAAAGAACGTGCTTTTACCATCAGCCATTCCAAAATGTGAGGGAGCACTGCTCTCTAGACACAGGCTTAGCGTAACGTCTAGTTCTGATCTCAGATTAGCAGTGTTTGCTGTTATACTGGTTGTGCCATTCTATTTTATGGAATAATTACTGCTGTTTGAACAGTTTAGAGGAGAATTTAAAAAAAGGGGGGGGGATTTGAAGTAATTAATTGAGGAACAGAAGAACAGCAATCTGTTCTGGCTAGTGTGATATTGAGGGAAACGTGCAATTAATGGGGAGGGGATTTGCAAGAAAGGGCAATTCATTCTAGGGAGAGGATTGTAACCTAAACCAGCACTAAGCAATTTTGGCTGGTCTGAGGGCCTTTTTTTTTTTTTTGCCCCTACATCTATGGGAGGGAAGGGCTGCATCAAGCCCAGAAATGTCAAAAATGTCAACTTATTATTTAAAATTTAAATTTAAACCAGAAGCTTTTTATTTATTTCATATTAATCAGTGGGGGTTCAGGTTACCCCCCCCCCCACACACACACACATCTTTTATGTTAAAGCTGCAGGACTTGGATGACCGCAGGATCAGAAAAACATGTTTTTGTCTCTCACACAAAATTTTTAAAATGATCCAGACGAGGCATGAATGGTGTTCCCTGGGTGCCCACCAAAGTTTCCATGGATTACACACAGTCCACAGAACACACTTCACCCATCATGGCATAAAGTTTTATAAAGCACTTTTATTCTGGATTAGATTGGTAAACAGGAGTGGGGGGAAATCCAGTCCTTCATTGTATTTATTTGGTCATACTCATTTAAATTAAATCAATAATGATTTTAAGCAAGGGGATGCTGTTTTCAATCTACTGTTTAACTTTTAAAAAATATATATTTGTTTTCTTCAAGAGTGAAGGCAGTTCGTGATTTGTAAAAGAAAGAGGTGAAGAGGGTGGTGTGCCTGGAAATCATGACATCGCTCTGAAAAAATCTTCCTTCACCTTACATGACAAATGTGGGAACAGGGCAGTGCTGTTCAGCTAAGTGGAAAAGGCACTCTGTATAACCTTAGGAACATTCCTACTTTTCTTCACGGATCAAAGCCTCGGCTTCAGTCACTTTGTCCATTGATTTTAATACTTGCTTCTGCATCAGGAAGGAATTTGGCTTTGGTATCGTAAGCCACACCACCTATCCGTATGCATGATTAATTAAATGTGCCTGTTTGTGAAAAAACGACAGTATCTTATTTCCTTCTCATGCACACTTAATGCATTGTAGTACAGTCGTGTGAGATTCATTTCCTTTCTTTCTCCTATGGAATTTTATTTTATTTTGAAATGAAAAGATAGGCAAGACAAAATAAAAGCATACGCAGCAATATTACAAGATCCCTAAAGGAATACAGAAACTCATAGCTTACAAGCTTTTATGTATGTCACAGATATGTTTGTGGATGAACTACAGCAAAAGTGTGCCAAGCATATTCCTTCAGATGTTGGGCTGGAATTCTTATCAGTCCTGGTCAACCAGTTGATGATGAAAAATGCTGGGATTTGCTTTTTTTTTTAAAGAGGTGGCTTTGAATTCTGGGCACCCACCTGCATCCATTCCCACCCAAGATGACCAATTCAGTTATCAAGGTATTTACATGTGTATTGTGCTTCTACAATGTTGGCACATCAAGACACCAGGAGAGCAGGAAGAGAATGGGTGAGAGAGACAGTGAGGACATATACTTGGCCTGTTATGCCATGCAGAGCAAGGCTAGAGTACCCGCATTGCAACTCATGAGATTTCTGTTTCCTCTTAGCAAAGGCAGAACCTGTAAAAAGGAACTCACTGTGAGTTTTCCATAAGTCCCAGCAGCAGTTTTAGTCAGGGGAAACTCTGCCTATCTACTATTCCTGCTATGGCTTACACCTTTTGCTGTATGTATGGCATTATGCCTGCTGGGCACAATTTGCAATCCATGAAAAAAAATTCCCCATTGCTCTGGGTTGCCATTTTAATTGGTCAGTTGGGTTTTCCCCTACTGTAGATTCTGTGTCTATTTAACTAGATCCCCTTCATTCCTCTTCACACAAATTAGCTGCCTCTGAAACAATTCTGCTGCATAAACCTTGCCTTCTCTGCTTCCATGGCCACCACAAGGGCCAACCTCTTTGACATCACAAAGGACCATCTCTTGGTTGCAGATTCTGGTCTTGAACACCCTGGAAGTGGATGCTACCTGGCCACCAGAGAGAGGGTGGAAATATTGAATGGCAGAGAAGAGAAAGAGAGAGAGAGATGATCTGTGGGCAAGAGGCAGGGTGGCCATGTATCCTCTTTTAGAGAAGACAGTCCTCCATTTGAAGAGCTGTTCTCTTCATTGATGCGTATGTGGCCATTCTACTCCTCCCAGTGAATTTCCCTGGCTGAGAAGAAATTTGAATCCAAGTCTTCTGATTCTGTATCAGATGCTCTATGCACTGCACCATACTGGCTGTCAGACCAACAGTTTCAAATGCAGATGCCTTTTGAGTCTTGCAGAACTCTTCATCAGGCTTAGCTTTGCAGGGAGAGAAAACTCCAAACAAATATAATCTTGGTTGGAAGTTGAGGCCAGGCTATCATGAATAATGACTTCATGAAGTTAGATTTTGTGTGTAGTAGAGGCTTTGATTGGTAGATATATCTCTCATTTTTAAAAAATAAAATGATTTGGGGGTGGGGCATTTTGTAAGAAAAAAGTAAAAGCACACATGCATACGGCTACTGAAGCAGGGCAGGCAGGATACAGCGTGGCAACTCAGATATGAGGTTGGCTCCCAGAAGCAGAAGCAGGGCAGGCAGGATACAGCGTGGCAACTCAGATATGAGGTTGGCTCCCAGAAGCAGACATTCTGAAAGCCTTGTTCAGACCATTCCTCTGAAATAACTGATTGCTGCCTAGCTAGATACTTCAACAAAGCTACAGTGACCTTCGTTTATTTTCTTTCTGTATATATTCATTTTTAGTAAGCTGCAGAAAATGGAAGGCACAGGGCATTTCAGACAGTTATTAAACACTGTGCTTTATTTGATTTGATTTATATTCCATCTTTGTCTCAGTGCTGTGTCTTCAGGTGGTATATAGTCACAGACTTGTGCATTATGGAGAGCAGTAGTGTATTCCCACTTAAATTATAGTGATAATGCCTAATTCTGATGATATTTGTACATACTACTTTAAGTTAGCATATGCAACTTTAGTGGAAAAAGGTCCTCCTTTTTGGGGGGGAAGGATGTTATCCCTTTTCATGTTCCTTGTACTTCATGGTTTCCTTTCTGGTGATATCTGTCCTCCTTTTTGGTGAGGGGGCAGTGACCCCCCAAGCAACAGGCTCATTATATATAACCTATCACTAAAAGAGGGAATTCTTTAAGCTCTGCTTGCATATGATTGCCAAGGCAGGAGCTCCTGTAATTTGCAAAGCAGTTTGCTTTGTTTTGTGATTAGTGTTCTAGGTCATAAGCACCTTCCTCCTTTATAAATCTAATTTCTCAGCCACCAGAGAGTGCCTCAGTCATGCCTCTTGAATACCAAAGTGATTGCCACTCTTAGGACAGTTGCCTGTGGTGTGTATTGTTTGGCCTACAGAAGTAGCATGTGAGAGAAACAGGAAGCAGAGGAGAAGTGGGAGGAGGAAAAGATTGTGAATGTGATCTTTAGGCACGGGAGGGGAGCAGACACAGGAGGGAAAATATATTCTTACACAGAAGTTATTAGATAGTTACGGGTTAAAGAAGGATGCTGAACAAAATGTGGGTTCCAGGTAGCTCTTTATTTTTTAAAAAAATTCATATATTTAATCATCCACTTGAGACATAAATCCCTGCCTGTTTTTTACAATAATATCACATGACCTCTACATGTGGGTCATGGGGCTTGTGAATCTGCATGAGCCACAAAAGCTAAACAAATCTGGAACTCATTAGTGTTTGGGCAGTCCTGTTTTGGCACATGCTGGAAAAACAGTTACATCCAGACAGTATTCTGTAAGGTCTATGATCTATCTCTTCCCATCTCCAAACGTCTGTTAAACTGCCAGCAGCTTTTACATGGGCCCCGAGAACACCACATTTTCTGTTCTCCTGCATGGTGTAAGCTGGGTAATAGTAAATGTGTTCCTGGCTAATTTATTGCATGGAGGCAACAAGTTAAGAGTAAAATGACTCATGTTTACTGCTGCTAATAACTGGGTTTACGTTCATTAAGAGGTTGCCAAAGGTTGGTCTTTTCATTTAGCTTGCTGGAAAAATAAGACCAATAGTCATTTAAGTAGTTAGATAAAATTCAATATGGTAGACCCACTTAAATAAATTGCTCCAATATTATCCATTCCAGATGAACAATGGTATTGTCAATTCACAGCATCAACAAAGATAAGATGGACCCATAATGAAGAAGTGACTCATAAAGGAATTCATGTTTAAACTGTAAAGAGAGTACATAAGAGAGATAAATGTGCCAGGAACAACATCCATTGTTTTATGTGGATGCTTTCATTTGTGACAAACTCTGAATTAAAGACCCTTACAGGCAGAAAGATCATAGCAAGTGGTATCAAGTGTCAGCTGTCTGTGGCAGAATGGAAACCACTGGTGGAGCAGGTCGCATTGGCCTTCCTTCAGACCTCTTAAAGGTAAAGGTTCCCCTTGACATTTAGTCCAGTCGTGTCCGACTCTAGGGCGCGGTGCTCATCCCCGTCTCCAAGCCATAGAGCCAGCGTTTGTCCGTAGACAGTTTCCGTGGTCATGTGGCCAGCGCGACTAGACATGGAACGCCGTCACTTTCCCACCGTGGTGGTACCTATTTATCTACTCGCATTTACATGCTTTCGGACTGCTAGGTTGGCAGGAGCTGGGACAAGCAACGGGAGCTCACTCCGTCGCGTGGATTCGATCTTACGACTGCTGGTCTTCTGACCTTGCAGCACAGAGGCTTCTGTGGTTTAACCCGCAGCGCCACCACGTCCCACATCCTTCAGACCTCTGCACCCTGTCAAATTTGCTCTGAAAAGGTTGATTTGGGGATGCAGCACAGGAGACTGCAGATGAGTGATGAGCAAAGGGGAAATTATTTCCTTATGCAAGAGAGTACATAAACAATATTACATCTAATCAAATGATTGGTTAAGTTCAAGTCTTAAATATCTGTAACTTGTATGCGTGTGTTGTGTGCTGTCAAGTCAATTCCTACTTACAGCGACCCTTTCCAGAGTTTTCAAGGTAGAGAATACTCAGAAGTGGCTGACCATTCCCTTCTTCTGGGGCCTCCCTGGGATTACGCAGCTTGCCCAAGGCCACAAAAGCTGGCTCTTACTGCAGGAGTCACAGTGGGGGAATTGAACTCCCAACCTTTGGCTCCACAGGCAGATACCTAAACCACAGAGCTATCCAGCCAGCTTAATAACTGTGTGCCATTAAGTAAATTCTGATTTATGGCAATCCTTTTCAGGGTTTCTAGGTAAAGAGTACTCAGAAGTAGTTTACCATTCCCTTCTTCTAGGGGCACCCTAGGACTGTGCAGCTTGCCCAAGGCCACAGAAAGCAAAAAGCAAAGCATGCTGGTTATGTACCACAGTGCTTAAATCACTATCTGGGCAGTTTACCAGTTAATTCTTCATGTTACAGATTTCACCCCCAGTGAGTATTCATTTGGGTATTCATTTTACCAACCTCAGAAGAATGGAAGGCTGAGTGAACTCTGAGCTGGCTACCTGAAATTGAACCCCAGGTTGTGTGCAGAGTTTGGCTGCAGTACAGCAGTTTAACAACTGCACCATGAGGCTCCACACAGGCTGGGTCTTCTCCCAGCAGGCACAGTGTGGAACCAAACACCCAACCTCTAGTGCCGCAGCCAGGTACCTAAACCGCTGAGCTATCCAGCACACTCAGCAAGGTTCTATATCCTGTGCGTATGCTTTTTGACGTGGGCAGAAGCAAATTTGGAGGTCATGGTAGATGACATTTTTAATTCAGATAAATTTTATTAATATCAAACTAACAGCAAAGTACATGCTAAAACCTATTGCCAAGGTCATAATGTCTGAAATCCTGTTGGCATAACTTACACCACATAAGGCTGATAGGATCATCAGCATAGGGCTTTATTTATTTATTTATTTATTTATTTATTTATTTATTTATTTATTTATTTATTTATTTATTTGATATTAAACATTTCCAGTTTCTGTTCCATAATTCCCAAGGTTCCTGTGCATTTCCTTTCATTACCCCATTCATTTTGCTCCAAAGCTCTTACTCTGGTATCAGCATGCAGAAAAAAAAGCTGTTGCTGTAACCAATATAGAAATACTTCATTGACAAAGTACAATGAACCTGTGATTGCTTATCCAGTAGACTTTAGAATAGGGTTGTAGTTAGCCTTTATGAATTAAAAAGCTGACAGTATTGGTTGTCGGAAATTATTACTGAAGGGACATGTCCCTTGCTTGGCATGCTGCATCACTGAAGAAGTGCAATTGAAGTATATTTTAGTTTGCTTTGCTAAGTGGTTGAACTTGAGATTGACAATAAGAGCACAGCAAAAGGTGAGTCTGACAGCAAACTCTCACCTGCATTTCCAATCTGTGTTGTTGCCTCAATAATTACAGATGCCCAATTGCAGTCTCTTGAGGCCTTAAGGTACTGCTCTTAATATGTCTTGCATCTGGATGGGTCCAGTGAAGAGGAGCAACTTAGTGATCCATCTGATATCACTATCAGGGAAGTCTTGAGGAGAAGGGCTGAGGCCAATTCTGACTATGAGGAATTAGGTGATGAGGAAAGCCTGGCAGACGTGAGGCCCGTTAGGAGCTGGGAAAGGAGACAGCTAAGAAGATTCAGGTAAAAGCAGCATCAGCATCTCAAGGTCTCTTGATAACAGACTGAAAACTGTTGGATATCCAATAGAGGCATGGTGAGAGCATTCAGGGAGCACCATCAGTTAGTTTGTGGGAGCCAGCTCTTTAACAACATCTTGCTCATGCCCATCTTTGCCTTCAGTGGACTTCTCAGGTAATTTAGAAACTGGATTGTATGATGACCTGCTTCTGCCTGCCCCGTGATTTAAGATAGTGGACTTTGCAGCTACATTCATGGACATTGTGAAAACTGGGCTGACTAGGAAAACACAGCCAAGCACATATGCGAACATAACATATACTAGGCTGATTCTATATATGATGCACTGGATAGCAGTGGGTTTCCAGACCTGATTTAAGGCATTCATAATTATATCTGAAGCCCTAAATAACACTACATTACATCTGTACTTGTATTGCCTTTTCCTATATCTTAGATTGGCCATGAAAGCCCTACTTACTTGCCTGCAGAAGGGGATGATATGGAGGCAGTGACAGAATTTACTTTCCTGGGCTCCATGATCACTGCAGATGGTGACAGCAGCCACGAAATTAAAAGACGCCTGCTTCTTGGGAGGAAAGCGATGACAAACCTAGACAGCATCTTAAAAAGCAGAGACATCACCTTGCCGACAAAGGTCCGCATAGTCAAAGCTATGGTTTTTCCAGTAGCGATGTATGGAAGTGAGAGCTGGACCATAAAGAAGGCTGACCGCCGACAAATTGATGCTTTTGAATTGTGGTGCTGGAGGAGACTCTTGAGAGTCTCCTGGACTGCAAAGAGAACAAACCTATCCATTTTGAAGGAAATCAACCCTGAGTGCTCACTGGAAGGACAGATCCTGAAGCTGAGGCTCCAATACTTTGGCCATCTCATGAGAAGAGAAGACTCCCTGGAAAAGACCCTGATGTTGGGAAAGTGTGAGGGCAAGAGGAGAAGGGGACGACAGAGGACGAGATGGTTGGACAGTGTCATTGAAGCTACCAACATGAATTTGACCAAACTCCAGGAGGCAGTGGAAGACAGGAGGGCCTGGCGTGCTCTGGTCCATGGGGTCACGAAGTGTCGGACACGGCTTAACGACTAAACAACAATAAAAGATTTATCAAGTTAGTGAGCACCTAATAGAGAAGTCCTTTTCTGTGCTGGCCCCATTCTTATGGAATACTTTCACATGGGAAATACACCTGGCTTTATCTCTGATTTTTTTGAAAGCAAGCCTTTAGCTCAGCTTGTTAGGTATCTGACAGCAAATCCAGAAGTTGGAAACCTGATTCCCACTGTGCCTCCCATGAGAACACCCAGCCTGAGTAGCCCTGACCAAGCTGTGCAATCCCTGGAAGAAGGAAATGGTAAACTACATCTGAGTACTGTATATCTAAAAAATGCTGAAAAAGGTGGCTATAGGTTGGAATCAACTTGATGGTGTATAATTATTACTTTAAAACTTAGACATTTCAGTCTGCTTGTAACTGATATCTTATATTCTCTATCTTATCTTTTATGGTTCTGTTACTGATATTTGTTTTGGTTTGTTTTGGACTTTGGTGCTGCTGCTTTGCCTAATTCCAATACAGAGAATGATTACATGATTTTATTCTATATGCCTTGCAAAAACGTTTTTTTATCATCACCAGTAACAGCCATCATTATCATCACCAGCAACAAACATCATTCCGACTGGTACAATTCATGGAGTGAACAATCATATTTACCATCTTTAGAACCAGGATAAGTTGTTTATGTCAAACTCAGTAGGAGAAACACATGCCAGATTTCAGTCACTGTGCATGGAATAAATGATCGTATTGAAAACAACCACATGATACTTATCAGAAACCAAGACATTATCTTATTCTGGAAAGGCACAGTTGCCAAATGAATCTATAATCACTACCTAAAAGCTCAAGCTTAGAAACTATTAAGAAAAATCCTGTAAAATTCACAGCAGTACTGCTACCCAGATTGTCATCTGCTCCAGCTGAATTATTCTGAACCTTCAGGATTTAGAGATAAGTGACTGATTACCTGAATTACTTAGTTTCAAGAGTGCCATACATTTGTATGTAGCATCATTATATGGATTCTATGGATGGCATTGAACCTGATGGTCTCCAGGTGAAGCCAGGAACTTCCTGCCACTGTTTTTATTTGCTCTTCAGTTCATATCCAGTTTCCTGTTTATTATGTCTTCTAAGCTGGTAGTCCACCAAATGTTTTGTCCAGCCAGCATGGGCAGTGATCAAGGATACTGGAAACTGAAGTAAAAAAATATCTGGAGAGCCTAATGTTGAGAACCACTTTCATATTTTAAAGCTTTCATGATGGTGAAAATCTGATTAGTGGTGTAGTGTATGGTGGGCAATTATTATATATAACAAAAAAACTCTTGTCATGTGCTATGTCCAAAAGGGTTGCAAAACCATGTCTCTAGTCCAGGTGCAGGAAATGTGGTCATGTACAGGGACCCCTTCATGCGAAAGGCTGGACTGGATGAATCCCAAGACGGAATTAAGATTGCCAGAAGAAATATCAACAACCTCAGATATGCAGATGATAACACTTTGATGGCAGAAAGTGAGGAGGAATTAAAGAACCTCTTAATGAGGGTGAAAGAGGAGAGCGCAAAAAATGGTCTGAAGCTCAACATCAAAAAAACTAAGATCATGGCCACTGGTCCCATCACCTCCTGGCAAATAGAAGGGGAAGATATGGAGGCAGTGACAGAATTTACTTTCCTGGGCTCCATGATAACTGCAGATGGTGACAGCAGCCACGAAATTAAAAGACGCCTGCTTCTTGGGAGGAAAGCGATGAGAAACCTAGACAGCATCTTAAAAAGCAGAGACATCACCTTGCCGACAAAGGTCTGCATAGTCAAAGCTATGGTTTTTCCAGTAGCGATGTATGGAAGTGAGAACTGGACCATAAAGAAGGCTGACCGCCGAAGAATTGATGCTTTTGAATTGTGGTGCTGGAGGAGACTCTTGAGAGTCCCCTGGACTGCAAAGAGAACAAACCTATCCATTTTGAAGGAAATCAACCCTGAGTGCTCACTGGAAGGACAGATCCTGAAGCTGAGGCTCCAATACTTTGGCCATCTCATGAGAAGAGAAGATTCCCTGGAAAAGACCCTGATGTTGGGAAAGTGTGAGGGCAAGAGGAGAAGGGGACGACAGAGGACGAGATGGCTGGACGGTGTCATTGAAGCTACCAACATGAATTTGACCCAACTCCGGGAGGCAGTGGAAGACAGGAGGGCCTGGCGTGCTCTGGTCCATGGGGTCACGAAGAGTCGGACACGACTTAACGACTAAACAACAACAACACAGGACCCCAGTATAGCCACTAGGGCTCCCCAAGATGCCCATTCTCTCCTCTTAAAACTGAACTGAAATGGGCCATCATGCCCCCACACTCCAGAGTATCATTGTCCATTTTAACACTGCTTCAGAGAGAAAACCTGTTTTTCAGCCATTGCCTTATCCCTACAGAACTGGACTTGAATGTCACATCCAATTTCTACAAAAAAGAGGCCAATGTTGCCCTGGGGGTGAAAAATAGGGGAAGTGCTGTTCTGCCGTCCTGCAATTGCCAACCCCTACTCTTTGTCCATCACCCAAACCTGCTTAGTCACTTCCTGCCCAGTTGCCACCATCTTTGCCTTAGCATGGGCTTTTGAAGCATTCACATGGAGACATTAATCTGTATAAACTCCCCTGGCTCCTGGTACTCTATACCTGTAGATACGTGCATAGAAGCTTCCCACTTTCCTACCTCTACAAGCAGGTCCTTCTCTTGGTTCAACCACTTTCTGTAGTGTGTGTAAGAGGCACGTGGGGAAAAAACGCTTTCTCAGTGGCCACTCTGCCAAGTGAGGCTGAGCCAGCCCCTACCTCACTGTCTTTCTGCTGGCAGGCCAAGAACTTTTTATGCCGACAGACTTTTGGCAACTGACCTAGCTTGCTGTAGGAGGCCAAAATTCCCATAGCACACAGATGTTGTAGGATTAGGATTAAAATGGCATTTTATGCCCATTTGTTAATTGTTTCATTGATCCTAAATTTAATTGATCAGCATTTGCAATTAGATTGTGGGCAGCCTAAACTGGCTTTTTTTAAAAAAAAAAGTTTTGTCACACTTTGAGAGAGCAAGAGTAATCAAAAAGTAGTAGTGAGTAGCAGTACCAGTTCAGAATGTCTATGATTAAGCTTTTTCCTTCTTCTTTTTACTTCCTATAAAGCTCTATCATTTACACACATGGACAAATCAAAGCCCAGGACTGGAGATTTACGGTGTGGACCAAACTTCATTGCCTTAAACTGTACCTGTCTCATCTGAATAGCTGTCAGTTTATAGAATCATCAACTGAATAGTTGAATAGTTTATATCATTATTATAATCTCTATTAAATGCTGAATGGACACAGTCTCACACTAAGATTCAAGATCCCTGGGTTCAAATCTCTACTCAGCCATGGAAATTCACTGGATGCGGGGGGCGGGCGGGGCGGTGGCACTGCTAAAACCATTCCTTAAATAGCCCACATACCCCAGAAGTCATAGCTGGGTCTCCTTAAAATGGAATTAATTTTATGTCACATCACACACTCACTGAACGTTTTGCTACGGAACCACTACAGATTCCAAAATTACGATAAACTTTCTGTCTCATTTCTTCCTGTATCCCATTTTTGCCCTTTTAGTCATGCCTTTCAAGGGTCGTTGTTTTTTTTAACTGCTACCCATTTATGCAGGACTCCCACAAAAAAGAATGGGGTGGAAGCAATTAGTCCGTCTGCCTCGAAAGGAATCCATTCACATATTCTTGCTTAATCCTGAATGACTACGATGCATGTATGCAATATTTAAGTGCATGATTTCAGAGAGGGCAGATTCTGCCTGTACTGCTAAAGTGCCTCTTTAGCAAGTTGTCAATCTCAATTAAGACGTCAGCATGTCAAACTAACAGGTACGGCAGGCAGCACGGTCTATTGTTGAACTGCATGTCAGGTGGAACAAGTACTAATTATACACTTAGCCAAATACGTCTGTTCAGAATTGCTTCAAAACTAAGGTTGGCGCACATAGCAACTAAGGTTGTTATGAAATGGTAGTTTACCCTATTTTGGCTTCTGCCCAGTGGCAGGTGGCCTTACAAATATGCAACTCAGCATGTTTTGTTTGGTTCCCACAGCTGTTCTGCCAATCAGTTAAGGGTGGCTGTGACTAAATGCTAATTAGCTTCTGTTGATCTGCATACTCGAGCAGCTTCCCTGGATTCCTCCTTTGATATGTAAGATTGCCAGTTGGATGTGTGATTGAATTAAGAACCAGGAAAGGTTTCCTTTTCAGCGCTGGGAAAAGAGAGGTCTTTTAAAAATCCTTCGGAAAGGATTTTGTGGGTTGTTGTTGTTGTTGTTGTGTGTGTGTGTGTGTTTTAACTGCTTTCGGGTTGTGCTTGACAGTAGCTGTCACCAGAGTGGTAGCAAAGTCTCAGTGCTAGAGGGTGCTGCCTCCTTTCTTTTGAGCAGGAGAGAACCTCCGCCTCGCCCTATTAAAAAGCAGGCACTTTTACCATCTGGTCTGCGAACTGACACTGGCAAATGCACTGACAATCACGGTGGAAGTCTGCTGCCTCACTTAAGGCCCAGATGATGTCTGCGTGGCGGCTGAATCAGGGCTTTGAAAATGAAGGAAGGCCAGCTCTCTCTCTCTCTCTCCTTTTGTTTGTTTGTTTGTGTGTTTTGTTTTGTTTTAAAATTATATGGGGCAGGACAATTTCGATATATATATATTTTTTGCAAGTTCCCTGCCTCTCCCCACTACCACCACCACGACTGCCCCCCCCCCCCGAACCTTTCTCTTTTTCAAGAGTTGGTTGGGTGAGTTTGTGACGGCTGCTGAGTCTGCTGAAAGGGGAAACGGCTGGAAAATAGGACCACTGGGACTACTGTGTTTAGTCTTTGCACCTGTATTTCATCAGGACCAAAAAGGGGGGAAAATGACCTCACTGAGTAAACATTAGAAAAACAATTTTCAGAAATTTTGCTTGGCTTTGATATTAACAACGGAAAGGCTATGATGAAATAAAATTTCTTGGAAAGGAATGCACTTGGAGCAGCTGATATCAAAACAGAATCTCTGTTGTTGTTGTTGTTATTATAACCGACTTATAGCAACCCTAACAGGGCTTTCACGGTAAGTGAGATCTTTTAAGGAGTGGTTTTACCTGTTCCACTCCCCCACTGAGTTTTCATGGCCAAGTGGGGATTTGAACCATGTTCTTCAGAGTCTTAGTCCATCATTCTGTACACTACACCACACTGGGAATCATTGTGGTTCGGAGGGGGAATTAAATCTTGATGTTCTCCCACTTCTAATAAACCTCTCTGATCAAAGCAGCAGCTAAATAATTTACCATTAGTACTATTTACACAGTTCATAGAGGAAATTAATATGAGGCTTCATTTTACTTTTTCAGTAGCACAGTCAAGACTCGTGATGTAGTAACAATATATACTGTTTTAAAGGGCACCTGCCAATAATTTCCTCCCGCCACCCACACATGAACATTCTTTTCCTTTTGTAGTTGAAAGCACTGAAAACTTCACCCAGATTTCAAAGGAAATTAAATAGCACCCAAGACACACTACCCTATTATGTAATAAAATATTTGTCCTGCTGACAATAAAATAAGACATAATGGACTCTATTCATGAACTCTTAATGAATAATACAATCATGTCAAGTGGGCAGTTAAATGAAAAGATGTCTGCTCATGAATCATGACTGCAAATGAGATGTGGGAACTCTGTTTTTCTCAGACTTTAAAAAATAATAAAAATAAATGGTACCCTAGGGCCAGCTGTTTTCAACACAAGCTTATATATTATTGGGGTAGGGCAATGATAAAGAGAACATATATTAGGATAGTTTCTGAGCATAAACTGTGTTTAATGAAAAGAAATATCTTCCTTTTTTCCCGTGTGCTGAAAAAAACACTCTCATTGTGTCAAAGAATAAAACTGTTAGACAACATGAGACAGCAATACAAATACATCTGGTGAAAGAGTGGAAAAGCCTGAATTTGGGGTGGCTGTTGTTATTTACAGTAAATCTCAAAATTTCCATCATGATTCAAGCTCGAAGACTTTCCTTGAGCAATTCACTTTTTATTATTTCTTATTACAGTAATAGGCGATTCTTGATTACCCCAAAAGTGCTAATTTCAGTTCTTCTGGGACTTTGTGGGGGCAGGGGAGAGGAGCGAACCAGAAATTTGTGAAAGTTGAATGAATCACATAGTTCTTTAAAGTAGAATTTGAGATAGAAATTAGCAGTTTTTGTAATGTACTTTTTTCATATGTGGCAATATTTATATTTTCCATTGTTTCCTCTTGTAGTGAGCGTGGAGAAAGTTAAGAGGCAGTGGTGTGGTGATTTCAGCCAGTCAGAACTCACACAGTGACACTGAACAAAATGTACATAAAGAAGCAGGCATTTTCACTAGGCCTGCCAGCTTACAACAACAATTGCCAAAACTGATCAAGAAAGAACTGTGAGTAGTTTCAACACAATTGCACTTTTAAAGCACTGTCAGTGTTTGCCTTTTCCAGCAACTTGAATCAATGGAAATCAGAATGATGTAAGATGCTGCATTGACCCAAACAAATCGATTGTGATTTTTTAAAATTTTCAGAATTCTTTTGGCAAATGTTCATAGAGCACCCACATGACCCTCTCTTTGTGGATGATAATATTTCACTAAATATACAGGTCTGCTCAATAATAATACTCATGTGCTGTCAAGTCAATTCTGACTTACGGTGACCCTTTTCAGGGTTTTCTTGGTAGAGAATACTCAGAAGTGGTTTACTGTTCCCTTTTTCTGGGGCCCCTGAAACTGTGCATTTTGCCCAAGGCCACACAGGCTGGCTGTACTTGTAGGAGGCAAAATGGGGATACAGGAGGCAAAATGGGAATACACAGCCAGGTACCTAAACCAATGAGCTATATATTGAAATTAACAGCCAGCTACAGGTGTACTCAGGGTAATACATATTCGTGTAGCTCAGATCCCAGAAAGTCTATCTTCATAGTCAAGAATCCAGCAGATTCCCCAAAGTCTTAACAGAGCAGTAAAATGTACTGTAGTGCATAGTGACAGAAGCACAACCCACTATCATCCAAAAGGAATATTAAGTCTTAAAATACATGGTCCCACATATCACATTGAAGAACCCATGTTCTTCCGCACACAAACAAAGTCCAGATTCATACAAAGTCCAGATGCTAGTGGAAGGTACACAAGGTAGATAAGATAACACTATCAAAGATCCCTATTTATGCTAATATGAGCTAGGATTTTTGGTTGTGTGTGTTATCCTTAGTTTGCCCTGCTGAAATTTCTCTCTCTTCCTTCCTCATTTCATCTCACCCCATCCTACTCCATTCCAAAGGCACCTATGCATGTAGAGTCAGAATCATGTTGAGTATTGAAATATTGACAGTAAAGATCAACAGCCCCATTTCTCCTCACTTATGAAAAGTAGGAAAACATTTATCATGAAACATATTTCCTCTTCCAGGATTACAGAATGCAAACAAGTTCCCAGGACATATGGGGCCATGTGTTTCCTTAAAGAGGTGTTATATATGTCAGAAGCAGCATATGTACTGTGTGATGCAGCTTCTACTGTGTAAGCATTTGTTATTGCCTAAAGAACAGGTGCACAAAACTTCACACAAATAGATTTATTTTTTACAGTGTTTTCTACCTTACATACCTTCCGCTAGGAAAATGAACCTGGACTTTGCTGTGTATACACGAGACATTTTTAACCCCCAAATTGAAGGTATATTTCATATTTGTATGAACTTTCAACATTACCTATTAGGGTTACACATCCTTTTATCGCATACCAGGTGTTAACAGGGAAAGTCATTAACAATGTCAGCTGGCTTAACCAATTCTCAGTTGTAGTAGGAACTAAGCAACTGTGATGATGATGGGATTTCTATAAATCCCTATAGAGATTATTGTATGAGCCTTGGGAATTGAAAAACAAAGCTACACAATAGAAAGTGGGGAAAAACTTTAAAATTGACTGCAGTACTAAAGAGTGAGACAAACAAAAATATATCATGCTTTACGGTACCTTGGCTTGATCTCATTTGCTCTAGATCAATGCTTCTCTACCTTGGGTCCCCAGATGTTCTTGGACTAAAACTCCCAGAAGCTTTCACCACTAGCTGTGCTGGCCAGGATTTCTGGGAGCGGTAGACCAAGAACATCTGGGGACCCATGTTTGGAAACCACTGTTCTAGACAAAAACCAGTGAAACGTGGCTTTATTCTGTGGCAAAAAGTACTCAGCACTTTAGGCACTACAAATATTATAACATAATATTATTACACTGCAGTTTCAGCAGCATCACAGATATACTAATGATAAACCCTACAAGCATTAAATAAAGCTGTTTTGAAAAAGAAAGCTATGACCTAGGACACTGCTTATCCTAGGGCCAGAACTACTATTAAGTACATTTTGCTCCCAGATCTGTGCTTAAGGTTTTGCCCTACCAGATTACCTACAGTTTGTCATGAGGCCCATGGAGATAAAAAGAAAGACAAATAGAACATTCATATTGCCTAATGTTTGAGGTGAGAATATGGTGTTTGCTATATAAACTGCATGAAAAAATTAAAAACAAAGAGTTGAGGCACCTTGAAGATGAACAGATTTATTTCTGTGTGAAAAGTGTATCCAAGACCGTGAATGAATCTAGAGTATTAACACACATAGTGTACTAAGAATCCTTGGTCGTTATGTAATAATTTTGATGTACATTGGAACCTGTGAATACATAAATTGATATATTAATCTATTTTATTTTATTTTGACAGAAATCCTGTTGCCATAACTTATCTCTCATAAAATTGATGACATCAGCAGCATCTGCAGCACAGCAATTTTTTGGAAATTAAACATTTCCAGTATCTCTCCTGAAGACCTTGGGGTTCCTACATAATCACCTTTGGAACAAGAAATACATTTTCCTCAGCCTATTAAACATTTTGTGTATTTGAATTTCAGATTCTTTCTGCACACAGAAAACGTCTGTGGTCTTCTTTTTCTCCTCTCCATAGCCTGCCACAAAGATTTGCTATCCAAATGACAAATAACTGGCTTTGTAGAAATCCCGCTGGAGGATTCACTAGGTGTCACCAGACACAAACCTTAACAGTAGTTTCCAGTTCAGATGGTGTGTGGGGTGTGTGAGGGGGGTGGAAATGGTAAGAATCTAAACTGCTTGGGTGATGTTCTGACATCTTTCTGAAATGTCTAATGCAAGTTTTTTTTTAATCTGGTTTCATAAAACTTTTCTTAAAGACTCTTTCTGGTCGGTAGTAGATCAGATCAACTCAGACAGCTTCTTGCCTTTCAAAATGCCTTGCATAGTCATAGCCCAGAATCTAACTTCTTCAGATTTGTCCCAAATAGAAAGGACCCTGCAGTGGCAAGCATTAGGAATCCTAAACAGCGTTGTTCAATGCCATGGTACTTAAGAGAATGCTTTAGGAAATCTATCATTGAAAATTCCTGAACAAGGTGACATGATCAGTTCCTTGACTCTAAGAAAACTGAGCAGGTACGAACTTAATCCATATTCATATCTATTCAGAAAATACAAAAAAAATATTTCTCAGAACTCTATGATGCAATTGTCAACAGTTTAAGTATAACACAATACTCACTGAAACATCTATTGCATAAAATAATGCAGCAATAAAGTTGAATTCCATATTTCAGAGTACAATCCTAGCCCCATGTTGGTTGGCGGAGGTAGAAGAGCAGGTTAGATCTGTCCGAACTGCTGTTCAACTAGTCTCCTCTGCAGTCAACGGCTTGTATTCTTAAGTAAGCACTCGCAGGAATCGATCACAAGAATGCAAGATACAGAGTAGTAAATTTCACTGAATTCAGCAGGACATCGGTCTGATTAGGCATGTTTATTGCAGTATTCATAGGCTAATTTTCAGGATTCCCCTGCTCAAGTCAGTTTGCAACATATAAAAATGTAAAGTTCAACAATATATTACACAACATAAAATTATGATAGAAAACACCCTAGCTATTACACCCCAGAGGCTGCTAGGAGGTTTGTTTAGATACTGTACTTAAAATATGACACTATTGAGATCTCTGAAGCCCATGAGATGAAAGTCTTTCAAGAGTCCTCCCCCACTTCCACACCATCAGAGAGAAGGACTTAAGCCTCGATCTAAAGATCGTACAGTGTTTGCACCACCCTTGACTGTGCAAGCCTCTAAGAGTGACAGCAGGGATTTTTCCAGGGAGGGGCTGGTAGTCATAGGTTAGAACAATTCAGGTACATTATGTTCACCACCACAACACTGTCTCTGTCTGTCTACCTTAAAATATTTTTTTAAAAATTAGGACTCTAGGGAGCAAGCACCTCCTGCCCCTATGGACACATATACAACTCTCTGCTTCCAACTTACAGTCACCCGATGAATTATTGACTTCCAAATGGTCATATCATTAATAGGTCTTACAAACTCAAGGCCATTGCCTGCTTTACTGAATCAGTCCACTTCACATTTGGTCTTCCTTTTTTCCTACTGCCTTCAACTTTTCCCAGCACTAGTGTTGTTTTTCAGTAAGTCTTGTCTCTTCACAATATGCCCAAAGTACAATAGTCCTTTTCTCTTCTAGAAAACATTCAGGCTTGATTTGATTTAGAGATAACTTGTCTTTCTGGCAGTCCGTGGTAAAGTAAAGCTTTCCTCCAACACCATATTTCAAATGACTCCATCTCTTTCCTGTCAGCTTTCTTCACTGAGCCGTTTTCACATCTGGACATCGTTATAGAGAATAACACAGAGTGGATACTCTTGGCCTTGGTGTCAGTGACACATCCTTCCTCTTAAGGATCTTTTCTATTTCCTTCATAGCTGCCCTTCCAAGTCTCTGTCTTCTGATTTCTTGGTTGCAGTCTTCATTTGGACAGACAATTTAATTAAGGTATGTAAAATCTTTAACAATTTAAATTTATTCATTGCCTACAGTAAAGTTATGGAATTCTACATTTTTGCTTTCTTAATATTCAAATGTGATCTTGCTTTTTCACTTGCTCCTTTAATGTTCATCAGTAGCTTCAAATCATTGCTGCTTTCTGACATCACCTGTACATCTTAAATTTTTTATATTTCCTCCCTTTCTTCTTCTTTCATCTGAATCTAATCCAGCTCTTCATATGATTTTTCTATATTCAGGCTAAATAGACAGCGAGATAAAAATACACTCTTGTCTTACACATTTGGTTATGATGTCCTAACAGGAGTCTTTTTTTCAAGGTACAGAGTATACATAATGTTGTGGCACACCTTTTCTTTTTGTAAGAATCCATAATCCATTTCTTTTCATAATCCATACAGACGAGGACTTTGCTATAATTTATCAACATAGACTGATTTTCTTCTGAAATTCTTTGGTATGCTCCATTAGCCAATGCATTATTTGTAATACATTCCCTAGTGCCTCTTCCTTTTCTGATTCCAGCCTGAATATCTTGCATTTCTTGCTCAGTATATGGTCTTTGTTGTCAAATCTTGATCATCACTCTGCTTGCATAGGCAATTAATCCAATGGTTACATGTTACTGCACTCTTCAGCATCTTATGCTTGTACAAGTATATATTTTCAGTGTTTGTGAAATGAAGCGGTTCAGACTATCCTGCATGAGCATTTCAGACTTCCTGGTACAAGCAGTTCTCAATGTGGCAGGAATGGGGACTCGAGTCACGAGACTTGCTGTCAAGTTAGACTCAAGTCACACTGGCAACTTGGCTCGGAGTCGACTCTGATTTTTTTTTCATTGACTTGGACTAAAGTCATGACTCAAAACCTACCCACTCCTCCCTTTTTCCTGGGGAGGAAAGCTTTTTTTAATAGGGACTCAGACTTGGGACTTGAGATGTGGGACTTGGTACTGAAGACTCAGACCTGGGACTCTGACCCAAAGACTTGCCAACATCCCTGCAATGTAGTATACAATGGGTGGTTGCAGGGGCCAGCTATTGCAAGAGGCCAGTTGATATAAAAGTCACATGCCGATGAGGTGTTCAAGAAAAGCTCCATCTCCCTGTGAGCTGTGGCTGGATGTCAGAACTTCCCACCACACCAGCTAGATGCCATCTCCCTCCCTCTCTCTTTGCTGAGGATGTCATGCAAATCTCTCCAATTAATTTGGAGTCACCAATTCATTTTTGGGTGGACAACACTGCACATATTTTCCCAGTACCAATCCCACAACTGTAGCATTTTCCACAAACATCTCTGATGTCTAACTCAGCAACATCTGACTCGAGATCAGCAAACATCTCAGCATACAAGGAGCGGTATGCTTTTAGGCCATAGCAAAATCTGTCGAGCATTCTGGGACCATGGTTTCTTTGCTCTGTATTTTTTAGTGCATTTCTAAACATGCTTACCATTGGTGCAACAAAGGAAAAATACAGTTCCTCAGTTGTTGTGATACTTAAAACTCAATTATTTAAATGCTGTGGGGGCCTCACTGAAGAAGCTGTTATGAACCATGCTTTTGAACAGCTACATGTTAAAGAAAAACACAATAACACATAAAACACGTACAATATACCTCAAATACACAGCAGAAACCAGTTGCAATGCCATAGTTATTTTTAAATGTATATTTTTGGCATTTCAAGAAGACTGAGTGTAGTGTTGCATAATTCCAAAACCTTTTTATTTCTTTCCAATTTAAAATATTTAGTATATGGAGTTTTGATCCCATAGTCAAAAAATCACTAACAATCACATACTACAGACTTTTTTTTTTTTTTTAAATCTTCATTCAGGTTTACTGTACTTAGGGGATTCGTAGCCAAAAACAGCTCCTCCTCCTCCTCTTCTGGATGCTAGTCTTTTTGACATAATCATTGCTGAAACCCAGCAACCATCATGATCCATGTAAGTATTATTTATGTAAGTTACATTTATTTATATATTTATTTGAAATCTGAGATCCCACCACTAAATAATATTTCCAGAACATCCCAGCTTAGTTACTGGAAGTTTAGGTTTTCTAGAATGTTCTAGAAGTAAGGTGGTTCTGGTCATAGACTCATAAAATCATTGAATAATTTTTGAAAGTGGACTATAAGGCCATTGAGTCCAACCTCCTGCTCAGTGCAGAATCCAAACAAAAGCAGATCTGGCAGATGATTGTCCAATTTTCTCTTGAATGCCTCCAGCATTGGAGTGCTCACCACCTCCCAAGGTAATTGGTTCCATTGTTATATTGGTCTAACAGTTAAGAGGTTTTTCCTGATATTCAACCAAAATCTGGCTTCCTGTGGCTTGAGCCCATTATTACATGTCCTGCACTCAGGTATGATCAAGAACAGATCCTGCCCCTTCTCTCTATGACAGCCTTTCAAGTATCTGAAAGGTAATCACACAGTCTTCTTTTCTCAAGGCTAAACATGCCCAGTTCTTTCAGTCTTTCTTCCTAGGGCTTGGTTTCCAGTCCCCTGATCATCCTTGTTGCCCTCCTCTGAATTTGCTCCAGTTTGTTGACATCCTTCTTAAAGTGTGGTATCTAGAACTAAACACAGTACTCTAAATGAGGGCTAATCAGTGCTGAATATAGGGGAACTAATACCTCACAGAATGTGTTAATGCATTCTAACCTTTCATTTGTCTTTTTTGCAGCCACATCATGCTGTTGGCTCATATTCAGCTTTTGATCTACAACAATTCCAAGATCCTTCTCACTTGCAGTATAACTGAGCCAAGTATCCTGAATCTTGTACCTGAGCATTTTCCCCCTGTAGGTGTAGAACTTTGCACTTATCCCTGTTAAATTTCATTCTATTGCTTTCAGCCCAATGCTCAAGCCTATCAAGGTTGATCCTAACCAGTAGAATATTGTTGAATATTTTGAATATTGTTCCTGTCTTCCATGGTATTAGCTATTCCATTCAGTTTTGTGTCATCTGCAAATTTGATAAATATTCTCTGCACTCCCTCATCCAAGTCATTAATAAAAATGTTGAAGAGCACTGGACCCAGGACTGAGCTTTGTGGTACCCCACTTGTTACCTTCTCTCAGTTTGAGAAGGAGCCATAGATAAACATTCTTTGAATACACATCTGTAACCAACTGTGTATCCACCTGACACTTGTTCTATCCAGCTCACATCTAGTTAGCTTGCTAATCAGAATATTATCGGGCAATTTGTCAAAGACTTTGGTGAAGTCAAGATATATTACATCTGCAGCATTCCCACTGTCTACCAGGGAGGTCGCCTGATCAAAAAGTGAGATAAGATTAACCTGGCAGGATTTGTTCTTGACAAATTCATGTTGGCTTCTAGTTATTACTGCATTGTTTTCAAGGTATTGCATAGTGACTGCTTTATAATCTGCTCCCGAATTTTCCCTAGGATTGATGTCATGCTGATTAAGTAGTCTCTACTGGTTAGGATCAAGTCCAGGATAGCTGCTCCTCTGATTTCTTCCTCCTCACTTTGTAGGAGAAAATTATCGCCACACAAGCCAGGAATTTCTTGGAAGTTCCATATTTGGCAGAATTTGTCTCCCAACAGATACCAGGATAATTGAAGTCTCCCATTATAACTATGTTGTAATACAATTTCCTTGAAATTGTTACCATTTGTTTTTCAAAAGGTTCATCTGCATCTTCTTCTTGATTGGGTGGTTGGTGGTAGACTTCAACTACCATGTTCCTTTTGTGTTTTTCCCCTCAATTATGTTGTCTCCTTTATATATATATATATATATATATATATATATATATATATATATATATATATATATAGTTTTCTCTTTTCTTTCATCGCATTGGTGTCTGGTTTTAGTTTCTTCCTTATAAACAATGCTTGTGATTTCCTTGTTATTATTTTCTCTTTAAAGTCTCTGGGTTTATGAGATATTTATTTTAAATCCCTCCTGTCTACGACACAACTCCAAACCCTTTTGCTTTGCAAGCAGCTATAATGCTTGCACAGCTATAATGAGTCCACACTGAGAAGTGTGGACTCAAGAGTCTAGGTGTGAGTTGCAACTCTGAATTCTAAAGGCTATGAGATTTCACACATGCACATATACACACTTTCAGGTATGAACTGAATGTCCAATGACTTCTTCTACTCTTCCTGTACAATGGGCTCTTGCCACCAAGCACAGAAATGTTGACTGAAAGGAATCCTATAGTTTGAGATCTGGCTCTGTTTACTGCACCTGCTCAGCTCCACCAACCATGAGCTGTTCTGTACGGCCCCATTGGACACAACCTGTCAACGTTCCCCACCACTTGCTCAGTTTTAATATGGGATTGTTTGTCTGGCTTGATGCCTCACCCAAACTGGTTAATTATTTCTCTGTGAATCACAACACCCAAGCATGTACTCCAAAATGTACCATATCTAGCTGGTATAAACTTGTAAGATAGGCTCCACTAAGAGCTGTTTGCTAGTCTAATTGACAGCAGAATGCCAGACCCTGTTAACATCAGCTTAGCATTTTATTTCAGTACAGTGATTGCAACCTTTGTACAACAAATCAGGCTCAATTCATTTTTGATTGTTGCTTTACAGACTGTTGTGATGAGGGACTGCAATTTGGTAGTTAGCAAATTGACATAAAAGGAGGAAAGACACATAAAGGAGGGGAAAAAAGAGAAATATACTGGATTTATTAGAGGGTTGGCTTTATTCTTATCTCCACACTCCATTGCTGCAGGCCAGCTCGACTATTAGATTTCTTAGATGTCTTGTTTGCTTCCATCAGATGGAAGTAATATAAAATTATGTAAATCAACTTTACATGAAGTAAAGAATCATGGACCAGTCAATAATGTTTATGCATTAAGAAAGGGCATCTCCTCCTGGAAGAAATAACACAGGGAGCTGATCATAAGCAAGCATTTCTAAACAGACAAAGGGCTGGTCCCTGCAGCACAATATATTATCATATTTCCACATAATTAGTTTGTTTTCCACTTGAAATCAGAAAACGATTCGACATTGCAGCCTATGCCTCAGGATGGTACATACAGTAGAATCCTCGTGTGCAGGTTCATATGTTGAATAATTAGCAAGAATTAATGTGTTGAAATTAAAGTTTGGAATATTATAGAACTCATGAATAGTGTATAGGACAATCAAGTAAATTAAACCAGAAACAGAATGTAAGAAGCCAGACAATAGCAGATGACTGCTGGCAATCTGTTTTTTAATCAGGGAGTTTACAAGCCAGAGGGTTTAAATATGGTTATTGACTTTGGAAAATATTATATAAAATTCTTTGCAGGCACAATAAAGGAAGACTTTGCAAGGTAAGCATAATTTTCTTTTAATTTTTGGAAAAGGGCTTTTAAAAAATCCTTCAAGTGGGGAGTTTTCACCTTACTGTAGTGCACAGTAGGCAGAAAAGCAGAGGTCTGGAAAGGAATCGGTGCCAGCTGAACTGCCATAAGGATTGATGGCAATCCAGCTCTTTCTTCAATTTAAACTTATAGTTATTTTCCCAAAGCCACATGTACAATATATGTTTAGTTTATTTGCATAACCCTCTCCACCATCTTTTTTTAAAAAAGCTTCAAAAAACCCTCCAAAGTAGACTGATTTCACATGACCAGCAACTAATCAGCATTAAAAACCCTCCTATTTATTTATTGTGTTTATTGAACAGAATGTCTCAAAAAAAAGCAACCCAAAGAATTCTGTGGTCATAAATCCTTTAGCTAGTGATACATTAAATGAAAAAAAAAAACCCTTTCATTTTGGAAGAAGTAGCTTTGAGTCAGAACACACTCCTGAATTCCAGTAATCTGAAATATGCTGTTAAATTTGAACTAGTTTCCAAATCTGTTAAAAAAAAAAAAAAAGGCTATTAGAGTTAGCTGAAATCTCTCTCTTGAAAATTAATGAATGGAGCTGGTCCAGTACATTGGCTGTAGACCAGTCTTTAAAATAGAGCAGAACAATGAATACCAGAATTCACAGCCAGCTGGTATCATGCTTGGGCAGTGAAGGTGTCAAAATATTAGTGACTTTTTTCATTTGTCAAACTCATTGCCAATATGGGAAAAGCATGGGCGGCTTGCAAATGTGAATTTTGTGCTGATATCGTTTGGAAATCTTGCCTTTAGAATATGCATTCAGTATCTTTATTTTATGTAGCACCCAAAGTTTGTGGGGGGGGGGGAGAGAGCAGGGGAGGTAATTTGAAATGTCTTTTGCTTGGAAGATAAAAGTGGTTATTGATTTATTGTCAAACATCAACAGCTAATTTATTAGAGAGGTTCTGTTTGCCCTGCAGTAAAAACAGATCCATCAGCATCCTTGTTCTAAATTTTCTAGGGTCTAGTAAGTCAACAGTTCAACCCATCCTGGAACTCAGAATGCGAGGTCACAGAGTGTGAGTAAATATATCTATATAAAATGTAGATGGGAGAAAGAAAGCAGGGATAGTAGAGCACACGCAGAAAGGTTTGCCTATATTTCAGTTAACAGGAGGGAAAATAAACATATGTTAGTGGTGTCTGACACTTTTTCTGCTCCAATAATTTCTAAAAGTCTATGGAGTTATTTATCTTTTCTCTTTTAAAAAGAACATTTTGTTGGCATTGGAACATGTTATAGGGGATGTGTTTCCCCATCCCAGTTTCAAAATTTAAAAAAAGGCCCAATTACTTACTTCACCATGATAAAATTAGGACTTGAAAGCATTAATAAGATCAGTCATTATATTATCTGATTAATAGATCAATCTGTGATTAAAATCTGCCACTTGCATTCCACTTGATTGGATTCATCTCCTCTGAATGCATTGTTTCGTGCTTTGTGGTCAGTCTGTGTCCACTGCAATGTGATTGAAGCAGTCTGATCATTTTCAAAATAATCAATGATTTCTCTCTGGTTCTCCTTTGCTCCCTACTATGGGCGACACATTTGTTGGTTTATTCTACCACTATCACTGTACATAACCTCATTAGGAATATTTCAAGAAGAATATAGTTCAAAAACAAATACAGCTCGTTGCTCTGGTATCATGCCCCTTTTTATCTGTTGGATATATCAATGTGACTAGTCTGTCATAGACTTACATGTACAAACTTTAGATTGTAATAATAAACTAAACATGTGCCATCACGTCAATTCTGACTTATGGTGAGCTTTCTCAAGGTAGAGAGTTCTCAGAAGTGGTTTACCATTCCCTCCTTCTGGGGGCATCCTGGGGCTGTGCAGCTTGCCCAAAAATGCAAAAGCTCTACTCAGTGGTGACACAGTGGGGAACTGAACTCCCAGTCTCTGGCTCCACAGCCAGATAACAAAGCACTGAGCTATAAACAATTTTTAATGCATTTAACTGTGCTTCAGAACTGCCCAGGTATAGGATGTCTCTGAGATGATCTGTAATGCGTGAGAGAATTTGATTCTCAATAAATATATAAATGCACCATCTGATTCAGCTAGATGTAGCCAGGTCTTGGAGACCATGCCAGAAAAGCCAGCAGTTGCCTAGCATTTGCTGAGAGCAACACCAATCTGCCACAGATTCTTGACAAGAAAGCACCGAGCCAGGCTGCTTAATACATAATAATGGAAATAGCACTTCCACCATCTAAATTGCTTTACAATTCTCATATGTTTAACCACACCGTAATGTTATAAAAGCAGTTGGTCTGAGATTGCTTCCAGACGAACATTTTTGGCTCATGGCCAGCAAACTAATTCAGCCTTTCTAACACCTTTAGGCCAAATGGAGACTGTGCCAATCCCCATGATGATCCTTGTTTATCTAAACAGAAGACCAGTATGAGGAGGACTAGCAGAATGAGGGTGGCATGGTCAAAATAACATTATCCCCTTACCCAGGAATAAGACACGAGACAACTGTTATGGAATAAAACATGGGCCACACTTTATTAATTATCCAAAATTATCCTCAATGTAGATAAAAAAGGGGGGGTCCTGCTGTAGTGCAGAATCAGGTTCTACAGAGGGGTCTCAACGGACTCCTAACCAAACTATGGGCGAGTCCCGAGCCCCAAGATCTCGCAGTTGTGAAGACAGCGAGAACCCGGCTGGCCCAAATTTGTCCACCCCCGGACCTCCAGTCTCCTCCTTCTTGTTGACTGTTGGTCCGGGAGCGGCCCCAGCGCATCTTTCCCCCCAAGCACTGTAATCGCACGATCCGCAGTGCTGGAAGATCAGATGAGCTCTACCTTACCTGTGGTTGTGATGGGACTCACCGAAACCTGTTTTTTTCTGCACTACCCGCCAGTGTGACCAATTGACCATCTCTGTAAATGCCAGTGCACCTTGACTAGTGTGGGATAGGCAAAAAATCCCCACTTCCAAGGGCCAATCAGGATGCGGGTCAAAAATTCCTATCCGGCCCCAAAAGGCGACCAGTAAAACTCACACTAGTATTCAGGGCGGGTGGGTGGGATGCCAAGAAGAAAGAGGCCGAAGGCAGGAGGAGCTCTTCTTTAAATATGCTCCCCCTCCCCAGTACTCTCAAGCTGCTCTTGCGAGACTATCTTGTCTCGCGTTATCCCAGGAATGGGATAATGGCGGCCCGCGCTGGCAAAGAGCTTGCCAGCGGACCGAACATTTGCACAACCCCCTATATTAGGTTTGATTTCTTTCTTATAGGATGCTTCCTTCACCCATAGTCATTTCCAGTCAAGTACATTAGCACTAATCTAGCTGTGTAGGTACCTGCCTTATGGAAAAATTCTGAAGGTTTGCGAGAGGCTGTAAGACAGTCCTTCACAACTTGGCATCCTCCAGA
Organism: Intellagama lesueurii; assembly: GCA_037013535.1. Classification (NCBI taxonomy): domain Eukaryota; kingdom Metazoa; phylum Chordata; class Lepidosauria; order Squamata; family Agamidae; genus Intellagama; species Intellagama lesueurii. The sequence continues at coordinate 169,731,409 of JBAJHW010000004.1, read as the reverse complement.
TATGTAGGGCTACAATGCCCACCATCCTATGTAGAACTGCTGAATGGCTCCGTGGTTTAGGTTTCCAGCTGCTGAGCCAGAGGTTGGGAGTTCAATTCCACAACTTGACAGCAGCTGGACTCAATAATCCATAAGGTCCTTTCCAGCTCTGCAATTCTAAGATGAGGAGGAGGAAGATTAATCTAGCTGTGTGAGTATCTTTCATTTGGATAAATAAAAAAGGCTGTGAGATCTAGCAAACCAGCCTTCCACAACTTGGTGTCCTCTAGATCTTGTTCTCATTCAACATATCCAGAAAGCATCAGATTGGGGAGGGCTGCAGTGAGCTCCATGTCTGCACAAGGATTTGAACATGGGTCTTGCAAATATGAAACAAGAAATACCCCATTATTTTGGTATGGTCACTGAAAGGGCAGTCTTTCTTGTCTGAGCTTGTCAAATACAGTTGAGCCTCTACTGAGCAATGAGAAACAGGGTTGCCTGAGTTTGTGAAGACCTTACATTTCACTCTGTCTGTTACCAGTTCTGGCCAAACACTCATAATTCTCAGAGCCAGTGCACATGGAGAAAATCAATTTCACTGCAACGACTTGTACTGGATATGCAATTACTGCCACAGTGACTTCATGATTCTTCACGACAGGAAAATATCTAAAAGTGCACCAACTCACTCCTTATGCGGGAAATGGAAACCAAAGCTGGGGCACCTGGAGCAGGAGAGTGCTTTTCTCTGCTCCTCTCTGACATCTCATAAGCAAGAAGTCACAGGATGTCTCTGCTCAATATTCACTGCTATTACTTTGTTTTACTTGTATCTCCACAGAGAACACAAAAGCTTCCTAATAAAGAGGTAAAGGACATCAAACTTCTGGGTAGAACAATGTGATATGAAGAGAAGTACTGAACACAACACTGCTGCTGCTCCTGCTTCTGTCACAGAGCTTTTTGGGGGATGGGGTGGGGGACCTGACAATCCCAATTCTCTCTGTTCCTTCAGAGGTCACTTGCTGCCCGAGGGAAATACATTTTATCTCTTCTGATCAGGTCTCACGAGCAAGAAACTTTCCCATTCACCTGCTATGTCTTCATGATAGGACAGTCACAATGGGAAGAAAATTAGTGGATTCCTCATTAAAATTAGTGGATTCCTTTCAAGACGCCACTGGGATATTGGTGGAAAGGAGAGATGATCCAGCAGCTCAGCATATTCTTGACTTCCCCATACTTGGATACATATTAAGGGAGAAATCAATCAATAGATTTTCATGAAGACTGATGAGAATAAGTCAAGTAGAAAGAGCTTATCCAAAGAGGAAGATGGCTCGGATTAATGTGGGTGGGAATTCCCCTCATACATCCGGAATCAATCAGTCAAAGCAGCTATTATTTTTCATTGAATATAAACTGGTTTCTACAGGGTTAAGTGTCCAAATGACTTGTCCCCTCCCTTCCTCCTTCCCTCTCTACTCCCTCCTGTCATCCCCATTCTCCTCCCTGTTTCTCCTCTTTTCTTGAGCAGAACACTCCCACACATCACATCACATCACATCTGATGTCAGGAAAGTTCTAACTGTACACAGGACCCATAATGCTTCAAGTCAAAAAACAAGACAAAAATAATAGATCTGAAATCTACCAGACTTCAAAATCTACCCCATTTCCAAGCAAGGCGTGCATCAATCAATAAATCAAATCAATAAATAAATACAGAAGCAGAAGGGAGGAGGGGGTTTATTAGAGTTTAATGTAACACCATGTTGATCTACTGAACTAATCTGAATCAATGGACAACTGAACCCCTTCTTAAACAAGAACTTTTAGAGTGTGTTGATGAGCTCACAGTACAGGGGGAATACTAGACGACACTTGCTGTCAAATGAATGAGCAGGGGGCAGGGGGTGTAGTTGAACCTATGAAATCTAGAACTGCAGATCCGGAAGGGACCCTACTGATTGTCAAGTCCAACCCCTGTCAAGGAGGCACAGCAGGGAATTGAACTCCCAACCTCTGGCTCCACAGCTATATACCACTGAGCTATCTAGTAATTCTTCATTACCCTTGCTGATATAACTCCATTGGCATGAATTTCAGTGTCAAATTCTCGCAAGTAAAGAAGTTAGCATAAATATTTCCTAAATAAATATGGCATAGGATTCCAGCCAATTCAAGAAAATGGAAATAATCTTGGGGTATAGTTCGGATGTAAGTATGTCATCAGTGACTCTCAGGGTTCAGGCATGCATCACACTGGCTGTAGCATTATAGAGTCTCAGGCACTCATGAACAGTTCATCCCAATCTTTTCTCCTGGGAGTCTCTTGGGAGCAATTGAACTTAAGACCTTCTCTAGGCCTGTGTTTTGCTACAGCACTGCAACATAGCACAGCAGGTGTTCATTCAGTATTGGGATTATCCTGTGCATGAGACTGGAGAAGAAACATGGGGTCCTGGAAAGGCCCTTGGAATCCTCATCATAGCTTCTGATCTGATTACTCTTAGGCCTGACTAGTTAGGATGCTGCTACCCAGAAATTCTGGGTAGAAATTCTGTGGCAGAAATTCTAGTGCTACCATTCTCTTTGCCATATGAAATTCCCAAAAGGTAAGTATTGTCTTGCTTGAACCGTGTGATCTTCCTGAAAGGAATTCTAGACCTTCACTTCTGTTTGGCAGTTGACTAGCCAAAGAGGAGGTTTAAGAGGAGATTTATTTTTATTTATTTTTATTTTTTTGTCACCCTTTCCATTCTTCTGGTGTGCTTTGAACTTGTTTTCATTCAGGGGCTGGCTGTGTTTGGACACCTGGAATATTTGAATCCATACTGGAGCAAAGCCTTGAAGCTGTTGGATCCAATGCTTCTGAACACTGGTACATGAAGAGCCCCTGAAGGAAAGAAGGGCAAAGTAGGACCCCCAGGCAGCTGTTTACACAATTCATGCAGGAGGTTATATAGTACCTTCTCTTAATATCAAGTATTAAAGTGTTGCCATGTCATTATTTCTTATGACAGGAGCATCACGGCAGAGTTTGCAGAGAAGATGCGCAAGGGACATTGAATCAGACACTATACTTAGCATGTAACTGGAAGAAAACACGTTGGTGTTTTACCCAAACAGTCCACCCTCAGTGTCATATCAGAACTATCAGAATGCAAACTAAGGCAGTAGTTATCCCCCTGATGACCAGTTTTGAAACAGCTACTTTGGACAGCAACCATTCTGTAGCATCCTGTTTGGTTCTCTTCTAGAGCTATAGCTGTGCTGCTGAACTTGCTGCTTGGAGAGCATCAGTTTGTACCTATGCCACACCAGTAGCTGCCATGGCATTGCTGGATTGTGACTGCTCAGCTGGAATGCAACATTTCCCCCTTTTTTTCGGTTAACAGTCTTAGGATGTTCTTTTTCTCAGTGTGTGATCAAAGACTAAGATCCACATTCTGAGTCTCCCTACACATACTCCAGCAATGTATTTCCAGCTCCTTGGAAGGGAATCTTTGCTTCCTGAACAAAATAAATCCATTCCTAAGCTTTCCTTCAGAATGCCTTTCATTTCATATTTTTCATGATGGAAGAGAAAGAGTATGCCAAGCGCTGCTGACCTTAACTCTCCTGAATCAAAAATATCTGATGCGATATATCGTAATCTTTGATGTGTGGATATGCTAATCAGCTAAGAAATGTCAAATTTGCATATATTTCAAGTGACCCAACAATATTTACCTTAGAGCAAAGTTTCATATTTTTCTGACAATTGCAGCATTGAACGAGTGACTCACTTAGCATATTTAAGTAGCATGATGTCACAGGGATTTACCAAAGAGTTGTTTGAAAGCATCAAAAAGATGAACATCACTGTCTGAAATTAACAACAAGCCTAATTTGATTTGACACATGATGTTGATTTCAAGAGGGTCACTAACTATTGAAGAGGCTTAGGACAAATAGTGCCTTGAAGCCTGATAAAACTGAATAGTTAAACAGTAAATTATGCAAATTTGCCCTCTACCTGTCAGTAGTGACTAAAATATAGGGTTAAAATGCTGCAGCAGCATTGAATTATATGTTGGTACCTGGTAGTTTATCTTGTTTGGTTTTGTTACATCTTTATTAGACTGTGTTATTTGCAACAGTTTTTGTTGTTATGTGCCATCATGTCGCCTCCAACTTATTTTGCAATATTACTGATGATGAAATAAATACAACAGGATTTAATTCTTCCATATAGTTAAAATACAGAAAATATAGCATTACTAAACCAACAAGTTGGTGCTTGTAGTAGGGTACAGCCCATACTTCAACTAGTAATTTTTGTTATTTTGACTTTTGACACTGTGTGAAAATTGTTCATTTTCTTCTACAGAATTATATCCATGACCAAGTAAAATTCTAATTCTAATTCTAATGATGATGATGATGATGATGATGATGATGATGATGATGATGATGATGATGATGATAATAATAATAATAGTGTGCCATCAAATCAGTTCTGACTTACGATGACCCCTTTCAGGGTTTTCTAGGTAGTGAGTATGCAGAAGTGGTTTACTGCTCTCTTCTTCTGGGACTGTGCAGCTTGCCCAAGGCTACACAGGGTGTCTTTTCTTCCTGGACGCTCATTGGGGAATTGAACTCCCAACCTCTGGCTCCACAACCAAGTACCCATCTCATTGAGCTATCCTGAAACTCTGCTTGAATACAAATGGCTGAGCTAGACTTATATAGTAGATGTGTCATGGGTGTCTGATAGTAGAAGGTGAATAAACAGCACACCAGCTTGGCATACTTGACACCCATTAAAAGGAACACAGGGAAGAAGATGAGGAGGATGGAGATAAGAAGTCCTTCTTTCCTGCAACAAAGATATGCCATAGGACCTATATTCAGGATGCTACTCAAAGGATAACATCCTCTCACGTAGCTACAAAAATGGCATAAATTTTGCACACAAATTGTCCCAAGTTAAGAAATCACTATAGGCATGGTCAGTTGCATGATGAGTTATGCAACTGATTTCATAACTTGAGGCACTTTGCCTGCAAAAGTTACATTATTTGGGCTACACCAGCATAAATAGATTAGAAGATTTGTGCTAAACTGTTTTTATTCTAACCGTAAGCCATGTTGTTTCCTTCATACTGAAGTGATTGATTATCCATGCACATTTCATTGAAAACTTTAAATCCATTGAGAAAGCTGGTTCATTGTTTCAGAAGTATACCAAATTCATAAAATAGAGGTGTTCAGTAATCTGTGATGACTGTTTCATAACTATGGGATGTATTTCCTCTGGAGACCCATGAAGGAACAATTGTGAATATCATCCAAGAAATACTGTATGGCCCTTCCATTTATGCTGATTTTTGGTGGCCAGGATGCTTTCTATATCTTTTTTTACATGTGCTTTTATTAAGCCAGATCCTCAACCTGACAAGTGCATTTTGAATCATAGTCTGTTTCCTAATGCTATTCATCTAACAGCTAAACACCATTAAGAATAGGAACTGGCGTCTTAATGCAACAATTCAAGACAATGTACTATTTTCAGTTCGCTACTTTTCCATGTGTTCACTCACATCTCTTATATTCCATTTCCACATTCATCTTTCTCATTTTTGTGGGGAAAGAAGGCCAATATGTGAAAATATCACTGCTGGTGATTAAAATTCACTCTTACATCATTGTCTATATGCCACCAAAACTCATATGTTCTCTCTCTCTCTCTCTCTCTCTCTCTTCCTGTATTTGTGTGTATAAGAGCACAGCAATACCTCTATAGTTCCTTCATTTTCTATCTACCATTTGTGGGGTTTAAAAGTTTTAAAAGAAACTGAGCCACCAAGTTGAACCACTAAACATCACAAAGATAATTGCAGAGTGTGTCACTCCAGCTCCCCACGTTCTCCAGTTTTAGTGGAACAAAGACTCAGACATCATAGTTCCCATCACCAAAGTCTATTTACAAGTAGACAAATAAATAGACAAACTGGTTGCATCCCTGCATCTGAGCAAAAGGAGCTCTCAGAGCAGATGAGTTCAGGATAGTATACGCTCTCAAACTGAACCAAATTGTACACGTATCCATCCAAACTTTCACAATAGCCAATGGCAAATGACATTACATCAGCTTCTTGCATCATCTGCCTACACAGCTTGACTCTTCACTTTTTCCTCATTAATTGAACCTGCTCTGCTTAACCTTTACCACACATCTATTTGTGTTAATAAACTCTAACTGTATCATAATATCAAAATCTTGACAAAACATTCGAAGGGAAATTTAAAGTACCGTATTTTTCTGTGTATAAGACGACCCCCAATTTTTACCCTTACAGCAGCCGGAGGCAGAGGCGAAGGAGCAGCCATGCTTGGCTGCCCCTCGCAGCTGTCCATTGACTGCGGCCGCCCGATCGCCTCCTCCAGTGCCACTGCTGGTGCTCACCTGAAGCTCATGCTGCCACCTTGTCCCCTGCCCGAAGAGAGCCCACGAGTGGCACTGGAGGAGGCAATCAGGCGGTGGCGGCAGCAGCAGCAGGAGGCGGAGGTGAAGGAGCAACCATGCTCAGGTGCCTCTCACAGCTGCCCAGTGACTGCAGCTGTGGGCGCCCGATCACCTCCTCCAGCACCACTCGTGGGCTCCCTTTGGGCAGGGGACAAGGCAGAGGCATGAGGTTGAGGTGAGCCCCGGCAGTGGTGCTGGAGAAGGCGATCGGGCAGCCGCAGTGGTAGTCAATGGGCAGCCACGAGGGGCAGCTGAGCGTGGCTGCTCCTTCACCTCCACCTCCGCCTCCAGCTGCTGCTTTGGCGTACTTCTGTGTATAAGATGACACTCAATTTTTGCAGTAACTATTTTAGGAAAAAGTATCATCTTATACATAGAAAAATACAGTATGCATGGTGACAGTAGACTGAGTTGTTGCCACCAAAGGAGAAGGGAAATAACAGCTGAATCCAGCAATAAAATCTAAGATCTCCTCTGGACACTTCAACCACTAAAGCATTAAGAAGGGCAAGACAGAAGGAATCATGTGGTACATTTACCCTTTGCAGCCACTCAACCAGCCATTTTGTGAAACCACAAGGTAAAGTGAGGGAGCTCCATCAAAGTACAATAGCATCAGTTTAGTCATTTTTGTTTCTGCTGGGAGTTCAGGCTTGATTAGATCTAAAACCCACTTATTTATCTTTATGGCCATCCATGGTACCTATAAACCCCCCACCAACCCTGTATTTTCAATGAATCTTCTTTTTCCAGTGTCCAGCTTTCACATCTGTACATAGCAATCCAGAATATGTATGTATGTGTGTATTATTAGCATTTATATACCACTGACTTAGTGCAAAGCACTACTCTAAGTGGTTTACAAGAAAGTACAATGAAACCCCTCCATCCATACACCAGCATAAAACTTCTTTAAGTAAATAAGCTAATAGATAAAAAGTCCAAATGATGGCGAAGCATAGAAAGATTAACTTATGCAAGGATGTCCTTGAGTGCCTCTTGGAACAGGACAGTCTTTAGCATCCTCTTAAACAATGAGAGGGAGAAGACCTCATATACTTTTACCAGGGACCCATTCCATAAGTATGGAGCCCCAGCCAAGAAAGCATAATTTCTTGTGACAGTCTTCTTTACCTCTCTTGGCAACCTGGAGAAGCAAGGCCTGTGGAAAAAGGGGTGGTGTGGCTCATGTTCTGAAGGAGAAATGCTCCAACAAATAACAGAAGGGCTTTATATACTAAAATTATGCTTGAACCTGGCCCGGAAAACCAGAGAAAGCCAGTGCAGGTGGACCAGAAATGGAGAGATGGGATGGAACTTGTTTACACCTGACACCAGTCTAGCCACCACATTCTGCACCCTCTGTAGTCTCCAGGCCAGACATAAGCATAGCTCCACGTAGAGAGTGTTGCAGCAATTTGTCTTAGAGATCACCAGCATATGTACCAATGTTGTCTGTTCCCCCCCCCCCCTCCACCATCTAGGTAGGGGCATAACTGGGCAATCAGTCTGAGTTGGTTAAAGGCTAAGCTGGACACAGCCAATGTTCCAAAGGTAAGGCCGGGTCCAGGAGCACACCCAAGTTATGAACATGGTCCCTAAGTGGAAGAAAAACTCCTTCCAATCTAGGAAAAAACCTCTGAACCTCTTTCCAGAGGACTCCCCAAAACCTCTTTCCAGAGGACTCCCCAACAATATAACCTCGGTTGTCTCTGAATTCAGCTTCAGTCTCACTGATACCATTGGGGCATATGTATGATTAATATCTATATTGTTGAGGTAAAGAAAAATGGAGGAATTTTATAATGTAACAGAAGAACCAACAGCACCAGTAGTTACACAAATATTCCTAAACTGAATTCATTCTAAGGAGTGGATGAGAGCCAATGTTTTTTATTCTGAGTGTTTTAAAATGCATAGGTTGTGAGGAAAAAACACCATTCTTCGGGAATATGTTGGAACAAAACCTAGATGTGATTAGTGTTTGACATGGGCATTTATCATGTCCAAAACTGAATTGGCTATTAATTTTGAAAGGCTTCTAAAACAGAATGAGGTAAGTGTTTAACAAAATTGCAAATATTATTCAATTATGACAAAATATTAGATTGGCAGCACTCAAAAACATAGCGCAACACTGTATCATGTGCAGCCCCGAAACAGAAGGGAGATGCATGAATGAAGCAGATTGAGGACGGTAGTTCAAATCATGTATGTTACAGAAAATCTAAATAGATTTCTTAATGTGTGCAAGTTTGATTTCCCTCCTCCCATTTTAAAACAAATACAAAGAATTCTGAATTTAACTAGAATAGTAATGCCTGGGTGATTCTGTGCTGTGATCCACTTCTCTGATCCAATCCTCACAGTCAAATATATATATTTAATTATACATATATATATATATAATTAAAAATGAATACTCCTCCCTAAGTGCAAGCATCCTGCTCGGATCTGGAGCTTCTTACATCATTTTTTAAACACATGGAAAGGCTGGTCAGAGATCTTTTGTATTGCATATGGTGTAGCCCTGTGTTAGTGTTGAAAGAAGCCCTTTGTGATGCAGCTTGCTGGATAGTCATTTCAGTGGCTGTAAAACCTGTCTTTAGGAGCCAATGTCAAATATTTATGTTACTTGTACCAAGAACACTCACTTGCACTATATTTAAAGTGGTCTTTTCTTTCTGCATATCAGTAATATGTTGAATCTAAGTTATTAAACTTTTAACGGGCTTCAAAGCCATGCTGATGCCTACCTGAATGCCAGTTAAAGTCATCAGAGCCTTAAAGATTGATTTAAGTCTCATCCATGGATTAAAAAGAAACTTGCACTGAGTTACTTACTTTTCAGGTGTTGGATATTCCAATGCATTGAGGATTAACAGTAGGGTTAAGCTTAGGGTAAATATGCACATTACATATCTGTTGAACCCCATGGGATTCCAGTGTCATGTGGCCAACCTACTGACAAGCAGACTACATTACTTCTGCTTTTTGGCAGCATGGTTTTGCTTTAAAATGGCAGTACGATTTTTTTGTCTAAGTATGTTACATTGGCTGGAACAAAAAAATTACCCCCAATTAAAAGAAAATATCAATAGATTTAGTGGAGCAGCCGTGTGTCTCCACAGAATAAAAGCAAGGGAGAAGACAGAGTTCTATATGTAAAGGGGATGAGGTGGAATTAGCTTTAAAAATTTGCTCAAATGGAGATTTGACAAGGATTAAGAAGCACACTTCCACTTATGTTGGGCTGAGCAACTTCTGACAGAAGGAGTGTTAGAATTTGGCATTAGACTCTTCTGTCTATGGTTGTTGTGGGAGTCTTTCAGGATCTCTTCTGGTGGTGCTTTAAAAATCCTTGCTTCATGGAACAAGTTGGAAGTACTCAACCAGTCTGTATGTTTTCGGAATGAGGTAAATTAACATCAAAAACAGGGAGCACAGTGCAATCTTATTGCCTATATCCAATTTCTCAAATTTAGCCAGCACAATGAGATCAAAAATTCTTCCAGTGGTTTTGAAGTTGGTCAAGTGTGACCTAAATCTGCAGGCAAAGCTCCACAGAGTGTTTACTGCTGCCAAAGCAATACCAGTTGCTTTTCTTCTTTGCCTGACATTGGGAAGCAGATCAGCCAAGACAACGTAGGCCTGCCAGTAAATTTAAAAGCCACTGGTGTGTCTGGTGGTTGGCTCGCCTCACATAAACACAGAGTGACTTTCTCAAGAATGTCATGGTAATCTATACTTGGGCAGTCCTTTGAAAAATCCTGATGTCCTGTATATCAAGTGTCTATAGATTTTTAAATAATTGTATTTCCCAATATTTAGCTTTAAAATCTAGTAAATATTTATTCCTAAATATTTAACTACAAAACCAATCAAAGATACGTTTTTTTTCCTATACCTACAAACTCTGTAAGTCAGAAGTCATCTACTGTATGTTTATACATGACGTTGTCTGTAACTTACGTCAAAGAGTTGGCTTCTCGCATCATCTGCCAGTCAGTGAATTGTGTCACATAAGATTCCTGACAATCTACCTTTTTCAGAATTATAAACTACCTACAAAACTGCATATCTGCTTAGCAAGTAACATGACAAATGAATTCCTATGATATATTTTACTTTGATAGGTTTAACTCAAACTCACACTGGGCATCTTGATTTCACCATGAAGTAGATTACATCTTAGAACTGCAGAGCTGAAAGGGGTCATATGTATAATTGAGTCCACCCTCTGTCAAGGAAGCACAGTGGGGAATCAAACTCCCAACCTCTTGCTCCACAGCCAGATACCTAAACAACTGAGTTATCCAGCAATTATTACACAATATAAGTTATACAATGGTCCAATCCCCATTCTTGTATGTGTGCATCTACTGATAATAATATTCTGGACCAAACCATAATATCTGACCTGCTTTTACCACATGCTGTAGGCTTTTTCCAGTTCCTTGCAAATTTCTTAGTTCCAGCTACTCTTCATGCATATGGAGTCTTTCCTCTTTACAAAAGATATATAGCAGTAATGTATATTTATTTCTTAAATAAATCTTCCAAAAGTAGTAAGTCCATCAAAAGCCCATCAAAGAGTTAAATTTGGATGATGGAGATCTGGATTTCAAGTCCCACGTCTGCCCTGTTCTCATAAATGTGAGCATTGACCTTAAATCTCAGTTTTAGTACTTAGCTGTACAATCATAATATTGTGCCTCGCGGGATAAATCTGAAAGTAACTAAAATTGTGAAGCAAATTTTAGTATGCTGTAGAACATAATAAACTGTGAAATAATTAAACCAAAAGAATGTGTAAACATGAAATTTTGGGGGGTATCTGTCTGTGGTTGAATCATTTCCCCTTTGTTTGTATGCTGGTGGAAAGAAGCACGGTAATGTTAGACGCAGATCTTACTGACAGGCTCTACTGGCAGACATGAATGTTGTTTCCAAAGAAGATGGACAAAAATCTACAAGTTGTCACTGTGCCCAGACTTATTACTTGTCATATTAAGGAAATTATTTTGACTGGGCTTCATTCCTCAAGGTCAATGCCAAGGTTACTTTATTTGTTTTTGTGCCATTAGTCGTGGGTGGACAATTGCTGGAAGAGTTGCCTTCTTTGCCAAATATCTTACGCATGGTGCCATTCCTGTCTCTTAACAGGGAGCGCCTGGGACAGACTGAGACTGCCAGCCTTCTTTAACCAGTTTACTAAGTTCAGACTCTTCCCAGTATCAGTCCTGGCTGTAACCACCTCTGTCCATTTCTGGACACCATGCTTCTTTATAAGCAATGCAGAGTAGAAATGGCTGCTCCATGGAAGCAAACATGGCAGACTGCAGAAAAAGTGACAGTCCGAGGCTAGATGTTCAGAAGGCAACACTTACCTAATAAAAATGACTAGGTATTTAAAATGATATATTATTGTAGGCGACTTTCATCCAATTTCTGCATAACTAGGTGTCTTCACCAGGGCAGGTTTTAAAAGAGGCAGGTTATCATTTTCATCATTTTTATGAGTGTTTGTTATGAGTCTGGCTCTCCTGAATGGGGCATCTCCCTGGATCAGAGCTTGGACAAGTTACTTTTGTGGACTTTGACTCCCAGAATCCCCCAATCAGCATGTCCAGTGGCCTAGCTGATATCCGTAAAAGAAACTTTTCAAGCTTTGCTATCAGCACCTAATTGATAACCAATGTCAAAATGAAAACAACAACAACACTGTTAATGTTTGTTGCCTGAAGTCTCACTGGCTAGTCTTTGCAGAGTGACACCATTCATTTAGCTGGCAGAAGTGACTGAGATATCATTTGCATTTGGACACAAATTGTTTCACAACTTTTTAATTGGAATTTCTGACAAATGAAGCATCATTGGGTGCAATTCCTCTTTGGAAATCAAGTGGCATGGCCATTTCTACTATCTTATTTCAGAAGTTTCTTCACTTCCTGTGAGCTCTACTTGTTCATTTGAAAATAAGCAGAAACTAGAACCATACTAATCATCATAATCATAGAACTGAATCATAGAAGGGACCATATGGATCATCGAGTGTAGCCCCTGTCAAAGAGGCACAGTGGGGAATTGAACTCCCAACCTCTGGCTACACAGCCAGATACCTAAACCACTGTAAGTATCCTCTGATGCTTTCCTTTTATAAAAAGCAGTGATTATCAGGCTCTGGCTGTCCAGATGTTTTAGACTTCAGGTCCTAGATGTCTTGCCCTGTATTTGCATAGTCTGAATGAACAGACTAAAAGCTATTCCTCATTGGAGGAATAATATATGAAACTGTTCTCTTGTCTAGTTTGAGTCTAGCATAAGTACTTTTGTCATACTTGACCCCAGCCAACTTAGTTTAAAGACAGGAGGATATGGAGTGAGCTTGTTCGATCTAACCCTTCAATTACACATACTGTACAGTATTCTATATGGGGGTTGTTGTTTTTTTTGGTTCCTTTTTCCTTTTCAAATTTAGATATATGTAAATATGCACGCATAAAAATTGGTACAAATGAGAAGTGCACATGAGAATGCTTTAGTCAATGGGGAAAATGTGCGGGGGGAAAATACCTCAAGAAAAATGAAATGCCAGTACTAAAATACATAATTTCCATGCAGGTCATAAGGGAAGACTTGCAGTATGACACAGAGGTTGGATGAAATGAGAACGCTGATGGGGTTCTGAGCAACACAATGGAAATGAACCTGACAGATTTTTCTTATCCCTAGCATGGAAATGTTGCGTGTTAAAGTCTTTCAGCCAGGGGAACTCCAGATTTGTAGCACTGGATTACCTCATGCATGTTGTTAATTGCTAAACCATAGTAGCATATAAATGGAGAACTCAGTGTTAAATAAATGCAATGAGCTGTCTGACAAAGACGTCTTCTGGAAAAGGTTGTTATTACAATTTAATTGTACAACCTTGTACAACAGCGAAAGGATGTGTATTTCACATGCCTCGCTATAATTGCATCACCATTATAATTTTGCAGTTAGTGGCTATGAGTGCTGGTCATGAAAACATGCCAATTTTTGTACAGGATTGAAGCCTGCCTAATTTTAACAAATTGAGAGCTGCACAAAAGAAAAGAGATAACTACTATGTTGTTATTTTTCATTAGAGAATTGCTATATTAAGAGGATGTGATCCAGCTGTGTTTGTTTAAATAAAAGTGTGATTTGAATACCTCCTACAGCTATGTTCCTGCCAATGAATAAAAGATAAAATGCAGCTCTCCTTGGATGCTAAGCTCCCAAGTTCTAGCTGACTCAGAGATTTATTGTTTAACATAAGGAAGTGAAAACCATGTTGAGCAGACCACACACAGGGCTCTTTTGTGTATTGTTTCAAGCCATACCGCTAATAGATTTGTTCCACTAAAGCTCACAGCAATTCAGCTGTGCTAAAATGCTCCAGTTAACTGTGAAAAAATAAAAATAAAAATAAGTAATTATTTGTAAACAGCAAATGTTGCTTAAATCAAGGCCATGAGTACTATAAACAGGAAATAGTGCAGTTCAAAGCTGTATAATCATCCTTACAATAATGTAATTAAGCTTTATTTCCTCAAAGCAAATTCTTTGACTTGGTACGGGGATCCTGGGACTTCCACTGTAACCATGGTACAATCTACAGCATGGTTGGGATTGCATCCTGTTTATGAGCCATGGCTTCCATTAGGCAGTCTTAAGAAGAGCTAGTGTAGATAAAACATCCTTGATTGCTTAATCACAGGCAAAGAGTGAGTGTTGCCTCCCTTATCAGCTATCTTCTACATCTGATATTCCAGCCTAACAAGAGTTAATCATAATCCATTGGATTCGGAACTTGGAAAAGTTACTTTTTGGAACCATGAGTTCAAGGATTCTCCAGCTAGTGGCCAAAATCCTGTTGCATAAATTATACCTGTGGAAGATTAAGGACATCACCAACCCCAGATGGGATTAAAGCACTCCCACAGAAACATCGTGATTATTCCCTAACATGAACATCTAAACAGGTCTTACGTCTCCACAGCAACACATGCGCGCACATGCACACATACACACACTTGATTTAAAACAGCTACCAGTAAAAAGTTTTAAGAATTACTGTCCTGTTTAAAATATCTATAAAAGAAGTGGCTGAATTTTGGTGGCAACTCTTCGGTGGACTATAAATTGAATAAATGTCTGCTGTGTAAATGAATACCTCTATGGGCATTTGTGAGCATTTACTCTGGTAGTTTTCATCAAGGTCGTGTGCCTAAATGGTTCTGCTTTCCCTGATAAGGCAAGCTCTCTCAGATTCCAAAGCAACAGAAACAGGTTCAAGAAGGAGACTGGCTGGGTGCACAGATATTGGATAGGGCTTTATTATGCCTGACTTCAGCAGAATATCCACGGCAACAAGAGTGGATAAAGGGGGAGGAAATACGAAACCATTGACGATACTAGCTGAGTTATAGTTTCAGAGAGAGTGGGGGGGGGGAGAGCAGACTTCAGAGAGAGAAAGAGAAATGCTTGAAATGTCTGCAAAATGTAACTCAATTATCGGAGATCAGCCATAACAAGGGTGTGTGTGGTAGAATCACATAAGACTGTAAGAGCTATGAGTATCAAATAGTTACATTTACTGCATTTATAAACAGATATCTGTTGGCAGTCGCATCAAAGAGGCCTCGACGAGGCATGAGATTCTGGGCTTGAATCCATTCACTCTGTGAATTAATTGACTTGGTTTGAACTCTGCTGTTTTCAGTTGGAGAATTCACTGTGAACATGTTGTACGTATCTCGGATATCAAATAGCAAATGTTCT
Organism: Intellagama lesueurii; assembly: GCA_037013535.1. Taxonomy (NCBI): domain Eukaryota; kingdom Metazoa; phylum Chordata; class Lepidosauria; order Squamata; family Agamidae; genus Intellagama; species Intellagama lesueurii. Next base: position 169,716,102 of record JBAJHW010000004.1, on the reverse strand, counting down.
GAAGCCAGACACTGAAAGGAAGCCAGAAAATTGTTCATTAATCAGGACTGTACGCTTTCTGAGAAAAAGGAAATGGGACAACACCGAGCTTAATAAGGAAAACATCCCTCCTATTTCTGTTTCCACCAGTATCCCTGCAACTGTCATTAAGTCCATGTTTGTATGCAGTAGCAGCTTAAAATAAAAGTAAAAATAAAAATGACAACCCAACTGTGCATGGGATCCTTTTGTGGAAAGCAATGCAGTTCCACATGGCAATGTACAGTGTGGGTCTAGGTTTAAAAGCACACTGGGATCAGGAGTGCTGAAAGGTGAAAGAGGAGGGAGTAAAGGAGGGAACAAAATAAAACAACATCTGGGAAAGAGATTGGAATAAGTCCAGTTCTTGTAACTTCAGGATCCCAGATCATTACTGTACTGATGCACGGTACTCTCTCATGAATAGCTTCCATTTCAGTGGAGGCTGCAAATCAACAGATACTAACAAAGAGATATTCTCTTTTCACAGTGTTTGGTACTCACAGCAATTCCTGTCACTGAGGTAACGCTATATATGCATCACACACATCACAGTATGTATTCCACACATGCAAGGACAGAGCTGTTGGATCAAGCAAGGGTGATTTCAATGCTGCTAGGAAGCTACAAATCATGTAATATGCTAATTCAGGTGGGACAACATATCAGGAATCAAGAGCTGTGTGTGGACCTTTACCTAGATTCTGCAGATCCCACCAAATGTTAATAAAGTTGTACTTTTTAAAAAGGACAAATTTTATTTATTTTTATCTATAAAAAGCAGTACAGTATTTCTGGAACTGCTAGGCATGGTTTCTCAATTGATTCTGATTACAACTAAAATACAATGAATACACTATACAGTATCAAGCAACAATAACGGCATATCCAAAGAGCAAGGTTCAAAAAGTGTACAAATGCATGACTTCTACACAATCCTGAAAGTCCTGAAATAATTTTTAGACCTGCATTGGTATTGAATAGCACCTCACATATAATATTTGCTTTATACCATTCGTTCCAACATTTACTGGACAGCTGTTCTATTCCCAAAAAATGAAGAAGATACCATTTGGAACTCTGTATTTCTTTAATGGCAGATATTAAGGATCTGTTTGATAACTATGAATTGAAGTACAACTCGTAATTTTGTTGGTCAGTTCACAATAACTTGGAAAAATTGTTAGTATGTCAAATTCCCTTTTCACTAGTTTTCTTTTTAAATTATCTTACCATTAAATTATCTTACCTTACAAAGGGCCTTTTCGGCAGCTGCCCCCAGACTATGGAATGCCCTCCCGACTGAGATTCGTCTGGCGCCGACGCTGATGACATTTCGGCACCAGGTCAAAACCTTCCTGTTCCAGAAGGCTTTTAATTGAAATAATATCAACTGTGGGTCCGATGGCAATTTTTAGAGTATATATTTTAATTGCATTTTAATTGTTTTGTCTTTTTATTGTATTTTAAATGTTGTAAGCCGCCCAGAGACCTTTGGGTAGTGTGGGCGGCATATAAGTTAAATAAATAAATAAATAAATTATGAATCCAGTTGTTTCATCGCCTGTCCAAAAGTTACCTTTAATTGTTCTGGTGTCTGCATTATTTCAAATGACAGGTACACCAGCTAATGTGGAGAAGAAGATCAGAGTATGGAAAGCTGTCTTATAGTGGCTCAGATCATTGATCAGTTTAGTCCAGTATTATCAACTCTGACAGCAGCTTTCCTGGTTTCAGGCAGGATTCTTTCCTAGCCCTACCTGAAAATCCCTGATGTGCTACATGGTAAGGTATCATCAACATACTAACCAAGACTAATTCTGTTTTGCGTCCAAAATATGAATTTGTTGTGCTCCCCTCCACAAATATGAATTTAGCTTAGTATTTTTTGTGGGAGCCCCAAACCCATCAGAAGCAAAGCTGAGTCCGGAAATAATCCTTCTTCTTCAAGATGGGGACCAAGGCTTGTCCTGTTCTTGGTCACCAGGAACTCCATCTTACCTGTACAGAGTATTTTATCTATCTTTGTTACTGACTCCAAGTTAATACTCAGGCTTTGACAACTGCATCTAAGGTAAAGGACCAACAGGACTGAACTACCAATGATGGTGGAACATATGAATCTCACAAACACAGATCGACTTCAGTCATTTCTAAAGGAAGTGGGGTGAGGTTCTTACTAGTAAGATACAAAAGTTCAGATGTGAGATCCTCTTTCTATCTACTGAACACCAACACTACAACCAATGTTTGAGCCATTTTCTTCTAGAAAAAAACTTAGAGCTTAGTTTTGAAAAAATCACTTCAGAAGACAGAGGATGAGGGGACAAGCAAGCAGAGGAATTGGGAGTGGGGAATTATGTACCAAGCTCTCTACCACTCATTGCTAAGTTTTGTGCCTGCTTAAGCGACAATCATTAGACCTATTCAGATGTGACTTACCTGACTGGGTTCATCATTGAAAGAAGGGAGCACCTGTCCCAGCCTTCTTCCTCATCACTCTCCTCCCATGGAAAATCCAGGTGCTTGTGCTTACATTCCTTTAGCTAAACAGGATCCTCTGCTCTTCAGACATCTCTTTTTCCGTTTGTGGAAAGTGATGATAAAGGGGCCAGGCTAAGAGCTCCCCTCTTGTGTGTTAAACCTAACTAGGTATATCCCATCTGAAGAGGTCTATTGTCAGTGGCAATCTCAGGTTCATATTTATTGAGCCATTATTTATGTTAAATAAGAAAGTTATCAGCATGAATAGCTGGCTATATAGCTCAGTAACTTGGGTTCCTGACTGTGGAGCCAGAGGCTGGGAATTCTTCTCCACTCTGCTTTGTAGAGAAAAGCCAAGCTGTGAAGTCTTGGGTAAGCTACATAGTCCTGGAGCACCTCCAGAAGAAGGGAATGGTAAAGCATTTCTGAGTACTTCATACCCGGAAATCCCTGAGCAGGGTTTTATAAATCAACTTGATGGCATGCAATTCTGTATTACTATCAGCCTGCAAGGAATAAAACATCAAAGTCTTTTTTGTTGTTGTTCTAAAAAGAACGCATCATTCCACAAAAGTGCTTTTAGAATACAGACATGTGCAGCTTGTAGGCCATCGTGTAATAAGCATCTCTTGCTCTAAATAAAGCAAACAAAAAAAAAGTCATAATCTGTTAAAATCCTGTATTTGGCATGAACAAAATGCCAGCTGCTGAATTTAAGGCTGCTTACTTTATACTAGAAAATGACTGTGTAGTTAAAATGTAATCTAAATATAATTACTTTGTGTGTAAATTTTATCACTAGTTATGAAACAGCAGTTTTAAAGGCAAGGATGATAGAAATGACAGTACCTCTTGGGTTTTCTTGGGTACTATACAGGTATATTCATGATATTTGGTCTACACATATTACATTCTCTTTGGCTGCGCAGAGAACCCCCGTGTGTATTTTGGTACAATCTGATAAGTCATGTGAGCCACCCCATATCACATGAAGAAGGTGAAATATAATGACAAAGTCAAATTCTGCTGTTCCAGTTTTTTCTTCAGAATTTTCATCAGCAAGACTTGCCTGTATTATGAAGACAGTGTTTATACAACCTCCCTTCTGTTCTGTAGTTTTATCTGAGATCCTTAGCTTTCAGCTGTTCCTTACCAGAGGAGAAAATATATTGCCATCTCTGTCAGCAGATCCTCTCTTTCCATTTGTCCACTGCAGTGCTCAAAAAAAGGAATGTAGGCAGTTGCCATGAGGTATTTACACACACACACGCCTGAAGCAATTAGATCATCATGGCTATAGGGCTCAGATCTGTTAAAAACTGCTTCCAATGACATACCTGTCACACCTGCAACAAGTGAAACAACCCTGAGTTTCTATTAGGCTTTGAAGGTATCTCTAAGGAATATCAACACATGTACTACCAAGCATGATGCTGTGAAGTTTTAAAGATAAATCGGGTTGCTTAAAGATAAACCATCCCATTTTCGGCCACAGTACCATGCCGTTTTCACTGGCCTTTAGATCAATGTTTCCGAAAGGCTGTTACAGTTTCCAACCATTTTTTTCTACTCTTGCTGAATCAGTATTAGAATAATTTTAATTTCCCCAGTCCAAACTCCACTGTTATACCCGCCCCCTTCTGAACACTTCTTGAAAAGCAGAACATAATAAATATTTGAAACACTAAATGCGACATGTTCTATTAGATTGCTCTTATCTGCCTTATAATACACAATATACATGCTAGGTTTCTTCCTATCAAGAGAGTACCATTCTCAGCTCTAATAATCATTTTAAAGGTATTTAGAGCAAAAACCGAAGCCCATCTACCTGAGAGAAAGGCCTATTGAATTTAGGGTCACTTAAATCTGAGTAGACATCCATAGGATTGCACAGTTGGAATTGAGTGGCACATGTTTCTGTTAATGGCCATTAGCTCTTGCTTTGTTTTGTATCCTAAACTTTTTGGAGACTGTTAATATAAGACAGAAAAAGGGACTGTGTGTTTCTGTGAGGTTTTAATCACAACAATTGCATCAAAGAGACATTTGTCACCTGTGATGGCAACATAATGGAATAATGGAAACCTAGATCAATAATATGTTTTTTCCACTTAATTACACTCTCTCAAATTTCTTTTTCTTAATGAATTACAGTAAGTGGTTGTGTAAAAAGAGAAAACAAAAATAAGGAGGAAACTCTTTACAGAAACAGCTTTTCTGCCTACATGCTAATTAATGTATTATGTCAGCTACTTTTGCTTTTAAGAAACCACTCACATTTTTGACCAACAAACTAATCATGTTGTTGAAAACAAAAGTTAGACATTTCTTCTAAAACCAGAGGAAACAAACAGGAAACAACCACAGTTCATAACTGATTCTGATAACAACAGCAGGAGCAGGAGGAGGAACAACGACAGCAGCATGCCGTAACATCAATTTCAACTTATGACAACCATTTTCAAGGTCTTCTAGGTATAGAGTACTCAGAAGAGTTTACCATTCCCCTCTTCTGGGGTGTTCTGGGACTGTGCAGCTCACCTAAGGCTACATTGGCTGGCTATTCTTCTAGGAAGCACATTAGGGAATCAAACTCCCAACCTCTGTCTCCACAGCCAGATAACTAACCCAATAACTGATTCTACTAGTTTGTTAAACTTCGATCTGTTGAAATAACAATATATTGCTATATACCAAGCCACTGATGTGCATCATATGGGCGCTTCACAGAGAAGTAGCATGATACAATGTAACAAAAGAAAATACACAAATCCCCTCACAGAATGGGGGGCCCCTGAATCTAGCTGGCCTGAGGGTCCATGAAGCTAGGTAGCACACAGATGGCATGTCCCTCTCTCCCACATCAGATGTGCTACAGTCTTGTCCAGACAACTAAAGGAACTGTACAGTTTAACTCCTTATGCTGAAATCAAATCTTATCTATAACCTGTCACTCTTTGATAACATTCCACAGAATCCCACTGTCTGTACCAATGCTGTCTTTCTCAAATATTTTAAAGGAGAGGTGCCACCATCAGTTTCTTAAGTAAAGTGTTACAGAATCAACAAATGAATACAAGAGAAAGACATCTATATAATTATGATAGGTGTGTGGGCAAAAATATGACTGCCTGGATGTTGCACTGTCAGCAAGTCACTAATAAGAAAGTAAGGGGTTCCCCAATTGGAAGAAGGGTTCTGTGAATGTATTTGGAATTCTAAGAAAGAGAGCTGTGTGGTATGGTACAATTATTTAAGGTGTCAGACTGGAACTTGGGAGACCCAAGCTCTTGTTCTCAATGAGTCACAAAAGCTCACTGGGTGACCACTGGCCAAGCAACCTCTCTTCACCCAAGTTCTGTCACATTATTGTTGCAGAAAATAGTTTGTGGGGGGAGACCTATGTACATTGCCACCTTGAATTCATTAGAAGAAAGGTGGGATAATTTTTTAACCACAAGAGACTTAAAGAGATTGGAGTGGAAGACTATTCATGTACACAAAGAGACTTAGAGAGAAGGAAAGCTCATGCGTTGAGTCAGATAGAAGTAAGATGCACCTTTCACCATTGGAAGGGGAAATAGATACGCACAGGCAAAAATCCTGTTGCTTAGTGTAGTAAATCACACAATGGAAATTTAATAAATCAATTTCTCCATAAGTTCCATTTACTCAAATGGGCCTACTCTAACTGCAGCTTACTATGCTAAAGCAAGTCACAGTTAGAGTAAGTCCATTTGACCAAATGGAACTTTTGGAGGAGTTGACTCACCAAATCCCCATTGATTCAATGAACCTGCTTCTCATAGTATTGTTAATGATCTATTATTATGCCTGATTCAATTTATTATGTGTGTATGGTTTTAAGACATCTGAACTCAAAAAGTGTATTGTGCAAGATGCTTTGTAATGTGCTGAACTGATCTCACACTCAATGGAATTGGTAGATGGAAGTTTGATCTGCTCAGAAATATCCAGGGTCAGCTTCTAACAGTGGATGGATGCATTCTTATGTACTTTATCACAAACAGATGGCATAGCCATTTGCTTTGGCTTGCCTTTGTCCTTTTAGAAATGATTTATAGGTACAACCATGTCCTTATTCAATAACAATTAAAGTAGGGAAAGATAAGTCTGTGTGCATGTCTGTGTTTGTAAGAACTGTATGACTTTTCAACAAATTAGCCTTCAATTACTTAAGAGTTTGGTTGCCAAAATACTGAAGAGAGGAGGTAACACCTATCCTAAATTGTGAAATGTTTATTAATCACAGAAACACATAGTCATGTAACAGTGAGAACTTGATTCACTTAAAGAAATCTGTCTATAATGAAGTCATATATGCTGTTAAATTGATTTTTAGCACTGGTATTATGAAGTCTGAAAATTCTCTTCATTGTAAGATCAAAACAACTTGTCCTAACAGTAGGAAATTTGGCATCACAGGGATATAGCCTGGATCAGTTTCAGAAAAGTCTGATGAAAAATGAATGGATTGTAAAGGTTTTAAAAAATTGTATCTGAAAGACAGATGTTCTATGATTATAGTTATTTCAATGCATGTTCAAATTGATTTAGATAAATAATTTAATTAAAGGCAGGGTCGGCCAACTTGAGGCCCTCCAGATGTTGCTGGACTGCAAATCCTATCAGCCCTAGTCAGCATCACCAGTGGGAAGGAATGATGGGAGTTACAGTACAATAATATCTACAGCAGTGGTTCTCAAACTGGGGTCCCCAGATGTTCTTAGACTGCAACTCCCAGAAATCCTAGCCAGCACAGCAAGTGGTGAAGGCTTCTGGGAATTGCAGTCCAAGAAAATTTGGGGACCCCAGTTTGAGGACCATTGATCTAGAGGACTGTAGTTGCCCATCCTAATATAAGAGCAAGGAGTGCAACTCTATGGCTGAAATCCTGTTGCAGAAGACAACATCCAGCCATTCCTGTGACAGTTAATGAGTCCCTGCTGGAATCCTTAAGCACACACCAAGCCAGCTGGCACCCACCCACCCAAGAATCCCAACATTCTGCATGCATAACAAAACAACAGGATTTCAGCCTATGCTTGGTATATAGTAGCTTCAGACGTAGAACCTGATACCCAAAGCAATACTGCTGAAGCAATGAAGCCAAAACACATTGTATTTCCAGACTGGGAAAATAATCTATTTCAGTTAAAGGGTAGAGTGTGTGAACTGCCAACATCTCTTCTCCAAGGCAGAACTGCCCCAGCCAAAGTTATCTAGCTAGTAGCTATGTTAGTTTGTTGCAGGATAAGAAGACCATCAGTCCTGTAGCACCTTTAAGACTAACAATTTTTTATTTCTCATAAGCCTTTGTGTGTCCTAGAACACTTCTTCCAATCAAGGGAATCCTGATGGCAAACCTAGTTAGGAGTGGCCCTGGAAGTTCCTCAGGTAAACCCAGACTGGATTTATGAGGCTCTTTGAGAGTCCTGCATTATTTCTTCCTTGCTGACTTCCTGGTCTCATCCTTCTCCTTTTCTTGGCCAGGACGGTAACTTTTATTTAGCCCTATTCAGGCATTACCTTCATTATAGAATCACTCATCTCCAAGCACCTCAGTCTTTCTCTCTACTGTTGCTTTCTACACTCATGGAAAGTAATGCATATGCACAAAAGAGGTTCCTCCCCACCTCTAGACTCGCCATATGAGCAAGAATCTGGATTTTCATGTCTCACTAACTGTGTAAGACATAGTTCTTAGGGGAAGGAAAAGACTGGTTGCTCAAGCTTGCCATCTGCTTAAGCAATCTTTGGGTGCAAACTCAATTGTTGCGTTGCTCTAGAGACGTTTATTTTGTGTTTCAATATAAAACAGCTCAATAAACTGAAAAGCATGGAAAATAAACAAATATTGTTTACAGGTATATTTAAAAGTCATAACACTTGTACATTAACAAAGTTAATTTGATATGTGGGCTGTATGTACGTAGGTCCTTGTAACTTAACTTTGCCATCCTTCTACAAATGCCAAGAACTAGGTGTTAAAGAAAAGGTTAAAGCTGTTTTCTCAAGTTGTCTTCCAATGGCTTCTCACTTAAACTATAAGAACAGATCTATCAAACAAATGTCAAGCAAGGTTGCCACTTTCTCATTCTGAGGCACCACTTGTTCCTTTAACACCTTTGGGGCACTGAGACATATCCAAGAACGGGGGCTTTCCCTTGAGAGAACGTATGAGGAAGACAGAAGAATAGACCACTGCAGTAGCGTCAGCCTGACCAGGATGTATGTTGGCAGTACATTGAGCTCACAGTACAGCCGTTATTTTTTTGTCGTCAGTTGAAAGTTAACGCATTTTGGAATCGTCTTCCATTGAACGGAACAAATAACAAGCTATAAAATAATAACAAAAATATATTTATTAAATTTAGAAAATTTAAAATGTGCTTTTAAATGTTTTAAAAATTGTTTTCAATCTTAATTTTAATATTGATAAATGTCTAATTGTTTTTAACTATACTTTCTGTGGTATTTTAGAATGGTTTATCATTGTATAGTTTTAACTGTTGTGAGCTGCCTTGGGTCTCCTGTGGGGAGATAGGCACCATATAAATGAATGAATGAATGAATGTCATCTGCCAAAACTCAGGACAGTCACGCACCTCATGGCAGTTCCTTATGGCATAACTTCCTTGTCCAGGAAGGTAGTGCACACAGATCAGTGGTTCAGCCCTTTGTTTTTATGATTTGTTTTTACTGGTGTGTGAATTTTTAAAATCACTAGTCGTATTTTTTCCTCTTAAGAACCACAGGGTAATATTAGGGAAGACAGGAACGTCCATCAGTTTTTAAACTGTGTGAAGGTATTTTTATTTTCTATCACAGCTTGTAGAAATTTAATCTGCCTGTCAATGGTATAAGTGTCTTTTGAAAAACCCAGTTTTTGTTCACTTTACAATGACTTTATAAAGGGGGGGGGGGACTTTCAAAGCTTGTAACACAAGCAGTGAATAAACTAATAGTAGTTCCTGCTGTTTGTTTACACAATTTAATTTCTTTTCTTTCTTTCCTGGTTTCTTCCCCCCATCCTCACTTGCCTTCCAATGTTCACTGCCAAAAATCAAGCTTCTGCAGTGTTCCACACAGCAGCAAAATAAACAGCACCTTGGTCTTGGCCTTGAGTCAAAGAAGCTTCTTTTAACCAGCAGGGGTCACTCTTGGGCAATCCATTCCAAGTGGCTTCTGGTCTTTCTCATTCTACCCGCAGGCTATTCTGAAAAATACCCTCTGAGCTCAATTTCAGAACCTGTTTTGAAGAAGATTATGTGTTTGCTTCCAAGGTAGGACACTAAAGAAGTTCCATGTTGCTGCAGAAGCCTCTTTAGGTAGAAACATCATGGTAAACAGTTAAGTTTTTCCTCAAAGAAACCTATCATTCCCTTTAGTTACATGCATGTGAGCAGACTGCTATCATAACTAGGACCAGTATTTAAACCTCATCAGGTACAGTCATCTGGTACAGCACTTCCAGATATTCCTTGCATCTCAGCTCTCTGTACTGTGCATTCTAGGAACTGCAGCCCAAAATGTATTTTTTCCCAGGCTGAGTCATATTGGATCAAAGTTAATTCCGATGTTTGCATGAGAACAAAGTACTTCTGTAACCTACTGTTGTGATGGAAATGTTCCTAAATTAGGGCAGTGAATGAGACTCCACCAGTTGTGGCATAATCAGAGTCATAGAGATAACTAATAAACCAGGTGCTGAGGAAACTTTGAACCAAGTGCGATGGGCAGTCCAAATAACTAGACCTGTTGAATCAATGGACCGTACATATTTGTTTCCTTACTAAAGTCTCATTGACTCAATAGATCTACATTAGTTGTGACTAACAATTGGATTTAGGCCTAAGTCAAATTTTAGCCACTTGTCAGGACTAATTCCATGTGTAGATATAGTTGAAATTTAGATTTCTTTGTAGGTTGACTGTCGATGTAGATGTTTAACATCCATTTTCTACCTGAGGTTGGCTCCATAGCCTTAAAAACACACATAACTGGTTAGCTACTTGCCTCAAGATGTTCTGGTTGAAACCCTCGAAACTTTGACATCTTGAAGAGCATTTCCAGGCAGAAGGCAACTCTGACAAACAGTTAGAAGGCTTAGTGCACCTATGCCATCTTTTTCTTGTTAGCAGATTCCCTGAAGTATTGAATAAGGTAGAAGGGGTGGAGGAGAAAAAACGAGGGTTACAAGGGGAGAACAATGAGATCTAAAGCCCCTACAAAATTCAATGATAATTTGATGACATGATCGAAGCCTGCTTAGAACCACTCTAAACCAGCAGCATCAGATATAGTAAACCTAATCTGGATACCACTTGCTGGGAAACTATAATGGGTAGGTGATATTGTGTTTATATCCTCTTTATGGACTTTCTAGGGGTTTCTGGTTGGCCACTAAAAGAAACATGATGGTGGAGTCGATAGATAAAGACCCTTGAGCCAAGCCAGCAAGGATTTTACGTATTTAAGCTTATCTAATTTCACTGTGCTTTGTCAGTCCTATCTCAATGTTGTGGCTAGTACTAAGTTATTTAAAGAATGGCTACACAACTAGCACAGCCCCGAATCTTCACTAAGATGCAAGGAAAAGGGCTGTGCTGAAATCTGCCTTCCAATTTTCCTAAGGTGTTTTTTTTCCCTTCTTGAAATAATCACCTGTTTTTTCTGTCTTGTTCTTCAGGCTGAATGGCTGCTTCTTTAGTTTTCTTTAAATGGTGATTTTTAAATTTTCATTTTCATTGCAAGGTGGCTGACAATATTGTCTCTGTGTGTGTGTGTGTGTGTGTGTGTGTGTGTGTGTTTCTGTCTTTCTTTTCCCTTCCCACATCTCTCTAGTGCTCTGAAGCTTCCCTGGCTGAGACACTACCAGAGATGTTACAGTACAGCGAAGGACAAGGTACAAATAGACACCCATGCACACAAACCTCATTTCTAAGGTAAGTATGAGAATCTTACACCTACACAGAATATCACTGAATTTTCTTCTATTTTGAATTCCCCCCCCCCCCAAAAGCAAATTCCCCTGCTGTCAAACCAAATAGAAATGATGGGTATGGAGAGACAATGGAACAGATTTTTGGCACACTACAGGTAAGATGTTCACCTAATCGTGATATCAGTGTCAGAACATAATGTGCATAACTGTCCCTTGTTTAGTTAAAACAGAATGTGCAACTCAATCATGCTATGAGTGCAGTTTGGATGTTTCCCTAAGTATCCTACTGAGCCTTGCTTGCGTTTTGGATAATATTTTTGTTCAATTCTTTTTCTCATGTTCATTCCAGAACCTCAAGATTTACAGCCAAGATTGTTTTTAAAGGTCCTATTGCTGCTACATTAAACAGACACTCTAGTCATCTGTTAAAGTAGTCAGTAAATCATTCAACCCTCTGCCTATCAAGCCCCTTTGGGTCTCTGAATTTTTTTTTAAAGCTAAATTTTAAGACAGAAAAACAGCCTAACTATTATGTAGCAATTACTGTATGGTCCTAGTTCAATGGCAATGGGCCAAGTCATAGATGGAGGCGGGGAAATGGTTTAATTTCATATAATGTAGATTTCATACATTTGGGCACCTTCCCAAAGGAAAGAGCGTATGACATGGAATTACACATTTACAGGCGATTAATACAATTACTTGTGAATGTGGCACTTCTGAAAATGTGCGGTGCCCCACACTGCATATTCTTGGAACAACATGGAAGTGAAGAAGCACCATGGGCAAAACAAAACAAAAAAGTGAAAGGGCGCTGTTACATAGCTGCAACAAAAACAATCCCGGGCAGACGTCTGCCCATGATTTTCATAAGCAAATGTGGCCCCATAATATTTGTATATTAAAAATATTCGGGAACCCGTCTTGATATGCACTCTACCCAGTCAACGACGACAACCTATTTGTGGAGTCTAGAACTGAGCAACCGATGAATGTTGAAAAAGCTAAAAACAATTATTTTGCTCATGCAAGGTGTTCAGAGCGGATTTAAAACCTCAGACTCTTTCCATACCAAATGTGTCATGGGCGAACAGCAGTAGAATCCTTAGAAATGAATGGGCCAAAATTATCTGCTATTTGCACTGGCTAAATCTAGTAGGCAGAACTATTTCTAAGAACAGAGAAGACTGCGGAAGGTTTGTGGATCAGAACAGTAGGGGTATCTCGCCCCAAAGTTGGGGGAGGGCACCTCTTGCTCCAGGTATGAGCTATTACTGGCAATGAAGTGACCGCCTGCCATAAAGATGAACAGTGTCGCAGAAAAATTGATGGAACCCTTATTTAGCCCTAAGAGGACTGAATACACAGGTATTCAAACCCAGATTGTTAATAGCCCCCAAAGTGGTGTCTTGTCACCATGAAATATCCTGGAAGCCTCAAGGTATGCAAGAAGGCTTCCTTCCTCCATGTCTCTTGGCAGGCAGACAGACATGAGTCTGCATGTATGTGTCTGGTGGAAACCATAAGCCTTATACTGTGCTGTATTGGGAGCCCGACACACCCACTCTGTGTGTGGAAAGCATTTGTTCAACTGAACAGCTCTTGGACATATCAAATTTATTCTGTATGGATATAAAACATCTTTACAAATGTTGGTCTAAGTTGCCAAGGCCCATGATCCCAGACCATTGTGCACTCATGCAGCCAGAAGTCTTTTAAACACTTTTAGTGTAGCCAGTCGCCTGACGGAAGGAACAAGCTGCTTTTGCACTTATAACTGGTTTGCTCAGCGATCGGCTGCTATGAGGTGGGGGTTGAAGACCTCTCAGTATACCTCAGGTTCTGTGTGTAATTCTTCCTGTCCCTTTTTTGCCTGTCTAGAATTACGGCCAAGGTCTGTACTCTTTTTATTGCCATTCTTTCCTAGGTAGAGCCTTTCCCATGGAAGAAATGCTTAATGCTTTGTCTTGACATCCAGCTATAGAGATTCTCTGTGATATTCAGCCCCAACCACACTGTTTCTGCTGCTACGCACAACCTCTCTGGTAGCTTTATCATCCAGTGGCTTGCTTTTATTAGGCGAACGGCATTGCTCAAAGTATCACACACACAACTCCACAAAACACACACACACTTTACTTCTGTTCTTCCTCCCCACATGAAACCAACACAGTTTTGGAGTGTGATTTTTAATTTCTCTCTCGCAAAGGAGACGGCAATGGGTTTTGAATGGTTACCAAATAGCTGCTCCCTCGCCCTGGTCCCAGATGCTGTCTCTGTTGCTACCCGAACAGATTCGCAACATCTTGTCACAGGCACACATCAATGCGTGTGCCTGCTGCCTCCTTCCCAGAGGAGAACCTCACACCTGCTGCTGGCAGCATGCCGGGCCTTTAGGGAACAAATGTTCTATCGCTGCTGGGTGATAGGATGGGACAGACTCTACATTTCAAGGGAACTGGCTAAAGGCACCCTAGGGCTCATTGCACCCAGGCTTGCACCCAGATGGCTCCCAGTTTTATAGGAGCAGGGAGTGGAGAAAAGAGGCATCAGTAGTATACATTTTTGCAGCATCTTCCATCCATTTCAGGCCAGAAAGCTAATAAAAGCAAGCATTCACCTGCAAAGCGGTGGTTACCCAGGATCAAAAGCTTTTCATATTCCCTGCTGCATTGCAAGGGGGTGAAGGGCTCCTTTGTGTTTCTTACAGCACTGTAAACTTCAAGTGGTATCCTTTAAAAAAGATTTTTTTTTTTGAGCAACTGAACTATAAACACTGTGACAGTTATTGCAAAATATAATGCACCTATCATGAGCCAAATACTCTTGCTCTTGACAGTTTATAGCACTAGAGAATATAAACTGTTTCTTTTTGTGATTGTTTTGTCCGGAACTCTGTTCTTGTAATATGAAATGACCAATTAAGGCAAGATGGATAAAGACAGTTAAGGACAAATAAAAGGGAGCTACATATATTTTGCAGATGTGTGTCTTCTACGGTGCACATATTTTAAAAGACCAAGAATGTATGCAATTCCAAAAATCTACTGAAAGTATTTTTTTCAAATCTGTACACGTAATAGCAAAAAGAGTGCCCCCATCACATAACAGGTAATCTTTCTGGAAGTATATAGAATAAAGATTGAGACTATATCGCTTTCATTACTAGTGTCTGCCCCCTTTTTTTGTCATTGCAATATCAAATTTCACTTTTAAAACGATCTGCCAATAGTCACGATGGTATCAGAGTTTGAACACATTACCCTTGTTTGTACTAAGGATATGAAACTAACAAATATGAATCAAATTCAGCCATCAGAGTTACATCACTATATTTGGCAGGGAAATATGCCCTTGATCTTTGGTTATCTATGCATTTTGGAAGACCATGTCAGTGTGAAGAACTATTAGATCAGATGCATCATCATCATCATCATTGTGACGTTCACCCTCGTGGCCCCTGTTTGTCTCACTAAACACAGAGCTCACAAAGGCAAACCAAAACACCTCTTGACACGCTGCCACCAGTTGATCTCCTTATCAATTTACTTTACTCAGAAAAGATGAAGGTCCATTCAGTACTGACTTTTTAATAAAACAGGTTTATTAATTACAGATGGTTTCTAGACTAATTCATAAGCATATTCCTTCAGTTTCACCAAGCATCAATATTAATCTTCTATATTAAATATCACAGGTTACTAATCACTCCTCAGATACCCCAAACTATCTCTCTCTCTCTCTCATTCCAATCACAGACTCTCTCCGACTCTCACTGACTGACTCCTCCTCTCAGGCTCCGCCTTTTAACATCCCTCTCAGCCCCGCCTCTCAACCACATTAGCATAGAACATGAATAATACATGACTTATATTACCTAACAAGGGTGAATGCTACATTCCTCCCCCCTTAAATATGTTTGTTTGGGAGGGAAAACACGTTTTCCATCCCAAACAAACATGCATCATTGCATAAAAACTCTACTTACCCTTTGGCAACATTCTGCAAGCAATAACAACATCTTATATAACAATCACAATATCTAAACAATATCTAAACACTCCAATACAGTTCCATAATATACTTTACCTTATCAATTATACTTACATTTAACATTTCCACCTTACAACCGTTAACATTATAACTTTACAGAAATACGACATAATCAGGAAACTTTTACATAGATAATTAACCGGTTAATCAATAGTCCATTCCGGTTTATTTTAGAAGTCCTTGAATCATTCTCCCCGTCTCAGTTCAACAATATTCAATTTTTCATCACTATACACAAAGAGAACATTTATTTATACATTACCAACTTTGTTTACCCCCCCCCCCCCATCAGTCATTTGGCTTTCGAGGCAAGGTATCAGCATCCACGCTCTGAGTCCCTTTTTCGCTGTAGATTACAAAGTCCAAGTCTTGCACGTTCCCGCTGTCATCTGCTTGGCACAGCACCTCTCCACGTCCAATACTCGATGTATCAGTGAAGATGGTGAACTCCTGGCTGTAGTCAGGTGCGCTGTAGACTGGTCCGGTCATTAACGCCTCTTTCAGCTGGCCACACGACTGCTGGCACTCAGGGGTACATCTGATACTCTCTGGCTCCTTCTTCCGCGTTCTCTTCGGTCGGCTGGCAGTCATCGGGCACTCTGAAGTACACTGGACATTCTCTACTTGCCGTTTCTTAGTGAAGCCTGCTTTCTTTCTGGCTCGGGGCTTCACTTGCTCAGCTGGGGAAAGGGTAGGCAGTTCCCTCTCCTTCTCCCGAACATCTCTGGATGCGTCCTTCTTTAAGATGTCAGGGCTTACGCCTTCCTCCTCACTCACAAATTCACCCACAGGTACTTTCATTACAAAGTTTTCCCTATGTGGGGGACCACTATCACGGGTCACTTTAAGATTCTCAGGAGAGTTTCCTTTAAGTGCACTCTCAACCGATTGGTTTGTTTTAGATGCACTGAGCTTGTTATCTGATTCTATTTCTTTCTTCACTGATATGCTAGGTAGGGGTTTGCTTTGCAAGATTTTAAGGTCTATTTCAGCTGCAGAGCTAATAGACTCGCTAGCCCTCCAGTGCTGCTGCAACAAATCTATAGGTTCTGACCCTGCCAAAAGCAATTTACTCCCCTCTATGGTTCTCAGCCCCACTACTTTGTCCTCAGGACAGAATGCTCTTTCCTGGGTCTCATGCAAGCCTTTCTCCTTTCCAGGAGTACTTCCCAAGCTTGGCTCTGCCACTTTTACAGACTTTTCCCTATATAAAAGATCCTTATCCAGGCAAGATCTCTCAGGGCATTCAGGAGACAATAAAGTAGGTGAACTGGCTGCTTCAAAGCAATCCACCAAGCTAGTGTCCTCCTTCTGCTCCTGGGCAAAACTACTTTTATTTGGGTTTTTCAAAAGCATATCAGCTTCAGAACAGCTATTAAGCTGACTATCCAAGGAACTTTCTCCTTCCAGGCTTCCCTCTGCTACAGTATCCATTTCTACTACAGTGGGTGATTTCTGGCCCCCTTGTGAGCGTGTTAGTACAAAAGCACTCTTAACATGCTCTATCAAGTCCCAACCGATTAGAAAAGCAGCCGGTATTTCCTCCCTATGTTTCCCAGGGACAATTAGCTGTTGGTGGGGCTCTCCCCCTCTATGAGGTGCCTTTAAACCCTCTCTATATGTCAGGTCTTTATCAGTTATAGACCTCTCTGGGTGTTCAGGGGTAAGTGGAATGGGATTCCCTTTTGGTTTTCTAATACCATCATTTAAAGTACCATCTTCCTTCTGTTCATCAATACAGGAAGTATCATTAGGGTTTTTCAATATGACCTCTGCCATTTCTGCTACCTCAGGGTTTTCCTCTAAACTGGGGCATCCCTGGTTTGATTCAGAGATTAGGGATTCCATTTTTCCCTCAGGGATTGTTAACTGCTCTCCCAGGGCACATGTTACCCTAAAAACACTCTGCACATGCTTAGTTAGATCTAGCCCGATTAAACAAGGTGCTGGAATTTGATCAGAAATTGCCACATCCCAAATTCCAACCCAATCTCTATAGTTTATCTTTACTTTAGCCATAGGTAAAATCACTGGAGTAGAACTTATTCCCTTAATTGTAACAGTTTGGTTTGGAAGTATTTGTCCTTTAGGAACCACATCAGGATGACACAGGGTTATGTTGGAACAGGTATCAACAACTCCCACATAAGGTTTCTCATTAATAATAATTTCCTCACCAGGGTTCTGTACTAAAATATTTTCTGTCTTTACAAGAAAACACTGAATGACCCTGGCTAGTGGCAGATCAGAATTCTCTGTCGTGCTAGTTGCCATGGAGACAGAACCACCATTGTTACAACTTCCTTCAATGGCTTCGACTGATTTTAAACAGTAAACTTTCTTGGTCTGATTATCATCTTTTCCATTTTTATTTTTGTTTTTCGTACAATTTAATTGAAAATGCCCAAACTCACCACAGTTATAGCACTGTCGATAAGTCCTTCACTCACTCTGAGGAGACCTATTAAACTTTTCCTCAGGGTTCACTCTCTTCAGCGGACTAGGCCCTGAGGGCAACTTAGGTGAGGTACTACACTGGCCTTCTTTCCCTGATGCGTTTCTGAGGCAATGTTTATTGAAGGGCCTCTTATTGTTGTCCCAGTTTTGCCTGTTAAAATTTACCTCAGAGAACCTGGGGTTTCGTATATCACTTATGGAATCCGCATTTTCACCTGCTTCTATTAAATTTCTAGGATCTTTGTCTTTAACTAAGTAACGCAATTCCCCAGGCAAAATAGAATAAAATTGTTCTAGCCCAATCACATTTTTCATCTGTTCTAGAGAAGTGACATTTTCATGTTCCATCCATTTGTCTAAACATCGAACCAAGTTAGCCCCTAACAGAGAATAAGATTCTTCAGGCTTTTTGGTAAGGGAATGGAATTTTCTCCTCAGGTGTTCTGCATTTATGCCAAATCTTGAATATACCATTTTTCTATAGGCTTCAAAATCTCTAGCTTGCTCTAGAGGCATCTGAGAATACAGCTCAGCTAAATCTCCACTTATTTGTGATCTTAACACCATCATCCTTTCATCATCCTTGATAGCAAAGTCCCAACAGGCTCTCTCAAATTTATTTATTTATTTATTTATTTATTTATTTATTTATTTATTGCACTGATATGCCACCCATCTAGACATTGTCTACTCTGGGCGGCTTACAACAGACAAAATAAAAACAATTAATATAATAACAATTTATCAGCAATAAATGCTTAGTTAGATCTAAATGAGGAAAGATTCTGGGCAATCTCCTTTCCTATATTGGGGAAATTTCTTTAGGTCTATTTTTGAGAGATTTCCCTCACTAGAGCTGTTGTTATTGTTACTATTATTGTTTTGAGCAGAAAGTTCTAATTGCTTCATCTGTATTTGAAACTCCATTTCTCTTTGTCTTAATTCTATTTGTCTGGCCTCAGCCTCAGCTTTTTCTCTCATTTCTAGTTCCCTAGCTCTCTCTTCAGCTCTGGC
Source organism: Intellagama lesueurii (assembly GCA_037013535.1). Lineage (NCBI taxonomy): Eukaryota > Metazoa > Chordata > Lepidosauria > Squamata > Agamidae > Intellagama > Intellagama lesueurii. The sequence continues at coordinate 169,697,105 of JBAJHW010000004.1, read as the reverse complement.
TTTGATTTCTAATTCCTTCAATTTAAATTCTTGTTGTAATTTCCATTTTTCAAACTCTTGGGAGCTTAGATCCCTTTGTCTCTCTGAGGCACCCTCAGCAATTTCCTCCTGTTCCCCTGAAGTTAAAGAGTCTCAATTTCCCTCCATTTCTTGAGGTAAAACCTCAGCCTCACGACTCCCCTTCTGGCTACATTTGGGTGGCATATTTACGTCTGAGTTGATTAGTATTGAGTGTATGTACTGATTTTAAAAAGGACCTGTCTTTCTGCTTTTAATCCCAGTAACTATTGTTGTTGCTGCACTCAGCAGCTCTCTCTGGCTGTTCTCTCTAGCTAACAACCTTAAGTTACTGTGTCTCTCTATGTCTCAGCTATCCCTGCTCTCAGACACCAAAATAATTTTTTTTCTCAAGCCTCTGCTTGGATTTTTCTATCCCCACAGATCTGCTCTGACCTCTGGCTTCCACTTTTATCCACAAGCGCTCCCTTAACTCTCAGAGCCTTGGATTTTAAGCTAGCCACCAAGTCTCTCAAATTCTGAGGTAAATAAAAGGATTTTTTCCTTCAGAGTCATTCCCTATCTTTAGTCCCCCCAGATCTGGGATCAGAAGCCCCGCCACTAAGCTTTTTCACAAAAGCTCTAGCCGGTCACCCACTTCTTCACCACAGACAACTGACTAAAAAGGTACCCATGACTCAAAAAAATTCACTTTTAACTCTGGCTTTACTGGATTCTTTCGTATCCCACCGCTGGACACCAATTGTGACATTCACCCTCGTGGCCCCTGTTTGTCTCACTAAACACAGAGCTCACAAAGGCAAACCAAAACACCTCTTGACACGCTGCCACCAGTTGATCTCCTTATCAACTTACGTACTTTACTCAGAAAAGATGAAGGTCCATTCAATACTGACTTTTTAATAAAACAGGTTTATTGATTACCGATGGTTTCTAGACTAATTCATAAGCATATTCCTTCAGTTTCACCAAGCATCAATATTAATCTTCTATATTAAATATCACAGGTTACTAATCACTCCTCAGATACCCCAAACTATCTCTCTCTCTCTCTCTGATTCCTCTCACAGACTCTCTCTGACTCTCACTGACTGACTCCTCCTCTCAGGCTCCGCCTTTTAACATCCCTCTCGGCTCTGCCTCTCAACCACATTAGCATAGAACATGAATAATACATGACTTATATTACCTAACAAGGGTGAACGCTACAATCATCATCATCATTATTATTACTAAAAAAACTCCAGGCACAGTCAAAATTATAAAAACATTGACTGGTATTATATAACAGATTAATAATAATAATAATAATAATAATAATAATAATAATAATAATAATAATAATAATAATAATAATAATAGTGCACCATCAAGTAGACTCTGACTGATGGCAACCCTTTTCTGTGTCTTCTCGGCAGAGAGACTACCCATAAATGGTTTACCATACCCTTTTTCTGGGGACATCTTGGGACTGTGCAGCTTGCCCAAGGCCACACAGGCTGGCTCTTCTCCCAAAAGGCACAGTGGGGAATCAAACTCCCAACCTCTGGCTCCACAGCTAGATACCTAAACTGCTGAGCTATCCAGCCAGTTTGACCACATTACATTGTGTTAATTAAAACTATTTTTTGAATGGCAAACATAATAGTAAAAATAAACTGAAGCTTTTCTCTATATATTCAAAGTAACATATCTGAAAAGTAACTGTTTATAAAATATTTGTACTTTGGAGCTTCTGTTAAGGAAACAAATTATATTTTGTTATAAAAACAATCAATATCTCAACCACCATTTTCTGGGTTACCATTACCAGATGTCCAATTTCAAGTTGGCATGTGGAATAGAGGAGGAAAGGATGAGGATTGTCTATGTATTTATATTTAAATATAAGATCAGTGCCTCCAAACTATATATATATGAAAAGGAAGAAATGAGACAGTGCCCCTTTCTTGGTAGTTGCAAAATACTATCTGTATCCATAGTGTTGTTAACAAAAATATAAAAAACCTGGACAGTTGATAATAAGATAAAAATCTGCAAATTCTGGAATCATGGTTTAAATACAGCTCAGATAGATAATCACAGAGGGATGTTCACATGCTATGATTATTTGCAGTCCCATATGACATCAGCTTGTTCTTACCCCAACAGGAGAGTTGCCCGAGAGACCTCCTTCTACCCACCTTTCTGTAAATAGGTTTAAATATATAATCACCATCATTATGTTAAAAAGGTAAAAGGTAAAGGTTCCCCTTGACATTTAGTCCAGTCGTGTCCGACTCTAGGGGGCGGTGCTCATCCCCGTTTCCAAGCCATAGAGCCAGCTTTTGTCCGAAGACAGTTTCCGTGGTCATGTGGCCAGCACGACTAGACACAGAACGCCGTTACCTTCCCACTGAGGTGGTACCTATTTATCTACTTGCATTTGCATGCTTTCGAACTGCTAGGTTGGCAGGAGCTGGGACAAGCGACGGGAGCTCACTCCGTTGCATGGATTCGATCTTACGACTGCTGGTCTTCTGACCCTGCAGCACAGAGGCTTCTGCGGGGTTTACCCCACAGCGCCAAGGCAGCCTTAAAACCGTAATTCCTGAGGGTCAAGCTACACATGATGCACAGAGATTGATGGCTGGTGTCCTGCAGTGTTGGGAGCCCAGTGGTTGTTTATTTATTAGATTTAGCTATTTGCTGTGACGAGGGGTTAAGGTCCCCCCCCCCCCCGAGTAGATAGCACTGCAGTAAAGCCTAAAGCACTTGTTTCCTTTACTTGGCTAATAAATGTTGGCACTAAGTGGCACAATTTAGAAAAACAAAACTGAATGGGGAGGAGGCCATGGTCTCTCAACGCCGAGGTCAGCTCCTTTACCAAATTAGCAGCTATCCATAAGTGAGTGTACTCATACAAAAGCCAACACAAAAATCACACAGCATGACATGTATTTTATCCATTAAGTTTAAATGGATTATAGATGCTTCCTAAATTATGTCACAATATGAAAGGCTTTACACTCCTTGTTTCACCAATAACCACTCTATCAGTGGACAGTCCTTCGCACTGCCTTGGTCCTGAAGAGGGGGAAATTAATGTAGAATGCAGTTACTATTATAAAATTATATGTTTGCATCTTGCCTTATTTCAGGATACCTGAAGGCTATTGATTATATCTGTCCATCTGCCTGTCTGTCTCTCTATTTGCAACCTTTGAAAAGCCGAATACATATTTATTATTTATTATTAGTTTTATTAGTTTACTCATCTATTTGCATGCAACTCTATACGGAACTTTACAAACAAACAATACATGCAACTTTCCCAGATAAAAATAATTAAAAGCCCTATCAACATCAGAATGATAAATAAAATAAGCTATAAAAATAGCAGAACAGTAAAGAAAAAAGAAAACAGTAGACAGTTAAAATGGAAGAGAACACTAAAATAAAACACTACATAAGCCAAGCATGCCAGAAAATCAAAAACAGAGCCATAAGAACAATATAATAATAAAAAAGCAGATTTGCAATCTCAATCAGAGGCAGATTACAACATAAATATTTCCAATTCCCATCTAAAGAAAATACAGAGAGAGTTAAATGAATCTTTGAAGGAGGAAAATCCATAACCTTGGGACCACCACCAAGAATGCCAAGCTGTACTAATCTCTTTCTGGTGGCTCCTTCTAAGCTTGTCAGGTCAGCAGCATGCCATTCCCTGAGATTCAGCACCCAAGCTAATACTACAGAGTGAGTCCTTGTGATATTACAGAGGCAAGCCCTTGTGATATCACAGGAGAGGAGCCTTGTTTGACCACAGAGGTGGGACAGTCAAGGCTTGGTATGAGTCTGGAACTGTTTTTTGGGGCCAGCTGGTTATGGAAACAGACACAAGGAGAATAAAACCCAACAACTGTAATCAGGCAATTTGGAACTCAGACCCCAGGAAAGATGACAAATGTGCCCAGCAGCTCTGTAGTTTCTAGCACTCCACCATGAGTTGCAGCCTGAGCAGCCTCACCTACAATGCCTATGAGACATGGAGAGTCCTTCTAGGTTCTATGCTGCTGCTGGGTTTGTAAACAGCTCACCATCAGCCCATGAGAGTTTTGTTCCCAGGCTCTGTTGGGTTGCCAAAGCTTCAGTTACCTTAGATAAATCTTGTAAAATTAAGTCTAAAATCTGGATTGGAGTCAACCCCCCATCGACACTGCAGCCACCAGCCTCCATTGGAAGGGCCCACAATTCTAATTAGGATTGGTTATTAGATGTTTTCAAAAACCTACACATGGTTATGATGGTTGGCAGGTTGCAGGGTGCCAGCTGGAGGTCTAACAAACACTTCAGCTTAACAGGGTCTACATGTATGGAGACAGATCCAAGAGCAAGCAGTGCAGGAGGAGGAGAAAGCCAGATTCTTTGTCTCAGCCTTCTTATAGCACAAACCCTGTGAGCAGCAGCACCAAACGGCTTGGGGAGAAACTTTCCCAATGGGCTGGCAGTGAGATAGCAGCTCCAACAGCAGTATATTGGCTGGTAAAACTCCCCATGTACTATGTCATGTATGCTATACCTAAGGCAGCAGGGGATGTGACCCTAGCAGGAATGGTACTCAGCTGCTGGGTGGATTTTGCTGCCTGACTAGCGATTGAAAAATAGCCCCACCCCCACTTGGTTCCAGGTTGGCATATTTCCAGGTTGGCTAGGTTTTATCCAGACTTTTTACTGATCATTTCCACAACTACTTGGCCTAGAAGTCATTCTACCCTTCATCCGCTCTGTCTCTTTGACATCATGGAGGTAACTCTGTGACCTCATGAACACTTATCCCATTACATCATAAAGAACTGTGCCCTAGACTCAAATCTTGGCCCTCACATCTCAGGGAAGGATTTGTTCCCACCTGGCAACCTTATGCTAATGACACATTAAGAAGAATGTTTGGATATCAGAAAGGCTCGTCTCAGCTTGAGCTACATAGTTAAACATGTCATGATACTTAAATAGGTTATTAGGGTTTAACTAAATTGATGTGGATACAGTACAGATACCTCAACATCTTCCAGATGTAATGCATATTATGATTGCCATTCTTCATATAAACTATGGTATTGTCTGATGCTTGAATATGTGCATAGCTTTGAAGAAAAAGGGAAACCAATTCTTTTCCTTGTGAAATTAATAGTAAAGGTCTGAAATAAGATTATTTCATTTACCATGACAGTGTGGGGGTAATGTTTTGATTCTTTTGTTAAAGAAATGCAGGCAACATATTCCATTTACCTTGACTTCTTAGAGAAAGTGATTTCAGACAAATTAATTAAGCAATAAGACATGACAGTGTGTGAATCACCCTGTAATGATTTACGCTTTATTGTGGTGTTAGGCACAAGGCCAAAGGCCTAGTGCTGTCAAAGCATCTAGGTGTAAATTATTTGATTATCTGCACCCTAGAGTGTCTTCCAGTAATTAGAAATGTTTCACTATAAAACTTTACATTAAGGGTGCAGTGGAACATACTTCATAGTGGTGCATCAAATTTCAAAGCAGGATGTGTTACTTTGGGCTCTAGCCCAAACATCTTATAAATAGCGAGTGATTTCTTTTTGTGAAACAGCTAGATGTTCTGCTAGCTGCACGCAGGCAGCTTGCAGGGATGGGACATATTCTTCTCTGAGCACCCTCTTCCATTTTTTATTCTATATATTCTGGTGCTTTTTCATTTTAGCGACAGCCTCACTTAGCCAACATCACAAGTGTTTTAGCAGTGCATACATTCTGCCACTCACTGGATATATCATCAGCTCAGATAACTGTGTTCAGATATTGCCCGTCATAATACTAAAGGAAGCATCCTGCATCGAAGAAACCATAGGTGAATGGGTTTGGTCACAACAGACTGCGTTCTGTGTGCAACTCAGCTGCAGTCGTTTTTCACAATTTCAGTGTTTACCACTGCTGTTCTTTATTACTGCAGTTCATCCTGGAGTAATAATGGTAGGGGTTTAAGGTGATCAAAGAAACTAGTGGCAATAATTTGGTGTGATTTTACTGTTGAAGGACTACCCATAGACATCTTCACACAAACACACACACACATATACAAAACAGTTTTCCTTTTGTTGAGTTTTACCTTCTGATAGTGCAATCCTAAGACAAAGATGCACCAACTGTAGTGGATCAGGAACAGGCAGGTGTATTTTCTGCTGGCAGAATTGTCTAGATGCTGGCTGAAATTCCTTTCCCTGGCTGATCTCAGAAATCTGCTGGCATAGAGAGCTATCAGCAGAACTGTTCTTCCAGGTATGATCTGCCAACAAAAGAACCAAAAAAGAAATGGAGAAAGGAGATAGTGAGGAGGAGCTATGGCAGATCAAAACTCGTGCAGACTTAGTACATAGCCACTGTGGCAGTAGAAAGGTAGACCAAGGTGAGGATAGTCTTAAGTCAGCGGTTCTTAACCTTTTCTTTACCATGGACCCCCTTTGTCGAATGATTTTTCTTTCACAAGGAAATAGGGATGATTCAGGATCTTGTTGTAGAGATAGAATATACATTTCTGAATTAAACCAGGAGCTTGAACTCTTCCTATATCTGCATGCATATGCAGAATGTGTGGTATATTTACACAAGTACTTCCAGAAGTGCAAAGGAAGAGTGACTCATTTGCACGACTTTTACAGCTTTTTGGCAAAGCCACCCTTCAAACCCTCATCTCTAGAACACAGCACTGACAACTAACTGCTTCTTCTCTCAGTTCTTGTCCTCTTGCTTGTGAGCCCAAACAGAACTATGGGCTGCCATTTGCCAAACATTAAAATTGGATTTTTAAAATTAGGATTTTTTAAGATAACATATTTGAGAGTATTCAGCACAGCTGTGATTATTCTGTGAAGGGTTTAATTCTGTATTTTTGGACACAAATTAAAATATTAATTATCCTGTCCTTTCCTTTTGCTCCCCTCCTACCTGCTTCTATCTTCTTAAAAATAAAAAAGACCAGACCGATATTCTGACATGGGTGCACTGTTATAACACTCTTCCTACATAAAATAATCCCAACACCTGTTCCTTTGTCAAGTTCCACAAAACTCTCTGGCTAATAACACGACGAGCTGATTGTAAAAATGATCTCTTATACTATTTGGACATTTGATTGATGGACTGAGGGACATGTTGTAGCTTTTGCGGCAGCATGAATGATGGGAATAACATTGGATTTTAAAAAAACCTAAAGCATGTGTCATGTGCCAGCAACACAACCAAACATAAATTCTGTGTTTCATGGACAGAAATGTATTAGAATAGGTTTCAACACCGAACATTTTTAAGAATTCTACCACAGTGTTTGCATTGGATGCATCCAATTTTATTTATCAAAATTTTCTTCATAAAAGGTTAGTCATCTGTTACTGGTATCAACTCTAGCCTTGTTGAGGCATTCAGTTTACAATGCAAGTAAATGTATAAACCAGGAGCAGAAGGCTTATAAACCAAGATACTCTGCCCTTATTGTTGTATGCATTTCATAGCCCCTTCCCCTGTACTGTATATATGCATATACAATGTCAACTTCTGTGGAGAAGATGCTTCTGCTGTATGAACTGCTCAGTGGTTTAGGGAGCCAGAGACTGGGTGTTCAATTCCCCACTGTACCTCCTTGACAGGGACTGGACTCGATGATCCATAGGGTCCCTTCCAGTTCTGCAGTTCTAACATTATTATTACATGCAGATGCCTCCATGCAAAACCCTGCTCCTGGCCTCCGGCTCATTTGCTTACTTTTACCCTAAGTTAAGTGCCTGACTAGGAATCCTTTGCTGAAGCATACTGGTTATAACCTGATGTGCTTTAGATCTGGGTTATACTATGGTAGCATTTGCTTGTCAGGCAAGGAAGGGAGACAATTGGAGCAACACACTCTACTCTGAGTCAACTGTGTATTTCAACAATGTCAACTGAAAAGCAAACCCAGAACGTAGAGGATAGAACTAGGCAAGATCTGTTCATTTCTCCTTTTCTCTTTTATGTAGCAGGCTATATATAGTATGTCCTGTCAGGTGTTTTTTAGAACAAGGTGTTTTTGCAGTTCTAGGCAAGCAGTAAAACTGGATACTTTCAGTAAGTGATGACCAACTTATAAGTCATCATTCATGGCTTTGAAATATGGGCAACGTTGTCCTAGTTTGAGGCTGCAAGTGCTAGCAAGGCAGGAGATGAGCTCCATGATAGATGTCCAAGGACAGTCCAGGTCAGTGCACAGAGGAGACATCACAAGAGTTCGGCAGGAAGGGGGAGCCTTTAGATGTCCAATCAGGTCACAGTGACACATGTCATAGTTATGTCTCATCTGGATTACTGCAATATGTTCTGTGTGGGGCTGCCTTTAAAGAGTCATCTTCAAAGGCAGCCCCATGGGCTCCCATGGGGAGAAAGGCAACATATAAACAAACAAACAAGCAAGCAAGCAAGCAAAGAGATTAGATGGATGGATGGATGGATGGATGGATGGATGGATGGATGGATGGATGGATGGATGGATGGATGGATGGATGGATGGATGGATGGATGGATGGACATTGGATTGCACTATAGAATGGATTTGCCCATATGGAAAACTGACCTAACTATAGAAATAAAAGATGCAACAAGAAAAGGCAAACTTCCACCCTTAGAAAATGTATACATTACAAAGCTATTTATCATGGACAGTAATAAAAATATAAATTTTAATGCTAAAAATGGTAGTCTGACCTTATGGATTTATATCCTTACATGGATATTAGATCCTTACACAAGCCTCCTGATAATCTCAGAGGCCATAAAAACTACAAATATATGACATCAATAGGTGGGTACAGATTTGAATTTAGATTGCTCTTTTTTTTTTAATTATAGCACATATCGTGGAATTACACAGGATAGCCTGCAGATATTCATAAAGAATTTCTACTTTTGATTTATTGCCTTATGACTGTTTCCAGCCAGAGTCTCAAAGGTAATCAGGACCATATACAGTAGGTTTCTCTTAGGAAAGAGAAAGGATAAAGTTTGTGTTCTACACAAGAGCATAGCTCAAAACCTCTAAAATAAAACAGCAAGTACTACTTTAAAATAAAATAACTAACACTATGAATATGTCTAATGAGCAATTTAAAGCAAATCTTAATTACTGCCGATTTTACTTTGCAAACAAACACTTTGCAAACAAATTTGCTACCAATACTTTGGAAGCTATACAGTATAGGCAATCCTCCTTCTAAGTGCTCAATTGTGCTTCCATCGACAATAAGATACCAGTGCTTGGAGGAGTTATATTTTTGTACTCATCTTACATTGTCCCCTGCGAGTATAGCTAAGGGTGAGGCAATCTGGTCATTTTCATTCCATTGCACTGTCAAGATTCTCTGGAGACCCTGTAGCAGCAATTGTACTTCTATCCTTCTCAAAGGGGGCTGGGGACGCAGCACTTAGCTAGCAATAGAGAACATGGCACCACATTGCCTTGCCTCCATCAGCAAGGACTTTGTGCACAAAATAGTGGCAATGCAAATGGTGGTTATCTTGCTCTTTCCCAAAGCCTATGATTGCCCTGGGTAATGAGGTGCCCAGATCCACACAGTTTCTTCAAAACTGACAAAATCCTTGAAAGCAGGTGCAGGCTGTCTCCAACCTTACCAGATTCCAGATGGCCCATCTCACTTCACTCCTAGTTTCACTCCATGGACACCTTCCAAATTTGTGCTGGTCCCTATTTGAAACTAAACTATTCAGAGTTATCTTCTTGGTGGGCCCTGAGGTGGGTGAGCTGATCACTTCCTTAAGATGTTCCCAAATGGGCTTTTGTCACTGAAGATATTGATCTGGGTCAACTTCCTTTCTTCTTTATCTGGAGTTCCAAGATAGGCTAACTGGGGCATGGATGCAGATTCACTTATGAGGACTTTCTAACTGTTTTCCCCTGCCCACTACTAGCCATGGAACGTACACAGCAGTTTAGTCAAACCATCCCCCCTTTTCCCTGTTGCACGTGGATAGTGAATCTCTCACCAGATAGCAACCCTAGGATACCCTACAGGACATTTGGGGAAGTCCATTGGGATAGAAGCCCAACTCCTGTCATAGAATAGGGCCTGCTTGCCTTCAGAATTTTAAACACTGGAGAAGACGACTCTTCAATGTTACATCCCTCTTCAGCCTACATCCCAGAACATGGTACTGAGACTTGCATATATCATGCTCAAAAGAACTGAGCTTCTTGTGGGGTGATGGCAACCTTGTAGTCTCCTGCCTATGTGAATGAAATGAGATTGATTGCAGCTGCAGTAAGTTTGGGGTGAGGTCAAGCACCTTGTCCTCTGCCTCTTGTGATGTTATCAGCATCAGACATAAGGCTGGCAGATCTCCCGTATTGGTCCTGAGGCTCAGGTTTTGGACTTAATTCTGTGGGTCTCAGACTTTCAGGAAACATCTGGGATTCATTTTGGCACACTGTAGATCACACAGAGTTCGACAAGTATACAATAGGCCCTCCATTCCATTATCTACCATGAATGCCTGAAACTGTGGATAGCAGTGAATCCTATATACAACATACGAGATGGGACAAAGACCACGAGGCCTGCTCCCTTGTATGTTTTATATAAGGATGTGATGAACTGTGGATAACTGAAACTGTGGATACCAATCCTGCGGATTCAGAGGTTCTATTATATTCAAATATACGTTGGCCCAAAGTTTGTTTATAAAGAAGCATTCTTTTTCCTTTAATAATGCACTTTCTTTCTTTTTTTGTTACATTTCATCAGGTTGCCTCCGACTTATGGTGACCCTATGAAGGAGTGATCTCCAAGATGTTCTGTCCTCAACAGCCCTGCTCAGTTCTTGTAAACTCCACTTCCTTTCTACTTTCTGCACTTGATGACCCTTGCATCCCTTCTAGCCCTACAATTCTATGATTCTGTCATTCCCGTTTGCTGTAGCCCTCAGCCCAAAATGCCTCTCAGCAGACTGTGAGAGGCAGACCCAGGGTAGCACTATTTTGTTGGTCTTGAAATTCATCACTGTTTCTCCACATGGTCCATGTGTGACACAAACATCATTTTGCAATGGTTGCTGAAGGCCCTCCCCTTAAGACATCATAAAGGCACACCTTTAGGTCTTAAGATTTGGGCCCTAAAATCATGGGGAATGGGATGCTGCTTACCTGGCAGTCCTAATCAGATAGCATTCCTTTCTGGGGGGAAGCAGAGCAGGCTTCCTTGCTCTCTCAAAGGGGTCTGAGGGGAATGGTTCACGGCACCAACCTGGCTAAGTGCCTAGAGGACTGGCCCCTCATTTAGGTGGCAGAAGGGACTCACCCAGTGGCACAGTTCTGTATGAGCCCTTTATGCTGCCACTCCACTGCTGCTTACTCATCAGATGGCAGGCCAGTTTACCTAAGTATATTGTACCAATAAATCAGCTATAATGATAACGTTGTGTCTATTTCCATTCTGTTGTGTCCATCTTAGTCTGTGTCTGCCCTCCTCCCCTCCTGGGCTCCCATGTTCTTGCAATGCACAATAACATCTTGCATGGTCATGCTAACATGAGACTCATAGGGAGTGCCTAAGCAACCTGCATCCCAAGGTTAAAGCAAGCTTGCTTCACAAGTTATTTTATAGGCTCTATGACTATGGTTGGTTGCATAACATCACAGGGAACAACTTAACCTAGAGTGTCCAGACACTATGCAATGCAACTCAAGCATTGCAAGATTGCTCAGCATTTCCCTTGGGGGAGTGTGGCTGTGCTGAATCTAGTTATTAACAACCTTTCCTGTAAGGCATGACTGCCTCTGTTACTCTGAAATTTTTGCAAGCATTTCAGAGACTGATGATGGTGAGGTGTTTTTTTTTGAAACCTTGTTGTTTATAAAAGATGGGAACATGTTTTCTTAAATTATCCTGAAACAAAAAGAAATATTCAGCATGGTTTACTTTTTCCTCAACCTTGTTCCATAAGAAGGCATCTCCCAGCAAAAGTCATTGGCAAAAGCACTTTGCTCGGTCCCACAAATCTCAGAAATACAACCAGTAGGGAACCAGGATGAGGATCCCTTCAGAGGCATAACTAGCCTTTTTGGTATCTGAGGCTCCCCTACCCCATTGGGTAAGCTTGGGTCATATGAGGTTAGCATATGTAGGAAGAAGACAGAGGAATGCTGAGGCATGCCCGGGTGTTAGCCTGCAATGGCCATGTTTGTTCTGCACAGAGCCTGCCTGTTCGGTCTTTTAGTCAGATAGGAACAGTACATGTGCTTGGAGTGAACAGGTTCACGACCTTTCATCGGCATCTACCAATGGTTTTGCATCCTTCCTGTACCCTTGTCCACCTTGCTTTGTTTAACAACCAAGAGTCTCATGGCCTCTTTACTGGACATGGAGTAATGCAGACATCATCATAGACAGTAGGCTTCAGCCCAAGAAAGTTTATGCTGAATAGAATTTGTTTGTCTGTACAAGACTCTGTTGTTTTTGCTACAAGAGATTACAAACTAAAAAAAGCTACTCCCCCCAAATCCTTTTTATTAGGAGCCCTTTTGATGCTTTTGATTCTCCAAACACCTGGTTGCAGCTGTCTTGTTTTTGTTTAATCTCTTGATGTTGTAGTTTTACTGTTTTAACTAATGTTTTGCTTTGAGGGGGAATAATTTATCTTAGGAATTATGGTGTTTAATGTGATTTTTATTAGTTTTTTATGAATTAATAAAAGAGAATTTTACAATCATTTGTAAGCTTCAGGAAAGACTCTTGTATGTTGCCCATCTTTAATTAGACTCAAGTGTTCTTTAAATCCTAGAAAACTCACAGATTTGAATTTTCAACTACAGGGATAATTCTACTGACAAAAACTGATTGTGGGCATTAATTGGCTATCTTACTTTTCTCCCTGCAGAGACATGTTCTGCTTTGGGTTAATTTTGGACTAGAATGTTACCTTATCGAAAGAACTTGTAGAATTTCCTGTTAGTTGTTTCCAGCCAGGTTTACATCATGATTGTTGTTGCTCTGATCACACAAACAATCGATTGCATTGTGTGTAGGGATGGGCACAAACCACCAAAATGATGGTTCATGCCAGTCTATTTTTTGGCCACACAGGTGTTCAGCAGTTCCCAGCCCTGCCTTTCCTGTGGGCACCCACTGAAAGGCAGCACTCTGAGTGGGTGCCCACCAGAGGAGGCGAGCAGGTGTTCAGTAGAAAAACAAACTGGCACAACCTGCTGAACCAGCAGTTTGTGCCCATCTCTTGTTGTGTGTTATTAATGCCTTGCAATGGCACAGCCAACTGGCTAAAAAAAAAAAAAAGGCAGGAAATACTCAATGATCCCCTGTTATGGCCAACTCTCACATGGCACCTTCAAAACATTGATTAAAAAGAAAAGAGAAATACCCATGAAAAGGACACCCGTATCAACAGATTGAAAATCAGTCAAGGAAGGTTTCTTAAGTCATGACCAAATGTAATAATTATGTTGTTATCTACTGTTAGTTTTCTTCACAACTACCAGACCCATGTTTCAAAATAAGGCTCAAAAGTATAGTCTGTCATTCTATATATTAATACACATTGTTCCTGTTGTTTCCTTTAGCCATGCTACTGCTTACAATTGGTCTTTAAAGTTCTCTCTCTCTCTCTCTCTGCTTTTGCCTGGTTTTGTGTCTCTTGCTGGAATGTTTATAGAACTGGACTTCAAAAGAACTGAATAGCAAACAATTGCATGTATGGAAAGCAACCATATACCATTGCCTCTTAGACTCTGTTTTACAGTATGATCTCTGTATTCCTTTGCATATGTCTGAAGAAGTGGCTAAAGAAGATCCATGAAAGCTTACATTAAAATATAACAGCCTTTAATGTGCCAAAACATTTGGGCTTTTTTATTTTTTATTTTTCTGTTGTTTTTGCCTGACATGCGTGCACAGACTAACACAGCTACCTCTTCTAAAAAAGAAACAGATGTACTTCCCTTGCCACTTAGGATTGATAAAGGCATGGCACAAACCGTGGAAAATTCCTGTCAAAGTGGCTCTAAAAATAGCTTAAGATGTCCATAAAAATAACTTTTGAAACTAAAGATGCATTACTGAATACTTCCTAAGTAACTTAGGTATTACTAGCTATATCTAAAAAATAATTTTGTAATTGCTGGTACCATTAGTCATTGTCTCAAAAATCACAATTTCCTATCTTACTTGCTTATTTCCAAGTTTTGCTTGGGACCCACCAAATTCACACCTATTTATACTCCTGTTTCATTTCAGCAAACCATTTTTAATGCTGTCAGTATAGCTGTCAATGACAAGTAATCAAATACTCCATCATTCATCATGTTGATGCCATTTAAGTCTTCTTTTGTTGTTGTTGTTGTTGTTGTTATGTGCTGTCAAGTAGGAACCGACTTGTAGTGACCCTAATAGGGCTTTCAAGGTAAGTGAGATATTTAAGTATGGTTTTACCAGTTCCACTCCCCCAGTGAGTTTCTATGGCCAAGTGGGGATTTGAACCTTTTTCTCCACAGTCCTAGTCTGTCATTCTATCCACTATACCACACTTGGAATTCAAGTCTTCCCTTAGTGATCTAAAAATATTTTAATACTCTAAATATTGCATATTGCAAATGAAACAATCCTTATGAGCTGCCTTACTTTTCCTTGTGTTCCATCTGTGGTTTAAGTTCTACTCTCTGGCTCTCAGTCTGCCATCTGACTCACCCATAAAATCACAAGGTGATAAGGTTTGACTGTCAGTGTAGAAATCTCAGCAATACAAGCTTGAATCTGATTGTTCTCGACTGCCATGCTGCTTGGATGTATTTCAGTACTTCCATACATTGGCCCATTTTGTTCTAGCCATCTGCCAGATCATCAAGAGATATGCTCCTGTTCTTTCAGATAATATGTTACTGCTCTTTTACATTCAAATGCCTCTTTTCAAAACCCAAGGTCCATCAATTCATACCATAAATAAATCTGTTAGTAAAATAGTAAAGAAAAATAAACATACACTAAACATTATAAATCACTTATGAATGTTATAAACTTAAATCAACTGACAAAAACAACAATTAATAAAAACGGTCAAGGTAGCGGGATCACTAACTTAAGGGTTGGTAAATGCTCTGTTTTCTGTTGGTGAGATGTTCTCAAAGGTCTGTCTAAATAACCAGGTTTTTAATTATCTCTTAAAGATAGCCAGGGAAGGGGGCAGGTAGATAACAAGCGGGAGCTGATTCCACAAACACAGTGCAACCACCTGATGTCTTCTCCTTCCAGGCCTTTCTTCGGGTCAGATTCCTCAACTGCTCCACCTGAGACGAACAAGTAGGGTGGGCAGAACTCATTGCAAGCAGGCATTCTGCCAGGTATAGAGTCCCCAAACCATTTAGGGCTTGTATGTTAGTATCATCACCTTGAAGCTGGCATGGAAACAAACAGGTAGCTAGTGTAAGGCATCCAGAGTGGGGGAAATGTGCTGGTATCTATTTAATCCACCTAAAAGTCTAGCTACTGTATTCTGGACCTGCTGAAGTTTCTGTATCAGTTTCATGGGTAGCCCCACATTGAGAGCATTATAGTAGTCTGTTCTTGAGACTACGAATACATGTTCTTGAGACTACAAATGCATTCACATTAGTGCTCCTTCATTGGTTAACTTCTTGATCCAAGAAATCCTTAGCACCCTCTGATATCTTGATTCTTACCAACATTACAGCTCAATAAAAATAATACTGAATAGCTAACATCTATTGGATATGAATTCAGAGTAACATAAACAAAAATTCAAAATAAAAGTTTATCTTACTTGCTGTATATCAGTTACAACTACCATACAGTATCTGCTATCCAGTAATATTTATATTTTTATGTTTTGGTGGAAGAAATAGAATGAAAATTACCATCAATGATTCATGCTCAATAGGTAAGGTAATTGCTTCACCGTACAACTTACCTTGATGATGCCACAGTTCAATGGTGGAACATGCTCTTCATACACAAAATTCCCAGGTTTAATCCAGGCATCTCCATGAAGGGTTGAAATAGTCCCATCTAAACCTCCAGAGAACCACTGCTGGTCAGCATAAACCACCTCTCGAGATGTGGTCTTCATCAACTGAATCAAACACATCTGGAGGGCATCAAGATGTAAAAGGCCAATGTAGACAGTACTGAGCTAAATAGACAAATGATCTAATTCAGTATAAGGTAGCTTCTTATATTCCTAACTAAACTCAGGTCAACTATTAGGTCCAAGCATCATTTGAAATAAACACAAAGTAACAGAAACATTTTAATAAAAATAAATAAATATTTTTTCTCAGATATGTCTATCTTAAGTTGTGTCCAAATTTTGTATCTTTTCTTCTTCTCTCTGCAAAATATATGTCTGCAGGACTCTTTCTTTTGTTGTTGTTTTACTGCTTTTTGCTCAAAACTCAGATATGTGTTCTATACAAATTAGGTTGGGTTTTGCCCAATACT
Source organism: Intellagama lesueurii (assembly GCA_037013535.1). Classification (NCBI taxonomy): domain Eukaryota; kingdom Metazoa; phylum Chordata; class Lepidosauria; order Squamata; family Agamidae; genus Intellagama; species Intellagama lesueurii. The sequence goes on along the minus strand of JBAJHW010000004.1, from coordinate 169,680,570 downwards.
TTTAGAGCTGCATATGCAATGGGGGGAAGGTGCATGGTGACGCATACATGATAGATTTGTATCTGACCCCTCATTTTTTCACTAATATTTAAGTTTAAATCAAATCTGGTAGATAGAATAAAACATTTTTAAATTCTGCAAAAAGCAGAATAATGCTGGCAACACATGTCAAACCCAAGCAACTCTTGCCTAATTTAAATGCATTGTCGTTTTATGCAACATATGTTCATTTTTTAAATACTTGCCTTGCCAGAAGCTAAGGAACCAGCCATAAAAATAAATTAAACCAGACATTGTCTGGTAAAGTTTAGAGGGAGCGGGGATGGCTCTAAGAGGCATTGCTATAGTCATTTCCACTATATCCTATAAAATGATATAGCTGTATTGAGATGATTAGGTGACTGCATACATGACTACATAGAAATTAATAAGAATACAGCGAATCACTTTTGGTTGTACAAAAAGACAAAGCTGGGAGGCATTTGTGTGGTATTTATGGAGGCTGTCTGGGAGGGACTTATTAATGTTTCCGGTGTAACAGATTTCTCACTTACTTCTGAACTTACTTGTAGAAAAGGAAGATGTTCCATCACAATTATTCCTGAGAAGCATGAATTTTCAACATGACATTTCATTTCCATGCTGAAAATCCTTCTCTCTCTCTCTCTCTCTCTGCTTCAATCATTACTCTAAAGCGTGTGTCGAGTAATCTCTAGGCATGTGCACTGTCTTCAGAGAAACACATACAAACAGGTGGTATCAGGAGTATTTGTTTGATTCAGGAGGGACTCCGGGGCAGAGCAAGGTGATATTGTTCACCCTAAAGCAGAGCACCACTACCGGAGAACCTTCATGTCCCAATCAGCATTTGCAGGATTTTTATTTGGACTGGGGAAAAGGGGAAATCAAAAGTAATACAGTAGACTTTGGCACCAAAGAAAATGAGTGACAGCTGAACACACACACCCCCAATAAAGCCCAAAATCTCCTCTGGACATTGTAACCACCGATTAGCTCCAGGGACAGCTCAAACTCAGGTCAACATGCAGTATCTATATCCCCTTGGAGCCAATCTACCAGCCATTTTGCAGAACTGTAGGGTGATGAGAAAGGTTGCTGTCATCATTTAAATAGCTTTTTGTAAGCTGGAATGGTCTTTGTTTTCTTACTCAGCTGAGTTTACAGAACTTTACAGAAATATTATTGCACTATTAGAACTGAGTGTGTGCTTTAACTGTGGAAGAATAATTGTTGTATGGGGTTTGAGTGGATGGGTCACACAATTAGGGTGGCACATATGCCTAGATTGTAGCCGTATGCATCCCCCCCCCCCATTTGCAAGCATGATTTGGTTTTGTCTTTATTATTTTTTAACCGGAGATCAAGAAATGTAAAAACAACCCCCACATCCCAGAGATGGAGCAGGCCGTAAGGTCTCCCAAAGGGTACAGGGCAGATCAATCCGGACATGTATGCCCTTTATTCAGGTCCAAATTCAGTCAGGGAGCTTCTGCACAGCACTAACAATCTCCCTTTGATTCCTCCAGGTATTGCATGAGCTTGTTTTGCCCAGGGTCTCCTCTCTAATGTGGATAACCCCAAATATAATAATTAAATAAAGAGTATGTGAAATCTCAAGGGTGAACCGTGTTGATGAGAGGATGGAATGATAAGATTTTGCTCTGACCCTCCCTTTTTGGTATATTCATGGTCAGAAATCTACAGACCTTCCAGAGTCGCTTTCCTGTGTCGTGGATATAGGATTGACTGGTGACATGAAAGCAATGGGCAATGCTTCGGACAGTGAGAGAGGGAGACCTTCCATCTGCTGCAGCCCCATCCTATGTGCCCCAAAAGCTGTCTGAGGGCTCTCTGCAGAAGCTTTCCAATGTCACAGAAAGCTGCAAAGGGGAAGAAGGAGGGAGGAAAGATTTCACACTCCTTGGAGCATCCAGTTGAATTTGGCCCCAAATTAGCAGGGTAATATCAACAAGAAAAGAGTGCCACTGAGATTGTGCAGAATTCTTGAAATTAGTAAATTGGGTGACAGGTCTGATGGTTGTGTGACTTGAAAGCAAGCATGAGAAATTAACATTGAGAAACTATAGGTAAGATAAAGTGGGTTAGTATGCTTAAGACATGTATGTGCACATGTATTATAAAGATCAAAGGAATTCATCAAAAAAGGGAAGGAGGGAAGGGGGGCAGTTTCTTTTTCTTTTCTTTTCTTTTTTTTCCTTTTTGCTGAAGTGCTTTGCACTTTCCTTATTGAGCGGGCTTCCATTACACACTGAAATCATGAGACACAAGGGGCTTCTCTATGAGCAGCCGGATCATAAAAATAATAAGACCAACTCGTATGCTGTCTCTTGACCTATCTATATACTCAAAGCAGAAACACTTTAATATAGATAGCTTCATCCTTTAGATCCCTAGAACTTTATTTGAACTCTTGGCTGCAGCATAATTGGCTTGCAAAATTACAGTAGCTATTAAGACCTGGAACTGAACTTTATTCTTCAGGAGACCGCACTAAATTCACACAACTCCCTGAATCACAGGAGAAGCTTCTATGAACAGAATAGGAGGATGCCATCCTGGCACAGATTAACAGAATCAGCCATTATATTTAAATACCATAATCTGAACATGATGTTCCGTTCCTACTGTCAGCCTCAGATTCCCCTTAAGGCAGCGATGCCATTTCTTCCCTTCCTCTATAAATTTAATGCCACATTCTTCATTCTGGTGTTTTGTTGAGTATGCTTTGCTTATTTCATTTAACAGTATAAACAACTGGGAAGAGTAATATTTGCTATGGGAAACCACTCTTATGAAGAAGCCAAATGCTGAGCGTTTTAGTCAACTGACCCTGCCAGGAAAAGAAGAAGAAAAACACAGGCATAGTGATAGGGCGAAATAAGGGCACAGATTCATTTAACTATTCAAATTCTCCTATCCTGCAGTGAGGCCTCCCAATAGTCCAGGAGCAGGTGTCCACCATGATACTCTCGTCATGTAAGTGTAAGCCTCCAGACCTGAGGCCCAGTAGTACACCAACCACCCATCCCTGACCACTCTACCTCAAGGAAGCCTTTCCAAGTGTCTTTTCTCTTCTGGTCCCAGAAAGTTGTGACCCAGCTGAGCCTCAAAGGATGTCCTCTAGGTGAGCCCCTGAATCTCATGACTCAAGGAGCACTTCAGTGAACCCTCAGTTGCTAAAAAGTACCCTCACCACTACCAACTTCATTTTCCACATAACAATGCCCCCGCCCCCAATGCTGGAGGGCTGTACACATCCTTCAATACCCTACCACAAAAACAACAACAAAAAATTCCAAAGGAAAAGAAATTAACCCCACATTGCAGATTATATTCCTTGAGGTTTAAGGGAATGTGATTTGCCCTCTAAATAGAATTCTGCCATCTCTAAGGTCAATCAGGTCCCATGGTCACATGGAATTTACCCATGGAGACAGACTATCTTCCTATTCAGATTTAGCTCTCCAAATTCAAGAGCTAAGGTGAGGTGGGGCTGACTTTCTTCCTCTGCTTACAAGTTAGGATTAACCCTTTTATTGAACATCTGAATAAGACCTCTCTGCACTTTGAATCTGATTCTGATGAAACAGTGGAAGTTTTAATCCAGTACCTGTGACAGTAGTACACTCTATGTGGGCAAATACCCTGTTTCCCCGAAAATAAGCCCTAACCTGAAAATAAGCCCTAGTATGATTCTTCAGGATGCTCGTAATATAAACCCTACCCCAAAAATAAGCCCCAGTTAAGTGAAACCCCGCCCTCCACCATTCTGCAGCAACCAGAAGATGACATGACTGTATTTGAATAAATGTAGCTTGTTGTACATGGGGAAAAAAATGCATTTTTGGAGCAAAACGTAACATAAGACCCTGTCTTATTTTCAGGGAAACACAGTAGCTGTGGCTAATTCCAGAAAAGGCTCTGGTGGTGTTGGTCAGAAGATGAGATGAACTCTGAGTGGAGACAGCCTTTTAGATGTGGTTATGCTGTCCTTTTAGATGTGGTTATGCTGTTGTCTGCTTTTAGACCTGATTTTTCTGGATGTGCAGGTTATAGCTATGGCTACTTTTGCATTTTTTTTTTCAGCTAAAATACCACCTACACTGCTTCCTCGATAAACAGATCAGACAACTGTCATGCATGATTTGGTCACATCCCGAGTGGTTTACTGTAGTGTCCTCCATATGGCAATGCCTCTGAAAAGCATCCAGAAACTTCAGCAGGTGCAAAATGCAACAGAACCCATATAACAATTTGCATTATTGCTTATTTTTCTTTCTCCTTTCCCCCCTCCTTTTTGTTTGTTTGTTTTTGTTGGTTCGTATCTGTGTTTTGTGCCACCAAGTTGATTTCACATATGGTAACTCTAATAAGGTTCCTAAGGTGTGTTAGATATTTCAGTATCCATGGCTGAGTGGGGGATTTGAACCTAAGTCACCTGGGTCCGAGCACAACACTACAATGCTGCAAACAGTGTTGGCTCTTAGCAACAGCCTATAGAGTCTTCCTGTTTGATATTTTCTGCACAATGTGTTCAAACCTAGAGGCCCGCTTACACATAATAGCATTTTCAGAAGCCGGGTTGTTGGAGAGATGAGAAATAGCCCTTCCATTGTGGTGTCCATGCTGCTAAAATCTTTTTTATTTCACTTACTTTTAAAACAGTTTGATGGTTTTATCTCCTTGGTTTTTTTTTAATTTCTTCTAAACTGCTCTTATATGGTTGCTGTTACTTTTATTGTTGTACTAATTATTCTGAAGTGTCTCAGAACAGTTATAAGCCACCTTGAATCTTTTTTTAAAGAGGTAGATATGTCTGAATGCAGGACAACAAATAAGCATTTTATATTACACAGAGAGATCTCATTTCTCCCTAAATGATTAAAACTTATTGTTAATATAACATCAAAAGGAGAAGAGGGAAGCCATAATTAAATCTTTTACTTTCCATAGGCTGCTCACTTATAGCAAATGTGGGAAGAAACTATTGATCACATCACTGGAAACTAGCACAGAGAAAACACTTGGTTGCGTATTCTATATATTCAATAGGCATATTTGCTAATTCCAAGTAGTCTTCTGAAAAAACAGTGTGAATGCAGAGTATGGTGATTTGTGTGCAGATATCAGGACTAAGTGCTTAGATTAGATAATAATAGTACCTGTTCCATGAACACCTTGTGCCACATTTTACTGTGCTATGTAGCTTTTGATTTAATATGCGTGGGAGAAAGTGTTTTTAACACCTTTTCAGGAATCTTGTGAGCCTGGCACAATTACCATTGGCTTAAACAAATTAGTTCTTGTTTAAGTGGTGCCTACTGACTGCTTCATTAACTTTGTGGGCAATAAACCTTCTAATTTTATTTTACCACAGTATTTAACACTAACCCTATTTATGACCCAAACCATTACATAATGCTGAAAATGCAGTCTCCCAAACAACTCAACACTCCATAGGCACCATTCAGGAATGACATTTATCCATTGAGAATGGAAAGAAGGATAAAGTGTGAGACATGTTTCGAAGGCTTCTGAACAGTCAGGACACACCCAAGGATATCAGAAATTGCAAGCTGACTAGATAGTTCAGTGTGCTAGTTATTTGGCTGCAGAGCCAGAGGTTGGGAGTTCAACTCCCACTGTGCATCCCAAAAGAGCCTGTGTGGCCTTGGGCAAGCTGCATAGTCCCAGGGCACCCCCCCCCCCAGAAGAAGAGAATGGTAAGGCACTTCTGAGTACTCTCTACCTGGAATACCCTGGAAAGTGTTGCCCTAAATAAGAATTGATTTGACAGCACAAGATTATGGCCATATAATACTGAGCAATTGACAATTTGCCTTGGTGAATGATGAAATTTGGTTGTCACTTAAAGAATTGATGTGACACTTGAAATATATAAGTAATTTTCTGACAATTCCTGTGGCCTCTCAACATGAAAGAGCTGGAGAGAAAACAACAACACTGATGGAGCAGATAACATTTTTCTGAAACATACATTCCATAAGATGAGAAAGATGGTTGGTATGTCTTATGATTCAGCAGATGTACATGTTTCATGGTTGAAGTTTGCACTTTTACATGCACATTAATTATTATTCGATACTGTAAATTGGCATGGATAGTAAGATGACCACATGGGTGTGCATTTTGGTATATATATTTTTTACAATGGATTAATTAATTTTAGTTAACTAAAACCTGTCTGTGACTGCAGTGCCATCTCTAGGCACTAGACTGCAGATGTCTCTAACCTTCTTTAAATTCAAAGGAAGGGAGCAGGATAAGGCTTTTGATTTATCCATAGGGTCTCTAGTCATCTCCATGAGGTGCTTCCCTCTGCAAGGTCTACAAACTCTTCCAGAAGTTAAGAAAGATGGGAGTGTGGGATGAGGAAGTAAGTAAGTAAGTTAAAGTCCTACTGGTTGGTAAGGATACAGGGAAGAGAGTGAGCAGATGAAAATGCATCAGACTGGCAAAAGACCAGTGAGAAAGAAAAAAAATGAGGGGGAAAGAAGAGAAATAAGAATCTTCTCTAGAAAGATAGCTGCAGGCAGACCTTGTCTGTTAATATCTCCACAGGACCTGTAGGTAGCTGCATGTGGTTCTTCCCTTTTCAGGCCACCCAGAATGTTTGAAGAATTAAGGGAGATAAAATGCTTTGCTTGGTAACATGGAGAAAAAGATGGATGAGAACTGGAGTTGATGGGAAGAAAAGACCTGCAAGAAAGAAACAAGAGAGAGTAGAAAAAGCAGACAGAGAAATGCAATAGGTGGGAGAATGAATTCATCTAGCCGTTGTGAAGCTGGATTATCTCTGCTAGTTAGTAAATAAGGGCCAAATAAATCAGATTGCTGGAACAATAAAGAAATAAGCCTTCTTATCACTGGACAGATCAAATTAATTATGCTAAATAGCTGAAAATGGAGAGAAATAGAACAGAATTAGCCCTTCAAATAAAGCTTGAGGCAAAGCCTGCAATGAGACTACTTCAGAGTGATCCAGTGATATTTACAAATCGAAACCTTGTGCTGTGTTCCCCCTGGCTCCTGCTGACACTGATTTCTGTTATCATCATGGACTTGTGTAGAAGAATCGCAACATATGGAAACACAGGGTGTAAATGTAGAACTCTGAGTTATTGTTGTCACTGGGAATGGAATCCCTTCAAAGAAATTTCAGCAATTATTACTGCTGATTTTTGATCCAGCAGTTTTATGTCATTTTAAATGCTATTTACATAATTTGATTTCTTTTTTTAAAGTACAAAGTGTTTGGGGAGGAAGCTGTCTTTGAGATCTCAGCTCAGAATGTGATAGACACATGGACAAAATCCATCATTTTTAGAGGTTCATAAAAATAAAGGCAGAGTGATTGTTATGGGTAAAAATAATGAATGATTGATAATGCTGTTCGATCTGTAAGTTGGGTATTGAGTCTAAATGTATGCTGTGGCAAGTACAAGGGACAGAATTTGATACAAAGAACAATGTCAATCAAAGGGCTTCCTGCTGTTGTTTCCAGGTAACAAGTGACATAGATCCTACATGGCAAGTAGCCATGGCATAACTAGCCTTCTATGAATCTGCCTAATTCCATGAATCTGGCTAATCTTCTCTATAGCTACCTATGTTAGTGGCTTAGCTCACCCCACGTGAATTGATAGATGGTTCTCCTGCTTTCCTGAAAACCTGCATAGCATTTGTATTTCATAATGCAATGGCAGTACGGTATTGGCAAGCCTTTAAGGTTATAAAGATAGATCTCAGCTTGACAAAAGTGTAACAATATTGTATTCCTTGTGTCTAGTGAATTCACTATCATACAGAGGGCTGAGTAAAATCTTCTCTTGTAAAAATAGACTTGTCATAGTGCATGTCATGGGTTTTGTTGCATAGTAAACAACTACACTTACAAGGACAGCCCAAGGCAGTAAACTAGCCTATAACTGTGTATAAACCAGGTCTCATCCAGTAAGATAAAGAGTCAAAATAAAAGTCTTTCCACTGAATAATAAACAGGACCTGACGATTTCATCAGTTTCTCCTCAGTTTCTCTTTTCTTTACCAATTTTTCCCCAATACTTCTCTTTCTTCCCCAATTCTCTTTCTAAGTGATACAGTTTATTTTAAAAGGAATAAGCGTGCTATCTGGATATAAGCCAATAGGCTAGTAAAAAAAATTATAATAAAAATGAGAAAAACACACTAATTAAGCCCAAGAGTAGGAAGGAGGTGTGAAAAATACTGAACATAAGTATCATGACACATTCAAATGTGTAACTGAAAAGGAAACAAGAGCTAACATAAAGAAAATATTGAAAGACGAACAGGATCTTGCATTAACAGCCTTTGCAATAGGTAGGCCACCTGAAACAAATATCAAAACATTTTCTTCTACCGTTTTTATGCACTGTTTCTTCTGTTTCCACACAACTCAACCACATGTGTTTACGTTAACATGTTTCAGTACCTGTATATTCCACAGACATTAGAAGCATAAGGGTATTGGGGGAAACCACAGAGTGCATACAATGACACATGTACTGTGGTAGCTCAAAGTAGCTGCAGAAAAGTAACAAGAACTAAGCTTGAAATGCATATGATTTATTTTACCATAGATGTTTATAGAAAGGAAGCATTGTTTGATGTGCCACTCCTGACCCTGTATTGGAAGAATATTCTCTTCCTTGTGACAATGACAGAATGACAGAGACAGGTGGGAGAGTTTGTGCCTTCCACATTAAAGAGGCACCCCTCTTTAATTTCTTTAACAGGGAAATGGCAAGGCAGTATTTGGGACCAATGCATAAGGAAGAAAACTCAGAGTTCCAATTCCACAGGGTTGACTATCTGAGGGGTGGTACAGACAGATGTTGAACAATAATGGGAGAACATGGTTTGGGGGTGGTTGTTTTGTTTTGTTCCCACATGGACAAAGTCTAGAAGGGATGACTAAGACTTATTTCAGAAACTCTGAGCTCTGCCATGATGCTGAATTCAACTGGGGGAAAAAAATCTGGAATGGGAAACAAGGAAACAGAGCCTTTGCTTGGGTCCTCATATGGGAGAAAATAAGGAAACTAGGGAATGAAGGCAAGGAGTACCTGCTAAACACTAGAATGTTCATGGTTTTTCTACCCAACTCCTCTTATTTTTGTTAATGTGAAAGGCACAAACCATGAGCCTCTTGTGCAATTAGGAAGGGGCCATGTCTCAAATAGACTACTGATTCCAGTGTCCGTTTCTGGTTTGTTTAGTCAACAGACATCAGTCAGTAGAGCAGCAAAGCCCTGCTCCTGGGATGTGGGAAAGTGGCTGGCGGTTGTTAAAGACCAGGTGACAGCAGAGTCTGGTCCTCCAGTCTTTGTTTGAGTACAACTCCCAGCATGTCTCACCATGAGTTGCTCTGGCTTGGGCTGATGGGAAGGACCAAGACCAGGAACATCTGGAATTGTGCACTTTGTCCATTCCTGCCATATGCAATACTAAGTTGGCTAAACAGGCCTACACATTATGTATGTGATAGCTGATGATATTCAGGTAAAGGAATACTTTACTTGCACAATGTCAGGTATTTCTGTCCTCAGTTACAATTTTTTTAAAGTACGGCAAACACCTGGTTCATTTAATGAGGTGGAGGTAAAACGTCTGGTAAAAACTCAGTATTTTAATTCTTTGGAAAGTCCACATTGAAGGCAATCAGGATGTTTGCAATGAAGGGAGAAAAACTGGCCCCTGGTCTCCCATGTCACATGAGGAATTTGAACACCTTGGTAAGGCTTATCTTGTCCATGTATATGCCACATTACATTTTTGCTTGTGGAGGAATTTACTTGAACCTTGTCATGTGTTGAAACAACACAGCGGGATGGACAACATCAGAAGATGGATGTATCTTCTTCACTGGCAATTTTTAAACAGAGTTTGGTTGGCCATCTGTTAGGTTTGTGTTGACTGTGGATTCTTGTACTGGAAGGGAATTGGATTGCATGACTCTTAGGGCTCCCCATGGTGTGCACTGACCCTGCTGGTTGCCAAATGAGCATTTGGTTGCCATTCAAATAGTTTCACTCTCTTTCTGGGTGTGTTATGTGTGTGTGTGTGTGTGGTCATGTTACTGCATGCAAGGGGAGATCTTAGGCTAATCCAGATCTTTAGCCAATCCTCTCCTCCCCCTCCTCCCACTTACTATGGATCATCTGTACAGCATACAGAGTCTTTCTACCAGGGCTGGCTATCATTAAAATCCACAGGGTGCATGGTGCTACATCATACAGTCTCTGAATAGAGATGTGGGATGTTTGCAGCAGCTTTTCCATGGTAATATATCAGTCAGCAGCTCTGAGTGTAATGTGCATCATAGAAAAGTACATTTGTTGTTTTAGTCTGATGAATTTAGCTTATTGTTGGTGCCAGTGGAGCACTTTGACAACACAAAATTCTTTATCATTCATGATTGACCATAGCATACAATATGCCACAGCTGGTTATGGATGACAGAATAATAATTCAGATTCTCTGCAAAACAGTTATGTTTATATGCATATATGGGGGGATGGGAATCAAGTAGAGGGCCTTCCCTTAGACATTATTTGGAATAAAGCTTTGTAAACTTAATCCAGGATTGCTTTTGCCATTGCTTAGATAGTTTTATTTATGATTTCAGACATACAGGTTTCAGACTTAAGTTGTTGAAAACGCTTTTTGTGTGTTATATATGATGATGCTCACCTCTTTGGTGTAGTTGGCACTGGAAGTATTAATCAGGCCTGCTAAGGATGCTTCCCTGCACACCGCTTGATAAATAATATCCACTTCAGAGTTGAGTATGTACGAGCAAAGGTTAATGGTCTGGCTGATGCACTGTTTCATTTACACTGGCTGTGATTCAGTTTGCTGGCACTGAAATGGGACAAGAGACCATATGCTGCATGACACATGTTATAGAGCATTGGCGGCCAAGAGTTTTTGCTCCCCAAAGAACTGTACAGGAGCATAAAGAGAAACACAATTCCCATCCTGCAAGGATGTGTGTTTTCTGTTAATGTTTTGTCAAGCAAACACTCTACTCCATTAAAAAAAAAAATCCTTCCTTCCTTCCTGCCTGCCTGCCTGCCTGCCTTCTCTTTTAGAGAGTCATCCTTGTGAGGTTTAGAAAACTCCCCCACCTCTGAAAAATGAATCAAAGAGAAAATAAGTGTAAGTGTACTAGCCAGTGGCTGAGTTGCAGATAACAGTGACCCTAGCTAACACAGAGAGACATGTTTGTTTTGTCATGATGTGCCACCAACTCACCTCCAGTTTATGGCAACCCTATGAATAAGTCACCTCTGAAATGTCTTATCACTAACAGCCCTGTTCAGGTCTTGCAGACTCAAGACTGTAGTTTCCTTTATGGAGTCAATACATTTCATATTTGTTGTTTCGCTTTTCCTGCTGCCATTTCCTAGCAATATTGTCTTTCCAGAGTCTTGTTGTCTCATGATGTGCCCAAAATACAAGAGACTCAGCTTTCAGGGATGGGGTCTCGAGTTGCAGGACTCGCTGTCTAGTCGGACGTAAGTCACACTAGGCTTGGTTTGTGTTTCCCCCAATGACTCAGAACCTATTCACCTCTCCCTTTTTTTCTGGGGAAATAAGGTTGTTTTCAGTAGGTACTTGGACTTGGGCCTTGGAACTTGGTACCAAAGACTCAGACTTTGGCAGAATTAAATGCCTATACTAGGCATGCACAAATCCATCATTCTCTGAAATCAAGACACACTACATCCATGGCAAACCTAACAGGATCCAAAGTTGTAAATGAAAATCTGAATAAAAGTTTGTAGTATATGTGTATATATAATTTTAGAAGATAATGTATGTGCATTTCACATCAAATCCCATTACAGTTATTGGGTAAGACATCAAAAAAACCCTGCCATGTTCTGCATTAACTTGAACTTGTAATTACCTCTCTGCCTTCACCTATAGGCTACTGCTACACCAAGGAGAAGAAGGAGAAGCAAAGCAACTCTTGGATTTCATAAACCCAGGTCAAAATGTGCAAATTCGACCCTTTAAAAATTGCACTCAAAGGGCAAGCAAAGGCTTAGGTTGTTCATATTTACAAAGCAGGTAGGATTGAGTTTGAACATGCTGGCCTTCATGTGTCAGGACAATCTTGATTCCAACTTGATGTTCCAAAGGGCGGGGATTTCATCTTAGCATGGCCAGCTCTTTAAATTAGGTTAAAAGACAGCCTATTATAGTGCCAACAAAGTGAAGATAATCACACATGCCAATCTGCAACTATACATCCTCCTATATTGAATCACTGTCAGTTTCAGGCAAACACCAAAAATCTCCCGACACTGCACATGTCACTCGGTAGCCCATGGGCTTAACTTTGTCAAAGTCACTTTGTCCTTCAGCTCAGAGTGCTAATTGCTCAGACATTGCTCTAGAGAAGTTGTACCAAAGTAGAAGGGTGACTCTCCTTGTTTAATTTTCCTCCTTTTCAGAAGAATGCAGTCAGAAAATGCACCTATGGACAAATCTTGGAAAAGTTAGTTTGGATCACATCTCCTAGAGTTCCAGTGCCGGTTCGGCCACTGTCCATGATGATGGAGGGCATTCATGAGTTGCAATCCAAAAGAGTAACTTTCCTCAGCTTTGCAGAGAGGATCCCTTCCTATGCTGAAAGTGTAGGAAAGCTGTGATTCTCAGTCTGTCTGGTAATTGATGACCTTGTAACTTAACACATTTTTTGAGATAAGAATTAGACCATCCCAAAGTTTATATTTGTGTACAAATCAAGAAAATTAATTTCGTATCTCTACCTTTTCTAACATTCCTACTTTTTAATTTCATGGATGCTAGATGCAATGATAAAATATTTTCACAGCCTTTTTAATGTTCTCTAGCAGCTGAGCTCTCTGAACAAAATCCAAGGGCAGCACCACGTTGAACACTTTGCAGCAGTCAAGTCTTAAATATATGAATTAATTCAATAGGACCTTGAAATAAAACACCACAGTCTTATTTAAAAGATACAAGCTAAATTTGGAAATCTGTTTTGTCATTTTAGTAAGAACATTTAAATATTCAGGGACCAAATGTGGCTTTGTGTGCCATTGGTCCAATTCTGAAAGACAAAACAAAACCCCACCTTGTGTTCCTATTAAACTTAGAGGAAAATGAAGACCACTGAACACTTCCAATAATCTCACCTATTAAATGAAGAATAATCTGATATGTGATTGTAGAAAATTACTTAACCACATCAAAGTAACTCTGTCATCCTACTTCAAGAGCATATTCTGTGAAACCGTTTTCAAGCACAAGAGGCAATCTCACAGGCTATTTAACCATCAGCAGTCCTTCACTTAGATCTAAACAATGGGGCTATTCTAAGACTAAAAAGCTGGAACTTTTTTTTTTTACTTATTAACTATTAAAGACTGACCAGCAGTTGTCTATCTTTAACCTTTCTTTCAACTGGAGTATTTTTAAATGTACACGAGAAAAATGATGGATTTTTATTTACATCATTTTGGAGAAAAATTGCATGAGTATTTCTTTGTCGCTGTTTTCATCATCTTTTTTTTTAATTGACTGTAAAAAATATGGTTTTACATTTGAGTGATATTTATTCCAGGTATCAGTTCATAAACCATTCAATATGAAAAAGCTGCCATGAAGACAGTGGCATAGGGACTACTGTTCTTCCCTTTTCAGGCTTAGAAATGTTTGAAGATAAAGGGTTTTTGCCTGCTGGCAGATGGACTGGGGCGGGGGGGGGGGGGGAACTTAGCTGCCTGTGAATGGGAGTTCCACAGTCTGGAAACAGCCACTGAAAAGGCCCTCTCTCATGTCCTCACCAAACATTATTTGTGGAGGCAATGGAATGGAACCCAGGTTAGAGGATTCTCTGAAGATCTGAAAACCTCAGGAGGCTAATGGGGGAGAGGCGATCCTTCAAACAGCTTGGATCTAATGTGTATAGAACTTTATAGGTCATAACCAGCATTTCAGATTGTGTCAGGAGGTGGACCAGTAGCTGGTGGAGTTGAGGTAGCATGGAAGATACAGATGCCTGTAACAGGCTCCAATCAATGGCCAAGCTGCATCATTTTCGACCAGAAGAAGTTTCCAAATGTTCTTCAAAGGCAGTCCTCCTTAAAGTGCTACAGCAATGCAAGCAGGATTCAACAAAGATGTGAGTCACTAAATCCAGACCAGGTTCTCAAGGAAAAGAGGCACCTGATGCATTTTTTTTTAATAGTGCAAATGCCCTTTTGACCACATTGAAACCTGGACATCCAGGCTCATGGGTGAATCTTGGAGACACGTCAGTTCACTCAAGGCCTTAAAGCGACACTGGCATGTACTAGTAAAGCAAAAACAAACAAAAAACAAAAAAAAACCCTTTAGCAACCTTTATTCAGCAATTCTGAGTGGTACTGAGTTTATAAGAGGATACAGGATACTAAATGATCAGTGAGCTGTACTGCTTGAATGTACAGCATTCAGATATAGAAATTACAACGTATAATAAAGGCAACAATTTCAGAAATTGGAAGTCTCGGTGTTAAAAGACTAGTGGCCTAGTTAGGACCCCTCACTGTGAAATGTTCATACCACAAACAGCCCCTTACTGGCAGCATTTGCCAGTGGCTCCACATCTTGGCTCCTCTGTATATTATTGGTCCACGCCCCAGTCATATCACATTCCTCTGCAGAGTCACCAGCAAAGGATATTGGCAGGATTTCCAACATAAATCTGCTCTAGGGTCCATAAAGGCAGAGGCGACCGCACTTCTCTGCAGTCCACAAGATTGCACATGGATCTTTATCAGACCTGTTAGAATACGAGGAAGCTTAGCAATCGAATCAATTTTGTAAACACTTGGTCTTTATTTAATAAGCTCAGGAACAGAGCATGGAACATTATTTTGAAAAGGAACTCTTTGTACTATCCATTATTGTGAGGCAGCCAGATTATCATAACCAGTGCTCCATTCATTAAAGTAATCCATTGTGTTGTGGGCTGTAAATGCATTGTGTTGTCACTGCAGCAGGCCAAAAAATATAGAGAAAGATTTTCTGGTGCTCTGTAGTGATTGTTATTGATAATGCACAACAAAAACTTTTACAAAAATCCAAAAGACAAAACAAAGCAACACATGCCTTGGGACTGAGAAGAGAATAGCATAAAGGTGAAAAATTCCTGTCAAAGAGTCACTAAAATGCTTTAAATTATGTTACAAAGTTACTTTTGAAAGTAGCTATGTTACTTTTTGTCCCACCCAGCAAAGTATGCATTCCAAATTACTATATTACTTTTAGCTCTGTGAGTTGGAGGACCTGGCTGTGGAACCAAGAGTACAGAGTTCAATTTCCCACTGTGCATTCTAGGGAGAAAAGCCAGCCTATGTGGTCTTGGGCAAGCTAGACAGTCCCAGAGAGCCCCAGAGAAAAGGAATGGTAAACAATTTCTGATTGCTCTATCACTAAAAAGCCCTGGCAGAATTGACTTGGAGGCATGTAATTGTGATTGTTTAGTTCTTTCCAAGCTGTTCTATGGAATGAAAAGTTTCAGGGTAAGAGATTGTAGACAGATTGGCCATTCTGTTATAGAAGCCACTGTGCAAGCAAATTAGGTAGCTCCAAAGAGTTTGTGTCCAAGCCTACAGTCTATCTGTCAAAGAATGAAAGGGTTTTTTAGTTTGCTTGTCCTCTGAAATTTGTTACTTTTCATAAATGAGAAAATAACAGAGGTTGTTTTTTTTAATTGTAACATTACATAATTATGGTATGTAGTGTTTTTTAATGAGTAGGTTTCCCGAGGGCCATCCTTACAGAGCAAGGCACTAACTTTCAAAGCCAAACAAATGGGCTGGCTGAGTGGTTCAATAAAACCCTTAAAGCAATGCTGTGGAAGCTCACCAGGGCCTGACCCATGCAATGGCACCTTATATTGGTGCCTTTAATGTTTACAGTATGGAAGGTTCCACAGGTCTCCTTTGGGTTTTTTCCCTTCAAACTCCTGTATGTCCAGCAGCCTCAGGGTATTCTAGACCTGATCCATTACTAGTGGAAGTCAGGAGAAGACCCACCATGGTCGAACAGATCCTGGAGATGTGGGAGCATCTCTTGTCTGCTTCCGCTATGGCTCAGGAGTAGTTAAAGGAGACCCAAAATACCCAGAGATGGTGAGACAACACTTACATGACCCCTAGGAAATTCATGCCAGGACAGAAGGTCTTTCTCCTACACTCAGAGACAGCCAAGCTGTTTGCTCAGTGTCAAGGTCCCTTTGAAGTGCTTAGGAAGGTGAGCCTGGTGAACTATGAAGTCTCAGAAACAGATAGAAGGCGGCCCATCTAGAGTTTCCATGTGAATCTCCTAAAAGAGTGGCATGACCAGGAAGCCCTCTTTGGGAAAGGGGAGGAAGTACAGCTGGAACCCAATGTAGTGCTGTTAAACCCACTGGGGAACACTGGGCCCTAGACAGGGAGATGGAAGGGGAACAGCAGCAACAATTGCAGGGCCTTGAGGTTGAGTTCCCTGATGTTCTTTCCACTAGATCCGGACATACTTGTAGACAAAACCCATGTTAGAATTAGAGGTTAGAGAAGCCATCCTATGCTGGTCCCTAAGCCTGGTGGGAGTGTCAGATTCTGCATGGCAAATAGTGTTGAAGTTTAACACCTACCTCATGCCTTGAGTGGAAGAGTTGATTGAAAAATTGGGGCAACCCACCTAATTGTTCTTCCTAAATTTAATGAAGGGCTATTGGCAAATTCCTTGAGGGAAACCAATAAAGAAAAAAAAAGTCTTCACTACTTTCCTAGCTTTGTACCATTTTACTTACACACTGTTTGGCCTGCATAGCACTGCAGCCACCTTCCAATACATCATGGACAGGGTGCTGACATCAGTGCAGGACCTTGCTGCTGCTTACACAAATGACATTATTATATTTAGCTAATCTTTTTGTTGTAAACCACACAGATTGGCCTTCAAAGCCAGATGGATGGTATTTAATTGAATAAATAAAATAATAATAAAATAATAAAATAATATTGAAAGGAACACCTTAGGAACTTGTGGGCAATACTAGGGTGAAGAGGTCGGGTCTGACTGTCCACCCTCAGAAATGTAAGACAAACACAGCCCAGGTGCACTATTTAGGGTTTGTTGTTGAGGGTGGTGAGATCATGCCAGTAGCCAACAAAATAACCAAGGTCTCCTCTTACCCATGCCCACAGTCAGAGAAAGAGGTGTAACAATTTTTGGACCTAGATGGCTACTACAGACAATGTATACCCCACTTTGTGGAGATTGTGACCCTGTTGAGAGACCTCACCTGTAAAAGAGCCCCAAAGGAGGTGCACTGAGGTGCCCAAGAACACCTGACCTTTGAGGAACTTAAGCAGAGATTCTGTTCAGCCATCTAAAATACTCCTGAGTTCAGCAAACGGTTCATCCTCTTCATATATGCCTCCAAGTGAGGGCTGGGTGTGGTCTTAGCTCTGCATTCAGAGAATGGGGAACACCTCATTCTGTTCCTCAGCTGCAAGCTGTCACTGTGGGAAAAGAACTACACAGCGATAGAAAGGGAGGCCCTCGGTATCAAATGGACCACCTTCTCTCTGCTGTACTACCTGTCGGGTGCCCCCTTTTTGCTGGTAACTGACCATCTCCCCCTTGCAGTGGTTACAGAGGATGAAGGACTCTAACCCCAGGCTGTCGAGGTGGTACTTAGTGCTGCAAACCTTTGCCTTTCAGGTGCAGTACCAAAAAGCCCAACAGCATGTTATTGTGGACTATTGTTCTTCGCAGAGTCCGTGGGATGACGGAGATGAAGAGTTGGACACCCACTTGGAGGAGGCTATGTGGGACAGGTGAGGGTCCCCTTGGCCCCAAGGGTGGGCTCTCCACCTCTCAGAGAGCAAAGGCTGGATTCTCTACCCACAGCTCACCTGTGGATGCGGGCATTGGTCAGGGCAAGATGGATGGTGCCCTTGAGGCCACAGGTGTGGCCATGGTGGGACTAAGACTTCAGGAGGAGGGAGAGACAGGAGAGGAGGACTGTTGAGTGGATGACATGCACTGGGGTGTGTGTAAAACCCAGGAGATGCTGCCACTGCTAGAGAGGTTGAAGGCTGGATTGGAGATAGTCTGCAGATGTGACCCTGAGAGTTGAGATGCTCATGCCACTGGAGGAAGTTGCCTGGGTCCGTCGAGACCAGGCACAGGGTCAAGAGGCTCAGAGGCTCAAGAACCAGCAGTGAGCTCACTGCCAGCAGAGGAAACAAAAAGGGGCATGTCACCTTGTTCGAGAAGTCCAACAATCAGTCACCCTCCTAGTTCTGAGAAGGTAAGCTTCGTGCTACTCCTAGCCCTATGTCCCACTATGTGGGAGATGATAGCCAGGTCTGCATAGAGTGTGGCCATGCCTCTCAGGAGCATTATCACATTACAGGCTGGCAGCTGTGGGTGAAGACTATGGAGATATGGTTGGAGAAGGAGCCATTGCCACCCACCTCCAGGGACACTTGACAGTGTGCATCCAACACCCTTGTTGTGGGACTTCATGCCTGGTCAACCTGTGAAGGGTCCTAGACCTGGTAGAAGAGATGGAGCTCCACTCCCAGGAAGTGGCTATCCAGGGACACTCACCACAAAAGTAGTTCCGCAGGGTTTTATGTACTTCGAGTGCACTAACTAACATTTTTAGCAGAAATCCAATTGCCAAGTGACTGAGCCACGAGTGAATTTCTATCACTAAGTTAATCTGTTATGCCTGGAAATAAGAGTTCACAGAAGAAATGCTGACACAGTTTTCGCAATGGCAGGAGGACTGTTTGCGCTGCTCCAGCCCAGATTTGATTGTGCTTCAGCCAAGAACACCTTGACAATCTTGTTTGTGTCTTGTGATTAGGTTTTCTTCCTTCCTTCCTTCCTTTTTTTCTTTTTTTTTTTTTATGCTCCTGTATGCCGGAGTTCAATAGAACTAACAGAACACCTCCCTCCCTCCCTCCCTCTCTCTCTCTCTCTCTCTCTCTCTCTCTCGCAATGGTTTGATGATTACACTGCACCCTATAATGTTTCTGAAGCAGAATCAGCTTGGGTGCAAATAACAAATGAATTGTCAGCACTGCTCCTTGCAGTCAGTAAGATGTTGTTCATACAAACGCTTATTTATATTCAGGTAGCTCCTTCCTCCTTGCTCCCATTGTTAACATTATTGAAGAAAACTGACTCCAGCTGCCAAGCTATAGAAGTCGGTGCCAACATTTTAAAGGCACAGTATAGTGGAGAAGAAGATAAACATATAGTCGCTAACCTAAGAGGAAGAAACCTGTGCAACATTTCTGAGTGTTTTGCATTTCTATTTCTGGCCATGTAAAATTAATGAGGCACTTCTTAGAGCAAGATTAATTAACACCAGGGTAATAAAAAGATTTATGGGGCCAAATTCTGCTTGACAGGATCCCCAGGACAAATGCATTTGTTGTTCTTACAAAGAAAGGTGAGCTTGGGGGGGGGGGGGAATCTAGTCTTGGTGCCACTGAGACTAGAACAGAATTCATATCAACACTACTGATTCACTGTGTCCATCGACTCTGGGAAAATTAACGTGGAAGAAAAAACAATGAAAAGTTTCAAATTACTGTAATCATGATCTTAGATTTCAAACTGAGTTCTGAGATTTTAAACTTGGCTCTGCTGTTTAACTTAGTAGAGCAGACCATAGTATTTTTGGCCTCGTGAAAATCATTGGTCTGTAAGAATCAGGAAAAAGCCACAAATGCTGTTCATATCTCTTTTTATTTAATCAACACCCCTCCCCCCGCTGCCTTTTCCACTGTAAATACATACATCAGAACATAAAAGCTGATGTTGCCCATTCAGTGATATTCCTTTCCTGGAGATATGTGGGCCAAAACTTGAGATCTAGGAGTGGCCCCTTGTATGATGTCCCAGGAAGTGAGTATGCAACAGAGAAACAATGTGATTTTGTAGCACTGCCTCCCAATTGGTTAGGAGAGATCCATAGGCTGGCAGCTAAAATACACGGAAGCAACCATGCTGCTCAAACAAAACAGAACACTCTTTTCTAAACCAAATATTAAATCTGGAACTAGTGGTAGATCATTAGGTGATCTGCAGTATGTCTGGATGAACTCCCAAACAAGATCAGGGTTGTTTGATTGGCAACATGTCATTCCCTGGAACTTCAGAGCCAATGCCTGAGTCCCCAAGAATGAACCCCAAAACCTAAGTGTAGGGTAGCAGTCAAGGATGGCCAGGTGCCTGTAAGTGGGACATCTCCCCTCTCCCCAGACCCAACAGAATTCCATACATCTAGCTCTCCTGTAGACATGGGAGTCATGTTGGACTTGGAGTGGGGAGAGGAGGAGGCAAAAAGTAGGGGGAAAGAAAAAAGCCGAGAGAGGGAAAAGAGACCTCTAGAGGAGAAGGGGAGGAGAATATAAAAGGAGAACCAGGAGAGGCAGGAGGGAAGTCAGGAGAGGAAAAACCCGAGGTAAAGAATGAACCCTCTTCCATGCTCCAATATGCTTTGAGTAATGTTATTACTTCATCCCACGAGCTAGGTTAGTGCTGACTACCTCAGCTCCTAGGGGCAGGCCCCAGTGTTGTAACCAATTGCTCCCAAACTACTAGCTTCATCACCTTGTTGGATGACCTAATGGCAAGCTTTAACCATCTCACTGCCTTAGCCTTCATTTTTTGAGCGACACTCAAGGGTATATTCTTGTTTTCAATCTTAACTCGCAGAAGCATCTTCTATAAATTTTTCAGACAAATTAAGAGTACTGAGGACTGCCTGTTTCACCTTTGCACAGTTGGCAGCATCCTCTGGATCAAGAGCATCAACCACATCTTGAGCCAAGCCTGTCAAACGTGAGGTTAGTATTAGTGTGCACTGGTCATGGGGTCATCTATTGCTACCCTTTCAAAGGTATTTAGAAAGTCCTCAGAGTCCTTGGCAGCCCTCCTCTATGCTCGAATGGGTGGGGGTCCTTGGTTCCACAGCAAGTGGGTTTGTGCACTTCCCTTCCCTTGCGTAATTTCCACCACCTGTTGCAGTGTTTCACCTTGTGCTCTCTGCTGCGTGGGTAGGACTTGTTTACTAAACCCACTGCTGTTTCACCATCTGCTTTACTAACAGTTCCTGCCTCTCCATGGCTCAGGTTAAGCATTGTTCGGTTGGGCCTACGTTGAGTGGAGAGCCCCATATTGGGCACCGCTATGCATTCCCACACCCCCAGCAACCATAGGGCCTCCTAGCTTACTCTCCTGATATATTTTTCCATGACCCAGCTTTCTTTACAACAGGATTATTAAACTTGAAGTCAACTCAGGAACAGAAACATCATTGAACATTATAGAACTTTTCTCTTCTGTGCTCCAACCAGACTCAGACTTTTTTTTTCCTTCAAGAACTTGGAAAAGCTAACTTTTGGGGGGAACTTTTGGACCTATAGCATTCACTGTCAACATAAAGACAAAGCACCACCACTACCACCAGTATCTTAAGCTCCTTGTTTAACACTTCAGATTTTTCCTCTTTCCAAGCAGTTCATTTTTTCAGTCTTTCTGTCGCAGAACTCTCTGCTGGATAACTGCTCTGAATCTTTGCATCATTGTGTTATGTGGACCAGTGTGTTCTCCATACCAATATGATGCAGCGGTTAATACTTCACTTCTAGCCTATCCAAGAGGTGATATTTACAGATGAGGTCACAGAGCTTTGCCTTTTTGTTACTGTAGCCTGAAGTAGAGCAGCCCAGCTACAGGTTAACCACTTAGATGTGAACTAAGAATTGATAGTATTTCCAAAAGGAATCTGTGCAAACACTGTCAGAAATTACTGTGGTCTGAGCTAACTGTACAATTATTACTGGTGTCTCTTCCTATCTGTTTCAAATTTTTGCTTTGCTTTGAAATTCTCTGAATGACACATTCATTGCAACATGAATTCTACAATGGTATGTGCAAAAACCCCAATTATGGATACGATTAAAAAGAAAAACAATAGAAATGAAACACAGTCACAATGAAACAAAGATGCAATAAACTAGAAATATTCAGCCTAGTAACAGAAGAGTTTGGTTAACTACCTTCCGGGACCACAGTTCTTTGATTCCTTCAGCAATCCTGGCTTGAGAAACCTGACAGTTGTTTCCATTACCACCCACCCACCCACCCCAAAAAAAATGAAAAAAGAAAAAAACTAGCTAAAAGAATATAATCAGTTTTAAAATACCAGAGCAAAAATACAGTTTCTGACTAGACACTGGAAAGACTACAAGGTTGGTGCCAGCTGCAACTCTCGTAGAGGGGGAGAGGGCGACAAAACAGAAAAGGACCTTTGTATAGTGAATACACAATGCTGAAACTTGAGAAGGCTTCTTTTTTACAGTCTTTGCTAGGGATGGGCCTTTCATGTTGTAATGCAAGATGGAAAACATGGAAGAGGTCCTGTTTCATGTAATTTATGTTTGTTCAGCCATTGCTTCCTTCCAGGCATTGCAACACTATTGGATGAAACATTTATCAGGCCATTTGACATACCAAGTGCACCAACATTGCCAAAAGAAAGCCTCTAAAACATACAAAAGAGAACTTCTGAAACATGAATTATTCGTGTGTTTTTTAAAGGGGATACACAAACGTTTCATGCTTCTTTCCTGTGCCCTCTTTCATTTGAAAAAGGGTGCCCTTTGTCAAATCGCCTGATAATTTTTCATTCAATAGCATTGCAAATACTGCTGTCAATAGTCAATCAGAACTTCTGGGAGGAGCAGAAATTTCAAATCTACAAAAGATAACGGAACTCAGTGAGGAGAGCTCTTTCCTTCAGTATTTGCTTGTGAGATTATTGCACGTTGAGCTCCTGATGCCATGCCTGTTCCAACATGTCTCCTTAGGATTCCCCCCCTCCCCACACTCTTTGGATTTGTGTGTGAGTATGTGTGTGCTTTCCCTGTTTGATTTCTTCTACATTTAGGTGGTGTTATACTGGTTATATAGGTGAGAAGTACAAAGGCATTGTTTTTGACAACACTGGATTTGTCCAGTGAACGTAAATGTTTTTGAAGTTCTATGTCCCAGATCCTTTGCTTGATGGCTGATTTGGCATAACCCATCGCTATAAGGGTATTTGGGGAAAAACCAATTTGCAGAGCTTCATTTGTCAGGTGACACTTCCATTCCGATTGGAAGGTGTCGGAAAGAGTCAATGGTGCCAAACCTTGTGGAAAGAAGATAAGCTTTAGCCAGTGATTGAACATGTAGACCTTGGTGCACACTCTGATGGAGATTTAACCTGCCTCTATGCGTAGAGCTGCATTAGGGACACAAGGAGGCACTGCCAGCATAGCTCTCAGAAATTTGGACTGGACAAACTGAAGGGGGCACAGATTGGAATAGGCAAATAACTGGAAACCATAGAGCATTCATGTGATTACTTTAGCCTTAAACACTTGGATCGCTGATGGAACATGTTGCCCCCCTTTATTGTAAAAAAATCTAATTAGTGCAGTGTAGCACTTTTCTGTGCATTCATTGCTGCGTTCTTTATGTGGGAGAGGCAGGATCTAGAGGAATGAAAGACTGTACCTAAATATTTGTAACTTGACACCTGCTCTATGGGATTCCAGTTGATGGACCATTTCTGTTTGATTCTCATTCTGCTAACAACCAACACCTTAGTTTTCGAGTAGTTAATAGTTAGCTGCTCTTTATTACAATAAGAAGAGAGAGCCCTTAAAAGTCGTCTTAAGCCAACACAATTTAAAGACAACAATACTACATCATCAGCATATAAAAGAATTGAGAGGGAGGGTAGACAATCTAGGAGGGTGAAAATCAGGATTTGGTAGATTTTCAACTATACCATTCATGTAAAAATTGAACAATGTAGGAGCTAAAACGCAGCCATGTTTCACTCCATTGAATGATGGAATTAATTTGGACAGGACCCCAGCTTGATTGCATAGGACCCGTTCCAGAGAGGTGTCTTGCATATTTTATGGGACAGGACAGAACTCTGGGCTGAAGCAAAATGAAGTGCTGAGCAGAAAAAAGTTTGGCACTTTGTTTCATTTTGGCAAAATAGCTTGCACAAACCAGGCCACGATTCATACTTTGGTTTGTGCCCATCTCTACTTGTGAGAGGTATTACAACTAACTGAATGGTGTTGCATACACAGGCACAACTGCAAGAAGCTCTGAGGTCATATCAAACAGCTGACTGCAATATACTGAATGCTAAATGGATATGTCTTCCATTAGCTAGGTTGGGGGAGTCAAAGTCATGCTGGTGGCCACATCATACCCCACCTTGTGCCAGTTCAGTGAGATTGTTAAAATGCATAATTTTTTTTTCTTGTGTCCTTAGACCTAAGGTGACTTAGTTCTAAGCTGTCTTGGGTCCTTTTTAAGGAAAAAGGCAGAATAAAAATATTTTGAATAAAATAAAATAGTTACTTCTTCAGTTTGTTCTCATTTAAAAGCTAACAAAACTCATAATTACCTTTGTCTCTCATTATTGCCTCCACTGCCACGTTTTCCAGCATTTAATGTCTAAGCCAAGGTAAACACAGTTTCGCTGTGTGCCCAACATTGGTTATGTCAGCATAACCACATCCACTCATTGTGGTTTGCAGTTTCTGACACCATAAGCAGACTCTCACTTTCCTTTCCAAACACCAATTGCTACATCAAGCAAACCATATAATTTACAATGTGCATTGCTCATCTTAAAGAGGAATCGGCAAACCGCCATTAACTGCATTACAAGCTGTCTAGTACAAACAGAAACCACAAATACATGAACACTACAATTTATTAATTATTTCAGAATTCTGCGTGGCTCTTTTGTCAAAAGCGGTACCTAAAGTTGTGAACAAGAGAGCCAATGAAAAGCATCAAAGTGTAATTACATCAGAGTGTAATTATAAAAGAAAGCCCCAAAATGCATCCTTTAAAAAAATATATAAGTAAAAAGGAAAAGCACTTCAGCCATGAATAAAAAGCATCTCTCAAGAAACGGTGTCCTACTATGCCACAAAAGTGCAATAAGGGGAGCAGTGTTCAAAGCTTTCAGTGGAAGCCATTCCAGAATATGGGTACCACCAGAGATAAGGCATTCCCTGCAGCTCTGAGAGGTGGAGAAGAAAATATGGAGGAAAATCATGAAGATTAGAGAAGGGCATGAACCTCAGTTGGTGGTTCGGCCCAGTTTGGTGCAGTACCCACACAGTGTTGAGATTTTGATCCCAAAATGTATTAAATATAAATGTTGTATAGTGAAAGTAAAATGGCTGATTTTACCTGAGTCATGTACTGAGTGTATTCAGGTGTGGGTACCAAGGTTAAGGAGTTGATGTTGTACGGCTGTAGAAAATGATGCAACTTTATGTAAGTGAAAATAATGTAATGTATTTTCTGATTGGTCCCAAGAATGTATATAAGTCATGTGTAAAGGGGACATTTTATCTGCTGTAAGTCAGATCACCTTTTTCTATGCTATGTATTGTACCATGTTCTATTATGCTGCCAGATGAATGTCTGTTCTCTCTGTATATATGTTAATAGACTAAGTTGGTATTTTACTCTCTCAGTGTTACAGTGTCTTTGCAACCTGATATCTCCTAACTCTGCTTATGTCCTGAGAACAATATTTAACCAAAATTCTCAACACAAAGGTGTTCCGTGGGCGCCGCACACTCCCCTCTCCTGCCTCCTCTGCATGCTCACCCATTCCCCAACTGAAGCACACTTTCTTCCCCTTCTCCTCAACACAACTGCCCATTCACTGATCACAGCACATGCTTCCCTGCTCCACATCCTCTGGCAGCCACCCACTCAAAGGTAGACCTGTGGGCTGCCCTGTCCCGCCTCCTCATCTAAGTGGGTGGCCATTGGAAGAGGCGGAGGAAGGAAGCATATGATGTGATTGGTGAGTGGGGAGTCTCGCTGAGGAGGTGGGAGAGGGGAGAGTGCAATGCCTGCAGAACACTTGTGCAGGCACCATGCCAAACTGGTCTGAACCGTCAAACTGTGGTTTGTGCCCATCTCTAATGAAGATTTCTAGAACTTTGAACAGAACCATACATGGAGTAGAAGAGCCTTACTATTTTCTCTGAGGCCCACCATCATAACCGCTGTCTTATCTAGACTGAGGACCAATATTTTAGCCCTCATAATACCTGCAAGAGACATACATTCAGAGACAGAGGGTCAAACTAGACATTAAAGAAAATGCATATTTCCAGTGATCATCAGATTTACTATCCAGTGACAGAATTTCCTCAGAGTTATATTCCTTTGCGAATTAAGCTATATAAACAAGCTATATTATTTAACAAGTTTACCTTCCAACAACCAATCACAGAACAAAGTACAAATAAATGCAAAATTCAGTAATGAGGGGAAGCATGTGCTGAGTCAAATAGGCATCTTTCAATACCAGTTTAACTTAGTCCATGCCATGCAGGGTTGCTCTGCTATTCCACTGTCCAGCATCTATGGCTTCACTGTACAGCAGAGGCAGGCAAACTCGGTGGGCTTTAGGGGCCAAATGTCTGATCCCAGACCCCACTTCAGACTGCACCCACTCCAGAAATGTACCTTATCTGTCATAAAAAAGAAAAACTAACGAGAAACAGGAAGTGCCCAGATGAGCCCCTTCAATTTTTTTAGAGCCTTTTTGGATGGCTGAAGGTTTTCGTGGAAATAACCACTCACCAAACCAAGTTCTACAATGCAAAACCCACTGTTCCTGGATGTCTCCAGGAACAGATATAGGGCTTTAAAAAGAGTTTTAAAAACATATGGGGTCCTCAGGTAGTTTTGTAGGGCTATGAAAATGCCTGTTGCCAGCCCCGGGTGTCATGCTAGGGCCAACCCTCCTTCTGCTACTGGTACTATAGCCTGCCCTGTCCAGCATTCAAATGTGAGTGGGAGAAATGTGGCAGTGTGAGTGCCAGATGCCTCAATGCTGTACCTAGCCCAGCAATTTTGACTTCCAGCAGTATGGTTTCCATGATGGCTTTATAAAGGCCGGGGTTGTGCATGCTAATGGAGAGAAATGGTGCAGAAATAGCTTATGGATCTTGTAAAGAAGATCTCAAATGTAAAAATCAAAATATTCACTAATGCAGTGCGTGCGTGCGTGTGTGCGTGTGCGTTAATTTCGGCAAACCTGGCTTCTCTTATCTGATAGCACTTCTGACCCATCTCCTTAAAATTATACAGAGGCCTGTTAGACACTATAGGAGAACGGATGATTGTGTTCACTTTCCTGCTGAAGGCCAAAGGACAAAATTGATTGAGAAGGAAATTTTATTTTTCAGGCTCTGGAGGGCAAGGGCATCATGAACAACGAAGCTGAGGGAAGAAAATGAAACTATAAAGAAGTGCCTGACAGAGTGTTTTCCGTACCAATCATAAGATGCTGTCCTAGCAAAAAATAAAAAAGGGTGTGAAAGAGAAACAGAGGTAATTTCTGCCCTACTGTTTCCTTTTAATATGATCATATTTCTGCCTCCCAACTGCATCAGACTGTTGAATAAATGCTACATGTAGCACGCAGAAGCACACCTCATCTGTGGCTAAATGCTCACCTCACAAAGAAGCAGTAACAGGAGATGATACCATAGAAGTGCTGACATATAAACAGCTTAAAGTCCAAATAGATCTAAATCTAAAATAGTCCATTCCATTCATCTATTGTTCATCATGTCTGGGTTTTGGAGCCATAAATAATACATATTTTGCAATGTGCAAACATTTGGGATACATTTTCAACATGTGATTTTGCTTTTATTAGCAGAACTCTCCTCCTCCTCACTCCCCAATATAATAATTTCTAGGGTCAGAAAAGACCTCTGCATTTAAAAATCTTTCTTCATATAGGAGAATGCTAACTGGAAATATCCTTAGCCCAGAGTGGAGGAGGGGATTAAAATAGTTCTCACTTTATGAGAGAGAGAGAGAGAGAGAGAGAGAGAAAGAAAGAAAGAAAGAAAGAAAGAAAGAAAGAAAGAAAGAAAGAAAGAGGGAGGGAGGGAGGGAGGCGGAAAAAAGGTTGAAACCAGGTTCAACACATCATTCCAGAGGCCCCAAACAAAATAATTCTTTGTTCCTCAGTGAAACATATCTTCAGAGAAGCTGAGCTGCTTCCTGTCCCACAGATGTGCTTTGCTAGGAGTCACTCTGCTTTTGCTTCCTTCGGCCGAGTCATTAAGAATAGGCACTTTGTGTTGCAGTGAAAATGATGCTGGTGGACTCTCCTGATCGCTGTTGAGATTAAGCCTCCTTCTCACAAACTGCCACAACTTCCTGGTGAAGAGGTTTCTTTCTTCCTTTCTTTTTCTGTTTTGTTTCCCTTTCTGGTGACTTTTTGTTCTTGTTGTTCTGTTTAAATTTGCAGCATAAGATAAAAACTGCAGACTTAACAAACAAAAAAAATGAAAATGGCGTTCTCAGTAAAATATGAAACTTTGTGTTAAAAATACAAGGGGGCTGACTGACAGAAGGCTGTTGTATGCATTTGCAGCAGAATAATAATTTATGCTCTGTGCCAGATAAACTTGCATTTAAGAGTGGATTCATATGCAAGTAAAATGTCAAATGCAAGTTAACGTCAAGTGTATTCAGTCCCACCTTCATGCATGTATATCTCCAGCAATTATCAGACAGGTTCACATCTCATTCATCATCTATTCACTGTAACAAACCACAGGCCACCACAGATAGAATTTTGAGATCAACTGGCAACCACTCAGGCCCAAATCCTGTTTTGTTTTTTCCTCACATAACAGTTCATTGCATGCATGTTTGTTTTTTCTTTTCACCGGTTGCTAAGGATTGTTCAGGACCACCTTGAGCATATGTGAGCCCTATTTTTTTCCTATGGGGCAACCTCTAGTCCAGAGATTACTGGAACAATCACAGAATGCCTCACGTCCTGAGCAGTTATGTTCCATGATTGCTAAAAGGAATCTACCTTTTCCCACTTTTCAGAGGAAAAGAATCCACACGTCCATCAGTAAATATCTGCAAAGAGAATCATCAGGTCACCACTTGGGACAGGAGGTTCAAGTCTGGTGGTCACCTGGGAAATACTCAAATGTATCCCACTAGATGAATACTAATTAAAATAAATACTAAGAGCAACACGGAGAAATAATAATTTCCTCTTTTACAAAGTGCTAGGCTGTTACAGAGTTACAGAGAGGGAGGCTTGCTCTAAACCTACAAAAACACATGTCATCTGATAGTTTGTTATAAAAACTTTCTTGCCATGTAGGAGATTCAAAACTAGACTAAGGGTCACTGTAACAGGTTCTACCTCCCTTAGTGACTTTTTTTGTCAGTCAAGTGTGCATTTCCCCATGTGCAATGTGATTGCCAGGAAATAGATCACACTGGACCACTTCACAAGCAGTCCAAATTGCGATATGTGCCTCTCCGTGAGGCGCGAAGCTGCCAGGGCAGGGCTCTTTGCCCGCCTGAACAGAAGAGACAGACGCAGCCATGAGGGCTACGTCACATCATGCAAGGGGCTGGGCATCAACGAAGCCTTTAAGGGCATGGGAATTTGTGTGCAAGAACAGATTTGAGGCTTGCCTATTTAGAGCTGTGACAGTTTTGGCTTTCTTTGGAGCTTTATGAATAAGTGAGCTGGTGGCTGCGTCCAGACATGACATGTCTCTATCCTCTTTGCGGAGGAAGGATGTGGTATTGTCAGAGCACCAGGTCGCCATTCACTTGCGAAAGTGAAAAACAGATCAGTTAGGAAAGGGCCACGTATTGTTGTTAGGACATTGCTCAGAGAGTGAAATATGTCCCGTAAGGGCTACACAAGAGTATGTGCAGTTGAGAGGTGAGATAGTAGTAGGTTTTTTGCTCCACGAGGATGCGTCACCTTTAACGAAATACCAGTTTTGGAAGGTTACATCTCAAGCCTTACACAAGGCTGGGATACAAGGCTGGCGTTTTGGGACACACTCTTTTCGAATTGGCGCTGCGTCTGCAGCAGTGGCCCTAGGGTATTCAGTCAATGAGATTAAAAAAGTTGGCAGATGGTCGTCTCAAAAATACCGGGCTTACGTTCGCCCATTGCCACAGTTTTAGGTCCTGCTGCATTGTTTGTTCTCTTTTATCGTCACAGATCTGGAGAAACCCTTGGCACAAGTTTGAGTTCTGTTGTGCGGGCATAGTTACGTGTTTTGGGTGGCCAGATATGACAGTCGGACCAGTTGGGGTCGCAATCTGGGCCTTGGAGAGGTGGCCGCTTTGGAATGGAGGGGACAGAGAGGAATGCTCTGGGACGGCTTCCTTGACCTGGCGTCCCATGGTACTATGGATGTGCCCCCTGGCATTCTGGTGATACATTTGGGAGGCAACGACTTAGCCCATAGGTCAGGCAAGTTGCTGGTCCTCCAGGTTATAGGGGACCTCAGAGCATTTGTGAGGCGGTGTCCAAAGACACGTGTGATATGGTCTGCTATGGTTCAACATTTGGTGTGGAGGGCCGTGCGTGACCCCAGGTGGATTGATTGGGCCCGGAAGAGCGTAAATAGAGAAGTCAGCAGAGCTGTACGGCAAGGCCTGGGGTCAGTTGTCACGCAGCTATGTATTACAGTTTCTCGACCAGAGTTATATAGGGAGGATGGTGTTCATTTGTCTGACCAAGGTCTGGACATTTTCTTGAGAGATTTACAAGGGGGTCTTAGGGCTGAACTGTTCAGCTTGGTGGGGGGCATGGGACATACTAAGTAGTCCCTTTGCCGTGGCAGGTAGTGCCAAAGGAGGAGGGTAGATCAGTTCCTAGGAAGGCACCCAGAGGGTGCTAAGCACCCCTCCTCTCAGAAGGGCACCAGCAGAGGTTTGGTTGAGAGGAGGGGAAGCTGGGAACCTCAGGGAATGCGGAGCAGCTTGGGTTTGGAGACCTGGCAAACTTGGGGTGCCACAGCTAGGTGATACACAGAAGCATGCTGTAAGATAAGACAGCGTGCTTTCGTTATAGGAACTTGATTTGCGGTCTGGGCCAGAGGGTCAAGGATGACTCCGGCTACAGACCAGTATCAGGCACTACGGTAGGCCCCCTTGTAAAGGGGAAGTTTGGTTATAAATAAGTTAATAATGTTGTGGCCCTAGTTATCCCATACACCTGCGTCTGTCTCGTTATTCTGGACTGGGCGGGCAAGTGCCTCTCCGCGAGGCGCAAAGTTGCCGGGGCGGGGCTTCTTTGCCCGCCTGAATGGAAGAGATGGACGCAGCCATGAGGGCTATGTCACATAATGCGAGAATTAATGAGGTTAGATGGTTGCTTCGGGACTGGATGGGAATTTTTGGCTGGCACTTGAATTGGCCGGGAGTGCCAGTGTTTTTTCGCCCATCCCATTCTTACCTGAGAGGGCGGTTTGACGCTATGCTTTCAATTAGTCCCATTAAATAGGTCACAACAGCGTAGTGCCAAAGGACCCCGGGGAATGCGGAGCAGCTTGGATTTGGAGACCTGGTAAACTTGGAGTGCCACAGCTAGGTGATACACGGAAGCATGCTGTACGGTAAGACTGGGAGGGCAAATGTCTCTATATAAAACCTGCCCAATTAAACCATAAATACAAAAACAGTCAAAATATTGCTTCACTAAATCAGTAAGATCTATTGAAAACACTGGGTGGACTAAGAATCATTTTTGTGTGTTACCTAAATGATAGTATTTGTGCCACACAAACCTCCTTGGAGGGTGAATGCTATAATTACAGTCATATTAACCAAGAAAGTTACTCTTTGAGAGTGCTCTTTGAATGAAGCATCTTTCTCTTTCAGAGTTTATTGAGATTTGCACCCCAATATCTCTTTTTAAACACGTTTCTTTAAGAAACATGCTTTTCTTTAAGAAGATCCACTTCTCTGTAAGAAACCCTCTTCCCGTCTTGAGCTTGTCGGTTATAATCTTTTGTTTTTCCCAGTGTAAACTGAGTGCTAATCCAGGTCTCTGACTGGAGACTTTCACCACAGACATCAGCCACAGGTGGCAAGTGCTAAACACTAGTGTAAAAATAAAACATGCTTTCAGAAGGTTTGAAAAGGAACAGATAATCATGGGAAAAGCTTCGTAGAAAGCAAGATAAGAGATATATTATAGGGATAGTAAGAAAAATACCAATAACTTCAGTGCACAACTTGGTACTTTGAGGAGGGCGAATGCTCTGTCTGGAAAAGCCCATAACTGGTCTTCACACTTTTGACATGATACCCTCAGATAACTAATGAAATCCACAGATTATTTTAAGAAACCTGTGAATTGATATAGCGATAGGCACTCCCTTGGATATTTGAATCCCAAGCTAGTTTGTGCTTCGTCGGTTCATGGGGGGGGGGGGAGCTTCATGCTTCGTGATTCATCAACGTTGACGGATCACGAAGCAGGACGACTCGCCAAAATGGTGAGTCGTCCCCATCTCTAGTTTCAATACCTGCATACTTTTTACAAGCTGCAAGGATGTATTTTAAGTATGCCTACAGTATTTTAAGCTTACAAATTTTGCATAACTATGACTTTTGGATTTAAACATATGTGCCTATAGTTTGTCCTCACAACTGTAAGACTGTATTTGATATTTTTTACATCCTAAACAAAAAATATCAAAGATAGTTCTATTTACGATGTAAATAAATAGAACTTGCAGAAGAATTAACAATTTCTGGTGTTGCCTGGAATTAATGCAACAATGAAGACACTTATAATCAAATGCCCAGATGTTTGGAGATGCTTTTCATGGGTTATTTGGTTTCATTCTGAGATTAACTCTTTACTGAGATATTGTCAGCTATGATGAATCATAGAATCCGTTTTCTTTGCCTGGGAGGTCTATAAATCTTTATAGTACTCCTGAGGGAGTCAGTTATCCTAATCAGGTACTGACAAAACCACTGAGCTATCTGGCAGTTCTCTCACATCCTGCCTCACATTGTGCTACATAAATGGTGTACACACACTATACACCGTGTATGTTTGTTAGGTATGACAGATCTGACAGCAGTAAGTGCCCAGATAGGTTAGGCAAGTGGACTGTCCTTCCATTGAGAAATTGGAGCCTATTATTTTAATATGCTAATTTTTTTCTAGAAATAAATGTATGACATTGAATATGATGTGTGTGTGACAAGTGAATGACTTGCACACATTCTGACCATGGAACAGAATATATTGTTGCGATTGTCCCCTCCTCTTGCCCATAAATGACTAACAGCCTCAATTTTGTGTATTTGTTTATAAAAATGGCAGTCTGTACATGGCTTTCTCCCCAAGATATTCTCTGGTGTGAGGACATGATGACTACTTGCAAAAGTTCTTGCTGAGACTCTTTAGCAGAACTTTCCCTGCATCAATGAGTTTCCTGATTTTCTGTTAAACCATGACCCATCACATTATCTTTTAAAAAAAAATTGGTCTGTATTGGCCCATTGTTTGGTCCAGGAAAGTGCCTAATTCTGCAGAGTTTTCACCTGAATGGCATCGAGTGAAAGGTGCTGTCTTGTGCAGGCATGGTAACAAACCTGCACAACTTGCTGTTTCATCTGGCCTACCATGGTGTATCCTGTGCAGAAAAGAGGCCATGCTGGACAGAACTGTAACAATCCTGTGCAGCTAGGCATTTTGCCCAGAAACAAAAAATGACTAAAAGCATCTAAGAAATCCTGCAAAATTTCTACTGAGATTTCTCAGGGAGGCAGCTCACACAGAGAAACATTCCTACATGGAAAAAAAAAAGAGTGGGTTCTTTTCACTATACGTCGGTTCCAACTTGATGGCACAGAACACACACGTTGTTGTTTTGTTTGTTTCTCTTCAAGTGCAAGAGGCCGCATGATTCACATCGCTATGGTGGTGTATATCAAAACCAGAGATAGTCCTGATTAAGTCTGCTAATTAAGAACCCCTGTGTTCTAATTTGTAGGACCAAATTCAAAATGAGGAGGGATGCTTAAAAATCTTTACAACATCATGCAAAAATGTTATATAGGGTATGTCTGTAGTTTTTAACTGTAATGTCCCCCTCCTTTTTTATTTTTTGATTTTTTGTTAAAGTCAACTGCTGCTACTCAGCTTACGTTTTTCTCTTGTGGCATCAAAGCTGCCTGCTGGTAACCTAGATATATACATTCCAGCCATTCCTACAACAGAAGCTTCAAAGCCCATCGGGAAAGATTTCAAGACCATTTTCAGCACAGAGAACATCTAATCCCGGCCACAGAGGCCAGTTCACTTAACATGATCGGTCTGTCCAAAAGATAAAAGGGTAGGGACCAGGATTCTCTCTTGGGGTCACTGAGCAGACAAGGTTTAAAAAGACCACCAAGCAGCTGAGGGCAAAAGCTGTTGTTGCCTTCTTCACTCCAGGGGAGCCTGTAAAATAACAGGGCAATTGAATGAAGGGTCGGAAATGGGCAGGTTGGAAGCATTGGTCATAGTGACTGGGGAGAGTATTAGCCAAACAGTTCCTGCTGGCAGAGGTCCTGTGGAACCCGGGGGCAGATTAAGCCTCCTCTCATCCTAGGCAGCTACCCAAAGGGTTGAATAACAATAAAAATGGCACTTGCGCTCCCTGACACAGCTGATCCCTCAGGTCACGAATGGGTCCAACTGGCACCAGCGTGTGTAATTTAAACCTCATTCTGCCAGCCCTTTTGAAGCTAGTCCAATCAAAACTGACTGGGAGGAAATCAAGCCACAGCCATTGTGGCATTCTTCAGCTTCTTATTAAGGCATAATTGCAGAGATGAAAATGAGCACTCAAGAAGCAAGCAACAAACACCAGGAAGTAACCACTTGCAACATGACCAGTTACTGTTAAGTTCTTTTTTAAAAAATTTACATTACAACCATTACTCCTTTCCCAGTAAAATCATAACATTGTTTGTTACAATTCTACTTACGGGAAATGTGGCCTCACTAAACGGTGCAAGGGGAATATCATATTGTTCAAGTAGAGACTGGTGCTCTGCCTCATGCTGTGGTGCTGAGGGGATGGGTGGGCATGTTGAGTGTGTGTCATAGATAAACTGATTGCTTGAAACATCCAAGAGTTTTGAAAAGTAACTAAAGGTTACTTATATTTCGTTACTTTTGGAGAAAGGTGAAGAAATACTTTTTTTAAAGTGTGACTAGAAGAATGAGCAACTAATTTTGGGTCTTGGAGCCCTAAGTAAAGTGATTACGCTGCCAAGTAGAGTGCTGTATTTTAAAGTCACTTCCCAGGTTCTTACAAGGAGCAAAGATCTGATGCTGAATGTGTGCCTTTAACTGTGTTAAGGCTGATTTCAGGCAGGTGCTTATAATATTCAGAAGTTGTATTTATCTAGCAGTTCTAGATGGGGCCATTCTAACCTGGGCCTTATTCTCAGTCAGATTTAAAGGAAAATGACTCATTTGTTAACCTTTTAAGCACATTTAAGTGGTTCACTGAGAAATAAATACAGTAGTTTTGTTTGGAACAGAATTTGCCAGTTAAAAGGTAGACATTTTTATCCCTCCAGGTTACTGAATAATGGAAATTCATAAGTGCACAGTGCAAAGATACTAGGCACACAGGAATCCAAAACTATTATTTAATGCACTTGGTGACTTTTCAATGCACTTGGTGCCTTTTCAAATGTTGATGGACTACATCTCCCATCCTCCCTCACCATTGACTATGCTGGCTATGGTTAATAGGAATTGGAATCCAAGAGCATCTGGATGACCACATGTTGCTCATATTTGGTTTCATACCAATAACTCTAGGTGCATTCTGTTCGTGTCCCCAGAACATGTCAGTCATGACAAGGCTTTGAAGTGACAATATTTACTAACCTCAGGATATGAACTTGTGTTCCAATATGAACTCTTGAATGATCTTAACTGTGGCCAGCAGCATTAGCTCTAAGAAAACTATATGTATTTTTATGACTTCGTTTCTTGAAAGCCACAGTGCTTATGGGAAGGAACAACAACAACAAAACCTGAGATAGAGCTTGTGACATTGATAGCCAGCACTTTGTTTGTTGTTGCTAGAGTAAAAAACTCAAAGTTACTCAGAGATTAGCATGCTATAGGAGCCCAGCTAGACCCATGAGATGGTATGTATAGCCCAAGACAACAAATTGGTAGTAGTAAGCATCAGGGTTTCGAAGGCAGAGAGCATACAAGGCAGAAGCCAGATACCCTGCAACCAAAATGTTCAGAGAGTATAAACATAATTACAACTACTATTAGTCTCACATGAGCATGGTGATCTCACAATGAAAGAACTAACATGACGGCCTTGTATTATCATACCATCTGCAAGTAACTAAGGATCCAGATACTACCACTCTTGGAAGAGGTACACACTTCGCTGTGAATTCTGTGGAAGGGGTGATGTCATTTCTAGACGTATTAAGGAAGAACACACACATCTCCCGAAAATGTTCCTTGTGTTTTGATGAGCTGCTGCAGAGTGAGGAGTGGCAGCTGGCTTACTTGTGGTGACTAGGTTTCTGAAAAAATACCTGCTAAATTTTCATTCATGCAGAACATCTGAACA
The DNA here is from genome assembly GCA_037013535.1 of Intellagama lesueurii. Taxonomy (NCBI): domain Eukaryota; kingdom Metazoa; phylum Chordata; class Lepidosauria; order Squamata; family Agamidae; genus Intellagama; species Intellagama lesueurii. Next base: position 169,643,914 of record JBAJHW010000004.1, on the reverse strand, counting down.
CAAGACATTTTGGTGATGAACTCTGAAATCCTATGAGATTATTCATCTCAAGTGCAAGACTGAGACTATAAGGCTTTTTTATCTCTTGAAGTTTGTGCAATAGATTAAAAATAGGACTTGCAAGTGTGAAAACTCCTCTTGACTCCAACAGAGAAAAACCTCAGTGTTTTGCAGCTGAGGAGAAAAATGTTGTAGTTTAACAAGGATTTGTATCCCGTGTAGCACTTCCAAGGTTTGCCACCTTGACAAGGCCATAGGAGTTAGCCTGCACAGTTGTTATCCTACCATTTTGATTCCTACCATTGGGTCTTTATTTGTATGTAGAGACGGTCATGAATTAAGTCGTGTCTCTTCATACAAAGGTCTCCACACAGCACCACAGGTGCCATATGTTCCCTCTCCCCACTTCTCGGATGGCTCTCCCACTCACAAGCCTCCATGTGCTGCCAACCACTCAGATGAGGAGGTGGAATGGGGATTCTCCCTGCACAGCCATTGAGTGGTCAGCTGCCAGAGGAGGTGGAGAAGGGAAGCCCAAGCTCCTTCCCGGACTGGGCAGCCAGCAACGGAGGACAACCTGGGTAGCTTATAAGTGGGACAGCCATCCAGCAGATGGGGAGAGGGAACACATGCCACGTGGAGACCTTGGTATGAAGAGGTATGACTTCCTTCATGCCCATCTCTATTTGTAAGTTTTATAGACCACTCTGAAGACCTTTGCACTGAATACACTCTGCCTTACTTCTAGGCATGGTGGAAGCTCCATGTGCCCACCCCTCTCCAATTTTAAGCTAATGTCTGATTGGGGCTACAGGGCATGCTGTGTGTGCATTGTCCTTTACAGAAGATAAGAGGGCCAGTTCCCTGCCCCATGGAGCTTACAGTCTAAAATTAGAGACAGAGAAAACTACATAAAAGGGATTAGAAACAGAGCAGATATAAGCTAGGAAGCAATAAATAATGGCATGCATGTAGGCCTAATTCTGGTAGGTTGTGTTAACTTTTCTGAAAATCAACATGGTGGCAGTTACATTTGGCAGCACTAGCTGATATGGTAGCACAAAAGGACAGCACAGATCTGTGGATTCAGAATGTTACTGAAAGAATACTCATTTCAAAACAGACTTTCTCTCCTTTTTTATAACCAATGCCTAAGGTTTATTACCTGAAAGGAAAGCTCTTTGCTGGATGTTTGATGTTCAAAATGTTTTCATAAATGTTACTTAATTAGACAACATTTGCAATGGCGCATTTGCTTGTGACACACTTGTTGTTAGTTAATTAGAAAATGTTTCTCCTCATACATTTGCTGCATTTCACACATAGCATTACCTTTATAAGGTGTCTGCTTGATCCTCAGAGTTCTGTGCAACAGTAATAAGTCTTGGCATTGAGCCAAAAGTATCTCAACCAATCACACATCAATTTTTGCTGATATATAGGGGGGAGAAAGAGAAAGAGGCTGTTAAATTTAAAGAAAAACTCCCAACTTTTGTGAACAAGCTGGTTGCTAACTGGTTGACCTTATACAAGGTCATTCCTGGGATATTTTGCAATAAGATTAAAGACAGCAGTTTTTCCACAAGTTTGCCAGTGTTTCTCTGACACCACGACAAGTACCACACCATTAATCATAAGTACATTATAAATGTATGTTTTTGAATTACAACTCACAGAATTCACCAGAAGTAAAGTTACAGGAAAATTAGAGTATTAGAGGACACATCTTTTTACATTTGAAAATGAGATTTTTCTGTCAAATTTGTAATTTCTGTTTCTTCTTGTTGTATTCTTTTTTTATATAAAATCGATTTTACCAAATGCATATCCGAATGCATAAAATAAAGCATGTTCCTTTGATATCCAAAGCTTCTAGGAGATTTAAATAAAACCCTACATATGCAGTGTGAAACAACTTGACAACACACATTTATTATTTCAATGAATGCTTATTCATTTTTAAGGTCCACTGTCACATATTTTTGTAATGCTTTTTCAAGCCATGTGATGCACTGGAGTTCCATCATTTGTGCATTGCTTTCTTTTTAAAAATAAAAAATTAAAGACCACCTGCAATTCATGATATTTATAAATCAGTTTATTCATCTCCGCCAGGTGAATTCATCCCTCCCTTTCTTACCTCAAATGTTCTGGTTCTTAAAAATACATATATCCTACATTACAAACCCCACGGAAACATGTAATGAAATGTACAAGCAAGCTGCCTTTCTCCACAACTTTAACAAAAGAGATCTGGAGTCTCTGGGACCTTTGAAGTCTTGTTCCATAAGGATTAGAGCTCCCCTGCTGTTTGGAAAAGATAATTTCACTTGTAACCCTAATAACCTGAGCATGGCAAAGGCTGGCTCTGGGAACAGCATGCACTTCACTGCACATCTTGGCTCAGTTAGAAATCGGAAACAGATGGTCCTTGCGGCTGGCTTCCCACTCGGGTCCACTCAGTGCCAGCCCACGGTCGCTGGCTGGTTGCTGCTGGCACTGTGTGACTTGAACATAGTAGGACAGTGGCAAAAGAAATCAAATCTTTTTCGTTGAGCAGCACACTCTAATGCGGTTTGACAGGTCTGACATTCTATCCCCAACATCCAGTTAGAATATATTAACCTTTTCGTTTTCTTAAGCGCCTCTCTTGTCCGAGTTACGAAGCCACACTTATGAAGAGTTTTGCAGACGAGGAAGGGCTTTGCAAAAGCCCTACTGTGGCAAAAGACAATCCCTGCAAGGGCTTCCCCTGAACTTGTAAAAAAACAAGAAAAGGAAATATTGTGGTCAGGGAAACAAGATGTTGCATTTGGATTAACTCCTGGTCTAATGCTGGCCAAAGCTATGTTGGCAGTGTCACTATCTATGCAAGTATTTCAATTTAATAGGAAAACTGAGCAGTAAGGGGTAACAAAGGCAGTCCTATGCATGTCTGCTCAGAAGGAAGGCCTACTATGTTTAGTCAGCCTCACAGCCAAGTGAGCATATATAGGATTGCAGCACTGATATCTTTCAACAACGGGGGGAGGGGGGAATCTCCATTACATACAGAGTTTTTTGTTTTGTTTTGACTGACTAAGGGCATGTTCGTAGCCTGGCTTTCAAACACAACTTTGCTTGCTCTTATTGGCGAGTTGCCTCAGCTTGGCTGGTCTTTCTGGAACCAATCCTTGGCCTATGATGAAGCCTTGATCCCATGCCCAGTTCATGCACTCTCAGAGTGGCAGAGTTGTTTCTTCCCTGTAGCCGGATCCCATGCCATTTCTGTAGTATCCAAAGGATGGAATCACATACAGGAGCCACCCCCATCAGCACACCAGGGATGGGTGTGGGGCTAATTGGGGATAGAAGTCATATCTACATAACTCATCTACATGATTCTGACCCATCACATGGAATACAACCTCAAGGAAGTAACCACTTCTGTCTGGTAGTATAGGAGGAATTCTGGCATTGTCTGCTCCAGTAAAAGCCTGCTCGTGAGAAGACCTCTGCCTCCTCTTGGCAAGAAAGCACTATGAGCAAACCTGAAGTGTCATAAATTCCTCTGTGCAGACATGCATCTTCCACACCCAATCTGTGATTGCTTTATGGACAGCTGAAACTGGCAAATTTGATTCCACTCACTTTCCCATTTTCCAACATTAATTTTTTTCCTGTGGCATTTCCACATCAGTATACAAATTATTTTAAAAAAATCCATCCCACAATGCATGCATTTTTGTGCACATTTTTCCACATGCTAATTTTTGCATGCAGTTTTCCCTAAAGTAGGGATCTGCTCTGGTATGATGAAATGCTCTTGAAGCATGTATTCTGGAGACAAGAAGTACTGAGAATATAGTACGTGGACAGATGCAGGTTCTCCTGCTGCCTGAGGCAGGAAGCAAAGCATTCTCTCTCACATCATGCAAGGGCCAATTCTGCTCTTCCTGCATTTGCAAAGACCAACCACTCGCCATTGTTGGCATGCCAGGCAACACAATCAGACATTTGTCTTCCTGCACCACACTAGAGAGCGAGGTGCCTGTCTCTCATCCCAGACAAACAAGGTAGTAGCTGTGACATCTCTTCATGCTCCTCTTCCATGGGATAAGGAAGGGAAAGATCAGGGAAGGGAAGGGAATGCAAAGCTGGTACGTGTTGGGAAGTAAGCGTGCAGCTATACAGAAGCAATATTCATTTGTGTGGTTCAGTTCTCTGTAAATTTGAATAATTACCTGAATATACTTCCTGTTTCTAAAGGAATCGCACCCATACTTCTTGCTAAAGAAACACAAAATAATGGATTTATTTGAGAAATACAGTAGGGGTACGAAAGGTGATGGAAGTTCCATTTCACGATATCAGGAGCAATGGCTGCCTCCTTCTCCCTAAAGAACAGCGGCAAGATGCTTCCTCAGAGGGACAAGACAGGGAGATGTGAGATGGAAGGAAGTGACATCAGAAAACCTAAGAATAGTAATCTAAGGGGGAAAGAAGGTTAGCACAGGTCAGAGCAGGTAAAAGACAGTCAACCTGAGGAGGTATCCCTCTCCTCTTCCCCGTGCAAAGGTACGCATCTTCTTGAGTGTAAGCCGAGTGGTACAACAGTGCTGGCTGTTTTACTGGCAGTGACACCATGGATACATCTGCTACTCTTATGTGTGGCTGCTTAAGCTGATCACCTCACCAGGCCTTATCCCTGGACAGGCACTATTACTAACTGTGTAAAAGAGAGACTTCTAGCAATCATGGCTTCTCTATCCATTGTCTCCTGCTAGATAAATAAAAAAGATGTGCCATCCAGTCAAGTCCAAATTGTGGTGAATTTCTTCAGGGTTTTCCAGATAGAGAATACTCAGAGGTGGTTTACCATTCTGTTCTTCTGGGACGATGTAGCTTGCTCAAGACCATACAGGTGGGCTGTCTTTCTGGGACACACATTTGAACTCCTGACCTGGCATCCAACTCAGAGAACTATCAAACCAGCCTTTATTAAAAAGTACCACATTTACTTTCTCCCCATTCCTTTGTTTTTCACTCATTTTCTCATCCTCTGATCACCATGGTTGATTTTTTTACTGGCCAGCTCTATAGTAGGCACACATTCTCACAGTTTTGGGCTCTCTTGACACTAGAGGGCAACTCCTCAACAATTTCCCAGGCACTGTGAGATTCTTTGCCTCCATGGTAAGAGTGAAACAAAGAGAAGTTGGTTTTTTTTCCCCCATCAGGATTTCTTCAGATTCTACACAATGTCACTGGGAGAGTCTGCCTAAAACTAGCATCCTTTCCCCTTAACAGGCAGATCACACACTCACAGAGAGAGAGAACGTTCACAGGACTGGCATATTGTTTTTTTAAAAGATGGGAACAACCCACCCAATGCTTCCCATCCTTAAATGCCCACTAAACAAGGCAGCAATTGCAGTTTTTAATAATTTCCACAAATCAGGGAACATAATTTGTGCAAGATGTGCAATTTGCACAAGTTGGGCAGTTTGTACAAATGCAACTGCCAATTTGATAGCACAAGAAAATACATTGCCTTCTTCCAGGGTAAAGAGGAAAAAATGCAATTCTCCATTTTCACCTGCAAGAAGAATAGAAAAAAAGGTTTGATATCCCTACTCTACAGACCCACTGTAGATCATGTGTCAGTAATGTGCCAATCCTTATAGACCCATCAGTTTAGAAAATAGCAACAAAGTAGATAAAGTAGGCAGGTATGCGCTAGCCATTAATGTTCAGTGTAATGCTCATTGCAAGCAAACTGTAAGATTTCATTCTTTCATAGAAGTCCTACATGGCAATAGCTATAAGACAGGCAGGAATTCAACAGAGGAAGATTTGCCCATCATTGTATTAACATGCTACATGGTGTGCACCTGTTGAATATAGCTGTCATACATGTTGGCCTGCTTGAATTCAAGCTTCTCAGGCAATTGTTAAAGCAACATATCTCCAGTTTAGGGCAGTCTGAAGCTACATACATTTCAGGCTTTAATTTCCTTTAGTTACACCTCAGTGCAACATGTATTGAGGGTTTGATTCGGCTACTGCATACCATGCAGTTGATTTAATACATGTATTCAAAGGGATGAAAGGAGACCTACTCACATTCTGTCTGAAAAAAAGATTGGGCCCTAAGGCATTAGAAGTAGCACTTTGCTTGTAATTGAGTTGGCTGTCATTTAGGTTTTTGGGTTACTTAAAGCCCTTCTTAAACACCATTATAATCAAGTGGTTGTTAGAGGTAATCACACATGTGATTGAGACCATACTGACATAAGGAAGAGGAAAAAGAGCATGGACTAAAATGCTAAAGAACTAATTATTTAATTCTAGAGCTGAAGGTGTCCTTAAATGTACTTTTATACTGAAGTCCAGGCTACTGTATCAGTGGAAGCGATGCTTGGCTCTCCTATACCCAGGTTGCTCTGTAAAGCTTTTTGAGGCTCCTGGGAAGCATTTTAAACATCAATGTATGTAGCATTTTAGAAATTTACAGTTGTAGTAGAGTGCTGGTAGGGTTAGCACTCCTCCTTCCACTTCTGACATTGTTTCTGTGTCTTAAATGCAACCTAACACAGAGCTATTAAGTGGGTTGATTTTTTCTTATCATTTTAGGTTGCAGAGTGTGGGTAGGAGGTACATGTTGGAGTTCAGAAAAAAAAAGAGGTAAATGCCTTCTTTGTCATGTAATTGTTACTAGGAAGTGAGCTTTCTGGGATTATCATTGTCTTTTATAGTGTTGTTGTTGCTATGTGCCATCAAGTCTATGAATGAGCAATGTCCAGCATGCCCTGTCCTCAACAGCCCTGCTCAGCTCTTGCAAAATCGACCCTGTGGTTTCTTTCAGGGAGTCAATCCGTTTGGCATTTGGTCTTCCTTTTTTTCTTGTTGTCCTCAACCTTTCCCAGCATTATTGTCTTTTCCAGAGAATCTTGTCTTCTTGTGACCTGCCCAGCCTTGGTTTCATCATTTTTGCCTCCAGAGCCTCATTAAAAAAAATAAAAATAAAAATCCATCTTTCATTTTTATCTCCTGTAACTTTACCAAAAAAACAAACAAACAAACAAACAAAACCATATGTCTTTACCTTGGCTATGTGGCCATGAGGAGTCTTTGTAAGAGTTGACATACTGTACTCAACTCAACAGCTGGGATGGCTAACATGTGGCTATCTAGATGTCATTGGATTTCACCTTGGGGCAGCACGATCAATTGAGAGCATGATGGGAGTTGGAGTTCAACATCTCAAAAGCCACAGTTTCCCCATCCCTTCTCTATCATTGCTGTGATTTAACCTCCCACATTTGGAATCAGAAAGGTTAAAAAGGTTATTTTTAACTGGAAAGGTTTATTTTATTACAGGATGTAACAACCTGTGGCCCTCCAGATGTTGTTGGAGTATAACTACCATCTTCCCTCATCACTAGCTATGCTGGCTAAGGCTGAAAGAAGGTACAGCCCCACAACATCTGGAAGGCCATCATCTGTCTGTTGTTATGTGCCATCAAGTCAGAACTGACTTATAATGACCCTAATGGGGTTTTCATAATAAGTGAGATACTTAAGGAGTGGTTATCCCAGTTTGACACACCCAGTGAGTTTTCATGGCTGAGACGAGATTTGAATACAGGCCTCCTGAATCTGTCACTCTGTCCCCAACACCACAGTGAGTATCCCATCATCTGTCTGTTTGTCTTTAATAACTAAGCAAAGATGATTGGGGGGGGGGGGATTTCTTTCCACTATAGCTGTGTGGTAGAAAAAGCTTGCTTGATCCTAGCTTGCCATGCAAATGGCACCATGCATCTTTCCTGTTGTGCATTATAAGGATACCATTACCTATTTTCACAGGCTCTGCTTCCATAACTTCACATGGAAGGGGAGAACAGGTCCTCCAGACATCCTTAGTAAACATGAAGACATTGTACTTCATGTGTCTGAAGAAAGAGATTGTAATCTGTGGAAGTTCAAACGGAAATGAATTGTTAGTCTTTAAAGCGCTGTCAATTCTTTGGTACTGTTAATGTACATGGAATAGATCTTCAAGCTCCCTAACAGAAATGTGTGCAAGCTTTTCTACTAACTGGGTACCAGGGTACTGTTAAATGCAGGGACAAAATAAAACTTATAAGGTGTGCAAGTATCCTGTGTGCAAGTACAAAATTTCAGTTTTCTTTGCCTTTTTCTGAGCTTATTTTCATTAAGGTTCTGCTTTGCCTCATGCTTTGGCAGCCCTTCTCTGGACACAGACATTTCCCCAAGTTTATAAATCCATATGATATTCTGCTCTATTTCCAGTGGTATTTTGTCTAATGAGACTTGGAGAAGCTAGTTCTGCTCAGCAGCACTTCCCACCCAAGCACAGTAGGTGGCAGCACCTAAGCTGTGGTGGGTGCCATACTGCGGGAGAAAGCAACAGAGGGCATCCCTGTCATTAGGACTAAGGTTCCTACCTGAAGTGGACATGAGCCAATTAAAGTGAATGCAAGTGAGCAGGAACTAATGGAACGGGGAAACTAGGAAGTAGAAACTGATAGACAACCGAAGGCTAAGAAAGCATGAAAGGCATTTGAAATGAACAGGGCTTTTCCAGTCCACCCTAGAGAAACTGTTGCTATGTTTCTGCTTTAACTCAAGACAAATCACCTCCCCAAAATTGCTTTTGGTGGTAAGAAAGATGGGTGTACAACATGGGAAACACTGGAAGAGCATGTAGTCAAAACCCTATTCAGCCATTTTTCAACAGAGCAAGTGTTCTCCACACATGAGAACACTTTTTCAATAGAGCAAGTATTCTCCCCTCCCTCAGCACTTTCAACACATGAGGGTAAAAGAAAAAAGAGAAATTGGCGTAGGCTCTCTGTGCGAGCCAGAACATGAAGAACCAGGGTTCTGGCTCACACGGAGAGCCTCAGTGGGGACAGTGTCCTCTTGGTCTCCAGTGTATGGGAAACAATGATGGAGGGGACCAGGCTTGTGTGCTCCCTTCCTCACACACATGAAGAACACTTGCTGTAAAAAGTAGATTCTGAATTTTTTAAAAAAAATTATGACAATTCTGGACTAAATGGCTGGATGGACGCAACCTCAGTTTAAACTATCCTGTTATTCTCTGTTTTTGTTCTGTTGCCTTCTGGAAAACTGCATTCTTGAGAAGTCTGGTTCAGGTGACAAGTCAAGTTCACAGCAGTCCATTATTGGTGGCCTGTAATCCAAAGCAGGGGAGGCATCTCAACTGAACTTCCAGTTTTGAGGTGGGATGCTCTCTTTGACACGTTTGCGATCTACCTGTGGCAGTCATTGCTTTAGTGTGTTCATTTCATTGTAAAAATGCAAAGTACGAAGGCATATGAGCTTATAAAGAAAGAGGCTGGTTGCTGTCTTTCTGCAACAAATTTATATCTGAAAAAAAGAAGTCTATTTTTCTACAAATATGCCTCCCCCTGAGAACCACTTCTAAAGGACAATTTGTAGAACATGTTGTAGAGTATTGGGGGTGGGGTGGCAGATTTGAATGAGTCCCATATCCATAACCAAAGCCAGGTGCTTTGGAGAGAAGTCTGAGACGAAATGCTGCTTGGACAGCTCAATGGCTTAGGTATCTAACTGCAGAGCCAGAGGTTGGGAGTTCAATTCCCCACTGTACTTCCAGAGAGGAAAAACAGCCAGTGTAGTCATGGGCAAGTTACACAGTCCCAGGAAACCCCAGAAGAAGGGAATGATAAACCACTTCTGTATATTCTCTACCTAGAAAACACTGGAAAGGGTTGCCATAAGTCAGATTTGACTTGAGGGCGCGCGCACACGCACACACACACACACACACACACACACACACAGATTCAAAATGGGAATTACTGGGAGTGGGCCAAACCTCTTCAAAGCCTTGTTATAGGCTATATTTATTGTATAGTTTGACCCTCAATAAACCAATACGACTAGAGTTCAGTGTGAGCATTACTCCTTTCTATACAGGTCCAATTCCTTCTTTTATGCTCCTTTTGCAAGCTTCAACATTTAACAAAAACAATTTCCTAAGTCCCCAGCTTCACCCATTCATGCTGGTTTCAAGCATGGGAAAACCTTATAGTTTGGGGTTGGATCTAGTTTTTTATTAAACCCTAACTTCTACCAGACAGAAGCAAGCATAGAATAGTAGGTGGGGGTGGAACCAGAAGCAAAATGGCTTTTCAGGACATGAAACCAATGGCGACTGCACTTCATATCCCATGTACTGGTGTGAACAGTGAATACCAATACAAATCTACTTCACATTTACCACAATTCAAGAATTGGGGGTGGGGGAGATATCAAGAAAAGTATCTCCTAGGGCCAACTGAAGAGGTTTGTTGCAGGGAGTGTGGTGGAAAAGAACTGAGCCATCTTGAAGTGAAAGGCCCAAGGCTGCCTTTGATGAGATCTCAGGCTGGGAAATGTCCTTGCAAGATCTTGTATGATCTTTGTCTCTGGCAGGGTCATATGTAAGTCAAGGGTGCCATTTTGCTCTTGACTCCTTCTAAGTGGCAGACACCACTGCTTTCTTGTTGCATTTGAAACCTGGAAAGCCTGGCTGGCATACAGCAAATATTCAAAGATCTACCACTAGATCATTGTCTAGCCCTCTGCTTACCCTCCTCCTTTCAGGTTCCACATCTTCCACAAGTTTAAAAGTCAGAACGGTGTGTGTTCTCTTGGTCCAAGACTACCATGCTGGCTGGGGATTCAGGAGTTGTAGTCCCATAAAAGTAACTTTTCCAAGCTCTGCTACAAGAAAAACAGAATCATCTGAGAATTGTCTACCAATACTGTATCAACACTGTGTGAAAGAGTAAAATTAGGAACTGTACACTGTACTGTATGTTTCCTTGATGTGCATTTGCCAGCACTGACAGTAGAGATCACACATCTATTCCCCATTCCAAGATTTCTAGAAACTGAAGGAGGGACCCAATTCCCAAAAAACACTGGAAGGAATCCACCCTAAAAACACAACAAGGTACACAAAAAGCCAAAACAAGGACTGTCATAGAGATTGATGGAAGATAATCCACAATGTCTAATCAGTAAATAATTAATGGGAGGAATGGCAAATATATGCTTCCTCCATGGTCAGATGTTGGGTGCTCACAAATAGGAGTGCTGAGTGAGATCTGACACCCTTGTGTTGTGCTCATGGGCTGCTCAAGAGAAATCTGGTTGGACATTGTGAGAAACAAGATACTAGATTAGACAAACAATTTATCTGTTTCTTATGGGGCTATTTTTGTTTCTGTGATATCTAAAGAGGGTCAGCTTGTGGATGACACAGGGGCACCTCACTCCAAAATAGGGCACCCTCCCAACACACAAGCACACACAAGCACATACACACTTTGGTCACAAGACTATATATTTTTGTTATTATTAAACTAATTAACACTGGAATCCAATGTTAGGACCATTTCCCAGTGCCAGCTTTGTATTTCCCTTAATGTGTATAGAACACTGCTATACTACTGATGCTGCTCCACACTTAATTTAACAGCAGAGATGTGCCTAACAATGAAATCCTATACATGTCTACTCATCAGGAGTAAACCTCATGGAGTTCAATGGGAGGTGATCCCAGGTAAGTGTATATAGGGTTACAGCTGAAGTTTGGTTTCAAACATGTAACTGGTGCACTCTTTGGCCATATGGTTTATAATCTAAAAAGGTCCACAGGATACAGCTTGATGGGAGAGTAATAGCAATAGGGCAGGAAAAGTCCTTTTACAGCAGGGTAAGAAAGAAAATGTAATTCACCTATATGATTTTGTGTGCTTTACAGAGCTTTTCTCCTGATCATTCCATTTTGGTAAAGCAAACACCACATACTGAACACCTTATGTCCTCTACAGGAAATAGTCCAAACATCTACATAAAAATCTCCATTGCCAATGCATACTAATTTTCATCCAGCATCTGTTTGAATAAACATGCATGGTATAACCATCATAGGTGTATAATTGCATGTTAATCAGAAGGAGAAGAGGAGTCCAGAAAACCATGGCTATACAGGGATGTCTTATTAACAACGTAGCATGTTGTTTGGGGGGTCACTGACTGTAAGTTACAACATTCCAAACCTGAGCACTTTGCCTTGTTTTATACAAAAAGAAACTGACGTAGTGCATCTTTGGTGGTTTATTAAGTTTATAGTGGTATTATTTTGCATGGATGCCATTCGCATGTCATGTTTGGCAGAAGAGTGATTGACAAGTCTTAAATCTAAAACATGTAGTGAGCTTCTAGAGTGTGGGACTTATTATTTCCTTTTTTCTCCTTGTCTGTGATTGAAGGAAAACTGTTTAGATGTTTGTTTCCAAAACGGCATCTGTCAGCAATCAAAGGGGGAAATATGGCACAAAACAAATGCAATTGTTTAGAGTAGCATTTCCTGAATCATGTTAAATGCTTGATTTGCTCCCCATTATGTTCACTAAATAATTTTGTTCTCCACAATAATTGTAATATTTAACATGTTGCATTTAATCTTTTTTCAAGGCTATTAGTAACAGCTCACTTAGAAAAAGAGTAGTTGGTTGGAAAACGACAACAACAACCCCACACCACTGCCACCCACATCATAAAGAAAAATGGTAAAGTGAACTACACCCTAATTATTCTGGATCGAAAACACCGTTATTTAACAGCATTGATTCTTTACTTTGCATCGGACTACTGTGCTGTCTAAAATAAAGTGATTTCATGCTCCTTCTACTGGTAAGCTGAAATCTATATTCTTACTAAGAAATGAGCCATGAGTGTTCGGTATGTTTTTTCAGGCCCAATTGTGTTGATCTTGGATTCAAAAGACCCACAAGCTTTCAGCACAATATGCAAAGAAATACCAAACAAACTTATTGTTCTATTTAGAAGCGTTTAAGACCTTGATAAATATGTTCAGGAATGGGACAGATCTGATCCTTTATCTATGTAGTAAGACATAGAAACAATGTGGGTGGAATGCTACTCCGTTAATAATCACAAGTGCTGGCTGGTTGTTTCCTGTGAAAAATACAGGAGGGAAGGGGGGAATTTAATCTGATATTGAACGGAGGCTAGTTATTGTTTAATCACCTTTAATTTTTGTACAATGATGTCTAAGATCACCGAGAAGCCTGTAGAAGTAGCAACAGCACTTTTAATACAGAACTACAATGAACTCATATTTGACTTGGAACATCCACTCCTGTCAGTGTCTTCCAGTATTCCGAGTGCAATTTCAATACTTCTTGAATTAGCTGGAGTTAATCTTCTGAATGAAGTTAATGCTAAACATGCAAGCACCTGCAGCATAGACCTATAGATCTGCTGATTTTATAATATATGCACACAGAGACAGACAAACAGACATATTATACACAGACATAGGCATACATGCAAATGCCTCATAGTGAAAGAAATTTAAAAGCCTCATGTATCATTTTATTCTGTCCATAGGTGTTCATTGACAGTATATCAGAAAATATAAGGTTATAGCTAGCACATGCTTTTTAAGAGTAAGATATAACAAAATTCCTCAGTATGGTCAAACCTGGTAAAAATGAGTTTCAACCAAAACAAAACACTTTGATAGGAAGAAAGAAATATATTTTGAGAAACCTAACATGTCAGATTATTTTTTAGTAAAAAATATTGGATTGTGTTTTTATATGTGAATTACAGATCTGCAGTCATGGAATACAATTTTTAGAAGACTGATGCGTAAATTTGTATTATTGTACAAAACATTTGTATGCTACTTCAGAATATCATGGCGGAGGTATATCTTCCCTTTCTGGCAAGTGGAATGAATTGGAACCACCAATTTGCCTGAAATAAATAGATCCTGTCTTAAATAAGCCTACAAAAACGGTACAGTCACTGTTTTTGTTGATTCAGGCGTTCATTCACTTGTTGCTGGAGAAAATTCTTCATTAAGTCACAAGTTTTGGAATTTGCACATCTATGCCTATTCTACATGAGTATGACTACAGGTCAGAATACTTAGATTAGCGCATACATGTGCTAGTCTCACAACAACACCATTCATCAACAGACAGTAGATCCTATTGCAGTGAGTGGGACTGACTTACAAGTAATCATGAATTGGCTGCTACTTTGTTGGCCAAAGTCAGAGAATGCAAGATACAGGGTTGACTTTTTCTTTTACATTCCAGACATACCACAGAAAGTGTCACTTGGTGCAGAACAATGCAGACTTGTCCTTTTACCTTTTCTTCAGAGTTATTCTATGACTTTTGCCATACAGGGAAGGTGCATTAATAAAACCTGCTGCAAATATGAGGGGGAAATATCTGTTGACTGGAACAGACATGACCAAATAAAAATATGAAATACAGTACGATCTCCTTTATTGGAATGGCTGGGGAAAAATAGGTGGCTGTTTGTACATGTTAGGTCAATAGTGGGCAATTTTTATGTGGCATAGTCTGAGGTGCAGATATTTGAAGGCACCTGGTGAATTTGGACAATGGCGTATTAGAAGTGAAGACACAGAAAATAGATTTCTTCTAGATTGTATTAAAAACTATACAGAAAATTCAAACAGAATTTTCTGAGTAGCTGTTTGTAGGCCGAGAGAGGATTTTGAAAAATCCACTGCTATTAAAAAGGAGTGGTGATCGTAATCAGAAGATCAACAGAATGGAATCAAGTCTTAGATTGCATTTTTTTTCCCCACAAAAGCGTTTTTCATTTTCTGAAACATAAAAGTCTTCAAATCAGAAGCCTTAAGCTATTTAGACGTGCATTTTGTTTTTATTTCCTAAAACGATTACATATAAAGTCATACAGATGTGTGTGTATGTGTAAAACTCATACACGCGCGCGCACACACACAAACATATAAATGATACAAAAAATATATTTTTAATTGAAACCTTCATTCTAGTGTGTATGTGTTTTCCTGGTCACGTCCATGGGAAAAGTAGCTGTGATAAACAGATACTGAATCCAACTGGAAATTCTTTTTGGGGGGGGAGAAAAAAAAAACCCAAACATTGCATGATAGTCTCTAAGCAGTTCCATCTGTCAAGCAGAAATTTTAGGCTAATAGCCTGTGGCAATCTCTCTCTGCAGTCCACTACCTGCCTTTGTCCTATTAACTCTCTATCCGTTTTTTTTTTAAGCTGGGTGGGGGTGGAGGGAGAGAAAGGAAAGGGGGAAAATCTTGCAGACCAAAATCATCTGAGTGATGAAACCCTAATTTTATCCTCCTCTCTTTGATGTTAAGCGGTGGCTTCTTACTTTAAAGAGGGGGGTGGGGAGAGAGGGAGAGAGAGAGAGAGAGAAGAAGAAGAAGAAAAAGAAGAAGACAGTGCTAGGAGCAGATGACTTTTCATCCCCACTTCACCTTGCCACTGGGTCTGTGAGAGATTGGTTCACTGTCAAGGAGATTTTTTTTTTACCCATGATTCCATATGGTATGGACTGGGCTACATGTTGCCCAACATGCCAGTGCAAATGTTTTCTCAATTAGGTGTCTTATCTCCCGTGAGTTAGCATCAGATGAAGCTTGCTGACAGCATAATGGCAGGGAAAACCTCCGACGGATCCATCAAATGGCAACTCTGCTATGACATCTCGGCCAGAACTTGGTGGATGGTGAGTTGGCAGCACGGCTGCATTTTCCCCCCTTCCCCTTCCTTTTTCTGTTTTCCCTCCCTCTTTGACAAAACGTCCCAGACCTCACATTTATCAAATTAACATTTGATTTTTTTTTTCACACTCTTCACTGGAACAGCCTTTCCACTTGTCCCACTTGGGTGTTTTTTCTCTGTAACAAGAGACCGTTCATGTGCTCTACTGTTAAGACAGTGGCACCCCCCCCCTTCCTTTTCACTTTTCCCCATTAAAAGTACGCTTGAAAAGCTTTCTTTTCCAAAGATAACTTTCTCTCAACTCCTGTGGGTCCTTATTGGTGTTGTATTTTGTTGTAGGGTGGCTTTGCACATGCTTGGTCTGTGTCTCTCTGTGGACGTGTGGTTGTATGAGCAGAAGAAATTTAAAATATGTCGATGCATCTGTATGTGATAATTTGTCCAGGCAAGATCACAACAAAAAGAGAAAGGAAGTTTGAGAGATTCAGGACCTACCCATTCTAGTCAAACTCTCTGAGAGTATTTTAGTGGCGCTTCATGGATCCATGACGTGTGTGTATCTCATCAGCGGACCTGGTCTAACTTTTCTGTTCATTTGTTTATAATAGAATAGATTTTTCTCTGGTTATGATCTGGAGGTGGGTGTTACAAATCACTATTGAATGTCTTTCGGGTTCAATTAAAAGTTTTAATGAAGTTCCAACAGACCCTTCTCAGAATGAGTTAACTTGCATGTCATGGTCACTCAGGCCAAACAACCTTTGACATCTTGAATCTATCAGAGGTACAGTGAGTTTGGAGGATGCATAATAGCCCATTGTGACTGAAGATGCAAACCCCGTTGTGTCAGAGAGAGTCTTCAAATCATTACTGCCCTCATTAGCGTGCTGTCTGTTAGGGAACAATTTGGTAGCAAGGCTGCGTCTTTTCTTTTCCTTTTTTAAAAAAAACTTTTCTGTAATTATAGTTCTTGTGGCAAAGCATGAATTTTTAGGGGACTTTTTTTTTTCTCCTGAAGAAGAGAAATTTCGCTGCCGGGACAATACATGCATTATCTGCTCCTAAGTGGACCGTGAACCCCTCCATTGAGTTCATATAGATATAACAGTTTGGTTTTGGGTTTTTTTGTTCTAAAAAAAGGACTGGTGAGTGGAATTACAATGAAACCGATCGTGCTATTGTTTTGCATAATATGCTGAAACAAACAAGTGGGAGCAGACAGGGTTTCACACACACGTATATAGACACACAGAGAAGACGCATCTCCCAGATCAATTTTGTTGTCATTTGGAGAAGTTTAGGATGCCTGTGGACTTGGAAAACCCGAGAAAGTGAAAAATGGAAGGATTTCATTCTGCAACTTGGCGGTATTGGTTGCTTGCATCCAAACATGTTTTGAGCTGTTAGATTTGTTTGAACTTTCATTCATTAGAAAGCTTAACTGGTGGCTGCCAGCTAAATGTTAACATGCCAATTTGGGTTAACTAGAATAGAGGGGAACTAACAGCTTTACTACTGATTTCCGTTAGACTTTCTGCCAGTGGAAAATGCAGTAAGGATGGTCTTGGATGCTTTGTAACTGTCTGACTATTCGTTTGATTGATTAACTTGTTAAATACTGAGATATGAGTCTTATTGATTTAGAGCTGTTTACAGAGTAAAGCCATAAATGCCACTGTTTGATATGACATTGATTTTTAACTCTTAAAATATTCCTATTTGTATTGTCTTGTTCTCGTGATATTGTGAAGCAGTAGCTTTGAAATATTGTCTACATCTTTAAAAGTATCTCAAACTATTGCTGTTCTTTTTTTTAAAAAAAAATCCTAGTTACTTTGCAGATGCCATACCATTTTGAATATAATATGTGGGCAAAAAAATCCTGGAAACATTTAGCAATGCACTTGACAAGAAAATAAACAAGCTTCAGACAGGCTGTTATTTAGATGAAACCCTCCGGGAAGTTCTTCTTAAACTTTTAACATGCCACAAAACTTATTTTTTAAAAGGAGAGATTCAAAAATCACATTGCTATAAACCAGTGTTGTTCTCAAGAAAAGGATTTTTTTCCCCAAAAAAATAAAGAGGGGGGGATCTCTGAAATGAACCATGCAAGTTTTTATACAATAGACATGCCTATTTTCAAACAAGGATTCAATTATTGATACAAAAGTCTGCAATTTTGATGCACACACTGTAATACAAAGCATATTTTACCCCCAACCTCATCACATCTGTTACATCCTTTTAATCAAATCTCAGCTACAAATGCATTTTAACATTGAAAGAAGAAAAAGAAGCTTTGAAAGTTACCTCATGCATCGTCTGGCCGCACAAAAAAAATCTCGGCTACTGCCTACTGCTAAACTTCGGTTTGGTACTGCCAGCATACAAAGAGATGAGTGAATGCCCCCTTTCCACCCGCATGGACTCAGCTGCCAACTGTGTGATATGCGATTTTGCTTTTTAATGAGTCGTAAACAATTTATGTGTGTCCATGAAGCAAGATTGTTTTATTTTCGGTGTGCAGGTTCAGAATTGGTTTGAAGTGGCTGCTGGCCCTACTGTATGGGAGTATGCTGTCCAAATTTAAAGGTTCTGTGTCATTTTGATGAAAAGACCTATTATAATGAAAGAAATGGCTGTATGAAAGGGTGGGCACTGTAATCTCTTAGGCTTGGACACATTCACGCTCTCCCCCCCCCCCCACCTCTCTCTGGCATGATTTCACTCCTGTCTATAGCGTGTTTGTAGCTAGATAGTTGCCTGGCTAGATCTGTAGTAAAAATGAAAAGAATCTTTTACCTTTCGACTGAACAGCCTGAATGTGTGCTTTAAAAAAAAAAAAGGCTTTATAATGTAGATTTCCCATTTTTGCTCCCATTCTGATTTTCTTGTACACCTCTGACAGAGCAGTTTACATAAGTTGGTCTCTTCTTCACTTTTTCGGTGGCATAAAAAAATGTGTAAGAGCAAAGTAAAATACAAACTGGTGGCAATTTTATTATTTCAGTGGGTCTGGCTGCTGGTATGTTCAGTCTCAACAGACACTTCATAGTACTGTAACCAAGACTCAGTACATGTGCACATTTTAACAATAATTACATTTGTTGTAATGACTTGCAAGAAATCTTTTGAAATCTAACCCTCTCTCCCTCATGCTTTAATCATGTCACTCTTGAAGCAGATATTAATTTAGGCTAACACTCATGTGACATCTTTAGTTTAAAATGTTCTAGACATACAGCAAACCTGCATGAAATGAATGAGTAAGCCAAGACTTATAGTTGGAAACTGTACTGAAGCCTTTTCTGTTCTTTTTGAGGGGAAAATATGTTAACATCCAGCATTATTTCACATACTGAAATAAATATTCAACAGTTACACACTGTTGTGTATGTGGCAAGCTTTTCACCTTTCTTACCATTTGTTTCCAGTTTCTTGGTTGTACATGTTATTTGTGCTTCATGCCAGACATAGGTACAAGTGATAAAGAAGTTACAAATCTGGAATATATTACCATTTTGACTTTAGATGCTGAGCCCACTTCAGAGGCCAGGTTGATGCAAATATGAGCTTCTAAAGAGAGGTGAATACAGTGCATCTCAGTCACAGCTGGCTATGGCTGAGAACAGAGACACTATTTTTACAGACTACCCATGGAAGTGTCATCATTTACTTCTTGATTAATAAATGAATTCTTTTTAAAAAGCTGTTCACTTGTAAGAATAAATATATTTATAGCCATTAATGAGTTATGATGAATCCTCTGGGATACCAAACTTTTGATGTGTGTATGTGTGTGTGTCTGTGAATTTTTACAAGAGCAACTGAAAAAGACAGAAGCCAAAACATTTTTCTTAAATACTTGTTTGTTAGTTATTCATACAGTGTGTATTTCTCTCTCTCTCTCTCTCTCTCTCACACACACACACACACACACACACACACACACACACCTGCCTTACCTGCTATTCAGTAATAGCCATTCATCTGCCAGAAGGATTACACCAAAGTAAACATCCATTATACCTAACGATTATGCATAATGTTTCATAATCCATAGTTCAGTATGGCACTCTTTTTTCTGTAACTACCGACTACCCTTTTAAACCCTGGCATCCTTCTCATACACATATTATAGAGTTAAGCATTTTCAGTTCATTCACCATGTAACTCCCACATTTTGTTTCTGTTTTAAATCATATTCATTTATTGATGTCAGTAAAAGAGATGACATTGTCCAGGCAACCACTGAAACACCTACATGTCACGAGAAAGATAAAAACTGGCTACCTTTGCTTTTAAAAAATGCACAAAACCTCAAAGTAAAGTATTATTAGGAAGCACCATATCCAAATAACATGTTTTCTAAATTTCATGATTTGATCCATAAAGATTCAGTCAAATATCGTAACTTCCTGGTCGATATCTAGCTGTCCAAAAACACAGGCAAGGTGTACTTCCGTACTTAACTTTGTCTTTCTAAAAGGTGTACGCTGTGTATCATGAGATTTTTTTGGGGAAAAAAATCTCTTGATACCTTGACCTCACTTTAGGAAAGATAATAAGATATAACATTATACTGAAGAAATTGTATTGCCCAAACATGGTGAAATAATTTATTTTGTATTTCTGGAACTATGTGGCATTTGTGAATGACACAGAATATGCATTCAGTACACAGCTAATTTCAGTGTTACTGACACTTTAGTCCTGTGCCCAGTGAACTGAATGGGCCTCACTTCTGCATACACATGCATAGGATTGCATTGTAAACAGTTGGTCTTTCACGCTACTGTCTGCAGTTAATTCTTCAGCTACATGCTCTTTCTCCATTTCATTTTTAGTCTCTTCCTTCACCTGTCCTGAATATTGTTAGGAATGTTTCTAATTTGAGGACGAAAGAGCCAGTGGCTGATTAGAAGACAGGAAATTGGAGGATTAAACTGTCTGGTTGAACTTCCTTTACTTATCAGCACTCAGTAACATATACTAGATTATAAACTCAGCAAGAGTTACAATGTTATTTTCCCTGTTGTGCTTAATTTTACTTTCTTTAGAAAATGTGGACATGAGGCAGTTGGTGACTTGGAGCCAAGAGTGGTTATTTCCAGCATTTGGCAAAAGAGCTTTGAATCGTTATGGCCATTACGAAGATCTCTTCATCTTTGCATTTCAGGATTTGTCTGAATGAGAGTGTACATGTGTATGGGTGATGTATACGAACATATAAACAATTGGCATTGGACCAAGTAGAAGATAATCCAATACATTCTAAGGGAAATTACATTATTTGGTAAGAGGAAAGTGCCTAATGATAATCCTTATTAAAGCTAGTTTTTCTCTTAGAAACATTTTGTAATGTCACAGTAGAGACATGTGATATGCCAGCAGAGGAATAACAGCGGTACCAGTGTACCTCACCGAAACATCACAGACTTATGTTTCAGGTGCCGGTTTGGTAGGAGAAAAAGTTTGCTTTTTCCCAATTGCCCAACTTGGGGTAAGTGGGCGGGATGAACAGTTGGTAAGCATTTCTTGTTCTGCACTGATAAAGCACATATCAAGATTTTACTGGCTGTTGAAAGAAGGGAGGCAGGCAGGCAAGCAGGCAGGTGGGCCTTGGTCCTGTCAAATCACTGCAGTATAGGGACAAGAATTCCAAATTTATGAGCCCACTATGGTTTGTAAGTCATTTTAGACTGGATCAAAACCATGAAGAAAGTAACACAACGTATTCTCAGAAGCATTAAAACCCTTCCATGTTAAAAGTTTTAGTAATATGTGCTAGGTTTTCAAGCTTAAAATTAGTTGGGGTTTTAATTGATATATTAGTGGAATTGTTAAAATACGTGTATGGCATTATCTACCTTTTGGGTTTCCAAAAATATTTTAATTCTCCTCTGACCTCCAGAGAAAAGATGGAAAGCAAATGCAAAGTAAACCATGATAACAAAGAACTTGGACTTGATGCTGCCATTGTACAGTAATAATTTCTGGCTAGATACTGACTAGCCAGAAATTATTACTGACTGGTTTCTAGAGAAAACCAAAGGTCCTGTTTTCCTGACAGCATTTAGTTTTGATAGTTTTGAACAGGCATTATTATATCAATGGCTATTGGATGAAACAAATTGACCAGGAGATCCATCCAACATGTCCCTGAACTTGTGGATGCTCAAGATGGACAGGTGAGAACTGTGAAAAGGAGAGGCAGTTGTTGGGGCCATTAAAAAACTGTACTGGTGTAATATGTTTATAGGCCAGCACATACACAAAAATGTATGCATGTTGAGATCTCCATATCTCTTCATGAGATAAGTGTTGTAAAAAGCAATTGGGGAAAGAGTGTGAATTCTTGACTTGCTCAGTACATCATGTTGTGTATATGGTGTCCTTAAAAGCACTGAAACAAGAAAGGTTTGCAGACATTTGGATAAGATGACTTGATGGTTTTAGGTTCCATGCAAAATAACCCCTTGACACGCTGAGAGGAAGGAAGGAAGGCACGGAAAGTTGAATTCTCCTACCCGTGCTCAAAAAATAAAATAAAATAAAACCTAGCCATAAACTGAGAACTGACTTCATCTTGGGAGCAGCCAGTAGAGTCCTTTATCAGTGTAAAAGAGAGAGAAAGTTGGCAGCTTTTGAATTGATAAAGATGGAGACAATTTTAAATGGTGAATTAAGGTGTGTTTTTTTTTAAGGCCGTAGAAGCCAAACTGGATAGTTTGCCTTGGTGGTTGGAGGTGATAACTCCCTCCTTGCCCTCTCCCCCAAGAATAAAATCCCAGTGTAAGGTGGTATAAAATCATCTGATTATTCCAGTAAATCCTTCTGTCCTTGTATATTTATTACTAGCAACATGTGTCGCAGTTTGAGATCAGATGCTATGTTGTCATGACTATTGAAGAGTTGCATTCAAGTTGTTAGCAGAGTGTGGATAAGTGACTATAGTTCCCAAAACCTCACAGCCAGTATGGCAGATATAAGGTGTTGTTCTGGTTTTTTTTAAATAACACATGCCACTTTCCTAAGCTCTGGCTGTTCATAATATTGACTGAAAGACAGCTCGATAAGTCCACACTTAAGCATGGAGTCATTGCCATTTCAATGGTAACTCCCTGACACCGGCTATAATTTAGGGCTCAATGTATGTATCTCTTATTACCAGCTATGGCAAATGAACTGCACAAGGCCGTGAGATCTATTCCTCAGCAGCAGCACTGAACTGAGTTCTACTTTGTTGATCAGACGAGATTGTAAGAACCATTTGGTACAGAGTGAAATTATTCATGATTTTGTCTGTGTTGGGTAGAGTTGTGTTCCTGTTTTCTGGAAACAAAAAGGGAAATGTTTTAAAGGGCAGTTGATAAACTGCATTGACAGGAGGTTGTTTTGAAATAGAAGATACATTCTTTCATACATGTGTTGTATGCGAAGTTCGAAGCATTGGTTTTTGGACTACAGTGTCTAGGCTCACAAGGGGATGTTCTGGGAGTTGTACTCCAAAAAAGTAACTTTTCTAAGCTCTGGCTGTATACATAGAATGACAAGTTTGAAACCAATGGCTTTTCACTGTATCAAACAGACACAGTAAAGAAAGGAGGTCAGTCGATAACAGGACGATGTTTATGCTTAATGATTATAATCCATATCAAAACTGTGCTTAAGGACTCACTAGCTCAGGGTTTAGGAGTGTTAACATATTGCAAATAATAGTGTGTGTCCCAAAGAGCTTTGAATTTATGGCCACTGTAATCAAAGCTCTGGACTGTTTCCCGTATACCAGATTGCTGAGACATGGTTATGGATAATCTATGCATTCCAAGAGACAAAACAGACATATTAACTAATGGGGCTGAATGCAAACCATTTGCTCCATGTAAACATAGGTTTTCCAGGGGACTGGTGATTAGAAACTTCCCTACCATCTAAATACAGGCGTGCCATAGAATGGTATAATGCAGACAACACATGCTTTATAGAAATTTACTTCCAAAAACAGCAGAGTCCTTGTTGACAAAGGATCACATGGCACTCTCAGTCTCCATTAACCACACAGATTAATTTATATATTCAGTTGGAATTCTGTAATAGCTTTTTACCATGATAACGAGAGAAATATAAATCAGAAGAAGTACCAGTAGACTTATTGCTTGTGATGATAGCTGACTGCTCAACACAACAGATACCATTATCAGAAAATGTTCAAGAATAAAGTCAGAGAGTAGAGATAGAGGGCAAGATGCAAGATAGGACTTCTACTGGCAAAACAGCAAATCCAGTGGAATTAAGGCTCAGTGCCTCCCTCTTCTTGCTGCGGTTCCCTATGCATCCCAAAAGAATGCTCTGAAAGCCTGGGAAATCTTTCAAGGGTGGTATCAGGCAATTCCAAGGGGAGAGGAGAAAGATAACAGGTCCCATTGTGCAGAGCTGAGGTCAAAGCTTCTTAGGTTGTAAGAAGTTTTATAAAAGTTAGAAATGTTTTATACCAATGGTAATTTTGTCGCTATCTCAGATTATAAAGAAAGAGTGAGTGATGCCTTAAATTGAAATCTCACCTGTAGCCAATTCTACATTCAAATTACATGTGCCAAAAGAAAGTCTAAGCCTTATTCGGTCATTATCTGTAGGTTAGCCTGGAGGCGGTAGCAACAAGAAACACCATTTTAATCTCCCAATGTTCTAGGGAACAATGTTAGGGCATGATAACGAGACATCTCATTGTCTGGTTCTGAATCAGAACCTGGAAAACATGGGGTTGGGGGGTTAGAATACAGCTCCCAAGAGCCCTCAGCCAACACAGTTGTGCTGGCTAGAGGGGTTCTGGGATTGTAGTCCAGACAGCAAATTTTCACAACTCTGATTATGATCAGGGCTTCACACACTTATTTAGAAGTTAGTTCAGAGAAAAACCTAGTTGTGGGTCTTGTCACAATCCTGGGACTTTGTCAGCTGCTTAAGTATTCTGTGTGTTGGTTGATGATTAATGGTGATGATCAAAGCATCTTTATCCACTGTTTAAAGAAAACAAGCTCCCAGAGACACTTACAAAGGTCAGTAATAAGGCAATGTCCATTTGAGTCTGCAGAGTAAAAGACATAATAATAACTGTGTGCCATCAAGTCAAATCTTACTTATGGTGACATTTTTCAAGCTTTTCTGGGTATAGAGTACTCAGAAGTGTTTACCAGTCCCTTCTTCTGGGGGAATCCCAGGGCTGTGCAGCTTGCTCAAGGCCACAACACAAAATGAAAAAGGATGGGAATCTTTCCTGGTTATGTATATGGCAAAGGAAGGGAAGCAGGCTTTTCTGGCTGATCTGTGGATCTAGGATGTGTCTCCCTTGTCATGATGTTCTTGTCACAAAGCAGAAGATTCTACTCCTCAATTGCTCTTGCCCCCTGGCAAATGGCTGGAGCCAGAAGGTGTGTCTATACAACATATTTACTGTGTTTCCCCAAAAATAAGACAGGGTCTTATATTAATTTTTGCTCCAAAAAACGCATTAGGGCTTATTTTCAGGGGATTTTTTTTTTCATGTACAGCAATCTACATTTATTCAAATACAATCATGTCATCTTCTTCTGGTTGCTTCACAATGGTGGAGGGCGGGGTTTCACTTAACTGGGGCTTATTTTGGGGGTAGGGCTTATATTTCGAGCATCCTGAAAAAACGTACTAGGACTTATTTTCAGGTTAGGTCTTATTTTCGGGGAAACAGGGTAATAGCAGTTTTATACCATTAACTGGCATAGCTTCAGCCTATGGAATCCAAGACCAAGATCAAGACCATCCATGCCATTGTGTTCCCAATCATTATGTACAGGTATGAAAGCTGGACCATGAAAAAAAGCTGACAGGAAAAAAATGGATGTATTTGAAATATGGTGTTCTGCAGATACTCTGGACTACCAAAAAGACAAGCAAGTGGGTCCAAAATAAAATCAAGTCTGACCTTCCTCTAGAGGCAAAAATGATGAAACTGAGGCTGTCCTACTTTGGACACATCATGGGAAGGTAAGATTCTCTGGAAAAGACAGTAATGGTGGGAAAGGTGGAAGGCAGGAGGAAAAGAGGAAGACCAATACAAGATGGATTGACTCCCTAAAGGAAGCCACGGGCTTGAGTTTACAAGAGCTGAACAGGGCTGTTGAGGACAGGACATTGTGGAGATCACTCATTCACAGGGTTGTCATACGTTGGAGGCGACTTGATGCCACATAAGTTGGATTGGAGGAAGCTAAGTCTCCTGACTGTAGGAAGCTAAGTCTCCTGATTGGAGACAGCTAAGCCTTGTGATTGAAGCAAGCTAAGTCTCCTGACTGTAGGAAGCTAAGCCTCGTGATTGAAGGAAGTCTGTTTACAGAGGCAAGGTACGGGCTGTTTTGTTCTCTCCGTGTTCTCAGCTTACTTCCGTGTATAAGATACCCCTCAATTTTTAGTGTAATGATTAGAGATGGGGACGAATATAAAAACGGATCGGTTTTTCCGACGAATATAGCCGATTCGTTAAATATTCGTCGATCCATATTTTTGGGTTCCAGAGACCCCCACAAATACGAAGGGATGAATATTTACCCGTTTTTATTCGTCCTTCGTATTTAAAAAAAAACCCACCATTCTGCCTACCGGCTGCCAATCAACTGATCGGCGCAGAAAGGCAGCCACCACCCCACACAGCCACCCAATACCACGGCCTACCCCCACCCCCTTCCTTTCCCTAAATTAGGCCCCATGCCACCCCACCCCACCCCCCAACACCCTCTTACCTTAATCGCTGCTGCCGAGGTCTTCTGGCCTCGAAGCCACGCAGGTAAAAATGGAGACTGGCTGCCCTTTGCAAAGATGGCGGCTGCAGCTTCATTTAGGGTAGGGAAGCTGCAGCTGCCATCTTTGCAAAGGGCAGCCTGGATTCCCTTAGCCTGCCATGGCTGCGAAGGCCTGATGGAGACCTGGCAGCAGCTATTAAGGTAAGGGGGGTGTCAGTGGGAGTGGGGTGGAAACTTATTTCCCTAAGGTAGGGAAAGGAAGGGGGTGTGGGAGTAGGCTGCTGGGGTGGCTGGCTGTGTGTGGGGGTGGCTGCCTATCGGCTTCTGATCAGTTGATCAGCAGCCGGTAGGCAGATTCTGTGCCGTGTGGTAAACTCTCCTGGGGGGACCCAATTGTGGGTGAATAACTTGGATGTCCGATATCCAAACTTCACCAAAGTTAGCAGGCATGTTGGGGAAAGACATAGGAAGCTCCGTTGTGATTCTGGAGTCTCTAAGTACCTGGGGGGAGCTTTCCTGGGGGTCCTCTTTGTGACTATATAACTTGGGGGTCTGTGATCCAATGTTCACTAATCTTTCAGCACTTGTAGAAAAGCGTCTGAGGAAGCTTCCCTGCAAATTTGGTGTCTCTAGGTCATTGGGGGCCAGTGTTATAGCCATTTAAATTGCAGATGAATCGACAGATCGATTCATCAATTCGTCGAAGTATATTCGTATTCGTTGATCCGTTAACCTTGACGAATAATGGATCAAAACGAATCACCATTTTTTTTGATTTTCCCCATCTCTAGTAATGATTTTAGGAAAAAGTAGTGTCTTATACATGGAAAAAGGCGGTATGTTTTGACAGTCTTCCACAGAGAAATTGGAGAGGTAATGTCAATTCCGTATCAGCCCTAACTCTACGATAGTCCTTGGTGCCCTGAAGCAGAGGTGGGATTCATGTGACCCTATTGTTTGTTTTTTGAATTGTGGTTTTCTACATCTAGGCCCAGTGGTTTTTCACTGGAAAGTCACAGGCCCTGCAAGTGCAAAAAAGCTTTCAAAGCAAACAAAATCACAACCGGAAATGGGTGTCTGCTCATTTCTTGGTTGGTTTCTTTATTTAATTTTTGGCCATTTGTGGGCCTGCAGCAGTCCGTGGGGAACAGCTCTCCCCTTGACCAACCAAAGTTACCATATTTGAGATGTGTGATTCTGCTGTGAAATGAGGTGTGCCCTGACACACATAGTTAGATACATTTGCTTTTTAAAAGAACCAGATATGGTGCTGTTTTTTAAACCAAATTTCTGATCACTTTGTTGCATTTTGAGGGGCTGGTATGCCTCCTCGCCTGATGGTCTTTGTGCTGTAAAAATGGTTCTGAGCCCTCATGGCTTGCCCTCCCACCCCAAAGAAAAGATTAAAGAGGAGGTAAAAAGAGCTGAAGACCTTTCTCATAGGATGTGCATATACATGACTACTCAGGAATAAGACCCACTGAATTCAGTGGCACTTACTTGCAGGTAAATGTATACAGGATTACAGTTGCAATAGATCATTACAGGGCTAACAGAATAAGGATGATTAATCATATATATCCTTCTTCATAAATACAGGCATTTCTATTGCCTAAACACACTAACATTTTCAAACGCCTTCCCTTTTAACTTTCAGTAAAAAAAGAGAAGTGCAACAATACAGTATTTTGTGTACCTCGATGGGAATATGTGTATATATACAGTTACATATGAGCCTTCAACATCATCTATTACAAGTGGGTACTGATACATAATGCAAAATAAACTGTACATTAGTGTGATATAATTGCTAGGAACTACTAGGTCATTTGCCATCATTTAGAACATAACACTTGGACGAAGAGGGGATGTTTTGATCTATAGCTCCACATACACTTTGGGGAGGGGGAAGCATACCATTCCAGTTTTCCTGCTTGCTTCAGTGGAGGAACAGTTGTGAGTGCACTTCTTCTACTTCTTCTTCTTCTTCTTCTTGCCTGGAGCTATCTACTCCATTGGAGTCAAACCTTCTAAACATAGGCACCTCATGACCAGAGAAGGGAAGTACAGGGGGAGAGAGAATTGGAGAGTGGCTGTTTGGTCCCTGGACTCTTCCACTTCTGATTTTTGCTGGTGAAGGCTCTGTGCTTACATGAGAACCTTGAAGCAGAGTGGTCCATGATCCAAGTGAGCATCTTACTGTAACTATAATGTAACTATAGCTAAAATAATTGTTGTAGATTTTTCGGGCTGTTTGGCCATGTTCTGGAGGTTTTTCTTCCTAACGTTTTGCCAGTGTCTCTTTGCCAGTAACTCAACAATCCCACACACTAGACCAGAACATAGACAGAGTTCTAGCTCCTGTCCTCTGAAGATGCTAGCCACAGAGACTGGTGAAACATTAGGAAGAAAAACCTCCAGAACACGACCAAACAGCCCGAAAAACCTGCAACAACCATCGGATCCTGGCCGTGAAAGCCTCTGAGAATACATTGTAACTAAAATAGTTGTAGTTCTATCACAAAAGGAGTATTTTATCCCTTACAGTGTGACAATCACAATATAACTTAGTTATGCCTTTAGTATTACTAAAATGGAATGAGTTACAAGTAAAGCGTTGCTTGCAAGTCACGTGCAATTCTTTGTTCTTTGTAACATGCAATATGAAGATAATATGACAGAGCTATTGTAAGGATTACACCAATAGCGTGAAATACATTATTGCACTTTTAAAAAGGTTATTATAATTATTGTGCTCTTTTCATAGGACACATTGCTGGCTTCAGGGTTCAAAACTGTTCCACATGATGCTGTGCATTCACAGGGGATCTATCAGTCAAAAATGGACTCCATTCCTCCTGGGCCAACGGCATTTGTATTTTTGCCCATGCCACTACATCCTGTGGTAGGTCAAAAAGAAAGGCAAATTCCGAACAGACAAGCTTCACACAGCATGTTAAAGGATATGGAGGCCCCTTCCATATTGTATTCAGGGTCCACCCTGTTATGTGACACAGCTGCCTGTCATTCACACTTTGTTTATCTAAAAAATCCTATCCTTTTTAATCAGTTGTGCAATTCACAGTAAACTTTAATGTATAAAAAATAGATCAAGCAACAAAATGACCTAAAAAATGAGTAATACAAAATCAAAAATAAATAATAGCAGCCAACAGGAAACTAGACTTCCACATTCCAAAATGGCTTTTGTAAAATCTGTGCCATCCAATAAAATGCAACAGGGAGGACACAAGTTAAAGGCAGGCAAATCCTGAGCTTTGCTGAAATGACTAAGGCAGACTTCTCTAGTGGAGGTTTACCCCTGATAGAAATGGGAAGATATGGTGTATGGTGCCCAGTGATGATCCGAGCACACAAGGACGTTTATGGTAGAGAATCAAGTCCTTCAAAGGATATTGGATTTTAGGGGCATATGTCTAAGAATATTTGGAAGCAAGTGAAGATGCTAGCATATTGGGGTTTAATATTCCAAGCAACCAGCCACCATTGTCTTTAATGTGGAATATTCACCTATAGGCAAATCACACTAGCCTTATTTCCAATCACTGACTGAAGAGAATCCTGATGCACTTGGATGTTGAATGATATAGCTTTTTCCCACTGTAAATTTGCTGCATTTAAAAATACTACAATCCAGGGTATATGTCCTGTAGCAAATGCTAGAATTAAGAGTACTTACAGAACAAGGAAGAAATCTGGGTTTTAGGCCTATATGTTTCATGGCATTTCCTCTGAGCCTCCTTCACTTTGGGTTTTCATGTTGCTGACTATCATTTTGCATCGTTGACATTTGGATCCATCCTGGATCTTTACCTTTGCACCCTTGCACTTGTTGCTGTCTAACTCGGTTAAGAAGTACAAGTTGCTGTGGCATTGCCAGCTGCAATCCCAGGCTGGATCATTATTCAGGATCTGAGGTTAATCAACTGCAAATTCCATTATCTTCATACTGAGTGAAAATTAAGAACAGACGGTCTTACATGCAAGTCACAAGTCAGGTGCAGTACAATGAAGGCTTATGCTTTTCAGTGAAAAGTTCCCCCCCTCATCCCTCAAGGGAACAGTCTGTCTGCATCAAGAGGGAGAAGATCAAATGGACCTGGAAGGGTGGTGTGGCAGAGATCAGAGAGGCATCAGGAACAGGATTCTCAGAAAGACATCTCTAGAAATTTTACTAAGATATCCCTTCTCTTCCAATATGAAATAAATCTCAGTTCTTCAAATGTTCTCTCCACACAAATGTGGGCATATATGTTTTTTATGTATTGGGGGGGGGGCACTTGAGCACAGCATGGAAAAATTCAGACTTTCAAAATTTTAATTTCAAAATTTCACCTACAACTTCATTATTCAGGGTTATTCACAAGATTTTTGCTGAGCCCTTTGAGGATTGCATACTGTATCTGAGTAAAACAGAAACAAATGCCAAAAGTAATTTCAGTATCAATAGTTGAATCCTTTTCTATTGCATAGAATTTCTTGTGTGTGTTAATTCCAATTACTCTTTCTGCATGTTTTCGGTTTCACATGCACGCAAGATATTATCTGAAGAGCAATTACACTGGAAGATTAATCAATTCAGTTTGGGATCAATATTTGCTCTTTACTGGTACATGTAGATGAAATTATTCATGACAAAAAATAGCAAATGAAAAACTGAAGCTGCAATTGAGAACAGTGCATATGACATCAGCTACTAAAATAAATATTTTGCTATTAAAAGCTACCAGTGACAACTCCCATGAATAGGATTAATGGCATAGTATCATGTTTTAAGTACAACAGCTTCTCTTCTCCTCTAACTTTCTTGCAAGATATAGGTATTGAGGCATCATCATCACCATCAAGGATCTGTTAGGTGATTATTGGGATCATGAAAATAAGGAATCACTGGAGATATTGCCACTACCAAAACAAAAGATTGGATAATACAGACTCTGGGAACTCTAAACTAACAATTGTGAAGACAAACGGTCCCTTTCTGATCATACTTTGTGGCTGAATGAAAGATGCAATTGTCTGGAAGTGATGAATATGGGATCCATGCTGGTGGAAGGGTCAGAGGTCATTTTATGCAAAGGTCCTTTTCTCTCTGGCACTGTTTCTTTTGTATAAGCAGAGTTTGGCAGCTATCTCTGTGCACTTCGGCTACCTGCCAATGCAGCTGGTACTGTGCAACTATCTGGTGCAGACTACAAAGCATCACTCAGCAACCAGCAGCTTCACACGGGGCCCCATTTGCAGGATGACAAAGAAAGATGGGCGATGCACCCTGCCATCTATGTCCAGTAAAAGGG
Source organism: Intellagama lesueurii (assembly GCA_037013535.1). Classification (NCBI taxonomy): domain Eukaryota; kingdom Metazoa; phylum Chordata; class Lepidosauria; order Squamata; family Agamidae; genus Intellagama; species Intellagama lesueurii. The sequence goes on along the minus strand of JBAJHW010000004.1, from coordinate 169,612,192 downwards.
CCCTTAAGTTGTGTTACTGCAAGTTACTGTTAATCATGTAGTTGTTATTGGAGCTGTACTGGATCTGTACGGTCCATTCTAAGGGCAATGATACTCTTTGTAAAATGAGTGAAACAGTTCGTAGGGAATCAGTACATAAATCACTGTGTGTACAAAAACTGGAGGTGGCAGATAATTTCTGAGCAGAGCCGTACAGTTTTTTCAGTCACACTCTATTCAAGTGTCATTGAAATTAAGAAGCTACTTTAAACTTTGTGTCAAGTATCTTCCAAGGAGAAAATGAATCTTAAATAGCAGAGTATATGTGTCCTATCTTAAATCATCATCACCATCCTCTAACATAACAACTGCCTGATAATTTAGAAGTTAATTTGTCCAGTTATCATTGAAACAATTTTTAAGCCTGAAGGACATTAGAATATTGTTTTCTGGAGAAGTTTCAGACCCTTTTTCCTTCCTGCCCTAAGCGCTTCTTTCCTCCTCTTATTTCTTCAGGGTTATTTTATTTTATTAAATTACTCCAGATTCACAAGGTTTTTAAAGAGATCATATTGTCACACTTGAACACCAGAAATGGCATCAGCTTACTCTAATTTATATAATCAGTTATGGCTTTTATATGCAGAATTGTACGTATCACAAGGCATTATGATTAAAGGTTTCTTTTGGGGATTTGGGGGTACACTTGACTATCACATTAGGTATGAGTTGTGTGTGCCCCCAAAACACCTTTAATCAGTAGTGATTTTCCACTGATGATTATGTCATTCCCCTTGTGCATACACAGCTGTGCAACAGGATTTAAGCCGTTATATCTTCCCATCATGCACTGGAGAGATTAATTTAACTAATGAAAAGGTGCAGTGTTTAGAACTCTTTTAAAAATACATTTGCACCAGTCTCACTGTTTATACATCCATTTGGTTGCCTTCACAGTTGCATAGAGACAAGGTCCTTGAATCATGCACCAGCATTTAAATGCCTAGACGCAATGACAATTCATTACAAGCGTTGAGGAGCCAGTGCTATTTCATCTGTTCCTTTTTTCTTTTTTGTAGAATTGCAGTAATATCTTAGATGAGACACAATATGGGAGGTGAAACCCCCAAGTCTTTGGTTTCTGTCTTTTTTCCATTTGTCCCTGATATTCCGTTTCCCTGCTTGTTCCAATATCGGCTCCTTGAAATTGTGATATATAATTTAACGTTATACAGAAGCATTGTCATATCAAACATAGTGAAACAGATTCCAAAAACACCATCTGGTATTGGGGGAATGCACTGTGGGTTGGGAACGTGAGAAGAGATATTCTTTGCCACTTTGCTTGGGACCCAGCCATTAGCAATGTAATTGCCAAGAAAAGGTGACAGGCGTCAGGCAAGTGGGTGTTTTTCCTTCCCGAGCCTATTAACTCTATGAGTCCTAAACGGAATACAAGAAACATTCTCAGGACATCGTCATGTTTAAAAAAGGGCAAGCTTTCCCTATTTTTTTTTAAAGGGGGAGGAAGAAGGGGAGAGAAATTGAACTATTGAGCTTCGGTAAGATGAGGAGAATAAATGTAAGAATTGGCTTTTTTGAGATAAGAGGAAAAAACAAGATACAGCTGCTTTCAAAGCTGCCATGTGCATAATGGAATAGTCCCCGTAAGAAGCAGATTTGCAATGATTAGATTTTTACAAGCTTTATCCAAACGCTCATTTCAAAGCTGTCGTGGGTTTCTTCTAATCCACCTCAAATTGCAAAGCCCATATTGTGAAGGTCATCTGTGACCACTGGAAACGGCATTTATTTGACGCAGACTGTGTGGCAGAGATCCAAAGCACCAGGAAGATACTTCCTTGAAATTTGGGGGCCTTTAGCCTTGGTGGGTTGTTGTTGTTTCTCAAGTACTGCCCCACCCCATCTGAACTGCTCACACCAAATAGCTTTTAAACCCATAGCTCCCTAGCAAATTGCAGGAGGAATTTATGATATTGCATAGAAGAGACCTATTCAAAGGGAAGAGAAGTTAAACTGATGTTTGTACCTCTTACATGAGCATAGGGAGTTATTCAGATCCTATCCAACATTTTCAGTCATTTTCTTCCACGCCACCCATTCTGTATTTCAAAAACAATAAATGAAATCCAGTTGTGATATACCTTAATGTCACAATAAAACATAGGACATTACGCTGCTTTTACAATCCTTGGTAAATCACTTAGACTTTATTTTGACAAAATTAAAGGGGGGAAATTTTTAAAAGAGAGAGAAGAGAAAAGACTTAAAAACTAACAAATTGGTTTCATTGTGAGCTTTCATGACTCAACATCTACTTCTTTGAACAACCACCCCACTTCCTGAAACATTAACATGGCTACCTCTTTGGAAACTTTGACATTATAGTCTACAATCTCCTGTGGAGGTTCTTACAGCCAAGAATCTGAGATCGTTAAGAGAGTACTCCAGTAGAATGTCAGTTTATGATACATTGCAGTCCACTTCCTTGATTGAAAAACGACTGTGAAAATTTACACCATGTAAAGATTTGAATCATGATTTACATGAAATTAGTATCTGTGCTCTGTATTTTAAAAATAAACATTCCATGGCCTGGTCCTGTCTGCCTTGCAAACGCCTCTCCAGTCCTTACTTTATTGCATTCTGGCTAAAGCTAAGTTTAGAAACATAATTTTGTTTCAAACAGCTATATTGGATTGGGAGAATGGTCACAAAAAATAAAGTTTTCTATGCTCCTGGAAAGAGCAAGCCTTTCATCATGTATTTTCTGTGTATCCTGTGTGAATAAAGAAGGTGGTTCAAAAGAACCCTTTGTCAAAGGGAACTCTCTTTAGAATTCTCTTCCCATGAATACTCAAAGTTGTAAAATGAATTTAATTAAAAGTGGAAATGGATTAAAAACTTCAATAATCAACACACATTTCAAACCTAAGTGGTTTGTGCCCAGGGTCTGTCTTAGAATAACTAGGACCATGAGTAAGAGCAGTCTCCCCTTACTCTGGGGTCAGCTTTGAAAGGACCCCCAGAGTGTTTAAGGGGGCTGGGCTAGATATGATGTTGGAGGACTTGCTGCTGTTCCCTACAAAGGCTCCTGCAAATGTGTACAAAGCTGAGGGCTGTACGCAAGACTACATGTGAGCATTCCCACCTGCAGCTCCTCCTTGCCTTGGGGTGAAACAGGTGTGTCAGAGAATGACACATGTGCTTTGTTACTCTTCCATGGGATATGGCAATAAGAATCACACTGTGGGTCTCCCAAGTCCCTCTTCCAAATTCCAAATCTCTTCTGGTAGAAAGATCAGGGAAAAGGCCACGTGGTCCCCAAGAGGTACACAATGCAATCTTCCTATCATGAGTTGGAGAGATTCCAATAAAAGGTATCACCCACTCTTACAGGGCCACTAGATGGTGTGGTTAGCAAATTAAATAAATAAATAAATTTTGGAGGGGAAAATCAATCTTCTGGTAAAGTTTCCTTCTGCCTCTTGGGGTTCAGCATCACAGGTCTGGTTCTAGTCTTTTCCTGGCTTTTTCCACTATTCATTCAGAAAGGATTGCTCCTTTAAAAACATGGCCTCCCACCACTCCTGGACCTTTCCGTGTGGTAAACATTGCAAGAAATTGCTCTCCAGTGGCAACTTGTTAGGAAATGTTACATGGCATTACTCACTTGGTCCTTAACTCTTTCCCCAACCAGCCAGTTCTTTTTGTGAGGAGAATGGGATCCTTGCTCTGCTACAAAACCCTCCTTCAAGCCTTCTTTCTGCCTTCTTTCCCCGCATCAAATTGAGCAACTGGGGGCTATTTGCCCTGGGCCCAGTCTAAATCTGCCTGACCAATCTTACATCTTTAAGCTGGCTAGGAAAGATTTTACCTTATTGTTCCTAATATTGACTCCTTTACAGCTGCATGCCTAGTGAATAAGCAGGGCCCTCTTCCAGTAATACATGTTACAACTAGCTTAACCATAATCAAAGGAGCAGAAAACCATCCTCTGGAGATACAGGCCTCTTAGAAGCTCCTTTCGGCGTCTCCCCCAGCAGACTCTTTTCTCTCTTCTCCAAAGGTGATGGAAACTCCCAGGTGTCCTCCCCCTCTGCTTGCTCACTCGCCTCTATATCTACCTCAGCTACAGCTACAGCTGTTTCTCTGGGGGTGGGTTTAGGGCCTCCACCCTCATCTGCCTCAGGTGTTTCCTTCAAGGCCAACAACCCTTCTGCTGTTGCTGAGGGGGCCTGCCCATGCTGGCACTTAGCTCCTTCTCCCCAGCCGGCTGTAGCTGGCTCACATGCTGTAAGCCTATATTCTTCATAGCATTCAGCACACAGACAAAATGGCTTCCTGGAAGCTTTCCTCCCTGAGCATGAATACTCACTTTTCAACTCCAAGACTTTAGTCCTCTTTCTGGAGCAGTATAATTAGTCTTAAAGGCACCATTGATTCTTACCTAATGCAAACTGACATCCAACCAGAAAATGACATCTATATTAAAGCTAATTTAAGGAAAACCATTTTAATGCTTAGTACCCAAACCAAGTACAGAACCTTGAAAAAAAATATGCACCTCCTCTTTGCCATCCTATCTTCATGTAGAGGGAAGATTCATAAATCATGGTCACTGAGCTCAGCCTGGCATCTCTCTGAGCTCAGCATCACAGGCAACTGCCTAATTCACCCACTGGTAAGGCTGGTCCTCATTGTATCAGACATGAACTGTGCATGTTAGATCCTTCACTGCCACAGATATGGATGAGGTCTTTGAGGTCTCCAACGTTTTAATCACACACACACACACACACACATATACACAAACCCTTTCAGTGGAGTCACTTCACACATCCCTAATTCCCATATCATTCCTGCTCTATTAATTCCAACATGATAAAGGAGCTGCTGTGTTCACTGCCCCTCCAACATGTGCAACAATGTGTTCATATAGGTGTACAGCTGCAGCATACTGACATGATCTGTCAGAAAATTGTATGGAAATTGTGTTGTTCCATAAACATGAATCTAGAGGTGTAAAATCCTGCAAGGGCTGGGCATAAGAATTGCAGAACCCTCTCTAGATCTCTAGAAGTAAGCGGTGTTCCTAAGAGAGTCCTACCTACAGTACTGCTTCAGAGGTTCCCGTGGAGGATTCAGCCCCCTCTTTTGCTGTGGGTGGAGGTCCTTAAAGTCATTCCTAGGGCTGAAGCCAAACACACTTTTGCTTCTCTCATTTTTTCAATGTGGTGATAATGGGTGGGCACTGAAGAGCAGGGAGATGATTGGTAATGGGTCTCAGGCTCTCTGATGACTTTAGCCCAGGAGTAGCTGTCTTTGGGACTCCCAGTTTGAACATTGGGTATTTCAAGATCTTGTGCCACAGACTAGATCTCACTCCTCTGCTAGGACATACAAGTATCCCACAGCCAACATGGCTACTGCCACATTGACACTCTGACAATTGTGGTCCAAAGCTTAACATTTCCTATCTCTATCCATGGGCCAGTTCCATTCATATATGAAGCAGTGGCTTTTTTTTTCTTTAGATGGGAAGGAGCTGGGCCAATATTGGAGCTGGACTGAAAAATAATTGTTTAATACAACAGGATGCAATGAGATGTGGTGGGGCTATTTTTCCCTTCCAACATTTCATGTAAAGGATATACATCCGTCCTACCAATCCTTTTCCCCCTCAGTTGGGCCCATTCTATCCTGTGGTTCTCAACCCTGGGTTCCCTAATGTTGCTTGTTGCTTCACACACACACACTGACTTCCCAACCAGCATGGCCAATGACCAGGGCTTATGGGGGCTGTAATCCCAGTGTGGTGTAGTGGATAGAGTGCCTGACTAGGACTCTGGAGAACAGGGTTTGAATCACCACTTGTCCAAGAGAACTTACTAAATACCTCACTAACCTTGAAAGCCCTATTAGAGTTGCTATATGTTGGTCCTGACATGATGGCACAGAAAACACACACAGTCCTGTGGCATATGAGCATCCAAGGCTGGGAAACACTGGTCTAAGTAGTGCTTAGGGAAGGACTACACATCTTCTCTGCCATGGAAAGACCATTGGCTGACAGGATTTACCCAGGCCCCTCTGTTAAATAACCAAAAAGCCCCACAAAAAGATATATGACCCATCCTTTAGTTCAGTTGAAGTCAGTAGTGTTTGTAACCAAGGAAATAAGTTCCAAATTAAAACTAACCTAAAGCTGTTACCACCAGAACTGCAACCCTTTTAAAGCAGCAAGATCCCCCTCCCCACAAAAGAAATTCTGTGCTACTGCCACCACTTCACCTGAGGAGCTCTAGTGGGCAGGAAGTCAGTGAATAAATACAATACAATAAACATAACCACCTCTACAAGTGTGTATAATTGTGTGTGTGTGCACAGATGCACACACATGTGCACATACATGAATTGTATGCACACCACCATGATATATTGATGTGAACTGATTTTTGTTTTGAAAAGTTTAACAATACCGTAATATATGATCTGAAGTGTCCACATGTACAAGCAGAAGATATAAGAAGGTAGAAATTATATTAGGAAGACATCACACACACACACACACACACACACACACACACAGGAAACATGTGTAATTCTCCTGTATAGGGATTCCTCAATTTTAAAAAATTACAAAGCTGACACTAATCTGTTTCACTGTGCTAAACATTGTAACGACATCTTGGGCTTCCTAGTGGTACTTTCAACTACATGAAGGCTGAGATCCTGTTGCTTAAAGTAGTGATTCAAATGGGCCTACTTTAGTTAGAATCAATGGAAGTTATACTGCAGAGGAGCGGACTCATTAAATCTCATCGATTCAATAGGCGTACTCTAATGCAAATTACTAAGCTAAGCAACAGGATTTCAACTACAGTGAAAGATCTGTAGTGAATATAGCAATCTATGCCAAATTAGACAGCAATAAAGCTAACCTTCCCGAATTTGTTCTTGCAGTTCAAAAACGTTCTTAGTGTCCCATCTAATTCCTTTGTGGTCATCAACCAGTTTCTTGAAATCACAGCCTTAGAGCTGGCAAAATCAGTTATCCTAAGTTTAATATTTGTTAGGAATGTAGTTATGTTCATTATGGTTTAAACATGTGAGCCATTTAAGTGTGTGAGAGTTAAACTGAGAAATGCCACTAACTATGTCACCAGCTATTTGCCACTGTGAATTACACAAATTAACTTACACACACATAAACCACCAACAGGATTCTGGCCTTCTTTAATTAAACATTAGAATCAGGGAAAGAAATGCACAAAATTTATATACAAAAACTGTGTTTTCAGAGGAGAGATTATATTTATTATATATAAATATAATATTTATATTTAATTTATAATTAAATATAATTTAATTTAATTTAAATATAATTTAATTTAATTCTGAAAGGAGGTTTTGTAGATAGAATGGGACTTTGTTTTCAAAACATCACCCAGCCTTCTCAATGTTTTGTCAAGTCCAATTCATGGAACCATCAAGCATGAAATGGCTCCTCTTCATTCCTTGGGAACAGCTATGTGAACTCATTCTCTACCTATGGTGAGGTCACTGTTTGAGGTTGCACGGCCTCCATACAGTCGTTTCAAGGAGCCAATACATGCCAAGATGATCACCGAAATGAAATAGGTCCTGTGTCCTCTCTCCCTCCCTCTCTCAGTATTCGTGGTGGAGCACTCTGAACTGAAAATACAAAGCAGTAATAATCTCTCTGCTGCTCCATACCCCAATTCCTGTTTTCCATTTTGATGGCAGTCAGATCATGCAGATACTCAGCTGTGGAAGATATTTTTAAAATAGCAGCATCTGCCTGCTTGGCAGAGACTCAACAGGCATTTGGCTGGATTGCTTTTGAGTTGCTTCTGGATCTGTCACATGTTTTGGCTCTTGAAAAAAGAGTCTGAGCAGCTTGGCTTCTTTGGACATATTTCTTATTTGACTCACCTTTTGGTTCTGAATTGTGTATTTCCCCTCCTTTGCCAACGCACAAGGACTTCAGCATATCCCTGGGTTTTTTTTTTCCGGTAGTGGTGATGGGATCCTTGTGTGCTCTTGTGGTTCCCCCCTCCCATGCCAAAGAACTCACATGCAGATCCCTGCTTACATAACAGCTACCCCAGACCTTGTCAGCAGAGGAAGACTGAGTTGCAAAGAGACCCCGGAGCGGCATTCAAGCCTTTATTAGGCTGTGAATCTTGCCTTCCTCTGAGAAATGCATTATCATCTTTAGAGAAGTCAACAGTTTCAGACAGACACTCTCTTTTCTCCCTTCCTCAGTCAAACAAGCACATTCAACGTACCCAAATCTCTACAGCAGATGCAAGAGCGATTGCTCAGTCTCAAAGTTCTGCATAAATCACATCTCTGGAGTACTAATGGATTTCAGCTTCCAATGCCTTTGTAATGTATGACCCAAAGACTCCATGGCCCAAATCCTATTGCCTTATGCAGTTACATAACAGCAATCATGCAAGCTATAGGAGGCACTTTGCCAGAGGGCTGTCACAAACCCTATATTCCTCTAGTTATGTAAGCGTTAGCCAGCAGATTGTGAAAACTGTACTGTGATGTGTACTGTGTTGTGCAAGACTGATTTTTTTTCCATTCAGAGTAAAGTCACGTGGACTTAGCCTGAATCTAAACCTTTTGGGAGCGTGTGTGCATCCTCACCTCTGCACCACCTTCCTCCTCCTCACCGAGGCTCTGCCACTGCCACCTCAGCCTCCTGAGGTGGCACAGTGCCTGCTCAGGACCAGAGACCTAGCTTTCCTGCCATCAAGAAGACACCTGAGAGGAGCCGCACAGCAAAGCCAGAGGGTGCCACACCACCCAGCTGATCTGAGCAACCACGCAATTGGGCAAGGGGGCGAGCGAACGATTGAGCAGATGGGGGGCAGATGAACGAGAGGGGGGCAGGAATGTGGAGAACAAGGGATAGGGCAAGCGAGGGGGTGAGCTAGCGATCAGGCAGTAGCAGAGCAATCGGGGGGTGGGCAAGCAAGGAAATGGGTGCGAGAGTGAGCAAAGCAAGCAGATTACGATGCTTTTTCTTCATTCCTGCTATCTGGTATATCAGTGTACCAGATAGCAGCAATTTTTTAAAAAAGTAAGAGGGTCTTTCACATAGGTGGAATCGATTTCAATACATTCATTCCATATCCTCTGCCTCAAAATATACAGAACTCTGGCAGAGGAGCAGAAAAACTCGCTCCACTGGCACAGTAATCCACATGTGCACATACCTCATGTGTACGCTAAAATTTAAATCTTATTTTTAAAGCGGGTTTTATTGTCAGTGGAATCAAGCGCTCAGTCATGTCCATGCCATCCTGGGCTCTCCCACATAAATGAGCCCACGTAGAACAAATTTGGTGGACTCTATTACCTTAAATGGGGCAAACATTGAATTTCCAATCAAAATTATGAACACCCTACAGGAGAGCTAGGTCAAGGCTCATATTGACCTAACAAGAACTGTTTTCCAGAAGACATTGTCCAAACAGAGAAATCAGGCAGTGAAAACTAACTCCAGCACAGTGTGGGGCAGAGATCAGGTGACAGACAATATCTGTTGCACATCAGAGTTTAAACTCCTGTAAATAAACCACTTCCTCCCCTTTTTGCCTCAAAATCAGCATGGGCAATCTACAAAAAACTCTCTCCTACACTGCCCCGTTTTAGTTTGTTCAGTTTCAGCCATTTAATGAGTATAAGCCATAGGACACCACTCCCGTTTCCAGTTATAATGCCAGAATGATTCGACCTCAGTATCGAGCTGGAACTGTAGCTATAAAATAAAGCCACCTATGAGACCATAGCTTCCTTTTTTTAAATTATTTTTTTTTAATTTTCAAAACAAAAACAAATACAAAAATACAAAATACTTACTATACACTCTAAACCACTGTGCACCCCATACCCACGGGACCCCTTGGAACAATACTTTTAATACGAACTTCCTTTCCAAAATTGTATCGATTGTTGTTTAAAGGCTTTCCCCTTTCCTTTCACTAATGCAAATTCAACAAATCTACCCCAAATAGCATAAAAATATTTGAAATTATTTCCCCTCTTTTCATCTTAAGTTCAGTAGTCAATTTATCATTTAATGCAATGTCCCATACTTCATTATACCAATCTTCTAATTTAATATCATTTTTATCTTTCCAGAATCTAGCTATTAATATTCTAGCACTTGTCATAAAATTGGAAATCAATTCCTTTGAACAATAATCAAGTTCTATCTTATCAAAAATTGACAACAAAGCAATTTTAGAATTGAATTCAATATCTTTTCCAAATATATCACATATTTACTTAAAAATCAGTTTCCAAAATTTCTGAATCCATTTACACTCCCACCACATATGATAATACATGCCAATTTCTTCATCACATTTCGAACAAGCCTTAGAATAGTCTGAATTTATTATATTCAATTTCACCGGAGTCATATACCACCTTAAACTAATTTTTTTAAAAAATTCCTTTATTCTTAGGGTTAGGAAAATAATAAAGGAAAATAATAGAAGAAAAAAAATAAGAATAGAGACCATAGCTTCCAATTCATGGGTTAATTGTTTGTCTAGAAAATTAGATATAGGACAACTGTCACATTTTCCATATGACGTTTTCTGCCTCCAATACCTGCTACTGTAAAGGCAGTTATGAATTTTACCCTCTCTGTGGATTCATTTAGCAAATGTCAGCGTCAAAGAAGTTTATTCCTCTGACCTGCAGCAGAAAGCCAAGACAGCCTGGAATTAAACTTAACTTCTTAAGTTTACAAGAGCAAGTAGATTCAGAGCAGGGAAAAGAAAACAAATTATTCAACGTGAGTTCTGCTGTTGATACACATATATATTAAGAAGATCTAGGATGCTATCTTATAGACACACATCCTGAGTAAACCTCTCCAACCTTAATCAGGCTTAATTATGAGTAGGAACACATGAGACTGCAGTGTAAAACAAGTATAATTAAACTAGAGTACAATTTAAAATATGTTATTTAACATGCAGTTTCTAGACGGATACCATCTCAATTTTTCTTGTCCATTTACTTTCTCTGTTCTCTTTGTCTCTTTGTAAATTATTACAATCTTGTAATGTTCCTTTTAAGAAGAATGGATATAATGAGGTATTGAAGCCATCCCTTACAGAGCAGGTGTAGGATGATGCTCTGGGTCCCAGAACTTTGTCCTGTCACTGCTTGTTGTGATTGCTTCCAGATTGCATTATATTCATTCTTCTTAAAAGTAACTTTCCAAGCTGAGCTTAATGAACACTTATTCTATCTTCATTTATGACTTTTGAAACTACTTTTACTATATTTTATTTATTTATTACTCATTTAAAATATTTTACCCCACCATTCTCCTTAAAAAGGACCCAAGGTGGCTTACATCATTAAAAGATAACATTTAAAGCTAAAAACAATTAGTATACAAATACTAAAAAGAATCAAACCTTTATATCTTGACCTTTAGAGGCCTCTTACTTTTACATATTTGAAATTATCTTCAGTAGTAACACATTTAAAATAAATACAAATTTTATTTTATCCATAAATGACTTATAATAATCTTCTTTGTTCTATGGAATTTCCACTCAGAAAACTGTGATGGGTGGATGGGCCATTGCAAGAAGAGAATTTTCACTGAGTTGGAATGGTTTAAATAGAGTCCAAAGCTCCTTCCTTCCTTCCTTCCTTCCTTCCTTCCTTCCTTCCTTCCTTCCTTCCTTCCTTCCTTCCTTCCTTTGTTAAATGTATGTGCCATGGAAAGCTGGTTCAAATGTTACTATAGGCATGTGAGGATCACTGGAAATCCTGTCCCTTTGGAGTGTTTTGTGTGAAAGTAATAATATGCAACAGCTTCTTACTATGCAGATCTATGCAAATGAATGCAGCATTCCAAACCAATGTCAAATTTGCCCATTAGGCTACCGGTACTTTTCAAAACAAAACAATGAGTGAGTCCTGTGACACCTTACACAGTAAACCTCCATGGACTTTAGCCTATTTCATGAACAATGAAAAAAACCATGGTCTGTGAAAGTTCTTGTGATAGTAAATTTGCTAGTCTGTAATGTGTCACAACACTCTGGTTGTTTTTGCCTCATAAACTAATATGGCTACCTTGCATACAGATGGATTTGGCAGTTACACAGTTTTTAGATGCTCTTCTTTCCATGTGGAGCCATGAGCAAGAGCTTCTTAATGGCATTTTTACAGGGCGGTTTGGTAATACTGAAGATGGCTAAACAATCTTCTTCAATAGAAGTAGGATTTCTATCACTTAAACAAGCTCTAGATGAAGCACTGACTTCTTTATTTTCTCCAGCTGACCTTTTAAAAATGAAGGGAGTTTATCCACCAGGAAAATACTTACTCATATCCAAAGGTCTCCACTGCAACCATTCTCAATGAGGGTCATATAGCCCCCTGGGGGGCCCTTGCACATTTGAAGGGCGCAACAGACTGAATTTTTTTCTATTCTATTTTTCTATTCATCTGTTTGTGTTCTATCCTTGTTTGATGGGTGGGGGAGGCTGGAACCTGAGAAGAGGTCCTAAAAGGACCACGACCAAAAAAAAAGGGGGGGGGTGAGAATAGCTGCTCTAGAGAACAATTACTTCTGGATAAATTAACTAGTTTGTGAACGTGGCTGATTCCTTCCCGCATCATGGTAAGGCTGATCATTCACATATAAGTGCCATGATGAATTATCTGTTTGTCCTCAGTTTGCCTGCTGTGTTTTCACATAGCAACAGGACAACATAGGTATACTGTTTTACTTCCGTCTGTTGTAAGTCATAGGCTGCGGTCACACCAGTGAAATGTCCCCCTGTGGTTATGGGACTTTTAATCACGTTCCTGTCATGCTTTGTGGTCACAAGGTATTTATTCCAGCATGTGTGTCCTAATGTGGTTTTGGGTTACTGAATTATTTGGTGCCAGATTATTATTCATCTTGGGCATTGCGACCCTGTTATTTCTTAATTTTTCATATATATTTTTTAAACGATGCATCAGTATGGTTCCATGATGCTTTCCCTTTTTTCTGTGTCCCTGGCACTTCAGGAAACAATGCATTGCAATCAGTGGACCCCCCAACCCCCACTGCTGAAGATCCGATTCAATAAGCACCTAGAGCTTCTTGTTGAGACCGTTCGACAGAAGTTAATCGATGCATTGACACAAGTGCTGCATAAAAATTTTAAAATTTAAAAACGTTTTGAAAGGACATGTGTAGTGAAAGTAGTTCAAAAAAAGTTGCGATGAGATCATTCACATACGCAGCAACACAACATTTTTTTTAAAAGATCCACCAAAAAAAAAGGAGAAGCCTCTAGCCAAGCGAAAAAAGATCCACAGTTAGCATGCTCGCTGGGTAAATGATTCGCTAATGGCCGCATATCATGTGACCACTAATTTATGATATGAACTCAATGGAGGATAGGAAGGCAACATTTCGCTCATATGACTGTGGCCTCATTTTGGGCACTTTCCTGTGAAATTGCTGCATATCAATAAAGTGGTGGTGGTGATGATGTTAGATGAGAGTCCTGAGTTTTGAGATTCTGTTGTAAATGACTAACTTTTGTTACACAAATACAGCAAATCATACCAAGGAAATACTGGGAATAGCCAGCAAGCAGTTTAGGAACCTTTCAATGACATCTCATCCATCCTGATAGACAGTTGTTGGTTACAGCATGGCATGGCATAATTTCCCATTTGCAATCAGACATTTTGCCTTGATATTTCTATACCTGATGAAATTGAGGGAAAGGGGTAGAGTATAACTGTTCCTTTTCATAAAACCTCAGCTGAATTCTCACTGTTTTTAAATTAACAAACTGGAACCAAATGAAAATATGTCACCTTATAACTGTTCTGTTCATCATAAGGGCTGTCTGCTTTTAGATTGTTGGCTAAAAGACAGTCGGGCAATGACAGAGCAAATACTGACACTCCTCCAAAATTGACTAAAGCAGGGTTTCCTTTTGGCACAATTAGTGAACTGAACTGAAGCCAAATACCAGTCAACTTGAGTAATTTCAGCTATGGTTTGTGGCCCCAGCTTGGTCAGTTTATGTTTAATATGCTTAATTATGGATGTGGTCTGTGGTTCAACACATGTGGTCAAAGTGTGGAGTTCAGACGTCTCTTACAGATTCTCTGACAGGCTTTCAGACCTACCTTGATGAGGGACCATGTCAGCAAACAAGTGTTGTGTGGATGAGTATTTTCCAGTTACTCCTTCAAGAACTGCACAGGTATAGTCCTATTAAAATATCACTTAGAGTGCCAATCAAGTGACAAGGAGAATCATCAAGGGGTTGGAATGAATCCATACTACCCAACAAATAAAATAAAAGAGCCCCATGGCTCAGTGGTTAAACTGCAGTCCTGAAGTCAAGCCTCTGCTCATGTTTGATCCTGATGGGTTCAGGTAGCTGACTCAAGGTTGAGTCAGCCTTCCATCCATCTGAGGCTGATAAAATGAGTGCCCAGCTCACTGGACAGCAAGTTGTTGTTTGCATAATTATGTTGTAAACCACTCAGAGAGTACTCTAGCAGTATGGGGCAGAATATAAGTCCAAAACCAATAACAAATAGCTAAAATGCATGTTATGTAGTTTAATATATCTACATATGTATATACAGGGCATTGTGGCCTCTAGGAAAAGCAGAAATTTCAGAATATACAGTATGTGTGGTAGGGGGGGGAAATGCCTTCATTCCTATTATTACCTAGTTTCCTAATCCTACTTTCACTATTTAAAAACTGAACATCTGAAGGAAAGGAAAGAGTTTGGAAAGACTGAAGTTCAAAGTTCTGTGACTGAGAGCTGGGTTTTAAGAAGTTCTAGGTTTTGAGAAGAAACATCTGTGTCAAGGAAAAAATACTTATGCTAACCACTTGTACTATTTCAACTGACATTTTCTGAAACTTCTGAGCTAAAGCCTTAGCATATAGGATGTGAAAAGGATCAAGCATTGATAGGAACAGACCTACAATCAGATGAGTATCAGGATTACTGCTGAAAGAGATAAAGAAGTAATGGATTCGTACAATTATTTGAAAACTACCACCTGTCATCCGGTTGCTGCTCTTTTTAGAATTAGCCAATTAGCAAAATGACCAGTCATGTTGACATGATCCAGCAAGACCAGCTTGTTAAGCCACTTTGCTGAGATAGGGTATTTCTGGTTTGTTTTTGTTTAATGGCATGGGAGTTAAGGTCACATTTGGCCTCACCTCAAGCAGCAAAATGCAGTCTGTCATATAGAGATCAGAAGCTGCTGCTAAAATTGGCTGTGACCTTTCTGTTTATATCAGTAGATGATTCTAAAGTGAGCTCCTCAAAGCCTTTTAGTCAGTATTCACTAGCATATGAGTTGCCCTGGTTTCATATGTTTCTTTAGAACACAAAGACCATAAGAGCCATGCTGGGTCAAATTAAAGGCCTATCTAGTCTAGCATTCTGTGCTCACAATACCAAGTTGGTTGCCAAAGATAAGCCCACCACTAGGATATGAACACAACTGAAGCTTCTGTCTCACATCCCCCAGCAACTGATATTTACAGGCACACTGTGTTTGATATGAATGATGATATGTAGCCATCGTTAGTCATTGATAACATTATTCTCCTTACTTTAAATCACAACATCAGGCACCAGGAAATTCATAATAGAAAATAAATTATAAGTATCGACTCTTTTCCCCTCCAAATAATAACTAACAGCCAGAATCCTATTGCTTAGTTATGCCAGCATAAGTGCAATGACATAAATTCCAGCAGCAGATTGCCGCTAGTTACCAACTTGGCACTTGTACTCCTTGGAACAAACCAACTGACATGACTGGTGTGCATTTTGTTGTTGTTTAGTCGTTTAGTTGTGTCCGACTCTTCGTAACCCCATGGACCAGTTTGTTTCTGTTCATGGGGTTTTCTTGGCAAAGATACTGGAGTGGCTTGCCAGTTCCTCCTCCAGGTGGATCACGTTTAGTCAGAACTCTCCACTATGAACTGTCCATCTTGGGTGTCCCTGCACAGCATAGCCCATAGCTTCTCTGAATTAGGAGGGATACAAATAGTAACTTGTTAAGCAGCAGCAATCCACTGCTGTAGTTTATATCATTGCATCTATGACTAATCAACAGGATTCTGATCAATTTTGTGTGTGCATCTTGAGGCTTTCATTCCCCTTTATGTTAGAATTCCAGTTTCCTTTGTTATAATTCTTTTGGCCAGCCATCACCTCAGCAACAAACCTTCAGAACAAGATATATTTGAATTTGCCTTGACATTCCATTTCTGAGATGTTCTTGATGATAATTTTTTTAAGTGAGGACCAGAAAAGAGAAATCGAAGTACTTGAATCACTTCTTCCATGTATTCCTTTCCAGATCTGCAGTTCTAAGATGATGATGATATTTACCACCAGCAAATAAAAGCTGCTGGAACCCCAGTAAGATCTTAGATATGGTGATGGATCAATGGCTGCTAATTATACACATATCTCCAATCCAAAGTCCAGATCCCAGGCATTTGTTCCTCTAAGTTACTGGTTCCCGACCTTGGGACTACAATTCCCAGAAATCCTGGCCAGCAGATGTAGTGGTGAAGGATTCTGTGAGTTTTAGTCCAAGAACATCTGGAGACCCAAGGTTGGGAATCACTGCTCTAAGAGCTTTGTGACAATATTTCAGGGAAGGAGTGTAAGGTCTAATACACATAATCTGAAAGGAAAAATATAATTTTCTCCAAAATACCTGCCATCTGTTTGTAGAATAATATGATATGGGCTAAACAAATGATGTAATGAGTAGATGGTTCTTCTTTGCTGCAGAAGATCAGAGTAGATGGTATTTGCAGAGGGACAAGGACAGAACTTTCTCATAGAATGTAAGGACTTTGAACAAATTTGGGTATCCCCTGGACAACAACAGAAGCTATTGGTCAATCCTTCCACCCCAGAAGCACCATTGAATAGCTTCTGACACAAATGACAAATCATCATCATCACCTTCATTTTTCAAGTGCAGAGCTGGAAGGTACCCTGTGGATCATCAAGTCCAGCCCCTGTCAAGCAGACACAGTGCGGAATCAAACTCCCAACCTGATATAAAAATCCAGATAGTTTTACTACCTCTTAATTTGGATAGAAAAGGGCGGGGGCTTAGTTGCTCTAATAGCAAAAGTTTCTGTGAATGCAGAAAGATTAGCAATTAATATTTTGGTGAGATGTTTCTAACCTAGTATTCTTCTTGATGTGCTTAACTTTGGGGCAGGAGCAGATTTTTTAATAGGACAGACGGCGAACGGGATTTCCGTTCAAACCTATGTATTTAGCTTCAAGTGCAGCACTCCTCTGAGAAGACTGTAGCTCTTCAGAACAAGATGTATTTGAACTGGCTTTGACATTCCATTTCTGAGACTTTAATTGCCACAGACCATATATTTCCACACTCTTCTTTGCAACCCTCAGAGCTACAGACTTGTATTTTAACATGTTGGATGTTTATTCAGCAAGCTTAGTTTTACCTCAGTGATAGATACTATATCGTATTGTTATCTCATACACAAAACAGAGTATCTTACCAGAAAGCAAAAGCCAGAATCCAGCATGCATTTTAGCTTCCTTGTCAAAATCAGTGGATATAAGCATATTTGTTTAGTATTTATTTATTTAAAATATGTTTACCCTGCCTTTCTCCTTGAAAGGATCCAATCTACTACCTCAGCAGTAGATTGTAGCCAGATTTTCCATTGTATCTAGGGCCCAAGTGCACACTGTAGATACCCCATTGCTGGAAGAGGGAATTTTTCAACTGCTAAATGTGTAAGACTGTCATAGCAGGAGCTTTTCTCACCATGTCTAATTTGCACATTAGTTTGCTTTGTTTTGTGATTGGTCTTCAAACCATATAAATGTTCTTCCTTTGTAAGGCTTATTTTTCAGACACAAAAGACTGCCTCAGGGCTCATCCACACTAGTCATTTTGGAGCAGACTGATGTGGTCTAAATAGGGTCACTTGGGGTCCAATGGAGATATGATATGCCTTGCCCACATCTCATTGGGGGCAAGGGATGGATTTTGGATTGTGCTGGTTTACTGTGCTCCCCGTGAACCAGCATTCTCCTTTCCGGAGGTGGTGAACTTTGTCTCAGCGGTGCTGTTGAGGTCCCTCAGGCTCTTGGTTCTGCATGACTTCAACATCCATGTTGAGACTGAGGTTTCTGGGCCAGCTCTTGAGTTTTTTGAGACCATGGCTTTCTTGGACATGTCGGAATTAGTCAACGGCCCTACCCACAACAGACCACACACTGGCCCTGTTTTGTTTTTGTTTTTTGTTTTCAACAGGGCAGGGACAGGGTGGCCTGAGGGTGACTGACCAGATGTCTGACCTCTATGTCACGGTCAGATTACCAACTGATAAAATTCAGTCTCTCAGTGGCTCTTCCCACCCATTGGGAGATGGGACCCATTAAGATGGCCCTCCGTTGCAGGCTACTGGATCCAATTGGTTTCCAGGATGCAATGGGAAAGATACCGGCTGATCTGTTGGTGTGCCTATCGAAGCTCAGGTCACTGGATGGTATGCGGCAGCAACCCAGGCAGCTGACATGATCGCACCCAGATGCCCTCTCTGCTGCCAAGCCCATCTTGCCCCATGGTACTCTCAAGAACTACGGGTGATGAAGCAAAATAGGAGAAGGCTAGAGAGCATTTGGAGATGGGTCCCAACGGTACTTAAATTAAGAGCTGCAAAAATTGTGACCAATGCCTACTCAGCAGCAGTGAAAGCTACTCTAAGATCTTTTTACACTGTCCAGATAAGAAAGGTGCAAAACCATCGAACGGAATTATTCCACACTGTTTGTTTTTTATCCGGGGCTGGTCAAGGTAATGGGCCTCTCAGTAGTCTCAGCTGTGACCAGTTTGTGGCATTTAAAAAAACAAAACAAAAAAAACAAAGTGGAGGCCATCTTCTGGGACCTAGACCACCACACTTTGGCAGCAGATCAGGTTGAGATGTCCACTGCACCAGCTTGTCCAGTTATATTACATCAATTTCAGCCTGTTTCATCATTTGAGGTTGACAAGGTGCTAGATCGCTATAGGGCTACCACACCTAGACCCTTGACTGGCCTGGCTTTTAAAAGTTGCCAGGCAATAACAATGGAATGGGCCACTTCTATTATTAATGAATCTCTCCTTGAGGGTTGGGTTCCCCAAATCCTCAAGAAGACATTTATCAGGCCCATCCTGAAAAATACAAACTTGGTGGCCGATGATTGTAACAACTATTGTCCTGTTGCCAGTGTTCCTTTTTAAAGCATGCTAGTGGAGAGGGTGGTGGCTGACTCGCTTCAGGCATTCCTGGATGAAGCCAATGCCCTCAGCCCATTCCAGCCCGGGTTCAGGCTACATCATGGCATGAAGACAGCATTGGTTGCCCTGCGCAATGACCTTCTGAGGGAGGCCAATGGGTAAAATGTCCCAGCTGGTCCTCCTCGACGTTTCAGCAGCCTTTGATACCATCAACTGAGGTATCCTCCTGGGGAGGCTCTCTAGATTAGGGATCGGTGGCCTGGCTTTGTCCTGGCTTTTGTCCTTCCTGGAGGACCATCCCCAGAGAGTGCAACTTGGGAGATGGTCTCTACCTCATAGACTCTCAATTGTGGAGTCCCTCAGGGATCGATCATCTCCCCATTGCTGTTTATATCTATATGAGGCCACTGGGGGAAGTCATCCAGAGATTCAGAGTGGTGTGTCACCAGTATGCTCTATCTCCATCCTTCTGCTGTCCCGTCCCTTGAGCACTGCCTGCCTGTAGTACTGAAGTGGATGAGGACCAACTAAGGTTGAATCCAGACAAGATGGAGGTCCTTTGGTGGGTGCCCCCGCTCTCTGCGGATTGGCTGCCTCCCTTTCCTTTGAGGGTACTACTCTCTCTGCAAAGGATGAGGTTCATAGTTTGGGTGTCCTACTGGACCCAACACTGTCTATGGACACTCAGATAGCGTCCGGTCTGCCTATGTCCATCTCAGACAGATTGCCCAGCTGCATCTCTACCTTGACACCAGGTCTCTCACCACATTGGTCCATGCAGTAGTAATCTCAGGATTAGATTACTGCAACACTCTCTGCGTGGGGCTGCCCATGAGGCTGTCACGGAAATTTCAACAGGTCCAAAATACGACAGACAGATTATTGAGTGGCATGAATAAATATCATCACATCACCCCAATTCTGGCTGCCTTACAATGGTTACCTATTCATTTCCATGCCAGCTTCAAGGTGATGATTCTAACCTATAAAGCCCTAAATGGTTTGGGATCTTGCTACCCATTCAACACCTACTTCTAACAGGATCTGTCCGTCTTACAAGAACATCTCAAGCAGGTCAGCTGAGGATGCAAACTCCAAGAGAAGCCCAGAGGGAAAAGATGAGAAACCAGGCCTTCTTGGCAGTTGCTCCTCTTTTGTGGAATGAATTCCCTCCCGCAATTCATAAGAACATAAGAAGAGCCCTGCTGGATCAGGCCAAGGGCCCATCTAGTCCAGCTTCCTGTCAGGCCAAGGGCCCATCTAGTCCAGCTTCCCAGTGGCCCCACCAGATGCCTCTGGGAGCACACGAGACAACTAGATACCTGTCTCCTGATCAGTTGGTCCCTTTGGTCCATTTGCTAGCAATTTTTTACAAATCACTTAAAACCTGGTTATTTAGGCAGGCATTCAAAAATGTTATACCCGCAAACTCAGCTGAGCTTAGCTAGCCTACCTGATCAATATCTGCCATAAGTGTTTAAAATGTTTTGAATGTTTGATGTTAATATATTTTTATGCTTTGATGGTATTATTTATTTGCTTTTATTATTTTTATAATCAATTGCATTTTAGTCATGTGGTTTTATATGTTGTAAACCACCCAGAGTGGTATGTATGTATGTATGTATGTATGTATAAATAAATAAATAAATAAATAAATAAATAAATAAATAAATAAATAAATGCAGTCTGATCCTTTAGACTTTGGTAGACCATCACTGATGTGCTGCATCACTTATATAAGTTGTTTGTTTTTAAAATCTTTGCCTTGTCTAAAGGGCCAGTTTAGAAATTTATCAACAGGTCTTTTAAGGCAAAGCAAAGTGTGAAAAAAATTCACTTCCTCTGCCCCTCTGCTGAGGAAGGGCTCAGTTTGCCAATATCTTGAAGTGGCTCACTTATTATGCCATTTCATTATATTAGAAATTCAAAACAGAATGAGCCTTGACAGCCAGAAGCCTCCCTTTTGGTCTGCTCCCAGTGATCACATGCACTGGAAATGGACCAAACTAGAGTGATCCTACCCACACCAAAAGAGTAGAAGCCCTTTGTGTGATCATGGAGAAAAGGAGCAAACCAATCCATCACTGCATCAGACCAATCAGTGGGCTCAATGCCCATCTGACTGCACCCTCAGTCATGTCTCCTGAACACTAAGGGCACTTCTAATGAAGGATTATCTATGGCATATAATTTGGCCCTCATTTTTTAGGTTAAGAGCAGTGCTTGAACGAAAGTGCCTCTTCCTCAATGTAATGTTTTCAGAAGGTTGAAGTGGGGGAACATGATTTGGCCAAGGCTGACAAAAGCTGGGTTTTGTGGATTTCATTAAGAGACCGTTGGTTCTCCCACCTAAAAACACAGATGCGCAGCTTGGGTGTGCCCCTGGATTCATCCAGGATGCCCAGGTTTCAGTGGTGGCTGAGAGTGCATTTGGACAGTGAAAATTAGTGCACCAGCTGCATCTGTTCCTAGAGAGGTCTGATCTGGCCAAGGTGACATACGCTTTAATTACATTTTATTTTTATTTTATTTATTTTATTGGATTTCTACCCCGCCCGTCTAGACCAAAGGTCTACGTCCTGGCTTGATTACTGTAAAACGCTCTACATGGGGCTGCCTTTGGAAAGTGTTCAGAAACTTTAGTGGGTCCAAAATGGTGCAGCCAGATTGTTAATTGGGGCTGGTTACCGGGATCACGTAACCCCTGTGTTACAGCAGCCCCACGAGCTGCCAGCACAATTCAAAGTGCTGTTCTTGACCTACAGAGCCCTAAACAGTTTGGATCCAAACTGTCTCAAAGACTGCATCTCACTTTTTTAGCCTGCCTGGGCTTTAAGATAATCAGAGAAAGCCTTTCTCTTGGTCTCACCATGCTAACAGGTGCATTTGGTAGGGACATGGGACAGGGCCTTCTTTTTTGCTGCTCCCAGACTCTGTAATTCCCTCCCACAGGAGGCCAGGCTGGCCCCATCTTTGCTGTCCTTCTGCAAGGAAAGACATTTCTCTTCAGGCAGGCTTTCCTTAGTGATTGGCTGTCTATGGGGGGTTCTTTAAAAGGGGAGTCTTGTGTTTCTGTAGTTTTTAATGTGTTTTGAGTAGGTACTATGAGTCTGTGAGTTTTTAATACTGTATTATATTTGTTTAATTCTTTTTTGATATTGTAATAATTCATTGGTTTTAGCTTTTAATGCTATTTAACTTTTAATACTGTAAGTCTCCTTGAGTCCTTTTAAGGCCAAAGGTGGGGTAAAATATTTTAAATAAATAAATAAAATTAAATAAAATTTCAGCACTGATGGGTAAACCAGTGAGGAATCTAGAAGTTTCATTGGGACTACTTCAAGGAGGAAATAATGTATTATTTGGTCTTAAAGAGCTATGAATATGCCAATATTGCTTGAAGACATGAAAAAAAAGTGCTAATGTTAACACATATACTTTATTTTACTTTATTTTAACATTAGCTTTGGATAGGAAAAAATGTTCAAACTAAAACTCTCTCTGTATATTCAGAATCCTTTAGTTTTCATGACTCGTACGTGTCAGGCCAATGAAGCCAGCTCTATTAGTCTGGTTGGAACTGGTTTAAAAACACTGTGCTTGCTTAAAGGCTAGTCTCTGAGCTGAAAGCAGATTTTTAAATAGTGGATTTGAGTGTTAATTCTGAATTTCCTATCTTTGCCAGTTAAAAACAGACTTCTGACATCATTATGTCTCTTGTTTTCACTTGGACTGCAGTCTGTTTTTATTAGCCAAAGGGGGAAAATATTTAAAGTGGAAATAAATGTTTCATGGAAGTGTTGACATGACACGAATCATGTGTGGTGCGCTCTCTCTCTCTCTCTCTCTCTCTCTCACACACACACACACACACACACAGAGAGAGAGAGAGAGAGAGAGAGAGAGAGAGAGAAATGTTTCACATCCACAGAAACTTTTTGGCCCTGAACATTTTAGTCTGCTACCAATTATGGATTTACCATCAGATTGGGCATGCCTTTTGTAATAAGTGCTCTTGTGTCATAGTCGAAAATTCAAACTTGAGTCATCTGCATGAGACATATGAATTGCAGGAACTAGAGCTACATCACAATATATTATGATGAAATTTATTAGTCATAAGAACGTAAGGAGAGCCCTGCTGGATCAGGCCAAGGGCCCATCTAGTCCAGCTCCCTGTATCTCACAGTGGCCCCACCAGAGGCCTCTGGGAGCACACGAGACAACCAGATACCTGTCTCCTGATACCCCTCCCCTGGATCTGGCATTTGGAGGTACCTTCCTTTTAAGCCTGGAGATTCTACATCCCCATCATGGCTTGTAACCTGCAATGGACTTTTCCTCCAGGAATCTGTCCAATCCCCTTTTAAAGGGGTCTAGGCCAAATGCCATCACCACATCATGTGGCAAGGAGTTCCACAGACTAACAATACACTGGGTAAAGAAATATTTTCTTTTGTCTGTTCTCACTCTCCCAACACTCAATTTGAGTGAATGTTCCCTGGTTCTAATACTGCGTGAGAGGGAACAGAGCTTCCCTCTATCCACTTTATCCATCCCCTGCATAATTTTATACCTCTTAATCATGTCCCCCCTCAGGCGCCTTTTCTCTAAACTAAAGAACCCCAAACGCTGTAGCCTTTCCTCATAAGGGAGGTGCCCCAGCTCAGCCATCATTTCAGTCACTCTCTTCTGCACCTTTTCCAGTTCCACTGTACCTTTTTTGAGGTGCAGCAACCAGAACTGTACGCAATACTCCAGGTGCGTCCTTACCAGCATTTTGTACAATGGCATTATAATGTTGGCTGTTTTATTTTCAACCCCCTTTTTAATTATACCTAGCATGGAATTGGCTTTCTTCACTGCCACCGCACACTGGGTTGACACTTTCATCGAACTGTCCACCACACACCAAGATCTCTTTCCTGATCCGTCACGGACAGCTCAAAACCCATCAGCTGATAAAGTTTTGATTTCTCTAGACTAAAGCCCCAAATGCTGTAGCCTTTCCTCATAAGGGTGGTGCCCCAGCCCAGTAATTTCTGAGATTAGTATTTAAGAGATTAGTCTTTAAGATTTTAAATGAGCAGACTAAAGATTGGGCAAGTAGCTTCAATGGATAAAAGAAGCCTTCTCATACTAATGTGAAGACTAAAACTTAATGAAAAATACAGTTGTCATTATTGTCAAGCATTTGTTGCATAGGAAGTGCTTGGGAATAACATTAACTGCATTTTTGCAACAACAAAAAACTTAGAACTTGTATTATATACCTTTCCTTGGTCCTGCTGTATGTATGGCACGGACTTGTAAACTTTAACACAGGCTACTATAGAAATATAGAAGTATCTGAAATATTGGTCAATCATAGAATGCTAAGAACTACAAAGAATAAAACCCAAAAAACTATGAAACACATAAAATGCAGAAAGCTAGAACACTTCAGAAACATATTGAGAAGCAAAAAGTACAGATTGTTATAGCTGATCATTCAAAGTAAAATAGATAGGAAAAGGAGAGCAGGAATAAGAGAAATGTATTGGATGAAGATCCTTGGAGACCATTATGGATATAATACAGTGTCATGGTTCCCACAGCTCCCACATTTTAAGTCAGCATAATCACAATGACATATGACCTCAGATGGAATGAGAAGAATTATGCAGGTAAACTCTAAGAAAGGGAGTTGCTTCCTAAGAAAATTAAGCTGTTTTTAAAAGGAACTTCTCAAGCTAGCAGTACCACTACATTCACTTCACTTGTGCATTATAAAACATATCCACTTTACGTCACTCCTGTCTGTCCATCATGTAAGCTCAAAAGGCAGGAGCCTATGATAGGGCAGGAGGGGCGGAGTCAAGGAGAGAGTTGAAGAGTTGGAATCAGTTGGAGACAGTTATGGAGTTAGAGAGAAGCAGGGGAGAGATAGGGAATTGAGAAGGTTAATACATAGATTGAACAGTTGGAGTGATAGAGAGAATAGGGGAAGAGTTATAAGGAATAGAGAATAGATAACTAGTAAAAGTATATTGTTGTTGTGAATAAAAATACATTTAAACCAATGCATAACCAAATCCTATTTAATGAGTGATCCTGAACATCTGTGATTTTCCCTTTGTGATTTACATAACAATAAAAGAACATCTATAATTTACTCGTGTGATTCTCAAACTTAAAAGTTCAATAAACCTGTTATAGTTGGCAGCACACGTGTCTGAAATACGTATTTGGTATTGTGTGATTAATACTTGGTGGCAGCGTAAAGAGGAAACGCATCCAGGGGGTGAACCTATGTTTAAGAGAGAATAAACAAGGGACACTGGGTGGACGCGACAAGGAACTTCTCAAGCTAGCAGTACCACTACATTCACTTCACTTGTGCATTATAAAGCATATCCACTTTGGGCCTCTGCCATAGCTGTGTTATTGTTTTGAATGGGGGAGTGGGATCCTCCTGTTTGTATCCTAGCAACAGAATCTAGTCACTGGCTTCTACCTAATTGTGGTTATTGATAAGCAGGATATATACCTACTCTTTCTCTTGTAGAGGTCTTGCATGCCATTGTATCTTCTCTGAACGTTAGGAGTTTTCTTCATCAGAAATGGAGCTGCACAAGAAGGAAGAGGAGCTCCTGCCACATGACCACCGAGCTACTTGCTTAGGGTTGGATGTTGTTCTTGTTGTTATGTACTGTCAAGTCACCTCTGACTTATGGCAACCAACATGAATGAGTGACCAACATGACTTATCATTAGCACCCTTGCTTGCTCTTGTAAACTCACGGCCATGACTTCCCTTGTTGAATCAATCTATCTTGTAATCCTCTTTAACCTTTTTTTTTTTTTAGCATGATTGTCTTTTCCACAGAGTCCTGTCCTCTCATTATATGCCTGAAGTATTACACCCTCAGTTTTGTCATTTTTGCTTTTGGAAAGAGTTCACACAAGATTTCATCTTGGGGGCCCTTATTTGTCTTTCTGGAAGTCCTGATTTCCACAACGCTCTCCTCCAGCACCATATTTTGAATGAATTTATTTTTTTTCCTTGTCAGCCTTCTTCAATGTCCAGTTTTCACATCTGCACATAATAATTGGGAATACAATAGTGTGGATTATCTTGGCCTTGGTCTCCAGCGACACATCTTTAAATTTGATCGTCTTCTCTAGCGGGATTTTGCCCTTGTTTAAAAGGAAAAGGTTGACAGTATGCACGCTCCCACCAAAAACCCAACCGCACGCATGACAGGCAACTGTTTGTATAGAACAGTCAGAAAGATTAATCATAATCTTTCAATAAAAGCCTCTTGCAGCTGCATCAGATACTTGAGCAAGGCTGTGTTTAAGCATATGAAATATTTGCTGTTACTGAAAAGGATGAATCCTATGGCTGAATGAAAAAGATTATGACAAGATTCCTTGTATTAATAAAGTGGCATGAATTTGAGAAGCTGAATCCAATTATTAGTTTATTGTATTGTTTTTAATTCTGATAGATGACTACCTGTTAGAGAGTGGTAAATAAATGTGCT
Organism: Intellagama lesueurii; assembly: GCA_037013535.1. Classification (NCBI taxonomy): domain Eukaryota; kingdom Metazoa; phylum Chordata; class Lepidosauria; order Squamata; family Agamidae; genus Intellagama; species Intellagama lesueurii. The sequence continues at coordinate 169,585,292 of JBAJHW010000004.1, read as the reverse complement.
AGGGAAAAAAAACACAAAATAGTCTAGTCATTCCACGACCACTCCAAAAAAATCTGCATTTATATATATACATATATAGTGAATGGTTGTTATTATTATATGATTGTGTCACCTGATGTCTTCACATGCCTGTTGTGCTCACCAAGAAAGAGCTTTTTTCGACTAGTTTTAATATCATATTTGTTTAGTTCTTTTTAAATATTGTAATCATTTGTTGTCTTTAGCTTTTAATATTTTTTAACACTATAAGCCCTCTTGGATCCTTTTAAGGAGAAAGGTGGGATATAAATATTTTAAATAAATAGATGATTCAGGATGAAATGAATAAAGTAACAGTTTAACAGTTGTTAAAGTCAATGATCATCAATCATGTTTTCCTTTTAGTATTCCAATCTTTTTAAAAATTATTTCAGCACTCCGCACTTTAAGGTTTTAGTACACTGTATTTGAGCATTTTTGCACTTTACCCTTTAAGATTTAATATCTTACTTTTGGTATTTGACATCTTGGACTTCTGCATGAAACACTTATTTCAGTGTTTGAAATGGGCTATGTCCCTGGGAGTAGTGAGTTGCAAGGTAAAATGGGATAGAGGCTCCTTTATTCTACTAGTAATAGACAGAGGGAGATGTATTAGTATGGACTGAACATGACAAATGAGGTAAGAAGGATGAAACTATTGAGATCAGTCCATCATTCTGGCCATGTCACCTCTTTGGAGAACCAAAACAGTAATGCAAGCATACCCTTAGAGCAAATGGTACTGTTTCCAAATGACAAGTCAGTACCCAATAAATCACCCAATATCCGGATGATCTAATCATGGACAAAGCCAAGGAGATCAATCAAGCCAAGCTCCAGGTTCAAGTGTGCATATCTCATGCTGGACACTAAGAACAGACTGGGGATTCTCTTGGTCTGCCATACACTCCACTGTCCATCAATGGAATGGACAGATATAGGTGGTCTGAGGCCTGGTGTTGAGGAATTCAGATGATCATCCTGAAGTAGCTCAATATCTGGACACTCCCGATTTCATGGCTGCCATAATGAACATGGAACTGTCTCATTGTATCAGTTGCACTCTGGAGCTGATGATTGCAACAGGATGAGAATAGAGTAGACTGATAATGCAAGGGTTTGTTCTGACACAGCAGTCTTGGAAGGGTAATAATAACAAGAGTTACTTGTCTTCGTACTAATTCTGACATGTTGACTCTTTCCAGAGTGTTCTGACTTATGGTGACTCTTTCCAGAGTTTACTGTTACCTTCTTTTGGGGATGCTCTGAGACTGTGCAGCTTGTCCAAGGCTAAACAGGCTGGCTTTTTTTTCTTCTGGGAGGTATAATGAAGAATCACACTTCTGACCTCTGGCTCCACAGCCAGGCACCCAACTCACTGAACTATTCAGGCAGCCTTTTTCTTGGAAGGATATTCTTCTGGGTTTGGGGTGTTGTTGTTTTTTGTTTGATTTCTGCTCTTTTAATGCCTATTGAATTGAGCGATCAGTTTATCAGTTTTGACTAAGGATGTGTAGATTTCATTATGCTTTTGTTTGAAATGGTTTGTAAAGTGTGCCATGACTGCTATTGTGAACATCAGCATAGAAATGCTTCATATAAATGAACAGGTTGTAATGCAAGTAGTGAAATCAAGACACTGGGGTTGTGAAGGGTAGTAGTGAGAAATGAAGTGCCAAGGAATGCTTATGACACATGGTCTAACTTTCATCCCCTACAAGCAAACCTGCTGTCATAAAGTACACTCTCCCTTTGCCATGTGTGAACGATGATTCAGCTGCCAGATGCTTTGGTTCCACACACAGAATGGGGTGTGTGACATCTTTTCCCTTGCCTTGGATAGAAACGTGGCTTGGGCTGGTCCTGTCGATTCTAGTTTTAAAAGGGGGATAATATAAAATGCAGGGAACCTGATGGGGGTTAATTCTGGTAGATTCATATCCACTGTAATTGCAAACAAGAATGGCTCACAGAGAAAACCCCTCTCTCCATTTCTGCTGCTGTACAAAAGTGGCTTTCCTAGTTCAGGCCATACAGATATATAATAAAAAAGCACTTTTTTTTTTCGTCCAGCCTTGCAAGGGTTCAAAAACCCTTAGTCTCTATCCCAGTGCTCTTTTTTTTCCCCTTCCGTTTTTTCTCCCCACTCTCTTTCTTTCTTTCTTTCTTTCTTTCTTTCTTTCTTTCTTTCTTTCTTTCTTAAATTTAAAGTGGAACACACAGACAATAAATAGCATAAGCTCAAAGATGTACAAATTACAATTTACAGGCAAAACATGAAGCATATTGAAAAGTCAGGGCAGGTAAGTGTTTTCAGGTGCCTTTTAAACCCTGGGAAAGAGGGAGCCAGGCACAGCTCCTCCATTAGTTGGTTTGAGTGTTGGTGCCACCACAAAGAAGGCCCTGGTTTTTGTACATGATTTCCTGCCCTCCTTCAGAGTGGCCACCCAGAGGAGCATTGCCTGGGCAGAACTTGTGGTGCAGGTAGATGACATTGGGAAAAGACGCTCCTACAAATAGTGTGGAAGGCTTTGTAGATGATCATCAGAACCTTGAATCTAACCCAACAGGCAACAGCTAACCAATGCAGGCAAGCAAGGACTGGGGGTATGTAATCAAATTTACTTGTACCAGCCACCAGTCTGGCCACCACATTCTGGACCTGCTGCAATTTCATCTCAGTGTTTGCTCCTACTTTCCCTTTGCTCATTCTAGTCAACACATCTGCCAGGCAGCAGGTCTTTCTTTTCGCTTGAAAAGTTTGAAGAGGTTGTCTGCAGAGAAATACACTAAAATGGAGCTTACTAGATGTTCTTTGGAGAAACAAATATTCTATGCTTGCTTGCAATTTCCATGCAAGGTTAGAGAAGCTTGTGGAGATCTGCAACCCAGTGTCTAAATATGGTAACTGCAGGCTGCGGATAGATTTTTAAGGAACTAAAATTAATTAATCCCTTTAAAACACAAAATATCCATGAGGTGCACATCTCAAGGCTACCCTTCATAAGGTTTCAGGAGTCTAGGTTTCATGGTCTTGAATGTATGCTGGAGATACAGAGAGAGAGGGGGGTGCCAACTGATAATGATGATGATGATGATGACTGATCAAGGCAGTGTTCATCTTTCTTTCTTTTTTTCATTCTCAAAACAACAACAAAAAGCACTATCTGCTACCCCACATTGGATTAGAAAATTTTGATTATATACATAGAAGCAGGGATGTGGGTGCATCTCTGTAATGACTACATGTGTAACAGAAATGACGACAGACATAAGAAATTGCATTCTGTCTACACTTCATGATGTTCCATCTTAAAGCTGAAACTAGAAATCAATTTCCTTACATTCTGTTATCTTAATATGCCCACCCTCTTTCTTTTTTCTTTTTTTGACGGTTTCTTATGATTACTAGCACTCTTAACTATGGGCATCTTCAAATATTCTTGATATATTTACATACTGAGTCAAAATCTTGTCTTGCATCTTTCAGGCTTCTGTCTCTAAGGTAACTCTCCCTCCCTACAGTGGAAATGACAGTATTTATAAAGCTGCTCATAATAAAGACTCTCACTGCCCAAATAACTGTGTTTCTGCAATGAGTGATGACACTTAGAGTTTTGAAACTATCACTTGCTTAATAATTTTCCATCCATTATTTTTGGATCAAATCCATGGAAACAGAATGTGAGAAGTGAAATCTAACGAGTGTGTTTGTGAACGGATAGAGAGCTTCTGTTATTTCATTTCAGTCCTAAGAGCTTTTACTTCTGGCACTTCCATCACATCTCAGAAGGGTAACAAAAGGTTTGTGAGGGGTTTTACCCCCAATTTTGTCATACTGTATAGCGCATTTCATTAATTAAAATACAACTTCGGCCTAAGGATTACAACAGGGGCATGGATAAAAGCTGTTGCCATAAGATTTTTTCTGGAGAAAGGAGATTTGGTGTAGGTAGGATTTATTCAGTAGTAAATTCACAGCAACAGACTAACAAGTTACTACTCATGCTATACAACTTGTGTGCATCATATAGCAACTCTGTAGTCATGTGACCATAGGTTTCACCAGGTTGCATTCAAGAATAAGGCCATTACTCTGGAGATGCCCATATCAAGTCATTGGGACCAGCATGACCTAAAATAAGATTTTAGAACTGCATCCTAAGATTGTGATGTTAATTTGTACAACTGAGACCCAAACTGGGCATGGGAGCAGCAAAACAGTCTCTTCGTATCTGGATCTGACCCAAATCCATATAAGGTGAGCACCAAGGGGGATGCCCCCCTTTTTATTTATTTATTTATTTATTTATTTATTTATTTATTTATTTATTTATTTATTTTTAAGGCTAGAGCTGAGAGATGATGATAAACTGTCTCCCCTCTCTTAGTAATCTGTCCACAACCTACATGCAGCCTGGCACTTTCCCATCAGTTGGTCCCCTCTCTGGTGCTGGAGACAAGCCAACTTAAATATACTCTTGGGGGACAGAACAATTACCTATCAGGTGGAGTTCAATACTCATTGCACACATATCTTTTCTGCTTTTTAAACCAGGACACTGCACCTTCATTTTATATATGATTGAAAATAGCTATATTTAAAGAGACACCATCCCATCTCATTTACTCTGGTGCTAAATGAACACATTGTTGTTATTGCCTTCTTAAGAAGGAAAGGTTTAATATCCCATCTGGCCTTATTCAATATATTTAAGTTAGCTATGGATCTAACCTTGACGCTAATTATCATCATGACTATGAAAACATACTAAGTCTATACAAGTTTATCAGGAGTGCAAGAAAAAATGACAGCTTGCAAAAGTGAAACAGCTCTCACAGATCAAGTATGATAGACAGAACTTTTGTATTGTTGTAATACCTCAAAAGTAAATGTATCCACTCAGGAAGCAACATGTTTAATTTACATTTGGTAAATCATTTGGGTAACAATTCTTTATACAATACTCTATGTCAGTGATGGTGAACCTTTTTGAGCCTGAGTGCCCAAAATGCAATACAAAATCAACTTATTTCAAAATGCCAACACTGCAATTAAAACCCGAATACTGAGGTTTTAGTTTAGAAAAAACAACTGCTCCTGCACTTCAAGGGTTAAATGCTTGTTTTTTTTCCTATGGGCAGTATTAACACAGAAATACTTACCGGTCCTCCAATCCCCCATTGGGCTAGACCGGTAATGGTCGCCATTGCACCCCTCCGCTGGACCACAGCACCAGCAGAGGGGAGTGCCAAAATCCAGGATCAGAGGACGGGTAAGTATTTCTTGATAGCGACTTATGGCTCACATGCCCACAGAAAGGGCTCCGTATGCCAGCTGTGGCACACGTGCCATAGGTTTGCCATCGCTGCTCTATGTTTTCACCATAAGTGCATTAGTGGTCTTCCATTCAGTTAAACTTCAAGCACAAGGTAAGAAAAAGTATTGCTCAATTTCCCAATAACAGTATCTTGATGGTATCTCACTTTCCCTTTGTAGTTAAAGCTTTTGTCATGAGCAAATGAGAACGATATATTTTAAGGGTATTTCTTCATGTTCATAGTATTCTGTGCCATCCCACTTCTGTTTTTAATTCTTCATTAATGTGACAGAAGGTTGCTGCAAATTAGTTCAATTAGTAAACACAATATGATGCCTTAAGAAAGCAGAGACACTTTTCAAGAAAATATATTTACTACTTTTTAATGAACACATGCAAAGAAGTATAGTTAATGCACGCAAAGAACAAGAAGGACCACATAAACAAACACATCAAAATCAAAATACAGACAGCTCAAGTAAATACAAGTATTAGGTGGGGGGGGGGAGAGAGAGAGATAGGCTCTGTGTGACTACCCAATCCATTTCTGCAACTCCCCTGCAGTCATAAAGTATTCCCTGATGATGATGGGGTGTGTGATTTTGCCACTGAAATTTGGTAGCAAAACATTTGTGCTTTAAAGCTATTAAGTCCTCCCCATCAGAGAAGGCTTGCCAATGGCAGCAACAACAACTACTGGATTTTCTAGCTGCTTGGTAATGTTCGTTGTGTAAACAAACAAACAAACAAACAAAGACATGAATTTTTTTAAGGTAGCTCTGAGACCAACATGCAACATCATAAATACTACAACATCCAGACTACAACTCTCCTGTAATTTGTTGTTAGTCTGGGAGGTGTATATCAAGTCAGTCCACACTGAAATGCAAACAAAATGAGATGGTTAAGTCAGTTGATATGAAGTGACAAAAAGAGAGGTAGATGTCAATGGAGAAAACTCTCAAGTGAACATGATATGATGGTGGAACCCAGTAGTACTAGTGCTATGAAACTACATACTTCATTAGAACATGTCACCTCCATCTCTAAAGTGTCCCTGAAATCCAAAGTATTGACCATCCGAAAATCCACTTTTGGACTCTGAAGAATGGGAAGATGTAGTAGAAAGAAGGGGAATTGCTAGCTGAATATCACCTCATGCATAGCAGAACAATAAAGCATGAGTCTCTCTTGGTTATCTGCAAGAGTCCTCAGGCCATCCAAATGTTTTTGTCACTTCAAAAAGTGTATTTTAATTCCTTACTACCCTTTATGTGGATGACACTCAGCTCTATCTCTCCTTCTATCCTTCTGCAGAGGATGCCATCCTGTCTCTTGAGCGCTGCCTGGACGCTGTGCTGGGGGGGGGGGGTAATAGACTGAGGCTGAACTCAGGCAAGATGGACATCCTGCGGGTGGGTGCCCCTGGTGTTTGTAGTCTGGGTACCTACTTCTCCTCTTCACTGGGAACCTTTAAGCGATTGTTAAAAACATGTCTCAGGGTGCTATTGGAAGACTAGGGAAGCTGCTCATTCTCTGGTTGTACAGGTGTAGGGATAAACATGCAGAACTGGAGAAAGGAAAGACTGTAATTTTGTGTTGGGCAACTTTGGGCACTTATCTGTACCCATTTCCAGTTTGCACCAGGGATGACAAACTGGTCATTTCTATGCATTGTGCATGTGCAACATTGATATACTAGGAGCAAGAGGTGGAGGAGAATGCTCAGAGTTGCATGCAGTTTGGTCCATTATGCCATTTTAAACAGGGCAGGGAGTGGAACACACCAGTGTTGTGACTTGTGAGTCTTCTGGCTGAACAAGGCCTGGCAGCAGCAGGACAGGTTCTGGAAAGAAAGGAAGGTAAAAACCTCCATGTGGGCTGGCAGTGAGCCTTCCACAAGTGCAAGAGGCAGCAATGCAGGGCCAGGAAAAAAAAAAACCTCCCCGCGTTTCAGAGAAAGGCTGTGAGGGATGCAAGTCCATGCAGGTATGGCAACAACTGTTGCAACTTTGGGACACATTGTTCCCACCTGCTTGCCACCTCAGAATAAGGGTTCTTGGTTCTGGGTTGCCATAGTACCTGCGTCTCCTGATTTTATCCTACTCTGGGCCTGTTTCCCCAGATTTACCTTGTGTAACCAGTTGGTTCAGAAGCTCTTCCACCACCCTCTTGTCCTAATCTTTGCCTGCCTTCTCTTGGTCACATCACAAAGACCTGCCTTACTGAAATCATGAGAGGTCACTCCCCAGTCTCAGGTTTTGGTGTCAAAAGGGAATGGGATATATCAAACCTAGTCGCAAATATGTTAGATTGAGGCCTGTCAAGGCTTCACTGCATGTACAACAGGTGAGGGAAGTTAAATACTGAGGAGAGTTGTGTTGCATCAGCAAATTTATAACAGTTGAGGGAAGAAGAGGGAATTTGTAGGAATGGGAAATCAGAAGACCAGGAGTATCCCCATAAACACGTATGTGCTCCCATAGTGGCTTCACCCCCTCTGCCATGGGGGTGGGGGATGTCTACCTTTCCAAGCCAGAACAATCTGAACTGGCTTTTCCCCATGTCGTTAGTTGTGGGTTGGACTTGTCTGTAGGTGGTATTTCAGTGATATAGGCATAAGGAACACATGTACACACTCCACTTTCTTTCCTCTTCTTGGATCATCCTCCAAATTTGTAAATTCTTTTTCAAATTTCTTTTATATGAGACCAGCACTAGGCCATTCCTGCACTGAGCAATGGGTTGGCTTTGATGGCCTTATAGGCCTCTCCCAACTCAATTATTCTATGAATCTATGGTTGTTATTATTATTTCCCATATTTAAGCCCATAAAAGGATTTGCCGAGATGGGATCAGAGGAAGACATGATCAGTATTGGTGGTGCCGAAGGAAGGAAGGAAGGAAGGAAGGAAGGAAGGAAGGAAGGAAGGAAGGAAGGAAGGAAGGAAGGAAGGAAGGAAGGAAGGAAGGAAGGGGGACTGTGGGCAGGAATGCAAATCACATTGCATCCAGTGTGAATGGATCCTGAATCATTCCACAGCCCCTGAATTGCTCTGATTCAGCTTTCCAGTGTAGTTGCACCCTCACTGAGCTATCCAGCCACTGAAGCCAAATAATCTATGAACAGTCTTTCTTGGGACTTTAATGCCTTACTTCATCCTTGGTGGAATTTTGAATGTGGCCCATTCCACAAACCAGGAGGCTTTAATGCTGACACAAGCATATCAGCGATACTTTTAAGCTATACACAGAAATAAGAGTGAGGTTGTATTTGTCACAGGCCTGCTGTTCAAGTGACAGAAGGACCAAAGTCACACAGGGAACAGAATGGCTCCACAGCCCAAACCTGAGTGACATTCTAGGACTAAAACATACCTGATGTGCCACTCATGACATTCAGAACTTTTAATATATATTTAAAGGATCTTCCAAAAGAAAATACTGTACACTGTGCTCAGAGAATGTTGGTTTCGTCAGATCAGGTAGCCAAGCTTCATTTAATTTGTACCGACTGCAAAGTCAATCAATAGGAGAGCTGGGAAAGAGCCAAGGAAACAGGCCACCACATCACTTTCTGGCATACAAGAAGCTGTCCTAGCATGTATCACCACTGACATAAGTTTCTGTCTTCTTCGCTCGAAATCAAGACCAGAAATTAGGAAAAAATTGAGGGGGGGGGGAAATCTCCAGGATAATTTTTTGTGCCCTGTTGAGACAACTCACTTTGAAACAAGATATTTGTTAGGACCTAATTTGTAAGCATGAGTTTATATTACCCCATAAGCATCTTATAATAGAAATGCATTATGCTTCTCAGCATTTATTTTGTTTAGAAATTGGCATTCAGGTTTAAAACACTTAAAGCACAATGGGTCCTTCTTTCCCTGCTCTTTCCATTACTGACTCCCAGACTTCCCTAGAGATCATAAAATAAAACTTAACCACTATTTTTAAAGTGAGGAGGCTTAATAGAGTTCACAAAGATCATCATCCCTCCTCCAATCTCCCTGCAATAATACTGTAAATATGCAAGGTGGGGGAGTGCACTAGACCCTGTGGATGTCTATAGAGGGGCGCAGGGGAGAGTGTCTGCCCCTCTCCCCAGAATCCTAAACTTGACATTTCTTTAAATATAGACAGGTAAAAACTACAGAAAGGTCAAGAATCCACAGGTATCCTTGATAGCATCCCCCTCACTGGAATTATCTCTGTGGATGCACTTGCTATCCCCACTTCTCTCTTCTGCCACATCTGTCATTCTCCTCTGGTCTAAAGCAGACAGGCTCGTCAGCACATATAGGTTTGCCATATGATCCAGTACACTGATTTTGCAGGGTTTTGGATTACACAGAGAGCTTCCCCAAGTGCTGGAAGCTTGCTTCAGTCATGAGGAGTGCAGCAAACTACTATGCCACTCCCCCTCGTGTTTTTGTTTTTAATCTTGCATGGATAATGACTAAATAGAGCTTACATTGACCCTTGAATTTCTCAATGCACCTGGTACTGCTGTTAATCTTGTAATGTACCTTGGACAACTGTCACCTTGTTTAGCCTGAAGATGCAGGCAAGATTCTTATAGGTTTGAGGCTGGTCATGGATTCTCTTAATCCTTGCCCATTCTGGTTTATTAAATTAGCCAGAGTGAAAATGCTGTACATGTCTCACTCCCAGATTCCACCAATAATAAGGGAAAGGTCAGTGAAACTACTGTTAAAAGGCATTGATAGATACTACCATTTGGATAGTTAATGACCAGTATGAAGTGTTTTTCTTCAATAATTTTTTAAGAAAGGGGCAGATTACCATCTCAAAATTGTCTTGCCCAATCCCCTATTTCAAACTAGCTTGGAACCTGTTTTTGGGACTGAGGCTAGGAACAGACATTAGAAATAAACCATAATTAGAGCCAAAGGTGTGCTAATGTTGTGGAAAGGCAATTGGAACAATCTCTCCTTGTGCTTGAAAACAGACTTTCAAGAAATCCTGAACCCAACCACCAAACCAATCAAGCTAATCTGCATAATCTTTGAGGGAAGAGAAGCTCATGTTGCAACACTCAAATGCTCATGTCAGTTAAGAATTTCCCCAAGTATCTATACTAAGATCTGGGAAGGAGAAATGAGTCCTTCTCAGTGACCTTCAGAATGATTGACCAAGGTATCTGTCTGGATCATCTGGACAGATTAGAACTGGGAGGCATTGTGTGATGATTTTGGGCCCTGCCTGAAAAGCAAATTTGCAAAAGTTAATGCTGTACTACTACTTCTTGGCCATCAATGTATGGATTTCTTCATGATATCACCTTAACTGCCATATTGTTTGGAATCTGTACAAAACTGGTAGGAGAGGTCATTGAGAGGTTTAAAGAAAGAGTGAAATCACAGATTTACAGGAGACACTAAACTCTACATCATTTTTAAAGTCTGATTCCAGGATGCTAGTGGAGAGTCTGAGTTAATGATGGGCTGGATATGAACTGAGACTTAATCCAGACAAATTGGAAGTGTTAATGCTCAATAGAAAAGGTGCTATAAAGGAAACTGCTTCCTCTGAAGAACAAGGCTCATTTACTGGCAGTTCTTCTGGACCCATTAGTAGCCAGGAACATCTTTGGGTAATGTGATGTGCCCCTACGTGTCCCCAGATTATTTCACTAGCCTGAGGCCCACGACACATTCTCTCCTTTACGCTGCCACCAGTTGACCTCTGTCAACACCCTTTAATTAGAAAGATTGAGGTCCATGCTAAGTATAAAGTTGAACAAAAGAGGTTTATTGGTTACAATTGACTTAAACAGGTTCTTCACAGACTTTAAAGTATTCATTAGATTAGTAATAACTTGTTTCACTCTTAACTCTCTTAGCTCTCTATAAATTCCACACTCTTAACTCCTAACTCTGCCACCCTCTCTAACTACCACAGATTAACTACTACTTCAGACTCTCACCTCTGACTCTCACTAACTGAACTCCCCTGACTCTCACTCACCCCTCCCTTCTAGTTTCTCTGGCTCTGCCTCCCAACAGCTCCCATTGGTGTATGCAAATAACCTCATACATGAGCCAAAGCAGGGTGATCGTTACAGGTAGTAAAAAAAATTTAGCCTATTTTTGTGCAACACTTATTCCCATCTGATACTGTTTGCCTACTGAGTTCTCCCAGGGGAGCAGGTAGATATATGAGGAAGGAGACAGTCCTTCAGGTAACACAATCCCAACCCATTTATTGGCTTCCAACTGCAACAGAAAGCAATGGGCAGCTGGTGCAGTTGATATCAATGGCATTTACAGGAATTTTTCCTAGTGGGGACAAAGCTGCAATCTTAGCATAATCCATAAACACAGCATGTATTTCATATACACCATATATCTCTCTGAACACTTTCCAGTAATAAATAACATTGGTATTCTAGGGCAAGAGTCCCCCTCCCCACAGAGACCCATTGTTGGTGTAAAACTGGTGGAATCCAATTTTAAAAAAAACCTAATCTCCTATGAACAAGTTCACTGCCATGTTCTGCACCAGCTGAAGCTTCCAAGCACATTGAAATTGTTTGAGAAGTCAGTTCCTACCAAGTTAAAGCTTTAGTGTGGAAGCAATATGAGATCACTGTGGTCCCAGCTTTCCATACTTCCTACAAATCAGTTATTTGCAGCTCACAGTAGTGCAGGGGCGGGGGGGGGGAGAGGTAATGCTGTAAACAGACCTTTTGCACAGTCATGAGGCAAGAAACCCCACCTGTGCTTCTCTCCAGCTTTGGCAAGAAAAACCACAACAATAATAACCAAATAATTTATAATTTGCTGCCCTTTCGTGGCACATAAAATTTACTGCAACACTTTGCATAATGATCAGGACTAGAGATGGGCATGAACCACTGGAAGTTAGGCACGGTTCATTTCCCAACTGAACAGCTGATCCACGGTACGGCACCCCGCCCCATCCAGCAGGGACCCAGTGGAAGGGGTGGGGCACCAAAATGTGGATCAGCTGTTTGGCCGGGAAATGAACTGCACCAAACCCCTGAACCAGCGGTTTGTACTCATCTCTAAATTCGGCACACTCATGGACATGAGACTTGTCATATTGAAGTCTTCCACTACAGGCATATGATAGCATCTTGACCCACTCATTAATAAGAAACCAAAATGGTTTTAGAATGATACCTAGGATATATGTTTCTTAATATTACCCACCATACTCAAACACCACCTATTTCCTAACAGCTTTGAACCACATCTCAATGACCTTCCTAATAATGGCAGCTGTTCCTGGCATGGTTCCCAGTGACGCAACCGGCTCCCTGGCACAACACCCCATGAAGGAGATTCCAGGTGTTGAACAGTTTACCACAACATATGGGTCTGGAACAAAATCAATATCCCATTAATGGACTCCTCGTTAATTTAATCTTCAAAAGATATGGGAACCACTGGACCAGGTTATGTGGTCTATACACGAACTTTTAAAACCTGTTATCTTTTGCTGGAAATTTGATTTTACATTTTAAAAAACCTTCATGGTATTATGTTTCATTCATTTGTTGTGGCGGCTGCCTCAGTATAAACTGGATGCAACTGCAGATGGATGTAACCAGAATAGGAAATATGAGCAAAGTGGTTACATCCTTTTGCAATCAACTGTTAGAAAACCTGGCCATCATCTGTTCAATTAGACGGCTTTCCCAGTTTCCACTGAGTGGAGTTTTTAATTTACTTAATTGCAACCATCTCAGCCTGGCAATTAAAATAGAATGTTACCTGTGGGATGGGATCAATTAAAGGTTTGAAAATTCAATTTAGGATCATGATTAGCCTGCTTTACATGGGCTGAGTTTTTCCTAAATCATATAATTGTATAATTCAACTATGTATGATACATAATGTAAATGCATCCTTTATTTCAATTTTTTTAACTGAAAGCAGATTTTAGAGTCCTACTGGTAAGTGGGGGAAGGGAACATATCCGTCAGAGAGATTTCCCTTTCTGATTAGAAAGATCTGACATTTTAATACATAACAATAGTTGGACACTGCTTGGTAGCTGTGTAACTTCCAAACTTGAATCATTACTGTATATATTACCTTGTAGCATTCTATATTTTATATCTCTTTAAAACTTACAGTCTAAAAGAAGAAGAAAATAGGCAGTGCATAAACATATATTTCATGACATGTCGCTAGTACCAGCTCCTGAAAATAGACAAAGGAGCCTCATGTTCCGAGGTGGAAAATTGATAGCAGCAAAGGCTATTACTGGGACTTTGTGCTTTTTCCAAATTAACGCTGACTCAAGGATTTCTCTGGCCTAGGAAGGGAGGAGCTGGTTTGAGTGAGGCTGGCGCTTAAAAGAATGCCACATGGGGGCACAGACTCCTCAGCAAGAATCTACAAATCTAATTCCACTCATCTCCCTCCACACAAAAATGGTTGAGTAGAAAAATAGGCAAAGCAACAAAGAACTCTCCTTTTGGGGTGGGGGTGGGGACGTGGGGAAGTAACCAGGAGAAACATGTAAACAGAATAATTCAAAAGTGCTTCCCTTGTATTGGCCCACTCTTGTGTGGACTTACTGCCAGGTTTGAATATGCTACAGTCTATTCAAGTATTACCAAGAGATGGGAACCCAGGATGCCGTTGGAATTCAAATGAAGCATGTGCTTGTTTCCCAAAGCCTTTTGTACATGGGAGCGTAGCTGTGAAGCCGTAGTCCCCTGTTGTTCTCCTTTGTGAGTAGAGAACTAGCCAAGGGTGTCACTATCCTTCTAGTGCCACAGAACAGCCATCCTGAGCTCTCACAAAAACAATGGCATTTAATCATAGCCATTACTATTGTTGTTGTTGTTGTTATTGTATTATTGTTCCTCCTCTCCATGCTAATTTCAGCAACTGGAGTCATTCTAAAGCCTTTAGTTGTCAAGTTAAAATTGCTGCCAATAGCTGCTAATTTGTGTCCTGGAATCCAAAAATCAATGATTTTGCAAACATGTCATCTCACCTGCAAATTTTAGGACTTGATTCCTAATGTAGGCTTGACCTTTTGGTACACCCCCAAGCACTAGCAAGGCTGAGAAATAAGATACATAATAATACTGAAATGCAGAGCAGTTAAGGTCCTCTCAGTAACCTTTCATTTAGAGCAGTTTGGTTATGTCGAGATACCCTATGTGATGTAGAGAATAGAGTGACAACTTAACCAAGAGGCCTGGGTTCAAATCCCACTCAGCCATGGAAACTCACTGAGGGTATGGAACTGGCAAAACCTTTAAATATCTTACTTACCTTGAAAGCCTTACTAGGGTCCCTGGAAGTCACTTCTGACTTGATGACACATAGCAACCATTATATGGAGTTGTAAGTGGTCCAGAACAGAGTGATAGGATTATGAATTGGGTCTGAGAAATTTGGTTACCCTTGCCCTTTATTAACTGCATTTCATTCTGGCCTGTTTTCAGGCCCAGTTTGAGGTACAGGCTGTAATATTTACTGCTGGGATGGAGAGATGCAGAGGACACATGACAGACTTGGAAGTTGCCAGCAGTGGGTAGGGCTTAGGGCACTAAAGCAGCGAGAGCAGGGCCAGATGTGATTCTTACTAGTTGAGACAATACAGAAAGCACAGCTTCTACCTCTTAGAGTAGGCTCCAAACCATTATGCATACCAAGCATCCATGGCAGATCGGTCTACCTCTGTGTTCTTAAAGCTGGTGCCCACTACATGTGTTGGACTCCAGTTCTAATCAACAGCTCTGATCAGTGTGCACAGTGTTTATGCTGGCAGGGGCCAATAGGAGCTGGATTCCAAGAGGTATGCAAATTGGAGAAAGCTGGGATCCCAACTGGGAAATGGGCATTTTGGATCTCTACTGGTGATGAATTTTACTGTAAACCCTTCCTTCTTCAAGAGTAAGGTAGAACAGTCAGATTCACCATTGCTGCAGATCACTTTCTATGGGCATGTTTGTCATAACAAGGTGGTTTTGGTGTCTTTTCTGTTTGCCTAGTCCCAGAGTTAGGGTGGGCAAATGCAGACCTCTACGATTGTGTTTCTGCCCCCCCAAAAAAGATAAATTGTAGCTTCTGAAAGACTGTTAGTGATTTGCCTTTTACACAGGTCACTATCCCCATACCATTTTACACCCAAATATGCCATGTTCCAGATCCAAGATGTTCAGACACTTAGTCCTACTTAGTATTAAAGTCTAAATGTGTATGGCTTTGCTACACACCATTAAAGCAACATTACACCAGTGGTTTGTGTGTCTGTAACCATGTTTCTCCAAAGGTACTATATGGAGAGCTGTACCTTAATTAATCCAGGTTCTGGATCGTGTAACCTATGCCTGGAAAATGCTCACAGAGTCTCTTCTTTGCACTGTGCATAATGTGAGCATTTGTCTCCGGCATTCTGAATACACAGTGCAAACACAATAGTCACATCACAGAGTGACTCTTTCGTGTTTCATTTCCTGTCTTTCTTTTGTTGTTGTTTTTATTTCCTTTCTCATTTGGCAATAAAGACAGGATTCTCAAAAACCTCTGTTTAGAGATGGAATTCATTTGGGGTTTTTGCTGTTGAGGGCTAAATTTAGCCCAGCTCATGGAGAGAAGTGAACAAAAGCCTTCATTGCTTTAATCCAGCTCATGGGTAAAGGGTGAGACTTCAGCCTAGCTCTCATCTCATTGAGAAAATGTGAGCAAGGGCTTACAGAGAGGGGATCAACACCAAGAGGTTCTTGGCACGCTGAGCAAGCTAACATACTGTATTGCTCCAATATCAAATTTGCAGAAAGGAAAGAGACTTAGCTGTTGGACGCAAAGCAGGACAATTTTAAATACAAACGTATGCATACTTACTCAGAAGTATGAGTTCAGCAAATCTTGCTCCCTGGTAAGTGTGTTTGGTCCTTGGAATTGTAGTGAAGAGCTTTAAAGGAAAACCAAGGACGCCAGACTAAAGGTGTGTCACTTTTATATTGGGCTACCATCACTATATGATAGTGCCATTTCAGCTTATGTTCTACTTTGCACTGGGATTCCCTCTCCCGTAGAAAGAAGTGCCAGCTTCAAAAGTAGACATTTGCTTTAAAAACTGGCTGTAACAGCACTGGCAGAAGCTTTCCAAGAGTCATTGAAGGTACTTCTCACCACTAGTGATGGGGCAGGGCTTGCTAAGATAACACTGGGAACTGGAGAGTTCCCACTCCTCCAGGAGCATGCAGCTTATGGACTGGTGCTATCTTCCATGCATAAACAGCTAAATGTATCTCTGATTTAGTGCACGAACAGGATATGTTGAAAGTGGAGCATTCTGTATACTCTGACTGTGTGTTTAGGATCTCAATGGCACTCATTGTCCTCCTCTCTAGTACAATGGTGCAATAGGATTTGTTCATAATGACTGCATAATCATAATGTTGCTGCTATCTATTTTCAAGTTGCTTTCAAGTGACCCTAATAAGGTTTTTGAGGTTTGCTTCTATCTGTGTACTCTCTCCTCTGTTCTTTCCCAGGATCCATTTAGAATGCTTGGATATGGCTTAAGCGTTACTTTAATGCCTCACCCTTAAATTTTTACTACCTGATGACCAGCCTTTCAAAAAAGCAGTCATGACACTATTATTCTTTGGAAAATAAATGCAGTAGTTATCCTGTACAGGGATTTCTCATGGGGAAATTTGGAACTCTGATGTCCTCAAATCTCCGGTGTCTTACTCACAAACATGCCAAAGAACTGGCATGATTAAAAATGCATTCCATACTTCTTTTTTGCATTATGAAATAATATCTGTCACTTCCTTTCTTCTTCTGGTTTTCTGTATTTGTAAAATGCTGAAATAAAAATAAGACTATAACGGCAATTGCCTGGAATCCTGACCTCTTAAGTAGGAACATAAAACACAAATCACAGCCTAGTCTTTGGTGGTCATTTCTAACTTTGTTGCTCCACAGTCAGCCATAAAGACAAACAGCTGCCTTCGCTCCAAGCCACATTCTCTTTCCTCATTTTCCTCCGCTTGGCTGCAGTTCCAGCACATTTCCTCTAGCTAGAGGCTAATGAAGCGGTTTCCTTCCCAGCTTGATACCATGTGCTTTCTGAGCCAGCCGTAGGTGCTAATGCTTCAGACAACCAGACCAGCTTACCTGTGTTTTCTCTCCCTTTTTACTTTGAAAAGAACACAGGTTCTATTATTTTAAGCTTGATCTAGTACAGCATGTATTTCTTTCCTCTCTGCCAGGCAGTCAGACGGTGCTGAGTTTTCCTGTACTTTTGCACAGCAGCTTCCCCAGCCACCTTCTGGAAAGCCTGGGGTTGGTTAGACATTTACCAGGCATTTCTCAATGATGGGATTAATAACAATCCACAATCTTCCATGAAGGTCAGCTAGCCTGCCCTAGCTAATTTTCTCCTGCAATGGGCGGTTGCAAGAGAATTTGGGACAAGGCGTATATGGTGAATTCCCATCCCACCCCCATCAACTGAGTGTATGTAATATAACAGAATTTAGAAAGTTACTTTTCTTTATATGACAGTTTCCCAAGTTACTTAGCAATGCTGGCTGGGGATTTTGGTGGTTGTTATTCAAAAAGTAATTTTTCCAGCCTTTAAACGGGAAGGGTAGTGGACTGGGACCATGTCATGGGGCAGAGTCTGGAAAATTTACAGTCTGGGTTACACCTTCTAGTAGCCATTCTGTTCTGGGAGTATTCTGGGAGTAACTCTGGTCCTGAGCATGTGTCCTGGTCTAGTACCAAGTGGGTTTTTCATTCGTTTTGTAAAAATGCTTCAGCCATCAATTGTGCAGATTGCAAATAAGAAAGCACTGCCACTCCATCTTTGACACCACAAGGGCAGCTACAAAGCTATGCATCTGGACCCAAACTTGCGGCTGACCAGAAATCAGAGCAGCAAATGATTTGACAATGAAGTAAAGATTTCCGCTCATCCACCGACCCACGTGCACACACACACACACACGTTACTAGAACTAGAATCCTATGGCTCTGCTTGATATCTTTATGCCTTTATGCCCAATTGTGCCCTGGAAGGAACGTTTGCCTCCCTTTTCTGACCTTCAGCAGGCTAACCAGAAAAAGCTACTGCAGGAGTATATGAAGCTTAACCAGCATCTACGCTAGCAAAAAATCCACATGGTCAGTGGCACTTTAGCCATGCATAGATATGCAACTGGCCAATTTGATTGGCAATGTCCTGCAGGATGCATAAATAGGTATCTGCCCAACTGACTTCCCTCTGTTACCACTAGCATATCCTGCCTAGAGGGACAGCCTGTGTTTTCCAGGCTCAGCATCTCTAGACATTCTTTTCTTGTATTACTTGTAAAGTTTTGTATGAAACATGTGTTTATAACAGCACAATACAGTTATGCATTTATTCATTCATTCACACATCTTCATTCAGTTTAGTGCTTATCTGTAAGGCACAGAACAGAATTTAGATGACAGGGTTTTTGCTGAATTTTCATTACCTTTAGAGACAATGATATTTGAGTCAACAAATACCTGTAGAGGAAATGCCATGCAATGTTTCACTCCATATGAGCAATATTTAATCATATTGATTATTCTCTGTCTGCGGATGCTTAAAGATGAATGGGTGTTAGGATTGTCCATTGAAGGACAGCTATTCTATCTTTCTATCCTTCCTGTTGTGGGTGTGCTAAGCAGTGGAAAAACATGAGAGGATGAAAAATGGATGCTGATGGTGATGATGAAGATGAGATCACAGCCTCTCTGTAAAATGTTGTGACTGAGGAAAGCTGAGTAGAATTTATACTTTTCAAGTTGATTTTATACCTTATTCATCCTGCTAATGGGGTATATTTTTTTCCTTGTATGTTTTAGATTTTAGCGCAATTTTAACTGGAAGCATTTAACTTTCATCCATATTTATTTTTCAATATACTGTTAGTTATATATTTGACAGCCCTTGCTCTGAGGATAAGACTTGAGCTACTCCTTGAAATATCCAAGGCACAGACAACATCTAAGAATTCTTTTTTCAGCATATTGATCACAAAACAGGACTTACACACATACAGTCACTCACTCACTCCCAGACATGGTGATTGTCATTATTATTTCACACTGGTGCTTCCCTTCTGACTTTTCTCATTGAAGTATCCCACCAAATGATTCCTTTATCTAAAGACTCTGTCCAGCTTCTGTTGAAATGAAGAGTGCTGAAACAGAAGTCTAATCACATGTCATGTTGATGTGCAAATAATTTAAACAAACATTCCACTTGAAGAGTCATGTTAAAAAATCAAAACAAAACAATATCTCAATCAGACACTTCCTGGCCTTCCTTTTCCCATATAAATTCTCTTTTGGTTGCAGAAGGTGATGTACCATAGCAGTACATTAACATGTTCTGATAAGTTAACAAGAAGTCAGTTAACTTTAAATGTTCTTCTCCTCTGGCCCCTGGCAGCTTGGGCAAAGAAATATCTTTCCTTTCAAACAGGCTTTGACTAATTAATTTATTCCATCTGTTCTTTCCTTCACCAGTGCAACCATGACATAGAAATTTCTGAAACAGATTTTGTTCTTATATTGATAACCAGGTCATAGACAAATTGAAGGGTATGGGGAGGGGGAGGGAGAAAGTGACTGAAGAAGGAAGAAATGAGTAATTATTTTCATTCTGAAAGACTTTAATCCACAGTGGTGATATTCACAGTATGGTGAATACATTGGAGCAGTCAATTTGTCTGGCATCATTCATGCAACTTAAAAAACCAGAGAAATCTAGCATGCTTTAAGAATATATATAATGCTATTTAAAGTAACCATAGCTTTGTTTTGCATATAGCAAGAGAAATTTGTGTTTCAGTTTAGAAAGAACAACTAACACTCAGCAAGACCCAAACATGATTTCTGATATTATCATACATGCCAGAGTGGTGGCAATTGATCAACAACACATCGAATATTTGTATCAATTTACATCACTGTACATCCTGTATATCATCATCTGTATTTTAATCTTTCTGGGAGGCGGTGTGGAATAATGGACTAGGACTGGGGAAATCTGGAATCAAACTTCCAATCACCCATGAACCTCACCGGATCATCTAGGAAAAGTGATGTCCTATCAACTAAGCCTATCATAAACAAGGTGGGATTGCCACATGTATTTCTGTTTCCTAAAATCATAGGAGGAATGGTAAAGGATTAAACATCAGAAATTCAGTCATTGTTTTCTGCACCATATTTATCATAAAGCAGTCCAGTGATTTGATCAATTTGTTATTGGAACACTATAAGTAGTGATACAAATAACATGACAGTCTGTAATCCTTAGAAAAGTTCTACATCGTTACACGAAATCACTTGTGCCTTAGATCAGCTGTTCTCAGTGACGGCTATATGGCCCCCTGGGAGGCCCAGGCACATTTGGAGAGGTCCACACACCACCTTATAAGCTTTGTTATGTGACTTATACAATCCTGATTCAGCCTATATTTCTTTTTTATTGTGTTTATGGCTATGGCACACAAACACAAAAGTTGAGAATGGATGCTTTAGAGCAGGGGTCTCCAAACTATGGCCCGTGGGCCACATCCAGCCCACCTTGCCTTTTTATCCAGCCCGGTCCGGACTCTAGGACCTTTCCCACCCCACCCCCACCTCCCCACCTTCCCTAACAGCGTCTGGCAACAGGATTGGTCTCCTGCTCATCCCCTGCCCTAATGCACACGCTCACTCTCTCTCTCAGCCTATCCGCCGCGGGGAAACAATGAAGCTTCCACCCTTCCCCAGGCTTCTCTCTTGTGGCTGAAAAGTTTGGAGACGCCTGCTCTAAAGACAGCTCCTTGGTTTCTCTTAGAACTTTGTTCTGCATAAAAGTGTGCATGGGCAATGGGAGACTGGTAACCTCTTTTCTGGAGTAATATATGAGTGTTCAGACCTTAAAGTCTCTCTCGCTCTCGCTCTCTCTCTCTCTCTCATTTTCTGTCTCCCTCACAAACAGAATTTTCACAGGGCCTAACGTGTCTCCTTCTCCCAGGCAGGGGCCTTGTGATAAAAATCTAAAGCATAAACGAGAGCGGAACCCACATAGCTCGTTGCCGTGTTCTGAAAGCCATGCCTGGGTTCCCTGGCCCTCCATGTTGGCAACCATTTCCCCTCTCCCTCCCCTGAAGGTGCCGGTTCCCCTGACATGAGTTACTCCTCTGAGGGCATCACCAAGAGCCCCCTCCTCCCATGAGGCCTGGCTGGCAACAGAGAAAATGACTGGCGCGGCGACCCGCGAGTGTGGTGAGAGGGAAGGCTAGGCTTCACAGGTTAAGTCAGTTTCACTCTGTGGCCGCCACCAGCACAGGCGGTGTGGCAGGAAAGGATACACAACATGGGGAAGGGAGAGGAGGAGAGAGAGATGAAGCAGGCAGGCAGGCAGGGAGCAAGGGAGCGAGGGAGGGAGGAAACAACATCGGAGGAGGAGGGAGGGAGGGAAGGAAGGAAGGATAGTGGTCATCTGGCAGCACTAAGCAAACGCGAAGGACTGGCAGTGAGCCGGGAGGTTTATCACCTTGTCCTTGGCTGCACTGGAGATGAAGCTGAGAAAAGTTGAGCCTTCCTCACTCACCCCAAAAGTGGGAGCAAAAGCCAGTGCCTTTTCTCCCTGCCAGAGCAGCACCTCGGCCAACAACAGCTGGCTTATCGCTCCTGCCCCCCACCCCTGCTGAGAATAGCATTTAGCCGTTCATGTATCATGTGTGTCAAATAAATGCCTGATTGAGGCCCTCAGCGGAGGAATTAGCCTGCCACAAAGTCGCAAAAGGGGGGAAGGAAAAGTGCTGAGGCATCGGCCGCTCTCCACATTTCAGAGAGCCCTGGGGTTGCTCTCGCCCGTTCCTCGCACTCGCTGTCCCAGATGCATACCTTCCCACCCCACTCCCGCAAGGGCAGGGAGGCAGTGGGGTCACAGAGGCATCCAACAAGGCTGCAAGGAGAGCGCTGGCGGAGGGCTCAGCTTGGGGAAAGCAGGCAGCCTTCCAGCAGTGCCCTGTTCTCACAGTCCTGGGTGCCGCCTCAGCTCCGGTTCCCCCACTCCTCGTGGCTCCATATGTCCTCATCCTAAAAGTATGTACCGGGATAAAAGACCATTGATGGTGAGTTGGGCTTCCTACAACATCTGCTTCAGGTTTGACTGCAAGCTTTTGGCCAATGCCTTGGGACTCTCTAGATGAGACCCACAATGCAGACAAGCCCACACATTCGTAGGTTTCCTCAGTTGAGGTCACAATTCTAATAATTGGCTCCTCAAGCTTGAAACCTCAGTTCGGCAATATTTTGAAATTAAACAAGCAGTTCCATCATTCCCATTAATATTGTAGTATACAAGTACAAGTTTGTTGATCCAAATAAAACTTATTCATTCATTATATAAAAAAAAATTTTTCCCTTCAGCCCTCGAAAATGTGTAAAATATATGATGTGGCCCTCATACTGAAAAGTTTGGAGACTCCTGCTTTAGAGTATAGAGTACAATTCTGTATCCCACTCTACTTTCTTTCAACATGGGCAGGGCAGCGGCATGAAAAACAGTGGCCTTGACCTCTAATAAGTCCAGCATGACATTCTGTTTGTCAGCACTGGGCACCGGCCTTTAAATCAGTCTTCTGCCTTTCTGATCTTGATTGGCCATCATTACATTTTACTGTACTTCAGCTGATCTGCACTAGACCTGGTTAATGCAATGATCACAGAATGCAAAAGGGAGTTACAGCCTACCCATCATCAAGATGTGTATGGACTATGGGTATTCACTAGAAAGATATTGTACACCTATCTGCAGACCACATACATTCAAGCTAACTGCAGACAGACTGACCAGACAGGCAGAGAAGACACAGCAACAACACAAGATTCTGGATGCCCTTCCAAGCCAAAATATTAAGTTATTCTTAGTAAGCATACCTCACCCAGAAATATGTTCCAAAATACTTTGCAATGTCAGAAAGTTCTTTGAAGCACTTCTTACGGATTGCACATAGCAGCATGTTACCTAAGAATTATGAGAGAGAAAGAGAATTAGTTCTTCCTTACAGACCTATTTAGTACCTGAGATCATATGGATAGGCTCTCCTGGTAGTATCACATGCTCCTGATGCCCACTCTGACCATTCACATGAGGACATTTGCTCTAATGGCATCTATTCTGTAGAATGCTGTTTCCTCGGAAAGCCAACATGCTCTGACAATTGGTAGTTTTAGATATATGTTGGAAATTAACCGTTTGTTTTCCCCAAACTTTCCACATCTAGCTCAATTTACCACCTATTTCATTGACAATGTGAACATTGCATTTTGTGGTGTGTGCTTATTGTATTTTTAAAAACCTTAATTGTACATCACCTTGAAATTTTTATTTTTGGAAATAAAAAAACATTCCCTGGCCCCTGACCACTTCTCCACAATGAAGGGTGCCTACAGGAACCTTGGGGCCTTTGGAGAGGAATAAGAAACTTTTAATTTCCAAAAAATGGCTGTGGCTCATGATGTCATCAGCCTCCTGCAGCACAACCTTTGGCAACAGGATTTCAACCAGTATTATTGTTGCTGCTGAAAAACGTCAACTTACATCTTACATATAGATGCTGTTTATCAGTACAGACAGCAGTAACTGATCAAATATGATTGCGTTTGCCTTTAGATTTGACATGCGGGGGATGTTTCATTGTATGGTGGTCTTTTAATGTTGCATGATACTATGTGGCTGATCCAAGCCGTATAGCAGAACGTAATGCAACATGACAGATAAAATTCCAGTTGTCTTACAGCTATTAACCACCCTGCAGATACAGCACAGTAACCCCATCCAGGTCACTGTAAGGAATACTTACAGCTAAGCAGCACCAAAACTTCAATCTGCTAAACATCTAAGGTTTGTTTAAACTGGTATATTATTTTATTCAACCTTCATGTATCATTCTAGTGAAGGAGGTAAAAATGAAATCTGAAGTTTCACTGAAATCTGAGCATCAGCCTTAGCTGGAAAAAAACCAGAGGAGATAGTAGTCTAACAAGCGTGACTCTAAATAAATCCTCCCTATTTTGCAATGAGTAGGCATGGTTTGAAATTTTCAGCTGTGGTTAAAGCCAACCCCCCCCCCCCCCAAAAAACACCCATATTTTTGTTTCTTTCCTGAAAAGCCTTTTAATGCTTATAGCATTTTTTGGTATGGTGGTAGTGATTAGTTGTAAAACAATTTTTATAACTGTGATTAAAATTGTGTTATTTGTATCTAAAATTGAATCTATTTGTCTGTATGTTTCCACACCTCCACTGTTTACCACTTGACATTAGGAATAAAACAATTTT
Source organism: Intellagama lesueurii (assembly GCA_037013535.1). NCBI lineage: Eukaryota > Metazoa > Chordata > Lepidosauria > Squamata > Agamidae > Intellagama > Intellagama lesueurii. Next base: position 169,560,597 of record JBAJHW010000004.1, on the reverse strand, counting down.
AATTGTTATATAAATATAACAAATTACATCTAAAATATATAATAAATTGACACTCTGTGTGTGTGTGTGTGTGTGTGTGTGTAGACAGTGTTCATTTATTACCAGTCATATGATATCATTGGTCATTATTAATGACATCATCCAGCCAAATCCAATTAATTGTGTAGTATTGGTTGTGTTAGCCATGTAGCCTGCAGTTGGCTACAAATCACTATTACTGGTCCAGGAAACACAACACTCACTCTCAGTTTATATCCATGACATGCTTCAAATCCTACTGATTACATAAGGGCACAATGTCATCGCATTGACTACATGATCTCTGATTGGCTGGAATCACCCCATCTGAGTCATGTGTCAGGCTAAGTATTGACAATGAACAAGAGTGGAGAATAGTTGCAGAAATTGTTCTTTAGGAAATATTCCCACCCTTCTGAAATAACTGCTTTTGAAATCGAAATCTAAGAAAGGTCGACACAGTCTCAGTTAAGGCTCTATTTTTATATATATTTTTTAGATTTCATCATATATGCTTACACGCACAAAGTTCCATGGCACATATTTTCTCCTTTTAGAAAAGCATGGCTCCCTGTCACAGGTATGACAATGTAGAGCCTGCAAATGCCTCCAGGCATTAAGGCAGACTAGTCCCCTTCTCCAGTTGAGTTGTACTTAGTGGGAGTGTAGGTGATGGTGGTATTCTCATCACTAATTGTGCTGTTTTCAAGCTCTCAAGCCAGCTACCAAACACCATTTAAAAGCCATTAAATAAGCCCACAAAATTATGATAGGCTTTGGTACAGAAAGTGTCACCCAATTTTCTGATGTTGTTGCAGCCTTTCTCATGCGATTTGTCCTAAAACTGCTGAAGTCAGCTTACAGTATCAAACCAATATATCTAAGCTCTGCTGGTTTCTAGGTAATTGTCTGTGGGAGGAAGAAAAAGGGATAGGAGGTAAACAATGCAGGATTTGCTCTAGAAGAATTTAAGAGAGGCCATATACTGAGGTGATTCCTTCAGTAGATCTTGGTCTTTTTCCTTGTAGCATTGCAACTGCACTTCTCTTTCCATACGAAATATACTGCTGAGGTTATAAAATCCAAGAAACCTGCAAGGGATCTAGCAAATGCGGTCATGCAGAGACTAGCATCCGTTCAAGACTGTACATAAACCAGACGTCCCTTACTCCCCTTACAGAGTAGACAGCGGCATCGGTTTAAAGTAAGGATGAACTATCATATCTGCCATATCTAAAGTTAGTGCCAAGATATTCAGGTGCTCCATTGTGTTGTCATACAGAACTAACATTTTTTCTCGCCCTTTACTTTCTGAAGAACGGTCCAAAATGTTTCAACTACATTTTGTTGCAACATGTCAGGCTGGGAATTTATTATCTCAGCCCCAATAGGTCTTAATAAGCCTTACACAACTGTTTAGGCGTTTATTCTATTAACGGCTGTTCACTCCACTCGCTACACCTGAATATTCATGATCTTACTATTCCCAGTGCTTCAGTGTAGCAGCTGTTTGAAATCCACAGCAAATGTTCAAGAGAGTTCCACAAATATAAACACCCTCACAGCTAAATGTTTGGGGCCTGCGCATCACCAAGGAGAGACATGAAACATTTATGTGGAGTGATTTTTCTATAAGAGGGTAGCATTTATATAGCTTAAATAGTCTCTGCCCTTTTGGGAACACTTTAGTGCGATTTGGGATCACTTTTCCACAGTGGAGAAAGGGTCTGGAAAAGCATATATCTCACTAAGATGTTACTCATTCATCTAAACTATAATTCAATTTAATAAAGGAAGAATTCAGATTTAATTGTATATTGAATTGGTTTCATCCCTTACTAGAGGTTATTTGAGGGTTAATTGAAGTGTGCTAATGGAGGGAAGTAGCAAAATATGTGAGCTTACCCATGTGAAATGTTCTTACTTCTTTAATACAAATTGTCCTTATCCTATTGAGCATATCCCTAATTTGGGCATAATTAGGGCAGCCCCATACTTAATGGAGCAAATATCATTACTACACAATCATTAGTGATACACTTATATTTTCTTTATGACATATAAACTGTGAATGTTAATGCACTTGTCAGACGATCATAGCCAGCCCACGACATTTTGATGTCTGGGGAAGAACAGAAAATGGCACGCATACATACTCTAAGCCAAGGTGTTTAGAACCCAAGTCCAACCAAATTATTTTGGCACTTGAGACTGAAATCCCACCAATACACTTATGAAACAGAAATCCTACCTCATTCTACTTAATGGCAGGATCAGGCTTGCTGAGAATTCAGGTTTCCTGTTAGTTTCCTATTAGTACAGAACCATAAAACAATGAATGGGACTGTCTTTGGGCTTTTTTCTTTTTTCTTCTTCTACTTCCCTCAAGTCCCAAAGAACCTAACAAGTTACTGTTTGTATCTGTTTTAAACTTTCTTTACTTTGTTATAGTTAATGCTACATTCAGGAAACTATTTTTTGTCCTGTTTCGTAGACCATAGGTTCTTAACCTGTGATCCGCGGAGGCCGCAATGTCCTCACAGGGGGTCCATGAAGGCTTGAAGAAGTGTTATGATCTTTTGCAGTTAAGGAAGGAAGGAAGGAAATCTTAATTTCCCTTGTTTGTGTAAAAATTGGCTTTTCTAACCTACCAGTTGCATTAAAAACAAACAAAAGTAAAAATCAGTTATGAAAATAACTGTTTAATAGCAAAAAAAAAACTGTTTGATATTTCTGCACACAGTGAGAACATGCAAGTGAATGACACTGAATGGCTGAGAGACAGAACATGACATTTCTTTTACTACGCAGACAGTCAGAAGCCACAGGAAGAGAGAGTCGGAGTCAGTCAGTGTCAGTGTGAGTGATTGTTCAAACTGATCTTGTGATGGTCTTTCCTCTTCAATTTCTGCTAATAAACCTGTTTGGTTATTGTCAGGTAAAGTAACTTTTCGATATTATCGCAGTGAATTTCGTAACAATACATTTTGGCTGAGCCTCAGAATGGATTGCTGGCTGAATCTGAAATGTAAAAGAACTGATGCTGTTGATGAGGGTGCATCCTGTTCAAAGCAAAATCAAGCTTCTTCTAGCCATCTTTAAAAATGACATCATTATAGCAAGGAACATCTGTCTATGAGACCCTTCATGAGAAATTTTAAATAAATATTTGATGCACTTTAGGGTTTTAAATCTTGAGTTAAGTCTTGGTGGTCCACAACAACAACGTATATTTCAAGAGAGTCCACAGTAAAGAAAAGGATAAGAACTGCTATCTTAGACTGGGTATTTTCCACATTCTACATGTTACACTTGCACAGGCTGTGTAACACTGTTCCCCCCGCTGCATCAGACTAAGATGATTACCCCTCTGGAAGTTCTGATTATATATGATTTCACATTCAAAATTCCTTAAAACCCAGCATCAATTAACTGGTTTTCTTCCAAGATGAAAACAAATGCACAGAGAAGGAATCAATCCAGGACTTCCCTCTTCCCCCATCTGCTGGAATGTGGAACCCTTAAGGTTCCTCTTTAAATTGTGTGTCCCGTCTTCAGAGGATGCACACCACATCTCTTCTAACCTTTGTTAACAATAGGAATTACATGCAACAGCTTGCTTTTTTCTTTCTGACAATTCAGTCTTTTATCATTTTTAAAAATATAATATTTGTTTAATTCTTTTTAACTATTTATAAACTTACTGTTTTTTAGCTTTTAAAAGACGCGCCTGGGGTCTTTTTTAAGGAGAAAGGTGAGCTATGTATGTATGTATGTATGTATGTATGTATGTATGTATGAATGAATGAATGAATGAATGGATGAATGAATGAATAAATAAATAAATAAATGTCGTATTTCCTCTTGGACTCTTAAGATATAACTCTCCTTCCCTAAACGGAAAAGTTACTTGTGCTGTGCTGTCTCTTCAGGAGACACATTTAGAAGGTCTTACTGCTTAATAGGCCTTGTGCAAGGAATAGAAGCACATGCTTTCAGTTTTGGATGGAAGTGAGTAAGACCAGTCGGGGCCTCTACAACTGGCTCAGAGGCCATAGTCCTATGCCGGATAAGTATACTTCTTTAAAATCAGATGCTGATCTTGGTTCTAGAAAGTTTTAATAAATAATGATAGTTGAAGACATTGTGATTCTGTATGTAGTTCTCCCTCCAATATATATATATATTTAAATAAACTATTCTCTTTCCCCTTGAATCCATATTCTCTGCTACAACTGAGATGGTTACCTTGTTCTCTATTTCCATTTAATTCCAATTTTAAACTACTCTTCAAAGCCTTCTAAGTTGTTGTATGGGGTCTTCACTGACTATCTCCACAGATGAAAAAGTCTCATTATTATCATATTCCCAGCTCATTCACATAAATGCACCCCACTTGCCACAAAAATCACAGATGAGAAAATTCATGCTTTTTTTTATCAGTATGATCAGCAACTGGAGTTTTTTGAGAATTGCAATCCAAAAAAGTAACTTTGCCCATTTCTCCGCAAAATTTGTTTGTTTATGATGTCAGTGTGAAACAAGTCAACCTATGTTAACTTTCAGCTTAACAGTCTTAGACATCCCATAAACATAGAAGATGGTCATTTCTCTACAGCATATCAGTCACACTGAACCAGTTTTGTTCATGCAAGCAACCATTTGGGAAAATTAGTTATCATAGTGAATTCACAACAAGAGTTTATAGCAGTTCTGGGATTTTCAGTAATATGCCAGGAAAGGAATTGTTCATACACAGACCTGATCTCTGTGATCAGTAACGGTTCCACGCTAATAATGAAATAATCCATTTTTACCAGATGAAAGAAGGGGGATCAGGAACGTAACCTGAGCTGAAACTCATAATGGTGCCAAAAGCTTATAATGGAAAATATCTAAAGAATCCGAGACTCTCTTTGTTAGATATGAATGATTTCTTTTTTCTTGTGAAAAGTGTATGAAGAACTTGAGAAGAAGGGCCTGAGTGGATTTTATGAGAAAAACCTCTGTTTGAGAAAGAACGGGCTGGTGTCAGGTTGCAAGTCTGAGTAAACACATCGTACTGTTATATAACAAGAAGCACAGATGAAAGATGTTCAAAGAATGATGCCCTACTAGTTTGAACTTTTTCATCTTTTATCTCTATTCTGCCCTCGAGGGCTGGGGGCAGTGGGAATTGGATCATTCAACATTCGGTAAGAAGTACTTGGCAAATCTACCTTTCTCTCAGAATAAAGTAGAATTTAGTAGTTCATAATATACGTTTTTTAGCCTTTTGTTTCTGTTCATGGAGTTTTCTTGGCAAGGATACTGGAGTGGCTTGCCAGTTCCTGCTCCAGGTGGATCGCGTTTAGTCAGAACTCTCCACTATGACCTGTCTGTCTTGGGTGTCCCTGCACGGCATAGCCCATAGCTTCTCTGAATTACTCAAGCCCCTTCGCCACGACAAGGCAGCAATCCATGAAGGGGCTTTGACCCAACTCCGGGAGGCAGTGGAAGACAGGAGGGCCTGGCGTGCTCTGGTCCCTGGGGTCACGAAGAGTCAGACACGACTTAACGACTAAACAACAACAAATATACGTTTCCACAGCATACATGAGTTTGGCATTTGTACATATGCCTGCAGTTCTCACTCATGCGAGTAATTCTCATTCAAGCATGCGTCACAATGAAATTATTAAATCTATTCCCTCTCCATTTATGAAGTGTTACAGCAATACTTCAGATGGTTGCTACATTTACTTCCTTTCCCTGAATATTTCTTATGTGTCCAAGAAACAGGAAGAAGACAGGCAAAATTGGAGTGCTTAGGGTTTCCTTTCATCTACTCTTAGAGTACCTCTCTCTTTGTTCTAAGGGGCTATCTTTTTAAAGGAATGTAGCAAACACAAAGAACTTCGCAAAGATTTGAACATTTAAATCAGGCAACAATAACTCCAACAATAGCATAAACATAGCCTAAACTGGATACCATATAAATTTATGTCCCTGGAGTTCCATGCACCGGGTATCAGAGCAGGAGTTCCTTGCATAAAAGTCCTCCAACATTTCTTTAATCCAAAAAGAAGGACATTGCTGTTTCTCAGAGTCCTCTTTTGGGTTTTGGGTTTTGTTTTGTTTTTGTTTGTTTGTTTGTTTGTTTTAAAGTCCAAGACACAAAGATAAGTATTTCCAAAGGAAAACTTTTAAGGTCCTAAAATAAAATAAAAAGGTTGGTACAAATACATAATGCCATCACAAGACATTTGCCCTTTCGTTGCTCCCCTTGAACACATGTAGTAATATTCTGTTTGCCTAAATCAAAGGGATAAGGATGTAAGACTTCCTCCCAGAGAAACACAAGCTCCTTCCCTCCCCAGCTCTCTCCCAGAAGAGAAACTTTAAAAGCACAGCCCCTTTCCACAGATTTCCCTACCTATAGCACTAGAAAAAATTAGCCTACAGGGTTATACCAGCAGCAGAAGTGGGTAGAATTAAACATCTAATAGAGCCACAATTTGTTACAGGGCTTCAGCCAGGGCCAGCCTTTTTGCTGGGCACAGTGAGGCAACCTAGCCATTCCCCTCTGCTATCTGTCCTGATCTCCCTAAACTAGCCTGCTGTGTTCTAGTGCAGTGGAGGGGTCATCCCATTGCCAGCCTCCATGAGTGGACTAGGCAGGACCACAATTATTTAGTGGTCACGAGATGAATTTTGTACATTCTCAGTGTCATTGCCAATAGGGATGGGATTTTTGGAATTCAAGGACTCCCAGTCCCATCATTCAGCAGGACCCTCATGGCCACATGATCAAAACGGGAGCCCACAAACCAGTAGGAGTTGGAGCAGTCCTAACCTCCACCTGATTTTCCAATCATTAGAGAACTGCCCTCTGCACTGTGAGGATTCCCTGAGACTCACAAAGATGCATGGGGTGAATGAGTTCTAATGGATGCTGTCTCCATGCTCTCTATATGGAAGCAGTCACGTTCTGATGGAAGCTGTCTCCATACACTCTAAATGGAAGCTGTCTCCATCAGACCTTGTTTTCCCATGAATCTTTGCAAGTCACAGGTAACCCTTGTGACTCCCATTAGAACAGTGCACTGTTCTAATGGCTGAAAGAAGTGGTGTGGGAACACCAAGGTAAGGGTGCTGCTCTACCTTCTACCCATTTGAACACTCCTAGTCCCATAATTCAACCTGGGGCTGTTCCTGCCAAATTATGGGACTGAGAGTCCTTGAATTCCAAAAATCCCATCCCTAACTGCCAACTTCTTCTTTCTATCATGTGTGCTTGAAGGAAAAGAGAAACAGTGATAGCTCTGGAATCAAAGACAACAAAAATTGGGATACAGAAAGCTAGACAAAAAAAGGTAGACAAAGCAAAGATTTTGTACTGTAACTTACCTAAACACCGATGGTTGAATATCACAAAATAAAATATCACACCAGAATGGCAATAAAATTACATAACTTACAATACTAACAAAGAGGTATTATCATCTACCACAGTATGAATATGGAAAATCAAATGTCTTTTGACTATTGTCTACTTCAGTGGCATAGTGGTATATTCAGTGGATAGCTCAGTGATTTAGGTATCTGGTGGTAGAGCCAGATGTTGGGAGTGCGATTCCCCACTGTGCCTCCTATAAGTAGAGCCAATATGTGTGATCTTGGGCAAGCTGCACAGTCCCGGGATGCCTCCAGAAGAAGGGAATGGTAAACCACTTCTGAGTATTCTCTATCTGGAAAATCCTGAAAAGGGTTGTCGTAAGTCTGAATTGATTTGATGCTACATGATTATTATATTATTATCAGAGGTACAAATAAGAACAACCCTTGTACAGTAATTAGGTCTCAAAATGTAGTAAAGAGGTAATCACCAAACCTGTGGGACACTGTGAAAAAAAAGTTGGCAAACACCAAGTAGCTAAAATGTATTGAGTTCTAAAACTAATGAAGATTTGAAAAACAGTGCTCCCTTTCCAGTGTATATTTTGAAATGCTGAGAAAATACAGCCCCTGCTGGCTATAAACTATTCAGCCACGAATTTTAAAACTGGCGTTTTTCCACTCAACTCTTGTTGGCCTCTGCTTGCTTCTCAGATGAGGGTAATCTGAACTGAAACATGTAAAAATTTGAAACTCCAATTAAATACCACATATTTTTGGTTTTGCCTATTCCTACTCTGTTTATCCTTGCAGTGTTTAGCTAAATTACTATATTAAACCTTTGAATTCAAATTCTTTTTTTCCTGAATCATTGCATCCCAATTTTGCACACTGAGTAGACTGGTTTTTGTTAGAATTTACCTTCTGTTTCTTTTCAATGTTGTTGACCAAGAATCATTACACACATTTAAAAGCATGGTTGCTTTTTATCTTCTGCCAGTTACACAGCAGCAAGTTGGACAGCTCAGTCAGTTGGGTACCTGGCTGCAGCACCCGAGGGCAAGAGCTTAACTCCTCACTGTACCTCTGAGGAGAAGTGCCACACTTCTCTGTCTGTGTTCTAACTACACACACACTACACCAGAACACAGACATTCTAACTCCTGTCCTCTGAAGATGCCGGCCACAGAGACTGGTGAAATGTTAGGAAGAAAAACCTCCAGAACATGGTCAAACATCCCAAAAAACCTACAACAACCATCAGATCCCGGCAGTGAAAGCCTTCAAGAAAGTATATAATTTATATACCTTTCTTTTCAATGGAGTGCACTAAATACAGCTGCAAGATACAGCAATGGGCACTTGCATAGCTCCTTCTTATGGACAAACCAGTACAAAAACATTCCGAAAGAGGCCAGTGGCAAATTCCTTAGATGGTGGAGGTGCACTGCCAATTTGTAATGGTTTGGATGAAAGGCATGAAAAGCTTACAAAACCAAACTCAGAATGTCTTGCCAAAGCCATCAGCCAGCCATTGGTGATAACTTTCAATGACCTCCAGATTTGTGAAGATTATCAGTAAGAGTTGTCCTCAAACCATGAATCATCAGCCCTGGATGACACCCTTCTGATTCCAAGAACTGCTTGTTTCCTGGGAATATAGTTACCTTTAAAGAAAACTGTGACCGTCAAGACCTACTATATTAAACAAAAACATCTAATTTATGTGTGAGCACTGCTGCCAGTCAAGATCTCCATGAATTCCAGGCTGCCAGAACTACCTCAGCTAGATTTTAATTATTAGAGTAGGGAAGCCAGGTACAATATACTGATGGACACCAACAGCACCTCATTCCCACAGTCCACCCAGGAGATGAGTTTCTACCACTAGTTGATTCAGTCTCTTCCGATCTCTGGGGCAAGATGGTTCACAGCCTGTAGATGATGTCAGGTCTTCAACACAGTCCTGAGCCACCCTATGCCCTTTAGTGATAGTTTGTAGTAATGGCTGCTCAGAAATGGAGGTTGGTCCCCAGTCCTTTCTGGTGCTCTTTGTAATGCTTGTGACTCCAGTGCCACCATTGAGTTGGGTGGAGGCCAGGTACTCTGCTGGAGGCCAAGGTCTCCATGGGGTCATTGCTGGGATTGGTGATACCAGGGAGCGGAACATGGGAGCATTTATCCTGTGGCCTCTTCCTTTGGCCACTGGGACCACCACCCAGACCTAAGTCCAGGGTTTCTGTTCCATGTAGTCCACGCCCCCAAGACACAAGAGAGAGTCCAAGACTTGCCCCATTCCTTGCCGCCCAAGTCTGACAATTCCTCCATGTAATCCTCCCCCTCTTCTTCTCCCTCCTCCTGCTTTATCCCTGACTGCTCTCCCCTGGAGCCAGCCTTCATCCTCTTGTCCAGGTGTATGGCATCGTCTTTCCCCCCCCCTCGCGTCCACCTGCCAGTTGTCCTACAATGTCTGTGCCCTTATGGGGCCCAGGAGCTGCAGTCTCCTCTAGGCCCTCCAGGGGGTGAGAGCATACAGCCCACTAGGGGAGCACATAGCAACCGCATCACATTATGTCACTGAATGCAAGGGACAAGGATACCAACCACAATACATAGGCAAAACAAACACCCTGCAAGCTTGCTTCAGAAATTATAAATCTGCATTCTTGAGCAAGAAACTGAAACAACTGGAGATGTTTACTGAGAACATCTTGGTCTATCCGGCTTGTTGGTGATTGCGATAGAAATACCATCAAATCCAAGTACACTAGAAAGAAGGAGAACCTCTAAATGTATAGACATAGTGCCTTAGTTCCTAAAAGCTCTATATATTCAATTCACAAACTTTCTTAACCATGGCTTTTTCTGGTAAAATTTCATGCCTCTCTTCAAACCTGCCTCACCTAAAAATCTTATTTGGAATGTGAAGTACTGCAACTTTGACTGGGAGAGGCATGGAAAGACTCAAGTGTATCCAAGCTAGCACCACCACTGGGGCAAAAAAAGGTTAGTATTTGATGCCAGAAGAGTGTTGGTTGTGGGGGACACCTTCAGGAGGGTGCTCAGTGGTATCATCAAGACACAAAGAACACAACACTACAGTCAACTTCAGAGACGAAAGAAGAGGAGAGGTATTGTACTCTCCCACATGGATCATAGCAGGATACAATAAGACACATGACTAAGACAGCAATAAGCATAATTTATTTTTCCTCCAAATAAAAATGCATTATGTTGTGTATGACAACACATACTCCTCCTGAAATCTTGACAGGCCATCTGGGGGTGAGGTGGGAGCAAGCCCCACAGGCTGAGAATCAGCACTGTAGGTCCTTCTGTGACTAGTCTATTTACATTGTAGCTTTCTAAAAAGTTTGTGCCTTCTTCACTACCTTGCCACTTCTGTCCACTTTGCAGTCGGCTTTCTACGCAAGACTTTGCAGCATCGCCACTAATCTCCAGCCGTTGTTCTCTTTGACATTGCTGTTCTTGCTTTTGGCCTGCTGGATGACTTTGGAGCAAATGAAACAGTTTTGTTTACTTGGCACATCTTAAATTCATGCTCTCTGTCTTCTCTAAAGCCATCCTTCTGACCAAGCAATATTACAGTATATTCAGTATGTGCTGTAACATACAGAAAATATACAGCAGTTCCCTCACCTAAAACTCCAGTTCATGGTCAGCTTTATCTTCTGCCTTGATTATAGCCATCTTCCCTCTGGCCTAACCTTAACTCCTTGGTAGCCCTATCACCTCTGTTTGCAACTCAGCAGTGAAAATCACTCAAAACACTCTGCGTGCTCAGACTACACAAATCAAACTCTTTTTCCACCCCTATCTTCATTCTTACCGGTAATGCCTTCATTATAAAAGCTTCACTGGCTGCCAGTCTGTTTCTGGGCCCAATTCAAAATGCTGGTTCTTACCTATAAAGCCCTACATGGCTTGGGTCCAGGCTATTTGAAGGATCACATCACCTCATATGAGCCTTCGCAGCTTTTAAGGTCTTCTTCTGGGGAGGCCCTTCTCTCAGTTCCACCACCTTGGTGAGGACATGAGAGAGGGCCTTCTCAGTGGCTGCTCCCAGGCTTTGGAACGCACTGCCCTGAGAAGCCAGGTTGGCCCCCTCCCTCTTGTCCCTTCATTGTCAGGCAAAGACCTTCCTCTGCAGACAGGCTTTTAAGCAGTAAGTTGTCTCAGCAATGCTGGTTTTTAACTTACAGATTTGTAAATGGTTTTAAATGCCTTTAAACTTGATTTTTAAAAATCTTAATATACTGCATATTTAATTGCTTTTCAAATGTGATTATTTATATAGTGTTTTTAAATCTGTTGTTTTATCTGTTGTGAGCTGCCTTAGGTCCCCTATGGAGAGAAAGGTGGCATATAAATAACATAAATAATATAAATAAAAAATTAAAACCCCTTTACCCACTAAAATTTGCCACAATATTATCCCTCTCTTGCTATTATTTCCCGTGGTCTTCATTCCCTCCAAATCTGAAATTTCTTAACCACCCCAGACTGTCTTGTTCTCTTAGACAGGGCTGGAGAAGCTTTGGTCTTCCAGATGTTTCGGGTTACACCTCCCAATAATTATGGGGTTGCAGTACAGAACCTTCAGAGGGCCAGAGTTCTTCTGAATTGCAGGTGGAAAGCTTTGTTCAGCTCAAGGACCACTTCCTTTCATGGTTAACCTTCCAAATACCACATACTAAATGCCTTGGCTACTTGAAGTCAATGACTATTCAAATGTGCATATGATTAAAATGTGAATCCAGGCCAGGTGTTAAAGGGAAAGGACATGTTTTTTCATTTACATCAAGGTAGGGCTGTCAGGCCAGCAGCATCCCACTTCCTAAGATTTGGGGGTAGGGCGGAGGGGAGACCTAAGAACAGGAGCAAAGCTCTTTTGATGTTATGGGGAGAAGCACTGGAATTTCTCCTGGTCCAGCTGATTGTAGAAACAGAAGGGCAGATGTGGATAAATGGACTCAGAATCCAGGTAAAACCTGGCTGAACATGGCCTGGGATGGGGAGGGGAGGGGTGGGGTGGGGGTGGGCACAGCCCATTTTTGCAACACAATGTACCCAGCAGCTCCAGCAGTTGCTGCCATTCTTGCTAAGGTCTGCATGCTGCAGCACAGACAGAATGTGGGAAATTGTTTGAGGCCCCACACTGCTGATGCGGCTTCTGAGAATTATAGGAAGTTCCTCTCCCTTCCCTTCCCAATCTCTGTAACTTTTCTGCCAAGGCTCCTGCAACCATGCTCACAAGTAACCCCTTCTCCCTCCAAACTCAATGTTTATATTTCTCCAGTGCTGCTCATCCTGAGATTAGTCCTCCTGCCTGGAAAGCCATAGAAGCAAAATAATTCCTTCAATCTTTAAATGGTATCCTGAGACCCAGTGGCCTAAGTGAACTAATGTGGCCTTCCAGATGTTTCTGAATGGTAGCTCAGAAAGGGAAAGCACTGTCTTTTTGGATCACAGCTCCCAGAATCCTGCAACCAGGTTTTTATAGAACTGAAGCTGGGAATGAGAAACACTGCTTTCTGGACCACACTCCCAGAATTCTGCATTTAGCATGGCAGTGGCCATGCTCTCTATGGCACTGGTTCCCAACCTTGGGTCCTCAGATATTCTTGGGCTGCAACTCCCAGAAATCCTGGTCAGAACAGCTAGTGGTAAGGGCTTATGGGAGTTTTAGTCCAAGAACATATGGGGACCCAAAGTTGAGAACCACTGGTCAATGGGATTCTGGGAGTTGTAGTCCAAAACATTTCCCATCTCTGGGCAACTTCCATCCATCTTAGTCAGCAAACCTAATGATGAGGGAATCTAGTGGGCCTGATCTACAGAAAGAATATTTTCTATTTCACTTTTAGGATTCCCTGGGTGCATTAGAAATGACAATTAAAACTGGTACATTGGTGAACATGTTTCTGTCTACCTGCCTTTACATGAATGTTTGAAAGCACAAATCTGTGATTTATAGGTACACAGAGGCAGATAAATCTCTATATTTCAGCGACTACTGCAGTGTGAAGGAAGAAAGAAATAGCCAGTTGATTAGTCAAGTGATTAAAAGGATCATCTTATTGATTCCTGCTCAGCTAGGCCCAGACCTCAATAATGAACACTGACTGGTTTAATAAGAAGAAAGGCAAGATTTACTAGACGCATGTGCTTTTCATTAAGGAGAGCAAAAAAGAAATAAAAAATGCTGACCTGTCCAGTCGTGGGCCACTGTGCCTCTTATTCCAATAAGGAGGTAGCAGACGAGTGAGTACTAGTACTAGAAAACAGGCTGTAGCAGCAAAGGAATGTTGCCTGTTGAAATCATTGAAGTAAAGTGGCTCTCCAAAATGCTATTCTGCTTTGAAATTCTCATTTTCAATTTTAATTTCATCTTTCCACAATGATGCTTGACTATCAGATATCTAATAGCAATGAATAATAGCCAGCTGTATGAAAGCTTTTGCTTGCTCTCCCTCTCCACCTCCACCCACACCCAAGCTAGTTTCTGATTAATTGGGAAGACTTAGGCACATTCAGAGTTTTCACTTCAGAAGCAACAACAAGAACAACAAAAAGGTCTTCAAGTAGTGAAAACTTTTGGATAGGGCAGTCACATCATGATTTTTGCTTAAATTACAGTAAATTCAGGGTGTGCTCAGACAGGTGTTTGTCCTGCTGTTTGGTCCACTGCAAGGACAGGCTGGTTCACTACTTTTGCTTGCAATCAAATGATGTAATTGCTAGAGCAAAGATGCCTGTCCCTACCTGCACCTTTCTGAGTGCCTGTCAGTGGCTACTTTTTTTTGGTGCATTTAGCATAGCTCAGTTTGGTTCATTTCCAGCTTGTGCAATCACCAGAATCAAACCAAAGTGGAGTTTGTGGCTTTAAATTTCCCTTCTGCTTTCAATTTCCCAATATCATTAAGTGGCTTAAGAAAACAGTTTAGCCACTTCATCATATTGGGAAATTAAACATTTCCTCTATTTCTCTATGGAGGGGCAGAGGAAGCAAGCAAACGTTATTTATTTTCTAAAGTCTCATTAAGACAGAGCTGATGCACTATACCATATAGAAAATAATTGAAAAAATGAAGACCTTCCTCCCAGAAGGAGGAGGAGAGAGAAGGGGGATATTTGTTGTTGTTTTTAAGGCCAAAAAAGAGTCACTTGAGGTGCACATGCCATTTGGATGCAAGTATTGCACTAAATGGCATTCCAGAACTCTATCTAATCTTAAGCGACTCTATTCAACCCAATCCACTGTACCCCCAGAGAGGATAGCTGACTCAAAAATTGTAGGAGGTAAATTCCCCCAATGTTCAGTTCATGATTTCTCAGTCCATGAGGCAGATCATGGAGACATGTTGAAGATTTTTCCATGTAATTTTTCATTCCCCCATACTCCACCACATTTTTCCCATGGCCAAAATCAGGAGAAGCCCATGATCTGAGCAGGGATGAAGCATACCCCCCATCTATGAAGTTTTTAACTTATGCAATCTGTTCACAGATAGATCATTGTACTTCAGCCTTTGCAACCCCAAGTCATACTTTATTCTAACATGCATTTGGGGGCAGGGAGCAGATTTCTTCATTTTTTTCTCTCCATATATTTGGATGATGTATGTCTTATGTGCCATCTGACTTATGGCAACCCTAGCAGGGCTTCTAAAATATGTGAGATGTTTTAGGACTGTTTCTACCATTGCCACCCTCAAGCTTTCATGGCCTCCTGAGTTCTAGTCTGACACTTTATCCACTATATTACACTGGCTTTCAATTTGTAGGGTAGTAGCCATATATGTTTGTGGTGATAGGGCTGCATTTGCAATGCTGTATTCAACCAGTAGGGGGACTGTGACCAGCCCTAAGCAGGCTAATCACCTTTAAACTGCCCTTTCCTTTCACCAGACTTGTTGTTGTTGTTTAGTCGTTTAGTCGTGTCCGCCTCTTCGTGACCCCATGGACCAGAGAACGCCAGGCCCTCCTGTCTTCCACTGCCTCCCGAAGTTGGGTCAAATTCATGTTGGTTGCTTCGATGACACTGTCCAACCATCTCATCCTCTGTCGTCCCCTTCTCCTCTTGCCTTCACACTTTCCCAACATCAGGGTCTTTTCCAGGGAGTCTTCTCTTCTCATGAGATGGCCAAAGTATTGGAGCCTCAGCTTCAGGATCTGCCCTTCCAGTGAACACTCAGGGTTGATTTCCTTCAAAATGGATAGGTTTGTTCTCCTTGCAGTCCAGGGGACTCTCAAGAGTCTCCTCCAGCACCACAATTCAAAAGCATCAATTCTTCGGCGGTCAGCCTTCTTTATGGTCCAGCTCTCACTTCCATACATCACTACTGGAAAAACCATTGCTTTGACTATGCAGACCTTTGTCGGCAAGGTGATGTCTCTGCTTTTTAAGATGCTGTCTAGGTTTGTCATCGCTTTCCTCCCAAGAAGCAGGTGTCTTTTAATATCGTGGCTGCTGTCACTATCTGCAGTGATCGTGGAGCCCAGGAAGGTAAACTCTGTCACTGCCTCCATATCTTCCCCTTCTATTTGCCAGGAGGTGATGGGGCCCGTGGCCATGATCTTAGTTTTTTTGGTGTTGAGCTTCAGACCATTTTTGGTGCTCTCCTCTTTCACTCTCATTAAGAGGTTCTTTAATTCCTCCTCACTTTCTGCCATCATAGTGGTATCATCTGCATATCTGAGGTTGTTGATATTTCTTCCGGCAATCTTAATTCCGGTTTGGGATTCATCCAGTCCAGCCTTCCGCATGATGTATTCTGCATATAAGTTAAATAAGACTTACCTTAAGCCGAAATCGTAACAGCCCAAGCGGTTTTAAATTTGAAACATAAACGTAAAATATTTATTGAAATGTAACAACTTGTTAAACTGCACAGACTTCAGCTTGAGGTTACCTTAATCGTGCATGCCAACTTTCCCACATCAGACCTTGATCTCCCTGATACAAAGAATTTCTCTTTTACAGCCCACTCAACCCAACCTCCCTCCTTGGGAAAACAAGTTAACCCTTTTCCTTCTTCATCATCTTGATTGGTTCTCCTCCTGCCTTCTCTCATCCAGTAAGCTCATTTCTGATGTTGCCAAGTAGATTTGGAGAGAGTTCCACCATAGGGACCAACCTACCAAATGAAGACAATTATGATGAAGGGTTGCAACACATCCACACTGGAGCTTCCTACTGCCAGTGAGGTGTTGCCTTCCACAATTTGCTGAATCAGAAATTAAAGGAGAAGTTCCGCATAGCGGTTAATGTAGGCTCATATTATTTAGCTCTGCCCTTCCTGAACTTAAGATCCTACTGTAATGTCTACTCATTAGTGACATGAGTTCATCCAAGATTGAAACTTTTCTACTTTCATGTTCAGTCACTGATCCCAACAGCAATTACAGTTTCAAGTACAATGAAAAGGTATAAGTAAAACAAATGATGTGACTAATCATTTCTGAATTGCACCAGTCCAACTCTAATGCACTGGCTGGATGCATCTTGTATACAAATAGGTGTACAAACCAACATCTCATGCCACCAGTTGTGATTATTCTCCCATGATATAGTGGGGTTGGTGCCGTTGTGTTTGATTTCATTAGTCTCTTTAAAAGCTACTGATTATTTTATCACATGTGGGAGGTGCATGAGAAATTAATTCCATCAAAACATAACATTACACTATGCCTGGTTATTTCCACCAGTTTAGGGACAGATGGATGAAAAGGTACTCATTTGAGTGATACATTGCATGAGCATAGACAGGTGTGTATAGACAATTTTAGATCCTGGACTTAGTGGTTTTACTTGGGAGTGGGATGGCTGATGCTTTTAGAAATCAACATTAGATGGAGCCAATTAGTTTGCTTCTACCTGGTTCTTGCTCCCTTGCAATGACAGTAGAGCACCGCTCCTTAAACGCTGTTAGCATCTCACTGAGCTGAGTGATTGTCTCCTTTGTTCTTTCATTCAGCTTCCACACTACCATACCTGCTTCTCTACTGCGGATTATGTTATTTCTGCTACTTTCTATTCATCCTCATCCTTCACCCTTTCTAACTGCCTCCAGTTAAACCACAGTTACAGGACGAGAACCAGCACATTTAGGGATAGTGTTGGGCCAGGTTTATGTCTTCAGATTACACCATTTCATGCTCCATACCAAACACAGAGACTGAGAGAGAGATATATACTTTATAGCAGAACTACAAGCTAGAAGATAGTGCCTTAGGATATTTATACAAATTTATTTCCCAGTATCAATGGCATTGGCCAGACCTTGTGATATTCATTCAACTCAAACACAAACAATATTGAAACATTTAGAGCAAGCAAGATTCTAACACAGCTTTTTTTCTGACCCAATTCCTCCTGCAGAACCGAACTGAGAACTGCATTTTTGGCCTGGAAACTGGGCTTTGGGCCTTGCACTGTTCTGTCCAGGAATACTCACAAAGATCTTTCAGTGGCAAAGAATCCTACTTGAGCAAGAGTAGCCTTACCCTACCCCGCTACCCACCCCCGAGCTTGAAAAGATTACTTTGCAGGCTACAACTAATAGAACGGATTCTGGGAATTGCAGTCCAAAATTAACTTCTCAAAGCTCTTTGTGTGTGCATGTACAAAATGGCAGTTAAGATCAGGGCTTACAAGACAGATGCAAAGAAAGGCTTTCTCCATCCCCATTCCATTCCAGACACTTGTCCTTTGGGAAATCAAACACTGTTGCCCAGATTCCTTGAAAGTGTGCTGTACATAATTAAGAACTTGGTTTCTCTCACAATAAACAAACAAGCAAACCCCTTCAAGTATTCTTCTTCAACCAACATCAAATAAAATAAAGCAAACTGAAGACTGGCTCTTCAAGGCTGCTTTTTCTTCCTATCTACTCCCATGAACTATAGCAGTGTAATAAAACAAACCAAATGTTTCTGCCCCCCTGTTTATTCTATCAGAGTAGAACTACAGCAAAAAAGATTCCTCGAAGCATCAGTGCAAAACGGAAAGTAAAGCAGCAGTCTAGCAAGCCACCCAGCCCAGATGTGAGCATGCTGATTGGCTAGGACAGAACCCCGCCTGGGCCCCTGTTATGTCAAATCTGTCATAAGAATCCATTAACTGGGCTTCCTAAATTTTCTTTCTTGCCCCAGTTCATGCCACCTTTTGCAACAGTTCTCTAGGGTCTGAGACATTTCACCTCTTGTAGCTTTAAGAAGAAGAAAAAGGTGCATTCTTGTCAGTGTTTGTGAAGAGGGACTGAGTGCTATGTTTCAGAAGACCTGGTTGAGATTTTGATTAAGGCTGTCTATCAGTGGCTATAGGGCTGACAGGGGTAGCTTGAGCCTAGTGGGGTAGTGTCTCATTCACCCTAATGGAGCAGCCTGTCTAGAAGGTCATGCGTATGGGTGAAAACAGAGCTAACTATCCTCTGTCATTCTTTGCTTTCCAATTGCTTCTATGTCAAGGTTGCAACCCGGTCAGAGACCTGGGCCCTGAGACCCAGATTTGGGGGTTCATTCTCTAAGGTTTAGGCTTTAGCTTAGATTAGAGTCAACTCAGAGAGGGTAGCTGACTCCAAAATATTAGAGGAGGAAGTCCCTCCATGCTCATCATTGCTGGTAACTTCTAAAAGATGGGGAAGAGGTAGGTTGTTTCTCCATCACAATGACAGTTCAGTGACCTGCTGACTACATACCACACTACCTGATGACTCTGATCCCCTCTTTTTGCTGGAGACATTCCCCTGGAGGGAAGCAGATTTCAGCTCTCCGTTGCCAGTATTAACAGTGTAGTTTATTCTGTTGATACTGTGGAGGAGTGTTATGATATCAATGGGATATAGCATTCCATGGGGAATGTTTGTTTGTTTGTTTGTTTAATTAATTAATTTATATCCTGCCCATCTAGACCGAAGTCTACTCTGCGCGGCTAACAACACTCAAGAATAATAAAAAATAAAACAACATTAATACAATTGAAAATAACAAATAAATTAGGTATTGACAGGAGGGAAGGCTTGCCTAAAGAGCCAGGTCTTGAGTTGGCTCTTAAAAACACCCAGCGAGGGAGCCAGACAAATTTCGGGGGGGGGGGGGGAGATTGTTCCAGAAATGTTTGGTTGATAGGCCATGCAGTTAATGCAATATAGTTGCCGTGTCACCATGCCAATATATCATGATGATGCAGCATTTCTGTTCCATCAATGGCAGGGGGGGGGGGGACACCTATGCCTATCAAATCAGTCTGAGTAGGACATAACCTAGTAATGAATCCCTATAATCAGGCAAAGTGTAGGAGAACATCTGCTGGAAGTAAGACCATCGAGAGAGACTATGTCTTTGCAGAGCATGAAATTATCAGGCTTAAAACCTCTAACTACACAGTGGAAAAAGTTTCAGGGACCTACAGAGCATAATTAGCTTCTAGTCTCCTTCAGTAGACCACCCCTTATTGTTTGTTCTCATCAGCTGGCAGTTACTGTCTCAATAACTCACTCAGAGACACTGGTAAGACAAAGAATAAAAGTTCCATTTTCTCACAGTTCTGAACAGATCAAAAACAGCACATTGTAGAAAAATAAAGACTGGTTACATGAACCAGAGCCTAACTGCTTCATAGTTGCATACTGACTACATGACTGACTGAATACTGACAGACTCTAACTTGTCACAGGCTGTCTGATTGAAAAAGTGCAAAAAAAAAAGAGCAAGAAAAGAACTCTTGAGTAGAGAGGCATGGCTCTCTTCAAAATGTGAGGCAGAGAAGGAACAATTGGTCACTGCTGGATTGATTGACAGTCACCGCAGCCCAGAAAGATCCTTCCCAGTAAAACCTCTCAAAGGCAATACGCGAGGTTGAATAACGTTTTGGGTACAGAGATGATCCATTGATCTACTGTCTGCTCCTTATGAACCCAAACCACTTGCACCTCCACCAGCTACTACTTTTCCCTTTGAGGCAGAAGGGGGTGATATACAGAGTGGGTTTATGCCAGCACAGCACAGAGGCAGGAAAAAGTAAGAGAAAACACAAGGAATGTGGGTGTGGCATTTAAAGGACAATCCTGTGCACTGCCTGGTATGGCAGCATAGTTGTGCAATGTTATGCAAGAGAGAGAGAGAGAGAACAAGACACAGCAGGATGCCAGATGTTTGGAAGCCAAAGATGATAACAATCACCTTGAGATGTGATAAAGAGGAAATGAATTATACTGCCGGAAAAGGGGAACAATCAGAGTCTCAGTCCCTCCCTAAGAGTTGCCAATTTGGCAGCGAACAGCATTCGAACAAGGGTGTGAAACAAGAGTGGGGAGCCTGTTTCAGCCCAAGTCACTCCTTTCATGCACACCTGCCTCAAGCTTAAGGGATGAGTGGTAATTAAGGAGGGGATCTTTTCAGTTCTAGAAGACCACCTCCAGAGAGACTCAGTCATTGCCAGACAAAGGCCCCCTTTCCCCCAAGGCTTCTAATCCTTAGCCTTTAGAACACAGACACAGAACATACCACGCTCTTAGAAGGGGCTGGATATGTGAGATAGAATTCTGTTGATGTTCACCCTTCTGCCCATCTCTACTGTTCACCCATTTCTCCATCTGTCTCCACACCTTACTGGGTACAAATGGTCTCATTTGTAAGAACTTTCAGGCTGTTGGTCCTGGAGGATTTCAACACCTGACAGCTGATGACATCTTATCAGAGCCACCAGGAAACATCACGGCTGTCATGATCATCATGATGTTGTCACAGTACGTTATCAGCTTGACCCAAGTAGCTGGTCACACTAGGCCAGGTTTTGTTACAGAACAGTATGAAGGTGGTCCGTGGGTGGTCAAACTGATCATCATTTCTTTGTCACATATTTTCTAGAATGATATTGTGATTTGCCAACGGACTGTGTTTCTCCTTTAATGACTTGTCACAAAATACAAAAAATGCAAGATAAAGAGGTGACAAAGAGATCTCTTTTCCTACTTGTGGAGCACTTCTTTTAAATGCGTGCTAACTGTATCAACTAGTTTGGCCCTCTTTCCTGCTTTCAAAATGGGGAGCAGTATATAGACTTTCAAACTAATTTAGTTATTGTAAATCACCCTGAAAATTTTGCATTAAAGGAGACTTCGGAAATAGTTCACAAATAAAAATGTCTTTTACATGGCTTTAGTGGAGGAACTACTGTACCTGCAAAACTTCCAGATGGCAGTCAGGGTGGAGGAGCCTGCTGTCACACACATTTATGTATCATTACTGGCGCATACACGGAGGTGCTGAACAAACAGACAAGAGAGAGCATACTATTTTCCTTGCGATACATTTCAAACCTTTGCCCAAATCATTCCAAGGAAGGAAACCACATTTGTCTGAACTGTAGGGAAAAATGTGACAGGAAAGGGTTACTTTGTGTCATGTTCCTGTGAGGGAAAAAAGAACCTTAGGTTTGCTATTGTCTGCAGGTTTGTCTCTGTGAGAACAGAAGGTTGAGCCCAAGGTGAACCATCAGGAGGAAAAATTGGGGGAACTACAGGGAAGATGGGCCTTGTACATAATTGATCTGACAAGAGTGCTGCCCAGTCTATCATCATGGCTGAAGATATGGCTGGCCGCCTGTGCAATATCGCATGGGCACTTGACAGCACAAGACTGTGTATCAGGGACTTGGTTTAATCAGAAGGCCTACTCTGGCTGTCAGTCCTGCCACATCATTGCAGAAGCCACTGGCTCCAAACCAACTTGCCTGGAAAATGCTTGTCAACTTGAAACAAAAAGCAAGCAAACAAAAGCAGAGGGAAATGTGTCTTTTCCGGAACGCTTGACATTTTATTCCTTCCTCCTTTTATTTTTTTATTTTTATTTGGTTGAATATTTCATGGATCATTTCTTCTTCAGACCGAGGGTGGGAGATAACTGCATTTGAACATATTTTAACAAGTTTAGCCTTGCGAAGCACAAAGAGTATTAAGTCCTTTTGTGCCCATTGTGATTTTCTAACCAAAATCGAACGGGCTTCATGATAAGTTGAAATAACTGCCCAGATAATATAATTGAAGAGCAGTATAAAACACCTATAATGAATAAATTATTAAATGCTAATAATTTATTCATGGAACATCACTGATCGGAAAAGACACCACAGAAGTAATAATGGTATTCAGTAATAATGGTACAACTTAGAGACAACAACACCACATATCCCCACACGCACCACATGTTGTTGAAGAAATTACCTCCATGTAGAAGTTGGGTCAGATATTTACTGGTTACCTAACTGCTCAGTCATTCACATTAACACCAATTGTATAGGCTCTGCCAAGGTAACATCTGTTCGGATGACGCACAACTGTGTGGAACAATTTCCAGAGCTAATCCAATTGTGCAGTGGGTTGGGCAAGATATTATAACAAGGAAGGTCTCAAGAGGTAAAATTAGCCTGTCTGATGGCTGGCTGGCTCAGTGAGTTAGGTATGTAGCTGCAGAGCCAGTGGTTGGAAGTTCGATTCCCCACTGTGCCTCCTGGGAGAAGAGCCAGCCTGTGTAGCCTTGGGCAAGCTGCACAGTAGAAAGGAATGGTAAATACTTCTGAGTATTCTCTACCTAGAAAATCCTGGAAATACAATAAGTTGGAATCGACTTGACAGCACACAATTATATATAAAGCAAAGGTGAGCAGTATCACATTGTTGGGGGACACATCAGAGTCTGCCATGAATCTAGTGGAAACCCCAGCATCATCCTTTTTATTGCTGCCACTGCTTTCACTGCCAGAATTCAGCAGCAGCCACTGAATTTGCTACCACAGGAATGGCTGCCCATGTTTCTGAGTACCTATAGTGATGTTCTCCAGAGTATTCTTCTATAGAAAAGTGGCAGAGTATTCTTCTATAGAAAAGAGCCCTCTGGGACTATGGTACACAGTGCAAAACTATGGTCGTGGTGCAGAATCAAAAGCTCACTAACTCACTGATAAAAACATCACTGGATGAAGGAGAGATACCTTTGGCACTCTTTTACTGGCTTATAAGGCATTCTTTTAAGTAGAAGGAATATGCAACCAAAGAATGTCCACCACAAATGCCTCTCTCTGTCTTCTTCCTCTTACCATGTATCTACATGACAAAAACAGATTGATCTAATAGGTATCCTCTCTCTTTCCAGAGAAACATGGGAGCTGTCAGGCTGTGAATGCAGGTAGCGATCTTTAACACATCAATATCTGCACTTGCCAAAGAAAAGTCCCCAGAGTCTTTATAGTAAGCCATGACACGAAAACCAGTATAAAACTGAGCTAGGCTTGTAGCATAGATCTGCCCTTTGCAGAGCTTGGAAACAATTCATTAAAATCAATTTGTTAGTCTAATTCATTAAACTTTCACCAGAAATTCCAAGTCATTATTATGATAGTTAAAATACCGAATGGTACTATTTGTCCTGTTTCTCACTGCAATAAGAAAATAGAATTAGAACATTAGGTCACTAGAATATCACCTTCTCACCTTTTTAAGTGGTGTTTTAAACCTCAGCAATTTAACAGATTAATTAATGAATGGATGAACAAATTAAATTGTATATCAATTCAAGTTTAGCAAACTAGGACTTCTTAACGGTTCAGTGTTAATGTGCTGGCACTATGTTTTTAAGTTCTGGCCCTTTGCGAGTGCTAAGAACAGGGAGTTGTACAGCCTCTTGGTATTTTGCCACATTCTGCTGAATACTTACACTGGCTTTGGCATTACTACAGGAACTATGCAAAGAGAGAGAGAGTGTGTCAAATTTGTACTAGGATGAAGTCCCATGATTCTGAAGCCCCATGAAAATTAAGAAATATAATGTGTTACCGATCTCAGGTCCTGATCCATGGAGAAGAGTCATTAGTGCTTGGTTTCCTGTGCCATCTTGACAGCACAAGAAATGGCGGAAGTAGCTCTGGACATTATTTCAAAATTACTGACCCTGTCCATCCTTCTGCACAATAGAACAAATGGCTGAAGTCCAAGAGAGCTTGCTGAACAAGTGATCACATTTCCTCACCCTTGCCATTTCCATTGGGGAAAAAAATCTCTGGCTTCAGTTTTGCAGTCAGTGCCTGATCAGTCTCTTGTTCATCAGCCACAATCACTTAACACTGTATTTGCCTCCAACCTGAGGCCAGCCTACAAGCATCTTTTCTGCACAGGCTAGAGGTCTGCCCCAATGGGAAATATACATTGTTCCAGCCTTTTATAATGGCCTTCCAAAGACAATATATATTAAAACAACGTTGACCTTATCATCCAGAGCAAGGTATAGATTCTGGGTAGGAAAACCTACTCTCTACTGAAACAAGAGTAATCTCAGTTAACCATCTGTCCTTTGAAGATAAAGATCAATTACATCTACGTTGCAGTGTTGCTTACTCAAATTAATTTATTGAAGTGGTTAACATGAGTCTATCTGACTTAGTGAGAATTACAGAAAATTAGAAACAAAATAGTTTGCATGAAATTGCATGGCTGTCTCTCCATGTAGTAGATAAGAACCCCACAGCAAATCAATATATGCTTTCAAATGGGACCGGTTATGGGTGGTTAAGGTATAGTTGGTTAATTAACATTTATGCTGCTTGTCTTCACATTTACAGTTTGCACACATGGCTAACGTGGACTTTTCCTAATAACACTCTAAGTCAGTGGTTCCTAACTTTGGGTCTCCAGACGTTCTTGGACTACAATTCCCAGAAATCCTGGCCAGCACAGCTAGTGGTGAAGGCTTCTGGGAGTTTTAGTTCAAGAACATTTGGGAACTACTGCTCTAAATGTTCAGAAAGCCCCAGACCAGTGAAGATATCACCAGTAGAACTTAACCTGTTCTCAGGCCTTTTTCTTCTCAGCATTTCCAAAACTTACCATATGTGGTGGAAAAGACACTAATGGCGTGCAGATTGCAAGACAGAGGGATTTTCAGTGAAATGGCTTTAAAAATATGCTCACAATTAGAGATGGACTATTGGTATTCATATCCCTGGGGATGCGAATACAAATCAAGGAGAGATAAGGGACTTAAACCAATTGCAGTGCCACAGAGGCCCATCCCCTCCCCCCAGAACTGGCCAGTTCACTCACCATTTGCTATGGAGTGCTCAGCTCCATTGTCATCATTGTGCCAATCACTGAAGGAGTCCAGCTGGCTTTTCCTAGCCACTCATCGGCTGAATGGGGAGACTCCCCATTCTGCCTCCATGCCAAAGTGGTCAGCTGCACAGGGAGGCAGGGAAGAGTTTGCCGAGCTCCTTACGCGATTAGCACAACAACAACAATGATGACGGAGCCAAGCGCTACATGGCAAATGGTGAGCAGACCAGCTGGTTCGGGGGGGGGGGGAGGAATGGGCCTCCATGGCACCTGTGGTGCTGCAATTTTTGTCTGTATCCCTAGGAATATGAATACGAATAGCCCATCTCTACTTACAGTTGCTACCCAAATTTGTTGATCTGTACAGTCATACTGTAGAACTGTAAGATGGAAAGGGATCCCAAGTGTTATTGAGTCCAATTCTTTGCCAAAGCAGGAAACCCACAGCTAAAGCAGCCATGACAGGTGGATGTCCAGCCTCTGTTTCAAAACATCCAGTGAAGGATTGTTCACCATCCTCCAGGGCAATGCATTTCATTGTTGAACAGCTCTTACTGACAAGAAGCTCTTCCTAATTTTTAGGTGAAATCTCCTTTCTCTGTATTTTTAATCTGTGTTTTTAATTCCTTCTGGATCACATGGTTCAGGTAGGAGAAATTAAAATCCTCGCCAATGAAGGCTTCTAAGAAAACAGTAGAAATTGAACATGAGTTCTCTAGAGTCTCCAGCTTTTCCTGCTGCTCCCAAACTAGGAGCTAACTGGACAGGATGTTATCATGCAAGTCATAATTACATGAATTTTTAAAAAGCAAACAGCTGACACATAATGGAAATGCAGATTGTGCCACATGGGGAGGTGGGCTTTAAGCTTTAGCACTTGCTACGGTCCACATCTTGATCAGCCTGCAGCTACCTGCAGCTGCTTTTTGTCATAAGTGGGAACGTCTATCAAATATAACCTCTTGGACTCCCAAACAGGAATAGGGCCAGAAAATGGCAACGTTACTTTCTTAGACTGTAGTGGCCTTCCTAAGAAAGGAATCTGAGGACTGTCATCCAAAGAAGTAACTTTTCCAGTCTCTGAATTGGACTGCAATAGGTTTAAGCCCCTTATCTCTATGTTGCGATCCTAACCTGGATCAATGGCTCACGAGACCACTTCTTGCTGCTACTTCCTTTTATAAAATATTCACAGTTACTAAACATTATTATACAAGCAACATGATTTGGCCCTGATGTGGGGGCCTTTGAAATAATTAATAATAATTATATGCTGTCTAGTTGATTCCGACTCATGGCACCCCTTCTCAGGATTTCCTATGTATAGTGTGTTCAGACATGGTTTACCAATACAGGAGGTAAAGTAATAAGTCTGAGAAGATAATTCTTAAATCCAGTTTAAGTGTGAGTTAGCAAAAATTGACTTTTCCATGGCTTCCTTCCCACCGCAAGCCCTACAGTGTCTTAAAAATGCTACACAAAAGACTGGGATGAGGTATGACACAGAAATTTCTCTCAAAATTGGGCAGAAGTCTCTTCAGTCAGCAGAAAAATTCCATCCATAGAAGAGAGATTGTGGATGCAATGTCGTATTTGCTTAAGCCCAGAAACAAAGCTTCAGATTTACTTAGTTTAAAAATGTACCTCAGAGTTAAATTCTAAAATCAAATTAAGACTAAACTTTACATCTAAACTTTCATAGTTTAATTTGTTTCCAGTTTATACTATTTTCCTTAAAACAAGGGAAGTTTTTTTGTTTTTTATCTCTGATAAAAGTTATCTTAATAGTAATGGATAGTCATTACAAAAGGCAACAAAAGATGGGACTTATTCCACAAATGGTTAGAGTCATCAGATAATGCTCGAATAAC
Source organism: Intellagama lesueurii (assembly GCA_037013535.1). Taxonomy (NCBI): domain Eukaryota; kingdom Metazoa; phylum Chordata; class Lepidosauria; order Squamata; family Agamidae; genus Intellagama; species Intellagama lesueurii. Next base: position 169,533,203 of record JBAJHW010000004.1, on the reverse strand, counting down.
ATAGATCAAAATGTGAGCTAAAATATGGAAGGCAGAAAATAGTAGAATAGCAGAGTTTGAAGCTTGATATTACAATATGAATAGAATGGATGTTAGTATATTGTTGTTTCTCCTCCCCCCCCCTAACCTAAATCTCCCTTTCCTTCCCTTTTACCTTTTGTATCCCACACCCCAACCCAAGATATCCAAATAATAATAATAAAAATATGTTTAAAAAAAAAAGTTATCTTAATAGTGAGCAAAGAAAGTTATCATAAATAAAGAAATCTTTTCTTTGTTCTTTAGGAATCTAACACAAATCACATTGATTTATGTCAGATTTTAGTTAGGAATTGATCTCAAAATAACTTGTCAATTGATGTAAAGAACAGTCTGGATTAATTTTAACCACATTTTTAAACCTTTTCTGACTTTAAGTTACCTAACTTATTGGGTTGTCGCAATGATGTCCAAAAATATCTTCAGTGTTATTCACTTTAAAGACTTTCTGAAAGCATTTGCCATTAAGCAGTTAACAGCCTCTGCCTCGCCTCTTTATACGGACATGAATAAATTAGCATCCTGAGTGCAGAACATTCACTTTTACAGTAGGTGGTGTTCTTGTTACACTTTCATAAATGGCAGACTAATTAACTATCTTAAAGAGGACATCATTAAATTATTTCCCCCACCCCCTGTTAAAACATTTCGACATTTAATGTGCCCCAGCAATTCAATTATGTTTAAACTAACTAGCTTAACCACAGTTTTCTTACCTAATGGCGTTCAAAATAGATTTTACAGGGGTTTTTTGTTTGTTTGTTTTTGCTGTGGATGCAGATGAAACTTGAGAACAGAAGCCTATGGCATTTAAACTAAGTTTCCTAAGAAAACGCACATATTAGTTGCTTGCAAGTCCCAAAGTGCTGTTTGCAAAAAAAACAAAAAACAAAAAGTGATCTATTAATGTGAAATCCTTAGCTTTTTTTTCCTCCTAGTAAAAGGTATTTGGCATTGTGTGTTTGTGTGTGTTTTCGCTTCTGAAGGTGCATTGCAAGCATTGAGGTGAATATTTCAGGGAGAAGAAGTAAACAAAGGCTTCTTGTTTCCTGCCTGGTCAAAACAGCTCAAGTTAAAGTATCAGTGAGACAAAGGACACAGTGGCCGGTCTCTACTACAGCCTGATTTTCATTTTAATCATGCATCTGATGAAAAACTGGAAAGGTTGAACTCTCCCTGTGGAACTTTTTCCCAAGAAATGTTATGGCAGGTGGAAGCATAACTGTTTTCAGAATGAAAGACAAGGGACTTCCTCACATCCTGAGAAACATGTACAGTACCAGTCTTCCTAGAAGGAAGGCCATGGGGCTAATTTTGAAACATATGACTTCACAAACTTTGACGTCATTTATAGAGCAGTGAAGTGAATAATTATTTTCAAAAGTCTTAAGAGATGTTCCCCAACAGTTTTTGTGTTTATATACATATAATGAAAACAGATGCAGGTGTCTATGCACTGTACAAAGTTAAGAGCACTGTCACGTTTTTGTTGCTGTTTTGACTAGAGATGGGCACAAATCACTGGTTTGGCAGTTCATGCTGGTTTGTCCATCAGTCCAACAGGTGTTCCATGTTTCTGAGCCCTACCTTCTCCAGCAGGCGCCCACTCAGAGGTGCCCGCAAGAGGAGTGGGTGCCTGCAGGAGGAGGCAGGGCTTGGAACTACAGAACACCTGACAGACCAACAGATGAACCGGCACAAACCATCAAACTGGTGGTTCATGCCCATCTCTAGTTTCAACTTCTATACCCCCCCCCCCCATAGTGCTAAAGCACTCTCTGGATGGTTTACAGCATAATTATACAAACAACACTTTATGCCCCAAGCAAGTTGGGTACTCATTTTACCAACCCTGGAAGGATGGAAGGTTGCATCAACCCTGAACCAGCTACCTGAGTCCCTTGGATCAATCTCAGATCATGAGCAGAGACTTTGACTGCACTACTAAAAAGTTAACCACTGTGCCATGGGGCTCATTACCTATTCTTTGAAAAGGATGTTAAGAAAAAAAAATCTATACATATTTCCTTCTGGCAAGAAAATCAAATGAGAGGAAAACAAAAGTCTGCTGTTGAGATATTTCCTTGATTCTCAAGGTTAGCTGGAAGCACATGGACTTTACAGGGGTTTTGGGTGGGTCAATCCAACAAGCAACTTTCGAACCTGTGGCTGAAGAAGTGGGTTGTAACCCATGAAAGCTCACACTGAAATAAAGTTGTTAGTCTTAAACATGCAACAATCTTTCCTTTTTTTTCCTTTTCCCTTTTTCTTTTTTTCTTTTTCTTTTCCCCTGAAAAAGACTATCATGGCTACATGTCTGAAAACTTTGCACACTCGCAGTTTTTTTTCAGGAAATCATTATTTTTCACCCCTTATACATCCGGAAGTATAGATAAAGTCAGTCTTGCCCACCTAAAATCTTCCCATTAGGGCTTTCCCTGGTGCTAAAAACTGATGTAGGAAACTGTGTTTAGCCCCAGTTATCTTAAATTTCCTGGCAAATCATAGTGGCTGGATCCAGGCATGCTCTTCCACTAACAGAAGGATTACATAACATGTATTCATCAAAGTGGTGTGTGTGTGAGAGAGAATCACTATTACCTTGGACAAGATCAACAAAGGGCATAAAAATCTGATAAAATATAAATGGAAACTGGTCAAATTAAAAGTAATTAGTACTTCTCAATTGGAGCTGAAAACCAATTTAAAAAATAAAATATAACCTCAGTAAATGAGTCCTGCAAGAAATGTAGCCTGATTTACAGCAAGTTCTATACCACTGGAGTTCACTTTCCCACACATAAGGTTAATTAGTAATATGTAAAAGTTTATGCAAAATAATCTCGTAAACATTTATTAGCATGCTAATAGAAAATTACCCTCATAAAATCAAATTGTAGGCTTCGCTGACAGTACAGGACAGCTCGGCTATTGCTTATCCACTGGCAGCCACATTTGGAAAATCTCACAAAGTACATGTTCAGTTTTGCTCAGTTTGGGAAAGTCACCACTGCCCAGGCTGGCCACAAGGACTGTGGGAAGATGCAACAATGCTTCCATTACTGGAAGTCCAAACAGTAACTTCTCTAAGCTTTGCTATGAACAAAAGACTCTGTTTCTTTTGCTTCCTCTGTTTTGCTTCCCCAGCCTTGGGTCCTCATATATTCTTCTGAGAACTTCCATTACACTCTGTGGTATAGCTAGTGGTCAGGGCTAATGGGATTTGTATTTCAACAAGATTAGGAAAGGCTTTGGGTAATTTGCTCTCTCTCTCTCTCTCTCTCTCACACACACACACACACACACACACACACACACACACACACACACACACTTCGAACACATGTGGGCACCAGAAAATAGGGCAAACCAACACCCCCCCAAAGCGAACCAAATAGTGAGTTATAGGTTCATTTGGTGGCCCCCTTAATGCAGTATAGCAGAAGTGAGGATAGATCAGGCAAAATAAATGGGGATAAACCAGATTAAAAAGTATGGAGATTGTGGCTGAATCTTGACATGACCAAATCACTCAAATAAGTTCGGGACTATGGGGCTGACCGTTAGAGGCACTTACCTGAACGAGCAACAGGTCCCTGACTCCGAGAACACAAAGCTCACCCAGTGAACCTGGGGGATCCCTGCCTGTCTCAAGGCCGCTTTAACTTCCTAACACTCTAGACGTGGTAGAAAAACAAAAACTCTATGTTTCCGTCTCCACTGAGGGCAGCTTCAGGCATAACTAGGATGACTGCTACAGCACTGTCTCCAACAGGTGTGATACCATTACCCTGTGGAAAGAGTGCGTTGAAGTCCCGTGGAGATGCATCAGATTATAGAACAGAATATGTGACTTGGAGACAAATGGTTCAGTCCCAAATCTGATTGCTGTTTACTAATAAGTAATTCATTTGTTGATGCTTTGTGTTTGTATTGAAGGTCCACTCAAGTGTCATGTCACGTCCTTTGCAGTGGGATTAGCCTCGTGTATTACTTTAAAGCCGATCTGAAAAGGAATGTCTCTTCCTGATGACAGAAGGACGAGAGGGAGGGGGCCAAGCTGGTTTTCAGGGCAGTGCATTCCAAAGCCTGGGGTCAGCCAATGAAAAGACATGTTCTCATGTCCTCACCAAGCAAGCTTAGGAAAGTGGTGGAACCAAAAGAAGGGCCTCCCCAGAAGATCTTAAGAGCTGAGAAGGCTCATATGGGGTGCTGCAATCCTTCAAAAAGCCTGGATCCAAATCACATAAGGCTTTATAGGTAATGACCAGCACTTTCAGTTGGGTCCAGAAACAGACTGGCAGCCGGTAAAGCTGTTGTAATAAGGGAGTTATAGGCTCCCTGTAACCAGCACCTGTCAGCAGTCCGGCTGCAGCATTTTGAACCAGCTGAAGTTGTTGAACACTCTTCAGAGGTAGTCCCAGGTAGAATGCATTGCAGTAATCAAAATGAAATGTGTAATGTAACACTTCACTGTTACCATTGTCACACACGGAGTAGGTTTTCCAATGAGCTGTACTCCATGATCAATTAGATCTGTTTCTTGTTTTCTGCCATCAATGCTCTAGCCTCCATCCCACTCATTTCATCATCCACAGCTCCCTCATAAACCAGGGAGCGAGTTTGGCTGCACTTTGTGGGAGGGGAAGCTTCAAACCAATTGTGTCAATGGTGTTGTTCCTCTGTGCTGTCAAGTTGCCCCTGACTTGTGGTGACCTGATGAATGAGCAATCTCCAAAATGTCCTCTCCTCAACAACCCTGCTCGGTTCTTGCAAACTCAAGCCTGTGGTTCCTTTAGGGAGTCAATCCATCTCATATTTGGTCTTCCTCTTTCACTGCTGCCTTCCACCTTTTCCAGCATTACTGTCTTTTCCAGAGAACCTTGTCTTTTCATGATGTGCCCAAAGTAGACCAGCCTCAGTTTCACCATTTTTGTCTACAGAGACAGATATCTCAGGCTTGATCTTGTCAATAGCCCTGGCTATTTCCACATTCCAGCCCAGGCCTTGGCAGGATCACCTGTTGAGACAGCAGGAAACTTCCCAAGAGCCATCAGGAAACTATTTGGATCCATCAGTCTCCTAGGTCAGACTATTTTAATTCCACCCCTACAGAACCTCTGGTTTCTAATAAGCCTAAACCCTACCAGATAGTGATCCATCCATGACAAAGGAACTACCAAGAGTTCCTCCACACCTAGATCTTCACCATTCTGCCCAGTACAGAAAAGCAGGTCACAAGCATGCCTTGCAACATGAGTGGGGCCAGATACCACTTGGGGCAGACCATGGTTATCATGGTAGACACGAAGTCCTGAACCATTCCTGATAAACTGGTCTCCACATGAGTGTTGAAGTCCCCCAGCACAACTACCTGAGGCAACTGCAGCACCACACTCAAAACCAGATCAGCCAGCTCAGGCAGGGAGACTGTTGTGCAGCAGGCAGTATATCAACAGAATCCTTGTTCTGTCCCAGTGCCCCACCCTCAGGTATATGCATTCAAATACAGCCATCTGTGGGACAGGGCACCTGGTAAGAGTGATTGAATCTTGATAGACTATTGCAGTTCCTCCTGCCCACCCCCCAGGTCTGGCCTGCTACTGTACAGAGAACTTTGGTGGGCAAAGCTGAGGAAGTCTAACTTCTCCAGCTTCATCCAACCAGGTACTGTATCTGTAATGCAAGTGGGATCATCATGTTTATCCAGGACCAGATCCTGGATGTTAGCTGTCTTACTTTTCACTGATGTAGCATTTAGCAACAGCACCTCTGACCCGGAGGGTCTGCTACCAAGGCTGTCCAAGATATTTGATTTGTGAGATAATAGAATACAATCAGCATCCAATTATCTATCTTCCTCCCGTAATATCATTGATGCCTCCCAACTTCATATCTCCCCCTACCCTCTGTAAATGTAATGTTTGCTCCCTGCTCCTAACCAACCCCAGCATCTCCCCTCCTTTGAAAACCCATCCCTACTTGACAGACAAAAGACCACAAAACAATAAACAAAATCAGGTAGGTGCAGGACACATTAAATAAGTCCCTTGATTTTCTGAAGTGTGATGTCTAGCACTTGTCCTTATAGCTTTCTCTTTAGGACCAAAAACAACAACAACCCACAAACCCCCCACGCATGCACACAACCCCAGTTCCTATGTGCTCCACCTCCAAACAGGTGATAAAAATCAGGGGAAGGAAAAAGTCAGGGAGCTAGAAGGGACAGGGAAAGAAAGCAGCTTCACAGTATGACCATAGGGAGGGCTTGGTCCAGCAGAGAAGCAGAGGTCCAACAGGCCAAAGTTCTGCAGGGGAAGTGGAAGGACACAGTAGCAGAGCTTTCATGAGTGTTGGCCATAGTGGAAAGAGACACCACTTGGGCTCTGCTTCAAGTAGCAAGAGATCTAATACCAGCACTCACAACTATTTGCCACCAGCAGGCTTCTTAGGGGACATAGATCATCAACATTATATGTCAGAAAATTTGCATGTGTGAGTAACAGTATGTGTTTCACCTACATGTAACTATAATCTGTGGCTATGTTGGCCCATTTCTTCAGTTTACCTATATCAAACTCAAATTCATGGATTTTGAGTTCTCACAAACTCATGGATTTTGAGCTTTCACAATCAATTCACCTCATCTAAATCCTGTTGGTTGGCTCACTTCTTTGTATTTGTTTTGCACAGGCTTTAAGTGCTTGGTCACGAATTCATTTTGCACTAGAGACACACAGTCTTGGAGCGTCCTCTTTATTAAATGGGTATTCATTTTCATACAAGTCGTCTTCTTATTTGCTGTCAAGTTGCATCTGATGTATGGTGACCCTAGTAGGATTTTCAAGGTATGTGAGATATTTAAGGAGTGGTATTACCATTGCCAAACTCCACCAAATGAGTTTCCATGATCAAGTAGGAATCTGAACCCAGATCTTGTGACTTCTACTATATCATTCTGTGTACTACACCATGCGGACTCTCAGCAATAAGATGTAGGCATAATTGCATAAAAGATCTTCTAAGGAATTGTATGCTCATGAGATATGGGTTCACCTCTCTTAAATTGAAAACCCTGATAGGGTCATCACAATTGGATGTGACTTGATGGCTACTAACAACAAAAAATCCTATTGCTAGTCTCAGCTAGAGTAGATTCTCTTAACCAATTGCTGAATGTGTACATTCAATTGACTCAATAGTTAGGACTAACAATAGGATTCTGGCTTTAATTCCTTATTACACATGGTACATAAAACTGTATGTTATATGTGTAATTTGATGCACAATATATAGCTGAGAACTTTCAGTTCTTGTTTTCTCCTTGTGATACAAGTGGAGTATATTTCAATGAATTCTGTTAGCCCCAAAACAGTTCTAAACATTCTTGGGAGAATAAGGTCTTCAGCTGGCAGTGAAAGTACCATATCATAGATGCCAGGTGACCATCTCAGGGGAGGACATTCTGTAGATGTTGTGTCCCCACTTAAAATACTCTCTTTTTTTGAGCCACTCACTCACCTTATTTGGTAAGGAACCCAGAAGATATGGGTGTATTATTTGGGGGTGTATGTATATTCTGTTTATTTATTTATTTATTTATTTATTTATTTATTTATTTATTAAATTTTTAACTTTATTAATAAGCATACACTACACTACACAATCCAAACTTAAAGAAATTTTAAAAACAGGGAAAAAACAAGTATAACACAATTTTGTACACAAGACTTCAAAATTGCAACACTGTGCCCCCCCACCAGGATTCCCGTTCCCCCTTCAAAATTGTAATATTTCTTGCGATGGTGCACTTCCCTTTCCCTTTATTAATACATGATCATTAAAATCTCCCCAAATATCTGCAAAAATATGCCCTTTTAACAATACTTAACCTAACTAAACTGAGAAGATTGTTCTTTGGACCTATCATGAGAAAACAAGAGTCACTAGAGAAGACAACAGTGCTAAAAAGGTAGGGTGTGTGTGTGTGTGTGTGTGTGTGACTAACATAAAATGGATTGAGTCAAGAAATGATGATAGCCATCTGCTTGATAGACTTCTGCTGGAATAAAGCAGATGATTCTTACATTTCTTAGGTCCACCAAATAGTTGTATTTATGCTATGGGCATGATAATTTCAAAGATGCAAAATTCTGCTTTTTCAATAACCTTTCTCAAGATGCATTTATAATACTCCAAAATACAATGTTTGGAATAGATAATCTCACTTTGCCTTTTCACAAGGTATTTATAATAAGCTAAAATACAATGTACAGTATTGAATATATCATTTATGGACCAGATGACATAGGCACTGTTTTAGCATAATTGCATACTAGCAGCCTCAGACTTTCAGACAGTTCTATAGGGGTCTTTCCCCCTTCATAATATGCCCTTTTGTTACTGAAATGTGAAACAAACTTTGCTTTATTATCAGTTCTCTAGAGTTGTGTTACACCCTGTGGCTATACCAGGTTCATAGGTTTCTTCTCAGTGTAATCCCTAGGGATCATAGTTAAGGTCAGGGAAAGACATAAATGATACTCTGCGGTCTAACATTCATACAATTATCAATTCATAAATCCTAGTCATACTGTAATGAGCATAAGAGATAAGAGAAAAGAAGATTGAGGGGTGGTGAGGTGGGTTGTGGAACTGAAAAAGATAAGCAAGTAATTATAGCGAAATCTACAAGAATTTAGGGAAATATTTTTACTTTTCTCTGTGTTTTAATCTTCTGCCTAGTAGCCATCTGAATGAAAATTAATGTGCACATATTAATTATACTTGAAACATTTTATTTGCTTTGAAAATGGCATTTTCAAAATGGCTTTCTGTTGACAAGGGTGCAGTTTATCTGACCATCATTTATGAATTCCCATAAAAACTGGCCTAGCCCCCATTTACAAGAGGATGGCATGGAGGCAACCATTTTGCATGGAAGTGTGCAGGGAAACCTGTATGAAACTAAATTATATTTACAAAGCAACCTTCTTGTTCTGCTATTGGAACATTCCAAAATCAGATCATCCTGATAATTTCCAAACGGCAGAGGGGAAGGGGGAATGAGTGTTTCTTGCCCCTGTGACCTATCAGTTTCATTGGTTTCCTTCCATTGCAAGCAGTGTGAGGGAAATCACTCAGAGCAGCTCCGGGGCACATCTGAATGTTTCCCAGCATTGCAGCTGTGCTCAAAGCAGGACAGCTTGGATCCTATGCATACAGAGCCTCCCCCACCTTGCCTCATGCCAATCAAACCTTCACCTTTTACTCCTATATAATGTCAGAAAAGTGACAGGTGCTGATATCTCCTGGAGGACAGAGGAGGGCATCTACTCCTCTGTCCCTTAGTACAGGGGGAGCATACTTGGGCTCCCCCTGTACTTAGGCTCTTGAGATGCTGTTCCACAGGCTACAGGATCATATTTCTACTCTTAAACACACAACTGTTGAAGTCTGTATTGTAGCTGAGATTCCTCTCCTCAGTTCTCACCAAACAAGAGCAACTTCTTATGAACAGATCAGGCTTGTTCAAATGTTAAATCAGTTACCACATAACCTGAAAGATCAGGAGTGTCTCCTTAACATATACCTGTCATGCATTAAGAGTACATATCCTTCACAGCCTCATGACTGGTATTCTTGAAACACAACAGATCTTGCCATGAAGCATATTGTTCAGCATCTGCCTCATCCTTTTATTTGAGCAAAGCCAGTGTAAACTGGTCGTGTGTGGAAGATTTTTGTTAGTTTTGCACCTTTGACTGCTTTAATGGATTTTCATTACAGTTTCACGTGATTCTTCTTTTTGCATCAAGGTGGGCAACAGGGAGCCCACAAGCCATATGTGCAGCCCCACTCATATTTCTGAAGTCTAAACACACACACTCACAGACGCACAAACAGAAAGAGAGAGAGAGAAAGAATGAGAGAGATTTCCCTCCCATTAAAAGGAGGGCATTAGTCAAGAGGGGTCTTTTCTGCATTCTTTTCTTCTGAAAATAAATTACTCTAGTCACTTCTAGTTTTGAAAAACATGTTGGGAGAAAGCCCATAGTTTTGAGGAAAACCCATAGTTTTGAGGGAATGCAGCCTATTACATGTCCTAGGGGACAAAATTGGTCTATAGGCCAGCCATTCTCAACAGAGGCCATATGGTCTCCTGTGGGGGCCCCACACATTCGAAGGGCACCACAGACAGGAAACAATTCTTCACACACTACCTTATAAGATACATTATGCAACTCAGCATATATTTCTTTCATATTGGGTTTATGGTCATGGCCAAAAAAAGGGGGTTGGGAATGGCAGCTGTAGCAATGACTCCCATTCCTGTTTTATATTAATCTCATATTTCCTGCCTGTGTTTAATTGGTCTATGCTTAATATTATGAAGGAAAAATACACTTCTATTGGTGTACTCAGAGGAGCCTTAGCTCCTCTGCTACCAAAAGTCAGAATCAAGGTGCTGCTTCCAAACATCACATGGAGGCACACTGCACATTATGTACAAATGTGAGCATTCCAGCCAACCTCTTTTATGCCAGAGGAGAAGGAAGGAAAACGTAGAAGGAGAAGAAGCTGCCTCCACCACCGAGGAAATAAGGGGTGGAAAGAAGGTGATAGTGATGAAGGTGGTGACAGCCAGACAGATGATGGTGCCAGAGGTGCCCTTCCATGCCATAAAAGATGGAGAAGGCCACACATGGCACACTGTCAACCTCCACCAGAGGCTGTCTGTATATAGTTGGCTATTTCTTCAATCAGTGCCTTGTTCCAAGTACTCTTCAGAGCCAGGCACTGAAAGGAAAACGTGCTCTCGATAGATGCTGTAGCAGCAGCTCTCTGGAGCAGCAGGAGCACTCCAAATGGGCAAATTTGCTGTCCAAAGTGGACCACTGCCTCATGCAATTACCCCACAGAGCCTAATGTTAGGGGCTGCCCTCTGTGTACTGTTTGAATCTGTAGTTGTATTCATGACAACTCATGGAAATTTTTTGCTGAGGATCTTGGGCCAAAAATGCTTTCTATACATTTTGGCCATAGAGACATGGGACAGACAGACAAGAACTATTCTTCCCTGTCATGTCTATCGTGTCATTTTGATTTCTATGGAAAAATGTTTAATGCCTACATGATATGTAGGAAGGCAGAGAGTATAGACAGATACATGGATAGATAAGTTGATTCTTATCTTAGAATGAGCCTTCCATCTCCATGCCCTGGCCCATCAAATTATTTCCAGATAATCATTTGCTATGCATAAATAGAAGGAATTAGCATGTCTATCCACAGTACAGGTATTTGAAAAACAATTCAGGGACAGATTTATTAACATATGTTCAAAGACCTATCCAGACTGGTTTTTCCCTCCTTTTTATCCTTGCCTACATTCTGCTGGTGGCATACTAAATAACACCAGACATAAATAATAAGGCTTAGAATCCTCATAATCCTTTAGGAATACACAGAACATTCTAGGATTCAAAGCATTCAAAATGAAAAGAACTCTCCTGAGGCAGAGGGAAAGCCTCCTAATTTGCCTGATTCTTAGATGCCAGACATATGAAACTGGTATTCACAGTTTCAGGAAGAAATCTTGTAAGATATCTTAGGTATTATATAACATGACAAGTTATAAGTTGATTCTTGGTCTCTCACTTGTCCCAGAAGGTTTATATGGTTCGTTTTACTTTTTTACAAATGCAAGAGTAGGCAATACCATTATAGACTACTAAAGAAAAAAAATCATCATACAATCTGTGAATTTTCATGGATCAGGATGACATTGTACAATGACCTTTTTCAGTGGTCTATAAAGGTATCACCTACCCTTACTTATGTATTTTGTAGTGACAACACGGTTCCCTTTTATTTCAATTTTACTTGTTCACTTTGCTGAGGAAAGCTACTGTTTTATAAGTAGAAATACGGCTGAATTAGAGAGAGAGAGAAGGCAAACAAAACTAGAAAACTATTTTTTGATTCTTAGGGAAATCTGCATAATGCATTGTGAAGAAACTATTGTTTCTGACACCTTTTAGTGGGTAATGACATCTCACACTTTTTTCCCCGACTCAGCATAAACAGACTCTGAGGTAACTTGATGAACAATTGCTTCTGCTTCTCCAACTGTTGAAAAGCTGGTTCTTTCCTCTCCTTCCCACAACATTCTTGGAGGAATTCACATACCCAATGTATGGTTATGCAGAACAGCTTGTGCTGTATTTTTTCTTGTGACCTCTAGTGCCAAATGCAGTGTGTTGAGACTCAGTTGGGTTATTCTGTCAACATGTTTCAGTTAGGTCTAAGCTAAAAGCTGCTCTCTATACAGCTGGTTTAGGAAATGGACATCTGTGCAACTAGTCCAATAAACTGAAGGAAATGCAATGGAGTATTGCTCTAATCCTGGGGAATGACAGGAATATTTTGCTTTGCAAAAGACAACAAATGCTGATGTTTCTTATTCATCATACAATATATATATATATTCAGAAAGTCTAGGTGATACATCTGCATCATGGAAAGGTGGTAAATTTAATATGACCTTCATACTAAATGTAAACACACTAGTTCATGTGCCAAAAAGTAGGGATTAATTTAAAGAGGTTTAGTTTCATGGGGAGTTCAGATAATATATTTGACATTAGTGATTATTTGTAGTTTATGTGATTTTTCTTTCAAAACATTTCCTTTAAACCAAAATTCTACTTGCTTGCTTGCTTGCTTTCCCCCCCCCTCTCTCTCTCCCTCTTTTCAAAGCTCTGAGTATAAGAGAATCAGCTATTCATTTCCTCATTAGTATCATATCAGTATGCTCAATTGTAGTCATCATTGCTTCTGAAACTGAAAAATCCATCTACCAATCCAGCATCCTATGGACTCCATCTACCAATCCCCTACCCTATGGAGCTGGCCCTCCCATTAGGTATAATGAAGCAGTTGCCTAAAATACTGGAACTTAGTGGGCAACAAATTGCTCCTTCACTGCCACTCCTGCACTCCTGCCACAGGAGCCATTTTATCTTTCAGAACCCTCTGTTCCAAAGAGTCTTAAAGCAAAGACATAACAGGAGGAACTAGATTTCCTTGGGCAATCTCCCGTCTTGTGTTTGCTCCAAATATTCCTTGGAAAGAAGCATGCCCCAATAAAGAGGGCAGGAGGCAGGTATGCAACCATTTCTTCCTGTCCTTCTTCTGGCTGCTGCTGCACCACTGCAGCTGGTACCATTTCCTCATCTCACCCAATACAAAATGGTGAAGGAGCAAGCAAAGGTACCATTAGTCTTGCCTTTTGGAATGGGGGGGGGGGGCAGGGAGCTGAATGTATGTGCATTCACTTGCACAACATGGGGCCATGGTGCAAGTGACATGACAAGTTATAAGTTGATTCTTGTTCTCTCACTTGTCCCAGAAGGTTTATATGGTTCGTTTTACTTTACTGGTAGTCTCAAGAATAGACTACTGTAACGCTCTCTACATGGGGTTAACCATGTTATGGAAACTCCAGCAGGTCCAGAACATGGCCGCCAGCCTTCTAAGTGGAGTCAAAAAATACCAACATATTTCCCTGATTTTGGCCACCTTACACTGGCTGCCTGTCCATTTCCTTCCCAGCTCCAAGGTGATGGTGTTAATCTACAAAGTTCTAAATGGCTTGGGTTTCATTACTTGCCAGAACTCCTGTTCCCTAGTGGGACTGCCCACTATACCAGTTCCTCCCAGACAGGATGGCTGAGGATGGTGACCCTGAGAAAGACCCATAAAGAAAAAACAAGAAACTGGGTCTTCTCGGTGGTCACTCCTCAGCTGTGGAATCAGTTACCACCCACTATTCACTTGGCCCCTTCACTGTGTATCTTCAAAAAACAGCTTAAGCCCTGGTTATTTCAGCAGGCATTTCAAAATATCCCATGTACAGAGCTTGCCTAAACTACTGCTACAGCCAAAATACTACAAAATCACGATCTATTTAAATGTTTAGCTGTTATTTACTATGTTGTAGTATGTATTTTAATGGTTTATTGTTTCTATTGTATAAGTTGCAGATGTATCATTTCATGATTTATGATTATGATTTGATTTTGATTGTCTTTGTTTTTTTATGTTATAAACCACCCAGAGTGTGGCCTTCGGCTAGATCAGTGGTCCCCAACCTTGGGCTTCCAGAAGTTTCTGGGACTACAACTCCCAGAAGCTTTCACCACCACCTCTGCTGGCCAGGATTTCTGGGAGTTGAAGTCCAAGAACATCTGGAGGCCCAAGGTTGGGGACCACTGGGCTAGATAGGGGATATAGAAATTGAATGAATGAATGAATGAATCAATCAATCAATCAGTCAGTCAGTCAGCAGTTCCCTCATTTAATCACAAGCTGTCTGTAACATCTGGTTCTGCCCTCAGTGCCCTAATTAATTTAGGTAAGAAAATAGCTTTTAAATATATTTTGCCCATATGTGCACCTATCTCCTAGAGTTACTCTCTTTGAGGGTCCATCCTTTCCTCTCTTGTCAAATCTCCGAGTGATGGATGGGGATATCTTGGCAGTATGTAACTCCATATGCATGGATACAAAGGATGGATTCCAAATCATTCTTTCCCTTGACCTAATCACTTCCCTCAGCGGAACAGGAAGGGAATAATTTCTCCTGCCCTGCAGTCCTGTATCAGAATCCGATCCAGAAAGTTAGGGGGACCATATAGAACAGATATAGGGGATGTAGGGAGAGAAAATGTGGTGAAAGTCCTTTCATGTAAGCAGTCATCCCCTTGTGGATCATTGGGTTTCACCTAAGAACACCTCACAGAAAGTAAGTTTTACTGTGCTCAGTGGGACTTATTTCAAACAAGCATGCTCCAGAAGATCACAGAATAAAGCTACATATTGTATACTGAATATATACAGAATTGCCTAACCCAACTGGCATTATGTGAAAAAAGAACTAATATGTCAGTGCATGATTGAATAACAGCTCTCAAAAAGATGCCTTTGTAAAGGTCAGGTATGGTATTCTTGGCTGCACGAAAAATAAGATGTGTTCAGCTGTAAATTCCAGCACTTCTATAGCATTAAACAGATGGCTATGAACAATTTATCTAGCTGTGCTATGTAATTTAATGCAAAATATTCTGTGTTCTACACAAATGATTGTGATTATCCTTGTTTTCTTCTTTTTTCATTACTGTATTTATACAGCAAAGCTATTACAACCAATTTATATCCCATGTTGACAGAAGTTGGTGAATATCTTCTTAATCCTTTCAAGTTCTCCATTTACGAAATTCAGATGAGACTGTTTCAATTAGGGTCATCTGGTCATGTATCCCTTGATCCTCTGATCGCTACAGCAGCAATACCGTGTCAGTAATCTGTAGGCCACCATTTGGGTTAATGAATCGGCTTGGCTTTAAGTCTTGCCCAGATGTAATCTTTTATAGTTTTAATGATTTGGTCTAACATGAGCTCCAATTGCATGTAAACAATTTATTGGGTATCTGTGAAAATGCTCTATTTTTAACATTTTGTCTCTGTTTCTAATTAATTGTAGAGCAATTAAATCAACCCCAAACTGTTGGGATCAAGATTAAATCACGGAATGCTTATGTCTTCAGTGGGATCATTATTATCAAGACTAATAGTAATCAGGACCCAACATAGCAGAGGGCGGACCATTCAATCCTATTTCATTGTGAATATTCTCTTCTCATTAGACATCTGTTTTGGCTTAATGCACAAGCGTAGTTCATCTTATATAACAGCTTTACTGGGAGATCTCAAAGCACGTATCTGGTGAAACAAATGGGAACTAGGTTGCAGACATATTTTTCCAGCATAAAGTCAAGCGACAGTAATAAAAAGTATATAGAGAATGTAATAGTTCATTTAGCTGGTTTATTAAATTAAGTGTCACCTAGTTCCAAAGAAACACACCCTGAAACCATTTATGAGAACAAAATGCACAAAAAGTAAGATATAATATATTCATTAGAAAATATAAATTTATAAGAGTATATTCTTCAACATATCACCTAAAACATACAATTCTTCCCAGATACACACACAGAGAGAAAGAATAGAAATGAAAAACAAAACTATCTGCCTGTTACAGGGAATTATAAATAGATGGGCTCTTGTAGATAACTGTGCCATTAAAACTATGGTTATGCCCAGGAGAAATACCTCTGCCCACTCTTAAAGCTGACAAAATTGCCATGAGGCAAGCTCTCATAACAGGAGGGGAGAGAGCTGCCTCAGATATTGATTTCAGGGGCTGGGTAGTTTTGTGTGGTAACAGATAGTTCTTGAAGTGCTCTGATTACCTATGATAAAAGGCTTGCACAGGTCAAAGCCAAAAAAGTTGGCCTCAGAAAAAAGTTAATAACCAGTGCCAGAGCTTATACATATGGAAAAACTATACTTTTATGGATCATTGCTGTAGGAGTTCTGAATGGCCAGCTGTAGTAAACAGTCTTCACTGATAGCATTTTCAGTCCTGGGTGCAGTGCTATTCAACATTTTTATGAATGACCTGGATCAAGAGATACAGCGAATGCTAATCAAATTTGTGGATGACACAAAATTGGGTGGAATAGCCAACACTTGGGAAGACAGAAACAAAATTAAAAATGATCTAGATAGGCTTGAGCACTGGACTGAAAACAACAGAATGAAATTCAACAGGGATAAGTACAAAGTACTGCACTTAGCAAAAAGAAACCAAGCACACAGTTACAAGATGAGGGATACCTGGCTCAGCAATACTATGAGTGAAAAGGATCTTGGAGTCGTTTTAGATTACAAGCTGAACAGTGTGATGTGGCCATGGGGTACTAGGAGGAGGTGTGATGTGGCCATGGGGTACTAGGAGGAGGCTAGAGCGTAGATGGAGGAAGAACCCGATGGATTATAATTGGATAGCTGCTAAGGTCGCAACTAACCTTTACCTGAATAAGGTAAAGGCTGCATGTCGATCATTCTTCGCTAACCGGATAAGCGAAGCGTCAAACCAGCAGGTGGAGTTATTCCGTATAGTGCGCGACCTATCCGGAGCTGGTTCGGGTGATGGGCCTCCCCCTAGTTTTTCACCTGACCAGTTTGCAGCTTTTTTTAAATCTAAAGTGGAGGCCATCCGCCGGGACCTCTCTCCTTTTTTGAATACAGTGAGTCGAGCTGAGATGTCCAGCGCTCCGTCTTGCCTGGTAACTCTTGACTCCTTTCAGCCGGTGACGCCTGACTCTGTGGACAAGGTGCTCGATCGCTGTCGAGCCACCACCTCCTCCCTTGACCCTTGCCCGGCCTGGCTAATCAAAGTAGCCAGGCCGAAAACAACAACATGGGCCATAGCAATAATAAATGGGTCTCTCCTTCAGGGCAGGTTTCCACCTGCCCTCAAGGAGACACTCATTAGGCCCATAAGAAAGAAACTTAATATGGCGGCGGACGAAATTGGTAATTATAGGCCCGTCGCCAATGTTTCTTTCATGAGCAAAGTGGTCAAGAGGGTGGTCGCTGATCAGCTTCAGGCACACTTGGATGAAACAGAAGCCCTGGACCCATTTCAGTCGGGCTTCAGGCCGCGCCACGGTACAGAGACGGCATTGGTCGCCCTGTATGATGACCTGTTGAGGGAGGCTGACAGGGGCAAAACATCTCTGTTGGTCGTCCTCGACATCTCGGCGGCCTTCGATACTGTCGACCACGGTATCCTCCTGGGGAGGCTCTCTGAGTTGGGAATTGGTGGCTTGGCGCTTGCCTGGCTCCGTTCCTTCTTGGAGGACCGTCCCCAGAGAGTACAGCTTGGGGAGAGTGTTTCGGCCCCGTGGAGTCTCAATTGTGGGGTTCCACAGGGGTCGATCATCTCCCCGATGCTGTTTAACATCTATATGAGGCCGTTGGGTGGGGTCATCAGGGGATGTGGAGCGTCGTGTCATCAGTATGCGGATGACACCCAGCTCTACATCTCCTTTTCACCAACTGCAGGTGATGCCGTCCTGTCCCTTCAGCGCTGCCTGGGGACCGTACTGCAATGGATGCAGGAAAATGGGCTGAGGCTGAACCCAGACAAGACGGAAGTTCTGAGGGTGGGGGCCCCTGTGGCTGGTGGCCTGGGTGACTCTATCTCGTTTGGGGGGGTAACCCTGACTGCGAAGAGTGGGGTCCGCAGCCTGGGCGTACATTTGGACCCGACGCTCACCATGGAAACGCAGGTGGCGTCGGTAGTCCGCACCGCCTTTTTCCACCTCTGGCGGATAGCCCGGCTGCGGCCCTACCTTGACACAGGGGGCGCTCACTACCTTGGTGCATGCGCTCGTAATCTCAAGATTAGACCACTGTAACGCGCTCTACATGGGGCTTCCTTTGAGGCTGCTGCGGAAACTTCAGGTGGTCCAGAATGCGGCGGCCAGACTCCTTACTGGAGTGAGAAAATACCAGCACATTTCTCCTACTCTGGCCATGCTACACTGGCTGCCTATCCGTTTCCGCATTGACTTCAAAGTCTTAATGCTTACTTATAAAGCCCTAAACGGTTTAGGACCTCGATACTTGGCGGAACGCCTGCTCCCACCGAGATCTACCCGGATCACCCGCACGAGTCAGGAGGTGAGGTTGAGGAGCCTGACGCCGAGGGAGGCCCGAAGGGAAAAGACACGAAACCGGGCCTTCTCGGCGGTGGCTCCTCGCCTCTGGAATGGCCTCCCACCGGAGATCCGCGAGGCCCCCACGCTGGGTACATTTAAAAGCCAACTAAAAACATGGCTGTACATCCAGGCCTTCCCTCCTGTCAGCACCTGACTCTTTTTCTTTCTTGCTATTCATTTTTTATTTATAGTTTTTGCACTATTTTGTTATTGATTATGTTATAATGTTTTTATGTCATTTCAATGTATATATGTTTGTTGGAAGCCGCCCAGAGTGGTAGAATATACCAGATGGGCGGGATATAAATCAAATAAATAAATAAATAAATACTAGGTCCCCTCTATTTGGCACTGGTTACACCTCATCTTGAGTACTGTGTCCAGTTCTGGACAAGGCACTTCAAGAAGGATGCTGACAAATTGGAACAAGTTCAGAGGAGGGCAACAAGAATGATCGGGGGGGGGGGGGGGGCCTATAAACCAAGTCCTACGAGGAAAGACTGAAAGAATCGGGCATGTTTAGCCTTGAGAAAAGAAGGCGGAGGAGAGATATGATAGCACTTTTCAAATACTTGAAAGGCTGTCATACAGAGGAGGGGCAGGATCTGTTCTTAATCATCCCAGAGTGCAGGACATGCAACAGTGAGCTCAAGTTACAGGAAGCCAGATTTCAGTTGAATATCAGGAAAAACTTCCTAACTGTTAGAGCAGTACGACAGTGGAACCAATTACCTCAAGAGGTGGCGAGTGCTCCAACACTGGAGGAATTCAAGAGAAATTTAGACAACCACCTGGCAGATATCCTTTGCTTTGTATTCCTGCACTGAGCAGGGGGTTGGACTCAATGGCCTTATAGGCCCCTCCCAACTTCATGATTCTATGATTTTATGCCCTGCCTGCAGTTGCCACTTGACTTCAGAGGCATCCCGACATAAAGTGCATTGCAGCACTCTAAAATCAAATGCTAGGGAAACTGATGAGACTGCAGTTTTGCAATCAGACAATGATAAAATGTTTTAATTCCAGAGATGCATTGTTCACAACTGCTATTTTTGCGCAATCAACATGCAGACCAAGCCTAGATGACTAATCATCAAACCAAAGCTAATTGGTAACAGAAGATAATCAGAGATAATCAGACCTTCTCTACTTTTCGAGGCTGCTTCACTTCTGATTGTGAAACTGCTACCACATCTGTTTCTGCCCTTAGCCTGTCATACTTCTAGAATTCTTCAAATTTAAGAATTTTATTCCAGTTCTTAGAATTTGCTTTGCTTTTTTATCTTATGCAATCCTTAGTACAACCTATGCATATCTTTGTTTTTTCCTTCCTCCTTTCACAGTTAAGCTCCAGTCTGACACTTACCTGGCACTCAGAGAGACTTACTTCTATGCAGATGTGCATGGGACTGGCCTCTTAGTGGTCTATTCTGTAGTCTTCAGGCAGGACTTGGAGACCAAATGCATGTATAGGCTAAGGATTACTAGTTTCCCTGTGACCTTCTGTGAATTTACCAAATGATGGGAAAAGGTCAAGAAAACTGTGAGGATTAGTAGTCGTAATAAGTGAATAGGTGAATGCATGCATAATGGAACTAGACAAAATAAAACTAATCTAAGAAGGGTAGCAGAAGAATGGCAGGTTAATAGCCTGGATGAAATGCTTGCCAAATAAGTAATGTAAAAGAAATTCGGTAAGTTTAGTACCTATTTTATAGGGGATAAAGTAAAAACCCTAAAAATATGTTCAGACCTTTTCCACTGCTAAACATCAGCCAGGCTGTGAATGAAACGCTTGGAGTGACTCTGGTTGCTCTTTTGGTAATGCCAAGGTTTGTATTGACACTAGCTGGACAATATTAAAAATTCCAGGCAGAACAGCAAGTACCATGATTACAACACTGAGTCCAAATTGACAATGGCATACCCCCACTTAAGAATATAACAGCTCCTGCTGATTGGACCTAAGGGCCATCTAGTCCAGTGTTCTGTTTCCAAAGTGGCCAATCAGAAGCTGATGGGAGGCTCATAAGCAATACAGGAGCATCTTTCTGCTCATGTTCTCTACCACGAGGGTCAAGCTAGACATTAAAGAGGATCTGTTTTCCCTACAATTAGTCTATTTTTCCTCTCACCTCTTCTAATGAACTGCTAGCTATGGGAGGCATCTTGACGAGCCACCACTTATGCTCTATGAATTTCTCTAATCCACTTTGAAAGAAGTCTAAGTTGGTGCCATCACTACATCTTGCATTGGACATTTCTATAGTGTAAAACTGGAAATCATTTTTTTTCTGTTCTTAATCTCCCATAATTCAGCTTCAGTGGCATCTTAGGCTATTTTAGCAAGGAGAAATGATTCTAAGAATGATCTCTTTGTAGCAGTAAAGCCTCTTGACCTGATCTCCTCTTCCTCTTCTTCTACGAGTGAAGCAGGAAGTTGTAGATCCAGGTGGGGCAACTGGGTGTTTTAGGTATGCCAGAATTACTGCAGCAAAAATTAAAATTTCTGAAGCCTCTGCAGTCCCATTTAATATTTCAGCACAATATTAGCTTGCAAAGGGGAAATACAGCAGTGCCATTTCCAATCAGATGTTATGCTATGAAAGGTTGCAAATTAATTAGAATCATGCCATCTTTGTGCCAAGTGATAATTTACTGTAATTAATTATTTTTTTTAAAAAAAATCTATCAATTATAGTACTTGCTCTTTGGTAGAAAGGAGCTATTTCAGTCTTGCTGAAACTGTGCTAACAGTGTGCTTCTATTTTTTCCCTCTTAAGGCTTCAATTAAACTGTTATAATTTGCTTTTCCTCTGTCAAACACAATGAAGACTTATTAAGCACTAAACGTGTTAATGTAACCTCCTCCTCCTTCCTCTTCTTCTTCTTCATTTTTTTTTTTTTTTTTTTTTTTTGGAAGATCTGAACAAATTCCAATCACAATCTGGGTTTCCAGTGAATCAACACCCCTATTGTTACATCTGCAAATTGTACACAGGGAGAAGCATACTCCAGAATTAATGAGCACAGCTGCAGTCTCTTACATTCAACACTTGTAAAACAGACCTCTTTAAAGTGCCATTATCACAATATTGATAGAGTTATTTATAGTACTGCAAACGTTTCCAGTCATAACAGAATCCTTGTTATTCCACATAGACCCAACCAACCCTCCCCTCCCCACCCAGTACCATGCGGTTGCCATCTTCTAGCATCTTTCCAGAGCCCACAATAAGGGAGCAGGTGGACAATTCGTCCTAGACGAGGTCCAAAAGAAATGGGGGAGGGGACGAGACTTGTCAGCAGCAAATGTTATAGGAATTGGCCAGGGCCAGTTCCTTCCCTGCTTCACCCTGCAAAACAGATATCCCATGCATTTCCATAGTACTTTCCCTCCATATATCCTGGAGGAATGTGGAAGGTGGTAAGAGGCCATTTGAAACTTACAGGTGACTGACCCCCTGTGGTCCAAGTGAGAGAGCTTCCTTGTCTGTGTGGCCTAAGCTTGTGTTACTGTAACTCAGTAAAGCAGGTGCTTACATGTCCAAACTTTCACCAACAGTTTTTGAAAGCAAACATCTCAGGTGCCAGTTTCTATTGCTTCGGGAATAAAAGGCGTGTTGGCTTTGTGTTATATGAGTTTCCAGTTAAATGTTGCATGAGACGGCAGCGGTGTCATTAGTAGCTCAGTCCCTTCATTTTATAGGAACGAGTGAGAAGGAACTCAGCTCCTGCGAGTAAACTCATCATACCCTCTGCCTAGTGCTTCAGGAAGTAATGTGTAACCACCTGTAGCACTGTGCCTCTTCTCAGATGCGTCTGTATAGATTAAGAAACACAATTTTATGCTAAAAGGGGTTGGATGAGGGTAGGGAAGAATGGGGGAGATATGAGGATTTCTGGCAAACAAAATTAAAAAGAGCTGCTGTGCCAGAAAAAAAAAAAACAGTAGGGGAACCACAGGTTTAGGGGATGTAGAATAAGGCACAGAACATTTTAAGGGGCATAGAGCAAAAAGCACCCGCTTCTGTGACAGAGCTGTCAAATAGCAAGGAGGGATTGATTGATGCTTCAGTGGTTGGTATATTGATTTATATTATTTATTGGGTTGGCCATAGACATTTTGCTAACTGAAGCAAAACAGCATGTGGTCCTTCTCCTTCTGCGCAAATACAATACCTTTTCCTTTCATCCAAAAGACCTCATCTCGTATTATGAGACTGCCAGGGTTTTAAGATCACCGGCGGAGGCCTTTGCCTTGCTTCTGCCACTCTTGCACGCGTGTTTGGTGAGGACATAACAGAAGGTCTTCTCCATTGCTGTTTCAAAGCTGTGGAACTCCTTTTCGCAGAAGGCCAGGCAAGCCTCCTCTTTGCTGTCTTTCCACTGGCAGGCAATGACCTTTCACTTCAGCCAGGCCTCTCCCCAGCTAAGCTATCTATGTGGGGGTGGTTTCAAAATGGATTGTACATCTTTTAATCTTTTTACTATGTTTTTAAAATTATTTAAGCCAGACAAGGTATTGGAGTGTGTGGTAGCTTTTTAGCTCTAAGGGTAATGAGACAGGTTATCTAGAACCATTTCAAATTGGCTTCAGACCTGTTCCTGGGACGGAGACTGCTTTAGTCACCTTGGTGAATGACCTATGCCAGAAATTGGATTGAAGAACATATCTGTTAGTTCTCAACAGCTTGTGATTGAAATAATGAAATGACATTATGTATGTATGTATGTATGTATGTATGTATGTATGTATGTATGTATGTATGTATTTATTTATTTATTTATTTATTTATTTATTTGCACATTAAAGTATATTTCCTTGTCTATTCACCCTGTGCCAACCCTTTGTTTTTAGAGTAATAAGGTTTTTTCCCCCCCTAATTGGATTGTGGCAGCAAAACCTCATTAAAGAATACTACATGGGGGTTCATCTTCCAAGTTTGGTGGCCCAACTGCGGAATTACAACCAGAATATCAGTGGAAACAGCAGGATTTAACATTAAGTGATCATTTATTTCATGGTTTTTGTCTACCCTCTCCGCCCAGTGCTAGGTGTATAACACACATTGTTCCATAGCCATTCGCCATCCACCCCTTTGTAGTAGGTTTGGTTGGTGTGTGTGTGTGTGTGTGTGTGTGTGTGTGTGTGTGTGTGTGTGTGTGTGTGTGTGTGTGTGTGTGTGTGTGTGTTTGGCCTTCTGAAATGGAACGTGTGAGCTCTTTACGATTTGTTCTCTTGCTATTGAAACACTGCTTCCAAACAGTACATACCTTCTTGCGTATACATTGCAAAATTAATGCACTTAAAATCAGAGTGGGAATCCTCATAATTCACTTGGAGCTGTGTTTAAAAAATTTGGACTTTGGTCAAGGACAGCTTATTGATTGAATTTAACTGCATATATTTTCCGGCCCCATTTTACTGAAGCCTATTTTTCATGTCACTCGAGAGGGCTGCTAACGTTTCAGTAAGGGAATATGGCAAAGCACTGCTTTAATTCATTATCTTCTGGACACGCAGTAGTTGCGGCTTGGCCTGAATTAAACCCTATGGAGAATGTGATAGTGTAATTACATACAGGTATCCAAAACTCTTTTAATTGAATTCTCTAGGAGATTATTCTTATGATTTGTTCTGCACACATATCAGAGATAAATGTCTTGTATTTCAATGATACATAAATATTTTATCAACGAAGGAGAGGTTTCTTGGTTCCTCATGAATCTGAAAGGTCAATAATTGGTGAAACCTTGCTCAATTAAGAATGACTAATTACAGAAATAGAACTGCCACTGAGAAGCTCCCCCCCACCCACCCAACAAATATCCATGGTGATTTCTAAGGGAACAATCTGTGATTTTTCTGACTTCTCATCTCTGAGCTATTCTAAATCCCCTGAGACTCCTGCAGACAAAACTGAGCATTAGCTAGATTGCCTCAATAAGGTAAATGCTCGCACACATCCAAAAGTTTATGTCATCCTGTTACAATCTGTAGTTAAAGATCTAGATGTTCCCAGATTACAATGAGCTATGAACTGTAAAGAGAAGTGAGGTAATGTTGACAATGGCTCAGTAATGGAACAATCTCTAAAAGCGTATAATCCCTTTTGAGAAATACTTTTGAAACTTTCCAAGTTATGAGAACAATGATATCTCACTGAATCAGTTATCCAGGGTTGACACCTCAGGTGGAGAGAACAGATTTACAATAAGATCTGAAGACCCTTTTTTTAAAAAAAAAGTTTATGTTACCTTGCATAAGATACATGTAGATAGTTAAGAAATTTTGGTCTCCTCATTTTCAACACCTTCCCTCTATGAGGTTGTTTAAAAGAAAAAACAAGAAAAAGTCTGAACAGCAGATGTTTGGCCCTAAGTTTAAAATGAGCTCTAAATATAGAATTATCTGGCCTTCTTAGTATTTTACTGGTCTCTATACTATGTCAATATTTCCTGACTCCAAGACCAGCAATTGTTGAAAAGCACCTCATTAAACAAGTTCTGCCTAAAACATTACGCTACCTGAGGCAAACCAATAAATGGTTCCCCACCACCACCATCCAAGTCAAGGTACATCGTTCCAGAGTTGGGAAATTTAAGAATTCTTACTACTTTTTACTACCTTTGAACCACAGCTTCCAGAATATCCCAGTCAACATGGGTATCAGTTTACCACCCTTTTATGACATCCAAAATCTGCTGCCTAATGGTAAGACCAACCATATCCCTTGAAAGAAAACTGTTGTGTTTTTTCAAGTACAGGTTCAGCCTTTTCCTACCCCCCCCCTCCTGATCCTTCAAGCTATGGAACAAAATAAACTGTCACTATACAGTCAAAATGAAGCTCCTACTCCCAATCACAGTCAAATAATAGACTGATTGTTCGCCTTGTATATTTAATCAATTAGGGAAGAAAAGTAATTTTTTAATTATCAAAACTAAAAAAGATAACAGAAAAAAGACTAAAAATTGCTAAAGAAAATCTTAATGACACAAAACCACTTTAAAAATACAGTAATACATAATGTGCTCCCCTCCACCGGGACCATCTAGAAATATAACCAATTTTTTGTCCATTTATGGAGCCCCGTTCCCCTTCCAAAAGTGCATCAATTCTTGTGAAGGAACGCAACCTTTCCCTTTTATTAACACGAAGTTGGTAAAACTTCTCTAAATATCAATTAAAATATTCTTATTTATCTCCCCCTTTTTTAGTTTAATATTATACATTACTTTATCATTAATAGCTATATTTCAAGCTTCTTTATACCATTCATTTAATTCAAAATCATGTTTAACTTTCCAATTCCTGAAGAGCTGAACGTATAGGTAATGATTTTGATTTGAAACAAATTAGGTCACAAAAGATATGTGACTTTCAGGGTCACTGAACACTGATGGCTAATGAACTGACTGAACTGAACTGAACTGACAAACATGTACTGCTACAATGTGCATCAACCACTTAGTAGTATCTGGGTAAAATCATATTGTACAGCATATAATGGTAATAATTTAGGATTTCAAAAAAATTCATCCTCACCTTGCTTTTTAACAAGATGACATGAAACTATCTTACCATCTCATAAACATGTAAATGCAAAAGGTGACGTTCTTTGTACATACCACTTGGTCGTTTTTAAAAATTCAATTCTAATGGCCTTTGTCTAGAAAAAGGTTGTCTTCCAGCTTTTAGTGTTGTATATTGCCTGAATATGTTACACACAAGACTTCAAAAAGGAATCTTTTAAAAATCAATCAATGAAAATGACTACTGAGGCTGCCATGTGTTGTATTTAGCTCCCCTCTCCCCTAGGAGATGAAAACTCAGAACAAAGAGCCCAGTTGCCACACTGGCATCTCCATCCTCACCAGACTGCTGCCATGGTTAGAACTTTGTCCTGGCTAAAATGACCTGATTGGGACATTGTAATTCTGCTATTAATTCGTTAATGGCACTGTCACTATCAGCTGCAAATTGAATTAAACAAAGGGATGTAGTTTTTAAAATTTGTTTCATATTATCTCTTTCTTCAATGCACCGTTTGAACATTATTTGGCCAATGTGACTGAGCTTATTTCCTTAGAAATGCTTAATTGCCTGAACAATCAGACTTTTGAATTAAGTCTGTAACCAATCACAAAACAAAGCTTGTTAAAATACCAGAAAAAGAGCTGACAAATACTATTCCTTCCCAATATGTGCTAAATGTTTCATAGAATCATAGAAAAGTGAAGTTGGAAGGGGCCTACAAGGCCATCAAGTCCAACCCCCTGCTCAGTGCAGGAATACAATCAAAGCATATCTGCCAGGTGATTATCTAAGTTTTTCTTGAATGCCTCCAGTGTTGGAGCACTCACCAACTCCCGAGGTAACTGGTTCCACTGTCGTACTGCTCTAACAGTTAGGAAGTTTTTCTTGATATTCAACCGAAATCTGGCTTCCTTTAACTTGAGCCCATTGTTGCGTGTCCTGCACTCTGGGATGATCTTGTTTCATCTTGTTTGATCCCAACAGTCGAAGTCAGGACTTGTCCCAAGTCACAGGACTTGGGAAGGTTTGCATACCAGGTTCCATGCATGCGGTTAGATCATTTAGAGGTGGACATTACCTATTCATGTATAGATGTTGACCATACAGCTAGCAAAATGTCCAAAAGGTCAGCCATGTCAATAAAGAGTATAGCTCTATCAGGCCAATATTGTCCCATTGTAAGAGTTTATACTTGATAATCGGCTCTCACTGAACTTCTAAAGCACCTCAATAACAATGTAATCAATGTTTCTTCTGTCAAATCATGGGGACGATGCAACACCTATATCTATACTCATAAACACTGACAGCTATCAGTTCAGTACCAAAAGTTCATGCCATGTACTTCTCTGGTTTTGTTCTCAACTCTATAGCCTTGTTGTGACTGGAACATGATGACCCTGATTTATCAGCTGACGAGATCAGTTGGTGCTTCTGTAAGAAGGAAATCAGACAGGCATTTGTCTCGCTGTTTGGTCCACTGTGGAGATGGGTTGGTTCACTCTTTTTTTCCCAGAAATCAGATGACGTAATTACTGGAGTGTATCAAACTGCACCTTTCCGAGTGTCAGAGAGCATCCCTTCAGGCACCTTTCTGGGCCTCTGTCAAGGGCTTCTACTTTTTTGGTGCAGGTAGGATCAGTCGGATTTGGTCTGTTTCCAGTGTGTGTGATGACTGGGAATGGACCAGAAGTGAGGCTTCTGGCTGTCAAGGCGCCTTTCAGTTTGAATTTCTGATATCATGAAATGACTTAATAAGTGAGCAGGATTCTGACATATTGAATACTTTCTCTGCTCCTTTACTGCATCACTTATAAAGAAATTTTTTTAAAAAATTATTTGCCTTGTCTGAAGGGCTGGTTGAAAAACTGCCTGTAGTCAAATCCTCCAACTGACCCCAGGCAACCCTTAGCCTGCACCAGACAACTCCAAAATGAGCAGTGTAGATGAGCCCTATGTCACACCTTGGTCAAACTTGACTTGAACAGTTACGCAAAAGTTGTAGCTTTTAAAGACAATATGCCGTAAGTTAAGAAATCTCCATAGACATCATCTTTTGCATGCCGAGGCACACAATTCATTATGGAACAGAGAATGTCTACAGAGGTTTGTCAACTTACTGCAATTTTCCTCTAAAAGTTATGCTTTTTGCGTATCTGTGCAATGGGATTTCAGTTACTGTGGTTTTTAAAATGAAAAGCAGTTTAGAAATTAATGAGTGAGCTGCAGCTTTTTAAAAAAAGACAATGTAGTATTATTTAGTATTTTAAACAAATAATTTTAAAGTGTTTTAACTGTAATTGTATTTTAATAACACAATGAATCTAATTCTGTTTTAATGTTTGCAATTTTACTGTATTTAATTTTTTTAAAACTGTTTTGTAAGCTGTCTTGTCTCTCAGTTCTTGGGAAAGCTGGCATATTAAATAAATAAATATGTAAATGAATAAGCAAGTAAATAATTAATCAATCCTTTAAAACTTTCCTGAATTCTGTTTTTGGACTAATATCAGTTTGCTATATCAAAATAAGGCATATAAAGTTATAAGTGGGTCATATTAATAACATTATAAACCATTACAATTACCTTGTTCATATTTATACTGGAACATTTCTTTACATAACAATATAGTTTCTTCCAAGGCATACAGTGGTTAAGGCTGATCTCTTACATGGTAAAAATATTCTGCACTGTAATCTACTACCGCATGCATACTAGTTTATGTCAAGTGTTCCGTCCACCTTATTGTTCTGTAAGCAACCTTTAAATATAATAAACCACAAGGGATTGTATCCAATAGCTCCTGTTAATTCTGTAATTTCTGGATCCATATTTATAGCCATTTAGACAAGAGCACAGTAAGGGGCCTATTCTCCTGTCTGTACTCATGTGTTAACTCCTATTGACAAGCATTAATAGGAGTCACTTGCACATATGGAGAAGTGAATAGTCCCTCTGGGAGTTGCATAAACCAGCCTGTGCCTATAGAGAGGCTGCTTCAATGGCCAGGATTAATACGAGTGTTAAGGAATGTTGTGGTGAAACAGAGACCTTCCTGCTTTTAGTGATCAGGTGCAAAAGGGGGGTGGGGGACAACAGCCCTGTGTCAGAGCTTATGTATTCATTTGCTTTCTGTTCTCTTAGGAATTCTACTTTCTCTGAGATGATGGGTAAGAGTAAGAACAAAAATCATATGCAAACCAAGCAAATGTCAAACAAGATATTCAAGCATAATTAATAAGGTATGATTGGTCTGAAGGTATCATAGTCCTGGAAGAAGAAATGACCTCAGAAATGTTCACTGTGGTTGACTGCTTAAAACCCAGTTTACATAATTCATTGGTGGTGTGGCCTCTAATACAGTTTATGCCGTATTGCTTCTTATCTGCTTGGTTAGCAATACGAATACATGGTACTGACTTTAACCTCTGATTATAACAATGCCTTGGCAATCTTTCATTTTGTAGAATGTCTCAGGCATAATGAAACTTAGCCTGAACAATTGGGACATCTTTTTTATCAGCAGCTAACCAAAAGGGTAGAAGCTATGCCACAAGGATAACCTATAAAACTGATCATTAAGTATCATCAAAACAAACGGAATGGAAACATACAGAATCAGACACAGCCATGCACCAAACTCTGCCTGCATGTCACAAGTCGTATTACTATGTCTGGGACAATTAAAAAATTGCATCAGGACACTCACTATAAGCCATATTTAACCTTAAGCATGAATGGGTTTCCATTTTCATTGCTGTGGGGAAGGTTCATCTCACTTCATCTCACTTCTTTTCAGTGCCAGCTTCCTGTGAAATGAATGAGATGATTTTGTTTATAGGTGGGGGATCAGGACTTGTACTCCCAGCAAATAATGAAAGGTATGTGGAGTGAACCTTTCAGAAAAGCACAAATGTTATACAAGCATCTCTTTTTCAGCATGTGTGAGGTGGGGGACTAAGGCACCAAGCCAGGTGGAGGGAACATACCTGTAGCCCGGCAGATTATGTTGGACTACAGTCACCCTCTCTGCTGAACATTAGTTGTGCTGGCTGGGGCTGACAGCAAGCAAAGTCGAACAATATACGGAGAACCCCACTCCCTTGCTGAGCCCTGTGGGTGGAAAGGTGAAAAGGGGAGCTCACATCCTGGCACACAGTGAAGCAGTGAATAGGCTTGGCTTTTGTGACAGGTTTCTTACTGTTCTGACACACAAGGGATCATCCTTGTGCTAGAAATAAGTTTTCACTCTTGTTGCATCTTTCATTTTTCTCAGCCTCCCTCCCTTTTTTCCACCCTACCAGACGGCAGCTTTATCCTGAGCACATTTTGTCAATCTGCAAGCCACCTCAAGACTTAGATTGCCTTGACCACACATCCAGCTTTCATCTTTCCTGCTTTAAGAAAATTAAAAATGCATCACTGCACCACAGTTGCTGACTCAGTACTCCTGGTGGGGACCAATCTGGTCTGATCTATAGCTTTTGAAAACTCCTTCTGTACATACATCAAAGTGTTCTTAATGGTTAGTGAAGATCCAAGAAAATAACATTTCAAGGACACTGATTTCAAATTAACTATCCCAGTATTCAAATAGGTTGAGAATTAATACGGAGGGTCATATCAGAAACTGACAAGGTGCAGGTGGCTGGGCAAATATTGGTTTAGCTCTCAGGATCATACCTTTTGTACACCCTGCAATCCTGCCTTCCTGTTTTCTAATTCCTTCACTCACATGCTGGTACCCAATAACTGTAATTTCCTCTTGTACCTGAACTGAGCAAACAGTGGCTAATGCAAATCTTAGTTTGTCTCTGAAACCAGCCGAAGCTGTGCTCACCAATTTTGCTTTGAAGAGGTAATAGCAAATGACAATCCTTGCTAAACAGGAAAAGAGGGAGGGAACTGGAATGCACGCAGGAAAGAGGATGGAATTGGTGACTACAAGGCTGTCAAGCTTATGACTCCAGTAGATCTACTGAAGGCCATCTAAGCCAAAATGCCAAACAGATTGTCAGGACAATTACTAACATGCCATCTGTAAATACATTATCACACTTTGCAAATTCGTAATTCAATACTGAATACACTCTGTGTATCTCAACTGTCTTTCTTTCTTTCTTTCTTTTTCTTTCTTTCTTTCTTTATTAAAAAGATAACCACTAGTCCTTATGGCACTAAAGTTCAGCTTTAAAAACTATCAATAATGCCTGAAGAAACCTCAGACATCAGGTAACTGTGAAGGAATTTCAAAAGTCAGTGGGTAGGACTTTGCTGCCCTGCATTGCTCCTTGTTATTCTCCATGCCTATTGGAAGCACAATAAAACATGTAAAATAAGCATATATGTACATGTTGTGTGTGCATTGTTTACAGATTTGAAGCACAGAATTTAGAACAGCAGAGTGCAGAATTTTGATTTCTTTGTGAAATGTTACTTTTTTTACCATAGAGCATACACAGCCTTGACTGTGTATGAGGTCAGTAGTGGGTGATATATAAGGTTCTCTCAGGAACTAATTAGAAGCCTGATTCCACAAAGACACATAAAGTTTTCATGAATGCAGTTGGTGTTATTGATTCAAGCCAGCAAGGAGCTTGCTCTCTGCAGGATTTCATTCACTTCTCACACCTGTGGTTTGACAGTGTTGGTTTTATGTACAGTGCACACCCTATCAATGCACTTAGTGTTAAAGCAACACTAATGCTGAGGCTTTCCCCCACCACATTATTGCTTGTGTACCCCCATACATTGTGGTTATTTTCAACTTTCACCACCTCTGATAGCAATGCTTCACTTGCTGTTTCACCAGTCATAATGAAGTGAGTCCTCATATGGGTGTATTGCTGTCATTGGCAGCTTGCCATCCATCATCCCAACAGATCGAGTACCTATCTGTTTCCCTTAAGGCAGGAAAGTACACAAATGTTTCATAGCCAATGCACAAATTCAGTTTATGGCATCAGCTTGCCCACAACGTGGTGAATGCTGAGATGCAGGTCTGGCAGGCAACAACATACCTGGAGGTATGATACAAAACCAGCACGGAATGTTCTGTTGGTCGAAATGGTGTTGTGGAATATAATGCATTTGAACTGATATTGGTGTTTCTACTGCACTGTATCCAAAGGGAATGAAACCGATTTAGTTCATATTGAAACTGGTTTAATTTGGCTGCCTGGAGTCCTCAGTTGGGACAAAAGTAAGATATGAACAGAACGAATGAATGAACGGATCTGTTCATCAGTGACAATGAAAGGCAAATCTGTTCTTTAGCCAGATAATGGGAAAGCTTTTTCATACCTTATACGAGAATGAACTTTTGTAAATGTATGTGTGTTTTTTACCTTGTTCTATGTGAGGTAACCATGTGTCTGTTTTCCATGGTGCACACACTATGGCAGTATGTATTACAAAGCTATGATCAATTATAGTTTCTTTTCAGAAAACAGAACAGTGAAAAATAAGAGGCATACCTACCTCATACTTTGTAGAGTAATGCTGAATCTGTGTGGCAAATTTTCATGATATGATGACTTGTCACATAACACATGAAGTAGTTTTGAGTAGTGCACCAAAACTGAGTGCTTGAGTTAGTCGATAAAGAATCCAAAATTCTACTTGGGAGGAACTTGGAGGAACAATGATGGACCATTTCCTATAGCATCCAAAAAATGAGGGGATGCTTCTTCCATGATCTGGTCTAGTATTATTTGCTGAGAGGAAACACATGAGCAGGTAAAATACCAAATCTGCACAAACATACCTTAGGATCAGCAATGCCACCAAGAGAGGTGACTAGATAATTTGGCTAACCTACATGGTTCCTCTTGATAGATGTTACCCAAGTACTATTGAACTGGAACATAAGGAAACTGCTTCTAATCTCTGGCAACTAATAGAGTAGTGGCATACTTGGAACTGTAGGTGCTTATCATGACAGTTCCCATAGCCATGACCCCCCACAAGCAGGGCACAAAAATGCAGGCAGTTAGGCCAGTCCATATCAACAAATAAGGCGCAGGTCTGTTTTAAAGCTCATGGCTCTTTATTGCCTATTCAAGACCAAACCACCCTCAAATGCTTTGCATTGCAACACGG
Organism: Intellagama lesueurii; assembly: GCA_037013535.1. Lineage (NCBI taxonomy): Eukaryota > Metazoa > Chordata > Lepidosauria > Squamata > Agamidae > Intellagama > Intellagama lesueurii. The sequence continues at coordinate 169,499,881 of JBAJHW010000004.1, read as the reverse complement.
ATAGCTTACAGCAATATCCAGTTTCTGGGAAAACTCATTTTTGTCTCACCTACTGTGAGAACTGTGGCCAAGTTCAGGGAAAGAATAGGGAATCCGGGGGGAGTGTGAGGATTGAGATGACAGAGTCTTGGGGCTTTAACACTGGGGTTGGGGGGCTGACTCCATTACAGCCTTGCTAGCAAGATATGAATCAGAGGTTTGTGTCAGTAAGACACTGTTGCAGAATTCTTGATTTCTCATTACTCTAAGTACACTGCAGCCAAGCACTTAAACTAAATTAATGCAGTTGACTTTGCTTGAGGCTTCCCATATAGAAAATTGTCCTAAATATCTATATGCATTGAGCTCCTGTAAATTTCACACGGGTCACAAGGTTGCAAATCATTCCATGCTGGTACAGCAGAGCTCGTATTATCAGCTTCATAGGTATTAAGACACTAATTAGACACTTACCATCTTATATCCTATTCCACTGGGGAAAGGATCGTTTTAGGATGAAGTGACAATTCCTTGCACCCTTACTTGAGAATGCATGCTTTCACTTGCCTACTTATCTCAGGTACCACAACATAAGCCTCTCTAAATTAGCTAGTTCTCCCCTCTCCCATCTTATTTGTTAGCAAAATTTTCTTTTGACTCATGAGTTATTTGCACCAAATTCCATAAATCTGATTCATTTCAGACCAAAGCCTTCCTCTGTTGTTTAATCCAATCCTTTGCATTCTTTTGAACAACAGCCCAGATGACCTAAGACAATTTCTCAAAAGAGAACATGACAAAACATTGACTATCATCATGTCTGCCTTGCTGCAAAGTGAGTCTGCCGAGTCATAATTGAAGGTTTGAAAGGCAAATGATTTGAGTGCTAGTTTTAATTACCGCTTGGTGAACTTTAGCGTATGAGGATTGTCACAACTTTCCTTGAGGATTAATTTCAAGCCAGGCATTACAGTGGGAAATTATTAACTTGTACTTTGGTTCAGCAATTATCTGCATTACAAGGTTTATGCAATTAGCTGTTTAAGATGTCATTATATGTTGCCATCTGGTACACAGGAGTTTATGCATATGAACAGGCACGTGTTGAAGTGATTCTGACTATATGACTCTTGTTCTCACCCAAATCATCGCTATAATGAGTTGGAGACGCTGTGTACAATACATTAATGGCAGGTGCATATCATCAAGCTACGTTTTAACAGAATATCTTCTATTCTCTACCTCCTGCTCTTCTCCCTCTCCCTTTCAAAGTATGCTGAGTGCTGAAAAATTAATTGCTAATTTGCAAATTAGCTAAAGCTTGAGAACAAAATGTTAAAGGAACATCAGTTTTCAGACACGGAGCTGCAGGGTTTAATTTTTGCTTCCTTGTTCTCGAAGGTAGGGCCATATTTGGGTCCTGGATAGCGGGACCCATAACCCACCGAATGGAATGGGAAGCAGGTGCTCCATGATTTATATGAGCAATTTTCCAAGGAGGAGACCAGAGTAAATATCTGGAAACGGGACTTCTCGATTAAACAGCTCAGCAGGACCGTTCTGTGTTAGCTCATGTTACGATGGAACAATTCTCATAAAACATGTTTGCACTCTAAATACAGTTGCACCTTCTTTTTCTCTGACCGGGGCCTCAGCCTTGAGTAGTTGCATGAAAGGAATTCACCACTGGACTGTTCCCTCGTATTCTGTCTCCTTGCTGGGAAAAGCTTCGTCTGAAATTATACACTGCAAGCAGGGGCCTGCAGCCCAATGTTGCTATGCATCCCTGGTGTTTGCATGTTACCTGAGCCTGTGGCTGAAGGGGCTGAGAAAATCCAAAAAGGAGCATCAAAGACAGACATCCCTGCTCTGTGCGGGTCTTATTTCACGTGCAAAAAAATTATTTAGTTAGGTAGTTTCTGAACCTTTAAAAGTACAACCTGTGTGCCTGTCTGTCGATGGAGTATGAGGTTTCTGAATACAAATGTGTGCTTGATTTGGCCTTGGAGGAGAACTGAGGGGGTGATTTAAGTAGATTCATCTGTGTGGCAGCATAAGAGGTTTCCCTCTAGTAATCCAAACCAATCTCACCTCTGACCTGCAGTCTTAACAGTGGATAACAATGCAGCACTGCTTTAGCTATGCTTTCTCCGCACAACCCTCCAACATACACTAGGGGTGTAAAAAGTGAATTACACTGCAGAGTTATTGTATAATCTCAAATGCGGAGATAAAAGTAACATATATTTCAGGACAGTCATAATTTCACAGCATCAGTTTATCTACATACTTGATCTTAGCCAAAAGACCAACTTTTGTTCTCAATCGTACTTTTTTTTTTCAGATCAGAAATATTAACATACACTTCCAAACCCATGACGAAATCTGCAACTATCTATTGTTTTACTGAATAACCTTTGTTATTGGTGTTTCGATTTAGATAATGCCACAGAGTGCTTGGAGCATTTTCTGGGCGGTTTACAACATAATTATGCAAACAACACTCTGTCTCCCAATGACCTGGGTACTCATTTTACAAATCTCAGAACGATGGAAGGCTGAGTCAACCTTGAGCCAGCTACCTGAACCCATTGGGATTGAACTCAGGTTATGAGGCTTGACTGCAGTACTGCAGTTTAACCACTGCACCATGGAGTTCTTACTGAAAGTATGGGATGAAATGTAGTTTGATATTTGAACCTATGGGCATTTATATATCTATTTCTCGTATATTACACACCTATGGCACACTATACAAATGTACAAGAAATATATATAAACTGCCCATTGATTGCTTAATAACATATCTGTATTAAGAAATCTTTTTCCTAGAACTTAGGGCACATAAGGCCACTACATCTTACCTAAATGTCCCCGAAATATTATTCCCTAAATCTTGTTAAACAAGTAATCTTATTATTGTTGCTATGCATGCTTGAGGAGTATACAAAACCCCTATTCCCATAAGAAGCCCAAATTAGTTTACAAACAATCTTTTATAATAAATAATAGTTTTTATTTAACTATTCAAGCAGCCTTTCAAGTTCTTAGTCTTCACAAAACATAAGAACATATATTCAAATAGTTTACTACAATAATAATTTTAAACCATTCAATCGAATTCAAATAAAATACTATTTCATAGATTTACAGAACTTGATACATACCTGGGTAAATTACTGAACTTAATCCCTATAGGCCCATCTCAGGCATACAAACAACTAATCCGCTGGAAAATCCCATTCACCAAATAGATACATAGAAGACAATAATGGAAGAATTCTGCTTGGGATACCAGAGTGGAGCTTATTCACAGCAGCAGTTGTCCGGGGGGGGGGGGGGGGAGAGTGTCTTTCTCCATCTATGGCAAATCAATCACTATCTATTACAAATCAATCAAAGTCACGATTCCCTTGAACACTTTTATACAAATGAGGCATCTACCATCATTCTCTATCCCAGGATTTGAAAACTTGTGTTGAAGAATTGCACGTGCCACTGTATTACATCCATCTGTGAGGCACACCGCCATGCAGCTTTGCTACTTCTGAACATTTGTAAGAATGTTATTCCCCACTACCACATTTTCTTCTCATTTTATCATACAATGCTCTCAACTGGCTGGAGCACTGAATTATCCTCTGGATCCCATGCGGGAGGCAAAAGAGGTATCCTAGGGAGGCATGTTTCCAGTGAGAATCCCTGAGAGCCACAGCATGAGAACTGCCTCCTGACTCTCTTGTGTGTAAATGTGCGGTTACTGAACTACTGAATTACATTAAAAGGGCGCCCTCTACTGTCTCATGTTAAGTAAGTAAAGGCAAAGAGACAGACAACGGCTAAACCAAGGCTACGTTTTTCTACAAGGTCTTCAAACTGCATGTAACATTCCTAAGTGACATCTGTAAAGCTTTCTTTCACATTAGACCAACTGCAAGCCAGGATACTTGGGAGGTAGGGGTTCTGTTTTAAACTGAAGCATTTTCTCTCTAGGGAATTAGTTAAATATTACCAAAAAAACTGAGATAAAAAAGTATGTACCTTGGCCCCTTTTAAAAATGAAGTCTGTGGGATTCATTTCCTCAGTTTGAAACATGTGCACAGACACTTCTCTTCAGTCATGCCTCGATTAAACATTTATGACTCTTTCAGAAGATTTTGAACATGCCCATGCTCACATACACACATTAGGCAAGGGAGTTTTGGTTGTAATTCCTTAGTGAAAATTCCACAGATAAAGATCAGCCCTTGAAGTGAATAATATCTGGTTAGAACTTAACATGGTAAGGCAATCTCAGTAGCTGTTAAATTGTTAAGGGTGGAGTTACTTGGACTCAGCAAGTTGCTAGGGGACACCCACTGTGTGTCAGTATGCTGTAGAGTTTTGAGTGATGTATTTGAACTTGGAAGAAAAAGTTTCAAGTCCCTGTTGAGCCGTGAAACTCAGTGGGTGACCTTGTCTCAGCTACTTGCACACTTGCTCTCTGACCTACCTCACAGGGCTGTCTGAGGATAAAGTAGGAAGGAAGACAAACAGGAAAGTGGAAGCCTCATATAAACATCCAAGAACTTTCTTGAGGAAGACCAAGACATATACTTATGGCAAGTATAAAAAAGCCAAGGTTATTTTCTCTAGTTCCAGCAAGAAAATCTGCAGCTGTTGTTTATGTAAAAAACCCTTTCTAAGTCTATTTCATACTGGACTGCTAATAAAATGTGTTCTTCATGGGTTCACAGAGTGGAGGGAATTGTTTACCTAGAAAAGCTAGGCTGCAAATATCAGACCTTGAGTTACTTTTTTTGGATGGCCTCTCCCAGAATTCCCCAGGAAGAATTGTCTATGGATAATAATTTGAGCTTCAATCCCTAAAGGTTACTAGTCCATGTTTATATTTGTAGTACTAAAAAAAAGTTGTCCCTCTTTCTTTTTTGAGGATTTTGCTTCCCTAATCTTTTCTCATTCTGTGCTTTAAGATGAACAAATAGGTATTTTCAGACATTAGACTGGAAAAAGACAAGTAAATAAGGATATAGTAAGTGAAGGTACCACATAAAGAGATAAGGCAGCACCAACTCTACATATCTGTGACTCTCCAAATCTTTTTTGGGCTTCACCTCCGATTATTACTCACTGCTGGCTATGCTGGTTACAACTCTAATGGGATTTATAGGCCAAAAGAAAAAAAATCTGACAGTACTCTACTATATACTCATATAACTATAAACATGCTCCCTGTGTGTAAACCATTATGTAACCCAAATGACACTACTCACACACGTATAGGTTTGGAGGAACCCTGGGGTTTGTAGACATCAGTGGTGTAGCAGTAGATTTGGAAATATAGGTGTTTATTATCACAATATCCTCCATAGTGAGGCCTCTGCAGAAAGAGTGTTCAAAAATGTAGGTACTTGGAGATTCGTCTAGACTCTAGCTCAACAAATGAGGAGCAGGTATTTTGTAAAGTTAATAGCTCTTAATTGCCTGTTCAAGATTAAACTATCTTCGTATACTTTGCATTACAGTATGCATAACTTGTAACAATGTACAGTTCCTGAGACTCTGCAAGCCCTGTCACCAACACTTTAGTAGTAGATGTCAAAAAAGGAGGGGGACTAAAGCCCCATTCAAAGCAACTCTGTAGGGACTGGGCATAGTGGCCATGAGATGCTAGATGTCTATTGAGAAAGGAGGGCAACAGAAGACTAGGCAGAAAGGACTATTCTAGAAAAGGTCATGTCTGGCTTGTCCGAACCCCAAATAGACACACAACAGACATACTGTTACAGACATAATTATTATCCTTGCGTGACCATGATAGCCCACTTTCCCCATAGAAATGTACGAAATTGCCCTTGTTTCTTCTACTTTTAGCTTCACAACAAGCATGTGTTGTACATGATGCTTACACACAGGGACTGGCCCAGGGTGACTCAGTAAGGTTCATGAATATATGGGGCCTGAATCTAAATGTCCCATCTTCTGCTCCAACACCTTCAAACCACTCAACTGTGCTGGCTCACATCTGCCCATTATTGTATGGATGAAATGCAGTGGGCCTGTTTTCTGTAGAAACTAGACTGCAAAATCAGAGATATTGAGTGCTCAGCTAATTTACTAACAAATTTCTATGCAGCTCCTCGATCTCGTTAATATGGACATAGGCCAAGGGTATAGGTCTAGACACTTGACTTGTGCACAATTAAATTACTGTATCTGAATACAGCACTGTAAGAATATTTGTATTTCTACTAGTGCAGTACAATAGGCTAGCAAGGAGGTTATGACTGGCCATTAAAGAAGACCATCTATTCCAGGGAATCGTAGCGGAGTAAAAACAGGAAACTTTTGTTCATTGCTTAAGAAGCCCATCGGAGTGGTGGTGGTGTTCTTACATGCCACCATGTGGCTTCCAGTTTATGAACTAGAGACTCTGCAGGGTCATGTTGTATTTTCACATTCTGTTTGTATATGCAGCTGGATCTTTTTAAGATTTCCTCGAGTCGGGTGGAGGAGTAAAGTGCTAGGCTGGGTTAGGGTGGAAGGGGTGGTATTCCATAAATGAGGAATTGAGAGTTGCTGGTTCAGAGTTTGTATTATGTTGCATGGATGTTTATTTATTTTTAAAATATGCCTGAAACTGCTTATCCTAACTACCTGGCCCACCTTAATTAACCTTAAGTACATTTCAAAACTGAGCGTTTGAATTCAGTTTGGCTTTTCCAAACTGAATTCACTGTTAATGATAATGTGTCTTCATATCTTGGTGTTGCTCTCATTTTGATCCAATACCCAGTTCGTGAAGATGTGACTTTAAAAAAGTGCTTATGGTTGCTCTCAGTTATTATTGCAGGAAAGCCATGCTGCCACCTCTAAAAGAGGTACTATCTTGGGTTCACCTCTAGATGGCGGGCTAATCGCCTCACTCAGTTTTCCAAGTGATAGAACAGATAGCATTCCTTTGACAGTAGGGCATACAAGAGACTCCAGGAACACTTAGCTGTTCCTCTTAGTTTCCACTATTGATTTTTTTTAAATGTTCTTCTTGTTTAAATATATAGATATCTCCCAGCCCCTTTGGGCCCAGAGCTGATTTTGAGGAAGAAGAATGTTTTCACTTCAAAACACATTTATTTGTAAAGTGGAGTGACACCCTGACTACTAAAAGCCACATTAATATGCAAGCTCGCTAGCTTTTGCATACCATTCACCATCCCAGACAGATTTCCTGCTTAGAGCTAGAAAGGGGGAAGAGGGGGAGGGAGTAGAAATTGCTTGAAATCCAATGAGCAAGAACTGGTGCTTTAGAAGTCATCTTTATATGAATTAGCGGAGGCAAGAAACAGTAAGTTACAGCACTGTGTGAATATCCCAAATACACCAAATGGAACATTTTCCCCTTTCAACACAGCTATAGTGCATGTGCTGAGGTTTATACTCACTATAGCAACATACAATATTGTTTGAGAACTTCTTACTATCGTGAGTCATCTAAAACACTTGTAGAGTTTTTAAAATAACTGTTTCCAGGGCTACTGCTATCAACTGCTGCTACTTTCATTGCCCCCTCTTTTCCCCCCTTTTTCTTTTTATAAGAGATCCCCTCAAATGTGTTATTTGAATAGTCTAGATTTTACTTAACACATATACATGTCCTCTCTCTAGTTTCATTTAAGAGTGATAGGACTTTTCACAAATCCTTTAAAAACTCAGATGACCATATAAAACTATAAACTTAAAACCAATACCCTCCACACAAACACAAAGAGTTTGAATTTAAACCTACATAAAGACATGCATCTTTTCGGATTTATACAGAGCAGAAAAACTCTTCAGCAAAGCTGGGAAAGTCAAAACTTTTTCCCCTACTGTACATGCTTTTCTATCAACACGTATTTTCAGTCAATGAAAATGGAAATTTTACTCCTATGATTAAATAATAGATCTGTTATAATTATCACCAGACACCACTGGACGTTACCTTTCTTTAAACCTGTCTGGATGACATGTGGGCTATATTACCATTCGCTAAGGTAAACCCATAAGCTGGTACTCCCTTGTGCATTTCTATAAAGCAAGGGACAACAGGCCACTTAATGGACACTCAGTTAATCTGCAACCAATTCTTCGTACTATAAATAATTCTATAACCCATCAGGACATGATAGATTAATTGTAAATTCTATTTCCCCGTTCTGTGCTCTAAAACTATAATACTAAAATTGCTCTTTTAAAAAATAAGCATTGGCTTAAAAGTTAGTTCACACTATATGGTTTTTTTACTCTCAAGCATTCCCCTCTACACCTTCATGCACACTCGACTAGAAAGTTAAGGGGTGTAAATTGGGCATTAGCTCGTATAATCAATAACAATTTGTAGTATTGCACAGGAATATGTGAAAAGAACAAAGATCTTCCATTTTTCCCCCTTTTTTGTTACTGATATTGTTTTGATGTTATGGGAGGGGAGGGTTTGTTTGTTTTCTTTTTATATGTTTTATATGTTTTTAATAATATTTTGTAAGCCGCCCAGAGTAGTGGCATGTTCACTAAATGGGCGGGGTATAAATCTAAATAAATAAATATGACTAAGGCCAGAAACAGACATTGATTAAGTCCTGAACATCGGTCACCAAATGAAGCAAGCCAATTTACATAATCTTAAACACCAGATACACCGAGGCCCTGTGCCTCAGACACTTACATTACTTAAGGATGTCAGTCATGGCCGATCTCCAGCCTCTATTTCTGACCGGTAGGCAACTAGTACATCCTTGCTTGAGAGGAAGCCCTAATGAACATTCCACTGAGACCTACTTTCAAGTAAATGAACATAGTTTAGGACAAAGGAATGGGTCTTTGCCCATATCACCAAGAACATTGTTTATAACAAAGAAAACTTTTTTAAAAAAATAGTAACACATTTCTGTCAGTGAAAAAAGCAGATCAAAGAATATTTTTCAGGCAATACACTATTGTAGAAGAATGGACTCGGATGTACTGTTTAAGCCAATTTATCTCCGCCACATTATATTTATTTTTTTCACAAGCAGCATATTAAATACTAACTGTAAAACTGTAGCACAAAGATTTTATCATTTTATTAGCGTATCAACTAAATATAAAGGATAATAAATAAGGTAAACACTTAGATAAAAGGCAAATTAAAAAACTATTTTGTCTTATGAGTATCTAGTAGCTTCTTTCTTATTTATACTTCATGTTGTAGTATATTTGTGCAGTATATTTGTAGTATACAGGACAATTTAAAAATATTTTTAAAGTCAAACAGTTTTAAAACTATGCTGGAAAATCATATTTATCTCAAACTTGCAAGACACAAAGTATATAAAAATCTCCCACATTTAGTAAAATTCTTTACTACATTGGTTTGGTACTTCTTTTAATTAAAACCAATTAATTCAGAATAAATATTTCAGTTTGATCCGATAACATTTAATGTGAACATTTGAATACACTGCACTTTTTTTTTTTTGCAATATAATGTACAAAATACATTCTAGCTATTTTCGCTCCTGATAAATATATTTAGGTGCATTCAAGTTTGTACAGATAAATCATGTGTGTGTGTGTGTGTGTGTGAGAGAGAGAGAGAGAGAGAGAGAGATTTCTTTTGCAATGAGGAGCGAAGCCATTGTGAGAGATCAACTTTCAAAAAGCATTACAGTTTCAGATAGCTAAGTGGAGACATCTCCCTACTCTTCTAATTTAACTGACTTTCTCATTGCTTTTTATTGTTCCTTCCATAAAGAAATCTGGGACATTTCCCTGATTACATGTGAAACAGCCTTTGCTGCACTATCCTGTGAAAGAAAGAGAAAGGAAGGTAGCATGTACCCCGAAACATATTTGTGCAGAAGTCCATTGGGCAGGGCTTTTTTTGCTGGTGGCACTCGACTTGCAGAACCATCTTTCCAGAAAGGTTTCGTTAGCTACCTTTCACACTCACATGATGTTTATTTATTTATTTATTTATTTATTTATTTATTTATTTATTTATTTATTAAATTTATACCCCGCCCATCTAGACACATGTCTACTCTGGGCGGCTAACAATCAAAATGGAATAAAAACAGTATAATAAAATAAAAGGCAACAATAGTAATATAGTTCAAGATGGGGGAAAAATAAAAATAATCAAGTGATGACAGGAGGGAAAGCCTGCCTAAAGAGCCAGGTCTTAATTTGGCTCTTAAAAACACCCAGCGAGGGAGCCAGACAGATCTCTGAGGGCAGACTGTTCCAAAGGCGAGGGGCCACTGCTGAGAAGGCCCGGTTTCTTGTTCTTTCTCTCCGGGCCTCCCTCGGCGTTAGGCCCCTCAGCCACCCTTCCTGGCTAGAACGAGTGATTCGGGTAGATCTAGGTGGGAGGAGGCGTTCCGCTAGATATCGAGGTCCTAAACCGTTTAGGGCTTTATATGTCATCATTAACACTTTGAAATCAATGCGGAAACGAACGGGCAGCCAATGCAAGGCAGCCAGAGTGGGGGAAATATGCTGATATTTTCTCGTCCCACTGAGAAGTCTGGCCGTCGCATTCTGCACCTGTTTAAGGGAACGTTTACTAAAACCTCTTTAAACATTGCATCTTGTGTAAGCTTGTTTCTGGTGGCTGATGACATTTAAATTATTTTGCTTCTACAAGCAAAATAATTCACTTTCTGTCACTGAGCCTCATGGTGCAGTGGTTAAACTGCTGCACTGCAGCCAAAACTGTACTCACGACCCGGGGTTCAATCCCAGGTAGCCGGCTGAAGGTTAACTCAGCCTTCTATCCTTCCGAGGTTGGTAAAATGAGTACCCAGCTCATGGGGGGGGGGGGATGGGAGGGCAATATGTAGCCTGCATAATTAACTTGTAAGCCGCCCAGAGAGTGCTTGAAGTGCTATGGGGCGGTATATAAGCAGCACACTTTGCTTTTTGCTTTTTTAACCTCTGGTGATTATTTGTTTATTTATAAGCACATATACAATACATGTACATACATTGCAAAGCCTTCTTGATGAGATTTTAAAGCGGCAAAAAACAGTATATAAATAATTAATACGTAATGGTTGTTGTGGGTTTTTCGGGCTCTTTGGCCGTGTTCTGAAGGTTGTTCTTCCTAACGTTTCGCCAGTCTCTGGCCGGCATCTTCAGAGGACAGGAGTCAGAACTCTGTCTGTGCTCTGGTGCAGTTTGTTTGGGTAGTTGAGTATTTATCCAAACAAACAAAATTTTAAATAAACAGGTTATAACCTGAGTTTATGGGAGAACACTACAATTCAGCATCGTTATGGCCCACTTGTACTGACATTTGTACCATATGTTCTGTCCTGCACGTTAGTGCAAAATAAATAAGATAGGAAGCACTGCCTGGAAGTAAGAGCATTGCCTGATCTCTGCACATTTCATGATTTCTCCAATGAATATATAAACAAGTAGGCCATCAGTGTGACTCATTGCATTGCACTTAAATCAAGGCTGTTTGGCTTTAGATAATCAGGGTCTCTGAATGAATACACTTCAACCCAGTTTACCAAACAAACATTAAGACATAATTTAATGCTCCAACATTGCCTTTCAGAAATGTGTATCAACAACATTATAGCAGAAGACAATCACAGAAGGCAAAGATAGGTAGGTAGGAAAAGAGAGAGAGACCTTCATAGTGATGGATTAATATAACCATCTGGTGAAACCAAAGCACACTCCATTTCTGAGATACAAAGAATGACAAGGAATTAACCACAGGGATTTAAGTGTGTCTGTGCATGTGTACAATGAACTGAATATTTTATTTATTTCATTCAGTAATCTTTTGCTGAAAACCCAAATGCCCATTGGAATGAACTGTGGGTTTCTCCAAGCCAGAGATTCTTTGGGTTTCCAATCTTTACAAACAAATGAAAAGTATATGGGTTATGAGCAAACTTTAAAATGAGGCTATTACTCTCTGCAAAAGTGTTTTTTTTTAAAAAAAAAACCATCTAGAATAATGATGCACCTGTAAATGTAATGGCCGCAGGGAAAGTTATGTGAAAAATACATGCAAGTATATTTTTTCTGTTCTGAATAGTCATAATAAGGTAAAAAGGACCAGCTTTTCTGCCTAAAGAAAAGGTTCCCATCAGCTGTTTGAGATTCATGGGGGAAAAACTTCTCCACTGCCAGTAGTCCTGGAAACAGTGAAATCGTAATTGCCTACATACATTTGCCCAAATGAAAAATATCTTCTCATGTATCACAATAAGTGTGGCTTAGGGACACAACTGAATTCAGGATTGATGTAAAGCAGCAAATGAACCACTTAAGAACTGGACTAGCATTTCTGAGATGGTATAGAAAAGAAACCTGGAATGATGTTTGAGCTGCCTGGACTTAAGAAAAGAGAAAATAAAGCCAGACACCCTCATTGTGTCAATCTTGACCTTTTCTTTCTGAATATGTTCCAATCCACACATACTGTAATGCAGGGGTGTAAAATATATACCCCTTAGGCCAGAAGACACGACACTTAGGGAGGAAGTTGCCCCTCATGTTGGGGTGGAAGATCTTCCCCTCAGTGTTTAGTTAATTCATATCCCTACTTTCAAACTGCTACCTACATGGATCTAGTTAGAAAAACATCCCACAGAGTTTAGTGGGGCTTCCTTCTAGGCAAGAAGATATAGGTTTGCAGCCAAAGTATGTATTTTTACTCCAGAGATGCATTTATTTTTCTCATTTGCTATAGGTTATAGCAGGTAGACCAGTGGTTCCCAACCTTGGGTCCCCAGATATTCTTGGACTACAACTCCCAGAAACCCTGGCCAGCACAACTAGTGGTGAAGGCTTCTGGGAGTTTTCATCCAAGAACATCTGGAGGGACAAGGTTGGAACTGCTGACATAAAGCTATGTGGCACCTCTGTTTTGCTTCAACAGACTAAAATAGCTACTCCTGGGGAAAGCAGTAAACATGCCTATTTTGTATTTTTCCCCCAGGATCTCAGTTCTTTCTGTCTCTGGTTCCCCTCTCTTGCCCCTCCAATCCACACAGCCATTTTTAATTGCACAATTCACCCATCTTGACTGAGGCATTGAGCTTGGCAAACATAAAAAAGTCAGCTAAGAGGCTGGAAAGAAGCCTCCACATATGTTCTAGCTGTAGGCTGCATCCGAATGCTCCACATACACATAATGCAGAGAAGCCAGCTGGAAGATACCCATTGTTGATGAGCTCAAGCAGATTTTTTTTTTATTCCCATCATTTTGAAATGATTTCCATCTGACTTGCATTCTTCAAATCTCGTGATAGTTTGGTTTAGGCTCAGGTTTCCAAGCTGTGGTATCTGCCTACAGAGTGCTGTGCAGAATTCTGAAATTTTTGCACGCCTTTCAAAAAGAGTTTTAAAATTATCCTTAGCCCGGCTGCTAAATGTACAGCAGGAATTCTTTGCCTCAAATCTTGGGGTGTCCAAGAATTCAGGGCTGAAACAGACAAGATAGCAACTTCACAATTAGAAGTGGAGCTTCCTTAAAATCTATAAGACAGCTGATTATCCTCCAACATTCATGTTAAGTTGGAAATCAGTTTGCTATTGTTGGGTGACTGGAATAAAAGCACCAGGCTTCATTTGTATGCTGACTGCACAAACAAGGCAACTGTGAAAAATGCAAATCTGGAGCAATAATGTTTTATCACTTGCTCTTTAAGAAGTTGCCATTTCATCAGTTTCACTAAGTGGGTGACATCAAGAAACTCTTCCTTTAATCTTAGTCCCCAGAACAGCAACATGGGGCTGTTCATAACTACTGAGTTTACCAGGTTGTTTTAAAGATTACTATGATAATGTGTGTAACGTGCTTTGACTATTTCAATTGAAAGCACTTCATGTATAACTGCAAAGGAAATCTTTATGGGAAAATGGTACCTGCTCAATCCACTGAATCTTTGAAAGCAAGTAAAAACAAATTGCTATACCTATAACAGAATATTTTGGATTTAGCCAAAGTCTTTGGCAAACACAGAGATGGAAGCAATTTTCACCAATTCCCTCCTTAATCTCCACAGCCGTTCTCCATGCCAATGACCTACACTGATACTGAACCCTCAGGAGAAATTTGAGGGTGGGGATAGCAAGGTCGACTAGAAAGGAAAACCAAGGCTCAAGGACATCCCGTTCCATTAACAGAACTGTGCTCACAGAACTCTAGATTTCAGCCATGATGTCTGAAGAAGAAGAGTCCACACAGTTTGATGACATTGGAGGTTGGAATGGAATTGGGACTTGAACCGGAGGCGCTCAAATAGAAGCTAAATCTTGAGAGGGGTTGTAAGCATGCTGGCAGAACACATGATTTACATACAGAAGGTCTGTAGGTTCAACCTCTGGGATCTCCTGGCAGGGGTAGTGGTAGCCCCACACACACACACCACACACAGGTTACCTTTGGGGCAAGAGCATCTCCTGCTCAGGAAAGACAGCCTGTCCCACAGCAGGTTAAGGAGGTATTGCATAAATACAAACTACAGTATCGTGAAGCAGGAGCAGGCAACTCTGTTAGGCAGTTTTCTGCACCAGGACTCTACGCGGGCCTTGCAGACCAGCAGAATGCCAAAGCCCACAAAACTAAATAGGGGGGGGGGGGGGGGGAGAGACTAGTTTTTAAAAATTGGCATTTTGGCTCTTAAATACAGTAGAAAGTACCTTATGACCTATTTAAAAAGCAAACTACCATTTTTTAACCTTTCTTTTCTTTATTTATTAATTTTGGAGAAAGTGGGGGGGGGTTCTTGAGGTCTAAAACAGCCTTGAAGACCGACATGTGGTCCTGGGACACTCTTCACCCACTTGTGCCATAAAGCAGCGTGAAACAATCTGCGCTGGATTCTAAAATGAGGCACATTTTTCAAATACCACCTCATACATTAATCTATCGTTGTAAAATTTAGCTGCAGATACAGAGGGAGGTACAGAAGGTGGAAATGTGACTTTATTTCTTTAAAGCTGGGTACTTCTGCATTCCTACTACATATGTCTTTAAAAGCTTGTGACGAAGCATGTATTAAATCCTGAAACCCTATGTGGATTTATTATATTGAAGTAATGCAGCAATACTGCTTATGGGTCACAGGTGGGTATTACAGAAATGATTCGTTCATATGCAACACTATGGTATAGTGGTTACAGTTCTGGACTAAGACACAAGGGACCTGAGTTCAAATACCCCTTTTAGCTCACTGGTGACCTTGGACCAATCACAGTCTGTGACCTGGGAAATGTTGTGAAGACAAAGTGGGGACAAAGAAAGCCGTCTGCCCTGCTTTGAGCTCAATGGAGGAAAGCTGAGATATAAATGATTATGATAGTGATGATGATGAAAGTTATTTATCAGCTTTTAGACTGTTATTAAGCATTCTTGCACATCTCATTCATTTCAGTGGAGCTTGTGGTAAAGGATATCCCAGTTGATTTCAACTGAAAAGAAACATGAGTCAATTTCATCTGGGGGGCCATGTCACTCTATAAACTCAAAGGAGGATCTTTAGAAAGGAAGTGACAAGTGTTTTCATGGCATAAAAGCTAAGGTGTGTAGAACCTTGTGGCTACCTTCCACTGCCCAAACAAAACCTTTTTTCTGTAATGTTTGTTTCCTCTCCTGAATTTAGAAGTCAAAGGCAGAAGTTATAAATAGGCTCATCACTACAAATGCCAGATGATTTATTTAATGTGGACAATGGTGCTAGTTAGCAGAATTTTAAAACTTCTCTCAGCCAGACTTGTATTAATTCTCATAATTCTTAAGCGTAAGTACTAAGAATTTAAACTAACGATGCACCTGTGTGTACTTAATGCAGAGTGGTAGATTTTTAGCTGCAGAACGCTTTACCCATTGACATTAAAGACTAATAGGGCCTTGTTTATCCCTTTAAAAAAAAAAAAAAAGCCCAGCACTTTAAAGTTAACTGAACTACAGTATAAGTCAATTTCCCGATGAAGAGTGCCTCAGATGGCACTGTGCAGCTAATTTGGTCTTTTTCTCCTTTAATGCATTTCCATGGTAAGGAAAAAGGAGGAAGACGATGCAGGAAAAGAAAAGAGGGTTACAAATGGAGAACCACGTCATTTGAAACTCCCACAACATTTGGCAAATGAGGCAGAGAAATGCCGCAGTGTAATGCAAACCTCATCTGAGAGTGATCGAAGCCAATTCTGGGTGGATCTGATACTGCAGGGACAGCACACTGAAACCAGGGGCTGGATCCTCATAGATTTACATTTACTAGGGCAACACACAAAATTTCTGGCTGGATAATTCACTGAGTTAAGTACCTGATTGCCAAGTGGAGTTCAATTTCCCACTGGGCCTCCTGCACACTAGAGCCAGCCTGTGTGGCCTTGGGCAAGCTGCATAGTCCAAGAGCACCATAAGAAGGGAATGGTAAACTCCTTCTGAGTACTCGCTACCTAGAAAACCCTGAAAAGGGTCACCACTCACTATAAATTGGAATTGACTTGAAGACACTTTTATTTTATTTTACGTATTTTATTTTATTTTATTTTATTTGACACAGAACAGCGAAACAGATACAGAATTTGATCATGCTTGGCCTCCATAGGGTGGGCTCTTAAAGGAGCTTGGCAGTTCAGAAGAGCAAACCTAATTGACTACTTCCTTTATATAAACAGCTAAAGATTTATTTCAGGGGATGGAAACCTGCGGTCCTCAACATGATGGCTTACAACTCTTATAAGCCTTATCTACCATGTCCAATGGTCAAAGGTGCTAGGAGGTATATCTGGGAGGCCACAGATCTCCCATTCTTGGTATGCATACTCAGAAATCTGCCTGAACTGAATGAATCTTCATTCAGTCCAGGTCACATGGATTGCAGCCATACTCAACATAGTCCTTTCTATATTTATTCAGAATAAACAAGTGCCATTTGAGTTTGGCCTCCCTCAGAAGTGCTAACTTTCCACATACAGGGGCTTGGGAGGTAGAGAAATATTCAAACACTTCTGTCCAGCCGTATCTATCTTTTAGTCCATCTGTCTGCCTATTTATCTATCTATTTTGCTATCAAATCTGTATCTTGCCTTGACCCAAGGAACATGGCAAAGCCTACCTTAAAATGGAGTTATTCTAATTTATCTGTTACAGTTACAAAACTAGCATTAAGTTGAGTGGTAATGACTTGAGTAAAGACACCCAGTTTGCTGGATTTAAACAAACATTTCACTATATGTTCACTGCTTCCCACTACACTACCTCAGATCTTCATGTACCCAGAAGGGCATAACGGACTTCCATGGACCACAAAAGCATCAGGCGCTCTCAGGACGTCTATCGCTGATGTCAGCAAGCAAAAGCTGACATGAAATTCTAATTAATGCAGCATCACAGTTCATTGGACACTTACCCACTCTTCCAAACAGAGTAACAATTCCTTCTTCACAAGCAGTTTCCCAATTGGAAGCCGTGTTTCAAGCACTCTGTGCACTGGTTCACCTGGGGCATTGGAAGCATTTTGTAAACCTCTACAAGACCATACCAATGAAACGAATGTAACTAACAACAGACCTCACAAGATATTCAGGGACCTAGGAGAACTCTGAAGATGTTGAGTGCGATATTTTAAGCATAATTAATGCGACTTTAATGGCATGTGTTTCAGTATCTTTCTTATCCTCTCCTCTTTTTTGCTGTGAACGGCCTGCCCAGCATGGATCATAAATCCCTCGCTCACAGGGGTACAGAGGTGAAACTAGGGGATGTGGAGGAGGTGGTTTCACAGCATTCTCTTTCCAAGGCAGAGCAGAACTGTCAAAAGGTCCTCTACCATCTTTCCTGTGCCTGCAGCTGGTGCATTCGCTGGTGGACTAACGGAGGTGGTGGTAGTCTTGATGTAGCCAAAATGAAGCCTTTGTAAGTCTTGTGTATTTGTCCCTCCCCTTCATCTCCTTCAGTAGATCTTCAGACGTCCTTACTTGGGCTGGATGGTGCCTATTAAAAATACTAATGGTACTACTACTGGTGGTGATGATGATAAATGTTGTTGAGGATGTTCATTATGATGGAGTGGAGTTGGTACTACGAATAATAACAGAAACAGAAACTGAAAAACAAATACAATGAACAATCACTACAGGGCTCTGATAACACGTTTATGTCTGCCAGCAATGTCCACGCAGTGGTCCTTTTTAGAGTGCTCCTCATTTTTAAGATTCCCACCGATGATCTTTTTTTCCCCCCCTCTCCTCCCTGCCTTCCTACGTCTCCGTTTGCCTCCAGATCCCTGTCCACACAGAAACTCGACCGCTGTTTGCTGCTTGGGGCGGGGGTTGCTCCTGGCTCTGCTGTGCCCGAGGCCGCTGCTTCTGTCCCCCCCCCCCCCCAAGGCGTCGGCGTCGCCCTGTTCCAGGCCGCAGGCTTCGCGCCCCTCTTTTCCCACGGGAGTTTCCGGGCGCGCGCGCGTGTCGGGTGTGGGCGCGGGCGCGAGCAGGGGGGATCGAGGACGCCGGAACCAACCCGGGTTCCGCTGACGAGCGCCCAGATTCCCACCGAGGCTCCGCGTTCACAGCCAGGAGCGCTCGCCCTCCCGCGTCCTCGTCTCCCTCCGTCGAGCCTCTTTGGCTTCGCTCGCTCGCCCGCCCCCTCCCCGCTTTGGAAGGCGTTTTCCCACACTACGGAAAAGGAGCCTTCCCTCCGTTTTTGCCCCTTCCCCATTTTTAAGCCAACCAGATCCATACATATATGGATCAGCCCCCCCCCCCCGCGATCTTCTTGTGCTGGGAAAATGATGCATGTATGTATGTATGATTTCCCCAGCAGAAGAAGAGCGGGGGTGGGGGCGCAGCGCTCTCTCCCTCCCCGCCTTGGGCGCCTCGGCTCTTCCACCGACCTCTCCCTCTCTCTCTCTCTCTCTCTCTCTCTCTCTCTCTTGCGCGCACGCTCGCTCGCTCGCCTCCCAGTGTCTCTCCCGTGAGCTTCTCCCAGTGACCGAGCGGGGAGCTGCGATTGGAGACCGGGCGTGCTGCGCGGCGATAAATCACCTTGGCTCTTCGCCGCCGTGGTTCAACCTTCATTTATTCAGCCGAATGTCTGCGGGTGGGTTTCTTCCTCTCTTTCCCCCCCCCCAACTTTTTTTTTTTTTTTAATATAAGATGGACTGCGGCAAAAGGAGGAAAAAAAAAACAAGGGGGGGAAAAAGGGGGGGCGCTGGATCGAGCCGGCTGGCCAGGAAGGGAGAGCCGCCCCCCCCTCCCCCGAGCCTGGATTTCTTCTGAGCGACCTCCTTGTGCGGGTTTTTCTCTTTCTCAGGCTTTCGGCTCCGCCTGCGGACCAGACGCCCGGATATCGGTTTTGTACCTGCAGCTCGGTGTCTGTGTTTTACGATCGGTGTTTATGTCCGTGTCTGTTGCTTGTCGTCTTTTCCTTGCGTGTATGTTCTCTCTCTTCCCCGAGTCCTCCCCATCACGGCCATTGCCACCCCAGAAAAATGTAGCGAAGGCAAACCTTTCGAGGTGGTGTGTAAATTACAGGCGAGCCCTTTATGGCTTCCGCCTTCTTTTGGGAAGAAGGGATCATAAGGATACCCGGAGATCTGAGGTGCCGGTGGAGTCCTTAGGAAGCCGGGGTTGGGGGCTAATTGTACCCTAATCACCCTATAGGCACACACGCTCGCACACCCCAACCGTGGAAGGGAAGGCCGTTTGGAAGGGTGTGAAGGACTAGGTGGTATTATTATTATTATTATTATTATTATTATTATTATTATTATTATTATTATTATTATTATTAAACATTCTAGGGCGACAAAGCGATCGATCCAAAATGTTCTTGCTGCGGATTCAGTTCCCGGGTCATCGAATAAAATCATGATAATTTAAAAAAAAAAAAAAAAAGACCGTGACCTATTCGGCTGTCTGGTCAATACCCTCCTGGGGCTGATCATGCGAGGTTAGAGGCGCAAAGATTATGGCCAAAAATGCTGACCCAGCACTTCCACCTCCCTCTTCACACACACACACCCCATCCCTCTCCTACATGGGAAGTCAAAAACCTGATGACACGGACACCCACTAGCCTGATCGAAGTCATGGGCCCTTCGTGGGAGAGAGCCGGGGAAAAAACGATGCCAAGAGTCATCCATTCCCCAATTCTGTAGAGAGACGTTTTTAAGTGCCAGGTCCAACCGTTCGGGCAGAGAGATTTTGATGTGGAAGCAAGACAAGGAAGGCATGCCTCCCATTCACAGAAAGAGTGGCAGGCTCTCTGACTAAGCGGATCACACGCCACAGACCTGCCAGCCTCGGAAGCTAATTGGGGTGTCAGTTAAACCTAAATAACATCCTGGCAGAAGGATAATTCGAACCCCCACCTCCCTTGTTTGCTTGCTTTTCTACCAATTCCCCGCCCCGAAAAAGCACAAAAGGTTTTTAATATATATTAAAAGTCATATATATATGACTACAGTATGGTATAAGTATAGGACAAGCTGGGAAGGAGCATCTGCCCGTTCCGTCTATATCTGCATGTTGCAGCATTTTAAGGCTTCTTTCCTGAGTTCAAATTAAAGGAGGCTGTATACTTAATCCTTGAGAAAAGGACCTACAGAGAGGTTCCTTTGCTGGTGGAAAAGTCAAAAGCTCTACTTGTTGCATGTCCTTACTCCCTCAACCATTTAAACAAATATTCCCCTCCCTTCTCCTCCCCCCCCCCCGCAAAAGCTGGAAAATGTCTTTTCCAGCATTCGTAATAACACCAATCCTAATAAAAATTTAGAACCAAGAGATGTAGTTGTTTTTATTTTTCAACGGTCAGTTTCATCCGTTAGGACTGACTGACTGAACAGCCCTCTCGGGGTGTCCTTGTACGTCAGGAGGTCAAATGCGATCAACACGCACCACGGGAAGCAAGTGGGTCCCTCCTGCGTGATCTGCCTTTCCTTTTTCCAAGACTTGCTGCATCAGCAGTTAAGCCCCAAGGACGACCACTGCTATGACGTCATTGCCTTGTGTCGGTGATGCAAGGCTGTTTCGTTGGAACAGGCAGGCGCCTGCAGTGGCTCAAAGGTTTCCATCAAGGGTGCTTATTACTTGTGTATTGCTCTTAGGTTATGTTTCATTTTAAAAAAAATTATAGCGAAATGAAATTATAACTAAGTAACACTTCTGCTAACAGTCACGTTTAAAGTGGAAGTGAATTTCCATTTAAGACTGTGGATTTGTGTATATGAGAAATAGTATGTATCTCTGTAAACAGACATCAGACAATTTATTACTAAGGATAGTTTTACTATTGCCTTCCCCCCCCCCACTCATACTAAATACTGTATCAGAGGGTGCTTCTAGATGAGGCTTGTATTATTCCATTTACATATGTTTATAGGGGGTCCAGAGAGTGTCATCTAACATTTGTGTGCCCCCCCTGCATTTTTTCTCGGTTTCTTCCATCTTTGTTCTAACATACATACTGTACATACATACATACATACATACATACAAACATACATACATACATACATACATACATACATACATACATACATACATACATACATACATGGAATTTAGAATACGGTAGAATAGGCCTGCTTTTTTGTAGTGTTAGGAGTCTGTGCATAACATCAGAGTTCCATGGGTAGGCCAAGACAAAATTGTGCCTGTCATTTAAATACAGTGGTTCAGAGTAATATGCAGCCTGATCAAAGTAACACAGATGTTTAAAGTAATGTTGCTTTGGAAACAGTGAAATTTAATGGGATTGACTTCTGCACAGGTGTATAGAAGAGTACCAACTGAGAAAAAGATGACAGACTTACAAGTTAACATGCATTTACATGCCATTTCAGCGGATTTGAGCCCCATTGTTTTTGATGGAATTTACTCCCCAAAAAAGTGTTCACAAGATCAAAGCTCTAGTCATAATTTATGCAGACTTTTTTAATGACCACTAACTAAAACACTGTAGGAGCTATGCATTTTATTTGCATATTTATAGAAAAACTTATATCCCGCTATTGTGCTTACATAACGACACTCTAACAGTGATTGATACCAATTAGAAAATACAGTAAAATTTCAAAAGGATAGTATAATAAAAATGCTGTGTTTATGTTTAAAATATATATATTTAAAAACTTCCAAAAATATTTTGCAGGGCAGATATCTGTGCGAAAATTTGATGTTTTTTCGTCTTGTTTACAATTTTTGTAAAACTAGGCCACAGGAAAATCAGAAGCATTTCTTCCTCAGTAAATTATAGTACTATTTTAAAATATTAACAGTCTAATATCCATCTGCCTCAGTTTCTTTAGTGTTTTTAAGCAGGTAGCTAAAGAAATCTACATGTACCATGTACCATTTGTACGTGTTTTTACTTCTATTCTAAATGTATTAATATGCATGTTATCGGAACTTATTCCCCAAGTAAATTTTATTGGAATCATGACTGTTAATTTTTAAATGACGACGCTTTTAAACTTTATAGTCTCTGTGTTTTGTGTTTCCTATAAAGTTAAATCTGACCAGAGGATTATATTTAAATTCTAGTCTAGGAATCTATGTCCTATATCATAGAAAAAAAATGGCCATGAATAGTCATAGTTTGCCCAATGTCTGATTTCTTCTTAAATTACTTTTGTTTCACCGGTTGTCCTTATACACTTTTTTCATGTTGTATATTGCATAATATTCTAAGAAATAAAAATTTCGTACAGGTTTCAGTTTTAAAATAATTGATTTGTGATGGACACCAGATAGACAGTGAGTTATAATGGAATAGCTGCTGAAACTATTATGTCCCTGTTGCTCCCTGAGTATACTCTTACTGTGGTCAGAAAAGAAAGAACGTCCATGACATTATAGGACTTGCATTACATAGTATATGTTTTTAAGAAGACCAAAGTTATGAACAGAAAATAATTACCCATTATGAAAACATGTTGTTACTTTTTAGTTATGTACTCTACTTTTTAACCAATTTTTTAAAACTCATCTCTATGGGACTAAGAATAGGATTGCATTACAAGTCTGGCTTTTCTCTTTTTAAAAAAGTAAAGTAGTAATGACAAGGCAATGAAAGATGAATGCTTTGTATTTGTCATTGCTTTGTCATTAATCAAGAATGTCATAATTAGTAAAATAACTTCCTGGATATTTCTCCACTTTTATATTGGGTGTGACACTGTTTTGCTCAATTCAGTTATCTTGCTACAAAGTATATTTTCACCTCCTTTATTTAATTCCAGCTTTGATACAATATAAAGTGGCAAGTGAAAACAAAAGGAAGACAAAACTATTTAATTCATTTGTTTTACATTGTAGCAAAATAGTGACATAAATTACTCAACAACCAAAGTACTGTATATAATACTTTTGCAAACTTTGGTAATTAATGATGCTATGTCTTTCATGTACATTTTCAACTAAAGTTTTCCTGTTTGCTTGTTTATTTGGAATAGCAGTTAAGCACATGCATACATATAGGACTAGTCTCATGTTGTCAGCATTTTTTTAATATGCTTGTCAACTAATTAGAGTTCCAACTTGCTTTTCACTAATTAGTGGATAAATGAAAACATTTACTGTAAATTCCACAACTTTTAGACACAGTTATTTCTTGAGAATATAATTCTACATGGTGAAAGAATGCAGACAAATCCTTTCTGGACAATAATCAACCCCCTGCTGAAGTCAAGAGATTTATAACTATGCTATCAGCATTGATCTCCTTTTAACAGGGACAGTCCTGATTAAATACCCACATTTTTTAAATGTGCACTGAAAGGTTCCATTGATTATTTGTACTAATAATTGATAAATGCTCTTAGTATAATAATAATTAGCTTTTAGTGCTAATTATTTATAACGTGACACAATATAAAATTATTGGTTTGGAAGGCAAGACTTATTCATAGTTCTAAAATATGAAACAAATTTGTAAGTGCAGATAAATAATATACTGCAATTGTTGTCATGGTAGGATAGCTCAGTAGGTTTGAGCACTTGGCTGAAGAACCAAGGGATTGGGTGTCTGATTCTCCACTATGCCTTTAGAGAAAAGGCGGCCTGTATAACTTTGAGCAAGCTGCACAGCCCGAGAGCACTTGCAGAAGAAAGGAATGGTAAACCACGTCTGAGTACTCTATAACTAGAAAACTCTGTGGAGGGTCACTATAAATTAGAATTCACTTGACAACACATCATTACATTTTTGCTGGCAGGAATTAGTATAGTCCTTGACTAGGTGGTTAATTCGCCAATACACAATAGCTCAAATCTTGTTGTGCAGTTATGCCAGTGGAAGAGAAATGGCCTAAGTCACGGTGGCAAATTGCCACTAATTTATGAGTCCCTGCTTGAATTCCAGGTTGCACACCAAGCCACTGGACTGGTGTGCAATAGAGAATTCATTTGATGACTCATTAATTAGCAACGATTTGTGAAAGTGAGTTAAGCTGATTCCCTTCTGTGAACCTAACTGTGAAGAATCTTTTGTCCAGTGGGTTGGATCCAGATGTAGTAAGGTGAACATGCTTGTAATAGCCCCATTGACGTGAATAAGACTTCATTTTGGCATTACTAAGTTTAGCCCCATTGATTTCAATGGGTCTGGCACAAGCATGACTAAGAGATCCAACCTATCAAATGTTATTTTAAAATGTCTTTCCAAAGAAAGATGGTTTCAGTCTTATCCACTAACAGTACAGGTTAATGAAGAATGATTATTTGTACCATATGTTACAATTCTGTTAAATTTTTAATTGTACTCCTGTTGTTGTTTTTCTTTGAAGCTGTACTTCATGTTGTTTTCAAGAAGGATTCTAATTTTAAAATGCTACCTTAGAGAAAAGCTATAGTTTGGTTTGCAGTCTCATTTAATAAAGATTTGGGAAGATGTAACTTAGGGCTTGTCTGCATGGGCTGGCTGGCATGGGCTGGCATGGGCTAAATAGGATCGCTAGAAGTTGTGCAGAGGTCTGGTATGCCATTTGGTGTGATCCTCACATCCAAAGGGCATGCATATGTCAAGCAACCCTATTTGGTCCGGCTCCTTCCACTATCAATTTCTTATATCATGAAGTAGCTTAAGAATACAGCCTCTTCAGGATCTTGGCAAATTAAACACTTCCTCTACATTGTGGAGGGGCAGAGGGAGTGAAAAAAAATTTTTTTACACTCTATTAGGGCAGTGCAGATGTACCACAATACTCATAAAAAAATGAAAATGAAAACTCCCTCCCAGAAGTGGGAGGAGACAGGAGATGGAAACAAGAAGGATTTTTCCCCTTTTCTTTCTGACTTGTCATAAAGATGAGGTTGAGAACCTACCTACAGCTAAATCTACCATTGTCAGGCACTTGACAGTCCCAAGCTAGATTGCACGTGTTGGAAACAATCCAAAACAGAGTGATCCTCCCTGCACCAAAAAAAAGAAAAAAAAAAAAAACTCTTGACAAGGGACCCAGAAAGATGTGGATAGGGAAACTTTGGGGATGGGATTGTTCACACCAGCAATTACATTGTGTAATCACCAAAAAAGGGAGCAAACCAACCCATCCCAACAGCAGATCAAACAGCAGGCTAAATGTCCATCTGATCACACCCTTGGATTGGACAAGCAATGGAAGTGAGAGAAGTGCTCAAGTATTTCACATCGTCATTCAGAGACCAAAGGTGTCTCCAGAGAGATAGAACTGGTATGTGGATGTTCTTTTCATTCTTTTATGTATACTGTCAGAAATCTTGTTGTCATAAGTTATGCCTTGCAACTCCAGTGATGTTATCAGCTGTCGTCACTTTGGGGGGATTAAAAGCTTTCTAACCCCCCACCCCCAGGTTCCAGTGATCCATAGGGATTCCTTCATTGTATGAAGCTTTTAGAAGCCATAGAATAGGATAAAGGTAAAGGTTCCCCTTGACATTTAGTCCAGTCGTGTCCGACTCTAGGGGGCGGTGCTCATCCCCATTTCCAAGCCGTAGAGCCGGCGTTTGTCCGAAGACAGTTTCCTTGGTCACGTGGCCAGCGTGACTAGACACGGAATGCCGTTACCTTCCCACCGAGGTGGTACCTATTTATCCACTCGCATTATTACATGCTTTCGAACTGCTAGGTTAGCAGGAGCTGGGACAAGTGACGTCACGTGGATTTGTTCTTACGACTGCTGGTTTTCTGACCTTGCAGCACAGAGGCTTCTGCGGTTTAACCTGCAGCGCCACCACATCCCCTCGGAATAGGATAGGGAATGATTTAAAGCTGGAAAATTTCTACCAGTGCCAGTTCCAGCTAATGATGTCACCAGAGTTGTGCAGTGCAATTTATGCAAACAGGATTCCAGCTGCTATTGTCATAAGAACCTGACATGTAGATGATGTAATTCAAAGAGCACCTTCAGTTCTATTTCATCATGGTCTGACAATGTGACGGGGAAGAGACAAGAGTTCATCTCTTAGGTATATAGGGCTCAAGCCATAAATACCATGTGCGCATATATCAGCTCCTTTAATAGTGCAAGTAACATGACCACAGAGCAGCATCCACACACAAAAAGATAATCAGACCAGCCCTTTTATTAGGCCAAGTAAGACAGTTGCTAAGGCAGCAGATATTGGAGGAGGAGGGAGCAAGGAGTAGTGACTAGATGCAGATACAGCTGGGGTTCCCACAAGCTAAATTTTCAGAGATGTTGGAAGATGCTTGGCCATGAGTTAAATCACAGTTTTTTTTTAAAGGATTTTTTGACAATTTAAATTTTAAAAAATATTATTTTTATTTAAATTGTGATTTAAATCAATTTGATTTTTAAAAAATCCTTGATTTTTATCCACCTAAACTTGGCACGTGATAAAGAATACAAGTGGTGACTCATTAACCAATGTCAATTTGTTCCTGCAGTTTATATCACAGCACTTACACTGGTATAAATAACCAATAGGATTCTGGCTACAGTTTATTCTCTATGTATATTGCCAGGTTACTGGATATGTCACTGAGATACAAGAGACAGATAGACTGGAAGCAGGGAGTATTGGTTTCAAATACGTGCATAGCATAATACTCATTGTGTGATCTAGCACTAGCTATTATTGCTCAGCAACGACCTCATAGAGTTGTTCTAAGGATTAAATAACTAAAATCGTCCCATAACATTCCCGAGCTCTTGATTAAGGTAAAGGTAAAGGTTTCCCTTGACATTTAGTCCAGTCGTGTCCGACTCTAGGGCGCGGTGCTCATCCCCGTTTCCAAGCCATAGAGCCAGCGTTTGTCCGTAGACAGTTTCCATGGTCACGTGGCCAGCGCGACTAGACACGGAACGCCGTTACCTTCCCACCGAGGTGGTACCTATTTATCTACTCGCATTTGCATGCTTTCGAGCTGCTAGGTTGGCAGGAGCTGGGACAAGCGAGGGGAGCTCACTCCGTCGGGTGGATTCGATCTTACGACTGCTGGTCTTCCGACCTTGCAGCACAGAGGCTTCTGCGGTTTAACCCGCAGCGCCACCACGTCCCTAAGAGACGTTAATATCCTCTTGATTAAGAGTGGAATTCAAATATGATAAATTAACATGTACATTTTGGAAATAAATATTTTGTTCAAATAGGAGGGCATGGTTGTTATGGAGTGCCCTTTTAAAAAAATACTGAATTGTATTTTCAAGTTGTAGAAAAAGCACAGGCAACAAAAAAAAAAAAGAGGAAAATAAACATGTAATAAACTCTATCAGTAAATGAAAGGAAAGAGGTGAAAGAAACTCACTGATTACTGTCCTTAGTAGAACATGAGCGGGCTTAAAGGAAAGAGAGACTGAAACAACCCTTCTTTCTTTTTGTCTTCTTCCTACTATATTGAGGAAGCTTATTTTGAAATAGTGACCTTTATGCCCTAAAACCATTTAATTCTTAGATTTAGAGTTGGCCAGGGTATGTAACTGTTTGTCCAATCAAGGCTCCCCACCCCAATTAAAAAAATCACATATAAAAGTATGATGTAGCTGAGTTCTTTTTCTCCACTGTACCACATGCATCGGCTATAATCGTCCTTATTTTACCCAAAAGGCCCTTTGCCACAGCAGCCCATGCCATTACGCCACAATACTTTTATTTTTCCATTCTTTTCGGCATGGAGACAAGGTAGTGCTTCTCCATTGTCTGCAATCTGTACAGAACTCAGCAGCATGACTGCTTATTAGCTTGAGAGGTAGCAGCCATATTAGTCCAGCTTTGCACACTTTCCATTGGCTCCCCAAAGAGTGGCAGATTGAATTTACAATGGCGTTGTCGATAATAAAGGCTGTGAATGTTTTGGGCCCTGGCCATATTCAAGATTTGCTTTTAATCCTCTCCATGCTGAATATATATGCCACCCAATGCTAAGAGAGATTCGGCATCACATCCAAAGCTAGTCATTATGCTTTTGTGACAGTAAGCTCCACAAAATCCTTCTGCTCTGAATTTGCCACTTTTTCCTCTTGAAAATTGTTTTTACATGTAACAAATATTTTCATTGATTATTTATCATCTTTGTTAGGTTTATCAAACACAGACAAGCACTTTCATGTATATTTATATTAATTATATTAATATTAATATTAGTAGTGACAACAGCAATAGCATTACTTTTAAGAATGTTCACCATATCACACTATGAACAAAACTATACTGATTTTGGATTTCTTCAGTTTCAGCTGAGTGTTACACTAAAACGTGTCAATATTGGACCAAGTTTGAAAACACTACAAACACTATACTCGAGAAACCATATCTGAATTTTTTTTAAAAAAGAATTGGGTATACAGTAGGCAATAGGATCTCTACAATATTGCCTTCAACTATCTGGAAATTTATGCACAACAATACGAAAATGTATACTAGACTAAATGGAAGCAATGCGATGCTTCAAGACTTCAGTTTCAGAGTGGTAGGGATTAGAGATGGGCACGAACCTCAGTTTGGAGGTTCGTGCCATTTTGTAAGTGCTGCACCACAGGTGCCGTGCATTCCCTTCCCCCGCCTCCCCGACCAATGCCCCACTCACCAGCTGGAACATGCTCCTCTCTTTCCTCTTTTCTTCTGTTCAGCCAGTCCCTGGCAGGAGTGTGGGTTTGCCTGTCCTGCCTCCTTGTCTGAGTGGGTGATCAGCTAAGGAAGTGGGGCAGGGAAGCCCGTGCTCCTGCTGCGGACTTGGTAAACAGCCGAAGACTGGGAGGAGAGGAGTGCACGCCAGCTGGTAAGTAGGGGGATCCAGCCGGGGAGGTGGAAGAAGGGAATGTGTGGCAGCTGTGGTGCTGCACTTACAAACTGGCATGAACCTCCGAACCAAGGTTTGTGTCCATCTCTAGTAAGAATTTAATTAAAAAAAAAAAACCTTCAGGGAATATTTACATTTAATACACAAAGTGGTAAAGACCTTTTCTTTTTATACAGAAAAATGCCCATGAAAGGGCAGAGTCAGAGCAATGGAGACGTTAATATCCTTCACATTTATTTTCAGCCTAAGAGCTACCGGTACTTGAGTCCTTCCATAGCCTGAATGGAATAGTGACTGAGTACATGGTCTCTAAAGACATTTCTTTTAAATCAGCGTTCCCCAACCTTTTTCAGACCGCGGACCGGTTGAGGGGTACGGACTCCATGCGCGGACCGGATCGGGGGCAGGGGCACCCCCGCACTCACGGGTGGGCTTGTCAAGCTTGTGTGCATGCGTGACACGCCCCTCACGCTCATGCGTGACACGCCTACCTCTTGGGCGAGCCCGGGGGGGAGGCAGGCTCACAAGGGAGAGCGGGTGGGCTGTCAGGGCTGCGCGGAGCCCTCCTCGCCTTGCCCCATCACCCTGCGCTTCTGGCCGACAGAGCCCGGGAAAATCAAATGGC
Organism: Intellagama lesueurii; assembly: GCA_037013535.1. Classification (NCBI taxonomy): domain Eukaryota; kingdom Metazoa; phylum Chordata; class Lepidosauria; order Squamata; family Agamidae; genus Intellagama; species Intellagama lesueurii. The sequence goes on along the minus strand of JBAJHW010000004.1, from coordinate 169,470,037 downwards.
CTCCGCACCGGGCTCCTGCCTCCTGCCGCGGGGTCTCTCCGTGCTGATGGCTTTCCAGCCAGGCTGGAAAGCCAGCAGCACGGAGGGATCCCGCGGCTGAAGACAGAGCCCCGTGGGGAGGCCATTTGAATTTCCAGAGCTCCTGTCTTCATCCGCTGGGTCCCTCTGCGCTGCTAGCTTTCCAGCCGGGCCCCGGGAGGCCGTGCCGCCGTTTGCTCAGGCGCACAAGCATGCGCGCAGGCGCAAACAACCTTTGCGGGGGTGAGTGCATGCGGGGTGGGTGGGGCGGGAGGTCTGTCTTGGCGGCCCGGTCGGGCTTAAGCCACGGACCGGCAATGGGCCGCGGACCAGGGGTCAATGACCTCTGTTTTAAATGAAAACAAATATCTAGAGCATACAAAATAACATCAGAAGGTGCAAATATGTAGATACCAGCAAATCAGGAAACCAATGTCGTATTTGCAGTACATTTATGGTGCACACAGGAAATGAATGTGAGTGTTGTTGTTTTTTTCAATTAGTGAAATCTAGTAAGATTACAAAATATACATGGCAGCATCCAGTTTGTGCAAAATCAGACACATAAAGGCAACTGTGCAAGCAACTTTTGCTGTTCCCTGGCTGGGCGTTGTGCAAGCAGAGCATTATCAAGTGAGCAAGGAGAGGACAGTTGGGCATACAATGGACAGCCCAGAAAATACTTAATTGTTCCTGTGGGAATTCTTTATGTTCCTACATGATTCTCCATTTAAACTCCAAATTGCAACAGGATTCTGGCCACTGTAGACTTCCCAAGTACACACAGGAGTTGTCACTGGGGCTCTTCTTCTTATTGCCATGGCTCACTTGTGTGACTCATACATTTATAGGGATGTGGTCTTCTCTCAAAGTTTGCAGCTATTAATTTCTTTGTTTTCTCAAGCCCTGTTTGAAACATGTCTTGTTTGTTGCCCCCCCCTTTTCTAGGGTGAAATCCATCTCCTCTTTTTGCATCCCCCCCTAAATGAGGACATTTTGTGCACATTTTAAAAATTATATACATGAGTTGAACACATCTTCCCCATAGACTAAAGCAGATTATAGCAGTGTTTTGTGCACACATAAAATGAACACATTTCTCTAGAAACACTTTCCAAATGTGTACCTTTAGTTGGGACACATCTGCAGCCACCTGTTATAGTGAGCATTCCAGAGCACAAATTGTGTCTAGCTTGAGGTCAATCCTGTCACAGCTCAGACTGAAATGGGAATGTTGTCTTCACTGGCAACATGAAAGGGCCTTTCCAGACTTTAAATGCTCACGGTACCCTAGGTTTTGACTTTAAATTGTGCCCCAAACTGCACTACTGGGTTGTATACCATACAATTATGCCAGCACTAAGGCGACATATATCTGAAGTCATCTGATTTTAGAAGTTAAGCAGGGTTGGTCGTTGGATGGAAGACCATCTGGAAACACAAGGGATATACTCACAAGGTCAGGAGAGTATCCTGCCTAACCCCCAGGAAGGCTGCTGTCAGTCAGAATCAACAATATTGGGCTAGGTAGAACAAGGTTCTGACTGAATATAAGGCAAGTGCTTATCACAAACCACTGCTTATGCTACTATGACTGGCTGCATTTTATGAGAAAAATATGCACTTAAAAATATGCATTCACTGGTCATCTCCTCTTCTCCAAGAATGAGCATGCTTCGCACAGTAGACAAAGCTGGGCAAAAGGACTTCTGACTAACATCAGCATTTGACTTTTGAGGAGCTGCATTGTGTACTTGCCATTTCAGAAGGAATGTTACACATACAGAAAATGTTGTACCCCCAAACCAAGGCACTGGCCAACAGGTTCTCTGTCTTGTTGAGCCCAAGCCTCCATTTGTTCATCAACAACATAATCAGAGAGTCCTTGCATGCCATCTGTCTCTACACATCTGGGGAGAGAGATGCTTGATTCCCTATTTGCTCATTTAGTAAGCTTCACTCCATTCAGGCAACAATTCAGAACTTCTATACTCCGCTATATCCTATGAAAATGAGAGACAGAATTGGGTGCCATCAGTATATTGAATTCAAATCACTTCCTAAATTAGCAAATACCAAGCCAAGCATGTGCCTCCATGTGTGTAGGAGCAGATGACCTACAAGGACTTTCTGATTTTATGATTCAGTTAACCCAAGATCCTTCAGGGTGCAATCTTTGGAAATCCACACATGCTTACTGGATGCTGCTTGTCCACACTGAGACTCCTAAGAGATGATGAGACTGAGCTTCCCTTTGTGAAAGACTTGCTGATTATTGCTCAGCCTTGCTTTTCAAATCGCTCAGAATCTATTGTTAATGCTTCTCTTGTTTATCTACAGAAGACATTGTGCTACCTGCACCATAAATGCCTGAATTCTGCCCTCTTATGCCTTTTCTTTAAAAATCAGCATCACATTGGCTGCTTTTGAATCCTCTCATAACAAGCCTTCCTTTAGAAAAGAGCTGCATATTTTTGTTGGTTGATCACCAGTTCACTGACGTGGAGGGAAAAGAACTGCATGGCTGTTTTAAAAATGAAGGGTGAATGTCTTTTCAGCTGTGGGAACCCCTGAAACAAAACCAACCTGGAAAGCTGTCGCTGCACGTAGAATTGTTTCCCCTCCTTTGGATTCTGGTCTGCATAAAGCGATTCACTAATATATGTGATTGACACAAGTTCCTGAATCTGTCAAAAATCCTAAGGTGGAATTCTATGAAGATTTCTCAGCCAATCCCATTTAAAACAGTGGAACTTAACATATGAGTAAACATGTATGGAATTCAGCTGTACAATTCCAAGTCCAACCCTATTTTCACCAAGAAGCCCTAACTTTGCCAAATCAAGATTTTAATCATTCCCTGGAGATAAAGCATTGCTTAACTTCTCTAGGTGAAATAAATGAAATTTAAACTAGTACATTCTTGTGTGTGTGGTGTGCTGTCAAGTCGGAATCAACTTATAGAGACCTTAATAGGGCTTCCCAAGTATCTGAGATATTTAAGGAGTGATTTTACTTGTTCCATCCATCCTTGTGCATTTTCATGCCTAAGCAGGGATTCAAACTTAGGTCTCCTGTCTGTCACTACACCACACTGAGTGCCATAGTATATTCTTAAGACGTTTACATTTAAACTAGTACATTCTTAGCAGTTTGATATTAGTTCTTGCAAAAGGATTTGACTGAGAGCAAGCTCTGATAGGGCCTGCAACAAAATGTTGCAAGAAGTGCTCCTTTTCAGGGTTCTGGCAGGCCAGCTGTGACCTCTTCCAGGATATTTTATTTCAATTACTCTCCTCCCATGGTCTACCTGGCCCCTTCCCCAAAACAGTCAAGAACCATGCTGTGGTCAATGAACATGCTCACACCTCAAGGTATGTTTTTTCAGAATATGTTTCTTTTATACTTCTAGAGAACTTAAGCCTCTGCTGAGTCTGCAATTTTTTTTTCCTTTTGTATAGGGAGAAAACTTAGTATGAAGGCATTTTTCATATATAAGATAAATATTTCACATAAATATCTTTAGGACTGTGATATCATACACACACACACACACACACAAGATCTAGCCAGAACACAATATTTTAATAATAGATATTCTGAGAGGTCCCCATAGAGGTGAAAAAACCAACAGTGATTCTTTAGATATTGTTTGCATGTAACACTATTCAGTTTCTCTGCCTGTTCCGACTGATGAGCATTTGACCCCAGCTGTGTCTGAAGGAACCAGCAGTCTCTTGTTGTTGTTTAGTCGTTAAGTCGTGTCCAACTCTTCGTGACCCCATGGACCAGAGCACGCCAGGCCCTCCTGTCTTCCATTGCTGATCTCTACTTCTGATCTAACTGAAACATGGAATTAAATGAAAATTGTTATACTGTACAGACATTAGGGTAAATGTCCCCCCTCTGCTCATGAAACTGTGTATCTATACTAGGGATGCAGATGTAAAATTTCTGAAAATTTTGAAATCATAAAAAACCTCAGTTTTTCGCTCAGGTTTTATAAATTGAGGAAAGTGGAAGTATATGAATACTTATTTTTGTATCAAACATATCCTTAGTTTAGTGTTTCAGCAAGTCATCATGTTTCACTCATTAGTTAGTATACAAAATTACACTACCTGACATATTTATAAGGTTTAAAAAACGTATGCCGAGTTTTGTATGACCAAAATTATGAATATACAAAGAGAGAGCTGCAAACAACTGCATCTTATGTTGCTTAAGCGTCTTAGCTTTTGCCATATGAGAAATGGGGAGGGGGGGGGCAAAGTGAAGACAGAAATCACAACTTTTGTAGTCAACGAAACACAAGAACTCCCTCCCACAGGAGGCCCAGCTGGCCCCATCTTTGCTGTCCTTATGCAAGCAGGCAATCCTTTTTAAAAGGATGGTTGCAAGCCTTACTGCTTTGAATTTGTTTTTAGTGTTGCTTTTGTTTACTATCTTTTAGTGTAGTATCTCTTTGATCTTTTTAAGTATTCGTATACTTACTGTTTTGTAGCTTTCAATATTGCCTTTTAATGATGTAAGCCGCCTGGGGTCCTTTTCAAGGAGGAAGATGAGGTTAAAATATTTTAAATAAATAAAATTAAATAAACACTTTGAGTGAGCATTGGGGAAGGGGAACTCAACTCCACTGTATTATAAATGCTGTGCTTTGGCCCCTTTGAACACTCTCTAAAATTTCAAACATGACATTTCAAACATGGTTCTGGCAGCTCAGTCATTTATTTATATGATTTACATCTGAGAGGCACCAATTAAGGGGTCCTTCTTAAGGGCCACCTTGGGTCCTTCTCAAGGAGAAAGGTGCAAGGAGAAAGGAAAAATATTTAAATATTTGAGAGAGAGAGAGAGAGAGAGAGAGAGAGAGCAGCTCCACTGACTGCCAATTTGTCTCTGGGAACAATTCAACGTGAATTATGAGCCTGCTTGGGTGTTAAGAACATCAGGAGAAGCCTTTCTCTCACTCCCATCACTTTCATAGGTGTGTTTTGTGGGGACATGAGAGAGGGCCTTCTGTTGCTGCTCCCAGACTTTGGAACTCCCTCCCACAGAACGACAGGCTGGCCCCATCTTTGCTGTCCTTCCGTAAGTGGATAAAGACCTTTCTCTTCAGGCAAGTGTTCCCTTGGTTATTGGCTGTCTGAGAGGGGTTTTTAAATAGATTGTTGTGTCTTGTTGACAGCACACGTATTATTATTATTATTATTATTAAAAAGCCAGAAGATGAATAAGGCAAGGTGCAGAGATAAAAGGAGACAATCTTGGAATCCTCTGTAAATTGAGTTTTTAGATACAATTTTTTAAGATAAAAAAAATCTGCATGAATCTCCAGCTCATTAAGCAGTTGCTTTGCGTTTGTTTCATTTTGGAAAGGAACAGAGATGGGGACTTGAGTTGGGACTCACTGTCAAGTTGGACTTAAGTTGCACCGGTAACTCAACCTGGGTTTTTTGTTGTTGTTATTTAATGACTTGGACTCGACACACAACTCAGAGCCTACCCTCTCCCTCCTTTTTTTTCTGTGGATAAAAGCTTGTTTTTAACAGAGGCTTAGACTTGGGGATTGGGACGCGGGACTTTGGACCAAAGACTTGGACTCAGGACTCGGACCCAAAAACTTGCCAACATCCCTGGAAATGAATTTAAAGAGAACTCAATGGCTTAAAACATCTCATCAAATCTTCCAAAGTGCATCCTCCCCCTAGCCCTCTGTGTTCTACCACCTAGCCTGATGAAGAGCTATGAAACACTCAAAAGCTTGCACATTGTGTGAATTTATAGTGGATGCTGATAAATATATCATCCACTCGTGAATTTTTTTAAAGTCTCCTTTGGACTGTAGCCTCTTACTGTCCCAGGGAAAGAATTGGCCAAATAAATTGGAATTGCCCAGTTTTGTCTCAGAAATTCCTCTTGCTAAAGAGATTAAGGACCATGCATTTAAAAAAACACACACCTATAAATGCATTTTTCTACTCAAGGGGAACTCCTGAAACCTTATAATAATCATCATCTTAGAAATGGAAAGGACCCTATAGATCATTCAGTCCAGCTAGTGTCAAGGAAGGACCATGGGGAATCAAACTCCCAAACCTCTGGCTCTGCAGCCAAAAGCCTAAACCACTGAGCTATCCAGGAGTCCTCAAATATGAGGATCAGATCATGAGCACAAAACAAAAAGTGTCACTAGAAGGGGGGGGGGACATCCACCTGATCCAAATGGACTGAAACTGGGCCATCAGAGAATTTATGCCAGGAACAGCAGTTTGAAAAATCAAATCAAATCAAATAAGAACTTCACAGGAGAGTGGTTGTTTTTTTTTTTTACTACAACTTCCAGAATCCCCAGCGATTATCATGACCACGGGATTCTGAAAGTTCTACGTCCAAAAAAAAGTAACTGTTTCACAGAAACAGGTAGAGCTAGTCATTCTGAAATTACTTTCAAGGCTGAGGCAATGGATTGTTAAGGACCGCTTTAGGGAAGAAGCAGTTCCGTGCCCTATTACGCATGTTTACAGGTAACTAACACCCACCGGCTTTAACGGCTCACTTTGAAATGGGTGTGCAAAAAAAACCCAAAGCTTTAGTCGTCTTCTCTATCCCAGTCGGAACATACACTTATTGGGAAGGAAGTCCATTATTTTCCAAAGGGCGGGCGACGGACCTGTCCCGGACAGCCGTCTCCTGCTGCCAGGGGTGGGGTTTTGTCTACGGAGCCTTCTGTCAGACGGAGGAACGCCTGGATGCCCGCCCGCGGACGGCAGGCTTATGGGTCTTACTTGCGAGTAAGCGTGCGCCTGCAGCCCCATTCTGGAGCCAAGAATACCGAGCGAAAGCGGGAGCGACTCTGCACCAGCCCACTTCAACCCCACCCCGCCCCCGCCGCCCTCCACCTCCCCTTTTCATTCATCGCGATGTCCGTCCGCAGAAGGGACTCGCACTGCGCATAGAAAGAGATTCCGCCGCCCGCCTGCCCCCCCCCCCCCCCCGCTCTCGCGCTCTGTGCTTTGCTTCCTTCCTTCCTTCCTTCCTTCCTGCTGCAGCCGCGGCGCTTGGAATGGGGCCTAAGTCTCTTGGCAGCGTCGTCCTGGCCGGAGCGCGCGCGGAGAGGAATTCCTGGGGCGGCTGCCATTGGCCCAGCGCTGGGCCTCCGTGAGAATGGACCTCCTCCCTGTGTGTGTGTGTGTGTGTGTGTGTTGAGGGGGGGGTGTGCCTCTATGCAAATTGCGGCGATTGCGGAAATCCAAGGGCTGGGGGCGGGCGGGGCGGAGAAAAGGAAAAAAAAGGGAGGAGGGGGCGAGGGCGGGGGCGGCGAGTCTGCCGAAGCCATTGCAACTTCTCCAAAGTCTGACACGCCATCCAAAGCACACGGGGGGAGGGTGAGAATGTGAGGATCCAGCCAGCTGGGGCTGGGATCGCTTTCGAGAAACAGACGAGTGGATCACTAAATGGTTGTGACTTCGAACTCGTCCTTGGTTTTTTTTTTTTTTTAAACAGTCTTATCCGGTTTGTTAATTAGCTACATTTAAAAGGATACGTTTTCTGGGCAAACGAAGCCAACTTTTCAAAGATTTTTTTTTTTAAAAGCAAAATTGAAACGGGCCAACTAGTGAATAGCCTCAGCCTCATAAAGTTTCTCGCGTACTCTTAATACCGATTGCAATGCTACGCGATGTATCTTTTATCTTCTGTTTCTGTGCTGTAAAGAAAAAAAATCGTCTGTGATGCGAGGTTTTTTTTTTAATGATTATTGTATTGCAGACTTGCTTGGCAACGTATTTTAGGAGCTGCAAAATAACGTTTAACTGCGTTGTTCGCCTTCGCATGCATTATAGCGAGAGAGAGAGTCCGTGTGTGTGTGTGTGTGTGTGCAATAGTTTCCTCCCCTCCCTCTTTCCCGCGATTTGGGAGAAAACCGCTGAGCTTGACAGAATTTCCCCCTCTCCTTCCTAGGCGCTTGCTGGGTTCTCTCCCCCCTCCCCGCCCTTTTGTAACGTACGTGCTCGGCTGTGTAAAAAGACGTCTGGAATCGGCAGCCAGCCTAGCACAAAAGGAAGTGTCTAGACTTGGGATGTAATTGACAAACCCATTCTCTAATCAATGCAGCAAAGGTCTGTGATGGACCATGGCAGCGTCCAATCAGAATGCAGCCTGGGAGTTGTAAGCGTTCGAAAAAAAACCCAAGCGAGAGGACGGCGAGGGGAAAGAGATAAGTTGCATTCATCCCTCCCTCTTCACTCACTAAAGTTGGCTGTCAGCTCTGCACTAGGAAACTGTCAGACTCGTGTATCCAAATACTTGGCTATTCAGGGAAACACAGTAACAACAACAACAAAAAACACCACACACACACACACACACACACACACAAAACGAACTCCCACAAAACCCGGAGAGTTTCCACCTCTAGCAGTGGGAAAGTATAGTTTGTTGGAGTTTGTTTTAACACGGTGGTCGTGTTTGCACTTTTATATTTGAAATGCTCTCTGCCTTGTTACGAGAGCTTTGTCTCATGTTTAGCCTCAGTATTTCTTGCCAGGGTGGGAAGCGTCCGCCTTTGCTCTCTTTTGTGGTCTGCGCAACTGATTGATTGGCTTATCTTATTCGGGGATGGCCAGATCGTCCTTTCACGTGTGTGTTCTAGTGAGGACATCCCAAGATTTCGACGTAACTCGGAGAAATCGAGGGTGCAATATTAGTTGTCCCTTACCCTCCCCCGGCCCTTCTGCACGCTTGTCGCGGAACTACGACCCGTGGGTTTCAGTGGGACTCATTCGCCTCCCAGTCAGCGTGGCTAGGAGGACTGCGGTCCTTTGGCGGAACGATCCTGCTCAACTTTTCTGTATAGTCTCAGACAAGAGACTGCTGACGTTTCTGTCCTTAGCCAATTTAGAAGTGACTCGCACTGATGCATAACTACGCTAGAGGCACGTTCTGCGTGGCTTTCTCTCCTTCCCCCGCACTTTAATTTGCGCACGAGGACCAAGCTCCAGAGCCGAGCCCGAGCTGAGGCGCTTTAAAGCCCCATTAGTTTCAGTGGTGAAGTAAGTCTGGGACATAACTTGAATCTGTCCCAGTTACAAATCAGTAGGCGTTGGAGAGTGCTTAACTTTTGCCTGGACAGTAGCCAAGAGGCGAAACCTCTTTACCGAGGGGGAAGGAGGGTCTGGAGGAGGGGAAAGCGCGCGTGGGAGCGCGAAAAACGTGTGTTCGCGCGCGCGCGCATCTCGACGCGCCATTCCTTTTTCCCCCTCCTTCCTGTGGGAATGAAGCCTGTAGGAAATGGGAGAATCCCTAATTCACTGGTTCCAAGTTTGGCCCGTATTTCTCTGGATCGGAAATGCCCGCCAGAAGCCGAGTCCCACTCAACCGCTTGCCTTGGAGGCAGCGCCTGGCAGCCCTTCACTGTGTTTGTAAACCTTAACCTTCAGCCATGTAGGAGGTCCTTTCGTCTGCTTTGAAAGATAGCTGGCAGTGGCTTTTCGAAACGCTTCGAAAGAACTTTACCGCGGAGTCCCTCAGGCTGCTTGCCCCGTTCACACAAACAGACACAGACACGCACCCTTCCAAGTGGGAGTATGTCCCCTTGCATTCAATTCTGAGTTGTCGTGCCTAGAATGGCGCTCATTTATTGTGGAGGGACGATATGCGAGCGGGACCCCCCCCCCCCCACACACACACACTCTTTGGGGCCAGTTTTAGTTGGAACCGGTGTGCCAGCCGGATTTCAGTCTAGAAGAGAGCCAAGGCGGTGACATTTCCAGTCCACAACTGACTGGAAGGAAACTATCCGACGTCGCCTTTAGGGAGAGGAAGCAGTTCCCGCTTCAAAGTACAAATCGAAGTTACTGAGGGAACGCAGCGAAGAAGGAATGGCGTAAAAACTAATACTCATTTCCGACTTCATTCGCTCTCCGAACATGCGATCTTCCCCAGTGATTATGTTCTGGATAATAGCCTCGTTTTCGACCGATGGAACTAATCCTGAGGAAGTGGGTTAAAGATCCCAGCCTAAAAAGTTTTTAAATCATATTAATGTGATTTCCCGTTAAGTCTCTCCCTAATATATATTCAAGATGGTCCATATAAGTGAACCCTTCGCGACGTAATTTATATATCTAAAGAGGATTTCACTGAAGCTGGCGAGGTAAAAGTTTCTGCAAATAAAACACTGCAAATGCAACGCCGGGCGGCGTGCCAGGTAGAATATGGATAGGAGGGAGCGGGGGGGGGGGGGATCATGGCAGAAAAGTCTTTTCGCAGAGACATATACCGTTTCACGGTAGCCGCCTATAGCACTTTCCAAGGTTCCCATTTTCAAGAGACATGTTGGCTTGAATCAGATCTCTGGTCGGCTCTGTGTGTGTGTTTTAATTAAGAGATCTCCTTGAAATGTAATTTATCCTTTTCTTTTCTCCCGAGTTCTTTTCTCCCCTTCCCCTTTTTGGTGATAAATACATATATCTATAAGTCTTCAGTCATTCTACACACACACACACACACACACACCACATACACACACTCTCCCAGGATGGCGAATGTGTTTGGAGGCGTCCCCCTTCCACTCTCTCCGCTTCTCTGGTGGAATTCTTCCCGAGAAACAAGATTTGGGTCTCTTTCTGAGGGGAAGAATGGGGCGCTTAAGTTAAAGTTTTGTTTATTATGTTCGTCCCTTCTTCCTCTTGGAATTTTCTCTAGCAGCTGCTCTCTCTCTCTCTCTCTCTCTGTGTGTGTGTGTGTGTGTGTGTGTGTGAGAGAGAGAGAGAGAGAGAGAGAGAGGGCGCGCGCCCTGCGAGAGCATTTTTGTATAGGTTTTGCAGGAGGGGGAGGGGACGGCGAGGAGTGAGCGGATGTGAAAGCCTCGGTGCTGAACTTGGATGCAACGTCTGCCTAGAGGGCGCAAACAATCATCCCACGTCCAAAAGTCTTACGAAGGGCGCCAAAAGTTACTTAAGATAATATTGCTAACCACAAAGAGCTGGAAATCATAGCGCGAAGCTGCCTGCCAGCAGAGAGAGCACAGCCAAAAGTCCAGTCCTGCCTCAAAGGCCAATCTTTCTTCTCTGTGCTTCTTTCCTATATTAAGGGAAACCAGAAAGAAAGAGAAATCTCCACACCATATTTTATATATGAACAAGAGTTTTCAAAATGAGCATCCGTGGTGGGAAACAATGTGAACTGGTTGCTATATAAAGGACGTTCAGTCTCTGTTCCAGCAAAATCTTGGTGAGGAAAATACCACCCCCTACTAGTCTTCCTGTTCACACAACTACGGAGGGACTCTGGGCAAAGTGTTTGAAACACATGTCAAGCTGTCAGGCTGTGGCTCACCAGTTGGGTAGGATACAGCTTTCCACACACTGCCACAGACACCTATTTGAGTATTTGTAGTGGCATCACTGCACATACCAAATCCTGCACGGGGTGGGAAGAGTACCCACTAGCTGGCCTATGCTCAATTAAGCTTAAGCATATACTGTATTGTGAACCAAATTGTTTATGGAAATATAAATATAATAAGCACATTATGGATTGTCATTCACTGTGCATTAGCTGCTCTTCAGGCTGTAGAAAAAAAGATGAGATGGAAGGAAAGAAGGAAGGAAGGAGCAACACATGAAGAAAGCCTGAATAATAAGTGAAGGGTTGAAAGGTTCAATACTTTTGTCAGTTGTTTTTCTTGAATGTTTTAGCTCTTTGTGAGACTCTCAGCCAGAAAATTCTGTCGAGGAAACTTGGAATGCTGAAAGATCCTCGCAAATGTTTAGCTGGGTGTGTTTCCATGTCACTGGCAGGTACTGGGGTGTTTGTTTTTTTTCCATCCTAATTTTTTAAAAAATCTGAATGAAAGCAGAGGCTAATTTTGTATTTAGATTAGGCATTCGCAATCCTCAAATTATGATAATTTTAATGAAGCATTCCATTTAGGAAAAGGAAGGGCTTCCCAATAACAAAGATGAAAGTATCATAGCAACTTGGGCCTCCTCTTTGCATAGCTCTGGGCAATGTATTTTCTTCAAAAAGTCCTTGAAGTACTTTTAAAGGGCTTGTAATATTCCTAATGCTGAAATACCTAAATCTCAGCTCCAGTAAAGAAAATTTGCATGCAGTGTGTGGTATGTCTTGTGGTATCTTCTTCCTCTTTGGGGTTCCCCCCCCCATGAGCGGCTGTGGATATGTAAGTGTCTGAAGGCTGCAGCTTGTTATGAAAAATGAAGGAAGACCAGAAAGGAGGTTTAGAAAGAAGGGAGAGAAAATGTTAAGACTCAGTATAAGAAAAAGTTCGCTGACTGGCAACTTTCCAAACCCCAAAAACCAAAGCTTTTCTTGTGCCAAAACAATGCATTATAAGATAAATAAAGGACAGAAGGCTCGGTTCTAAGTCGAAGCACTTTTAAAGAAGAAACTGCTTTATGGCTGGAGGCTTGCAGCACAGTCATGGAGCTGTGTATTATTAGTAAAATAAGCATACTTGGCTATAAAACATCCTAAGTAAATAGTAATAATAATAATATTGGAAGTCATATGTGCCAAGTGTTCAAGATAGCTTGGAAGGTTTCTGCAAATTTATTTGGCTCTGTCTTGAGTTACTAATCAGGTACTCTTGCAAAGCCATCCATACAAACACACACATGATTGTTAGGAATTGTGGATAAAGTCTTTACTTCTCACCTCACTGTGTAAATAAAATACATTTTTTATGTGTATATGTCCTCATAGACCTAGCAACCTAATTGCTCGGGATTAAAAAAAAAAACACAATCCCAGATTTATAGTATATGATGACTTTTTCTATTGATCCTTCAAAGAGCGTGTTAAGGCAACACCAGTACTCTAAATGTGTAACAACCCCCCCCCCCCACCCCATATAAGGTGGGTTGAATCCTTATGGACTGCGTTACTGTCATATTTTGGAAAGCTTTTGCTCAAGAATAGATCTGCCTCCTGAGTTGCATGATGGAAGTTTAGTTTAGTCAGAAGTCCTTAAGGTGATCTCCTTGAAGGTCTTTTGAAGAAGGGGAAAAAAAGAGAAAGGCGTGCATATGTTGGAGTAAGGGTGGGGGGGGGAGTAGGAGCTGGTGGGGGAGGGGAAAGCGGGAATATGAGAGAAGGAGAGCGCGCGCGCGAGAGAAATGTGGAAAAGTAGTTTTGTTTGCTTAAGCACATCCTGTATAGCCTATAGCCGCTCGGGAGCCCTGCATGCAAACGGCTCCTGCCTGCGTTACCCAGTAATGCATTGAGAGCAGGGATCGGGGATAGGGAGGGCTGGACGAGCACTAGCACTGCAGCCCCCCCTCCCCCGGGCAAGGCAGCCAGCGAGGAGCTGCTGCTGCTGCTGCTGCTGCTGCTGTTTCTGGTGGAGCGGTGCAGAGCAGAGCAGAAGCAGGGCTGGAGGCACGCTGGCAGGTTCCCGGAGAAACTGGAGCCTGGGGCTTCCCCCCCCCCCTTCCTTCCCCTTCCCTGCTGCTGCTGCTGTCGTCGCTGGAAGCGCGCGGGGGGGGGGGGGGGAAGTGTGCACTATGCCTTTAACGCCTGGGTACAGTAGACATGTATAGTGTGTAGTGTAGGGAAACTCTAGGCGGGGTTAAAGTTCAGCTCATGGAGCTGATCAGCGCTGGCTGTAGTTTAGCAGAGTTGGAAATGTGAAAGCAAAGAAGCAGGCTCGGTTCTCCCCCCTCTTTCTTTTTTTTTCTCTCTCTCTCTTTTCTCTTTCCCTTCCTCCCTCCCTCCCTCCCTTTCTCTCTCTCCCTCTCACTCACACACCTCCAAGCCACAAACCCCCCCACAGCAATCATGTATTCTCCTCTCTGTCTTACCCAGGTAAGAAGCTCTTTAGATTCAATTTTGGGGGGTGGGGGTGGGAGGGGAGGAGAGGGTCGCTCGAGGTTTGTAGATGGGGGGGGGGGGCGGCGTAGAGGGCGGGAGGGTGAAATCCGGCTCGCGGAAAGTAACTTTCTTTCCCATTAGGTTACATTCCTGCTCTTGCACGGCCATTTGTATAGACACATGGCTAATGGCGCCTAGTTATTAAGGGTTTAATTAATATTGGGGTGTGGGAGTTTTTGTGTGCTAGAGAAACGGGGGTATCTGGCCGAGGACGGTTCGCCCCGAAACGCCGTGTTTGTGAGTGCGTATGTGTGTGTGTTTTAGGACGATCTGCACGTGTTTCGCAGTCTTGCAACCCATTACATGCTTGGTCATCTGAAATCAATACTCACTGTGCTTCGGAGGCGATGAATGCATGGAAATGGAACAACGCAACAGAGAGAGAGAGAGAGACAGTTAGAGGCAGTTGTGTTTTTGTTTTTAAAGTATAGATTCGAGTAAAGTGCGTGCTGCGTGCTGCATGCAACCCTTCTCCCCCTCCCCTCAATTGCTAGAGCCGCATTGCTTTATCGTCCTAAACTCCTCGCTCACTTTTTTGGTGTGCTTTTTGTGCAGCGGCAGTTTTGGGTTTGTGTGGTGGTGAGCGGCTCTCGCGCCCTTTGCCTGCCGGTCCCAGGCAGAGACGCAGAGCGACCGAGAGAGATGCATTGCACCTATATGCCTAGATCTTGCCGTCCTTCTATACGTTGCACCAGGCTTTGATGGATAGCTCGGGCTTTCAGTAATCCACATTGCGCTCCTGGCTGGAGCCCCCGTGCTGCCGCCGCCGCAGCTCCTGCGTTTACTTTCCGTTACTCTCGTGCACAACAAGCGTTCGGGAGCCTCGGAGTGCGCTGCAGCTCCTGGCATGCCGTGCGCCGCTCTTGGAGGAGGCTCGGAAAGGCAATCCCAGCCCAGATCTGCCTTTTCCTGACCGCCTTTTAACGCGCCTTGTCACTTGCTCGGGTGTCACATTTGCCTGGGGTTGTTTCCTTTGGGAAATAGGGCTTGCAACGTCCTGCCTGGAGAAGGAGGAGGCGGGCAAGAGAGTGTTCCCGTCTCTCTCTCTCTCTCTTTTTCTTTCTCCTTTTTTAAAAAAACTTGTGGTGCAGAAAGTTGCTCGATCCCTTTTGTCTGCTCCGAAACTCAGTTCCTTCTGGGTTTGAAAATAAGTGCAAGTGTCGTCCCATCTTTGCCTTCCCGACCCCCCCGCACCGAGCCTAGATCCTCTCCCCACACACCTCGTTTCTGATTACATTGATCTCGATAGCAAGCGTTTTTGTGCCTGCCGCCTAGTACTAGAATGCAAGTCCGCTCTGGGAAACTGCGACTTAAATAAAGAGTTCGGGCAACTTTTATTTCTAACTTCCAGCGCACCCCCTCCATTTTTAGGCTATGGCCAAAAAATGCCCTTCTGCACCATCAGGTCTTCAGATAACATTCCCACCCCACCCCCCACCCACAACTCTATGTGACAACATTTTCGCAATTGAAAAACATACAGCTTGACCTGAGATGTGTGGTGTGCGTTGTTTTTTTAACAATGTATCCCTTTCCACCTCTTTCTGTATAACTCTTTGCTAGAACTTGATCCCCCCCCCCCCAAACAGTGGTGTCACAAAGTTTGGTTCTTTAAAGCAAATTTGAATCTGTTCATCTCTTTAACATTTGGGGGCTTTTTGCTGGGAGGGTGTGCCATCACACACCTTCGGTTAGCAGGACGTAGGGATGGGTTTGGGATAAAATCCTTCAAGAGGGAGACCTACTTTATTTCCTGCCTTTGTGTGGGAATTTAAGTGTATTTGGACGATCTCTGTATAAGAGGGAAAGGGGGTTTAGGGTTCATTCTTGAGGGTGACAGAGAAGCTTAAGTATGGATAACTTTTGGGCACTTGTGGGGTTCAGTAACCCACCAAAGCTTTACCTCCATAACCTGTAATCAATGGATTTGTTTTGGCAAGTGAATTATGTAATCCAGTTTAATTTAGTGAACAATACCTAAATTCATTGTAGGTAGAAGATAACTCTAATGCATACTTTGCAGTCTGCTTCAAGCTTCTGTAGACTGTATTTCAGAGATCAGCTCTAGTGAAAAGTTTTGTCTCACTTGTATGGAACCTAAATTAGATTTCTTGATTAGCAAATATTTTTAAGCACATGTTCCCAACATAATGCATATGAATACTCCACTTTTTCAGTAGGCCTAGGCCATTCATTATGAAAATTTCAGACATATTTCCATTTTATGTCTGCTGTAATTTAGGGTCATTCTGTTGCAAAGTACTCTTTGCATTTTCATTGCATATTTTGATATGGTGTTTAGGAGACCCCTTTGTAAAACATAGCAAGAACTGCATATAGAGAGCTAGAATTGCCATCGTAAAGGAAGGCTTAAGTATTTATATGAACATCTCAAAGCTTATGTATGTTAAAGATTTGTCCAGTCTGATTTAAAGAATGGTCATAAAGCACGTTTACGCAGCTAATGGAACTGGAAGACTAGGACAAAATACCTGTTAAAGGGTTATCTACTCCCTACTCCTTCTTCACCGTAGGTGATTTGCCTACTTGCTCTTGATGAAACATTGTCTTGGTGTTATATTAACATCTTATGATAGACCTATATGTGAGTGGCTTATATAAGCTGTGAGAATTTCCAAAACTGGCTAAATTTCAAACACAGCGCGGTAAATGTATTGTTTCCAAAGATTGCTAGAAAAGAGTAAACCTTTATTGTAGGACTGTTGTTGTTGCTGATATTATTTGTTTCTCATTTTCAAATACACATCAACAACTTTTTGCTCTAACCCAGAACATAGTTCACAGTTGTGTTTAAACTACAATCCTTGTGAACTGCAAAAGAAGATTATAAAGTCGCTTCAGTTATTTTCTTCTGAAAATACTAGCATGTGAACTTCTGATCCTAAAACATTTTTAAATTTTCAAATAGGCGTAATTAAACTTTTGGAGAAGTTGTAGTCCTAAACCTGACCCAGGAAAAGAAAAGCATGTCTCCTTTTTTATAGTGCTTGCTGCTTTTAACTGTTGTATGTGATTCAGGGCAAATACGTGACTGTTCGTAATTTCACCAGGAATACCTTAATAACTGAAAAAAATTAATATAAGCAACATCGTAACATCAGATACAACAAAATAAATTGTCTCAATTTGTGATTATAATTATTAGTAACTTTTCTAATATTAAAGGCTTGGCTTTTTTTTTGGAAGGGAATATATTTGAAAGTTAATTTGGAGTTCGTTCTTTTTGAGCAATTAACTTCTCATATATCATTTTGAAAGATCCCATTTGAATAATGGCTCTTGTATAAATAATAATGAACCTCTTAACTGCACCATAACCTGGAGGCCATGCAGTGGATTTCAGGATTTTTAGCTAGGATTTTTAGACGTCTTCCCCCATTTCTAGATATGTACATTGGGCTTGGCTTTACAATAGAGTACAGTACTTGAAATATAGCTCGGAAAGAATTTTGTTAGAAGTGGTGAGTTATTGAATTGTAGAAGTACAGTAGTTCATAAGAGGCAGCCAAGCTGTATTCTAAAAAGCATCAGGATTTGACAGCATTTATTTTGGGATGAATTATGTCTGTAAATGTTTCATGGGTCATAGAGGATAGCCTTTCAGATAGGGCCCATTGTTGGCACTCTTGGTTATTCTAAAGTATGTTTCTGGGTACATGGAAGAAGCCTTGGTGTGTCTTGCATCTTGCTGAAGAGTTCAGTTCAGTTTGCCTTTGGTGGCATTAGAAATGGGCTTGGAGGTTTGTCTTCTTTTTTTTTCTGGAAAGGGCAGACATATGTGATAGTCTTCTCTTATTCCTTTCCTCCTTATGTCAGTATTGTAATATTTCTTTTGTACTTCTTTGAAATATAAAGTGTTTTCCCCCTCCACCTGTGGGGACTTGTGGAAACGGTCACTTTTTAAAATGTTCATTTTATGTTAAAGAAATCTAAACTTTCATAGAAGTATCGCTCATTCAATATCTAGGAATATATTTATCCAACTTCCCATTGTTTCTAAGAATGTTTTCTATGCAAATATACAACAAAACCCCACTTGTCCATTATATTTTTGATACAGTTCGTAACATTTGTGGTGTATTTTTATATGGTACATAGCAATTAACTGTTTGTGAGCTAGAGAAGAATATGAGGTTCAGATCGTGACAGTTTTTTAAATAGCACACTTCTGACTTGTCCGCCTCCCTGGCCTTCACCTCTGTATTTGCTTGATCAGTTAGCATTCGAGACCTACTAAAGGATTGCACAAGGATGCTTTTTTGAAAGAAAATTCTGGAATTATTTTGATTAAGCTTGCAGATTTTATGAATTAAGAAATTGAATTAAACTAATAAGTAACTTTGCAAGGCTTCCCTGTATAAGTACTTACACATTTATGTATAAGGCGAAAGTCTGTGAGTTCTTCCAGTATGCAACACCAGATGTAGACAGAAATAGTGCCTCTTGCAAAGATAACTCAGAGAAGTCATAACATCTTGCAGCTGTGTGTATGCAGGATGAGATGTTTTGATTGCACACCTTTTTTCCTATATGTAATTATGTAACCAAGTGCAAGCATAGAAATAATATTCACAGTTACTATAATATATTTCCATCTGGCTTTTGCAGCATTTGCGGTATTTGATTTTTGAGAAAGAAAAGTTTACTCACTGTCCTCTCTTGTCCATTGACTTAGGAAGAACTTTTAAATGACCTTTCTATATTTACAAAGAAAGAAACTAGTCCAATTATATAAATCAGATAATGGTTTCGGTAACACTGTTTTATTCCTGTCCCAATACTTTTCCGAAAAACTGGAGCAGACCTTGATTTTAAACAGCATTTAATCACATAATGCCAGTACAAACTTTATAGCCTCCCAGGTTGTTTAATAATTAAAAAAAAAAACTAAAATGAAAGAAAAGTGTTAACTGTGCTCAAGCCATGTTTATTTAGTATACTGTTACAGTTTTACACATAAAAAAAAATCTAAAAAGCTTTCCAAAAATCCCTAATTCCATGATTTTCATGTAATATCTTACTATATACATTTGGGGGAAAAATGGCAACATGTATTATTTTCTTTGTTCTTACCAGGAATCACCCACTGGATTGGTTTTATGCAGTCAGTTACAATCAACATTATTTAATGTTAGAGATGGCTGTATCCAGGAAAACTTTCACTGTCATGCTTTCACTTTCCAATAATGACTGGCATCGAGATCTTCAAATTTTGCCAGATTGGCGGACATATCATGCATTGGCCACACCATTCACCAAGGGTTGAGAAAAGAGCAAATAACTGTTTCCATTCATTGAAATAGGGTTCAGGTCATAACAATTCAGACTTCAAATCATTGATTCTTGAACAGGGCTGTTCTGAAGCCAGTGATTTGAGATTTATAGCCTTAAATTCTGATCTTGTATGTTTGTATGTTTTAGCCATGGATATGTTTCGTGGGCTGGTCACCTGACCGTAATAAATAAATTCTATTCTATTGATCTGCAGTACATTTACTTAGATGTATGTCCCATAGGATTTAATTGGAATTCTATCTGAATGTGATCATGATTGGCGTTGCGGGATATTTTCAGAGTTTATGTTTAAGCAGTTTATTTGAATTGTTTTATTTAAGCAATGCAAGTTACTTAGGTAACTTAAATTAAAAATTGTTTAAATTTTTAAGAATGAGACCAAGTGACTACAGAAACCTGGGTGAACAAATACATTTTGGAGATTTTCTGAATTTTTCATCAAGCCTGCTTGTATACTCCCATGTCTTTCAGTATATTATGTTGTTACCTGCTCCTGACGTTGAGGTGCCTGGGTCATTCCTGCATTCTGATAACCTTTAAAGACTTGCTTGTAAGTTATGGCAATATCTGGGAAATATTTGTTTTAATATATTTTTTTTAATTCCTTCCAGGATGAATTCCATCCCTTCATTGAAGCACTTCTACCCCATGTCCGAGCATTTGCATACACATGGTTCAACCTACAAGCTCGAAAGCGGAAGTACTTTAAAAAACATGAGAAGCGCATGTCAAAAGAAGAAGAGAGAGCTGTGAAGGATGAATTGCTAAGTGAGAAACCTGAGGTCAAACAAAAATGGGCATCCAGACTTCTGGCAAAGCTGCGAAAAGATATTAGGCCTGAGTACCGGGAGGATTTTGTTCTAACTGTCACGGGGAAAAAACCTCCTTGTTGTGTGCTTTCCAATCCAGACCAGAAGGGCAAGATGAGAAGAATTGACTGCTTACGCCAGGCAGATAAGGTCTGGAGGTTGGACCTTGTTATGGTGATTTTATTTAAAGGTATTCCGCTTGAAAGTACTGATGGCGAACGCCTTGTAAAGTCCCCACAGTGCTCAAACCCAGGGCTGTGCGTACAGCCCCATCATATAGGGGTTTCTGTTAAGGAACTCGATTTATATTTGGCATACTTTGTGCATGCAGCAGGTAAGTACCGCTATCCCAAGTTGTTCAACTTTGAATAGCCTTTTTTGAGTTTATGAGGTAATAGTTAGGTCATCGGGTTTTGTACATGTACCATGCTGATTGGCAGCATGGCTCTGATAGTGGCTTCACATGTAACCAGTAGTTGAGTGGATGTAGAGATATGGTGTCATGTTCCAACCATCTCTGATAAAACACAGTTGTGAAAGAACAGTGCCTTTATTTTGCAATCTAACCTTCTGTATATGTAGTGCATTTTCGAAAGTGTATCATCATAAGCATATTTACAAAATATATGGAAGTTGGGGCAACGGTTGCAAGTCAGAGTGTTGTGTGCTTTGTAGAAGTAAACAGTACTTCTGTGATAAGCCCCATCCAGTTTTAAATGGATTGAGCATCCT
Organism: Intellagama lesueurii; assembly: GCA_037013535.1. NCBI lineage: Eukaryota > Metazoa > Chordata > Lepidosauria > Squamata > Agamidae > Intellagama > Intellagama lesueurii. The sequence goes on along the minus strand of JBAJHW010000004.1, from coordinate 169,449,263 downwards.
AAATGCAACCTTAGCAAAAAAAAACAGGATTGATGAATTCCCATGGATGTACGAACTGTTGATTTTAGTAGTTGTGAGTAAAGAAATAGCTCCCTAATGGAAGAGGAAAATTCAAAATCAAGTTCTTCGTAATTGTGGTCTGTATGGGAATGTGATTGATTTTAATGGATAGATTGCTAGTTTAGCGGTGTAGACGTTATTTTGTTGTTTCAGTTCTTAGTACTAACTAATTCTGACTGAATATCAGTACACCTGTGGCTGGTACCAGACAAGCAAAGCTACTGAGCAAAAATAATGTAATTTACAGTGCACATTTTTCTTTTGTGTTGGGCAAATTGTGTTAAGTTAGCTTCTCTTCTGAGTCATCCGGGCTAACACTGGCAACTGTTTGACCTTTCAGAGCAACCTACTGGTCTTACTGTAATTCAGCCATACCAAGATTTCAGACGGGGTTAGGTTTGGAGAGGAGGAAAAGCTTAATAATTTTAATGCATGTGTATTTATAACCTACCGTTTTAAATGTAACATATGTTGGTGGCTATTGGATGGTCTTATACAAATGTCAAATTGACCTTTGCTTTGTTATGCCTTCTTATGTGGCAGTGCTTTTGGAATTATTGGCCTGTATAATTTTTCATTTTTTCATTATTTTTTTTTGAGCTAGCGTTTCTAGAAAGGATGATGTGTGTTGACTGTGTAATTATATGAGATTTTTACTCTTTCCAGTTTGTATTTCTAGTAAATGAAGGGTAAAGAATTATTGGCAAAGGTGATTTTTGTGTGTGATGAGGAGGCTTTTATTTAGGTTTTAAAACATGTATCATTTTTGTTTCATTAATTAAGTATGCATCCACAGTAGGCTGTTGGTTCAACTTCATTGTATGATTTTCTGTGAGACTTGGTAGGTGTACTTGCTCTGATGGACGCATAATATGGAAAAATGAGTAAATAAATGAAAGCTTTAAAATACCGATAATTAAGTAGATCAGTTTTCTCTAAAATATGGGCACACTATGTGTTAGCAATTTTTGTACACCTGTTGACTAAAATGTTTTAGGTTGAGCTTCCATATAATCCATGGTATTTTGATATTCATTAGAATCATTCTCAAAGTAAACTGTAATAATAATTTAAAGTATTAAAATCAATAATTTACAACAAAACAGTTAATTGGTTATGAAAATTTTACTGAAGGTATTATTATGGAATGCATCATGGAAGAAGACATTAAGATACGAAGCACATTTTTAAAAAGTAATCATTATTGGTAAATTTTGTAATGAGCTTCTTAAATTTGAAGTTGTTTTTCCTTTCGAGGCCATGGTAAATGTTTTAATCACATTTTTGCTTGCAGGAACTATGTTTTGAAGGGTATTTATGTTTGCAGATCCTTTAAAAAAGGAAAATGTTCACATTGTAACGCTTCCTTTTCAGTGTATGTAATGTATCACCCTCTTGTTCAGTAGTTCATTGTCTTGTAAAGAATATTTCAATAATGCTGTATCGTTGTTTGTGTGTACAAAATACTGTTGATCAGGGAAGCCTCACTGCTCGTGTATGTGGGAGAACGGTTGTAATGGCTGTCTTTTTGTCTCAGATGTATCCCAGAATCCTTTGTCATGAATGAATGTTGTCCAAGTTTTTAGTGATTGGTTCTTGCAGAACCGCAGTAGTGGCAACTTCTACTGTATGCGCAACAAAAGCATTCTAGAGGGAAGTCTTACAGTCCCTTTTTCGTCAGATATTCCCAATTTGCTTTAAGACATTTACTGCACTTACGCTGAGGAATTATCCAGTGTAAATATATAAATAATAGGTTAGTTGGTCATTTTATATACTACTGAGTTGAAGAGCATCTGCTATAACCCCAGTGGTCTGCATGAACAGAAAACTGTGTTTTTATCTGTTTAAAAGTTTTGAGAAGTAGCCAGTGTTGGCAAGAGGTTCAGACTGTAAAACGTGCTTTCAGATACATGCCAAAACCATTGTAGCCTTTTCACCCAATGTGCTGTTATTTTGTATTGTTAAAAGATGCTTGAATTCTCAGTGATTTCTGCAGTAAGATGCTCCTTCTATCCTTAAATATGTATTTATAAGTACTGCTTGGTGACTTTTTTTTTTTGAGTAACACCTCCTAGGAATAGGATGTAGTCATCTGGAAGATGCTAAACAATGCTGCTTCTTCCAAAGTTAGGCTGATTTGCAAATACAACTATTCTCTTGAGGAAATGTTAGGGGTGGGGGGTGTCTAAAATGTAGCAGTTATGTATGTTACCATGCACATTGAAGAAAACCAGAAACACCAGCATTTTTGAACAAGGAGGCAGGTCATGTTTACTTCATTTTTAAAAGAAAGAAGTTAAGAGTTTTAGTAACTGCAACAAAAAGCAAGTAAGTGCAGCTGAACCATGCTGCCTGTAACTTTGGATTGCTCCCCCCAGTTCTCCAGCCTGTGTATCAAATGACAAGTTGGAAACTATTGTGGTAAATAGTATTCTTTGTGGGAGTGTAACACCCAAGTAAATTTATGACCAGTCCTTTACCAGATGATCTGTATCAGGATCTGCAATATACTAGGCACGTGGCAGGGTCACCATTTAAGTTGTTAGGGTCATAACCTTCGCCACCAGGCATTTGACCTTTGAGATAAAGTTAACCTTTGTTCATTAGTAGGCACTCAAGCGAGAACTTCCTTGTTTTTTACTGCAGTAGAGCCAACTTCAGCTAACACGATCACATTGTAAACAGGGATTCTCAGCTCAAGTATTGGGTTCTGTTAGAGTTTTTTTTTTTAGTTTCCTTGTTAAGGCTTTTCGGTTGGACAAAGCTGGCTTGCGTTTTGTCGGACTACGCAATAAGCTGGTGTTTCTGACCATAGGTTTTAACAGTGCAAGTGTGTGCAGGTTTACTCAGAAGTAAATTCCACCACCTTCAGTGGGGCACACTCTCCAGTGAGTGTAGCCAGCATCCCAGCCTAAGTTCAGCAAAGATTTAATTTTTTAAAGATGTATAAAAATACTAAATTATTTTTTAAAATAACCTGACCATAGCATATTGTTTGAATAGGTGCTTTTTCTGTAGATCATAATTATGTTAAAAACTGAAGCCAAAGTAGTAACAGGGCTAATTTAATTTTGGTTGACTGTGGGAAACTGTTCAGTTCTGGAAATAAGCAACTTACCCTTTGTTTAACCTGAAATAAACCAATGTGTGCATAAGTTAATAAGGGCATAACTTCTGAACTAGTCCAGATATTCACAACAGTGAAGCATAAGAAGGAAGCCTTTGGTAATGAAGCCTTCTCAGTGGCTGCTCCCAGACTCTGGAACTCCCTGCTGAAGGAAGGAATCCTGGTTGATTTTCACTCTGTTGTCCTTATGCTAGCAGGCCAAGATATTTTTATCCAGTCATGTGGAAGCCAATCTCTGGCTGAAGGGGTTTAAACAGGTTGGGGGCTAACTGTGTCTTTCATTATTGTGTTGTCAGTCATGTTTTTAAATTGTTTTTTTAATGTTATGTTGTAGTTAAGATTTTGTATTTAGTATGTACTGTATTTTATTCCTTTTTGGTGTAAAGGAAGGGTAAGTATACAAAATAATTATGTAGATAAAAATGTATTTGGATACCTTTGCAATAAATGTGGCAGCATTTCTTTGTTGTAAATTCATAACAAACTTGTAATTTCATATTGTACATTTTTTGTGACATTTATAATTGCTGCAGTCATCTTGATAATAGTTACAGACCATTTGGTATTTAGCAGTAATATGAAAGCTGTTGTAAGAAATAGAGCTGTTACAGCATTTTGCATTCTTCAGTGTTGCTGCAAAAAGTATTATTATTTTATCACATAAACAATGTCTGATTTCACCACATTATTTCCATAACTTTGTTGGCAGTGCTAACTTTCTCCCATTAGTTAACATTTTAAAATTTGTTCTGTTTTTCTGGTTCAGTATTTGTGATGTAGTTCAAATCAGACAAAAGCAAATGTCGTTTCTTAGCTAGGATGCATTCTCGTTGGTTTTTGATGGCTGTTGCCATTCTGTCGTATGGTAGTACAGTTATCCATGATTTGCTGATTAACCAGATGGCCATAGTAACAGATTGAGAACCCGCTCCCTACCGCTATAAAGCAGGTGCAATATCACTGAGATTTTTAGTTTCTCCCTAAATGCTATACTTAGAGTAGGTCTCATTGAATTCTGTGGGTCTTATTTCCCATCCTCCCCTGTTTAATTTTTTTCATGCAGCTCAATCATCTGTTTCATTGAGCTTTACTATTGTAAGTTCATTGGTTTTAGGTATCTGGCTGTAGAGTCAGAGGTTGGGAGTTTGATTCCCCACTGTGTCTTCTTGGCAGGAACTAGACTTGATGATCTGTAGGGTCCCTTCTACCTCTGCAATTCTAAGATGATGATGATTTTTATATGTTTATAGCTACGTCTACTTTGAATCACATTGTCAGCTGCCTTGGTTCCCAGTACTGAAGAAAAGGTGACATATAAATAGAATAAATAGATACCTATAGGGATTGAGCTATAAGTGGTCAATACATGAACGTTGATTTTTCAAGTATTATCTAGAATCACTGTGCATCTCCAATGGAACTTCTGTTACCATGCTGTATGAACAGTGGTTTTTGATCTGATATCTTGAATATTTATTTACCAGATGGTCAAATCTTCATGGGGTGTCATTGAACATGTAACAAGGGCCACATGTGGAGGAGCTGCTCCATTCTTTGCAAAGCTGTAAAGAGTTTTATTTGTGAAATAGGATTTTCCACCTAGGACCTTCCTTGCTGTTGCAGAAAATGAAGGAGCCCTTGTTGGTCTGGAGATTTACATGTTCCACACAAAGCTGCTTGGGAAAGCTGAAGACCTATATTAAGGGTCATTCAGGCAGCAATACATTTTTTGATGTGCTTAAACTTCATGGATCTCATTAGGACTACAGTACATGCAGCCAAGTTCTCTGAATATTATGCATCTGTCACAGCAAAATAATATATGTTATTGAATTTCTGAAATGTAAAGCTTTCCCAAAGTACACTGTGCCTGCTATCTCTATCCTTGCAAACAAACAGGAAGCAACACCAAGGTTGTATGCTGAGGATCCTGTAAGATATTCTTCACTGCTGTCACCACCACCACCCCTTTTATTTTTATTCCTTTTGTGCTTTGGGAGATGTTGTTCCAGTTTCATGTTGCTGCTGTTGAAAAGAGGCATGCAGATCCCAGTAGCCCGTAGTTTCCGGTCCATATCGGGCATATGGGGCAATGCTTCACCTTGGGCGTGGGTTATACTCAGCCTCATCACACTATCTGAGTGTTTGTGGAAAAAAAGGAGGTGCAGGAAGGGAGAGGAGGAAAGCGGCGGCTGGTGGCAGTAAGCTGTGTCACCTCTGGCTCTGTCCACCACTGGCTGCTGTATCTTCCATCCCAAGAAACCACAGTGGGCACCAGCTATCACTGCCAATAGCATTGCAGTTCAGGGAAGGAAAATGAAGAAGAGACGCTTTGATTTTTTGTTACTGTCTAGAGAGATTTTAAGGGTATCTTATTCCTTCAGAGATTGATCTTTAGTAACTTTGGATCTGGAAGTTTTCAGAACTAGAGAAGAGATGTCGAGTGTATTGGCTTCTGAATCCATGGGCAGCTTGTAATCTGAGCAAGGGTGTTCACCTAACATTTTTTTTGTGTGTGTGTGTTACACCAATCCATATTCAGTCCACGGGACAACCCTGCTTTAATCTCTCTTGATTATCTCACTCCTCTCTCGTTTGAAGATTTCCAGTGCTATATTGGACATTTGTGTGTCCAAAATCTTCTAGTCTAGTTCCCATTGGGAAAACATGGGTTTGTGACACTGGACAGCAAAAAAAATCCCTATTTTTATACTTTACCCATTCTTAGATGCACAGAACCAAACCTTGGAAAAGTGTTACACTTTTGGACTACAGTTCCCAGATCTCCTGACCAGTATGGCATGTGGCTAATCCCCCCCCCCCCTCCCCAGTTCTGCTCTCATCCTACTTAACCATGTCTGGCTTATGGCTTTGAAGTGACATGTTGAATCTGTACTGTTTTACAGTTTACCTGTTGAAGATCTTCCATCTCACTCTTTGTCCAAACACTCCATTTGAGAACCAAGGCATTACAGTCCAGTGTAGAAAGGAGACCTGTGTTTGTCAGTGCTTTCTCTTTTGGCAAGTGGAGGAGTCTGTTCCTTCTGTTAGCTGTAGCGGATTGAGGTTGACAGAAGCAGGATTTAGATGGGGACAACTGTCCCCTTACTGCTGTAATTGAGATGGTAAGCATCCATGCTAATTTGAACCCTAACGGTAGTGGAACTTATGAGTGTTTAGTGTATCATGAACTGCTGGCACCAGTTCAGTCATGTGGCTAAGCTTTCTCCAAAACAGAAACAAATAAAGCCGAGCAGCATATAGTCTTTTAATATTTCTTAGAATACTTCCAGGTGTTTTCAGGAAAGAAGTATTGCATGATTTAAATGCTGTTCCCTATATTCTAAAATAGCAGATGTACCCAATCAGCAAGAAAAGAGAGCTACTAGTGTAAATGTTGAGGGAAACCCTTGGAATTGAGTTTGTTGCATTTATAGCCATAAGGCTAGTTCAGTAGTATGAAAATTGCCCAGTGCTGCTGGCCAGACCTGGCTTGTCTGCTGGGCTTGTCTTAAGTTACTGTACTTTTATATTTCCTTTCTTTTCCACTTAGTGATGAATAGTGTTAATTTAAATCTATTTAAGACCAGTGTGGCAGAAACCACAATCTTTGTTGTGGTCAATGGTGTACACAGCAGGGCTGGATGTTTCATTTGATTGAGGCCTGAAAGCTGACTCTGGAAGACCTAAAAACACCATGTCAGCCTTTTCCAAGGCTGGTGAAAGAAGCAATGTAAACTCTAATACTTTGCAATGTCAATAGTCATTTTTGTGAGGGTTCTTTATACCCCCTCCCCATTTTAAATGTAAAAAGAATGGCAATAACAGCAGAAAGTAGCCAGTGCAGGTTTCTGTGAATATAACTGCCCCATAGCTTAATAGAGCCCACATCTCACCAAATTAAATTAAAATAACGAGTAAGTAATTTGAAGCAGGTATGCCATCATTTTGCATGATTTCTCTTTGGTTTGTGTCCTAGGAACAGAGCTTGGGAAACACAAAACATTTTTCAAGGGGACATGACTTCTAGCAGAGTTGTGCTGGCTGGGGGATTCTGTGAACTAGGGGATGCTGGGACCAAAAAGATAGTTGATAGTCCCAACTAGAGCTGAACCACTGAATCAGTGAGATTCACATTAACACTCAAAAGAGTTAATTCAGTGGGTTTACTTTAGTTAGGACAAGCAGTTGGACTCACCCTAGCTTTTGTAAGCCCTACAGGAGTGATGTGTTCTTTACAACATCTGGCCAGCTGATTTTAGGATCAAAGTGTAGGATTGCATCCAAGGACCATCCAGGAATTATGGTTTGCTGATCTCTTCTGTAAATAAAACATAGGCCGCAACTGACTTCCTGTTGGATTATTAAAAATGGATTGGCATGGGCAAGCAATAGCTGGGAAGCCTCTTGAGACTAATAGTTTATCGAGCTATGTATGGTACAAACAAATTGGTGGGTGGTATGGAGCAATTCAGACTTCTGGTGCACCTAACGGTTTAGTTGAGGAGCCTGCAGTTTCTCCTGTTTTATGGGCCCTGTGCTGCAGTTGAGTCCAAAAGTGCTGAGAATAAGGTCTGCAGTGACTCTGTATTTCCATGTTCCACATTGACCAGTGCAGCATTTAGCTGTAGCTGCAGGAACAGGGAAAACCTGGTTCGGTTGTGATGCCAGTTGCTGTTCCTCTGCTCTCCTTGGACCTTAAGGCTCCTTAGACCTGTGTACTGCTCTGCTAAGCTAGTGCCCCAAAGGAATAGACTATAGAATATGGGCTGATAGGCTTTAATCATGCACTCTGAGCCTTTACAGTATTAATGGCTTGTCCACACTGACTGCAAGTGCCTTCTGACAACTAGTGGTTGTAGGGCCTTGGTAACTCATGGCTTTCTCGGTGCCCTCACTGAACAGAAATGTTGTTAAAAATAAAGAAATAAAAGGATAGGGAACTCAGTTGAGTGATAATGGAGTTAGAGGACAGTGAATGGCTTTTCTTAAACAGATACTTTCTGTATGATCTGTGTGCTCAGTTGTATCTTAAAGGTGCAAATGGTTTGAATGTTTTTATATGGATAGTCTTTGCCCAAAGGCATGCAATATTTGACGGATGGAAGCCTAAAACCTATGTGCTGTTAAGTGGACTGTGTTTTCAGACTTCATTTTGATGCTGTCATTCTTTTCTTTTTTCTCTCCTTTCTTTAAAGAGTGGAATAAATGACAAGAAACACTCCGTAGCTTTACCTCCTCCTAACTTAATTCTTGTTATTGAACAATTGGCTGATAAGAAACTGAGACAGCAGACAATGATGATTGACAGAAGCAGTAGTTTCATACATCCAGGAGATCAAGAGATACACGTTCATGATAGGAGATACCTAATTTGTCAGCTGCACAGCGTTGCATAGTAAACTTTGAAAAACTGTGATGGAAAGAGGAATTAGAATGGCCAGAAAATGTTATACACTCCTTCCTTTTTATTGGAATGGATTTAGTTAGTAAAGTGGATCAAACCTTATGTCAAACAATTATTTTCATATCTTACTGGTTGGTAGCAATGTCATGAAGTATTGTTGGAATATTCTGGTGTATTGGTGGAATTCGAGGATATTGGCATGGACCAGTTTGTCCCATATAATGGAGATTATAGTTTATTTCATTTGATTTTTGGGAAGTTGCTATTGCATGCTGCAGCTGTTTGTTCCTTATCTAATCTGTTGACATCATAGTGAACCTTGGGGAGAGAAGATTTAGACTGGGATGTCATCAATATATGGATTACATTTTATTACATAATTTGTTTTTCATCTAATTTGTGGAGTAGTGTTTGCTTGTCTTGAGCTGGAGAGCTGTTTTTATGTTAGATAAAGACAAACACACTAAATCTAAGTTGGTAGGAAATGGAAGTGATTCTTCTGGGAAGTCTACAAGATCTGGAGTCTGTCTCTTCCAATGGAGTTTTGTTGTAACCAATAAAGCAGGTTATAGCTTAGGAGTACCCTTGGATCTGGCTTGACTCCAGGAGGCACAGGTGCCTCTCATGGATAGGAATCATTTTTTATCAGTTTCATGGAATATTCCAGCTGCGCTTTTTCCTGTGGAGAGATTACTGAGCAATAATCATCTGTATTTTCTATACTGAAGGACCAAGTGTTGCGCTCTCTTCAGTAGAGGTCTTTGTCTGGAGCTCTCCTCCATGTGCTCCCACTCTGGTATGGTAAGCTGGTCCAGGTATGGAATGCCTTTCCTGGAGAGACTCACCTGATGCCTAAGCTGCCATATTTTTATGCAAATCAAGTACTTTTAAAATTTATTTCCAAAGTTTTCTAGATCTCTCTAGACCTTTAGAGCCACCGTAGATGTTTCAGCTCTCTTGTATTGTCTTCATTGGTTGATCATGCTCTCATTTTCTTCTGAAATTATTTTAGTTGCTTTCATTGATAGATAGTGTTGTTTTGTCCTCTTTGTCAGCTGCTCTGAAATTTTATAAATTTAATACAGTAGCAAATAAATTCATAAATAATATATGTGGTCACCATGATGGTGCGTATAAGTGGACATGGGATATTTGTATTCGTAGGGATACGAATACGAATATCGGCACCACAGGTCCCGCGGAAATCCAGTCCCCGCCCCCCGGAACTGGCTGGTCCACTCACAGTTTGCTGCGTGGCCCGTGTGGGTGTTGTCCTTGTTGTTGTGCTAGTTGCAGAAGCAGCCTGGCCAGCTCTGCCCACCTCCACATGGACCAGACTGCTCAACAGCTGAGTGAGGAGACTCCCCATCCCCTCTCCTTGCTGGAGTGGTCAGCTGTGCCAGGTGGTGGGGAAGAGCTGGCCAGGCTGCTTCTGCAGTTGGTACGCTGATGAGGATGACAATTGCACATGCAGCGTGGCAACCCATGAGTGGACCTTCTAGTTCTGGGGGGAGGGACTGGATTTCTGTGGCACCTGTGGTGTCGAAATTCGTATCCATATCCCCAGGGATATGAACATGAATATCCCATGACTACATATAAATATTGTAAACATTGTATGGAAATGTATAAATTGGCACTAATGAGAATTTCTGTAGAATATGTGAATTATGTGATTTATAAATGAACTAGTGAGGTTAGCAATATTGTGTTGCAATATCTCCTGACTTTCTAATTCTAGGGGTGGGGCAGGGGTGGGGGAATGGCTGCTTATGAGCAGAGAGTGGCCCCAGGGATCTACTGCATTTCCACAGATGCCTAAAAACACCTTGTGAAGGAGAGCAACCTAGTGAGCCGTCCTCCAAGGAATGCAGACAGGAGATGTTGACTGGATGTGCTGTAGGGGAGCTGATCAAGATAGAGGATGAGGGAACAGGCAGGACCAGAGCCATAGAGATATTCTTAGCAGAGGATAGACAAACCAGAAAGTGGGAGGAGTTAGACTTATTGAGTTGGGAGGATATAAAGGAGGAAGGAGTAGGAGGGGGAGGAGAGAGAAATGACAGGAAAGAAAAGAGTACGCAGACGGAGAAAGAAGAACCAGTAAGATGCACAACAGTGGAATTGGTGAGAGAATTTCCCAATCTTAGAACTGGGGGAGGATTGTTACCTGATCCTCCTAGTCTAGGAGAGAAGGGAAAGATAGAAGGGAAAACAGGATGGAGAATGGTGGCAGTACCTCGTCCGCAGGACACGGGAAAGAAAATAACATACATTGGTACTACGAATTACCTGCCATATCTGGAAGGGAATTATGTGAAGCACCCTTGTTGTGGGACGATATGTGCAACACTGAGCTTTCCAGCATGGAGCAGAACCGAACCAGATCAATGCGGGATGAAAAAGGGGGGGGAATTGATGAAAGGAAGAGACACAGCGAATGTTAAAAGTTATAAGTTATTATCCGAGTTAAGTGGTTTAGATCCGTTTTGTGTTGACGTTCAAGAAAGTAAAAGGAATAAAGACAAGTTGGTTGTACCGTTATCTTCGTCTCCGTGTATAATTCCCGCCGAAATGAAAGACCCGCCTCTAACAGACAAAGAACCCAATCACACACCTTAAAAAAAAAAAAGGTCAGAATTGCTAATCCCATCCTCTGGCGGAATGACTAGCTATGTGGAATCACATGAACATATACCTTGCCTGTTCTTGGCAAAATGGGACTGGAAATGCCCATCCAGTCACTTCCAACTATGGGGGGGGGGGGGGGGGGGAGGCCTTTATTGGCCTAAATAAGGTTGGTGAGGAAATAGCTCCAGATGGCTAGTTGTGGCCACTATATTGGCCACCTGAAGCCGAAATACTGAAACATGGGAGGGTTCGTGGAGTATGGGGGGGGGGGATGGCGTGCGCACCCCTCTAGGTTTGCCAGGAGTGGTGGAAGTGACCCTAGGACCACTGGAAGTTGTCTGTTCCTCCTCTAAAAGAAGTGTTTCTCTTTAGGGCTCAGGTGAAGGGAAAGGAATCTCTCAGTGCCACTTGTGTGTATATGTGTGTGTGTATGTGTCTGAGAAAGACAGAAAAAGAAAGATTGTTTCTGGGTTATAGAAGGGAGAATACCTTACTCCTGCATTTTATGATATTTAGTACGAAAGGCCTGCCATACTCAAGCCAGAACACTTTATTGCGAGTAATGTATTCTGGATTACCTGGATTTGGGAATTGCTGCTTTTGTGGAACAGTGTTTTATCAGGTCAGAAATGGCCTTATGTGATCATAAGAAGTTTTCTGCATCTTAGATCCAACCCATTACATTTGTTTGTTAGCTAATGATAAATTGTTGCTGTTTGGAATTTCTACTCTGGGTAATGACATCCTGTTAATGTTTCATTCTCATACCAGAAGTGACAAACCTTGCATATAATTAGGTATGCTTAAACTTTGTTGAAGACAGTGGCTGAAATCCTACTGTGTATTTTTGTGTACACAACAGGAATGTCATCAGCCATGGCAGTGCTGCTCACTGCCATTTACACTTGTTGAAAAACAGCCCTGTCAGTTGCTTTGTGTTTGGGTGAGAAGTGGTTAACTGATGAAAAAAGGAGTCAGCTTCTGGGATTTTTCCTTGTGTGATGTCACTTTATGAATGGATGTGAACAGCAGAGGGTATCCTGTAGAGCATCCTGACTGCGGCCATTGGTGTTGTCAATAGGCTGCCCAAGTAAAGCTTGGCATCCTTTTTCCTGCTTGGCAATGCAGGCATGATATTGTGCCGTAATATCAGGCCGTTTCCTGGCTTTTTGAGTTGCAGGTACAGAAACACGATAACTCACACTCATAAACAGGAAGTTTTTTGAAGAATTGAACCAGTTGTGAATATTGCGTAAGAGATCTTCTAATAACAGAATTGCACTAAATGCAAATTGTAGCAAAACTTTTAAAGAGTTTTGGGGACTGGCACTGTTTGGGTGACTAGATACAAAATAGCAGCATGATCTTTTACATATCTGTTCAGACTGCCAGGTACAGGACTCCAGCCTTTGTGGATATTGGATGATTTCCAGGTAGGTTGAATGTTGGGGGAGGGGAGATAAACTTTTAACAAAGGGATTAAATTAATGAACTACATCCTTAGGGTAGATGGGGAGCAAAATGATTTCATTCTGGCATTAACTCTTTGACACACTTTATGAAGTATGATGAATTTGTTGCTGCATAAATTAGCTGAAGTTAAGGAGTTCACCTTTCACAATGTTGGGAAGCAGGGGTTATCTTCTTCAGATGTTTCCATGAATATTAGAAACATAAAATGAACCATCTATAAAGAAGACAACAGTTTGAGATGGAGCAGCCAAGTTGTTAAGACACTGTGGACTATAGTTTGGTAATGTTTCTCTTTCCCCGATAGAACACTGATTCATTTACTATCTTAAGCAATTTGGATTTTTGTTTACTAGATCCATTCCTAGTCCTGTTGTCATTTCTGAATTGGTGTTAACCACGGTTTTTCCTGCTGTCTTCTTTGACTGTATGATGTAATGTGGTGAATCACAGGATATATTTATTTTATATTGTGTTACATTCTAAAAGAAAAGCAGTCAGCTCTCCTGTTGCTTGATAGACCACATTAGAATCATGCTAGAACCAAAGTAGCTTGTTCTGAGATAGGTTTAAATGGACTGGTCAGTGCAATTCACTGATAGTTTGAGGAGTGGGTGCTAGACAGGGCATTTAAAAATCACCTGCATCATATGCAGTGAACGACGCTCCCTCAGACCCCATTTAATTTATGCAAAAGCTGTACTTTGAAAATTTGGGTTAGACTTACTTTTGATAGTTTCAGATTGAAAAAAAGTGGATTGAGCATTCCTCATCACTCAGTGTATTGGCTAAGGCTGCTGGGGGTTGTAGCATAACACTGTCTAAAGGTCTACATTTTGCCCATACTTAAGATCAATCCAGTTGTTAGTCCCAAATGGAATAGACCACCTGAATGTAGAACTTTGTCAACTGAACATTTATGTAAACTCCATTGATTCTGTGGGTCTGCTCCAGCTGAGACTAACAAATAGATTGACTCCATTACTCCAGTATGCTAATATTTCGTAGCTTGTTTTCTGCTTCTTAATTTTACTTTATATTTTATATTACTCACATGTAAAAAAAGCCAGTTACATTAAAAAAAACTGCTCTCAGTCCTGCTATAGCATTAGACTTCAAGTGAGGAAGCTGATAACAAGTGAGTTGTCAAGTTTGTTCAGAGGGAGGAGAAGCATTATATATGTTCACACATTTTTTTCTTTACATATAGCTAATATACATAAAAGAAAGGAAAGGTGACAAAGTTTTCCATATTGGTCAAAATCCAGTCCTTGTATTCTGTTTAAAGGAACACAGTTGCACATGCAACCACAATAAAGACGCCATGATACTTTGGTTTTTGTTATGTTTTCTATACAAGTCATAGTAAACTGTAGAATTATTACAATATTTTATGTCTGGATTGTTTTGGTTAGAATAAGGTAAGACAGAACATGATTTAAAAGTTGCTGTGCACCTTTCTTGAACAGAAAATAATATATGTGAGAAAGGAAAAATGATGAAAAAGGTTGCTGGAATTGACTTGTGATACCATATTGTGGTGAAGATGATGACGATGGAGGTTGAGCTGACGCAAGAACTGTAGCATCCGGTGACAACTTATACGCATGAGCAAGATAACACGGATAAAATACTATACAAAAGGGCACTTCTGTCATGTCACACAGCCAGCATGAGAACTGCTGCAACTTGTTACATTCCTGTGCTGCCTGGTAATTTGAGAAGCCCATGCTCTCTCTCTTACTGAGACTGGCATTGCTGCTGTTGTGGGGGTGGCAGCCTACACATCGAGAAACTGTATTTTACTGAAAGGTGTCGTTGGGGCTTTTGTGTGAATTTGTTGAAACTGAAAAGTTCCACATGCATGTATGTGTGTGTGTGTGTGTGTGTGTGTGTGTGTGTGTGTGTGTGTGTGTGTGTGTGTGTGTGTGTGTGTTGATACAGCAGTCTTTAGTTTTTTGCAGCCAAGCTCTCAATAACATCTTGATTTTTCTAAAGGATATATTTGTAGCACAGTAATACCACAGTTGCTAGGGGGCTCCCAGTCTACTTCGGAAGGTCCAGTGAGTTAAAGTCCACATGTTAACTTGAAAACGACAGTATCAGAATAAATTCACCACTACCACCCTGACAACTTTCTCACTTCTCTCTGGTTCCTTGAGCCTGCCCTGGTGATCACTGGGAGCTGAACTGGTGCCTTTGATAGAATAAATCATATGCCTATGTGTTCTGGGGATCATACGTGCCTTTTTTTTTTAAAAAAAAGGAATCCTAATTGGCCTCCATGTTCTCCATCTCAGTTGGAACCAGCCTTATTGGCACTGCATTAAATATATTTTCCCTTCTGTCTCCCACAAACATTGTTTGGGAACTATGTCATCTTGCCTTATCAAAATATTTCATTTCGGCTTGATAGAAAGCAAAACCTAGGATAATAAGGTCAGAACTGAAAAAGTGAGTAGACAAGTGGGGGAGGAGCAGGATGCAGGGGGCAGATAGAGATTTCACCCAAGAGGCCTTTTCCTTCTGCTTTCTAGTCCTCAACAGAAAATTGTTCCACTTGCCATGTGGTCTGTGGATGTGGGTGTTTTTTCTTCTTAAATAATGAACGCTGAGATTCTCAGAAAGCCACACAGATGGGCAAGTCTTTAGGCATGCATGTGTGGCACATAGAGCCCACTCTGAGTGGAAGCACCCCTTTCCTCAGTGCAAGCAATGGCTGGAGTTTCTTCTTCCAAACAACCGTTTTGATGGCTGGGCCAGTATGCTAAGGGTTCCACGTGTTAGTCTGCCTTAGAACTCAGTGCTGCTATTTCCCAGTGTCCAGTTACAGATCTGTCTGTAATACTTATCTGTTCCTTTATTGTCTGTGTTGCTTAGCTCCCCTTAATCTCTGTTAGAATGCAAAAAATCTGTGTGTCCGGTTTCAGTATCCCTCACAGTACTTTTAATAACTTGGTGTTCTTTTTGATTTCAATTTTCAGAACCTGCACTGCTGGGTTTTCCAGTATCATACTTCACGGCAGGCTCATAAGAGAATGTGCTTTCAAAGAGATGACGTTGTAGCTGAATTTTTCTAGTTCTTTCAACCAAGCCACTTTGTGTTTCATATAGTCTCTTGTTTTGTTATGAGGGCCTGCTATTTTAATGTGACAGATTTCTTTCTCTTGCTTAAAGTTGGGACACACTGACCTATTTATAGTTTAACATCTAAGGATTTTTCCAGGTGAGGTAGAACTCTGCATGTTACCTAAATAAAGAATAAATCTGCTGGTTATGCAGAAATTATTTTATTGATTATTCAACTGTGGATGCAGTGGAGTTTATTTGAGGGCTGGCTCCCCACACCAGGTTACAATCTTTATCCTAGTTTAAAAAAATACCCAGAAGCAAAGTACAGAATGGAAGAAAGTTTACTGGTGGGCTGTAGCTAAAAAGCTATACACTGGCATTGGTTTGTGGATTAAAAATGTTTTCCATTGTGGCTGCTAGAGGCCCTCCTGCTGTTAAAAACTGTTAACAGATTTTTCCTTTGCTATTTAAGAAAACCTGTATCTGAAACATGCTATTTTATATTTTTTAAAGTCAAAACTAGAATTTTCAGGCATCTGAAAAACAACACCTGATTCTCTGTTGGACGTTTTCAGCAATACAATAAACCATTGTTCCTCAGCATAACAGTGGCTTATTGGTTTAGCCTTGAGGTCTCAAGAGGCCATGGAATCTCCAGTTTGAATCAAGCAGACAGTTTCCCCATTTTTAACATATTATACGCGTGCCTCATCCTTGATTGGCATGGTAACACAGAAAGGCCATTTGTAGTTGTTTGTATGAGCACATTTCAAACCAGTACTGTGGCATTTTTCTGCAAGTGTAAACACTGGGCTTGCTGCACTGGGTCCAGATTCAGATATGTTTGCTGCACTGGATACTTTGCACTGGAGAAAAAAGTCCATGGAGCACAGTTGTTGATGGACTGTGTTCCAGATGTTTATGGTCCTCTTTTTATGCATATTTCCTTGTACTTCAGTGTGTCTAGCATATTTAGATTTTCTGGAATAACAGAGTATGTCCTTCATCTGTAAACCATATACTCTGGGATAGTTGTGGATAACCATATAAACGAGATTATTCCAGGGTACAGAATTTGTGCATTAATGTTTATACGTCTGTACGATTTAGTAGAAAAAAACAATTCAGTTCAGTTCTTATGACAAGTTGCAGAGTTTTGGATGATAGATTTTGTTTGCGTCTTCTTAAGATAGTATAGCATTAAGGTGAATTTGTTGGCAGGTTGATGTGTTGGACCACATCCTTCAGTGCTGTGGATCTGAGTTTTCAAAGTTTTCCTATATAAGCATTGCCTTGAGATTGTGCATCTGTTATTGAATCCATTGATTCTGGAAACTTTTTCATAGTTTAGAAACTTTGGTTACATCCAAAGTTCTTGTATAAATATTTCGGAATTTTGACTGTAGACACCTATATTCTGTATCTGTATTGCTCAGGTATCCAGCATAGATATCTTGTGGTACAGTAATTCCACTTTGCAGATGAAATTCTAGAGCAAGAAAAAATAGGTGCAATGCAGCTAATTATATTCAAACCTTGTGTCTGATACACGTCATTACTTAAACATACTGTTGCTTTTAAAGCATCATTTAAGTGTAACAGAGTACCTTTCTCACTTAGCAAAGAACACAGAAGAAACCAGTATATATTAGGTTGAATCAGAGTTCTACTATGAAGGAAATTGCTCCATCTGCTCTGTGCTACAGACCAGGCTGCAGTGGGGGGGGGGGGGGGGGTGAGTCTCCTGTACATCTGTGGGAAGTCAGACAGAGGCACATACTCAAGCTTCATGATCAGAGGGCCTTCCTAGTTTTCCCTGGGTGAAGGCAGTTAACATTTGTAGAGCTGGTCTGTAGTCATGACAAATAGAAAGGCCTTTGATTCCTCCAGTCTGCCTCCTCCTACGGCACAAGCTGCTTAGCTGGTATACTCTTGAAGGAAGTCATGCTGGTTTCATCTCTCACTTGGTTTAGACTGGGAGGGAGGATATAGCTCAGACCCCTTCCACCTTCCTGGCTCTTTGTTCATGAGTGTTTTTTTGGCTGAATGCTGCTTCTAAACAATATTTCCTCTCAGTGTTGTCCTTGTCTATCACTGCCTTCATGTACAGTCCTCTGTTTCTGAAGGGGTGTTGGTTGTTGCATGGCTGCTCCACATAATTTTGCTTTATTAACTTGACACGTCACCCGACTGAAAACACTGTCTGGGGTTTGCTGGCTCTCTTGGTTGCATGCCGTTTATTTTTCCACTTGCCTTTTCAGATGAGGAAGTGGGTAAGGTTTGTTTTCTCAGCCTGATGGAACTTCCTTCATCTGATCCTGGTGCTGCCACCCACATGAAAGAATCTGCTTCACCTGCGCTGGGGTGCAGGTCAGGCTAGAATACAAGCTTCTGTTTTATAGCCACTCACTTATTTCCCCTTGCATGTGGGGCAAGTGAGGATTCCAAGATCTGTGGTTAATTTGTGAAAGAGGAGGCAAGCCTTAGCAAGCTCTTCTGGTTGATGCCCAGAAGAGCTTGATCTCTTCTTCCCTTCTGTATTTTTCTCACGCCCATAACCTGGATTTGAAAGATGTCACACCTAGGCAGAATAGATCTGTGGCTTTGAAAAAACTCCCATCCAACTCTTGATTCCAGATCGAAAAGCTTGTTGAAAATTTAGATGAGAAAGCTGCTTTAAGTGTTGGGAGAAAAGTGTCTATGATTTTAATAAGTAATAATGTATGATTAGATAGAGACTAGAGTGGTTAAACTGCAGTGCTGCAGTCAAGCCTCTGCTTGCCATCTGAATTTGATCGTAATGGGTTCAGATAGCAGGCTCAAGGTTGACTCAGTCTTCCATCCTTCTGAGGTCAGTAAAATGAGTATCCAGCTCTCCAGAGGGATAAGTTGTTGTTTGCATAATTCTATTGTAAACTTCCCACAGAGTGTTCTAGCCCTATGGAGTGGTTATATAAGTTGAAACAACAACATGATTAAATATAGGGAGAATAAATAGCTCTTAATATTTCTATCCTTAACAGACTTAGATACGAACTATAGTCTGACTTGCAGATGCAAATATTTCCTTAAGTTGCTCAGTGGCAGACAAGATCATAGTGAGAGGGGGGAATTAATTCTCCACTTAGGAACACCAGCATATGCTTGAAGTAAACAGCACGTGGAGTGTTAGAACCTAAGGAGATGGCTGGTTAATGCTTACCATAATGGGATGATGGGAAGGAAAGGAGAGAGAACTTCCAATCCAATCCTGTAGAGTTTATAGCAGACACAATTCATTGCAGGCCAGGGGAATGGGGAGGTTCATGCTGTGATTTTTGAGGAAGGTGGGATTTACACGACACAACAACTTACCTAACATGAAGAAGTTAAGACTGTTTAGAAATAGGGACAGATGTTTAGGGACAACCTGCTTTCACATCCATTGAGTCCAGATGTGGCTATATTTACTGGCAGCTGTTCTTCATAATTCTAGGCAAACACCTTACCCATTTTTTCTGCTGTTAATTTTTATTTTTATTTTTAAAAACTGGTATGTTACATGCAAGTTAGTGAGAGCACCCAAAGCAATGAATATAAAAAATAATTAAATATAAAGTGTGGATGGATTATATTATCTCAGCAATGAGTTCTGGGAAGCAGGATGTCATTCCCATGTGGGATCAAGCAACTTGTATTCTTCAATAAAAGGTGAAAGATTTATATGGTCTGAAGAAAAACCAGAGTATTTTTAAATTAAATACCTGCTTCTCAGAGATTGGCCACCGGCCAGCATCGATGGACTCTCCATGCCCTTACTATTGCAAAAAAACTGATTTTGCAACACAAGAAAGATAGATGCCCACTACCAGTAATCCAGTGGATAAATGACCTTACAGCATTATCGTCATAGAAACATACGGCATACAGATGACAACTACATACGTATATATTTATATTTGGAAGCATGTGTGTAGAACTCTTGTTTTCCTGTTCTTCTTTCTCTCTGCTTCCCTCTCTTTTTTCCTTTCCATTTTTCTTTTGGAATCTTATAATTTTGTGTCTAGATATATTAAAATAATATTGCTATTCTAGCTATTATCAGTTTTGTTTTACTTTTATGTAATTAGTAAAAAAAATTCAGAAACCCCCCCCATAACTTGTGTTCTAGAACCTCATCATTAGTAGATTTTGCAAGAGCTCTGGAGCCGGTTTCTGCCTGTAGGCCCAGGATTTCGGTGGTTCAGGAACAAGAAATCCTTGGAGATAGCAGTTCTCTTTTCCTCTCCCATTTCCTGGCAGCTGAGCCAGCAGTATTATTGAAATGACTGCTGTAAGCCTTGCACAGGTGGGTCTGGTTCTCTGTGCGTTTCCTCCATTCTTGCTGATGGGCATGACCATGTGGTCTGGGCCTCCAGCCAGATGCATATTAGAGCATTTTTAAAAGAGACCATGTGATACAGAGCTGAGCACAACTAGGTGCCTCTGGGGGATCCGAGCAGCCAATCATTTAACAGTAGACATCGTACTAGGTATTGTTGGTAATTGTATTTTGCAAAAATCGAGTGGAGCAAAGCAGTGACTTCAGGATCATTTTGGTGACTTTTCTCTAGACGTGTTTTCCTTAATGCCTTTTGCTCAATAAGTTGTAGTCTTAAGATGGTAGGATCCTTTAGAAGGATCAATAATGCTCTCAGTGCTCTCAATTTTTTTTTTAATGCACAGAGCTTTTTTTTTTTTGCTGTGATAACCTGTTTGTTGGGATAATATCTTTTCGTATTTGAGGAAGAAGACAAAGGAAGTACAGTGCTAAGCACAGAACAGTTATTAAAAACAGTTGGAAAGCATATAAAAGGTTCCGTGTGTGTGAAAAACAGGACAGCTGTGATGGTCTATTGGGAAAGTATGTACAGATGGTGGTAGGGAGGAGAATGATGACTGCATGGCTGATAAATGAAATACCAAAAACAGAGAGAGAGAATGCATTATGTTGGTAATCTTTGTAAATAATATATTTTGGGGGTGCATCATTAGAATTCCTGATCTGCAAGCTACTCTGGCAGGAAGTGCAACTATATCTGTACGTATTTTCAAGTCTGATTTTGTTTACAAAATGAAGAAAATGTTTATTAAATTATACGCCGTGTAATTATTAGGCAGGATAATTAAACATATGGTTTTCTTCATGTTTAGAATGTCATGAGGATGTCATAATGGTGTCCATGATATTCCAAATAAAATTGGGCCTGAATCTGTCACAGTTAACTTGTGGGATTTTCATTAAACAAATTTGTTCCATTTTTTTTTTAATGGAATGGGAAGGAAAGATGAAATAAACCTGGATTGGCTAATGTTGGTTTTAGGATTTTGAAAAAGAAAGTGTGAAGTTGCTTTTTGAGAAAACACAGAAATACCCAGCATAGAATTCTATACTTTATAGGCTTCAGATGTCTAATTCCAAATTTCTACCAAAAGTACACCAGATACTTACATATCAAAAAATTATTGCATGTGAAATATATACCTGTTGTACTAGTTTAACTTATGGTTTACCTCGCATTTAAAATGCCATTTTTGGAATGAAGTCAAGTTGGGACAGTTACTTTATTTATAGATATGAGATCAGAGTTCCAGGAAATTTGTCATTTTTTGGTATGAAGAAGAATCATGATTTCTTCTCTTTTGGGGCTACTGAGAAGAATTTGCCTTCAGGGGTCAATATACACAGTGGAATTGGCCATAGATGTTGTGATAACGCAAGAACTATAGTAATTCTTCTAGATAACTATAGTTAACTATGATAATTTATTTTGATGATTATCACACAGTCGTTCAGCGTATTCTAGCAAATGCTGCCTTTTTGTGGTTGTGATCATTAAGAGGGAGCTTTTAAACCAGTGAACAATGTAGTCTAAGAGTGTTTTGCATGGTGTCTTGACTGGGACTCATTAGGAATGTTTCTGTGCTCCTGTTACATAGGCAGTTGCATTCCCTTATCACATTTTTAATAAATAGGTAATGCTGACATGAAGATGTGAGGGAGGAAGGGACTGCTCTTGCTTGCTCTGCTCCCAAGATATAATTAACATGGCCTTACCCTTTCTGGTGGTTGTTCAGTTCTATTAATTGGAGTGGGCCTAATATACAGATATCTATAGGGGTCTTCCATATAGTGAGGAAACCTATACCATCAGAGGTATGAATTATGCAGAAGGTTCCTGTGCCTATACAGCATCTCCACACATGGGGCCCTTTCTTTTGCTGGCTTTACCAACAGGAAAACCAAAGTCAGTGGATGTGGTGCTGCTCTCCCCACAGTTTAAGTGTATGAAGAGGGGAAAACCTTTGTGCATCACTAATATAGTTATGTGGGTATATGTGGATACTCATTGTGGTGTAGTGATAGACTAGGACTCTGGAGACATATAACATATTGTGTTTTTAATTCTGTGTTTTTAATACCCTGAGCCACCTTGAGTCCCCTTATTGGGAGAAAGGCAGCCTAAAAATAAGACAAATAAATTAAAAAAAATATTAGGGTGGTTAGAAGTTGGTTCCAGCTTGACACAAATAACAACAATATTGTTAGGCTCTGGGAGTCTGTGCATACTTGAGCAAGAACACCAGGCCTAGTTAGGGCTGGAGCTTGGAAGCAGCTAATTAAAAGTGAAGTCATTGCTTATTATATTCTCTGGTTTTGATGGCCACTGGATATTATATTAATGATTCACATTTTGTAGTAGCCACTGATGTTGACTTGTTGCTTCAGTTTGAAAAAAATAGTTCTTATTTATTTATTTATTCTTATTTATTTGCTGCCTTTCTTCCAGTGAAGGGACTCAAGGTGCTCACAAGTTATTAAAGAACAAGCCAACTAAAAATGCAATAAGTTACATTAAAAATAATTAAACATGTAGTAATATTAAAACGGGACGTGGTGCTGCTGCGGGTTAAACCGCAGAAGCCTCTGTGCTGCAAGGTCAGAAGACCAGCAGTCGTAAGATCGAATCCACATGACGGAGTGAGCTCTCATCACTTGTCCCAGGTCCTGCAAACCTAGCTGTTCGAAAGCATGTAAATGCGAGTAGATAAATAGGTACCACCACGGTGGGAAGGTAACAGCGTTCCGTGTCTAGTCGTGCTGGCCACGTGACCATGGAAACTGTCTACAGACAAACGCTGGCTCTACGGCTTGGAAACGGGGATGAGCACCGCCCCCTAGAGTCGGACACGACTGGACTAAATGTCAAGGGGAACCTTTACCTAATATTAAAGCAATTGGTTTAAAGCAGTTAAAAACCTTAATGCATTAAAACAATAGTGATAATAATGTGAAGTGTCTGTCTTGTGGCATTTTAAAGACTAATAATTTTTATTTGGCTGAAGCTTTCATTGACTTCAGCCTGCTTCTACAGATGCCAAATCCATCAATGTTGATGCCAAATAAAATTTGTATATGTTTATTGCTTAGAAAAGGCTCTTTGTTGTTTTTGCTGTGCCAGATAAATGCAGCTAACCCTCCCCCCTCCCCCGGTAATTACTTCTAAATATTATTTTTGGGGGGGTGTTTTGGGCTGATTTTGTATTTATAAAATAAAATAAAATATTATTTTCATTTATGTTAGTACCAAGTAATGTAACATGCAATGTGATTGTGTTTAATAGGTAATAATGTCTGTGAATGAAAATTCTTTTCAAGTGATGGTAACATGTTGGCTTTTAAAATGATGTTTCCTGGCTCTTGTTATGATGGAGAATTAAGTCTGCATTTTTACCTGCTTCTTCCACGTAGCACTGCACCCTTTTTTCAAGACTCACTAGAACTGAGGTAAATATATGCTGAAAAAAGCCTCCATACTGTATGTGGTAAGGTTACTAGGTGTAACATGTGGCACGTTTACCACAAAGATTGGCTGCTGCAGTAAGCTTTACTCATGAGTTAGTGAGTTGAGACTACTGGCTGTTTTAGTCTTGTTACTCTTGTCTGAGGAGTATCCTAAGAATGCTCTTGCTTTGCTAAATGTTAGTCTCATGCCATGCAATCCTGTACATACTTGCTTAGAAACAAGTCCCCATTGTTTTCAGTGTTTTTAGTGACCAAACTGCTTCCAAGTTATTGTATATAAAATTTTGAACTTTCATATTTGGTGAACTGATTCATGGTCAGCCTTGTCCTTATCGTAACATGTTTCTAACTAGATAAGCAGAACAATTTTTTCCCCAGTGCTTTTCACAAAAATCACTGCAGATTGCCTTTCTTCAGTTCTCCTCGTTTATCCAGGAACACAGGGAGACCTGCACCACCTTGCACAGTTTCAGATATGATCTTTAGATGAAAACATTTCCCTTAATAATAAATAGGCTCTGGTAGTGCTGCACCTTTCTGCAAACAAACACTCCGTCCAGCCGTATTATGAGCTCCAGTGATGTCATCTTCGTCATCTTCTGTTTCCTCCTTGCATTTTGCTTCGAAGCTAGTTCCTCCCCTGCCTTACACCTGATTGCTTTTGTTTTAGACTGGAATCTATCCAGGATTGCACAGTCTTGCCTGCCAACATAGCAGTTCAATATACTAATGCATCAACTTTAGTGCTTTGACTTTCTGATCTTTGTTACTTTGAGTTCAAGTCAGAGATGGGATTAAATATTTGCATTCAGAGCAAGAGATTCTGAGTTTCTGGTATAATGGCTCAAGTTTTCCTGTTAACTGTGTACTTCACATGTTCCCAAATTGTACGTAGGATAAAATATGATTCTGCAGCATTTGGAAGTTAGGCTTTAAAATCAATAGAGGTGTGCAGATATACTGTATGTTTTTGTTGCCTGGGAAATTCTAGGAATTGAAAAATTCCAAAAACATATATCTGCGCACCTCTACAGAGCAACTGGCCTATATGTTGCTATCTATACTAGTTACACCAAAAGAATGTAGAAAAGTTATGAACTGGTCTGTAGGTGTTTCTTATGAACCTTTCTTTAACATAATTGGCCAGCACAGAAAAACACATTTGCTCATTTTGCATACCATGGTAGGCCAGGAACTTTGAAAATTCTGATTGTCCATGAATGAAACATTGACTGAAATACAGTAATAAGTAGAGTAGTAAGCCCATTGAATCAGTGAAGTTATACAGGAGTTGACTCACCAAATCAGCACTACTTCTGTGGGCCTACTTTAATTGAGACTTACGATGATTTCAGCCACTGTGTTAGTGCACACTGCCCAAATGCAAGCATCTGAATAAACCACAGACTGTCCAGTGTGTGGCTTGTTTGTTTTGATGTCAAAACCTTGCACACTGGTTAGTCTGTGCTCTGACAGGCCAGAGAAATAAAGCAAGAACAAACTTGCTTTGTTGGGGAAGAAACAAGACAGATGATGGGATCTGCATGTCATAATAACCAAACCACTCATGGAAGGTCTGTGAGTTATTTTTCACCTGTTCCCACTGCAAGTAGGAATGATTGGGCAGTATGTGCCAGTATACTTGCTCATCCTGAAGCAGTCTTTCCTCATTCATGAATTGAAGTATTCTGACTTACACAGTGTCTGAAAGTATATGTATGGTTCCTAAAACTCTTGTGCTAATAGTCTGTGCACTGAACATAAGTTCCATGAAATTTTTCCTTGAAATTATTTGAGACTGCGTGTTAGCCAATGTACGATGGATTAATCTTTTCATTCGTTGTGCATCAAGGTTCCTCATTGTTGCTACATGCAGTTAGTCTGAAGTTCAGGTAACTGAAATTCATGCAATGCAACTGAAAAAAAATTAAACTTCTCTTAATGCTCCTCTTAATAGCAATCATGATGACAGGGATGCTCAGTTCTTGTTGAATTCAGTTATAAGGTCTTGATTAAATTTTGCTTAATTATATTGTGGTACTGGTTGCAAACAGTAATCTTATCTGGCAGGGGAAAAGATTGGTTGAAATCCTGTAGTAAGTCACAACTAGAGTAGATCCATTGAATCAGTGGAACTTAGAGAGGAGTTGACTCACCAAATCTCCATTGAATTGGTGGACCTATTCTAGTTATGACTTACAGTATTACTGGATTTCAGCCATTGTGTGAAGGTATCTGTGTAAAAGTAAATATAATATAACTTTTGATTAGCCACTTCTATACCTCAGTGCTCAGGCATAACACATGATAGCATTTTGCAGAGCGCTATATGAAAACAATTTATTAAGGCTCACTTCCTTTCCAGAATGAACCATGGAACTATATTTCAAGTATTGATCCACCAAAAGGGTATTCATTTTATTCACACTATAAAAGTGTTTCTAATTGAACCAGTCACGTAATTGAATGTAAACTTTTTAGAGCCTAAATTTTTTAGCTTTGAAACCAATTTAGAAGTCAAAGTATTTTAAATATATATTTTATTATGAGATGCAATAAATTTATATCCCCTGAAGGTAAGATGAAACATTATGTTTTTAAGCGCAACATATATAACATTTAATATTCTAATGGTGGAATGTAGTTTAAGGACATTCTTTAGCTGAACAAAAAGGGGGAGAAGGGAAGATTTCATTACATTCAGCACAGTATGAGACTAAGTCAAAGTAGTTTTGTTAATTAAATTCAATTGCCATCCATTAGACCAATGGAATGAGATGAATCTACTATACAGCTGACACAGCACAGGTATGCAATTTGGCTAAATGGCTATTTCTAAGCTGCAGCACACATTTCTCTGCTTGTTCTCTCTCTTTTTTTTTAAGAGTTAGAATTTCTGCACGCACTCTGCCCCTGCTTCCAAAAAAGAAAAGAAAAGAAGAGCCTACTGAAGGGCAAAGATATCAGTTTAAATAATCAGTCCCTGAAGACTGCATGAGAGCAGTGAATCAGCTTGAAAGTGTGTACAAATTTAAGCTTAAAAGGTGTGGAGTCAGTGAAAGGGAGACATAGGATTTCTGGCCTCATTGGCTTTCCTCTTTTTCATCATTAATTGATGTATATTTTATTTATACAAGGATCTGAATCAGTGTGTAAACCTGCTGGAACAAGGGTCTATTGCGTTTAACAACCCAATATTACTAGCTGGGTGTCTGCATAATTATAAGAGAGATGATTTTAAATTTTGATTGCAAGCGGATGCTTTTAGCTTAAATTTCTGTTTTTGAATATGCTGTATGCCAGGAGGATGGGGAGCTTCTTACCCTGTTGAAATGACAGGAATACCAGTTAGACATTGGCCAAGAAGATTTTGACAGCCAACAAGCCTATAATGTTTCTTCCGAGGGCACAGATTTACACATCTTGCCAAGATGAAAATTAGCTAAAACCAAAAAGGATATTGGGGATTGACACTTTAGGAAGAAATAACAGAGTAGTATTTTGCATTGGTTTAAGAAATGTGATGATCCCTTGAACTGTTCGACTTCCTAGAATCCATGAGCTCATGAGCAGGGGATCAATTTGATTGCATTGTGAAAGGGAACTGCCTGAAAACACAGTGCAGTGGAAGAAAAGTCAACGTAGTGCCTCCATGAAATAGGTGGCTACTCCCTATTGTGGAGCTGGACACAGTGAAGTCCACATGTGTACACTTGGCTGTGTCTCCTTGGGGCACTGGTTGAGTGGGAGACTACTCAGTTGCACCCACAAAATATGAGTGGCGTTGATAATTATGTTAGATTTTTATGTTAGCTATTTTTAGAATTCAGCAAAAGCTTCATGGCGCAAGCAGTACAATGTTGAAAAAGAGAAAGGACCAGTTGGAAAGAGTTAGCTTTTCAGTGTTCAGCTTTTTCAATCTTTGATCTTTCCCGTTGACAACATTTGTTTGGCTGGTTTTTCTCCCCCCTCCTAGTCATGCTTCTTTTACATTGATTGTTTCTGAGTGATAATTTCTATGAATGAATATATGAACAAAGCATTGTAGCAAAAGATGTAACAGATAAAAACCTCCTTATACTTTGCTGCTTGCTGTAATCATTCTCCCCCTCCTCTGTTTTTGAACACATGGGCAAGTTTGAATGAAAAGCAATAGCAGTGTTTAGGCCTGAAATGCAAGACTCGACATGCAAGCAGATTCAGTTTGTGGGCTTTATGGCCATCAGAAAGGAGATTCCGCATTCTATTAAATACTGCTACTATGATTAATTTAAAGGGTTACATTTTACTGAACAAGGGTATAGATGGTGGTTGTTAACCCATATTCACTGGTAGTTAAGAGTGTGTACAGCATTTATCAAAACTTTCTGTAGTCTCTTTCATCTCATTAGCATCTCAATCTCTATTCAGTAGTTAATGTCCGTTACAGCAAGAGCGCTCCGTTCTTGTTCTCAATAAAGCTAGTTGTAAAATGTCAGGCTGTCACTTGCAATCTGAAAAAGCAAAAATGATGGTATTTAGAAAAATGCTACTCCTCATAAAAAGAAGTTGTAAAGACATGAAAGTGATCTTGGTATGTTTTACTTTTCATGGGAGTTAGTACAACTGCTTTAAATACCAGTTGTGTAGATTCCCACACTTTCGAACCAACAGAGAGGTTTACACAAGCATAATTTAAATTACAATTACACTAATTAACATCTTATTTGCATAAATGCTTGAAAGCAAAGCAACAAAGACATGACTAAGGTGCTGAACCCTGGTGTAGAAATATATTTTTTCCCAGTGTATTTGGGGAAATATGGGATAGTATGTTCAGATGTAAATGAATATAAACAGACTTGAAGTTATACCATTCATATTTGAACATGCTCCCTTTTATTTAGTAACTGTTAAATTCAAAGGGAAAACATTTTCCAATAATAAAAAACATAAATGTGTCAAACTCTTTATGGTGGAGGGGACAATTACTTAGAGATGATAGAAAGCATCCTATCAGTGTTGTTTTTAAGTGGACCTTAATTGGTGCCTCTCAGATGTGAATCATATAAATGACTGGACTGCCCAAATTGTGTTCCCCTTCCCCAACACTCATTCAAGCTTTTTATTTAATTTTATTTATTTAAAATATTTTAACCTCACCTTCCTCCTTAAAATTCAGGGACGTGGTGGCGCTGCGGGTTAAACCGCAGAAGCCTCTGTGCTGCAAGGTCAGAAGACCTGCAGTCGTAAGATCGAATCCACGCATCGGAGTGAGCTCCCCTCGCTTGTCCCAGCTCCCGCCAACCTAGCGGTTCGAAAGCATGCAAAATGCGAGTAGATAAATAGGTACCACCACGGTGGGAAGGTAACGGCGTTCCGTGTCTAGTCGCGCTGGCCACGTGACCACGGAAGATTGTCTTCGGACAAATGCTAGCTCTATGGGTTGAAAACGGAGATGAGCACCGCCTCCTAGAGTCGGACACGACTGGACAAATTGTCAAGGGGAACCTTTACCTTTACCTTTTTCCTCCTTAAAAAGGACCTCAGGCGGCTTACATAATTAATTTTTTTAAAAAAAGCTAAAAACAAGTATACAGATACTAAAAAGGATCAAACAAATACCACACTTAAAAAGATAAACAAAGCAACACCAAAAACACATTCAAAGCAGTAAGGCATAACTGACCCTTTAAAACCCCCACTCAGGCAGCCAGTCACTCAGGGAAAGCTCGCCTGAAGAAAAAAGTGTTTGCCTGCTTATGTATGAACAGCAAAGATGGGGCCAGCCTGGTGTCCTGTGAGAGGGAGTTCCAAAGTCTGGGAGCAGCAACAGAGAAGGCTCTCTCTCGTGTCCCCAACAAACTCACCTATGAAGATGATGGGACCAAGAGAAAGGCCTTCTCTGATGATCTTAACACCCGAGCAGACTCATAAAGGGAAATGTGGTCCTTGAGGTAGCTTGAGGCTTTATACTGTAGGTTAGAAACATCACTTTGAATTGTGCTCAGAAATGGATTGGCAACCAGTAGATCTGCTGTAACATGTGGGTGGGTGGGTTATGTGGTCCCTGTAACCATCCCCAATTAGCAATATGGTTGACATATTTTAGACCTCTTGAAACTTCCAAACAGTTTCCAAAGGCAGCCCTATGTAGAGTGTGTTACAATAATCCAGCCAGGATGTAACTAAGGCATGTGTTTCTTTGGCCAGATCAGGCTTTTCCAGGAACAGACACATCTGTTGCACTAGTTTTAATTGTGCAAGTGCTGTGTTTACAGCACTGTGGGGTAGAACTCCCTTCTGAATCTTCAGGTGTTTATAGGCTTCCCAAGGCTGTTGCAAATATTAAACCTTAACTGTCATATATCCTTACTCAGAAGATCTTTTTTCCTAAATCAAATGGCCAGAGGCTTTGAACAGTAGAAATTAAACAGATTGCTATCTCTGGGGCTAAAAAGATTAAATTGTAGATGCCCAGTTAAAGACACTGAACTGAAAAGTTATATTCTTGAGAAGTATAATTGGAGCTGAGTACAGGTGAAAAAAAGGTTAAATGTTCTGAAGTTCATTGGGTTTTAGACCTGTGTTCAGCCCCATACGTTTATTGTCTGTAAGAGCAGAGTCTGAGATACCAAATTTGAGAGCTGCAAGAAAGTCTGATTGTAGAGACTGTGATCATTAATACAAAATAGATGATGAAGAGGTAGGAAAGAAGCCTCTCTTGAAAGATGTATATATTGTGTGGGATGAAGTCACAATTTGATCAGAAATGGCTGAAATGTATCATAGTATTTCCTCCATGTTCTTTATTCTAAACCTGGACTTATCACACTTTATTTTTAAAAGTGTTCTCCAAAAGAAGAAGAAGAACTCAGTGTGTGTTTTCTGACACGTAAGAAGCAGGCTTGCCCTGTAGAGATGAAGCAGTGACTTGTGCTGTCACAGCTAGTGCAATATTCAGGTATCACAGACCCTTAGGGCTTGCAACAATGGCGTGGGTAAACGTGCTTGATCCATGTAGAGAGCAGCTCCAGATACATGACTTACTGTGTGGAGTCATGCCTATCCAGGTATGTTACAAGTACTAATCGTTTTTGATGGATGCTTGTGTGAAATGGCTGGAGCCCAGCCCACTCAAAAGTCAGTGTGGTCAACAGAGGTCTGTCCTGTCCATAAACTAAGGAATGGAGTCAGAAAGGCTTTAGAGGGATGAACAAATTGCTGCCGCCATTGGCCAGTTAAGTAACTAAGAAAGACATAATTTCCCAATCTTGTATACTTAGGACAAGAGGCTCAATCCCTTGACGTCTGGCTGAACATGATACATGTAAAAATTGGGTTAGGCAAAGGCGGATGAAGGAGAAGACTCAGTGTACCTGGTAGTTATTAGAGCTTTTTTTACATAGGCCCACTTAAGATTTGAGATTGCTGATACTGAAAAGATATTAAACAATAAGGTCTGCCCACCACCCCATGAAATGGAATAGATTTTTAATCTAATAAGTATTAAGGTGCAGTTGTGTTGAATGCTCTCCTTAAGAGCTGTAGCATTCTTTGGAATGGTGTGGATGAGGTAGCTGCAGTCTCTCACTCTGGCCATCTTGCTCTCTCCTGTATCTCCCCCACCTCTTCCTTGTGTATTAATGAAGAATTGATAATTTCCCCAAATAATTATAGTCCCTCTGCAGCCACTGACTAGCTTAGCTTTTTGAGACTCTCCTTGTCATGTTAACTGGCGTTAATAACCTAATTGTATTCATTCCAATTTAAGTGTGAACCATTTGAGGTACTAAATGGATAGCTTACGTATTGGGGCCTTAGTGTATTACACTCAAAATGTATTAATACTGTGTTTCCCTGAAAGTAAGACAGGGTCTTATATTGATTTTTCCAAAAAACGCATTAGGGCTTATTTTCAGGGGATGTTTTATTTTTTTCATGTACAACAATCTACATTTATTCAAATACAGTCATGTCATCTTCTTTTGCTTGCTGCACAATGGTGTAGGGCAGGATTTCACTTAACTAGGGCTTATTTTTGGGGTAGGGCTTATATTACGAGCATCCTGAAAAATCATACTAGGGCTTATTTTCAGGTTAAGTCTTATTTTTGGGGAAACAGATTAGTAAGGGGTTTGTGTTTTTTAAAAGTCCATATGTCTAAAGGATAGTATGTATTTATTGATTGGAAATGCTTGTAAGTCTACACAGTAAGAAAACATTTGGTGGAAGTTGAGTTATCATGTGCAGTACTTTAATAAGGTGCTCTTAGTAATGTTACAGTTGCACTGGTCTATGTGATTGCTAAATATATATTGTAAGTCCTATATTACTAGTAAGAACTTAATTTTATTAAATTGGTTAAGGTAGCAATGAATTTGTAATTTGAAGAAAGTTGTTTCATATTGCAGTAATTTAATACTCATACAGACATTGGTTCCATGTGAAAATCGTAACCCGTTGACAGTATCTACAGCAGGATAATTATTTGTTAGGAGCACTCTTTTCATTTTGAGAAGCTCTCATGCCTTCCCATCTTTACTACTATCTGCACCTTATAACAACAACAAAAATAAATTCATTATTTAAAATTAAAAAGCTCAACACGATTATTTTAAAATAAGACACAGCCAAATCAAATTTTCTTGAAAAATCCTAAATTGTGATGATATTTTTCTCAGAAATTTGTTTAAACTGATAAAAATATATATTTTTTCTGTAGGTTGCATGGACTTGCATCCCCAATGAAATTTCTTTATGGTCCTCAAGGACCATGATCCCCAGTTTGCAAACCAGTGCTGATTCCCAGTCTTGGGTAACCCAGGTGTTCTTGGATTGCAATTCCAAGAAACCCCAGCCAGCACAGCTGCTGGTGAAGGCCTTTTGAGAATCGCTGTCCAAGAACGCCTGGGTTACCCAAGGTTAGGAACCACTGATGAACAGCATCTACTCATGTATTGCTTTCCACTTTAAATCTAACCTTGATTATAAATTGCGTAAGCTTAATAAAACATAGAATACAGTGAGTTAATAATCATGAAGCCACTGAACAGAGCTGAACTGCAGTCCTGTTGCTATTATGTTTCATTTAAAACTCATAATTGATCTATGCTTGCTTGTATTTAGTGTGTTTGCTTTGAGCTTTCTCTTGTTTACGTGTCACTGTATAGACTGTAGTATCATTCATTAAGCAATGTTCATACACTCCAAACAGAAATGATCTTATTGCTGACGCATACCACCAGAAAGGATTATATAATTACATTTGACTGAATCCTCATTTTCTATATCCACTGTGATGGCACATAGGAATACAGTGTGATTAAAAGAGACAGGATGTTTCCATTGATGAAGGAATCCTTAACTGAAGAATTTTGATCCAAATTATTTCCCCATCTCTTTGAAGCACTGGAAGAAAATTACCATATATGTCTAGCTTCTGTTAATGCTAATGGAAACAGTATACGTATGTAAATCCCAGGTGCTTTTAAGACCAAATGGTTGTCATGCCTGAGCCTAATGTGTGAGTCTGATAGTAATCAGAGAATTTGCTTCAGA
Source organism: Intellagama lesueurii (assembly GCA_037013535.1). NCBI lineage: Eukaryota > Metazoa > Chordata > Lepidosauria > Squamata > Agamidae > Intellagama > Intellagama lesueurii. Next base: position 169,416,128 of record JBAJHW010000004.1, on the reverse strand, counting down.
GAAATTTCTCATTGAGCATACAACTGGTTAGATTCCTATAAGAAGATAAATGTCCCAATTGTCTAAATCACTAAAACAAATGAAGATGGATGGAAAGTCTGTAAGGTTGCTTTGGGTATTAGCATGCTGTACAGGAAGAGGATTCCCAAGTTTCCCGTACTTCCTGCTCTTCAACAATTTTGTCATGCCTTAGAAGCAAACTTGGTCACTTTCTTGCTAAGCAAATGCACAAAAAATGTCTGTGAATAAGGGACATTTATATCTCCCAAGTTGGGGGAAGTGAATTTTGGGCGCGACATAGTTATAGATAAAGAGGAAACACAGGAAATGTCTGCATCCTGTCCTGCGCAGCAAGGTAATACCCAAAACAGCTCTCAGCCTGGGAATAAACATATCAAAGGGAAGAATAAGAAGGCAAAGCTTATTGGTAGCTCCTTTGGATATTCTCTTAAAGATTTCAAACATGATTCTGTCAGCCCCATCATTTATATGATTGATATCAGACTTTTACTGAGATTCATTTTAAAACAACAACACTAATTTGATGCTTTCTATCATACCTAAGTAATGGTCTCTTTGTGATTTCTTGTACTGTAGAATGAAAGTCTGGACTCAATGGAATTATTACATGTTTCAACTATTACTAATGGAAGTATCATTTGGATTTGTTTGTGACAATAGTCTATTTCTTTCCATCAAGGTGTGACTTAGGTACTTTACTAGAGTGATTGGTCAAATCCAGGTTCTTTGATAGAGTGATTGGTGAGCCTTAAGATACCAATCTTTGAGAACCACTACTCTAAACTGCCTCTTTATCTGCTGCAATCAGAGTTGCCCTGTTTCCATCATGCCTGTGAGTAATGAGTACAACAAGCCAAGATCCCTGGAAATCCTGGGATGTTGTGAATGATCAACATGCATAAGAGAAAGCGACACAAGAGAGAAAGGGAAAAGGGAAAATGAGAGAAAGTGAGTGAGTTTGTGGCGAGAGTGGCCAATTAAACCATGGAGCTTTGTTTTGTGGTCGATTCATTGTGTTGTGTGGCCAGTGAGAAGCTTCCCTTCTCTGGTGTATTCCCTCCCAGCAAACGAATCTAGGAAAAAATCCAGGCTTGTTCTTGGCTCTTTTTCTTCTCCGCTGGGAGGCCAAAATCAGAGGAGAAGCTGTAAACCACCCATGGAAACATTCTGTGGTAGATAAGCCCAGCACTGGTGGGAGTGGTTGAGCAGTGTGTGCAAGCATTCTGCTTATTCATTGTAAGCCAGGATTCCCATGCATCTTGGGCTTGTGAAGTTGTACAAATGTACCCTGTGGGTGTTTTCTTATGGTAGACCATAAAGTAAATGCTGTGGTCTAATGATTTAAGCAGTCCAAAACCTTTGTCTGTAGTATGATCTGACTTTTATTCTGCTCCAGATGAACCAAACCTTATGTGCACATACAGTGACTACTCTAGCCTGTTCCTGCAGCCAGTCCAAAATATCCCAATTGGTTCTTATTAATTACAGCACAAAGCACTGTTACCTTGTAACTAGGTTGTGTGATTCGTTGCTGGCTGAAAACCCTGTTGCACAACTATGTATACATAACACGAAGCTGTGGAAGCAGAAGAAAAAAATCAGGGTAGGACAGAAGTAATACCCTCGAAGCACTTCTATAGGCATGTTGCACAACAGTCCCATATGTGAACTGCACAATTGATTGTGCAACGGGGGCTGCCTGGGTGTACACTTTACCTGAATGCCATCTTAAACATCCATTATTTAATTAGAAGTTCATGTGGTTGATCAGCAGAATGAGTTATATCTAGTACAAGGGAAAGCACTAGAAAGTTAAAATGTTTAGGAAGGAATATTTCGTTTGTCCTTTATTAGGAGCAGCTGTAAAATATTGTAAGTTATGATCATATTAATCAAATAACTTGTCATTACAGGGCACTTCTCATTTTTATTTGGCATGGGTAGCATGGTGTTTGTTAATTTAAATAATTAGTATACCTGAAATAGTACATTCTGTAGTTTAATTAATAGCCGATTTTTTAAAAAGAAAAGACTTTCATCCCAAATGATAAACGTCAAGGACTAAACTTCAGTCTCCTGACTCATAATGCTTTTAACAGCAGCATTGCCAGTTTTAAAAAAAAATTCAGAATTGGTTATGCATAAAAATATCACTACAGAGGGATATCTTTATTACCTCATTTTATTTTAGAGAGCTCTGCTTGTAAGTGTTTAGAGTGGTGCATAATAACGAGTTACAAATATCTCAAGAATGAGGTTAGCTATGAATATGACATATCTTGCTTTTCCAGAACTTGTTGCTGTCATCCTACTATATAATCTCCTGACCCCCAATATTTGTTGACTGATGCCTTAATTGCACTCCCCAGTACTTTTGTCTTATTCTCCATAGTTCTTGTGATAAGAGATTTTGGCTGACGCACTGCAGCAGTCCTCCCCATTTCTCATTCAGAGTAGGTCATTTTGGCACGCCTAACTTCTGGATCTACAATTTGGTGCCAGCCCAAAACACATTGCTTTCTTAAGGGGGAGGGGGTCCACATTGTGCCCCCATACCTAGACCAAACACTTCAAAAAGTCTTGTTGTACCAAACAACTATACCAGTTCCTGCCTTCTTCAACCCCCTCTCTGCTTCCTTTCTAAGAGTGCAGTTGTAACTAACCAAGACGGCTAAAGGTCAATTGTGCTGGCACCAGGCCAGCTGAAGCTTTGCTGGATTCATACCCCTCCCAGACTAGGAATATTGGCAGTTACTTAGGTCCGCTCTCCATCTGGCCTAAGTGTGCACTGGCATGGTGGTTGTGTCCCTAGGCTTCGGGCAGTTGTAATCTGGTACAACTGGACTTTGGTTTTGCTCCACCCCTATTTTGGTGGCCAACAGAACAGTTATGCAGGCAGGTATCTGAGATCAGGCAGTGCAAGTGCAGTTTTTGTGAGAGAAGCAGCTTGTGCCCATTCTTGACCCACTACAGCTGCACTTCTTCACATTAGAATTGCATTTTAACTGGTAGTAAACGCCTTTGAGTTTAATGGGGCTTGCTCCTCAGTAAAACTATGTACGATTTCTCTACATATCCCAACAATCTCTCTTTCTCTGTCTCTTAGGCTGATCCTGTTAACTTTGCCATACTTAAAAGGGCCCTGAGAGTTGCCGATTGTGGAGAAAAAGAGAAAGAAAGGAAGGAGCATTAGAAGGAAGATGAAGTGGGGGAAATAGGATTTGAGAAGGAATAGAAAGAGAAAATAGTAGCAGGAATCAGTGTGAGGAAAATCAATGATTTAAAACAATCAGATTGATTTAAATCACATTTAAATCAAAACATTGATTTTTTAAATTTAAATTGTCAGAAATCCAATTTTTAAAAAAATTAAATCGTGAGGTAAATCAAGACTTAAAATCAGTTTGATTTAAATCACATCCATCCTGACAGGGAAGGAGAAAACAGTGGAGAGGGGAATTAAATAAGAGCAAGATAAAGAGGCAGATATTCAAAAAGTGAAAGGAGGAAACAGCCAGCAGAAAAAGTGAGTACAAGATACAGGAACAAGCAGACTGTGCTCTTTGGAAGGATGTCTTTGGGGCAGAGAATTGCTAGTTTAGAAACTAACAATAGTTGGAAGCAAGTAGTGCAGGAACCTACTGTAAATAGTTTTTAGTGCACCATAGTGCTTATATTTTGGAATGTGTCATCAGCAGTCATTCAATGTGCAAATCCTAAACAAATAGCCAAACGAATATAACAAATATGATATTTTTTCCAACTTTGTAAGAATAATACTAACTTGCAAATTTTATTTATTACTTTATCAATTTTTTTTATTTTCGCCACAGGTGAAAACTGAAAGAAACTTACTAGGCTTCTTGAACTAGTTATGAGTAACTATTAATTCTTAATAATAACGGTTTAATTTATACATATCATATCTAATCATAGTGGCTGTTTAATAGTCCAAAGACTTTGGCTTGGATGTTTCTTATTTTATCATACTAACCTAAAATGAAGGGAGAAGATAGAATAATAACAGAGTTGACATGTGCAGGATAACACTTTTAAATTGCTCTAGGATTATTTTGGGGTTTTGTTTGTTTGTGTTGGCATGTTAATATAGTTACCCTTTTCAGAATTCGTCACTAAATGAGAATGAGATTTCAGTGTGTTAATAAAATGGTAACTGGTAATGTTAGTAATTTATTTATTTATTTATTTCATTTTTATACCACCCATCTGGCCAAGGCCACTCTGGGTGGTTTACAACATATAAATACCACCAAGTACAGTAAGTAATGTCAAAAATGTTAGTAAGGACGTGTGTCCATAGGGATACACAAAACATCTTAGATGTAGTTGTCACAGCCTGCACAGAAGGTGGTATGCAGCAGCTGTTTGATAGGTGTCTTACCTTTTCTGTAACATTGATTGACATGAGAGGATCAGGCTGCGATTCTTTGGAAAACATTATGTGACTTGAACATTGACTTCTCGCTTCAAATAACATAAAGTTCTGTTTTGGCTTTAAAAGGTGAAGTTATTGAAGCAAAAGACTGGCTAATTCCTGTAACAAGTATTGAAGGTGTGCAACACAAGATGCTCATCAAACTGAGCATTCTTGATCAGAGGTTTGAGAGCAGGACTAGAATATACACAACCATGTGTCTCTGAACCACCATTCCATCTTCCCACTTCTGTGCCCTTAGACATCTCACAAACTTACTTTGGAGAAAAAGCAAGGAAGAGGCACCTTTGGGTACTCCCACATCCCTGTGGAGTGGGTTTTCCTACTTGGTATTAGGTTAGACCAGTGGTTCCCAACCTTGGGTAACCCAGTGTTCTTGGACTGCAACTCCCAGGAGCCTTCACTACTAGCTGTGATGGCTATCAGAATTTCTGGTAGTTGCATTCAAAGAACACCTGGGTTACCCAAGGTTGGGAACCTCTGGGTCAGACCATTGATTGCTGGGCCCCACCATGACAGAAATAAAAATGACTTTTGACAGCAAGGGTATTTATATGTTTATAGACATTTTGTCATTATAATAAATACAGTTATGTATTATGTAAATCTTAATAGGTTTAAGATAGCAAGTTTAATGACATAATGTTTTAGTAGTATTGTTGCAATAATCGTAAGCAAACTAAAACAGTAATTTCACCACTAGTTGAAAATTGTGAAAAAAACCTGAGTCCCACCAGGACTACTACTGTGCATCACCAGGGGTACACATACCTCTGGTCAGTAGACAGGACATGTACAGTGCAGTTTTGTCATGCTGGGCCTGGAAACAACTTGAGATGCTACTTCTCCCACGCTTCAAGGTGCATATATGGCAGTTTTTGAGACAGCAGGTGAGGTGGTTGTGAAGGCAGGTGCTTAAAATATTTACTTGGCACATTTGCAAAGCACTTGGACCTTTCTGGAAGCTTTCTGGTTTGACCCTTGTTTTCAGGGTGAGCAGAAGGTGTAATGAATCATGCTGAATGGGTGACATTTTGAGTTTGGACAATATATGCAGCAGATGTCTCTGGGAATGGCCAGGCTTGACTGAATGTAATGCAAGAGTAAGTAAACTATTTGTGGGAAGGGGAAACGGAAGTTACAGCTCTCTCTTTTCTCTAGGAAAGAGAGTGGCCACAGTGCTGCTTTGTTTCCTAGATCTTGATTTCATTTTCTCTGTCCGTACTATTTTGGTGAGAGTTTAAAAAAAAAACTGTGGAAAACGTGATGTTTGCACACACCATGTATTCATGGGCTTCTTTGTTTATGTACAGTATCTTTGTACAGAATACCGTCTACATGAGTTCCTTGCCCCACCCCTGTTAGGAAACGGGAACATTCTGTTCCATAGCTTGTCCTTTTATTGTTGGTTTGTTCATATACTTTCTTATTCTACTTCTCTATAGCCACATGTGCGAAAAATACTCAAGTTACAGGGGAAAAATGTCAACCATATGTAACATACAAGGAGATTAGTGGCAATAAGACTGAATTAATTGTGGTTTTGGCAGTTAGGATACCATAAGGGCCATATTTTAGAGTTTAGACAAATCCACATGTATTTTGGAGTTTGCTTTAGATTTAAAGTGTATGTAGCTAATTAAAGGTGTAGCCTACTTGGTAGTCTGGGCTGTCATACAAAATGGATAGAAGCAAACTGGCATCCCAAATGTGTTGGTAGAACTACAGATTTTAATTCTGATGCCAGTCATTGTGTATCATCAGGATTTTCTGATGATTGAGGCATGTCTAGATGAGCTTTTAAAAATGCTCCTTTTTAAGCTTTCTTCCCTATTTGAGGATTGTTCATAATTACATTCTATGGTGCATTCCATACATATGTGAAATGTAAGTCTTAAACATGTGTTTTCTATTCCAAGATGTGGCATCATGGCAAAAGTAAGGATGATGCTCCCAGACTCAAGCACTGAATGTTTTTGGTTTTCCTACTGTCTGGATAGCTCAGAGGTTTTGGTTCAGAGGTTGGGAGTTTGATTCCACACTGTGCTTCCGAGGAGAAGAGCCAGCCTATGCAACCTTGGGCAAGCTGCACAGTCCCAGGGTGTTCCCAGAAGAAGGGAATAGTAAACCACTTCTATGTACTCTCTACTTAGAAAACCATGGAAAGGATTGTCAAAGTCAGAATCGATTTCACAGCACACAAATATTATGTTAATTATTATCCGCTGGGAAAGGAAACTTTTGATTTCATATTGGATATGGGCTGAACATTTTGTTTTGCATAGAAAACTAAGGGAAATATTTCTGGTTGTAGTTTGTTGTTGTTGTTGTTTTTTTAAAGATAGGCTATTCTCCTGTTCATTTTTTATGTGATAAATAAAGAGCAAGTAGTTCCATAGGTTGATTTTAACTATAGCTAAGGATGATGTCCTTCAATTTTAAAAGTCAGCTTTTCTTTTTCTTTCATCCACCTCGCTCCCTCCCTGATTAAAAGAAAACATAAGCAGTTCTTCCTGTACTCATTTTCTTCAGGGTGAATAAATAGTTGCTTCTAAAGCTCCACACAAAGATAGGCCTGCTGATAAATAGAGAATACTGTCCACCAAGAGCTAATGCTAAATATGCAGCATTAAGAAAAGAAAAGAGAAAAGAACATTAGCTATCTGTTGGTTTGTTATTTTAAATTGGAAGTTCCAGATTCTTGTTTGAACTTGTCTGAGTTCAAGCAAGGCAACTTTGAATGCTTCACCAAGCACTTAAATATAGGTGACGGAAATGCTACTTTGCTAATTTGAGCGGAATGTTTAAAACAAAGTGTTACTGTTTAATCTGGGCACATGACGTGCGAATGAATGTTTGAATGAAATGACATAATTGTTGGTTAGTTGGTGTAATTTAGAGTGGGAGCCAGGCTCAGCACAACTCTCTGTTCACGACTGCTGGGAAGGATTCTTATTTTAGAGGAAGAAATAGTTTTCCCTTAGAGAACAAGAAGTATAGATTTTTTAAAATTCTTTGCTTGTATTTGTTAGCTCTTAAAAATAAAGAGTATTGTCAGTACTTTTCAGCAAAAGGGAAATTTTCTTAACAGATTTCCTCACATTGCATATTATATTTAGGCTGCAGTTCATTTCCTGACTTGTCTGGGAGTAAGACTCACTGAGCTCATGGGGAAGTGCTTTTGAGTAGACATGCATAGGATTGTATTGATAATCCATCATCTTTGTTTTAAACAATAATACACAAGCTGTTGCTAGCAGAAGCATAAAACTGATGGTCCATCTGGAAGGCAAGAACACAGATTAGGGAAATGAGAGAATTAAAAATAGGGGTTTATTTTCATGACTGGAAAAAAATTGAAAAGAAAAGAATGAGAGCATTGTATTTAATAGTTTTCTAACAGGCCATTTGCTTATGTGGGGAAAACCGTTTCTTGCTGAGAGGAATTCCTAACGAGAAATCCAATAAAAATAGATATTTCTGCCAACACTACCCCAGCATTTACAAAATAAAATTTTGGAATTGTAAACAGTAAATTACAAAGGTTTTGGAATATCATTGGAATGGCTAGTATAAAATAGGTGTGTTTTCCAGGTGATGTTTTAAACATTTAGAGAAGTATTTTAAAATAGTAAGTAAAATAATAATGCTCAAAAACCACTGTCAAGAGAGATCTTTTAGCTGGTACAATTCACAGTCAAGGGCTTTCTGAAATATTTCTTTTTAGATTCTTTTTTTATCATTCTTAAAGGTGTAATGGAGACAAGAGCCATCAGTTAGATTAACTTTAAAGGTCATGGCAGGTACTTACTGGGAGTTTTAAATAGTGGGTGTACTGTAAGTTCAAGTGCCATGCTGAGTAGTCTTTTTTTTAACCATCCAGAAAGTGTTACCTTTTAAAGAAGGGGCTGTCTTTTTTTTTAAAAAAAAGAAGAAGGATGTTTTCTTTATTAACAATAATGGTTTCATATATACATTTCTAGTTCTACCTATGCCATTCTCCCTCAGAAGTATGTACAGCTGTTGGATTAGTCTTTTGACACATGGATATTGCGTCCGGTCCGATTTGAGTGTCTATAAATCCCATATGTTTCAGCTGGAATGAATTAATTTCAAAGCTCAGAACAATTTCTTTCTTAAACTGTGGCTCCCAGCAATTTTCAGTGGCCATTCTGACTAGGGTTCTGGTGGCTATAGCCTCTCCAACTTTGATTTGTTCAAGTAACAACAAAGTTAAAAGCTGATTTTTTTAAAAACCTGGTCGTGATTGACACTTTTAAAGATTGTTAGCTAATGAAGAATCAATGTTCCCATTTTTTTTAAAGTAATGACATTCTTAAGTAGTTTCTGGTTCATGTGTTTATGAGAAATGCTTAAAGCAAATATATCTATAGCTTGGCTGCAGTTTTCATTATCACTCCCTCTTGGCCAAGCTGGTTAGATTTTATGTGAGATGCCGTTCAATAACATCAGAATAGCCACCAGTGGTTTAGGACAAAACCAGACATTGTACATATCTCATCTTTAGATGTGGGAAATCCTTAACTAATTAAAGCATCTTACAGTAGGTATTTCTCTACTTCAGGACTATGCAAATTATTTTGTTTGATAATTGATCTTTAGAACTTAATTATGAAATTGCTTGCAATACTCTGATTTCACAACACTGAAAGACAACTTCACTCACTTCTCTCCAACATTATCATAGATTCAATTCTTATTATAGACTGTCTGTTCATGGTTAAAATTTTAAAAGCATCAAATATCACCAGGACATTGTCAGTAAAAAACAACAACAAAAACTTGCTCATATCTGTATGTGTTTATGATCTAGATATGAAGGCAGGAGCAAGCAGGGAGATTCTATATGGAGTCATGGACATATCAAATTATAAGTAAGACCCACTGATTTAAGTGAGAGTTACTCTCTCAGGAGTGTGGTGTGTGTATGTGTGTAGTTTTTAAGCTTAATAAAGGAGGTAAAATTAATAGAAATAACTAAACAATCATGAGGATTCTACTCAGATGTGTGTTCACATGTGTATACAGATGCACCTTTCTTTCATGACTGCACATAGAGTACTACTGAGATAGTGGAAAAAATTACACTGAGTGTTGCTGAAGCGATGGCAGAAACTCAAGTCACCTGTAGGATTCAAAGTCACATGGAAACACTTACAGGGAAGTGGAAAACTTTTTGAAATACAGTGGAAGGAGCTAATAGAAGAAAGGAACACGGATTACTAGTCCCTGTAAGATATAGAGGCATACTCTTTGAGATAGGTACACCTGTGTTCACATGGCAGTTTTACTCCAATTTTTCAACTTATTTCCTTACAATTTATATGTACCATTAAGACCCTTTAAAGAGTCTTTTGTGCTGCCTGGGCACTAGAAGATTATTGTATATATTACCATACAATAAAATTTCATTTATTTTACTCCTAAATGTTTATAGGGTCGAATGCCAGAGCATCTGGCCTCTTCATAATAATTAAAACTGACTTATCCATAAACAATAAATAACGGGCTACCCACTTAGGCAGCCAGAAACTCACTGGCTGTACCCATCTGCCAAATAAAATCCCACTCACTGCCTTCTATCGTCAAAGAGGCCAAGCTAAATGAGCACGCACTGGCCAAAATTATCTTTTTTGGCTTTTCAGCTGATCATTCTTCAGAATGGGACCTTGATTAGTTTTCTTTTTTTTAGAGCTACCATATGTATCTCCACTTTCCACCCATTCTGCAAGCCCCAAAGAATAAAACCTTCCATTTGTTTCATATTTGTTTCATCATAGTAAAACAACAAGTAACAAACTCAGCTTTTAGCATTTGATTTGGGAGAGGGGGGCAACAGCCCGCTTTTGAAACACAGGAGCGGGGGAGAGAAGAGTTCCCTAGCACCCTAGGGAAGAAGTGACTTAATGACTAGAAAATAAAAGAGAATTTACTTGGGAAAACTGTGGAATTAAAGTTCCAGATGAAACATGCACCAGTGATGCATAACATTTTTGTTAATTGGGTCTTAACAGGTTTCTGACTCAAGCTGCAGTCGTTTCAGAAATGGGTCGCGCTAGGCAGTGCCGGCAGGGTATCCCTGTAGCTTGGAGAACATTTGCCTTGCAGTAAAACAGCATCTGAATTTGGCCTTATCTGATTGTGCGGTGAATGTGCCTGGCTTCAGGAGAGCTACTCCAGTTTGTACCCTTTTGATGAGCTTCTTGTATTTTTACATCTAGGAAACCCAGTCCTCAGCATGCTTGGCCTTATAGGTCCCTTTACTTTGTGGACAGTTGGCATTTGTGTGGAGATGCAATTTTGCCTGTGTGTAGTTTAAAAAAAAAAAGACAATATTTTTAGAAACCATATGGTTTTTAAACCATTTGGATATCTAGACCATTTGGATAATAAAGCAGGATAAATGAGAATCCTGGGTACAAGGCTGTGGGGCTATCATCAACAGTTTCCTTATTTTCTCCCCTCCTCCAGCTCTCTCAACCCCTGCTTGAATCATTACATCACCTGGGCTAACAATGCAGGAGTGGAGTCCTGCATCGGAGTGTCTTGTTTTCCTGCATGAAAACAGACTCATGTGCTCATATGGAATGGCCGTACATTCAAGCATATTACTACATCAATACCTGTTGGAGGGTATTGTTTGCTCACATGTGTAAGAGTTGGTTATGCCAGGACAAACCTTTTTTATGTGCAGAAATTCACTTGTGTGAAGACATTTCAGAAAACTCCTCCTAGACCCAAAATGCTAAGAGCCTAGAGTCCCACTGAGCATCGTAGTGGTTGCATGCTTGAACATCTGAATTGGTTGACTTGCTACAACAAGTAGAAAAAGGGGCAGGAGATGCCATTCCCACAGTAGGTATCTAATTTTATTATTCTAGTGTTTCCCCATTATGTGATCTAGGTTTCTTGGGTACACTTCAGAGCTTCAAAAGTTTCTGACTTTTTCAATCCATGTTTCTTCTTTTCTGTGAAATGTTAGATCAACTGCAACAATTCAGATTTTTTAAATGGTTAAAATGACAACTCCACATCACTCTGATTTATACATCCAACCAAAGACCAATTTAAATAAGTCAAGGAACTTGTGAGAAGACCTAGGTTATGTGTATTAGGGGTGCCCATTTGCCTGTAAGGTCATCTAGAGATCTGGAGTAACTCGCTTTTGAGCAGTTATCTTCCCTGCTAACATGTACTTTGCCTTAGAAGATAATGGAATTCTAGCTTCTCTGTAGGTAACCATCTAGCCATTTATAGACATAGTTTGCACTGATGTTCAAATCAGCCTTTGGACTTCAAACTGGGGTATGTGCCCTATGCTTGAATGGACATTGATATGGAAAAATAGATTTCAAGGAGAAACATTCTTGCCAAGGTTTCCACATCCCTACCCCAACATTTTGGCTTTCTGAGATAAGGTTTGCTTCTTTGTTTGTTTGATTTTGACTGAGGATCATTCAGTCATGTAAGATCCCATGTAAACTTTCAAGTCACACAGCCCATGCACAGTTTTATCATTGCCTTAATTCCATTCACTTGGATGGAGTAAGCACTATTTTCTTCACTGTTGAGAACATCTGAGAGAGAGAAAATGGTGTAGCTGGCTGGTTCAGGGGTAATCCAGTGATATAACTAGGGATGTAAGACCTTTTCTTATTTTTGTGGGCAAGAACAGGAAGCCGCAACAGAGTTTGTTCTTGTACTTATGAGAATACTTTCTATCATTGTACAGCTAGCTGCACAGTGTGACATTTTGATCAGTCATCTTGTCTGCGCTTGCTGTTTTTGCGCTTTGCTTTATAAAAGGAATAATCAATCAATCAATCAATCAGACCTTTATTGGCATAAAAGAGTACAATATACTTTAAACCAATAGGAACACAATAAGGAATGGTAAAACCTTTAACCTAGTTAAAATTGGGGGGATTGGTGCAGCCGTGGGCTATACCTGGGAGATAGCCTCTCTAGTTTGGATCGCAGTTTGTAGAAAGCAAGCAACGTGAGTGGTGACATGGTTGATTTTCCCTTGGACTAAGAAGTAAACCTTGGCATTATCAGAGAGACCTTGATAACCAGAAAGCAATGGATCTAGGAATCTTGCTCGGGGTCTGTTATAGAACGGGCAATCCAAGAGAACATGGGAAACTGTTTCGATGGCTCCTTGGCTACAAGGGCATCGTCTAAGGTTGTGTGGGATTCTACAGTATCTACCAAATAAGATAGCTGACGGTAGTGCATTAAATCTTGCCAGCATGAATGCTCTTCTTTGGTGAGGATCAGTTAAAAAAAGAAAATAGGGAGCTAGAAGCCCTGAATTCTGGGATAGACCCAGGTAACTAGGGGAGCAGGTTGTCCGAGCTGCCTCAATCAGATGTTGCAGTTGGATATCTAGCAGTCTGCATTTAATTGACTGAAATAATGCCGAGGCAGAGGACAGATAGAATGCATCCAAAGAGATTCCTAGGAATATAATTTTCTTCTGGATCAAGGTCAACCATTTGGATGCATGATGGTCCATCAGCATCAAAAAGGTGAGAGAGTTCTGGTCAGGGTTAAATAGAAGGCGAAGCCAAAACTTAAAAGTCGAGAGCCAGGCGCGGGTTTCCAGCAGTAACGATCCGGTTTCCATGCACATTGCAGCATAGGGAACACAGTTGGGTAGTCCAAGTATTTTCCTCAAAAAAAGGGATTGTAAGCCTTCGGTGGTGTGATTGAAGGCTTCGATCCAAATAGGGGCACCATATAAGAGTTGGGAGCTGGATTTCACGTTTAAAGCTCTTAAGGCCATGGGGACATATCGATTCCCTTTCAGATAAAAAAAACGGGCAATAACCAAGGCACTAGTTCTTGCCACTGATAGAGCGCACTTGCGATGAGTTACCCAGCTCCCATTGTAGGAAAAATTAATCCCCAAATATTTGACTGTTTTGACCTGCTCAATAGAATTTCCCTGTATTGACCATGAAAATTTCCAAGATTTAGAGAAAACTAAAATCTTTGTTTTCCCATGATTCAGAGTTAACTCATTAGCGTTGAGGTAGGACATTGCTTGACGCAATAACCGCCTCAATCCAATTTGGGAACATGACAGTAGAACAGCGTCATCCGCATATAAAAGGATGGGGACGTGGCAATGGGCAAGTTTAGGGGCATGTCCGTTGATTGCATATAAGGCAGGGGCTAGATCGTTTAGAAATAGGTTAAAAAGTGCTGGAGCAAGAATACAGCCCTGTTTCACACCCTTACAAATTGGAATTTCCAGAGTTAGATTCCCCTGAAAATTGTACCTGACTTGGCAACTAGTGTGTGTATACAGGTTTTTAATCAGGGAGAGCAATCTGGGATCTATGTTCATCCTGGCCAACTTGACCCAAAGCAACTCTCTCGAGATTGAGTCAAATGCCGCCTTGAGATCCAAAAAGGCAGCGAAGAGTTTATTTCCAGATTTCCCACTGTATTTAGAAACTAAGTGTAATAATACAGCACAGTGGTCAAGGGTGGACTTACCATGGCGAAACCCTATTTGTTCTGGGCCTAGTATGTTACATGTTGTCAGCCAGTCTTCTAATTTAGCCAAAAGAAGTTTAGCATAGAGCTTGCCGACAACCGATAAGAGACTAATCGGCCGATAGTTCTCAGGAAGTGAAGGATTACCCTTTTTATAGATAGGAACAATGATAGCATTGGTCCATGTCTTGGGCATTATTCCAGTGCTATTTATTGTAGTAAACAGGGCGGCCAGAGGAGGAGCCCACCATTCTGGATGGAATTTCAATAGTTCTGGGATGACTGCATCAGGGCCAGGAGCCTTTTTAGATTTAAGTTGTGAGATCAATGTAATAATATCCTCAGGGGATACTGGTGGCCACTCAGGATATTCACCGAAATCGGTTTCAAGGGAGGTGGGAAAATTTGCCCCATCGCTACCAAAAAGGTTTATGAAGTATGAGTGCCAGATCTGAGGGGAGATTGTTATTAATTGACGAGGTTTCCCCTGCAGGTCCCCAGAAATTAAAGCCCAGAATTTCCCACTATCATTGGACCTGGAAGCTTCAATCAAGCACTCCCATTGGGTCCTAGCGAGCTGGAGCTTCTTGGCCTTGACCATATCTGACAATTGATGTTTAATAATAAAATAATCTTTTGGTAGCCCGGGCTTGTTTTGGCTCCTATAACGATGGAAAATGGAGCGGAGGGTAGACTTCAAACGGAGACATTCTCTGTCATGCCAAGGATTATATTTAAATTTACTTTTGGGGGCCACAGAAGAAGGGATGTTAAGCAGGGAGATAAGGATAAAAGGAATAATGCACTAATTTTGTGCAGAGACATATTGGGCAAATTGCAGAAGCCTCCACAAGAAAAAAGTGCTCCTCGTCTTGCTTTTGGGCAGAAGGCAAGATACCGTATCTCTTGTGTGTTAACAGACCCCCGTCAACAGGCTGTCTCTATGTATTGAGACTATTTCACTATTAATCAGAAATTTAGCAAGACTGCTTCACAGACCTAATTAGAAAAGCAGGTGTGAGCTGTAGAATGAGAACCTGGAATGGGTGCTCTATAAGCAACTCCCCAGTTTATTCAGGGAAGCTATACACATTTGGATGCAGGCAAGCAGAGTGTAGGCAGGGCAGGACTTTGGAAATAGAGCGATACTGTTGAGGTGTGCCATTCTCTTTCTCTTTTTTTGCCACATCCAGCTGGTTGGGCACCCATCTGGTCTTTGGTAAAGTGTAGTAGGATGCCTGACTGAGTAGCAGTCTGATGACTGTTTGGAGGAAATTTAGCTGGGTCTGGGATGGTGGCTGCAGAACCATGTTCTAGGCATGACATTTGTGGCTCATTAGTCATTGTAAGTCATCAGCCAAAAGACCCCTGTGAAACGAGATGCTTGGTTTTAGGGTTGCAGTGGGATGCCTTTGTCTTGCTGAACTTCCCAGCATTACACTCTGCCTCTAGGTGTCATTCACCTAGAAGAGAATGATGTTTTGAAGATCCTAGGGATGGAACTCATTAGGAAGGGAAGAGGAATCTGGGGAGCATTTGGGAGTTTGTTGCAATGACTCTTCTCATTTGTTCCACCAAATGTAAGTAGAGATGCTGCACTGGAGGATATGGGCAGGCTGTGGAGCAGGGGTTGATGATGGTTGTGATTGAGAGATGGTTGCGAAAAGATGTACTGCAGCATACCTAGAATTGTTTGCTAGTGGAGCAGCACGGTTATTTTGCAGCCATTGGAGAATGCGTACATCTCTTATCGGAGTGTTAGAATTCAGCTGGAGGGATCTGACCTCTATCTTTCCCATTTATTTAAGGATATTGAAATATTTATTTCAACTTTAGTGGAAGCAAGGACTAGCTGTGAAGCAGAAGAAGGGTCCCTTAGTATCCCAAGGGTCCCAGTATCCTTAATAAAATAGGAAAGATCAAGGTTCCTTAAGAAGTAAGCCTCATGAAGTGTAGGACAACAGAGCAGGGTTACTGCACTGATAATACATAGAATAAACTGGGGTGGGCTTCTCTTACCAGAGCTGAATGAGCAGGGAAGTTGCTTATAGTGTACCCATTCCTGCTTCTCAATCTACAGTTCACAACCTGAAGAATTCCATAGATGTTTAGGCCTAGGGGCCACTGTGTAGGCCAGCATTCTTTATAGCAACTGATTAAAGAGTCAGAAGAGGATGATGGGGGCAGGGACAGCCAGCTCTGCTCCTTTGGGTGTGCATTCCAGTGCTTAAGAACTGCCTTCCACACTCATCTTGCTTTCATTCTAGCATAAATGTTTGGATGTTGTATAAAGTTATGGCCAGTTTTGATCTAAGTTAGTATTACCTCCTTGGGTTGTTATTTATTTTATTTTTTTTAAACTTTCCACACAGGTCCATAGATATTGCAATTGTTCACCTCAGTTAGCAGTCAGGAGCTAAAATGAATTAGAATTGTATACACTGGGATCTTAAAAATGATCTGGTCTACACAGTATGAGAAAAATATAAAAGCTTGTACTTTAAGCGGAGACTCCAACCTGCCAACTTCAACCGTTGTTTAAATATAGAGGCATTCTAAATGGCTAAAAACAACACAACTCTCCTTCTCTTGCTTGCCCCACTATCTGGCAATGTCCATACAAACTCCAATAACAAATTAGATATCCCCCCACCCCCACATAAGATTAGAGTATTCATTGAGGTATTAAAAAGTCAACCAACTGTGGTAATTTCTTTTGTTTTAAGTGAAGCAATCTGTGTTTCACTAAATGCCCCTCTGTTTTTCTTCCAGAAGTATCTCCACATAAGCAAAATTCTCCTAATGCTTCTAACGTAACCATGATGCTATCTTGCTAATTAGCAGTGTGAGAGGAGGAAAAAAGATCAATTAATGTTACAGTTAAAAACAGTGGGTTTTTTATATCAGTTGTTTGTGTTGAGTAAATGTGACAGCTAATTTGGTGGTGATGTGTTTTCCCTAGCAAACCGTGTAACGCTTGTTCTTTGTATAGAGGTTTTAAGTTACCTTTATTTTCTCAATGTGATACAGAGTGTGACTATAGGTGGGTGTTTTTGTAATATCTGTAAGTTGCACATGAGTGTTTAAGGAAACAACCATAGAAATACACCCAACTAGCAATTGCTTAGGATTATGCTTTGGTGACTATGGTGAAAGAGGTAGTATTTTCAAATGATATATGAGGCTGATTTATAATGATTGCTTGATATTTTAAAAAAAACAGGTTATAAATATCAGGGAATGTATAAATATCAGGGAATGTATAACCCACCCACCCCCAAATGGATTTACTGAACATATGGTGTACAACTTGGCTTCTTTGACTGTGGTGGATTTGCAATGATGCCCCATCAGTGGGAAATGGAAAACCAACTGGGTAGTAATCACAAATGTGATCAGACGTAACTGTATTTAGAAGATTTGCAAAGTAAATTGAAAAGAGGATATTGAAAACTAAAATGGTTCAGAGACTCATTTCCCATTCAGGCGGGTTTAAAAATGATCACAAATCCTTCACCAAGGCTTAGGGGACAGACTCCTCTTGGTGAACTTCACCTGTATACGTGAAGTTGTGTAAGTCATGGAGGGAAATTCCTGTAAGTTAATGAGATACCAGTCAGAAGGAAGAGCTGGTAAATCACCTCTGAGTATTGGACATCTAGAAAACCTTGGAAGAGTCTCCCTAAGTTGGAATTGACTTGATGGCACAAAATGAATTCTGTATGTAAAAGCTGATTGCTCTGTACACCAGTCCTCATGCATAGCTACAAAGAACAGCAAAACTTCAGGAGGCGAATGGCCCTAAATTAAGAAATCTCCATAGACATGCTGAGTCACACCACTTGGTTAAGTGGTTTCTTAACTGAATGGAAATGGAAAACTAACTGGGTGGTTGCTGCATCTCTGATCAGTTTAGAAGTGACAAGCCTAGGATCCGTTTTTGAATTGTGTGCAGGGAAAAATATCAGGGACAATAACAAGCTCTGCAAACACGATCCGTGACTCCCCCTAATTTTAGCCAAGCCCCACATCCTGTAGCCTCCTCAAAAACAGTAACTAATGGGACTGTCACAAAAACTAAGAGGTCTGGTTCTACGTAATTTGATCTCTTCTATATTGCAGTGGGGTAGAACTACCACCCGGTGGATTTCTGAAGGACATGGGATCTCAGCCTTCCTTTCGCCCGCTACCTCTTCCCCAGCCTCTTTCCATAATAGTGAATAGTGTATCGAGTGATACACAGCAAGCTAATGGAGGACGATGTTAAAATTGGGCCATTGGGTCTTGTGTATCTCCCACCACGGCATCATATTTTATATATTCCCCTGCTCCAAGTGTCAGAATTGGACAGTGAAAAACATGAAGTAATTGAGGATGCACTGGAAATAGAATAGGAATATTCTGTAGATGTTTTTCAGAGAACCATATCCCATTTGGTTAGAATAAGATGCCTGTGCATGTATGATGGAGTCAAGGTAAACTGCTCTGGAAGAAATGTTGTCTTTGTTTAAATCTGTAGTGTGTGTTTGAACAGCAAAGTGGTGCTACCTGTTTGCATAAGCAGCAAGAGCTTCCTCTTGTAACCTGGACTTAGATACTAAGTAGCATCAGGCCAAGTTAGTACTCACTCAGATGGGAAGTTGCCTGGGAAGATCAGCATCTGCGGGTAAAGTGAGGAAAGAATCTGCCTTGAAAACCTGCAGAATTGCTAATGCTCAACAGGTGGATCAGGGGTCAGAACACGATGATGTGCCATCAAGTCAATTCTGACTTTTCAGGATTTTCTGGGTAGTGAGTATTCAGAAGTGGTTTGCCAGTCCCTTCTTCTGGAGTCGCCCTGGGACTGTGCAGCTTGCCCAAGGCCACACAGGCTGGCACTTCTCCCAGGAGGCACAATGGGGGAATCAAACTCCCAACGTCTGGCTCCTCGGTCTCTTGAGCTATCAAGTCAGCTCTCAGAACAGCACACGCTTGCTATATACCTATTTAACTCTTCGAGTGGGACGACCTGCTGCCTCAGCAATGCTCCCACAGCAGTTACAGCACTACAAAAAGTGTTGGTTCTGATTTGGAAAATGCTTAATACAGAATTGTCCCATGGACCCTTGGTTGTGTTCCTCCGAGATAAATGTCTTGCATGGGAGCAGGATTTAAAAAAAACAACAACAAAAAAACCCATTTGATAGAAATTTCAGAACTTTTAAGTAATGTGTTGTTGTTGAACATACTCCATTTTATGGGAAGCTGATGTTTTTTGCAGTGAAGGAGAATAAGAGGTGTTTTTTTTTTTGTCCCCCCCCCCCCCCCCCCCCCCGTGCATGCTTGGCTCCTGTCAGGGATAGAGCAAGCTGTTCTTCATATATCCCAGCCTGGGAAAGCTCTGTTACAGTTAAAAGTGCAACAGTATCTCCATAGGAGCTGTTGCCAAGCCGATACAGGGTTTTGGAATGTTCCCAGCAAACTTCCACAGCTGATACTTTTAACAACTAGCTCTCCTTTCTGTGCCTTACTTGCAGCTTTTGAAACAGCCAAAGGGGAGAGAATTTTTGCACTGGGTGATAACCTTAAATCTCCACAATTGTTTGGGGTGGGGGGCAGGATACTTGTATATCCGTTACATGGTAATAAGCACAATAAATTCTCTCTCTCTTTCTTAAACAGATATAATCTTTAAAAATGTTTTTAAGAACCTAATCCCTTTTGTAATGAGTGGTGAGTTTTTGCCCAGTGGTAACTTCAATAGATTCTCTTTACTTTTACTTCTCGTCTGTCCTTTGCAATTTTAAGTGATTCTCTAGAAAAGCCAGTAATGCTGGGAAAGGTGAAAGGCAGCAGGAAAAGAGGAAGACCAAATACAAGATGGACTGACTCCCTAAAGGAAGCCATAAGCTTGAGTTTAAAAAAGCTGAGCAGGGCAGTTGAAGACAGGACATTTTGGAGATCGCTCATTCATAGGGATGCCATAAATCAGAGGCAAGTTGCCGGCACATAACAACAATAATGATAACAATTCTGGCTGTTCCCACATGGAAGTATTAACTCTTTCAATATAGATTCCCTTGGGATAGCACTGTGATCCAGTCCTGTACCAAGTATAGCAGCTGCCATTAGCAGCATCCAATAAATATTCTTTTACAAGGCCCTCTGAACCCAGTACCAGTTTTGTGGAGCATATCTGGGGACAGGGGGAGCAGGGGGAGGCAGTATATACATCTTTAATAGGATTTTTAAGGTGCTTTGGGCTTTACATTGTGACTACTGCATGTCATCAAAGATTTGATGGCAGGTTTTTTTCTCCAGTGGGGAATCCGACAATGTTGGCCTGAGTTTTATAGCTGTAGAAGCACAAATGTTGAAGCATTTGAGGGAGTACAGTAGAGTTGGAATCCCATTGTATGTTTTCCACAGCCAACAGTAATCGGGATTGGCTGAAGAACTGTTTCATACAGGTTTATTTCACAGAAGGCAAATGCAGAAGATGGGGCTCCAGAAGGCAGGATCTGGATGAATAGATTCTGCCAGGCATGCTTTAGCTGTATATTTACTGAAGTGGTGATGGAAGGCTGGACTACATGACCCTGGGATTTTTCCAGCTCCACACTTATATGATTTAATGATTACTGTGATTAACTGTAGTGTTCCTCCCATGCTCTGCCCCATTGGTGTCAGCGGATCCGTGATAGCTGCCATTTCATTCAGTCAGCAAGTCATGATATAATTGTAGTTGTTATATGATGTTGAACAGCCACAGAAGATATCCAAGGTGTTTTGCTGAATTTAGTGGGTTTTAAAAATGGTTTTATCATTTTATCCGATTTGCTTTATGTATTTTCAGTACTGCCTTTGTATGGCCCTCTGAGAAAGCTGTGTGTGATGTGTCACTGTTTATCCATATTCCCTAAAGCCAGAGGGCATTAAGTGTAGGGCCATGACATCAGAAACATTTTGCATTGTTTTTAGTACTTTGTGAGCCAATTCGAACATGGCTTTTGTCATTAAAAAGTTTGGATATAAATATTCTTAACTAAACAATTAAAATGTAGAATATGGTTGCCTGATTATGCATCTTTCCCCCTTCTCTATCAGTACTTATCAGTAAGAGATAAGTAGAAGTAAAGCTGTATGTGTAAACTATATAAAAAGCTCTAGGAAGCTCAGAATATAATGAAAGGTATGGATATGAGGCCTCCATATACAATAGAGGGGCTTTTGTTTCACTTTTGGCAAGAGCGCCTGTACCACTGTTGTTAATTTCCTACCTTTCCCTGGGCTCACAGACTTAAAACAAGAGAATGATTTATTTTATTTTGTTTTGTTTTGTTTATGCTGTGTTTTTAATTATTTATATGTACATCTATTTTTCAAGCCCAGTCCCTACCAGGATATCCTTGTACATGCATCAAGTTCCGAAACTTTTTTTCTCCTCTGTCTTTTTTAGAAGTTAACCTTAAAAAGCCTCACCTGCAATAAATAAGGCATTCTTTTATTGTTAAAGTCCACTTTCTTTAATCAAAGGAGAGTTAAGTTATTGCTGTCATTTTGTTTTATACAATGCTGACATAGGTATCTGGGATGTGAATATATGATCGGACTTTAGAACTGTGTTTGGAAGATTTGCAGAGTAAATTGAAGGGAAGATCTTGAGAACTTAGAAATGGTTCAGAGGTTCATTTCCTATTCAGTCAGGTTTGAAAATGATCACAAGCCCTTCATCAACACTCAGATGTTCTATACACAAAAGGTCATGTGTACCTAGCTATACAAACAGAAAAACTTCAGGAGGCAAATGGGCCCAAATTAAAGCAAAGCGATATGTGCTCCTTATATGCCGCCTCATAGCACTTAAAGCACTCTCTGGGCGGTTTACAATTTAATTATGCAGGCTACACATCTCTCCACCCCCACCCCCGTGAGCTGGGCATCAATTAAGAAAACACAGTAGACATGCTGAGTCACACCACTTGATACACAACAGATAATGTCTGCAGTGGCTTTTTTTTTTTAATTTAAAGGAATTTATTTCCGAAAGTTATGTCATTTGTGTTACATGCACATAACTAGGCAAGAGGATTCAGTTCACACTCTTTCTGTGTTTTCTTTATGTTGTCTTGTTTCATTGTGTCATGTAAAATGTATGTTCCACGATGGCTGCTGGAATTTAAACCAGGATCAACTGCAAGCTGTTTGTGTGGGCCATTAGTTATTGACACACAGTCTGTAAATCTTTAGCAGCTTACCTGACTAGTAGGACTTACTTCTGAGTAAACATGCAACAATTTCTCAGCAGAGCTAAGGCTGTGGTGATCCCTGCAGTGAGTTCCTAACTCTCAGGAATTATACTGTGTGAACCTGCTGAAGGTTCTTTAGGCCACACAGAATATGTCCTTCTGTTGTGCTTTAAATGCTACTATATTTTGTGGGATCTTGGGTTCATTTTGACTTTCCCCCCTTGAAATTGTATTTTTAGGGGTGTGTTTGCCAAGAGATTTAGGGTGTATCATGGTTCTTACTATTGTCTTATTGTTTCTAGATTGCTAGCATTTTATACCTTTAGCTTGCATTAAAGGCCTTTGGATGCAAAATAAATAAAAACAAAACTCTTCTGATACAAGGAATTAAGGTGAAATACTGCATTTACTTCCCTTTTCCTCATGCCTTTGCAAATTGATATTCTGTTTATAGCTTGCTGAGCTAGAGAGCTGGCTATCTACTATGAGTAAGAGTGGAAAAATCTAGGCAGCCGGTAGATACTGTTGTCTTTACAGAACTGGTGACAGGTTGTTGCAGAGGTCAGGAAGCAGCTTCTCACCCTATCTGAACTCTAGAAGAGTTTTGCATCACTATATATAGGCTATGACTGCCACCCTTTTTTAAGCAGAACATAAAGGCCTAAATCCATTTGCCAGTCCCATTGAAAGTAGACCCATCAATGGAATTTACCAAAGAGATGATTTATTGTTCACCAATTGTCTACTCTTGTTGGGACTAGCACTTAGAATTAGGCCATGATTTCGGCCAAATCTATTGTCTTCACAGTATACTTTATTATCTATAAAAGTTTCATCTTGAAGCACAGCTTTTACAAACACAGTTGAATGCCATTGCCGTCTTGAGGAGTGAAATTAAAGATCTAGTCAGATAGGTTCCTCTGTAGGATTAGACTGCGGATGTCAGAACAATTAAAGCAACAACTACAGATTTTCATATTGTTTTGTATTTTCATTCCACCTTCTGAGACTTTGACATACGGATATTACAATTGTACATCCTTGAAATACTGTTAGTGTGTCACTATGGTAGTTTAATAATGGGTGGACTTTCCCTTTATGTAACAAATAGTTTCCATCTTTCTTGTCCTTCATGAAAAAGTGTATCTTGATACATAGTGATACTTTGTCAGGGGAAAAAATTGCAAACTGCTGTGTGAGAATGAAAAAAAAAACCTGCCTTTTTTGGTCAATAGCAACATTCGCAGGAAAAAAAGTTGCATTTTGCAGATAACATTTTATACCAGAAAAGAAATCATATTTTGGGCAAAAAGCTGTTTGTTTTGTGTAAAATGCAGTTTTTGCTCAAATTACAAGACTTTTTCACACACACAAAATTTTTTTTTGCACTTTGCAAAAAGTCTGTAAATATGAAAAATACACAGATACTTTTGTAATCTTGGGGAGGGGGACGTTAATGAAAAAAATTGTTTTCATCTGTGAAAATAAAGAAGCAAAGATGTATGTCCCTATTTCTTGGTAACTTCAGAGCCTCTATTTCTTGGCAACTTCAGAGTCAGTTGCTGTAGAAAGAGAAAACAAAATTCTTGTGTTCTATTTCTGTATTTGTAAAAAGGACTTTATTTAGACAAAGAAACAGTACACAAGAGTTTTTATTTCTGCAACTTCTTCACAGAGGTGTGACTCTTTCACAGCAGTACTTGTTTGCAGCTTGCCACTCACAAATGAAACATCAGGTAATAATTGCAGATAGCTGAATAATTGCTGATCATTGAAAGAGGGCTCTGATTTCAGAACCATCCTTCAGCTTACTTAATTCTCAGTCACCTTTCCAAAACTATGTGGGGGAGTAACCCTCCAAAGGGCACTGTAAAACAGTGTGAATACCACCTGCTTGACATTAAATCAACAGGAATGTGATATTCTGAGTAATCCGCTTTTATTTAGATTTTAAACCCTTTAAGATTAACAAGTCACTGATACGTACATGCTGTGAACCTGATTACCACTTGCATACTTCCAGATACCAGACATACTGATGTACATTGATTACTCTGGTCTGAAGGAACAGAATGCCTCGTAATATCTATTCAGATTCTAAAAAATAAAAACAGGGAAGGAATGGTTCAGTCTCTTCTGTAAGACAGTTGTGTGAACTAATCTGAAACATTGCAGAAACTTACGGCTTAAGTCCATTATTTCATTTCTGTCCCCTTTTCCCAGGTATATGTAGATTGGGGGTTTTCTCCCTAAAATATTGCATTATTACTTGATTTGCCATGTTTCTCTTCTTTGATATGGTCTTAAACTATCAGAGTTCTATGGCTGTAATAAAGCTATTTTTCTTGACAAGTTAACAACCAAAGCTCATCTGGGCTGAAACTAAAGCCAAGTTAATCTGGTGTTCAAGGTCCTCATTAAAGTCCACAGCATGAAGCATAAGGTGTGTGTGTGTGTGTGTGTGTGTGTGTGTGCATGTCTGAGATGAACTGGTGCACCACAAAAGATTTCGTCTTTACATTTGATTAGACAAATTATATGCAATCCAGTAGATGCCCTGGGAATGTAATCAACGTTAAGGTTAATAGAAAGTGGGTGATGGTGGAGAAACAGATTAAACCCTTTAGTGAAATAGAAATTAGCACCAGACCCCCCCCCCCAACATAAAGCAAATGTGAATCTCAGTGTTGATGTGACATGTAATAATCGTACAGTGTTCTGTGACCTCCATTCTGCTTTGCAGCAGCCACATAGAGATTCTACTGAAACATGTTGTTAAAAAAGAGAAGGTTGTAGAGACTGCATTTTAAAATTCTGTGTTCAGTCCTTACCTTCAATTAATGCTGACTCATGCAGGTTCAGCGAAATAAGGACTGGTTTTGGAAAAGCAGTTGGAGAGGGAGAGGGATGAAGGAAAGGCCCTCAGAGCAAATGTTACCACTGGTTTGGCAAAGTGCTAGGAAATGCAGACAAAATGCGGTCAAGCAGTTTCCCCTTTGGAAGATGTCCCTCGTGTTCATTAGCATTGTGTCTATTGCAAAGCTTATCAGTTAAATAGCCAACAGACATAATTTGCGGTGTGTGTGTGTATGGTGTGTATTTGTGGTGTGTACACACACACACCAGCTGTTCTCTCTCTCTCTGTCTCTCTCTCCCCCTCTTCCATGGGGCTGCTGACGGGACATAATCCACTGTTTTTTATTGCACTGCCTCTGGATGTGTTGTAGTTCAGGCCAACAGATAATTCAGGGACTCTACGCTTCTTCTCCGTAGGGCTGCAGCATGGGGTCTTGGCTGACTTTTCATAAACTCCAAGGCTTTTTAAAGTAAACAAATGATTTGTTCATGTTGAAAGCATCTCATTGCCAGCCAGAGATAGAAGCAGAGACAGAGTAAACTCTGATCTTAACTTTTGATGAATAAGCCTGATAACAAGTTCATCCATAGATTTTAATTACCCATATTTCACTGTAATTGCTTTGTGGTTTTTAGTAATTTCAGGAGGGGAGAGAGAGTTACGTTATTGGCTGAAACCCTGTTGTGTAGTATAGTTGTAACGAAAGTAGGCCCATTGAATCAATGGAACTTACAGAGGAGTTGACTCACCAAATCGCCACTGATTCAGTGGGCCTACTTGAGTTACAACTTACTATACTAAGCAATAAGATTTTAGCCATGTTGTGGGTGCTGAACAAGCTTGAGTTACTTTATACTTGGAGTAGCCCAGAAGCTATTCCATTACAATTCCTGTGCCTGTAGCTGAGTATAACAGATGGAAAATCAACAGATGTAGTACCTGATAATTCTTTGGGAGGCATCTTCTATAGAGTCTAAAGGGCAGTGAAACGATCACACCCAGGAAGCAACTATGCATTGAAGAAATGGAAGAAATTTATTTAATTTAACAAAAACAGGGAAGGAGAAGCAAGTAGCTGTATGTATCCTAAGCCACTTGTAAATCAGGCTCTGGCAAGTGAATAGTTTGAAGTGGTCTGGGACTAGAAATCATAGAATGCTGGGGGTCTGTTAATAAATAGCAATAGAAATAAAACCACAGTGGCAAGGTTTTGTGGCACCTGTAAGACTTATCAGATTTATTTTAGTGCAAGTTTTTGTAGATTGCAATTAGGATCCTTTTGTCAACCCTTGCTTACCTAACTAGGAGTGCATCTTGTTTTGGTCTTCATCAAGGTGGTTTCACGTGAGTTCTATCACAGTGCAAGTTTAAGGCATGTCAGGGAAATGCATGTTGATCAGATATTTCGTCTCCCCTCCACCTTGCTAATCATAACTTGTGGTTCGTTTCTGGTGGTCTTAGAGAAGGAGGGGAGGGGTACCTAACTTCTGTTGTGAGAAAACTGGCTTTGTGCCCTCTTTGAGTAGAATGACTTTGGGAGCTTTCACCCCACAAAGCAGGAACGTGCTTCTGAGACAAAACCTGAGGCCCTTAAATTTGCCAGCATTCACGTTCTCTCTATGATTGTCCTTACAGGACCAAAACCAAATGTATGTTTGCTTACAGTCTTTCACTATGCTTCTGTCCTGTCAGGGTCAGAAATGATGTAATTTATTTAACAAGAAGCCTTCCCACTAACAGCAAGCTCAGAAATGCCAATTTTAATTAAAAACTTCTATTTTTCCAACACTCATTTTTTATTCCTTCTTACCTTTTGAACTTTAAAATGTCTGAGCTGAACAGGACTTAGAAGAAGCAGGAAGAGAGTGTTGTTTTCTACTTTCTACACACACCCGTTCCATTACTTTTACCTTAAACAAGGAGTATTTCTGTGCTCCTTACCAAGAGGAAGAAGCAAGGGGGGGGGGGGGAGAGGTCAAATTGTTAATGTATTTGTTTGTGTGCTTAATTCAGTAATCTATAAAAAGCTTTGGACTTGTTGGAAATGTGCTTTTTAAAAAAAACAAAAATGAAGTAATTGCATGTTATGATCAAGTTTTATTGTAATGTTGGCCACTCCATTAGCTATTCAAACATTTTATTGGTTCACATATGACTAAGCGGGATCAGTGCATCAGAATCTTATGAAAAATAGAAGTGATAAAAGCAGTTTAACTGTCAGTACATTAGCATTGTGGTTTTGCTTGTGTGTATGTAGTGTTACTGGTTAGTAATGGAAAGGACAATTGAAGATGAAGTTTTTCTCTCTCTCCATTTCTTTCCATATGAATTGGAATAGAAGATTCTTGAATTCTTAAATAGGAAAATGACCACATCTCTTAGAGAATAGATTTTTATTCAAGAATATGCAGTGAAAATTAGCAGCTGTGCTCTGTGCCTGCAAAGGAAATAGAAATGAGATCAAAAATATTATTGAAGGCTTCTATTCACTTTGCATTTGTGGTCAGCCATGGCCAAGTTTATGATTCATAATTCTTACCGTGAGAAGCTATTTATGCTTTTAGCTGCCTGAAATGAAGGTCTTGCATCCAGCTACACAGCTTTAAGTCTCACTGATTTTATTGTGCATAACTTAGATGAATAAATAACTAGGTATATGATTGTAGTCTTGATGCAGAGGTGCCATGCTTGTGTATAAAACTGTGGACATTTGTTCATTGTACAAAGTGGTAGCAAATCATTAATGCAGCAAAGCAGTTAAAAAGATACTTACAAGAATCAAATGAAGTCCATGGTTTAGAAATCCTTTCCTCCTTTCCTGTTGTGCACAGTTTTTCTTTCCCATCCACTGTTGGAGAGAACAGTTAATTTTTGTGACATCCAAGCTGGACAAACAGTTGCTTATTTAAAAGATTGACTTTTCAGTGGTGGCCCCCACACAGTTGTTAATTTTTCCCCCGTTATAAGCTTCTTGTAATCCTTTTATTCAGTTATTCATTGCCTGAGCATTTAACTGATTCCCATTGCTCTTTCAAGCCTCTTTTTTTGCTCATTACAACTTTTTAGTTCCGTGGTTTGATCTTATTCTAGTTTTATGTTCTAATAAGTTGCACACTATGGTGATGTATCTCATTTTATTTATTTATTTTTTGGTGGTACTCATGAGCTACCTTAGAAGAATATTTTTTTGTGAAGGAGAGATGTAAACAAAACTAGGAATTTCCTTCAGGTCTTGATTTAAAACAAAGGAAGGAATTCAGTCGTCAAGCATTGGTTTAAACTTTCAAAGTAATCCTGGATAGGTGTAGCCTTAGTTTGCATGAAATTGATGACATGAAAAACTATGGTTATTTAGAACAGCGAGAGCAAAAGAGAAAAATATAGTCCTGAGAAGATAATAGATGGATGTATTTTGTTTCTGTAGCACCTCATTAATCTCATTATTATTATTACAGCAGCATATGAGGTTGGGCTATTTGTATCCAGTTCTGATGATGAAATCCTGTTTCATATCACATGTGTCAAAAATGACAAGAACTCTAACTTTATGAAGTGAGATAAGCATGAAAATCATATTATTTTGTATAATTAATTAGAAACAGAGTTGTTCTGTCGTAAATGTACTCAAGCCTATCCATATATCACTTTATATGGAGGCTGATGGGATTGTTGGAATGACTCTTAGTAATCAGGAGTCTCCCGTGGCCACTTTAAGTAGCATTTTCTGCCTCTGCTCCTGTGTCCTCTAGCATCTTCCTTGGGGATGCCTGGTTCAGTTTTCAGAATTCTCAGCAGGCATCTATCTGCTTTAAGCTATTGCTTTTAGTCTTACTGATTTCAGTAACCACCTAGGTAAAGTTAACCATTCGTGTATATACGAGCGTGCTTCAATCTTGTGTCCACTTAGAATGAGAGAGACCTAGTACTCTGCCTTCAGGCTTCTGCTAACCTGCAGATGTGACGTTGTCTAGCACAGTTGTTTCAGTGCAGTGTTATTTTAATCCTGGGTCATCTATTAATTTGCTGTTTCGGGGACTATTGCATATCACCTCCCTTAATGTTCTCATGTGCCTCTGTTGCTGCCACACCATTTCACAGAGCGCTAATTCCGTTTTTAAACTGACAGAGTATAATTTGTTTCTGGAGAAAGAAGAATACAGACCTTCTCATTGGGTAACAGAGCAGGATCACTTGCCACAGATTAATGGGGACTACTTGGTAATCCCTTGTCTGCAGGCTAGTAGTGAAAACTTACTGCCCCCATTCTTACAATCCTCATTTACTCAGTTTTCCTGAACATAATGTCCGTTAGCATACCTGCTGCTCTATGTGATCCTTTCATTCAGTTGAACTCAAGGCCAACTGAATAACTGAGTAACATTGGCTTAAATTATATTCTGTATGGCTCAAGCTACTTGCCTGTATCTTGATCTATTATGTTTTCCACAGTGAAGTGTTTTCATTATCACAGCATTCAAGCATGTATGATAGTAGCTAACTGATGTAATTAACCAGCATGTCAAAGGCTATATATTTCTTGCACATGCAGCCATCTTTCTGTAGTAAGGAATTGTTTTTGCTGACACAGCGTGTATGTAAACATGCTAAACTACAAACCATTGCCCTTACAGCCTGCAATGCACTTGCAAATTACAAACATTGATTACACTGAGAACAAGGTTAAAATACCAAGATTTGCCTTAAAATGTTCTATGGCATTATCAACTAGGGATGTAGTGGCTGGTGCAAAGAGAAAAGTGCAACATCAGTGGGGATCAAAAAAGCGACACAAGTAAAGGATATAGAGAACAAAATCAGCCACTTCATTATAGGTCAGCCTGGTGCAGAAAATATATTACTGTGCTGCTCTACTTCACGTTCTTTCTTGCTTGTTGCTTTTAAATCTTGGTTCTTCGAGTTTGTTCTCTAGTAAAGCCTAAGGGACTTCTCATGTAGCAGAAGCTATACATAGGTGTCAATGCTTGCAGGATGAAGATTGCTGATTGCAAATGCCTCAGGAACAGAGGTCTCTTTGCCAAAGAGCTAGAACACTTTGGCCCTAATCCTTTTTAGAATCAAGGGACCAAGCTCCCATGTAAACAACGTGTATGGAAAAATACCCCCACACACCAAAAAAGGATTTGTTTTTGGAGATATTTTTCAGGGCAGAGTTTTGTATAGTAAAAGTATGATGTGTGAATTATTTATTCTCAGAAGAAAAAGAAACTGTAGAATTCAGACACTGCACCTCTGGAAGCCTGACATAGTGTTTGTTTGGTTTCTATCCCTTTACAACAGATACTCCTTGAATTGCTTCAAAAATTCTGGAGAAACCATGAGAACTGCATAAGTGGATTTTTATTTTATTTTATAAAAACTATAGGTTTATTGTTTAAAAAATATTTTGTGATTCACACAATGATCAGGCCCAGACAGATGTTTGTCACTTTGTGATCAGTCTTTGTCTTTATAATTTTACTTTGTTACGCCTGTCAAAACAGAGGCTCTGTTGAATGTCCCACTGCTCTGAGAGAATAGAGTGCTAAGTACTAAAGAGGGGGATTTCTCTGTAGCAGCTCTTAAAGTGGGGAACCGTTACAGGGGGATCAGTCTGGGTACTTCTGTGTTAAATTTATGGTGGATGACTAAGAACGTATTGCTCTATGTGGCCTTTGGTCTTCAAAACTAGTTTTAAGATTGGCTTTTGGAGTTGTCTTTAAGATAGCATTTTAAAATTAAAATATTTTTTCAGAAATAGATTTGGGAGCCCTGACAGGCAAAATAAATGGTGCAGGGGAGAGAGAGACAGAGATACTGTAATAATCTGCTGTGATCAGATTAGTAGAATTGACTGGAATGTACAACTTTTTCTCTTCAAAGAATAAGAAAAAAATGAAGCAACTCAGCACAGAATGTATAATGAATGTAAAGAATTTGCTGCAACAGGATGTGGTAACATTGACTAGCTGCCTTTTAGAAAGGAGATTAGAGAAAATCATGGAGAGTAGGTCTGTGGCTGGCAGTCATAATGGCTGCATGGAACTAGATTGAAAGGGAATAAGCCAATGAATACTAGTTGTTGAGGAACAAAACAGGGCAAGGTTATTGCATTCCAGTTCAGTTCATGGGCTTCCCCAAAGCTATCTAGTTCTGGGTTCATCTCATCCAGCAGGGTTTTTCCTTAGGGAACTCATCTTCCAGTATCAACCTGTTTGTTTCTTAAGCTCCTCCTCCAAGTGACCCCTTTTAAGGAAGCACAATATGTGGTGACAATTGGTTACCATGTTTGGTCTAC
Source organism: Intellagama lesueurii (assembly GCA_037013535.1). NCBI lineage: Eukaryota > Metazoa > Chordata > Lepidosauria > Squamata > Agamidae > Intellagama > Intellagama lesueurii. The sequence goes on along the minus strand of JBAJHW010000004.1, from coordinate 169,384,743 downwards.
TTTATGCCTTTAATAATAAGAATTACATGCTGTTTAGTCAATTCTGATCTATGGCAACCCTTTTGTAGGGTTTTCTAAGTGTAGAATACTCAGAACTGTTTTACCATCCCCTTCTGGAGGTGCCATGGGACTGTGCTACTTGACCAAGGTTATGCGCACTGGCTTTTCTCCTGGGAAGCACAATGGGAAGTTGAGTTCTCAAACTCTGGCTCTGCAGCCAGATACCTAACCTGCTGAGCTATTCAGCCAGGTGCCTCTTAATTGTTTGTTTGCTTTTAATGTTCTTTTTATTGCTTATTACATTCTTGTTTGGTGTGATTCTTTTTATATGTGTCTACTCCATGCCAAGAGCTAGTGTGTTGTAATGGATAAAGTATTGGACTGGGAGCCAGGGGACCTGGGTTCAAATGTCCACTTGGCTTTGGAAACATCCTGGGGGATGGCAGTGGAAGACTATTTCTTGAACATATCTTATACCTTGAAAATCCTATTTGGGTTTTTGTAAGTCAAATGTGACTTGACATCATATAACACCAACAGTATACCTCCCATTAACATTGGTCTCAAAGCGTTTTATATTGTTTGATAGGGAGGGAGGGTGGGTTTGCTAAATTCTTGTTAAATCTGTGGTCAAAACACCCAAAAACATTTGTTCTATTAATAGCAAAAAAGGGGGGAGGGAAAGGTACAGGCATATTTAAGACTAGCAGATTTATTTTGGCATGAGCTTTCATGAATTATGATCTGCTTCCTCAGATTGAGAACAATATTCAGCCTCAGGTATATATGGGCAGGGTATGTAGTTGAAGGTGAGATTAGAATGAAATGAGATACAGGGCATGTTCAATATAAAGGGAAAGGCTTTTTTAAAAAAAAGTTGGCCTTAGATTTCAGCCAGACTGTTCAGTCAACTGCCAGACCTGTCAGATGCCATATTGGATAGAATCCGAGGAGAATTCCCAAATGAACATGTGCTTGTGGTATAATTTTAGATTTTGTGAACTGTTTTCTTTAACCTGAAGCTCATTTTCACATAGTGAGGGAAGCTGAATTTGAAGTACAATGCTCCATTGTCTGCTGTACTCAATACATAGATGCATGTTCTTGATATCGTAACAAAATGTAGTGGAAATAAGTTATCAAGGTTTTCTTTTCTCTCTAATTAAACTGTGCCCTGGCAACAGCTGCTGGCATATTGATCATGGAAAGCATTGTTTCCCAAGCATTGTTTTCCTTAATGCATACAATAATATTCTCCAACAGAACTTCCAGATAAGCCTATTGGCACTGGCTGCAGCCTCGTCCAGCCACACAATTTGTCTTAATTTTGTGGTACTGTCTAAGCAAGGCTTAGTTTACAGGAGGCCACCGCACGGGGTCTCATGAAGCCCTGCAAGCTTCTTCATGTGGTCTGCCTGGCAATAAGATGATTTAATCATCTGTGTGCCCATTCTAAAGAGGTTTGGCTGCCTACCATTCCAGCTTGCCCTCAGGCGTGATTTACTTAACCATATGCCGCCATAGAAGCAGCTGCATTTGATTGCATCCGCCAAACTCTGAGGTTTATCCGCCACACAGCTGAAGCTTTTTTCCTTTATCTGCCACTTTCCTTGGCTGGATGCCCCCGAAATCATTTGTGACTAAAAGGAGGACAGAGAAAACTTTTAGCATATACTTGGGTGTTGACAATCTGAAATGATGAATAGATCCTCTGGGGATCTATAGGCAATATGCTGAAGCATCAGTAATAAAAATCTTGACATTACCTGTGCTTGCTTGCTGATAATGTTTGTTGGTGAATCTGCATTGCTGGGGCTATAATCCACCCTGAAAATTCAAACCATCTCAGTGTCTCCTAAGTTGAAATTTGCTATTGTAAAGGAGACTTAAATGCAGATTGCTAATCATTCATGCATTCATTCAGGTTCCAGTTCACAATGTACTTACAAAGGAGTACACCTAGTTGAAGGCAGTGGAATGTATTAACAGACACATTTGGTCTTTTAGTTGTTCATTTCTCATTTTTGTCTGTCCTGTCTCATTTAAAACTGGGTATCAGTTCCTTACATAAACCACTAAAATTAAGATAAAACCTTAGTGAAGAAATATAAAACACATAAGCTCTACAGGGTGTAAGAATTAATTCTACAGAATGTGCTGAATCAGCTTTGTCTAACTTACTGTTGTCTACTTTGGTTGGCAACAGTTCTGTGGCAATTTATGAGAGAAAGTTTTATGCTATGGCTAGCTGAGTTTATATAGCCAGTCCTGGCAAGGAATAATCCCCAGAGTTTATATTTGCAGTGGGTAGAAGGAGGCAAATTGATGGTTGCTGAAGTCTAGATCCATGACCTTTTGCCCTCCTGATCTCTTCTTATCCTGACCAGATGGAAATTCCCAAGGTCAACCAGCCTATTTGTGGAGTTAGGATTGGCACACTTCCTCTTTCTTCACTGCCTTCCAGTTTCTGCAAAGACACAAAAGATCTCTGATGAATTTATTGTGTGCTATATGCAGTCTAAGCTCTATAGTAGCCTCGCTGTATTCTAGCATCCAAAGAGGAACGAAAGTCAGTACAGTTCCTCAAATGGCATAATGAACACCCAGGGCTTTGGCTTAAAATGGATGCTGTTTTATATGTTTTATATTAACAGATTATACTGTGGACATTCACTGTATATCACTAACATGAGAATTTTGAATAACTGCAGCATATATGACAGAGTTCTACTCTGTTTAATTGCTTAAATCAAGCTAATAATGGCATCTAGCTAATAATAGCTGGCTCATGAGTTAATGACACTTAACATGCACTCTCAGGTCAGGAGAGAACTGTGGCACAAATAGTGCTTTCCGTACGATGAGAGCCTTGAGGGCTCTTTCAGATTCTCTTCGATTCAACTTTCTGGCCAGTGTGATAATGCCATGTGCATGAAACATCCCTGAAAAATGTCTTTTGAGGGAGGAAATCTCATATTTGTGGGGGCCATAACCATTTTTATGGTTTATTTTTTCCCATTTGTTTATTTATGATTATATTGTGCCTTGCTTCTGAACATTTACTTCACATTTACCTCACATTTTTAAAAGAAAGGTCCAAATTAAAAAGAGAAAGAGATGTTTTAATTTTAAAAAACGATTAAATGAATTATAATGTTAAAATATGATTGAATTAATTGAATTAAAAATGTTTAAACCCCATAACAATAAAAGTACAAGGCCCACCGGTTAAAGGCTGTGTCATCTGTAGCCAGTCAACTGAAAAAAGGAAAGTATTTGCTTGAAAAAAAGAAGGACAACCAGGAGGGAGCTAGAGTAGAATCTTTTAAAAACCAGGGAGCCATCATTAAGAAGGCTTTCTTTTACATCCTGACCTCAAATGCTTCTGAGAAATGGTGGCCCCTTCTCAAAGATCTCAAAAGCCTGACCAGGTGTGTATGGGTGAACGCAGTCCTTCAGTTAGCCTCGACCCAAGTCATATTAAGATTTCAGAAGACTTTTAAAGATATCCTTCTAAAATTGAGATCTAGTTCTTCTTTCTCTGCTGCTGCCACTGAGCATCGTCTCCCATACTCTGCCATACCAATGCTGAATGGACCAACAGTGCAATTTCCCGTGTAGCAGTTATTCATTGTAAGATGGTGTAAGACTTCTGTCTTGCAGAGAATAGGTTGGTGTCACAGCGTCACGTTCATTGTTCTTATTTTTCCATAATGACTGCTGATTTCTATTGTTAGATGGTTAATGATTTAGTAGTGCAGGCAGTGTTCACTGCATAACTATTTGGGAAGCTTCCTGTTCAGAAGTATAGAGGAACTGATCCTAAAAGGGGACACATAGTCTCATTAACCTTAATGAGAGCTGCAAATGTTTATATCTTGTTCAGAAGCACTTAGATCTTGATGGATCAGGGTTCCTCCCCTGCTGACTTTTAATTTATTTTATTTCCTTCACCTGCAGCTGGAAACTCTGACTTATAAGCCATCAGGTTAAAGGATACACACTATTAACCCAGTCACAAATGCTTACTGAGCTTAACTGGTCCGTTAAAAATGTCTACTAGCTCACACCTAATCATCTACCATGAAAGACAGCCATGTAGAGATAGAAAAATATCCTGCTAATAGAAAGTAATAATGTTTACTTGACTGTTCTGTGGAGAGCTGGGGGAAATTCTGTGACAGAGAAAGCTTGATAGGATGATTTGCACCAAATGTGGATGGAGCTATATCACCAGGAGTCTTGTTACTTCAATGATGAATGATTAGGACTATATGAGGAATGACTCCCCTTTCTCCAAAAGCTGGTGCTCAGAAAAATATCAAGAGCTTCTTCTTAAACTTGCAGAAGATTTGGTAGGTAATTAAGATCAGTGAAAAATTTCAGTACTTCCAAGTGTCTCCAGACTGTAGAGAACCTGCCTGAATGATAGAAGGGTCATGATCAGTGGCAGCCCCGAAACTTTGCTGATTACAAGGTATCTTCTTCTTTGTACTGCAAGATGATTATAAAGTCCTTTCTCTTTGTACTGCAGTTGGTAAAATCAACCATGTTGTGCCAGGGTATGCAGAAGGTGGGTCAGGGTTTACTGGTAGATTCCTGAGTGATTTCCAGTAGATCAGCAAGGTTTCTCACCCCCTGTTGCATAACAGTAGCCACAATGGAAAGGATTCATCCCTAAATTCTGTTGTTGAAAAAGAAGGCTTGAGAAGAAATCCAGATTTTTTGTTTGAAAGTACCTGTGAACTTGATATGAGCATGTATTTAGAGGCAGGGTGGATTAGATTTAAATTGAAAACTTGGATTATTTTTTTTGATGATGATTTAAATGTTAAAAAGTCAATTGTTGATTTAAATCAATTTGATTTTTTTTTATCATTGATTTTTATCCACCCTGTTTAGAGGTATGTTGTTCCTTAAGCCTTAGTGTATGTCAATCCTTCTTTGCCATTGTTCTGCTCCTGGCTCCAGTTGGTGGACATGAGAGGTCTAATAATAACAAAATGGATCTCTCAAGCTTGACATCTGCCCACCTGTGAACTATGGCACTCATGATATCACTGCATTCATGATGTATAATGATAACCAGTTTGTAAAGGATTTATCCAGGGATAGGGTGGGAAAGAAATACATCACAGTTGCTGGCAAGACTGGTTTTACAAGAGTTCAAGCAGTATGGATTGGAACTATTCACACAGCACTTTAGAAGAGTGACTCACAAGTGTGCTTCCTGCAACTGTAGGAAGAGGAAATGAGCCTTAGTACTGGCATTGGTCTGTTGCAATTCTACCACAATACAACATAATGAAAGCAATTATGTGAGACAGTGGTACTTTATTTGAGCTGTACACATGTATGTTCTATAGTGGCCTTTTTAAATTATTTATTATGAATGTTGTGTTTCATCTGGAACATGTGAGTTGACAGTCTTTTGAATGGGTTGAAAAGTGGGTGGTGCTTTTTTTGGTGAGAGGTGGGAGATCTTAATTTCGCAAAGCATTTCCTTCTGGGATCAACACAATGCCGACTTTGGAGGCATTCATGGCTCACTGCAAAGACTGTACAGCCCTGTGTTTGCCTGTGGAACCTCTGAGGGGGTGAACGGAGTGTTGAGGGAGGTCTTGGTTTTAGAAGGTTGGAAGGTTTATTAGTGTTGACAGTGTGTGAACTTGACATCTTTGTAATAATGAGGTTTTAAAATCTGAATTATTCATGCCTTGCTTTGAATACAGGCTTATTGTGTTAGCTGAAGTTGGGAGAACAGAAAGATATTAATTAAATAAATGTCACTATTCTAGAAGATCATGTGAGGAGTTTTTTTAATGCCTTCAATGTAACCACAAGAAACTAGATGTACTTACATATATCTTGAGAATACTTTATCAGCACTGTGCTCGTTTTAGTTATATTAGCAAAGTTATTGATAGCAACTCTTAGGTTACACATGTTGGCTATAGCTGGATTGAAATAAACTATCTGCAGTTTGGTTCCCTGGTAATAGTGGTTGCATTTTGTTTTTATTTGTTTGTGCATTTGTATCCTACTTTTGCTCCTGTGAACTCAAGGTAGCGTATATGACACTCTTCCTCTCCACTTGTGCTCCCAACAACCTTGTAAGATTGGTCAAGGTGAGGAAAGTATGACTGTGCCAGTGGTTTCTTGGCTCGGTGGAGATTAGAACCAGGATGTCCCACATCTCTGGCCAACACTCTAACTGCTAATTAAAGTGTTCCTTTTGACCCCTATTTCTTGTGAAATGTACAGTGTTATATTTGAGATGGAACATATATAACTGCGGTAATAAATGCAACATTAGTTTTCCCAGATTCTGCCAAAGTTTACACATAAGATCTATAAGGAAAAATGAACTGTGGTCCTCATTGGTCTCATGCACTTCTCCCTACTGATCTCTTCCCACAAGTCTGAGAGGAGACATTTGAAAGCTTCCACTTACCCTGTTAGTTCAGGTGTGGGCAGAGTATTCAAAATGTGGTCTGCATGTGGTGTCCAGTGTTGCCTAGACTCCACTATGCTGTCTCATTACAAGGAAGAAAAAACAGTGCCAAATAATGAAATGGACTCGTGGAAACATACAGGAGCACAAATTGTAATTTTACAATTCTCCTTCAACTTTGGGGGACTAAAATGGTCTTAAAACAAACCTGGTTTTAAACTACCTGATTACTAGCTACAAAAGAGTGGATATATCTAGTCCAAGAATATTGGTGTATGTTTGTGGAAAGCCTCCAGCCAATCTGCACTTGCTCATTCCTATTTTAGTTAGTCACGGCTTCTCATATCACCCATATTGAGAATCGTGGTGAACATTATATATGGCTAGGTTAAATAACCCCTTTGTGAGGAGAGGCAGAGGGAGCTCAGAACCTGTGTGAGATGTGAATGTGTACTTGAGCAAAATACAAAAGATGTTGTGGCCTGGTAAGTGGAATACTATAATGAGAAGCATAGCTGGAATTAGATGGAGGAGTATTATTGGGGGTTGGTTTGTTGATTATAAACTGCAATTGTTTAGAAAGTAGTTATTGAAACCTTTGATATGTATCCCAAAGTATATGGTAAAAACAGGCAAAGAAATGCTATGGGAACCAAGCAGATAATCAAAATATATCCAATTTGTTATTTGTGGAAGAAATAGTATTTTACAGCTGAGCTGAGACCAGGCCTGTACTTAAAACATGCTTTTGGATACAGCAGGCTGTGGAATTCTTGGTGTTATAGTGCAAAAAAGTAACTTTCCCAGACTCTGTGTAGACAGAAGAGTTCTAAGGGCTAGCCATTTTATATCTGAAACAGTGCTAGCATTTTACTAGCTGATGTCCCTCTGTGATAGCATGGAAAAGATGGTCTGCCACAACAATGACGGTGTTGTTAGGATGAAGGGTCTTGACCACATTGCCACTGAACTACTTCCTAAACAATTACTGAAAGAAGTTACAAAATAAGCAGATTTTTTCAGAATAGTTCCCTCTTTAAATTTTCCCTAGACAATTTCACATGAATGTCATGAAAAGTTTTCAATTTCTAATCAGGCCCCCTTTGTTCTTTGCTCAAAGTAGTCATCTTATGGATATGTTTGAAGTGACTTTTTCCTGAGTGCACAATGTTCGTGCCATTTGTTTAGCTTTGACACACCGTTTACTGTGACTCCTGTCGAAGATAGAATTAACACTATTACCAGGGAGGTCTGTGCCGCAAAGGTCACTGAAAGTGCAGTGCAGAGAGCTCTGTACTAAAAATATTCAGCACAAAATATTGTTCTTGTTCTTTCCAAAGCTCATGATAAGGCTGTAAAGGAAGAGGCATGAATGATAGCTGTGCAGTCAGGACATTCAGCTTATGAGTTTGAGTTGTAGCACGTGTGCTACTATTACCAACTTCCATTGCCAAGCTTCTTCCACCTGAGGGAGGCTAGGTTGGATTCCTCCTTGTTGTTTTTCTGCCACCAGGCAAAGAGTCAGACACAGGCATGTGGGCTGGTCTGCTGTTGAAGAGACTCTAATTGCTTTGTTACTGTTTTTGCCTTTTATTGCTGCAGCCTGAGTCCAGTTGGTAGTTGGAATTAGGACTCAGAAGTTCAGCAGTCGACTCAATAAGGTAAAGGTAAAGGTTCCTCTTGACAATTTGTCCAGTTGTGTCCGACTCTAGGGGGCAGTGCTCATCCCTGTTTCCAAGCCATAGAGCCAGCGTTTGTCCGTAGACAGTTTCCGTGGTCACATGGCCAGTGTGTTTCCACCGTGGTGGTACCTATTTATCTACTCGTATTTTTACATGTTTTCTAACTGCTAGGTTGGCAGGAGCTGGGACAAGCAACGGGAGCTCACTCTGTCGTGTGGATTCGAACTGCTGGTCTTTCAACCTTGCAGCCCAGAGGCTTATGCAGTTTAACCTGCAGCGCCACCACGAGACAATAAGTCTACTTATTTGGGTTAAATGGTGACTTAGGGTGCCTTTTACAGATTGTTCTAGGTACAAGAGTATTTATAATTTATTTATTTATTATATTTTTATACTGCACCATCTAGTGACCTTGCCACTACTGTGGGTGGTTTCCAGCAATAGGAAAAACACAAAGAAGACAATCAAATCCCACCCAACACATAAATATTAAAATATAAAATGAGAAAAAAACAACATACCTAAAAACCCAAGATGGCAACAACAGACAAGATACAGACTACAAAATATAGTGGTCAGAATAAAACTAAGTGACCGACACTTATGAGGGAGGATATCTTGAAATGCCTCTCTGAAGAGCAGAGTTTTTATATGCCTTCTGAATATTAGGAGGGAAGGGACCTGGCACACCTCGACAGGTAGAGCATTCCATAAAGAGGTGGCCGCCACAGAGAAGGCTCAGCTCCTAGTTGTAGACTTCCTGGCCTCCCTCAGGGTGGCCACCTGCAGCATCAATGCCTGAAAGGTGTGAGTGGCACAGAAAGTTGATCTAAGAGAGAGGCATTCCTATAGGTAATGAGGTCCAAAACCATTCAGGGCTTTATAGTTCAACAGAATACACAGAAATCATTTACCACCCCCTTCCTTTGGGGGTTACCTGGGAGTGTGTAACTTGCCCAAGGCTACACAGACTGGCTCTTTCCTCAAGAGGCACAGTTGGGGAAATCACACTTCTGATTCCTCGCTCCTCAATCAAGTAGTCCAACTATGCAGCCGACTAGAAACTAGATTTAGGCCTCTGTTTTCCATTTCTTTGTTTTAATGTTATGGTTTGAATTGAAATTTTGTTTTTAATGTTGTTTTTGCTTTTAATTGTTGATTTTGTTTCTAATTCTTAGTTCCTTAGAGCACCATTTTTTTGTGAAAAGGTAGGACATAAATAAAATGAATAAACATCAGAACAGTCCTGCTGGATCAGTCCAAAGGCCTGTCCAGGCCTGCACTTGTTCCCATAGTGGCCAATTGTGGTTTTAGAAGTCCAGAGGCAGGATGTGAAAGCCACTAGATCCAGCTCGTTTACTGCAGAATAAGCACTGCTAAATATAGAGGGATGTACTAAACAAAGACAGATAGGATTGGGCAGTAAAGTATTTCGTTATTTTTTTTTCCTAAACAAGTTTTTTTTTTAAATGCACTGAAATTATTTGATCTTTTTTTTCAGTGCAGCCATGAGTGCTGTAGCCTGGAATGTGATCCCAACCAGAGCTTGGAAAAATTAATTTTGGATGACAACTCTCTGAATTCTCCAGTCAACATGACAACTGATCATTTTATGATTTATAGTCTGGAGTAATTTTTCCAAGATCAGATCACAACATAGTTATCTTGGATAGGCTAATTATATTATTGAAAATATAACCTGAAGGTTAATTGACACTAGTGGCCAGTACAGTATTTATTGTAAACATTAAGTTCCTCTGTGTAGTTGCATTTTTATATATGTTTAATTTGAGGAATCACAGTATCCTATGTCTGTGTGCTTCTATATGGCTGTCTTTGGCAAGATGTGACCATTATTTGACCTTTTATTCTCTTGGATTACAGTACAAAGCAAATTTATTATTGTTTGTTCTCTTCTCCTATCAGCTATTAGTGCCTAATCATATGGTCTATTGATCATGTGATTAATCACCTGCCTAAAGAGGTAGCAGATCTTGTGAAATGCAGCACTGCATCACATTGAACTTCCACCTTTCATACAAACTTGAAGAGTAAAAACATTAGTCAGTGCCCAGACCTCTGGTTAGTATGCTGCTACAACACCAGAATATAAAAACACAGATGATACTATCAATTTTTCCTATTAAAAATCCTCTCTCCTATTTACAGGTTCTGCTTGCCTATAATGTGGCTAGATCCTATATACCAATCGTAGAGAGAATACCTAAATTCTTATATAGTATACACTCTTTTTATCCTAATGACCTGTTAAATTTTAGAAGTGATCAGCTAAATTGTTGCAATAGTGCACATGCTCAGTAGACCATTATTTGACCATGGAAACTGTCTTCGGACGAACGCTGGCTCTACGGCTTGGAAACGGGGATGAGCACCGCGCCCTAGAGTCGGACACGACTGGACTAAATGTCAAGGGGAACCTTTACCTTTACCTATAGGGTAAAACAGAATTTTTAAAATAGTCATAGAAAGCAGATTTACTATGCATAGCATGTGAAGCTGTTTTCTCTCCACTCTCCCTCCCACCAATTTGTAAAATGTTTGTTATAATGGAACTGTAGTAAGTTCAGATGCTTTCAACCTGACTTTTAAGACTCAAATATATAGTACAACCCAGTCTTTCCCAATTTGAGGTTGCCAGATTTGGACTAAATTCCTGATATACATAAGTATTATATCTGTTGATAAAGGGTGGTAGGTGGTTGGACATGAACATGAACATCCAGAACCCTGTTTTTGTTTAGCCTCTAAAGCAGCTGTGGGCAATGTGCAGGCCATGGGCCACATAGGCCATCCCAGAGCCCTCCTTGGTAAAAAACGCAAAACTTACAAAATGGCAATATTTATGTTATGCAGTATCCTCCATAATAAATATGAAAACTGAAGTTTTCCAAATTAATATTTTTAATGGCAAAAAAGGCTATTTCTGGGACTTGTGCAGCCTGAAGTGGGGGATTAGGACAAACATTTTGCTCCCCAAAACCCCTGAGCTTGCTGCCCACTCCTGCAAATTGATATTTTTCACCTGCCTCCCCATCTGTCCTCCTGGTGTCTTTTCTTCGTTGAGAATGAATGGATAGACAAGGCTCAGGGTGGATAAAAGCAAATTATTTTTTAAAAAATAGAACAAAAAATAATTTTAAAAATGTATTCCAGATTTTTTTATTTAAATGAGATTTTTATTTTTACTTTACAATTAAAATGCTTTTTCTCTTTTTCTTTTAAAAATCTCTGTATGATTATTTTAATCCAAAACACATAAAACAGCTAGTCTTCTGGAATGCCTTACCTTTTTCTTCTGCTGTTCTCTGCTTTAGCGGACTTGAGACTGATGCTGGTTTTAGACTTCTTAAATCAGCTATCTCTATCTCCATGGATAGGAGTGAATTTTTCTAGAATAGGGTATTCAAATCAGTTGGTCCTGTTTTGTGATTAACAGTTAATCACTTTTCCTTTCTTCTCAGCCTTCCTGCTAGTTAGAAGTTGAACATATTGTGTTGAAAGTCCAACTTTCTCATTCACAGGGGACCGCAACCAACATTTGCATTACAAAATGAAATATTGCAAAAGTGTTTTGTGGCATAGGTATGGAGAGCATTATGAGATCTTGGAAAACTCCAGGTGTCCATCAGAAAAATGAGTCAAGAGAAAGTACTTTATCATAACCTTAAGGTGCTTCCAGACGTGAGTGATATATCAGCATCTAATAACTGCTGTTCTGATTCAGGCTGCAGGGAGATTGGAAACTCCATTTCCAGGTTTCTGGGATTGAGATAACACTTAGTAGCCAGATGGCTATCCCTCCTCTTCCCAAATATGAGAGGAGGCAGTTTTTACTGGAATCATGAAACACTCCTTCTCTGCTTGCTCCAGTCCTAATTGTAATTTGTTTTTTCTGTGGCTGATATTGTGAGGTGAGAACGGGGTGGAAGGGTGGAAGTGATAAAACTTGCTTCGTAGAGAGGAGGATGTGTTTCTCCTGGTATCACAGAGATGCTCCTTTAGAAAATATGTGAACAACCGAAGTTACAGTACTGTGCAGCAAATGTTCAATGTGCAAGAAGCCTTGGAGAGCCGTGCCCTTTCCAAGACAGGAGAAGAAGAAGTTTGGTACCACTTACTGAATTGAGAAGACATTCTTGTTTGTAATGGCGAAACATTTTCAAGGATGTCTGCACTACCGAGGGCTAAGGATCTATTGGAAACCAGCAGATTTTTTTTGTCCTCAGTTTAAAAGAAAAGGGGTATTTTGACAAATTAAGTTGAAAAAAATGGTGTAGTCTCTGCATGATTTTTCAGTACTGCATAAGATGGAAAAAGCCAGGACTTTTCTTTGTCAGTAGCAGTATTTGCGTGTGTGTGCGTGAATATTTCACAAAAAGTGCTGAAATGTGAAAACTGCACAAAAATTTCCTCTAATTTTGCCTGGCAGGGAGAAGATTTTTGAAAATTTTCATTCTCACCTGTGAGGAAAAAAAAGTGAGGGTTTAAATCTTTGCCTAGGAGCATGGAAAGGATTACTGGTGCAGAGACCTTTCCTGGGTGATTAGTGAAATCTAAGAATTAGATAAGCCCTGAAGAAATGTTGAGCTGTCTAATTCAGGTAAAATAGGAGGCATTTACAGAGTGCAGTGTTCTTTCTTTCTTTCTCTCATTCTCTCTCTCACTTGTTCTCGTTTGCTCTCTAGTTCTTAACTCCTGCACTTCCATTCCAAAATGGGAGGTTCTTTGTACTCTTCACCTCAGGGACAAAGAGGACTTGGGCTGGACCTTTTGATCATCTGTAGCAGGGTAGGCAGCAGGCAGCCCACTGAGTGTATGCTACACCCTGACTGCTTTCTCAGGGACCCTTAAGCCACACAACTCTGGCCATTACAACCAAATGTACATATTGTGGCAGCAAAAGAAAATGCAATTTTTTCCTTTAAACCAAGCTGTGTGCTACTCCATGCACATTATTTACAAGTAGATGTAAGCATTCCCATTCTTGGCAGCCTGCCAGCGGCACAGTTCCACTTGTAAACAAGGTGTGCAGCAGTATGCACCTAGTTTCTGAGGGGAAACACATGTTTTCCTTGAGCTGCCCATTTGGTGATGCTAAACTGCCCTTCCTGACACCCAGAGACTGCCTCCTTCTGTTCTATGCTATATGCATTTTTTAAAATGTACAGAGTCCAAATTTCTTTTATCCGTGAGGCAACTTGTATCTCAAAAAGCTTACATTTTTTTCCAGTAGAGAATTACAGCTCTCCTGACAAAAACAGACCTCAGTGTATGGCTGTTGTTTTTTTAAATAATGTATCATTTTCTGCTCTTAAAAGAAAAGGAAATTCAATACGTGCCACTCTTCTAAAAAGAGCATGTCCAGAAAACAGTATGGACTATGCACAAACCAACCACTATTTATGTAAATGAAAATGTGTGGGAGAAGTGCTCATTGCCTCTCGTCTCACAATCATGCCCCAGTATGTCCTTGGATGTCTTAACTAAAGACATTAAGCTGGCTCAGAAAGTAATGCAGCCACTTAAGAGCATTAATTCTACTGAAGCACATAGAAAAGCAAAAATAAATTAAATGTACCACCTTTAATTTTTTGGCCATGTTAAAAGATTAGGAAAGCTACCTGTTGGACAAATTACAATAAATGACATCAGCTGAGACATGGCAAGTTTTTTGTACTTATTTCGGCTGTGGTCCTAAAATACAGGTTACATTATCATGAAGTCTAACTTGTTCCTGTCTTAATACTTTTAAAGGACATCACTGGCCAATAGTAATTATGGTGCATTTTGTCCTGAACCCATTTTATTCAGAGTAGGGAATTAGCGTCTGAAAATATATTGAGAAGAACAAACCCAAAAATGTTGTTAATGAAATGACTTGCCTTCTCTTTCAACAAATATGCTGAATATATTCTAAAATGATCATGAGTTAAAATCATTTTTTTCTTAAACTGCCTTTCTTTAAAAAAAATCAAATCCACATGTATTTCTGAAAAACTGCTGGAAATACTGCTTTCAGTTTTGTGGGGCAGCTTCTTGAATTGAGTAGAATTGGTGAGTAGAATTGGTAATTGGTCCGTAACTTTGCAAGGATTGAGGGAAGGCTGTTCCAGGGGCTGAAAGTACCTCCCTCCTTCTCTGATTTTGTACCTATGTGTCATTTATGAGTGTGGGATACTTCATATCTACACACACTTGAGCTAGTGTGCACGTATATATGTTTCTTGAGCAAACAGCTGCTGCTGTTGCCACCCTTAAATTGCCTTGGAAAGCAAGCAAGGAAGAAAAAGGTCTCAGGATTAACTCCTGGCCTCTCAAGATGGTGGTGGTAGTGGTGGTGGCAGCAGCAGCTAAGCTTCATGCTTGCAATCATGGTTTCCCTATTGGTGCTGTGGTTGGATTTGCAGTCAGAAGGAAGTACTGAGACCTGGGGCACATTAGCTGCTTGGGTTCCACGTGCAGGTGGGGGAGAAAAGGGGTGAGGGAGGATGAATGAATGAACACTCTTCAGAATGGATGAAAAACAATCCTGCCGTAGTGCTGAACTCTTCCCCCAACAAACATGAAACAACCTGAAATAAAACACTTGTACGTTCAGGAAAGGGTTACAAAAATATCACAGACTCACATACTTTTTCACTTTTTGAAGAGGACAGGCCTTACAGTCATGGGTATGGCAGAGGAAACAAGACTCCAACATTTCAAGAAGAGCATCAACAGATAGGAAAGATACTACATTTCTGTGTAATTACCTTTGCCACAAAAATTTGCCTCATTTTACAAGCTAAGCAAGGTTGGGCCTTTTGGTGCTTTGACAGGAAACCATAAGAGAATTTCAGCAATCTCCAGGTAGGGCTGTTGGTCTTTGTGGAACGCATAGTGCTTTGGGAGTAAATTTCTACAGCAGGAAGTACAAGGCAGTTTCCTTTTTTGTACATTAGCAACAGGAAACACAGGCCTCAGAAACCTCTGAGGTAGGCCCTGTTCCAGGTGAGTGAAATATAGGTGTATGTAATTGTGTGTCTGTGGGCAGGATTTCCCAGAAATTTGCTTGGGGAATTTTTGGAGGATTCTGGGAGGCAGAGTCTCTCCCCCTCTCCTCCCAAAGAATGGCACATCCCTACTCCATATGACACACTTTCCTGAGTCTCTGTATTCCTATCTAAAAGGTAAAAGGAATGGCAAGGGAGAGTCTGGAGCTATTGCCTTCATCCCTGCATCCCTTGTATCTAGAACTTAACATATGGTTAGAATGTCTAAATACACCCAGTGTATACAGGGTGTTACAGCCTCTTTTTCTGCAGTGTGTATTTGTAATGTTAATAACCTGTTATGGTTAACTAAGGACAAGCGTGGGGTCTATGATAAATTGTAAAGAAAGCACTTTCTCATGGATTCCACATGATAGTAGTGGATTCAGCCCTATACTGTCTCTTAATTGGTGGAGGAGAGGAACACTTGTAAGTTCAATTTAATTTGCCCCTGCTTGTTCTTAAGGCAAATTAAACTCAGCCTTCAATCAACTGGAAGGCAACCAGTTGGGCAGAGATTTGTATATGTTTGTGTTGGCTTAGAGAAGTTACCGTTGTTGCGTACCTCAACTGAAACAATCTCTATTCCCCAGGAAGAGTCTTTCTTGTGCTTTGTCTCCTGTGACTCTGGATTTTTGCCAATGGTAGAGGAAACCGGAGACAAGAGAGTCACTGTTTCAGCTTCTGCTGCTGCTCTTCGTTTAGTCTCCTAGTGTATCCATACATGGAGGAGCCAATTTACTGATATCTGACTGTCTATTATTTGTTTATTTACTTGCTTACTTACTTACTAACTTATTTCTGGCATTTGTGCACAGCACTATTCTAGGCGGTGCACATATAATAGACAACAAAATAACACAGTCAGGCACAATAAAATCCAGATGACAGCAAGCTAAAACAAACCAGGTGTAAAGCCAGATGATGCAACAATTCTGAACAGCAGAACAAATTCAAAGGAGGCTGTCACCAAAGACCTCTTGAAAGGGAGGAGACTTCATCAGCGTCTTGAAATTAGTGGGAGAGGGAGCCAGGCATAGCTCCATCAGGAGGTGATTCCAGAGATCTGGTGCCTCCACTGAGAAGACCTGGCTTCTTGGCAAAGATTTTCTGGCCTCCTTTGGTGTAGCCATCCGAAGGAGCATAGCCTGAAAGTATATGGTGGCGTGGGCAGATGACCTTGGGGAGAAGTGCTCTGACAAGTAACATGGCCCCAAACCATGAAAGGCTTTATAGGTGAGCGTCAGTAACTTGTACCTGAGCAGGGAACTTGTACCTGCAACCAATAACCGGTGCAGGTAAACCAGGACAAGGGAGATAAGATCAAATCTGCTATGCTCACACCTTCTATGAGCCTGGTAGCTGCATTCTGGACTTGCTGCAGCCTCCGGTTCAACCTCAAGAACAGCTCCATGTAGAGGGTATTACAGTGGTTGATCCTGGGGATCACCAACATATACATCAATGTCCTGAGGGCTCCCTCACCCAGGTAGGGGCAAAACTGAGCAATGAGTCTTAGTTGATTAAATACTGACCTGGACATGGCTGCCACATGGGAATCCCAGGAGAGAGCTGTGTCCAGGAGGACTCCCAGGCTTCAGACTCGATCCTTACGGGATCAAGCCTAGGGAGAATATCTGCTAACTTGTCAAAGGCACCTCCCAGAAGAATGATCTCCATCTTGACCGGGTTTAGCTTGAGCCTTTTAGCCGTGGTCCATTCCAGCACCAAAGCCAGACACCACTCCAACATCCAAACAGCATCTGCAGAAGTGGAAAAAGAGAGATAGAGTTGTGCATCATCAGCATACTTATGATACTGTACCCCAAATCTCCAGATGACCTTCCCCAGCAGCTCCACATAGATGTTAAGGAGCATTGGAGAGATTGACAACCCCGAGGCACCCCACAATTGAGGATCCAAGGGACCAACAACTCATCCCCAAGCTGCACTCTCTGGACATGGCCTCCGAGGAAGGACAGGAGCCAGCTGAATGCCAAACCCTCGATCCCCACCTCCAAGAGCCTGTACAGAAGGATACCGTGGTCAACAGTATCAAAAGCTGCTGAAAAATTCAGGAGAATTTGTTTATTTATTTATTTATTTTATTGGATTTCTACCCCGCCCATCTAGACCAAAGGTCTAGAACAGGGTATGAGCTCCCATGTTACCCTCCTTTAAAAGGTCATTGTGCAGTGTCACCAGAGCTATCTTGGTACCATGGTGCAGCCTAGATCCAGACTAGAATGGATCAAGGCAGTTTTCCTCCATGTGATCTAGAAAGAGAGAGGTTCAGAACTGTGGGTGTTGGGTGAAATTTTCATCAGGCATAATCCTTCAGTTCAAAGTTACATCCACCTAACACATTAAGCCAGCCAGTTTCTTCTGAGATTCAGACACAGATTAAGGGCTGTTTTCATCATATGCAGCCAGCGTAGCTGTTTGTTATCATTATGCATGACAAGTTGCAGGGAAATGATCCTAAATTCATAAGGATGAATTTATTTAAGTTCGATGTGTAAACCTCTTGTGCTGGGAGGACAAGGGTTAAGAACTTGTATACATTTCTCGGTTTATGTAAGCCAGTGGGCAGAGCAAATGTTCTTGGCCCTCAAACTTGTATCAGATATTTCCTCTGTTAAAAATTAGATAGTGAGTTCCATTTATTAAAGGGAATATTTATCTTCTCACTGAATTCCATACAAGGAGACTACGTCATCTCTTATGCAAGGCTGAATATTATTCTTACATTATTGAATCAAAATAGCTGATTAGCACATTATTATTAGAATATCAGCGTTCGTATGTTGTGCTGATTTGCCGGGATCCCAACAACAGCATAATTTCATATAGAGGACTTCTTCTAGCCCATTGGAATCTCCCCCTTATTATTTCCCTTCCTTTTTTGTGTGTGATGAATTATGATATTTCTTCAACTGTTTCAAAAGCAGTTTCATTAGATTTCAGAGAATGGTTGAAGGCTGTCCTTTTCTAGACAGCCTGTTTTGCTCTGTGCAGGAATTTGCAGGTCAGGGAGTGTTTGGTTTGTCTGTTTTTGTGTGTGTGAAGAAATTCCCATTGATAACATGAAGAGGCTCACGCTCAACACGGGTTTGCCATTTTGGTGGGAACCAGGCCCCAGTTCCCCAGTTCTTTGGATCCTGGCCATTGCATTTTGTCTGGCTATCAGTGGAAACAGAATCTGTCAGTTCTAAAGAGCACAGATTAGGAAGGAATGTGCAGTTTGGAAACGTGGCAGCTCATAGCACAGTGTATGGTTTAAATTAAACCTTTTTTTGGAAAGCAGAGTAGCTCCAGGCCACATTTTGAGGGGGAGCAAAGGCAGAAAGGGCTGGCTGCGGTTTCTCCTTCGCTGTGTCACAGACCAACTTTCCCTTGTTTTAACACAGAAGAAGGGAAAAGACTGGACTCATTCAGACCAACCACACAGCTATACAACTGACCACAAAAAGGAAGCTAAGCATGGCAAGGCTAGGATTAATACCCACTGTCTCTTAAGCCAACAGGGTGTGAGAACTTTTTATATAGATTTTTTTCCCTTTCTGCCTTTTGCCAGATTGACGGTGTGGTCAGAGTTGAGACATCTTGAAACAAGCACAAGTTTGCATTACACTGTGTTCCAGGCTTTTCTAAATTGCCTCTTAAATTCGTTTACGCCCACTGCTGAGCTTTTAGCAGGGCAAACCACTAATAGCTTTGTGCTACTTGCTTGGAGGGATAGGAAACATAAAAATATGCCTTGAATACTCTAGGCAATTGACAGATCCTGATAGACCGGTAGAGTATTGCTACTTTTAAAGAAACAGGCAACATTACTTGTTAATAACTTTAAGTCGTTTATTTTATGCAAATAATAAGAGTAAGATAATTCAATTTTTTTACCCCTTTGCTCTTTTTTAAAGAATAGTTTATGTATTTAATTGTGTTAACACTTATTTCTACCTTACAAGATAACATAATTTTATAGACATATTGTTCCATTTAGATGTTCCTACTACCCATTTCCATGTGTTAAGTGCTGCTGATGAGTTCTGTGTTAATGGAACGTGATGACTTGGCATTCCATTTCTGTGCTCCTGGCTGTTCTCCATTCTTGTCCTGAACCAGCACAGTTGTGACCAGTGATTTTCATGCTGTGATAGAGAAAAATATTGGTATACACTGCTTGGAAAAGTTTCTTTTTCTTTTTTGGACTATAACTCAAAAATTCCCTGGGCAACATGGCCGTGCTCTCTGGGTCTTGGGAGATGTAGTCCAAAACTCTGCATTTATACTATATATGCTGAGACCAGAATTCTGTTGCTCCATTGGCAGAATGTTATGCTCCACTCATTTTATCTTTGGCTTGCCATTGTGCAGGTAGACATAGTACCGTTGGAAACAATGGCGGTTATCCCTTTGTGCAGTTATGCAAAATAATGTGTAACTTTCAGCGGTGAATTGCAGCAAGTTAAGAAACTTCCCCTAGATGAATGGTTAGGGGATTCTTTAACTTGTAGTCAAAAAAGCTAACTTTTACAAACTTTGGGAAGTAGTATGGAAGTAAATCATATCTTCCTTACTAATCCTGATGTTTTTTTCTTTTGTTCTTGAGAATACAGACTGTTTTTGAATAGTAAATATGTTGTAGCGTTAAGGATGTACACAGGATTTAGCTAGATGATTTTTATGTACAGTACTATTTTGTAATTTTATGATGCAGTTCTGGATTTGTAATAGCTGATATTTAACTGTTTGTATCCCAGCTTTGCTGTATATACTTGCATGTCACAGGACCACTGTCATGGTGTGGTAACGCTCATAACCACTCCAAATATTTTTGTGCAAATCAACTCACACATTTGGGAAGCATTGCAGCAGAGTCATAACTGTTTATAAATTGAAACCATTTGTCTACTTGATAAAGATGGTGAAATTATTTCCTGGTTGAACATGACATATGAAGGTTTTATATATTGTTGTTAGAATATTTCCCTTTCTTGAAATGATATAGGCTAATTTGTTTGTAGTTAGTTAAAAACTACTTAAGTATCTCCACCTGTGGGACAATTTCCTTTTGATAAGAAGGGTTTCCAGATATTTGGCTTTTTGCTCTTCATTTATATGTGATTTCCTAGCACACAGCACTGAAAGTAGGAAAAAAGAGGGGAAGCTTTCTGTTAATTTATGTTTTATGCCCTAGAAGACCTCCAGTGCATCTTGATCTTTTTTCACTGTTAAAAGAATTATACCATAACAAATTGAATCCATTGATCACTGCCCTTTTTCAAAATAATAAATCTTCCCTGAGCTTTCACTTTATAGGGGTCTATATATTAGCCCATTAAGACTTTGATGAAATTACCAAAAGCAGTAATCAAGGCAATTAAGACTAGGCCAGATTATTTCCTTTATGGTATGTAAGGAAGAAAACATAAAATAATTCTCCCATATCCAGTATATGGGGCCACAGAGATAAGGTGTTATACAGCCATTGTTATTAAAATAATAGTAACAAATTAACAGATCCTATGATATATTGCCTTTTCCCTTAGATTCTGTAGCGGGTTGGGCTTCGATGCCTTAGTGACAACTTTGGAGGTGGAACAATTACAGCAAGGTGATTTTTTCCTCTCAGCAACGGGGGTTATATGGTCCTCTGACTCTTATTGTGCCTCAAGTTTGGTCTTATAAAATATATTGGTTAGGGCCGTTGGAATCTGACACACATGGAGTTCCAGATGTTCCCTGCTTTGCCCTAAATGTAAAATTTCTTATTGTCATTTCCCCAAATTAACTGATAATTACCTTTTTTTCAGCGCACTCTTACTGCATCACTCTGTTTTCAAAGGGTTGTTTAGGAAACATTTTAGGGGCAGAATAAGCATGTATAAAATCCTCTTACTACTGCAGTACAGACTTTGTAGATGCTTAGGCTGTATTCAGAAGAGGGGGAGAGTCACTTAGCATGAACATATGTATTTTCTTTAGTAAATTCTTTCAGGCTATTATTTCCCAGCCATTAAAATCTGCTATCTTGATACTTGGTTATTCACTATATACCATAAAATATTTATTAAGGTCATAGAACTGTAGTGCAGTAAGAAAAAAAACCCCACATGTGGAGCAAGATGCTTGCTGTACTTTTGGAGAAGAACATTTTTGCTGGGTTGCATCACTGTCTGTAAATTTTATTGATTATAATTAAGTCCGTCTGTATTGTCTCTGAAAATGTACATAGGTTAAAAATCAATATTTCTTATATTCATTAGGAAAACCAGCTTGAAAGGGATTTTAGCAGAAGTGCACAGCAAAGCCGTGGCTCCCTACATTGACAAAGTGTTACAGGTTCACATTTTTGACTGTTCTTTGTTTGGTCAAGATTGACTCAATGATCCATAGAGACTCTTCCGGCTCTTGAGTTCTAAGATTATTATTTTTATTATCAGAATCTTATTTTGCAGTTTTGTCCCCATACTTAGCTTCTCCCTACCCTTTATGCCATGCTTGCAGTAAGAGCAGGAATGTACTTCTTGTCTGTAGCAGGTCAGCTCTGATTTGAGATATCTGTAACTTTTATCTGACATGCTTCAGCTACATTCATTTGCATGACACATCTGCTATACATCTGTGTCATCTGTTTCAATTACATATAGAATCATTACAAACACAAAATAGCATGCTGTCACCTTATTGGAACTTCAGCTGAGTTAAGTAGTGGCAGTGCTCATTACTTCAATCCACTGCAGCAGAAAAAGTCATGGACCCTACTCTGTTCCCTCTGTTCAGTAGGTGCTGATTGCAGTTTACATGCATCTCTGTATTTCAAAATGTTTCTGATTATGGTACGTACCATAGTAGCAATAGGTCTGAGCCATAATTCTCTGTGTAGGGGTAGGTTCGATGAATGCAGTTACTCCATTTTCATATTTTATTTGTTTATTTCCCACTTTTCTGGAGCATGAGTCAAAGCATTATGTAAGATTATAAGCAAGAAACACAATGAGATTACAGTTAAAACAATTTCAAAAACATACATACAGCAGCAAAGAGTGAAAGGATAGAATGTTGCAGTGCAACAGAACATGGCTTGATAGATTCAATTGATGAATAAAGGGTGTAGAATTCTTTCTTTTTTTTAACTCTGTTTGGTTTCAAACAGTATAGATAATACATATAGAAAAGAGGAAAAGGGAAAAAACATAAAACAAGAACCAAAGACTAAAAAATAAAAAAAATAAAAAATAAAAGGGTGTAGAATTCTTAATGAGAAATACCCTGACTAAGATTATTGCCTCTGAGCATACACAGAACAATGTGCTGCACTGTTGAATAATAGCATCCTTTGCTCCCTTAAAATAAAGAAGGAAGTATGGTCTGCAAAGATCAGTGCTGGAGCATATATGTTATGTGCAATGGCCATGGGATCCACTTTTGGTTCCTACCATTCACAGTTTCTAAGAAGCCAGTGCTTTCCAGCCATAAAGAGAGTAATACCTTTACTGGGCCACTAGAGTGTTAAAAACTGACAAGTTCAGCAAGACCTTTTTTCAGGTTCACCTCCTATGTCAGTCACCTGGTACCACAGCAGTCTTCTTTCTAGAGGGAATGGGAATGACTGTTCTTCTTACCTTGCCTAGGTTGAAACCTAATACTGCAAACTGGTTTTGAACAAGTTTGCAGTCTCAGTCTTGAGATCTGGCTGTAACATGGATGCTGACCCTGCATTATCGGATCAGGATCCTTTTTTTGTCTCTTTCTGTTTCTCCCCCTGCCCCATACAGCTCTGCAGTGCCTAGCCTGAAGGGAGAGTCCTGCTGGACTTGAAAGCTTTCATGTTTTTAATATTTCAGTGGCCCAATAAAAGTATTGCTCAGCCTTGTTTTTTGGACTTTGTACAAGCACCACGTGATTTCTTTCTTTCTTTCTTGTTTAGCATAGTTTAACTAGTTATTTCCAAGTTCTGGCTGAGATGGAGCAGCTTGTCTAGTATCACCTAGAGATTTGGCTGCCCGGACGACATTTGAACAAGGGATTTCCTGATTTACAGCTCAATCTGCTACAGAATGATCCTAAGCCTGTTTACTCGGAAGCAAGTCTTGCTGAGCAGTCTTAGAGTTTTGATCCCTTCTAAGCACTTTTAGGACTGAAGCATTACAAGGCAAAACTTTCAAAATTAATTAGGGGGAAAGGTTTTCCTACAGTGGAGTATTATTGAAGGGAATTGACAGATGCACTCTTTTCAAGTAATCAGAAAGTGATATGGTCCCAGAAGCAGAAAGCATTTTTTGTAAGTTGAATCTTTTAAAACAACAGCAGCTTGTTTATCCCTTTTTGTATTGTTGTGTAAGGGGGTAAAGGGGCTTTCTTTACCTTGTGGTATATTTACATAGATTTTTTGATAGTATCTATACCAAGCATCATTCCATGCCATCAATGTTTGCTAGTCATTGATCTGACTTTTCATATCAGCTATTCAGATTTCTGAAATATTGCTGAACTGACACAAACTGGATGAAAAACACTTAACTTTCAGTAAAAGAATGCTTACAGTCCATTGGCAACCCTCTGTATGTATAAATAATGAAATTCAACTTGTTGTTTGGTAATATAAACAAAAATGGGGAAAGAGGAAGATGGAGAAATAAGTTCAGATGAGATGCAAATAGTTCTTGGGCCAACTTCTGACACCCTGTTAGGGAAAACTGAAGAGTTACTTGAGTTTGACTTAGTATTCTAATGTGTTACTGTTGTATCTCACACTTCCTCAGAGGACCTTAGGAGTTAAAAAGTACGCACCTGAGGCTCCTCCACTATATTTTAAAACCTGCAGGGTGTATCAGTGTGACAGGTAAGGGGTTCAAGGTTGCCCAGTCAGCTAAATATCCCGAGTCTGAATATGAACCCTGCTACCACCAAATCACACTAGCAAATCAGTATTGCTTCGTAGAAAAGAAGCATAGCTGCATAGAATATTTGTCCACAAGGACAACCAAAGTGGTTTTATTACGGGTATCATGGTCCTTCACTCACCCACTTTCTCATATATAGATATCCCAAATATGCAACACACAAAAAGACGAATTGAGTCACAAAATCTAATAGAATTAATATGCATCTGGCTATTTTAATTTTGTATATTATAAATAAAGAATTAAGCTTTAGCAAATAAATAACCCACAGTGGGAAAAACCTGCAGGCTAGTCTTCACTGAAAAACAGCAGGCCAATGCTGCTACCGCTAAAGATTATGAGAATGTCATTGGAGGCTGTTAAATAGTAGCCATTGTCCAGAAGCATGGTAGCTTTAGGGACAGTGCATTTCTTAGATAGATTAGAAGAGGTCTGTTTTATTAGGTTAACTCTGGACAACAATATACCAGAAGTTTTGGTGGCATCTGCCACAGCACATTCTCCTTTGTGTGTGCATTTTCAGTTCATTAAAATAGATACTAATTGTGGTCGGTAGAGGATCTCCCTTCTAGTTGTTTATCAGAGGTTTCCTTTTGCATGGCTGGCTTGCTAATGGGGATCAGTCCATTTATTTAAAAAACAATGCCTCAGTTATCATATTGTTTAGTGCAGGGTGGGGAAATGAAGCATTCAGATGTGAACAAATATAAAGCTGGAATAACAGCAGCAGGAAAAAAAACCCCAAACATTTTTCAGGTCAGATTTTACAGTGTGAATAAATCATTCCAATGAAAGGCATTTTGTTGATGTATTCAAACTGAAGGATTTTAGCCCTCATTCTTATTCAGCATATCTCTTTGTTGAAAGTTTCTCATTGCATTTTTAGAATTATATTCAAAACAGATATTATTAGTTTGCTGTTGAGCCATGAGCCTATGTCAATAAGACACCCAGTGGCTTTGAAGATGGATGAGCAACACATGTCAAGAAGGTCTGTCAGAAGGTAAAATATCTTCTGTTTACTTTCAGTACATAAAAGACAGGGATAATCTTAGTTCCTCTCCTGTTTTAAATATAGAGGAATAAAAAGAATGCTCTGTTGACAATGAATAAGTGGTCTTACCATATTGCAGACAATTTATTAGTGACTCACAATACCTTCAATAAAACTGACAAATTATGGCTTTCATTTGGGATGGGGCTTTTGGGTTAACCTGAATAAATAACCCCATTAAAGAGAGTCTTCCTTTTGGTTTCAGAGTCTTTCACAGCTGTCCAAGTGAGAGCATCTGAAATCTGTAGAATTTGGAATTCTGAAAGAGAGGGTGCCTAAACTTATGGATATCCTCTGTCCAGTTACTTCCATTTGATTCATATAAGTAAAAAATGTCCCTTCCTATCATTGCCTCTCCATGGCATAAGCCCCATTCTCCCCCACCACATTCCTGTCATTCCATGCTGACTGCTTCAAGCCCTGTTCCCACTCCTCATTTTCTTCCTGACAGTGCAAACCCTGTTCTTTCCCCCAATGCCAGCCCTCTGAAACAAAGGTACGCTGAAAGGTCTGAGTGTTTTGGGGTTCACCAAAAGGACTGGTACCTATAAGACCCATAAAATGAAAGAAGAGCCTCTGGAAATACCCCAAAAGAAAATAAATTAAAAAATGTTCTCCTGTGAATCACTAGCTCTCATGAAAACTTCAAAAACTGAACTTCATTAGAAGTGTTGAATGTATATCAGTCAAAATCTGTTCTAATGTCTATTATGGAAACTTTATTTAATCCATAGAGTAATAATGCAGGTAGTAGAGGAGGAAAAAAGAAGCCTAAATGATTATATCAGTACAAGCAGAGAAAAATTACTTAAGGCAGTGAAAATGGAGAATATTTTGAAAACAACAGAAACAAAGGCTCAATATAAGAAACAACAATTTGAAAATAAATTAAACAGCTGGAAAAATAAACCACTAGATGGACAATACCTGAGAAATATTGATGGAGAGCATGATCATAATTCAACATGGGCATGGCTCCATAGTCATTGGGGTTTTCGGAACAATATCAAGAAAATTCACACAGTACTATAAGCAGTTGCAGATGTCAGAAATCACACCATCAGAGCTCCAAAAATGGCAATATTAGGAACAGCATACATACTGCTCCGATATTTAACAGATACTTAGGTTTTTGGTTAAAACCTGTTTCTGTTCTATAATACCAGTCAATGTTCAATGTTTTTATAATTTTGACTGTGCCTGGTGTTTCTTTATTATTATTATTATTATTATTATTATTATTATTATTATTATTATTATTATTATTATTATTATTATTATTATTATTATTATTATTATTATTATTATTATTATTCCAGGGGATGCCAAAGTTGAAAATAAAGAACTGGAAAAACTAACAAAGTACAGAGACCTGGCAAATGAAACATCTCGCCTCTGGAAGAAACGCACTTTAGTGGTCCCTGTAGTCATTGGGGCTTTGGGAACAATATCAAGAAATTTCACACAGTACTATAAGCAGTTGCAGATCTCAGAAATCACACCATCAGAACTACAAAAAATGGCAATATTAGGAACAGCATACATATTGCATCGATATTTAACAGATACTTAGGTTTTTGGTTAAAACTTATTATATAATACCAGTCAATGTTTTTATAATTTTGACTGTGCCTGGAGTTTTTGAATAATAATGTCGATAATAATAGGAGAGAAATTGTTTTGGTCTGTAGTAATGATCTCTGCACTCTATAAAAGAAAGTAGAAACTGTGTCTGTTACACCAATCAATACAAGATTTTCAAATTAAAATTCCAAATTTCCCCATGTAGTAAATTAGTATCACTAAAACTGTCAAAACAAAATGTCATTAATCACAAACCTTGAATATGTTTTGACTGAAGTTCGTTTATAGTGTCATTCTGTAGTCAAAGATAGCACACATGCTTTTTAGGTAGAGACCCCAAATTCATTATTCTAGATCTCTCAAGGATAACCTCATAGCAAGTAATAGAGGAATCCAGAGCAGTTAGATTAGTCAGTGATGGGTGGACATAATGCAATGATAAAGGTAAAGGTTCCCCTTGACATTTAGTCCAGTCTTGTCCGACTCTAGGGGGTGGTGCTCATCCCCGTTTCCAAGCCGTAGAGCCAGCGTTTTGTCCGAAGACAGTTTCCGTGGTCACGTGGCCAGCGCGACTAGACACGGAACGCCGTTACCTTCCCACCATGGTGGTACCTATTTATCTACTTGCATTTGCATGCTTTCGAACTGCTAGGTTGGCAGGAGCTGGGACAAGCGACGGGAGCTCACTCCGTCATGTGGATTCGATCTTACGACTGCTGGTCTTCCAACCTTGCAGCAGAAAGGCTTCTGCGGTTTAACCCGCAGCACCACCACATCCCTATAATGCAATGAACCAGAAGGCTAATGCCAATTTCTTCATAGTCTTAACTTTTTACATATATTCTGCATTCCATGCTATTCCGAACTCCAGGAGAACATAGAGACACAAGTCTTCCCATTGTGATATGTGAGAAGGGACATTTCAGTATGGCTTCTGGGACATATCTGAACTTGTGAGAATTTTCATTTGGGGGGTAGGAGATTGAGGAACTGTGAGTCGATAGTGTTCTGTGGTTTGGTTTGATTGCTTCTTTCTACATTTTCCTCAGATATGTTTTGTAAACAGATGAGGACAGTTATAGAATCCATGTTTGTAATCGATTAGGTTTAATTGGGTGTTTTTCACATGGAGTATCTATAACCAGATAGAAGAAAAATAAAATGCATTAGATTTACTTATGAGTCCTTTCCAAAGGTTATGCCTTCTTGGCTGTAATAATTTATTTATTGGAAGAAATAATGAGGGAACGAGTAAAATAGATAACATGTATCTCCTTAAATGAATTTGCTTCTGACATAAAGGCCTTGGTTTAATGGAGGTTTTGTTGTAATGCTTAATCAGGAATATGCAAAGGAACTTGAATAAAGAACCTATTCATGACATTATAAAGAGGTTCGCATTTATTCTGTCTATACATTTGGGTAGTGTTTTTCATAAATATTTGTTCCTGACCAACTCTATGCTCTGTGGAGTTTACTGTCAGTTTTCTACCAGTGTGCAATGAGATTGTGTCCTGTGATTTTTGCTGTTCAGCTGAAGCAACTCGGTTGAAAACAGTAGATCAGACAATACATAAGACACAACTGTATCTCCCGGAACCAGAGATGACTTGTGATATGTGAAGGAGACCTAACCTGGAATTTTGGGTGAGATACCTGTCCATTTTGGATCACAAGCTGCTCCTTCTTCCCCTAGCTTCTGGATGGAAGAGCAATGATTATGTAAACACAGCTGCAGTAGCAAATAATGGTAAGACTAAGATGTTACTTTGTTTCCCCTAGGATGGAGGGGTAAAAAGAGGGTACTGTAGTTATGTTCTGGGTACCCAATGTGGTGTAGTAGAGAGATAAACGAATTAGGATTCAGGAGACCTGGGTTTGATTTCCTGGTTCTCCCTTTTAAACTCACTGAGGGATGAAACTGGTAAAACTACTCCTTGAATTACTCACTTAACTTGAAAACCCTATTAGGGTTACTGATGAGTCAGTTCTGACTTGATGGCACATAATAACAGTCATGTTCTGAGTAGAGCCATTTTTTAGCTCTCCCACCTTGCTGGAAAAGTGTTTTTGGCTTCAGGTTTGAAGGGAAATGTTTGGAAGGAAGCTTTCATATATGCAAGAGAAAATTTTATTAAGTGAAACATGTTTCAAACTGCATTCTTCTTCAGGGGGTCCCTTAACACCAACAGCTATCCTGGTTTTCTGGTAATTTTTGTACAGTTGCAAATTAATTTTGCTTGCACGTTTAAAAGGGAGGAGTGATTATGACGTTTTTCAGTTATGGCTTTACTAAGCTCCAGGAATTTCCTTTTCAATAGGAGAATGAAACAGGAATAGCAGTGTTAAGATGTAACAGCTGATTATTTAAATTTAATGAAAAAAATTGCCTTTCTGAAATCAGAAAAGCCATTAAGTTATTAATAACATAAATATTCCTGTGAACAAAAAGTCTGTGTCAGAAATGTTTTTCTAGGTTTTTTTTCTTAGATATTATGTTTATATTAGAAATTCACTCTGGCAATTAAATATCTTATTAAACAGAAACATGTTTTTAGGTTAGTCAGTTACAGGATGTTAGTGATTAGTTTTCAGCTTAATACATTTTAAAATTCCACCATTTAAAATGCAGCTTTTAGAATCTTTGCTGTATTGGCCAGAATCCCATTGGGATTTCACTTCAGACAAAGTGAAATTTTGTTAAATAAAGTGTAGCTAATTACTAAGCTGCCTGATCACGTGCTTGCTTGCATGTCTGTCAATTAACCAGGCATATGACCAGCATTTTGTTAATTAGCTACAGTTTACCACCAAGAAATACATGAGTTTGCCTACTCTGGAGTAAAATGTAGATATGATTCTGGCTGGACTGGACTGTACAGTCTGCATTATGGCACACAACAAGCCATGTGGCTGGAATACCAAGGCAATGGCTTTTTGCTGGCATTTCATACTTGAGTATGTGCATAGAATACTTCCAGTTGCAGCCAAATACCTTAATTGTATCTCCAGAGATCTATATTTCAAGATGATTCATCAAGGTTCTTCTTGTTTTTCTACTCTGTAAATTTGAACTTTATTATCATTGTGTTAGCAATTTGAAATGTGGGTTTTTGTCCACATTTTCACAATCACAGTTGCTTTTTTAGAACTTGTGGTTCCTAAAATGTGAGTTGGTTATTCTGATCTCTCATTGCAATAGATTTAAGTGGCAAACTACACTGATGAGGTAGCCCTGGCTAATTGATTTAATTCAGCAAACCATTTGCCAAATGAAAATTTCCTTTGTCATGTCTTACTTAGCCTTGACAATGGAAAATTTATGGCCACTCTGAGGTTGCTTGGTTTTAATTATCATATATCAAGGAAGAAATGAAACCTTCAAAAAGAAAAGAATTTTTAAATCAAATGATAAGTTGACAAAATGAAGAATTAGTTGTTAATTGTAAAAATTGTCATTGACAGAGCACCCCCCCCCCACACACAGGTGAGCTTTGAATGTGGTATATCGAGATCTGTGTCCAAGAATATTTTCCCTTCTGAGTTCAACTATACATGCCCATTTTTTTCACCATTTCAAATTATACTTAGTTTTTAAATCTTCAGATTTACCAGTGCAGTAAAGAGAATAGGATTTTTTATTTAAATGAGTAGAACCTGGAACACCTGAATTCTTTTAACAGTTGTATTTCATCTTCCGGTTTTTTTGTGCAGATGTTTCAATGAATAAAGGGGGAACAGGAGAAATGTTCTGCAGATGAAATTATTTCTATAAATAGAATGGGTTTTGCGAATATTCCAGAGCGTTTAAATGGGCATTTTAAAATCCTGTATACTATATAAGAGGTTCATAAACATATTCATAGTACAGTATAATGTACTAAAGTGTAGATAATAACTTTTAAAAGCAAAACAAACCAACCTCAGTATGTTTCCTGGTTCTGTACATATGAATAGAATTTTATGTGCATTTTTATTATTCTAACTTTGGATTTTGTTTGGGCCATCAATGAAGTTACTTAATATCAAGACTGTGAATTAACAAAACTTTTGTGTCCTTTTGTTATCTGGGAATTCAGTATCTGATTTTTTTTAAAGTAGCCCAGCAGTTGTGTGCTATTTAGTAAAAGGAATAGTGTTAGCCTGAAGAATGGAGCAAAATCAAATTTAGACAGTCATTTAAAAAAGAAGTAATTGACCTCCAGCTGAATCATCTCAGCTGGCTTTGTTAAATATTCCCCTCTTAATCCCAGTTTGCAAGTGACCTTAGCCTGAGATGTACTATTCTTTGACAAGGGTTCACTTGTCAGTTCTTTCAGATTCTCAAAGTCCTTTATATAAGACAACGTAAGAGGCTGATTTAATTATTCTTATACACTTAACTAACAATCCTCCCTGTCTGTGTTCAGCAGCTGTGGAATGTATTCCCCTTTCTTAAGAGGGCTGGTTGGAGAGTTGAGAAGGTTACTTGAGGTATTGAAAGAAGGCATGCAGGTAAAAGAAGTTTACACACACATACAGTATCTCCTCTTAATTTTCAGATAGATAGATAGTTTTGATTTTCCTACATGGAAGTATTAAATAATATGTTAATATTTCAAATATTTCTGTTTAGCCAAGAAGTGTCCAGCTACTGTAAGCATTTGAGTGTCTTCATAAATAAAACCGGTGCTTATTAATGAACAACTGAAAGACATAGTAATGTGTGCATGTAAAGTTACCATCTTCTAAAATTTCAAGACTCTGAGGCAAGCCTGGTAGTCAAGTTTCAGATGCCCTGTTTCTTTGTGCTTACATACCCTCATTGTTAGCATTTCTCAAAAAAAAAAAAAAAAAAAAAAAACCCTGCAGTTACCTTCCGTAACCCGGTATGGACTGTCCCATTTCACACTCAGGAGTCATGTAAAGTGAAGTCTAAAACATCTGGAGGGCATCAGGTTGCAGAAAAGTGTACTATGGACACTAAACATCATTTTAACAGGGCAGTAATCAGTAGCACACTTCCACTGGTAGAAGCAGAGCCAGACCTTCTTTCTTCAGTTCCTGCCCCATGTTTCCTTAAAAGTCTGCTGCAGTGCCTCAGATTTTCAGCACTGTGCAGGGGGTTGCAGATGGGAAGTGTGGAGGAGATGTTCCACCATGACCACTGCATTCATGACAGACGTAGCCCCATAGCTTTTAATTCTGCAAGCTGAATAATGGATGCAGATTGAGAAAACTGACTGGATTTGAGTTTCTTTTTTTGGGAGGGGGAAGCCCACTTCTGTCCATTGTCCCTGACAGTCAGCAATTTTACTGGCACATTGATCATGACTATGCTGTTCCGAATTTCTTCATCTGAGGAGAATAAAATGTTTGGATGTTTAGAGCTCAAGTGACAGGAAATAAAGTAAAATTTAGCCTCATGTTGCTGATGCCTATTTTTGCTTTGTTAAGAAAGGCCAACTCTCCGTGGAGTTCTTAGAAACTAAAATGACACTGATAGGTTCCTCATACTAATTCTATGTTTGCTAGTCTGATAAAATTGCTCATGCACATGACATGTCTGGAATAGGTGATCTTTTGCTATGTAGAACATGGTGCACTTTCCAGGACGGATTTCAGAAAGCATTGACCTCATTGGACAAGTTAGGGAGAGTGCCTGCCCTTTCTCTGCGTGGCCAGTAGAAAAAAACTGAGCGACCATTTCAAATTCACTCTTAATTAATGAGTGCACATAAAGTTGAGACATGTTATCCTTGATGGTGACAAAATGTTGACCTTAGCAGAAAAGCCTATTTAAACCCATTTGTAGCTGAAGACTGTCTTTAATTGATAATGGGAAACATCTTGATTAATTGTCTGCTGGCTTCCTTTTTATATTCGTGTATTCTGTAATACAGTGCTTATGCTGCACATTGAATGCATTAAATGACTATGTGAAAGTTCTTTAACATTCTCCAAGACCTGTGGAAATTAGAGATGGGAAAAATCTAATAGGTCGTTGTGTCCTGCTATTACGTGATTGTTCCCTGCAGTACATTTACTCTGTCCAGGCTTTGTTTTTAGCCACTTGTGCAGGCCAGTCTGTCTTGTCAAAAGGACAATTTTCTTAATCTCCCTAATAATTTTTCCTTTCTTAATTTAATCACTTAGTTCTTAGTTTTATCATCCTGTATTACTCTTCTTGATGTTTATACTATTAAATATTTAGAACCTTCTCTGATGTTATTGCATAATCAAGCTGTGAACGTTTAGCTCTTTGAAGTGTTCATCATTTAATCCATTTCTCTAGTCCCCTAATTAGTCTGGTGGTTGTTCTTTGATATTTTATGTAGTGGCTCTTAACTGAAGGATTAGGAATTTTTGGTAGGCCATTGTGGGTGGCTTGACTATTGACAGATAACTGGATGGAGTGGGATAAAGGGCCACATCAACTAAGCAGCTTGCATGGAGCATCCAGGTGGGCTACCTACCACCTTAGGGTTTTATCCTGGTTCACTTGTATATGCCTTTTGTCTGAATGGGTCTTTGGAAACTGCTCATAAACGCCTTCAGGGATTTATAACAGGAGAATTGGGAGTAAGCCTTGGGCTTGTATTTGACTCCCCCTTCCATCACTAAAAAGTAGATTTTATCTCCAAGGCCTGAGTAAAAGTACAATTGCTGCCTTCTACTTCAGGGAATGAAAGCAGGAGAGGACTCCCATTAAATAACTCCATGAGGCCTATTCTCAGTCCCTCTCAAGATATAATTGCAGAGAAACAGCAATATCCTATTTCTTTTAAGAAAAATGTTTCAAAAATGATTTACATGTTCCTCTCCTTTCTCTCTCATCCTGTTATTGCCTTTATATGCCTAAAATTCCATTGGCTTTTGACATTATAGCATCAACCCCTCCTCCCCCCATTGTTACCTAGGAAAAAGTCTGTTTTGACTTTGTTGCTTTCTAGGGTTCTGTATTATTCCTCATTTGCTTTCTGAGTGTTCCATCAATGTATCATAAATCCATTCCCCCCACATTTTCCCAATTTAATGCTCTTGGCCTTTTCCCTCTCCATGTCTGTTGTCTCAAGCAGCACTGCCCAGTTTTGTGCCATAACAAAATTTCCAACCTCGGGTCATATAACTAATGAGAATGTTGAAAAGAAAAAGGTAAGACTTGCTTTTTTAAAAACATTCCTCCTTGACATTCACTGTTAATTATACCTATCCAATTCGTAATACTACTATTTACCATTACTCCTATATTCTGTGAGGTGCAATGGATATTATAGAGACCAGCCCATGTTATTGCTATTATAGTGTGAAACAGGTAGGGATTTATTTTTATGAAGGTATGTCCTATTAGAGGTATCTATAAAAATGTGTCTGGCTTAGAGAAGCTTATCATGCTGTTCACTTCAGTGTACTGTTAAGCGTGGAGGAATCACATTTGAATGTATCCTTCCCCGGAAATTAATTGTCGAGCCTCAGCAATAAGGACAACAGTCTTGATATTACTGGTATAAAGTATCTTTCACACCCCTTCTTCCCAAATTTGGAGGATTTTTGTGTCTTGCTGGAGTGCATCCACACAACCAAACTATTCAGTTATAGCAGTTTGATAACACTTTATCTGTTATAAAGTGGGAGGGCCACCACCTCCTCCCTTGACCCTTGCCCGGCCTGGCTAATCAAAGCAGCCAGGCCTATAACAACGGAATGGGCCACAGAAATAATTAATGGGTCTCTCCAGGAGGGCAAGGTTCCCCTTGCTCTCAAGGAGACACTCATTAGGCCCATTAGGAAGAAACCAAAGTTGGCGGCGGACGATATTGGCAATTATAGGCCCGTCGCCAATGTTTCTTTCCTCAGCAAAGTGGTGGAGAGGGTGGTGGCTGATCAGCTTCAGGCTCTTCTGGAGGAAACCAATGCCATGGATCCATTCCAGTCGGGCTTCGGGCCGCATCATGGCACGGAAACGGCACTGGTCGCACTGTTGGATGACCTGTTGAGGGAGGCTGACCGGGGCAAAATGTCCTTGTTGGTCCTCCTCGATATCTCAGCCGCCTTTGATACCGTTGACCACAGTATCCTCCTGGGGAGGCTCTCCGAGCTGGGAATCGGTGGCCTGGCGCTTGCCTGGCTCCGATCCCTCTTGGAGGACTGTCCCCAGAGAGTACAGCTTGGGGAGAGTGTTTCGGCCCCGTGGAGTCTCAATTGTGGGGTTCCGCAGGGGTCGATCCTCTCCCCAATGCTGTTTAACATCTATATGAGGCCGCTGGGAGGGGTCATCAGGGGGTGTGGGGCTTCGTGCCATCAGTATGCTGATGACACCCAGCTCTACATCTCCTTTTCACCGACCTCAGTGGATGCCGTTTCGTCCCTTGAGCACTGTCTGGAGGCCGTGCTGCAATGGATGCAGCTGAATGGGTTGAGGTTGAACCCGGACAAGACGGAGGTCTTGAGGGTGGGTGGCCCCTCCGTTGGCGGTTTGGGAAACTCCCTCTCTTTTGGGGGGGTGACTCTCACCGCAAAGAGTGAGGTGCGCAGCTTGGGGATACATCTGGACCCGGTGCTTACCATGGAAACCCAGGTGGCGTCCGTGGTCCGCTTTGCCTATTTCCACCTATGGCGGATTGCCCAGCTGCGACCCTATCTTGATGGCGGGGCCCTCACCACTCTTGTCCATGCGCTTGTAATCTCGAGATTAGATCACTGTAATGCGCTCTACGTGGGGCTACCTTTGAGATTGTTGCGGAAGCTTCAAATGGTGCAGAATGCGGCGGCCAGACTCCTTAGTGGGGTGAGAAAATACCAACATATCTCTCCCACTCTGGCTGCCTTACATTGGCTGCCCATTCGCTTCCGCATTGATTTCAAAGTGTTGATGATGACGTATAAAGCCCTAAACGGTTTAGGACCTTGATACCTGGCAGATCGCCTTCTCCCACCTAGTTCTACCCGAATCACCCATCATAGCCAGGAGGGACGGCTGAGGGGCCTAACGACGAGAGAGGCCCGGAAAGAAAGAACAAGAGGCCGGGCCTTCTCGGCAGTGGCCCCTTGGCTTTGGAATAACCTTCCATCAGAGATCCGCCTGGCTCCCTTGCTGGGTGTTTTTAAGAGCCAGTTGAAAACTTGGCTCTTCAGGCAGGCCTTCCCTCCTGTCACTATTTGATTTTATTTTATTATAATTTTTTTCCCATCTTGAGTATTATTAATATTAATATTATTGTTTTGAACTGTTTTATTTTAATTTTAATTGTTCTAATGTTTTTATATTTAATGTTTATGGAACCCGCCCTGAGTAGACTTGTCTAAAAGGGCGGGATAAAAATCGAATAAATAAATAAATAAATAAATAAATAAATAAATAAATTATGGCTTCATCCTGCAGAATCTTGAGGTCTGTTGTTTGGTGGGTTATTTCAAATTCCCTGCTAGAAAGATTTAGCACACTAGAGTACAAGAATTCTGTTGCAGATAATCCTGAATTCCTTCCCAAAGTAAAAATTCCATGATTCTGTACAGTGAAGTCACGACAGACTGCAGTAGGTGTAGTGTAGACTCGTTCCTGGGTGAGAAAGGCAAGTAGAGTATCGTGCTTTCCTGAGTTGTCTGTTCATAAGCTAGACTTACTCTGACCTTTGCAAAGTATGCCAGTTGAGGGACATGGCTGATACACTTTATAGTATTTTTGAGGAACAGAGATGAGAAGGAGCTCCTCTGTTACAAGCTGTATGGTTTAGGTATTCTGTTAAGGACAGCCTCTCAGGATAAAAGCATTTGGGGTTTAGTGCTGGCAAGCCCATGGAGCTTTTTACAGCTTACAGGATCAATTGTAGCTGAGAAGCGACAGATTTATCATCTCTAGGCCGTGATAATAAGGCCTTTCTTTGTAGGCTTTGCTTCACCATTAAATGAAAGAAGAACCTGACCTGCATTGTACCCGAGTATTCTGGTTTTAAATTGAATTATTTGCACATATAATTATCTAGACAGCCCATTCCAGGACTTCACTGTTTTAATAGTTAGAAATCTTCCATCAGTAATCTGAATTATTATTGGGCAAAGTTACTATTGGTCAGTGAAACATAATGGTCATGTTTTTATGATGCCACTTGCCAAATCTTCAAGGTTACTTGAATGGCTAGCAGTGCAGTCTGATTATGTCTACTTTGAACGAATCCCCACTGAGTTCCGTAAAAGTTGCTCCCAGAAAAATGTGTGCAGGAATACAGCCTTGAACTTGGATTGCAAGGGTAGTTTATGGTCAAGAGATGCATTATTTCTCTGGGTTTATTTCCCCCAGGTGAATGGATTGTAATACAGTCCTTTACTTAGAATTGGAATCTAAGAGATTCTAGCCCTGGCAGCTCATATGCCAAGAGGGACAGCATTGTGAATGTAGCCAAATGATAGAATTTCAACTCAGCTGGCGGGATACTTCACCCGCTGCAGGTATTAGTGTGACAAGTCAGCCAGGGGTGTCCTTCAGGTCTGCAGATGGGTTTCCCATATCACCAGCACAGCATCAGCCCCAACATAGGCTGGATCTGGTCCCAGCTCTGCTGCAATGATGGTGCATCCACAATATCATGTTTTTGGCAGGTTAGGGCTACTGTTGTGCTCTTGTTTGTATGGTATAGCTCATGTGTCTGATAGAACCTCCTGGGAACTGATTTACTTGTGGGCTTGACCTGTCATTGACTCTCCTTTCCCATGCTTTTTTCCTCTGCAGACAGGGGTGTGTTCTCACATGTGAATGGCCACCAATTCTTTGCTGTAGGCTGCCTGGTCATATAGAGGTCATATAGAGCTTTGTATTGGCCACTGTTCTGACACAGTAATTTAATAGGTTGGGTCTTTCTACTTCTCTTTACCTGCTTATGTGTGCCCTGTATTTACTTTACACTTCAAGGTGGATCCCATGGGAGCTGTCCTCCCACAGTCAGTCATCATTTGCTACATTCCCTATCCTTATCCTCCTTCAACCTTAGGGTCAATCATAGGAACCTTTGATCTATAGTAGAGGATGATGTCTTATTTTGGAATTCTCCTTTCCTTGTCAGCATGGGGGCGAGATCTCTTTGGCTGGGGATTTCCTTCTCACTTTCAGTTTATCAGATATATCTGAGATGGACATCATCCCACTATTAATCTAAATCACAATGGCCAACATTCTCTTGCACAGCTTATGTTGGTTTAGGGGAAATAATGTCACTGGCAGCAGTAGATTGATGCTTATGAAAGACTCTCTGTTTTGATGCTGGGTCACACATGACTTGCATGGAATGAGATGAAGTTGAAGGAATGAGGAACTGAAGCAGGGGCTCTTTAATTAGAGGCGATCTGCCACTGACATCACTTCACCTACACTGGCCTAAGTTATACAGGAGGATTTTGGCCAATATATTCTTCGGCATTTAAAGTGCCACAGTTTTGTTTTGTTCCTTTTGCTGCAACAGGCAAACATGTGAAGTGTGATACAGTTTAAGGAAGACAAGGAGGATGTGCCCTCCCTTTCTGTGGTGATGCCACTCTGATGTCACTTAACCTTATCCATAAAAGCAAGCAGCATTGAGGGTTTTTAAAAAAAATCTCCAAAGGTCTTTTTCCAAGGTTTTGTTCATGGTTGTTTGCAAAGTGCTTTGAGGAACACGCTGAGAGACATGCAAAGCATCATTATGGTTAACAATCCATTATTTAAAATATTTGAGGCCATTGAGAAAAATAATGGCATGTATGTAGTGAAGTGGTTAATGCGATTGCATCTCTTACAGGTTTCACCAGATACACTCACTGTACAATGGATAATTGTTAGCTCTTGTTGTGCAGATGCTGTTGCAGATGGAGCCCTGTACCTGCATGCATAGCAAATGAATTAGACCGGCAATCCCCTTTATAAAGCATAAATATGTAATTTGTTCAGCTGTTGTAATTAAATATGTATGTGTGAAACAGCCACCATTCAGGTCATTAATGATGCGCTATGCCAAATTAGAGCTTACAGACAGTAATGTACATTGTTGTGCAGTGAGGGAATTGCAAATAACATGGCTAAGCCTTTTCCTAGTAAAATGATGGATTCACTGGCATTAAGGGGAATATTTATATTTCTGGCATTTTGATTACTTTGGTCTATATTTACACTAACATACAGTGAAGAAAAAACATCATTGGATGGAATATTGATGCTGTTAGTTTTATTTGATTATTGTTTGAACGTTTTTGAGTACTCAGTAGATGCTCATGTTGTAGGATTTTATGGTAGATAGCATTTTATATCCATTTGGTGCATATGCTGATTCTGTAATTAACAAAATAGAAGAACCCCAATGTAAAGATTCCTTGTGGGGGCAGGAGCTTTGATGCACTCAAGTCATTCCTGTACATAGGAAGGCTTTGCCATGGGCAAGAGTAATAGAGACTACAGTACTTCATGAGTCTGCAGCCTTTTGGCATAACTTTCAGTTTGACTTTGTAGTGAATGGAGGAATTCCTTGCTCTTGAAGAAGTCTGAATGTGCTCACAAGTGTGGAAGGAAGGGAATTCTTATACTCTGGATTGATAGTCTGATAGGGTTCCGTTTTCAAGTCAATAAAGCTGAACAATGGCCCGTCATTTTTTATAATGGATTAATATTTATTTATTTATTTATTTAAAGATTTTTTGACTGAGTGATCCTCATAGTGCTGTCAGCTCTGTTGCCTCTCTTCATATTTTTGGTGCCAGGGCACTTGCAGCAGAAGTGAGAAATCCAACTCGGTATCTGTTCAGTAATAGCCAGACTCTCCTATGCAGTTCACCTGTTGTGGCTTTCCTTGTGGGCATAAAGCAGTTCCCCATCTTTGGAGACCCAGGTGTTCTTGGACTGCAACTCCCAGAAGCCCTGGCCAGCATAGCTAGTGGTGAAGGTTTCTGGGAAGTGCAATCCAAGAAAGACTGGATTACACATGGTTGGGAACCACTGACATAAGGGGATGTTACATCTCAGTGGTTATGAGTCTTGTAGTTGAGACAAGAAACAAGAGCATGCTTCTGTTTGGTTCAATGGGCTGCTGAACAACTTTCCATTCTCCATTATCTGTATGCACTTAGGTCTGGAAAATTCCTATTTTCACTAGTTGATTTGGAGCCTAAACACTTAATGCTGTTAAGAAGATAAAATGTTTTTTTGAGATCTGATTAAAACCTTTCCAAATAGTATTTAAAAAATGAACTTATTGTTCAGTGTTTGTTGACTTCCTGGTGTGTGTGTTTATTTTTTAGTTACTTTTTTAAAATTTATTTTGGACAGCTTTATGTCATTTAGTATGGCTAACTTTACATTTATTTGTTAAGCAAGTTTTGTAACTCTAGAACTCTAATTTGTGAAAGAACATATTGTCCCACACAAGGCTGCCTGGACTTTGAGATCTTTCTCCTAGTTCCACCATCCGGAGAGGCAGATGTGGTACAGAAATTAATTTCATTTATTTATTTTATTTATACCCTACATTTCCTCCAATTAATGAACCCAAGATTCCTTTCTAAATTTAAAAAAGAAAAATTAAAACAGTTAAAGCAACAGTAAATTACAGTATTAAACATTTAAAAGCACATTTTGAAAAATATACGATATAACATCCCCATTTAAAACCCCTTCTTTGGCAGGCAGGAACTTACTAAATATCTGTCGGAACAGAAAAGTCTTTGCTATTAAAAGGACAGCATTGAAGGGCCAGCCTGGCCTCCCATTGAAGGGAGTTCGACAGCTTGGGAGCAGCCACTGAGAAGACCCTCTCCTCTGTCCCTGTCCTCATGAGGGGAACCTGTAAAGGTGGCAAGACTGAGAGAGAGAAACCTTCCCCTGAAGATCTGAAAATCTAGGAAGGGGAGATGTGATTCTTTGGATAGCCTGGACTCAAGTCATACAGAATTTTATAGGACAAAAAGCAGCGCCCTCAGGTTTGAATAGAAAGGTGGATGGTATTGGGCATCATCTGCATACAGTACTGCAACCAAGCTCCAACATTCACAGTGGCTTCATGAATATATTCAGTGGCATGGAGAACAAAACAGACCACTCAGGGATCCCACAGATCAACATCCAGAGTCTCAAAAGGAATCTCCCAGCCCGACCTTCTGAGTTATTTGTGTTACTGAAACCTGCTATGAAGTCCAGCAGAACCAAGACAGACTCTGCTTGTTAAGTTCAACAAAAGTGACCAAAGCCATCTCTGTGCCATAAGAAAGCCTGAAATCAGATCGAATTGGATCTCGAAAATTCCTTTTTTCCAAAAACCATTGGATCTACGAAGTCAGCATGTGTTCCGCTCTCTCTTGTCCACAAATGGGATGCTGAAGGTTGACTGGTAGTTATTTAGTATGTGGGGCTCCAGGAGAGTTTTTTTCAGCACCAGTCTTACTGCTGCTTCCTTTTGGAGTGGCGGAACCTTACCCTGCTGGAAAGAGACGTTCACCACTCCATGTACCCACTTGGCCGTTCCTCCCCACCTCCGGTTTCTTTTATGTTGAGTCAGAAAAGACAAGGGGCCAACACACTTTCCAAGGATCATGTCCACATGCTCAAGCTGTGGACACTAAAATGTATCCATTATAATTGAACAACCCGGGGGAGGCAAAGTTACATTGACCAAAATCAGAGTGGAACTGAGCAATTTTGCTGTAAAGTGCAAATGCTTCACAATGGGCTGCTGAGTGGTCTGTGAGACATGAGAGAGGGCCTTCTTGGTGGCTGCTCCCAATATATGGAACACGCTTCCAAGACTCACCACATCCCTGTCACTCTTCTGCTGGCAGCCAAAGAACTTTGGCAATTGATCCATTACTAAATATGAAGCTTTTGAGGAGAAAACTGTAGAGGTTTTTTTATCGATATATTTCTAAACTACTTTTAATTAAATTATGTTTTAATATTATAGTTTTTTAAAAGTTTACTGTAGTTCTTGTGCTATTATTTGTACCCATGTTTTAACCTTGTTGTGAGCCACCTTATGTCCGAGTTTATAAATGAAATGAATAAATAGGAAAATGAATAATGTTAACTATATTTTCTTAACTCACTTGGTGTGTAATAGGGCTTATTTCTGAATGGTTTGTTTGGGGTTGCTGATAAGAAAAATAAGAAAGGAAAGAACAATGAGGTTTAGATTCTTCTTTTATTAAAATGAGTGGAGAGTTAAAATGGGAATGTGTACATAATTTGCTTAATAGATAATCCACACAAGAGGCTTTCCCCCCTTCTTAACGATGGTGTTGTAAGAGGTGAACATCTTTTTAATATTGTAGTCCACCTATTCAGTAGAGTTATTTGAGTTTAAACTATCCCGCTGTACACATAACTTGGATTACCTTTCCCAGTGTGTATCCCTGGTCTGTTTAAAATAGATTAGGGTTTTACATATATTTTGTTTTGATGTCTGCTACTGAGTATACAAGGGCTAATCATCTTGACCTTTCTGACAAACAGAGCAACAGAAGGAAGCATCTCTCAGAGTTAATTCTGTCTTGTTCTCAGTGGGAACAGAACATTCCTCTGTGATCCTCTTTCACATGATTCACTCAGGCCTCCTGGAAGCCACTCCTGATACTATTAGTGCTGGGATGCTTAGGTCTAAAGTAGATCGACAGGAGTGACATCACAGACCATTTGTGGTTTAGAGACAGATTGGCCCAGGCAAGTGGAGTTGTTAAGACTCATATTAAGGAAGCAGAGTAGAAAATGAGATTAGATAGCACAGTATTTGTGAAGTTTTACAGTGAATTTGAATTTGCGGTTATCTATGCTAAGTTGAAAGAAGCACCAGATCAGAACTAACAACTCTGTTTAAATTGCTGTCATTGTGACAGGTTTTATAGGAGCAGTTTCATCATGCCTTTGAAGAGCTAGATTTAGCTGTTTTGTACCTTTTTTTCCTGAGATGACAAAAGTTGAATTTTTAAAATATTTTTATTATTTTGATTGAATCTTCTTTAGTTGGCAGGTGAAAAAACCCAGAAATTTATATTTAATTTCATTTTGATGGAGCACATTGAATGCTATTATATAGGGACATTTTATCCAAACTGACCAAAGAAATTCTGTGAACCTACAGGAATGGGTTGGGGTATGCTGAAAATGCATTGAAAGTTTACACCTCTATAACTACGAATCCATCTGACCACTGCTTCAAAAGTTCAGTACAATCATTTAATTTCTTTCCTTGCCTTCTCTTAGATGTCAGGATTATTCAGCTTAACAGGGATGAAGTAGGCCTAGCCATCTATGATTTTGTGTAAAGGCTAGTAGATAATTAAGAGCTTGTGTCTTGCCCTTGGCTTGTTTTAGAGTACCTTGTTTCATCAGCTAATAGCACAGTTATTATCATGCCACTGCAATGATACAGATGGTTAAAAAAAAAATACTGCATGCGCACATTGACCTAAGAGTGACCCTAATTGTGAACAAGGGAGTGTAGACAGATAGGGGGCTTTGAGTTGTGGGCAATCTCTCCTGATGATGTTACCTCTAAATCAGTCATTTTAACTTCTATTCTATCTCTGATCATTTTCTACTTGTCTGCTTGCCTGAGGTAACTGAAAGACTGCCTCTAGTCCCATAATTTGTTCTTCCTTCTGTCTGTTCCATAATGTATTGCTATCACTATCAGTGGCCATGCTGGTTGAAGGAATCTGGGAGCTGTAGTCCAAAAAAGTAACTTTCCCAAGAGTTGACTCTTACTTCCTGTTCCTCTTTGTGCTGCTGCCTACCCCCCCCCCCATGTTTCTTTTTCTACTGAGAGCAACTCCTGTCTCTGTTATTGGTTCTTCATAGAATGAAATGGAGCATACTGTATTGCAGAAACATTTATTTAACTTATTTATTTATGTTTCTCTCATGTCCCCATGGAAAATGATCCCCAAGGTAGTTTACAATTTTAAAAAAATTGAAAACAAAAATAAATCTGGAAACCAAAAAGCACAAATACAGTAGTAGGCACAACAGGCTGATCAATATGCAACATCAGAAAATGCAAAAACACCAGGATGGTTATGTTGTAACAATGACACAAAGCTGTAGCGGTCCATCTTTGCAGAATTTCCAGCCACACGATGTGCATATAGCTATTTCCCTGAAACGCTTAAAAACCTGGATGTTCAGGTCAGCTTTTAAAAGAATTGATGTCTTCTCCATTTAGTTGTATGTTTACAATTTTAAAAACCGCTCCAATTAATGTTATTACTTGAAATGTTTTATTCTACTGTTTTAGTTAGTTGCTTTTTATATTGTTCAGTATCCTCTTGTGTAGCTACACCAGTGCAGGGAAAATGCTACCACCAGATTGCTGCTACTAACTAAACGTAACATGAAGTCTACCACATAAAAAGCCTTGCTCTTTATTGAGGAAAGTTTGGGATTCACAATGGAACCTAGAGCGGGGCTTCATTTAGGTCTCTCAGATTGCAGTTTTATGCATGGATTCACCCCATCCCCAGGGTTTAAGGATGTGTCAATGCTTTAAATTCTGTTCTGTAATGATATTTTATAATGGGACAAGAGGTACAGGAACACAACTGTTGGAGCACTATCT
Source organism: Intellagama lesueurii (assembly GCA_037013535.1). Classification (NCBI taxonomy): domain Eukaryota; kingdom Metazoa; phylum Chordata; class Lepidosauria; order Squamata; family Agamidae; genus Intellagama; species Intellagama lesueurii. Next base: position 169,340,465 of record JBAJHW010000004.1, on the reverse strand, counting down.
GCTGCCCTGACATCTTCTAGACCTATAGAACCTAGACCAAATAGGACCAGATGTGACAAAAAGAAAGGAAAGTGGGTGCTAGGAGAAGAGGGAAGAGGTGGAAAGCACAGTAGAGCATGTGTCAGTGCCCTGTAAAATCATTTGCATTGTTGACTTAGAATAAAAGTGAAGTCTAAGGGCTTGGTTCCACTGACAATAAGAACCACTGTTGTGCCGCGTTCTGCTTTTTTTAAAAAAGGTGCAAAATAAGGTATATCCATGACGTGTATGGAAACACAGATTATTTCGCTAGGAAAGTGTGTTTTCTGGTTGGAAAGTGACCTAAAATACTGTTCTGCCAGAGGTTTGTTTATTTTAGCATCTATGTGAAACCTGATTTATTTCAATTGTTTCTGCATATGTACACTCTCTGTCGCTGCAAATTGCACCATTGAGTAGCCAGCAGAAGAGATGGGGGGGGGGGCATCAGGAAGGAAGGTGAGATGGACGGGTTCAGGAGAGGGAGGGACTGCTAGCAAAGTTGCTTGTCCCTCAGAAAGCTTGGCTGTTTCCGTCCCTTTAAGAATGCACCTGCCATTCTGTGGGAGGCGAAGAGAAGGGGAGGACACAGCCAGTCCTTCTCTCACAGCCACTGCTCTAGGTTATTTCCCTTCTGGGCAAGCAGATTTTGTGCAGAAACTTCCTTTCCATGCCTTCTTTGTCTCTATTGTTCCTTCCCAGGTATCCTTTTATGGAACAAAGTTTAAAATGGGCAGAGAGAACCCAGGAGATGGCAGTGGGGCTGCTTGGGAAACCTAGCAGCTGGCAGCTGTTTGAACATTCTTAAAGGGACTGAAGCAGTCAAGCTTTATGAAGGAACAAGCAACTTTGCCAGCAGACCCTCTCTCTCCCTTACCTTACCACAACAGCAGAGGCAAGTGGCCAGCATGAGGGCAGGACAGGCAAGTGCAGGACAAAGCCTCAAATGCAACAATTCTAAAAGCCAGTGTAGCCCCCTCAACCAAGATACAACACAGCTTAAAAATGGATTAAAAGTTTCCCAAGAGGATGCATATACCGACCCAAATTCCATGTTACACCACATTATTTCTAGATCGATTCCATTTAGAACAGAGCTTATTGCAAGGCAAAATGTAAATGTAAACAAGCCCTAAGAGAGGCTAATAAAATGCTGCATTATTTATTGAAATATTTTTATGTTGCATAGAGGGCATACTAAAATATAGCAGAACAACCACTGGCTGAGTCTGGTTGTCTGAAAACACATGGTTACTCGAGCCAGTACGTGCCTTCTTTGCACTTCCAGAAAAGTACAGTTACATGTAGGCAGTATTATAAGTAAAAGCAAAATAAAAATAAAAAGTAAATAAAGGCAAAAATGTGGTGGCACCTTAAAGACTAACTTTTATACTTTTTAATATGAGCTTTCATGGACAAGTCCACTTCATCAGACACAAGATAGTACTTCAGCTGAGACAAATATCTCATTCTTTGAACATTTTGTGTGTTCCAATATGCATGTTTGTATTATATGTACATTGAACCATTGGTTCTTTGAGGCCCAGACTTGTTTGCCTTCTATTCTAAGTGATTTTAAGAGGTAGAGGAGGCAGGATCTGTTAAGACAGTTAGGATACAGAAAAGTGAAGCATGCCTTAATTCTACATTCATAAATAGACCTGCCTTCAAGCACCCAGGAGAATAATTTGCAAATTAGCCCATCTCCATCATCTTTTTGGTCCCAGAAATTGTAGAGGACCTAGGAATGAATACGTAGATAGGATATCCAAAGGTTTTGTGGATTTGTTTTCAGGGGAGTTGAAATCCTTTTTGAATTTGGTGGGATGAAAAGTCCACAGGCTGGCTTTATTTACCAACTCTCCCTCTGCAGTAGCCTAAAAAAATGGCTGATACTTAACTTACTTAACATAATCGGCTGAGTGACAAGTCACAAGGGCTTGGGTCCATTTTTAATTTAGTGTAAGATCCTCATTCCTGCCAACCTAGCAGTTCGAAAGCATGTAAAAATGCGAGTAGATAAATAGGTACCACCATGGTGGGAAGGTAATGGCGTTCCATGTCTAGTTGCGCTGGCCACGTGACCACGGAAACTGTCTACGGACAAACGCTGGCTCTATGGCTTGGAAACGGGGATGAGCACCGCCCCCTAGAGTCGGACACGACTGGACTAAATGTCAAAGGGAACCTTTACTTTTACCTTAAGATCTTCATGTAAGAAAAGAAAACTGAATATGAGAGGTGTGTTTTATTAGCATCAGATGTTGCGTAAATACTTGCACAATATTTAAACAAACATGGCTGTTCTGACTAAGTTTGGTGAAATCTTTTGCTATCTCTTGTTCAATACCTCCAAAAATAGAATGGTTACCATTGGTTCATTTCTGATTCCACCATGGGACTCAAGTGTGCCCAAATGGGTTAGTTTGGAACAGTTACCACAGTTTTCCATTGTGTCTTTATTCAAATAGACATTTCAAGCCAATTATGGCTTTTCCAACTACCGTTGTACACTACTGCAAAGTGTCAGTAATTCCTAAATGTAAGTAGGGAGGAGAAATGCATCAGTCTTCCAGAGACTCTTTTGACCTCTTAGCTTCTTTTTCCAGTTCAGATTCTCAGTTAAAGGGATTGTATCGGTATAAGTAGTCATGCAAAAATGCCCTTAGAACAATTTGTTATCATTATATGTATTGCAGGCATTATTGGTCTTCTGTTATCTAGATGTAACTGATTTATAGAATAATTATTTGTTGCTGAATTGCATAAACAAAGGGTTAAGAGCAAGAAGTGTACTGAAGGTGAGGAAGTGGGACAGATGTTGTAATGTGACTCATTCACTGCCTTCCAGAACTGACAAAACCTGCAAATGGATTGGCATTAGTTATAAACATATCAACTGTGGAAAAGCCATGTTAGAAAAATCAACCATTGATAAAAGGGGTGGGAGTCCAATAGTGGCGGATGGCCAGGTACTTTATGATAAGCGTTTGCAGGGCTGGGCCAGTCAGACTTGATTGTTTGCTGGCAGTGGCTTCTTTGGCCAGTGCAGCAGTAAACACTTTCCCGGAAGTTGGTTTTCTGTTGTGTCTGGCAGTCACACTGGGCTGCTTGAACTTTAGCCAGAGGCAAATATTTATACATCATAGCCTGCAGTGTTCAACTGGTCAGGCCTGCGGGAATGGGTGAGAGAACTGTGAGCTTTTGAACCAAAAAGGATGTGTGTCCTTTTTAATTGCATTCATGACATGGTGAAGTGGAACCACACTTGAGCCAATTTCAGTGTTAACTGTATGTTTTGTAACATAAACATTACCAGTTGGTATAAACATTAAGCATGCATATATATATATATATATATATATATATATATATATATATATATATATATATATATATATATATATATATATATATATATATATATATATATGCTTATACATATATATATATATATAAGAGAACATCCTGATCTGAGCTCTGTTCCTTTAATTCCCGTTGGAAACTTTACAGTTAATATTTTCCCTGGAACGCTGTCAAGCTTTTGACAGAGGCTGAGTGTATGCTGAACTGTGAAACTGAGAAGCAGAGCAAGTTGTGAGAAATCTGTTTCTACTCAAATCTGTAAGGTTTATAAAAACTTCAGCAGAGAGGCAAAAAGAGGGGGAGAAGAATCTGAGACTGGCTTTCGTTTTGCTTCTCATGGAGTGCAGTGAGTCCGCCATTTTAAGAATTCAGCAAAGGGCGAAGCTTTCAGACTCCTTACATGGCGGCTGTATTTACTTCAATTCTGGCCAATCGAACAGTCTGTGCCAAATCATGTGACATGCCACGAATGCACTTACAGTCATTTCCTTGTTTCTAAAAACTTTGTTACCTCTACAGATTACTTTACCTTGTTTTTCATGCCAAATATTCGTCGCCGAGAGTGTCTAGCAGGCTGGCGTTTGTCCACAAAGTTATTTTAGTAGGTAAAAAGTCTCCGAGCACTTGAGCTGTGTGCATTCTTTATGTAAAATGGATTTCCCCTCCTGGCCTCAATCCAACAGCACAGAACACTCGCTGGGCGAGAAGAGAGCTTCTCTGCAGAGGAGCGGGTGGACTGACACACTCTAATTTTTTGGCTCTTGACCAGACAAGTGAGAGAGATGCCAGAATTCAACAAAATAACACATTATTGTGTAATAGGAACAGTACTCAAAGTGAGCAAAGCTCACAGGAACTGAACGCCAGCGCTTCTTTCTTATTTTATAGCAGAAGCTTGAACTGGCACTTTTAAAATGTTATTTCAGAGGGAACAAGGGATGAAATATAACTGTGATGTGCAGAATGAATAAAATCATACACTTTAGAGCATAAAGCAGGAAGAAAGGGGAGAGGAGGGAGGGAGGAAGAGTAGAATTGAAATTACTTTTGTGAGGGTTTTTCTTCTTCAAACGTGCTGTTTGCTCTTAACCCCATGCATTCCAAATCAGAGTTGTACATTGATCTGGAAACATTCCCGATGAAGCATTTATGTCCTCATGTTCCACATTTAATTTGACTGTAGTGCTAAAAGTGAAGTTTGCATTCTTTTAAAATAAAAGTTGCATCACTGGAAAAAAAATTAGAATGGGAAGCCAGAACAGTCTTATATTCTTGACATATTAAACTTAACAGCCACACGGAAGTTAGATGTCCGGGATAAAGACAGGATTGATACTAAGAGGTTAAGACTCACTGGGCAAGACAACAATGCTGGAAAGAGCTGGAAGCAACAGGAAAAGAGGACGGCCGAATAAGAGATGGACTATTCAATAAAGGAAGCAATGGCCTTGGGTTCACAAGAGCTGAGCAGGGCTGTTAACAATCAGGACTTTTGGGATGTCACTAATTCATAAGATCACCAGAAACTGGAAGTGACCTGATTGCACATAACAGCAACAATAACAGCAGCAGCAGCAGCAGCAACAACAAAAGCTATATATACATTACACAGTTCTAAAAGTTGGATACTGATTTAATTGGGCAAGTTCTTCCCTATGGAATCTGGAGTTTTATAGTTTACTATTTAGAGTTCTTTGCTGGGGAGATTTAATCCTTCCCTCTCAGTCACAGAATATTTTAAGTACTTTACCAAATGAGAAATTCCCACTACTCTGTTAGTAGCATCCAGTCTCCTTTTAACAAGAAACACAATTTTTGCAGTTTAAAACAAAAATAGACACAAAACCTTGATAAAATTATTTTCAGTTAATTCGGTGATAAGAAATTTAATAATAAAATAATAAAAAATTCAACAATTGAATGGAGAGCAGGATTGTGCTAACTTTGATGGAGATCACAACAGACTACCAGCAATATAAAAGCCATAGTGGGCAAACAAACATATTATGTACATTGCTCTGTTCCTAAGTGTAGAGAACTTAGAGCTCACAACTGGGGACTTGGGTGGGAGGAGGAGGAGTGGTGTCAGGAACATGGAAGGGCATTTTTGTCCAAACAGCCAAGACCAACAGCAGACTGGAGAGGGCATAAGTACAATGCTTGATATGTTAGAACCCTCAGCACCATTCTGCCTCAAGACTCCAGATACAACCAGGACGTCAACTGTAATCCTGCAACTGAGCTGCCACAATAAAGGTATCTTGCAAAGGTAAGCTGGGGGAAGGGGTCACAAAACTCTTTGAAAAAATAAGCCTATATTTTGCACAAAAAATGTTGAGTTTTTAGCACAAAACACAGGATTTTTGTACAAATGCGAGACCTTTTGTGCAAAATACAAGCTGCTTTCTTTTTTTTACAAAATGTAGCGTATGCAGAACGTGAAGTTTTTGCAAAAACCAGTTTCACCAGTTTCTCTCAAAGCTCTGAGCTGGAAGAAATGCATAGAAATTCTAGGTAGTAGGGGGAAAAGTTTTAAAAAGTTGTTCGCCTCATGAGAATGAAATAAACCAAGGTTTCTATCTTTACCCATTGTTGTTATTGTCTCTCTATTTTCTCCAAAAACAACTGGGCAAGCATCCAACAAGGCAGAGGCAAGGACATTCCCTCTTTCCGGTATAATTTTACCATAAGCAAGTCGTAAGACAAAGAGTAAAGTAGTGAACGTCAGAATTAACCCACTCTCCTTTGAAAGAGCTATCCAGGACTCCTGCATCTGCGTTACAGACTACAACTCAAGAGGGGCAACTTACCTGGCATAGAGATGCAGTGATGGAGAGAGCAGCATGTGTTGCTTTCTTGTCTGCCCTGCCGGTTTCAAAGCAGCAGGATGTCAACTTCATTCTACTGTAAAGCTGCCAGGACTTTTTCTACACCTGACGTTGTTCAATAAAAGCTATAATTCTTCCAGCTATATCTCTGCTAATGATAGCAGATGCCTTCTGTCCAGTTATTCGATGCAGCAGTTTTGAAGATGAGGCATTAAGAATGGAAATGGGTTGGGACCCACCAACAGGCTCCAGTAGGGCTGAGACTGTGCCACAGAAACACCAAGAAAGGAAAGAAATGCATTGGGCCTCAGAACCCACATGTTCTTGTTACGTGTTGCCAAGTTGCCTCTGACTTATAGCAACCCTATGAATGACCAATCTCCAAAATGGCCTGTCCTCAACAGTCTTGCTCAACTCTTGTTAACTCAAGGCTGTGGCTTCTTTTAGGAAGTCAATCCATCTTGTATTTGGTCTTCCACTTTTCCTGCTTCCTTCAACCCTTCCGGGCATGGAACCCACATAGCTCAGTGTATTTTGTGCTTCCGTCCACCTAACTGCTGCTGTGTGATAATGAACAAAGTATATTTGTTGAGTTTGGGCAGAGTGTCCTAGACCAATTCAAACATTAAGTAGCAGCCACTGGGAATCCTTCATCCCTTTCACTTCCTATGTACCCCAAACCTGCCTGTGGCTCTATTAGTGATGAAACAGCAGCAGGACGATACGTGGCATACAGAGCAGAGGGAGGACTATAATAAAAACATAATTCTCTCCAATGCTGCTGTGTTGCTACTCCCGGCCTGAGAGGCCTGAGCTCGGTAGCAAAAGGAACAAGGGAGGATTGGGTGGAAGACAGATTCCCTCCCTCTTTTAAACACTAGGAGTGGCTTTATAGAACAAAGCTGTACAGACGCCAGTCAGCGCCTAAAAGGGCACAAGCAAAGCTAGCTACAGCTTTGCTTTGTACTTTTAAGTTTGCAATGAAGATGAACAACATTTATTTCTTTTGCTTTTGGGCCTAAAATGGAGTTGATTTTGCTCCTATGCTAATAAGTACATTGAGCGCTTCTGGAAGTAATGGCGTGTTAGTGGTACTGTGAATGTTTGTCACTACTGGAGATGGAGAATGGAAGCGTGTTTGGAGGGGAGGAGCAGGAATCGGCACTTAGAGCACTTGTAGGAGGAAAGACACAGCAGTTGTTATTTGATGTAATGACAAAAGTGTAGACAATGTGAGGCCTGTTCTGTCATCCATCCAACCTGGGATTCAGGGTTTGCCGTACTAGTCTTCCAGTGGAATTATTTCTTTTTATTGCCATGTAAGTGAAGAGGAATACATTGGAGATCCAAGACTTAATAAGTTGGCCTTGCTTGCATCCCTTGGACCTGGCTGGGTGAGAGAGATGAAAATTATCTTTCTCAGTTTTCCTTCAGATTGTTTGATGGCTCTAATTAGTGTTCTAGATCCAATGCTTGGGGAGGATAAGTTATTTTTCTCCATCAACATATCAGGTCCCATTCCAGGTATGCTGTTTGTCTGTCCACTGATTTGAACCACCTGTACTTGTGTTGTTGAGTCTGAGTAGACGAGAGGGGGTTGCCTTGACAGGAATAACTAAGGTTTTCATAGTCACCATGAAAACTGTGGCACTGTCACAGGTGATAGCTGGACCCACACATGATACAGGACATACTTTGTGTTTCATTTTGAACAGGAAAAAAGTCATCTGGGAGTGACTGAGGTTGAATCACTTCTCTTATCATGGCCAGATACTTACCTAGAAAATGTACAGCTGCTAGCCCCTGCAGAAATGAGTGACCAGTTAACATGGTTTACATCTGGAGAGTGATACTTCTGGCTGCTTGCCTTGAAGGCACTGGGGAATTTTCAGGGTGGTGTAGCTCCCAATCAATCAATGATATGGATTTTCTCTACGATATGGAGAAAATGAGGGCAGTCTCTCTTAAACACCCTCTTGCCTTGGGTAGCATTGTTATGACTTCTCAGTTTACTGAACACTTGGGGGTGATTAAAGAAGTGGGAAGCAGTGGTGGAGGGAAAATTGCAATGAGCTTGATTAGGTTCGCAACTTAGAAAGCATCCCAGTTCTGTGACAGCAAAGGAACTGTACTCTTTTCCCACCAAAAGACACAGCAGCATTGATCTGAGAAATTTCTGTTATTGTGCCCCAAAACTCTCTACCTCTAATTGAAATAGGAGACTAGAGTTGTACTCGTTATGATAGATAATGTAAAATACTACGTTAATTATGGTCTGCTTTTTTATCGTGTTTCTCATTATGCCCCCTCATTACAGATGAGACTGTGGGGTGAAGTTTTAAATATATTTAAATGTAAAACTGACTCCTACTTTTGGCATTTCTCCAGCCCACTCTACAAGTTATGTCTGAATAGGTCCAGAAAATGGTAGCATTAATTATGGTGAAGTCTACTCATAATAGATAGCAGACAGTGTTTCTTTCTACAGTGTGTCAACTTGTAGCAGAACTTTTTTTAGCTATAGCCAAGTACAGTCTGCCCTTTGAAAAATATATATCTTCTCTTAGATTACATTTGAATTTCGGCAACACTTTCTAAAGAGCTAACCTTGTTAGTCTGCTGCAGCAAATTCAGCAAAGATTGATTGATTACAGACCTTGGAAGCTTATGTCATAATGAAATAGTCAAGTCTTAAGGTGCCTGTAAGACCCTTGGTTGTTCAATGTCAGTAGGATGGCTTCACAAGTTCCTCTGAGAAACTGTTAAAAGGAAGTAACAGTTGTAGATTATAGGATTGGAGTGGCAAGTACTATCATTGCAGTAACTGAGAAGTTTTGGCAATGGATAACATGCTCTTAGAATTATGAATAAGATTATGGATGTTGCCAGCCCTAAAGAATTGGGGAATGCTGGTCAGTATCTCTCTCTTATCAGTGGTCCTTTAGAAGTAGCACTTTAACACATCAAATAATGATAAAGGCTCTTTAGGTAAAGTATTTTCTGTTTATTCCTCCACTGAGAATAAAAGGATCCATCAGAAATAACTCTTTAGAATAATGATTGTATGTTCCCTAAGTCAGGGAAGGGAAGTATGTTTGTATGGGCCTATGCATTATTACTCCGTAGCTCACACTGGTGTGACAGAAGGATGAGAGTAGACCTTTTATTACTCTTCAGTGTTTTTCTTTAATATATGTTAGTGTGCCTTGGTAATTTTGTTTTATTTTAAGAATTGAAAATGAGCCCAGGTGCAGTTAAGAATAGCTGATACCAAACAAACAGTAATTCACGTTTAACATACGGGAAGGATAAAGAAATGTCATGTACATAAAGCAAAAGACAACTGACATTAACGCAGCAGGCAAGGTGATTACATAGCAATCTAGTAGCGATATGTGATCATTATTGCTGGTTGGTGGGTTGCCTAAATGAGTACCTGAAGGTTAAGTAATAGCTGTAGGAGGGAGGAGAGTGGAATGTTAGTGGGAGAGTGAAGGTGTTAGAAAGGTAGACAGAAGGTTAGGAAAAAGAAGTGGATAAGAAGCAGTGCGAATAGCTAGAGAGAAAGATGATTTGTCTGTGCTTTAGTAGGTGATAGTTATAGGCCTTGATTGTGTTTGTTGGAGGCTCCTGGGGAACAATAATGGGTTTTTCAAAGGATTCTTTTATTTCTTTAAACCACCTACTATGACATAAATGTTTTCATAAAACATCAGCTACTATGAACATTTTCCAACATAGCAGGGCAGTGTGATTAAGGCACCATGTTTCTGTGACCTGTGTGATAAGTACTAGAGTAATGTGACCCACGGAAGTTTGATTTCCTCAGCATAGTAACTCTGATGTGCTTGGGAAGAATGATCCAGTTTTTTTTTAAATTACTTTTTAATTAATTTTTTAAAAAATATATTTCATCTCATCTCTAGACCTCTCCATTAGTGCAAAGCACTATTCTGGGTGGTTTACATATAAAACCAAACAGGATATAACAACAGATAAAATAATACTGTAATAGACGCGGGATAGACAAACAGGCAAAATAAGATGGCAATTAAGTCTTGGCGGCACAGCGTTTTAAAAAAAGGCAGCAGGGGGAGAGGCAAAAATTCAAGTGAAGCTACCTTTGAGGGCCTCTTGAAAGAGATGCCTTTTTAAGCAGCCTCTTAAAAATAGGGAGGGAAGGGCCAAGCACAGCTCGACCAGGAACCAATTCCAGAAAGATGGTGCCACTGCTGAGAAGGCCCGACTTCTTGTTGAAGATTTTCTGGCCTCTTTTGGAGTGGCCACCTGGAGGATCATAGCCTGGGAGGGTGACCTTGGGAAAAGATGCTCTGACAAATAGCGGGGTCCCAAAACATATAAAATAAGTTTAAAGCTTGCAGGTTTCCACAAGATAGTCAAATATCGTAGTCATATGACTGTGGGTCCTCTATACCAGCATTCCCCAACCTTTTTCAGACCGCGGACCGGTTGAGGGGTACAGACTCCATGCGCGGACCGGTTTGGGGGCGGGGGTACCCCCGCGCTCATGGGTGGGCGTGTCACCCCTGCAGGTGTGCGTGTCGAGCTTGTGCGCATTAGTGACACGCCCCTCACACTTGTGTGTGACACGCCCACCTCTTGGGCGAGCCTGGGGGGGGAGGCAGGCTCGCAAGGGAGAGCGGGCGGGCTGTCAGGGCTGCGCGGAGCCCTCCTCGCCTTGCCCCATCACCCTGTGCTCCCGGCCGACAGAGCCTGGGAAATTCAAATGGCCTCCCCACCGGGCTCCTGCCTCCTGCCGCGGGGTCTCTCCGTGCTGCTGGCTTTCCAGCCTGGAAAGCCAGCAGCACGGAGGGACCCCGCGGCTGAAGGCAGAGCCCTGTGGGGAGGCCATTTGAATTTCCCAGGCTCCTGTCTTCAGCCACTGGGTCCCTCTGCGCTGCTAGCTTTCCAGCCGGGCTCCGGGAGGCCGCGCCGCCATTTGCGCAGGCGCACGAGCACGCGCGCAGGCGCAAACAACCTTTGCGGGGGTGAGTGCGTGCGGGGGGGGGGGCAGGAGGTCTGTCTTGGCGGCCCGGTCGGGCTTAAGCCACGGACCGGCAATGGGCCGCGGACCGGGGGTTGATGACCTCTGCTCTATACTATTTCCTGTATACTACCTCCTGTGTCTCAATCTGTAACCACAATCTGAACAGAAAAGAACATTTGAGTTCTTGAAGTTATGCTCCCATTTACACATATATTTATTCAGTGGGATCTGGATGATTTTGAAATACAGGGCAACTACTTTACCCCCTTTCTGTTATTATAGTCTAAAAGCTGCCTTAGGTCCTTGTGGGGAGAAAAGCAGGATAAAAATGTTTTATACAAACAAACAAACTGCAAAAATGCAAGAAAATAACAACAGAAAATCCTTCTGTCATTCAGCAGTAATATATAGTTTTATCATGACATTAGGTGACAAATATATGTAATTATTTCAGCAATTCCTAGTATTAGTGAAGGAGGTAATAAAAATGTTTATGCTGTCTGCCAGGTACATAGGTTCTGCTTCAAACTGTATACCTCAATATACAGAACAAAGAAATGTTCAGCCCCCTCTCCTCCATGGGTCTTACTATAATTGAAATGTATATTTAATACCAAATGATCCTGGCAGTAGTGTTCACTATTTCGTGAAAATTAATATCTAATGGAAATATAGTGGTAATTTTATGCAGGAACAGTTATAAATTGGTAGTTCATTTAGGGAGTGTGTGTACCATGTATGTGTTTGCTATCCACCCAAGCTAATGGCTTTGCAACTGTTGAGCATATCTGTATTCCCCAGCTTGAAGAAGCGGTTTCTGAAGTCTGGGATAACTGATGCTAATCTCCAGTTTGTTTTGTCGCTTTCCAGAAAATTAGCTTGAAGCAAAATAAAATGTGAGGTAAATCCATTCATTTTTATATGCGTAATAGAAAGCAGTAGGCTGAATCTACTGTATATAGTAGCTATTCAGTACAACTTAAAAGCTGAACAAGATCCATGGTATGAAAGAAGATGAACATTCAAGTATATCAGCTGTTAATTGCATGCTTGGTCTCAGACTTGCCCACTTTGGTGCTTATTGTAACTTCAGCTTATCCTCTTGAACTGACTGTAGGGTATTTGAAAGCATTTTAAATAGGACTGCAAGCTTTAATCAATGCGATTAATCATCTGAAGCTTTAATAACAGATTAAAATTTGGCATCTGAGTAATAGGTAGGATTGACAGTGAGCAAAGACTCAGATCACTTAGAGGACCTGCCATTGTGTAGGGCATAAAAATGCCCTATCTTCTTTCCCCCTGCAACTGGATCTCACAGCACAGAAACGTCAACAGGGGTTTCTTCTGATTTGTCTCCAAAGTTGGCAGAAACATCTAAGGAGAGAGATACTAGCATCTTCCTTTTGGAGAACATACAAACAGAACAGTAAGTCTAGACTTGTTATTCTTTACACAAAATTTGTATAATATAAATCTTACCAAGATTCTAGAATTGGCCCCACTGTTGCATGATGAGTTTGGTTGTACAGAACTCTGTCTAGACCTATTCAGGCATTAATAAAGTGTGACTACACTGTTTGTGAAGAGGGAAGCGCGACACTCTCACCCCTTCTGTCATTTTCATCATGTGAAAAGGATGCCTGAAGAAGAGATCCTGTTGTGTCTGTGGAGGCTCAACACTTGAGCCAGAACACTGAGTTGTCCATGTTCTCACTTGGGCATAGAGCCTCCATGGATACAACAGGGTCTCCAGTTTTGCTTTTTTCATATGAAGAAACTGATGATGGAAGGAATAATTGTGCTCCTTTTATCAATTACTGATGCCTGGATAGGGTTGTATCAGTGCCTGACTATGCATGCTGAAGCAGGAATTCTTGCAAATTATGAGTAGTCAAGACATGGAGCATTTTGCTGCTGTAAGAGAAAAAAAACATGTTTCTGATATAAAGTGTATCTACTCTACACCATTACAGCAATTTGACATCTTTTTGTCATGTCTCTATCCTATAGAATCCTAGACTTGTGGTTTGGTGATGTACTTAGACTTTTCTTCCAGAAAGCACTGATCTGCTCACCTGACCTACAACGTTGAATTCTAAACACCTGACCAAACACCGGATCCCAGGATTCTGTAAGATCAGACATGGCAGTTAAAGTGGTATCAGAGGGCTGCAACAGCGCAGTGTGGCTATGCTCATTGTTTTTATTATTATATTAGAACTCTCCAAGTTTTGGCAGAACCAGTTTGGCATTCTTTCCCTGCTTCTGGTAAGAGAGAATGCTCTCATTACCTACATTCTGATAGTTCCAGAACAAGTAGAGGTAAGTGAAAAAGCATTCTGCAGACCAGGGCTAGAAGTAGGGTGGAGCAACTGGGAGTTTGCCTCTTGGCAACAAAATTTAGAGGGCACCAGAATACAGAGGAGAATCTACTGGTGAGTGTTATGAAAATAAATGACAATACTGCCCAATTACTTTTCTGTTCTGAATGGTGCCATATTTACAATGAAGGAATGAGTGTGTAGTTTGGGATACTCCTGAATTCATCTTATTACTGGAGGCTCGTGTGAGCTCACTGTCTCAATGTGCCTGGGGCCAGCTTCCACTGGTCTACCTGCTATGACCATTCCTAGATAGAGACAATCTGGCCACAGTAGTGCATGCCTTGGTAATATCCTGGTTAGACTACTGCAGCAAATTCTATGCCGGACTGCCCTTGAAGATGACAGGTATGCAGCAGCAACTGGAATATACAGCATCTAATTGCTAATAGGAGCATCTTACAGAGCCCACACTGGTTCTGAACAAATTGCACTGGCTGCCAATATGCTTCTGGTCTGAGTTCATGGTCCTGATGATGAGCTACAAAACTCTAAATAGCTTCGGACTTGGATAGTTGAAAGACTATATAAATCACTCCTAGTGATTGGCATATATAAATGTGGCCAATCACTAAGAGTCAGGGGCTCTTCCACATCCCACCACTAAGAACTTTACATTATGTGGACACTCAGGGGGCGGCTTTCTCAGCTGTAGCACTCAGACTGTGGAATGCTCTCCCCTTGGAGGTTTGACTGGTGCCGACATTGGCATTGTTTCTGTACCATGTCAATACGTGTTTATTTATTTAAGCCATTTATTTATTTATTTGAGATCTGTGGCCTGCACAGGTTTTAATGAAATAGTTATGATGCTTTGATGTTTTAATTGTATATGTTCTACGCTGTTTTAATTTTAAATTGTTTTAAAGGTTTTATATTTTTAAATTGGCTTATATGGCTGTGTAACCTGCCTTAAAATTTACAGTATAGGGTGGGCTATAGATGTTGAGCAGCCCAGGGTAGCTCAACATATATAAAATATAAATTGATCAAACCTGGCTAGTAGAAATAACCTTGTTTTCCTCTCTTTTCTGGTGGACAGTTGCTGATGGAGATTTACGTAAGAGGGATCAAGTAACAGACAATTTGGTGGAAAGATCCTTGTTTTTTTTCTCCCTTCTTCTGTAGAACTTGTTCCTTTGGAAACAATCCAAGTGATTGCATTTATATTGTAAAACCAAAATCTGGAAGATAATTGGTTGTTTTAGCTTAACAGCTTTTTGATCTTGCTCTCTACCATTTCCTTTTGTCATGCACAGACCTTCACCTCTGAGGGCACGCAGGCGGACTGTTTTAATGAAGGAAATAATGCGTCCAGGGGAATTTTGTTTTGTTTTGGCAGAACTGTCCCTAGCCAGTCTGACCTAGTACCTAGTAATGTTCTTGGCTTGGGCCAGCAACAGCTTGAGAGCCCAGGTCTGCTTCTGAACCCAGATGGCAGTGCATTGCCATATGTCAACAACATATGCCGTCCTGATTTAAAAAAAAAAAATTAACCACATCCATTCTGCTATCCACACAGATCGATCTGGTGATGCTGTTGTATGCAGCAAGAAATCTCTTCATTGCCAATGTTGTTTATTCTCTACAGACAGGCTTCTACTAGAGCAATATAATTGAGAGTATAATTATAATCATTGTGGTAAAGTTTTTTTAGCAAGCTTTCCATTTCAGAAGCGTTGCCATTCTTCTCTTGACCTTGATGGTGCTGACAGAGGGAAATTAGCAAATTTGACGGTGTGCTAGTAATGCTGAGTTTTTGATCAGGAGAGGAATAGAGGGGCTACTTCCCTCATGAAGCTTGTTCACTGGTTCAGCCAGTTGAACAGTTCGGTGTACAAGTGAGCCTTTTTCAGGCTCATCTGTACAGGAGTCAGAATTGCTTGTTCTTCCTTCTCTGTATTAAAGCTCGTCCACACTGTCGTGTTGTCCTGGGATTGCTCTTGGCCCCTCTGGCATTTTTGTTGCAGATTTGAATTGATCATCCTTTGTGTCCACATATGGGGGGGGGGGCGTATTTGTTAATGGATGCACTGGGTTATCCTAGTACCGTCTGTCCACACACATCTGGAATTGTTCTGTGAGGTCTCACTTGCAACACAGATTGCCCTCCCTTTTTGCCTAGCCTCTCTATTCTCTTGCCACCTACTTCATTCTCCCCACCCTTCTCTCTTTCCCTCCACTTCTGTTTCAAGAGCAAGCTGTTGCTGTGTCTCTACAAAGAATACTACTGTGTGTGTAGGTCTTGTTATCTCTATCATTGTGCAAACACTCCATTTTCTGGAATTGTAAATGGAACAGTTCTGTTGAATATGGTACACAGCAGATTTCTAGATTCAAGTGCTTTGCTTTCAGGAAATAAAATCCATGGCAAGTTATGCCATGCCTTTCTTTATGTACGCGTAGATGTAGTTAACATGGTGAGATCTGTTTGAAATTGGAGCACTGGAAGATGGGTTCCATTATTCATATTGCAGGCCACATTTCCTCCCTCAAGTTCCAGTATATAGTCAAAGCAGAAATCAACCTGGAAGATTGGGGGGGGGGGGGGGGCGTGGCGTGGCGGCGAGCCACTTTTAAAAAGCCATTTTACTTTTCCTGTCCATGTTGATGTTCTATGGCAGCTGGCAAGTTAGTTGGTAAAAGACTGTTTATAGGCTTTGATGGCTGATGGTTCATGACATTTGACTAAGGATAATAACTATGGAGGCTGTAGTTGAAAGCCATTAACTTATGGTATTTGACCCATAGTTCGACCTGTATAACTTTCCTAGACTTCAGTGTGTTGAATTAGTGCTTGTGAAAACTGAAATGCTTTGATGCTTTTGATAAACACAGTCAAGATCAAGAAGAGGTTGGTGCTAGGAGCTTTTAATTCCTCATGGTAGGTGTGTGGGATGTACTGATAGGCTAAGGAAATTCTTATCAGTCCTCAAAAATATTTTCAGGAATGCCTTTTTCTTTCAGTGGAGGTCAGGCTGCAATTAAAAACTTTGAGTGCATTTCGGCTATGTTAGCCTTTGTCTGAAGCAGGCACCTCTTGATGGCTGCCCCAGCACTGCAGAATATTCTTCTGTAAGCTATATGTTGGGCTCCTTGTATATTAGATGCCATAAAATCCTTAAAAAAAACACCTGAAAGCAAATATACACTTTTGAGGGAACTTCCTTGTAAAAAAAATTCTCATAAGACTTGAAAGAAGTATTTTCTCTTTTTAAGGAAGAGGTTAGTTACAAGCCTTTGTTTTGTTTTGCTTTTTCGGAGGAAACATGTAATGTAAAAGGAGCTATTATCCTGACAGGAACTCACATCTACACATATGCAGCAACACGCCCACCTACACCCCCCCCACACACACCCATGCGCACACCCACCCACCCACACACCATTGAACAGGAATGGAATTCAGTACATTAGCTTTGCTTTGTGTTATACATCCCTGTTACCATTCCTGCTTTCTCCCCTATGTGTTGGGGGCTGAATATGCAGCAGGAAACCTGATATACTGTCTCTGTGTAAGTTCCCCACAGAGTCTGGAACTCTGGAGAAACAGGGTTTGGGTGCTGAGCACCTACTCAGATAGGAAACACTTTCTGCTGCTGCTGGGCATGCCAAATCAATGCCACTTTCAGAAATTGTTACAGGGATGTACAGGAAGGAGCAGGGTGAATGTACTCATCCCTACTTTTGTGTTATGACAATCACCTGGAGGACGGGATACTTATTCTTACTTTATTGTAAGAATAGCAATGTGTTTACATTATAGGTAAAAACAAAATAAAATAAAAAAGACATGGTGGCATCTTAAAGAATGTTATTTTTTAATGCAAGCTTCCACTTCCTCAGACATAATAAAAGAGGAATATAACATGGCAAATATTTATACATAGCATCAAAATATAGAGATTATGATTAGTTGGTAAGAAAGTCATTGGGTATTTAACAGTGGATGATAGCCTCTTCAACGGATAGAATTCATTGAAGCTTGTGCTGTATGGTGTGTTGGCACTATAGCAGTGCCTCAGACCCAACAATAAAGTAGGCCATAAGTGTGCGTGTGTGCATGCCCATGCCTAGTATATTCTATAAAAGATTTATGTACATAATTCAGTGTAGAGTAACTTCTCTTAACATGCAGTTTCAGAGAACTCTTGTGGCTGGAATGCTGGCTCCACTGTTATCAAGGACTGTGGTTCGATTGACTTTGCTGCAGACGGTATTTCATCCTTTAGGCACATAGCTTGAGGTACCAAAGAAAAAGAAACCAACAGGCTTAAAAAATAATAATAGCATGAATTGGAAAACACTTGATCTTCCTTATTCACTCTCCTCAAACATGTGCACTACACAAGTGACGTTTATATTGACTTTGGTTTGATAATAAGAGTTTCTTGAAGTTCATGCTAAATTTGGTAGGTTTTGTTATTCTGATTCTCAGAGAGTGATATTCTTGGTGGGATGCTACCAGATGTCTCTAAATCACTGCCTTTCATGATAATACCTTTTATGCATATTAAATTGCAGTTCTAAAGTTCAGCTGCCAGAGATGGACACTGCCTCACAGAATACCTTGAGAAATCAGGCCTGACAGAACAGTATTTTATTTACATTGGTATTGATCTGTCCTGTGGTATTAAAAATCTTGTCACAGATGACCAATGATGTTCAGTGCACTGCTAACTTTTTTGCAGAAAATCTATCAATAAGAAAGAGAAAGGAAATAAACAGATAGTTCCTTGTGTGAATTCTTTTAGATTTATGCTTAGAAAACGTGTGCTGATTTCGCAGTTCCTCCATACAAAACGTTTTTGAAAATGTGTGAGAATGAGAACCGAAAGACTATTCATTGGGTTGAATCTGGGGTTGATTGCGTAGAAAGATTGAAAGCTGCCTTCTGCTGAGCCAGATGCTTGGTCCATCTTGTCTAGTGTATGTTATTGATATCAACAAGCAGCATTTTTCCAGATTTGAAGCAGGATTCTTCCCTGATCTTTCCTGGTGATTCTGGAGATGGAAATTAGGGCCCTCTGGATGCGAAGGCCACTGATCTGCGGCCCCTTCACTCCATCTGTTCTCTCTTAAGATTGAATGCAAATCTGACAAGTGGTTGTATGACACTTCCTGCGGTTGCTGTGGGCCCAGGTTTAGCATGCATTGCTGTCGGTGGCTGGAATCCATTGAGGTTCTTCAGGCATGTGTATCCAGGATTCAGCGTGGTGTAGTGGATGGAGTGACAGACTAGGACTCATGAAGCCTGGGTTCAAATCCCCACTCATCCATGGAAACTCATTGCAAGGGGGGATTGAAACTGATAAAACAGCTCCTTAAATATTTCACCTTGAAAACCCTATCAGTGCTGCTCTACATTGGTTCTGATTTGACAGCACATAATGCACACATGTCAGGCATGCTCAAGAGATGATTGGACACGGCCAGTGTTATTTTTCATGATTTTCTCTGATCATTAACTTTGATGCATACTGTTAGCTACTTTCATTCCTTTTTTTCAGTTTCAAACGAGGCTTGCTGTGTAACATAGTGAACTGCTATTGGGAGCAGGGGGCTAGCTGAGTATTCTTTTGGATTCTTGCCAAAGATTCTGTCACTGCATCATTCAATCCAGGGCCATCAAAAATGCACTAGTTAAGTAAACATTAAAAAGTAAGGTTTAAAAGTGGTTGTGCAAATCCATTAAAGTTTTGGAGGGTTCCTTTTTTGGACTACAACTCCCAGAATCCCATGGGCAGAAGATTCTGCTGGCTAAAAGATTCTGGGAATTGGAGTCCAAAAAAGGGAACTCTAATTCATGCCTTTTCCTTCCATAAAATAATTGTGTGTGTTTACTCGTTCACATTAAAGATTTTGTAGTGCATCCACAAATAGCAGAATGCAGTTGAATTGTGGCACTTCGTAATGACAAAAAACCCCTTTTACCCCGTAGAACTGAATGGCATGTCTCTTCTGAATGCTCCTTGTTATTATTATACCTTGATGCCATCTTTAGAAGGAACAACAGTCCACTTCCTGGATGTATTAGGCATTGTTGCCTTGTTAGTAGATTTAGTCAAGTAGCACAGTTTATGTAAATATCTGTACTTTTGCTCTTGTTCTTTTTTCTTTGTGGTGTGTGGAATGAGCAACTTGTGGATTCCATCCCCACCCCAGTCTTTCACATCTTGCTTTGGTGAGGTTTTCAGCAGTTTAGCAATCTGTAAAATTCCCCTGTATGACTGGTTTCATTTTGACATTCCAAGTAACATATTTTGTATTCTCGAAGGCTTTCACGACCAGGATCCGATGGTTGTTGTGGGTTTTCTGGGCTGTTTGGCCGTGTTCTTAAGGTTTTTCTTCCTAACGTTTCGCCAGTCTCTGTGGCCGGCATCTTCAGAGGACAGGAGTCAGAACTCTGTCTGTGCTCTGTTGCAGTTTGTTGGATAGTTGAGTATTTATAGCTGTGGGATCAGCTTTTGTCCTTTTCAGGAGATGGGTGATTATGGTGATCAGCGTGTATTTTGTTGTGGGTGTATTGTTGTGATAAGGGGGAGAGATTATCTGTCACTGTGATTGATGGATGTCGTTGGCTAGACTTTTGTGTGCAGTGATCACCGGTCCTTGTGGCTGGGTAGAGTTGACCTTTTGCAGGCTGTGTTTTTCAGTGCTGGGAGCCAGGCTAGCATATAGCTAGCAACAGGAGGCAAAATAACACTTCAATAAATTATAAAGTTATATGTGCTGTACTTGAGGACTGTGGCCTGATCCAACATTTTCTTAACTTCAGGGTAATGTCTTTAGGTTTGGAAAGCTAGAAGATGGGTCTGTGCTGTACAATCCTATGCTGAATAGCAGCTGCATGTCTTGAAGTAGCTAATATTTAAACCTGTCTGCACTTTAAAAAGAAATGATTGTCACATATTCTTAAATGGGTAATCTCTGGAATGTATATGACACTGCTGAAAATCTATGGAAGCCGTGGTCTTCCAGGTGATGTTGACATACAGCTACCTTCACCCCAAGCTAGAATAGCTATTGATTAAGAAGCATGGAAGTTACAATCCAAAAATATCTGGAGGACCTCAGTTGCTCACCACTAATGTAAAAGGTGTAGTACATGAAAAAGGTGGTTGTATACAGATCGTTGCATTGCTTCTGGATTGGCCTTGATATGATTACACTGTAGACTAGGTGTGCCTGTTTGTCCGACAGATGATTTCTTGTTCAATTTAGAAGAATTTATCAGATGATCCCAATGTGCCAGTTTTTCTGACAAGTTCAATACCTAAGTTATTCAGAGTGTTGTCTTTCAGAGGAGGGCAGCATATGAGAGGCAAACAACCCTTTGCCTTACCCACAATTGATACTGTAACTTGCTGTTTACCAGATTCTACCCACTATGATCTCTCTGAAGTTAGGAGATGCATATGTACATATAAGGTAACTGAGAGTGTATGGAGGCAGCATATTGCAGTACAGTTTTGATTCAGCAGGGATATCTAAGACTAGTGGGAATGAGGTGATCATTCTGCAAGATCAGAATGAGGAAAGGAGAGCAGAACTGTATGTTGATGGTTGGAACAAAAGTCTGGCAAAGTTTTAAAATGTTACGTTTTGGACTGTAGATTCCACAAGCTTGCAGAGTCACTGATTGTGATGGCTGCAGGATTCTTGGAGTTGTGGCCTGCAAAATAATTTTCCCAAGTCCTAGATGGGAGCAGGTGCTCTCTGCTCATTTGACAGTTGTCCATCCTAACTGTGTGATATAAAATCCTTTCACAAATAGACTTTTCTGATCTTTATTTTGTTTGACTAACATTAGGACTACACTGAAAAACTGTAATTTTCTGCAGTAAATTTGGATTCTCACTTCTTTCTCTGATAGAGCATATGGGCAGCAGATCAGCCCACAGCAGTTTTGTTTGGGACAAGAAAAAAGAATGCTGAAATGGACATACATTGCCTGGTATTTGGATGTTACAGACTGACTCATAATTGTCTATCTTTAGCTATCAGATAAGGCTAACGATGCAATAGGAAGATCAGATTTGACCTTATACGAACTGTCTGTACTGTAGAAACAGCAATACTCCTTTATGTGGTTTTGGTTTGGGAAGCATTCACTTGCCAACAGTAAGTCATATCTGTTCATGTAATGGCTCATTCTGCCCTTTGTCCTCTGTACATCTGTGACTCTTCCAAGACAATTGGTGAAGTGTTGTTAAGAACAGATGTTAAGGAATTGTTCATCTGCTATCTGTAAAACCCACTAGTTGGTGACTTCTAATCGCATAATGCTTTCAAGAGTGTTTCATCTGGGGGCTTGAACTATATTCTGGGAACAGAGATACACATAATTTAAAACAATGAGCCTTGTTTGATTGATGGTTAGCCTTTGGTTACAAAATGTGTTTTTTTTAAAAAAAAAAACCACAGAGAGAGAGAGAGATACAGCAAGAAGTCAGGCACACTGTCATTTTTACAGCATTCCTAAAGCAAAAGCAATGTTTGCACAGGGAGGGAACGGAAGGAAAAGATAAATAAGAGGTAGAAACTATTGGGGAACTGCTGAGGACAGAGAAATGGCATAAGAGGAAGAACTCTGCCTTGTTGCAATTAGCCATAAGAGGATTTCGGTTTGCTTCTCTCTTAAGCTCAGAAATCATAGCTGTGCTTAATATACCCTAAGCAAAGCATGGGGGGGGGGAGAAACACCCCACATGTATTCTAAGTATTTGTTGATAAAGTAACGTTTGTTGGTACAGGATTATTGTGGCAAATAAGGTATACATTCCAGGTATTATTCCACTAAGCTGTGCCAGTCTCTATTCATGGATGTTAAATATGTGCGGTGGTAGGTTATCACAAAACATATTATTCTTCAAAACATGGTATTTCCCCTCCCTTTTTCCCCTCAGTCATTCATTTCCAGTTTTCTGCAAAAACTAGATTTTGCTTCTGAAACAGTTTGGGCAGTTGCTATTCCTGGCCCGTGAGGAATTTCTGTCATTCCTGACTAAACCCTGTAGTCCTCACAGCACCCTGCAGTATTTATGGTGTGCGTGTGAGAGTGCGTGTATGAGCATGCTTGTTTTTCATTTGATTTCATATGCAGTTCCTAACTTCTTTTATTTTGGAAGAGGGAGAAAGCTGTTTGTTTTCTGCTTGCAGTGTTGAAAGCTTCAGTGCCCACTTTCAGTACGCTCAGACTCAGAGTGGCTGACCTAATATTCTCTGCTGCCAGTGGCCTCAAGGGACTGTTCTATCAGCCCAGGAATGCCAGGGCAGTGGGATCTTCCTCCTGGCCTGGACAGCTTCTGCTTCCAAGCCAGAAAGACAGTGGCTGAGTGCCACTGGGATTTCCCTTTTTCTTGGAACAGCAGAATAGGAAGCCGCAGGAAGGTCATAAAAGAACTGAAACTCAACAGATAAGCACCCGCTACTCTTATGGCAATGATGAGAACAGAAAAGAAGACGAGATACAACCAATGGATAACTGAGGTTGTGTTTTTGTAGTAGTGGAAATATTTAAAGTTTTGTGGTTCCAGTCCTCACTGGAGGGAACTAGCATCTTGCCATTACAGACATTCTGATTACTTTTTACATATTATTTGGTGCTTTTGTTTCCCCATAATACACATACAGCTTTGTATTTCTCATTTTGTTCATCACCACAGCAAGCTAGTACAGTGAACTTTACATGTCCATTTTACTGATGAGGCAAATAAAGAAGCAAACACTCAAGTGTGCAGCACTCAGCTGGAATCCAAATTGCAGGAAGGCAGATTTTGGAGCCAGGGAACAAATAGAGAAAGGGAAAGGATTTAGAAATGGGGAAAGGATTTAGAACCCGTCTGTAGTGATTCCTTACTCTCAGAGAGAGTCTGCTGAAAAGACAATGATGTTACACATATTAAAATATGTGTGTAGCATCCGCATCAGCAATTGGACCAAAGACAACCATTACATTCTTGAATAGACCTGAACAAAAGTGATTCCTTAATTAATTTCATATAGGAAGATCCTAAATTCTATGTTCTCCCTCAATAATCCTCTCCCAAGTTTTGTCAATTTCATGGGACTCATAGACAAGCCGAGAAAACTTTCATAACCTTTGCTGCAAGAGTTGTGAAGTGACAGCCCACTAATTAATCTATTAAAAGATTGCAGAGATTTGCTGGTTAATGACTAAGGGATATTGTTGAGACTGCAACTATTATTACAGTATGTACTCTCGTCTATGTCCTTTTTTGCCTGCACTTTAAATATCAGCATCTGAAGACTAAAATGCAACATAATAAACCATTATTTTCTGTTTCTGTTGCAAGTGTGAAATGCATTCAGGAAAGAGCAAAGCAATAAAAATGCAATCAATTTGTTCAAGGTTAAGGTTCTCCAATGTGGTCCCTTTCATAGAAAGGTACACGCCATTAAGAAACTTCAAATGGTTTGAACACACAGTCTCCCTGAAGAGCGGTTTTCTCCCCACATTTAGAGTATGTTAACATGAACAGGGATTTCAGGCTAAGCTACAGATTTTTTTTCTCAGGGCAAATGACAACTTTGAGGACCAGGGGATTTTTGTCCTGACTGTGGCACAAGGGAAGGGGTTACATTCTCCATGTGATAGTACCATTCCTGACTGGATTCTGTCACATCAATTCTTTTAAAAGTAAAAACAAGATTAAGTGTGTGTTATGTGCTTTCAAGTCAGAACGAATTTATAGCAACCCTAATAGGGCTTTCAACATAAGTGACAAATTTAAGGAGTAGTTTTTTATTCCATCCTCCCCCGTGACATGAATTTCCATGGCTGAAGGGGATTCAAACCCAGGTCTCCAGAGTCCTAGTCCATCACTCTATCTTTGGCATCACACTGTGCACATATACATGTAAAATATTGGCTAGTTTGTTCTGACTACAGATTTTGGTAATGTTTCTCCCTGATGTGTAAGACCAGAGAGGCAAGTTATGGGTTTGACATTGTAGCCACTTTGATTCTGTTGTGTTAGAAAACTATGAACTTTAAAATATGTGGCTTAAAGTATGTAGACCTGGCAGACCTTGGTAGTCGGCAAGTAAAAAGAAGAATGTCCTGTAAGGGAAGGCAATAACTGAGGTTTGGCCTTTGCCATTTTGTGTGAGGGTGTGTGTCAAAGTGAAGTACAGTGGAAGCTTTTACAATAATTCTGTTAAATCTTACATGGTATGCTATGACAGTCAGAAGTATTCTCTGTCAAATTTTGCTTATCTTTACACAGGAAAGAATTATTTTATGTATGTGAAAAAAGAGTTCCCTCCAAGGGAGCTCTGTCATGCTCCCTGTTGTGTTTCTCAGCCATTGTAAATGTACAGAGTTGCATGAACTTCAGCAATAGTTACAACACACAAGTATCTGCTTGCTTCACTGATGTAGTCCCATTAAAATTAATGAGACTACTTTGGGTAGCAAAATCTGTAGAGATGTCGCATCTCCATCTAGAGCTGTCAGAACTGGTAGCAGTATCCAAGTGACCATCGGTAATTCCAGTCGTTTTCAGATACTGAATTTGCATGTCTGTTAACACAGGAGCAAATGGATTCCCATCCAATTGTCTGCAGTAGTCCTGGTGCCAGATTAGCCTAGGAGGAAAGCAACAATCAACGATGTGGACAAATTATCTTTTTTCTAGTATTTCCTTTTCTGTAGCATCAGTTGATTTTGTAAGGGCGCAGCTACGCCATGTGGGAAATGCCTGTTCACTTGGATTAACTCACTGTTAAGTCGCACCGGGGAATGTGGGTCTGCTCAAATTTAAGCAGCCACACTTAAATTGAACTGCTTGCAGTTCTACTTACACCCTTGCAGGTGGCACTGTTCAAAGAACTGCATCAACAAGCAATGATAAGGATTCTTCCTGTTTCAATTTCCTCAATTGTCAGCTTCCAACATGGAGCTTTGCTGTCTATTCTTAAGCTGTTAAACTATTTTAAAAAATAAAATAAACATGATTTTTGCCCAGGAGTAGAAGCTTTTAAGAATAAAATAAAGAGTCTTGGAAGAAAAGCCTTCCTGGGAGAGTCTTTGCTGGAGCTATCTTGTGTGTGCATGCGCTTGTACCCTCATGAGATAAGAGGCAAGGGGAAAGGTGCTTTGTGTGCGCACAAAAACGACTCATCCTCCCTTTCTGCATCAGTTTGAGTGATCACATTTCTGAACTGATGCAAAAGGATTTGGTATTTCTGAAAAATAGAAGACTTCCTGGTGAAGAGGAAAAACTACAGATACAGGAAGTGGGGGACTCTGGGCTGATTTGCATTTCCTATAGTGTCATGTGTTCAAAAGGAAAAAAAAGGTCGATCAGCCCACCCCGACTTGTAGTATTTGCCACATTTTTTTACTAATGTGGTTGGCCCCTAAATCTAGCTGCCTTCCATATATCTGTTCTCTTCCTTTTTGGTCTTTTTTGGTTTGGTCTCCTATCTTTGTGTATTAAACTGTTCAGACGTGAGGTAAAAGAAAGGTCAATTCCTGTTTTAAAGAAGATCTTAAAACGGACATGGCTTGGGACACAAGTGAGAACTTTGCAGTCACCTGAGTTGGACAGAAATGGCTTTTGCATATATGATTGAATGTAAGTGGCTGAAATCCGGTAGTAAAATGCAACTAGAGTGGGTCCAATGAATCAGTGGGACTTACAGATCAGTTGACTCACCAAATCCCCACTGATTGAGTGGGCCTACTCTGGTTCCGGCTTACTACTGGATTTCAGCTATCAAAAGCTAAAGCTGATCCCTCAATAGATGTTCTTTGTGGTCATTAATAATGCACATGCAGTGTCCCAAACTCTGATTATTTTCAGCCTACTCTCCATGCACCCTCACTTTTTCTTGGTCTTTCATGCCCAAATCCAGATGGGGCAGATGGAGTGCTTGGAACCAGCAAAGTTGCTCTCTGTTTTGGCCTGGACCTATATTGCTTTACAGAGCAGCTGAAATTTATTGTGTTGCTAAAAAAAACCCTCTCCTATGAGTTGACCAATGCCAGTTTATTGTTCACATCAATAGCTGGTGAGATGAGTCAGACAGAGAAAGGGCCCCTTTTCCAGTATCCTTTACTGTGCTTATGTTGCTTTTTGCAATATTAGGAAGGTTGATCTGTGCTTATTCTTAATAAAAAGGGAGGTCTGAATCTGTTTATCAAAAACCTCATCCTGCAGTTTATAATGAATAGCGTGGATTGCAAGTTTAGGCTGTGTTTCTGTTCCAATTTGCTAGATATTCAGCACCACTGAACAGAACACAGATTATGTTTGAGTCAGAACATATGAGCTGGGAAGTGGCTTCAGGAACTCTTCCAGCACTTTCAGTAAAGTCTTGCCTGAGTAATTGGCATAATATTTAACATCAGCAGTTCATATTGTATACTTTCTCACAAATGTCTTCAGCCCCCTCTTGTCTTGGATAAATGATGATACTTTTCACAACTGTAACATGTGAGAACAAATGGAGTCAGAATCTGCATTCTTCATTCAGATGTCTCAGGAAATCTAGGGGAAAACCATAGAATCCTTTAGTGTTCCTGGACACCTCAGGTATATTTCAGGTCTTGATCTGCTTCCAAGTTCACTTCTTAATTTTTGGAAGTTTCTTGCTTCATTAAAACAACCTGTTTTGCTCTCTTTGTTGCAACTCTCCCATTCTTTTCTCTGCAAATTTATCACATCACCCTCACAGGCACGCTTGGTGGGGACAGGGGAGAGGGCCTTCTCTGTTGCTGCTCCCAGACTCTGGAACTCCCTCCCACGGGAAGCTAGGCTGGCCCCATCTTTGTTGTCCTTCCGCAAGCTGCCAAAGACCCAAGCAGGCTTTTCCTTATTGACGGGTGGTCTGAGAGGGTTTTTTAAATAGGCTGTTGTGCTGTTAAAACTGTTGTTTTAAATGTGTTTTAGTATTGATTTTACTTACAGTTTTTAATTTAATACATGTTTAATTCTTTCTTAAACTCAGAGAGTCTGTCGATACGTGGTTTCAGGAATTGTGCTAATGTTAGCTGAGACCCTATCCATTTCCCTTGAAACTGATTTCACAGCATGTATTTACTGAATACAGGGTTTTGGTTTGATGGCACAAGAAAATATGTAAAAAAAACCAAACATGTCCTGTTGAGATAACATGGTGGAAAAAAACCCAAAGATATCCAGTTTTCATTTCTTTGACTGAAAATTATTTGTTAATACTTTTGCTAAATCTGTTATGCACATGAGTGAACACCAGCAGTCAGATTCTTCACTGGAGAGCAAACTGTTTGCTGTGTGTGGACAAAATGGGAGTCACTGCTGCAAACCACAAGCTGCTGGTGGTGGTGAGTTCTTGTCTTCTGTCTTCATGCAAGAAAAATAAGAAAAAAGCGGGAAGTATCACAAGGGATCAAGGCTTGCACCTTCTTCTTCCCATAACTTCTTGTAAACTATCAGTCTGTGTATTGTATAATATAACTGAGGCTGACTCTCACTCCCTTTTTTTGTTTATATAAAATTAACACTCTGGAGAAGGCTGTGTGCAGTGAATCCCCTGATTTGTACCAGACTTACTACAATGGTACTGCACCCATTTTCCTTTTGATTCGAACGTTATCTCTGTGTTCAAATTCTTCATAGTCTTCAAAATGTTACGAGTTTTTTAAATATAAAAAGAAGGAAAAAGGAATTTGGAAACAATAGCTGCTATATCTAAATTCTACACACACACACACACACACACACACACACACATCATTATTATTACATTTGGTAAGATATGGCCTTGGAAACATTGCCACATATCTTAGCTTGCAAAATAATACAAGTGTATATTTGAAATTTGTGTTGTTTATGTGTTTAAATTCAATTTATGTGACTCTTTATTTACTTCAGAACAGTAATTTTGTTTGTCCTTCATTAAAAGAACAGTGCATACTAGAGCTGTTGAACTGAAATAGTAATTTTCCTTTATTTGTCTCTTAACTAAAAAGGCCTCATTTCATGATACCGAATCAAGGTCAACACAATGTGCAGCTTTTTGTTCTAGTCAGTGGCTTTTCCATTCATATATTTGTTTGTAAGCATGTATTAAAGACATATACAGCACTGAAGTCACCATCCACATTCTGTTTTTCATTCTCAAACTCACTGCTGTCCATTGAAAATAATTAAAATAATTGGTTATCTGTAGACTTTAAAAATAATTTTTAGATGGCTGATCAAGTTTTTTAAAAAATAGTTTAAAGTGTTATCATCTTGAGAACCTAACACATCTTTCCCCCATGTGGGGTCCTCCACAAGTGAGGGACCACAGCTGGCAGAGAGTATGTTGCTTGGTATGTATGTTGGGAACATATGGAAGGTCTACATCTGTCCTTAGGAAGGTGTAATAAAAGCTCCCCCCCCCCGAGTTGTTATCTAAGCATGTGAAGACCGCAAGAGTTGGGAGAAGCCCACTCACTCTAGTTCCTCGGCTTTTCTTTTCAATATGTGTAAGCAAAATAAGGATAGGCTGCTATATTCAGGGAGTCTGTGGGAATCAGAACCCTGATTCTCTTCTGGTTCTGGCTTGCATAGACAGGGCAAATGGCTAGAGCAACCTCCCTATCTTCAGACTGTTGCCTTCACAAGTTGAACGTTTTTGATGGTGAGTGGGTTCCAGACACTTAGATAACAATTGAACAGGGCTTATCTAAGTGTTAGCTCACCCGTGGGAACATCCACACCGACAAAAGGAAGGAATGGATTTATTTTACAAACTTTGAGGGACTACTTTAATATCTGAAGTGTTCATACATTTTACTATCTATCTCCAGGACAATTTTCAATATTTGGCACATTTTTTAGTGTTTATTTCAGTAAGTTATATATAAGCATGGTATGGTGTATGATTCCTCTCAAGAGATACTACTGCATTTGGAGTTATTGGAATTACACATAATGTCTTTTGTTAGCCTAGGTTGTAGGCAATACAGTATGAAAAAGCCTTTAAAGTTGCACTGAATTTCAGGCAAGTAGCAGGCATGCATTTCAAAGCAATTTTGAAAATTTGCAGCATTAAGAGCAGATTCTCACTGTCATAAAGAAAAACATTTTGGCCATAATCTGACAAGGTGGTTAGGAAGTTGCTATTATCAGATGATGAAGTTGCTGCTTGTATGTCAGTCATGTGATAATTTTAATCTTTTCCATGTTTTAATGTTTTAAACTTTTAATTTAATTTTTAAATCATATATTGTTTAATTTATCTTTTAATATTTAACTTATTGTGTTTTTAAATTGTGTGAATTTTAATGTTGTGAGCCGCTTTGGGTCCCTTGTTGGGAGAAATGCAGCATAATCATCATCATCATCATCATCATCATCATACCCTGTTTCCCTGAAAATAAGACAGGGTCTTATATTAATTTTTGCTCCAAATCTTAATATAAGATTTTTGCTCCAAAAATAAGCATTAGGGCTTATTTTCAGGGGATGTTTTATTTTTGTCATGTACAACCATCTATATTTATTCAAATACAGTTATGTCATCTTCTGGTTGCTGCACAATGGTGGAGGGTGGGGTTTCACTTAACTAGGGCTTATTTTTGGAGTAGGACTTATATTACAAGCATCCTGAAAAATCATACTAGGGCTTATTTTCAGGTTAGGTCTTATTTTAGGGGAAACAGGGTAATAATAATAATAAATAATAATAAATAAATAATAAATGATGATGATGATGATGATGATGATATACCTGGTTACACTCTCAGTTGCACACCCAACACATGCTGAGCATCTTGTCAAGGAGCTAAGGCCCCTTCCACAATTTTTCTTTCATGTTTGCATAAGTATCCAGTAAGATTTGGCCATTGGCATTCTAAGAACTTCATAGTTGTTGTGGCTATGCAAAATAAATACACATTCATATTTATCACTGTACACACTAAACAGTAACTAGCTCTGATATCACAGTGTATTTAAGCTTGACAGAAATGATGACTTTACTAGAAGATTGACCAATTTATCGTGGCACTGTGGTATTTATACCACCAGTTTTGAAATCTGCCAGTAGTAGTTAAAAGAAATTAGATACATCATTACTGCTAAATCGCTTTGCTATTCAAAGAGAAACTATAAACATGTGCATTTGTTTAATTATTACTAGTGCCAGTTATAAGAAAAATAGAATGCTGAGAGCCGTGGCTTTTATGTGATCAAAATAATGGCAAGTATTTATATTGGTTTGGCAAGTTAGGCTTTTGTTTAATAGTTGGCTTTGCCTACATAGAATGTGGTTTCCCAAAACCCACAATAACCCCTGCCCCCTCCCTTTTGTTATTGCACAAATGCTGAGCAATAATCATGTGGTATAAATGATTAATGTAGGCATGGGTTAGCAAGTGTCATTGAGGTTTAAAGAATGTTTTTATTTTCGTTCTTTTGTTGGCCAAGACACATGCCATGATTAAATCGTAACCTTTAGCTATCAGAAGGAAATTTTTTCCCTTTCAGTGAAATGTGTTCACACTAACAGCTTGTTTCTAATCTCTTGAAACTACATGTTGTTCTCACTGCCATTTCCTCCACTTGTTTGCCAAAAAATGTTACTATTTAAATTATCATTTACTTTCATCAACCAAATAACTCCTGTGCCATGGAATCTATGGTAGATGTGCAAGAGCATGTTTTATACCTGTGTAGCAATGTTTGTTACAGAATACGCACATCTCACATCCAGTGATGGCTGGTGAACAACGTTCCCTCTAATTTTCAGCGCGCTGGGTGGGACTCTGCCCCTCACATGCACGACTCTGCCCCCCCCACGGGGTTCCGGCACAACCAGAACCAAAAGGGCTGAAAATGATTACTGTGGGTGCATGGAGGAAGAGGAGCCCTGCACAGAGGGGGGCAGAGTCACACATGTGCACACGTGGGCGCACATCTTAGAAAGAACCTTGCTGGTGAGCCGATGAATCTGCTCCAGCTTTTGGTCTGAACTTGACAGGAGCTATCCAGGGAGATGACACCTATCCTTAAAATAAACACAAAGCCTTCCTTAGTAACTTTAAAGTTCACACTAAAATCCAAAGCAGAGTCATTACCCTACTGACACTAAATAAATTTGCTTATAGCTAAGGTTCAGGAAAGTTTTGGACCACATCTCTCACCCTTTATAGCTGTGAAGTTTCCAATAGATGTAGTCCAGACATAATCGTTTCCAAGTCCTGGGTCACAACAGCCCTTTAAAATAACGGAGGGGACATCCACGGAAGTGTAACACCATCAGTAAATATCTGTGAGTGCCCTGTGCAAGTGACAGAGTAAGGCAATATTTTCTACATATAGTTAACCAAAGTGGAAAGTATGTTGTGAGAAGCTACCACATGACTTCCCTGGGATAGGAGAATGGTGGTCAGATCTTTCACTAGCAGTTGTGGTGTATGCAGGCAGGCCTATGCAAACAGTGTGTGTGTGTGTGTGGGAGGGTGCCAGTTATATCAGGCACTTGTGCTTCTTCTCTGGCCAGTGCTAGGCTGTAAACAACAGTGAATGTGATTCCTGATTAAAATCAATAGACAGAACTATAATTCATAAATCCATTTTAGTTTGAAGATAACTTTTCTAAACAAAAGTACACAAACCCACCTTTATGTTTTTGTTATAGCTGAGTTGTCAACACAGCTTTTAAGCAGTCCTGATTACACTAGGATGGTTCTTCAGCAATTCCTCTTGTTTAAAGATCAGACTTGGTGGATAAATTACATTGCTTAACTAAAGGCAAGAAATTCTGTGATACTGATGGGACTGCACTCGCCTACGTTTGTATTCTCCTGCGTGTGCAAACTAGGCTTCCAAATATGCTTCTGCAGAACTTTCTTACTGCTTGTATTCTTTATCTCTGAAACCTGGCCAGTACATTCAAGGAAGAAAGAAGGGGGGAATGGGGAGGTAATATTGTTGTGTGTCATGGCTAATCTACTAAAGGCAAAACCACAGCAAAGACTGTGACATGCAGGGAAGAAAATTCCAGTGCTGTTGTGGTAAATATTAGCAAGTTTCAGACTTGGAAAGAGTTAAATGCATTACTTGAAACTTGATATATAAATTATGGCTAAAGCAGGATATGGGCTGGGGCACTTGATTATTCTTTTATCAATATATAAGAATGGCATACAGTTAATTTCAGCACTGTAATTGAGCAATGCATTCTGGGAAGCCGAACAGCACTGTAAGATGAGAAAATGTTTTAGAGACTAATCATGAGAAGAAAGAAGCCTTTCATAGCCCATATGATGCTGTTGTCAGAGCTAAAGGCAGATAATGATTCCATAATAATGGCACATTGTGAATGAATATTTAAGCATGAAGGACCAGGACAAAATGAGCATACATTGTTGGTTTGAAAACCTGAACAGTTTGTCTTTGGGTTTCAGGAACTTGCAAAACTTACATAGAAACATTTTCTTCTCAGACGATGTTCTGTTCTGAGAAGATACAACATATGATCATGGCTTTCTTGCTTTCATATTTTCTGTGATAGTTGAGATCTTTAAGAAACATTAAATTATAATGTCCCCCAAACTCTGTGATTGTTTTCCTCATTTAGATTCTACAGGAAATGGTCTTTAAAAAGTTTGGCTGTGATCTAAAATGCTGAGAATAGGCTCTCATGTTGCAAATAAGGGGGGGTCATTTACATGCTTCCCCGAGGACTTCTTGAATCCTTGAAAGCAGTGGTCCCCAACCTTGGACCTCCAGATGTTCTTGGACTTCAACTCCCAGAAATCCTGGCCAGCAGAGGTGGTGGTGAAGGCTTCTGGTAGTTGTAGTCCAAGAACATCTGGAGGCTCAAGGTTGGGGACCACTGCTTAAAGAACTTGGTAGCTGGATTGTAGACATTGTCTTTGTTCTTCATTAGTGCATTTTAGCTTGCTTTTTTAAAACATCTGTTAAATACAGTTCCATAGATTTCCATATGTGTGGGAATGTTACCAAGAATGTAGTGCCTTGCCCCTTCAGCATTACTTGATTTTTAGAGTCAATGCTGAAAAGTAAGATGGTGCAGACCCTTTTTTCACACAACGGGTAACCAAAACACCCTGATTTAAATTAGGTTGAATTAGTCATGATCAGATCCAAAGTAACAGATAGCCCCAACTTGAATTGCCTCAGATAACTTTTTTCTTTCCAGTTAGAATGCAGGTAGATGCTAGTTGAGGTTGGTTGAGAATTAACTGATCTTACTACTTTTGGTAACAGTAATTCACTGTTTTTTGAATGTTATTTTATTTATAAGTAACAAATAACTATACACTAACATTTATTTTAGATGCATATGGTTCAGACTCTGATGTTCATTGACCTCAAAGTCAAAAGTTTTTACCATAACTTAAATATGTCCTTCAGCAAAGATTCTGGATGTAGTTAGTCAGCTGGTATAAATATGGCAACATGATCTACTGAAATAGCTTCAGCTACAGCACATGAAGCATGAGCCCTTGTCATGTTAAACCTCTTGAACTGACTTCCACAGGATAATTATTTCACTATTTCAGTAGTGAAATAATAAGAGTAATATGGTATCTTGAAGGCCAACAGAGTTATGATAGCATGAGCTTTTTGGATACACAGCCCACTGCTTCGGATGATGGAGTGAAACTTTGGAGCTCCATATACATATACAAAACATAGGGTTGTGGATGGGATGTGGACAGTGGAGTGAGAGCAAGTTTACTTTTGAACCTCTGTGTCTAATTATTTAACTTCACCAAATACAACTAAATACAGGGACAACTCAATTTCTTCTGCCCTCATCATTGGCCAGGCTATGTATACACAACATCATTCATGAGAAAAAAATTATCATATTACCATCACATATACCACCAGTCAGGGTCTCAGTAGACTTGTTTCCACCAGCATTGTGGGACAACAGAAATAGATTGCAAAGGACCCACAATACAGGCCCACCTTCATTCCCAGATGGATCACATGCTGTACAAATTTAGAATGTGGAACAGGAGCTATTTCCTGCTTTAAGAAGAATGCCTGGAAGAGTGTCCTGCTGAAAATTAGTGGATAAGTATAAAGAATAGGCACAGTGTTTCATGCCTTGATGATGATGAAATTGGGGGTGGAGAGCAGATTTGCCTGTAATTGCTATACGACACAAAGTGAGGAAACGAGGCAGTCAATCAGAATGGAGCTTTCTCTTCCCTTATCCACCGCCACATAACCCTTTGTAGGTTATTGATGGAGCCTAGAAAAGTTAATTTTTTGACTACACCTCACAGAATCCCCCTGCCAGGATGGACAGTAGTTTTTGCAATCTCTGCCAATTTGAATTATGCCCATAGATTTGCCCACACTTATAGACCATATGTACCTTGCAGCATGGAGCAATGGAGGGCCCCTCAGCCCTGGCCTCTCCCCCTTTCATACATAACATTAGAATTCTGGTACTAGTTTCATAGGCCCCTAAGTATGTTGCCAATTGTCTGTGTTGCTGGATATGACTCTGAAATTTTTACAGATCAAAAATGCTGTTTAAGATATGTTTATTAGGAAGTATATATGCCAGTGGAATTTACTTCAGAGTAAATGTGTTTAGAATTGGGCTCATAAAATTTTGTTGGGCTTTTTAAAAATGTATGCTTTGGCAGAAACTGGCCTACCATTTTCTCAGCACACACTAATTTAAGCCAGTGCAATTCAAGCCTGTCCAAAGAAAATTAATTTTATAGGCTTAGCTTAGATCAGAATGTTCAGGTATTCCAGTCCTCTGCTTTTGGCAAAAATGCCGTATTTTCTTTAATGGAAAAGGGTGAGCAAGCTTTGATGGAGGGGAACATTTTCCAGAGTATGTATTAAGGGGCATTGAGTCCAAAACTGGAATGCTCCATCAGTGTTTCTGCCTCCCTTAGCAGTTCAGAGGAGACTTTCCTGCTGCATTCACTGGTAACTGGTTACCCGGAGAACTCCCTTGAGCCAACTATCATTTGACATAGGCATTAACTCATAATTTTTCCCTTTCACTGCAGACCTATCACAAGGAACTGAGACAATAAAGCAGTGAACAGAGCAGGAGAGGCATGGTAATAGAAGTGTTGGAGTAGGATTTGACATTGTTGTTACTATATGTCCTCAAGTCACTTCCAATTTATGGTGACCCTATGAACTAATGTCAAGGGACGTGGTGGCGCTGTGGGTTAAACCGCAGAAGCCTCTGTGCTGCAAGGTCAGAAGACCAGCAGTCGTAAGATCGAATCCACGCAATGGAGTGAGCTCCCGTCGCTTGTCCCAGCTCCTGCCAACCTAGCAGTTCGAAAGCATGTAAAAATGCAAGTAGATAAATAGGTACCACCTTGGTGGGAAGGTAACGGCGTTCCGTGTCTAGTCGCGGTGGCCACGTGACCACGGAAACTGTCTACGGACAAACGCTGGCTCTACGGCTTGGAGACGGGGATGAGCACTGCGCCCTAGAGTCGGACACGACTGGACTAAATGTCAAGGGGAACCTTTACCTTTACCTTATGAACTGATGACCTCCAAAAAGTCAATCACACTCCTGCTGAAATCTTGCAATCCCATGGTCATGACAATCCATCTCATGTTAGGTTTCACTCTTTTACTACTACTTTCCACTTTCCCCTGCATTATTTTCTTTTCCATTTAGTCTTGTCTTTTCATTATATGTCCAAAGTACAATAGCCTCAGTTTAATAAGTTCATTCTATGGAGAGAGAGTTTCGGCTTAATTTGCTCAGATTTTTAAATTTTTTATTTTTATTTTTGTGGGGGGAGACTACAAATTCTCTAATTCTCCATTCTGGGAGTTTTATCTGACAGACCCACACCTACAGACACCAAAATGTGATCCAGCAGTAGAAAAGGTCTAGTTAGGAAGTTTTCATGGCTTAATATAGATCTGACTCTGCCTTAGTTTCCTGTTCAGAAAGGAAACTTGCAGCTAGCAGTGGGGCAGCTTCATTTCACAATAGGAAGCTAAGGTGGAACTGGGCCTGTGCTAAGCCAGCTAGGCCTTTTCTCCAGGTGAGCCACATTTTCAACTTGTACCTAAAAGTGGTAGTACTGGGAAGATTCTTTTTCCTCTGAAGAAAGTTGTGGAAACCTGTAGGGATTGATTCTTTCTGCTAGGCTTTTTACATTTACATTAAAACCATTAGTAGAGATTGATTGTAATTTTGGAATGGATGGATTGTTCTTGTGGAATTAAAAATCAGCACTGTTTGTTCCTTTACAGTGGATTTGGGAGGGCATTGAATCTCTGTCTCAGTGAGTTCATTAACTGCATTAAGAAATGAGGGTAAAAAAATGGAAACCATCCATATGACAAAGTTTAGGATACTCCTAAATCTGGAAAAATAGAAGTGCCCATACTAAATTGCCTTACACATGTTCCGGGCAAAACTCAAAACTACAGTACTGGAAGAGCTGTTTTATTTCATATGAACATATTCAGACATTAGTAGGATTCCAATCTTTTGTTGTTGTTGTTCATTCTATTCAATTGGAAAAATATTGTTATCAATCCATTTCAAAGTAAAGTTTTTAAAGTAACATTAACAAGGTTTCTAACTCATTAAAATCATGAATAGCCATGAATTTACCCTCTGCTGAGGAGACACAAGTGTACAAATGCCACATCCTCATTACATAAAAAGAGACACTCATACAATTTTTTCAAAAGACCAACTTTATATAGAACCAGTAATTTTCCCACCACTTTCAAAGGTGCGCCTTTTGCAAAACACTATAGAAACTCTCCCTGAAAGTATAGTCTTCTGAAAGAAAAGCACCCTACCTCCCTCGTTTTGCCACCCTGGAGAACTATACAAATCATAGTGACCTATTTTCTGCCACACCCACTTCCATCACAGGACATTCATACAACAGATAAAGGTTGACTTTGTATCATATATCAATTTGTTTTGTTATTTTATTGATGTGTTGTTGTTTTTTAATTGCTCTATTTAGCATTTTCTGGTTTGAGCATTTTCTTTTTTTACTTTAAAAGTGAATTATAAATCCTGTAGAGGAATGAAGAATAATAATAAAAAATTGCTTTCTACTGTGGCAACCAAGAGTGGTATTGTCTCTCCTACTCACCCTATTTAATGTAACATTTTGCAGAGAGTTGAATACTAATAAAGTGAGTCAACTTACGAGAGGATGGTCTGTCAAGCAACAAAGCTGTGATCAAAACACAAATTTTTAAAATAGAGTAACACTTTAACATTGCTTTCTGTAGGAAAATAAAAGAGTGAAGCCCTGCACATTTTGAAGGGAAAGTTTCTTGTATGCCTATTGCTCTGAATTAAATGCCTGCTCAAGAGTGTAGGAAAGCTTCCTGGGAAGAGCAGAAACAATCCAAGCCATATGTATCGGGCAGTTTGCCAATATGCCTAAGCCACCTGGCTACATACGCAGCCAAGTATGCCATTCTGACTAGCCAGCTTTAACCTTCAGGCAGCTTTCTTTCTTTCTTCCTTTCTTTTTTAAAAGCTCTTAGAAAGCTCTAAAGACCTCCACACTGCATCCCACGTCTCCACTGCCAGTAGTTCGTGCACATTCAGACAGGCTCTGTAGTTTGTACTGGCCAGACAGCTCTCAGCACCCATTCTGAATGTGTTTCTTTTGTCTAGAGAGCAGTTCAGTCGTGTTGAACCAGGGCCATAACATGAGTCTGGCGATAGCAGACTGAAACCTTTACCCATATGCCGCGGTTAGACACATTAACAGACAAGCCACTGTTTTATTCCCAAATCTTGTAAAGATAGTATTTTGTATGTGGATCCTGTTAAGAATATTTTTTTGTTTGTTTGTCTGATACACTACTGAAGTTTTATGTATGCATTCTCTAAGTACTAAACCACTTAAAGGTAACTTAAGCATTCATGCCATATGGATTTCTTATTGATGCTAACTTATTAAAAGTTCCCAATTTAATTTTGATATACAGTGTGAGTTGCTTTTGAGGACAAAACAAGGAGTTGAAACAGATACCCGGTTCAGCAAGTATTTGATCAAATGCAGCAATGATATATCCTGAAGCAATTAGGAGTAATAGTTTAGCATTTTATGTGTAGTAGTAAACAAAACCTTGTATGGATTTTCTGTTTTTAGGGTGACTTATTTTAACATGCTTTCCTGAAAGATAAACAGGCATTCAATCTGTGAAGCTTTTCCCAATAGTGGTAAGTACTATACACTTCCCTGTTGAAATGAAGGTTTAGGAAGGTGCAAATTGGAAGGAAAAAAGAAAGAAAGAAAAAAGAAAAGCCGAAGGAAAGGAAAGAAATTTCATCCTAAGGAGGCACTGAAGCCTAAGGTTAGCAGCTGATTACAAAAAAAAACCCTGCATGGCATCCTCCTCTACCTTTAATAACCACATAATACACAAAAGGTGACACTTTCATATCACAGAATAATATGCTTTTCATCTGTACTTCAAATACGCTTATTCCTAGGGGCTGCCTGAAAAGTGAAGAATCCTGCTTATGATTTAGGTTTTCATAGGAAAATACCCTCTCAGTGTTGCTGTGTCACAGGATACCTAACCAATGCCACCAATTACCTGCTAATACGTGACCTCACTCATCTGTTCCCCACTTGTATGGACGCTCAAAGTACTTGCCAGGGTTTTCAAGCAGGTTCTCTTACTTAACCTTTCTCAACTTTGGGTCCCTATATTTTGTAGATTTTAACCTCCTCCCATTATCCCTACCAACATGGCTAATGGGGGTGATAGAATTTGTAGTTCAACAACATCTGGGAACCTGAGGCTGGTAAAGTCTTGTTAAAACTCCCCCTATTCTGATGATATATTTATCATTTAAAAAGACGTCTGACAACTTGTGATTCTTGGAGTCTGACATATGTCTATAGAAGAAACTAGGTTTTCACCTTTTTACAGGCAGATGCTCAGTGCCTTTTATTGTGACATTTAAAAGAAAGTGATAGCAAACATTTTTTCCCTCACTCATTCACTAGTGCTGGTAATAAACATCATTGGTTGATTTTGACCACTTACCGAGTTGTTGAAAAAGCCCTTGTCCATAAAAGTGGCAATCGGAGGTGTATTGTATGGGTTAAGTAGACATTTTAATGCATCCTACCAAAGATTTTTCTTTTGCCACTTTCATTTCGATACATTTGTATGTTGCTTTG
Organism: Intellagama lesueurii; assembly: GCA_037013535.1. Classification (NCBI taxonomy): domain Eukaryota; kingdom Metazoa; phylum Chordata; class Lepidosauria; order Squamata; family Agamidae; genus Intellagama; species Intellagama lesueurii. Next base: position 169,300,694 of record JBAJHW010000004.1, on the reverse strand, counting down.
ATAGATTAATCACATTACCTTTTTCCTCATTAAAAAAAGGCAGAAGTACCTGGTTTGTAAAATTGTTTATGCTTTCACTTGTTTAAAATGTATATTTCTTTCATCTATACTTCGTAATTAGACTTTTATCATTTTCAGTATTGTGTTCAGTGTAAAATGGATATTTTCCATCCCGTGCCTGTTTCATTCTGGATGATAAAGGTGTACCAAGAAGATATTTCATGCAGAGTCCCACTAGTCGTCTCTGTCAAAATGATTGATAATGTGACTCTCTCCTAGAGGGAGCATAACAAGAGATGCTCCTTTTTGCCTTTTTCAGAGCACTGGCAATTGGGACAAATAACAGAAAATTCTGTAAAAGTGTGTGTGAGTGAGTGAGTGAGTGAGTGAGAGAGAGAGAGAGAGAGAGAGAGAGAGAACAGGTATGAGTTTTAGGTTGTTACATCTGGAAATTTCTAAAAGCAAAGCTAGATAACTGTGCTCCAGATATATGGTGCAATGTATCTTGATGTGAAACAGATTGACCAAAAATTTAAAAAAAAAAAAATCTTACTCTGCATTAGGTAAATTTACCAGCTAATATGAAGTTGAAAAAAAATTGTTTTCAAGTGTCTTATTTTTTCCAGTTGTATCCTTGGGATGTTTTATTAGTGCATTGTTTAATACTAATATACATTGTTCAAAATATGCTTCCTACAAATGATAATTTAAAGTGATGCTTCGCTATGGTTCTAACTGTATTAGGTTCTGATTTCAGGAATGCTTTCATCTGTGCTGTAGGTTACTTAGACATCAGTTTAAGATTTCTGTCCAGCTGCAGATCAGTATTGGATTTTAGGTCTTAATACTTGGATTTTCCGATCCACAGACTACATAAATGCTAACCAGAACACATAAGTATGTATCAGTCGACTTTAAGGCAGTCCGTGAAGTTTGTAATGCAAACTCTTGAGAGCCTGATTAAGGTTACATAGTGTCATTAAATTATTGCAGGTTTTTAGGAGGGAAGGGAGTTTCAGGAAAAGGGAAAGGTTGCTTAGTACTTCCAACTTCTACTGTTTTACTCCAAATCAGTCCCTGAAGTTCCTTTTCTGTCTACTCTTTTCCAAATACATGTTTCTGTACATATTCTTGCAGTATTTTGGCTGGCATAAAGCTACTTTTAAGGCAAAGCATTAAGGGTGTCTTGAGAAGCCAGGTTGAGTCACTAATACTAGTTCCTACTTCAGGAACAGCAACATATGGGAGTACAATTCTAATATAACATCATCAGGTATTAGTGTAGTAGGGACACTCAAGATAACTTGCAACCCTCAATATATGAAACCAAGGCTCCTCTAAGGTGTGTGTGACTCTGCCAGCCTCCGCACAGGGCTCTTCCTCCTCCGTGCACCCACATCAATCATTTTCAGCCCCTTTACTTCTGGTCATGGCAGAATCCCTTGTGGGGTGGTGGTGGAGGCGCATGTGTGTGAGGGGCAGAGCCCCGCCCAGCAGGGCTGAAAATTAGAGGTAATGTTGTATGAAACACATAAACGAAGTGAATTGAAAAGAAAGTTGGTTCTCTCCCACCCACCAAAATCTGAGCATAAAAGTAGAAAATTAAGGTGTGTGAAAATTAAGAAAATAGGCTGAGAGACAAGAGAGGTGGCACAATGTAGCTATTCAAAGAGATATAAGCATAAAGGGTAACAAAAGAGTAGTTTGGAATGTTTTTGTGTGCTAGAATAATGGCATGATTCAGAGTTTATTCAAAAACAAAATACAGCAAGTTAATTGTTCCAGTACTGATGCCTCAACATATTTTTGTCATAGGGATTTTTTGGACGTGAAACTCATCTGCCTCTTTTTTTTTAAGGTTACCTATTGAGGTTTCCTTTAAGTGCTGTGTTTACACTGTGTAATATATGCACAAGTATTTATACCCTAGATGTAACCTACTGAAATGGAAAAAAAGAATGTTTATCTAGTTGTGAATTGTGGAGCACAGAATTTTTCCTGAGTTTTGAACACTGGCCAAGCTATTTCATGATTATATATCAAAACATTATGATAGAAATTCATTTGCATTTGTTCTTGAATTATGAATAAATGTGGACTAGCATTATTTTCTTTCTCAGTATCTTTCTGATCTTTGGAGGCCTTAGCTAAGCTTTCATAAATGTTTATGTATCATTATTAAGTTTACAATTATCTCTTGTGTTCCATTAAAAACCTACTCATTACTAGTGATTTCTGTGAAGAGGGGTAGGAGGGGAACATGGCTACACCATTGGAACAGATCCTGATCACCATTATAGAAGATTGCTAGATGTGCTTTTCTCCCAGTGCATATAATCCTATACAGCTATAACAGCTTGAAGCTGGGCTCTAGAACTATAGTGTGGTTCCTTTAGTCTAGTGTCCAGTCTTATAAATCTCTTACTGGATCAGCCCAGTTCTCAGATATTTGTACTGTAATGTAATTGGTTACCTTCACAGTGTTTTTCCCTTCCCAAAATTGGCCACAGTTTAATTTAAGACTACTACTAATCCCTTCTTGACAATTTTGTTTAGTGTTTGTACATTGGAAATTGCTATTTGTAACAAATGCATAGGAAAGATAGTAACATTCAAATATATTCAAAACATAAATGGTTTTACTTGCATTGTTCTGAAGTCTACCCATCTTTTGCCGTAAAGAAGCGTCTTTTCAGAACTCGACAGGTCACAGTGGAATTCGCTGGCTAAACAGCTGCCACTACAGAATATCTACCTTCAGCTTGAATTATCTTGTGCAGACATCCTGGCTAGATGCAATACAAACTCCTGATGGGTTTTGCCTTAGAAGACCTGGGTTTGAGAGCCGGCGAGTTAGAGGCAAGAGTAGGGAGAAGAAATCTTATCTTTTCTGGGGCCTTTTCCTTCTTGGCTTCCCTTGTAAAAATCAATACATATGATCGATAGTTGGTTTTGAGTTGTTCACTACAAGCTAAAGTTTTTCAGATGTAAACCGTGAGTGTCTGGGTTTCAGACATTATAATGTGTCAAAGGAGGTTTGATATCAGCTATAGTCATCCCAAGTTACATTTTATTTCCAGTGACAGGCTTTGTAAGATGAGAAGGGGATAAATTCAACATTTCTAAGCACAGATCAATTTGATACTAGCTGAGGAGCAGAATTTTTGAGAGGCCAGTTTTCCTTAAGCAGTTGAACCTATTGTTAATTATAAAATGATGTGATTGCTTTTCTGAAGTTAATTTCAACATTTTTTCATTCTTTTCGACAATCATTGTTGACATAACACATTACAGCCAATTTAGCCACAAGGAAAAAAATTGATAACGAAAAAATATTCACACAATTTGTTACTACTTGAATTCCACAGATATGGAAATATATGAATATTTCATTCATATACATTTCATTATACTACACTGAACACTGGTTAACCTTTTCATATAACCTTAGTTTATAGATAGACACAAATGTGAACCCACAACAAAATTAATGAGAACCAGTGTTTTTAATGGAATGCAAGAGAGAATTGTAGACTTCATAATGATACATAAACATTTATGAAAGCTTAGCTAAGGCCTCCAAAGATCAGAAAGACACTGGGAAAGAAAATAATGCTAGTCCACATTTCTTCATAATTCAAGAAAAAATGCAAAGGAGGGATTTCCAGGGGCATCATGCCGAGAATACACCATTACTTTTCTTGTTGAAAGGACTGAATCTTTTAAAAATCAGTGAGATCATGACTAACTGAAGTCTCATTGATATAAATAGTGTACTCTAAATATGACTAAGTTTGAATTCAGTTCATTGTGATTTAGGAGTTTTGGATTTCCAGATAAAATAAGGATGGATAATGAAAGTTATTCAGTATGGCTGTAATTTTAGTTCTTCTGTGTATTTGTGTGTATTTTTTTTTCAGTGTGAAAGGAAGAATCAGGAATTCCTAGTTGAATAGAAATAGAACTCATTAATTCATCTCAAAGGTAGAGTAGGTTCAGTTTTTTAGAGGCTATTGCAAAACACACACAGAGAGAGACACAGCAACCTCAAATTCCTTTGGCCCACCAATGCATTTTTAAGAGTGCTTACTGAGTTCTCTTTATAGTTAAGCTAATTTCTGCTAAGTGGTTTTGTGTATGCACTCTTGCTTTAGAACATGAGAAGTACATTTCTGGATTAGGCCACATTCCAGTTAGTCTGGCAAATTCTTTTTAAGAATTCCAGGAACCCTAAATGCTAGGTGGACCACCATTCGACGGCAGATCATTGTTTGCATACTCCTGTCTTATATTATGAATGAAACTTCACACAAGAAATGGAAAACACATAAAATATTTATCAAGACACTATATTTCATTGAAGGACAGCCTAACGGATGTGCCTAGCATTATCAAGACCTCAATAAAGGCATATTCTCACATTCATGAGCTTTCCATTCTATGCTTTAATATGCAAACAATATGCCAGTAATAATTAAAAAATCAGGATCTGGATTTAAGCTTATACAAAGACTGGAAAATTGCCACGATGTCTTTTTCCAATATTTTGAGAATTGTGTATCTGCACATAAATACTTATACCGGTGAACTTCAAGTGTGCACCCTGACGGCAAGCCTCTTAGCCCAACTACCCTTGTAGATATCAATCATTTTGTATTAATTGAAAGGATTTGGTCTAATCTTGTAAAGAAACAGGCAAACTCTTGGCTTTCCTCTAAAGTAAGAATATATCATTCATGCCATCCATTACTGTGGTATAATTATGGTAAGTGAAGCAGAACAGAATCGATGGAGCAATTTATCAATGAATTCCAAACTTGTATAGCACAGCTGACGTCATGCAACTGCAGATACTGTCCCTCAATCTATAAATATCTAACAGTCCGGATGTTGCTCCTGTCTACTTCACTTTAATAATTTCACATGGAATGTAATTACTATTTCCTATGAACTTGCTTTTCATAGTTTATTCCCAGTTTTCTAAAGTTTATTGTTAATATGAAAAGAAGGGTAAAATCCCAAACCACTCATGGCTTGAGGTTATTAAAAGCCCAGGAGATTTACTTTTACATCTTGATCTGATGCAGTCATTAGGAAGTTTGCTTTTTCTGTTCATGGAATTAAGACTACATCCTAACAAATTTATACAGGCTTAAAGGTTGGCATCTGAAGATAACGTACTTCAAATCTGTGGTAGACACCTTGTCTCTTCAGTTTGGCTTCCCAGTGTTCACACTTTGTATAAACAACAAATAAGTATTTGGTTTGTTTTTGTTTCAGTGTGAAATATTCCAGATTTGAAGAATCATGCTGTTTCTAGAGAGGCCAAGCTCACCTTCACTTGATTATTTACCACTGTGCTGTTCAAACAGTGAGTGTTCAGATAGCCCCAAGCAACCTACATTCCTGTAGCGTAGGTGAAGAAGAAGGAAGGAAAGAGCCTTCTGGAAGCACAGATCTGTTACAAACCTGTATCAAATGATATTTTGACTGTATAACTGAGGCCAGAAACAGATGTTTCAGAGAGCCTGCAGCTGGAAGAGGAAAATTCTTAGTTAACAGAGTGTCACAGCATGGGCTTCTCTCACTTCCAGGATTATGCAAATTGTTGTTCAGGATTTAGGTAAGGAATTCCTTTGATCTCACCAAAATGGAAAGGCTGTTTAAGTTGTCTCTTCTGGAACACTAGAGGCTATCTGTGCTGTCTGCTTCAGGCCAGAGATGAACCCAAGCTCACGCTTGTTCGTATCTTAGCTAGGTAATCCAAAAAATGATGATTATCTGAACCCAGATGTAGAAGGGTTCTAGTAGAATTAGTGGTGAATCCTGTAACAATTTGTCTCGCTCTATATTTTATTTAAAAACATGTCATTTAAATACATGTTTGGTTTATGGTAATTGGTTGTAGTAGATAAAAACAGCAAATGTTTATTCCAGATAGCAATGTCTTGTAGCTCACGTATCTTTTCCTGAATGGTGTTACTATATTCGACTAGAATAGGATGGTGTGAAATAAAAAATATTCACCCTGTTTATCTTTCTCCAGCTTATACCACATGCTTTCCTGAAGAATTAAATTATTGTTAATTACTGATTGTTTAATTATTATTTTATTTCTGTACTAGAATCTGTTTGGAGAGTTACAATTGCCTTCAAAGTATAATTCTATTTCAGATCTTGCAGCTCAACACAGCAGTTTTTCAACTGTGGGGAGGGCTGCCATATACTTGGGTGAAAAGGATGGTGCTGAGATGCACAACTCCACACCCTACAAGAGTATCTTGTTTGGGCCTAATGCCTAAGGTGTGCCTGTATTGAGTGTACTGTATATATGTATCTCTAATTGAATTGCTGGTTTCCTTTTACTATTTTACTAATGTATATTCCCCCCACTTACCATTCCATTACAGCAACATAACATAAATTGGAAAGAAAGAACAAAAACAATGGAACGAAAGGAGAACAGGGGGCAAGCACTGACTAAAGAAAGGCCAAATAGGGGGCAGTGCTATTGTGAGACCAAGGGAATAATAAAACAACCTAAACCTGTAAACAAGAAGTTTACCATTAGCATTAGAAAACTGCTTTGCTGAATGACATTTTCTTGTGAGTACACATTATACACCATAATGAAGTGCATTATTGATTAGTATCACAAGTCACATGCTATATCGATCGGTATCATAAGTCACATACTGTATGGAGCATCTGTTTTAATACTACTTCTAGCTGATTGTGGAAAATAAAAGGCTGAGTAATTTTAAATAACTGCAGTGTGGAAGCTACACATCTTTCTTGAGAAGGGGGAAGGATAATGGTATATAAGGGCCATACTTATTTATCAGACTATTTTGACAATTAAAAAAAAGGTATTGATGAGAATACTTGAATCTGTAAATATCTACAATTAATTTATTTAAAACATTAAACTGAATACTTTAATTTAGTATATCTGTGGAATATTTTCCATTTGATGACGTTGTCAGAAATAATTTATGAAAAAACAGGCAATTTTTTTTGCAGAAAGCATCTTATGTAATTTTCACTTGATTTTTAATACCCTGCATAAATCTTTCTATCTCTGTGTCTCTTGCTTTATATTTTATTTTCCATGTCTGAACTTTCTTTATCCAAAGGAAGAATAATCTTGTACTTTGACTCCAGCTAGAATTTCAGTGGCCTCATTAAACATTAACAAAAGAGAAGTACATTCTGTATTTTGTGATTCTTGATCTGTCACTTTTTAGTTGTGCATCCATAATAGGTACATTACCTTGTGTGCGTTATAATAGTTCTGAGACACTGTCGTAGCTCGTAGATGGTGACCAGTCAATATGCTTCTGGTTTCCTTGTGTTTTAGCAGAAGATCTGTTCGAGGCTTATGGATCACACAGCATGAACACCCTTAATAAAACATCTGTTTGTCTTGGAAATCAGAACAATTACTTAGAAATAGTTTTTATTTATTATTATTTAAAATGTTTATAAGATGCTTTGTTGAATGACTTTATGACGATCTGTTTTACCTGGTATCACACTATATTAATTTGAACTATATTTAACTGCCGTTCTGTTTAAACAGTGTCAGCCACTTCTGAGTACATGCCAGACAAATTCTCAAAATGGTTGCCAAGCTGTAAGATGGCTGCCAAGGTCTGAATAGATAGAACAGGTCCAAAATGGTGATCAACTTCACAAAATTTTGCTGGCAGTACCCTCCCCCCAAAGCAAGGAAGATGCTGAACTTGGCACCAGTTTCTTGGCACTACAATTTATAGAGCCATCCAGAGATCCGGGTAGTAACTGTGTTCTTGTTTCACAGTACTTGGCAGAAAGCTCTTTAAGGGATGACGTGAGGTGAACTAGCTAGTGTAAAATAATGCTAAGAGTTTTCTTTCCTTGGCAACAGTATGCCAAACACAAACTGGAAGGATATATTATTTTCAAAGAACTCCAAAGTAAGCAGCTGTCAATTATATTTCAGACTATTTTCTTTTGTAACGTGCATCTAAACAAATGGAAACTTCATATATACTGCAAGCTTCAAATGTATTTTAGTTGCTGCATTTGTTTACTTACATTTATAGTAAGTTGCATTCTGGCAGTAGAGTTGCTTCGGCAGATTCAAATAAAATCATAAGGTTGAATTAAAACACACTGCTGTTAGTGCTGATTAGAATTTTAGCTTAGTGTAAATACCGGATGTCGTGTCCAACTTTTCAGGGACTTGGCAGAGACTCAGCAGGGATCTCTGGGCTATAGAGAAGACAGTGTGTACTTGAATGCTTTTTAAATACTTGAAGAGGTGGAACTTAGCTACTTCTGCTAGTGTGCGAGTTAATTATGTAGTTGAATAATATGCTGTGTGGTTCCAAGGTAGTTATAAGGAAGAAAAGGAATAGGATAATGCAAAATATTGCTTCCTAAGAACACTGACAAGCTGGAATGTATTTAAATCCTAAGCATTGTTGTCTTAAATGCTTGCCTGAAAAGACAAGCTTTAAAGCTGAAAAGACACCATTGGGTAAAAGTATGTTCAGTAAAGCACATAATGTGTTTATAGATGTTTGAACGTGGAGGGATATATGTGCATGTGTTCTGAAATGTAAAAATGTCTACATGAGTTTTAGCAAAAAAAAAAAAGGCCTCCTTTTAACAAAATGCTTGTTTTGTGTGATCAGAGATTATAGCATTGTCTTGTTTGATGATACCACTGGGAATCTACAAAAATCACGTTTGCCTCTGAGAGCTTTCTCTGACATGATTTTGTCAGATATATTTGTAAAACAGCACCAGCAACAGATACATAACAAAATTACTCAGAGAGATGTTTTGTATGAAAGACAAAGCCATCTTCTTGTAGGTGTAACTGTCTTACCTTTGCAGCCATATATCCTGTGCCAGCAGTTAGTTGATAAGGGTCAATAGGCCATCTAGTTTCCAGTGTACACATTGTAAAGTACCTGATACGCTCTTTGCCCTCTGGCTGACCAGTTGAGTGAAAGATCTGGCAAAGCTGCAAATATGCTTTCCAGCCTCTGCTTTTGAGGCCAAGCAGCTTCCCCACTTCTCTTCCTTTCAAGTTTAATGCACTTCCGTACAGTATTTCTAAGCAGTTGTGCCTACATTACTCTTTTCCCCAGAAAGGAATCAGTAGAGCCTAAAGAAGTGAATCTGGCCACTAAACGTACAGTTTCAACCTCTCTTAAATTATTTAATATCCAGACTAAATACTTAAGCACTCATCCACTGGTCCTTAAATATCATCCCTGGCCACATATTTCCCAACTGGCTTCTTTCTCTCTTTTTTTTACAATATAGACAAATAATAGGCCTTCCACCCTCTACTACAACATTTCCCAGACTTTCTAGCTGTCTGTTCATTTAACTACTTCCCATGAAAGCTGCTCCCTCTTTCATGCTAAGTCTTGCACTACACCTATTCCTTTGTTTTTAGCCTTTTTGCTATTTTTGTCAGCTCTGTCCCACTTCTTATTCTAGCTACAGTACTTCCTTGTTGATCGTACATAGACAGAATTCTACATCTGTGCTCACTTTGTTCACCTTTCTTAAACATGCTAAGTTGTTGCCTTGTCTCTTTTTTGAAGTGTTGAAAAAGGAATTGTTTTATTTACTTTGGAGAAACAGGACAGGAAAAACTTATTTTACATTTGTTTTTATAACCACATCTAACTTGTTGCTGTGTCCTGGGGAATATAACTGTAACTAATTATATTTTAAATGTAACCTTTCGCTTTCTGAAGTACAGCTCTCTTTTCATCTGGTTGACAAACTGCACCTGCCAAAATGTCTTCCCCTGTGCTAATAGTTCCCAAAATTGGGTCTCTGGGCAATATTGCACTGCAGTGCCCGGATGTCTTCACCACTGGCTGTATGGACTAGGGGGTTTGAGGAGTTGCAGTTCAAGAACCACTGAGGCCCAAATTTGGAAACTGTTGCTCCGCACAACTTTTTTTTACACGTGACTACTCTCCTGATGAGATGGTTGGACAGTGTCATCGAAGCAACCAACATGAATTTGACCCAACTTCGGGAGGCAGTGGAAGACAGGAGGGCCTGGCGTGCTCTGGTCCATGGGGTCACGAAGAGTCGGACACGACTAAACGACTAAACAACAACAACAACTCTCCTTACTCCAGTCTGTACTCTGATTTCCAGTCATTATGCCTTTGACACAATAAAACCATTTAGAAATAATGACAGCAGATACCACTACTCTCCAGAGTAATCATCCTTTTTTTGCTTTTAAACCAGTTTGATCTATGGATTGCTCAGACTTTGGAAGTATGTACTTAGTACTTTAACATACATGTATGCACATGGCACATACTGTACATGGAATACTTTCTTTAGCGTGAGTTTCAATGAAGGGGAATCCAAACAGCTGTTACTCTTTTTTATAGCTTCTTTAATCTATGTGCCAGCAAGTCAGTTTACAGAATCTGTTTTGTTGATGACTGCTGCGATAATAATTGTGGTGTTTTGTGGCTTGGCAAAAGCTGAGGGTCTCCTCCGAGGACTCTTGCCAAAATCTTTGAAGGGGTTGAGGTGGATTCCCTGCCAGAATGAGTCACTGCTCTCTATTTTATTTAGTGTCCTTCTGCCAAGGCCTTAGACACTTTCTGTTTTCATTCTTTTGTAGGCTTTCCTTCCCACATTGTGGTTTTCTTCACAGCCAGAGCTATGTGTTTGCCAGCATAGGTGAGAGAGTGTGACGAACTCTCAAAATGCCACTACTAGTCTAGTGAATTTTAACTGTTGTGCTTCTTCAGATGCCAAAAGTAATAATAATTAAATTGATGAATACTTTTAAAATTTAAGAAGATAGCTAGACTGCAGAGCACATTCTCAAAGCCCCATCAAGCCAGTACAAAAATATATTTGAAAGGCACTTTGATACTTTCTCAGCAACAGTGCAGTTTTGTGTTTTAGTACAACTTAGATTGTGTTTTCTGCATGCTGCATCAAGAGTAGGTGAAAGTCTAGAAGTAGAGTTTTGGAGAAGCAAGATGAAGTGCCTGTATATTCCCTTGCATGGGAAGGCATTGCATTTTGCTCATGCTTCAAGCAGTGGGCAGATGGTTGCCCACTGAATTCCCTTCCGGGTACTGCCTAGATAGCATAGCTGAAAATACCTCTCTTTCCTTCTGTAGCTGTCAGAGCTACATATTCCATTATTTTAGTTTCGATGTTATAAAGATGTCTCTTAATGTTCACATTTTTTTATTTTGTATCTCTTTCTTGAACCTGTGACTTCTACTAAACAGAACAGATTAAATCCTCCTCCAACTACTTTTCCTTTCCTTCCTTTCTTTATACTCCAGGAACAGAGAAAAAAGACACATATGTGTTCTAATGTGTGTATTTATTACTTGAGCTTTTGCAATAAATTAATTAGAGGATGGTAGTGTAATATGTTGAATAAGCTTGGTTTGTGTTATGTTCAACATTTTAATTAATTGTTGAGTTAAATTGGGCATCTGTAATATTTTGTGAAAGTTCAAAATCTTTAATAATTTTGCTAGAGACAAGCAAGCTCTGCTTCAGAAAAGGATGGTATTTGTTGGAAATTACTTTCATTCATTTGATATTATAGATATAGTACTAGCTAATTCATATATATATTAATATAAGCCTATTGAACATTGAAGCACTGAGAGAGAGAATAAAATAGAGTTTGTGACAAACCATAGATTGTAAAAGAGTACAACAGACCCGGTGAATAGCTGCAGAAAGTTTCTTTCTCTTCACCAGAAGGCTGATTATCCAGATAATAGAGTCATTCACAGATGTTTTTTTTCCAGCATAACAAATAATAAAATAATGATACAATGAAATCTTATAGAAGTGCATGATAGATACAGGGATTAACTTAAGAAAAGGGGGGAAATTCATCAAGATCACGTAGCTGATTAATTAAAAAATATTTGTAAAATATTTTCTTTTGTCTCTAAAGCATGGTACACTAAAGCCCTCTGAAGTCACAGAATATGTTCCCCGCCCCCCGTACTTGTGAAGAAATTGCTTTCCATTCATGGAAATCTTTTGCATCCCATGTCTGCTTTTCTGGTGTTCCCACTCAGTGGCTTACCTCTGGGGTTGGGGCAAGGAGTTCCAGTGAAGTACCTGATGTCTGAAGAAAGACAAGGAGAGTAAAGCTGGTCAACTGTGCAAGCCTATATATGCATATTCAGCAGCAATCACCATTTAGTTCTCTCGTTCTTAATCCTATAAAACGTTGTACAGGAAACAAGACTTATTAAACTCCATGGATCTTACTTTTGATTACATATGCATAGCTTTATTGTATGTGTGAATCTGACATATCTTTTAAGCGCCATAGTGCTGTTACAGTATAATACAAATATTCTGGTTTGCACACTGAAGTCATTCTAGCATATGCTGTCCATCAACAGTGCAATTCTAAACAAGATTTTTGTTGGGACAGACATACAAAAATGTTTAATTGAGCAGCCGAACTGCAGAGTTTGGTAGTAGATAATAGTGTGAATTGAAATAGTTAATAAAGCAGGACCTTAGCTGAGGGTACTTTGAGCATAGTGTGAGGATGAACTGTTGCATGGAATAAGACACAACCAAAATGAATTACAAGAGAAACTCAAGCAGGAACTTCATCAAGAATGCTATACTTATTAACACAGCTTTTAGCAAATGTGTTTCACAGGGCGGGGATAGATTATTGCTAAACATTTGTAGTGTTGCAACATAGAGAGCTTGCAACTGAGTAAGAGATTTCATCACCCTAAAAAATTTGGAGGTGAGATACCTCCATTGTTCCAGCCTATGAAGCATCCTACAGAAAAACAATAGGTATCAGAGTATTGTACTAGTTTTTTGCCATTAGGCAGAATAAAGTATCACCTGAAGCAGCAGATTTTGCCTACTACAAAAGGCAACAAACTGTTAGTTATTTAATTTACATATTATTTTACTGATAGAATGGAGAATGATACTGTGAAAATTATTTCCTCTTGCCTTGTGGCTGACTTAGAGTGCTGCTCACATCAACTTGGGCATGTTGGGTGGTGTGATTCCCTGCTTTGCCTTGGGATAGCAAAATGTCTTGACCAGGTCCTGTTTGGGCACCACCTTCAGTGTACAGAGATAGGTGTGTTTGTCTGTAGACTGTTGCAGCAAAAACAATAATTGTGTTGCACTTCAGTAACTAACAACTTTTATTCAGCATAAAGTCTTGTGGACAAGCCTGTTTCATCTTTCTGAAGAAATGAGCTGTAGTCTATAATGTCCTCTAATTAGTTACTGTTGGATTCAAAATACTGTCATGGGAAGAATTTGATCTGATCCACTAAATTCTTCTTCTTCTTCTTCTTCTTCTTCTTCACATCCTTCTCATCCTTTTTTTGAGTGAACAAATCTTTTTTTCTATCAGTGATTCTTTTATTTGACAGTGTTCCTATAGATTTTGGAAGACTAGTAGATTCTGGACAAATGGTATGTTTTAAAAATTCTGAGGGAATAAGTATCAAAGCTTAAAATTCATAAGGGAAAAAAAACAGTTACATTTCCCCCTTTTTTCATTTCCTTCTCTCTCCTTCCCTTTGTTGGTGTAAAATAAATATGAAGCCCATCCATTGCAGATGTTATTATTGCTCTCTGTTGAATGGTTTGAAAGAAATGTTTGAAAACAGAAGGGCAGAAGGCTTCCTGATGCTTTACTTGTCATGGCCATATATAACTAATTGTGTATCATCCACGAAGACTGATAAATTTGGGAAAGACATTTCTGAATTTATTGAAGAAGGAGTCTGGAATGTTGATAGGAAGGACTTGAAAAAGGTAGCTGGAATCTGGATGAAATATTCATAGATATAAGAATTTCTTGTACCAAGAAAGGGCTGCTGGGTGCAATGATGACTGTGCCTCTGATTTCCTAATTCCTGCCCCCCCCCCCTCTGTTTTCTCAGCTCTGTGTTTAAATAAACTATTCTGGTTATGCCTTTCACATATCACTGCCTTTGGCTTCAAAGACTCCTTTTAATAACTTATTCTTTGGTTTCATTTCCTTTTGAACATGAAATGGTTTTAACCAAACATGCTGTGTACTAGACACCCCCACTAACAGTAACAGAGAAGGGAGAAAGCATTTATGTGAAGCAGTGAGTTTGTGTTCTTTTTGTTTGTAAGCCTGCTTTCATTAAGTTTTCAAAATAGTTTTTTTAATTATCACTATTTCAGAATATTCCCTTAAATGTTGTATCTAGACAACAGTCATCGTAATTATTTTAGGACTGCAGAGCTGGAAGTCCAGCCCTGTCACCTCTTTCCTGGCAATCTAGGAGTAAAAAACAGATACTACAAAGGCCAAAGTCAAATCTTCTACCTTTGTAGAAGGTAGTTCTACCTTCTACAAAGGCACAATTCAGGCACTTCCAGTGTGTTTAAATGTATTTCTCATGCATATTGGCCCATTTATGTGTTGTACCTGACATTCTAGTGATTGGTGGACCAGACTGGTATGTCATTAACATATGCTAAATACATGCCTCAGCACAATGTAAGAGAAGGCAAACATGGTGGCCCATTGATGGAATGTTGGCATGGACACAGTGCTGTATCTGTGTCCTACATTACTATCTTGAGTTAAAATCTGAGTTAAAAAAAATCAGTTGCATTACTTCCAGGAAAATGTTAACAAATATGGAGGGACATTTACAGTTGTATTGTTTTCTTAACTTTTCAAATGTAAATATGCATATGTGCATAGAAACACACTTCTAGAAAACTACAGAAACAGCAAAAGGTGCAAAGGTTACTAAATGAACTAAAAAAATGATAAATAAGGTATGTCCTGTTCCATTGTGGCTTTAGGTGTTGTGTAATAATTGCCCACAGTCCTCTCCCAGGCATGTTCAGGGCTGCTAGCAAGCTTATAGATAGATGGTTGTGACCTGTGTTGGCCAATGATGTCATCAGCCTGCGTCTTTACTGATAGCAGGACAGTCAAGTGAGATGTGGACCCACATGATTAGTCCCACCCACATTGTTCTAGGCTTCTAAAACTTAGGATCTAAATGACTACAGTATCTTATTTTTCAAGACTCCTAAATGTTGCCATGGAAGAAACCTCTGAGCAAGCAGATCTTGTCCCTCTCTGATGACATAACTCTAAATTTTGTACACAAAAAAAGACAGGAGAGAGGTTGTTTAGGTCATTATTTATCAATGGAAGCAGCAATAAAAGGATATGTTCCCTCTTATTCACATCAACTGCTTGTTGCCAGGTGCATAAGAGGGACCATCTGAGGTCTCTGAGGAAAGCTGTACTTATTTAGTGATGAGATGTAGCTCAGAAACCCATTGCCTTCATTTTTGAGGAAGCCAACAGCTCAGATGCTTATACTAGCAGTTCTCAGACACTGGATGACAGGTTGCCTGTCCTTATTTTGTAGCTTGTGTGTTCAATGATTGTGCAAAGAACAAATATCAAACCATATTGATGCGTTCAAGTAGTATATCAGCTGCATTAAGCTCTGTTAGGGCACTTGCTTTAAGTATGCTACATACATAGTTAGGTGCAAAACAGATTTTTTTTAAACTTACTAAGTGCAAATTCAGTCTGCTACAGATAACCACACATTTTCCTCCTCTAGAAAGCTATGAGAAATAAAGCTCTGCAACAATATCTGCAAAGCAACAACACTTTATCACTACTTTGTTTTTTTTTGTTTTTTTAAAGAAGCAGTTATAGATATAATATGGTTAGGTTGATTAAGAATAGAAATTGCAGTGAAACATTCCCTTTCTCTTCCTACAGGAGCCCTTCCACACAACCCAGAATTACTCTAGGGGGTCCTCTAACCCCTTGGAGCAGACTTAGGAGGGAGGGACTTCCAGGGGAAGGAAAATTCATCCTGCAGA
Organism: Intellagama lesueurii; assembly: GCA_037013535.1. Classification (NCBI taxonomy): domain Eukaryota; kingdom Metazoa; phylum Chordata; class Lepidosauria; order Squamata; family Agamidae; genus Intellagama; species Intellagama lesueurii. Next base: position 169,284,773 of record JBAJHW010000004.1, on the reverse strand, counting down.
CAGGAAGACTTTAATTAGGTATTCACCCATGTGGCTAAACCCAGAAGTCAAAAAGGCAGTACCTCACTCTGAGCCTCATCTGCTTTAAAAGATGTTCAGACGGGCAAGTGATGGCAACTCCTTTTGCAGTCTGCCCTTCAAGACAGACCGCCCTCATATTAGTTCATTGCAATACTGGCTCTGGAACAGCAGCATCATTCGAATAAAGAAAGGAAGTCAGCAAGGCACAGGTAGATGTTTTTTTTTTAAAAAAAAATAATAATTAGTGAAGCTTGCTTGCATTTATTAAAGTCGGAACGATCACAACTGCTAATGGTTTCATAGCTTGTAGACATATGGTATGTTCTTGACAGTAACGATGTGTCTACGTCACAGGGCATCCTTACTTTCATTTCCTGTGACTTGGCAGGAATAGTTGAAACACATTTGCTTGGGTTTTGCCGTTTCCATTCTTGCTCCCACATCTACTATTCTATAAGTATAGCATGTAATTGTTTATGTTAAAATGTGTGGGAGAGAAGCTATAGATGGGCAGGTTACAGGTAGTGAATGCAAAGGAGCATTCTTTTCCCTCTTCTCTGTATTCGCAGATTGTTTTGTTTGTTTTTGCAGTGCTCTGTGTGTTTTCAGGGACTGTCCAGTGACAAGGGAGGAACAGTCAAAAGCTGGTCCTGCTGGGTCATATTTCACTGTTTAGATTTTGCTCCAGGTGAAGAGCAAGGAGGCAAAGTAATAGGGAAGAATAAGCTACAAACATGATGGCAGTGATCTTGGGATAATGTGACATTCTTCTTTGTAAAGATTCTCTTAACTGCAATAATTCAGAAATGGTATTGATCTTCACTTCTATATACATTGAGTAAGATGCCTATTACATGCATGACTAGGTTAAAGATCCTACCATATATAGGTAAGTATAATTTTTCCAGCAGAAGCATTTTTTGAAATCTCCTTAGTCAGACAGAATGAAGAAGAGTTGGGTCAACTGCTGGGTGTACCTCTCTCTCCCCATGGCAACAATTCTGAAACTGGACTAAAAGAAAGTGATGAGGACTAGCGTTAACTTGCTAGACATACTAAAAGATGGTATCAAGCCTGAATACAAGTGTGATTATGGAAAGCAGTCTGAAAGCTGTGAGGAGGACAAGATTCAAGAACAAAAATTGCTGCATTGGTACACTTTGTCACAAGTTTTAGTCTCAGTTTTTTGTTCTCTGGTTTGGTCCAGAGCTATACTTACTTTTTTCAATGAAAAAAAAAATTCTAAAAATCAGAAGTCATACTAATCTGTGTCAGTCTTAGTAGCATAAAATGCTGCCTTTATTGCAGAAATATAGATTGAAACAGAGTAGATTTGATTTGTATCAACTTTATTTAAAACAATTTAAATCACTGCTCAGAAACACCCAGTTTATTCATTTGTTCAATTTATATGCCGCCCCGTTTATGCAAGCACTACAATGGGTGGTTTACACAAGATTAAAACTTAAAAACCCTCAATACCCCCACAATAACAAAAAATACATTCAAAAACAATTTTTTAAATGCATGATTCTTTGTATTAATTTTTTTTTGGCCTTCCTCAGTGCAGCAACTTTTAACAACATGGACTGAGAGGGGCAGCTGAGATGGATAGCTGATTTCTAGGAAAGATTTTCCAACAAGTATCAAGGTCCCAAACTGTTAAGGGCTTTATACAGGTAGGTCATAACCAGCACCTTGAATTGAGCACAGAAACTAATAGGGAGCCAGTGAAGGTGTGCCAAGACTGGAGATATATTATCAAATTTACTAGTCCCTATAATCAGTCTGCATTTTGGACCTGCTGAAGTTTCTGTACTGTTTCCAAGGGCAGCCATACATAGAGAGCATTACTATTTTTGAGATCACCAGTGCATGAACCACTGTTAGGCATTTCTTATCCAGGTAGTGGCACAACTGGGCAATCAACTGAAGTTGATAGAAAGTATTCTTAGCCATGGCAAATATTTAAGTCTCCATAAATAGTGCTGGATCCAAGAGTACCCCCAAGCTGTGAACCTGATCCTTCAAATGGAGTGCAATCCTATCAAGGCCAGGTAAACTTCCTTCTAACCAGTCTGACGATCCTCCTGACAGTAAGATCTCTGTCTTACCTGGATTCAGTTTTAGTTTATTGGCCCTCCCTCAGTCCATTATCAAAGATAAGCCATGATCAAGGACCTGCATCAGCATATTGGTGACAGCAAACACAAATATTCGTATGGCTTCTCCCAGCAGATTCATATAGATGTTAAAGAGCACTAGGGAGACAGTTGACCCTGTGGAACCCTATAACAGATGTCCCAAGGGATAGACACCCCCCCCCAAAACAGTACCATCTGGGATTGACCATCGAGAAAATACTGGAAGCATTGAGGTATGGAACCCCCAACTCCTAAATTCAGTCTCTGTCCCAGAAGGATGGTGATGGTGTCAAAGACTGAAGAAAGATCCAGGAGAACCAGCAGGGTTACACTTCCATGTCTGCCTCCCTTAGGAGATCATCTTGCACAGTGAACAATGCTGTTTCATTACCATGTAAAGACCCAAACCCCAGTTGAAATAGATCCAGGCTATCAGTTTCTTCCAAGAATGCCTGCAATGCCTGCAATTTAGTAATATACTCCAAAAAGAAAAGAAAACACAATCTTGCTTGTTACAGACTTAATATGTATGTGCGTATGTGGTATCTGTCAGACTGGATACAAGGGAAAATAGGAAGAGTAAGTACATTAAGTACAGTGTTGTGAAGGCAAGAGGAGAAGGGGACGACAGAGGATGAGATGGTTGGACAGTGTCATCGAAGCAACCAACATGAATTTGACCCAACTTCGGGAGGCAGTGGAAGACAGGAGGGCCTGGCGTGCTCTGGTCCATGGGGTCACAAAGAGTCGGACATGACTAAACGACTAAACAACAACAACAAGTACATTAAACACCATAAAATTGAAACCACACTTCAAGCATTGGTGGATATTATTTACACTGCTTTAAAAATGTTTATTTTAATTTTTTGTCTCCTAACATAGAATTAGAATTGTTAACCCCATTCTGTAGTGAAATATTTGAGCTATAACACATTAAGAATTGAACTATCATGACATAGTTGTACTTAAAAAAATACAATAAACATTTTAACAATAAAAAGAAAGCAACCTAATTTAAATTTTAAAAGTCTTATTTACTTCTTTAAAGCCTGATGTTTTCTCTCTTTTTTAAAAAAATAGTGGTGTTTTATCCATTCTGCCTCAAAATAGTACTGATAAATGTCACTTAAATGACCTCAGTTGACCTGCATCAGGAGGATGGGAAAACAGTTTTAAGATATTGGAAGAACACAGCTCAGCTAATTTTGCCATGGGACGTAGGGTTGAATGGTCTTGTGAGAATGGGATCTTGAAATGGAGAGAAGCTTTTTAGAGCTTGGCAATAATTGGTGTATGTTTTTAAAAAGAGAAATCTCCTTCTGATTGGTCCTGAGTTTAGTAATCTTTCCCCCCTTTCTATATTTGCTTCAGTAGCACACACCCTAAAATAAAATGTTCCAAGAAAACCATAGTGAGAGCAGTTAGCTCTCAGCAGAGATTGAACACTAGCAGAAGCTGAAAGGAACCAGGGGAGTGGGTGCATTTTATGACAAATGATGCTCCTGTCTCGGGCAGGGGGAGGGCAGAGGAAGGGTGAGGAACTGGCGAGTCATGAGGAAAGGTGGTTTGAACCCTCTTTTCTGATGGTATACACAATACAGATATGGTGGGATATCTCTTGTTTTGTTGCCTCTTCTTAAAGCCCCCTGTTTGATTCTCACGAACATTCAAACATGGCAATGAAAATAAACCCGTTTTTATTTTGAATGAGATGAGCAGGTCCTGAGGAGGTGTTTTTCCCCCCCTCAGATTTCATTCACCACAGGCATCTGCCAAATGAAACTCCTCATATCTCTCTGATTGCCAAATGGCAATACCCAGGAGGGACTGATTTGGTTTCAGTTTGGGCTCTGTCTTGTCCTGTGCTGTCTCTGTATGCTGTTGTGTGTACACAGGAGCTCAGATATTTTAGTGTGTTAGGTAGGCTGCAGTCCTGTGTTCCCTTACTGGGAGCAAGTCACACTGAATCCATTAGGGCTTGCTTTTGAGTAGGCATGTGGATTGGAGTGCAGTGTTGTTATTTATGAGCTGTCAGTAGACGCGGCTAGTGTTGTCCTTTTAAAAAGCAACAACAGTTGGCCTTAAAAACAGATTGCAGAGTTTGCACACTGTGAATTGTAATTAAAGTATAAGGGGTGCTTATTATATCAACAACTGGCATGAGAACCCCTGAGCAGCAGGTGACCCCAAACATGTGATGTCCCTAACAGCTAGGATCCTTCTTTCACTGGCTTAGCAATCTGAAAGACCAAATTGAAAGAAGCCTAGAGGCTGTATATTTCATTGGGTCCCGGGGGAAGCATGGAATACAGCCTCCTTCTGCTTTGCTGGGATATAGCCAAAAACTTTCTAGAGGCTCTGTTTTTGACAGAGGCTTGTTGAAGGGGGGAAAAACAACCTTCCACCCATTACCCATAGGACCATAAATCAGACATTTCCCACAGTTTCTTTGAGGCAGTGATGTTGCAGTGTCAGCAATATGTCCTGAATCTTACGCTCTGTATTGTTTGCAAAGGAGCAGTTAAACTTTCAGGAGACCTCAGTTCTTCCTCACCAACCAGCAGTTCTTGTGGCATGAAGCCATGGAGGATTGTACAATACATTGGTCAAAAAAGGATTAAGACTCTTTGTTCTCTACATACATGTGCTGGGCAACATACGTGCTTGAAAAAGCAGGAAAAGCACTAGAACTGAATGTGCTGCTTCTGGTTTTAAATAAAGAAGAGTAGTAATAAAGGTTTTTATGCGTGTGTAAAAAGAAATGTGTGGAATCAAAACAAAGCAAACAAATACCCGAACAGAACCAGGCACGAACACCACAAATTACAAACAGAAACAACAAAAGAAGAACATAATGTTGTACGTCGTAACTAAAGGCAGCAAATTTAACAAGAGCAATGTCTTATTTTTAAGGAATTATATTTCTGTGAGATGCTCCAGTTATCATAATTATGTATTTATTAATTTTTAAAAAAAGGATATTATCACTGTATAGATCATAAGATCAGTAGATATTAGGCATAACATCTAGAAATGCAGTCCTGAGATTTCTCAGCTCTGTATGTGTGGTCAGATACAGTCTAGGTCCCACCATCTGTCCTGTCCCATGGACTTCCTCATGGCTAACGTTTCAGATAAAATACTGACATAGATGGCCTGTCATTCTGATGTGACATGCCTGTCATGTTGTTCCATGATACTGTTTTGAAAAATACAACTTCTTTTGAAAGCTGGAAGCCAGCAAACATAGTGTATGTTTACTAATCTCAGCAGCATATTTTATTTATAGAATAACAAATGTTATCATCTGATGAAACTGAAAATATTTCACTGCCACCACCATCATTTTGGGTTTTGTGCACTCCAGTAAAGTTTACTGTCTACTAGAAGAGTCTAGTACTGGGCTTCCACTTGCAGAATAGCAAAATCCAATGGAAGTAATGAGAGCAGTCTCTCTGTCATACTACAGTCCCCATATGTACCTGAAAAACATGTCCTGTGACTTTGGGTTGAAAGCCTGACATAGCCTGCTTTTTTGCCACTCTAAGAACTGTTTGGAGGGGGAGTTTAAGCATGCTGATATTGCAGTGCCAGCACTATGTTGTTTTTTAAACCTGTACTTGCTCTCTTAGTACTCCCTTTTTGTGGACTCCTTCCTCAGTCTGAGGTTCTGCGTAAAATACATGAACAGGGTTCTTGGATTCTCTGGTGTTACATTGGATCTAGGATGTGCTGGCTACACTGGCCTTGACTGATCATTCTGGGGGAGTTGTCTTGATCTGCTCTTTCTGAATCTGAAATGAGTTCAAACAACTGACCCACCTGAGATTCAAATTTTAGATTTGTCATGTGACATCACAATTTTTGTTGACCCAAAGTAATGTTGCTTTTTGTGCATTTTTTTTCCAGAGGCACAGTGAAGGTAGAATCAGGAGAAAGGTGCTTCATCAGGTGAAAGGCAGGCTAGAAATGAAACAAACAGACAAGCAGATAAATAGGATTTTTTTAAAAAATCCATCAAATAATAAGATGGAGCAGATGCTGATGCAAAGAATTAATTCAATTTCTTTTCTTTCCTTCTGTTTGATACTCATTGTGGTTATTGTCACAAGTGGCACTAACTTTGCTATTAGGAAATACAACACATTCTATACTGCTTTTTTTGTTTTGTTTAAGATCCAGAAATCATGTCATTATTTGATATTCTGATTTTCTGAAGGGGGGATTATTTATTTGTAAGGGGATAACCCTTTTAAAAATTGTATCACACATTTGTGAACACCACATGGTCAACTTCTCTGCTGTTTTGTCAACTTTTTCAGTTATGGAAACACCAGAGAATGTGACCAGAACATATCAAAACAGCAATAATAAAAATATTTTATTAATAAGTTGTGGGTTCTGATCACAGTGCATTAATGAAACCCAGGAACACATCAAAACAGCAATCAATTAATATTTAATTTGAAATTTAATTTGTAATAAAGCAACTTGAACTTTGATGAAATGCATTTTTTTTCAGTAACATGCATAGCATGACTTTTCCAAGGTCTTTGCACCTATATTTATTTGTTTATTAACTACCTATGTAACTTGTTACTAAAAACACATTTTGAAATGGGTGAATGACTTTCAATAGTGTTTCTTTATGGACTTTCCTTGACCTTTGTTAAAAACCTTAATTAGGAGGTTTTAACATAATTTGCATGCACAGTCTCCAAAATTAGTTTTTTAGGCGTATGACTAATAGCTAAATGTGCTCTTTATCATTCTTCTACATTCATTAGTTGCTTTTAATATTTTAAAACATACCCATATTTCAAAGGAATACAGAGTTCAGCCAAAGAGCCTTCAAAATAATCTTTCTACCTTTGAGGTTTTAAGTGATTTTTAACACTTTATATAGATATATTTCCCTTTTTTCTCTTCAGTCTCAGCATGGCATAGGATTTTCAGATTGAAAAGCTTGAAACATATGGGGTTTCAAGGGGAATAATATAAGGACAACTTAACCTAAGGTGAAAATGTTATCAGGAGTTTTATAAGACATAGCCAGACAAACAAGCTTGGTAAATGCCTTCATTGCAAAGCTGATATTTAAACCACATTAGCAAAAAATATGCAACACAATTAGTGAACCCTAATGTAAGCTTGTAGTTTTGCTTCTAAAATTTCCTTTGGCAGTTTGGGAAATGAGCACTGACAACTGGATACAGGTCTCCTTCTGCATTTTGCATTTTTGAAACTTGCAGAAACATTCGCCAGCTGGAATTTTTGATGCTGCATGATCTTTTTCATCCTGAAATAGAAAGTGAAGTGATGCCTGCTGACCAGCTAGTTACTCAGAGCTTTACTATCTTTGCTTTCCTTCCCATATTGCAGTTCCCTAGCACTGTATCAAGCGAAAAATAGCTTGTTTAATTTATTGAGTAAAATATTTAGAGACTTTTTAAAAACATGATATGTTTTAAATTAATAAAGAATGTAACATAGTTTTATATACCACACATGCAAGTATCTGTTGACCTTCCAATGAAAATTTATTTTTAAATGGTAAATTTCTTCACATATAACCTAATACTTTGAACTTTGGCAGAAATGACTATAACATATTGAATCTGCAGGATACTATTTTCTTTCCAAATTTTAACTCAAGTATTCTTCTCTGGCAACTTACCAGCAGGGTTTTTAAAAATAGCAATCCTTTCTTTTTTCAAAGAAGATTGGATCTTAGAAGTAGCAATATGAAATAAATGCATTATAATATTATGACAACTGGGCCTTCTACTTAATTTCAGACAGATTAGATGCTCTGAAATGAGCTTACTTATTTATTTAAATGTATTTATTTAAAATATTTTTACCCCACCTTTCTTCTTGAAAAGGACCCAAGGCGGCTTACAACACTGAAAGACAATAGTTGAAGTTGAAAACAATGAGTATACAACAGTGATTAACATCATTAAAATATATTATTTAAAGCTAAGAACAATGAGTAAAGAGGCAACTTACATCATTAAAAGTGTTAGGAAGGAAGCATATGCATATATAAACAATGTGTGACCATGACTTTAGTCTCTGTATTATTCTGTACCAAGTATCTTTAAATTGCCTGGTATGAAGGCAGATGTATTGGGGTTTCAACTAATGAGATAACATTGTATACAACATTGTAAAATTTGGTACATTCAAGAACCACAATAAAGAAGCTTTTCCTAGCCATGGGCCCTCAAGATGCATTGGACAGGACCTCTCATTATCCCCAGCCGGCTGGGTCAATCAGTGTAAGGGTAACTGAGTCTGAAGGGTGTTGTAGTCCACTGTATCTGAGAGGCATCCCAAATAAGAAAGAATGTGTGTAAAATATCAAACACTGAAAAAATATCAGTGTTTGATATGTTTTCATATAGTTTATTCAAGAAAAGTCTTTTTCAGATACTTGTAATGGACTTTTTCCTTACTGTCCATATTGCTGGAAACAAAGAACAAGGAATAATGAGTTACATGGGGACAGAGTGTGTAGTTGCAACAGCCAAAGAATGGAGTAACAGCTGTATCAAAAAGTGTCAGGTACAAACTTTGCCAAGTCTAAGTGGACAAAGCTCTTATTCTTGTGGGGCTTTAAGAAACGTTTTTTCAGGATAGTTTTTTTTGCTATATATCTGTTATAAATTTATAAATATATATAACTATATTTATAGTTTATATATAACTATATTTATAGTATAAACTAAATTTATAAATATATATAACTATATTTATAAATATATAAATATATTCCTATATAAATTTATTCCTAAATAATCTGGCATTTTAGAATTGATATGGTTGATTTATTGTGATGTCTGTTGTTCAATGTGAATGTTTAAATGAATAATTAATTTCCCCCTCCCCCCATAGCAGATACTTTATTGGAAATAATTTTGGCTCATTTAGAACATCCTATTTCACGAAGAGTCGGACACGACTAAACGACTAAACGACTAAACAACAACAACAAATTTCCTCTTAAACTGTAGCCTTATAGCCATTTACCTGCCCATAAGCCCCATTCAACCCAATGGAGCTTACTTCTGAGTAAGCATGTGTAGGATTGTGCTGTAAGAACTCTTCTCATTTTTATTATTTTTTTAATTAATGGAACAGTTTAGAATGATTAGTGGTTTTCATTCCCCCCCCCCCCCTTGCATGGCTGTTACATGATTGAATGGGGAAAATGTGATTATTCAGTTGCTTTTCTTTCCAATGTATTACTCATTTTCAAATGCTTTGCTATGTCGGGGAATATATACTAGATCCCACCAATTTCAAGGGTCTCTAAGAACTGCAGGCAACTCATGAGACAACTCTATGCTTCAGGAAACATTATGCTAAAGTAGTTAGGATTCAAAATGAATGAAATAAACTTGGCTCATGGTATGAATGTCATGCACGAGTTCATCCATTTTCATGATAGATTCTAGCTGGGTTACCAGCACCAGTTCTTAATGCAGAAGTGATTACAGTGATTTTAGTGGACTTGAGTTTCAACCATAGCCATAACAGTTTCTGTATGTAGCCTCCAGTGCTGCTTCAGGATCACGAATTAGGCTACATCGCAATATAGGAGCAGGTAAACATCAAAGAAGAAAGATAGCCTTTGGAAGTGCTCTACCTTCTTCATGCCACTGTGATAGTTGGCCAATCCATGATCAGGAGAGGTAGGGGAGAAAATGTTCAACCATGATAAGAGTACAAGATGTATACTAAGTATTGATATCAGTTTGAATGGGTAGGAAACCGCTCTGGGCCTTCATTTGATTTAGAGCATGTGGCCCTATGGAGAAGAGTGTGCATGTATCAATGTGTGAAAAATTCTGCATTTACTTGACAATAATAGCAGGAAATATCCTAATCTAATTAGGGCCTGGGCCTGTTGCCTACACAAAAAAAGCAACAGGATGTTGTGTTCCATTGACCTCAGGCATGCAGACATGTTATTCTCCTGGATAGAGATAACTAATTGCTGTCACTCACATTAAAAGCCTTCTCTTGCCACCTCTTGGGTAGGCTGACAAAATCATCAGGATCTGGATCTTTTAACTTCTTGAATGAAGGCAGGGACTTCATTATGGCAAGAACTTGGAAGCTATAGATGGTGACTGAGGGATTTACTGTTACCAGTCCTGCACAATGCACAGATGTTCAAATGATAATAAAAGAGTGGCCTTGCAGATCTTTGTTCCCAAGTCTCTTGGACTTGATTGTAGCTTCCTTGCTAGCATCCCAGAACAGCTTGATGATGAAGTGCAGTTTCCCAGACTAATTCATAAAGAAAGTGCTAGGCTTTTCTTCAAGGTGTTACTCGTCATATCGGTAGAGTTCTTGGATTGCAGTCACTGCTGCAAAGAACCCTCCTCTCACAGATACCATCTCAGTTAGCATCCATATGGCTAAAAATAGTCTTTTTCTTCAAATTCCAGCAAGGTAAACTAGATAGGGAGTTCAAGCATTGTATTGGTGCTTCTCATTTCCCCAGAAGATGAGCACCGGGGACCTGAATTAAAGTCATTGACTGAGGCTTCCTTTGAGCCTCTGTTTTCCTGCTTTGTTTTGTTGAAGGTTAAAATAGGCTACCTATATAGCTGTAACATCTGTCAGAAGGGTAGAGTGCCTTGTGGTCTGACTTGCATTTTTTATTTTGCACAAAACCAGGATGGTTCTCTACTCCAGTCCAGGCTCCAAGGCTCAGTGGAAAATTACACATGCCAGGGCACCAAATTTATTTATTTACATGTAATCAAATCTGTTGCATGTATTAAATAGAGATTGGGACCAAATCTGTTTAACAACAAAATATGTACAAGGTGGATTGGCAATGGAAAACTTTACCTCATTGTGCTCCATCACTTTTGGCACTGTTTCCCCCAGCAGGGAGCTAAGCTTGAAGAAAAGTGCTATAAAGACAATAAAATACATGTAGTTGTTGCCATCCTGTCTATTTTGTCTCTCAGGCGTAAAGATCCATTCCATTTTTACAGAAATGCATCATTTGGTGAACGCTTTTTTCCAATAATTGCTACTTTTCTAAAAAAAATTACTTCTAAGAACAGATGGACATTCTGTCTATACAGGTAGTGTTGTGGGAAGGTTAGTAGGTCTATGAAGGTACCTTGTATCTCGAAACAGTTCAAACTCTACATTTTAAAAGTCTACAAAAATTGTGGTCTGTTCTTCAGTAAAAGTGGTCATCAGCAGTAGGATCCTACAAGAATTCCAAGAGGACTACAGAGAAGTTACCTGGACTTCTCTGCACATCCTGTGGAAACACTGGAAGTATACTGAACTGAATACACAAGTGTTGACCTATGCATGTTACGATTGATTTGTTGAATCTTTGCTAGGTGGGACTGACAATTCAATTTAGACCAGAAAGTATGAGAGAGAGAGAGAACAACAACAACAAAAAAAGATGAAAAAAATTGACTTGTGTTTCTGTGTTGCTTTGGGATAACCTACTACCTTTGATGGAAGCAATGAAAAGTTGATATAGGTTGAAACTCTGGTTTTGTTTTATCTTTTTGAAATCTTTGACATCCCCTTTCAGACGTATTTCTTGCATACTGCTTTGGTCAACAGAGAAATTACAGGAAGCGGGTGATGCAGTCATTGAGACAGTATTTGTTTGATAATTGTCTGTTTCCTTTACTGGGCTATGGAGCATACCCTTTGTTCCTGGGATGGCTGTGAGGATTATTCAAAAAGGACAAGTCACCAGTAAGAATACAGTTGGCCCCTTTGAAGATTTTTTTTTTTTTTTACAAAAATCCCACTGTGTTGGGCAACTCTTTTTTTAAATCCATCTTATTTATAACAGTTTTCATGTATTTGCCAATTTTGCAGCCTCTTTTCAGATAACACAGAGGTAGCTAATTTAATCACAAACTAAGAATACGAAACAGAATAATTCCTACATTTGTGAGACTACAACTAAGCACAAGGCACCAATGGGTATCTGTTTTGTCAGCAGAAATCAGTAAAGGTCCAGTCAGTATTTTAAATGGCTCTGCAGTGCCCATATGCAGCAGAACTTTGACGGCTTCTAAATAGAGCCATTCAGATATTTCAAAGCATTTGAGATTAGTACAGTGTGAAGTAATTTAAAATTATTGTACTGCAATTAATTTTAAATAACTAAGCTCTGCATATGTCTAGAAAGCCATATAGATCCAATTGGAAGCTCTCTAAAATTTTAAATGACCTAATAAATTTAAATCACATTAGAATTCATAGTAGTGAAAAATGTAAATCAGTTGTGAAGACAGGTTAGGAAATGGCTAAGTGGATAGAGGCATTTCCAGAACTATGTGGAAATGATTAAGAGGATGGAGTCTGCCTATCTCTCCATCCTTCTATCCATCCATTTAAAATCATGGTTTATAGTGATGAAATACAAAGATATGGCAGTAGGACAATAATTGGTGAACCATTTGGTTTGTCCCGCCACTTTAAAATTATTCTTGCTATCTTTCCAGATTAGGGTTGTGCAAGAATCCAAGTTTTTATTTATGCTTCCCTTTTTAAATTGTTAGGGTGTCCTTCTTCCCCATCCAACATAATATGCATGGCAAGGCGGAAAGAAAGAAACAGGGGCCTAGGACTGGATGTGAACTATATTGTACTATAGAGAAAATCAGTCTAGAAATTTTGTGTTCTCATTAAACATTTTGATGGTAATTTAGTGCCCTTGTGGAATTTTGAAATTAGCAAAATAAACCCGATCAGTTATCTTGATCTTTCAGTTAATGCCCAGTGACTCTTCGGTGATGTATGGAAACATGTTTGATTTGGCCTCTTTGTCACCTAAGAGAGAGGCGGACTGTTCTGAAGTTGAAAACGCTCTGTACAGCATTTTTAGCAAAATCTTCACAGCTGTTCTTAGAATTTACAGGTGATGCAGGAGGAGACATATTCTTAACATTTGATGAGTTCTAACGAAATTATTTCATCTTCTCTTTCTAAAGTGATTTCAACCATATTCCTTTTTTAAACTCTTAGCCCCAAAGGAAATTCTGTGCTGTTTTCTTTTTCTTGGCAAAGATTTAGGAAGTGAGTCCAAGTCCAGAAGCTGTGTGCCGAACAAAAACTTGCCTGTGGCAAATATTATGCGCTTTAGGGTACAGGCTCAGCGTCGGCCGCTTGTGAGAGGTAGCCTTTAAAAACAATAATAAGGCCCCCTTCCGCTGTCTTCCCTCAGATTGTACAGGCAAACCTGAGTGGTGGAACTGTGGGAGTCCGACAGGGGCCCCCCTCAAGAGCTCCTTCCTTGAAGCTGTACCTTTCTTTTAGACAGTTGTCATTATCTTTGTCTAAAGGTCATGGCTAAATTGAATAAAAGGAAAGCTGTGTGTTCCTGTCGATGCACAAAGGCAGTATTGACTTTCCTAATCCAGTTTGCTGAGGGGTGAGAGAATTAAATTAGATATCTAAGCACAGAAATTGAGAGCCTTTGAAAACAAAGATAAGGAGACAGGCTGTATTCCCCCCCCCCCTTGTTTTTTTTCCCTCCCTGGAAGCTCTGGACTCAGGATTTTGCAGGTGTGTCATCGGATCCATGGCTCGCATCGATCAAAACTGTGCCAATGCATATTTAATTAGCAAGGGGACCCTGGATGCATTATGGCCATCATCCGTATATTGAATGGACTGTCAGACTTTTTGAATGCTTCCCAGCTTCCCCTCCCCCCCGCTTTGTTGTTTGGGGAGCTTCTGCATTTTGTCTGAGCAGCTAAAAGTTTCTTTGTTTTTAGTTGCTGATGCATACAGACGCTACTGAGGAGAATACAAACAAGTTGAGTCCTAAAATGTTTATTTTCTCAAGGCGGGGGGGGGGGGGGGGCGGGGGAGAGAGGGAAAGCCATAAAACTTGGTTTTTAATTCCTTTAAGTAAGAGCCCCCTCCCCAAGTTTAGATTTTTTTTCCCTAAGAAAAGCTGAATTGAATAGCGTTTAAGAATATTTTCTTTAAAAGGAAGTCTTTTATGACAGTTTCAATTAAGTCAAAAATTAATGCATGCTGCTACAAAAGAAATGTGGTCTAACAATGAAAGAAAGAGAACAAATATGTTTTAAAACAAACATTTAGAAATATATTAAAAGTTGGCAACAGGCCCCCCCCTCCTAAAAATTGGAGACTTACCACGTTATACCAATACATCTTATATTCAAAAATCAGAATATTACAGTGAAGGCCAATTTTATCTAGATATTTTATGAGTGCCTTTTATTGGTCTTTCTAACAACAGACCTGAAATGTACAAAGTTGTTTTAAATTTGTTTAATTCTATTTAAATATGCGTTTTAAGCTAGTGACAGGGTTTTGTTTATTTTATGGTATTTATTGTATATTACATTTTTCTATTGTTGATTTTAATGTGATTGGATGCCCAGAGAGTGTTCTCACTAACGGGGTGGTATACAAGTTGAAATAATAAATAATAAATTAATAAATAAATAGATATTTGGAGTTCTACTAATTATCTTGATTATGTTCTATATAGTTTCATACATTATAGCTTGTAAGTAACTGCTTTTTGTGCAAAAAAAAAAAGTTACCTTGCAGTTTCTGGGATTTTTTTTATTTTTTACAAAGCCCAACAACACAGACAAAGTATTGTTTGATAAATAGATGTAATACACGGAGTCTGCTTAGAATAAAGGGCAGCAGACTGTGTGCACATGTTTTGGTTTTATTCATGCCCATCAACATTGTCTAGCTAGTTGTTTTTGCTCATTTATTTACGGGCCCGGCTTAGTACAGTTTTCCTGGTAAGGTAACAAGGAGCAGGAGGTTGGGGTGGATTGGCTTCAAAAGTTTAGCTGCAAGAGCTCCTGGGAAATACATTTGCATCCATCTTCTCACAAAGGCTGGCTGCTTCCTGGCTTAGACAGAATATTGCCTGATAAACAGACTTAACACACAAATGTCTGTCTGGAATAAACAACAGCAACAGCTTTGATTTACATTTCCATTATCAAAGATAATCTCTTTCTCAGTGTATGGGAATTAAAAGCTCTCTCACAGAAAAGAGGCGTCTGGGGTGGCTGTGATTTTGCCATGGTGGAGAATGATTTTTTTTTCCCCTTTAGGGGTTGTATATTAGGATGCAGTGTAGGTGCTAAAAATGAAAGGCCTTAAGTTTTCAGAATCAGAGTAAATAATACTAGGGGAAATGGTTGAATATGCCAGTATCTACACTGCTCAGAGAAAACTGGACCCCCCTTAAGTTAACAAGTAGCAAGTCAAAGAAGTGCTTATTGACTCTGTGTACCTTATTTACCTAACATTTTAAATGCTTATCCTGGATTGCTGTTGTTATGTGCCTTCAAGTTGCCTTCGACTTGTGGAGATCCTGTGAACAAGCAAACTCCAAAATGTCCCATCCTCAACACCCATGCTCAGCAATTATAAACTCAAGGTTTTAACTTTCTTTATGGAGTCAATCCATCTCATATTTGGTCTTCCTGTTTTCCTGCTGCCTAGTTATCCAGGACTAGGTGTAGGGATTTAGAAAGCTCTCAGTGAGCACCACTGGAGTACCCTTCTTCTGTTCTGTACCTCTAAAACCATCCTTGGAAAGCACATAGTCCTTCCAGATTTTTCTCTGTAGTGTGTATCTTCAAGTCTGATTTCCAAAATTTTCTCTGTCCTCTACTTTAGGATTCCCCACTCTGTACCTCTAAGAGGAGTTGGGCTACTTCTACCATTGTCTCCAACCAACGTGGCTAGTCATTCTGAACATCCATGTGCCACCAAGTTGCATGGTTGTCAGGGTACATAACTCCATGAGCCACACGCTCTGGGTCTGGGGGATCTCACCTGGCCTCTCTTTCAAGAAGCACAGTAAGGGTTGGAGCTCCTGGCCCTTGACCCTGCAGCCAGGAGCTTCAGCCTGCTGGGCTATACCAGTGCATATCATTTCTAGATCCCTTAAAATGCTTACTTTTCTAGAATGTGAGCATTACATTCTCCCAGGTCCCTAAAAATGCTCACAACCTAGAATGGTGCTTTACAGTTCATCAAACCAGTGGAGAACGAAAGGCATCCCCTTAAAGCCAGGCGAGTGATGGATATCTAGGAACTGCAGCAGCTGCCCATGACAAGACTCAAAGTGACTGGATATCCACTTGTAAAAACCTGGAGAAAGGGGAGTTAAAGCAAAAGAAGGACTGTGTCTTATTTTGATAGAAAATGCATCCAAAAACAGAACATTTTAAAAATCAGTTTATTTTTAGTGGGAGTTTCAGAGGTGGGCTCCAGGAAGGGTCAGCGGGCCTGCAAACATGCTTGGGGAATTGCTCCTGGATGTTCATTTTAGCTGTAAGCTATGACATTGTTTTATTTTATTTCTTTAACCTTTTCCAACTCTAATACAAATATTTTCAGAGTGATTCATAGTACTAAGAAAAATGCAATAAAGGCCAAATCTAAAAAATAAACCAATAATATTTAAATTGTAAAAGCTGACAATATTACAATATTAGTAGTTACAAGCCTGAGAAACCAGGCTTTCAGCTACACCTGAAAAGTTAGCAGAAATGTGAAATGAGTGCCATTGGGGGAAAATTCCATCTATGAGAGTGCAAGAGTGGGGAAGAATCCATAGGGGTAATTGTTGGTGAGAGTATACAGAGGAACAATTTCTGATTGTGACCTCAGGACACAGGGAAGCTGATGTGAGATATAGGGAGTAGAATTACACTTCCATAAGATTGATGGTGTCATCAACTGAGGCATTTTTTAAAAAACTAGAAGTTTCCTATTTCTGTCCTGAGGCTTCCACAGCTCCCATGTAAACCTTTTCATCAGCAGGGAGCTGTGGGACAGGAGGAGGAAATCTTTAATTGCTAAAAATCATTGCCATTGAGATGACTTTCCCAATAGCAATGATTGTCAGTAATTAATGATGTTCTCCTCCTGTCCTGTGGCTCCCGAACAATGAAAGGAGCCTTGGAACAGATGTAGGAAATGTTTAATTTCTGAAAAATCATCCCTGCTGATGACATCATGAACCTTATGTGCATGTAAGGTGTGAAATGTGCTTTCAACCATTTATTTTAAATTTTCATTGTTCTTACATTATAAAACTTTTTATTGGGACAAAATCAACAGGATTCCTTGCCCCAGTTCCTTTTATTCACTTATTTATAGTTTTACGTACACATACCCTCAGATTGTCAGTAGAAATAGAGAAGATAGAGCTCTTCAAATTAAAAAAGTCAGTAAGCTTCCACTGTAGTGAAAAAAGCAGTAGAAAAGAAAGCTATAAGTTTTAGAGAATGGTAAGGAATTAGGATTTTGATATAATATTACTGTAGTTGTGAAAGTCAAGGACTAATGTAAAAACTTATCAGAAATTTATCAGAAAATCTGGACATGAAATTGGATGCTTCGCCACAAGTGAAATGTTTGGCTCATTTGTCATACTTTCCCCTCAACAAAAATAGTTAATTAATCAAACAGGAAAGTTTCATAAGTTATATATGACTAGTCTCCACGCTGCTTATCCCATAGTAGAATTTCTTGGAAGTGTTGCCATGTATGTCTACGATTTGTGCTTTAAAGGCCTCAAACACAGATACGTTCTTCCTCCCAAACACTCTGGGCTGTAGTTTTGTTGGAATCTACCAGAGGGAAAAATACTACAACTAGATTCCTAGATTAAAATATGACTAAAGCTCTAGTAGATTTTTCTCCAGTATAATGCCTCCAGTTCCATCTGTAGTAAATTAAGCTCTCCTTTTAATAACACTGTGCATAATCCACTTTAAATCCCATAGATTTCAATGACAGAATTATGTATCTGTGTAACTTTCTTCCGCTTAAATTAATGAGATTTAAAAATTATTATATTTGCTTGGATTGTGCCTGTCCTGCTTTTATTATAGTTTTGTAATCATTTATCTTATTATCTACCCTTGCTGTAATAAAACCTGGCCTGAGGCATACTCCAATCTATTATATGTACCGTTATTTATTTCCATAGTGGTTTTAATTTTTGTAGGTGGTAGAACATAGTTCCTTCTCCTTATTTCTGTCTTTGTATATATTTATATGTGTATATGCAAGATAAAATTTAGATTAATGGCAAATCAGAGTCTACACTAAATGATAATTTAATTCAAATGTAGTTGAAAGTTACTTTTTTATCACTTAAATGTTATCTGCCAACCACATTGATTTAGCTGGAAATGTTTGCATGTGTCACTATCTGAAGTGTGAAATATGTGGAAAAACTGAATTTTGAGACAAAGAATGGACTTCCCATGGAATAGGATGTTAGTGTATGAATAGAAAAAATATTGTGAAATGTGGAGGGAACTTTATACTTTTGGGGGCATTCTGTGATGTTCCTACTTCATAGTGAATGATTTGTACCTGCTAAATTATAAGTATCTGACTCACCTCAAGGAAGGAGAATTGTTTTGAAATGTTTTGGTGATCTATAGGAATGGGCTTTTTATGACTAAATTAAAGACCAAAACTTTCAGCAATGATAAAAATAGAAGCCTCTGAACATGAATGATTTGTATTTATGAAAGAGGGTTAAACAAAAATTTCAGGATGCTTCATGTTCCCTCTTTTCTGTAACCTTTGGTGCCTTTTCTTTCAACTTTTGTCAAAACACCTGGGAAATTTTTCATCCAATAGCATTGTGAGGGCTGTCAGCAACTGATCAGAACTTCCAGAATGGGGGAGTTGAAATTTTGAATCTGTAAAAGGTCCTGGGAAAACCTCCCCCCCCCCCATTTCTTTGGATTATTTTTGTTGCTTCCAGGGACACTTATAGTGCCAGCATGCCTTCGTGGGATGCCCCACCCACCTTTTTTGGTCTGACTGGCTTACCTGTTGCTACCTGCTGAACTCAAAGAAAAGAAAGAGGGGTGGAAGAGAGATAAATCTCCACATATTGTAATATTTGTAAGAGCAGTTATTATGATAGTTACCCTAATTGTTATAGTTGGTTGCTTTGTTGCTGTTGTTTCTATATCCTGGCCAGGCCCAGGATTTGTTGAGCTGGAAGCATGGCACAGAGAGGATTTTTTTGAGCTGGAAGTGTGGCACTGAAATAATACCATTGTCTTCCCTTCTCTCTCTCTCTCTCTCTCTTAAATACTTTACTGCTTTTTGAATTGCCCCCCTTACCCCGGAATAATGACGCGAGACCAGAATTATGGATTAAACATGGGCCACACTTTATTGAAATAATCAATGTTGCCAATCCTTTGGCAAAGGGGGGTCCTGCCGTAGTGCGGAATCAGGTTTAAACCCAGAGGTCTGAAAGGACCCTTTAACAAACAAATGGGCGAGTCCCTGGCCCAAGTTTTCGCAGCCATGAAGACAGCGAGAAACCCGGCCGGCCCAAATTTGACCACCCCCAGACCTCAAGCCACGCTCTCCTCGTTGACTGTTGGTCCAGGTGTGGCCCCAGCGCATCTTTCCCCCCAAGCACTGTAATTGCACGATCCACAGCGCTGGGAGTTCAGATGAGCAATACCTTACGTGAGATTGCTATGGGACTCACCAAAAAACCAGTTTTTTTCGCACTACCCGCCACAGCATTGGGACTAGCAATGCTAAGTCCCATGCCCGCCATCGAGCTCACCGAGCTCCAAAAGCAGGCCCCCCTTGATGTATTCAAAGAAAACATCCAAACCTCGTTCGGATAGATGTACGCCATCTGACCGGAAAAATCAGGCCTATCCATGCGGATCCTTTGGTGACCAATCACCGATCCAAGGCCGCTGCAATCAGCTCTGCAGACTACCCTGCTAACACTCCTTCGTGCAGTGTTAGCGGGCCAAAAAATGCCTCACATCCCTTCGTGCCAGCCGAGGGATGATCATCGGCCATACAATGCTCATAGCAGGGTACAGTGCCATCACCGATCAGAAAACTCAGGCCTATCTGTGGATCCACTGGTGACCAATCACCGATCCAGCCCGCTGTAGACAGCTCTGCAGACCACCCTGCTAACACTCTTTTGTGCAGTGTTAGCGGGCCAAAATTGCCTCACATCCCTCCGTGCCGGCCAAGGGATGATCATTGACCATACAATGACCATAGCAGGGTACGTAACCCTCAACCATGTGAGGTCACGAATCGCATCAAGGATCAAGGCCTCTCCGCAGATCCTGGTCAGGTCATTACTGCCCAAGTGTATTACCAACACATCTGGGGGATGTTGACCAAAGGCAGCTGCACGGCAAAGTTGGCCTCACAGCATCCCCCGGCGTTCTTTCCATTCGATATGGGCTCTAGCTCCAAGGCTGAGACTGCTCCCCCATGGGGACGTGGCAGCGTACTGAATTGCCCCCAAAACATAGCTGCGGCCAACGATCATGATGTGCTTCCTTCTCATCATCGTTATGGCATCTGCAAGATAAAACAAACGAGGCCCCTGCCTAGAAGTTAGGGGATGCTTCATTAATCGGCCTTGGATCGGTGGATGTGAATCTGCACTGTCCCGTTGACTACCCAACATCCTGTCATTGTAAAGGTACTCCGGTTCTGTCTCCCTTTCCAGTGGTTACCACTTCACTAATCCTGAGGGCGCCAAAAAAGTTATTAAGGACGCCACCCTGAATAAAACAACTTTATAATCATCTCTACAGATAACCTACCACTGCTTACAAATGCTTTCTAATAGTCCCGGTGATATAGGTACCCTCGAATCTTTAAATCTGCCTCTTTCCTTAGACCAACCTTCAATCATTTTCCTAAAGCGGTAGTCTGAAGAATAATTCTGATACCATGAACCATAGCAAGCCTGCGCCAATAACCTACCCTATATAGGTCCTGGCCACATAGGTTCTAAATCAACTAAGTTCCTAAGCTCCTGAATCTCTATACTCACTGCCAAGTACACTTATCGTGTCGTCGGTGCCAGGGCCAGTCTTATTGCCCTTTCCACATCATCACGCCAAATTGCCAAGCCCCCAGGGGAAGAGTCTCCGGGAACTCGTTAGCTCCTGGATCTAACTCCCTGAACCGCTCAATCTGTTGGCGTGATAATGCATCGGCTCAGCTATTATCTACACCTGGTACGTGTCTAGCCTGCACCAGTGTCGTGACACGGTCTGAATGCACGGGGGGTTATAAATTATATAGACCACCGTCAAATTGTCGCACCAAAAACGTACGACAGTGTTAGCCCATTCGCCTGCCCAAAGCCACAAGGCACCAACTATTGGGAAAAAATTCCAAAAATGTCAAATCTCTGGTGATTCCCGCGTGGTGCCACTCCTCCGGCCATTTGTATGCGCACCATCTGCCTCTAACGTAAATTTTTAAACCCAAAGGAGCCTGCAGCGGCTGACTGGACCTGAATTTTGGCTTTAAGCGTCTTGTCTCCTCTCCAAAAGGAAATGCCATTGCACTCAGCTAAGAACTGACCCCAAACCTTCAAATCTTCTCTCATGCCATGCGTAACTCTAGTCCAATGAAACGGGCGATGGAGCCCTTTCATTGCCTTGGAAAGCCACGCAGAAAGGCGCGACCAGGCACCACGACTCTACAAGCAAAATTTAAATGTCCTACCATCTCCTGAAGCTCCCTCAGGGACACTTTTTCCTTTTGAACATCGAGGCTACCCTGACCTTAAGTTCAGCCAACTCGACGTCTGGCAGCCTAGACGTTTGCCATACCGTGTCCACTTCAATGCCCAAGAGTGTCAGGGACATGGTTGGTCCCTCCATTTTTTCCTCAACCAGAGGTAAACCTAACTCTACAGCCATTGAACGAAAGGTATCTAGTATAAATTTACACGTTTCCGTGTTCCTTTCACCACAAAAAGATAAGCATCCCAATAATGGGCCGTATTGTTACATCCCCATTCTACACCTAAGCTTCCACTCAAGAAACGAACTGAAAAGTCCGAATGCTGCACATGAAACAGGGCAGCCCATAGACAACGCTCTATCTATATAGAAAAAACCCTGGAAGTAAAATCCCAGCAGATCACAATCCTGCGGGTGAACTGGCAAAATCTGGAATGCTGATTTTCTGTCACATTTTGCCAACTCCGCCCCTGACCACACCTATGTACCATGTGAACAGCCTCATCAAAGGAGGTGTAGCGCATGGTACAAAGTTCCTGAGGGATGGTATCGTTAACCGACTCCCCCTCAGGGTAAGACAGATGATGGGTCAGTCTAAAGTCACGTTGTGCTTTCTTTGGTACTATTCCCCAAGGTGAAAACCCGCAGTCTCCAGAGGAGCTGTTGCAAATGGTCCCAACACTCTCCCCTCCTGTACTTCTTTGGCAATCTTTTCTTGAACTACAACCTCCATGCCGTATACCGATTTAAGATTTTGGGCAAAGAATGCTGTGTGCTCCCCGACCGCTGGTGTCCTAAAGTCTTCCTTAAAACCTTCCAGTAAATAACTAACTTTGTCCCTACTAGGATAATCATGCAACCATGCTTTTAAAACTGGGACCTTAATTGGGCTGGGGCCCTGTACCAGGGTTACCCCCGCCTCATTGGGCTTCTTCCCACCTCCGTGGCCCTTATTCTGTCTCGGGGCACTGGCCCGGAAGCGTGTGGTACTGGGGTGCTGACCACCGCACACTGTACACTCGTGTCTGAACAGCAAGGTTTCTTAGTGCACACACCCCTGGAGTTGTACTCCCAGCAGAGCAGGCGGGGTTGAACCACCTGCCCCGCGCTTGCACGGGGAGTCAAATTTAAAGCAGTCTTACTGATCAGGTGTCCACTATCAGTTCTGTCACCTAGATTGGGCTTGGCAGGAGTCATTGACTGCAGCCAGAGACCCGGCAATGGCTCGTCCCAACGTAAATTTGGGGTACGGCCAAACGCCTACACCAGCAGCCGGAGTTACCGGGGCTGGACATGAAAGTTGTGGGCATGGCGTGGCGCAGCCGCCAAATTGGATGCTCGTACAAGGCCCTGAAGAACTCGGAGCCCCAAAATTCTGAATATTATATGGTGGATAATATGGTGAATTGCCCACTGCCTGGCCAAGGCCACGTAGGCAACGATGAGGAGTTGCCGGGTGCGGTGGTTTGTCCACCGCCTGGCCAAGGCCAGGCTGGAAATGGTGGAGTGGTGTCAGATGTAGTGATTTGTCCTGCGGAACTGTGGAGAGGTGTCCGGTGCAACGGGTGACTCACCAGACAGAGGCGTCACAACAGGATCGTCCCTGCTGTACGTGGCATCCGGGCCAACCTCGTCCAGTGCTTCCTGCCTGCTCGATGCTGATGCACTGGTTGCTGCCATGATTGGAGTTGATCTCCCTTCGTCGGTGCCCTGCTGCGATGCTGCTACCGTCGCCCCATCTGCCTCCTTTCTGGATGTCCCTTCCTCCTGTTGCTCTGCTTCTGACAAAGGCGGCATTGCAAATGGTTCCTCACTGCCGTACAGGTAGTCTGGACTAGCCTCATCCATCGCCTTTTGCCTGCCCAGAGCCGCTAGCGCTGCACCAGTTGCTGCCGGAGTCAGGGTCACTCCTCCTTCTTCAGCGCACTGCCGCCGTGGTGTTACTGCTGCCCCATCTGCTTCCCGTCCAGACATCCCTGAAGCTTGTTGTTCTGCCTGTGACTAAAGCGGCGTCGCGACCGAATCCTCCCATCCGTACTGGTGGTCTGGACTTGCCTTTTCCATCACCTCATGCCTGCTCACCGCCGTTGTCGCTGTGCCGGTTGCTGCCAGATGGGTCAAGACTCCTCTTCCGAGGAAGACTGAAGCGGTGACACCTCAGGGGCTAGTTGCTGCCCTCTCTGACACTCAGACCTTTTGGGGAAGACAAATTTTTACTCAAAGCTCCAATCCTGCTAAAACACTCAACAGACTGTTGTAGCCTTGACCCCGTTTATTCGGCAATCAACATGATTACACTTTACCGCCCTGAGTAGCGAAGGCTGGGAACACCCCAGTGTGAGCTGCTGTACGAAAAACTGTAACAACCTTCCTTTGCTGTATTTATTTTATCATGTAAATATTGCTAATGTGTATATTGTACATATATATTTGTATTATAGTTAATTATTTATTATTTATTATTATTATTATTATTTATTAATTAAATAATTCATTTATTTAAATACTTTAAACTAATCAATTATTACTAAATTAGCTATTTATTTACTTACAATTTATTCTCAGATTACTGTCAAAACTATTAGGCAATGATAATCCTTATTGGATTCCGTAATTAATTCATGAACAATTAATCCAGATTTTATTTATGTATTTATTTATGTGGGTAAAGAGCAACACTTAAATTGAACCAGGCTGCGGAACACGATTTAATACTAAATAAAATACATGCACACAACAGCAGCGTGCTTAGCACAACTACTGTGCACGTGGTCCAACTGTAATCCAGTCACCGCCAAAATCTCTTTACTATTTTCCCCCGAGGGGAGGGAGCGGAGCGCCGAACAGCTGATAAGCTGCAGTAGTATCCTCTCCTAACCCCGGGCCAATCGCCCATCAGAAGAAATAATTACAGACCACAATAAAAACACAAAATCTGTTACTAAAGTAAAGGTAGAGGCTCCTAGACTGAAGTGTGTTCAGCCTAACAGCCGATCATGTGGTTTAATTCAGACTCCGGCAGAGCCGAACCTGCTCTTTCCTCTCTCCTCGGGGGGGGGGGAGGGGAGAGCTGAACAGCTGAGCCGAGCAGCAGCCGGATCCGCTCCTCAACCCCAGTAGATCGGCCCGACCATGGTAGCGTGCCTTAATATATTACCAATATTCTCTCTCTCTCTGTTTTGTCCTCCCCTTTTAAATTTTTGC
This sequence comes from Intellagama lesueurii, assembly GCA_037013535.1. Classification (NCBI taxonomy): domain Eukaryota; kingdom Metazoa; phylum Chordata; class Lepidosauria; order Squamata; family Agamidae; genus Intellagama; species Intellagama lesueurii. Next base: position 169,259,803 of record JBAJHW010000004.1, on the reverse strand, counting down.
TTATGAACTCAACTTAAAAGGAAGCATAATCTAACTTTGTCGGAACCAACGGGGGGGGGGCGGCGAGCCAAGGCGCCACCCCGCGGACTGCCCGGCCTGAGCAGTGCGTTTGCACCGCCCAGCCCCAAACCAAACTCTATCCTTTACTCAATCAAATTAATTAATTATAAACAGTATATCTTGCGAAACAGTGATACAAGCAGTGCCTGGCAAACCGTGGGAGGGAGCCGACGATGCCCTCCCTATCCCAAGCGCCAGTCCGTGCAGGCCTCGCTGCGCAGCAGAAACTATCTGAACAGTCAAGACTCCGTCCTCGTCTGTTGCCAGCGAAGGAAGAGGAGAGGAGGGAACAGCCTTTAAATAACCTAGCGTTCCCCCCTCTCCCACCTAGCTGCTCACGTGAGACTGAAGAGGTCTCGCCACCTCCGAGGAAGAGGTCAAAGGCGAGCCGCGCCGCTGAAGCGTGGCTCAGCAGCGGCTCGATCATTGGCTTTTGAGTGAGTGTGGGTTTTTTAAACTCTGTGTTTGGTACTGATGGTAGTGGGGGCCCGCATACCTCTGGTTTAGATTTTTCTTTCTCATGAACTGTTGCCTAATTTGTGAATAGATTGATTCTCTGTTGCCTTGCCTCTGCTTTTCTAGAGTAATTTTAAAGGGTTCTTCAGGCCTTTGGGTGCCAGAAAACATGACTGGGAAAACACAAATGAGAAACCCAAAAGGGATTTTTTTTTCTTTTGTTTAAAATGAAATGAACTAAAAATATGAAAATGAAAGAGGCACCCCTGAAAACCCCTAAAATGACAGAAATACAAAAATATTCATTGTGCACATCCCTAATCATCTGCTTTCTTTAGCCCTGTAGGACAGTATCCAGTAGTGTGCTTCCACTGAGAGAACTGTTTCTATGAGGAGACTCTCCTCTAGGTTGAGGCCTGGCATTCTCTATTATTGAAATCTATTACAGCCTGGTTTATGGGACAAATTCAGAGGCTTCTGTTATAAATACATAGGATATGATCTCAAATGCCTCAAAGTTAAGATATTGTGATCTCTACAAGCCCACATTGATTAGTACTGCTCCAAGCAGCTATGCACTTAATAGGGAGCTCTTGTAACTATCTAGTTTAGAATGGGATGCTGTGCAGAAATAGAAAAGGAGGGGCTTGGTAACATCTGGAACTTTAACCTTTTACAGAAACCCATGTAGTTTGCTTTCTTTCTGACTTCTCTCAAAGAACTTCCCAATATTTGGTGACCGTTCAGTAAGTGCCATTATGATGCCAGGGTCTTCTGAACAGGACCTGATCTAGTCAGGTAGCCAAGTATGATGCCTATCTTTCAAACAATGCTTTAAAATTCAAAGCTTCTTCCTGTCGATTTGTAGTAGGCAATCTGTCTTGGTTTTGCAATACAAGTATAGACTTATAAGTTAGAGGAAGATGTTAGATGCTGTTCTGAATATTTCTGTACCAACACCTGAAAGCAGGCTTCATCACATCTGGGCAGATGACCATGGGAAATCACTGCAATATTTGTAGTCTCAAAATTAGGATGGCCAAAATATCTCTATGGAACCCGTGTGTTATAGCGGGTAGAGTGGCATATTGGACTCAAGTTCACAATGCCTGTTGTCAAGTAAGATGTTAAAAGCAGGAGTTAGTATGCACAGGACTGCAACCAAAAGAATTTCATCTGTTTATACTAAATTACAAAATGTTGTTGCAGAAGATTGAAATTTCATGCGGTAATAGATATTTTTTCCAACATTTTGCAAAAATATATGTTTCAATTTACCTTTGGAAAGCCCAATGAAAAAAACTCCTTATCATGTCATAGTACCAGTTTATATATGGATCTTGAGTTCTTCCACATCATTAACCAATATTTAAATTGTTCCCAAATTCCTGAAATCCATCTTATTTTACATATATAAGTGTAATTTTGCAAATAATCAAATTGTTTTATGTTCACTCTTTTTAGTTATGCTTTTTATTAATGCAGGCTTGTTCACTAAGCTTTTACAGTGTAGAATTCAGGGCTGAATATCTGAAATAGGGAGTTTGTTTTATTGAAGGATAGTCTAATAATTAAAATCTTCATTTGCTTAAAAGGAAAGGGAGTTTTTAAGGAGTAATAAATTATTACAGTTTGACCCAAAGTCACCCATAGTGCTTCTCATTTCAGTGCTATTAATACTTCGAGGCTGGTGTTATAACTCCATTGCAATAGAAGTAAGATTTTCAAGTTAATTGCAGGTCAGTATCATGAACTTTTGGTTTTGTGGGACTTCTAAAACATAGTCAAATTTCAGGGCCACCACTCCTTTGCTGTATGTTGAAGATTCAAGGTAAATGCAGTGATGTGGTTTTCAGAAAATAACCTTCTTTGGAAGTAACAAGTAGGTATGAGTGGAATTGACAACAAAATGTCCCAGAGCATCTTTATCCAACATAGGAGCATTCCTCTTCAGAGTTTCCACCAGCCATTACTTCTTCTTGGTATTAAAACTGTAAGGAATTAAACCATGTTATGCCCATTTCTTACACGTAAGACACTTACCTGTACTCACATACATCCGTGTTTCTCATCTTTTTTTTCTAATTGGCACTCAAAATTAAGTGTTTGGCACTCAAGATTAAGTATGGATCATGCTAAGTCCTTGTAGTTTGTTGGGCAGCAGTGGATGAAAAATTAAATTTATGTATTTTGGAGAGAAATGTTTGGTTTCTGCAGAACATGCTAATTCCCTCTTGTCTTTCAGTAGCAATCATTTAGTAGTATCAGTATTAAGTAGGTTCTTCATTAGAGACAATTAATAAGTGATCTTCCCTGGCATTACAGAAGAGTTTAGAAAAGCTCCCCAACTATCACCTGCCATTTTGTTTGTCAGGTTCCCAGTCTGTCATCCGAACATTAAGTTGCAGGAAGGAGACGAGAGAAAATTACATCTGAACTCATTCTAGGTTTCAGAATCTCTGAAATAGATGTTTCTCAGAATGCTTAATTCTCCACCTCTATATTTTTGTTCCTTCTCCTCAGAGAAGAATAAAACACTACTGTTTTCTAAGTTCTTCTGTTGGAACAACTTAGAAGAGGCTTGAACTTTAGCTTCTACTGCCATTTCAGCTTCATAACTGTGACTGAATTTAAAGTATTCCAAAGCACATACATTGTTGCAGCTTTGTGGTGGGGAAGGGAGATGTTTGGAGAGCAGTGTAAGTTAAAAGACAGGTTTTCTTTGAAGAGTAAAAAAACAAACAAACAAACAAAAAACCCAAAACAAACCAGCTTTAAAGAAATTAATGGAGTAACAGTCCTTCAGAAAGGGTAGCATTTTGCCATGTACGGTATCTCCATAGAATTAGTATACAAATTGGTAAGGCATATTCGAAATATTTCTGAATTACGGTAGCACTGGGCAGTTGTGTTTGTCCCACTCTTGGTTGGTGTTGGTAAACATTCTCTCAGGATTTCTGAGACCAGTCTTCACAGGTGAAATCAGCTCCAGGTCTGGGTCAATCTGAACTTTTGTTTCTGTCAGTCAGGACCCAATTAACTGACTGTCAGGAGGCTTTCCTAGCAATATTTTGTTTTCTAATAAATTCTGCTCAGGTCTCGCAAACTAACAGCAGTGGTTTCCTTTATGGAGACCATCTGCCTCATGTTAGGTTTTCTTCTCTTCCTACTGCCCTACCACACTTTTCCTCAACATTATTGTCTTTTCTGGTCAGTTCTGTATTGTCATTATATATGCATGGTAGAAAAATGAGTTGACTCATTTTTGCTCTAGTGAAAGTTCAGGCTTGATTTGATTGAGCACCCACTTTTCTGCCTTTATGGCCATCTGTGGTATCTGTAAGGCTCTTCTCCAACACCACATTTCAAATGAGTTGATTTTTGTCCCTGCCTTTCTCCACTGTCTTTCCTTCACATAGTATGGATGATATTGACCTTGATTTCGAGTGACAATCTTTTCTAACTCCCAGCTCTCCCTCTTTCTTTTAATTTCAAAAAGTGAGGGGACATCTTTTGGAAAATAGGCACACGGCATGTTGCCTACCCAGAGGAAAGGGTTTGGAAATTCAAAGATAGCTTTCTACTCTGCATTCTGCAGAATGGGCATGACAGCACTAGTTTACCTGAGAGGTTAAAGGGTGTTTATGCTTCTCCATTGTATGTATTCCATTTACTCACAATTTTGCTTCACCATCATTAAGTCCAAAAACAGCATTTCAAAATATTTTGGCATAGAAGGACTACAGCCACATCCCAGCTGTTTCTGCTTCTGTCTTCTTCCAGCAACCATAGTACAGATCATGTGCTCGTCTTCTGGAATCCTCTAGCACTGTGTAATTCTACATGAGAGGAGTTTTTATTGGAATTTGTGTGCAGTTTATGTGTACTTAAATGTCCATTTTAAAAAGCCAGGAAATTCAATTCTTTTTAAAAAAATCCAGTTTATGACTGTAGGATATTTGTTTTTCTGTATCCATGGTTTAAAACACCAGGAAATAGCCTGATATTGCTGCATTATCTTGTGCCCTTATTGCTAGCCAAAAAAAAAAAAAAAAAAGGATGCCATGCTTTACATAGCAAAGGGCAGCCTAGATGTTTACACCAATAGGAACAATCAAAGTGCTCTAAAGCAGTGGTTCTTAACCTTTGTTACTCAGGTGTTTTTGGACTGCAACTCCCAGAAGCCTTCACCACCAGCTGTGCTGGCTGGGGTTTCTGGGAGTTGCAGTTCAAAAACACCTGAGTAACAAAGGTTAAGAACCACTGCTCTAAAGGATACCCTCTTCTGCTCATTACCATTCACACTTGTTGAAAAAGAGCCCTGACAGTTGCTTTGTGTTTGGGTGAGAAGTGGTTAACTGATGAAAAAAGGAGTCAGCTTCTGGGATTTTCCCTTGCATGGTGTCACTTTGTGAACAGTAGTGAGAGCAACAGGGGATCCTGTAGACCATCTTGACTGCTGCCATTGGTGTTGTCAACATTTAGGTTGCCCTAAATACCTAAAGAGAGCTGTACCTGATATACAGTGGTACCTCGACTTACGAACGTCTCCACTTGCGAACTTTTTGAGTTACGAACGGCTCCGTTCACAAAAAGTTGCTTCGACTTGCGAACGGAGCCTCGACTTCCGAACCAAAAAGAAAAAGAAAAAGAAAACATTTCCTGCCCTTTTTTTTGACCTAAGTTTATCTTAGGTCAAAAGAAGAAAAAATAAAAAAAATTCGCCCCCTAGTGGTAGGTACGGATTAACCGGCTTTGCATTAGTTCCTATGGGAACTAATGCTTCGACTTAAGAACAGCGCCTCGACTTAAGAACGAAAAACAGCCAGTACGGATTAAATGGTTTTCAATGCATTCCTATGGAAAAGTTTGCCTCGACTTACAAACTTTTCGACGTACGAACGCCGTTCCAATACGGATTAAGTTCGTAAGTCGAGGTACCACTGTATCTTATACCAACCAGTTTAACTTGCTTTTGTTGAGGTATGACTGTAGTACCTTCACTGTCTCATTCTCTGACCTACTCTTTGGTTCTATTTCAAGTTAAGAAAAATCTGATTCAGTACAACTAAGTTGAACTTTCTGTTTCACCAAAAGATAGACATACGTCTCTGGGCACAGGCAACTTACCACTTTTCATCCTTACTTCTGACTGATTGAAAAACAAATGATTTTGCAAAATAAAAATGAGCTTAGCAGTATGTTCATTTGTTAGTCTGTTGAGGACAAATACACCATGTATAAGTCTTATCCAGACCTGGTCAGAACTCAACTATATTATGCTCAGGTAGAAGTTTTTGTGTTATTTTTCAGTCTCCCATGAGGAACTGAGCACTACAGTTTATCAATGCTTGTCTCTTTAGAAGAATCCGTATAGAAGTTCATATCCTATATTGAGCCCATTCAACTTGATTGATTACAGTGCAACAGTCCAGACAACTATGGATAAATGTAGATACATATAATGTGGAAATTTTTCTACAGAAAAATATAGCATTGGAAAACTTTCCATACCACATCTTTGCTTTTATGTGATAAAGGCAATGATGGAAGGACTGGGACAGCCATACTCCCATGATGATGATGATGATGATGATGATGATGTGGAAAATGCAGACTTTAAACACCATTAAATAGGGCCCAACTGTAGGAAGGAAAAAAGAGAGGAAAACTGCTTTATTGAACCATTAAGGCATAGGAACCCATTTCTGTTGCCCTGCGTCTTCTGTGTCAAATTAAGTGCATGTGAAGTTGTGCAGTTGCATGGGTGAACCCAGTGTCAACATAAACAATACACATGTTAATGGGGTACATTTTCATGGTCTAAAGCCTCATTTTGACATGTTATCCTGAGATGGGCAGGATGTATATTCCTGAGTAAGGAGTTGCTCTAGCAGGCCAGGTCCTGTGCATTTTTGTTCAGAAGCAAATCTCACTGGTGTTCACAAGTCTGTGTAGCTTTTCATGGCTAATTAATGAGGTGTTACGGTGTGTATTGGTTGCATGCCTGGTCATGCATTGAGTTGTGCAAATGAAATCTTCCTCGGCACCTTGTCAGTTAGCCACAGTTAGCCTTGGCATTGGCACAAACCTTAAATGTATACGAATAGGATACCAGGCATTATGTTCAGTAGTACTTGCTTCCATGCAAGTATTTTTTAGGATTGCAGTCTTCGGTTTTCATTTTATTATGAATTTATGTTGGCATGTTACAAAGGTACTGATTGCTTGAGCTTGTTTGGATTGTTCTGTTACTTTAATACTGTCAGTTAGTCTTAGTCTTAATATTATTTTGTTACTTTAATACTGTTCTTGCTTCTGTCCTCTCCCAGCAACCGTAGTACAGACCATTTGCTCATATGCTGGGATCCTCTAGCACTGTGTAATTCTATGTGAGGGAAGTTTCTGTTGGAATTGTGTGTAGTTTATCTGTATTTAAACTTCCATTTAAGAAAGCCAGGAATTAAATTCATCAAAAAACTTTAAGTTTTTTGATGTAGGATATTGTGCTTCTGTATCCATGATTCAAAACACCAGGAATTGGCCCAGTATTGCTGCACTTTATCATCCCCATTTTGCCAGCAGGCAACAATTGCTAATTGCTAATACTGTCAATTAGAAGAAGGTCACTGTGGCTGTCCTAGATGCTGTGCAGCCTCAATAATAAAGACAAAAGTATATGTTCCTTTAGCAGTCCCTTAAGGAACATATCCTCCCACCCACCCACCCATGTTCATCCAGAATTATGTGCAAGATGCCTAATGTGGTTAAGGGAATGGGGAGGTTAACCTTTTGCCCCTTGCTATTAGTCTAGTCTACACTGTGGTCCCCACCTGCAATTTACATTGATAAAACCTGGGCTGTTTGTTTCAATGAGCAGTTTTCCTGACAAGGACAAGGAAGAGAAAAAAAACGGTGTGCCCTTAAATTCATTCAAAATATGGTGCGAATTAAAGTTGCTTACTGAGTCTGTGTTTTCACGCAGACAAAGGTAGTTAATAATACAAACATGAAAAGGTTAATGCCTTAACAGCAAGCTGTTAGCATGTCGAAAAATTGTTAACAGCTTTACAGTGTTAGGGATTCTTACAGTCACCAACACAGTGGTGCACTATAGAGCCAAAGTCTTCAGGTGGATGCATAATATTTGAAATCTTACATGATTATGCATTCTGGATCCAGAAGAAAAAAATTCTTTTCTTGAATAAATAATAATTTATTTATTCAGCAAAGATGACAAAATCAGCAGTGCTACAATGTATGAAATCTGATTTCAGTATTTTAAAAAATTAGTGAAACGTCATTACCTTACCAACTTTCTGTATTACTGGTTGTGGGGCAAAAATTATAATTTTTTATATATTTCCTTTGAAGTCTGTCATCGTTCTGCAGTTGATCCCTATAATTTTGGGGCATCTTTATGTTTTTTAGATTCAAGTCACTCTGAAAGTCCAAGCCAGCCAAGCGAAGCTGATATTAAGGACCAGCCAGAAAATGGTGAGTTTGTACTTGTTGCTGTCTTCAGGTCCATCTTTGTTTGGGTTGGGTTTTTTCCACTTTAAATCGGAATCCTAGACAAATTAGATAGATACAGTATCCCCAAAACAAGGGCATTCCTGGGTATCTCCCATCACAAATGACACACTTAGCTATTCGTACAGCAGTTACAAGAAACTTCACAAGTTGTTACTTGCTTTCCCAAAGTAAGGGTCTAACAACCACCACCCCACTTGGAGAAAAGGAAGAACTAGTAGGAAAGTGAGTATGATGGGAAGAAATTGGGTCTTTTCCATATTCAGAGTGAATATTGGAAGAACTCATTGAGTTCCAAAAGTTAAACGTTTGACTGCCCCCAAAATTAGATGGGCTTCTCAAGTGGGTGATGACACTATTTTCCCCTTGGATTTCAAACAGAAAGTTCAGTATGGGTTTTAAATACTCCTCCTGGGATCTGCTCATGAGTGGATCTGCTGGCAAAGCGTGGGAGGACAGTTGTAGCAGTCTGCCAGTCAGAACATCGGGCTTCTCAGTAAGCACAACTCCATCATTCAGCTCGTCATTGAGAACAAAGTCAGTTGCCTTCTCTGTTCAAACACCATGTGGAATATTTTGAAGGACTGACTAATTTTTACAGATAAACGTTTAAGGTACTCATCTGTGATGTCTATAGACTGCATTCATTCTCTCAACATTTTTTTGGCCACAGCCATAAACACAATATGAAAGAAATATAGGCCAAACCAGGATTGTATAAGTCACATAACAAACCTTGTAAGGTAGTGTGTGAAAAATTGTTTCTGGTCTGTGGCCCTCTTCAAATGTGCCAAGGCCCTCCAGGGGGCCATATGGCTCCCCTTGAGGGTGGCTGCTGTAGAGTACTCATCACTGATACTTGGTAGGATATGGTCTAAGCTGCATCAGTTGCAAGATTCCTTCTAAGGTGCATGCCTGCAACTCTACCTCCCACCGCACCGCCTTCCTCCTCTATGCACCGACAGTAATTGTTTTCAGCCCCTTTTGTTCCAGTTGTGATGGAACTCCATGCAGGGAGAAATTGCAGATGGGTGGGCAAAGTCGCAGACGCAAGGGGTAGAGCCCCACCCAGGGGAGCTGAAAATTAAAGGGAACATTGATCAGTTGTTTCTGATATATACCTCAGAAACAAAAGCAGTAGAAACACACCTTAGTATTTGCAGAGTTGGGTAGTATTTCATATTGGAAAACTCAAATCCTTTGAAAACAAAAGGCTTTGCTAAAAATTCCGAACTCCTGACACATCTGGATTAAACAGCATGAGGAAGATAGAGGACAAGCATGAGATTGTCTGTATCATCGTACTTCCAGAGATAGTACACTCTCTTTGTTATAAGACTGCTCTCCATTTTCTTTCATTCTTAAATTGCATTAGGGTTTTACTTAAACATATTGAAAACATTGTCTAATACTGTGTTTTAAAATCAGAAGCTATTTAGATTTGTCTTTCCTAAGCATATGTATCAAATGTACTGGTGAGTATAAGGAGATATGGTATAATTTGGAAAATTACACATTTGGAAAAGAAAAACTCTCTAACCCTTCAGTTTTCTCTCAGGAGGAGACAAACGTTAAACAAAACAAGCATTCAGGTCCAGGAATTCTGAATCATCATGTGCTATTATGAATTGACAACCCAAAGTTGATAGTGCATAAGTTTTTATCATAACTTTACAAGTATTTCCACCCATTCAAGTCTGTGGTTACTTTTCAGTATAAATCAAAACTGGACAATATTCATTAACACAACCATTCCTCAGTGTTTTGTAAAGGAATAGTGTACTAAATATGTACAGATTGGGGAGAGGGTCTTCTAAAGAACTTTATCCATTTTTACAGTGATTTTATTTTGTAAATGCATTACATTTTTTTTGTGATTTGAGTTCCAATACTTTAACTGTACCTCAAGCTGTTCTTTCTAACGGTAAAAAGTGCCAAACAATGGCATGCAGGTATTTAGAGAACTGGTTTGACAACCCTGGTGGTAATTGCACTGTGCTTGTAAATGTAGCTTAAGAATACATCCATTCATTCCTTCACTCATTTATTAATTTAGATAGGGTTGGGCATGTGATGGTTTTATGCTTAAAAAGAATGTTTGAAAAAACAAAGGGTGCTATCTGGCCAAAATTAATCATATAATAACTGTGTGCCATCAAGTCAACTCTGACTTACGGCAACCCTTTCAGGATTTTCTAGGTTAAAATTAAACAAGTGTAAATCAATAGGATGTAATTTATTTTACTGGAATTTAAACATGGTCTCAATTCTGCCCATTGAACTTAATATAATATGTTTAACTCTGGATAAATATGATTAAAAATGTGCCAATCAGAGTCAGATATGTAGATATTTGTGTGATCATAGGAAAAGAAGTAAAGAGATCATTCCCCCTAAGAAATCAAGACAAATATGGGTACATGTAGGAATGTATATGTTTTATACAGAATTTTGTGCTAATTGAGATGGCATGATGCATTTTGAGGACTATGTGAACTCTGTTTGAATGTAACACTAAGCTATGATTGAGCACTACAAGTGTAAACTCCACCAATATCTACCCTCATACATGAGTCTCTGGTGAGGCTGCAAGAAGAGTTTTGAAACACCAATTTCTGGTTAATCACAGTTTAGAATGTCATCCTAAACTCTAGTTAATATCACTGAAACTAACCAACTTCATCAATTGTGGTTTGAAATCGCCTTGTTTCTACTAACCATAGGGTAGCCACTGTTTCCGTGTTTCACTTATAATTAATGCAGTATGGATGAGAGAAAAGAGGAAGCACACATGCCCAGAAGGACTGTAGGTTCATTCTTGCAATGCTAGAACTAGGGGCAATGTTATCTAAGCCACAATTCTTAAAATATAATCTAGAAAACAGTTTGGATGATGGTAAATGCAGAAGGAGAGGCAATTATACAGTACTGATTAAGAATTACTATGTGTACTAGCAATGGACACATAGAAATCCCAAAAGAAAAATAAATATTAAGAAGTCCTGTTTATTCCAGATTTAATAAATATGAATTAAAATTAATCTGAATTAACTAAACCCAAAGGAAAAATCTCTGTCATTCTGGTCTTTCTTTTAGATGCTTCACATGGGCACATATGCACATTTTGCATTTCTGAAACAGGCAGCTGTGTCTTTTGGCAGTTAGCAAGCTGAAGTGATGTTGCCAAAATTTCCATGAGTAGCTTAGAGACCTTGCCAGTTTTATAACTGACACACACTTTTTCCAGTACTGTACGGGAATACATTGTTCTCAGTTCTATTGATAAGCCTCCTATCATGCAATTGGTTTTTTTCCCCTTAAACATCACCTTCTGATCATCTTGAGCAAGAAGGGTAGAAGTGCCAGATGTGTGGCTCTTCCTGCACCGTGGTCTCACACCTCTAATATCAGCAGCCTAATTCTAAAACAGCTGGGTGGTAGGGAGATGAGAGATCCAGTATGAGAGGTAAGACTCAACTGTAGGTGGGTGTCCACATAGGTGCGAGCAAGCTAGATAATTATCCCAGCTCTGGAGATCAGCTATAGTTCTTGGATTACCACATTTTCCTTTAAAAATACCAGTAGCAAGTAGATACAGGCACTACATACTATCATTTTGGGAGAAAGAAGTTTCTACAAGCCGTTCAGAGATTTTAACCAATGTACAAATCCATAGCATGTCCCACCTTATATTTAAAGTAAAGCCTGGGACATTGAGTTGGTAGGTTGTCTTGGGTAAAAGTGATAAAGGTTGAACAGTGACAAATTGTAGCTAAAGAAGTGAACAAAAGGTCATTGACCGGTACAAGGCTTCCCAGAAATGTGAAGCTTGTTGTGCCTCTTGTACACGTTCTCCTGCTGCTTTTACCTTATAAACCTGTTAAGTATTTCTGTGTGTTCATGGCAGTATTTTATTTCTCTAAAGCAGAATATGTCTTTGAAGTGTCATGCAGGGTTTAATGGAAGAAAATGCCTTTCATTTGATTTTTTTACTTTTGCATTGTATCAGTTTTAATTGTCGCCTGTGATTGTGCTTGAACGGTTCAGCAGATTGAATAATGAATATAAAAGTATGTTTGTGGTTGTTTTGCCACTTGTTCTACTCATTAAAATATTATCTTTCTCAGCCATGACTAAAGGCCAAACTGTACATCAGGTGACATGCTGTTATATGTAACTTTTGCCCCCCCTTTTTTTCCAAACTTAGAAACCATTGCAGAAAAGTAGCTCTGAGTACAAAATACACTGATAGGTAGGAAGGAGATACTTAGCCCTTTCCCTTCAAGTCATTTCCGTTACCTGTAAAAGTCACTCAAAATACCATGTTTCCCCGAAAATAAGACACAGTCTTGTATTCATTTTTGCTCCAAAAAATGCATTAGGGCTTATTTTCAGGGGATGTTTTATTTTTTTCATGTACAACAATCTACATTTATTCAAATACAGTCATGTCATCATCTTCTGGTTGCTGCACAATGGTGGAGGGTGGGGTTTCAATTAACTGGGGCTTATTTTTGGGGGTAGGGCTTATATTACAAGCATCCTGAAAAATCATACTAGGGCTTATTTTCAGGTTGGGTCTTATTTTTGGGGAAACAGGGTATTTCCCTTCTTCCTGTTACTCTGGTTGGCAAACTAGAGTGGGGGTGGGTAAAATATTCCAAGTGGGGAATGAGATTGTGAGGCTTTCATAAATAAAATAATAATAATAATTTCATCTTCTAAAGTGAATTTCTTCTTTTTAAGCAAATACTGGGGGTGAGAATTTTGGATTTCTTGGATCACAAATTCCATAATTCTCCATTCTGTGAGCTCTGCCTCACAGAGACCTAAATGTGGCTTACCTCGTAGAAAGGCTTCAAGGCGTAAGTAGGTCTAGCTCCACCTATTCTTCCTTGTTCTGAGTGCTAGCTGGGAGCTTCACTTTCTGAACTAGGTGGAGCTAGGCCTCAAAATCTTCTAGTGTAGACATTTCCCCCAGGTGAGCCACATTTAAGTGTCTGTGAGGTGACTGTCTGATAGAACTCTCAGAATGGAGAATTATGGGATCCATAGTCCAGAAAATCCCAAAATCCCACCCCAATTACTAGAATCTAGATTTTCTCCAAAAGAAACACATTTGTGTATGTGTGTTTTTAAGTGTTTGTACTTATCTTCAGTTTTAAATTATGTTTTTTAAATAGACAGCAGTAAAGGAGAGGTGAAGATGGCTAGGAGTTATTCAGCAATAAACAGGGAATGTGATACTGAGAACATGGAACTAGTGCCTTGCTGGAGATGCATTCAGAGGATGGGGATACTATGGGTAATAAAAGAGTCCTGCCAGGAGGGATCGGGTATCTCTTTCCTACCTGCAGTAGGAATAATATGGTACTGTTTTTTTCATTGTGGCAGAGTTATATGCAGTTGTGGGTCACATGTGTAAATTGGCCCTACCCACCTAGAAATAATGTCACTTCTGTGCACGATTATCTCTTTCACCCCTTCATTGTCAAACATAGATCAATATTCCAAAGAGACTTTGATGAAATCAGAAAGTGACTTTTCCGGCATTTGCATGTTGAACCCAGTCTCATACTGCATTGCTGTAATTCAATTGAATTCTTGTTGCAGTGGTAAGTAATGCAGTTAAAAAGTGTTCTGTGTCATCCTGCTAACATTCTTAAAGAATCTTATCTTGGTATTCACGCTTCTGGAAAAAGCAGAGAGGGTTTGTGCCACCAGCTACCATATTTATCATAATGGGAAGGAGGAGACAGGGTTAGTTCATAGCCTCATTTAAATTGCAGCTGCAGGATTACAAATGCTGGAGATTCTTTTTCTTTGGAATGAAATAATAGTCAAGAGTTGGTATGTTAATCAGTTAGGTAGGTGGATATGTAGGCAAGGAGACACAATCCACTTGACTCAGAAAGAGGATTGATATATGCACTGAGAGCCTGGCCCATGGTTTAGATAGCGCAATAAACGTGGCGCTCTATTACAAGACTGCAGTTACAAGCCTTCAATTTATTTGCTTTCCTTTCCTTATCCACTACTTCTGAGGAGAGGTAGTTGAAGGTTTCCACCTCTGGTTTTATATAAACTGCGGTTTCTCGTTATATTTGAACTGGGGGAGCCATGGTTATTTCAAACAAAACAAGATCAAAGCAAGAGAAGACAAAGAGAGAGCAACAGTGCAGAAGCCTGAGATTTGCCATTGTATATCTAGTAGCAAGACTTCATGGTTTCCCATCCCACCTGAATCAGTTTGAGCTTGCCAGAAATGCAGTGATAGTGTCACAAACTGTCAGGCTGTAGTGAAAGAAACCTGAAGATCTGGCACACGCAATCCCACAACTCCCTTTATGAGTTTTCCATCCCCTCTTTCAGTTAGGGTTGAGACTGGTCTAAAGAACAGGACATTGGTCCATTTCACTTTGTAAGTGTTTTGGGTGTCTGTGGATACCACATGCAGAGTACTTATGAGACTCCAAATGGAAGGAGCAATTGCTTCACTGTGCTGGGTAGATGATCTGCAAAATTTTCCAAATCAGAACTTCCTTTGTATATCTCTTATGTCTGTTGGGACAAATCCTCTCTCCGGACAACTGGGAAAAGAAAGAATTTAGTTGGCCTACAATATCAGGAGTGTGCATAAGAGTTAGTAGTTCTGAAACGTATTATGTGATTCATGCCTGGTGCATATTGATTTTTGCCTCTAGTCTTCATTGCTGTGTTTTATGTGCTAGGCAAAGTTTGTCCTATTCTCCAATTAGGTTGTGATTGGTTTTAATTTCTAGTTGTTGTTTTTTTAAAAAAATCTAATGTAGTTTTTTGTTTGATTTATTATTATGCCTGCATATGGCTCAGTTTTGTGGGCACCTTAAGGCAGGTGTAAAACCTGGAAGTACGTGAGGAGTGAGGGTGATAGGCACAGAAAAGAGACAGGAATCTTAGATTTTAAGCAAAAGATTTCCACCTGGGGTGTCCTGGGACTGTGCAGCATGCCCAAGGCTACATAGGCTGGCTCTTCTTCTGGAGTCACAGTGGGGAATCGACCTTCAACCTTTAGGCTATCCAGCCAGCTAATACGCTATTAGTGGGGATTAAATCCATTTGTACTTAAGGTCTCCAGGAATAACCAATATTTCCTCTTCCTCTTTTGTACTCCTAGGCTCCTCCCCGCAGCCTTTTATGCTACCTAAAGGGGAGTTTCCTGGTCATCCTGAAAAGATTTGACAGCCCATAGGGTTAGAGAGGGAAAATCAGCCCCTTCAGCCAGTTCCACTGATAGGAGCAGGTCATCAGCAGAGTGATGATGACCAATTCACTGATTGTTGTTGTCAATCTGGCCAGTGTTTGTCAACAGTTTGAATACTGACATTTCATTAATGTGCCAGGAAATGTTCCATTGTTGAACTCTTTCACTTAACAGCCCCAATAAAGAACCTGTGACTTCCAGTGAAATGCAATAATTAGCAGTTTAATTCCTGCTCCATCTATCCTTTGAAAGGGCTTGTACTGTAAATATAGAACTTGTAGATAAAAATGCACTCTTAAAACCAGCACTTAACAAAAGCATTCATGACTTGATCACTCTTTGAGAAGAGTTCTGGAGCAGAGGTATGTGTACATTTTTAAAGGTTTCTTCCTTCCTCGTCCATTTTTATACTTCCTCTTATAAAAAGCCTGGTTTAAAGTGTGATTGTCTCAAAGCACAGCTGTCAGCTTGCAAGCAATTTTACATTAGCCATTGTAAACTCTTCCTCTTAGGCTTCTACACTTGAAACATTAAATTGGAAGAAGAAAGAAGGAAGGGAATAGGCAGGTGGTCTGATGTAAACGTTCTCTTCAGATTTGACGACGAGAATCCAGGGCTTGCTCACATACCCATATTAGCAAACAGCGGTCACAGGAAAAATCTAACGGATGCTGCTTCAGGCTGTGCCAAGTGGTTGGGTTAAGGTTTTGGCACTCCTCCACAAATTGCCCTAAATGTGGGTCAGTGGTAGCATGCCAAAAGTCAGTCCAGGGCTTGCCAGGGTGTACTTACAACCAACTTGGCACAGATTGAACTATGTGGGAGTTAAAACTGACAAGGCTTTTCCCGTGGTCAGTGGTCAAGTGAGTAGGTTAAACAACCCTGAAAATGAACTGAAGTATGAAATTCATGAATGGTGGCTGAATTTAGGGTTTCAGTGGGAATAAAGATGGGTAGAATTGTTTAATCCAAGTGTCTTGTTTCTCTCAGTTTTACAACCCTGATCTGATGCTTGTTGTGTAGGTTCACTGCAGATGCTAAAATAGAATGTATGAGAGTGGACAGACCTCGCTATGCATATATTGTAGGGATCAGCAGTTTAAAATAATAATGTTGTCATGCTACCACATCACAGGTGCTTTTCTGTACATTCCTGAAGACTCTCAAACTAGAATCAGAACCCTCAGCAATTTTCTGTCCCTCACTAGGTTCCTGTTCAGATGGCCCAAAGACATTTCTGTGTCAGTCAGAGTGCAATCAGATTCCAGGCTGAGAAGAACTTTGGAGCGTTCTTGTGTTTGGAACACATACACACAGAGTACCGAATCAGGTAGACATGCCTGATGTACCATTTCTTCTCCAAATACAAATACCTGGCAGATGTTTGTGAGAATGAGTTCTCTGCATGGACAGTGCATGGGATGAGCTTCAAACCATATATTTCCTTTCGTGCAGTAACCCATCATGTAGGATACATTGACAACTGGATCTCTTCGGTGTGGTTTGTCTGGCAGTTCTAGCTTGCAATTCTGGCAGTAGAGATGGCATGTATTCATTAAACACAGTAGAGGGATTGTGTGAATGCCCACTCTACTAATCTTGGTGTGCTGTTTTTCGCTCTACGCCATGCTGCTTTTGTGTACAACCAGTGGTTTCTGCAAGCTGGCTTTGATCAGTGCCATAAATTGTCAGCCTGCTTAGAAATGGAAGAATTACAGACAGTCGTTTCCCTGTGTGTCCAGATTCTACTCATTTTTACTCCACTCACATTTAGACAGATTTAGGGTCAACTGAATCAGGTTGTAAATATGAGTTGTGCATGGTCACTGGAACATTTTAGTGTACTGGCTGTGGGCCATGGAGCGTGTGTTGATCGCTTTGCCGTCTGGCATCAGGCAAACAAAAAAGTTACATTAATGAGGTATTTTGTCAAAACCAGGGGAGAAGTTTATCGCTATATTAATATATTATTATCTTTGAAAAGGGTCAGGGCAATGTGCACGAATAATCCCACCTGCTTAAATGCTGGAGGTAACACTGCTTTGAAAAATTAATTTGGATTATTTTAAGGGTTTAATTCTGTGAAAATCCTCTACAGTACTACCTCGGTTTACAAACGCCTCGGTTAATGTAATTTTCGGTTTATGAACCATTGAATGAATCCATTGAAAATAATGCCTAGGTTTACGAATTTTTTTCGCAGTACGAAGGAAGTTTCCCCAGGATGCATTGTGCCTGGAGGTTTATAGTGTCGCCCCCATTCCTATGGCAAACCGTGTTTCGGTTTACGAATTTTTCACATTACGTAACGTCCTGGAGAACGCATTAAATTCGTAAACCGGGGTATGCCTGTATTTGGGATGTGCATGAGACTTTGATGTTCTGTTGTACTGCACAGAGACAACAGTGGGTTCTACTGGTGAAAGGATTCCTGGGTCAGCTGTAGGGTCTATTAAATGTAGGCTGAATAAGGGAAATCACATAGGTTGCAAATCGCAATTGATTCATGTGGTTCTGGTTGCATTCCTGGCCATGAAGCCAATCACATCAGCAGATGTGCATCTAGATACATAGCCAACACCTTATGAATGAGTAGCAATTTGTCTTTTCAACTTAGTTTTCGTTACAAAATGATAAATAGCCAACTGGATGCTGACTATAGTGTGCAATTGTCTGTGGCGGGGGCGGGGCAAGATTGCACAAAAGTTATAAATGCTGCAGTGCAGGGGATTCGTTTTAAAAACCCAGTGGTTCCAATGGGAGCTTGTTCTTTGGAATGATTTGTGGGTAAATCACAGGTATGAGGAAAAAGGGTTAAAAGCTGTCCTCCTTATGCCCCATGATTCTTTGTTATATGGGGAGAATGGACTTATTTATGTACGAGTTTCGGGAAGAAAATACTACAGAGAACTGCATGTTCTGTTGTTAATGCAATGTTTCATTTGATACACTTTCCCAGTTACGGTGTGTGGAAGCAGGCAGTACACTCTCTCACTTGAGGTCAAAAGCTACTCTCCTACTTCAGCAGCCATGGGTTTCTTCCAGCACTGCTGGGTCAGCGAAGGTTTTCTGGAAAGAGAGAGACAGCAAGGGAGAGGAGTCACTTGCCTCCTCGGTGCTTGCCGCTGTGTCCTCTCCCTTTACTAAGGAGCAGCATAAAGTTTCAGGCATGGAGATGAACGACCAGAGAGAGCTGCCTGGCGTCATATATCACTTCAGCTGCAGTGGCGCAAGCCTCTGTTTGTGCTGCAGCAGACAGAGCAGTACCCGAGAATCGATCCCTCTCTGTGCGGCATCCCATGTCAACAGCGTTCGCTGGGTCTGTCTCCACGTGTTACTCTCACTGTAGTGTTCCAAGGACACGCTGGAGTTTGACAAGGGGGAGTTTTTGCTCAATGTGTGCTGTCAAGTGTGCCATGGCTTGCCCCTCCTCCAGCTCATCTGTGTGATGATTTATGAAATGTCTTCACATTCTTGAGCAAGCTTTTTCTGTCACCTCCAGGCAGTGCACTGAGGAGTCTTAAAAGTGATCAGGAAGCACCGCCTTAATAGTGTGCATCTTTCTCTGAAAGATCTAAAAGCAAGAACAGAAGATTGGATTTTAAAAGGAACATTTTTTCTTGTGACTTGTTAGGGTGAACCTTCAGTCAGTTAAAATAGGAAGGTTGTGAATGTGACAACGTATCTTTTTTTCTGTGTTTTTTGTTTTTGCTTAAATGTTCCAACCTTTGACGTTGCATTTTCCATTTTTAAGTTGCTCATCATCTCACACTTCTGCCTGTGGGAAGCTATGAGAAGGCAAAAATCCCTTCCCACTCTTGTTCCCCAGCTACTTGTATTCCATAATATAAAGCAAAGTGGGCTGCTTATATACCACCCCATAGCAATTAAAGCACTCTTTGGGTGGTTAACAATTTAATTATACAGGGTATAAATCCCCCCCTCCAGCAAGTTGGGTACTCAGTTTACAGAAGGATGGGTCAACCTCGAGCCAGCTACCTGGAATTGAACCCGGGTCATGAGCAGAGTTTTGGCTGCAGTGCTGCAGTTTAAGCACTGCACCATGAGACTCAGCTAATATATCACAACAAGAGTTTGGAGAAGTTTCTCTTTGAGACCACAACTCAACAAATCACACATTCAGCATTGCCAGTGATCCAGAAGGTTGGCTACAGCCAATATCAAAGGTAGCCACAGAAAGACTGACTGTGGCTGATTCTGGAGGTTGTGTATAGCCACTGTGAAATATATCCAATGAAAGACTTGTGCCACCTTGAGTCCCAGAGCTGGGAGAAAAACGGCATAGAAATGTGTGTGTGTGCGTGCGCACGCATGTGTGTGCGTGTGTATACTTCACACACACACACACACACACACACACACACACACACACACACACACACACACGACTTGTTCACCATGTATTTGTGTGATCTCCTTCTTCCCCAATAAATCAGTTATATCCCTTTAGTCACCATCAACTCATCACCTTTTTTAGAAATGAGTTCCATAAATCAATGATGTGTTGTGCAAAACACTATTTTCTTTCACACCTTCCGATTCTCCTGTCACTCCTTTGCATGAGGATTGGCAGGAGATGACTTGTAGAAGTATTAGGAATGGCGAGGGGGAGGACTTAGGGTACAGTTGAATACCTTTAGATTAAAATAAATTTAAAATTGCCAGTATTGGGAAAAGAATAAACCACTCAATAGTGCAGAGTGGATTATAAATGTTGGGGAATTTTTAATAACAGACAAGACCTTGCAACAGCAAAAAGTTAAATATCAGATACAAACAAAATATTCATATACATGATCAATAGACATTAATATACTACTTGAGCAATAGATGTTTGGAGATACACACACACAAACACACACACAAACACACATGTTTTTGTTACATGCTGTCACATTGCTTACAGTTTGTGGCGATCCTAATAAGAATGTTGAGGTACATGAGATAGTTCAAGGAGTAGTTTACCACAGCTCCCCCCTCCATGTAGTTTCCATAGGCAAGCAGGGATTTGAACCCAGGTCTTCTGAATCCTAGTCTGCTTTTTTGTCTACTACACCTCTCTGGGTCCCACACATATACATATAATATAGGAAAAAAATCCATGGCTGATATTGAAAATACTTGAACCAGAATGAGCACCAGGGTTGGGTGGGTGAGTGATAAATTAGCATGTGTGTGTGTGTGTGTGTGTGTGTGTGTGTGTGTGTGTGTGTGTGTGTGTCTTTTGTTCCATTTGTTTAATTTTTCAAAAATATGAAATTTGTTTTTCTTAACAAAAATGGAATAAAATCTGTGAAACCTCTGCCAGAAGAGAATGTCTTACCATATTCAGACTTCCCATTCTCTGATCTGGAATGCTTATGGGCTAAACAGGTTAATCAACCCAGCTAGAAATGATCCCAACTATAGTAGTCTAAAATCTGTCTTCCATATGACTGATTTGAAACACACCTGGAGGAAGCAGTCTTCCCCCCCCCCCCCAAATAAAAATGTGTTGGTTTGGATCCAGACTTTATCATGCTTAGAATAAACTCACAGAAATCAGTTAGTTTAATTATGACTCAGTGTGGATCCAGCCCATTATGTCAGAATGCAAAATCACATGGATTCTATTAAAAAAACAACAAGAAGAAGCAACAGGAATTGAAATGATTCCTTGCTGACCATTGCTGGAAAAATCCATGAAGACTTACTTTTTAACATAATTCAGAATGTTGGTTGTGATTTATGAACCCCTTAGAGGCTTGAGCCCAGTGAAAGACAAATTATCAAATTTGGTTTGTTTTGTTTTTTCATTTTTCCAGTCTTAGGTTTGTTCTTCCCATCTCATTTCTATATCAGCAACCATTTTAAAAACATTTTTGTGAATTTTAATGTGTTTTCATATACAAACTTCTCAATGCAATTTGCCTAATTCATAATTGCTGAAATAAATAAATAAATATTCAGACAACTGTTCCTATTATAATACATGTTTGTATATAATTTCACTAATATCCAATTTTATGGCACTTTCCCCAAACGTATCTATTTTGCATGCTTTTTTGTTGTTGGAGAATTGCGACACAAAATTAGAAGTGCAGAAGCCAACAGACAAACTGCATTTTGCTTTAGATATTACATTTGGAAGTCCAAATTGTGTAGGCTCACATTAAAAACACACAAAATGTATTTCTGTGTCACCTGTACCAAAGCCTAACAGTTGTTTTGATATTTCTCTTTTTGTTTTATTTAATTTATAGTCTGCTTTTGTGAGAAAAACAAGTGCTCAAAACAGTTGACATTAATAAAATATACATTGAAAATAACAGGTCAATTAGACTATAGCATGAAAACAAGTTTATAACATAACAGTAAAAGATAGAGCAAAGATCCAATCTTTTAGCCACAGAACAGCCTACGTGCCAGAGGCCTGCCTGTATAAAAATGTCTTTGCAAAATATGTTGGGATTTTTATAGACCTTGTTCCTGCGTGATGTATAAATAAGAAGGTCAAATTAGAATGTCCTCCCTCTGTGGTTTATTATATATGTGCAAAAGGACTGCAGATATACCCAGACAAGCCTTGTTAGCTGCTCCTTACTTTTGAGAACAGTTGTTTTCAGCAAATAGTCACAGTCCAGGTCTGAGAATCAAAAGTTAGTTTAAAAAGCAATCCTATATATGTTGTTGTTATGTACCATCTAGTCATCCTTGACTTAATGGTGACCTCATGAATAAGTGATCCCCAAAATGTCCTGTCTTCAGCAGCCCTGCTCAGCTCTTCCAAACTCAAGCCTGTCGCTTCCTTTAGGGAGTCAACCCATTTTTATTTGGTCTTTTCACCTTTCCCAGCACTGTTGTCTTTTCCAGAGAATCCTATCTTCTCATGATGTGGCCAAAGCAGGACAACCTCAGTTTCAACATTTTTGCTTCCAAATATAGTTCAGGCTTGATTTGATTTTCATTTGTTGGTCTTGCTGGCAGGGTATCTTCAGAGCTCTCCTTCATCACCACATTAAAAATGAATCAATTTTTTTCTTGTCAGCTTTCTTTACTATTGAGCTTTCATACCCATATATAGAGATCAGTGAGTGTGGATGATCTTGGTCTTCATCTGCAGTGACACATCCTTACATGTGGCTAAGATCAAGTGTAGTATCAGTGTGATGATCTTTTCTAGTTTTTTCATTGCTTCCCTTCTGGGTCACAGTCTTCTTCTGAATTCGGTCTTCTTAATGTTAAGCTGCAGTCCTGCTTTGGCACTTTCTTTTTTCACTTTCCCTAACCGTCATTTCAAATCACTACTGCTTTCTACCAGTAATATGGTATTATCTGCATATCTTAAATTATTGATGTTTCTTCCACCAATTTTCACTCCTTCATTTGAATCTAGTCCGGCTTTCCATATCATATGTTCTGCGTACAGGTTGAACAGAAAATGGAATATTCCTATCCTACATATACGTACTTAGAAATCACAAGAGGCAGTGTGGTGTAGTGTATAAATTGTTGGACTAGGACTCAGGAGATCTGGATTGAAATCCCTGCTCAGCTATAGAAATTCTGTGTATGCCTTGAACATCTCACATCCCTTGAAAACCCTCTAAAGGTTGACATAAGTCAGAAGCAACTTGATGGCACATAACAGAAATGCCAGGCAGCAAATCAAATCAGCAAATAATGATCTCTATCCAAAGATATCATTCTTCCTGTGCAGGGGCTCTCAACCTTTAGATTGCCAAATGTTTTGGATTTCATCTCCCATAATCTCTAAATGTTTTGGATTTCATCTCCCATAATCTCTGACTTCTGACTGTACTGGCTGGGACATCCTGGAATTGAGAAGGGCTAACCACAGAGGAGTTAGCCTCCCACAGAAGAACTCTTTCTGCCAGATTTAGGGAACATTTGAATCCAACTGATGTGCCTGTTGTGCATTCTTTAGTTAGTAAAGAAAATTGTTATTAACATCAGGGTTGGACGTTCTCAGTTTTCTTGAAGTGGTCCTGTGGTCCATTGGTCACCTAGTCCCGATAGCAGAACAGTATTTCTTCCTGGCACATTGTGATCCTGATTGATGAATCTGCAGAGAGACTGCAAACAATCTAGGACTAGAAATATAGAACATGCCTTGAACCATATCAGTGTAAATTGTTGTTATTAGTGCTGTTCTGCTAACTGTAAATGGTGCCCATGAGAACAGGAGATGCAGCATCCTGCTGAAAGAAATCTTAGCTGTGAATGGGGCAGGAGAAACAGCACAGTATTCTCTCCTGGGTAATGAATTTACCTAGTTGACAGATCATTAGCCCTTTCCATGTCTGAACAGGATGATGGACAGGAACACAAGGGTAGTCTGGCAGTACAGTACATGACTTTTACAACCTTTTACGTCTTAGGTTAAAACTGTGTGCCAGGAATAAAGGTAA
The DNA here is from genome assembly GCA_037013535.1 of Intellagama lesueurii. Taxonomy (NCBI): domain Eukaryota; kingdom Metazoa; phylum Chordata; class Lepidosauria; order Squamata; family Agamidae; genus Intellagama; species Intellagama lesueurii. Next base: position 169,236,079 of record JBAJHW010000004.1, on the reverse strand, counting down.
AAATTCAAATTAGCACTTAAGACCTGACAAAGGGAGTGCTTTGTGATAGGAAAGGACAAATTTCCTTTCTTTGTCAACAGAAAAACAAGGTGGGGCTGTTTGGGAAGGAATGAGACTGCTTTTAGAAGGCTTCTGGCCTTAAAATACTGCATTCAGTCTGAATGTGGGGTGCCATTTAGAGAAGTCAGAGTGGGATGTTAGTACTCCTCTCTCACATTTGACCATCTGTCCTCTGGTGCTGCTGAGTGAAGGGGGGGCAGTGTACATGTAAAATTTGCCAAATATAAGATTCACCATTAAAAGACTCACAACAGGCAGTTAGTACCCTAAACCTGTTCAAATAGGAATCAGTTTTAACCTGGTATTAGTTTGGAGTCAGCGTACAGTGGCCAGTAACCTACTGAATGAATGGAAAGTCCCGCCAGCACGAGATCATGCTGTTTGCATAAATGTTGCCATTGTGCAAAGGAAGGATGTTTTTTTTCTTCATGGTGATCACTGTTTGTGCAATAGCAGTGCTTCCGTAAGCGGCCTGATCCTGCCTTAAAATACTGCCAGGACTTCAGTGGAGACTCAACAGAATACCAGTGGCCAGTGGCCAGTCCTGACTCTAGTTCACCTAAGTACAAAGATCTGATGGAAGTGGGGTTTAGTGGATGAAGGGCGGAGACATATGCATCATCAGGGCTTGAAAAATGCACTTGTCCACTCATCTGTGACGAGTGAAAAATGCTGCTCGACGAGTCACAGCTCCCTCCCTGCCTGCCTCCTTCCCCTCTGCCTGTCTCTCTCTCTCTCTCTCTCTCTCTCTCTAATCCTGCAGTCCTCCCGTCCCCCCTCCCATTGCAAAAGGAAAACTGCCCTCTTCTCGCGAGAAGAGAGTTTGAGCGGTACATAGAGATATAGCTCTGCAGGAGAATGTAGAGTAGTCCCATGCTGGAGAATATGGAGATTCCCTGCTCCCAATTTCAACCAAACGAGGACACATCCTGGGGTGGGAGGGAACTGTGGCTCCTTAAGAGGCCGGTCGCTTTTGCTTTCAGTTTTATTTTTGCTGGAGACATTCAAAAGAAAGGCATTCAAAATACAAGCTTCATGACCCCACATGCATGCAGGTAATAAAGCAACCCAAGTCTGAGGGTATAAATCAGTGATTCCCAATCCCAATAAATTGCAAGGCTATAGTCCGGTCATGCTGACTGGTGAAATTTTTGACTGACTGGTGAGACATTCAAAAAATTTTCAAGCCCTGTGCATCATTATTTGGTCTTCTGAATAAAACCAGTGAAGGACCTTTTCTCAGAGAGCCTTCTTCCTTCAAAGATGAACAGTTTGGAACCATAGCAAAAACCTTAGAAAACTATGCATCCTAGTTAAGAGTCACCACTTGCTGATTGACCTCATATAGGAATCTGTAAGTAATTTGACTGCCCAGTTTTCAATAAAAGATATTTATGATATATTGACATCTTTGGTTGAGTGGTTGATTGCATTAATATCCTGTCCTTATTAGTGAATGGCCTAATGGATGAAGAGGATTTTGAACCCATATGCTTTATTCTCCTGTCATGATCTGATGTACACGACTGCAGTGGTGGTTCTCGGGAATTAAACCATTTCACAACTTTTCCCCACCAACCTCCTACCGTGTTTCCCCGAAAATAAGACAAGGTCTTATATTAATTTTTGCTCCAAAAAACGCATTAGGGCTTATTTTCAGGGGATTTTTTTTTTTCATGTACAACAATCTACATTTATTCAAATACAATCATGTCATCTTCTTCTGGTTGCTGCACAATGGTGGAGGGCGGGGTTTCACTTAACTAGGGCTTATTTTTGGGGTAGGGCTTATATTACGAACATCCTGAAAAATCATACTAGGGCTTATTTTCGGGGAAATGGTACTTAGCCTCCTAATTCCCATGAAAGCAGTAAGAGTGTACTTAGTTTTTCACACATGGCATTTCTATTTTTGCTTTATTTCTGTAAAATAAATTGTGATACAGTGTAATATGTCATGTGGTGTTTTTCATCTGAGGTTGTATTTACCTAATTTTCAGACCTGCTAAGGACCAGATGCTTTTATTATGTCCTGATACATAAAACCATAGAATTCAAAGAGGTGGTATTTTCTTTTTTTACATGACTGTATATATTTTGGTAACGCAATCACCACAATTATCAAACCTAACTTATTTTTTAGGGAATTCAATTTTCTCTTTTAGTTCTAGTATGAGTGTGGAAGATCTTCCAAGACATTATACCGTGTTTCCCCGAAAATAAGACAGGGTCTTATATCAATTTTTGCTCCAAAAAAACGCATGACGGCTTATTTTCAGGGGATGTTTTATTTTTTTCATGTACAACCATTTACATTTATTCAAATACAGTCATGTCATCATCTTCCGGTTGCTGCTCAATGCTGCACAATGGTGGAGGGCAGGGTTTCACTTAATTAGGGCTTATTTTTGGGGTAGGGCTTATATTACGAGCATCCTGAAGAATCATACTAGGGCTTATTTTCAGGTTAGGTCTTATTTTCGGGGAAACAGGGTAGACATTTTATTTGATTGATTGATTGATTGATTGATATTTATACCACCCCATCAGTGCCAAGCACTATTCTGGGTAGTTAATAATCAATAAATCAGACAATAAAACAATAAATCAATGATAAGAAAGCAAAATGAAGCACATCAAATCAATTAAAGAAATACATGACAAAGACACCACTACATTAACCCATAATAGGGCGGGCAGGGCCAAAGCAAATTCATGTAATGTGCTCAAAGACCTCTGTAAAAAACAGTGTCTTGAGCAACCTTCTAAATGTGGGCAGGGAGGGGGCCAGGTGCAGCTCAACCGGGAGCCAGTTTCCAAAGGGCTGGTACCACAACCGAGAAAGCTCAGCTCCTGGTAGATGTTTTCATGGCCTCCCTCAGCATGACAACCCAGGGAAGCATTGCCTGGGAGGATCTTGTGGTGCAGGTCAATGTTCTTGGGGCCAGACACGGCAACAAGTAACTTTTAAGAAGGTTTTTCTTGAAAGGGGGGAAAAAAACAGACCAAAAGAGTATCTGTATTACTCAGCACATCTTTTGGGGCTGTGAAATGTTTGTCTGATTAGCATGTGTGGTTTTTTTTTTTTTACAGCTATTTATGTGTAAGGGGAATTTTGATGCTAAAAAGAGATGACACTGAGAATGTTGATTTCTCTCCCTCTCCTTTGCCTCACAGAGAGTGACAGAGAAAAAGTGAGAGTGTGCATGTCTTCATCTTTTAGGACTTTCAGGTCTAGGGGACTATGAGAGTTTTTGTGTGTTACACATTTTAGCACCTATTCAGTGATGTTAAAAAATTGGCAGAAGTATTTGTTGTGTAAAACCGTCCGTATTTTTCATTGAAGAATACATTTTGGACACAAAATGCAAAGTATTTAACATACAATGCAATGCAAAAAATAATTTTTTTTTCAGAAGTGAAAATTCTTGATGGGTTAACCCATTCTTTTGATGGGGTATCTCAATATGTTGAGACACCCTTTCTCATCAAGGATGAGGGAAAAAATGCAAACATTTGTTTCATGCATAGTCTACAAAAGGAGAAAATGTATGCCATGTAAATCTTGGTTCTTTTTTGAGGGAAAATATAAATGGTCATATTTTCTACCCCTTTTCTTCATCCCATAAACCCAAGTGTCAGTTCTAAAATAAAATGAAAATGGGCCTTCCAATTGCTCACAGGAGACTTTCTGTACAGCATGCATGTCACAAATCATGTCATTTTCCAGTAGCCAGGCTGCTGCCAGTGGGAGGCTCAGAAATGCTTATGTTAATCAAAAATTTTAATTCCAAATCAAATTGACAGTTTACACATGGTGAGGGATGCCTCTCACCATGCGGCTTCTCCCCCCCCCCCCCGAATCCCACCCCTAATTTCAAGAGTATGCTACACTGGGCAAACTGGGTGCTACTTGGTGTTATGAATGTTGACTGCAGTATTTGCAAATTTATAGGTCTCAGCTTATTGGGCATGGGGAGCAGCTGATCTCAGGAAGCCCTTAGAGAATAGGAAACAGAAGGGGATGCAATAAGACTAGTCCTTGGCACAAGCTGCTGGAGAAATGACAGGTATTCAGTAAACATCATTGTGGCACAAGGGAAGATGTGAAGGAAGGAGGAGTCAGGTAGCAATAAAGAGGGTGCTGAAATCATTCTCATGATTTCAGCTCTTGATTGGTTTGAATGTGTAAATAGCTCAAAACTATAAAATGACCTGAGATTTATTTTTATGTGACCAGCTGGAGAAATGGGCAAGCCATGTTTTCTGAAAGATTCATATATGTGTCTGAATTGTCTACAAATACAAAATAGACTAATATTAATATTAACCCAGTGAGATGCTCTAGATTCACTTGCATTATATTTTTAAATTTTAAATATTTGTGAAAGATACGAGAGTTTTTGGGACCACCATATTCTTGCTGAATAGGATTAGATGATTTTTTTATTAATGAGGGAACATTGAAGTGGATAAATTTTCCCAGTATCTAACCAAGGTTTGCTTTGCTAAACCTGTGGTGTATGCATGTATTTATTTGCAGATTTTGAACTAAGAGTGAATGAGGTACCATATGCTTTGGAACATATTTATATTGACATACCCTTGAGAAAACTGGGATGCGCTGCATTTCTTTGTTAAGTTGGCACTCAGTTACAAACCCAAGTTTGAAGACATCAAAATGCTGACACCATTCTGACAGAATATGACTTATGTGAACAATAGTGGAATTGTGTTGAGCTCATGTGCTCTCCCTTTTCCTGGTGCAGCCAGGAGGAGGCAATCCGAAGCTTTCATTTAGCCACAGTTTAGCATGGTGTCTGAACCCTGAATGGGGATTAATCTTAAATATAGTGTAGTAAAGAAAACCAGTTTCATAAACCAAAATTTGGAGCTGGCTCCTTACAACAAGCTTAGTTAAGTCTAATTACAGTTTGTCCAGATTTGAATACAGTGTTGAACTTAATTAAAAAAAGAAGGAAAGGCTTTTGTAGGATGGTATACTAGTCCTAAGCCTGCCCAAACTTGTTCACATAGTGATAAATCATTGTTTCCGAACAACATTCCCCTCTAACTTTCAACCCCACTGAGCAGGGCTCTGTCCCTCTCACAAGTGACTTCGCCCCCGCCCAAGCACAACTCCCCCCTGCATGGGGTTCAGTCATGACTGGAACTGAAGGGGCTGAAAATGATTATGGAGGAGGAGGAGCCCTGCGCAGAAGGAGGCAGAGTTGCACATGTGCAGGTGCACATGTTTCTGACTATGTCTGAATCAGCTCTTTCCCTCTCAGTATCGTTGGTGTGCTTATAGATACCTTGCTGTTCATTCACACAGTTATTCACTTATTGGATTACTGTTTGTGAAGACTCTTAAGCAATTAAAAAACAACAACACACATTTCTAAGATGATAGCTGGGATTTTTATTGCAGTCAGCCAAAGAAGTAATGACTGAGGTGGTCAAGAAAAAAAGACAACGTTTCCATTATTTTCTTGGGGGGGCTTTCTTTTTTTACAACTGTTTTTTCTGAGGTCATAAACATTCTGGAATGATTAATCTTCTCTAGGTTACATCCCATTTATTTTGAAAGGATTTTGAAAAAATGTGTTATAATCTAATACACTGGTCACCAACCTTGGGCCTCCAGATGTTCTTGGACTTCAACTCCCAGAAATCCTGGCCAGCAGAGGTGGTGGTGAAGGCTTCTGGGAGTTGTAGTCCAGGAACATCTGGAGGTCCAAGGTTGGGGACCACTGATCTAATATGTCAGATAGATGAACATAAAGGATGTTTCTTGTAGTGTTTCCTTTTGGATTGGAAGCATGAAAATGCTTTAAAAAACATTACCAACTGTTGCTTTCAAAGATTTGACTCCCTAAACAGTGTCTATACTGTTGATTTTTCTATTAAAAGTTGATCAATTTTTATTTCACCAAATACTCCTGTTTGCCTTTTCTTATAATAACATTGGATAGTGCCATTGCCATTATATTATGTCATTCTGTCAAGCCGTTAGATATTAAGTTAGCTGTTTGAGACTTCAGTCCTGAGCATTTTTTCATAAACCTAATGACCTTCTGTATAAAAGGTCATGCACCTCATGCACCCTGGGACAGCAGGAAGATAGGACCACCGAGAGATGCAGTGGTAGGGCTAGGGACTGTGGACCCACTATCTCTCCATGTGGTGGTAGAGCGCATGCTCTCTCTCGCGCGTGCACACACACACACACACACACACACACACTTTCAATAGGGTGCAGCACTGAGCTAAATGTACAGTTGTTTGGTTTATTAGAAAAGTAGCTTTGTATTATCAATTTGGACGTCTTCCCTTTTTAATCTCATATGTACAGGCGAGTTCTTGCTGAGATGGCAAATGTTCATCTGGGCTGTGCCGCTATCGAGCTTTGTTGCTTTTAGTGCCATAAATGCATGTTTTTAGACGCAGGCAGTTGATCTGACTAAACCATGCAGGTATTCCTCTACAGACAAATTGCCATATTTGCTGTAATTCTGAAAGGACCTTCATTAAATGGGGGATTTGTGAAATATATCAAAAGAGCACAACACTCCTACTAATATTGCATGTTGTGAAGAGTTAACAAAACTTGCATTATTACACTCTATTAAGCTGGGACCTAGGAAACAATTTCTAATCAATGCTCTGATCTGGACAGGCTTTTGTATTAGGCCTAAGATCTTGTGTTCTCTATTCACACATGCTCACTTCCAGCTGTTGTCATTGAAATCCCACATAATCTCTCCAGGTCAAAGGGCAGTCATCCATGACTGCTGCAGTTAAAAGGTTATGCTGATTTGTGTTGTCAAATATTGGCTCTTTTTTCTTTTAGCCACTTGTATTCTGCCTTTTTCAACAGGAAAAATCCAGTCTAGGATTGTATTACATGGCTTTCAAGTCTTTAAGGTATCCCTCCATTGTACTAACATAATTTAGCCTGGATGGTCTTATTCTTTTTTCCGTATTCTTCAAAGAATTTTCTGGTGGTTCTTTAAAGCTTTTCTAATGTTGTCTGTGCAGTCCAAGGAAACTTCTGATAGTACAGACATTGTGGGTTCAGTGGCTTCATAGTTAACTTTAAAAGAGACCCATCATTGGGGTGGATGACAAAGCAGCCATAGTTAATTAATTGTGTAATCGTGAGTTGAAGTGAAAAATAACCATTAGCAAAGAATTGTAGCGAGAGCAATAGAAGGAAATACTGTAATGTGAAATACTGCATTTCAGTTTAAACATTTCTTAAAGGAATAGAAATAGATTTAATGTAGTAAAACTCTTGGATTTGGGGGCAACAACAGTGCAATCCCGGATATGTTTACTCAAAAGTAAAGCCTACTAACTTCAGTAGGGCTTGTTCCCAGCAAAGTGGGTGTAGGATTGTTCCTTAAATAATTTTTTTAAATGTATGGATCAAATTGTGAAGCTTTTTAATAAAGTGGCATGGGCAGAATAAACTACAATGTGCCGTCTACTGATCATCACCTTCACATAAGAGTATGTGATTGAATACCTGGATATTCCACAGTGAGACAGGAAGTTTTCGTAGCCTTCACTTCTTTTTAAGGTTGAAATCTTTTTTTACCTTGCAGTAAATAAAGTTAAGCACAGTGAATGAGAATTCTGGTGGTTTGGAGAGCTTTTGTCAGTTCTGTTTCTAGTGTGGATAGCAATTTGATGGCAGTGACACTGAATTCATCTGCCCGTTGGCAGGTAGCGAATTTGGAAGGGAGATTTCATTAAGTGGCTAAACTTCATCCCGGCGTACACACAGTGCCTCAGGAGGTATGTGGTATCATGATGCAGTGTCAGCCTCAAGCAGATTGTGTTGTTGGCAATATTACATAAAGCCATGGAGTCCTTTCTGGAGCATTGAGGGACGGGGATTGCAGTCTCCAAGATGAGCTCCACTTCAAGAAACAAATTTAGGAAAAGCTGTGAATTGCTGCCACACAGATCCAAACTTTTAAAAAATTATTATTTTTTTGTTTCTTCATTTTTTTTATTTTTTTATTTTGCTAATTTATTTCCACATTTAGTATGACCTCTTAGAAAATTCAAATTGTCTCACTTGTATGCTATGATTGATAACACAGTTTATATTTCTGTCATAATTTAGTGGTAAACCAGACTCGCAAAAACTTTTGTATGTAATTGTAAACATCCTGTGTCAACATAGCAGAGGGCCAAAGATTGTAATGCGGTTGAAATATAAGAATGTCGCAGATTTTGTGAAGATTTCTAATGCTAAAGTACATGGCAATCCAAATTAATGTCCTGAATGTAGTGTGCCCGGTGTGTTACAGCTTCACTGCCGCATCAAAGTGTATGACTGTGACGAATACTTGACCTGCTAGACATACTGCTAGGAAGGTCAAGATATCTTTGCAATGATTCTCCCATGGTGTCCCTGTAACTAGTGTCATAGACACCTGATTTGTAAGTATTATTAGGAGTTACTGGCTTGACATTGTTTGTGAAACAGAGCATTATCTAGGTAGGGGATAATGCCAAGAGGAATCGAGTTGTGGTTAGAGTAGGGAAAGCCTTCCTTTCTAATCAGGCATTTGGTTAAGATAATAGGCTTGAGATTCTAATTGATCATTACTATTTTGAGATTTTAAGATGTTGCTATGTATTAAGATAGTTCCTATCACAATACCTTTCTGAGTTGGTGTTACACTATGATAAATGGAAAAAAACAATGTTTAGAGGATATGCAATTAAAATTTAAAATATGCATTCCAAAAATGTGTGTGGACTCACGTGTACATACTTCAGTATTGTGTGTTTTTGGGGAAACTGCACGTGTTCCCTTGGATTTTTAATGTTGCTAGGGTCAGAGTCATGTTTTTTGAGGGGGGATATTTACTCGTCTTTTAATACTTACATTACTATTGTTTTTATGTTATGTTAATTTTTTAGACCATCTCTGTAAGGTGCTGTGCTGGGGAAAGCATACTCTAAATGTTGATTATAAATGAATAAACAACCAAAATGGAGGGAAGGTGTAAAATGACTATGGAGAATGTGCGTAATGTCTAGTTATTCTGCACATTTCCCAGAGTGTCTCTGTTCAGTCTTAAGGTACATTTATGCACCTTAATATATGAAAGGCTTGTATTCAGTAATGACTAGAGAAGCAATCCCTTCCTGAGATTAAAAGCACACACCTGAGTTACGCCGGGGTAATTTATGACTTGAGGATGCAGCTCACTGTAGTAAAGTCTTCATTGATTTCTGTGGATAAGTATTGTATTCTGAATTTATTCAAGAGCTTAAAGCTCTGACCTTCAGCTTACATGAGTAGCTATCTAGGGGAAACATTAGCTAATAGGCTGGCAGGGCCCAGACCCTTCACGCAGCTTTCAGTGTTTGCTGCAGACTCTGCAGCCCTGGGTGGTAGAAGGCAAAAGAATGCTGGCAAAGCCGGTATCCTAGCCTAGTGCCTGTGGGTTGCAAAATGTGCTTTCAGCATTGCATTATTTATTGGGAAATCAGCTGAAATGTGTTGCCTGAATCAAGAAAGTCCATAGGCTGCTTCTAATAATGCTTTTGCAGTAACAGACTGGCAATTTTAGATTCTGATAAATCAATATGTCGTTCTAGTTTGATTAATTCTTGCAGTTCAACAAATAATTATAAAGTTTGGGGTATGTTTTATTTATACTGGTTTGTGTGTATGTGTATGATATGCAAGAACTTGATTAAAGAAATAGTCTATGTTGTTTGGAAATATATATAATGAGATCAGTTCTTACATCTTAAAATTTTACTATATCTTGACATACAGAGCCTTTTAATTACATTTGGTAGTATATGTGCATGTGTTGGAATTGGTGGCCTTAATTAGAACAACCTTAAAAGGTATGACACTTATCCTACGGACAAGAACGACTTTACAGGTCTTTTAATAATCTCTTTATCCTCAGATTTCTTTGACCCTGATTTCAAAAGCAATAGGTCATGCCATCCTATCAGCCACAGTCTTCTCATTGAAGTCCTGATATGTATTGTACGAACTGTGGTGTCTGGATTCAGCAGAATTCATTCGGACAGAATTCCTTATGTCCCACTTGCAGTATTTGAGAGCTTCTTGTTTTGTAATTGATTATACTCAGAAAATTAAATTAACATTTGGTGATAGACATGTTTTCACAGAAAGGAAATACTGTTCCGGGAAGTGTAATAACATTTTGATATAAAATATCTTTTACATAAATGGAACAGGCAGGCAACAATATACTCTGTCCTTTAAAGAAATTCAGAGAAAAGATCTTTTGCAAAGGTCAGGTTTCCTTTTTGAAAAGCTTGTTTTAAATAGTTTTTTAAAAAATCTCTCCTCGCCCCAATTCTTAAAAAGCATCCTTGTTTGAGATTTTCCAACAGCTGTGATTTTGAGATTTTCCTAATGTAACCTCAGAAAATGAAGAGTACATCTTTAAATCTTGTTTTGCTTGAATGAGTGAATAGCTAATCCTGATCAGATGTTTCTTTCGAGAATCATGTTTAAAACGATTATAGAACTTAGCTATCCCATCTGATTCCTAGGTACAGTGTTTTAATTTCAGTTGTTAAGTCGTTAGGGTCATCTGGGGTAACTGTTTATTAAAATGAGCTTCTTTTGTTTCAGATTTCCATCTGTGATGCTTTAATATGTACAATTCCGTTTGTTAATGTGTCATGTTAACTTCCCTAAACTCTAACCATGTATCTGCCTACCTAAACAGCAATTACTGATAAGTGGGAAATTAAATATTCAATTTATTTCCTATTATACACATACCAAAGTATTTGAGAATACTGTTATTAAGAGCTTAAAGCTAATCACATCTGTAATTTTCTTCTGTTTTGTAGGACATTTGGGCTTCCAAGACAGTTTTGTCACATCAGGCGTTTTCAGTGTGACTGAGCTAGTAAGAGTCTCACAAAGTAAGTATAATTTCTGATTATGGCAGAATATTTTCATTTTAAATATTCTCTTTCTTTGATTTCTCCACCCCAGATAATTACTATATGAGAAGTTATGTGAACTAGATCATTCTTTCACTTTGCCGGTGCTTTATGATGAATTTGTGTTGTGTTTCTAATAAGGTAGAACCTAGGATGTACCATATTGAAGCACTAAAATCTAGAAAATGTGAAGCTGGACTGTTCATTCTGCAGTCTGCAATCATACTAATTGTTGCACCAGAAAAGTAAAAACACATGTTCAGGCTCTATCATTTGCCATAAAGATAGAGTTTGTGATGTTGCACTGACAACAGCAGCTGGTCAAGATATGCATTCTGGCAGAGGTCAGTCACCATCATAGTTTGCAAAGGTTATGTGTTTAGATTCAATTCTCACAATACCTCATACAGTATGACCAGTGATTAGAGTACAAGTGCCCCACCCTGAAATGGCAGGGGGTGACATATCCCACTCCCTGAACCATGAACAACTTCCAGCTTTATTGTATCACAATAACATTTGTGCATAGAGATGGGCACAAACTGCCAGTTTGGTGGTTCGTGTCAGTTCAGCAGACAGCCGAACAGGTCTTCTGCACTTTGGCACCCCACCCTCTCAGGGGAAGCATCCACTCAGAAGCAGCACCCTGTGCAGCATGAGTTTGAAGCAAACAAACTAACGAGGAAAGAAATTTGACATAATTTTGTGTATTGGTTCTTTGTGTAGAAACTTCTAGGAAGGAGGTAGGTTCAGTGGATGACAATGGTTGCTTCTCATTGCTTTACCCCAAAAGGGCTGACCCAAGACATCTTGCTGTCTGAGTCAGAAGACATTAGTGTTCTCTCCCCAATCCAGTAGCAGACACCAACAAAACAATTGATTCTGTTACGCCAGGGACAACACAATGTTTTCCACAATGTAGACAGCAGGCTAGCTTCGAGGGACAGGGCAGAGTAAGCGTACTATATGTGGCTTTGCTGTCTAACACCTCTCCATCACTTCTGCTTCCTGAGATGGCCACCTCACTCTGCCTTATGATGGGGTCAGACCTGGCTAGAGAAATGCATACCAAAAAAATAAAAAATAAATAAAATCTTCTCATTGTGCAACACACTCAAGAACATATCAGGACTGACCTATGGGTCTGAATCTACAGTTTGAGAAAAATTGAACTTTGTGTGAAATGTGGCTTCCATGTAGTTTCGTCATAACTATTGAACACTTTCTGAGCCAGTGTCTGTTCTTTCAAAGGCAGAACACCAGATGTTTAAAAATAGATACACTTTAAAGTGAATACTGTTGTACTTCAAAGTATATTTTGAATAGTTTTATAGCATTTTTATCTTATATAATATGAACTAGTTGGTAATATTGCAATGTAATGTTATACTAATATTATAAAGCAATCACAAATGAAACATATTTTCAAAAAGTTAGCCATGTTACTCTGTTTTCTCATGTTTAGCCAAAGCGCACATGCACATGCATATACACACAAACAAAAATATTGTGGCTCTTTTAAGATTAACATGTCTATTTCATTGTGAGCTTTCATGGGTTACAGTCAACTACCTCAGACACATGAAGTACAATATTTAAACTACAGGCTTATATACACATTGTACATGGGTAGGGAGGAAATGAAATGGGAGCAGAAGATGGCAATATCGTTATTACCTCAGATAATGAATTTTTGGAGTATTGATTTAGATGAAAATCTTGGCAATAGATGGAAAAATTAGCTAATGCAAATGAGCAGCTGGCTGATACACAGGGCTCAGGCTTTTGTCTTTGAAGTGTCGAAGCAACAAGTTTTGCTGTCAGGAAAGACATGGATGTGCGCAGATGGAAATACAGTTGGTAGCCAGGTTTGTATCAGAGTCTTGTTCCTGATTCTATATCCATGTTGTATAGCCTGTTAGGTATCAGTAGTTGTTAAAGGTATGGAGTGGACAGTTTATGTCTGTCAGTGAGCCCAGTGTGCCAGCCAAGACCTGTGAAAGAGGCGCATTATTGTTTTGAATGAGCCCTAAGTTGGTGAGTTATCAATTGTAATAATAATAGTTCTGATTCACAGGCCTGTGCTTGCTTGTAGATAGCTTCTCAGCCTTAAACAAATACTGATGCATAATGGTGCACATGGCACGGATGCAGAAACAGGATCCAGATCCTGCTATAGGACGATGCAATATACTCTGATCAGCAGCAACATTAAAACCACCTGACTAATTCCATAAATGCTCAATTGGATTGAGATCTGGGAATTTGGAGGCCAAGGCAATACTCTGAACTCTTTGTCATGTTCCTCAAGCCATTCCTGAACAATTTTTGCAGTGTGGCAGGTGTATCATCCTGCTGAAAGAGGCCACTGCCATCCTGGAACATCATTGCCATGAAGGGTGTATGTGGTCTGCAACAATCTCTAGGTAGGTGGTATGTGTCAAAGTAACATCCAAGGTTTCCCAGCAGACCATTGCCCAGAGCATCACTGCTCTGCTGGCCTGCCTTCCTCTACTGCATCCTGCTGTCATCTCTTCCCCAGAAAAATGGCTCACACGGACCTGGCCACCAACCTGATCTAAAATGTGATTCATCATACCAGGCCACCTTCTTCCCATTGCTCCGTGGTCCAGTTCTGACATTCACGTCCACATTATAGGCACTTTCAGTGGCGGAAAGGGTCATCATGGACATTCTATGCAGTCCCATATGCAGCAAACTGTGATGCACTATGTGACACCTTTCTATCATGGCCAGCATTAAGTTTTTCAACAATTTGAACTATAGTAGATCCTTTGTGGAATCAGACCAGGTGGGCTAGCCTTCGCTCCCCCACATGCATCAATGAGCCTTGGGTGCCTGCGACCCTGATGCCGGTTCATTGGTTGTCTTTCCTTTCACCACCTGTGGTAGGTGCTAACTACTGCATACCAAGAACATCCCACAAAAATTGCCATTTTGGGGATGCTCTGATCCAGTTGTCTAGCCATCACTATTTGGCCCTTATCAAAGTCACTCAGATCTTTTCACTTGCCCATATTTCCTTCTTCCAACACATGAAATTTAAGAACTTACTGTTCACTTGCTGCCTAATATATCCCACCCCTTGACAGGTGCCATTGTAAGAGTACTTTATAATCAGTGCTATTCACTTCACCACTTCAGTGGTTTTAATGTTATGGCTGATCAGTGTATATTCCTACCTCTGCTCTGTCATTACAGGTTCAAAAACTGTAACTTAGGGTGTCAGGGGTTCTTTTACTTATTAATCTTCTAATGTGGTGATTATCAAATGTGAAATCCTACATTGATCCCCACAATTTGCTAATTGTGTCAGCTATGCTATTGTTAACATTGATAATTGAAAATATTCACAGCCTGATAGCCTATTCCTTTACTAACAAATCACTGCCATTTGTCCATTATCTGTGTACTCACCTGATCATGTGTCCTTGTATAAACATGACAGTCGTATTGTCTCACTCTTATGCCTGAGGAAATGGGCTTGTTCCCCAAAAGCTCACATTAAAATACAGCAGTTAGTCTTTAAAGTGCCACAACATTTTTGTCTCTCTCTCTTTGTTTTGTTTTGTTTTGTTTTGTCTTATTTGGTTGCACAGACTAACATGGCTTCTTCTTCAAATTCTAATGTGATGTACACCATCTTCTGCCAGCATTGCTACTATGCATTCTATATAGGGCAAACAGAATGGTCTCTGTGCTAAAGACTAAGCAAACACAAATCTGACATCAGAAATGACAATGTAGAGAAGTTAGCGATAGAACATTTTAACCTCTCAGGACACTCTATCGCTAATCGCAAACTGGCCATTGTAGCAAAAAAGGAATTTCAAAGGGAAATCACAACCGGCTATTTCCTGAGAGCAAAAATTAATTGCTTTCAGTGCTTCACAGACAGAAGCCTAACCATTGTGTATCAGCCAACAGACAATTTGCATTAGCTTATTACTCTGTCTGTTGCCTAGATGTTTATGTAATCAACATTTTGAAAATCCATTACTTACGTTCATAATGCCATTGTCATCTTCTGCATCTGATTTCACTCAATCACTATCCCTGCAACAACATTCATTGTGTATATAAAACTGTGGCCTAAATACTGTATGGCACGTGTTTGAGAAAGTGAATTGTAATCCACATAAGTTTACACAGAAATAAATGTGTTAGTCCTAAAGATGTCACAATACTTCCATATTGTTTTAGTTATAAAGATCTCTTTATGCACAATGGGGCATGTTTTGCATTTATACCACCAGTAAATATGTATGTTCAGCATTTATATTGTGCAGCACCAATTGTTTTTATAGCCACAGATTTTATGATCCTGCAAATATAGATTCATATGCAAGTGCAAAGTCATGTCCAGTCTTTGTGAAACAACAGCTCTGCTGCTTCTATAGATATATAAATAATCAAGGGCTTCAGATTTCTGGGGTCAAACTTGTGTGGAATTCTGCCTTTTTAAAGCCATTGCTTTTGACCTTTACAGAATGCTAATGCCCTTCATCTGAATGACATGCTGCAGTATGATCATTACCAGTTCGTCAATAGTCACAAACAACAATGAATTAGGAGTACCTGTCACCACCTTGTTCCATTGATCAAAGGCTCCTTGATTGTATTTTACTATGACATAATATAGGCAGTCCAAGGAGACATGGACTCCATTGTCTCTCTGGTGTTCTTCTGCTTTGATGTCAGCTGAAATAAAGCCAGGGAAGTTAGTGCTGTGGTGATTTTCCTCTTTAGTGAAAAATTTAGTTGAAATTCTAAACTAGCTTTCGTAAGTATCATCACCACCTTTGCTGGTAATTGCAGAAAAGAGGGCACTCAGTGACGTATCTTTATTCCCCTAAACAATTTTCCCATTTGTTATATTGAAAGTTGCATGCATATTTCACTATATGTATGGATGTGTCCATTGAACTGGATGGGAACCATGCACTCATCTAACAATACCTCAGTCTTCAAACCAGTGTACTATTTTTCACCCCATCCCACCCCATATCATTCCTGTGATATTATATTAATGCTTGCTTTCAACATATATTACACTTATACTTAACGTTTTGCTTTAGAAAAACAATTTCATGGCATCTGGAAAATCCGAAAATGGGTGACTCTTGTAGTATTGCAGCCTGGCACTGATGTGTAGTCTGTGGTTTGAAAAGTAAGTTAAAACAAAAGATAGGAAATCTGTTGTCATTGCCATATGAAGGTATAGCGTACATCGAATCTCTGGCAAAAACAAGCTAGAATGAAATGTAAACAGTCTTAGATTGGCATGAGGTGGCACCCTAGTGTTTGAAACTTGCAATAGTTATCTTGCTGAGCAGCCTGAATCACTGTTGCTTGAAAGCAATAAAGCAGTTAGTGATCTCTCATGTAAAGCCTGACTCTCCACAGTTACCTTGGGAAGTGAAACCTCTCTGCCTTATGACCTCTTGACCTAAGGATGTTTGCAAGGAGAGGGCATGACAGCAGCTTCTCTTGTCATTGATATAGTGCTAAAGGAGGCAGGAATATATGCCACAAGAAAGAGGTAAATAATCCAGGATTGGCCTATTGAGCTGCCATGGCCATTTTGGACTGTACTTTTTCTGCTCAGTCTGCTACATCCCAGCCTGCCATATAAAATACTAAGATCCAGGAAGGGGATTGGTGCTCTCGTTGCTTATAGATCACCCTGTTATGTACTGAATCGTGGTGTTTGTTTTTTGTTTTGACGTGTCAGAAAATAGCAACTCCAGTTTGAATAACCTAAACCTGATAGCTGTCATGTGATACTGGCCAAAGACTGTCTGTCTGTCTATCTGTTTTTTAGACCACCCGACCTAGTGAAACACTATTGGGGTTGTTTACATACCTAAACAGAACATACAACTAAAATAATAAAAGAATGAATACATAATACCACAAACTAAACAAAAACAAAACAAAGAAGTCATACATTGGCATTTTACTCCCTTGAACAAAGAGCAAGACACCTCAGTTCAACCTCATGTCCTTAGGATAAGCAGACTGACTTCCAGTAGAAATACACTTCTGTTCCTGTGACTTTATATTTCTTTCACCATATCAGGCAGGCTGTGCTAAGGCTGGCTTAGGAGGTACAGAGCAAACTGTGTGGCATATACAGCTCTCCTTAGCAACTCTGCTGCCTAAAGTAGCTGTTTCACTCGGCCTAATGATAAGACCAGTCTTTATGGAGAATCATGATTGACAAAGAGCTAACTTAGCTAATCTTAGTGTATCCATCTAAGATTCTGTAGCTAGTTGAAACAGACCCATTTATCCCAGACATTTCTCTTGTACAAGAGGAGTACAGCTGCTGTTGTCCCCTTTTGTAGGATATCATTTGTGCAACTGATTGTGAGGCCATTTTTGCAACCAGTGCATGACCAGTCCCAACAGAACTTTTCTCCTATCAGTGTGAGTACCAGAGCACCTTTAGGTAGAAATGGATAGTAAGATATAAAATTAGCCAGAGCTTTCCCAGGTTTGGTTTTGTCAACCTCTTTCATTATTTAGAATATATGAAAAAATCAACATGTACCTGAGCATGTGTGAAGAGTCTGTAATTCACCCTACTCATAGTTTGAAGGTTGAGCAGCAATAGAGCTTTTAAGACAAAATGAGACAGCATTCTATCAGTGCACCTTCTCATTCTTCCCCTCCTGGTAGAACGTGTTGGTGTCACATTATACCTGCATAATAGTGTAGCAGTGTTTTTATGCAGCAGAGAAAATCAACATTCTGCAAGGCAATTATAAAAATGAGAGCAGCACAAACAAAAAATTATAACTTTGAAATTGGCACAGATGTAGTAGACAGTCTGCCCTTGCTCTGTCCCAAATTTGGGGGAGTTTGGGCAAAGGTTTTTGAGTTATAATTCTTTAAAAGTAAAAAAATGTTCTCCCCCATGCAGAAGCAAGCAACCCTAAACATCTCCAGATTTAAAATAGCTCATACAAATTGGGAATACCATATCTTGCTTATCTTGAAAGAGAATGGTTGATCCAATCTGCTTTTTTTATTTATTTAAATTTGGGAAGAATCCAGGGTGCAGAGGCTGAAATACTGATCCTTCAAAAAGGCCTTTCAAAGGGTAAAAGCAACCACTTTATTATAAGACTGAGCATGCATGGAACAGGTTTACCAGCAAGAGCATTGCAAAGTAGATGTACTGTTGCAGGTTCATGGGCTGGGAAAGAAAGTTGTTTGGAGGTCAATGAAGAGTCAAGAGACAGGTTTTCTTTGAAGAGTCAAAAAACTAGACTTGCTTTAAAGAAAGTAATGGCATGACAGTCCTCCAGAAAGGGACATTTTGTCATGTAGCTCCAGGGAATTAGCATACAATTTTGTAAGGCATGTTCAAAGTATGTCTGCATCACAAAAACACAAAGGAGCCCTGAGTGCTTTCAGTAAATATTCTCGCAGGAGGTCTGAGACCAGACTGAGACAAGTCTACAAAGGGAAATCAGATTTGGTCTGAGGCAATCTAAACCTTTGACCCTGTCACTCAGGGCCCAATTAGCTGATTCTCTGGAGGAGAACTTTTTAACTCCTTCCTAGCCAAACAGGCATACATGCTGGCAAAAAATTTCTGCATCTGGTTGTAAAAATATTTTAAAAGCTATTTAAAAAGAATAGAGTACAGATATAGAAGTTTTTAAGATGAGAAATTACTGTTTTTTGCTTTGTGGCTGGGGATGCTATTACTCAATGGTAGCAGAGCTTTGGTGTCTATATCCCGTCATAGTTTCAACCATTCCACCCGTCTTGTCACTATATAATTGTCTGGTAGTTAAGAGAAAAACTCCAAAGATAATAAGTAAGCAATAAGTAATAGCCTAAGTAACAATAATCTTAGATTCTTCTTCGTGGCCTCTGTGAATGCACACAATTGGATTTTTCTGCGCCTCTGCAGGAAGTTTCGGAAGTTTCTAGAGCTTAAAAATATGTGACAATGAGACGTTCCCCCGTGGAGTGCATGCTCCGCCTTCCCAAAGTCCCCTCAGTTCCTTTTTACCACTGCTTTGGTAGGATGTATTTTGGAACGCTAGAGCGATACACAGCGAGTATTTCAATCTAATCATTCTATAATAGATTCCAATCAATATTCTTTGACATTCCCCTGTGATTATCAACTATTTTCCCCCCATTCGCAGTTTTTTCTCTTCCCCCCCCATCGCCGGTTTTTCCTTCTCCTATTTTATGCCCCCCCAAGACCATTCAAACGGTGCGTCATTTGCGCCAATAAAATACCGCCAACAGATGGGCACGATCGTTGTTTATTTTGTCTAGGAGAACAACATCAGACTCACTCGTGCCCCGAGTGTAAAAAGCTCACCAAACCGGCACTCAAATTACGGCTACACCGATTAAAATCTTACCTCTGGGAACGATCCCTCAATCCGACCATGGAACCGATGACATTGCCAACTCGCTCTGAAACGGCTCGCTCCATATCGAGACGGGCTCGCTCCATATCGAGCCCGACGCCAGTTCCATCTCGGCAAAAAGAACTTTCAAAGCCATCTTCGAAGTCGAGCTCGACTCCCATCTCTGGAGCTCTGACCCGTTCTGACGAATCATCTAAAAAGAAGAAGGACAAAGTCAAGACAAAAAAAACAAAGAAAACGACAAAATCCACTCAGATTGACCCTCCTCAACCAATAATTCCATCACCCATTCTAGAAGAATCATTTCGAGAGGCCCCTGTTTCAACTTCAGACAGGGATGATCCTACTTTGACACCGGCCCAGGCTATAACTTCTATTGCTAGTCTGTCGCCTAGTACAGGCCTATTCCCGGCTGATGTGCAATCCAGCCCGGCCTCGGCCCATTCAAGCCCTCGTTCATCAGGGTGGGCGATACATGTTGAGCCTTCAGAATCGGAGTCATCCCATCATTCCCCCCGCAAGCACCGGGAGAAAAGACGGCATGTCTCTCCGATCCAATATGCTCTTTCACACAGAGACATATATTATTACCCTGAACCACTTCAATACCATACGAGAAGTGACTATAGAGACAGGCACCATCATTATGATCCCTATTATGGAGAAGCATTTGCTGAACAGGCTTATTATGACGAGCCCAGGAGAGTTCGGTATGCCTCCCCATCACGGTATTCACCGTCCGTGTCACCATCGCCACCACGATGTTGACACCGATCAGTTTCTACTTACTCAGTATTGACCCATCAGTCTTCGATGCCGACAAAATCTGCACTCAAAAGGCCTC
Source organism: Intellagama lesueurii (assembly GCA_037013535.1). NCBI lineage: Eukaryota > Metazoa > Chordata > Lepidosauria > Squamata > Agamidae > Intellagama > Intellagama lesueurii. The sequence goes on along the minus strand of JBAJHW010000004.1, from coordinate 169,215,778 downwards.
TCCAGTTACCAGAGGTTCAGGTTCCACCGAAACGTACAAAACAGTCAAAACATCGTACCTCCCTCCATGTTGCTACGACTTACAGGGGCCCTCCTCCCCCTCCCTCTGATGCGGAACTACAATCGGTACCAGCTCATACAATTCACCAGTCACTACCAATGACATCGACCACGAGGTCACACCGATCACTCTCTTGATCATCCACATCGTCTCAAGATTCGGCATCCACCCTATCTAATGAATCACCATCCAACCTTCACCCCTCCATCTGATGTCGGAGAAAATCATCCTCCATCACCATTGGAGGACTTTACGTCTTACTCTCAGCTGATCCTCCGAATGGCTAGATCCCTGCAGCTCGACATTGAGGAGCCACCTCCTCAGAAAAAGGACCTTGTTTTTGACAACTTGAATCACGACAAAACACCACCACTTAGCCTCAGTTTTATTCCTGCTATGTTTGAACTGATTAAAGAATCATGGGATAAACCTCCTTCCTCATTCCAAATCTCACGCCGTGTTGAAAACCATTATAAAACTCATGGAACAGATACAGCCTTTCCTTCCAAACACCCGATGCCAAACTCCATCATAGTTGAATCTACCCAGTCAAGAGCGCGCAATAAATCATCTGTTGCGCCTACCAACAGAGAGGGCCGTAAAATTGACATTCTTGGCAGAAGGCTATATTCACTCACCTCTTTCATCATGAGGGTAGCTAATTATCAGGCCGCCATGGGCGCATACCATCGCCAACTATGGGACAAAATCTTGCCCATTATTCAATCAGCTCCAGAGGCTACCAGAACAGAAGCACTCAATATACACACTGAGGCTTCTTCTTTGGCCAAACAACAGAGGATAGCTGCACGTCATACAGCAGATGCAGCATCTAAAGCAATGTCCACTTCAATTGCCCTCAGACGTCATGCCTGGTTATGATCTGCAAACATCTTAGATGATACCAAGACACGGATAGAAGACCTCCCTTTTGATGCCACCGGCCTCTTCAACGCCAAAACCGATGAACTCATGGAAAACCTCCATAAGATCTGTAAGACAGCACGTTCTTACACTCCTCAACAACCTTACCGTTATCAGTGACCTCAATACCACAGACAACCATTCTACCAACAACAATTCCAACCATATCAACAGCCATACTGATCATTCCGACCTCAAGCTCAGGAGAGATCTTATACAACACCATCTACATCTGCGGTCCCGCCCTTTCGGCCCCAACAATCACAGACTCGAAGACAACCCTTTTGACGTCAACAGAAAAAGGGTAAGCAATACCCATAAATCTTTCTCATCTCCATTCCAAACCAGACTCCACCCTTTCATCTCTGCCTGGAAGAAAATCACTAATGACAGTTGGGTTCTTTCCATTATACAAAATGGCTATTTCATTGAATTTTACCATACCCCACCCTCTGGCATCATTCGGACTATCCCATATTCATTAGCCCTCTATGAAGAAGTCTCCCTCCTTTTACAAAAACAGGCCATACTCATAGTCCCTTCCTCTTCATTGCATGAAGGATTCTACTCCAGATACTTTATGGTTCCCAAAAAGGATGGAGGACTTCGTCCTATTATCGATCTCAGGAGCCTCAACAAGTTTATTCGACCCCGACGCTTTCGAATGCTAACTCTCAAAACTATCATCCCCCTCCTTTCACAAGGAGACTGGTTCGTCGTTATCGACCTGCAAAATGCTTACTTCCATATTTCCATCCATCCACTCCATCACAAATTTCTTCGATTCAGATTCAACAACGTATCGTACCAATTCTGCTCCCTTCCCTTCGGACTTTCCACGGCACCGAGAACATTCACCAAATGTATGGCACCAGTCGCAGCTTACCTCTGACTCCAAGGAGTCACCATTTTCCCGTATATAGATGACTGGTTAATAGTCGCTCCTTCCTACCACGATGCAATCAGAGCTACAGAGTTAACCCTCGACACTCTTCAAAGCTTAGGTCTCAAAGTGAACACTGCCAAGTCTCACTTGGAACCCTCGCAGACCGCCACCTACATCGGCGCGTACTTCGACTTTCTCCGAGCCAGAGCCTTCCTACCACAAGAAAGGATCACCAAATTAAAACGAGCTATCCGACCATTCCGACCCTTAGCATCGGTGTCGGCACACCAAACTCAGCATCTCCTCGGGCTCATGGCATCTACTACAGCCATCATTCAACACGCACGGCTCAAAATGAGATCACTACAAGCGTGGTTCCTGTCACTATTCGACCCCATGACAGATCAGCAGTCCAAACGTCTCACAGTAACACCAGAACTTGCCAATCAACTTACCTGGTGGACATTCCTCCCTCATTTGATAGTAGGCAGACCCTTCCAACCTCTGCAACTATCCATACAAGTCACTACCGATGCCAGCCCATCAGTATGGGGAGCCCACTGTTGACGTCACAGAATACACGGTCTTTGGACGAAACGAGAACAATCATTACATATCAACCATCTATAACTTTTGGCAATCATCAAAGCCTTTCATGCCTTCCTACCACTCATTGCAGGACGAGCAGTACAGATAGCTACAGACAACACCACAGTGCTGTACTATGTCAACAAACAAGGAGGTACCCACTCCCTATCACTTCTATATCTTGCGATAGAACTGTGGGAATGGTGCTACCTCCACCACATTTTCCCAGTGGCTGTCCATGTCTCCACAGACGACAACTGCCTCGCAGATCGCCTGAGTCGTCTTACCATAGGGACACACGAGTGGGCACTGAACAACAAAGTCTTCGATCTCCTCTGCCACCGATGGGGACTTCCGTCTATCAATATCTTTGCCTCAGAGGCCAACACCAAATGCCAGTGGTATTGCTCTCGAGCCGGCATCGACCCAAAATCACTCGGCGATGCGTTTATGATGGACTGGACCAGAGAACTACTCTACCTGTTCCCGCCAATCCCTCTCATTCAAAGATCGGTCATTCGACTACGACAATCCCAAGCTGATGCCATCTTCATTGCTCCATGGTGGCCACGTCAACCGTGGTTCACTCATCTGAGATCGATGTCGACCAACATATTCCACCTGCCGTCGATACCCAACCTTCTCACACAGAGCAACGGGATGATCCTCCACCCTGACATCCACTCTCTGAACCTGACAGCCTGGAGAATACTCCCGCCATTTGAAGTGTCCTAGATCGGGCTCGAAAGCCATCTACCCAGAAATTATATCAAAATAAGTGAAAATCTTTCATCTCCTTCACTCATTCCCAAAACCTAACTGCAGTTCCAGTTTCTCTAAGGACTCTACTTACCTTTATTCACCACCTCTTCGATCTTGGACTATCTCACTCGATTTTAAAGGTTTATATCTCAGCTGTTGTAGCCCACCAGCCTTCTCACTCCAAATCAGCAAGACTTTTCTCTCACCCAACCCTAAAGAGATTCCTTAAAGGACTCCAAAATATTCAACCTCCAACACAACGACCTCTGCCACAGTGGTCATTACAATTGGTCCTCAACTCCCTCACTAGACCACCTTTCGAACCAATGGCCACCTGTGATCTTAAGTTACCCTCTTTAAAAACATCATTTCTTGTGGCAATAACATCTGCCAAACATGCCAGTGAATTAGCGGCTCTCAGATCTGATCCACCTTATCTCCAATTCCATCCAGACAAGGTCACCTTATATTTTGATATATCGTTTTTACCAAAAGTTGTCTCTGATTTCCATCTAAATCAACCATTGATATTGCCAACTCTGTTCCCTTCTCCTTCTACACCCATCGAGCGCATGCTCCACATGCTAGACGTCTGAAGGTCTCTGGCTTTCTATATTAACAGGACAAGGTTATTCAGGAAGTCCCCAAGATTCTTCCTATGTTTCCGAGGTCCTCACAAGGGCGCTCCAGCATCAGCTCAAACCATCTCTCGCCGGATTGTTCAGACTATCTCATTGACTTATGAACTTTCAGGCAAGACACCTCCTGAACACTTAAAAGCTCATTCCACCAGAGCACTGTCAACATCTACTGCTCTCCACCGTGGAATAGAATTACCACACATCTGCCGAGCAGCTACCTGGTCTAATCCTTCGACCTTTGTGAAACATTATCGCCTTGATGTCAGGGCAAAGAATGATGCTGCATTTGGCAGAGCGATACTGACATCTCTTCTACCGTGACATCCCACCATCCGGTAAGTGAGCTTGTCTGTCACCCAATTGTGTGCATTCACAGAGGCCACGAAGAAAAAAGAGAGGTTACCTACCTGTAATCATGGTTCTTCTAGTGGTCCTCTGTGAATTCACACATCCCACCCTTCCTCCCCTCTGTCCATCATGTTGTCTTTAATACAATACCTTGACAGCGGCGGACTATTGAAGGAACTGAGGGGACTCTGGGAGGGCGGAGCGTGCGCTTCATGGGGGAACGTCTCATTGTCACATGTTTTTAAGCTCTAGAAACTTCCGAAATGTCCTGCGCAGGCGCAGAACAACCCAATTGTGTGAATTCACAGAGGACCACTAGAAGAACCATGGTTACAGGTAGGTAACCTCTCTATTGCAGAGCTGGAAGAGACCCTATGGATCATTGAGTCCAGTCCCTATGAAGGAGGTGCAGTGGGGAATGAAATTCCCAAACTCTAGCTCCACAGCCAGATGGCTAAACCACTGAGCCATCCAGCAGTTCTGAGTAAGATGTTGTGTGATATCCAGTCACTTTTGATTGTGGTGGCTGTATGAGTGAATGACCTCCAGAATATCCTGTCATTAACAGCTGTAGTCAGATCTTGCAAATGAACAGCATCTCATATTAGGTTATTCTCTTTTCCTACTGTTCCTTCCTAGCAATATTGTCTTTTCTGGTAAGTTCTGAGCAGGTATTGCAAACTAACAACTGTGGCTTCCTTTATGGAGACCATCTACCTCTTGTTAAGTCTTTCTCTCTTCCTTTTTCCAGCAAAATTGTTTTTTCTTGTCAGTTCTGTGTTTTCCTTATATGTGCATGGTAGGATAGGCTAATTTGACTCGTTTTTACTCTAGTGAGAGTTCAGGCTTGACTTGATTGAGCACCCACTTTTCTGCCTTTCTGTCTGTCTATGGTATCTCTGAAGGCCCTTCTTCAACACCACATTTTGAATAAGTTGATTTTTGTCCCTGTCTTTCTTCACTGTCTTTCTTTCACATAGTATGGATGATTTTGACCTTGGTTTCTAGTGACAGTTTTTGCTAACTCCCAGCTCTCCCTTTTTAAAATTTCAAATAGTGAAGGGACATCTTTTGGAAAACATGTACACAACATGTAGAGCTTTTGGTCCAGTATATCTTTCCTTCCTCAGCTTGTCTACCCCAATGAACGGGTTTGGAAGTTGAAAAGTAGCTTTCTCATCTGCATCCTGTGGAGCAGGCTCAGCAACATTCGTTTACCTGATAGGTTAAAGAGTGTGTATGTTTCTCCATTGTATGTGTTGTACTTACTCTCACACCTTTGTTTCACCATTTTCAACTCCAAAACAGAACTTCAAAATATTTTGGCACAGAAGGAGTACAGCCACATCCCACCTGTTCTTCCATCTGTCCTCCCCCAACAACCATAGTATAGATCATGTGCTCCTCTTCTGGAATCCTCTGTCACTGTGTAATTCTACATGAGGGAAGTTTCTGTTGGAATTTGTGTGCAGTGTATGTACACTTATGTTTTAAAAAGCCAGGAAATTCAATTCTTCAACGGTAAACACCCTCTGGTTTATGAATATGGGATATTTTGCTTTGGTAGTCATGATTTAAAACACCAGGAAATGGTCCGATATTGCTGCACAATATCATGGCCACATTGCCAGCAGGAAAAAGGATGCCAGGTTTTACATAGCAAAGGGCAATTTAATGTTGACAACACCAATGGCAGCGGCCAAATTGGTCTACAGGACACCTTCTTGTGCTCACTACCATTCACAAAGTGACACCAATCAAGGACAAATCCCAGACATTGACTCCTTTTTTTCAGCAGTAAAACATCTAAACACAAAGCAATTGTCAGGACTGTTTTTTGGCAAGTGTGCCTGGAAGTGACACAAGATGGTATCTGCCCATCTTGACTGCTGCCATTGGTACTGTCAACATTCAGGCTGCCTTCTACTAGTTTGGCATCCTTTTTCTGGCTGGTAACACAGGCACAATATTGTGCAGCAATATCAGGGCATTTCCTGGGGTTTGGAATAATGGATACAGAAGCAGAAGATCAGAAACTGGAGGGTTTTATTGAAGAATTTCATAGTCAAGGTTTTCAGCTATAATTGTACACACAATTTTGTTCAACTGCCATTGACTTCAGCTGGGCTTCAGCAACCTAACTAGGTTCTGAACTCTTCATCTAAATGTAGAATCAACCAGTTGATCTTATACAAGTGAAGTTTACCAAATGAGGAATGACTGACCAGCTGATAGATACATATTCAGGGTTTGTAGTTTTTAAGTTCCATTGTAATACAGCTGCACTGCTGTTTCATGTACAAGCCCATGAGCTTTTTGCTGTGCTAATCAATATTGTAAGGGAGTTGGTTAAAATCAGTAGCATAAAAAATAACACTAAGGAAGCTGACTTCTTATTTAGTGGCAAAGTACAGCTGTCCAAAGCCTATAATTTGAGTTTGGATATGAAAAGACAGAAGGGGGAGGGGAGAGCAGAATTACAATACAAAATAGACTGTGGGTTTAGAATGAACCTTTGCAGTGACCTTGCCTTTTGTATGCCATTACACAATTCAATGCAGCCCACTCAAACCTTGCTCTCAATCAATATCCTATTAAAGCAGCACAAAAAAGGTCTCCATAAACTTAGTGGTTAGCTATGTTTATAAATGGAATTCAGCATAATTAGATGGTCAGTAACTTGCTGTACTAGTAATGTTAAAATGAACACCGCACATTTCATATCTATGATATTCTGAAAAGCTTTTTTAAAAACAAAACAATTGGTTACAAAACAAAGGCCTAGGTGCTGATTTCAGCCACATTTTACCCATCTTCCCCCACTTTCCTGCCTATTGCTTTGTTGATGAAAAGACTTGCTATTTAAAAGGCACACTTGTTCCCTGGGTTTACCCCTGTTTAACCCTAGATACAACATCATGTTGCTGTTGTAATGATCAAAATATCTGTTTTATCTGTTTCTGAAGTCAACGCCAGCTCCAGATAACGTTTTTTGGGTTTTTTTAAAAAAATATTATTATAGTGACAGTTTAGCAGAATACCTAATTAAAGCATAGACATGTAGATTTGAAGAAGGGTGAAAGACTTGCCGACTTACCACAATAAAATCAGATAAATGCAACAAAAGGAGGGGAGGGGGCTAAAGTATATGTTAGAGCTCTGCCTTTATTTGTTTTAAATGAGTCATTCAAGCCGTTGACACATCTTTGAAGTAAAATGAAATGTTTATGAACTTTCCAATTAGCCAAAAGTTTTTTCAAACTTCATGACTTGATGCCTTGTAGGAATATTGGGCTGACAGCTGATGTTGGAAATGATTCAACAAAAGGGGACAGGCAACAACTGAAATGTGGGTCATCATTTAGACAAGGGTTGGGAATCTCTGGCCTTCCTGATATGGATGAACTACTGTTCCCATTATCCCTGGCTTTGTTAGTAAGAATTGTTGTCAATTGAAGACCAGTCTTCAGTTCGGGAGATCCACAGGTTCTCCAAATCCAAGTTGGAGTAGTGTAAGCAGGGCGTATGAATATTGTTTTTAAGTAATGTGGGCTCAGTTGTGTGTGTGTGTATCATGGAAACCAAGCTATGGCCCTCCAGATGTTGTTGGACTGGTACTCCCATTAGCCCTAGCCACCTGTCAAGAATCCTGGCTGGAGTTGCAGTGTAGTAGCATCTGCAGGGCTGCACTTTGCCCACCTTTGGGGTATATGACAGAAAAAGTGAATCAGTAAGTATAGATCATAATCATCATCATGTGCCGTTGGAGACCCTTTACAGGGTTTTCCTAATCAGAAAATACTCAGAAGTGGTTACCATTCTCTTGTTCTAGGGATGCCCTGGGACTATGTAGCTTGCCCAAGGCCACACAGGCTGGCTCTACCCACAGGAGGAAGAGTGGAGAATTGAACTCCCAACCTCTGGCTCCACAGCCAGATATGTAAACCACTGAGCTATCCAGCCAGCTAAGTATAGATAAACAAGATATTATTCTCTCCCCCCCCCCCTTTCTCAATTACACATACCCTCTGAACGTGGGTGAGTTTCGACTTGCAATATAAATTCCATCAGGAACAACTACTTACATACCAACCTGTTCATGCTCTTAAGATCGTCCACAGGGCCACTTCTCCATATGCCTCTGCCGCTTTGTGCTGCAGAGCAACAAGGGAGAGTGCATTCTCTGCAGCATCAAGTTGGGCTGCATTGTGATACTGGGTGTGGTCCTCAGTGGGTTTGGGAAGTACCAGTGCAATTCCTTGCCTTCAGGATTAAATGTTTGATTGTAATATACACTTATTCTTCCTACATTACTTGATTTTTTTGAAGTTAACAAAATTGCAAGGGCAGAAGAGGGAACAGAACTGGCCATAAAAAGAATTGCTGGTGCTGAAAAGTTGCAGTCCCATGCCAACTTACCTGAAAGGAATTGATACTGCATATAGAATGATGAACTTCCAAATATACCTGCATAATCAGGCTGTATTAAATATTTTTCCACCATTTCCTCAAATACTCCTATTTAATAAATACTAACAAATATATTTGACTTTGCCTGAATTAGAAAACCTTTAGTTTTTTTCTCTTAATCCTCCAATACAATTTTAATGGGGTTCTACACTGTTCTTTTTTCTCCTTCCACCCTGATATTCATTCAACCAAGTATTTTGTATCAGTTAGGCAGAAAAGGGCAGGGTTAGCATTTTGCAATTATGTTTGTCAAAATTTTACAGTTAAAAGAATACCATATTCATCTTATGTTGACCAGAATCCTGTTGGCTGTGCCCACCAGCAAAACTGCAATCAGTGTAAATTTCAGCAGCCAGTTGCCAAATTTCAGCAGCCAGTTGCCAAAAGTAACAAAGGTATTTGCTATCTTGTATCAGTCACGTGATTCAGTGTGCAATAGCAAAAACTGTACACTAACTTGTCAATTTGCAGCAGTTTACTGTTGTAATTTATTCCGATGGAGTTACAGCATAGATGGTAAATCAGCATCCATATCAAGGACAGTACAAACCCTCTCTGAGCCGAGCAAAGTCTCAAGTTAATGGACCTGAACTGTGGGGATCCTTAGTGAAGATAACTGAGGATCCCACTGAGGGAGAGGGTGCCCAAGGCCTGGTGTATGCCCCTCAACCTGCTTCTTCCAAGGCTGCAGGGATTCTGCAAGGCTGCAGTGCAACTGTAAACAAAGCGCTCATATGTTTAAACCCTGAAGTTGAGCCCATGGAGTTTGTGCCAGGGAACCCAGCCGTTGCCAGTTCTGTAGCGCCGGAGGCTGACCACGCCCACAGAGGGATGACCAGTTGAATCTGCACAGATGTATTCATTTTTGGCTGTTGCTTCTCTTGAAGATGTTTTGTGACAAACAAACAAACAAATCTTTCAAAAATTTTGAGAACGACAGTGGTTGGAAAGTGAAATTGTTAATGTTTCTACATAGAAAATACAGTGTTAACTTTTCAAGCTAGGACTTTCATAGATCTTGTGCAAAAATGAAAATTTATCAAGCCAAAGCTTTTTAAGCACAAATATGTTTGTCCAACAAGTTGCTAAAACTGTAGCGTGGATGCGGCAGAGTGTACCTTTATGATTGATTTCTGTTCAAGTCAAACTGACTGCAGCGTGGTCATTTTTCTAACCCATAACTTCTCACACTGCAGCAGTTTGCTATCTGCAGGGTGTCTGAATTATAGCGGTCCATGTCTGTGTTACCTTTTACACAAATTACTTACACTGGTTTCTTTTTCCATGCAAATTCATCAGTTTTACAGCCCCTTGTCTCTGCTGTCAGGAAACTCTAGCAGACAGCACAAATTGATAAAATGAGTTAATTTTACAGTGTTTTTTTTTTAAGTTTCATTCAGCCATTGCACAGGAAGCATACTGTAGTCAAAGGAAGACGGCAAATGAGTTTAGAGTGTTCTTGTAAATTATTTCCCAAGTTAATTCCTTCTAAAGATCATTACAGACTGGCTCCCATTTTAATATCAATGTGCTCCATCCTGTGCTTTTAAAAATGCATTGCTATCAATTCACTGGTTGTCCTTAAACCACTGCTCAGAGTACACTATATATTACGTAGACAACTGTATATAGAGAGATGCTTGAGGATTTTGTTTGTCGTATTATCCATTATTCTTATACTTCAGCTGCAGTTTCTTAACCACTTAGTACACGGTGGCTTCTCAGCTGAGGGTTGCATTTTAGCAGTCTCCCCTTAAGCAGTTCAGTGGTACATCATGCGGTGTACTTTGTGTGCGGATAGTTCCACTTTCAGTGGATTACTTCATTAGTGAAGAGGATCACTAATAATCAGCAATAGGAAAGACCAGTGCCTGAAATGCGGTTCTTATTGCCAGTGTGCCTGTAGCCTGAGCTTCTGTTGGTAATCTTCGAGATACCTTGGAGGTGAGGTCCCTGAAGACGGAAGGTGAACAAATGTTGTCCCCATCTTCAAAAAGGAGGAAAAAGAAGATCCAGGCAGCTACCAATTAGCTTGACATCAATATCAGGAGAGGTTCCAGAACAGGTCATTAAACAGTCAGTCTATGAGTACTTAGAAAAGGACACTGTGATTTCTAAGACTCAACATGCCAGACTAATCTTACCTAATAAGAGTCACAAGCTTGGTAGATAAAGGGCATGTACACACTACATGCCGTGTAGTGTGTCTTGATTTCAGCAAAGTTTTTGACAAAGTCTCTTATGTTTATTTAGTTGGATGATGCTACAGTTAGATGTATTTGTAACTGGTTAACAGGCCACACCCAAAGGCTCACCAGTGACTTCTCATCTCTTGGATGGGGACATACTTCCCTTGTCCAGTTCCCGGTATAGGTAAGTTCACTAAGGTGACCAAAACAGTCTCCATTCCATAACCAGGACTGAAGCCAGATTGAAATGGATCTAGATAATCCATCTAATCCAGGAACCCCTGGAGCTGAGAAGCCACAACCCACTCCAGCACCTTGCCCAAGAATGGGATATCAGAGATTGGCTGATAATTATCCAGTAATGTGGGGTCGAAGGTTTTTTTTCTTCCAATAACTGTTACTACTTCCTTTAAGCATGCTGGGATGCTACCCTGCTGCAAAGAGTCCACATCATCAGGCTGCAAAAAGTGAAACTTATCGATCAACACAGGACCTGTATTAACTACAGCATCCAAGTCAGAGCAGATCCAAGTGATTTTGCCTGCAAAGTGCTGTGCAAATTTTTCACAGCAAGCTACAGTATGGTCTCAACACTATCTTCCTGTGGACCATGATGTGAGGCCCTTGACCACTTGGAAGAGCTCCGCTGGGCGACTCTGTGCAGACGCAATGTTGACAGTGAAGAATGAATTCCTCACTGCCATGGAATAGGCCTTCCAATGGACTCTAGCCCATGTTCTGTCAGATTCACTCCAGGTTTTCTGCCATCGTCGCTCTAGTCTCCATCCCATTCAATTCACCACCACCAGGTCCCCAGTAAACCAGGGGACTAGTTTGGCTTTACTTTGTGGGAGAGCAGTGATTGTGTCAACAGCCCTGGCCATTTCCCCATTCCAGAACTCAACCAGAACTTCAACAGAATCACCTGCCAAGGTGACAGGCAACTCTAAGAGCCATCAGGAAATAATTTGGATCCAACTACCTCCTTGGGCAGACCATCTCAATCAGCTCCCCACCCTGCAGAGGCTCCGAGTTCCAGTGAGTCTAAACCTCACCAGATGATGATATGTCCATGACAATGGAACAACGGAGAGTTTCTCCACATCCAGATCGCCAACGTCTACCCCAGTACAGAAAATCAGGTCTAAAGTGTGCCCTGTAGCATGAGTGGGGGCTAATAGCATTTGGGACAGCCCCATGGTCATCAGGGAGGACATGAAGTCCTGTACCACTCTTGACAAAGCTGCCTTGACATGGATGTTGAAGTCCCCCAGCACAACAAACAAAGGGGACTCCAATGCCACACCCAAGTCCAGGTCAGTGAGCTCAGGAAAGGAGACTGTTGAGCAGCTGGGTGTGTAGTACACCAACAGAATCCCTATTCTGTCCCAGGCTCCCACTTTCAAAAACCTGAAAAAGTGGGGGATGTGGCACCTGGTGAGGGGGATAGTATCGTGATAGACCATTGCAACTCCACTTCCCTGCCCCCAGGTCTTGCTTGCTGCCTCACAGAGAACTCTGGAGGACAAAGCTGGGTGAGATTGACACCTCCTTCCTCATCCAACCAAGTCACAAGCCAGATCGGCCTGCCCATCCAGGATCAGGTCCTGGATGGATAGTGTTTTTCCATTTACTAATCTGGCATTTTGCAGCAAAATTTTCATCCTAGGCAGCCTGCCACCAAGGCTATCCAAGCTATTTAAATTGGGGGACAGCTTAGGGGCAATCAAAACCCTTTCCCCCTTGGAGGTGTTTCTAATACATCAGAAGATAGATCAGGATACAAAATAGCTTAACAGGTTAGAGAACTGGGCTAAAACAAACAAAATGAGTTAACGGCATGGAAAAATGTGCTGAATTTAGGGAGGAAAAAAAATCAGATTTACAGATACAGGATGGTCCTATAGTTTAAAAGTAGTGCATGCAAAAAGGATCTAGGGGTCCTAATGGTTCACAAGCTGAACATGAGCCAACAGTGTGATGAAGCAACAAAAGAAAGAAAGAAAGAAAAGAAAGAAAGAAAGAAAGAAAGAAAGAAAGAAAGAAAGACAAGTGCTATACTAGGATGTCAAAATCAAGGGAAGTAATAGTAACACTCTGTTCTGTTTGGTCAAACATCACCTAGAGTAATGTATCCAGTTCTGCCACCACAGTTTAAGAGGGATATTGAGAAACTGGAACATGTCCAAAGGAGGGTAACAAAAATGGAGAGAGATTTGGAAGCCAAGCCATATGAAACAAGACTGAGGGAATTTGGAATGTTTAGCCCAGATGAGAGAAGGCTAAGAGGTGATATGACAGCCATCTTTCAGTATTTAAATAGCTGCCATATAGGAGATGGAGTAGGCTTGTTTTTTTGCAGCTCAAGAGGATAGGGTCAAAAGTAATGAGTTCAAGTTAAAAGAAAGGAGATTTTGACTAAATATTAGGAAGAATTGGATGGCTCAGTGGTTTAGGTAGCGGGTTCCCTCGCCAGATTCCCCACTGTGCCTCCTTGACTCAATGATCCATAGGGTCCTTTCCAGCTCTGCAGTTCTAAGATTATTGTTATTTCCAAACAGAAAAAGCCATTCAGAAACGGAATTGACTGCCTCAGAGGGTGGTGGAGTCTCTTTCACTGGAGATTTTTAAGCAAAGGTAGGATGGATACCCAGTGTGGTGTAGTGGATAGGGTGACTAACTAGGACTCTAGTAAACATGGCTGGAATACTTGCTCAGCCATGGAAATTCACTAGGGGAGCAAAACTAGTAAAACCACTCTTTAAACATCTCACTTACCTTGAAAACCATATCAGGGCATTACTTGATGGCACATAACAACAACAAGGATGGCTAAATGTCAGGGATGCTTGAAGGTGTGGATTTTCTGCATTGACCAAGGGAGGGACTCGATCTTTCATGGGTTCCCTTCCAGCTCTACAGTTCTATGATTCTATGAACACACTCCTGAACTGACTGCTTCTGAGATCACTACAAATTTGTTTTTGTTGTTTTTAAATCCACAGATCAGGGTTAAATCCAGATACTCATATAAAAGTGGATCCAATACATCAATCAATTAAAGTGAATGAAGGCTGAATGTTATTAATCACTCAGTGGGTCTAGTCCAACTACCTTTAGCTTTTATCTAGAGTCCATCAAAAAGACATATTTAACAACATGTGCGATGAGGCCTTTGCTTCTCCTGCAACAGCTGTACATTTATTGGATAATAAAATATTTGTCTGGAAAAATCTTTAGTGACTTCTGATGTGCCTGATGTGAAGAAACTGAGAAATTGGTGAAACATGGGTTGGAGACTTTTCTGGAAAATTAAGGCTTTTCTTAGTACCTGGGAACATCTGGCTGACAGAAAGCTGGGGACAGATTTTACCCTCAGAGGAATGGAAGTACCACCTGTAGTTTATCTTTTGAGTGAAGACTTCAGGGCCAGGTTGGCTTGTTCCCTGTGCTAATTGGAAAATGACTTCAGTTCTGTGTAAAGGGGGGGGGGAAACTGCTCTTGTCTTTGTGAACATTCAAAGGAATCCATAGCCTGATTGACAAACTGTCTTGAAAGGTCCAGAAGTGCAAAAAGAATTCAGTAGTTGCTTTAGTTATCTCTTAGGAGACACTACACTCAGTTGTTGTCCTGTTATGCCATGCTGGGAGGGATGCACTCTGTGCATACTCTAAAACAGTGGTTCCCAACTTTGGGTCCCCAGATGTTCATGGACTACAACTCCCAGAAATCCTGGCCAAAATAGCTAGTAATGAATACTTCTGGGAGTTTTAGTCCAAGAACATCTTGGCCCCAAGGTTGGAAACCACTGTTCTAAGACTATGCTGATGCTACTCTAGAGTGTAATTAAAGGGTAGCTTAGCTAGTTTTCTTATTTTCTGTTGTGTGTGCTCCTCCCTTAGACTCTTATTGTTTGCAGCAGAGACCCTTGATGCCTTTTTGAAACCTTTTGAAACTTTTGCCTTTTTTTTTGGTCTTTTCCACTATCTTTAATAAAATTTAAAAACCTCTCCATCCAGTTGTCTGGATTTGTGGCTAAGAGGGTTTATGATACTTAAAACCAGTTCTTGCATGGACCACCTATTGGGAGCTTGTATTTTTGTGGGTGTGGTAGCATTTCTACCTTGCAGGGTTGGTGTGAGAGTTTTAAGTGCTAAACCTTGTGAATTTTTTTAACTCCCTGAAAGCATTGCTTAATTGGGTCAGACTAAAGTGTTGGGAGGTATCAGGACTGGGTAGGTTCCCTAGCCATCACCACATTTTAGTCTTCTGGGGTCACCTTTCCCAGGATAAATAGGGTAGTGTCATTTTGTGGTTAGAGTGGGAATCCCTCAACCCAGTGGTCCATCACACCTGATACCCTATATATATATTATTCACAGAAGATTTGTGACCTTCTGTCTTTTATACCATAGAACAAACAGTTTGAAAAACCTGTGTGAAAAACCAGTTCATTAAATATGGTTATAAAGGTAAAGGTAAAGGTTCCCCTTGACATTTAGTCCAGTCGTGTCCGACTCTAGGGGGCGGTGCTCATCCCCGTTTCCAAGCCATAGAGCCACCGTTTGTCCGTAGACAGTTTCTGTGGTCACATGGCCAGTGCGACTTAGACACGGAATGTCGTTACCTTCCCACCATGGTGGTACCTATTTATCTACTCGCATTTGAATGCTTTCGAACTGCTAGGTTGGCAGGAGCTGGGACAAGCGACGGGAGCTCACTCCGTCGCGTGGATTCGATCTTACGACTGCTGGTCTTCTGACCTTGCAGCACAGAGGCATCTGCGGTTTAACCCACAGCGCCACCACGTCCCTATAAGATGGTTATAGCACCGAACAAAAATGTAATAAAGAAAGGCCTAGTCAGGTGCAGCAAACTGTGTGAACTGGTTGAGAGAAGATGGCTAAGTTTTCCAGTAAAGCTCATCACAGGACAACAATCAGAGAAGAAACAATAATCCTATGGTTTCTAAAAAAGAAGCAATTGAAATATATTGGTACAAACTAAGACTTAGCCACCAGGAAAAGTCCTTCAAAGAAGACCTTAATCATAAAGTTGCATAATGATCTTTTAATCTTGCTGATTACAGCACCAATTAACTTATACCTTTCTATCTACATGCTGGGTAAAGTCATTAAGGTGAAACTGAATATTTGAAATGCAATTATTCCTTTTCCACATGACTTACTGACTTCCTCTTCTTCTTGTTTCCCCCCCCCCCCAGCACCGATAGCTGCAGGAACAGGCCCTAATTTCTCACTCTCAGATTTGGAAAGTTCTTCATACTACAGCATGAGTCCAGGAGCTATGAGGAGATCTTTACCAAGCACGTCCTCTACCAGGTAATTCAATCTGTATGCATGATGTTGGGTTACAGCTCAACCCTCCTCTGGCTACGTGGACATTGCAAAATGGGTAATGTTGTCATTTAGTGTTCATGGTGCCTGACAATGTCTGCTTGAGACACTTGAAGGTTTTGAAGAATGAAGTGGAACATCCACTTTAAGCTGTCCCAAAGCTCTTCATTTTATACTCTAGAGTCATGCAAAGCCCAGAGGAGAGTTTTCTTCTCTGGCTGAAGGGTGAATAAGGAGCCAATTTCATACAGACTCCTGGACTTTAAAAAAAGGACTCAAATTGAGGACTATAAATTCAGGAATTCAAAACTTTTTTAAGGACTTGGAGAAGGACCACATTCCAACATGGAGAATTGGCAGTGAATTAACATATGAATGCATGAAGAGTTCATCCTGGCATTGCTGAAGTTACCAGAATTACATAGGAAACTGTTTCACACAAATGGTTGGTCGCAAGGAACTGTCTCCTCTCTGGTGTTTTTAGGAGCAGTCACTCTGCCATTCAGAGCAATTGAATTTAAAAGTCCTCCTGCAGTACTGCTCAGTTTGTGAACCACTGTATAGGTAACCAGTTAGGAGCACATAAATGAATATCAGCCATCTATTCAGTTGGGATGACTCACAATCAATGAGCTTATTGAAGAATATATTGGGCTATATTAAAGCTAAAAGAAAAGGCAGCAATTAGAGTGCCTTAATAGAATGATATGCTTACAGTATGTGAAAATGGCAGCCCTTTTGGCTAGGAAGCTGTGAAAAAACATTATGTGGTGCACCATTCCTCTGCCAGGCCTTCCTAAGGGCTGTCTGTAAGTAGTATCATGGTAACGTCATATTTAGTTCTTTAGCAGTGATGTAGTGGTAAATTTGGAAGTGCAGATGTTCATCATGGCAATCCCCATAGGCACCTTGCCCCATAAGCAGAGTCCAGAAACGCAGGCAGCTGTATAGGTATATATCAACTATCTTTTTGAAAAGTTAAGGGCTCTACTTAATCTATTCTCTTATTCTTCATCTTGAATGACCTTCTAGTGTTGTGATATTGTTGTTATTTTAATTGTTTTAAATTTAATTGCTGTGAGCCGCCCAGAGTAGACATTGTCTAGATGGGCGGCATATAAATTTAATAAATAAATAAATAAATAAATAAATAAATAAATAAATGCCCATTCAAATTAAAACCACACTCAGATATTTTGCATTACAACAGAGATAGCTTGAAACAATCCATTTCGATCCCAGCTATTGTGAGGAGGGAAGCTAAGCTCAGAGATATCAGAGAAGCAAGTGATGGGGTACACTTTCTGCTATGCAGAAAGTCCTGAGGTTTTGGGCCTGTGAGGCCTGGCTTTGCTGAACCACTATTCTCTGGAAGTTACAGTACCATGATGACATTGCAACTAAAGAGTCCTTGCAAAATACGCTTGTTGAAGATCAGATAACCACCAGGGGAGGTACCATAGTTCACTAGGAGAGCACACTTTTTTTTGTAGAATAAGAGCAGGCATTTTCAGTATATCTTTCAGTATATAGCCCCTACCCCTAGAATACACTTTGGGCTGTATCCTTCCCACACCACAGATATTTAGTGGGACACTTGGAAAAACCCTTTAAATCAAGCAGAAAATGTTTGTTCTAAAGTAGTACTTGTGGTTTACTAGGGAATATTAGTCATGAAGCATGACTTAAAATGAGCATTTTCTACATAAATTAGAAAGGAATTTGCAGTGATGTTTGACAGAACAGGTGGTGTGGCTTTATTCCAAAATTTTGTGGCACAGTTTTTTTTTGGGGGGGGGGGAATTGTACCTATGGGTCACATGTTGCTCACCCCAATATAGAGGATCTCAGATTAAATCCCTTGGTTATCCAGTTAAAACAGTTAGGTAGTAAGCAGTGTTTAAAATTGACAGTCAGTCAGAGAGGCTGAAATGGGAGCAAAGTGACAACCACTTCATCTCCTTAAATTAAAGAGTGTGTAGCTCTTCAGCCCAGTTCTTAAGAGGAAACTGTAGTTTCTGCTTTCTGATTGAGGCTGTTCAAGCATCAGATTCATGTGCCTTCTTCTTTGTATTCTCTTCTTTCTCAAGTGCAAGGAGGAGGTTTGAGGCATTTACTACCCCTGTTAAATAAAGAATAGTTCTCTATGATGTCCGAATTCAAGAAATTGTGGCTAGCTTAAACAAGAGAACCTTTGTCCCTCCAGATATTCTGGCCTACAGTTTTCATCCGCCCCACCCAGCATGACTGGTAGTCAGAGATTATTTTATAAGACAAAACAACCAGAGGGGCAAAGGCCTTCTACCTCTGCCTTAAATTCTAGTGAGACTAGAACAGGATGAAGCCATTGTTTTGGGTCAGGTGTAGATAATCCCATCCCAGCCAAGCAGACAAGAAAAGAAGAGGGAGAATCCTTGTACAGACTCTTTCATGTACCTTCAAACCTGGCATCCTTCTAACAGGTAGAAGACAACATTGACTTACTTGGACCAGTATTCTGTAAAGAGAAACTGTTGCAAGTTGCAAGAAAGGGAACAGAGAACAGCAGGCTCCAGATAAATCAGTATGTACCATCTGTAAGGGCATTAGCTGAGACACTAATGTAAGTTTGAGGAACTGCCCTTTAGAAATTGACTGATACATATAGCTTTAGGAATTTAGTGATTTAACCCAGCAGACAAATTTTTGATTCTAGGTAAATCTGTGGATGAGATTCTTGATTTTGTTTTTCGGCTGCTAATTTGAAGGCAGGGAAATTTTTTATTTTGCACCTGGCATCAATGAAATTGGGATTTATAAGCAAGCTCAAGGTGTGTTGCCATCTGAAGTGCTATTAATGATTCAGATTGATTTTCCCCCCTTCAGTTGAGGTAGATCAGTTATTCCACTGACATGACAAGAAATACCAAGAGTTCTTATTACTTTTGATTGTAAAGGCTCCTTCAGAGCATATTTCCCACAGAGATATCCCTCACTGTGATGGAAAAAGTGCCTAGCATTAGCAAACCATTAATGGATAATGCCACACATCATATATACTATATATTATATATAGGTGTATTCGCACAGGTCATCACATTCTGATTGACTAGTAACAACTTCTTACGGGAACACTGAGCAAATGTTTATACAATACAGAGTAAACTGACAGTTATTCCTACATGGATGTGGCATATAAGAAAATATAACATCTGGAGTAGCCTTAATTCTTCAGGGAGCTGGGAAGTTGCTTTTTAAAACTAATTTGTTATGTAGCTCATTAAACATCCTGTACAGTATGTTATCACCATTAACTTTGGGTCCTATAGTTACTAATGTGACTTGTTATGTTACAGTTTGAGAAGGAAGGCATAAAGATTTTAAAAAATGACTTAACAGTTTGGAGGAAATGCCATCAAAATGGCCAAGAAATCATTTTCTGACCCAAAGCAAACACATCATATATTCATCACTTGCTAATGTGGAAAAAAATGACCTCGTGAAAAATTACATTATTTACAAATTGGGTTTGTTATACCCAAAGGTAACAAATAACATGCAATTCTGTTACTTTCAATTTGTTATTTCAAAGGTATGGCTCTACAAAGCCAACTGCAGAATTCTAAAATACATAAAAAATTTCAGTTAACACCAAGATTTCATTTGTTCTCTTCATATATGCAACAGGATGGCATGCATTTGGCCATTCATTTATGATGATTGAGAGAACATCATATAAATGACAGTCAACATTCTGATATTTGACAAATAAAGTAATCATTAGATGTGATAGCCATGTGGATATTCATTTGCAGTATATGACTTCTCTGTGAGTACACTAAATACTGTGTGGACAATTGTCATTCATTAGTCTCAAGCTATATTTCTTTCCATTTCAGGACTGGTAGACTAGATAGATTATTAATTATACCTAAATGTAAAGTTCAGCTGTTGACTCTTGTATGCTGCTACAAATACCTGATACAAATAAGAAGCTAATTAAAAACAGCATCAGTAGTTAATAACTGTGCAACATGTTTGTGTTATCCTCACATTGGTATGCCTTCTTGTTAGACCAAAAAAAGCAAACAAACAAAAAAGCCCATAAATTACAGGCCTATATCTTACTCCTAAAGGACTTTACTTGGAAGTGTGTTCCTATTGGTTTCAATAAAATTTATTTTTAACTGTGCTTTGGGATTGTAGTCTGCCTGAATTAGAAAGTCGGTGATTGTTTTTCAGGGAAAAATGGCTGTTGCTGACCTTTAGAATGCCTTAAAAATCAAGTCAGAGCTTTGGCATAAGTCTTTGCTCGTTGTGGCTGCAGCTCGGATGCCAAGAAATAGTCACTGTAATTTTTTAAAAATAAGTGTCTAGTCCTCATGAGTTCAAATACGTGTGTGTGTGTGCGCGCGTGCATGCGTGTGTGTGTGTTTGTGTGTGTGTGTGCATGTTTATGGGCAGTGAGATAAAAAAGCTAAAAATTTATATTTTTAGCACATTTATAGTTATAGTGGCAGTGTCTTATTAGTGTAATATATTTAATTGCAGACTTTAAAGACTTCTATCAGTAATAAGTGTAAGAAGATAAAAAGACTGAGAGGAGACACAGTGGAAGGTGGTTAAAAATTGTCCCATCCCAAAACACAAGTGGTCTCTCTGTATTAGCCTCTTCTGATATCCCAGAAGACCTTACTTCAAGAGTCAATGAAGAAAATCCTCACTATAGCAAAATTTCAAGAAGAGACAGTGTGAGTTATCTCTGTGGATAGACTTAAACGTGATTGGAATGATGGCAGCTAATTATTATTTTATTTTTTAACCTGTGCAATAGATCCTTGATACAGAAAGCAGTCTTCTCTGGCTTCGTTCAATAGGACATTTAGCCAGGTAGTTTACCCTTGGGACGTTTTGCTTCTTTTGTATACAGAAAAGTGCAACGGACTCCATAAAGCTGACAATAGATGCAATATTTGCTGACCCTGTCTTGGAAAGTGAATTCAATAGGGCATTTCCCCCCTCAGTGCAGTCAGTTCTTCTTACTATAGCTCAAGAAGCAGAGGGCTCCTGGCTCTGCACAATTCCCCACATTGCCCTGCCAGAGTCTGAGTCGATTGACCTTCAGAGCTGAGCATGAGGGTTATCTTTCCTTTCAGGCTTTGCCTGAATGTTACATGAGGGAGGAATGTATGTGGCAGAATGATGAGTAACGTTTCACCTCTGAATTGCTCAGGTTAAAAATGCTTTGGGTTTCATGAATTTTGGGCTTGGAGCTTTTTCTTTTCTTTTCAATCTTTAAGGGATAGTTCTCCTTGGCCGGCTGCACTAGTTAGGAATAATCTGGCAGCCCTTCTGTGACTCCCAAGGCAACAGGCGTATGTCAGATTTGTTCTTTTAGTTTTTGCTTATAGTCTCAGCTTTGCTTATCCAGACCTTTTCTGTGATGGCTTGTTAATCTGAATGAACTGTGTGACCTTACTCATAACATTCACAACATTACTGTGCACTGTGTAAAATACATTCCTGCTTTAAAATGCATTAGAAAACCTTGTCTGCAACTGCTAACTTATTGTCCCGTTTTGATAGCAAACCCACATTCTCCCTTCTGTCTCTTCCTGGCTCATAAAACAAAGCAGAAGGGAGCATGGCCCAGGTAGGGCAGGGGGAGTGGTGAATGTCTCCAAGATGCCACCATTCCTAAAGCAGGATGCTGTTAAAAAGCTGTCCATGAATCCTACCTTACCAGATAATTACCAGCCAATCTCCAGTGTTCCCTTCCTGGGCAAGGGAGTGGAACATGTGGTGGCTTCCCATTTTCCAGGATTCCCAAATGAAATAGATTATCTAGATCTATTTCAGTCAATTTTCAGGCCTGGTTATGAGATGGAGATGACTTTGCTCATGATCTATGTCAAGAACTGGACAGGGGGAATGCCCGCTTTTGGTTCTACCAGACTTCTTGATGTCTTTCAGCACCATCAACAATGGGCTGTCTCTTTGCGGTAGAATGTGAAAGCACAGTTTTGCAGAGTCTCCATGTCCTTTCTAGAGAAGCCAGCTCAGAACATGGTGCTGTGGACCTCCTGTTTAATGCCCAAGCCTTGGGCTTCATCAAGGTTCTGTTTAGACTACCTGATGCTATTTAACTTATACAAGAAGCTGTATTGGAAAGGTTTCCAGAGTTGCTAGTCAACAGCACTGATTTCTATCCTCCACCCACTCAAGATAGCCTTATACAAGTTGGGCCTGGGCTAGCTAAAAGACACCATATGAGCCTCTGCAGTTTTATATCCTTGGCAGAGCCTTTCTTTAGATCCTGTCAATTTCATAGGCACACCTGATGAGGATGCCGGCAAGGAATTTCTTATTGTTGCATCTATGCTATGAAATTCCTTTCTGTGGGAGGCCAGGGAAAGGGTAATGGATCTCACAAAAACAGGCTGGCTGGCTGTTACTCTGGGCAAGAACATTCCAGGGTGTGACATGTTCTTGTATCTCTCGTGTACCTCATTGTTGCTATTGTTGTTGTTGTAGCAACATTGCACATAGTAGTTTGCCGAATACCTCCAAAAATAATGTTAATTTGCGTTAGAAAATAGATGAGCCATAAGAGGGTGTCAGAAAACAAAAGCCTCTTCATGCCTTGGTTTCTGGGTGAGAAAACCCTTGTAAGACTATTTAGAGCAAGTCATGAAATGTCTAGGGCTTCTTGTGAAGTACTCTTTTCAAGCGTTTCTAAGATGATTTATCTTGCTGGTCGGAAATGGCAGAAGCAAGGTTCAGACAACCACCTCCTGCTCACACAAAGGTATACCCATTGGCCAC
The DNA here is from genome assembly GCA_037013535.1 of Intellagama lesueurii. NCBI lineage: Eukaryota > Metazoa > Chordata > Lepidosauria > Squamata > Agamidae > Intellagama > Intellagama lesueurii. The sequence continues at coordinate 169,192,748 of JBAJHW010000004.1, read as the reverse complement.
ATCCTGTTGCCACATGCACACTTTTCATATACAAGAGGGGTATGTATGTATGCCTTATAATGTACACAGGGTCAATGTGGAATTTCCAAGCTCTGAATTCAAGGCAAGCAGCTTTTCTGGGATTAGGATGCTAAAAGGTAGACTGACGTTTTGCCCGGCATCAACTTGTGTAACAACCTGTTTCTTTTTCAATTCCAGCTCTACAAAGCGCCTCAAATCGGTAGAGGATGAAATGGACAGTCCAGGTGAAGAGCCATTTTATACAAGCCAAGGGCGGTCTCCAGGAAGTGGCAGTCAGTCAAGTGGATGGCATGAAGTGGAGCCAGGTAAATATGGTTATTCAAGTGACCTTTTAGGAGACCTAGGCAAGACTCAGTTCATTTACTTTAATCTCTGTGAGGATGTCTTGTATGAGATGGTATGTGGAAAAACTACAAACACTGAGTCACTCTGCACCTGTAAATGTATTGGTACTATGTTGTTTTGGAAAAGCATTTGTGGTGTTGAGTGATGGCTTCCAGTGCTGTCAAAGCTGCCTTATCCCAAAATATGACTATAAATCAGGTTGGCTTGCCCCCAAAAGGGTTGCATATTTTAATTAAATTGTATTGTAAAATGACAGTAGTTGAAAAGGGAGGAGGAAAAGCTTTGCTATTGTTAACTTGAATTGATTTTATTCTGCAGTGGTGTTTGAATTGCATTGTGGGAGAGGTTGTTCTGTTGATTTAAAAAACTGGAAAAGTAGAATGATTTATTTCAACTTATCCATGAAGTTGTTGTGATGTTGTTGGATCGGTTAGTTAATTTTCAAGTCTGTCTCCATTTAATTTTTCTTGTTAAAGCTGAGTTTCCTTACAGAAGTGTTGCATGTCATAAGGTTCCAAAAGGTGGTGTTGAGTGTTGTCTGTTCCACCCTGTGGTCTTTGTGGTGCCTCAGGTTTTAGTCTTATCCTCCATAGTATGTGAAGCTGCTGGGGAAAGTTATCTGGATGTTTGTACTGTGTTTGCAGTAACTGTATGACACATAGACACGCCTGTGAACCCAAAATGGATAGGATTAAACTCTCATTGAAGAAACAGGTATGCTGATAGTGCAGGTGGCAAAGAACACTTCCCACTAGATTACTCTTGGATACTATTTCTACCATACGTATCTAATTTCACTGAACCTGGCCTTGGTTACCCATGCAGTCATTATCTACACAGTAGACTGTTACAGTGCTTTTTTCTGTAAGGTACCTTTGAAGGTGGTTCAGAAGTATTGGTTTCAAAATGTGATCACAAGAGTTGATGGAACCTAAAGGATCTGAAAAACATCAGTGCTTTTGCATGAATTCTGTTAATTAGCGATACATTTCTGGCTCCATTTCAAAAGTGATTTTATTAGTCCTTGAAGCCTGAATGAGTTTGGGACCATGTTATTTTAACATACGCTTTCACTTATTTCTTCCTATCCAAATGTTAAGATCCACAACAGAAGTTCTGCTTATGTGCCCACTTACAAGATCAGTTAGGTTGGAGAAACAGGGCCTTCTGGGTAGTAGACTCATAGTCCTGGAACTTATAAAGTCTCATGCCTCTTAAACCTAGTTTGAAAGAGTGCAAAACCTACCTTTGTATTACATGCAGACAGTGTTCCCTATAAGCCATGCAGGCATGCAGCACTGCATCAGGCACATGTAGCCAAGCCAGTGTTACCGCCCATTTGCTTCCGGTTGTGGCCAGAAACCTGTGTGCACAGGGCAGAGCCCCCCCCCCCCCCCGGCACAGCAGTCTGGAAAACAGAGAGAATTTTGCAGGCAAATCAAACCATCACTTGATCAAGTCACATTGTCAACCCCATTGCTTTTCATCTGCCTGCTATATGTAATGCCTGAAAAAAGGACTTGAAGGTCTTGAAAGCTTACACAGATTTTTGTGCCTTTTGGGTGGTCTAGCAAAGATATTCCCAAAATATACATTGTGGAATATTTGGGCTTGCAACTTCCACAGTCTGATGGTCAGGCTTGTTGAGAGTTTCTGGAACGTCTAGGCCAAACAAAAAAGCAAAAAAAAAAAAGAAAGAAAAGCTTTTTCCAGGTTCGAAGGATGAGCAGTTGAGCTTAAGCAGGAATGCTGGTAAATTTTCAGATATGATTTATGTAGAAGACCAAAGGAAATGGAATCTTCAGAATATATCCCATAGTGCAGAGGAAAAAATGAAAAATCATGTGAAGTAAGAGTGAGGAAAGAAACTGAGTTAGCTAATTTCAAGTCATAACGGAGCAGGTGCTAAAGGGATAGAAGGAGCAAGAGAGAAGAAAAATAACAAAAGTTCCAGAATAGCCAGTTTAGAATGTGTTGCAGAAGAATGCTTAAATCTACAATCCCCGACGTATTGCTCCATTTTGGCAAGGTGGCTTGGCAGGTCCATCTCAACCCCCATCTTGGTCAAATTGATACAATATATTTACAGCTTTTTCAGAGCTTGGAGGTTTGAAGAATGTCCCAGTTACTTTTAATAGAATCATACTGAATAGTGACTATCTGAACAGCTTTCCCAGTGTCCCCTGGAAAGGAAGCTAAAAATCCCAATTATTCTTAAGCTGCCTGTACTTCTTACATGTAATTATTTTACTTTAATGGGTGAGGGCATTGTATGTATGTTTAACTATCCCTAGTGGGAGTATTTTTTATTTCTATAGACAAACTATATTTCGGGTTAATTCTCCCAAGTTTTTTTTAATGCTTCTTTAATCCTGTCGTGCCATCAGTTCTTGAATTTTGTCAGTTTGTTATAGGATTTGGGTTTGCATATTAATGCAACATGTTGCATATAGAAAAGTTACATACAATAGTGTTTGAAATTAATCATCTTCATTATTGTATGAGGGAGAAGCTTTTGAAATATAAAGTATATGGTGCACATAGGATGCTTTCTAAGCTTTTCAGATAGTTGTTATTGCTGTTTACCATTCCAAGGGAATGTGTCGGACATTACCGAAACACCTCTTTGCTCTTCTCTAAGCCCTTAATGATTTGCACAGTCTTGTAATTGCATTGAAAGTAATGATGACTATACACTATAAAGTATTTTCAGCTGATATGTTCAAGCATAAAAGATTCTGCATCTATGGACTCTTGGTTGAATCCACCAATGTGCTAGTGGAAGAAATTTTGACAGGGGCTCTGTTCTGTTAACTAGTATGCAAGAGCTATCAGAAGATACAACGTGATGTAATACAATACCTTATCTTGTGTGAGGCCTGTGCAACGGTTTGTGCCAACCTGAGGATTTCAGTTTTCTTTTCTGCAGCAAGAATCTTGAGTTAAGACAGAAAAAGCCTTCTTGTCTGAATCTGGTTCCCAGCCCTGTTATTGAATTCCAACCTCTTTATCCAGCCCTTTATTTGTGTACTGGATTGTGTTTCTACTGTATTGGACTGTACCTACCTTGATAGGCCTTCATATCATACAGATGAAATGCTTGGTCAAGATTGTCAATCTGTAGGGTAATACAGTCAAAATGGTGGTTTAAGGTGACCTCAACTTTTTAAAGATGCAAGCTCACCAAGTGCCTATTCCCACCAGTGATACAGTTTGAGTCTTGTGGAAACCAGTAAGGTGCTCTGTGGAGAATTTCGGGTGTCCCACTGCCTTGCTTGAGAGCGTTGAAACAACAGCTAGAAATACTGCTCATCCTTCATAAATGTACATCCCTCAGAAATCTGTCATTGAGGATGAAACAAGTCAACTCACCAAGATGAAAGCCTGCAAAAGTTACTGGTTTGTGACATTTTAATGGATTCTGGGAATTATAGTCCAAAAACAAACAAACAAAATGCTAGGGGATTCTTGGCCAAGCTGTGGCCAAGTTCTCAAAACCACATAGCCATCAAATGTAACAATGAAATGTGTTAGATTGGGGGAGCCAGGCAGAGTAGATGTAAATGTAACATCCCCCCCCCCGAGAAAGTCAGTGTTCTTGGCAGACAGACAAAACACCCCCATGGCATATCACAAGTCTCTTTTTTCAAGCACATCTGTATTGCCTTTTAGTACTTATGGGAACCGTGCCTTGTGAAAACGGGTTGATCTAAATATCCTTTAGTCCCTTTCAACCATATTTGTAGTTCAGGCAAGAAATACCCAAGCAAAACATAACATTAAATCCTTGCTCTTGATACTATACGCACAGAGACTCACATCCATTTACCTGCACTCCAGTGTGCTTGGGGAGTTCTCAGGCTTAAAAAGGCTGGAGTCTGCCAGAAAAGATGAATTTCCTTTCACCACAGGAAGACTCAAGGAAGTAAAACAAATCAGATATGTAGTAAATTATTCCTGCTTTTCAAATATTGCTTGTGGTATCCTCCTTACCATTACTTTATCTCAGCACTTTCATCACATAATTCTTGCTTAAGGGGAAAGAAAGCAAGACCAGATAATGAGGATAGTTGGTAAGAAAATCAAGAGGCGTCAGACTTGAGTTTTCACTCGGGTGCAATTCTATATTGGATCTATTTTTAAACCAGTATGAACTGTTTTACCATCATAAATACACCTAAAAGCTCTTGGCATCAGGATTTTGCTTTATTTTAATCTGCCATGATCAAACACACACTATGAAGCAGAATGATATAAAATGTTTCCATTTCCTTCCTTCCTTTTTTAAAAACTGAGCATAGCATCCAGTACAGGTGCTATGCTTTTTTCCAACGTATGTGGCTCTTTTAAAAACTAAGATACACTTCTCCATTGAATTGCACAGGTCTGAGCAACATGGTTTTGGTTATACTTGGGAGGAGAAATCGCACCTGCATTTCACCCCTCCGACAGGAGCATTGGATTTGTTTTACTTGGTGCCTCTTTGAAGGCAGCTAAAAGACAGAATATTATTTTTATCCTCTTATGTAATCCATGTAATACCCTTATGCTCTCCAAAATGTAGGATGATAAGATAAGATATTAATATTCCATTTTGGGGGACATAAGAGTTCCACATGGATTTTGAACTACATGGGGTCCGGCACCTAATCCCAGTGTTGTTGAAGGGAGAAGTGTACACTGTCAGATGTTGGCTTCTCTTGGATATTATTAAAGATTAAATATACAGGTAGATGTGAGTCAGTGTGGTGCAGTGGATAGAGTGTCAGACTAGGACTCGGGAAGCTTGGGTTCAAATCCCTGCTTGACTATGGAAACTCACTAGAGACTAGCACTGGTAAATCACGCCTTGAACAGCTCACATGCCTCAAAGTCCCTATTAAGGTAGCCATAAGGTGGATGCAACTTGATGCCACATAACAGTGATCAGGGATGAGAGTTTAGCTTTGAAGCTAATGTAAAGAAAGTGGCTCTAAATCCTCCTGGGTTCTATTCAGAAGGTAGTATAAAAGACTGATCAAAATCCTCTTGCATAGTTACACAAATGGTGTAACCTTTGGAAACAAATTGTCCCAAGGGAACTGTAGACATTGATAGTTGCAGCATACAACTCAGCATGCTGATAATGTAAGCAATGATTTCTTAACTTTCCGCAGCTTGCCTCCATATTTTATACCTAACTAGGTAAAAGGATTTGGGCCATTATATTGTAAGTGGTTTAAAAAGGGGCTTGGCCCCCAGAACAAGACTGAGCAACCTTAAGCACTTACTGGAAAATCTCACCAGTATAAGGGACTTTGAGGCATGTGAGCTCTTCAAAGAGGGGTTTTTTTTTAGCACTGCCACTCTCCAGTGAGTTTCCATAGCCAAGCAGGGATTTGAACTCAAGCCTGAGTCTTAGTTGTGCCATAAGCATTGAGATTGTGCAAATGGAGGATGGCTCAGTCTCATGTTGCTGTAATGGCAGGACTTAGTGCTCAGTGGAATCTCAATTGAAGCCAAGTTCACGACAGTACCAGGCTACCTAAGCATGAAGGGAACAACTATGGCCACTTGCTACTGGGCTACAGTTTCCATAATCCCTCACTAATGGCTATGCTAGCTACAACTGCTGTAGTCCAGCAATGTCTGGTGAGTCACAATTGCCCACCGGGACCTAGTTAAACGTTTCCAGAAACAGAGGCTTTAAAAAAAAATATCAGTGCAATACAATATTTTTTTTTAAAAAAATCAACAAAGGAATCACGCACACACACGTACACCTTAACATTTGGCACTGGCAGTTTGGAAATCTTTTTGGCACTAAACGTTTAGTGCAGTTTCAAAAGCAAGCCCTCTAGGACCTTGGGATCACAATGCACTTGCCTCAGCTGTTGCTGCAAGCACATTATAGATCTCTTTTTCAAACTTTTCAGTATTTGGCTTCTTATCTACATATTCTGTAGGAATGTTGCAGGATACTGGATTTGTCATCTGGACAGCACAAACTTCTTTGCTTTGTTTTTAATTGCAGGAAGAAAGAAATGATAAAACTACACTGACAATGGAAAAGCACACACACGCACACATATACACCTCTGTACATACAGCTCATATTTCCTCGATGAAACATCACCATAGGATCTTTGGATTTGCAATCAGAATGAGCTGGCTTTGAAAATAATTAGGATAATTGATAGATTGCATCTTCATGAACAACTGTATTGAAGAATGGTTAGGAGTGGGGGTATTCCTGAATCTACCATCACCTACAGAAGATAATTTCCACATACCGTACATTCTCATTAATTTAGGGGAGGGGAACTGCTTCAAGCTCCCCTACTTGCACTCAAGCTATATATAAATCACAACTATCTGAATTATGTATGAGAATTCATTGCATGAAGCAGGAGTGGCCAACTTCTAGAAGGGTGAGGGCTGCATGCACCTACTCCTGGAACTGGGAAGGCTATACCCAGACCCATGCCCCACCTCCACAAAACTATGTGTGTGTTTCCTCTTTTCAATAGCCTTTTGTAGTGAAAAAGCCCCATGTACCCTCTAGTGGCCAATTGTGTTTTTTGATGTGAGGATTTTGGAGGGGTGGAGAGATGCTTCCACTGCCCCCCTACAGGGCACAAAGGGAACTTTTGAACAACCACCAAGTTAAAAAATTAAGAAGGGGGGGCAGGTGCTAGGGGCCAACTTTAGGCCCTTGTGGTGCTACATGCAGCCCTTTGTCCACCCTGACATAGAGCATTAGGGGCAGAGAGTCAGACATGATTCTTCCACTAGTTCAATCTCATGTGACATGAGCCCAGCAGTAGAGATTCCTGTTTTCTGCAGCCATGGTTCTGTTTCCGTAAAGAAATGTGTAGTGTTGATCCAAGATTCTGCCTTGTTATATGATCTCTATATAACATGCCTCTAGCATTTCTGGCAATCAGTCATATAGGCTGGGGCTGGTGGGAATGGGAACCCAACAATATCTGGAGAGCACGTGTTTCCTAGTCTTGCTTTGCAATTTCAGAAAGCAGTGGTAACTGGGTCTCTGAGAGGAAACCAGAGCTCAAAAAACTTAATTTGAACTATAGTTTCCAGAACACCATCACCACCAACAGGATTACTAGTCACACTACTTGGGGAAATTCTGGGAGTTGTCCAGAATCTGATGTGTCTAAACTCCACTTAGAAGGGGGATAGTAACTAATTACTTTCTAGAAATCATGTTCCAAGTTCTGTTGGTGTCAGCAACATCACAGAAGGAGCTGCGAAGCTCTCAAGCAACACATATTCCTAATTAAAGAACCCCAGTCCAGTCTGTGATGGCTGCCTGTGTTTTTTTTCTGTGTCCTCCTGGTAGTTGCTGGAAGCACCTGGTGGGCTGGCTTTTTTCAGTTTCAACAGAGCTCACTGAGTCATAGCTAAGACAGTATAGCTGTACTTACTTTTATACATTGTCAAGTTTTATATAGCCTCACTTCTGTTATGCTCATCTGGCTGTAGCCAACAAAAATCTATTAATGAATATGATGCTACACAAAACGCAGCAGGTCAATAATGGTACTTGGAGGACAATCACAAGTTTTTCCATTGTGACCATTAAGTAAAATAATTAAATAGCCTTCATTTGCTCTAATAGGCATAGACATAATGACAGAAAGTTACTGTTAGATCAATATGCCTCTCTTTCTTCTGCAATTTATGGAGCAGCTGGTGACCATTGTCTCTGACAATAATCTGTTCCATTGACATTATTGCCTTAGAACCATAGATGCTATAAGATGGGAGGACTGTCAGAAGATTGTTTATGTTTCTCCTTGGGCAATACAGTGTATCTTCTCTGGCTTTTCTCTTCCAATATTACCTTAGCAAGGAGTTTGTGCCCTTCCTTTATCATTCCGTATTGTGTTGAATGACTCCGGAGGAGAGCGTGGAATAGTTACTTACCATGCTGGTTGGGTGATTCTGGGAGGAATAGTCCCCAGAAACAGCTTTTCCAAGTTCCGGTCATGTGGGAGGAGTTGCTTTTTTCCACCCCTGTTTAGGAGGGATGAAGCTGTGGTGGAAAATAGCCACAACTTCTCTCTTCAGTAGAGCAATGCTGTCGCAACATCCTTTCCATTGCGATAATGATATAAAGAATCTATATTTGTATAGGGGTCTGTAAGAACGTGCAGTATGTCTGTTTCTGGGATGCAAGAGCAGGAGGACATAGTTGAACATGTGTTATGTTTGTAGGCTTCCCACAGACACGCGGTTATCTACTTGTGGACAGGATGCTCGACTAAATCAATCTTCTGGTTTGATCCAGAGGACTCTTCTTGCATTCTTATGCAAGACCAATTGCACTTTATTTATGTTATCAGTGAAGTCCAAGCACAGAAAATAATCAGCACATTAATGAACGTATGTGAAAATTTCATTCTCACTGTTAAAAAATAATAGGACTGGCATTTATTTATTATTAAACCGAAGGGCAGGGACTGAATGTCACTGTACTTACAATCTGGCTTGGGAAAGGAGCAAACTGATTTCAGGCACACTTTGCCCCTGTATCACCTCTCTTGGCCATACCCATTTACATTGACTCCAGCTCCAAATACTGCCAAAACACCTGACACGTCACATGCATCAGGGCTTGTGCTTATAAGGAATTGTTCTATATAGCAGTCAGGGGGAGGGGAGAAAAGGTCGCTTTTGTGTGCTCCCACAGACATGAGGTTGGTTAAGAATGAGCAAACTGGTTATGGCAGTATCCCCCTGTGTACCTTCTGCTGTTCTGTAGCCCACCATGTCTATGGCTTATGCTTTTTAAACAACAGTATAATACCATATGGGACATGGGTTGGCGCTGCCAGTTAAACCACTGGGCTGTCGATCGAAAGGTCGGCAGCTTGAATTGGTGCAACTGGGTGAGCTCCTGTTGCTTGTCCCAGGTCCTGCCAACCTAGCAGTTTGAAAGCATGCAAATATGAGTAGATTAATAGGTACTACCTCAGTGGGAAGGTAACAGTGTTCCATGTCTAGTCATGCCAGCCACATGACCACGGAAAGTGTCTATGGACAAACACCGGCTCTTCGGCTTACAAACGGGGATGAGCGCTGACCCCTATAGTTGGACACAACTGGACTTAATTGTCAAGGGGAACCTTTACCTTTACCTTTATAATACCACATAAAAATATAATTAATGTGAAAAAATCAAAACAATAAAAATACATCAGTACAAAAGAAACAAAAAGCACTGAGCACTCATGAGCTAAATCCTGCATCAGCTAACAAGTCAAAGGCCTTTCTGGGTAAAGACGTCTTTGCCTTCCAGTGGAAGGTAAAATGAAGATGGAATTAGCTTTGCCTCCCTTATCATGGATTTCCAAAGCTTAGGAGCAGCCACCAAAAAGGCCTTCTCTTGCAATCCTGCCAAATGTGCCAGGAGAGAGAAAATAACCTCTCTTAGGAAATATTTTGTAGATGAATATTGTTATCACTGTTTTGCTTTTGTATGTCTTTTCAAGCTTTGTTTTATGCTCACTGGGGCAGAATTTTGAAAAATCTTGGAAGCAGTTTGGAATCCTAAATGTAGCAGTTACAGTGGTCTGTAAAATTGTGGGAACAGGGGCCTTTGAAGAAGCAATCATGAAGAATCTGAATTTCCAGAATCATCAGAAAGCTAAGTTTTAGAAAACAACTGCAGAATTGTGCAGTGGTTCTGATGCAGAAGAAGAAGAAAGGAAGAAACGGATGATGTAAGAATAATGGCCCGTGCCAGGGAAGGTACTTCCCACAATATTTCTGCATGGTGGCCAATTACAAGAAAGTTTTCATCTCTTTAATAGCATGCAAAACTTTCAACAAGAAAATACAGAAGCGTTTTCTTTAACTTTGATATCTTCGAGGAACTACTCATAATCGTTACTGATATTCTGTCTAAACTTAACATTCAGTTTCCTGACATGTAAACATACACACACTCGGAGGGTTCTGTAGTTTCATACTTGCTTGTTTTGCTTTTTTTAAAGACACCATGGATTTAAAGAAATATTTTGCATATTTTATAATTCAGCATTATATGTTGTTTCTTTCCAATACTAATATGTCATGATGGTTGAGTTTTATCGCTACACTTCATTTCTAAAAACTCTGCCTACTGAGCAAAATAGCTGAAGTGCCCTTGCTTTATAAAACCTTGAACCTACAACTACCCATATGGTGAGACCAAAGGGATGCCGATTTTTGTAACCTATTCAGATTCAGGTTGTGAAAGAGCCAGGAAAAATTATTGTTGGTGACTAACAACTCCATGTAAGTACAAATTTAGCTGAACGTCTATGACCCTTTTTGCTGATGCAGTTGTGTCAGTCACCACTGCCCTTGTGAGCTCAACATCAGAATGCTGCAATGCAGCTATCCTTGAAACCCATTTGAAAAGCTTATGTATAAAGCAGGGTTTAAGAAGCTCCTTATTTTTAAGATCATACATTTCTGAAGAACGTGGGACCTAGTGCCTCAAATAGTTTCTTGCTTGTCCTTCACCACATTTCAAGGTCGTGAATATGGTCTCCCACAGTTCAGCTGAAGAATGACAACCCTCTTTGTGGTTTGAAATACATTAGTAAATTTCATAGGGTGCTGACTGAGGTTCTCTTTTAATTGGCAAGAAACCTGACTATATAGATCTACATTTGCCACCCATTCCCCATGTGGCATCATTGAAAACCTGCATCAACAGAGTTCTCATGTATTTAATTTCCTAGTTTATCCCAAGATATCTTGATAATTGGTTATGCTGCATACAGTACTTGTCTGTTCGTATGCTTGTTGAAACTTTTCTGTCCAACTTTTCTGGGCCAATAGGCCCTTAATGGATTGCTGCCTTGTCGTGGTGAAGGGGCTTGAGTAATTCAGAGAAGCTATGGGCTATGCCGTGCAGGGACACCCAAGACGGACAGGTCATAGTGGAGAGTTGTGACTAAACGCGATCCACCTGGAGCAGCAACTGGCAAGCCACTCCAGTATCTTTGCCAAGAAAACTCAATGAACAGAAACAAAAGGCTAAAAGATATGACGCTGGAAGATGAGCCCCTCAGGTCGGAAGACGTCCAACATGCTACTGAGGAAGAGCGGAGGACAAGGACAAGTAGCTCCAGAGCTAATGAAGTGGTTGGGCCAAAGCCGAAAGGACGCTCAGCTGCGGACGCGCCTGGAAGTGAAAGGAAAGTCCGATGCTGCAAAGAAAAATACAGTGGTGCCTCGACTTACAGACGTCCCTACTTACAAAAATGTCGACTTATGAAAAGCTCCGGCCGCAAAATTTTGCTTCAACTTGCGGCCGGAGCTTCGACATACGGACAGAAAAAAACCCGTGGGGGAAGCGGGAAATGGACTTTGGACTGCCTGGTACTGCCTGGTACAGTGGTGCCTTGATTTACGGAATTAATCCGTATTGGAACGGTGGCCGCAACTCGAAATTTTCGTAAATCGAAGCAAAATTTCCCATAGGAATGCATTGAAAACCGATTAATCCGTTCCGGCTGTTTTTGTTTCTTATGTCGAGGCGCCGTTCGTACGTCGAAGCATTAGTTCCCATAGGAACTAATGCAAAGCCGGTTAATCCGTATTCTACCACTAGGGGGAGAATTTTTCTTCTTTTAACCTAAGATGACTTAGGTTAAAAAAAGGGCAGGAAAGGAGGGAGGGAGGGAGGGAACACCTTTTAAACCAATTTTTACATTTTAAAATTACAGTACCAGGCAGTACTGTATACCAGAAAGATCTGGATGTTCTGGACAACTCAGATAGTGTGGTTGCTGACCTTGAGCCAGACATCCTGGAGAGTGAAGTCAAGTGGGCCTTAGAAAGCATGGCTAACAACAAGGCCAGTGGAGGTGATGGCATTCCACTTGAACTATTTAAAATCTTAAAAGATGACGCTGTTAAGGTGCTACACTCAATATGCCAGCAAGTTTGGAAAACTCAGCAGTGGCCAGAGGATTGGAAAAGATCAGTCTACATCCCAATCCCAAAGAAGGGCAGTGCCAAAGAATGCTCCAACTACCGTACAATTCCACTCATTTCACATGCTAGCAAGGTTATGCTCAAAATCCTCCAAGGTAGGCTTCAGCAGTATGTGGACCGAGAACTCCCAGAAGTACAAGCTGGATTTCGAAGGGGCAGAGGAACTCGAGACCAAATTGCTAACATGCGCTGGATTATGGAGAAAGCCAGAGAGTTCCAGAAAAACATCTACTTCTGCTTCATGGACTACGCAAAAGCCTTTGACTGTGTGGACCACAACAAACTATGGCAAGTTCTTAAAGAAATGGGAGTGCCTGACCACCTTATCTATCTCCTGAGAAATCTATACGTGGGACAGGAAGCAACAGTTAGAACTGGATATGGAACAACTGATTGGTTCAAAATCGGGAAAGGAGTACGACAAGGCTGTATATTGTCCCCCTGCTTATTTAACTTATATGCAGAATACATCATGCGAAAGGCTGGAAAGGAATCCCAAGCCGGAATTTAGATTGCCGGAAGAAATATCAACAACCTCAGATATATTTATTTATTTATTTACAATATTTTTTTAGCCGCACCATTACCAGTGGTCTCTGAGCAGCGTACAACAATATTAAAACTTTAAAAACATTAAAAGCATTAAAAATAGGCAATATTATAATAATATCCTATATTAAAAACAATCATTAAAACATTAATATTAATAAATCCTGTTGCTCATATGGCCAGCTAAAGAATACTATTTAATTAAAATGCTGGCTAAACAGAAAGGTCTTTGCCTGGCGCCAAAAAGCCAAAAGTGTTGGAGCCAGGCGGATCTCTATAGGGAGGGCATTCCGAAGTTGGGGGGCAACAGCCGAAAAGGCCCTATTTCGACACGCCACCCCCCTCACCTCTTTCAGGGATGGTACCTTCAGAAGGGCCTCCTGGCCTGATCTTAGAGGACGGGCAGGCTCGTATGGAAGAAGGCGGTCCTTTAGGTAACCAGGTCCTAAGCCGTTTAGGGCTGTATATGTCAAAGTAAGCACTTTGAATTGGGCCCGAGCAGCAACCGGCAGCCAGTGTAAATTTTTCAGAACCGGTGTGATATGAGTCCGTGCGGCGGCACCACTTACCAGCCACGCAGCCCGGTTCTGTGCCAGTTGCAGTTGCCGGACCGTCTTCAAAGGCTGCCCCATGTATAGCGTATTGCAGTAGTCCAGTCTGGTTGTTACCAGTGCATGTGTGACTGTTGCCAGGCTCCGCTCATCCAGGTAAGGGCGAAGTTGATATATTCTCCGCAGCTGTAAGAAGGCACCCCTGAACACCGAGTCCACCTGGGCTTCCAAGGTCAGACCCGGGTCAAGGAGCACCCCCAAGCTGCGGACCCTGTCCTTTAGGGGGAGTGTAACCCTGTCTAAGGCAGGGAAATGGCCCTTTAACCTAACTGGCAGAGCATCTACCAGCAGCACTTCCGACTTGTCTGGATTGAGCCTCAGTTTATTGACCCTCATCCAGTCCATTATCGAGTCCAGGCACAAGTTCAGAACAGCGACTGCCACAGCTGGATTGGTAGAGAATGAGAGGTAGAGCTGGGTGTCGTCAGCATATTGCTGACTCCTCAGGCCAAACCTCCTAATGACCTCCCCCAGCGGTTTCGTGTAGATATTGAATAGCATGGGGGACAGTATAGAGCCCTGAGGAACCCCATGACGCAACCGCCATGGATCAGAGCTACTGTCCCCCAGCACCACCTTCTGGACTCGATCAGCCAGGTAGGAGCAGAACCATCGTAAAACGGTGCCTCCCATTCCCATCCCAGCCAATCTGTCCAGAAGGACACCATGGTTGATGGTGTTGAAAGCCGCTGAGAGGTCCAAGAGAATCAACAGGGATGCATTCCCTCTGTCTTTCTCCCGGCAAAGGTCGTCAAACAGGGCAACCAAGGCAGTCTCCGTCCCATAACCCAGCCTGAAACCTGATTGAAATGGATCTAGATAATCCGTTTCATCCAGGAGAGCCTGGAGCTGCTCAGCCACCACGCGTTCCAACATCTTGCCCAGAAAAGGGAGGTTCGCTACTGGTCAGAAGTTGATCACTAGACCTGGGTCCAGATTAGGTTTTTTTAGGAGTGGGCAAATCACTGCCTCCTTTAACGGGGCAGGGACCACTCCCTCTCTTAATGAGGAGTTGATGACCTCCAGGATCCAAGTGCGAACCCCCCTGGCAGATTCCTTGATTAGCCATGATGGGCAAGGGTCGAGTTGTGTAGTGGTGACACGAAGCGATCCAAGCACCCTGTCCACATCCTCGGGTCGTGACAACTCAAACTCATCCAATAAATTATGACATAAGTCCGGAGCACTGGACACAACCATAGGCTCTGCATCAACAGTGGAGTCCAACTCTTTGCGAATCTGAGCAATTTTCCCCTCAAAGTGTGTAACAAATTCATTACAGCGAACCACTGAGTGGTCCGGGACCTTCACTGAACCATTAGGCTGAAGAAGGTCCCGGACCACTCGAAATAGCTTTGCTGGATGACACGCCGAGGAAGCAATACGACTGGAGAAATGCCGGCATTTCACCAGCTGTATCGCCACAGAGTAAGCCCGATAATGGGCTCTAAGCTGTGTTTGGTCATAGTCGCAGAGATATTTCCTCCATCTGCACTCAAGCCATCTCCCCAACCATTTCATAGCCAGAAGCTCCTCTGTGTACCATGGAGCCATATAGGCTCTGCGGGCAGGGAGAGGGCGCCTAGGTGCGATCATGTCAACTGCCCAGGCCATCACCTTGTACCACAAAGCGACCTGGGCTTTGACAGGTGTGCCGACCATATCAGCTGGAAACTCCCCTAGAGCATTCAGGAATCCTTCAGGATCCATAAGTCTCTGGGGGTGGATCATTTTAATTGATCCCACACCCCTGCAGAGGGTAGTAGTGGCAGAGTCTAAACTTTACCAGGAAATGGTCCGACCATGACAACGGGGTCAAAGATAAACCCACCACATCCGGACCACCATCCCCCCGTCCCGTTGAGAATACTAGGTCAAGTGTATGGCCTTTCTCATGAGTCGGGCCAATGACATGTTGAGACAGCCGCATGGTTGTCATGGCGGCCATGAAGTCCTGAGCCGCCCCTGTTAAGGTGATCTTGGCATGGAGGTTGAGGTCCCCCAGTACCAAAAGTCTGGGGGTCCTCACCACCAGGTTCAAGATCACCTCCGTCAGTTCAGGTGGGGAGACTGTTGGTAAGCAGCAGGGTGGGCGGTACACCAACAGAATCCCCAGTCTGTCTCTTGAGCCCAACACACAATACAGGCCCTCTAGACCATATCCCAAGGGGACAGGGAGTCTGGAAAAGTGGAAGGAATCCTTGTAGACTATCGCCACGCCTCCTCCCTGACCCTCTGGGCGACCCTGGTGTTGGACCAAGTACCCAGGGGGACACAACTGAGATAGAGGAACTCCTCCTTCTTCTCCCACCCAGGTCTCAGTAATGCATGCCAGGTCGGCCCCCTCATCCAAAATTAAATCATGGATGAGGGCGGTCTTATTTTTTGCCGACCTGGCATTTACCAACAGTACCATGTGGCCCGGGGGGTGGCTGATAGGGTCACCTAGTACCGTTTGGCTGGGAGTAGAGCTAGAAAGGGGGATAGGTATAAGGTATCTAACCTCCTTTCTCCTACGCGGGCATGCTCTACTCCCACAGCCATATCTTCCCCTGCCATATATCATCTCTATTGGTTGCCCCAGAGGCCCCTCAACCCCCCCTGTTTCCCAGCTTATTCCCCAGCTAGTTCCCTCAGGGAATCTGGCAGCCGGCAGCAGCCCAGCCACAGTCTCGCTGTCTCTCACACAGTGAAGTGTGAAAGCAAGAGGAGAAGGGGACGACAGAGGACGAGATGGATGGACAGTGTCATCGAAGCGACCAACATGAATTTGACCCAACTCCGGGAGGCAGTGGAAGACAGGAGGGCCTGGCGTGCTCTGGTCCATGGGGTCACGAAGAGTCGGACACGACTTAACGACTAAACAACAACAGGCCCTTAAGGCAACTTGCTGTTATAAAAACTGATACTGAACAACAAATTTGTTACTGTAAAATCCCATATCATAATAAAACAGTAAAATATTGAACATACACATTCAGAGCTTTGTCACATACTCTGAGCTCTAGATGCGCAGGATAATGTGGGGAAGGAGAGAAATTCGCTTCCTGAATGCATGGAACAAAATTCTGAGCCAGGGTCACATTTTCTGAAAAATCTCCGTCTTTTTTTAAAAAATGTATTTACCTTTTGGTTGGCAGGAAGTAGAAGATCTATTTCTGATTCTGCACTAAATCCATTGTTTGTCCCAACTTGAGCAGACCCAATACAATGAATGGGACTTGTTAGTGACATGTAATGTTTCATTGATTTCAGTAGGTCTGCTCTCATTGGGACTAACATTGAATTTAGGGCTCTGTGCCTTTTCTTCTTCCAAGTGTATGAGATAGCAGTTCAGATGTCTGGAAACATTTTTCTGACAGGAGAAGACATCATTTGTAACTGGAGTCTAGAGGCAGGATTCAGAAACCTGAATTTCCACCCTTTTTTCCATTTGTAATTCTTTACTTCATAGTTTTGTGGCAGAGTGGTGCATTACTGAAGTCCAGTTTTAGTACAACATCTATTTTGATGGACTTTCTGAAGGTGGAATGTGAGGGTGTTGGAAGATAACGGCAAGCTGCCCCCATAGCTCTTTAGAAAAAAGAGCAAAAACTATGTGGAATATGTTGTTCCCACTGTAAGATAAGCTAGAGTGTGTTAATCAAATATTTTCATAATAGGAAGGCAGTTAAGAAAACAGTAAAAAAAATATACTAATTGCTCTCTTAAGTAAACAGATCTATCATTAGGTTGTCAGGAAGACTGACATTGAGCAGAAACACCCTGCTAATCCCCTGAAGATAAGTATTTAACGTAATTAGGCAGACAGTGTCTCTTTTGTTGAACGTAGCATTAATCAGTAGGAAAAGCCCAACTTTACAAAAAAGAACTTTCCCTGATACGCATTTGTGTTAGAAAGCTTCTTGCACTTCTTTTGTCAAGATACCATACTCAAAGTAATGACAGTTACAGTTTTATGGATTTGTATCATGAAGTATGTAATTCAATATGTGAAAAGGATTTCCATTTTTCTTATTTTTGCCTTATTATGTGGCCATGTGATTGTCTACGTAGTTATTTTTTAAAGAAATCACCTGATTTAACTATGTTCTGTATGGGGTATATATGAATACATATTCACAGTTGAATACAATACATAGTTGATTACATATTCACTGTTGTACAGGTACAAGTGGGTCCCTGTCTGTTTCTTTATGAAAACAGCTGAACAGCCTGCCTCACCATGCTTAGGGCCAGGGTGGAAAGAGAGGATTAACCCTTTCTTGTAGCAATTTCTCAGTAAAATATATCTTGTAAGGTCCCACTTGCTGTGATTTTAAAGATTACATTGAGTTGGATCCAAAATGCTTATGCTTATGGAAGGCAAGAATGTTAATTTTGATCACTTCCTTCCTTTCTGTGCATTCCTCAGTACCCCTCCATGTATTTTAGAGGACTCTCCAGAAAAGCCTAGCAGGTTGCAGAGGTAAGGAGGGAATCAGTCTTCCTTTCCTCTTCTTCAAGAGCCCTTCAGTCCACAGAAGGTCTATCCTGGATCCTGTGTTACAGATAGTAGGAAATGGCAGTCCCTTCTGGTTGGAAAAGGGCATTGTAGAAAGAGTAGACATCCTTCCCTGATTTGCCACATTCCCAGGCCAGCCAACGGCCTCCAACAGCTGCATTTTGTAAAGAAAGGATAGGATTTGAGCATTTTTTTTAAAAAAAAAATGATAGTCCTAACCAGTTTTATATCTCCCTGCCTTCTAAGTGGCTCAGAAGGCTTTGGTGAGGAAGGATTAAGTTCAGAGATAACATGTAGATTTCATAGCCTAACAGGCAAAGGTCAAGTTTGTCTATTTGTTGGGCAGAATGGAGTGCAGAGATGAAAAATCAAATGCCTCACTGCAGCAAGAGTTTAGGTGAAAATGCTGACTGGCCCAAGCTTTGATTCCAGCTGACAGAACCTTTTCTAGTGTTCATTACTTGATTTCACACTTCAGGCAGTTTAAAGAGGCTTAGCATTATATTCTTGTTCTCCTCTATAAAACGTTTTGATCACCTTCTAATTTTGACTTTAAATAAAGTTGTTGGAGTTCACTCTGACGTACAGCTACATGTCTGGGCTTCTCTAAAGGCAATATAGCATCACTGTGCAAGAAATAAGTTAGATATTAGATAGAATTCTGAATGGTTTCATTCATATTCTTTCATCACTTTTGCTGTCTTATTTCACACACCCTCCATTAAGCAATATTATTGTCATACTCTGACCGGAGTATGAAGTATCCATTATAAGGGGACATGGAATAGGCAAAGTCAGCAAAACATCCAGAGAAGCTGAAGTGAAGTGTAGCTAGCCCAAAGGCACACAGGTTAGCTCTTCTGCAAGGTAAATGGGAAATCAGATTTCCTGCTTTCAGCCCCTTGCTCAGTAATCAGATGGTCCAACTCACTGAACCATCTAGCTTGTTAGGTAGGCACTGAATTTCTTATAATTAATTTCTTTGTCCAATAACAAAGTTATACAAGTATTGTAACTTAACAAAGGGTAACTTGATGTAACTTCTTTGTTACATTTAAAGTTAGGGATTATGGCCTCATTGAATGATGGAGGGAGATTTTTTTTAATGGTCCTGCTACTAACCCTTGCTGTCTTATGGGAATTCATTTGGCACAAGGGGGATGGAATTCCAAGTAGCTCATGGCATTCACATTTTTAAAAAGAACTAAGCCAAAGTTTTTAATTACTTCTGAGACATTCAGAAGTTAATATTTTTTTTACAAAGTTCAACTATAATGGTAACCAGTAGAGTTGGGGGTATTTGTATACGAATATGAATACACGAGCACAGGTGGACATAACGAGAGTCCAGCCCCATGGCTCCAGATGGTCCACTCACTGATCCGCCACTGCCGCAACCTCCGTGATCCTTCCAATGGCTCTGGAGATCGCGATCAGCCAGGAGTGGCGAGCCGAACGCGATCTCCGGAGCCATTGGAAGGATCACGGAGGTCGCAGCAGTGGCGGAATTGTGAGTGGACCGTCCGGCCCCATGGGGCTGGACCCTCGTTATCGCCACCTGTGTGGGGTATTCGTATACAAATGCGAATGCCCCCATTTCTAGTAACTAGCTTCTAGGAAAGGTTTGGTACCATAGCAATAGCTGGTTTACAATGAAAAATGTTAACTGAATTGTGAGATAGCTCTGTGGGGTTTCTTGTTTCTCTGCCTCATCACATTACTACATTTTTAATCCTTCACTATGAAAAAAAAATCCACAGATATCTAATTTTTAAAAAATCATTTTTAAATGTTTGCTGAGATTCTCAGGATTTTTTTTTTTTAGCTTACTGGCCACAAAATGTTTCTTGGATCCCAGTAATGGATTGTGTGTTGACTTTTTTTCTTTTTGTGTGTCTGTAATAATGTTTCGGCTCCGTGGAGTCTCAATTGTGGGGTTCCGCAGGGGTCGATCATCTCCCCAATGCTGTTTAACATCTATATGAGGCCGTTGGGTGGGGTCATCAGGGGGTGTGGGGCTTCGTGCCATCAGTACGCTGATGACACCCAGCTCTACATCTCCTTTTCACCTACTTCAGTGGATGCCGTTCCGTCCCTTCGGCGCTGTCTGGAGGCTGTACTGCAATGGATGCAGCTGAACGGTTTGAGGCTGAACCCGGACAAGACGGAGGTCTTGAGGGTGGGTGGTTCTTCCATCGGCGGTCTGGGAGACTCCCTCTCTTTCGGGGGGGTTACTCTTACCGCACGGAGTGAGGTCCGCAGCTTGGGGATACATCTGGACCCGGCGCTTACCATGGAAAACCAGGTGGCGTCCGTGGCCCGTTCTGCCTATTTTCATCTGTGGCGGATTGCCCAGCTGCGGCCCTACCTTGATGGGGGGGCCCTCACCACTCTCGTCCATGCGCTCGTAATCTCGAGATTAGACCACTGTAATGCACTCTACGTGGGGCTACCTTTGAGATTGTTGCGGAAGCTTCAAATGGTGCAGAATGCAGCGGCCAGACTGCTCAGTGGGGTGAGAAAATACCAACATATCTCTCCCACTCTGGCCGCATTGCATTGGCTGCCCATTCGCTTCCGCATTGACTTCAAAGTGTTGATGATGACTTACAAAGCCCTAAACGGTTTGGGACCTCGGTATTTGGCGGACCGCCTTCTCCCACCTAGATCTACCCGAATTACTCGGCATAGCCAGGAGGGACGGCTGAGGGGCCTAACGCCGAGAGAGGTCCGGAAAGAAAGAACTAGAAACTGGGCCTTCTCGGCAGTGGCCCCTCGACTATGGAACAGCCTCCCAACAGAGATCCGCCTGGCACCCTCGCTGGGTGTTTTTAAGAGCCATTTAAAAACTTGGCTATTTAGGCAGGCCTTCCCTTCTGTCAATTCTTAAATTTTAGTTCTTTGTTTTTTATTATTCCCATCTTGAATACTTTATATTATTGTTTCAATTGTTTTATTGTTTAATGTTTTAATGTTTTATATATTTGATGATATTTGTAAGCCGCCCCGAGTAGACATTGTCTAGGGGGGCGGGGTAGAAATCTAAAAATAAATTAAATAAATAAATAAATAAATAATTGGAAACAAAAGCTGCAAGACATTGGTTACATTTTTGTATGAGTAAGCACATTATAGTATATGCATTTAAAATGCAGTGTGTAGTTTTAGGTGTAACATGCCATAATAATTTCAGATTTATGCTCTTGACTCCATAGGATAATAAATAAATTAGCACATGCTGTTTTATGGTACCTAGTTTTAGTTTTGCTACTTGTTGCATTTTTAAAAATCCTCACTCTCAGATTGCTGAAAGTTCATCAAGATTTAAAATAAATCATCTTACGTTCAACAACTCCAGATGACTTTGCATGAAAATAGTGCAAACGGAGAGAACTCAGACACCTTGGTGGGTTCCTGGGTAGATGAATTCCATTTTGCTGGTTCCCTCATAGCTTGTTTTTCCCTTCTGCTGATTTCCTCTTTCACTTTTCCCTAAGAACCCTCAAGCATAGGTAAACCATGCCTTATATCAATATACCTCTGTGCTGGTCAGATTAATTCTGAGCAATTGTGATTTATGTTTAATTCTGTTGGGGTATAACCCATCTATTAATCAAAATATACATGAAATAGTGCCACCTAAGAACAAATTATTGAGAAAAATAGTTATAGAAGATTTAACCATGCTATAATAAAAGTGTGTTTAGCATATTGCTGTCACAAAAAGCTGTAGATCTAAATAATCTTCGATTTGCTGACATTATCAGTCCTCATTAATGTATATATGTATAGTAAAAATTGCAGATATTACTATATCTCTGAAGGTCAATGCCTGAAATAACAGAGAGCAGACTCATGTTCACAATCCCTTCATTCAGTTGCAGTTTACAATCCATTTGCTTTGTGTGAGGGTATAGCAGAAGCATAAATCTGTCTTTGAACACTGACTTGCTAAAGTTTCATGCCTCAGCTGCAATAATAGGAAACAGTTTTGAAAATGCTGTTTGGATTTATGATTGTATCTTTTGCCTGTTGTGATTTTTCCCCACTTGAAAAGCCTCCATAAAACAGTGTATTCTGAATAGCCATGATTTGTTCCTATTGCGATTATCTAACCCAACAGACTAAAATATTAGTTGCAAGAATAGCTTTGGGACACACCCAGAAATTTAACAATAAGACATATGTGGAAAAGGAGTACTTACTGAACATAATTAGTGACATAAAGTTGAGTGTAATACACCTTGTATAAAAGAAAACTGATGTTCAGCGAGCCTTGTGTAGCTTATCATTAATAAGAAGGAAGCAAGATTTTAATGGAAAGAGCCAAATCCTTTGGTGGATGTCTTATAATATGTATGGACTGTGGGGCAAGAAGGCTAGCTGTGATGCTCAAATCTTCTACAAAGATATACCTGTCTCCAAACTATACAGTAGCTGCTAATATCTGCAGCTATTCCATGCAAGCTACAGAATTGCACTGTAAATTTTGAAGACAGACAGCAAATTTTCCATATCGTCTAAGTATCCAGCTCAGTTTCTCTTGACATTTCAGGAATTCATGATAAATGTGACATTTATGTGTTGAAATTATTCAACTTCATGTTTCCTAGAAGAGGTATTCTTTTTCTCTTCTTCCATCTTCTTTTCTGTTGGAGCCAGTAGAGTAACGATGATAGTTGTTAAACCATTGTGAGAGCCTAGACAGACAAATATAGAAGAGAAATAGTTTGTTTGCCATTCTGGCTGACGTACATAGTTGAATAAATCTGTAAGTCTGTAATGCTCTACACAATTACCTCAAAGTAAAAACCATTGGACTCAGTGGGATTTAAATTTTAGTAGATGTGCTTAGCAATGACAGCTCATGAATGTGACAGGAGGTACTCTCTGAAATTTTGAGGTGTGGCATCCTCTTCTCAATCCACAAGCTGCTCTGGTGCATAGGATTGCACAGTAAATGGTGAAATAGGCTCTGTCAATGTATACTTGGTTTTCATTGCAAAATGGATGTCCTTTCTTTTTATAATGTTCATACAATAAATAACAGTGATCAAGCTATTCTCCGAGCCCAAGAATGAAGCCAGGAATAGGGATCTGTGCATAATTCAAAAGAACTCTCAACCCCAACTTTGTATTGCATATATGTTAGAAAGAACTGAAGCTGCACTACAGAGACAGAGCACATTAAGGTCCATCTGATAACTGGGAGATATTGCCAAAGTAATCTTTAAAACATCTTTATTTTGGCAGATTACCATGTTACTGAAAATTCATTTCTTTCGTTCTTTCCAACGCTTATTTTCCTCTTCATACAAATATATTTACATATGAATTATATAAGAGGACATCCTTGTGGTGATATTTGTCTTCCTGTTTTCCTTGGGTACATCACTCCTGTTCAAGGAAATACAGATCAGTGCTGTTCATATTTGTATTGATGTCCGTTCATAGAACAAACATAGAACCATGTTGTAACATGAAATGGAAATTGGGGTTGTGGTGAAGTTCTAGAGTCAGAGTTACTTAGCAATACTGTATACAAGAGTGAAGCTAAATCGAGTTTTACATCATATATATTCATCTCCCAGGGGGAAAAAGCACTGTTACTCTTATTTTCAGTGTAGTGATTGATGATTTATACTTACAAAACTGTTCTTCCATTTGTGAAACTATGCTAAATGCTATCAACTGAGTAGACAGTGTGAACAGAATTCATACATAGCTTCCTTTCATTTATTTAGCAAATGTAAATATTAAGGATCTTTGTGCAATAGGAAACTGACTAGCAAATACAAGGTCCAGCTTTGTAAACCAATATGCTGCTTCATTGATCCATAGAAGATGATGAATATGAAATCTCCCCATACATTCATTAACTTGTTCTGGAGATTTGGAAACAGCAGAGTTTTAGAATGCCTTCTTGGGAGATTTTGCCCTCTGTACCATAACTCCACTAACCAGAAGCATCTAAAGACCAAATGCTCCATTTATGCTTGCATTTTGTGCTTTGGGCAGAAGGATGTGATGCATGATTATAAATGGACAAAATAGCTTTATATGAAGGCAAATTACATGCATATTCAGATTCAGACAGCTTCAAATTGGGAAATTTGCACACATTGACTGGGAAATGAAATTGATCTGGCTTTTTAAAATTTGCTATTACCTGGATGCCCCTACTAAATGTGAATAGAGAGGTGAACGACTTGTTTTCAGGAAGTGAATGCATTTTATACTGTTCAGCACAATGACGAACCTGATCCTGCTTCCACTAAAGTCTGGGTGAAATTTTTAATTTGTTTAGTTGAAAACAAACATGGACAAATGTTATTCTAGTCGGTAGAATAATTAAGAATGAAAAAATATTGAAAATTAACATACAGAAATCAGGTTTTCAAATGTTTTTGTTTCTTAATTTCATAAGCCGCCCAGAGTGGTAGAATATACCAGATGGGCGGGATATAAATCAAATAAATAATAATAATAATAATAAGTCCCCTTTTGCTTTTAGTGAAATATTTCTGATGCCACTAAAAACTGATAGAAATTGAAAATGTGATAAACTAATTGCTCCCCAGGATACATTCTTACTAGGCCAGTTAAAGTATTTAATAGTTGAGTCTTAAACCCAGTGGCCAGACTTCTGTTGATGATTTATGCATATATACGTTAGATTGCATAACTCATTGCAGTAAATTGCTGCTAACTAATGAAGAGCCAATCATGTTATGAGGCATATGCCAAGTTGCACAGCAAATGTACAGCTTGGTGTGTGACTGGCACCTGGTTAATTAGCAGCCATTTCCTCACCCCAAATATCCCTGAGGGCCCACCTTCCAGGTCTTGACAGAGGAAACTCACGAGGGCCCCCAGCAAACGCCTCCTCTGGGGGCCATAGAGATGGGGAAAGAAGAGGCAGGTACATGGCTTCCACTTCCGGTTCCTGTTTGACATAGAGCTATAAAGGCTATAGAGGAGCTGTTCATAGAGCTATGATTCCATCCCTTTTTCTGTGGCACCCTGGCTGGGTTTCATGGCACCCCATTGAGCTGTGGTGCACAGTTTGGGAACTCCTGAAATAAATGACAGCTCCAATGCCTTGTTCAACATCTTTCTGAATACCCATCTTTCAAAGCTAGAATTGGATTCCCAGACACTTTTATTTTTAAAACTGTTCCTTTTCATTTTTGGCAAATTCTGTGGTCCAAGAGGAACCTGGGGACAGTAATTTAGCTTCTGACCCACCAGAGTTGCCCACTAAATCTAAATATGTAGAAACTACCAAGAGGCCTACACTTTTGATACCATGTGCTACAAAGCAAAAAGGGAGCGGTCTTTGCAATTTGTTCTGCAAAAGGTGTATTTTAAAAAATCAAAATCACAGAAATCAAGAGTGGCACCAAATGGAAGAAGTAATAGAAAAATATTCACCACATGTGCCTAGGGAAACCAGAACGTGCCCCCTGAACTGGTGGTTCCACTTACTGCTCACAGCATGTGCGGTCGAGATCATTCCGGCCAGATTAGCGTCAAAGATCATTCTTTGACGCTAATCTGGGAAGCCGCCTGGCCAGCTCTTTCCTGCCTCCCTGCACAGCCAACCACTCAACAGCTGAGTGGGAAGACTCATCATCCCGTCTCCTCGCCAGAGTGGTCAGCTGTCCGGGGAGGCAGGGAAGCGCCGGCCAAGCTGCTTCCCGGATTGGCGCAGTGAGAACAACACTGGCCGAACATGAAAGGCAATCACTGCCAGTTTGCAGGGGGAGGAACGGTTTCCCCAGGCACCTGTGGTGCCGATATTCATATTCATATCCTCAGGGATACGAATACCAATATCCCATGTCTATTGGCCAGCCATTGACCCTGAGTGGACCGCTTTGAATGAAACAATGGTTGTCCTTTATCAGAACAGTGGGACGGATGGTTTTCATTGCACTGGATCCCTCAGTGTGTTGTATGAACAGCAGTAAAGCGTGTGTTTTATCATTTGTTTAGATTTGATTTTCTGAGCATCTTACCAGCACAAAAACTGGTAATTGGAGTTGGGCTGTGGCAGCACTTCAAGTTGCCAGATTTTCAAATAGCCTGATTTTCAGCCAAATACTCAAAATGCTAATCCTATCTGTAACTTCACATGTTCAGTCGGTGGTGCTGCATTATTTGTCCTAAACACTGATGACTTCTTAATCTGAAATAGATTAAGGATAGTAAATCAGATGCAAATTGCAGTATGAATAAATGGAATAAAATATGCCAAGAAATATTTCAGATGTATGAGAAGCATTATTAAAATATGTGAGTCAAAATTAAAGTTTTAAGATATTTTTCTTGGTTTTTTTTAATGCCTCTAGTCTTAAGGACAGTGTCATACAGCTCTAATCGTTTTGGAAGAACATTTTCTTTATTTTGTCTACTTTTCGCAACTTTCTTGCATGCAGGCTGTATTTCTCCTTCTGTTAACCCATTCAGATAATATTTCTGTTTCACAGCTTAGAGAAAGCATCATGCTAACACACCATAAAATGAGAATGATGTTATTTGCTTTGCACCATCTAATGTGTTGACTTACTTTTTTCCCTCTTAAAGGACAAAATATGCTTTATATTATTAGTGTTGTTATTTATATGCAGCACCTCCTGATACTCTCAGGGATCTCCCATTCAGAGGAATTGTTAAATCCCTGCCTCATTAAGTTTAAGCAGTGTAAACATCCAAGACTATTAGGTGGCCTGAAATACGTTTTTAGAAATTCACAATTGAGGATCAGTTACAGTCCCTAAAAACATTTAAGTACTCAAGATCCAGTCATCATATATTTCTGAATGAAGCTGTTAGGTTTTCAGCTCTGATGGATGTAACCATTTGAATCTATTTACTAATTTGTTACTAAAAAGTCACAGTTACACATTTATATGTGTTTCTATCTACTCTCTCTCTCTCTCTCTCTCTCTCTCACACACACACACACACACACACACACACACGCCAAACATTTAATGCACACTTAGAAGGTTTAATAGTATTGGGGTTGTCCCAAAAATTACACCTTAAGAAAGCAATTCTTTACATATATACTGAGAAGTAGGTGCCCTGGGCTTAAATTTTCATGTTAAACATTAATATGTGTGTGTACATGTATGTGTATCTATCTGTGTATGTTGCCTTCACTAGATAAGGATAATAATTATCAGTGGCTCAAATCCAGAAGAAAATTGTCATGTTTAAATCCTGTTGAAATCAGAATTTTGATATAAATTATTTGCTGAAATTGGTTGAAATCCTGTTGTGCAGTTACGCAAATAGGGTACATTTTAGACTGAATCGCTGTAAGTTAAGAAATCTCTGTAGACATATCTGTTGCATGCTGAGTCACGCAGCTCAGTGCACAACATATAATGCTTACAGAGATTTCATTACTTGTGGCAATTCACATCTAAAAGTTGTGCTATTTGCATAACTGTGCAGTGGGATTTCAACTATCGTTTCAGTGGGACCTTACTGTGACCAATTTTCTTTGTATATTGGCAAAAGAGCATACAACTCAGAATATGTGGGCAAAAATCATGTTGCCAAAAAACAACAGTTATGCAGTCCTTATCCCCTCCCCTCAGTAGGCTGTCCTTCACATCTTTGGTGCCACAACTATTTGTTGTCCTGTTTCACAAATAGTGCATCAGCACACACACAAATGGCAGCCTGCTGGTGGTAGAAACTTCATGTGCAGTTGCTCTTGGACTCCACTTTTCCCAAAAGGTGCTTAACACTTAATGGCTGGAATCCTGTTTAGCATGATAAATCACACATACAATAGGTCAGTGGAACTTGCAGAGGAGTTGACTCACCAAATTCCCACTGATTCATTGGGCCTCTTCTATTTGCAGTATACTATACTAAGCAACAGGATTTCAGCATGTATTTAATGCATATTATTTCTTTTGCACTTCAAATAAATTTGACAGCAACCCTGTAAGGCAACCTCCATATTGTAGACAGAGAGTGAAACGTCCTGTATTTGAAATATGGATTGCCTAGTTCATACATATACAGAGGAGTCTTAAACATGCTTTCTAATAAAGAGTTCCCATTTTACTTAGTGGAGCTCTGTTCCAAATAAGCATGCACTTTGGTCAGTCGTGATTGTTTATGACATATATCTTGAGGCTCACGACACTATCATTCAGTCATTCAACTGTGAATTCAGATCAGATGAACTGTGTTCAGCTGAACTGAAAAGTTGTTATTCTGTTCTTAACCGTACTGAGGCTGCAATCTTAAGCACATTTACCAAGGGAATAGGCATCATTGAATGAAATGGATCTTAACTTCCAGTTAAAAAATTCATGCCTGTGCAGTGCAGTCCTGTCCCTTTTTTTGTTCAGAATAGTGCAATCCTGTTCTTTTCTGCTCAGAACTACCTCAGATAAGAAGACCATATAGTGAATATCAAAGGATCAAAGATTCTCTCATAGCCTGAGAGTTGATGGTCCCTTAGATCTTCTTTTGTGAGGCTCTCACTTTTGTCCTGAACTTTATTCTGCCTTGACCCTGCAACTTTACAGTGTATGTGCAGATCTCTGTACTTGTGGTTTCTAAAGAAGCTGTTGTCTAAACCAGTTTGGGAATAACACATTAAAAGTTATGTATTCATGTTGAATTCATAACTTTATTTGGATCAGAAGGCCCTCAAAATCAAATGCTTAAATATATGTTTCAGAAAGTCAGATTAACTGAAGTTTTACTCATGAAAAATATCAGTTGCCCACCTCCTGTAGATGTGACTGCGGTTACATTATATCTCCCCAAAGGGCAAAGAGACTATAGTTCCTTTTAAAAATTAGGAGCACAATGGGGGATGTGAAACAATCTGGATAACATTAAACAGGCTCTTATCTTAGGTGCAGTCTATTTCATCTCGCACTTGAACAATCCTTCCATTTACACGGGAGATGTTTCTTCTCCCACAAAATAGATCCAGACTTCAGATTCCTGCAATTTATTCCCCTTTTGATTGTTGATGCCCCTGCCCCTTTCCCGCCTTTGTCTTAGTTGTCATTCCATGGGTCATGGCAGTTTCCCTTTTTTGTTGTTTAATTTAGCGGCCCAGCGCTACAGGAATACGTCAACCTATCATGAATACTCCCTTATATCTAAAATAACATTGTGTCACTTAGGAGAATGTTTAAAAAATTGTGAGGAATGGAAAATAGAGGAGAGGGTTTCACTACCATACTTTCTACTGCCACAGCCCCCCGCATACATCACAGGGTTGTAACCAAAAAGAACACTGCCCATAGCTCAATATTTGGGAGCGAATTAAGCTACCACACAGGGTGCAGAATGGGCTAATCAGGAGCACTCCCAATTGCACCAAATAAACTGCAGCCCTAGCACTGTGCCAGAAAGAAACAGAACAATTCACAAAAGGGGTAGGATGGATTACTCTTACTTAAAACACATGTGGTTACTGGAAAATAGTGAACCAAATAGCATGCTATATGCTCATCTGATCATCCCCTAAGTTTATTCTAGGTAGCCCAAGCTTGGCTGTATAAATGCATTTATACTATAATACCCAAAAATCTTCATTAACAAAGTCAGAAATCTAATGTATTTCTGAGCAGCAGGAATGCAGATATTGGGAACCACTGGGCAAAATCCTGTTCACATAAGTACATCGACGTAAACTGGATTCAGATGCCAGAAATAATCAATTTAAATGAATCAAAAGCATCCTACCACCCCTCTCTATGGTTCCTTTTTGCCACTGCTGAGATTTGGACAGCAATTTTTTAGTATCCCTCATTCCCATCCTGAAGCTCCCAAAGGCCTCCCCATGGCAAAAAAGAACTCTAGGGAGCCCCAGAAACTGAAAGGGGAGATAGGAGGCTTTCAGTTTATTTAAATTGATTATATCTGGTACCCAGATCCAGTTTATGCTGGCTTAACTACACAAACAGAATTTCACCCATTGCTGTGTTCTTATATCTGGTGTATAGATGCCACACCCAGTACACTTTTTTTAGCACAGAACTGTAAGAAACCTCTCCCAAGAGTATTGGCCTTATTCAAATGTGATTCTGAGAGCTATTGAGGCTCATTCCTGTTGCACCCAAATCAAACTAGGTGCACTGCCTCACAAATGGAAAACAAAATACTGGCTTCGGTCTCCCATGAACTGAAAATACATAAGTTTTAAAATTGCCTTAAAGATTCCTTGTTGTGATTATTTTGTCTCCCTCCTGTGGTATACACGTATGCCTGTGCATCTATACACCAGATACAGTACATGCATTGTTAGCAGTCTCCGTTGTGTGTAAGGATTATAATCGGCCACAAGCGTGTTACTAAAGCCAACATTTAAAACAGCAATAGGTCTGTATAATTATATGAGAAAAAGCCAATGATCAGGGTTAGAAGCTTCCAGTTTCAGTTTCTTCACTCATGTGAAACATCTGTTGCCCACTGGAAACTTCCATTTGCACAGATAGATTGGAACACTTACACAATTAAGGGGAGAAACATACATTTAAATCAGTTGATCTAAAGTACCTTTCAAGTTGGGATACACTAAAAGATGCTTTTAAAACCTATTCCCCCCTTTCCTACACAGTAAATCCTCAGAAATGCATCGTACTTGTGACTCAAAATGTCTACAACTACAAAAACATCTGGAACTCCTCAAAAAGTTCATCCAGTCCACCCACCCATTTCCCAAAACACTTTCTCAGCTTTGTGCATATCTCCAGAAGTTCCCTTTCACAGCAAACTGATTTTTTTTTTGCTCCTCTGTCTCAGAGACGTTGACAGAACCAGCAATCTGAAGGGAGAGAGTTAAGTCATTCTTATTGGCCAGTATCTGGAATTTCAGAACATGGAGACATATTTAATACCTTCATGTGAAAGAGAGAACAGAAGACAGAGTAATTTCTTGAATATGTTTCTTTAAATTTAAATGCTTCATCTATTATAAGTTAATAAAATACAAAAAATCAAGCTTAATAAGAATGATAATTAATACCATGTCAATGCATTGCCCACAGAGGTTTTAAAAGAAAAATATGGCTGCATTGCAATGTGTATTTCCTCACACCGGTGATGGCCAACCCTTTGCCCCCAAAGACAATCATAAATAAAAGTAAGCCTTCAAGCTTGCTGTTGTGTGCAATTTAATTTGTCCTTTAAGTTTATCTATCTGCTTTCGCACCCACTTTCACAATGCATAGGCTGTTTTTCCATGACCTAGCATTATTAAATTGCACTTATCAATCATTCTTGCCAGGAATGCCATCGCCAACTACATTAAAGAAGTCAGAGAAGTCTGGTTTCAGCAGTCCCTCGCCTTCGCAGACCTCTTCCCTTGGAACAGCATTCACACAGCATCATCGACCTGTCATTACAGGACCCAGAGGTGAGGCCTTAACAAAGTCCACCAGTGAACTGGAACTGGAATCATGGTGCCATCAAGTTGTGGTTCACAAGAGTGGCTGTTACAAATTCCTGAGGGTTTTGGACAGAGAGGGGATGATCTCCACTCTGATCTTTCATATATGGTTTAATTGCTTAGGATCAATCTTGGCAGGGCGGGGAATGAACTTTTCAAGTCAGATTGAATGACACCTTCATATTTAGGAGCAAAACAAGTGTAAGATTCTGTGCTTTCAGTCTGTCAAGATGCCCTCTATTCTACTGCTGCATCACTTTAACCCATCAAAGATCCTGCTTTTGTGTTTGCATGCCATTTTGCATTCAGCATTAGGATTCATTGTGCCAGACCATTTGCTGTCATTCATGCTCTCTTTTGTTGATGTTTTAGATGACATTTTTTTAAAGCCTAGTTGGTTTGCAACACAATGGGTGACTTAAACCAGAACAGTTTCTAAACAATGGTTAGACATTGGTTTTCAGATTGCAATCGTTTGGTTTGCAGGTGGCAGTAGAAAAATGAAAATAGTACTTGATTAATTTGTAAAAGGCAGGCTTGCAATAAGCATGCATCTGCTCACCCAGCAGGGTGGAAAAATAATATGACCTTGGTTTCCTGGGTATTCAAAATTTGGGGGTTTGCACCTTGGTGTTTTAAATATGCTTTTTCTCTTGCTTAGGATCTTACATAAGAAATACTTTGCTCTTCATCAGTTTTATGTGAAAAAAGAATTATCACCAGTGTTTTACTTACAAAAACAGAGAGTGAAAACTTTATACTCACATTTGCCCTGACAGTCTTCAGCTTGCAGTTTTGCAAGCCAGAGATTGCCCTATTACAGTTCATCAGCATTAAAAGAGGAACTGCATGTGGAATGGACTGTCCCATGCATGGTTTACATCAAATGGGGGACTAGCCAATAAAATAAAACGGATAGTTGCAGCAGAATTATGTTTCTTTTTGTGACCCGTTGATTTACTGGAGATACTAGTTGGTTAAACGTATAAAACTTGAGAGGAGCTCACATTGGGGAAAAAGAAGGTGTTCACATTTACTTTTTTTTTTACAGTGCAATCCTGTATGTATTTGCTTGGAAGTAAGTCCCATAGAGTTCAGTGAGTCTTGCTTCCAGGTGAGTAGCTGTAGGACTGTAACCCTGGACAAGTCTTCTCCGTAAGCAATATAAACTTGGAGCCCACCAACAGCAGTGATGTAGAAAATTTCACTGCTGTGAAACTTTGCAGAGTGATCTTGTGTAGCTTTTAGAATAATATGGCAGAGGAATTGCCCAGTTGGAAAGCAGGGCAAAATTGTTTGTTACTAATCATCTAGCCAGTTGCTGGGAGGCCTGCATTAATTTTAAGAACGGTCTTGATAATTAATGATAATAGCAAGGTATTCATAGTATCAAAGTTATGTTAGCAGTATATTCAGCTGCACACCAGCTGACACTACAAGTTGTATCCTGAAATCAAGAAGCAACCTAGTCCTCTCTTAGGCTTTTCTTGCTGCATCTGCACCAGAAGATTGCACTGGTGTAGCTAAGATGATGATGATGATTTCTTTAACTTATATACCACCCTGTTAGTGTTCTTGTATACAGTCTAAATAGAATAAAAGTTGTCCACTGGGCTCTCACTTGGAATCTAGTATCTGATCTTCTGAAGCTATGCACTGCACTGGGCAGTTTTAACAATTTTGGGTTTCAGTCATATAGAAGTGAGTGCTTGGCTAACGTTACCTGTTTTCTGTTACCTATTCTTCAGTGTAAGTCATCTGGCATAAGCTATGTCAGAAGTCTAGACATTCTTATGGACTTACACAAGTTCCAAAGCTGTCTTACAAGATAAATCATTATTTAGCATTCCCCATGTAGTAAAGCGAAAGTTTCCTTCTCAGCACCAGGACTATTTATTTTCCTACATTCCTCCCCCATATTCACATCTTTTCAAGGAATATCTTGGACAAAAAAAGAAAAAGGAAAAAAAAGCTATGTTTCTACATAGAACCATACAGTGAATTGGCATGAAAAATTATTGTTGAAAAGACAGTTGCACTGGCCAATTTAAACCTTTATTTCCTGAGAGATATAGCCACATCTCATGCTTTCTAGTCCTGAAATTGTGTTAATGAAGATTACCATCTACTTCTGTTTGTAATCAGAAAAAATTTGATTCAGCCAAGAGCAAATCCAGGGAAAGGTCACTGTTCAAGCAAGATAAGATGAAACCATCTTTTAACCATCACCCAGGAAGAGTTTATGCTTTCAGAACCCTGACTTTGTTCATGTTCCGGCTCACAGGGGAAGCATACACAGAAAGAACCACCTCTCTGTTTCTCCAGTCTGTTGTTTTCATGCTCCCCTTATTGCAAATGAATGGCACATGCCTTAGGAATGACTGAATAGGGCTATTGTGAACCATCTGAAATGTCTGGGTTTTCATCTTTCAGTACATATAAATGCAGTACATTGCAAGACAACCAAAGCATAAACCAACAGAGGCAGACTGTCCTTGTTTAGGAAAGGATGTAGTTGGCAAACAAGCCAAAGCTGTTAAAAAAAAACCTCCTAGCCTCTGAGACCACCTGGCGATGCTGAATCAAGAAGTATCATGAAATTGTGCATCTCTTCTTTGAGGGGGATCTTAAACCTATCTTGTACTTGGGAACCATGTACCCAAGTAGACTGTGTTTTTGAGCTCAGCTTCAGTTTATTGGCCTTCATCTAGGCCCAGGGTGGATTTGATGTAAATCAAATCTATTTAAATTGTCAAAAAAAATCATGATTTAAAAAACTTGGATATTTTGATTATTTAAGTAAAAAATTGGTTTTTAATTAAATTATGATTTAAAATATGATTTAAATCAATTTGATATTTAAAAAATCATTGATTTTTATCCATCCTGCCATTACTGACTGCAGACATATCATCTGCAAAAATGTCCTAGTACCACTTATTTATTTATCTTTTATTTATTTTCCATCTAGATTCAATGAATCTACTCTGGGCAGCTTACAAACAAAATTTAAAACAAACAATATCAAACAACATAGAAAGGTCCAAGATGATAAGACATGAAATGGAAGGGGGGAAAGGCTTGCCTGAAGAACCAAGTCTTCAGCTTGTTCTTAAAAACTCCCAGTGAGGGAGCCAGGCGAATCTCAAAGGGCAAGATGTTCCAGAGGCAAGGGGCCACCGCCGAGAAGGCCCGGTTTCTAGTTCTCTCCTTCCGGGCCTCTCTCAGAGTCAAGCCCCTCAGCCGCCCAGCCTGGCTAGATCGAGGGACACAAGTAGAACTAGGTGGGAGCAGGCGCTCTCTCAGGTATCGAGGCCCTAAACCGTTTAGGGCTTTATTTGTAAGCATTAGCACCTTGAAGTCAATGCGGCAACCAGTGTAAGGCCGCCAGAGTGGGGGAAATGTGATGGTATTTTTTCACCCCAGTTAATAATCTGGCGGCCATATTCTGGACCATTTGTAGTTTCCGCATCAATCTCAAGGGTAGCCCCACATAGAGCGCATTACAGTAGTCTAATCTAGAGATTACGAGCGCATGGACCAGAGTGGTGAGCGCCCCAACATCAAGATAGGAGCGCAGCTGGGCAATCCGCCGAAGATGTCAGTGGGTGGTGCAGACCACAGACGCTACCTGGGACTCCATGGTAAGCGCTGGGTCAAGATGGACCCCCAAGCTGCGGACCACACTCTTTGTGGTGAGAGTCACCCCCCAAAAGAGAGGGAGCTTCCCAAAGCACTGATAGGAGGGGCGCCCACCCTCAAAACCTCCGTCTTGTCCGGGTTCAGCCTCAGTCCACTCTCCTGCATCCATTGCAGTACAGCCCCCAGGCAGCGCTCAAGGGACGCAACGGCATCCACTGCTGTTGGAAAAAAGGAGATGTAGAGGTGCATGTCATCAGCATACTGATGACACAAAGCCCCGCACCCCCGGATGACCCCTCCCAGCGGCCTCATATAGATATTAAACAGCATTGGAGAGATGATCAAGCCCTGCGGCACCCCGCAATTGAGGAGCCACAGGGCCAATACACTCTCTCCAAGCTGAACTCTCTGGGAATGGTCCTCCAAGAAGGACCAGAACCAGGCAAGAGCCAGGCCACTGATCCCCAACTCGGAAAGCCGTCCCAGGAGAATACCGTGGTCACCAGTATCAAAGGTGCATTTATGAAACCACTGATGCAAATATGAGTGGAACCATCAAATCCACACTAGCAGGCTACTAAAGAATCAACCAGGTATCAAAAGTTGGTAAAAGAGCAAGGAATATTAACAGAACAGCCTCCCCCCATCTTTCTTCTAACAAAGGTTAGTATCCAGAAACACTTTGTTACCAAACTCCAGCTTAAAGCTAGATTTAAATGGACTCTTGGTACTGTTACTCTCTAAAGCAGTGTTTTTAGAAACATCTTGGGTTTCCAGATGTTCTTGGACTGCAACTCCCAGAAATCCTGGCTAGCACAGCTAGTGGTGAAGACTTCTGGGAACTGCAGTCAAAGAACACCTGGGGACCCCAGTTTGAGAACCACTGCTCTAGAGCACCATGCTTGGTGATGACATAATAATAATAAGCATAAGCATTCAGAATTTGCCTCAAAAGATTACAACAGGAGCTTCATTAGACAAAGACATGCAGATACTTTTTATGAGTGTAAGCTTTGACAAATTAAATGGGCAGCCAAGTATTTTCAGGCTTCTTGACCCAGTTATCCAATAGAAGCATACCCTTCTACACATCACTAGATGCATGGACGTGGCTAGAAAATAGGATCTAGCAGCTGCAAACACTTCTGCTGAATGAAACAAACATAAAGCCATATTTCTTACAGAAAGGACCTAGGCAAAATACAACAGCAAATACTTATGTGCCAGAATGTTCTGTGTGGAAATTGATGCCCCCAAGCCTTGCTGCTTTCAGGTATGCATCATAGCTGTGATGTAGCCATCTGGAACAGAATGTAGGTTTGACCATTAAGTGTCAGATGTGCTAGTGCTTTATAGTTCCAAAGATTGGCAATTTTTTCTGAACATATATCAGTTAGATGAGGCATGATACTAGTGGCTGATTTGTGGATGAAACTGATTTCCATGATTTTCTGCTCTCCTAATTAAAATACATTGGTTGAAATGTATTCTACATGCACACATACAGGATAGGGATAATTTCAAGCTGTTAAGTCAAATCTTTTGTTTATATATTGTGAGAACATGTAATTGCCAAGAAAATATTGTTGTTGTGTTTGCACTTTGCCAACAGTGAAACAAGGATGCTGCAGGAAGGCCTCTAGCCTTCCTGAGCAGAGGACCTTCTCAGAAATGTTTACCCTTTGGTGCTTTTTAATTGGGAAAGACAATTCCTCAGTCTTGGTTCACAAAACCATAAGATTTGCTGTGGGATCAACTCTCACTATCTCTAGGCTGAACTTACACTCAGGATTGTTGTGGGGATAACAGTGGAATAGGGACAGGCACACTGCCATTGATTCTTTGGGAGTGGAGCAAAATAAGCAGATCAGTGTGGTCTTGTAGAGACAGTGTGGAAATGTAGTGGTTTTGAGTGCTGAACTGAGATTTGAGAGAGAGAGAGATAATAGTTCTCCCTGACCTACAAAACTGATTGAGTGACCTAGGGCCAGTCACCCACTTTCTTCCTGACCTACCTCATACAGAGTTGTTTGCAGATAAAGTAGAGGAGGGGAGGAGAGCCATGTTTTCACTGGTTGCAAGACAGGATACAAATGTGACTAAATAAATACATGAATGAATTATAATAAGTTAGTGAACAACAGAGGTACATTTTCTGTCATCTGAATTGCAGAGCAGACACCTTGTTAAGGGGGTATCTCACCCACCTTTCTCCCATCTTTGCCTCTTCTCTTATGTTACCTGCCCTCACTCTAGCCACATTGCCGAATGTGTCAAGGCTTCAATGGGCCTGTATTCCAGAACTTGTTTCTTTAGTTCTGGGGTATTTGCATGGTATCCAAAAGTGCCTTTTTTCACACGTGCAAAGCCTATATACAGAGGGACTACAGTTTTTAGTTGGAGAAGGGGAAGCTGATTGAATGCTGGAGAAAGAGAATAATTGTGAGCAAAGTTATGCATTTCCAACTGGGATGCAAGAGTAAAATTCAGAGCTACTGCTTTTATTTTATAAAGAATTTCCAAAAGGCATGTGCAGACTTCAAGGAAGATTGAAAGCCCAGCATAGTCCATTGTAGAAATCAAACAGTAGTTTGTACTCCACTCCTAAATTTACACCAGCATCCTTGAACAGCCTATTGTCTGCTTGCTTGTCCTGTATTAATGCATAAGTTTCCATTTTTGCAGCCTGATAATAGGATGAATGACCTACAGTGGAAGCTGGACAGGTTAATGTGTCCCTGTTGGTTCTGCTGGACCTCTCGGTGGCTTTCGATACAATCAACCATGGTATCCTTCTGGGCCATCTCTCTGGGATGGGACTTGGAGGCACTGAAAGTGGCTCCGGTCCTTCCTGGAGGTGGGAACTCAGAGATGGTGATGGGGGGCTCCTGTTTGATACCCTGGCCATGTGATCCCTCAGGGTTCTGTTTTGTCCCCTGTGCTATTTAACATATACATGAAACCACTGAGCGAGGTTGTCCAGAGTTTGTGGGTTTGGTGTCACCAGTATGTGGATGACATCTAACTCTGTCTTTCCTTTCCATCTAAATCTGAGGAAATTTCACTGACTCCAAAATGCTGCAGTCAGAGTGTTAACTGGGGCTGGTTACAGGGATCACATAACCCCCTTATTACAGCAGCTCCACTGGCTGTGTATCCATTTCCGGGTACAATTCAAAGTGCTGGTTCTAACCTCTAAAACCCCAAATGGCTTGAGTCCAAGCTAGAATCATGTCTCCCTTTATGAACCTGCCTGGGTGTTAAGATCATCAGGAGAGGCCCTTTTCTTAGTCCCACCACCTTCACAGGTTTGTTTGGTGGGGATACAGGAGAGGGAGAGTCTGCTGTTCCCAGACTCTGGAACTCCCTCCCAAGGGAAGCAAAGCTGGCCTCATCTTTGCTGTCCTTCCGCAAGCAGGCGAAGACCATCCTCTTCAGGCAAGCTTTCCCTCAGTGACTGGCTGTCTGAGAAGGGTTATTAAATGGATTGTTATGCCTTGCTGCTCTTAAATGGTTTTTTTTTAATTTACCATTTTTAATATATTTCTTTAATTCTTTTTAAAATATTTGTATACTTACTGTTTTTAGCTTGTAAATATTGGTTTTTTTTTAATGATGTAACCCACCTTGGGTCCCTTTTAAGGAGAAAGGTGGGGTAAAAATATTTTAAATAAATAATAATAAATATAATCATCTTTATAACAGTCTTGCAAGGCGAGTCAGTAATATCCTCACAGTGCAAGTGATGTTTGCTACATTTTCCACTTATTTTTCTCCTATTCCCAAGGAATGTGAGGGAAACCTAGGATGAGAGTGTGCCTTAGCTTTATACGTTGTACAGTAGTAAGGTAATCAGGACTGGGAG
Source organism: Intellagama lesueurii (assembly GCA_037013535.1). Classification (NCBI taxonomy): domain Eukaryota; kingdom Metazoa; phylum Chordata; class Lepidosauria; order Squamata; family Agamidae; genus Intellagama; species Intellagama lesueurii. The sequence continues at coordinate 169,153,770 of JBAJHW010000004.1, read as the reverse complement.
GTAAAAAAAGTTTTGAAATCCAAGGTGCATATAGATTGATAAAGGGTTAACCTTCTGGGAAACCTACAACATGTGCCTATAAGTCAAGTTGCCTTATTTAAGTGTTTTGCATTTAATGTTACAGTGTTATTGTTTGATACAGAAAAGTTACTGTGGAGGTGAGATTAGATTGGAGCTTTTCACACCAGTTAGAAGGCTACAAAAATGATTTAAGGATTTTAAATCTGTACAGTCAGGTTACCTTAAAGTGTTTTGTGAAATAGGTTGCTTCAAAATCTGCATTGAATTTTGGAATCGTGGATTCTTCGTGGATGCTATACTGCTAAATTAGCTGTTTCCGAAGAGGTAGCTCTGTTACCCTGTTCCAGTATGTTGGCAGGAGTGTGTGTGTGTAAATATTGTGTCAGAGGTTTGAGGAAGTGGATTTTGATCCACAAATACAAATCTGTTAGTCTTTAAAATGCCATAGTCTGTTGACACTTCAACCACCACCACCCAACATCCTAAGTTACCATCAATGCATCATATAAGAGCCCAATGAAATCATGGCTACTTTTTTCAGAATCCATGGCTACATAAGAAATGTCAGTGGAGGGTAAAGAGTAGATAGCTAATGTCCATGGTTGCTCCATCTGTTGAAGAGAAGTTGGCAACCCGTAACAATAGCTTTTCCTTTTTAAAAAATATATCTAATTATTCCCCCCACTCCATAAAACGAAAGAAACAGGCATTCAGCAGAAAATAAAATTTAATTTTAAAAAATCACACTCCTAATTTTTCTTGTAATTCACATCACTAGCGTAAGATGACGTAGACAGCAAACAGTAACTTTTCCTGTGAGCTTTTCTTTTTGTAGGTGACTCTAAAGCCGGGGTCCCCAACTCCCAGTCCGCAGCCCGGTACCGGGCTGTGGCCTTGGCAGGACCAGGCCACGGCGACAGATCTCCCGCCCCCGCACACACGCCCCCCCCACGTACACCCACCTGCACACACGGCCCGCCCACCCGCACACATGGTTGCCTCACCACTCACGCGTGTGTGCATGCGTGCCCCGCACGTGCGCCCCACCCACCCGCACATACGCACGCCCACCCCGCCCACCCGCACACAGGGGAGCCCTGCCCCCCAGCACATGGACCCCACCCCCCTAACTGGTCCGTGCTTTGGAAAAGGTTGGGGACAACTGCTCTAAAGAAATTTGCTCCCTAGAATTAACAAAGCTGTCAGACCTAAGCTAGCAAGCACAGTGCATTACTGCATAGTGTAGAGCACTGAGTATATGTTTTATGTGGTATGCTCTATATGCATAGAAGCAGGAAAGGTTTAATCAAGAATTTCTACAGGGATCACCATGTTAGTCGGCAGTCTGTTGCTGCCAAAACAACAGTTATCTGACAGCTTTAAAATTAACAAGTTTTATTTGGCATACATTTACATAGTATCTGAAGAAGGAGACTACAGGCTTCAAATGCTTGTGCCCAATAAAACCTGTTTATATTTTTATTTAAAATGTTTACATTCCTCCTTCCTCTTAGAGGACCCAAGGTGGCTTGCATCATTAAAAAGAAATAATATTAAAAGCTATAAGCAGTAAATTATTGCAATACTTGAAAAGAGTTCAACAAACAGCATATTAAAAACAGAAAATAAAAAACAGTACTGAAAACATATTTAAAAGCAACACATTTAAAAGCAGCAAGGCACAAACAATCCTTTTTTTTTTTTAAGCTTTTTAAAAGTCTGCCTGACTGTAGCTGTCCCACATGAGTCTTAAGGCATGGCTCTTCAGGAAGTCAGCCCTGAGACTCAACTCTGAGTAGACCTGAAATGGGCCATCCACATCATTTTGTCTCCTCTTAAAGACTTTTTTAAGGGAAAGAAAGGAATAAAAATTAAGAAGAGAGGCATGTGAAGGAGACAACAGACAAAGAGAAATACTGGCAGGGAGGAGAGAGTCTCATGTATGTGACAACCCAGTGTAGAAACCTGACATATATGACAAGCCCAGTATTGGCAAACTCGGGGAGCTGCCAGGTCTCTCCAGCGGCACCAACGTACTATTTAAATTTCCACCTGTGCCTCAGACTACTGAATGTAGCTTCACTCCAGAGCATGTAGGGGGAAGCCTAAAATAAACTGGTGCAGCTACTGTGTATCGCATGATCTCGCCATCGGCAATGTTGGAAAAAATAAAGGGGAAAAAGAAGAAGAGACTGAAAAAGCAAAATATCACAGCACTTGCAGACTAACAGATTTAACACAGTGTGAGCGTTTGTGGATCAAAATCCATTTCTTGAGACCCCCGAAAATGAAAATGCATATTCATTATGCATTTCCCCATGGCCAGGTGAAGTTTGCAAATAATAGACAAAATGACAATGATTCATTCCTACAGAAATGAGACTAGTCAAGTTTTTTATTACTTGAATTAGCAGGGTAATTAGCAGGGTAATAAGTTGTATGCCAGGTAGACTAGCATGTAAACTTATTTGTGTAGCTCAGCTCTGCATCTCTGAGGCCTCTAGAGATCAAGGATTCTTAATACACTACATATGTTGACAACTGGGCTTTCTGTAATACCTTACAGGTATAAAATAGTTGTCTCCCTTGACAGACTCTGACCTCTGTTCCAGAAACAACTCTTACATTCCTGTGCAGACAGGAACATTAGAAAATCAAGGAAGGCACTTTGCCAAGGACCAGCCCAAACGTGGAGCTGACCTGTTCCTTCGCATGGCATAGATTGGGTTTAAACTGTACCCAAAGTGTGAGCATTTTTGAAAACTACTCAAGTAGATCTTACGAAATTGCTGAGGTGGGATGTTCATTAATTGGTTTTCATTAAATAATTCTTATGCTCCCAATTGAAACCAGGGCTTGGAAATATTGTTCATTTTTAAAAGTGGTTATTAGATGTAATATCAATAGTAGAAATGTGACATCATTTTTTAAATAACCAGCCCCCCATGTCAAAAATGCTTCTCAAACCCAAATTCCTCCAAAAGTAATAATTATTCAATTATGAATAAACACTGATCATTATGCAAAAATTGTAGTGTGTCCTTCTTCCAAGAACACCAATAAGGAACAGAATTTCCCCCATTATTTTTTTTAAAATAGTCTACTTCAAGTAACATTGTTCATTGTAATGTATTATTTCCAAGGTCTGATTGAAACTTAAAGAGTATTCTCACGATGGTGTCCTATCCTGTAAGCAAGAAGATTGCAAATAGTTAAAACTAGAACTAATCAAAAGTCAGGAACCGTGTAATTAAAACTCTACCTTTATTGGATTTTAAAGAGTTGCCCTGTGACATAGGAAATATTTAAAGGAATAGATTATTTAGCTAATTTGTATGTGAGCGAACAGCTTAAGAAGACTACTAGCCGAAATTAACTATAAGGCCACCCGCTGAGACTGCCTCGTAAAGGATCCTGATTGCTCAGATTCCTTATGTGCAACCATTCAATAACTCTAGATAAATGCATAACTAAAAGCTCTATTACACTAATAATTTGTAATAAGATAGATTGTGGGACATCATGCTGGGTTAATTTGTCATCCCTGCTGCAAACTTCTAGAGACGGCCTTTTTAGTGAGGAATTGTATTAATATGTTGTTCCACTGAGGACATGTTAGAGCAACAAGATGACTTGGTCGCTTAATCTCTTAAAGAGGCGAAAATGCCCTGAGGGAGACGTGCCAGAGAGAAGAATGGGGGTGATTAACAAAGTGAACCTAGATTTAAAGTTACCCTAACAAAAGAGGCTTGATTCATCCTACGTAAAAATAAGTACAGAAAAGTGGGAAAGGCATTTTTGAACAAACTAACAGGATTTCATGCATATATAAAATAATAACATAAAAATTGAATACTCTTAGACTATGATAGTTAGTCTGCTCCCTTGCTGATTACATATGCAGTTTCATTGCTTTTCTTTGATGTGCCCATGGAGTTAAACTGCATGCTTTGAACAGGGTATTGCTGTGGTGCTTTATACTAAATTTCCTTTTATGTTAAATTTTCTATCCTCCTCCAACATTCACACACCAAAGTACATTATTATGTTTAAATCCAGAACCCATGTTTCAGCATCAGAGCTCAGGATTTCTAACGTCTCATACTGACAGAATCATAAATCACATTAAAGTTAAGTGAATTACTGTGCCATGCAACTATAGTTTAAACAATGTTTGTGTAGTATCAGCTTACCATCTACAGAATGGAAGCAAGGAGAAACACTGATATTTGAAATGGGAATGCAGAGACTTAATAACTTAATAGTAATATATCACTCTAGACTCAATGGTTTCATTAACATGCCTTTTTTAGTATCCAAGCAAAATTATATCATTGCATACATTTAAGAAAAACAGGATTTGTGTTTCTATTTCTATCATCTGTATTTAATTATAAGAGTAATCTTATTTTTGGTCAATTTTCTGTTGAAACTTTGAATTAAAATTAAGTATACAACATGTCTCGGGCAGTCAAAATCAAAGTCTATATTTTTGAAAAAAATGGAATTGCCATACTTAAGATTATATGTAGAAAGGTGTACTTTTCCCATGAAGCAAATTAAATCATTTTAGCATAGGAAGGCCTCAGCCTATCATGACAGCATTAATGATGCTAGTTTGGGCTCTTAAGAGATTAGTGAAAGTTTGCTGAGCTCACCTTAAGATCAGAACATAATGCATCCCCTTTTTGTTTGGGAATTAATAATAAGTTCCATCTCCTGTAGCAGATGACATTTATTAAATTTTTATCTCACCCTTCCTCCAAGAGCTCTGGGTAGGCTATCTTGGTCAGTATTAGAGATGGGGGTATTCGTATACGAATATCCCCGCACAGGTGGGGGGTTGAATGGTCCACTCACCGATCTGCTGCGGCTGGCGTGATTCTACCAATGGCTCCGCAGCGCACGATCCGCTCGTCACTCTTTGACCTTGCAGCAAGGCTTGTCCTCCCACCTCCTGACAGGAGTGGCGAGTGGATCGCGTGCTGCGGAGACATTGGTAGAATCGTGCCGTCTGCGGTGGATTGGTGAGTGGACCGTCTGGCCCCATGGGGCTGGACCCTCGTTAACGCCACCTGTGCGGGGATATTCGTATTTGTATACGAATACCCCCATCTCTAGTCAGTATCCAACAGTCACTCCACTATTGAAAAAAAAAATCCCCAAAATATTGTGCCCATGAACACCTACTTCTGGACTGTAAGGTGAGAGGAATCCAATAATGTTTTCACCTGCCCAGTGTGTAGCACAACCACTTCCATGCACAAGAACAACTGTTCCCTTGTTTGTGCAAGTATAAGAACAAGCAGAAGGTGCGAGATACTTTGTTTTCCTCCACGAATCTTGGATTGATGTTGAGTCAAAGTATTTTGATTCTCACAATAGGGTGGCCAAGCTAAGAGAAGATGGCTTGCTGCAGGCTATCTGGTGAGTTTCCTGCCAGAGTAGGGATTTGAATCTCAGTTTCTCCACTCCGAGCCTGAGACTTTGAACAACGGTGCCTTGCGGGATTGCCATTAATTACATTGATATCCTGCCTTTCTTCCTTACTGTAACTCAAGAGCTCACAGACTGTCTCTTATTCAGGCACTGTGCCAGATGCTGGCCTCCTTATCTTCTGGAAAGTTGCTACATCATTTTCCTTCACATTTTACCCTGATGTCGAGCTTAAATAACACATTGGCATTAAGGTAACCTGTGCCTTTTTCACCCAGTAAAAAAGTCCCTGCATGCATAATGTATGGTACATGAATTCAGTGAACTCATATTCTAAGACAGTTTTAAACACTTCTGAAAAAGTTGAGTATGATCGTTCCAAAGCTTTGTCTAAAATATATAAATTCCTTCAAACACTCTTTAAAACCTCATCTTATTAATGCTTCATTGGTGGTTATTGTCTTAATTTTAGGCGGTTTGGATGTAGAGTAGGGAAACTGCTTTCAACATACAGGTTGTGATCTACTTCCCATAGCAGTCAATGGAAAAATACCCACTGCTTCTAATGGAACTGGATTGCACCCAGAATCTTTAAATTTTAAAGCTGTTTGTTCAGACTTCTGTTCTCTACCTCTTGAATTACATTATATATATAGAAGTTCAAGTTCTCTTCGACAATCTTGGCCTCTTGCCAGCTTTCCTTATTAAAAAATCACTCTTCTTATTTCTGATCAACACAGCTGTTGCATAGCATTTGAAAGCATTTCACATCAGCCAGCATGGTGGCTTAGCCAATTAGTGCTTTAATACGGTCATTTTTGAAAACAAGTGCTTTGGGGGTACAAAGAGTGGGATACATCTTGCATAATTTGAACTGGCACTTGCATTGCTTTAATGTTATGAGAGAAATTGCAGATCACAGTGAGCTAAAGCATCTCAAAAAGATTGGGAGAAAAAAACATCTAAGGGAACAAAGTACAACAAAGTTTCCATCTAAATGCCTTTTAACAAATACCTTCTCAACTATAATGAGGCCAATTATGTCTTTTTAAAAAAAACTAGAGCTGATAGAGCATTCCCCTGATTCATTATGGTTAAACTGTTACTATTTCTAGGAAGATAAATCTATGTATAATGAGTTCGTTAGTAAACTTCATAATCATTGTTTGTATAGTGGTATCCTGAACTCGGAGGTCGGAAAAGTTACCTTTCAAACAGCAGTTGCCAGAATCCCCCAGCTAGCATAGCCAATGGCCATGCTGTCTGGGATTTCTGGGACTTTTAGCCCAATTAAGTAACTTCTCTGAGCTCTCCAATAAATGCAAGGGAGCAAGAGATCTCAGTGAGCATTCATGTGTTGCATGAGTAATCAAGATTGCTATTCCCCATGAGTCCCTGCCATCCCATGTTCTTCCCATAGCTTGAAAACAGACCTTTCGTTCAAGAAAACCCAACACAATGGTTACTTACTTTGTGAATCTACAACTTGGCATTCACAACTTGAAAGCTTGTGTAGTGACTTCAGGACGAGTTCAGGAAGCCCTGGTTCAGTTCTCAGCTCTGTCCTGAGCTCACAGATTATCTGTGGCCCAAATTAGACAGCATAGCATGAATTCTCATTTTTTTTTCAATATAGATCTGTCCTGTTGTTATGAAAAGGAAAACAAAGGTACAGTTTCCACAGTGAGAGAGAAGTGTCAGGAGTGGGTGCTAAATTATCCAGTCATCTGTGGCTTACCTCCCCAGTATCTTCCTTTCCCTAGGAACCTTTGCCATCATTGAAATTCTGATTCCAGAACTAAGCCCAGTAGGCAGGTAAAAAGAGTTTGGAGACAGAGGCTGTATGCAGTAGATGGAGAGGATTAGATGCTCCTCAGTTGTGCATACTTTTCTTTGGTTGGAGTTGGACCTGCCCGTGCTCCCTTCTTTCTGTATCCTAAAGCCAACATAGTACTGTTGCTTAATTGCTAGTGCAGCAATTAATTGCAGCATGATCATTTCGCTACAGAAGTGGCACCCCAAAATTTATTTATTTATTTATTTTATTTTATTAGATTTATACCCCGTCCATCTAGACCAAAGGTCTACTCTGGGCGGCAAAAACCAGCTCCAGAGGGCTTCTCAGTCCTGTGCAGCTATTTTGGGGGATGGAGGGGATTGATATGGGGATGGGAGATTATTTTCTCACAATTCTGCTGATGGGAGAAGATCTGAGAACAGAACCACTCTTTTGATTCTTGCCTGTATAACTGAAACAAGTTGAGGTTTAAGCACGCAGCTCTGATACTGACACATCTGCTGTGTCCTTAAGCAAAGCCACAAACTCTAAGTTTTAGCCTTCATTTTCAAGATGAGCCATATAAACATCAAAGCTGACTTTACACAGTTGTGATTTTTCCTTACGGGACTGATGGACACAAAACATCTTAGGGTTTCTAAAGTTTACTGTTAGCAATAAGACCACTGAAAGGAGATCTTCTCGAACCTGTGACCACAATGTTCCCAGAACCATCATATTCCACACTAATTACTGAACAATCCGAGGAGTGAAAGTTATAAACTTAGTGAAGGAAAGAGGTGGATCTACTAATAGCTCCTATAGCTTCCTTCCTAATCCACTTAATTAACTTGTGCAGTTGTCAGAAGCTGTAACAGTTGTGAAGTCTGCATTTTACCAGATTTTGAAACCAGTTACATGTTTGGACAACAGATAAGGAGACTTTAAAGAGCAGGAAACAATGAAGAGAGAGGCTGAGAGCTTGGAGAAGCAGTTTTGGTATGCAGTAAGGTTTTGGAGAGCAAGCAGTGGCAGGTGAAAAGGGGGATTCAGTGGTAAGGAGTGGGAAACATGGGGTGGTATTCAGATCTGGAAGACAGAAGTTAGGGTTATTGTTAGCACAGAGAGTGTTCCAGTGAGGGGAAGAGCTAGAGCCATCAGACAAGAGCTAGAAATGTGGTGCATCCAGCCTGGATAGTGCAACCATAATTTCTGTTCATAGTCTCTGTGACACACATGTAAGCATCTACTGGATGGGGTGTTTGGACCACTGATGTGCTAAACATAAAAACCTTGTTTTATAAGATGTAGTACTTTTGTTGCAGGGCAGGTCTGTACTTTGACCCTACTATTTACCAGAACAGAACAATAGTCAAATTAATTTGTCATTGATTTGTTTTATTAAAAGCTTAGCCTAAAGTACTGTTCATAAACAGATTTAAAACCACCCTGAATGGCAGAGTGGATCAATGCTCCAGGTAAGCAGTGGAGCTATGATTCCTTAGATGCTGTAATGTGCATCAGTATGTCATTAGTAATGACACTGAAAGTAGATGGTTAGTTTTGAAACAAGTTTGAACTGCTAATCACCTCGCTCATAAATGTCACATTGTGAAAGTTCCTGTTTTTCTGTTCCTTTCATATGCCCTTTAACAGGCTGATATGGACAACCAGTTGTCATGTTTGGCTAGTAGCACAGATTGTTGCTGCTGTATCATTTCTGGCTTTATCTAGGTATTAGATAGGGGCTAAGTTGAGGAAGATAAAATGTAATGGTGGTGGTGGTGGCCAGCCAAAAGAAAGGCAGATCTGGAAAGAGAGAAACAGAGAATTAAAAAGTGATTGACAGTAAGACTCAGGAACCAGGAGACCTGGGTGAAACATGATAGAAGTACTTTTTACATTATTGCACAAATACTTTATTATATTATTTTTCCCCATGTGTGTTTGTGTGTTACCCTTTAAGCACTTCATTTCATGTGTGTCATTTCCATCCTTCAGCAGATGCTTCAGCAATGGTGGGCCAATGTGTAGTGAACTACAGAGGATTGTTCCAACTAGGAATACGTCAGTGAACTCTACAGAACTCAACATTTGGCAACACATTCTATCTAATTTCATTTATAGTAGGCATGGAGAAAATATAATTTTAACTGGTAAATAAAATGGATATGCCACACATAGGACAAGAATTCCTGTTCATCAAGTCTCAATATTTGAAGTTACAAAAGTATGCACCAACTATGCTAAGGGTGTCCTTTGGATGTGATGCACTGAGATCTAAAATCTGTGGCCAAGACTCTGAGCCCTGTCAGAATTAGCATATCATACAAGGTAAATTAAAAGCTGGCCCCAAGCTGTTTGCAACTCTGCAGGCTCTTGAACAGATCCCATTTCAAGCTACAGTAGAGTGAAGCTGGAACTAGATACAAAAGAGAATAAAGAAACTGGATTTGATTGAGTGGGCTTACTGTAGAGCAGCCTTTCCCTGCTGACTGGGATGATAGAAACTGTAGTGTAGCACCTGTGGAGGGCGGCTGGTTATAAAAAGCTGCTGTAGAGGATGCATCAGAAGAAGATTAGACTGGGTGGGTGATCTGAATAAAAGCAAGAGTGTAGTTTAGCAGACCTACAGCTAACGAAAAGTCGATACCTGGAAGGGACGGGAGAGTAACACACAAAATATAAAAGCTTAAGCAAAAACCAAGGGAGGAGTAAGATACTGCAAAAACAATTGTGCAGAGTTTGGAACTGACCCTCCTGGACAGTCCAGAATATGACAATGACAAAATATCCATTCTTTATGTTTCAGCAGCCAAATGTTGCTCTTTTTGTTAGATAAGCAGATCAAATCAGAAGTGATGGACTAGGATGATAAGGAAGCACGTGTGAGTAAAGTGGCTAACATGGCTGACTTTACAAGACCCAAATATGCTGGAATGGCGTCACAGTGAGCACTTGGCTGGTTCTGTGTTAGAGGAAGTATAGGTGTACATCCTCTGGTCTACCTGCAGGTGTCCTTGTATGGTAATCTGGGTTTTCAGTACCATTGAATTTGTGTTGGTGCTGGCTGTATTGTAGGCATCCCTTACACTATGCTATTTATTGATGAAGAAATTGTCATAGTCCATGAACTGTGTAGAATGAAGGGCAAAAAACAGAACATTTGCATTTGCTTTATTAAATTTCCCCTATAATGCCAGTAAGACACAAATGCATATTTTTAGCTCTATATTTGATTTTGATTCAATCTTCATTCAGCTTTGCTGCATGCTGCCAAGTTGTGTACTGCCAAGTTGTCTATACATTCTGTTTCTCCGGTATATTAAGCATACTTCAAGATTAATGCAATATATTCTCCTGTACGCATAGTGACTTTCATAACTTTTATCGAAGCAGTTCTTTGTGGTTTACAAGTGCACTGTATGGGCGTAGATAGCCATAAAAGTTTAATAGAGCTGGCTGAGAGAAGATGACTATATACTTTGGTCAGAAATAAATCCTAATATCGGACAAGCTGTTTCGTATAGATCCAATACACTTCTTTGATGCAGTGGACTGAGGTGAAAGAAAATCTGCAAACATTCAGAGACTTTGTAGGTGCCACCAACCTAAAGGTCAACTGAAGTGAATAATTTGTTGTATGCAATACTCAAGACACCTTGACCAAGGCATTGTTTTCATTTTGGATCTAATACATTTACCCAGAATTCCAACAAAAATAACTATGCTGCTGGTTAATATAGCCACGGTGTAAAGGAGGTACATGCCTTAAGTTTATGCACTCTCCCCTGCCTGTATCTAGACAGAAACAACTATTTCCAACAGGAAATAACTACAGTACAGGGTAGTTGTTGTTATATTGTAGTTATTTTCCCAACCAATAGGGATGTTGGAAATTGAAGTGCTATCTTAAATATAGTTGTGTGAGTGGAGGGGAGAGGGAGGGTTTTTGCATAATGCTGAAGAAAAAAAAAGGAATGAAAGAGAGTACTTTGTAAAAACTAACAAAGTCAAATTAGAGCTTTTATCTAGACCTCAGTGCTACGTTATGGTTCTGAGGAGGGGACTGAGTTTTTGACACATTTTCTTCTGTTGTTCAGTAATGACAAGTGTCATCCTATGTCCCTTTATTTTTTCACTGCCACTTTCATAACAGAAGAGGGAGTTAGAAAACTTATTTTTGTTTACCTTGATTTAGTAGAAGAGGCATGCAATGACATTATTTTGCTTATTGAATGATCTTAGGCAGATCACAATCTCTTAGACTTAACTCATGTTTGTCCCGAACATAGAAATAATAATTCCTTTGAAGCACTGGTTGCCACATGATGACTTCCATCACATTGTTCTTCCATATCTTGTGGTATGTTTCTATCCCCAGCACCAGGTAACACCAAGAATTGGTGTCCCCTGTATGGAATTTCTCCATGGCAGGTGGAAAAACACCATGATACATCATCCTGCAAGATATGATGGCAGGACAGTGATGTTTTCATGAAGGGGGCATTTCTGCTTTGTTCACATGAGGAAGATTGCATTTAAACTTAGGGTAAAGGATAGGGTTGGGGTTAGTTAAATAACATACATAGAGTGATTTATCATTCTTGAAAACTACAATGACTGTTGGTTTCTTTTAAAAATTATTATCCTATCATACCAAAGCTGGCTGGATAGCTCAGTGGTTTAGGTATTTGGCTGCGGAGCCAGAGGTTGGGAGTTTGATTCCCCACTGTGTCTCCTGCCAGTAGAGCCAGCCTGTGTAGCCTTGAGCAAGCTGTGCAGTCCCAGGGCACCCCCAGAAGAAGGGAATGTGAAACCACTTCTGAGTATTCTCTATCAGGAAAACCCTGAAAAAAGATAGTCATAAGTCAGAATTGACTTGATGGCACATGATTATTATTGTCATAGCATACCATTATGGCTTTAAAAGATAGCTCACGTTCCAGATAAATAGATGGCACCACTGATACACATTAAAACACTCTGCTATTTCATTCATTATCATGGAATGTCAGAAAAGATAATAATCCATGTTGTTTTTCCTTTTGTGGTCTTGACTTGTGACTTGTTGACCTATGAATTCACTATCATACACTCCTTGGATCAATATTTCTAAAACTTTGCTAGGGGGTATTTTTGAAGTTTAATTTCTTATGTATAAAAGAGAAAATGTGGAAGTTGTTTTTTGATTAAAGCAAATTGCTTAAAAATTAATACTTTTCCATTGAACCGAAAAAGTGACATAAACAAAGACTGCGAAAGCACTATCATTATGTTATTGCCCATTTATAGCTCAAAATAAAATGGGTCCCCATGTGCAAACCAGAATTATGCAGAATGTCAATTAAATCAACCATAATCTCCCAAATACATTTTTTATTGCTGGATTCATTAGGAAGGCTCTTAAGGTAATGAATAGTCGTCACTTTTACCAAGGACTGCTGGCTCCTTTATAAATGATGACCACTAAAAATGCAGAAAAGATATTTTAAAATCTGGCTGGATTTAAGCTCAGCCTTTATATTTTGAGTGCTATAGAATTCCGTGCGACCCGATGTACTATGATGATCAGTACATAGTAATCACTTTTGTTCTTCAGGATGTATACATTTGGGGAGGGCTTTTTTTTAAGGGGATATGTTAAAATAATTAGAGGTGCAATACATTTGAAATGTGTTTATCCAAGTCCAGTAATCTATTCCTGATAACTTCTTTTGTTTTCTTTCCTATAGCAAGTCCACATGCAACACCATCGACTCTTCATTTTCCAACATCACCCATTATTCAACAGCCTGGGCCATACTTCTCACACCCAGCAATCCGCTATCATCCTCAGGAGACTCTGAAAGAGTTTGTCCAACTTGTCTGCCCCGACGCTGGTCAGCAGGCTGGACAGGTGGGGTTCTTAAATGTAAGGAAGCCATTTCTATTTTTTTGTTTCAGATGTCTGTGTTTTTGTGTGTGAAATAACCATGGAATTATATGAACAGGTATTTTTAACATGTATGAAGAGTCTCTTAATTATTCACAGCTATAGAAAGCAAACAAGCTGATTGGAAAACGTGAACCAGTCAGAGTTACACCAGGTCTAGGTCCTACTGATCGGGAGTGGGTCATGTCAGTGTGATTTGAAACAGCTTTATTTTGGTCAGCTTGTGACCATCGTTTGCATGTTTAATGCCCTCAAAAGCAGCCAATCATCTGGCTCAACTCGGGTTATCATTTCATCAGATGCAATGGTGTTCCAAGTTATTTGATAGTCTTGAATTATACGAAGAGGAGTGTGGTGGAGATGGGACATGAACAAAGCTGGGATGAAAAATCTTCCAGGGATTCTGAAAGATGTCATGTCAGAGAGCCTATTATTGTACTATAATCCTTCTGGCCCAGTATTTACTACTAGCATTGTATAATGAAATTGCAGGCAATAGACAAAGTAGTCTGATCAGATGCAGAATTCCACCCAGGCTTCATAAAGTCATTTTATGCAAGTCTACTTTGTACACTGTCAAATGCAGGATCATGGTATCTAGCTGTCATAAGCTAATAACTCTGGGTCAGTTCATACACAGCCACAATGTGAAGGATGTACATGCCTCAAGTTATGCACTCTCCCCCACCTGTATCTTAACAGAATCTCTAATGTGATCTTTTACTTATATGCATATGCATATACATATCAATCTCTCTCCCTGTGCAAATCAATCTCTCTCAACAAAGGGTGGGTGGATCACATGAGTGGTTCCTACTTGTAAGATTGTTCAGGTTCAGCCAAGAGATTGTGTTGGAGCAATCAGTGTATGAACTAGAGGCTTGCTGCTATGTCTTGCCTTGTGTACATCTTACAAGAGTTCGCATGCTGTGAAGCAGGATGTCGGTCAAATGAAACTGTGTCAACTGACCAGTCAAAGAATTGTTAAGTAATGGTAATAGTTTATTAAGTAGTGGTCAGGTGAATAAGCACTTTTTACTAGTAAGTTAACTACAGACATAATTAGTCTATTTATACAAGAAAATACTGCCTTCAGTCTAGAATAGTGGTTCCTAATCTTGGGTAACCCAGGTGTTCTTGGACTGCAATACCCAGAAACTCCAGCCAGCACAGTCTGAGAACATCTGATTTCAAGATTTGGAACCAGAGGTCTAGAAGACCCCAAAGAGATTTATAGAACATTCTGCCTTTGTCAGCATTATGTGAATGAGTCTTAGGCTTCGTCACATTATGTCTTCGTCCAGCATGGCTACAAATAGGAGATAAGGAGTGTTTGCTCCCATTGTTCAGCATCACTGTCAAACCCTGACACATTGTAGTTACTTGATTATATTTACTCAATTATAGTTTACAAGACCAATCATTTCAAACTGTAGTCTGTGAAACAGGCTTGTTTCCTTAACCATAGTTAAGATAAACCCTCGTTTAGGGTTTCAAATAAGTCTAACTGATTAATTGAAAATGGGGTGGGATGCTGCCAGTCTCCTCCCTGTGCTAAAGGAGGAGAAAGAAGGAGGCGCAGAGAGGCCCAAGTAATGCTAAAACATAATGTAGCTTTTAATCCAAATGAGCCCTGCATGTCACATGGAAGCGTTATCTGGCAGCACAGTGATTTATGGGTCTGTAATGAATGTTTGTGTACTGTCTTCAGATTTCCTTCTGAAAACTAACATGCATATCTTCCCATGTGTATTCTCGTGTCTATACAGACAAACCAGCAGTTCCATAGTACATGTCCAGGAAAGGCAAGTTAGATATGTAGGCTAATTGAGCAAGGCTGGAAGAAGAGTCCAGAACTGATCAAGACGAGATGAGGGTCTCCAAATTATAGTGTAGTGGGCACCTACCTCAATTTAAGATGAGTGTGTATGTATGACCCTAGTGTGTTCAAGGATAGAGTTCAAGGGAGTCTCACTCTTACCGTTACCAGCAGATTCAGTAACTGTTACTTACCTGTGGTCATTCTTGACTTCAAGGAATATTTTATTTGGTAAAATCATAGGCTGTCATTTGGTAATAATTTGACTGGTCAATTTCTGGTTTCTTAGCCTTACATCCACAGTGCTACATGTAATCTGAGCTTCTAATTCATTCTTAGGAAGACTGTCACCTTCCATGATTGCAAAGATGAATGATCTAGCTTCATGCTTTCTGATATCCTGGGTTAAAAAAGTCCGTTAACCTTATAATTTTTATTAATTATTTCTTTAGTGTTAGACACAGCTGTTTTAGATCAGTTACATTTGCTTTATTTTTAAGAAATAACTTTCTTATAGCACTTTAGACTAAGCTGACCAGTATTTGAACTCCAGAAGATAAAAGTACAGCTTTTTTATGGTTTGTTATTCCTAAAAACTGATATCTTTCTTCCTTATCTCTCTGAAAAATTAAAGAACATTCCAACATTCTGGTTGAGCAATCTCAGGTTGTTGTTTTTCTCAAACGAATTTCATAATTATCTTCAGATTATTGGAATAACATTCCATTTGGATGCAGAAATGATTAACTGTGTGTATAATCTTATCTTGAATAATGTTTGGGTGCCTTTCAAATAGTAAGGCACTTAACTGAAGAATCATGTTAGCTGATTTTACTCTTTAGTCTTCTGATATGCATTAATTCTGTCAGTATAATGCATGGCTTTTAGCACCCAATTTGTTACCTGTGTCTCATAAAACTATGTCTGACATGGTTGCCACTGCATCAGATCTACACCTTACCGCTGTATCCAAAGAACTGTGAGCAGAAGGAAAATAGCCACTAGCACTCTTCTGCAAATGTGGAATGTGTGCAGCTGCCAGTGGCCAGGCTAGCTGGGAGATTTCTGGGAGCTACCATCCAGATACTAACTTTTCCAAGCTCTGTCTAAAAGATAGTTGCTGTAGCAGTTCTCATGTTTCTGTTTGTGCAAAAGAAGAAGCATAAACTCAATATTTTTTTAGGTTTAGGCTGCATATTTGTAACAGAATAGACTTAGTGGAACTTTACATCAGAGTAGGCAGGCATGCTTCAGATTACATGTTTACTTTCTCTGTTCCTTCACAAAGATCTGGGGCAAGGTGTAAAAACAGTCTTTGTTTCTTTGGATGTAATCAAAGGTGAACCTATATTTTCCAGCCTTTACATATTTTAAATAGTACCCACACTATGCTAAGAAGTATATTGACTAGATGTTGATGGAAGTTTTTCTTCTTAGATGTTGCTTTGCTTAGCGTATCTCACAAGATGATAAACATGCATATAGCAAGCCTGAAACAAAAGTTGCTCAAAGTGACCCCATTTTTGTAGCAGATCTGTAAGAAGAAATAAATGGGGAGAACTATAAAAAACACACATGAATGGTGAGAGAACCCACTCACAGACCGTTTATTCCAAATTCCAAGTTACATTTTCACATTTATTTATTTATTTAGTTGATACTGTTCAGTGTTCTGTTGTACAGCTCCACCGGCACAGTGGGTGTGATGTTCCTGCAGACTGCTGCTAATTAAAGGGTGACTTCTTCAATTCCAGGGTGCACACAGTTTCATAGCATTGTGTACAAGTTGTACATACCCTAAAACTGAAAAAGGAGCTTGCTGGCAATCTGAAGTTGCAGTTGACTTTGCTCTGGTTATGCAGCAAGCATACTGCCCACTGTGTTTGAGCCAAAGTAGGCACAGGGGCTCGCAACTATCATAAAGTGTAATGGATCCATTAATGACATATTTTTAATAAATTAGCGTACCCAGTGTAGTTGAATTAGGAGCCGACATCTCAGTCTCTCCCACCTTTTTGTGTATAAAATAAATGAAGCTCATAAGCAGGAATAGTGCTCAATTCCTCAAGTTGTTCTCATGCCAAGCAACTGTTTTCAGCATAGCCAGTGGTTGAAAAAAGTTTCATTCAGTGGATTCAGATAGTCTGTCGTGATCTTGTGTGATGCTGGGTTCATCACTTCTTTAAGCATTTGACATAATAGAAGTGAATTGGATTTCTACCTTATGAGTTACTTCTAAACAGTACCATAGTCTTGCAAACTCATTAGCAGCTGCACCAGTTTAAGACAACTAGACTTCTCAAATGAATTAAATGAAAGTAGCACAAATGATTCAGTGTTAGCCTTTTTGGAAAGAGGAGTGTTAAAATGAGTAAGTAAGGTGGTGATCACATGGGGAAATAGATTGCAGTTTGGACCACTTTTGGAGCAGTCTGGTGCAATGTGAGTACATGGTTTACAAGGAGATGCAATCCAGCCAAACCCCACCAGTACATGCCCAAACTGGATCTTTTTGGTCCAGTTCTAGGGCTACTACTTTTGGGGGTCAGACTGGAGCAATTCTCCAGCAGATAGAAGAGTTGGTTTAAAGGAGCTCGTTCCTCTTTCCAATGCGTTCAGGCATGCACCTTTTTGCAACTCAATATATATATTCCTTCCATTTTCTTATAAGAAAAAGAATATGGCTTATATCTCAAGTTGTTCTTTATGCAGGGGAAGTGATTTGCACCAACTTTTCCCCTTCATCTGTGGATACCACTGCACCTTCCACAGTATATTCTACACCATTTTTCATGGGTTGTCAACCTCAAGATTAGATTTCAGGGAGCTGCAGCAGCAAAGGGAAAGCATCAAGACCCAGTTCCATGAGCACCATTTCATACACAAAAGGAAAGATAGAATCTCACAGATTTGCTTGAATTCCAACTATGGGTTTGTTTGTGTATTTCTTTAGTGGGGAGCATTATGTTTATAGCATAGGTGTTGGAGCCAGAAGCAGCTAATCGTCTGTTTTTCTTGTGTGTTTGGCAGCCCAATGGTAGCAGTCAAGGCAAGGTGCACAATCCATTCCTTCCTGCCCCGATGTTGCCGCCGCCACCTCCACCACCAATGGCCCGGCCTGTGCCTCTGCCAGTGCCAGACACAAAGCCTCCAACCACGTCAACAGAAGGAGGTGCCGCATCTCCCACTTCACCAAGTAAGTACAGCTCCAGTGAAGAAACAAAGGGCTGAGGTGTATTTGCAACTCAATCAATCGTTTCTTCATAGTTCTGTAAAATGAAAGTAGAAAAGCCATGGACACATTTTCCTGCCTTCCTGTTTAGAGAGCTGCAAACCACACTAAGTGTTTTATCTTATCTAGGACTCACTCCTCATAGGTGGAATGAAGATAGATTCCAAAAACTGCTCTGCAACTGAGGTGCTGTTGTTGTTTATTTAATAATGACCTAGAAGTGGCCATCTGAGCATGTAAATCATCCAGTGGAGTTCACACCATAGCAAATCCATCAACCTTTCTTTTTCAGTAAATCAGGCCTGAGCAACTCATGTTGATCCCATTGTTTCAAAAGGTTCTTGACCACAACCTGTAAGCAGCAACCTGATAGTGTTCTCCTTTAAAACACCTCAGTTGCCAGCTGCCCACCTTTCTCTTTCCATGTGCTACTGCAATAGAACTCTCATTCTTTCTCTGAAGTGGGAGAGGCTGCCCATGCGGCAACTGCAGCTCCAAATGAGCATCATATAGTAGATCACTAAAGCTGCTCCCATTAAAAAGAGCCTGTATGGTGTTGGGGTTGAGAGTCTTGGGGTTAAGAAGACCTGGATTCAGATTCTCACTTGACCATAAAACACATTTGGGTCAGTTTGCACTTGTCATACCCTGTTGGTCTAACCTACCTCACAGGGTTGTTGTGGGGAGGAGGGCAGTCAGGTGTGCCACCTTGAACTAATTGATGAAAAGGTGGAATATAAATGTAGTAAAGAAATGAAACAGAAGGTATCCAAGCTGCAGGTATACCCTAATTATGTTATTCATATAGGAAGCAGCCACAGGGTGCTAGTGGCTTTCTCCTGGAAAGGCAATGTATTGTGAAATGCTATAGCTGCCCATGATCTCAGTAGGTTCTTTATCACTACTGTCTTCCTCTGAGAGAGAAAAAAGCAGCAGTGTTACAGTTTTTCCTTTTGGAAGATATAACGTTGAAGCAGTAACCCTGAATCGCCAGAGGATTCGGATTCATCCTATGCAGGCAATGTTTAATTGCAAGGATGTCATAGTAGAAAACCCTTTTTTTCATGTAAGACTGGCAGTAGGAATAAGGTTGGCATTAGCAGGCAGAAGACCTGGTGAATTCAGGCAATGATTTGTAATGATTGCTTTCTCCCAGCTTTCTCTTTTCCTGCTTGTGGGAAGATGAATGAGCCATTTGTGGAGTATCTAGTAGCTAGATGGTCTGGGAGGCTGAGCAAATCCACTGTGTTTTGAAATTTGGCACTGGATGGACACTGTCATCGAAGCTACCAACATGAATTTGACCAAACTCCGGGAGGCAGTGGAAGACAGGAGGGCCTGGCGTGCTCTGGTCCATGGGGTCACGAAGAGTCGGACACGACTTAACGACTAAACAACAACAAATATCCATCTGTCTCTTTACTGACTAATGTTGGTTTTTTCTCCTATAGATAATGTATCTGGATGTACAGATATTTTTGCACTTTTTTTAACCATAGATAATTATCGTTCCCATTTTACAGAATATAACAGAGGCCAAGGATGCTTTCAGAATAGGTATTTTCTCTGGAATTCACTCATCTTTTCTGGGGCATAGTAAAAACCCAGTACTTCTGTGGCTGTTTTCACCATAACTCTTCTACCTTTTCTCAGACCGCCAAATAAATAAACACTCAAGCTTGTTCTTCAAAAGAGCCAAACACTAAAGCAGCCTTTGGAGTTGCAGGCATTGTAACAGAAGCATTGTCATCTTTTTGCAGAAGTGGTTTCTTTAACTTGTAGTAATATTCCCATATTTCGTTACTTACTTTCATTAATCAAAGTCAACTCTATGGTGAAGTTAGTGATGGGACTGATGTTGCTTCAGTGTCTCCTTCAATTATTAAAACCATCTTCACCAGTGCTTTTTTCCCTTCTTTTTTAATGGAAATAACTATATTGCAAAAAGCAGAAGATTTCTATAACAAAGGGGGGCTGCCGCCGCCCAATCTTTACATCTCATCCCACCCACATGCCTACCAGCTGGGCTTGCCTTTTTCTGTGTTGTTCTCAGCATTCGCTTCCTGTCTGTTTGCCTTCCATCCTCCCCTCCATGGCTGGCCTACTGTTTGCCTTTAGTTAAACAGCCAGCACACCTTGAATCAACTCAAGGGAGGGAAAAGGAAGGGTAGAGGTGCTTAGGATAAAGATGTGGAAAAGCATTCAAGGCATGGAGACAGCAGGGAGGTTGGATGGTTGCCAGGCTGAGAGATATGTTAGAAGGATAGGGTCAACTGGGGTAGCCAGCTTACCGCAATTAACCCTGGTTCAACTCTCATTTTCACTTGACAAAGTGAGCCTTCGTTGCCACCACAAATTGATGAAAACTACAGAGATAAGGGGTGTAAATCCTCAGTAGTTGCATCCTGATACATATGGACAAGGAACTGCAGCAATCTCTTCCTCACTAGCCCATCTGGCAAGGAATTTTATAGCGCTCTTGACTTAGTTCTTGCATTTTGCTTTTAAAAAATGCCAATTTTTGAACAAAGATGCGTGCAGTTGGTACAATTGCATAAAATGGCCCGACACTAAATAAATTGCTGCTTTATTTAAGAATTTGAAGCACTTGATGGATTGTTTGAATCTTTCTTTGCAATCTGCTAGTCCTTCTGTGCTTGCTGTTCTTCACTTCCTAAAAAGAAAGGACACTAAAGACCTCGAGGCAAAACAAGAAGAAGAAAGAGCTTGTTTTCTTGCACTCAGCTGGATATGAGGAATCTTGTGGAGCTTTAGAATTCCCACTAAGAATGTTTCACTATGTAGGGACAGCTTTAATCAATGAGGAAAAGGAATTTATCACATATTTTTCCCAAAACTGATGGAGATGCGTACTGATGTGGAACAGAAAGGACTCTCATGCCAAAGAACACACACTGTTTCTCACCTCTCTCCTATCCTACGGGAAAGAGTGGATGCAATACAGTGTCTAGAGACTGTATTGCTCTTAAATAACCTTCTGCTCATCTTCTGTTGGTAACTATCACAGCCTCATCCACCCATCCAATAGACCCTTTCTCAGCCTTTAGAGAAGGTGCAGGCTCTTGGTATCACCACTAATCTTCTAGACCTTTAATTTTGGTTGTTGAATAGTTATCAAAAGCCACCCGGTGAATTCACAGCAGAGCTTGTAAAAGTCCCTTTCTCAGACTACAACTCCCCAAAGTCCCAGCCACCATGGCCAAAAAGGTGTCACGTTCTGGTTCATAGCATTGGAAAGAGATAAACTACAGTTTTGTCTTTTGGAGCCTGGTGGTCTACACTCTCTACCTACACTGGCTCTAAAGTGTGTTCAGAGCCAAATGTGTAAATAAAGTTAATTCATATTTAGCCTTTATTTTTATCTCCTCCTTGGGTGGATATAAGGCATCTAATAATGAGAGAAGGATGTAAAGAGCACTGCTTAAATTAAGATAAGCATCTGTAGCCAAGAAGATGAGATACACACAATTGTTGAGTTGTTACAGAGAGTATATCTAGCCATAAGATCATGTCATACTGGGCCTCTCAGGGTGAATTCTCTGTACATGCTGTCTGCTTTATGATTACACCTCCCCATGACAAACCCGTTGTATAGAGCGATCACCTACAAAACCAACAGAACTATGTGACGTGATTTGTGAATTTGGTGTTTTGTGCCAAAAAGGCATGGTAACATCTATATATATGTGTATTCTAACAGAATTTTTTTTTAAACTGCATCCAAAAAGCCTAAAATATGCCTGAAGAAAAATTATGTTCCATGACCTGCATAAATTAGCTACATTTTCAGAATGCTTATCCTTCATTTCTGGTCCTCCTGGCCAGTCAGGCAAGAATCTCTGCAGGGCCCTGAAATCTCACTGCTTGTAGTCCTCATTAGCTTGCCTTCTTGCTTCTGACATTTCATCGAGCCAGTTTCCAAATCCAGCTTCACATCTGTCATAGACTATAAACTTGCATTTAAAATAAGTAATTAAACCTATGATTCTTGGGGTGCTGAGTTCTGTCGTCCAGACCGTACTTATGAAAGCTGTGAAATCAAGAACATAAGCAACTCCACAGAAGCAGCCTTCTATACCCACAAACCATCTGCACATTGCTGTTTGACAAAGTTTATTGTTTGCCCTAGTAGAAATATCATGTAGAAGAGGAAAATTAAAATCAGGTGAACAGATAAATCTGCTGGCTTTTGCTGGCCAGTTCTGCTATCACAGTTTCTTTCACAGACAGGTTTGCATCCACATCTGGAAAATACTGCTGATCTTTCATTTCCTTTGCATAGGCTTTGGTTCTGAAAGCACTTTGCTGGCACAAGCCCATTTCCTAATGTCTGTAGCATGCTTTATGGTAGAAGGTGTTGCTCCCGTGCAAAATTATTGTCTTTCTAAAGTGTTCTGTCAAGTTCTCTGTTTGCATCGTAGTAAAAGCGTTTCCGGGGTTTAACATTAGCTCAAGTCATATCAGAATACTGTAGCTATTCATGCTATGCCTCTGTACATATCTTCATTCTTGCAAAGAAGAAAGAGTGCTGCTTTAGATGACTGCTGCACAGAATTCTGCCTTACAAGCAGTTATCCTTGCTTAGCCCATGTGTCTTTGAAAGTAGTCACATTTTCAGGGAATTTTAAATATGTATCTTCCATAGGAAAGACAATTTTAAACATTCATATGAATGAAGTTGCTTTTGGCTTGCACCACTTTGTGTACTGACTTGTACTTTGTAGTTCAAGACTGTCAGCTCTGAAAGACAACAGCCCTGCAGCCTGGAATTGTTTTTAACTAAGAAAGCGATGAGCTGCACTTCAGATATTGTATATATAAAACAGATGCTCTTCCACTGGCTTCTGCATAGTAGAAGAAAAGTTGAGTTATTCAGAACTCAGTTCTTACATAAATAGAGAATTGATGCTTTCCTCTTGCATCACAGTGGTACTAGGTATGAGTTGCCTGAACATTTCAACCAGTTTAGAAGGGATAATATACTGTATGTGGTTTCTGTACATGGGCCTAAATCCAACTGGTAATCCCAGCTGTACTAAACCCACCAAATCAATTGCTGAATGATGCATCAGCATGCTTATAAATCTCATTGATTTTGTGGGGCTCCTTTAGCTTGAACTAAGCCATAAACGCCTAGAATTTTATGTTAGCATTATCAGTTTTATTGGGACTACTCCTAAATAAATTATTTGCATGCATACATGCACAGTTTATATATTATGTGGGTGGTGTACGAACCACTGTGGCAAAAGGAACTTGCCATGAGTTCCTATAGTAGATAGCTGCAGAATGCCAAAGTATTTTGCTTTTCTTTCTGTCTGCTTTTTTCTTTCTCTGGCTCCAAACAGCTTAAGCAATTTGCTTTTTCTGTCATGGCCTTGTGGATGGAAAAAGTTTGTGAGTTGCTCTCTAAGTGCAGGTTTAAATGTACATCTAGTTCAGAAAGGTTTTTTCAGAGTAGAGAACTTCTAACAAAGCATTAGGAATAAATGATGTGAAACAGCACAGCAGATAAGAAGCCAGGGATTCCTGTCCCACCTCTGCTATAATACCAGCTGTTGCATACCTGTACAAGAGAGGACCTTGCAGTTGGTAGAGATGGGACAGTTAGCCTAAGGAGACATACATAGGAGATGATGTGTTGTTTCTGCTAGGACACAATGTTGTATTTAGGTTTGTCTCTCCTACTACAATAACGGTGGCAGGAGTATTGCTTTTTAAATGCTAGTCACATTAAGTCTTCCTCGTCCCTACTTAAGGGCTCCTAGGAAGCTGCCTCCCCTTCATGGATTGCTGCCTTGTTGTGGCGAAGGGGCTTGAGTAAATCAGAGAAGCTATGGGCTATGCCGTGCAGGGACACCCAAGACGGACAGGTCATAGTGGAGAGTTCTGACTAAACGCGATCCACCTGGAGCAGGAACTGGCAAGCCACTCCAGTATCTTTGCCAAGAAAACTCCATGGACAGAAACAAAAGGCTAAAAGATATGATGCTGGAAGATGAGCCCCTCAGGTCGGAAGGCGTCCAACATGCTACTGAGGAAGAGCGGAGGACAAGGACAAGTAGCTCCAGAGCTAATGAAGTGGTTGGGCCAAAGCCGAAAGGACGCTCAGCTGCGGACGTGCGTGGAAGTGAAAGGAAAGTCCGATGCTGCAAAGAAAAATACTGCATAGGAACCTGGAATGTAAGATCTATGAACCTTGGTAAGCTGGATGTGGTCAAACAGGAGATGGCAAGAATAAACATTGACATCCTGGGCGTCAGTGAACTAAAATGGATGGGAATGGGCGAATTCAATTCAGACGATTACCATATCTACTATTGTGGGCAAGAATCCCGTAGAAGAAATGGAATAGCCCTCATAGTCAACAAAAGAGTGGGAAAAGCTGTACTGGGATACAATCTCAAAAATGATAGAATGATTTCAATATGAATCCAAGGCAGACCTTTCAACATCACAGTAATCCAAGTTTATGCACCAACCACCGATGCTGAAGAGGCTGAAATTGACCAATTCTATGAAGACCTACAACACCTTCTAGAACTGACACCAAAGAAAGATGTTCTTCTCATTATAGGGGACTGGAATGCTAAAGTAGGGAGTAAAGAGATAAAAGGAACAACAGGTAAGTTTGGCCTTGGAGTTCAGAACGAAGCAGGGCAAAGGCTAATAGAGTTTTGTCAAGAGAACAAGCTGGTCATCACAAACACTCTTTTCCAACAACACAAGAGGCAGCTCTACACATGGACATCACCAGATGGGCAATACCAAAATCAGATTGATTATGTTCTCTGCAGCCAAAGATGGAGAAGCTCTATACAGTCAGCAAAAACAAGACCTGGATCTGATTGTGGCTCGGATCATCAGCTTCTTATAGCAAAATTCAAGCTTAAACTGAAGAAAGTAGGAAAAACCACTGGGTTAGTCAGGTATAATCTAAACCAAATCCCTTATGAATACACAGTGGAAGTGAAGAACAGATTTAAGGAACTCTATTTGGTGGACAGAGTGCCTGAAGAACTATGGATGGAGGCTCGTAACATTGTACAGGAGGCAGCAACAAAAACCATCCCAAAGAAAAGGAAATGCAAGAAAGCAAAGTGGCTGTCCAATGAGGCCTTACAAATTAGCAGAGAAGAGAAAGGAGACAAAATACAAGGGAGATAGGGAAAGTTACAGAAAATTGAATGCTGACTTCCAAAGAATAGCAAGGAGAGACAAGAGGGCCTTCTTAAATGAACAGTGCAAAGATATAGAGGAAAAGAATAGAAAGGGAAAAACCAGAGATCTGTTCAAGAAAATTGGAGATATTAAAGGAACCTTTTGTGCAAAGAGGGACATGATAAAGGACAAAAATGGTAGGGACCTAACAGAAGCAGAAGACATCAAGAAGAAGTGGCAAGAATACACAGAGGAATTATACCAGAAAGATCTGGATGTCCCGGACAACCCAGATAGTGTGGTTGCTGACCTTGAGCCAGACATCCTGGAGAGTGAAGTCAAGTGGGCCTTAGAAAGCATGGCTAACAACAAGGCCAGTGGAGGTTATGGCATTCCAGTTGAACTATTTAAAATCTTAAAAGATGACGCTGTTAAGGTGCTACACTCAATATGCCAGCAAGTTTGGAAAACTCAGCAGTGGCCAGAGGATTGGAAAGGATCAGTCTACATCCCAATCCCAAAGAAGGGCAGTGCCAAAGAATGCTCCAACTACCGTACAATTGCACTCATTTCACACGCTAGCAAGGTTATGCTCAAAATCCTACAAGGTGGGCTTCAGCAGTATGTGGACCGAGAACTCCCAGAAGTACAAGCTGGATTTCGAAGGGGCAGAGGAACTAGAGACCAAATTGCTAGCATGCACTGGATTATGGAGAAAGCCAGAGAGTTCCAGAAAAACATCTACTTCTGCTTCATTGACTACGCAAAAGCCTTTGACTGTGTGGACCACAACAAACTATGGCAAGTTCTTAAAGAAATGGGAGTGCCTGACCACCTTATCTATCTCCTGAGAAATCTATATGTGGGACAGGAAGCAACAGTTAGAACTGGATATGGAACAACTGATTGGTTCAAAATCGGGAAAGGAGTACGACAAGGCTGTATATTGTCTCCCTGCTTATTTTACTTATATGCAGAATACATCATGCGAAAGGCTGGACTGGATGAATCCCAAACCGGAATTAAGATTGCCGGAAGAAATATCAACAACCTCAGATATGCAGATGATACCACTCTGATGGCAGAAAGTGAGGAGGAATTAAAGAACCTCGTAATGAGGGTGAAAGAGGAGAGCACAAAAAATGGTCTGAAGCTCAGCATCAAAAAAACTAAGATCATGGCCACTGGCCCCATCACCTCCTGGCAAATAGAAGGGGAAGATATGGAGGCAGTGACAGATTTTACCTTCTTGGGCTCCATGATCTCTGCAGATGGTGACAGCAGCCACGAAATTAAAAGACACCTGCTTCTTGGGAGGAAAGCGATGACAAACCTAGACAGCATCTTAAAAAGCAGAGACATCACCTTGCCGACAAAGGTCCACATAGTCAAAGCTATGGTTTTTCCAGTAGCGATGTATGGAAGTGAGAGCTGGACCATAAAGAAGGCTGACCGCCAAAGAATTGATGCTTTTGAATTGTGGTGCTGGAGGAGACTCTTGAGAGTCCCCTGGACTGCAAGGAGATCAAACCTATCCATTCTGAAGGAAATCAACCCTGAGTGCTCACTGGAAGGACAGATCCTGAAGCTGAGGCTCCAATACTTTGGCCATCTCATGAGAAGAGAAGACTCCCTGGAAAAGACCCTGATGTTGGGAAAGTGTGAGGGCAAGAGGAGAAGGGGACGACAGAGGATGAGATGGATGGACAGTGTCATCGAAGCTACCAACATGAATTTGACCCAACTCCGGGAGGCAGTGGAAGACAGGAGGGCCTGGCGTGCTCTGGTCCATGGGGTCACGAAGAGTCGGACACGACTTAACGACTAAACAACAACAACAACAGGAAGATGCCTGGTATAACCTATTTCCTCTCATCAGCACTGAGAACCTACTAGTAAAAAAACAACAACACACACACCCTATTTAAATCGAGTTCAGCATGTTTTACGTCTATTTAAAATTGGGTATTTACACGAGGTACACGCACATGCAGAGTAATGTGACAGGGGAGCATGTTTTTCTACTCCTCCACCAGAGGCCTGTTTATTTTACGGCAGATGTGGAATTGATTCACTGGAATCAATTCCACATGTGTGAATGCCCCATCCATGTTTTTTTTTTAAAATTCCTGCTATCGGATACTGTGCTATACTAAATAATAAGAATTAAAAAAGTAAAAGCATTGTGATCATTTGCCAAAAAAGCCAGCACCACACCAAATGGCTGATTCTCAGCCACCAGCCAACCAAGCCCAGCCTTCCTCTCCTCCCCTCTCTTTTCATCCCCCATCACCTTCCTCTTCTTCTGCCCCACCCCTCAACCGACCTCTTCTCCTTGCCTCCAAATCTTTCCCACCCTCTATTCCCCTCAATCACCTGCCTCTGCGCCATCCCATCCTCAGCCCTCGCTTGCTCTTTCTTTCCATCCCTTGCCCCCTCTTGCCCTCTCCTCCTCCTCCCCCTTTCCCTCTTTACTTTTCCACCCCTTTCCGTCTCATCCTCCTCCCCCTCCTACGTAGATAGTGTATTCCCTGCACCTCCAGCTGAGCTGAGCTACCTGCTCAGAGGTGGGAGGTGGCGGTGGCAGCAGAGGTGGCAGTGGTGAGGACACACACACACTGGCCCCAAAGTCATGCAACCTTACACTGAATTGGGGGAAAAAATCCCTCTTCCATTTATTAGTAGGATCAGGCTCTGATTTGCCAAAGGTATTGGGAAGAAATCTTCAACATCATATGATATAGAATGTTGGGATCATTATGCCACATAGTGTATATCTCATTCTCATGTTCCTGTTGTTTTTTAATCGTAATTATTCTTATATGTATTGCCCAGTATCCTGTTGCTTAAACGTGGAATGGAAGGGCAACAGCATAGGCATTCCTTGTGCTCTGGCAAGCTCTCTGGCCCATGCCTTTCCTCACACTGGTTGTGAGCTCACCCATGCAACTGGTTGCACAACAGGAAGGCTGTGTCGTTAAGTTGCTTTCAACTTATGGCAACCCTTGCAGGGTTTTCATACTGACCGTTCTGGAGTAGTGTAGACACTTACCATTTACTGTTCCACTACGTTTAGCCAATAAAATATTGACCATTGTTTATTGGGATATTAAAAGTTGATATTTGTCCAGGAGTAGTTGAATGAAAATCTTATGCAAAATTATGGCACTATATTGTGGCAGATTAACTACAGTACTTTTTAGAATCACTTGATTAGCCTTCCATGAGGCTTTGTCCAGTATTCAAAGGGATATGATTTTCACTGATACAAATAATTCTGTCTGTAAAAAAAGATGACATAACACCCACTATCCTAATCTGCATTCGGGGTTGTCTTCTTTTAAATTAATGTTTTACTTATTTCAGAGGGAGTAACGGCTGCTTGTTATGTAAGCCATGTTACCAGTTTGTAATTACACAGAGTAGTATCATGCACAGACATGGGGGTCTTGTTAAATGAACTTATGTATGTGGAACATGTTCAATACACTTTTATTTTTAAATATGCTGAGTATTTGAATTTGAAGAGTGTGAAGGCCTAGGAAAAAAGTAGTGAGGAAAGGTTGCTCTTATATTGAAAATGTACAGAGCAATCCTAACTCCCTGAACCATTGACTAGCAAGGGTTAGGATGCGGCATATCTGTTCTTCCAGCAGAGAGAAGGGTCCTATGCCTATGAAAACACACCTTTTTAGTAGTGTTTTAGAAGTAACAGGTCCCCGAAATAGAGTTTTCTAGGAGTAGGTCAGGGACATCCTTAGCTCCACAGGATCCCCCAGCCCATTCACTCTACTGAGAAATGCCAGGAGCAGGCTCTTTAACTATGTCAACCTTCAGCTAGTATAGGTATTTCCTTTCCCATTGGAAAAAAAAATTAAGAGGGGAATTGAACGGCAGGCAAACAAAATGTATGTATGTCTATCTCACAGCCCGCCCTGGCTGCCATAATTCCCCACCTTGCTTAGAATTTCTCTGCCCGATGTGACTCATCAGTTTGGAAGGGGTTTAATTCACTTTTTCATACAGCACTCAGTGCTGGCACTCCGGATTACTTACCACAGTATGGGCACTCATGGAACCTGAGGAGAGGGGCTATGAGTCGTTACATCATAGTCAACAGCTTTATATAAATCTCAGCTTATTTATATACATTTCCACTGACCTAGTGCACCTGCATTTCATTGTGTCCTGTTTGTTGATACTTTCGTTATGTTAAGCTTATGATAAAAATTATTCAGGATTTCTTCCATCCTGAATATGGAGCTTGAATTCTGGACTAAATAACCAGTTGTTGTAAAATGCATGTGAATTAATTTAAAGCACTAGTAAAGATCATGCCTTTGTTCCTGGGAATGACTGGAGTGGTTGACTACAAGCCCAGTGCTCAATGCACATGGATCCTTGTGTCATATGTCCTGTCGCAAAAGACAAGACTGGTTGCATTGAATTTGATGTGCCTTCCTCCAGATATGTGACATCATTTCAGTTTATGCTGAAAAAAGATATTGTTGCCTGATTATGTCCATAACTATTCTTTCCATCATTCAGAATCCAGTCGTCCATAGTCAGATTCCTGCCCTTTAAAACATTACTTCATTTGTATGTTAGCATTTGTTTAGATGGCTTTGTTGTTTCTGGTGTTGTTTGTCTGTGATCTAGTGCTGCTTCCTGAACGCATGTGTCCCTTCCCTTCACAGCCTATTCGACACCCAGCACCTCCCCTGCAAACCGATTCGTCAGTGTTGGACCACGGGATCCAAGCTTTGTAAATATCCCTCAACAGACACAGGTGGGAAGCTTTCAACTACTGCTCTGTTTGCCATGCTGCTTGTTAACTCTCTGGTGTGTACTCTAGCGTTGCTTTGGCAAGTGACTTGCGTCTCTCCACCAGTCAGTTCATTTCCATGGTCTGAGTAACAACAGTAAAATGTCAGTTCCAATATTTGTCTGTTCGTATTTGTTTGGAGAAGGTCTTGTTGAAACAGAGGAGTCTCTTTCATAACTTGTATATATATAAACAAGTTTAATGCTGTTCATCAGACGTACACAATTATTTCCCCACAATCTGGTAACCTCTTTCACAACTTCAACTTTCACAATCAAAATTCAAAATATATATTTTAGTCTCCCATTCTATATAATGACCCCACAAGGCACTACTGATGATTAGACAGTGACTGTAAAAAATATTGTGTCCACTACAGTATGTCTACTGTTTTGTAGAGAAACTGTTCAGCCACCTTCAGGAGAGAAGCTTCAGTTTCATTCCATTGGTTAAACATGGCAGCTGGCAATTGATTTCCATAGAATTACAAATGTACACATTTATCATTTCATTCAAATGTTTTTAGGATATAATTTTAATCTATAGCTGCTTCCTTCATCATTTGCTCAGTTGGGCAAGCTTATATTTTTTTAAAAAATAACCCCTCATAGCTGCAGTTTTTTTCAACAGAGACACAGCAACATTTTAATATTTGTGAATTAAAAGATACAAGGCTTCAACTTAGAAATAAATCCAAATTAAAAGAAATTCTGTTAAAGTTGGAATGGAAGTTAGTTCTAGTACTTGACGTCAATTAGTATAGGACAGTTGGTATCACACAGAGCAGTTACTAAAAGCTCTGTTACATAAGGGATCAAAGTTGTCTTTTAAGGTCCTAACTGCAAAGATCACAAATTTGTTAGAGAAAACAACAAAAGTCTAGTGTGAAACGGAAGTTCACATCACAGTGCTTGGTCTAAAATTCATGATTTCAGTAATGCAGAAAAAAATAATAAATGATCAGACCAAGCTTCTTTATGTTCTTTGTGAACACAAATAGAAGTATAACAGACCACATCTTACATACACATCCCTCTTGCTGTTTTCTAATCTTGCCTTATACAAGAGTAATATTTAGCTATTATACCAAATCAGGCAAATCTTATTCTAAAGCATTTGGCCCACTGTCTTATAGACTGGATCTGAAGTTTCCTTTGGTCTGAGGCTTTTCATTCAGAATACTGCTAACCGTGTGGATCTCTTTGTATTACTAAACAGTTTGACCTTCTTATATCTGTTCAGGGATTGTAACATGGAGAACCTGACATTTCACAGAAGGCTAACGTTTTTGAACCTTATGAGCCACACAATTCATTATCTATTTCTATAATGTTTCATATTAAAGTTTCTTTAAATATACCAATTAGGAAGCACGTCCCAAAGAACTCATTCAGTCTGAATAGACATGCTTACGACCGAACTTTTTTAAAATAACAACAACAACATAGGCTCCATGATGCCCCAGTGTCCCACAAAAACATTCAATGTGAGGCATGAATGGCTTCCATTCCAATTCCCATCTAGGCATTCCTGAGAGATTTGCTTAGTATCAGTAGTACAGTTGTGCTTGTTACTGTCATATTTTTCTCTGGACCAGTTGAAGCATTTTTAAAACTCATGTTGTACTTTCTTTCTTTTTGGAAGTAGCACAATCAGAACCCTGCAATAATATTCAAGGAATGGAGACACCATTGATTTATATAAACCTGTTTTCTGTATTTTCTCTTCATGTGCTAAATGTAAAAATTCTTTCCTGTCTTGCTTTGGGGTGGAGACCAGAGCTAAAATATTTTCACAGAGTTCTCTACAGCTATTCCTCAACTCTCTTCTTGACTGATGGAACTGAAGCCCAAACTGAATGTGATGCTTAGCCCCTAAAATTACTTCGAATTCAGCACCATCTGAATTTCCATTTCTTGTTCATGAGCTTCCTTGATGTAATGCATTAATGTATGTAGAAAACCCAGTGATCCAGAAACAGTGAAGAAAACCTTGATAGGAATCTGAAGGGATAAATTTGAGATGTATCATTTCCATGGGTGGGAGAAAAGAAATTTATGGGATAGGGATAATGTCTCTGTTTGGTTAATCTACTGAGAAGATTAAGGAAACGCCTTTAAAGATTTGCTTTCTAGTCTCCGATGGAAGATAGAATTGAAAAACCACCAAGAATTGAAAAACCTCTTGTCCTCAGCCAACACTAATTTGACCTTGATGTTAGGATAACCCTCCCCTGCTCAGACATTTTTTATAATTGAATCAGAAGCTTGACCAAAACACTTCTTATTCCTCTTAGACAAGGACACTTTTTGAATGTGCTTTTTCTGGTCCATTTCAAATTTCCAAATGTCAATTAAGAAAATAGTTGTTGGCAGTTTTGTTAGCAGCTAATTTGAGCCAGATGTTGTGAAATATTAAGGCTGTACTTAATTTCCCATAATCATGAGGAAGGGAAGAATTAACAAGAGAAACTTGTGTTTAGGACAACTATAGCTTTTATTTAGAATGTTTTCATGGTCACAGTATAATGTTTTAAAGGTCAGAAACAAGAAGCATCATCATTTGGTTTCATTTGGCAGTTATAATTTCAAAATAATTTAGCATGAAAGCTTAAGACAGGATTTAATTGTGTGCTTCTTTTATAAAATTAGAACAACATGGTGCATGGACAAAACAGGACACATGTGTCACATACTATGAAGAAATTATGCAAAGAGAACAACAACCTTATTGTATTGTCAGTTGCATGCCTCCAGTGTAACAACACTATAATGCTAGTCGGTCATTGGTTTCTCTGTGCTATTGACATTGTGCATGGATGGAGCAGGGCTGTAACGTTAGCCCATCACACTAGTCATATCCCTTGTTGCCCTCCCTTCTCCACATGTGTTGGGGGGACATTTGGAAAGTGAAAGGGTGTGTATGAGCAGACTGTAGAAGTGACTTGTGACACATAAGGACTTGGTGTAATTCATTCCTTTTCCCAATAACAACGTGCAACTGCATTATTGCTATAACTTAACAAGGGATAACATCACACTTTTCTGGTATAACACTAACAGCACATCCATAAAAGCTTATGCTAAATAAAACCTGTTAATCATTAAGGGGCCACTAGATTATTTGTTGTTATTTTGGTAACATTTTAGTAAGCTAGATAATTACAGCATGCAGTGTCACTAAACGATGGAGGAAAATATTGCATGACTGAAATGCCGATTCCAGCTGTGCCTAGTATTCTATGGCGAATTTGGGCAAGAATGAGTTGAAAGGAAAGAATGCATTTTGTACTGTATGCCAGCATCCTGAAGCAAAAGAAGGGTTTTTTTAAAAAAGTTAAAAGCTAATTATTTCAGTTCCCTCTGAAAAAACAGGAAGCCAAATTGTTACTTCTAAATCTGTAAGCATAACTTAGTCGTTTTAAAATAGTAACTAAACACCTTTAAAAATAACTTTCAAGCCCCACCTGTGATCTTGGCTGCTCTGTGGTTGACAAATTGGGTGTATGTGGACTGTAGGGCAGTGGTCCCCAACCTTGGGCCTCCAGATGTTCTTGGACTTCAACTCCCAGAAACCCTGGCCAGCAGAGGTGGTGGTGAAGGCTTCTGGGAGTTGTAGTCCAAGAACATATGGAGGCCCAAGGTTGGGGACCACTGCTGTAGGAGATCTGGGGGTGGGTCTAGCATGCTTGCTCCATGCAGTAGTCATGTGGGAAAAAAGAAACACTTTAATAGGATTATGTCTGAAATGCGGCTACATATGCATTAATACAATGCTCACTTGTAGTCTTGCTCACTGCCCACATAGGATTTTCCACCCCAACACAAGAAAACATCCCCTCAACCTTTTTCCAGGTTCCCACTCTGGCAAACACATCCAGAATTAGAGCAGAATTTGTTACATTAAGTATAATTAGGCATCTTTGCATCTGCATGTCAGGTGGCCACCTACCACTGTTTCTTGTGGGAACTGGGATGAAGCCTTATAGTGTTTTCACAGATCAGTCAAGATCACTCTGGGGCTACCGTTGTTATCTGTGTTATAAACAGTACCTAAGAGGGGTAGCTTGAAGGCGTTATCACTAACCTGCTACCACAGACAGGTTGTTGTTTCTCACTGTGTCCTCAAGCTTGTGTCATAGGTAATACAAATAGCCAGTCAGAGAAATAGCTTTTCACATGCAGGCAGGCAATTGCACAGTAGCTGCAGTTTGTCACACAAAAACTGCCAGTTGTATCATGTTCACAAATTGTGTGAACTTACCCTCAATAATGGAATCAATATTTTCTAGCAGTCAGACTTGTGAGCGCAGGGTCTGCTTTCTTGCTGACTTCTCCATTTGCACTCTTTAGTAAGGGCTTTCCTTTATAGCTACATGGATAGAACTGGTTAAACTGTGTTGGATTTCAAGCCTTCTCTCCACTGAACAAGGTCACACAAAGTACACCAGCAGCTCAGAGAATATTTTAACTCTTCAGGATCTGTTTCTATTGGTTAGAGAGCAGAAGGCAGCTTGCATGCCTGCTTTTCTGCAGTTCAGTCTCCCTTGAAGTACCTCTCATTAAACAGATGTACAAGGAAAGCATTCATGTGCTTTTACATTAAAACCATAATATTTCTTTTGTGGCCTCCAATATTCTGTTAACATAAAGAAATAATTGGAAACAAACTGTTTAAAGCTGAGCCTGGTAACATAATTCAGCAATCATCTGCATATTTACACAGAAGTAAGTTGTACTGATTTTAATTTCAGTTTGTTAAGAATCTGGCTGTGGAGCCAGAGGTTGAGAGTTCGATTCCCCGCTGTCACTCGTGGGAACAAGGCCATCCTGTGTAGCTTTGGGCAAGCTGCATGGTCTCAGGACACTTCCAGAAAAAGGGAATAGTAAACCACTTCTGAGTACTCTATAAATCCATGAAAATGCACCCTTGTCTGATACCTTTGCCTATAGGGAACCATTCTGTCTCTCCATATTCTGTCCTAATGGTACTCTTTTGTTCACAGCACAAGTTAACACGTCAGGACAATCAAGCGTTGAGGCACACCCATTTCTTTCAAAAGAACCCATAGTTTCTCATAATCTACGCAGTGGAAGGCTTTGCTGCTTATGCTCTATAAAGCATAGGCTCTATAAAGCATAGACTGATCTTATTCTGAATCTCTTTGATGCACTCCTGCAACTGTTTTTCACTTTTAAATATGAACTGTTAATGATGGTGGCTGCCTTGAGTCCTTTATAATGAGAAAGGCAAGGTAAAAATATCTTAAATAAATAAATAAATAGAAAACACTGAAAGTTGCCGTAAGTCGGAGTCAATTTGACCACACATAATTATTTATTCTTATTCCAAATACGTTTACTTAGAATACCATTGTTCTCATCTTTTTATTATTGTTGATGAGACCAACTTTACGTCCACCGGTCTGTTTTTATCAATTTGTTCTGCTCTGTTGTATGGAATATGGAAGGTGAGCACCCCGAAAAAATCTTCCAACCCACGTCCTTGGTTCCTGGGATTGGATATAACCTTTCCCCACGGAACAGCTCACCTCTCTGCCCTAGGATTAGTCATTCCCACCAGCCACAGTGGATTATGCCCCTACACCTCAAGCTTTGGGACCCTTTCTCCGTGAAGTCTGCCACCTGTCCCAGGAGAGAGAAAGTAGGTTTCCAAGCTGCTGATCTCAGCTGCAGTCCTCCAGAGCTCAGGTTTCTCTGGCTGTTCCCTTTGCAGTTTTAAGGCTTGTCCTCTCTATACACAAAAACCATCCCAGCCTTTAAAAGGAAATTCTATCTGAAAAAGAAAAAAGAATTGGATCTTAGATTGCTAAGTATTGTAAGCAACCATATAGCACAACAGGTACAGGCGATTCTTTCACTGGGCAAAAATCTGAGTTATAGAAAACAAAGTAACTGTTAGCTAAAACAGCAAAAATAAAAATTTATGCCATGCACACTTCTGTGGATCTCGACGTTTCAAACCTCCATAAACCTCTAGATTCTGCAGCAGCCCTCATGCTCAATTTCAGCCTTAACAGCCACATATCCTCTCTGTAGAAAAGGAGTTCCGGTATCTTGCTCCTTCTGGAATCATGCCAGCTCACTTCCTTTGTCTCTAGGCTTATTCCTGTGATCACTTCCTGTTCTTTCTCTACGCTTACCTCTTGTCATCTTAACCCATTGCAGGTCCTGAGTAAAGATTAGCAAGATTAAACAAGGAGTGTAACTTTCCCTTCTTTTGCTACTGTTGAAGATTTGCCTTCAAAGAAGTGGAAATTAAAGTGCCTGAATACTACTGGCTACAATCCCAGACCACATGGAATTAACAAGAAAGTGAAAATATGGGTATCATTTATCAGTGATCCACCTTTTTACTGACTTTGATATAATTAATTCCAAACTTCTAAAAATTAATACAATTAAGAACATGTTTTATTATTCCCAGAATGCAAATAATGGCAGTTACATCAGGATTTGAAGACAGTTATAATTCCCTCCATCCAGAATAGATAGTTGTTCTTCATCCTGTCTTGTATTCTTTGGGAAAAAAGGATGGCCTTACATATTTGCATAGTTTTTAAAATATGACCTTTTGTTTTTGTTTAGAGCAAATGTTCTCTTTCTACAAAAAGATTGCATTCTTGCTACCAGACTCCTCAAACAATAGTATCTAAAATACAGAAATAAGCCTTGTTGTTTATCAGAGATGTATGAATGTGTTCTTGCCTATAAAGGAAATAATATCCTATGTAGTAGATACTCATCCCGTGAAAATGTTCAGTCCTTTTTTCCTTGACAGCTAATATCCAGGAATGTACTACCTGTGCCCCAAGTGATACTAGCTGTGTTGCAACTATTTTATGGCAATTAGAGTTAAACAAAATAGCACACTCTCAAGTTATTACTATTTCCCTGAACTGCTTGATCCAGGGTTTTCAACAAGCTAAAATTCTGCCTTGGCCCCCTCTTTTTTGTAAGCTTTTACATGGAATAGTGATTCCCTGGGCTGGAATCCATTGAAAAATTCCCTTTCTTCCCTAGCCAATCACGGGTGACCTGCCTGTGATTGGCCAAATGGTCTTGCTCCCATTTCCTCTCCCTTCTGAAATCCTAAAAAAATAAGCATTTCTACTGTTAGTGCAAACCCAATCCAGTTCCACTATCTTTGGAAAATAGATTATATTATTCTATTTCCTATCCACCCACCCGTCTTGGATAACCATTAGAGCAACTTTTAGACCATTTCAGTGTTTAGTGCCACAACTTTTGAAAACTGCAGGATGTGTTTTCTATAGTTTGCATCTAGAGAGCATTAGGATTAAAATACACCTGCCACAAACGACTATGAAAACATTAACCTTTGGAATTAGTTTTATGAATAGGTGCCTTTTTCCTTCCTTCAGATGAACACTTATGATTCTGTGCATCAGCCTTTGCCTCTTGTGTAATTAAACTTGCAGATTCCTCTCCTTCCAAAGCCTGCTTAGTCTTTTTCAAGCTAGCTTTTCACATGAGCAAGGAATGGAATGTTGCTTGCAGGATGAATCCATGAAAAAACAGCCACCAACAGCATGCTTCAAACAGAGAGACCTTGCCCACCAAAAGGATCAAGATTTGAGGGAAACTTGTTATTACTGTCATGTGGCCTTATCTTCAAAGTGGCTAGGAGCCAAACAATCTTGAAATGTGTGGGTAACTCCCAAGGAGGGGGACATTTCACTCTCCTCCTCACAGGCCTGGCTGGAAATTTGACTCATTGTATAGAATCCCCTGGTGTGCGGAGTGCTTTGAGATCTCATCAGAGTTGAATTGTCATTATTTGTAAAAGAGCTAGGCAGATATCTAAATGCAGTTGCACCGACTTTCATGTTTTTACCTGTATTTTCTTTTTCAGGAAAAAAAATAGTGCTTATAAAGCATTTTTTTTCTTTCTGTCTTCATTGGTTGCTACAGGCATTTCTAGTTCAAAATGGGAGTGGTAAAGTGGTGTCTGACACAAGTTGGCAAATGAACAAACATGATGAATGGGCTGTAGAGCCTAAGGGTCCTTATTAAGTAATTCTCCCTAGGCTACCTAAACATCCTGTAATAAACAGTTATTTTACAAAGCAGAAGTTCTATGTTGTCTCACCCAGGTTTTTGTCACAGACATGTTCCAAATGTTCATCTTGTGGAGAAATAATTAATACCTTGATTTAATTGCACCTAGAAGTAGCTTTCACTGCTATCCCTCAAATGAAATGACTAAATTTACCCTTGTGTCTCTCTTTGAAGCTGATCCTCTCATAATGCCACAGCTCCAAACCAGCTGGCCACAGCAACTCAGGGAAGTCACATTGCCACAGTTCAGAAGAGTCTGCAGTTTTCATTGGGTTGTGGAGAAAGTTCATAAACCCACCAAGTAATGTTGCAGAATCTGAAGAATTCTTCATTTATTATTTATTTATTGTTTTGACTTGTTTACCGTTTTATTAGTGACTTTATTGTTTTGATTGTGTTTTATTTGGCTTTGATGTTGTAAACTGCCCAGAATAGTGCTTTGCACTAATGGGACAGTATATAAATTAATTAAATAAATAAACAATACTGCCCCATAGTGCTTGGTACACCCTCTGGATGGTTTACGACATAATTAGGCAATGAACACTTTGCCCCACCAGGGATCTGGATACTCATTTTACTGACCTCAGAAGGATAGAAGGCAGAGTCAGCCTTGAGCCAGCTACCAGAACCCGTTGGGAACAAACTCAGGTCATGAGCAGAGTCCTGACTGCAGTTTAACCACTGCCTCATGGGGCTCACTATATTACTAGCTAAATTAGTAAATCTAATGAAAGATGAAGCTTATGACAGATGCATGTAAAGGAGGTAAATAAGGAGTCTGATAACTAAGAGGGATGTGAAGGCTAGTGGTTTTATCAAATTCATGAAGATTATTTTCCAAGGGAGATAAGAAGTAAGTGTAAGGAAGAAAATGGCAATTTTCTCTTTTCTCTTGTCCTTGCGCATTAGTGGCTAACCACACTAGTTATTTAGGGGTTTGGAAGCAGAACAGCAGGACCTAGCAGCCAACATCATTGTTCTCCTTGAAATCAGGTATTCATGTTCTAGCCCAGTGGGTCTTACCATTCTCTCATCAATCTTACAAAGAATTCCTCTTCTAGGCAGCATCTTACATGAAGGGCAAGATTGAGCCCAGGGCACTTGTCTTCTCTTTCCTTCCGATTGGCGAAACCTATGGGACGTTCTGCTGTACAAATTCATTTGTTGCAACAGGCAGTTTCTCAGTAGATTATATCCTTGGTTTTTTGTGTTTTTTAATGATTTCTTTCAGAGTCAATTGAGCTCTTTTTTATAAATACATCAAATATGCTGTGCAGCAGATCAGGGGGGTTAACAATTTTTTTAGCACTGTAAGTAAAAAAAAATTAAATTTCACTGCATGTTCTCTATGCATGTTTTTATTTTTGTCAATCTCAGAAGTTATGCAATTAATGGATATAGTGATGCAGCCTGACTGCAGAGTGTTTTGACCAGCTAAAGTGCAGCAGACTTTAGTAAGACACCCAGTGTCTATTTGAAAGCTTATCCAATACAAGATACGTAAAAGATTCCCACCGACCTCCAAAGTACGCCTGCGAAGGCACACCAAAATGTACAGAGTTGAGCCCAAAATGACACTATGTATTCTTTGCTATCTTTATTTTTCTTTTCTGATTTTCTACTCCTAACTCCGACCTCCCCCACCAGCCTCCACTGCAGATAATGGTGTACTGGATTA
This sequence comes from Intellagama lesueurii, assembly GCA_037013535.1. Lineage (NCBI taxonomy): Eukaryota > Metazoa > Chordata > Lepidosauria > Squamata > Agamidae > Intellagama > Intellagama lesueurii. Next base: position 169,113,760 of record JBAJHW010000004.1, on the reverse strand, counting down.
GCCTGCCTTGCAGCTGCATCAGATCCCGATCGATTTATTGACTCTGTCAGAGAGGCTAGTACAGTAATTGTTACAAGAGCAGAATGGAAAGCAAGAGGATGCCCACAGGGGGGAAAAAATAAAAAAATGAAGTTTCATTCTTTCTTTGCCTTCCTCTTTTTTCCTTATTCCATACATCTTGATGTGTTTATGCAGCAGAGAGCACTTCACTTAAGTTAATCAGCTCCTTCCTACATTATTAATTGTGACAGTTAGGGTGTTACATGATGACAAACGTATTGTTGAAAGCATTGCTCTCACCCTGCTGAGGTGGATTTGCACACTTCTTTCTGGCCTTACTTTTCTTTCATGGCTGTTTCCTTCATTGAGCATAAGGACATCAACAGATCAGTCTTGATGCTAGAGAAGATGGTGTATCCCAAGCAGATGGCACTAACAAGAGTGAGGCTCACAGGGTGGGAGGTTGGTGGCAATACCTTTTCTCAAAAAATTATTTGTTTATTTGAAATATTTTTACCCAGCCTTAAAAAGGAACCAAGGTGGTTTACATCATTAACTTTACTTTACTTTACTTTACTTTATTGGATTTTTACCCCGCCCCCCTAGACAAAGTCTACTCGGGGCGGCTTACAAATATCATAAAAACATCATTATATAACAAAATCATAAAACATCATAATTTTTAAACAATTAGATTATTGTCTTATTAAAAGACAATATTTAAACAACAAATGTACACATTCTAAAAAGGATCAAACAAAAACCGCTCTGAGAAATGGTGAACAAAAGCAATACCAAAGACACATTCAAAGCAGCAAGGCACAACAATCTATTTAACAACCCCGCTCAGGCAAGCCAGTCACTGAGGGAAAACTTGCCTGAAGAGAAAGGTCTTCGCCTGCTTGCGGAAGGACAGCAAAGATGGGGCCAGTCTGGCCTCCTGTGGGAGGGAGTTCCAGGGTTTGGGAGCAGCAACAAAGAAGGCCGTCTCCTGTGTCCCAAACACACCTGTGAAGGTGGTGTGATAGAGAGAATGGCCTCCCCAGATGATCTTAACACCTGAGCCAGTTCATAATGGGAGACACAGTCCTTGAGATATCTTGGACCCAAGCTGTTTAGGGCTTTATCAGTTAGAACCTTTAAATTGTGCCCAGAAACAGATTGTCAGCCAGTGGAGCTGCTGTAATAAGGGGGTTTATGTGATCCCTGTAACCAGCTCCAGTTAGCAATCTGGCTGCTGTGTTTCGGACCCGTTGAAGTTTCCAATCAAAAAGAGTAAAGGCTCAACTTCAAAGTGCTTTTAGGAATGTTCAGGTATCGCCATTCACTGCCATTTTAATTTTCTCAGTTTCATAGCCTAAAGAATCCTTTTGAGGGGTGCCTGTGTACATTGGTGAGATGTTCTGAAACAAAACCAGCTGTTGTATATATTGGAATATAAGAATGTCCAGCTGCAAGCTATATCTTTCTGTCACCACAGGGCAATTTTCATAGTGGGTAGCTTTTTAGTTGTCTTGGGAAAATGTCTACTGCATACTGTAAAATCAAATCTATAAAATGGGAATAATCTTGACCAACGTAGCAGACATGTCTTAGATGAAAATTGATGATGTAAAGTAAAACAGAGACATGAGTTATTAACTAAAAATGTACATTCTAGACAGAACAGTATGTCTTTGATCAGTTTCTTAAAAATACTAATCTCTACATTTTACACATATTTCCAGAGTATTTTGGTGGATTTAAGAGCTGAAATTTGCTGTAAAATACACATTCCACTATGAAGTCTGTGCTAACTAAAGTTAGTTCATTTTTTTCATTTTTTTTCCTCTTTCTCCCCACCCCTCCCTTTTTAAAAATCAATCCTTATATTCTACTTGAAAATAAATGTACAAAGCAAACTGAGTAGCTTTCATCTTTCATGGTGAAGTGAGGACATAGGTCAAAATACCCATTTTCCTGGCAGGCAATAATCACAAATGTAGTTACAGTCTAAAAACCATCCTTGTAAAAATAGTATTGTGGCACACCATATTTAACTTTTCCCCCCCAAAGATTCCAGAGTTCTTTTCCTCAGTTAATAAGTAACATGCAGGATTCCCCTCCCTAAATTCTGGCAACTGTTTTAGGACCAATAACCGTGGTGGGAACATGCAGTGAGCCAGCTGATTGCAAGTTCTTCTTGCTGAGAGGAGGCTGGCAGGTGCCACCTAGAGGATATTGTGTGTGTCCAGAATCCTGCTGGTTGGGGTACTCTGGAAGTCCCAGATTTTTAAAAATCGTATTTTCCAATCTCTGTTAGTCATGTGTCAACCAGTTAGCTACACATTTAACTCCTTGAGTTGCATGATCTTTCTGCAGCCTGTGTGTATTATGTGTCATTTAGTTAGAACCAGCTTTCAAGGTAAATGAGATATTTAAGGAGGATTTTTGCCAGTGCCACACACACACACACATATGCCAGTGAGTTTCCATGGCAGAGCAGGGATCCAAACCCAGATCTTCTGAGTCCAAATCTGTCACTCCATCCATTACACCACACTTGTGTCTAGTCTAGTGGTCCCTAGGTTAGTCTAATGCATTGATTTCCTACCTTAGGTCCCCAAATGTTATTGAACTAAAACTCCCAGAAGCCTTCACCATTACCTATGCTGTCCAGGATTTCTGGGAGTTATACTCCAAGAAAATCTGGAGACCCAAGGTTGGGAACCACTGGTCTAATTTCTCTGGTTAGTCCCTGGTGCTTCCAGTGCAGGAATTACTTTCTTGTGCTAAAGTTCTGTTTCTTAAAATAGAACTTGTGTTTACTGCATTATGGCTTATTTGTGGCATTGAGATAAGCCATAGTCCACTGAGAGTGGGCAGATCATTTTGCTGGACTCAGCTGAGGTGACCACAAGGTCTCACATTTCAAACATTTGTTTTAAAAAAAGTAAATGAGTTGTACTTCAGAATCATGCCATTTTGAAGATTAATTGGTGCTGTATTTTGCTGATCTTTTCAAAGAGCCAGATACTGCCAAAATATTAATAAACAAAATAATAAACAGAACCATGGTTGTTGTAGGTTTTCGGGCTGTTTGGCCGTGTTCTTGACCTCAAGAACACAGCCAGACAGCCCAAAAAACCTACAACAACCTTCGGATCCCAGCCGTGAAAGCCTTCGAGAATACATTAAACAGAACCATATTTTATATTTTTTCACAATGTCTTGCAACTTTAGCACAGTATTGTATCATGTGTTATAATATGTTCTAGAATACAATAATTTATTTTAGATAATGGCAGGGCTTAGCCCTTCAGCCAGTGTCCCAGTGATTCCCCCATCCCCAATATGTCCATGAAAGGTGGAGGTGACTTAGTATCCACTGGACCCAAGGCCCTTCAAAACCTCAAGGATCAGGCCCCTCACATACATCTGCCTGGAACTAGTGTAGATATTTTCACTCTCATTGAAATGAACTAGAGGGAGAATAGGGTAGGGGGAAATACAGGTGCCCTGGGAGGGGAATGGTATTGACTCGCACACACTCTGACCTCACTGTTGTGAGATGCCTTGGCTTCAGAAGTCACAAACAATTCCATAGACTTCCTTCTGATTAAACATTGCTGCATTGATCACATTTGTATTGCCCTTTCCATCAACAAATATTCTCTGGTCAGTCAGACAGAATAAAACTTTAAAATATAAAATACATGACACCAACAGATAATCAGAATGCAGTGTAGGGGAAAAAATCTTCCTTCTGATAAAAACAACGTAAAACAATAAGCCTGAGACTAAAACAGCAGGCTAGATAGCTCAGTGAGTTAGGTTTTGGAATGCAGAGTCAGAGACTGGGAGTTCGATTCCCCATTGTGTCTCCAGGAAGAAGAGCTAGCCTGTGTGGCCTTGGGCAAGCTGCACAGTCCCAGGACACCTGCGCAAGAAGGGAATGGTAAACCACTTCTGAGTACTCTCTGCTTAGAAAACCATGAAAATAGTGCCATGAATGGGAATTGACTTGACAGCACACAATTATTATCATAAGACTAAAACAGCAAAAGCCCAAGAAGTTTTAAGAAGATATATATATGATTGCACTGTAAGTGGTTACTGATTGGTTCAGCAGCAGATTTTATAAGAATTGTAAACTGCTTTCAGTAAAATTATTAAACAAACAGCAGTCTTGTGAGTGGCATCATAGAATATTTTCCTTCTTCCAAGTCATACACATGAACATGAACTTCTGCCATTTTAAAATGGTGCCCCTTGTGATACATGTATGCATCTTCTAAAAACAGAAAAATAGATGCCCTTTTTACAAATGAGATGATTTAATAGAATAAAAGTGAGTAAGTTTTTCACTTCTTGATTATTTGATATCTCTAATTATAAACTAAGTTTATCTAATTTTTCTGCATTTGAAGTTTGTTTTTGCAAATTGCTTGTGACTTTAATTGTCCTTCATGTATGAGCCTCCAGATCCTACTCCTCTATATTGTCTATGTTTCTCCTCTTGTTCCAGGATCTTCAATTCACAATGTCCTTTGTTAACCAAGACCAGCTGGGGTAGTTTCCTCTAGCCATTTTCCTATCCAGGCCAGAGGGCCACTGCAGTGTAATGTGAGACAGTCCACATTTGTCTCTGAAAGCTCTGTGTATTGCTGCTGTCTAGGCAAGCTTAAGGGAGGGTGGGTATGATGGACCCAGAAATTGTGTATAAGATTGGACTAATTGTGTGGCCTGGATCTAGCTAGAAGCAATGAAAGAAAGTAGAAAATAAAAGTTCATTTTTTGGGTCAAGGGGAATTATAATGTGCTTCCACCCTTTGGGGTACATGTTCAAGATTATTTAATACATGCAGTTTACTCCTGAATGCAGTTGAGTCACTTTCATTCAAAGCTAGAAATGTGCTAAAAAGCTAGGTTTCTTTCACTTATCCCCCAGAATGAAAATGGCAATGCTTTCACAGCAGTGTAATAAGTTATTTTAAAATTCAGTATTACTTATACTGGAGTTATTTTAAAATTCAGTATTACTTAAACTTATACAGTATCACTTATACCAGATAAAGTAAATAGATTATAACTAGACATGGGGACGAATAAAAAAATGGATCGCGATATTCGTGAGGAATCACTGATTCGTTAAATATTCGTCCCTTCATATTCATCAGTTCCAGAGACCCTGACAAATATGAAGGTGTCAAATATTTTCCCATTTTTATTCGTCCCCCATAGGAAGAGAGGGAAGGCTAGCCTTACCTCTCTTCCTGTGGCTTTCCCATTCTGCCTACGTGCCCACCGATCAGCTGATCGGTGGGCCAATAGGCAGCCACCCACCTCCACAGCCACCCACCCCCACAGCCTATCCCCCGCCCCCTTCCTCTCCCTACCTTAGCCATTGCCACCATCCAGCACCGCTGCCACGGTCTCCAGCTTGCTTCCGCAGTCACTGCCTGCAGTAAGGGACACTGGCTGCCCTTTGCAAAAATGGCAGCTGTGGCTTCATTTAGGGTAGGGAAGCTGCAGCCTCCATCATTGCAAAGGGCAGCCTGGATTCCCTTAGCCTGCCTTAAGGGAATCCAGGCTGCCCTTTGCAAAGATGGAGGCTGCATCTTCCCTACCCTAAATGAAGCCACAGCCGTCATCTTTGCAAAGGGCAGCCAGTGTCCCTTGCTGAAGGCCCGCTGGAGACTGTGGCAGTGGCGACGGTGATTATGGTGGGGCGGCGGCGGGGGGTCAGGGTTTTTCCCCTATCTAACCCCCCCACAAATTGACAATAAATTCGTGCTTCATCAACTTTGACAGATAACGAAGCAGGACGACTTGCCAAAATGGTGAGTCGTCCCCATCTCTAATTATAACCTATAAAAAAATACTTCAGAAGAATACAGGGAGGAACATTGTTACTGCATTGCAGATCCTTGCCCTTCACAGTTACTGTTTTGAAAAAGAAACATTTGGGAGGGAAATACCTATGGTGAAAGTGTCAGCTGTTCTCTTCATTCTCTCAACCAGGTATAATACAGAATAACTTCAGAAGACTTGGTGCTTAATGCTTCGGCATAATGCTGGTGCATAGGGCTTCCACTTAAGCTCCTTTAAGTTCACGGCAGTTTTGCTTTTCAATGTTTCTTTTGGGATATGTTATGCAAGCCAGAATTCCTTTGTAAGATTTATTTTTCAGTGAAAGCTCTTGAATGATGTACTCAATGGCTGAAATCCAGTAGTCAGTCACAACTGGAGTAGGCCCATTGAATCAGTGGGTATTTGGTGAGTCAGCTCCTCTATAAAGTCCACTGATGGCATGGGCCTCTTTATTGCAGGATCAATAGTCTCTAAATTCTGCAAGGTACTAGTTCCCCTCTATTCAGCACTGGTTATGCCTCATCTTGAGTACTGTATCCAGTTCTGGATATTGCATTTCAAGAAGGATGCTGACAAATTGGAACAAGTTCAGAGGAGGGCAACAAGGATCATCAAGGGGCTGGAAACAAAGTGCTGAGGAAAGACTGAAAGAACTGGGCATGTTTAGCCTTGAGAAAAGAAGACAGAGGAGACATGATAGCACTTTTCAAATACTTGAAAGGTTGTCATGCAGAAGAGGGGCAGGATCTGTTCTCAATCATCCCTGAGTCCTTGGTAGATCACATTGTGGAAGAGCCAAAATGGGCTCAAGTTGCAGGAAGCCAGATTTCGGTTGAACAGCCCCCTTCCAACTTCATTATTCAATTATTCAATGATCAGCAGTCCAGTTCTATCAGTTTTCATCTTTACCAGAATAAGGCCAGTTGTCAACCTAATGGTTTAAGTCCTGTTGTGCAGTTATGCAAACAGTGTAACTTTGGGAAGCAAGTTGCTGTAGGTTAAGAAGTCTCTGTAGATCATATCTGTTATGTCCTGAGTTGTACAACTTTGCATGAAACAGGTAAGGGATTTCTTAACAACAATTTGCCACTAAAAGTTACACCATTTGTATAACTGCACAACAGGATTTCGGTCATTTAATTTACCATACAGTACCAAGACTTCCCAAAGGATGTGAGCTCACAATAGTATATTGTTGCTGAGAAAATTATCTCCCCCATATAAATTCCGTTAATTTATTGAATACTGCTTTATATTGTAATTCATTGTGGTTTTAGTAGAAACTCTCTTTTAAAAAAAGCAACCCAAGGGAGAAAGTTTGGAACATAAATGAAATAAATAGATGGACAGATAAACTCAGAATAGGGAAAGCTGAAGCCGATGGTGTTAAGTGATGCCATCATCTCTGCTGGTAAAAAAGTTCAAATACTTCAGTTTTGTGAGCTCTAGCTGCACCACAGCACTTCTTTGAGAGCATTTATTTGGAAAGCCTATATATAATGAGGGCTCGTTAACACATGGTGCCACATTTTGTACTGACTGTATGTTCAGCCAATCACTGGAGTGGGTGATGACTTCCTAATGAACATCCACTAGTATTCAGAAGCGTGTTTCTTCTTTATGGTTTCACATCTAAACATTTTGTGTGGTATGCCTAAAAATGGAATGTGTAAAGTAGCTCTGCTACTCATTGTTCTATTAGTCACCGTACTATTCTGTCATTCTGCTATCAAGTTGGCTTTTGTTTCTTTGTGGAGACACTGTACACTTCTGTTTTCTCCTTTCCTCATCTAATAGTAAAATAGGCATGATTAGAAGCTATTGAGTCCGGTCCTCAAAGTAGTTACTCTGAAGTAGTGTTGTGTCGAACATTTCGTGCATGAGAATTTCAACCATTCTTAATCAATTTGATGCAAGTTCCATTAGAAAAGAATTTCAAAGGGGGAGAAATACCATAGAAATGGTCATGGATGCGGTTCGGATTTCTTGGGTTTGCCTTACTTACAAGGTAGTGGAGATGTGTGCGCGCGAGAGTGCCTTGTCTTTCGTTGTACATTTATGTCTGTGGCAGTCAACCCACTCTGCACTTTCCACACATCAGCTAAAGTCCAAAATTAACTCTTTCTACAGGATTTTTAGATCAGGAAGTGTGGCCAGCAGGGGAAGCTGCAGTTTGAAGAGATGATTAATAGAAGATACTAAAGGGGGAAATGTAATGAATCTCAAAGAGTGACAAATGCTAAACCACCAGTTCTCAGAATACAGTTTCTTTTTCTTGCCCCCCTAGAAATAGAAGGCTACTTCGCAAAATTATTTCCACCATTGTCCCACCAGTTTTTTTGGTGGCTGCCTCCTAGCACAACTCTTGGTAGATCACATTGTGGAAGAGCCAAAATATTGCCCGCTCTGCCCAACACATTTGCTGTTGCTGCCACTTGGCTGCAGTACGGACACCTTCAGGGGAGGGAGAACAACGACAACAACAAAACCAGAGAATTGCTAATGGTGAGAATTGATGAGAATCGCTAATTATGAGCCCCAGCTGGAAGAAATTGAGCCTCCAGAGAAATTCAGTGGAATGATTCTTCCCATTTTTCAGGAGCCTCATGGCACAGTGGTTAAACCACAGTATTGCAGTCTCTGCTTATGACTCAAGTTCGATTCCAGCAGATTCAGGTACAGTAGCTGGCTCAAGGTTGACTCAGCCTTCCATCCTTCTGAGGTTGGTAAAATGAATACCCAGCTTGCTAGGGTAGGGAGCAACATGTTACCTGCATGATTACATTGTAAACCACCCAGAGAGTGCTCTAGGCTCTATGGGGCGGTATATAAGCAGCACACTGCTTTTCTGCTCTCCAATAGGATGGAGAATTTCAAAAGGCCATTTGCCCACAGCTTGCCACCCACATCAAAACACTATCCCTAGAAGATGAGAGGTTAATGTGGGTCATCCTGTAGTTGCATCCCACAGCTATGCTTAAGGTGCATGTGTGTATTTACTTACCACTCTTGAGTCAAATCTACATTGTTCTGCATCAGGATCAACTCAGGAACAGCACCATCCCTTTCCTTGAGGGAAGGTGATACCCCTTACTCTGCAAGTACAGAAAAATTGCTGATTTTGACAAAATGCTAGGTTTTTTGAAGTAATATGTGCTTTGAGAACTGCTCTGTGTTTTTCCCCAATCCTTTCAATTCTCCCTTGAGACACCAAAATGGTCTCTTCTGTAAGGGAGGTGTCCCTGCAGGAACAGGAAATTTTAAAAAACAGAGGCAGCCTTTAGGTATGATGATTCATAGTCTATGTGGAATGTATTCAGCAGTTATTTGGGGAGGGGGATCCAATTGCGGTATTTTACATAATTGGGCATTATCCTATGTTGTCCTTTCAAGATTCATAGTAAAAAGCTCTGTTGTAGTTAACTTGCCTCAGGAACCCAGGCTGTGGTTTAAACCGAATAAAAGTGCAAGTACAGTCTTGAGAGCTTGCTAACAAAGGATTTTGCAAAGGCAACAGGAATGGAAAGTGCTATAAAGAACAAAGAGGTGAAAGTAAATACTGGCTATTATAATGCTGAAAATGTTAGAATAAATTACATTCCTTTTTTAAAAATAGTAATACTTGAACTGTAGTGCTACATAAATAATTAAGAATGTATTGTTGTACTCTCCTTTTCTCTCTGCTTTGGTTATGTGGAAACTTTTAATACTGCAGCTTGCAACTTGTGCCTCTGGGTCTCAAATGCCTGAGAAAGCACTGCAGGCTGTAACTGCGAAACATTCCTTTGGTGGGCCCTGGAAACAGAGCAAGCCAGCACAAGAGAAGTTCAGAGAGATCACATGCAAATGAAGGCTGGCTCTAGGCTCCCAAGGAGCATTTTTATTTAGTCTTATATCTGAACTTGAACTTTTAAAGGCATTCTGGCAGAACTGGAAAGAGAGCATTGTTGATTACAGCAGGAAACCATTTTGTTCCGAGTACAGTTCCATTGCAAAAATAATGTTAACCAGAGAGAGAGAGAGAGAGAGAGAGAGAGAGAGAGAGAGAGAGAGAGAGAAGTGTGGCTCCTCTACTTTTTTAAAGCACTTAAAATGTGAAGAGAAGACACATTTCCAAAACTCAGAAACAGGTGATAGACATATGTCAAGGGAGCTATTTGGCCAGGGTTCCCTGGCATATAAAGGAATATGTTCTGTACTGTACATGTGCTAGTGCTTCTGTTCAATTCAGACCATACCTTCATTAGTTTTAAATGCACAAGTTGGAAGAGAATTCATTTTCAGGTTAACAGTGGATGTACTGCATGCTATATCTGCTTATTCCACCACCTACCTGTCTGTCATAACCAGAAGGGCATACACATCCCGTGTTACGCATTGAAGCATCTTCCCTTTTAGTGGGACTTTTCCTCCATCTTTTTCTAATTAATATTACATATCCAGGCCTTTATTGAACAATAGTTTGTCAATAAACGTTCGCTGTAACGGATCAACAAAATCGTTCGAGCCTGGCACATTCCCTGCCATCTCAATAGGAAGACAAGCCTACGCCGTCTGCCATGCACCTGCTAAATTCCAAAATGTCTGGCCAAATTTTTTATTTATTTATTTATTTCTAAGAATGCTGTGCAGGCTGAGGAGTGGAGGACAAGAGCCTTGCCTTCGCCCTTGCCACCCCTTGGTGCCATCAATATTGCCTTCTGTTTTGTTTTGTTCCCTTATCATTTTTCTCTCTTTCCTCCTCCTCATCTGTCTGTCTGTCTGTCTCTCTGTAAATGCTAATATAGAGAAAATAATATAATTGGAAATAATAATTGGGTCTGAAATGCCTGAGAAAGCATGGGAGAGTAATAACTGTAAAAAGTAAGTAAGAGAAACCTAAAAAATAGAGATTTACTGTAAAGTACATGCCAGATCTTCTCAATAAATAAACAGAAAGATGGAAAAGAAACCAGTGGAAGTGTTTGAAGCAACATGATGCTGCATTCTTTACTTCACAGAAGTGAGACAGATTTTTTTGTATGCTAACCACTAATATGCAGGACCTCAGTATGGACAGAACCAAGATTTTCAACATGTTTTGGAGTAACCAGCAAGTAGGCTGAGTCATTCCAGGAAAGAAAACCTAGCATCGAGCTACAAACCAGTAAGCAACACTTTGGAAGTCTCTCAAAGATTTCATCTTCTTTTTCCTCTTAATCCCCTTGCTCTACTTCAGTTCTCAAGTAACTTCCATTTCGTGGGCTTACTTTAATGGGTACAGTCTATTTTTCATGAAAAAGCAGGAAATAAGCTGTCTTTCTTGGGGGAAAAAAGATTTACAAAATGTAATCATTGTTGAACTGTTCCCTTTGAACTAGCTTGTCCGCAGGGGTGTCTGGCTCCCAGTATCCCCCTTTCTTTAGAACACCCTTACTAGTTCTTCGAGTAGATCAGGTACACTGGTGGTTCACTTCTTTGATGTCTTGAATGAATGAAAGGAAAGCATAATAAAAGGGAGCTGTTGATCAAGCATAAAATACTCTTTAAGCTGACAGAATGGCAGAGTTAACACATCCTAAGCTGCTTTTAGTTTTTCCCCTTTTTCCTCACATTTTCCTGTGCTTTGTGTACAGTGGGGGTTTGTATTTTTTTAAAAGCCTCTGATCTATGTAGTATGCCCTTGTATAACAAAACCAGAATAGGATTGTTTCTTTCTCTTGTTTGCTTGACTACTCCTTCTTTTCTCTGCTTCTCTCCCACTTCTCGGCTAAATAAATGTGAAGTTTACTATTAGAGTGGTTATCTTTGAATGTGTAGTATAAAAGTTTAGTACATTAAGCATTGTAGTAAAATAAAAATATTAATTATTGTCTTCTAAAACATATTCTCCTTCAAAACATTACATTACAAAAATAAGAATATATAAAATACATTGCTAGAAAGGTAAAAGTGTTCTTCCCATAGATGTAATTTAGATCATATATTCCTATACAGAATTTTACATCATATCCAAAGTGGCAATCTGTCTTGCTGGCTGGGATTACATTTCAAGGCTTTCCCACTGATGATTCTCTTCTATATTATTTTCAGACTAAATGTGTCTGTGTCACAGTTCAACCAACCTTTAAAACTCATTCTTCAGATTTCAGACACAAGGGATCCTTTCAAATTATGCTTTGTGCACAGGAAACTTCCTGGATTAGCTGGTAGATTTTCTTTGTGTTCAAAGTCTGGAACCAGCAGCAAGAATTGCTACATGAGAATGAGAAAGCATAAGACTTTCTTTGAGCATAAAAGATGGAAATAATGCATTAAAAGGAAACCTTGTGGTTTTTCCATCCTGAGATTCAACCCAGTCTGGATTGAACTTGATTTCCTAGCACTGACAAACTAATCAATATTAGGCAGAAGATAAATTTTGTATATTGAAATTCTTTTGGTCTCTGGCATGTTCTTCAACTGAATGCACCCATGTTAGACCTGGCCCCAGAGCTTGCTTATCTGCCCAGTTATTGATGATACCCCTTTCTCTTCTTTGTCTGGTTGGAAACAAAATGCTGCACTGGAGAGAGGTATTGTTTCCACTTCAGATACTAGCACTGGTTTACTTTGCTACTTATCCAGAGGAAGAGGAGAAAAGAAAGTCTTAGAAGCTTATCAGCCAACATACAGGAAAGGGGCAAGACTGGATGGAGTGTTAATGGACAGTTTGCTGATGTTCTAAAACCAGATTGTAGCATAAAAAACTGTGGTCAAAATTCATTCTCATTGCAATGTGCTCTCTTTTTATATTAACTGATTTAAAGGCACCGTTTGTTTTCCTTATTTGACCATTTCAATTCAAATCCTGTATCCGCTTACTAGGAGTAAGGAAAACAAAACAGAAACAAAAGTGTTGTAAGATTTTTAAGACTAATACATTCATTTCAGTGTGAGACTTTGTGGATTACAGTCTCTTCTTCAGACACGTGAAAATTACTTGAGAGTGTGTTTCATGGAACTCTAAGAAACTTACTCCTGAGCAGATGTATATAAGATTACATTTTCTCTCCCGTATGTGTAAGAGCAGGCCTTAAGTCAGTTTCCAATCTCCCTAAAACCTGAAATACTGTCACTATCAATTTGATGTCCCACAATGTCTTGTTAGTCTGTTCAATGTGTGCTTTTTGTAAAAACGTTCATGAGATAATTATACTTCTAAATTAGTTTCCACCAGTGACACAGTTGTATTCATTCCCACCCCCATACAAAACAAAATTATGTTTCATTAGGGTAGCGATCGACAACACTCTGATCACACTAGTATTGACAGCATATGTGGTGATATGAGAACTAATATGCCAGAATTAGTCCAATTTATATTTGGATTAACTGAAGAAGAAGAAAATGGTTGGTTGGTTTTTAAAAAAACATTGTCCTCTGATGATAATGTTAAGCGTTCCAAATATGAAAGGAATGTAGTATGACAATAATGAAAAGGAAAGATGTATGCTATAAAGCAGCGATCCCCAACCCCCGGTCCCCGGCCCAGTGCCGGTCCCTGGCCTGGCCCAGACCGGGCCGGCAAGAGAGACCTCCCCGCGCGCACTCACCCCCGCAGTCCGTTTGCGCCTGCGCGCGCGCTCTGGAATGCCCGCACGAGCGCCGCGCCGCCATTTGCGCATGCGCGCGGGTGCGCGCGGGCCCGCACAAGCGCGCACTGCCGTTTGCGCATGCGCGCGAGCGGCAGTGCGCATGCGCAAAATGGCGGCGCATGCGTGCGAGCGGGGGGGTGCCCCGCCTTCCCCAGCCGGTCCGCAGACCGGAAAACGTTGGGGAACACTGCTATAAAGAATGAACAATAGAGTGGGAAAAGACCCAAAAATATTAATAAACTAACATGGCTTAAAGAAGAAAGTAATCTCTTTCAAAATCTGTTAATACTACCTCTGGCCTCTACTGTCTTGAACTACTTTTCATACATTTTATTTATCACATAAGTATGAAAATCTTGGTCCAGCCTCCATTTACATTATATATTACATATAAATTTATAAACTATAAATTGGTGTGTGTGTGTGTGTGTGTGTGTGTGTGTGTGTGTGATCCTTCTCTGAAAGAAAACCAGTAGGCCAAAGCTGAAACTAGCTAGTCCACAAACCACACCATATGTTTGTAATAATCTGCTTTTTCTAGTTTAGGGCCAGTTTTAAGGCATGCCAGCTTTTCTCCACCTGTGGGGATAATCCCACTTTGGTTCAGATCTCGAACAGCCCTTAAAGAGAATGCTGGTACAGTAGGCCATGAAAATATATGTTCGGGTTATAGTTTGGAAGTGACGTTACAATAACCAGTTGCTTCAAATATTTCATTTTCCCAAATGGTAACTACGTATGTTACCATTGTAAATTAACAAGGGATAATTTCATTTCTTTTGCTATTTAACATTTATAGTTACAGGGGTGTGAGCTCACTAAATGGTAGTACAGGACTATCATATGGTTTAGCTGCTGCATTTTTGCTGCTTTACGCTGCAAAAACGAGGCAGAAGTGAGAAGCATGGGAAGAATATTTTATTTATTTATTTATTTATTAAATTTGTACCCCGCCCATCTAGACCGAAGTCTACTCTGGGCGGCTAACAATAATAAACAGAATAAAAACAATATAATAAAATAAAAAACAATAGAATATATATGCGAACCACAGGCCAACAGTCTGTGGCTTTCAATTATTTTTCAGAGTAACCAAAAGTAACAATTTTAGTTATTTCTGAGGAATTGGGAAATAGTTGCTTGTAAAAACTATAATACAGAAACTAACTACTTTTTTAAAAGTAACTTTCCAAGCTGTAATTTATTTAGGAACGTGGACATTTCATAACTTTAGGTATACCACCAGTGCATAGGCTTGGCTCCCCAGCCATGATGGGAGAATGATAATACTAAGATATAAACAACATTTTAATAGTACTGTACGGGCAATTATATATCCTGATACTATCATATGCAAAGCATCTTTAAGAATTCTGAACAAATGCCAATTGTTCTAGCTGCCATTTTTAGAAGACACAAGAAACCTGTTTGCAATTAGTGGTCCAGACCAAGGAACACCAAAGGCTGTTCTTTTCCAGAAGGATTCACCTACAAAGTAATCCCAGGTCACTCCAGCTCTGTATGTACAGCTGTGCCAAATTCAGAGCTTGGACAAGTTACTCAGGGAAGTGCAGTCCAAAAAAAGCAGCTTTTCAAGCTTTCAAAGGTCATCCCTTTGTCTTCAAGAGAAATGTAATAAAAGTGTTTCCAAGGTGAGATTAATCTATGGATCATATTTCATAGAATCCTAGAATGGTGTAACTGGAAGGATCTATAAGGGTCCTCTAGTAGTCCACCCCTGCCAATACAGGAAATCCCTAAAGTATACTTTATGGATGACTATTCAGCCTCTGTTTAAACACCTCCAACAACGGCAAGCCAATCACCTTACAAGGCAGTCTGTTCTATGGCCAGACAGCTCTTATTTACAAAAGTCCATTCCAATGTTCAATCAAAACCTACTTTCTTGTCATCTGAATCCATTGCTTTGGTCCTGTTCTCTAGAGCCACAGAAAGCAAGTTTGCTCCATCTGTCAAGTGACAGTCCTTCAGATATTTAAAGATGGATATCATTATTACTTCTCAACCCTCTCTTCTTTAATTAATCACACCCAGCTTCCTTAAATATCCCTCATAGAGTTTTGTTTCCGGACCTTTTACCCTCTTCATCACCCACTTCTGCCCATATTCCTGCTTGTCAGTTATCTTTTTAAACAACATTTAAGATGCTTATTCATTTACTTGTTACAAAACTTATTATGTCAAGGTATTTTTATTGTAGTATCTGGTGTCAAAATCATAACCATTCAGCCATTGCTTGCATCCTTCTGTTCATGTGAAAAGCTGCTTTCTGAATCATTCAGGTGATAACCAGCAAGAGCCATTTCTTTGTTAAACTTAAAGGTCACTTATGGGTAGAAAGATGGCATATAAATATTTTTTTAAAACATTTTTATAATATTTTTCTTAATATAACAAAATATAGCAAAAACATAAATGACAAATAAAATCACAACTCAAATATACCGTGTAACCCACCACCATCAGGAATATAAATGTGTGTGTGTGTGTGGGATATAACCTTTATGTTTTGTTTAATTTTTATATATTTTTATTATTATTATTTTTCAGAACAGAAACAAATACAAAAATACAAAATACTTACTATACAATCTAAACTACCGTGCACCCATACCCACGGGACCCCTTGGAGCAATACTTTTCATACGAACTTCCTTTCCAAAATTGTATTGATTGTTGTTTAGAGGCTTTCCCCTTTCCTTTCACTAATACAAATTCAACAAATCTACCCCAAATAGCATAAAAAATATTTGAACTTATTTCCCCTCTTTTCATCTTAATGTTTTGTAAATAAATTTGTGCATATAAATTATTTAAATAAATTTTCTAAATTTAGAGGCTCTAAATTAAATTTTCTGTCTGAAAATGCTACATTTTAAACATTAAAAATGTTTTTTTACCCAAACGTTCCTTATTAGTTTGAGTAGTATTACAAATATGGAATCCCAGTGGGGGTAGAAAGGAACATGTCTCCTGATTATTATCTGCCATCATGGGCACATTTTTTCATGAAATTTTATTTTCTCTGTTAAGTAAAAATTAATTATTTCTAGGAAGATACTTCATGCTAATAATATGTGCAAAACAGTCACCCTACATATGATGTACCATGGCCACAGTGATCCCTAGTTTTTTCTGATTTTATGGGTGTTGTGTTTTTTTTAATAATTGTCTAGCTAAGGTAAAAATATGCTGAAATCCCAGAACAACATACCAGAGTAGACTGTTTTTATGTGTTGGGTTTTTTTAATTGAAACATTTGTTTGATTACAATGTTCTTTACATTTAGGAATGGAGAGGAACTAAGCTGAGTCAGTCAGGATATAGCAGCAGTAGAATGTACCGGATGCATTCTCAAGTTTGATCTGAAAAACACCTTTCCCTCTTCCCAGGGCAAAAAGCAAAAAATTACCTTTGGTCCCAATAAAGGGGAAAGTGTTAGGCAGAAGGCCTTTTCTGCAGTGCAAATGATGGCAAGAAAATTATCCATTTCCTGCCTCAGTTGCTTTTGTATTCATCAGACCCAGAGATAAGCTTTGTGACTGAGAAAGGGGAAGCTGTTCCTCACATAATCAACGCATGTACAGCCCTGCTTGCTGAACTGGTTGAGCTTGACTGTACTCATAAACAGTCTTCCTCATAAACATGTGAGCAGGGTTGTCATTTTTAGAAGCGCTCCTGAATGCCCATGACATCTCTGTGTACTATGTCCACAACAATATCCCCATTTACCAGGTTGGCTAAATTAGAGACAATTCTGTCTTATGTTGATGACTACATATGACACCAAGTGCAAGTCTGCATCTGACATATGAAAAGAAGAGGCAGTTCTGGAGCTTACACCACATTTTTTACTTCTGTAGGATTTCAAGTCTTCATTTAGGCCTTCACAACAGTACTGGCCTTCAAATTTTCCAGTGATGAAGCTGGAGCAGGACTTCCCCCTGCCTGTCTAGGTATTTTCAAATTTGTGGTCTGGTACAGTGGTTCTTAAGCTTTGGCCCTCCAGATAGTTTGGACTTAATCTCTGAGAAGTTCTTGCCAACATAGCCAATGGTCAGGAATTTTGGGAGTTGACGTCCAAAAATCTAGAGGGCAAAGTTTGAGTACTTTTAGTCAGAAAGACAGAGTGCTTGGCTAGAAGTGGGAACACGGGTTCAACCATGACACTCACAGGGTGATCTTCGGTTGGTCTTGAGTAATATTTCAGCCACACATGCTTTGTAAAGTTGTGAGGGAGAAGTGGTAAATATCATATATGCCACTCAAACATATTGAAGGCACAGCAGGTTATAAATGTAGTAAACCAATAAAACTCTTAGTCATAAATATATATAGGGAAAATAAAGTCTAGCCTGTTGGGTTTTTCAGAAAGCAATGAATGTCCCTAAATAACCCTTTTTGCTTTGAGAAGCAAGCCAGTTTGTCACACCCAGTTCTGGCTTCCACATTAACAACCTCCTTCCGCAGCATTAAACTTTGCCCTTGAGAACTTTAACTTTAAAAAAAACTTGGAAAAACAGATTCTGTTTCCTTAGAGTTACCATTTAGTTTGTTTTGTCTAACGTGTCATTATTGTAGGGGCATGCCTGGATAGAAATATTTAGAACTAAGCTGGACTGGGTTTACAAATACAACTTTTTAGCACCAAATATATAAATACAGAAATCTTAAAGACTGTTCTCATATCTTTTGGCCTATTTCTGTACTGCTTAGCCCCGTCAGAACTTGTACTAAAGAAAAAATAGTTGTGTTTTCTTTGCAACATGCTGAAGTCTAGAATGGATGCTTTTTAATGGTCTTTGAATAGCAAAGGCAGAACGAGTGGGGAAGGACATTAAGCCCCCTTCTCCAACTAGCATTAGGTATAGATTGACATTCTCAAAGTAATGTAATTGCCATTTCAGACTTCCTGTTTAGGATTCAAGTAGATATTGTTTATGGTTCATAAAACCTTACTACTGTGAGGATGTTAGGATACTGGCAGTAGAAAGTCTCAACTTTCATTGTGCTGTAAATTAGGGAGGGGAGATTGTGATAATACTCCTTCGAGAACATTAAAACAGAGCTCAGCAATGGTTAAATGGGATTTTATAAGCACATTCGGTGTGGAACTGTTTTGCATTACATGAGTTGAATACCTTAGAGATGACACACATCTGCAGGCACTTTATTAAATCCTTAGTCAGCAGTTTTCAACCTGATGAGATTACTTCTTCATTTGACTGGAGAAAGGAAAGTGAAGATCTTGTAGTGGACTGCAGAATTCTTTTTGATGTTTCACCTTGAATGTTGGAGGAAGGACAGTATATTTTAGGACAGTATATAATTCTGATGGTCCCAATCCAGGCAAACAAAATGTCTGCATGCTGGCTCAGAAAGTGGTGTTGCAGAATTTCTGAGGCTGGGCAAGTATGAATGTGATCTGTTTGTTGCAAGGGGACCATATAAGAATAAAATAAACGCTATTTAAAACACATATACACACTGTTTTCTACTTGCAAATTTCAAATATGCCAAGAAGTTCTACCAACGCTTTTGCTTGTTTTACCTCATAGCATGATCTGTGAGTGGCATATTTTAAGGTGTGAGTTATCTCATCATTGTAACTCTGCAGGTTCATCCAAAGAACAATTTGATTGTTCTTCAAGCACAATCCAAAATATTTTGCCAAAAAAAGGAAGGGGGGCAGGCCAGAGGATGGGAATGAGAGAACAATAACATCTGAGCCCAGTAAACACACCCACTCTCATTGCCTCTAGATGCAAAAATTTAATCATGGACAGTTAATGCATTTGCAGGGAAGAGGGGAGCTCTCCTGCCGCCGGATCATTTATGAATGACTCTGTCAGGATGTCTTACTCTGGAAGCATTCTTGCCAAATAAATATAGTATGTAATCCAGCGTTTTTGCAAACTACTTTTGCAGTGTCCAGTCAGCTGAAGAGTTAATTCAGAGTTAATCCATTGTGTTGGGTGTGATTGGTGCCCACAGGAATCATATTCTCTCTCACACACACATATACACAAACACACATACATCAATGCAGGGTAACTCTATTCCTTTATTGACATGTTGCTTGCCAAGAACACAATAGCACTCTGTCTGCAAATCATTGCTAAAATCATCTTTAAAAAAAGAAAGAAAGAAAGTTTGAAAGCCTTAAGGCTTAGACAAAGGCACAAGAGCTGCAGTGCGCAGCTCAAAACCCCGGAGTCAGCAACTTCTATTGATTAAAAACTAACCTTTAAAGTAACTCTCAGAGTGTGTGGTTAGCATTTAAATTTAAACATGTCATGAGTTGATTTGTGTTACTGAATACCAACTCTGAAGGAGTTACATTCACATCAGATTTTTTTTTCCTAATTCCCTTAAGCAGCTAAAGTATTTCACGAAATGTCAGTAGGGCAGGAGAGTGGGAGAAAGGTGTTTATGGGGAGAGGCTGCGGCTGGCGTGAGCCTTGTAAGTTTTCTTTCCCATGCAAATATTCGACTCTTCTCTCTGGCCCCCTACCCCCCCCACACACACATCACACCCCAAGTTGAAAAGAAAAGAGTGGGGAGTGCAACACAATAATTAGCCTTTTGTCTAACTTTCCCAAGTGCCAGAAAGAGGCTGATTAATTAAATATACAACAGTGTTGGGTTGGGGAGTGGGGGTCTCGCTGGCTGAGTAGGTCATAAATTAGGCTGAATAAATACTTCAGTGTGTGTTTGCAGTGGGCCTGCTACGTCAGAGCCACTGGAAGGGCTGGTGGGAGGAGGAGCGGAGGCTTTCTTGCTAATGATAGTCACGTCTGGGGCTGTCTGGTTGCTCCTAGCAACCAGACATGATGTAACACCAGGATGAACTTGAACTTGGGGGACTTGAAAAGGGAACAATAGACCAGAGCAATCAATAAAGCCTATTTCAGTGAAGGATTACAGAGCTGCTCTGGGGTAACCTTGTCTGCAAGGCACACACAGAATAGTAAGATGGGTGAAGAAACTCCCCCGCTCTTTCTCCCCCCCCCCCCCCGAGAGGAGTTGAGAAGCACTGCAGGTTTGGTCTGGGTTGTTTGGTGTGTGGGGTTTTTCTTTTCTTTTAAACTTATGCAGTGAGTAGCAAAGGGAAAAAAAAGTGGCCTGGAAAAGTGCACCCCCTGCTGCCTAAACTGTGTACTGAGTCTTATTAAAAGGGGGGGAAATGTACACCAGTTACATTCTTTCAGGTCATTTAAAACTTTTTATGGCCTGGCCCTCTAAGTAATGCAAAGCACCTCCAGGTCCAAACTGTTTAAATCAAACCGCTTGTGCTGCTTTCCAAGCATGCCTGAAAAAACTAATGAAATAGCAATGTGAAATATTCAAGGTTTCTGTGATAGCCATGCTATTGGACTCAAAGTCATGTTACATTGGCTTTGCAATTTAGCCGCTTGATAGGCCAGGGTTGATCGAGGTTTGCCTAAGAACTGAACAAATCGTCTTTCTCTTAGTTTTAACACACTGGCTTTCTGGTGGCAACTATTTTGAACTCGGATTCTAAACTTTGCCGCTGGCTTGCCTTATCATAGTCATGTTTGGCACTAAGATGTAAGATATTATCCCAGCACCTTTGGACTTGTACAGGAAACCGTAGGCATTTCTGGAAGAACATTTAGTTAAGAATACTGTGTTTCCCCGAAAATAAGACAGGGTCTTATATTAATTTTTGCTCCAAAATACACATTAGGGCTTATTTTCAGGGCATTTTTTTCCCCATGTACAACAATCTACATTCATTCAAATATAGTCATGTCATCTTCTGGTTGCTGCACAATGGTGGAGGGCGGGGTTTCACTTAACTGGGGCTTATTTTTGGGGTAGGGCTTATATTACGAGCATCCTGAAAAATCATACTAGGGCTTATTTTCAGGTTAGGTCCTATTTTCAGGGAAACAGGGTAACTTTAATGAAAATATAACTTAAGCTAATTATAATGAGTTTGAGATGAAGTGTTTGAACCAGTTAATTACTAGTAAACTTTCATCTGATGATAACAGTATCTTCAGTACAATTCTATAGACTTACTTACTTTACTCAGTAATATAATTTTATCAAAATCGGTCCATACTAATCTGGTGAACAGCAACTGTGACAAAATAAGGCTCCCAAACCTTCAGATATGTCATTTGAGTAAAGGTTTCAAGACATCTGTCTTGGAAAATCTGGAGGCAAAGATGGCAAAAAGCATGCTATTGCAAGAAACCAACACATTAGCTGGTGTGATTTTAAAAAACTGAACATTTGAATGCACTGTTTTTCTCTTCGAATCTTAATTTTCACTAAAGCAGTCTTTATTTAACTGGTTACCCGATTATACTTCCAAAGCTAAAATCATGAAATCTTAAAAGACAGCAAAATTATTACTTTGCTTTATAATATTCAATTTAAATAATAATAATAATAATAAGGGTTGTTTTAGTGAGCATGCATTTTGTCTGGGAAATAATGGGACCAATAAAAATACTGAATTTCATCACTGTTATCTACTGGTGATTATTATCTGTACAGATCAGTATAAATTGATAATAAAATCCAACGGTCTAGTAGTGTGATATTTTGTTATTGTTGAAGTGCCATTATTCAAAAAAAAAAAAAAAAAGAAGAAGAAGGAAGAGGCTGGTTATTGTAGCTAGTTACCGGTGGAAAACTAGTGAAAGCTGGAGGGTCCTCATTTGTGGTAGGTAGTGTTAAATACAGTTTAACACTGAGCAACATCATGACTCCCCTGGAGCCCTCAGAGCTGCTCAGCACCTGCTTTGGAAGGCTTCTAGGCCTTCTATAGCAGGCCTCTGGGATACACAAAGCGCTGCAAGAGAGAGGAGAC
Organism: Intellagama lesueurii; assembly: GCA_037013535.1. Lineage (NCBI taxonomy): Eukaryota > Metazoa > Chordata > Lepidosauria > Squamata > Agamidae > Intellagama > Intellagama lesueurii. Next base: position 169,091,422 of record JBAJHW010000004.1, on the reverse strand, counting down.
AGTACCCCCTTCCTGGATTCACCTGTTCCATCAAGAGGCATCCAGGGTTGGATATTGTTCCTAATAGGGGTGAGGCATTTATATCAGAACCCATCTGACAAGGTGGTTGTTGTGATAAATTAAGGAGATCCTTCATAGGTCACTAGAAGGTCATGCAAGAAGGCAGGAATGCCAGTGTGATACATAATGGCCATATTAAAAAAGGCAAGGTGCCAAGGGTTCTTCAGATACAGTGGTGCCTCAACTTACGAACATCCCTACTTACGACCATTTCGAGTGACGACCAGCTCCAGCCGCAAAATTTGGCTTCTACTTGCAACCGGAGCTTCCACTTATGAACAGAAAAAGGCAGGGGGAAAAGGTGGGAAATTCAAATTTCTAACTGTAGGTGGCGACGAGGCTGCTTCTTTGTAGCTCTTTCGCCCCAGCAGTTAGAGAGTGTGCATCGGAGGAGGCTTGGGACTGCCTCGCTTCTGCTTCTGAGTGAGCGTGTATGTGTGTTTGCAGGGAGGCTTCGGGCTGCCTGGTAAGGCAAGGTGCTGTTTTCTGCTTTTTAAAAACTGTTCTGGGTGTTTTTGTGGCGTGGTTTTGAGCTGGGGGGGTTATGTTTCTCTGCTGTGATGGGTCTTGGGGGGGTTGTTTGTTTTTTGGGTCCCCCCCCCCCATTTCCGATGGGTCTTGGGGGTTTTTTGTTGCTTTCTGGAGTGTTTTTTCCCATTTCCTATGGGTCTTGGGGGGTTTGTTTTTTGGTTTTTTTTTCTCATTTCCGATGGGTCTTGGGGGGTTTCGGTGCTTTTTGGGGGTTTTCCCCCCATTTCCGATGGGTCTTGGGGGGTTTGTTTTTTGGCTTTCCCCCCCCCATTTCCGATGGGTCTTGGGGGGGTTTGGTTGCTTTTTGGGGTTTTTTTCCCCATTTCCGATGGGTCCTGCATGCTTCCCTTGCTTTTTCCTTTGTTTTCTTTGCATTTTCGACCTGCCCCCTTTGTTCTCTGTGCATTTCCGATCTGCTCCGTTTGTTTTCTGTGCAATGGGTCTTGCACGCTTGATTGCTTTTCTCTCCCCCCCCCCCCTTCAGCCGGAAAGGATTGATCGTGTTTCCAATGAGTCTTGCAGTGATTTTTTTTTGTGATTTTTTTGTTCAGCCGGAACGGATTAATTGCATTTCAATGCATTCCTATGGGAAATGGTGCTTCGACTTATGACCATTTCGAGTTACGTCCATCTTCTGGAACGGATTATGGTCGTAAGTCGAGGCACCACTGTATTACATCCATTCGCAGACACAGATCGAGAATTGTAACTCTGCATGATGGCAGCCCATACAGTAGGGCACACTAGTGCATCCCATATAGAGCTTCCTGCAAAAGTAAGCCCACCATGTCCATCCCAGTGCCAGATTCCACTAGGTACACATTTTACTGGCAAAGAGAAGTTCTGCACAGTTCACATGTTCTGGTTCCTGGAGCTGAAATATTTTGGCCCAACGTCCCAGTTATCTCAAGGGTCCCCACATTTGTGGAATGCTCTCCCAAGCAAGATATACCTCATATGTCTTAATATGTCAAGCAAACACATTTTCAATCTCCTAAGACTTAAAAGCCATGTAAACATAATTTTGTTGTCAGTGTCTGCTGATAGTGCTTTTGAGGTGTTCATTTTTACCGTAATTAGTTGGTCTTAGCTCTTTTATGCGATTAATTTTTGAGTCATACTTATTTTCTGCTACCTTTTCATGCCAGACTGGATTACATTCTCAGTTATATCTCTTTTTTTTACTATATACTTGATCTTGTACATTAGAGAACTATACTTGGAGCATCGTACTTATAGAATCACGTTTGGTCCAAAAACTAACAAATAAAATACGTAGGCAAATAAAATGAAAATGTGCTTCCAGTATGAATGTTGATGGCTTTCACGTGGGAAGACTTTGAAAGATAGTGGAAGGATGGCTGAAGTCTGCCTTTTTCAATGGTATCTAACATCATTTATTCACTAAAAAGCAGCAAAGCCTGGTCTAGGCAGTTTTCACTGTCGGGATTCAAAGTGAGAGATTGCCAGGCACACATTTTGGTGCAGAACTGATTCTGAAGGGAGCTTAGAAAAGTTACTTATTTGAAATACAGCTTCCAGAATTCCCCGCTGGGCTGACAGATTCTGTGAATTGTACTCTTTTTTTAAAAAAAAAACGGATAACTTCTCCGCTCTCTGACTGTGAAACTTTTGACAGTAAAATGATTCACCTTTTCCCGGTCTCTCCTGATAGACAACCCTGTGCGTTGTCTTATATTTTGTGGAATAGTATGACTGGTTTCTATTCAGATTTTTTATTTTAGAAGAAAGCTTATATCCTTTGTTGAAGACGAAGGTGAAATCTAAACATAGCTTTATTGAAGACACGATGGGGTGGGGGGGGGAGAGAGAGATGAAGCAGTACTTTTTCTATGGCAATTGCCTCATGACTATTATATTCTTGGTGGCAGCAGACAGTGGGGTTCATTTTAAAAAAAGTTTAAAATAAAACATGAGAGAAACAGGCCGCATCCCTATTATTGCACACTACAGGCATCAGAGGCAGCCCCCACCTTCACAGTCTCTTTCAAAGCATAGAGGATAACAAGTGAAAAACACCAGCAATGTGGAAACTTTTAAGGTGATGGAGATAACTATACCAGAATTAAAAACCACAGTACAGAAGAGCCACCATACACAGGGTAGTTTAGGCAGCTTTGATGTGTCAGCTTGAACACTTGGTCCAAATCTTAGCCTTTCGCCATTTTATAGCAATCTGGGCTTATTGTAAGTTTAAGAAAGCAGGGAAGTTATGTAAATCTTTCTGGGAAATATATCCTGAAGCGAGGGAGAATCGAAAGAAAAATGTGCATCCTTTTCCTAGTCTTGGTAAAGCTTCCAAGAAAACCCAGTGATATTTGGGTACATATGCACGTGTTGTTTTGTGTGGGGAATGTTATAAATAAACTGTGTTTAGCCGCAGTCCTAACATCCTTTAATCTGAGATGTTCTTAATAATTTTCAGGAATGTGCATCTTTCAATATTTGCTGCATGGACTTTTAAATTTTTAAAAAAGTGACTGAAATGCCACTAAGCTTCTTGTACTGCTCATCTATCATGCTCTTCTCAATAGTCTACACCTCTTTTTGATTTTTGTATAGGGTTGTTATTTAAGGGACAATTCATGGACAGTGCTGGATTTATGAGCAGTTATGTGCCCGTACAGAAAATCATATTCTCTGTGTAATATCTGCATAATGATTTGTACATTTCCTGTTCAGTTTTCAGTCATCTTTACAGTGAAACACTGGAGGTGAGAGGCATGATGGCACATGACTTGACTGGTCTGACACATTGACACCAGAAACAATGAAGGAATGATTCACAGATCACGCATTTAAACTCAGAAGCAGTGTGGTTATACTGCTGAGAATGCTGGGCTGAAAAATGGGAAATCCAGTTTGTAATCCCCATGAACCGTGAACCTACCGGGTGATCTCAAGCCAATTAGTCTCTTCCTTCCAGACTCCCCTACCTCACAGAGTTGTTGTGAGGAAGAAATGGGAAGAAGGAAAGCTCTTTTTGGTCCCATGAGCTCATTGGACAGAACACAGGCTATACGTTCTAGTTTAAAAATAAGTTGATTTATTTAGTTTCCATATGTGTTATGAGCATATCTGCTGGAGTCACCACATATGCTAAACATTCTTGCCTTTTCCTTCTTATTTCCTTTTTTGCAGTCTTGGTACCTGGGATAAAAGTCACAGCTTCCCACCACCCACCAGACCGACCACCTGACCCCTTCCCAACTCTGTAACATGGAAGCAGCAGCAGCAGCGCAGTGCAGTTACTTCGCATCTGTGGAAGGGAAGATGAACAGAAATTGACAGCAAACAACTGCTTACATTCAGAAACGGCAGAAGTTATGGTTGATCAACAATAGCCATAACAATGTTGGGAGGGAGGGGATTGTTTTTTTTAAAGAACACCTTAGTGACCGATGTAATTTCTCATATGGTGCTGGAAAAGTTTGGGCTTCATACTTTTTGAAGTGTTTCAATTGGTAGTGTAAGCATTAGGGACACTGGGTAGTAGAGCTAGCCTGCTGGCTGCTTACTGACTTAACTATTATAACACTTTCCATATGGCGCCTAACTGTTTTACAGTATTTTCACTGATTTTTTTCCCGTACAGGTGTGAGACTTCTTGAGAGATCATGAGGAACACACATAAATGATAACTTTTATAGTAGCTGAATCTGCAATATGAAATTTACAGGACAGACCTGGGGCATGTTTTTCTGAAACATATCAGGTGTTTTTTTTTCATTTTACAGTCAGCAGTTAGATATTGGACATGAATAATAAGACCATAATCAAGAGGTTGAGTTTCACTCAAGTTATACCTAAATATGAAATATCAACCTACTGCTGTTCACATAAAAAGAAGAAAAAAGGGTTTTAAATGCTGCACTTACATGAAGCATTTTTGATGATTTTCAACAATGACATAAAATTCACATGGAAATGGGGAAGTTGGTCTGTTTTGATAGAAACTGACAGGAATCAATCAAAACAATCGAATTTTGAATTGAGAAAAGTGCAATTTCATTGGATAGCTAAATATCTTTGTAAGATAGAGATTGTTGAAAATTCTATTTTTGTTTTCCAAGTCCTACCACCCCAGGACTCTAAATTATTGGGGTAAAAAACAGCCTTGCAAGAAAAAAAGGGGGAGCTATTTTTGCTTTTTATGTTTTTTATTGTTAAACTTGTATCCCTTGAAAAACTGAAGGAAATTTAAAAAAAAAACTACAAAATTTAATGGTGCTTTTACCACAATATGTTATCTACATTAATGCTAATTAATCATTTTCTGTTATCAAAGCACATAATTAAAATTAAATGATAATATCTGTTAATTTTATAAACTAAAAGTCACTATAATAGATTATGCCAATTCTGACAAATCGTCTGTTTCCGGCAATATAGGGTATATCACTTTGCAAAAATATCTTGGCCACAACCCAGTATGGAAGTAGGGTGTGCTCTGAAGTCCATTGGAGCAAATGGCTTTAAGCATGTCTCGCTCTGGATTGGATTGTGGCTGTCAAGATAGTAAGAGAGCTGTCCAGAAAGTAAAACGCTTTTGTGTCCCTGAACTGGCTTTTTTTTTTTTTCTGGACTGTAAAGACAACAATTCAGAAGCAAAAGGCTGATTCTGCATCTTTTGCCAGTTCAAAGCAAGGACGTTTGCGCAAAACAAAAAGTTAGGACCCCAAATGTCCTGTATCTTATGTACAAAAGGAAAAAAAAAAGAAAGGAAGAAAAGAAAAGAGAAAAAAAAACAGCAAAATAATGCAAGTGATTTTTTTTTTCCGATCAGACAGCGGAGCACCCCTTTGCTTCCCATGCAACTTTAAGAAGGTTTCCTATATTATACATATATATACGTTCTGGTTGGCAAGTCTAGCTAATCAGAGAAAGTCTCTGCATGTTCTAGTGTTAGTAACTAATTTTTATATAGTTAATGTAGGGTAAAGTAGAGTGCATTAAGACACAATATTGTAATCCCTAATCCAGGCACTTGCCTTTAAACTATGTTTGTTCAGCCCTTCAGAAGGGTTTCTACTACTGTCCTATACAATCAAGTAAACTGAATTTCTTGGGAAGACACTTTGCTCCTCATCTTTTCCCTAAAACCAATTTTTTTTGTTTTGTTTTCTTGATTTGCACGAAACAAAAAAAAAATTCCATATCAATGTGCCTTGCCCTGGATAGCGATTATTTGTGGAATTGTTGCACATGTTCCTATATTGAAAGGGTTTTTTTTCTCCCCCCCTAGTCAAGCATTTGGAGACACTTTTTTGTAAATGTGACTTTTATGTCAGCCATTGTCAGTTTCAGCATCTTAGAATTCAGTAGAATGTTAGTCGTTCCACAGATAGGGTAGTGTTTTCTTGTCCTGTATGGTCAGTGGCAGTGCTATTCTAAGATCTGTAGATGCTAGATTATCAGTATTTTTGATGTTGCTGCATTTTACATTTTATTTGGAGTCTTCCTTTTGTTTTGTTTTTAAATTTTTCCCAGATATATGAAAATATGCAATACCTGCTTATATCATATAGAAGAAAAGCTTAGCAATTCTTGATTTTTCTTTGACTTTTTTTTTTATTTGACCAAAGTCGGTGCTGCACTTGATGCAGTGTGTTTTAGGTGTTTGTCTTCGTACTTTTTCTTTGTTGTTGTTGTTGTTGTGATTTTTGAATGCACATGCAGGAAGGGCTCCTCTTAGAGAAGCAGTCAAACTGTGAAGCACTAAGCTGAACCCTGCTTCAAGCAATTTTTGTTTTACAACTGTTCCTTTCACAAGCAAGCCTTAAAAAAAAAACCTCCCTTTTTCTTCAGATCCCACACCCATTTTTATTAGCAGATTGCAATCAAACCACATTCAATAAAAAGTATATAATGCCCATTTTTATATGCACGTTTTTAAACTTCCAAGTTCTGAAAATTGTTTACTGGTTATTCTCTATTTAAGAAAAAAAATGTTTTGGATTTTCATATATGTCAAATAAGTGGTTGAGTAGTCATTTGCTCTGTTGTATTGTGTGATTGTTAGTATTATGGTATCACATCCACTAGCCAGCATCTTTTGCCTTCCCTATAGCACTTAGCAGGGCATTACCTTATTAAGACATATGTGCACTAAAAAATAAAAAATAAAAAAATTAGCAGCTTTCAGTGCTTCACAGTGAAGGGAAAAAAAGCCTAGACAAACATTTTGTCAGAACCTTGCTATAAGCCAAGGTATTACAAGTAAATTGGTTGTATATACAACAAAATTGCACCCTTTTTTAAAAAAATAAAACAAAGCAAACTAAGCAATAGTTTGGGCGGATAGTTGTTTTTAGTGAGCATGTTGTAGTCATGGCCGCAAAAAGAGAGAATCAAAGCTGCCCACTCAGAAGCGATGTAATTTGTATGTTGTATAGTTTTATTGATTATACTGATTTATTCTACCCTATTTTATAATGCAGGACTTTTGTAATGTTGTTTAAATGAGGAAAAATTTCTGTCAAATTAGCTTAGTGGAATTTCTGATTGTTCGTCAAAAAGGCAGCATTCATAGAATTGCTTTTTTTTTTCCCTTTGGGAACTGGATTTAAGTTTAAAACTTTCCTGTTTCCTTTTTGTATGTATTTAAATACAGTTATTTTTTTTTCTTCTCTCAATAGTATAGCATATTCCTATGCTTGAGAAGTATAGGCTACTGAAGAACCATTGTAAATGGACATTACAGATATGCTGTATTTTTGAAGGTGTTTTATCATATTAAGTTTGAAGATGGTAAAGTTAGGGAATTCTGATCAGAATCTCATAAAACAAATTGTTTTAAAGGCTTTAAACGTTAGGTAGGCGGTCAAGGGTGTTTACCAACAGGGGATGTAAAGTATTAAAGACACTAAATTAAAGTTTGGTTCATCTTATTGTCATGCAGAAACATAGCAGATCAGATCTGTTCAGGTGTGGAGAACAAACCAAGTTTTATTCCTCGAAGTAGAACAGAGAGTGGAGATCTGAGAGGAGACAAGTGCAAGGGGTGTGCAGTCTACAATAGAGAAATATTCTTGGGTCACACATCAGAATCCAGTTCACACATCCGCTGCCCATTTGAAAAAATCTGTTCTTTGAACAAACAAGTTTTCTTCCTGATTCTTTCTTCGAAAACTGCCAGACGCACAACACCAACTTCTGCTCCCTTCCTTCTCCTCACACAAAGCAGAGGTATCAATACTCCAGTTGAAATGACTCTACCGGTAATTTTTTTAATTTTAACTCTCTTGATCCCTTTTCAAAATAGGACTTCCGCTTGTTGTCATTCTGCACACCCCTGCAATACTGTATTTATTCGCTTATTTTATATATATTTTTTAAAATGATAGGCCAATGTCAGCCATGAGTATACCTTGTCTGTATTGTGATCTCTCCCCGTTTCTCTTTAAAGTTGAAGAGTAAAGGAATAGAATTTTATTTTTTTTTAGCTCCACAGCATTCAGTCAGCCCACGGGAATATGCAACATCCCTCTACCTAGTTTTCTTCCACTGTTTCTTTTCTGTTCTATATATTTTGCAGCTTTGTAGTAACAGTGTTAACATGCATACACATAAATACAAACAAAAGACAAAAAAGCCAGATACATAACACTAAACAGTTTTTCCCCTTGTGTATTTTTAAAAGAATGTCACATAATATGCATTGTGTCTCTGGAAATATCTTTTTCTCTCTCTTTTTTTCTTTTCCTTTTTCCTTCTTTTAATTTCTATTTTACTTTGGTAGAACACCTCCATAGAACAAACATTGCAAACCACAACTTTCATGAAAATAGAAGGAGAGCTTCAGTGGCACCTAAAAGAAACTCATATTTCATGAGGTCTATTGGGGGAGGTCTCATGAAGTGAACTCTGCCTACCAGGCAAGGTTTCCATTAAATCAAGCTTACAAAGCCAATTTTGTCATGAAGTCAATGCATGTATTACTGTTTGACAGTAAAAACCTGGCTCTGTCATCATCAAGTCCAAGGCTGTGCAATAGTCTAATTAGTATGGAGTACATTTTCCTTTTATTTTTTCCAATAAAAAAAGCAGTGGGATGAAAATTGCTTTGATATATAGCAGGTAACATTGAAGCTATTCCATAGCACTTAACTGTAGTGAATACTGTGTCACCAATTCTGAAATCAATTTAATGTTTAATGCAAATCCATTACATGGTGCTATTATAGGCTGGCAAAATGATTTACAAAAATGTGACAACTTGGGCTCAATTCACTCTGCTTTCCAACAATGTAAATGCATAGCAGTGTTTATCTGCATGAGAACTATGCACTAATATAAATCTGAAAAGAAGAAATATATCAACTTTGGTATCTAGTTTCCGTTTACTTCAATCCTTGCCTTTTTGGTCATTATTATAAATGCCAGCTTTAGGACAGAAAGAAATATTAAGAAAACCAGCATAATACCTGATATATTAAAAATGTAGTGCCTGTGAAATCTGTATTATATTGCTCTTCTGAAGTAAGATTTTTCTACACCAGTAGCCTTCGCTGTCTGTCAGAACCTTCTGATATAGGTGATGTAAAATAACCGTACAATATTAATGCATGCTATTCCATAATGCTTAGTGAGCTGTATGAATATTACTCAAAGTTATGTTAGTCTTTTTTTTCTGACTTGGTTCTTGTCAGATAGGTTTAAAGATATTTCACTGAGAACACAATTTCTGTTGTTGTTGTTTTCCTTGATTTTGGGTGTTTTCAGTATTTTGGAAATATACATTTAACTTAAAATTCAGTATTATTTGTTGGGGGAGCATTCCTTATTCCTGAGGGCAGGCATGGGGTTTGAAATCAAAAATCCCTGTCTGGTGGTATTTTCTTTTTGCTTAAAGCATCCATAAGAACTCAAAGAGCTTATCTCAGAAGAACAGCAAGACGTCGATTTTCAATGTAAGGGACAATTCTCAAATGTGGAACTGATACCGAAAACGGTTTCTTAATGGACAGTGTTTACACCAGGTACCCATGCTTGGCCCTTCTTCACATCAGACCTCCTCTTACTAAAACAAACTTTTTAAGAACCTTTAAAAATCCAACCTCATGTGGCTGTTTAGTTTCATGAACTATTGCATTTTATTTTGTTTCTTCTTTTTTTCCTTCAAAACCCTGTATAATTTTTTGGCCCGATTCATGGATGGTCACTAGGCATTAACATGGGCTTTTGGTGTGTGTGTGTTTTATCCAAAACCAAGAACTTTTTTTCCTCTTTCGAAGAGAAGTGTAACTTCAGCATGTTGTTATAATCATTTGACCTGAGTTCATATTCAGCAGAGCACTACATATGATTATACATACATCATAGTGCTGTGCATCATATGACACTAAGAAGAGAACATTTCATAGTCATTATTTGCCAAGGCCATCCTTGTGCTGCAATTTGCATAGAAAAGAGATGTTTACAGTCCTGCTGAACAAAGTGGCATTCTCTTGTCCGGAGCATTTCATGCTTGATTTTGGGCATCTGGGGGCAGGGAGGCTTCCCTCGATAGCCTTCTCTAGGGCAAAACAGTCTGATTGAAACCCTTTGAAGTTCATGATTTCAATTGATAGTTCATTGTTCCTGGGACAGCCAAATCTCAAGTCAGTGAACTTGTTCCTTTTCCAAAGAGAAAAGAAAGAACTTTAGCTATAATGATCTATATGAGGGAAATAGCAAACCTGAAAAAGCTGGGAGAAACACTATTGGCAATTTGATGTACAGGAGATGTTCCTTTTCAGTGTGGTCTTGGAGACCGTAAATCCTGAACAGAGCAATGTGGCTGAGCAGTCTCACCCATACCTTCACTTTGGTTGCTACTGTTCGAAAGCAGGAAAACTGCAGTCTTGCAGACTTGCAAAATGTGTTAGTGGGAATACCCACTGCTGTTGGCTTCTTTGCACAATTAGACATTTCTGAACTCTAAGAGAGCTTGGTTTAATTTTATTTTTCCAATTTGGTGTAATCACAAACCACTTCCAGTGGACAAGTAGTTCAAAAATCTGCTGATCTGCTGCAAAAAAACGAACAAACAAAAACCACTCAACCTGTGTTAATACCCATGTGTCCTCTTTTTTTATGAATCGGGTCTCTTGTGCCTCTAGTATCCTTGTATTGACTCTCTTAGTTACCATTTTAGTTTTACTGTGTTCTGTGAAAATTTGCAATTGGTTGAGAATCACTGTGGGCATCCATTCTTATTCAACTAAATCTCTGCAGGTTTTTTGAGCTGGTGTGGATTAGTTTAACACTTGTATTCAACCATTAGTGCTACCACCCTCTCACATTACAATACGATTACTGGAAGCAAGTACAGCATTTCCTATGCAACAAAAAAAGGAAAATAAAAAATTGCTAATGCTACCCAGTTCTGATGTTCTTTTGTCTCCAATATTTGTGCAAATATCTTCATACATTTATGGGAATGGAACAAGCATATCCTAAGCACTGGGTGCTGTTATGAAGCACTCAGTGCTTAGGATATGATGGTTGACAGAGTATGGCAATACACAGTGTTGTTTCATTGTACCTCATATATGTTTTCAGTGGAATGTCTTGGCTTCTTTTATCTGACTTTTCAACCTAGAGGAAGATTGTCAGGTCCACAGAACTTGCCTACAACATTATGACCTCTAGATGGTATCCAGCACCAGTGTGCCACAGCCTGCTCTTTGAACCATCAGTTCATCCACACTTTTTCTCTGCATGATACAAGTAAAATCCTGTCTCCTGGGGCTGAAAGATAGATGGTCAGGTCTGGGGACAGGAATGCGCTGCCATCTCACTGTCCCATCTATCATGCTATGGACAGGTCACTGTCACTTAGTGGCCATAGCCAGCAAGGAATCCCTGTCAATTAAGGCAGAATTTTTCAGGTGAATATGGGTTGTTTGTTTAATCAGGTACCTATACACACAGGTTTTCCTTTCCCACTTCCTGTGCATGCATATGTGTCCAGTGACCTTTTATGGGTCTTTGTTTCTCTGCCCTATGTGGATTACCATCCCTGAGGGTGTTAGAGATATATTACCAAAGGAAATCATATCTGTAAAAATTTAACAAAGAACAGTCTTTGTTCAGCCTCTTTTTTTTTTCAGTCCAAGTGATTGGTGGTAGTGACTCGTTTACCAGAAGGGGAATTAAAAGCTACCTATGACTTGTTATACAAAGAAAAATGTAAGAGAATCCCTGCAGAAGCAAACTGAAGACCCATTTCATCCAGCATGTTTTTTCCTACAATTGGCAACCAAGTGCCTCTTGGAAGCCCACAAATTAGACAAAAGTATTGTCTCACAACCCATCACCATCCAGTGTTCATTATAACACATATTCTTTATTGCATATATTCTTTATTACAAAGATGAGATGAGTTTATTCTTTGAACTGTAAGTTCCAGAATTTCACAGGCAGTATGGCCAGCAGATTCTGGAAGTCCAGAAAAACCCACAAATGTTCCCTATGTCTTATTTACACCCTACCTTTCTTCCCTGAATGAAAGCTGGGGCAGGATACCAAGCAACTGTGATTGGCACAGAGACACAAGAGTCTCAGCTAGTGATTGTGCAGAATGGGTGGTTATTTACCCCATATTGAAATCACATGTTTGTTCCAACATCTGAATTGACAAAATGGGATATAGTCCAAAAATAACTTTTCTATGCTGTGATACCAGTTGATCCTCTAGAGCCCATATATTCTGTTGTTGATGTGTCTCCACAGAAGATGCTTCTTCCCTTTCTCCTATTCAGGTATTAAATCCCAAGTACACTTAACACATGAGTGGAAGAAGTGCTGTAGTGTTCATTTGGTCCAGGTGATTCTATCACCTTTGTGTGGCTCTAGTTGCCAACTTGTGTACCTTTTGGAGGCATTTAGAGAAAAAGGTCCACTGCAAATCCTAAGGCACAGAGCGTAAGTTAGGTTGTACAGGAGACATGCTTGGTCAAATGTATGCCATCTCCCACAGGTCTGTGGGACTCCAAGGAAAGAAACCTTTTAGCACATAAATGGGTCACACACTTGTGGGTTATGAGTCAGGAAACCTCCCTCCACATCAGTAAGGTTTGACATACTGATGTAAGGCAGAGCACCCTGTCTGGAGTCAGAGCTAGGTCAGGTTTGCTGCCATACAGCCTGAAACAGAACAAATGGCATCACCTCCTACTTTATCAACTGTCCAACCATTGTTTTAGACATTCTGCTGTAAAATTATCAATGATTCCCATCTCTATTTCAGGGGGTGGACACGCACATATGTTTTACAATTTTAAATACCACATTTTTTGTTTATTTGAAACAATGATTTTCCTCTTGATCTAGAGATTTGTGGCAGAGAGTTTCAGTGTGAGTTTATCCCCATGGAGGGAACAGATCTTTGAAGGCCAAAGGGGCACTATCTCTCTACTAGAAGCATATGATTAATAGAGAATAAAAGCGAACAGACTCTTCTCTGCTTTTCTATAAATCTTTGTCAATGAAATTTGCTCCAGAAAGATATTTCAATGGTCTTGCCATTCAGCTTTTGAGTAGCATGGTTTCTCCTTGCCTCCTGTTTTGCCTCTGCTCTAATCTCACTGCACATTAAGAAAAAGAAAAGAAAATTCAGATTTTGTTTTTTTTTTAAATAAAATTATTGCACTTTAAATGTGTTATGTAAATCAGGCAAATTCCTCAGTTTGCATGAGGACAGAATTTCGACCACATGGCACTGAAAGCACATGATCATGTATCTAAGGCAGTTGGGAGCGATAAGGCTTCTGTTAACCAACTGTTCTTCATCCTTATCTGATTGCTTTCCAGGTTCTCCCATTGGCACAATTCTGCTGGACAAGCTTACTTTTCCTTGCTGCTCTTCCACAGTAGACAAGTGGTCACTGAAGAGGACAAACAAAAATGAAAGTTAATATGTCTAACAGAAAGAATGCTTGAATTTTAGTAACCTAGGTGCAATGCTGAAAGGGTGGTTTTCGTGACTCTGTGCCTCTTCCTTGCAGACTTGTAGTTATAGTACAGTAGTGCAGAAAGATTTAAGTTTCAATTTATTTCTATTTACAGTAAGGAACAAATCACTCCTACTACTTCCCCTCCCCCACTCCAGGCAACCATGGACTCAAATTGCAGTGCCCAGACAAGATTAAAACCAGGAACTTGCTCAGCATTTAACTCTGTGATGAATGAGTCTGGCTGAGAATCAGAAGAAGCCACACATTTTCACCTCTGCCCTATCATCAGGTAACTTCATCCAAGCTCGTATCTCTGAAAACAGAAATACGGTAACTTAGATTCTCATATCTGGAGTGTTCACATACAATGACCAGACATTTTTCTGAGTAAAAACACTAGGAGGTACTACAGAGCTAGTAGGTTCAAGATACAAAATAATACCAAGGAATGAAAGGCCATTTCATGTCAAATGATATAAAATGGTTTGATACCTAGTCAACTGCCTATACGTGATAAAACAGGAAAACGGTGAGCTGGGACTTCCAAGTGACTGTGCCTCTAATAAGATTATAAGTTACAATTTTGCTCTCTTCTTTGCTGTCTACAAGAGAAGAGGGCAGAGGAGTATTTTCTGTCCCATTCAACAACTGTCTCAAACAAGTAAGGGCTAAGAATACATTCAACTTTATCCTTTCCTGCAGAAGGAGGGGGAAGAATGATAAATTTGCCCATCCCTGCCACGTCTCCATTTTTATCCATTCTAAGCGCTTTCACCAGACCTCACAGTAGTGGCCAAGGGGAGAAATGACACCTCTGCCAAAAATAGTAAAAAGGTTGAGAGAGGCATGTGTTAAACTAAGAAAGAGTTAACATCAGCCTAGCTTCCTTGGCTGCATCGTTTTTGTAAAACACTGCAATCATGCTGCCTTGTTATTTCGGAGTACTTCTTTCCAACATCTATTCCTGCCTGTACTTTGGGTCCATCCTGCTAAATGTGTATGTTCTGAGCCATTAGAACAGGCATGTATAAATTGGGGGGGGGGGGCATTCACATCCACACCGGGACCTTGGAGGGCTATACCCATTACTCTATCTCCACTCTCAAAAATACTAAATACTTACTTTTAAAAAATCCTACTTGATCCCTCCAACAGCATTTTAAAACACATTTTTAAAAGCTGGGGGTGTGGGAAGCAGAGATGCAGAAGGAGCAAAACATAAGGAACATAAAGGGATTTCCTGAACAAAACATTTTTTAAAAATTACAGGGAGCGGCCAAGGGAGCCAGCAGTCTCATAGCCATATTTGGACCCTGCAGGCCTGTATGCAGCCTACAGGCTTCAGTTTGCCTACCTCTACATTAGAATCACTGGTTAGCCTGTATTATTTTATTTGAGATGGGTCTTGAAACCTTGGCATCCAATAGTGTTCTCTCTGATAAGTGTTTCTTGACTTGAGCTTCTTCAGATGTTTTGGACTCTTCTTCCTATTATACCTGACTCTTGACCATGTTGCATGGGGCTGATTCGAGTGGTAGTCCAAAATACCTTAAAGCACCCTAGTTGAGGGAAAGCTGCTGCACTGGTTCAACTGGGGAAATCCCTAATTCTGTGAAATACGCCCTCTCTATTGACAGACAGTGTTTTCTGTCATGAATAACACTTAATGGAAGCAACTTTTCCCCAGCTGCCACTCCAAACCTGTCCCATTAGTGGGCAGCAGAGTTCCAGCATGGCTAGACTCTTCCACAAAAAAATATGCTGAAAATGGAGGAGAATGACATCATTCTGGCCAATATTTCCCCATATTAGGCACAAGGTTGGAATGTGACAAGTGGCAACACTGAAGCTCAGCAACAGAATCAAACAAACTGGAAGGAGGTGGCAGCTTTTAGATTTCCTCTTCTCCTAGTCAATGACAATGGAAGACCAAAGAAATGGTGTTGCCTCCAACAGGGCTCAAACTTTCTTCCCCTCTCCCTCCCTACCACCAACCATGCCTTAAGCTATTCCTCCGTCTTACATCCCCATTGTGTCATGCGGAGAAAGTTCAGCTTGCCAGAAGCCACCTGCCCATTTTGGCAGTAGCTCCACCTAGAAGCTAAGCTCTCAAAGAGCAGAGGAACACAGCTGAAACAACTCATGTCCAATAGAGCCTTCCCCACAAAACACCAGCTCAAGGCTTTCCTTTCTCTTACCATCCTGCCATCCCCATTTCTAAATGTCTGAAAGACCTCTCTTCATAATGGATTGTCATCCACAAAATGATTGCCTAGAAGATTGTGTAGCATCCCCTTGCTTCCCTAACTGGACTTTTTATTCATAAATCTGTCATAATTGGAACATTGTGCAGGACGAGCCTGGGGGAACTTCTGGACTTGAGAGCAGTCTGAAAAGAGGTGTAGTTTCCCCCCCCCCCCAAAGGAAAGTGGATTCACAAAACCCTTACACCCATTTCTTCAGAGAATTTGTGAATGACATACTCTCAAAAACAGACATTCCTCAAGGGATATGTTTCATAAGACTAGAATTCTTGGGGCAAGACAACATCCCAAACTTTCATGTAATTTTCCTTTTTGTTTTAAAGTACTTTCTGGTTCAACACAGATTGGGGGGGGGGGGATTTTTCATATTTTCCCAAGTTTACCTAGGTATCATATTATTAGTTTGGTGGTCCATATGGTGCACTTTGATTGGAAACTAAGCACAGATCCTTGACTGACCAGAACTTCTCTGGGTGGTCTTGTAAAAATAACTTTTTCTCAGCCTAACTGGGTTGCAGGACCACCGATACATTAAATAACACAGTCCTCAAAATAATAGCATATTTGCTCTTCAAAGTGGAACAAAGCAGACTTAAGAAAGTCGCTAGCACCCCTGGAAGTAGGGAATGGTAAACCACTTCTGAGTATTCTCTACCTAGAAAACCCTGAAAAGGGTCACCATAAGTCAGAACTGACTTGATAGCATATGATTATTATTTATTTGTTCCTAAATATATAGCCATGTCAGGGTCAAGGGTTTCTTGACATATAGGAGGCTGGATAGTTCTGTTAGATGCCTTAATGGATTTCCTTTAAGAATCTTAGTGTTTTCCCTTAAGAGAACTGGTTATATTTCCTTTTAAGGATTTTCCCAGAACTGGAAGTCCCAAGGAATGAAAACTGGGTAGAGCCTGAGTGCCAGCTGGCTCAGTATTTTCTTCTTCTTCTTCTTTGTAGTATGCTTCTCTTAGCAGACAAAGCTTCTTCCAATATATGTGAGTTTCCAGAGTGGAGACAAAAAGGTGTCACCATAAAGGAGTATCCCAGTCTATGAGTTGAACTTGCTTGCCCCTCTCTGTTCCTCTCAGGGAGATCAAATGGCAGTCCTGCCTCTGAGTTTGACTTTCAAAGGTGTAGCTGCATTTGTCCGTTTCAGCAACAAAAGAAAACACAACACAACAAAACAAGAAGTATAGTGAAACCCTTTCAGACTCCAAAATTCATTGCAGCCTGAATGAATTGTAGATACAGCACACTTTCTTCAGCACTCTTTTTTCGTGTTGCAGTCCCTGTATAGACCTTCCAATTCTGTCGCTTCACGGTGGAATTTTATTCTGGCAGGTCTTAACCTTGCTTCCTCTACTGACACAATGTGATGGGAACAGAAGCTACCTACTGTAGCACAATGGAACAAGTTTCCTTATAGGTTTGCTTTCTTGCTGCTGTCCAACATTTCTGGTTTGGTTTCTAGTAATCGCGACAGAATGCATAGCCAAAGGATTTGAACTTAGTAGCAGGAGAAGAGAGAGTAGAAAGGAGACAACTTTTAAAGTTATTTAACAACACACACCCCACCTGCTACATTTTAATTTCTAGCAACCAGGATAGATTTTATATAAGTCAAGCGGATTTAGATCACTCTTCAGAAATAATTATTTAATCTTGCAATTCTTTTTCTATGAGTTAAACTTACTTTTCTCCCCAAAAGTGTGATCTTGTTCTTATTTTATCACAACCTCTTTGCCATATTAACTCCACCTCCATGGAACCTTTATGTATTGACACCTACTGTCTTAAATTTTGCACTTCTAGAAAGGGAAAGTAAGAACTTACTTTTGTGTATACAAAGATGCATAGAAACAATAGCTAGGTTTGACACTCCAAAGAAGTGAACATTATTCAGAGACACTATCAGAAGCAATCCTGGAGATTTCAATAGGGCGTACAATGATTTCCGACACTGTATCATGCTGACAGAAGAAAAAAAAAATTAAAAATCCATGAGTTCAGCCAGAATTAGAAAATAAGATTGATGAAGTTTCTTATTTCACATCTGTTAATAAGAATGTAGCTTTCATTCTACAAACCCAGTTTGATAACTGCAAATTTTTCTTATAGCTATATTCTAGACTGATTATTAGGGGAAATATAAGATTTGCCTATATAATCCATACAGAAAACTATGAAACCCTATAAAATTAAGACCCTGTCCAAGAATTGTTGGCCTCTATTTAAGAACAAATTCTAAAAAGATTATATGACATTATCTCATAATATAGCTGTAATATTTATAATCCCTATTCCATATTGAGATCTTTGAGCTATAACACATTTAAAATTAAAACAACTATCATTACACAGAACTGTTAAAAAAACACATTGTAATAATGAAAATTTAAAAAATTAGAATTACATTTTAAAAATCTTTTAAATTTTAAAAATCTATTTTCCATATTTTTAAAAAAAGAAATAATTGATTTTTATCCACTCTGGAAGAAAATTAAAAATTGGCAACATTTACATAAATATTATTCAAGACAACGCAGTGTCTGAGTTAAATTTCTCTTGTGTTCATTCTTGCATATTCTCCAAAAGTTTGGACCACTTTTCAATATCATTGATTTGCAATGATATTCCAAATGATCTCTTGTATGCTTTGGGGAAGGGAGACAGAAAAAAACACCAGCCTTTGAAAATTTATGTTCTGAACGTATAGAGCTTTTAAATCTCTTTCTCAAAGTGTAAATGTTCCTGGCTATATGGGGAGAAAGGGAATGAAAAGGCATTATTAAAGGACTAAGTTAGTGTAATGCCTTTTATCCGCCCAAGACGAGCCAGTGCTTGAGATATTTATTGGTTCAGTACTTCGGCAACATGGTAGTAATTGCCTCTGAGTGTTTTGATAGGTAGTTAGCACAAGGGTATTAATGAAAATAGCACCACTTCATTTTAAAATTAACTACTTGGCCATTCAGCAACATGAGCTGATAAATTATGGCAATAAATTCGAAATAGAGATTTATGTAATCATAACTCAAATTCTCTTCCGTAGGCATGCTAAGATGAGGCTCTATGATAGCTCCAGTGTAATCTTCCTTCTCACTTACTGAGAACAAAAGCCATATTTTTAAAGAATTCCTTCGCACTAGACTTCACCCTAAGAGCTCACTGTTCCATTCCCTGCTCTCTTCCTTTGACTTGCTACCTCTGTGGCAACAACCCTAACTTCACTTCCGCTTTGGCAACAACAGGAAATGCGTATTTCTCTTTGCTAATCAGTCCATTTTGATATTGCAGACACATTACATCCCCTTCCCCAAGGGGAAAATAAAGAACAGATAGAAGATGGCAAAGCAGACCAATAGGTTTCTTACTTCCCCACAGGCACACCCAAGGAATGCTCAAAACTTGCCTGGTGCAGCTCACTGCCTTGTGCCAAGTCAAGCTACTACTTTTGATAGCAGACGACCTGATAACTTTGCATCGGCTGAACTCCCTAAAGGATAAACAGGAAGGCAATGTAAGAAACACATGAACAAAAGGAAAATACTGGAAGTTGTTTCTGGTCTCTAGGTACGGTACCAGGTGTTATAAGGGTACAGAGGCATCAGGTGCTAATTTAGTAGTTTCATGAGGTCTTACATGTTGGAGATTAAATTTCCCAAGGACAGCTGCGGTCTCCCTTCTTGTAAGGCTGTGTAGCAGACTTGCTGCTCAAAAGTAAACCAGAAGCATTAATAAGCCTATAATCTCTTTTTCTGCCCCACTCCTGTTTCCCAGCAAAGGAAGGCACATTGACGGAGCCTTGGGGCTGCTTCCCAAAAAACGGGTCCCTGAATTTTCACTAGAGGTTGACCAGGAATTTGCATTAGAACAACGGTGCATCTGAAAATGAGTTGCAATCATCCTCTGGGTGCTGTGATGCTGTCACCTCAGATGCTGCAATAGGAGGAAAAAGACATTTCACTGCGGAGAAGTTAACAGCAAAAGCCAAAGGCCTCCTCTTGGCCATACCATGGAAGAAGCACAAAGTGGGAACTAGTATGTATAATCAGACAAAACATTTGCCTCTCTTTATAAAGGTGCACAATTTTGCATATGACAATCAGAAAGTGGAACACAAGATAGGGTGAGAATTCTGACCTTCTTCATGTAAAGAGTGAAGTTCGCAAGTGGGACCCTTGG